>JARCFY010000003.1:107282500-110072500 GCA_029233225.1 Lepidodactylus listeri
CATTAGTAGCAGTAAACCAACCACGGAGGCAGTGGGATGACAAAGGGGTAAAAGGATTAATGGCAGAGCAGCCAAATATGGAAATGGCAGAGCAGCAGCTGTGGGAAATGGGTACTAGGCTTCCAGAAAGCTTTTGATAAAGGTCCTCATCGAAGGCTCTTAAGTAATCTTAGCAGTCATGGGATAAGGGAACAAGTCCTCTTGTGGATTAAAAAATGGTTTATTAACAGGAAACAGAGTATAAATGGGCAGTTTTCACAGTGGATGGTGATAAGCAGTGAGGTACCTAAGGGCTCAGTTCTAGGTCTGTTGCTTTTTAACTTGTTCATTAAGGATTTGGAGTTGGGAGTAAGCAGTGAAGTGGCTAAATTTGCAGATGCAGTTGTTCAGGGTGGTGAAAGCCAGGAAAGCTGTGAGGTGCTTCAGAGTGATCTGTTGAGGCTTGACTAGTTGGTGTCAACATGGCAAATGAGGTTCAGCATGGACAAGTGCAAAGCAATGCACATTGGAGCCAAACATTCTAACAATAAATACACAATGTCCAAACTAATGGTAACTGACCTTGGAGACCTTGGAGACCTTGGAGTTGTGGTAGATAACTCAGTGAAAATGTTGACTCAGTATGCAACTGCAATGAAAAAGGCAAATGCTATGCTGGGGATTATTAGGAAGGGGATCGAAAACAAATCAGCCAGTATTATAATGCCCCTGTATAAATCTGATGCAGCCTCATTTGAATTATTGTATACAGTTCTGGTCACTGCACCTCAAGAAAGATGTTATAGCATTGGAAAAGGTGTAGAAAGGAGCAACTATAATGATTAAGTGGATGGAACATTTTCCCTATGAAGAAAGGTTAAAGAGGTTATTATGGCTCTTTAGCTTGGAGAAATGATGGCTGACAGGTGACATGACAGAGGTTTACAAAATTATGTATGGGATAGAGAAGGTAGAGAAAGAAGTACTTTTCTCCCTTTCTCACAGTATAAGAACTTGTGGGCACTCAGTGAAATTGATAAGCGGTTGATTTAGAACAGATAAAGGAAGTACTTCTTTACCCAAAGAGTATTTAACATGTGGAATTCACTGCTGCTGGAAGTCATGGCGGCTACAAACATAGACAGCTTTAAGAGGGGATTAGACAAACATATGGAGCAGAGGTCCATCAGTGGCTATTAGCCACAAGGTATAGATAGGAACACTATGTTTGGGAGGAATGTTGCTCTTTGTTGTTGGTGCTTGGAGGGCAACAGTGGGAGTTCTGTCCCCACTGGTGGACCTCCTGATGGCACCTGGGTTTTGGCCACTGAGTGGCACATAGTGTAGGACTGGATGGCCTCATCCAGCATGGCTTTTCTTAGGCCGAGGACAGACTGCCAATCTAAAGCAGAGGCAAAGCGGAGGGAACTGGAGCGGGGGAAAAAACCCACGGAGCTGGCCGTTCACACTGGCCAGAGCAATGCGGATCAGCGGCAATACGGAGCATTCAGACTGCCACGGAGCGTTCAGACTGCCACGTAGCCAGCGCGCACGGCTTGCGCTTGCCGCTGCTTTTTTTTTCCCCCCCGTTGATGTGTTTCGCATGTGCGCACACTGTTTGGAAGCGGGAGGCATGCGGAGGAAGGCCCCTGAACACCGGGAAAAACCGGTGTCCTGTTAAAGCGAAAGGAAAGCGACTGGGAGACGGGTAAGTACGCAACGGAGCCGAGGGACAGATGCGCATGTCTGAACGTGCTCCTTTCTTCCGTTTGCGAAGCGTGCCTGCCCCGCTTTAGATTGCCAGTCTGTCCTCAGCCATATATTCTTATTTTCTTTGTCATTCCTCTTTTGTCCATTGAACAGCACAGAAATGTATATTGGAATGAGAGACCGATATAAATGTGACTCTGCATCTGCATCCCTGTGCACTGCCAGTTCAGAAGGGTCAGTGCTTTCCAGGGAGTTGCTTTCTGCATCACCTATACATCACAGACATTCTCATTGTGAGAATGTAACTCCCAGTAACTATCTGATGGCTAAAAAGTGTGTTGTCACACACACCAAAAAATATCAACTTCTGGAAAGCAGCAGCTGTAACTGGCGACCCGTTATCTTCTCCACATGGCTAGGAGTGCTCCCCATGGAGGAAGCAGTAAGCTTCTGAACCAGCCCCTGGATTTGCTGTAATAGTAATCCTGCCTAATAGCTTTGTAGACCAATTTTCAACACTTGTTCCCCTCTGAGCAAAACATTTCATATATCACAAAAGCAGATTCTTCAGGTATGCACAGCAAAAAAAAATACAACATCTGCCAGCAAGAAGGGAAATGAGTATTTATTTATCCAAGCCATCTAGCATGAACATGTCCAGGCTCATTAAAGTGTGAGAATCAGGCAGATTTTGTTAGTTCCTTTTCTTTGAACTGGCATAGCCCATCATTATTAGGCATTTAGAATATATAAAAGAGCAGATTAAATTACTTGTAAAATGTGATTGCATGAATAAAACTATTGTGACAGACCTCCGCAGGAATGGGTGTTTCTCCACCCCCACCCTTTATTTGTATAGGTCTGTAAAGGATTCTTGGCAGAATAATAAAATGCCTATTGAGGGTTTATTCATCAAACATTTGACAGGAAGCCTAGGTGCAAATCAAATGGCTAAATGGAAAAGGGAGGAAACATCCCCCTTGAGTTCTGTCTCATGGCCTGCCAGCACTACACCTTCTCTGTATACTTCTCTTGAATTAACATGAATGCAGTATACCTGACCTACAGAATCTGTACAATGCAAAGCTGGATATCAGTGTAGGCCTTCATGGCATTGCATTACACTTCAAAGAGGTCAGGTGATGTTGCTTCAATTTCTAGCAGAGTAAGATGAGAAGTGGAGGAGAAATCGTGCTTTTCTCCCAGCATTTTGGATTGCTACAAGCAGAGTCAATGTTGTGCATTGTCTCGCCACCATCTTAACTATTAATACTTCTGTTTCTTCTTGGGTTGTTCATGCGGCTCCATTATCATGTGAGTACACACTAGAAAATGTCCAGGTTTCACTAAAAGGCTGATTGCCTAGATGATGTCCTTGTGCATTTGCAAGACAATTTGAGAAAGGAATCTGAGTCATACTAAACTAACCCCAGCTAACTCAGCCACAATCTGATACATGTAGACCCAGAGCTGAACAAAATTCAGTGTAGGAAAGGAGGGACATGCAAAACACAAGCACTGTAAAGTAGATAAACACAATGTAATCAGGATATTTTGTAATGCAGATATAGAAAAACGTGCAATCCCTTCCAAGGCCAGGGCTGAATTCAAGGCTGGAATTGATTCTTCCTTGGAATGGGTGAACTCAGGGGTAACTGCATATTATATTAAAACAGACTGAAAGATCCAGTTTTGTTTGTTTGTTTGTTTTAATCAGAAGGTACTTTGGGAATTTACAGCAGAGAAGTGGTGGAGGGGGCACCCCTTGGCCAACATCTGTCTGGTCCAAAACACTCTTTCTTGGCAGCTTTTCCCCACTCAGTGTTTCAGCTGCATGTTTGTAAAGAGGAAAAACCAAGGGAGTGGCTTTGGCTGTGTTCACACATACTAAATAATCCACTTTCAATCCACTTTCAGTGCACTTTCCAACTGGATTTTACTGTGTGAACTGGCAAAATCCAGTTGGAAAGTGCACTGTAAGTGGATTGAAAGTGGATTATTTAGTGTGTGTGAACACAGCCTTTGGATTTCCAGAATGATGGATGAAAAGAGGGTTAAGTAGGTAACAACTCAAAAACAAGACTCCCTCTTGTCTTCATTAGTCATGTAGTTGGTTATCCTAGTTTTGATGCTAGATTAGGAGAAACTGTTAGGGTAACATGTTCCAGTTTTACAACTGGGTTCAACAACAGAAAGGTGAAAGTGTAAAATGGCCCTAATATAGGTTTGCCAATCTCCTGCTGTTACAATTGATCTGCAGATGACCAAGATCAGTTCCCCTGGAGAAAATGGCTGCTTTGGAGGGCAAACTCTATGGCATTATACCCTACTGAGGTCCCCAGCCTCCATCCCCAAAACCCCCAGGTATTTCCCAAACCAATGCTGGCAACCCTATGGCCTGAAATGTCACTTTATTTAGGCTAAAGCCTAAATACTAAATGCCACAAAACTCAGATACATTGTTGGTGTATCTTGAGATACACTTGAGATAACCTAAAACTTGAGATAACCTAAAACTATCTAACCAAGAACTGTGCATAAGCAACAGTGTTAAGACTGTCTCCAAAGACGTATCACTAAAGTAGAAAAGAAAGCAGATGGATAAAGACAATTCTGATAACTGTCTTCTTGTTTCAAGGGTTCAGGGAAAGTTTCACAAATTTGTGGCCTTAATTTTTCATATAGTTTTAAGCAATTCAAGTTCAAACAGTTGTGCAGAATTTTTTCTTTGTATCTCTTAATCTGGAGATTGGCAGTGAGAACATTTTCTGTGAAAGTCTCCAGAGAGGGTTCCCTTTGGAAATTGGGCTTTTTGCTCTTTGCCTTGAGCTACTGAAACATTATTCATAGTACACACAAGATGGCTTTTTATTGCCTCCGTAATGCCGTTTGTCTCCAAGGCAGGAAGAAAGGACAACATTCTACTTGGCAGCAAAAATGGACAGACAGATACAGAAAATAAATAGCATTTTTTACATTATGTAGACTTTGACTGAAGAGAATAAAAGAAAAAGAATGTTAAATTGCTTATAGCAAGGGAGTAGGCTGCTAAATTAGCATGTAATTATATTTTGGAGAAAAATTTGAGAGCATCCATACTACGTAGAGTATAACATCTTTCCTTAACTTTTCACTATAAATATACGGGGGGGGGGGGATTTAAAACAGATGTATGATGCTGGCAGACATTTTTAGAACAGCTTGACTTGAACAGATTCCTTGTATTAATAATATACAGTTGAGGCAGGAAACATGGTTTTAATTCTTGGAACAACATAAAACCAAATTCAGCAGCCTCTTTTCAGTACCTATTCCATCCCGAATATTAAACTAGCTGTATTACAGTCACACCAATAGTTAGAATAACTTGATAGGGCATTAGCTATTGTGTACATTTCCTTCTGTATGATGCTACTTTTTGGCTCATGTTTTGAACATGGGTCTTCGCCTATTTATAAACAAGTATAAAGTTGTTTTTAAAAACTATAGGAATCTGAGCTTCCAAAGGCCAAGATCTACTAAAAGAGCCACCTGAAATGGACAGTGAAGATCATGCTGATGGATTTCCACTTTTTTTTCTTAAAAAATTATAGGAGTGATAAAGAACAAGATGATGATGATGATATGATGATGGTGGTGGCGGTGCCGATGCAAAACTCATGATGCCATTCATCATAGATAATACATTCTTCAATGCTATAATGTAGCCTACTAGATTTCTTGTATATTTGTATACATCTGTCATTAGAGAGCAATGGTATGCAACTCCTGTTATTAATTGGTATGAATTTAAATGGTGATCTTATGAATTATGTTAATTTTACTAGTTTGATATCACTCATTAAGCACTTTTTTGCATTCTCCAATATTTTTATGATTTATCTTTTCTAAATTGAATTAACTATATTAAATTGAAGTTTTAAATTGAATATAAAAATGTTGAACACCAAAGTTAGGGTACATAAGCAAAATCAAGGTAGATAAGCCATAGCTCAAAATGAGCATGTATAGGCCAAAGTTCAAAAGTACATTTTGCATTTAAAGCCTACATTTGCTCCAGTGTACATTCAGGTTTGGGTAGTGGTCTGTGGATTGTCGGTAGAGCATGTTCTTTGCATTCAGCGCAAGGAGGAGGATCTCAGGTAGCAGGTGATACAAAAAAAAGTCTTCTGTGCCTAACACTAGACAGCCATTGCCAGAGAACAGTGAGTCTTGCTCACTGGTGAGGAGCGTGGTTTGATTCCCCACTCCTCCACTTGCAGCTGCTGGTGTGACTTTGGGTCAGTCATAAGTTCTTTCAGAGCTGTTCTCTGAAGGGCAGTTCTCGAAAGAGCTCTCTCAGCCCCTCCTACCTCACAGAATGTGGGGAGAGGAAGGGAAAGGGATTGTAAGCTGCTCTGAGACTCCTTCGGGTAGTGAAGGGTGGGGTATAAATCCAGTCTCTACTTCTAATAATAAGTGATCTGAAGAAGTGAGCAGTGACTCATGAAAGCTCATATCCTGCCCAAAATGTTGTCAGTCTTTAAGGTGTTACTGGACTCTTGCTCTTTTCTAGTGGTAACAACCTATCATAGTTTTATTCTTGAAAAAAAAATCAACTTAAAAGGGAAATTCCATGTTTAACCAATTGATGTTTATTATAAGACGTGTATGTCTGGAGTCATAGGCTTTAACTGCCTTCTTTTATAGAGTATTTCAAGGGGAAGAAAGTTGGTGAGTTTGATCATGTTTTCCAGAACATCTGTTCTATTAAATTTTGAACTGTTATCATAGAACCTGACCAATATATAATGCAAACATTTGTTCAAGCCACTGTGTATACTTTTAAATCAAAAAGTGGCAGCTAACCGCTTTCTACAAAAGACAATTGTTTATATTCAGCACCTTCAAGGATTCCCCACAACTGCAGGTTGCACTTCTTGGCATCATTAACATCTTCACTGTCTAGTAACTTATCAGTGTGGTCACTTATAGTTTCTATACTTCACTATCCATAGCCAACTGTTAATCCCACTGTTCTTTTAGGCATTGCCATATGTACCAATTTTTAAAAACAAATTAAGGTTTTATTCTCAGTTTTACTCATTGCAGAAGCTTACTGAAGCTGTTGTCTAGGTCTCAGCCCCACTCCCACTACTGGTGGAAACCAAAGAGTTAAGATGGAACCGATTACTGTCTTACAATGCAATCCTACACTGTTATGATACTCTAAATTCATTGATCACTGTAACTTTAGGATTGCACTGTTGTCTCGTCTGCTAGGACTTAGTTGCCATTTGATCTATATGGATAGTTTGTAATGTTCAGCATATTTCAGTTGTGCTGCTACCAATAAGTATAACCTAAATTCATAATATTCTACTAAAACTCTATATTTTTATGTTAATAAAAGCTTAACTATTTAGAGGTGCTCAAATTTCATTAATATTCATAAACTGTAATCTATAATATTATGTGCTAAATAGATACATTGGCCCAATTAGCATTGTTTAATTCATAGAGAAATGGCATCCCTCTGATCTATAGTTTGCTTTCAGTTTAACAAACATTTTTTAATTGAAAACTTCCAGATTATATTATAGAAAGCAGATAAAACCTGATAATTGATCTCTAGAGGGTCTTTATTAAACACCAATGCTTTTCAGAACACGGTTGTAATAATCATGAATGTATACAAATTTAAAGTTAGCTGTCTGTATTTCATCACTTGATACTTTCTGACAACTGGCTTGATAATGGCTTTAATCCAGAAGGAGGGAAAAGCATCCTGATGGATTACTAAAATAGCTGTAAGGAATTCATTGCAGTGTTCTACAGAGATACCCTTCTTTGCCAGAAGACAGAGAGATTTTACCTGTCATTGAACATAAACAGAAGAATGGGAAAATTTCAGCTACTACAAAATGAGCATTTAGTTTTAAAAGACTTGGATGCATGCATACCTGTGCTCTTTCACCAGCAAACTACACCAATATTTATGTCTGGATTCAAGAGATTTAATAACTATACAGCCCGATCCACAATTCAGTTGAAGTGGAATCTTTGGAATTATGCTGATTGGACTTCATTTAAGACTACTGTGCTAAATTGGCTACCTCCATTATTGATTGTTATAATGATGTCATCAGCATGCCATGCCATGGTTAGTGCATTTTGGAAGAGTTGCTACAGACTCCAGAACAATTGTTAGGTTCTCCACCTAATTGGAGGGAGGTGGCAGTGCATATTTGACCTTTGCTGAGTGAGCACAGGATACCAATTAGTGCTAGTGCTAGTGCAATGCCAGCATAGTGATGTACTATGACTAGGGCTTAACATGAAACTGTACCTCTTGTGGGTTTTTTACTACATACCTCCCCAAATGATTTGACAAGCGAACTAGAAGATCTACCCCTTGCCAGTTTGTTGAAATAAATAGTTAATAAAATGGCCCTTGTTCGAACCCAAGTTTTGTGTCCATCTCTTTTTGCCGTGGGGGGGGGGGGCATACAAGCCCCAACTCTCACCGAGCTTGCAATGGTGAGGGGGGCCTGATTTGCGTCCACAAGGCAAGCAAAGAAGACACAGGCTGGCTCTCTTAGGCTGGCTCCTGCCCTCAGCCATTCAGTCCGTTGGCGTGCTCAGCCCACCCTCCTGCCCTAGGTTAGTGCAGGTTATACTGGTCGCGTTTTCATAGAGGCCAGGTAGGAATTTTTCACCCTTTCTCGACTGGCATTAGGGGTAAGGGTGTTTTCACCTACCTTGCACTACAAGGGGGGTGTTGGTAACTGGCTTGAGGGCTGGTCATATTAATTAGGTTGGTCACTTTGTAGTTGGTGAGGTAGAGCGATCGGTAACTTAAAACGGTGAGCACCTAGGCATTGTTATTAAATATTTAGCTGGCCTCCAAGAACAGCTTTCAGGCCTGGCGGCTCAGGGTCAGGAAAGGAGGTTCTACATTGAGGCAACCTGGCCCGTCTATCTTAGCAGGCCCTGAGGCTTTGGGGTGGCAGGGGCCAGGCGTCCCAGTATATTTGCCAAGCTGCTGGTCAAGAGCTTTGTTGAAAGGCTTCAGATCAGGGTGGGTGCATCGCCCAATAGGAAATGAAGGTGGTCTTGAGTTGGACACTTGTCATATTCCTCAGTATAGTTTACAATCCCTCACCAGTTTGTTGAAATAAATAGTTAATAAAGTGGCCCTTGTTCGAACCCAATTTGGTGTCTGTCTCTTTTTGCCATATGGGGGGACAATGGAATATCCTAGCACGGTTCCAATTTCCCCCCAACTATTCTCCCAAATTTTCATAGCTTTGTTATATATCCACCACAGAGGTATAAAGCCTCCCTTCATTGTTTTACAATAGCAAGGTAATTCTGTGATCATACCATAAAAATTCAAGATTTATGGGCTAAACTAGACTAAACTGCCATTGTGAACCCATCTAAAAGTAGCTTTGGCAGAATACTTTTACTTAGACTCAAACAAATAATTTCAAGTATCCTTTAACAATTCCACATGTGTATGGTCTTGATGGAAATTTGCAAAGCAACTATTCTACCCTAGCCACAATTTTTTAAAAAGTTTTTAAGTTTTTTTTATTTATATCCCATTTCCCCTGGCCAAAAAGGCTGCTTAAAGCTTCTCACAAAAAGAGGAGATACTGAGAACCTAGTCAACCAAATAATTTACACAATAAATATTTTAAAACAAATACACAAATAACAAAAGATACCAACAGAACCAGCCCATTAATCTGAAAGAAGGGCCCAAAATTAATTACCTTTATACACCCTTAAATATCCTTCTAAACAATTCATACAACTTTCTAAATAGTTTCTCGGCTTTCTAAAAGATACGACAATAGATGTCTTCATATGCTCAGAAAACATAAGAAGTTGCCACTGTGGTAGCAGAAGTTCTCACTAAGCTGCAGGAGGGAACAGTCAAAAGAACCAGCTGAGATTAATGTAATTGTGACACAGGCACATACCAGGAGATATGGTCCTTTAAGTATACAGGTCCCAAGTGGCAAAAGGTTTCAAAGGGAAGAACCAGCACCTTGAAGTGAACCAGAAACAAATTGGTACATAGATGGGAGACCTCCATGGAAGGCAATGGGAAGCAATTTCTGCTTTTCATTTGCCTTGCTGGGGTTGCTATAAGTAGGTTGTGACTTGATAGCGCTTATTTAACTCCAAGACTACAGCCCCTTTGGTCAGTAACTGAGCAGCTGCATACTCTTATTGAATTTTATGAGTAGCTTCAAGGGCAGCCCCATGTATGTTCTAGCATTCTTGCCTTAAGGTTACAAGTAACATGGATCAGCATGGCTAGGTTAGGTGAATCTATGATTAGACAGAACTTCAACAGAACTTGCACAAAAGCATTGCGAGCAATTTAACAAGGATAAGTGCTGAGTTCTACAACTGAGTAAAAAAAATGAAAAACATACTGGATGGGGGGTACACTTCTGGGTAACAGTGTATGTGAACAAGATCTTGGGGTACAGGTGGACCATAAGTTAAATGTGAGCAGCCAGTGTGATACAGAAACAAAAAAAGCTAATGCAATCTTGGGGTGTATCCAGGGCTCGATTTCAACAGGAACGCACAGGAACGCCGTTCCAGCTGGCTTCCGTGCCTGCCCCGCCCCCTCCCTGCCTGGCCTGAGCTGTTTACACTTAAAGGGAAAGTTCCTGAAGAGAACCGGCAGGAAAAAGCTCCACCAGGTGCTTTCCCTTTAAGAGCAAACAGCCAGCAGGAGAAAGCCCCGCCCAGAGATTAAGCACAGGCGCTAGGCTTTCTGCATTTGGCTTGCCAACGCTGCATGGCTTTCCCTGCTCCAGTAAGTGCCTCGTCGTTCTCTTTTCCCTCTCTCTCTCTCTTTCGCCCCCCCACCTTCCTTCCTTCCTTCCTCTGTCTGTCTACCTTCCTTCCTTCTTCCTTCCTTCCTTTTCCTTCCTTCCTTCCTTTCTCTCTCTCTCTCCCCCTCCTACCTCTTCCTTCCTTCCTTCCTTCTGTTATTTCTGTTTTTATAAAAAAAATTCTTGAAAAGGGGGGGGATGTAAAAAAGCAGAGAGCCTAGGAAATGCTGCTTTTGACAATATCTTTAATTTTTCAGAACCTCTTTAGTTTTCTCATGGCATCTTCTGCTTAAGAGTTTGTAAGTTTGTAAGTTTGAAGCCTGAGTTCATTGTTGTGTCTTGTTGGGAATGGCTTGCAAATATATGTGTGTCTAAAGTCTGTGTTAAAGTGGTTTGGTGCTTACTGCCATGTAAGAGAAAACATCTGAAAAAGTAGCTTCATTGTTGTGTGTGTTGGCAGAACACTTGACTGTTGCATGGGGCACTTTGGGGGACATCTGCAGAGAAACAGAGTTGTAACTAAAAATGAGCATGGTCAGCTGCACTTTGGAGATTGCCTGTTTTGTGAAATTTAAAAAAGTGGGCAGAGTTTCTGAAGAAGATGGTTGTCCCTCTTCTCCTGCCACTGGACTGACATCTGCCTTTAATGGGCCAGCAAAGTTGATGTTCTTAAACCTCCTAATAAGAGAGATTTCCGCTTCTGAGGAGTTCCAACGATTGGTGATCTTGTGATGGTAGTGATACTTTTATGTGGTAAAGACCACCTGTTCACAGGATAATTTTACCTGTGGGACAGACTCTGCATGGTAATCATTCCACTGGTACATAATTGCTTGTAAAAACTATTATAGTGTAATAATTCAGGTGGGTAGCCGTGTTGGTCTGAAGCAGCAGAACAAAGTTGGAGTCCAAAGTTTCATCCAAGGTATAAGCTTTTGTGTGCATGCACACGTCTTCCATCTGAAGAAGTGTGGGTGGCACATGAAATCTTATACCTTGAATAAAATTTTGTACCTTGAATAAAATAGTCCACAAACTACTCCCATCCAGTGCATCCACAACCGTAGAAGAAGAGATTGGATTTATACCCCGCCCTTCACTCCCCAAGGGAGTCTCAGAGCATCTTACAAACTCCTTTCTCTTCCCCTCCCCACAACAGACACCCTGTGAGGTAGGTGGGGCTGAGAGAGCTCTGAGACAACAGCTGGTACAGAGCTATGGCTTGCCCAAGGTCATCCAGCAGGTGCAAGGGGGGAGTGGGGAATCAAACCCGGTTCTCCCAGATTAGAGTCCGCGCACTTAACCACTACACCCAACTGGCTCCTAGCATTGTTCTGCCAGTGAACTAGGGTTGCCAACTCCAGGTTGAGGAAATCCCTGGAGATTTGGGAGTGGAGGGTGGGGTGCAGGGGAAGGAGGGACCTAAGCAAGGCATAATGCCATGGACTCTACTTTCCAAAGCAGCCATTGACCTGATCTCTGTAGTTTGGAGCTCAGTTGTAATTCCAGGAGATCTCCAGACCACACCTGTAGGTTGGCAACCCTAAAAAATCATATTTAGCGTACTAGTTCTGCAGGAAGGCAACCTGATTTCCATGGCAACCTAACCCTTAGGAATTGATTCCAATCCAGTGTGGGAATAATTGTTGGACATAAGATATTGGTTCAGGCAAGGTTTTGTATAGATGGGACAGAAAATAATGTTTTTATTGGTTTTGTCAAAACTGTTTTGACAACAAGGTAAACAGAATAAGAAGCAAGGGGTGGATGTGGCTGGATGACCACACTTCTGGGAACACTAAGTGTGGCCTAATATGTTAATGAGTTGTGCTTTCAGGGGTGTGGCCTAATATGCTAATGAGTTCCTGCTGGGCTTTTTCTACAAGAAGAGCCCTGGGTGTATCAACAGAGGCATATCATCCAAATCACAAGATGTCATAGTCCCGCTGTACACTGCATTGGTCAGGCTGCACCTGGAGTATTATTGTGTGCAGTTCTGGAGGCCTTACTTTAAAATGGATGTGGATAGAATAGAGCGGCTATAGAGGAGAGTGACGAGGATGCTCAGGGGCCTGGAGACTAAGCCCTGTGAGGAAAGGCTGAGGGACTTGGGAATGTTTAGTCTGGAGAAGAGGAGGCTAAGGGGGGACATGATTGCTCTCTTGAAGTCTTTGAAGGGCTGTCACTTAGAGGAGGGCAGGGAGCTGTTTCTGTTTATTTTATTTTATTATTTATATTTGTATCCCACCTTGCTGGACAAGGTGGCTCAAGGCAGCTAACAAAGTTAAAATATCATAAAACAATTAAAACAGCAATTAAAACAGCATCAAGTTACAGATAAAAACAGACAGGTGATGGCGGCATTCAGATCACACCCAATGGTGGGTGCAGCGACCCATGGATCCCAGGCCAGAAGATGATCCACAGGCACATTTATCAGTGGTAGCTCCTTATCGAAGGCCTGGTGGAAGAGCTCCATTTTACAGGCCCTGTGGGACTGTGAGAAGTCCTGCAGGGCCCTGATGTCTTCCAGGAGCTCATTCCACCAGTGTGCTCATTCCACCAGAAGGCTCTGAGTCTGGTGATCGCCAGCCTAGCTTCTTTTGGACCAGGGAGAGTCAGGCGGTGTTGTGAACCTGACCTCAGTGCTCTCTGGGGCACATATGGGGAAAGGCGGCCCCTCAGGTAGGCAGGCCCCTGACCATACAGGGCTTTAAAGGTTAAAACCAGCACCTTGAACCGGATCCGGTATGCTATAGGCAGCCAGTGCAGCGTCCTCAGCACAGGCTGGATGTGGTCTCATACAGAGAGACCCATCAGCAGCCTGGCTGCAGCATTCTGCACTAGCTGCAGCCTCCGGATCTGAGACAAGGGCAGCCCCATGTAGACAGCGCTGCAGTAATCTAACCTCGAGGTGACCATTGCGTGGATCACTGTTGCCAAGTCATTGCATTTGAGAAAGGGAACCAACTGCCTAATCAGCCGTAGGTGATAAAAGGCCACCTTGTTGGCAGCAAAGGATAAGACTCACAATAATGGGTTTAAATTAAGGGTGGGAAGATACTAGCTGGATATTAGGAAAAACTTTTTTACAGTAAGAGTTGTTCAACAGTGGAATCAGCTACCTAGGGAGGTGATGAGCTTCCCTTCACTAGCAGTCTTCAAGCAGCGGCTGGACAAACATTTGTCAGGGATTAGGGTTGCCAAGTCTGGGTGGGAAAATACCTGGGGACTTTGGGGGTGGAGCCAGGAGAAGGTGGGGTTTGGGGAGGGGAGGGGCCTCTGCATGGTAGAATGCCCTAGAGAGTCCACCCTACTCCACCATTCCAGCCATTTCCTCCAGGGGAACTGATCTCTGTCAGCTGGAGATCAGTTGTAAAAGCGGGAGATTCCCAGGCCCCACCTGGAGGCTGGCAACCCTATCAGGGATGCTCTAGGCTGATCCTGCATTGAGCAGGGGGCTGGACTAGATGACCTATATGGCCCCTTCCAACTCTGATTCTATGATTCTATGAGATAACATATTCACATGTTTTTCTAACAATAAATCTGGATGCAACTAGATTTTTCATCGAATCTGTTCACAAAAGGATTGATGGGCATTACAATTCCCTCTTAAAATCTACTATGGATCCAACATGGACAAACTAAGATCCTATGTTCCATGAATCTTAAGATGACTTAAAACACATCTTCAGAATTATTCCAAATAAGCAGCCAAACTGCTTTCTGCCATGCTTTCAATAATTTGTGTTCCAACTGAATAGGCATATTATGAAATAAAAAGGACAATTTTAATATTCTCTCAAGAAGTGTTTTACCTGATTTAATTCTTCCCAGTATCAAGCATTATAGCTGTGAAGCCAAGCTTTTTTAGTTTATTAGAATTATTTAAACTTATTTTTTAGTTTAATTACTGGTTTTAGTGTTGTTTTAATGGTCTTATTATTGTTGAATTCTATTTGTTAGATGAGTCTTTGAAACATTGAAAAGCAGCTAACAAATCCAATACATAATCAGAACTGGATTTGTGCACATTAAACCAGTTTAGGGCCTCAGATCATGAGAGGGCTTTAAACCGAAAAAGAAAAAGCTAAAATTACCATTTTGGGAGGATAATGCTGGGGGGGCTCTTAAATTTGACAAAGATTAGTGCTTCAACATGGCTTAATCTGACAGTGTAAATAATAAATAAAATTAGATTATTGCATTTTACTCTAATTCCAAAATATTGTGCTGCTTTATGTGTCCTGAAAGCCTTTATTAATTTATTTTAAAAAGTCTCTTTAGGCAGCAGATTGCGTAATGAAGAGGCCATACAGAAAAGACTCTGTTAGGCCTCTCCTCACCAAGTTCCCCATATTATGCCAACAGAGGGAATCATTTATACGGACAGAGTATCTCCATAGGTAGACTGAACTCAGGCCATATAGGGCTTTACAGGGCAAAATCAGCACAATGAACTGAGACCGTACTCTAACAGGCAGCCAGTTCAATTAACAAAGAGTGTTAGTAGAAACTGTTATCACATCCTTATTTTCCCCAGTAGGTTTAAAACTTTGTCAGCAGAGAAATTGAAAGAGGTCAATTGACTAATTTATTTACAGTAGTAATAATGAACATCTAATTAAATCCAGTACATGGAAAGGTCAATAATGCTGCTCCAGTTATTTGATTTTCCTTCCATGGCAACTGAGATTTATTAAGAAGCTTAGTTTTTCTGGGAAGGGATTACCAAAAAGGATGAACTTCCTGTTTTGGGCAACTTATACCAATATGTATTCCAGGTCATTAGAATGTGTGTATTTTTTAATTTCCTCTGAATTTTCATTTCATTTCATTGACATTTCATTCAGTTCAACTGTACACTGGCATTCAAGATCTCCATGCAAAAACATAGTCTACCTGCATTAGTACCTAAATAGAATTCTTATGTTAAAGTCTAGAGAATCTGGCAAATAAAATGAGGAGCACCCATGGCTCAGTGCTAGAGTACATGGCATAGAGCAGGTGTAGGGGAATGTTAGGGGCATAGGCATCAACTATGAGGGGGCTCGAGGGTTCGAGCCTCCCCCGAAATTTCCCGGGGGGGGACTGAGCCAGGAAAATGGAGCGCCCACCACCGCCTCTCCCCCCCCCCCCCCTGGCTGCCTCCATCCCTCCCTCTGTCCAGGGGCCAGCTAAGCAAATCCCCAGCTGGCCCCTGGATGAATGGAGGGAGGGATGGAAGCAGGAGTGGCCAGGCAGGGGGGGGGGAGAGGCAGTGGCGGCGGGGACATGGCAGTGGGTCAGCGGCGGAGAGAGGCAGTGGCGGCGGGGACAGGCAAGAGCCCCCGCACACACAAGAGCCACTGCCGCCACTGCCGTCCCTCTCCCCCCCCCCCCCCGCCTGGCTGCCTCCATCCCTCCCTCCCTCTGTCCGTCCAGGGGCCAGCTAAGCAAATGCCCAGCTGACCCCTGGACGGATGGAGGGAGGGATGGAAGCAGGAGTGGCCAGGCGGGGGAGGGGAGGCAGTGGCAGCAGGGACAAGGTCCCAGTGCTCCCCCCCCCCCCCCCCCGGGAATTTAAAAACTAAACATCCCTGGTTAGGAGTCCAGGCCTCTACCAGGGATCCCCAACCCCATTCTTTTCTATGGATGCGTGGAGTCTGGCTAGGGAACTCAGGCCTCCGGAGGGAGAGAAACACAGTGAGAACAGTTGCCTTAAACTAAAAGTATTTATGAACTCTAAAACCATACACAAGTAAAACTCAATAGCATATATCCAATATGAGGACCCAATAGAATATAGAAAAATCCCAGTACCTGATGCAGTGTACACTTCAGAAAGAACAAGGAATTCCTGGACTGTGGACCAAGACCTCGCTCATGCCTAGGTGGGGTGAGGGGTCTTGGCCAAACAGCCTCAAACAAAGCTCAAAGCCTCCTTTTTACAGTTATTTTCAGCCAATAAAAATTAAGGGAGGAGTCAATTAAAAATGTAGATTTGCCAATACCAGCGCATCCAAAATTGAATTTTTGCCAGTATGAACTCTCACCCAGATATATTTTATTAGTTGCAATGTCAAAAAGACCTAGACAGATATGTTTAGGCTTTGGAGCCTGGCACATGGAAGGCTGGGGAATGTCAAATATGAATTCAAGCAAAGTACATCTACAAGGCAAGGCTTTAGTTTTTATGCCTAGGCTGCTAGTAGAAAAGCAAAGGCTTATGGGACTTCAAAACTAAGAAACCAAAGTCAGTTAAGTTAAAGTAAAACCTACATAGCATAGAAGAACAAAAAGGCTCATGTAACCTCAAATTCTGAAACAGCAGGTTAGTCTATAATCTTTCTACATATGCTGGCTTTGCAATGCTGGTTTTGCATGGAGGAATACTCAGATTTATGAGCCGTCACTTGCAGTGGGCTCCTATCTGTTCTATCACCTCAGAGAGAACTAGAATGTTAATGAGATAATACTCAGAAGTTTGGTTTGTCTGAACATTCTTCAGCTATTATAATGAATCCAGCATTCCGGGATTTGGAAGTAAATGGGGGCCCTACAGAGATAAACAAGCAGCTATTTATATACAAGCTTTGCAGTGGGCTTACCAAGTCTTTATCTGTCTCTTTAGGAACTCTGAGAAACAACCACTGTGCATCCTGCTGGACCATCCCATCAATTCCTCCACCTATTTTCTCTTGCCTGCTGCCGGGCAAAATTAGAATCCTACTTGCTGTAACAGGCAAAAGAGGAACATGGGCAAGGTGGACAGTGACACATAAAGCCAGGAAGAGCAACCACTTACATCTCTTGAATTGCAAGCTACCGTCAGAAAGCCCCACATTTCCATATGCATCAATGATGGTGGAAAGTGTTGTCAGGTTGCAGCCAATTTATGGCAACCCTGTAGGGTTTTCAAAGTAAGAGATGAACAGAGGTGGTTTGCATCACCTGCCTCTGTATAGCAACATCCCTGGTGGTCTCCCATCCAAGTACTAAACAGGGTCGATCCTACCGAGTTTCCAAGAGCTGATGAGATCAGGCTAGCCTGGGCCATCTAGGTCAGGGCATGTAAATCTATAACTACGTTTAATTTGCTGCAATTATCCCAGCTCCATTAACCAATATGCTGATAAATTATAATACTAACCATGCTAGAAATAGATCAAACCAGTTGTATCATACTAGTTGTTTACATTTCTCCAGGAGACAGCAATCATAGAGTGTTGTACCTTTCATGTCAGTGTAATATGCAAACAAGGTCAGAGTTGCCCATGACTTTGATATTGCCAAGTGCTTATTCACTAAGAGTGAAAGTTTGTTTCCCAGAAAGCTGAGCTCCCATTTTCATGTCAAACTCTTCCTGTAAATATAATGCCACTGGCAATAGAATGGAAGTTGCTGAGTGGTTGATGCTTCTCTCAATTTACGTTTTAATAAACAACAGCTGCATATTGTAGCTACAGGACAGAGGCATATTTGACAATAATTGGCCATAATTTGTTTTACAAAATGGATAAGACATCTATACAAGATTCGCTCATAAGAACATAAGATAAGTCAATGTTGGATCAGGCCAATGGCCCATCCAGTCCAACACTGTCACACAGTGGCCAAAACCCACAGCAAGCTGTATCTACACATCAGTAATTACCTGTGTTGCTTTCACTGACACTGCAAATGCAACAGAACTTCCACATGATCTGTTGAGCAGTGAATTCCCACACTACTCTGGCAGTTTTGCAGCCTTCCCTCACTATTCTTTTTCAGGCAATCTGGACAAAAATTTACTGCACCTTTCTCCTTTTATCACCTGAAAAAGGCTAGAGATTTACTTTTTAAAAATCATTTATTTATTATTTACATACAAGATGGGATATTCAATTAACAATGAAATAGGATTTGGATTGTAGAACCAACCAGATATCTAAAACCAAAACTGAAGCAAAGCAAAAGTGTTAACATGACCCAAGAAATGATTACAAAATTACACAGTAGGATGCAACCCACAACAAATAGCAATACAAACCACAGTCCCCAATAATTTATCCAAGTAACTTCATGATTTTTAAAAAAACATTTTATTGAAATATCAAAATATACATGAACAATAAAATTAGTAATAACCATCAACATTCAAAAACAGAGTAAAAATAAACAACAACTAAACAGTTGAAATAGTTAAAGCAATTCAATATATAGCAATAATTTTAAGATTATCAGGAAGTGCTGCTTTGATCTTACTGTGTTTTTCCATATAACCAAGAAATGGGAGCCAGTGTTCCAGATAATCGGAATGGAAGTCTGGTATGTCAACCAAGGAGATGGAGTCCAAAATTTTGTCCATAATCAGGTATTCCAATAGTTTGTTGAGCCACATTTGGGTTGGAGGTTGAGTTTTGTCTTTCCAATGTCTAGCCACTAAAGTCTTAGCGGCTACCAACATGTGAGAAATGAGGTCTTGATTCCTTCCCAGAGGTTAAGTAATACGAGTTCCAGTTTCAAGGGAATAACATAACCTGTGATATCCTGAATTAAACGCAAAACAGTCATCCAAAACTGTACCATATAGGGGCATGACCACCAACAGTGTGGATATGAACCAGACTGATTACAGCCTCTCCAGCAATTGGGATTATATGAAGCATTAATATGATGTAACCTAAGAGGAGTCATATACCATCTATAAACAATTTTCTGAAATTGCATTCTTATATTTATAGCCTTTTGTACAGTGCTACCCTATTGCCTGCATAGAAAAGTCCTCTTGAATAATTCAGTTTTACGTGGTTTGCAGAAAGCCAGGAGAGTGGAAGAAGAAACAGAGATAGCATGTGTATGGGCAGTTGTTGATTTTGCCAATTTGCATGTTGGCACCTGCAGAAAGCCCTACTTGGATAGGTAAGGTTGTTGTGGCAGAGCATGGGGGGAGAGGCGGTCTCACATATGAGGGTCCAAGGCCATGAAGGGCTTTGTATGTAATAACTAATACTTTAAATCGAGCCTGGCAACTGATGGGCAGCCAGTGGAGTGTCTGTAGAATTGGAATAATATGCATGCTCTGCCGAGCTCCCAATAGTATCTGAACTGCGGCATTCTGCACTAACTGGAATTTCTGAAATTATTTTGAGGGGAGTCCAATGTACAGTGCGATATAGTAGTCTAGTCTCAATGTCACTGTGGAATGCATCCAGGTGGCCAGATAATCCTTCTCACGGTAAGGAGCCATTTTTTGACCAAGGCCAAGCTGAAAGTCTCTTTTGCAGCTGTATTAATCTGCTTCTCCAGCAATAGTGTTCAGTCCAGTACAACTCCAAGGCTCTTAACTGAGTCAGCAAGGGTAAGCTTAACCCCATCAAAAGTAGGAAGCCTTCCCAACCAGCAATAATTCTGTCTTCCCAGGGTTTAGTTTCAGTTTGCTCATTCTTAGCCATTTAACCACAGCTGCCAGGCAGCGGTTTAGAAACTCCACCGCATCACCAGGAGATCTGGATATGGATTTATATTGCTGAGTATCGTCAGCATACTGATGACAGCCAACCCTAAAACAACGAATGATTTGTCCTAAAAAAATTACATAACGATTGAAGAGCATGAGGGATAGAATTGCACCCTGTGGGAGCCTGCCAAATAGGTCCCACACTGATGATAACTGGTCCCCAATGGCAATTCTTTGGGTCTGATCTGTGAGAAATGATGAACCAGTCCATTGTACAACCTGTGATGCCTACTTCTGCCTCCAGGTGCCTCAACAAGATGGCCTGGTCCACTGTGTCAAAGGCAACAGATAAATCCAATAGGAGCAACAGGGGGACCTGACCTTTGTCATCAACTAAAGCCAGCAGAGCCATCTTCATCCCATAGTCCAGTCTGAAATGAAATTTGGGGGTTTTGAGGAATGTTAGATTGTGGCTATAGGTCATTATAACATTACTACACTATAGCACAATACAAATGATCTTTTTAAAAAAGGCAAGGGGGCTCTCAAAATGCCCTTAAGAGGCAAGCAAAACACTAGCCACGTGGAACTGCTGGATGGAAAATGAAACTGATCTGTGCAAAATGTTTGAAAACATACACTGTTTGGCTTATGCTATGCAAACATACTTGGAATGTGTTCTTTCAAAAAAGATCATAACAAAGCAGGTTTATGAAAGATCTAAGCAAAGCAGGGGACAGTGGGTGTGATGTTGCATGGATAAAAGGGCTCTGGTTTGGAAGCAAAGGCAGAGCAAAACGTTGTGTGGAAGTATTCTCGGTCTGAGTTTCTGAGGAGCTTGAAGCTACCTCAGTTGCCTTGGTTAATTGTCTTTGAGTGGAAGTAGAAAGGTCTTCATTGGGAGACTGACTCTTCTTGACCTCTCACTGACATTTGATACTACAGACCATCTTCATGTTTTGGGGAGACAGTTGGCAGTTTGGAGGACTCATTTATGCTGGTTCTACTCCTATATGACAGGTTGGTGCCAGAGGGTAATACTGGATGACTGCTGCTCTGTGTCATTGGATTTGACATATAAAGAGATAATTCGGAAGTATGACATCCAACTCTTTTTTTTCTAATGACATCCAACACTCCCCCCTATTTTAGTACATCCAGCAGCAGTGCTGGATTCCTAGAATGAATACCTGTTACAGGCTAAGAGAGGGCTAAAAAATTAAGCATGAGTACATGAAGCTGCCTTACACTGAATCAGACCTTTGGTCCATCAAGTTCAGTATTATCTACTCAGACTGGCAGCAGCTTTCCAGGGCCACAGGTAGAGAGGTCTTTCACATCACTTACTAACAAATCCCTTTTTAACTGGAAATGCCAGGGATTGATGCTCTACCAAGCAGGTGCTCTACCACTGAACCACAGCCCCCTCCAAAATCCAGACAAAACAGAAGTAATGATAAAGAAGCAACCCAAAACTGGGGTTTATCAATCTGAGATGGGGTTCCACTCCCTTTGAAGAATACAGTTTGCAGCCTTAGCTGCTTCTTGGTTCTGTGCTACTGCTGGGTTTTCGGGTAGTGATGATGACTAGGGTGCCAAGTTTGGGCTTCAATCAGTGTGGGTCAGCTGGCTCTGGTCCTCTGTTCTCCATGCTTCCTATTCATCTCACTGCACTGAACTTTTTCAGAGGCTGCCTTGGAGATTGATTTAGTAGCTGTGGTTCATACAAAATGCTATGGCCTAGCCTTGCAGTAAAGATGACTTGAAGAGTACCTGTTACTCCTGTCATAGCTCAGCTACAGGTGGAAGAAGCATGGGTTTTTATACCCCAGTTTTCTCCACTCTAAGGAGTCTCAAAGCTGCTTACAGTGGCCTTCCCTTCTTCTTTCCACAACAGGCACCTTGTGAGGTAGGTGGGGTTGAGAGAGTTCTAAGAGAACTGTGACTGGCCAAAGGTCACCCAGCAGGCTTCATGTGGAGAAATGGGGAATCAAACCCACTCTCAGTGACTCTCCCCAAATTGCAATGGATCTCCAGTCTGCAGAGATCAGTTCCAAAATACCCAACAGGGCTCAGGGTGGGGAACAACATTTCCAAAATACCCAACAATTCAAAATTGAATTAAAATAAAAATAAGCTTAACAATTCAGCTAACAATTACACAGAATTTCAGATGGTGCCAGCAGACACACAATTCAGTATCCTTTCCCAGTGGGGAAGAAAGAGAAAGGAGCCAGGCCAGCTAAAAAACCCATTGCTGTCCTCAACCATAAGCCTGGTGGAACATCTCTGTCTTACAGGCCCTGAGGAACAGAGTTAGGTCCTGCAAGGCATGGATGTCATTTGGCAGGGAATTCCACCTGGTCAGTGCCAGAGCCAAGAAAGCCCTGGCTCTGGTTGAGGACAGCCGGACACTTTTTGAGGACAGCTAGACACACGTTTGCAGTTTTAGATTGATTAGCATCCCACACTGAGTGAGGCCCCTGTGCAGAAATGTGACTGGATCCTGCTTAAGCAAATACATACATGAACAAAACAAATTTTAAAAATACTTAACTATAGAAGCAGCCAGTTACTCTGCTATTGCTAACGATTACAGTGTGGTTTGTACTTTTGAACAGATATCTCTTACTTGCTGAGCTTAAAGGGATACTTTCAAAAGAATGAGCTTTTGATCATTCTAGCTGTTACTGTGAGATGCCAAGTCTTTAGAAACCTGGCTTGAGAGCTAGTTTGGTGTAGTGGTTAAGTGCGTAGACTCTAATCTGGGAGAACTGGGTTTGATTCCCCACTCCTCCACTTGCAGCTGCTGGATGACCTTGGACAAGCCATAGTTCTGTCAGGGCTGTTCTCTCAAGGACAGTTCTGAAAAGAGCTCTCTCAGCCCCAGCTACCTCACAGGGTGTCTGTTGTGGGGTGGGGAAGGGAAAGGAGTTTGTAAAGCCATTCTGAGACGCCGAGTGAAGGGCAGGGTATAAATCCAATCTTCTTCTTCTTCTGAGCTGCTATCCCCAGAATTCTTTAGGGAGAGCAAACATATCAATTAAATTCCTGCAGTAAAAAGGAAGCATGACTTTTCTGGCTCCCATTCTCTCCCCCCACACTCTTATTCCAGAGAAAATAGAAACCTCATTTTCTTTGAAGTAAAGGTGAAACCACAGAGTGTCTGTTGGTGGAATGTCCATCTGGTCGAATGTCCACCACGGGGAGGTGAGACAAAGCTAAGGGGCAAACATGATGGCAGCACACCAAGCAGGGAAGATGAAAGACTTTCTCAATGTGGAACATCCAGCTTAAGGTTATCAGGAAGGTCCACATCTTTCTATAATTTTGCAGAATATGCAAAACAGAAATATTCAGGAGAGCATTCTTGGGATCATAGAATGATAGAGTTGGAAGGGACCTCTAGGGTCATCTAGTTCAACCCCCTGCACAACACAGGAAATTTACAAATACCTCCCACACACACACACACCCACCCCTCCAAGTACCACTGTTTCATGCCCAGAAGATGACAAAAAACCTCCAGGATCTCCAGCCACATTGGCCTGGAGAAAAATTGTTTCCTGACCCCAAAGTAGTAATCAGCATGTCCCTGAGTGTATAAGAAGGGCCACAGAACTGTGGTATTGGGATAATATTGTACTGTTGTAATGCTTATTGTATGCATCACCTATTCTTACTACAATGTAATGTCTTCTATTTTTGTAACCCTTCCTGTATTATGATGTGTAAAGCATTAGATAGGGGGGATTGCTTTAGACATTTTTTTGCTTGCTTTATTTTCAGTTCAGTAATCCTAGCCCCACTGCACTGTTTTGTTTATTAGAGATTTGCCATTTGATTGAATTGTTTTTCATATTTTGTAGTTTCTTTGAGCCTCAGAGAGAAAGGCAGGAGATAAATGAAGATCATCATCATCATCATCAAGAGGTACAACAGTAGTATCCAGCAATACAAACAAAACTTCCAATTCTGGACTAACCAAAGACAGTTGTACAAATCACTAGAGGGAGATAAAAGTAAAACCAGATAAAAAAAAAAGACAATAACCTTCTGGAAAGAAATCTGGGAAGACTCAAAAGAGTAAAATAAAAAAGCCACTGGGATCATAGACATGGGAAACAAAATTGTAAAAGGTGGAAAACCAACCAGAATATTGCTTGGATTGATTACAAGAAGCATCCAATTCACTCCTTCATATATGGATCCTGAAAACATAGAAATGATAGGCATCAGCAAAACTGTAATAATGTTTATCAAAAATGCCATGAGTAAATGGAACATGAGGTAGATGGTGAATGGAAAGGAAATTGGAACAGTTAATATCAAACAAGGACTTTTCCAAAGAGACTCACTATCACCACTGCTCTTTGTTATTGCCCTAATGCCACTCACAGCCATTCTCAACAGCACAGGCCTAGGATACCAGTTTTTAAAGACAGAGCCAAAGAGTTTACATTTATTGTACACTGGTGACTTGAAAATGTATGGAAAGTCATCATCAGAGATTGATTCTTTACTAAATACACTTTGAATATTTAGAAGTGATATAGCAATGCAATCTGGCCTGGACTCGTGAGCAGCATTAGCACTGAATAGAGGAAAGACTGTTGAACAAGAGAAATCAAGATGCCAAGTAACAAAAACATCAGAGCACTGAGCTTTGAAGAAAAGTACAAATACCTTGGAATTTTGGAAGCTGACAACATCAAACATATCCTTGTTAAGAAAAATACAATTAAGGGGTATTATCAAAGAGTTAAAAAGATATTGCAAACAAAATTAAATGGAGGCACCCTGGTAAAGGCAATTAACATGTGGGCAGTCCCAGTTACTGCCAGTGGTCATTGGAGCCCTCGGAGCAATGCCCTGAAGTCCTAAGAAATACCTGGACATTGAGCAGATAACACCCACTCAACTTCAGAAGTCAGTTGCTTGGAACAGCAAGAATCCTGCAGATATACATCTGCAATTCCCAAGAACTTGGCTAGATCTTAAATTACAGAACACCATCTACCAGTAGGGTTGCCAGGTCCAAACGCTGCACCACCGGGCGGTGGGAGGGAGCTTTCCAGGAGTGGGGCAGAGCAACATGACTGATGTCAGCATGTCAGGGACATTGGGCCCAGGGCTGCAAAGGGAGAAAGGAAAATATGAATGTATATTCACTCACTGCAGGAAACTGAGAAGGACCATTAACAGTATTAACATTATGCATAATACAGAGTTTAATTAATCTAATACCAGCTTTGTTAAGTAGAATATCTGATGAGTTATATAATTTTAGATTTATTAAACAGAGGCTTTTGGAACTGGAATTCCACAAACTCTGCCCTGCTCAGCCTTATATATGTTCTCATGCTTTTTAAAGTTTAGATAACTCAGCCTGGGATGATGTCCCATTACTTATATGATTTGAGATTCCTTTCCAACGTAGAGCTTGTATGCTGGCTAGAATTAATGCATTCCCCTCCAATGTTCTCTGTGAGAGATATCATCAAACCCGTTTTCTGAGAGAATTTGCCCTTGTGGAGCGAATCTTCCTGAATCAATCCAGCATATAATGTTTGAGTGTCAGCTTAATGACAGTTTTTGTTTGAAATTGTTTGGGAATTTATCCCAGGTAATTGATCTTAAGAATGTCGCGATCAATCTTACTGAATGAGTCGATAGCGGAAATTACTAGAGCAGTTGCAAACTTTCTGGAAGAAATTCTTAAAGCCAAATCTAATGCTGTTATAAATTAATTCTTATGTAATTTTATCTATGTTTTAATCTATGTATGGATTTTAATTTTATATATTGATCCTAAACATTATGTTAAATTTACTATGCCAATAAAGGTATTGTACTTGAGAAAGGAAAAGAGGGCCAGTAGGTTTTCTCTTTTCTGGCATTTGCTTCTGCTTATCCTCTTCAGCAGCTGAGCTCCATGGCCAGCATCAGCCTTGTTCAGCCTTGTCACCTGTCTGCCTTCAGTCGCCCACTGGAGCAAAGGGTGGCCAGCGGAACTGCTTTGATTTTGCCTTTTGCAGCAGACAGGGAAGGCTTCAGCAGCACTGGGGAGGGCAGCCCAGACTGCCCCCCCCCACGCAGGTGCTGCAAGCTGAGCAAGTGAGTGTCCACCCTAGAGGAGGCTGACCAGGAAGCAGGAAGGCTGGCCCGCCCGGCAACCTGATCCAAAGCATGCTTTCCCAGGAGCAAGAAGTTCCATTGCACTCCCAAGCAAGCCTGAGGGTAGTTGCAACTTATGTGATGTCAGCATGTCATGTTTGGGGGTGGGTTTCCTCCTGCCAGCCAGCTGGTCAGTGGCAGGGAGGAGCCAAAAAATCGGGGGATCCCCCATTCCCAACTGGGAAATGGCATCCCTATCTACCAGTCAAATATCTGACTGTGACAATTCATAATAATAATATACCCTGTGGCAAGAGGGCAAGGGCCTGCAGCACTGGGTAACAGAGTGGCAAATCCTATCTTCATATATACGCTGATAGAAGCTGAACTGCCACTGATGGTACCTGAAGCAGATAGGAATAAGATCTCGGGGTAAAGGTGGATAGTTCAATAAAAAGATTGACTTGTTATTGAACAAGACCTCTCTAGAAAATAAGTTACACGGTACGATAAAGTAGAATACTTACCTTCAACTACAACACATGTGCTCTCAGGCTGATAGTCATCAAAATTTGCAGCAGCCTTTGACAAGTTTTGAGCACATTCTCCAACAACATTCTGGAAAACATAAAGGACTGATTTCAATGATTTATAGAATGCTTGATGGACTAGATTTATCAACACCCTTACCTTACCAAAGAATGTGGTACCCCGCTTCAAGATGAAGACTGGAATAATATTTGGAACTCAATGACATTCCAGTCCTCAACCACTGTAATACGATATCAATCTTTTAAATTATATCAAGGTGGTACCTGACCCCCAAAGCACTTGTGTATTCAGATTCCCAATCGAGCCGTATGTGTTGGAGAAAATGTGGGGTGGAGGGATCTTAAATACATTGCTGGCTCCTCTGTCCAGTTCTACAAACTTTTTGGGAAATGGTTCTCAACAGCATAAATTCCTGGACATTCCCTATATTTCACACCTGAATGCTTATTATTGGGTTTGGAGTTGGTGGGAGACCACTATTCTTATATAGAACAATGTATTTAAATAATTTTGCTTTCGGCAGCCAAATCTTCTATTGCCTCGTTTTGGAAGGTGTCTTTGGCCGCGGTCACATAGCCCCTTTAATGCGGGAGGAAGGTCTGTTTCCTCCCGCATTTAAAGGGACCGTTCACAACGGCTGTGGCTAGTCCCGCACCGAAGTGGATTCAAATGCGGGTTCCTCTCGCATTTTCCGACCCTGGGAAAATCAAGTGTTTTCCCAGGAGTCGCATGAGGAACCCGCATTTGAGCCATCTGGGCAGCCCTCTCTTGCAATCATTGCGAGAGCAGGGCTGTCCAGATGGTCCCATCCGCCATTTCTTCTCCCCCTTTTACACTTGGGTGCTCAAACACTCAAGCGCCCAAGTGTAAAAGGGGGGGGGACCCAAACTTACCAGGTGGCTGGTGGGGCTTGGGGAAGGGTGCCTCCCCCCTGCCCCCACCACCGTTGCTGCCACCGCTCGCCTCCTCCACCGTCGTTGCCGCCACCGCTGTTGCCGCCGCCACTCGCCTCCGCCGCTGCTTGCCTCCACCTCCTCCGTCGCCGCACACCTCCTCCAACACTGCCGTTACCGCTGCAGCCTTTGCCTGCCGGGGTTGGAATGTGTCCCAACCCGAACTAAAAAACTGCGGCCCCTTTAAGTCCGGGAGGGCTCCCGGACTTAAAGGGCTGTGTGACTGCAGCCTTTGTCTCCTACCTGGGATCTGTAGTATAAAAAGATTTGGGAGCAATGCATGCAGGCTAAGATTGCCTTTAATATTATGAGTCCACCCTCCTCTAGAGCTGTGATCACGTTCAAAAACACCTGGCAACCTATATTAACCTTTTTATCATGTTATGAAGAAATTCCAAGGAATCTGTGTACTAGTTTTGTTTAAGAGTGTGTTGTTTTTTTAAAAAAAGATTGACTTTGTGAGCAGCAGCACAGAACAAAGCAAAATTTATGCTGTGAATTATCAGGAAAGGAAAATAAAATAACCAGTATTATAATGTTCTTGTGTGGGCACACTTCAATTCTTGTGCAGTTCTGGACAGTGTGTTTCTTGAAGGGTATTGTAAAGCTGGAAAAGGTGCAGAAAATAACAACCAAAATGATCATGAGGTTGTGGAATCAGCCCAGTGAGGGAAGGATTAAAAGTTTGGGACTTTTTAGTTTGGAAACTTGATGAGTAAAGGGAAAGATAGACATTTATAAAATTATGGACTGTGTGGAGAAAGTAGTAGAAGTTTCTCCTTCTTAAAATACCTAATGAAACTGACCAGCAGTACAGTCAGAACTAGCAAAAGAATTGTCTGGCCAGGTGGTGGCCTGGGGTTGATTGGCTATTAAATCCACTGGGGAAAGTCCTAGAAGGCCAATGACCTGGCGGGGTGCCCCCCAACAGGGGGGACCTTTTCTGCCACTAAGCCCAGAGTGGCTCAGTGCAATGCAAGTGGTAGGGTTGCCAGGTCCTGCACTCTTGCCGGTGGGGGGGTGGGAGGGAGCTTTCTGGGAGGGGGGGTGATGTCGCCACACGCAATGTCCCCAATGTGATGACATCACACAGAAGTGACATCATCACACTGGGGACATCATGCAGCAACACTCTGGTACCAGACCATCATCACACAACATCGCTGGCATGATGATCTCACTTCTGTGTAGTGTCATCACACTAGGGATGTCATGCCAGGTTGTAGTAGGTGGGGGCTTCCCCCATCAGCCAGCTGGCTGGTGGCAGGCAGGAGCCTGAGAAATCAGGGGATCCCCCGCTCCCACCTGGTGGCTGGCAACCCTAGCGACCCCAACATCCCTGGAGACACAGCCACTACTATGCATAAAATGTATGGGAACCACTACTACCAAGAAGTGGACATAAGCCACCAGCAGGTGCTGCCATGGGCCAGCTGCCCCAGCCCTGCTCAAGGCACATGGGTGTGAGCCAGAAGGGACTTGTAGTGAGTTTGCTTCCCCACACACACTGGGTTGGAGAGGAGAGCCAAAGCAAGCCCACTCCTCTCCTCTTTTTTAATAACAATTTGTATTAATTTTTCAATCCATAACAACCTAACTTTAACACATTTTGCAACCATACATACAATATACATTTTAAAAGGTTATCTATTTGACTGATTTCCCACTAGCGCTGCCCCGGTGTTCTTCCTCCGTTTGTCCCGCTGCTGTGCTTGAATTTCACACTACTTGCCGCGGGGCGCATTTTGACCCGCGGCTCTGCCCAATCTTCCCCACAGTTTCTGTGATCCTGTTTTTTGAGCTACTTACATTTACCAAAGGTGGAGAGCATCTATGACAGTCGGTATTTCTTTTTGAAATGACAAGTAAGTTATAATTGGAAACCACATAGTTATAAATTCACTATAATCTCTGTCTATATCTACTGGTCCTAACATGACTGTCTCTCCTTCTCCTTTAAAGGACTTTTTCATTGAGTGTGGGGCCCGCTTCCTCCTTGCCTCCCTCCTCCATTGGGGGAAGGGCCCTTTTCCATAGCCATTTTTTTTTGCTTCCAGTCCACCTCTTTGATGGCTACTAGCTGGGATGACTTTGAAAGGGGATTAGAGATATCATAGAAGAGAGGTCTATTGGCCATGATAGCTAATGGAAGCTCCATGTTCAGAGGCAGTAATTCTGCCAGATACCAACTAATGCAAAGCAACATAAAGGACAGTGCTATTGCCCTCTTTCGCTGTTTGCGGGCTCCCTGGGTATATCTATTTGACCACTCCAAGAAACAGGATGCTGGACTAGATGGAACCTTGATCTCTTATTCTCCTGTGTGCAGTCTGGAGGGCTAAAGTACAGCAACAGATGCAGCCTGGGTGATTTTCCCTGAGAGGTAACAGATGACAGACAACCAATGTCTACTTTTGTTATGTTGTATATGCAAGAGAAAACTGTTCTTGCTATCATGTTTTCTGGCTCATACATTTACCCCACTTTTCTCTGATGGGTGGCAGTGATGTGTGAAAGACCCTAATGATTAGCACATGAACCAAGAGGGCATATAGAATGTATCTCACTATGCACTGTATTTACAGAACAAGTCTTCAACGCAAAACAGCCAGCGCACTATTCAAAGATTACTGAAATGTAATCTAAGATCAGATAGCATAGTTCAATAAATGTCTGAAAGGGCCAAGCACAGTAAAGAATAAGTTCTTGACATCATCTTTAATGAACTGTGACACCTAAAATAAAAACTGGCTATTTACTATTCCAGTCCATGCCAGAACAAGCTATCATAGCGCAACATCATGTTATGCACGAAGAGTCAGGAAAAGCAAGATACATATGTGCATGGAAATGTAAAACTGAGAGACGGAGAAGAAAAACAAAGTGCTCCTAGGCTTGAGGATGTGGCTGTTAATAAGGCAGAGCATCACTTCTCCTCTGATTACTATATTTTTGTGCCATTGCCATTTATTTCAATGTGGCTTGTGGTAGAAGAGCTTCCTGGTGGACGGTGCCCTAAGCTTATTTAACACTATGCTAAGGCAATTGGATGTATTACTATCACTGCACATTTATTTATGACAAAAGGACTGGGGGCAAGAGGGTGGGATAGGGGACTATGAGGCAACCCTTCAGGAGCCAGAATCTCAAGGGCTGGATCCAGACTAAACTGGCAATTTCCACTGATTCCCCTTTCCTGCTTCATGCCATTACGTGAAGAAGGAGAATCAGTGGAAATTGACAGTTTAGTCTGGATCCAGCCCTTGAGATTCTGATTCCTGTAGGCTTGCCAACAGCCCTGAAGAAAAATGTTGTGTCCCTTTAACAGAGGCATACGGAATGGAAATGCACAACTGAAGCTTTCCAGGTAAAAACAACCAATTAAAGGGACAGGATTTTTTTTCTCCAGGCAGTTGACAACCCTGATTTCCTGAACAGCAGTTTGTACCAGCATCTGAACACAGAAGAAGAAGAAGAAGAAGAGATTGGATTTATACCCCGCCCTTCACTCCCCAAGGGAGTCTCAGAGCGGCTTACAAACTCCTTTCCCTTCCCCTCCCCACAACAGACACCCTGTGAGGTGGGTGGGGCTGAGAGAGCTCTTTTGCAAGCTGTCCTTGAGGGAACAGCTGGTACAGAGCTATGGCTTGCCCAAGGTCATCCAGCCAGGTGCAAGTGGAGGAGTGGGGAATCAAACCCGATTCTCCCAGATTAGAGTCCGCGCACTTAACCACTACCCCAAACTGGCACAAACCGCTACCCCAAAGCTGTCTTACATACATAAGTGCCATTGAGTCATAACTGACTTATATGGAGTGTACATGTAAACATGCTAAGTCTCTCAGTTCTCACTTATACCCAGAACTGTATAATATTACTGACTTGCTGGCTTGGTGCTGTAACAAATAAAGAACTGAACTACCCAGAATGGACCTTTGTCTTGAAGGTGCCTTTTAAATATTGAGCGGGAGGCGATGAATTCAAACAACAGGCTTTTATTCAGTGATATTGCTCAGCTCCAAAAGACAGCTCTATGAGAGCGGCACCTTAATTTATACTGTTCCAACACATAACTTTCAACAATGTAACTATATACAAGCAATACTATTGGACCCAAGCAGGGCTCCGTGATAGGGTATCCAGATTGGCTTCAGGACCAATGGGAGTCTTTATTCATCAGCCAATAAGATATGGAGCTTAAGGATACCAGAGCCCTCTCAAGCTATTGCTGCTTCAATAATCCAAAACACAAACTCAAACTTTGTTCTCATATCTGTTTGTTAACTCTTGTATTTGTATGCTAATTTGCTGCCATTCACAGGTCTTACCAACTGCCTTAAACTAATCTCAGCTATAATCACCCAGTACTTATGCATTTTGACTCTAACTGGCCTTTCCTGACAACCAATCCCTCCACCCCATTTCTCTTCCTATATGTAGTGGTTAAGAAAATTCTGTTCCACTGTATCTGAGGAAGTGTGCTTGCACATGAAAGCTTATACCTTGAATAAAACTTTGCTGGTCTTAAAGGTGTCACTGGACTCAAACTTTGTTCTGCTGCTTCAGTCCAACACAGCTACTCACCTGAATCTATCTTATAGCAACCCCAGCAAGGGGCTCTCAAGGCAAGAGAGAAGTGGAGGTTGTTAGCCATTGCCTTAAAATTAATGAGTTTAGAATAGGTAAAAGGAAGTACTTCTTCACTCAGAGTAATTAACATTTGGAATTCACTGATGCAAGAAGTGGTGCCAGCTACAAGCATAGATAGCTTCAAGAGGGGACTGGATAAACAAATGGAGCAGAGGTCCATCAGTTTAGCCACAACATATAGATGGAACATTATGTCTGGGGCAGTGATGCTCTGTATCCTTGGTCCTTGAGGAGCAACAATGGGAGGGCTTATGGAATTCTGGCCCTGCTGGTGGACCTCCTGATGGCACCTGGGTTTTGTCCACTCTGTGCGACACAGAGTGTTGGACTAGATAGGCCATTGGGCTGATCTAGCACGTCTTCTCTTATGTTCTTATGCCTTCCTCTGCAGGGAAGCCCTTGGAGGTTTCCCATCCAAGTACCAGCCCTGCTTGGCTCCCGAGATCTGACGACATTGGGCTATATCATGACCTTCCCTCACAAAAAGCTGTCTAAAAACCATATCATTGGTCATTCTCATCTAGTCATAGAATCATAGAACTGGAAGGTACCTCCAGGGTCATCTAGTCTAACCCTCTGCATAATGCAGGAAATTTACAAATACCTCCCCCCCTCTACACCCCCAATGACCGCTGTTCCACACCCAGAAGATGACAGAAAAACTCCAGGATCTCCAGTCAAACTGGCCTGGAGGAAAAATTGCTTCCTAAGCCACATGTAACCATGAACCAACATGCCATCTTTTGATTTTCCAGACAATTCAAAAAGGCTTGCAAATAAAGTTAGTTGACAGGGCATCAGAAATGGGAGCATAGTTCTGAAAGATCATATGTAACTCATTACAGCAATCACTGTAGATCCCTTGATTCTGCCAGGGCTACTTTATCCAATGGGAAAAGGGGGGGATTGTCCTAGGCCCGCCCCCAGGTTCTTTGTCCTTCCCTCTAAATAGCAACAACACTGAAAACTCCCCTTACAAGAAAGAGGTACTTTTGAGGAGACTGAGATCTGGAAAGACCAAAGTAACTTACAAAAATGCAGTTTAAATAAATATACACTACAATAATCACATCCTAGGCTGGTCTTTGTCTGGCTGCCCCAGCTCACCCAGGGTCAGAGGTGGCAAGGCATGGGTTAAGAGCAAAGGACCAAGAGCCCCTTGACTGATTCCTAAGGCCACATCCAATGCAAATACCCCAAACTGAACAGAGTGGGAACAGCAGTCCAGGCCAGATCCTACTCAGCTGTTGTAAAGATGTTCCACACTTTCCTATCCTGCTAACAGGGTTTTCCCCTTCGCCCTCACTAACACACAGCTGCTTCTGTGATTAGAACACTTGTAGATGGACCCTGCCTGAAACAGAAGAGGAATAGCAGCTCATCCCAGGTCTCACTCAGCTGCCATAAAGATGTTCCCCAAACTCAAGGCCCATCTAGTCCAAGATTTCTTCAGCCAGATGCCCTTGGGATGCTTACAAGCAGGTGTGGGAGCCACAGAGGTTGGCACAAAGAGGCACTGACCATATTTAATAGTAACAAGATTAATTTCTTGGCACCCAGGGTAAACCCAGCTGGCTCTGCCTGCTTAACTGGCAAAAGTTCAGGCTTCAGCTTCAGATGGACTGACTATGTATTACTACAGCAGCAATGACTTACCTCCAAAGGCAGACTTCCTCAATGCCCCCTTTTTTCCTATCTGCTGTTTTGTGCTCTGTAATGCTCTGCAAGTGCAATATGATATACTTGCCCTTACCTTTGCATAAAGAGAATATGCAATACACTGTCAGTGTTATAGAGAGCTTAGCAAGCAGGCTACCCCCATGCCACCTTTTCTAGCCACTGAAAAACTCCACTTCTGTTTTATGAGACTTTATGCAAAGTATTTGCACTTGGGGACATTCCTGGTTTGCTCAATGGTATGTAATTTCAGCATGTTTGTATGAAGATAAATTAACTCAAAATCCCCAAATCCCTTGTATTTTCACACCAGTTGCGGGAGGGAATGACCCCAGCAGGCACTTCTGAAGCTTTTGTTATGTCTATTGCTTGCCTAACTGGCAGGGACAGGTGGAGGTCTCCTGGGAACAATAAAAAAAGTAATTTGCAGAAACTTTAATTCAACTGTTGCCAGTTATAACAAAATATCTGAGTGCATTCCAGCCCTCTTGAGCATTTTTCCCACTTGCATATAAAACAACTGCAAATTTATGAAAATGAGCTTATAAAAAAACCTTATAAAATTCATTTATACTGTATGAGACGTAAGTATAAACAACATTAAAATACCTAGCAGACTTTTGCCAAACACAGTCCTTACTATGGTCCATGATTCTTTTTATGTGGGCCACACACATTCCTTTAAACCACTGGAGTATTTCTCTGGGCCTGAATGGGTTTATTCTGTAGTTGGACTGCTACTTTGATCACTACTAAGGACCAGTGGAGGAGCATAATGAAATGCAGGGTGGCCAGAGCTGATGGATGTGTTCAGTTGCTCAGCTCTGTCATTCTCAGGGGCCAAAACTTTGAGGGGGACAGAGTAAGTACAGACCCTGTGCCCTAGTAGGAAAATGGTGTGTGAGAAGTAAAACTGACATCCTGCTGCCTCCAAACCTAAGGAGATCCTCAGTTAGTGGATGCATACTAGCTTTGGCCACAGAGAATCAATCCAGGGTTGCCAGTTCCCCCCTGGCCTCTAGCGGGGAATGAGGGGTCAGGTTGCCAGATCCAGGCTGGGAAACTCCTGGAGATTTGGGGATGAATCCTGGGGAGGACAGGGACTTCAGTGGGGTACAATGCCATAGAATCCACCTCCAAAGCATCTATTTTTTCCAGGGGAGCTGATCTCTGCAGTCTGGAGATGAATTGTAATTCCAAGGGATCCCCAGGTTCCACCTGAAGAAGAAGAAGAAGAAGAAGAAGAGATTGGATTTATACCCTGCCCTCCACTCCCCAAGGGAGTCTCAGAGCAGCTTACAAACTCCTTTTCCCTTCCCCTCCCCACAACAGACACCCTGTGAGGTAGGTGGGGCTGAGAGAGCTCTTTCCCAAGCTGTCCTTGAGGGAACAGCTGGTCCAGAGCTATGGCTTGCCCAAGGTCATCCAGCCAGGTGCAAGTGGAGGAGTGGGGAATCAAACCCGCTTCTCCCAGATTAGAGTCCGCACACTTAACCACTACACCAAACTGGCTACACCTGGGGGCTGGCATCCCTAAAACCAGAGACCGAAGTGTAAGTACATAAGAAGAAGAGCCCTGCTGGATCAGACCAGTGGTCCATCTAAGAGAGCATCGTGTCTCACATAGTAGCCAGCCAGTTCCTCTGGAGAGCCAACAACAGGGCATAGAGGACAAGGCCTTCCTCTGATGTGCACATGCTAGCCAAAGGCCTTCCTCTGATATGCACATGCTAGCCAAAGGCAAGCTGGCCATGCGGCAATTATTGTTACTACTGTTTGGGGCTAGCTTGGCAAGAGGAATGCTAATTATCATCTTGTCTCCTTATGGACCCAGTTACCATGATGGATGTTGACAGCATCCTGGGATCTGTGAAGGTTTTTACTTGTGTACTAAATCCTTGCCCAGCCTGGTTGTTAAAATCATGCAAGGTCCACATTAAAGAGCCCCTGAAATTAATCATAATTCACTAACTCATGACATGTTCCTTCAGCCACTCTAACAGGCCACTCAAACATACCCACTACTTAAAAAAATACCTACAGAAAAATGTGGCCAGTTATCACCCAGTTTCTACCCTGCCCTTTCAGGGCAAAGTGACTGAGAGAGCAGATTAACTCTTCTTGGGTAACTCATCTGCTCTAGATCCCTTTCAGTCTCGTTTTAGGATGGGCTATAAGACAGAGATGGCCCTGATGACTTTAGTAGATGATTTCCATTTGAAGACCTACCAAAGCCCTCTGGATTTATCTCCAACCTTTGATACAGAAGACCATGTCATCCAGTTGAGGCATTTGGAGGCAAATGTACCAAACCTTGGACTGGTTTAAATAATTCCCCAGAGACTGAACACAAATGGTTATTATGGAGACCAGTTATCTTCAGTTTGGCAATTGTCCTGTGGGGTTCCTCAGGGTGCAGTCTTACCTCCCCACATCATTGCCATCCAAGTATATTCCAAGAGTACTCTGAGCAGAGTTTTGGGGCCCTCAGGCAGATACTCAGGCTAAGAGCCCTTCGCTCATGCCTCTGGCGAGGAGGAGCCTTTTGTTTCAAAAGGTCTCTTCCTGCCAAGCACAGCAGAGCTCAGCACAGTAGGGGGCAGGGCTTGTAACCAACTGCAATTAACAGCAACTCACTCAGCCCCCAGCAGCCCCCAAAACACAATTAGCCCCAAACAGAACTTAAACAGAACCACTCTCTAGCAAGCTCCAAATGGCCTGCCCAAGGAAGTCAGGATGGTTTCCATTCTCCAGGCATTTTGCAAACAATGAAAAACCGAATTGCTCAGGAGGGCATATCAGGAAAATAGGGGTACATCATAACATACTGGTCCAAGGGAATGCATTGCAATTCTATTATGTAATACCATGTTCTGCACTGTTTAATGTCATATTTGATACATATGCTTTGTTCAGATGACAGCTTTGTTTCAATTTCTGCAAACCTAGTCCTATTCATTGCTTATTAGATATCCTAGTGATTGCATTGATTTACATTATGTAACCCACCTGAATCTTAGTGAGGAAGGTGAAGATAACATAAATAAAATGAAATAAAAATTGCCCAGAACACCTTTTACCAACTCAGGATGGTTCACAAGCTGCAATCTTTTCTAAACATTCTTTACCTGGGACTGCCCCTGAACACAGTTCAAAAATTTCAGTTGGCTTAAAATGATGCAGCTAGAATCCTCATATGCACTTACCAGAGTAGTCATATTACTCTGAGAGCCAGTTTGGTGTAGTGGTTAGGAGTGCAGACTCTCATCTGGAAGAACCAGGAATGATTCCCCACTTCTCCACATGCAGCTGCTGGTGTGACCTTGGGTCAGTCACAAGCTCTTTCAGAGCTGTTCTCTCACAAGCAGTCCTCGAAAGTGCTCTCTCAGCCCCACCTACCTCAGAAAACGTCTGCTGTGGGGAAGGGAAGGGGAAGGAGATTGTAAGCCACTCTGAGAATCCTTCAGGTAGTGAAGGGTGGGATATAAATCCAATCTCTTCTTCTGTCTCTTCATATTAAGCTAGTCTTATATCATCTACACTGGTTTCCAGTCTGTTTCTAAGTTTTGACCTCAAATGGCTTGGGCCCAAACTAGCTGAAGGTGGGCCTAGAGCATCCCCAGAATTACAATTGATCTCTGGATTACAGAGATCAGTTCCCCATGAGGAAATGGCAGCTTGGGAGGGTGGACTCTATATGGCATCACACCCTTGCTGGGGATTTCAGCAAGGGTGTGATGCCATACAGAGTCCACCCTCCCAAGCTGCCATTTCCTCATGGGGAACTGACTTCCCCAAGCTCCACCTTCCCCAAGTACCATCTCCAATTCTTCATGAATTTCCCATAGCTGGCAACCCTAGGGACCACCCCCACCTGTATCAACCAAACTGAAGTCTGAGGTCATTCTCCTGAATGAGGTTCAGTGGATGGGAACCTAGGCAAGACCTTTTACAACTGCTGTCCCCCTATTTTAGAGCTCCTTCCTTAAGAACAGCTGCTTTCCTAAGAGCTTTTCAGGTGAGGTTCAAGATCTGCCTTTTCTGAAGGGTCTTTGAATGAAATTAATAAAAGATGGTGGACTGACACTGTCAGAAAACTAATTTTAATTGAGTTCTACTGTATTTTAAATGAACCTATATTGTATTTTACTGACTTTGTATTGATTTTTATTCAATTTGATGGTGTTGTAAACCACCTTGGGGAGTTCTTAAGTGCAAGGTGGGTTTTACAGAAACTAGACTAAATAAAAAAAATACTACTGCTACCTTTAGTCTGGCACAATAATATATACTCAGACACAGATACAATTTCCTACAATAATGTACACATCTTTCATGATTCACAGTATGTTGTTTGTGAATAATGTTAGCTAATACTTTTGTAAATTAGTTCTATGGTTGTATGGTACTATTTTTCTTGCTGGCATGCTCAGAGAGCACTGAAAGAGTTAAGGATAGCATTAATCTAAGTAACTGGCATCTGAGTTAGCATGCATTAAAATTAATGGGACAATTCACACCTTAGAGCCACTGCCTCCGGGCCTCTGCCAATTCAGGCAGCCGCTTTACTTCTGCATCACTTCATTTGGATCACATTTTGAAAGTTTTCCTTGCTGCCACCCCAACAGTTAGTAACTAAAGAATAATAGAAAGGCTGATTTGCAATCCGTGGCTAGAATTATCTCTGCCATCCCAGGCCTGCACTGACAAGGGATGACCCATCCTAGACAGAATTGGGCCACTAGTCTCCAAGTGTTGTCTGGGATGAAAGAGCAGAATTGATTGCTCTCCTGTGTAAGATTGCAACATAGTCAGTTTTAAGCCAGTCCATTTTTGCTTAATGTCTTTTTTAAGCAAAAAAAATACTATGCAAGGGACAATTTTAGCTTGGCATGCACACAAGAATATTTTTTCATTTTATGAGAACCACCGATTTTTTTTTCTAGAAGCCAGTGATAATTCTGTCGAGTAAGATCAAGCATGATTGCCTTGCCATCCTCTGCTGCTGGGCAATGGGTTGCAGATTTATGGTACATCTTCAAGCTGCCTCCTGCTTCAATGTGGCAGGAAATGGGGAAACATTAGGGACATGCATTCAAAAATTAGGTAACCAAAATATGAATTGAATCCCTACTTTTCTTTAAAATAATTTCAAAAATGGCCATTATTGTGGTGCCCCCCCCCCACACAGAGTTGCATGATGTAAAAGAATATGGAGGGAGTGGGAATGGGAGACGTTGGCTGTGTTCACACTGGAGTGCTGGAGCCGGCTGCAAACAGCTGGTTCCGTAAAATCACAATCACACTAACCTCTCCTCCTGTCGCCTTCAAGCGGCTCCCCCACGTTCACACTAACGACGGGGGTGGGGTGGGGTTTCGAATTCTTTAAATATTTTTTTCGCCGCTTATGCATGTGCATAAGTGCTCATGCAGGCGGATGGGAAAAAAATTTTCGCGCATGTGCAGCACCATTGGACAGAATCACTTCTTCCTTTACACATTTGAAAACGCTGTGATATTTCAACCCGAAAATAGCCTCATCGTGACCACAAACTCATGTACCCGGCAGAACTAGCCTCCATATGCACATCTGTCATTTAAATGTAGATTCGTATGGGCGCTCATGCGATTCTCGCTAAATGCAAAAAAAAATGGCGGACGAAAAGCGGAAGCCAGAGGCTTCCGCGGGGAGGGGAGGGGGGTTACTCGGAAGTGCCTCGGAGACGGCTCAGCATTTACACAGCACACCAATGCGGCTGCAGGCAGAAGAGGACAGCTGAGACCAGCAGGGGAGCTGGTCTCGGATTTCAGACACTTTGTCGCACCTGAGTGATGGCTGGGGACGAGAGCCAGCTGTTACAGTGTAAACGTGCAGATTGGAGCCGGCTGCAGCCAGCTCAAATCTGCAAGTGTGAACGCACCCAATAAAAAGATGTTGTACATGACAGGAATGTATTCTGTTCTCAGCACAGTTTCCATCAGTTTCTGTACTGAGGACCATTGTGATTTTGTAAGTAGAACACCTATTAGGTTGGGGCTCTTTGATGGGACTATTGGCCAGTTCTTCTGGCTGGAGAACTTCCCTTTAGCTTAGATTAGCTGCTGAATCATTCACTCCCTTCGTCTAAAACCCTTGCCTAATGCAGCTGTGGAAAAGCAGACACCAAAATAATAAAAGCCAGTATAGTGTGGTAGTTACAGTGTCAGTTGAGACAGGCCTGGATTCAAATTACTGACTGACCTCGAGCCACTAATGGTCTCAGCATAATTTACCTCACAGCATCATTGTGAGATAAAAATAGAGAGGGGAGAGCCATATGCACCTGAGTGCCTTTGGAGGAAGGACAGAATGAAAATGTTAAGGATTCTAAAGGTCTGCCAGAATTAACAAGGGTCATTAATTTCAGCAACTAGATTGGGTATATTAAACAGAAGAGGGATTTAAGCTTGATTTTGATTAGTCAGTATCCAATTGCCCTGATGTGGACAGCCCAGGCTAGCCTGAGCTCTCAAATTTCAGAAGCTAAGCAGGGTCAGCCTTGGTTAGTGTTTGGATGGGAGATCAGCAAGGAACACCAGGGTCACAACACTGAGGTAGGTTATGGCAAACAACTGCTAAATGTCTCTTGCTATGAAAACCCTATAAGGTCACCATAACTCAGCAGTGACTTGATGGTAATTATTTTTAATGGAATTTAAATGGAAAAGTGGAAGGAACTGAAGCAATACTTTTTGTTCTCAAAAGATGCCATGTTCCATCCTGACCTGGATAGCCCAGGCAAGCCCAATCTCATCAGATCTCAGAAGCTAGGCAGGGTCGACTCTGGCAAGGACTTGGATAGGAGACCTCCTTGGAATACCAGCAGTTGGGAGGCTTTATTCAGCCACCTCTCTGAATATCCTCTAGGCCCCCAGTGGGGGTCAGTCACCAGAGGTTGCCATGACTTCCAGGTATACATACAATCACATGTGCATGCACACACACACACACGTGAAAAATACCCCCCCCCCAAAGAGGCCATGTTCCAACAGTTGCAAAATGGGTACAATCTATCAATGCACAGAGATAAAGTAGAGTTGTAGTGGTAGACTCCAACATAGAGTGTACTTAGTGCTCAAAACCTCTGTGTGTGCAAGCCATAGGCATGTAGGTTCTGTCCAACTGATCTTCATAGAATCATAGAGTTGGAAGGAACCCCCAGGGTTATCTAGTCCAACCCCCTGCACAATGCAGGAAATTTACAAATACCTCCCCCCCAGTAAACCCTGCTCTATGTCCAGAAGAGGGGCGGGGAAACCCTCCAGGATCCCTGGCCAAACTGGCCTGCTGTGTCTTCTTGAAGTACCAGCAGTCAGGAGGTGGGGGCAGTCTTTATTCAGCCACCTATCTGATTATCCTCCAGGCTCCCAGTAGGAGTCAGTCACCAGAGATCGCCATGACTTCCAGGTGCACACACACACACACGTGCACATAGAAAAAAATACAAAAAAGACCAACATCACTACTTAAAGGAGCAAAACACAGAACAACTAAAACTAAGTTTGCTCTTGTGCTTTGCACTTAACTCCATGCAAAAACATGCTTTAGAAGTACAAAAGAGTGAAATGACCTATTTTAAAAAGAACGTGTTAAGGTGTGTAGTGTGTAGTTCATTTATTCTTTGGTAGCACTTACTCTCACAATGTTACAGCAAAAAGGTAGCCCCCTTCTACGCCAGGATTTTTCAAGACTCTAGAGCCAAAATGCAGCCCTGAGCATTCTGTGAATGACTGAGGATATTGAAAACTAAGGATAAAGTTACAAGGATACAATAGCAGCCATTTTGTGCATTGCTTTCCCACAGCTTGAAGTTCTGTGTGAGGCCCAGCTAGTCTTGGCTTCAGACACTGACTTGGGGACTGGAAAGTTGGATACTGTGGACAGAGTATAAAGAGGCAATTTGGCAGGCAACAGAAAATACATTAACCATCACCACATCTTGTTTACTGCAGCTGGGAATTGGAAAAGAAGAGTGGCCTAGCTCAGATCCATGAAAAAGGCATTTTTAATAATGTCATTATTTGGGCTTACTTTCTCCCATGCCTAAACCTATAATATAATTGTCTGGATGTTCCAAACTGATAAGAGAAAAGCAGGCCAGGCACAACAAATGTACAGAAGGCATGAGGCAGAAACTGTTGTTATGAGTTTTCCCATAATATTTGGTAGTCCTTGGATGAGATTACAATCAGTACAGCTGCCCAGGATCACATCATGTTGAATGGCACAAGTATTTGCAGATTATGGTTGCTAACAGCTTGAAGAAAACATATCTTGTCCCTTTAACAAAGACTTAATGTGTGGAAATGGGTAAAACATGGTTGCACCTACCTGTAACTGATGTTCATCGAGTGTCTTCTGTGCTGGCACACATGGGGGACTGCCTGGAGGCAGGCCTGTTGCGGAAGAACATTCCAAGAGCTTCTATACCTTTAAATCTATCCAGTCCCCCCCTCCCCTCATGGAGGAGAGCTGTGAAGCTTTTTTTCCCGCCCATCTGATCACGTGATGAGGGGAGGGGGGAGGCACTATTCCCTCAGTCCTAACCTGCCACCATAGGAAAGTAAAAAACTGTAGCCCACAGCCTCTATTAAAGGAGCCGGAATTTTTTTTCTCCAGGCTGGTGGGAACCTTTTTGCAGATGGGGCCCATGCACCTCCCAGATTGGCAGGCACCATTCCCATTCATAGGTAGACACTGATTGAATAATCAATATATCTCTCAAGTGTGGTCCCCATCTGCGGATACCTAAATCTGCAGACTGAGGCCACACTTACCCAAAACGGATTTTTCTACAAATGCGGGTGACCCTCCAATTTTGCAGAAACAGCTGGAACTTTTAAAAAAATACACAGGGGTATTTAATTCCCCACAAAGTAAAATAGTTTTTCTGTGCGCAAGCGCAGAGAACACACCTACCTGTGGTGGTCATCAGAGGAGCCTGGGAGGCCATGCTGGGTCCAGCAGTGACTCAGCTCAGGAGCCAGATGGGTTTGACTCTGGCAGTGGCAGCTTAGCTTGAGAGCTGTGCTGAGTCTGGTGGTGACTTAGCCCAGGAGCTGTGCTGGGTCTGGTGGCAGCTCAACCCAGTGGCTCAGCTAGAGAGCTGTGCTGGGCCTTGTGGTGGATGAGCCCAGGAACTGTGCTGGGTCTGGCAGTGGCAGCTCTGTCCAGGAGCTATACTGGGTCTGCCAGCAGCTCAACCTGGGAGCCATGCTGGGCCTGGCAGCAGATCATCCCAGAAACCACACTAGGCCCAGTAAAAAAATGAGAATCCCCCCTCCATAAGTCTCATGAGACCACACTTATATCCTTCTATTCCACTGTGTAGTCTACCTACCTTTTCACCATCATGTAGACCCTGCTAACATAGTTACAATTCGATTCTTGTCATTGTCCTATACAGGGCTCGATTTCAACAGGAACACACAGGAACACCGTTCCGGCTGGCGTCCGAGCCTGCCCTGCCCCCTCCCTGCCCGCCTGAGCTGTTTACACTTAAAGGGAAAGTTCCTGCAGAGAGCCAGCAGGAAAAAGCTCCACCGGGTGCTTTCCCTTTAAGAGCAAATAGCCAGCAGGAGAAAGCCCCGCCCAGAGATTAAGCACAGGGGCTAGGCTTTCTGCATATGGCTTGCCGACGTCGCGTGGCTTTCCCTGCTCCAGTAAGTGCATCTCCGTTCTCTTTTCCCTCTCTCTCTCTCTCTCCCCCCCACCTTTCTTTCTTTCTTTCTTTCTTTCTTTCTTTCTTTCTCTCTCTCTGTCCCCACCTTTCTTTCTTCCTTTCTCTTTCTCTCTCTCCCTCCCCCCTTCCTTTCTCTCTCTCTCTCCTCCACCCACCTACCTACCTACCTACCTTCCTTCCTGTCTGTCCCCCACCCACCTACCTTCCTTACTTCCTTCCTTCTTCCTTCCTTCCTTTTCCTTCCTTCCTTTCTCTCTCTCTCTCTCCCCCACCTACCTCTTCCTTCCTTCCTTCCTTTCTCTCTCTCTCTCCCCCCCACCTACCTCTTTCTTTCTTTTCCTTCCTTCCTTCCTTCCTTTCTGTTTTTATAAAAAAATTATTGAAAAGGGGGGGATGTAAAAAAGCAGAGAGCCCAGGAAATGCTGGTTTTGACAATATCTTTAATTTTTGAGAATCTCTTTAGTTTTCTCATGGCATCTTCTGCTTAAGATAAGTAAGTTTGAAGCCTGAGTTCATTGTTGTGTCTTGTTGGGTATGGCTTGCAAATATATGTGCGTCTAAAATCTGTATTAAAGTGGTTTGGTGCTTACTGCCATGTAAGAGAAAACATCTGAAAAAGTAGCTTCATTGTTGTGTGTGTTGGCAGAACACTTGATTGTTGCATGAGGCACTGTGGGGGACATCTGCAGAGAAACAGAGTTGTAACTAAAAATGAGCATGGTCAGCTGCACTTTGGCGATTGCCTGTTTGTGAAATTTAAAAAAGTGGGCAGAGTTTCTGAAGAAGATGATTGTCCCTCTTCTCCTGCTGCTGGACTGACATCTGCCTTTAATGGGCCAGCAAAGTTGATGTTCTTAAACCTCCTAATAAGAGAGATTTCCGCTTCTGAGGAGTTCCAACGATTGGTGATCTTGTGATGGTAGTGATACTTTTATGTGGTAAAGACCACCTGTTCACAGGATAATTTTACCTGTGGGACAGACTCTGCATGGTAACCACTCCACTGGTACATAATTGCTTGTAAAAACTATTATAGTGTAATAATTCAGGTGGGTAGCCATGTTGGTCTGAAGCAGCAGAACAAAGTTGGAGTTGAACAAAGTTTCATCCAAGGTATAAGCTTTTGTGTGCATGCACACATCTTCCATCTGAAGAAGTGTGGGTGGCACATGAAATCTTATACCTTGAATAAAATTTTGTACCTTGAATAAAATAGTCCACAAACTACTCCCATCCAGTGCATCCACAAACCTAGAAGAAGAGATTGGATTTATACCCCACCCTTAACTCCCCAAGGGAGTCTCAGAGCGTCTTTCAAACTCCTTTCTCTTCCCCTCCCCACAACAGACACCCTGTGAGGTAGGTGGGGCTGAGAGAGCTCTGAGACAACAGCTGGTACAGAGCTATGGCTTGCCCAAGGTCATCCAGCAGGTGCAAGGGGGGAGTGGGGAATCAAACCCGGTTCTCCCAGATTAGAGTCCGCGCACTTAACCACTACACCAAACTGGCTCCTAGCATTGTTCTGCCAGTGAACTAGAGTTGCCAACTCCAGGTTGAGGAAATCCGTGGAGACTTGGGAATGGGGGGTGCAGTTTAGGGGAAGGAGGGACCTAAGCAAGGCATAATGCCGTGGACTCTACTTTCCAAAGCAGCCATTGACCTGATCTCTGTAGTTTGGAGCTCAGTTGTAATTCCAGGAGATCTCCAGACCACACCTGTAGGTTGGCAACCCTAAAAAATCATATTCAGCGTACTAGTTCTGCAGGAAGGCAACCTGATTTCCATGGGAACCTAACCCTTAGGAATTGATTCCAATCCAGTATGGGAATAATTGTTGGACATAAGATATTGGTTCAGGCAGGTTTTGTATAGATGGAACAGAAAATAATGTTTTTATTGGTTTTGTCAAAACTGTTTTGACAACAAGATAAACAGAATAAGAAACAAAAGGTGGATATGGCTGGATGACCCCACTTCTGGGAACATTTGGTGTGGCCTAATATGTTAATGAGCTGTGCTGTCAGGGATGTGGCCTAATATGCTAATGAGTTCCTGCTGGGCTTTTTCTACAAGAAGAGCCCTGGTCCTATAACAACAAATGCTATGAACACAGACCACAAATTTGACTATATTTCAGCGATAAACCCTTGGTAACTTAGGGTTGCCAGGTACAAAGGACAAGCCAATGGGGGACTTACCAGGATTCTCCAGGAGAGGGGAGGGAAGAATCACGCCATGCCTATGTCACCTGGAATTAACATAGGCATGTCAGTGACATTGGGGGGTGATGCTCTGATTTGGGGGCAAAACTGTATTGTTTTAAGCTAATTCTACCATCGAGTTTTGCCCAAAAACCAGAGCATCACTCCCGATATCACCAACGTGCCTACATCACTTACTGGTGAGGTGCGCACATTGTGTTTGGGGTGGTAATTCTCCCCCGCCAACCAGCTGGCCAGGGCTGAAGAGGAGCGCTGGAAACCAAGGGATCTCTCATGGGCTAGGTAGACTTGGCAACACTATGCTAATGTTTGTGGTTTATTGATGGATCATTTTGTTTCTCTAGAGAACTCTGAATTCCGTGTACCAGAAATAACAGTACAACTATACTTTATATCAGCTGTTTGCCTGCAAGAAAAGTTTGGAAATCTTTTTCAGGGCAGTTGTTTCTCTTTCACCTCAGGGTCCATTTTGATTATATTTCATCCCCGCCTCCTTCCCTAAAATTCTACCAGAGAAAAGAACAGGAGTAATTCTCAAGTCCATGTTTCCTACTCTATTCTCCATGGACTGAAGTGAATAACTCAGAAGATTCCATGTTTATATGAATGAAAGCTCTGTCCCTGCATGATGAAATCTGTTTTCTAGCTGCCCTTGAAAGTTGCAGTGGATACACTTGAATATTGTAAGCTAGACTAATTCAGGCTAGTTGTTAATAAAGATAATTGCTCTTTAAAAGTACCAATTTCTAATCTGTACCAAGCACTGAGTGCATACCTGATGCCACCCCAAATGTATCTGTTAGGATGACATATTTTGTTAGAGGCAAAATTGAAACTAGGGCTGTAAGACATGTAGAAGTAAGGAGTTAACCTTTTCTCAGTCCCCTTAGCTCCTATTTGGCCCACAGGAAGAAACATGCATGTACGGGGCTGGGTATTTTCCCCACATGGCAAATAGCAGCTCTGAAGGGGTGTTTGTGATCTGCACCAGGGAGGAAGTTAATCCACCCTATTCCTCCATCTTGACTCCAGTCTGAATCAGTCCTACTTCCACACACACAAGCTGCTTGGAAAAAGTGTGAAATTAATTCGCAGATCTCTTAATGCACAAGTACATTAGTCTTGAGAGCTACTTGCTCAAGGCCACCCAGTGAGCTTCCTGAGGGAAGGGGCACCTGAATACACTGTTCTCTCTGGGAATCTAACACTGTCCACTACACCACTCTGAATCACAGTTTTCTTATTTTCAGATAAAATCTGAAGTTGACCTAAGGTTAAAAAGAAGTTTAAAACAAGTACTTAGGGTCCCTCCCAGTGACTCACCCTGATGATATCCTAGATCTTGAGCATATGCAGACCACTGGTCTGCCTTGCCTAGTATCATCTACTCTGACTGGTAGCAGCTCAGGCAGTGGGCTCCTTCAGCTCTCCTTCCTGAGATCATTTAAAAGAAGATGCCAGAGCAGGGCCACAGTCTGGCTGTAGTCACACGAGCAGTTTGCAGCGATACAGTCACGTCACCTTTGCAGATTTAAAGAGCACAGTCAGATGACAAAATCTATTTTCTTTGCCCCAGTTGTCAGCACCCCACTTTGCCTCACTTTGGAAGTAGAGTAATCAGGCACTGGGGAAAGTCCAGTATTTACAGATGCCAGCACTTCCACTCCACTTTTCCTGGTGTCTGAATGGATGCAGAATGGGGAGTGTGAACGGTCACTTCCATCTCAGTCGTGGCGGGAGATTCTGCCCAGTAGGGATGTGTGCATAAGCATATATGACGCCTGTAATGTGGATGCTTCACCATGGGACTAGCACATGGTGGAGCTGCTTTGGGATGTGCTGTCTGGTCACCCCTTCCTGCAGTGCTTTAAACCGCTGCAAATAGAAGCACCGCCAGACCGCACCAAGCCTCCAGGGTGACCACAGCCCCAGTCTTACTTGCTAGATGGAGCTGCCACATTGCCAGTGGATGTCAAAGAAATATATGGAAAACTCAATATTCATTCATAACTCACAGAAACTTCTGTGAAACTTTCACCAGGCCAAGTCAGTCTCTCCTTCCCTGTACTTATTAAGAATTTCTGTTTGTTTGGAAGTCTGAATGAACAGCTTTGACAGTTAACAGCGTCTTTAACCTTGCTCCCCTTAAGCACCCTGATGTGCTCTCAGAAAACTAATGGGAGCTCTTTTTTCAGAATGACTTAAACATTATACTGGTGACAGTGATCCCTAGAAATCCATCTTGGGTAACCAGAAATAGATTAATGTCAGAAATGTGAGACTGTTCAGTGTGTGCGTAAATAAGAGGTTGCTGGTGCTTTGTAATTTACCAGAGGCCTGGATTTAGTACTGGGGCCTCTAGTTGCTGATCCCTACTGATTATTATTAGTAGTAGTAGTATTTACTAGTTGTTGAAATAATAACCATTATAACAACAACAGTAATCATAACAACAACAACAACAATATAAAACTTGCTGTGATCTCATCTTTATTTTTCCTTTATTTCTCTCTGGGGCTTATTACTCGCTTAACTGGCAGCTGCACATGCAGTGCTTGAGTGGATAGTGCCATCATATTCTAAGTAGTATTACTTTTCCGTTGCTCTCAGTATGCATGGCTACTACTAAATGTTCCAAATGCAGCATATCTATTTTTAACAACAAAAAAGCTTGAGACTGTCAGTTAGAGGCAGCCTCTGAAGCATTGCTTGCACTATGTAAATCCACTCAAGATCATTTCCCCTTATTGTGAGGTGATTCAGATTTCTGGCACTCTCCTCTCACACGTTAGTGAACACTGACAGATATTATCAACACATTTTAAAAGAGAATAATATTCTGTCTTCTAGCTCTTTTATTTTATTTTTATTTTTTTGGTCTGTCAAGCATTTTGCACCAAGGCAGCCAAAGACGAAGAAAACCAAGAGAGGAAAAGGAGGAACATATCCAAGTATAACATTAAAAGGTCTTGCCTTAAGACCATGGATTTCCTTTTTGGTACTTTCAAAGAATGCCTCTTTAGTTCTCCTTGGCTGTGTGACCAACAGTTGTGGGGTGTGTCTGTGGTTTTTCTTCTCTTCACAGTGACTCTATTGTTCAGAAACTGGAGCCAATTTATGGAAAGAGATGGAATGTTTATGTAACTTACTGTGCTTTAGACACGAAGTGAAAAAAATGAGTGATGGAGGAAGGCCAGTCAAAACAGGATTTTTCTTCCTTTCTGGACACAGATGCTGGAAAAACAGAGCTCCATCTTCATATTAAATCAAACAACATTTCCATTTTTAGAAACTGCTTTTTTAATTAAGTAGGTCAGCAAAACAAAACCATCCCCTATTTGATCAGCGCTCCAACTTGTTTGTTTTAAATATGTGCCAGCAGTGAGTGCTACTCTGTTGTGAGCCTTACAACATCAGAGACTGGGAAAATGGGCATGTTGGGGTTGGACAATAGCAGGCTTTGCCAGGATCTCCACTGCCAGGTCCCAAATATACAGTTGGCAAGTTTCTGCTAGACTGCAGATGTCAAGTGTCCCAATAACTAGAATGTTGTTTCCTAGAAAAGCTGTTTTCAGATTAACTGGGTCACACAGAAGATATTTAAAAAGAAAGCCATTAGAAGAAAGTTGAAAGTATAGAACTGTCTCATCTAATTACATTTTTTTTGGTATGTACAGGATGGAGAGGGATGAGTGGCTACAAACAGGGTTAAATGAGCGTAATCTTGTGCTGGATTATGGCCAAGGGCTATTAGTATAGTGCTATAGTATAACACAATATAAGAAATTCAGGGTGGTTTTTTAAAAGTTGTCCTGAATCAAAAGCTTTGATGTAAGTGGATTATGGGCTATAGGTAAGCTACCACACCTTTATTGATCAAGATGGGTAGCCATGTTAGTTCGTCTGTAGCAGTAGAAAAGAGCAGAAGTCCAGTAGCAATGACTCACAAAAGCTCATACCCTGCCACAAATTTTGTCAGTCTTTAAAGTGCTACTGGACTCTTACTCTTTTCTACATCTTTACTGATTGCATTTCAAAATTATTTGTAAAGGCTTGTTCACTGTAATACAGAAAATAGATATAGAAGGAGCAAAAAGGCAAGATCTTAAAGCTGTTTTTTAAAAAGTCTTTTGTACTTAAACAACTGAGAGGACATTCCCAAGATATGGGTAGTAAAGCACTGCTTCAAAAAAGGGAGGTGAGAAGAACTATTTACCTTCTCAGACAGTAATGCCAGTTTGCAAAAATGATGCTCTCAGGCAGTGTTAAACAGCACTCAGTCTGAGGCCGTGGACATACTGGCCGTCTGCCGCGCCTCCGCGGCGCGGCAGACTGGGGCGGGGGGGATTTCCCCCGCGGCGCGGCATTTGCACGCCGCCGGAAGGAAGCCGCCCGCAGCGTTCAGACTGCGGGCGGATTCCTGCAGCAGCGGGCGGACGCCGTGCGACTGCCCCTGCCCACGCGCGTTCACACCCACTCTGGCGGGTGGAACGCGCGTGTGCGGCGCGCTGCAGCAGCCAAGCACCACTTTGAAGTGGTGCTCGGCTAGTGCGGGAGGAGCGCGGCGCCGGACACGATGCGTCCGGGCCACCTCCTCCGGGCAGATGCGGCCATCTGAACAGCCGCTCTGCCTCCGCTTTTGAAGCAGAGGCAGAGAGGCAGAGACTGCCAGTCTGTCCTCAGCCTCAGATGTGCAAATGCAGAGCAACAAGCATATCAAAAACTATTAGCTAGAGAGATCATTGGTCTAGTTTCAACCAGCAGAAACCTACCTCTAGAGCCATATCTAATTTTAATTCCCATTTTACAGATACAAAAATGAATAAGATGTGTCAGATTCATTCGGTGGGCTTATGATGGATCTTGGCCCTTTAAGTCAGGACTGCTGGGTCAAAGTCCAGCTCTGGGAGTTGTCTGACTCCAGTAGAAATACTCCAGATTTGCCTTCTCGTAACAGAATCTGGCCTAATAAAATGTTAATTTGCCATGCGGGCCATCAGACAGGCATCTGCTAGGCATTTTAAAAGCCTCCCACTTCATCTGAGTGTTCCTAGACTGAGCTCTGCAGCCATATATTCCACAGAGACTCCATTTGCAGAGGGAGAGCAACACAGTGTTATGTGGGGCTTGGGTTTCTTGGCCTTCAGAAGTAAAACCTGAAAACAATTAAGGCCTGCTGCCATGCCAAATCAGTTATGCAGGCATTGCTGGATTTTCCCATGGAATTATTATACAAGGCTCAGACTGCATTCGACGCAAAATAGAACACACAAAGAATAACTTTGCTCCAGGAGAAAGACCAGCTTGTGCACAGATTTCATGAGTTTTTAAGAAATGCTTGCAGAGTAATCCATTATGAGCAGCACATAGTTGGCACTGAGCCAGCAGTGTATTCACCAAAGAACCCACAATGCAAGCAAAGCATGACTTTCAAAATGAGAGGTTCTGGGGCTCCAGCTCCCCAATCAGTCACTCATACACCCTGGTAATTCTTCTCTTCTAATCCCAGCTGCATCTATTCTGGCTCTGCTTATTCAGTGATGAAAGAAACACTTTCAGTGCATGTTCAAGAGTACTGCCTTAGTAATATGACTTTGCATGTTCCAGGGCTCAATTATGCCACTGAAAAAGGTCCTTCTTTAGGGTCCAGTTAAGCCTAATTAAGTCCTAACAGCATAACAACTGTGACAAACAAATATTCTCAGTATCCACCTCAGCAAGGTCACCCAATGAATTTCATTGTTGGTAAATTCAAGTCAGAGAAAGGATGGTACTTCTGCACCGAGCACATTTATGGAATTTACTTCTGCAGTACCTGTTGAGGGGCATAGTGGCTTAGATTACCTTAATAGGAGGCATATATTGGGATATTTGGTTTTGGTATAGCACAGTTTGTCCAGTCATGGAAGTGTGATACTGAGTGCAGTAAATAAATCTCCCCAGAAGTATATTGCAAAAAAAGTAAACTTAAGTTTATTCATGTAGATCCAGTTTACATTCAGGTTGCAGTGAAAAGGAGAGGAAGAAGCCTTATCTAAAGAGTACTTTCCCTGTCGCAAATCCCAAGCTTGTCCAGCATCATGCGTGTGAATATATGGGGACATTGTCTCTACATGAGAGACTTGCAGAGACATGTGTCTCCATGGAAGGCCATGTGACGTGAGAGGACAAAACGAGACAGAGAGGAAAGGTCAGAGGGCAGCTGCCAAGTTAAGAGAAAGCAAGGCATCCCAATTAAGGAGACAACATCTATACACACTTAGAGCACCCCCCAATGTCCAGACATGCTGAGTCACTCACTCCAACAGTATAGGAAGAGTAGGTTCATTAATGTCTGTTAGCTGTCTGACATCATCAAAGATAGCATGCCACTGATTAACACTTTCTCAGGGCACCAAGAAGGGAAGACTGTTGCCCTTATTTTCTGCATGTGAGCTTCCTGGAATCATCCAGCTAGCCCCAGTGGGAAACACAATACTGGATTAGTTGTATTGTTGGTCTGTTACAGCAGAGCTTTTCTTATGTTCTGGCCAGTCCAGACCCCAAGTCCTTCAGGGGTTTTGACTTTACTAACAATAACCCTACTAGGAGTATTTAATAAACATTTAGTACCATGAATGACCCCAAGGACTCCTAGATGGTTTTGCTGTCCACCTTTGGGTGGGGCCTCTGGTACTTCCCAGTACATCAACATCCCTTCGTACACTACCAGTAGATCCATAGGAGGTGTTGATTCAAGGAAACAAAGACTGTGGCTAAAGGTAGGAGCTGCAAATGCAGAGGCAAAAAGGGCAACAGATCCTTTGTATTCTGTTCTTTAATTAACAGTTGCCTGTCCCTAAATATAATTACAGCAATGCAAACAACCAAGGTGATAAGATATGTATATCTGAATAAATTTTCGGGCAAAAGGAGCAACTTAAAAGCACATTCAGCCAGTGCTGCACCAACTGCATTGGTTGCTGGTTGAGTACCAGATCAGATTCAAGGTGATGGTACTAACCTTTAAGGCCCTATGTGGCCAGGAACCAACATACTTACAGGACCGTCTCTCCCTGTATGTGCCCTGAAGGGACTTGCGCTCTTCTGAGCAGCACTGTCTGGTAGTCCCTGACCTGAAGGATGTCCACCTTGCTTTAACCAGGACCAGTTAGTTTTCAGCCCTGGCCCCTGCCTGGTAAAACATGTTTCCAGCTGAGATCAGGGCCCTGCAGGGTTTATAACAATACCGCAGGGCCTGCAAAACAGAGCTGTTCTGCCAGACTTTCAGTTGAGGTGACAGATGTACACAGGACATTGGCCTTCCCTGCTTAATCTGCTCAATCTGCCTCAATTGTACTGCCTATACCAACTTGGCACCAGCCAAGCCAACTTGGCACCAGCATCAACTGATTTTGGTTAGCTGAGTCTGCCACACAAATCTGGGCAGTAGCATGGAATTTCATACTTTCCCATCAGATGGGTCACTGTCCTACCTTCAAACATGCACACAGATCTTGAACTGGTTTGCTTGCAGGATTTGGCGGGAGTACACGGATGGACCACTAGCACCTGGTAGGATCCAGTCCAGTTGTTTTGTTGGGATGTTGTTAGCCTGATCATAAGTATTTTCTCAAAATAATGCATAATTAACCTATGAAATACATTACCCCAAGATATCATGGAGGCATCATGGCGACAACTAGCATAAAGGTCTAGATTCACCCAAGGAAGATTGCCATCTAACTAGCAGACTACCAAAGCACAGCCTCCATATTTGTAGGCAGTATTCCTCAGGCTACCAGATTCCGTAGACCAGGGATAGACAATATTGTAAGATGTCACTGTATTTTCCAGACAGTAGCCTGGGTGTTGGTTATTAGTTTGGTTATTAACTTTTTCTTGTTATTTTTTTTGTCAATCACACATGAAAATGCCTTATACTGAGTCAGAACATTGATCCATCAAGGCTATGTTGTCTACTGTGATTGGCAGTGGTTGTCCAGGTTTCCCAGCAGAGGACTGCTACCTGATCCTTTTAACTATAGATGCCATGTACTGAACCTGGGGCCTTCTGAATGCAAAACAGATGCTCTACCACTGAGCCACAAGCCCTCCCCAAAGTCTCCAGTCTTCTGAAGCTGTATTTGGCTCAGTGATGTAGACTAACATCAAAAGATCAAGTATTTGAACTTACCGTGGAAGTTTGATGGACCACTAAGCTGACTCACTATGACAATTGTTGTTTGTGTGAGCTTTTCCTGGTTTGGAGATGTAGAAAGTTAATGAGAAAAAGTGATGCGGAAAATGCCACTTGTTATGCAGTTGTCAAAGGAACAGAAGGCTTGCCAGAAAAAAAAATTGTGTCAGTCTTACAGTAAACTAAATCAGGAATTCAATGGCATCTTAAAGACTAATAAAATTTATTCCACTGTGAGTCACAGTAACATCCAGAATGACACACCTTCGAGAATCTGAGGATTTAGTCTTAGAAAGCAGCACACTATAATAAAATGAAACAAAGAGCTTCCATTAATAATGGAACTAACTGGCAACCAACAGGATAAAAAAATCAAGCTACAAAGCAAACTTTTTGAAAAGTGCTAAAAGATACACATCGATATAGTGAGGTCATATTCACATCTGTCCATGGGCACCATGCCTGCAGTCTGCAATAGGCAGCAGTAACAGCTTGAGTCATTGACCCCAACCCACCCCAGAATTCCAAAACCAATCCCCTGAAACTTGAAACAAATACCAGCACTAGTGCCAAGCTTTTGTGACAAATGCTCCATCTGGGAATGATTGGAGTCATGTGGAAACTTTTTCCACCACAAAAACAGCTGAATTCCCTTCAGGTGACTTAAAGTATGTGATAACATGAGGAGGGGCAGGACCTTCACAGGAGAGGATAGGACCCAAAGCAACGGGTTTAAATTACATGCCGAAAGGTATTGGCTGGATATTAGGGAAAACTTTTTCTCGGTCAGAGTGGTTCAGAGGTGGAATCAGCTGCCTAGGGAGGTGGTTAGCTCCCCCTCACTGGCAACTTTCAAGAAGAGGCTGGACAAATATTTGTCAGAGATTCTTTAGGCTGGTCCTGCATTGGGCAGGGGGTTGGACTAGATAGTCTGTATGGCCCCTTCCAATGCTATGATTCTATGATTCTTAAGAGTGTTCAGACAATACAACTAGTGGTATTGCAATGGCTTCTTTGAACAAAAGGGGGAAAGATTGTTCCCTGTGATGTGTTCATTTGTAGGCTTTTAGAACAAAGTAGTTTTGACGGCTCATAGGTTGCACTAAATTAATCTAACAGCCTAATTCCCATTTCAACGTAAATTTTTAGGTGCCAAACGCCAAGTGAAAACTTTTTTTACATATGCAAAGGTGTTGGAAAAAACAACAACAAGCACTGTAGATGTCATACTTTTAGAGCATAAGTAGACATTGCAGGGGGAGACCGGGCTCCTACCAATCTAAGAGGACCACCCAAATGAAAGAAACGTGTGTCATGACATCACTGCATTCCAGATTTTTCCACCCCCACTCCAATTAACTGGCTGCTACATGCAGGGGGTGAGGAGATGTGGACTTCAATGACATTATATCATTGCTTCTTTTACAAAAATTACCAGAAAGGTATGTTGGGAGTTGTGGGCCGGCAGCAATCACATGTCCACTATAATGTCTTCTTATGTTCTCAGTCCCAATGAAATATTCCTTTTTTGTGTATTCTATTTTGTCCTTTCCACACTGTAATGTTTGCAATGTAAAATCAAATTTAAGCCTCTAGAACAATTTTTAATAGATAATGGCTAGGACTCAAAATACCACATCAAGACCCTTTATGTGCCCAGTGGTGCCTGGAATTGGCAGCCCTAACAAGGGGGAAGGACAGAGACAGAGTTACAGCTCCCACATCCACTCCATCATGTGCAGGCCAGTTATTCAGATGGATGGAATGTACTCCACGATGTGATATAATTGGAGGTACATTTGTTTTGGATTACATCTGGGCAGACCAATCTTCTGCATGAGGAGGAGGAGGAGGAGTTGTTTTTTATACCCCACTTTTCTCTACCTTAAGGAGTCTCAAAGTGGCTTACAATCACCTTCCCTTTCTCTCCCCGCAACAAGCACCTTGTGAGGTAGATGGGGCTGAGAGAGTTCTCAGAGAACTGTGACTGGCTCAAGGTCATCCAGCAGGCTTCATGTGGTGCCATGGGAATCAAACCTGGTTCTCCAGATTAGAATCTGCCACTCTTAACCACTTTATCACACTGGCTCGTATTTAGAAGTAAGATCCACTGAGTTCAATGGGGATTTCCTGAAGTAAGTGTGCTTTGTGAGGATAAGGTTCCTTAAAGAGATGAGTGGGAAGGAACAATCAGAGACTAAGGGAGGCCTGTGGTTATCAGGCAGAGGAGCTTGAAGAAACAAAGCAGAAAGGCCCTCCACAAATGCAGTCTCTAGTTAATAATGTTAATGAAGTATTTTTAATTATGCAATAAAGATTCCTGCTTCGTTTTCCAGCTGCAGAATACTACATAAAACCAGGAGTGGAGTGCATATTTATAAAATATTTGTGAAGTAGGAAAGAGTAAATAAGAGGTAGGATGAAGCAGTTTAGAGTTTCAGATACAGCACATCTCTCAAATCATGCTGCAGACAATTGGAGAAGATTCTAACAGCAGTTGGACTTGTTCAAAAAAATAGATCAAGATGGGTGGCCATGTTAGTCTGTCTGTAGCAGTAGAAAAGAGCAAGTCCAGTAGCACCTTAAAGACTAACAAAATATGTGGCAGGGCGTGAGTTTGTTTGTGGAAGGCAGTGGAGCTGCGGAAAAGCCAGCTAAAGCCCTATTTTTGCACTTTATCCTCACATGAGTCAGATCACAGTCATTTCAGTGTCCAAGGAGTTTCCATGTTGTTCTTGGCTTTTCATGGCAAGTAGAATGTGCTACCTGCTAAACCCTTTGCACTGTATTAGCTAAAGTAGCCTAAAAAGACCAGGTTGTTTCTGTGGGTTTACAGCAGATGAAGGTGTGATGCATCCAGCAGCACACCTTGAATTCTTTTGACATCCTTAAAAGTGAAAAAAGTCACTTCTCAGATTTATGTTTGAATGGTCTGGAAGCATTTGTACAGTGACCATACCTGATAACCTTTAGGAGGTAGCAGGGTACTTGGTCATCCAGCCTCATTAAAAGATAAGCCATTGGCTGAGCAAATTATAATACTCTTCTGCTGCCTTTCTCTCAAAGCTTTCTTAGTGTCTAGCAAGAACAATCACACAGCCATATTTATGCACACATCTGCCAGAGTTTCTAAATGATATTATAGTTTAAATAAAGGCCTCATCAGCTCTGCAACTCCAAAGAAGGTTCAGACTCTTTCATTAATCCTAAAGTCTGTAAATCTGAAAAGGCCCACACCCTGTGCATTCCTATGTCACCGACTAACAGCCTCTCTAATTACGAGGTGTGGCATTTCTGGACAGGAGACAGCTAATCCTCCAGACATGAATGTTATTTTATATTTACTCAAGATTTCCTTCCCTGCTTTGGAGCTGAGAATGCTAAAAGAAAACATAGGAAACCCAAACAAACATAAAAACATCTAACAAAGTAGAACTAATAATGGTAATTTTAACAAAAAAAACATGATAGAGAGGAGCTGTGTTCAATGTGTAGAATTAAAATCACCCCACCTGTATTCTGAAAGGGGTAGTTGCCATCCGGATCAAAGTACGTAGGCTTCAGTTAATTCCATGTTCACATGGTGAAGTCAACCGACACTGACTTTTTCAATAGACTTTGTCATGCTGAGCCAGTTCTATGAATACTGCAGAATATTGCAGGTTGGCTCACTGCATCCAGCTTCAATCAATTAGTTTCAAGGACATTGTAGATTACAATCTCATAGGTGAAAACCAAATTACACATTCAAGATACTCAAATGATCATTTCCCTCCCCCCCGAAATGTACTGCTTTAAGCTGCAAGTGGGAGCTGCACCTCTGAACGTTCCCAGTAGGCTTATAATACACTAGCTCCTGCTGTCCACTGTCAATCATCTGGGCAGCAGGAGGAAACTGGCCAGTGAAATGGGGGCGGAGCAATAATCATCCTTGGATGATGGTGCAACTTTTGGTGTGACCTGGAAGTGATGCCCCAGTGCCATGACATCATTTCCAGGTTGCACTGGAAGCTGCCTCATTGGGCAGGGGCAACAATTCCCCTTTCTTCCTAAGTTCTAACCTCCCTGCCACCTTGTCGCCTGCCAATTCCCAGGTCATGCCTGTCAACCCTAATTTCCAAAACAACACATAGAAAACTACCATATGAAGCAAAAAGGGACAGCCCAGGAGGAGACCAATGTGCTATTCTACCATGTGCAGGAGGGTTTTTTTTCCTTTCATGTGGGAGCGTTCAGACACTCACATACATCTGTAGCCACATCTGCACTTCAAAATGGCAGTCCCAGGAACAGCTTTATATGTTGTATTTGCTTTGTACATTTAAAAACAGTTATGAGCTGAACTCTTCTAAAAGAAAAGGAACACCACAATACAGCTTTTGCAGCAGCTACTCAAAATCAACCTTAATCTTAAAGTATCAGGAATGGTTGAGTACTTCAATAGCCATTTTCTAAGAAATCTCTCTCTGGCTGCTGCATACTTTGGACAGTAAGAAAATGTATGGGACAGTATATGGCCTATGGGCTGTTCAATTCAAATAAACTGAAAAGGAAAACCCTGGTCTGTTCCAGATGAGCTAGAGAAAAGTACGAATTCTGAAATATTTCACACATTGAGCAAATTGCCTGTATAATAAAAATAATCCACAAGATCAAGAGAGGAATAAGGATGTGTGCTTCAAGAGTACGAAAATGTGGGTCCACCAAGAAACAGGGATGCAAAGTTTGACTTCAGAATCTCTTTCTGGTTTCATTTGTGCAGAGATACGCCCAAGCTTTTGCTTTGTTGCTGAATGTTAAGCTCGTCTTATTAAACAAATGTTTTGGCCACAAGAGAAATTATCTCATTCCCTCAGAGCAAGGATTTCACAGGTGATGATTAACTGCAAGATCACAGAGATTAAAGTTAGAAAAGAGGTATTAGGTCAGGTCATTCCTCCCTGAGGGCAGGTGCAGAAGTGTTCATTACGATATATTCTCTACTTTCTTGTCCAGTCTCGTTTAAACGGCTCAAACAAAGGAGCTTTCACAAATTCCATCAAACAATCATTCTTTTTACAGTTTATCTCTTGTCTCTGGGTGTTTTGATCCCTCTTTGGCCTCATTTTATTGTCTTTGAATAGTGGCTACCTTTACGCTTGAAAGTCTTGCTTAGGACCACCTGTCAGGTCCAACTTCTGCCAAATCAGGGAGGATTATAGGGGCAGCAAGGTCCAAGGTGAAACATGGACAGGCAAGGCTCACACAAAAAAAAGTGCTGGGCTCCAGGCCAACAATACCTGGGTGTAGCCAGAGGAGGCAAGGCAAGACGCCAACAAATTTTATATGTGCATCAGTTTCACAGCAAACTAATCAGCACTTGTATCATATTGAACAAGCGACAATGTACCCATTTTCTACTTCTTAGAGTACTGTCATATATGAAAAAGAAAAATATGTGTGAGGCAGTCCAAAGCATCTTGCCTCAGTTCCACAATATTAAATTAAGAACAGTAGAATTCTACCTCACAAGAATTACTTCAACAGTTCCCAAGAGGTGGTCTGAAGCTATGTGGCACTATTCTACAGACAAGTTAAGAACTGTGAGGTAATTAACAGTGCCATCCTAAACAGAGTTGCCCTAAGCCAATTTACTTCAATGGACATAGAAGATTGTAATTCTCCTTAGGATGACAGTGTAAAAAGAGTGTGCATGAGAACATAACACAGTGCTTTCCCCTCATCACTCATAGACATGCTAAGGGACAGCAGGAAAGATATCCCACTTAGCTGCTTCCAGGCAAAAGTAAGCTCTAGTAACACTCTTTTTAGAAACTAAAGCTTGGCCCTTTCCTCACAGTTTTTATCCTGACCTTCCTCTATAGAGCTTAAGGCCTCCCCCCCCCCCCCATCATGGTCCCCCATCCCAGTTTTATCCTCAAAACAACACTGTGAGGTAGCTTAGACTGAGAGTGATTTGCCCAGGCTCCCTTAGTGAGCTTCATAGCTGAGTAAGTAATTTAACCCAGACCGAATCAGGTACCACTACACAACACTGGCTCTCCTGGTCTTCCTTGGGACAGGATGCCTTCACATCTGCATTTCATGGAGTCTTTAAATTATGCAGTGCTCAGTTTTGTGGAAGCAATGCCCCCTGATCTGGAAACCAGTTCCCTCACTTCTGAGGTCCCAGGTCTCGTTTCGCTTGCTTAGTGGTAAGGGAAATTAACTCTGAATGTGTCCTATTTTTGTTCCATACATTGCAGACTTAAGTAGCCGGCATCGAAAACTGATGATCGAGCTGAGCTCTGACAGAAATTAAGTCTTGAAAATATGCCCTTTCAAAAAGACTCCCCCCATTTTAGTGCAAAGGGGTGGTTGAGCCCTTTGTTGTGCTGTGAACTCCAATTTAATCATGCCTCTGTGTTACCCTTATACAAAGAGAATTTTGGTTAAATATATTTCAGTCTGACAAGAATAACTAATATGAATGGGTGACAAGGCTCACACATCCCCCCCCCGCCGCCCCCAGGCTGCCATATTCATGTCTCAGTGGGGCTGACAGAACTTGTCTCCTAATCTGGGATTTACTTTTTTCCTGCCCTGTCAGAGACTCTTGATCTGGGGCAGAAGAGAAAAGTCTCAGACGGGGGTTTAGTTTTTAAATCTCTCATTCTGAACACATGAAGTGTCTGTGTGCAGCAAACATCTCTGACAGCCATTGGACCCAGGGGAGGATCAGCTTCAAGAAGCTGTGCCATTGATCACTCTGCTTCTCTCACTTCATTTCCTGCAGTGTCTCTAAATCCTGATATGTGTAATTTCCTTTAGCAGCTGCCTTGACAGAATATAACCTAGATTCCCACTACCTAGCAGTTCCCTTAGGCAGACTTTGTATGTAGCCTTAAGGCCAAAGTACCCCTGACATTGTGGTCCCATGACTAGAGTGCCAAACAGGATATCTGGCACTAAAAAGCAACCAAGTGATTGATATGGATCTAGGAAAAGGTGGTTAACTCTCTTACCCAATAAAAAGTTGCCAACTTGCACTTGGGGAAATTCTTATAGATGGTGGGGGTCAGTGCCTGTTAGGATTGTTGACGATGTCATTTCTGGTGCAACCTGGAAGTGATGTTATCAGGCCAGGTGACACTCTAGTATTTGCTCAAAACTCATTGATTAAACCATAAATTTTGAGTGAATGCTCAAGCACCATGCCCAGCACAACATGTAGAGTATGTAGAGGAGCATCAGGGGAGGTCCCTGGTGAGTTTGATGTCTCTAGCTTGCACAGGGTACGTTCTATATGCTTGTGAACCTCCTGAACCTGTGCCTGTCAGTTCCCCAGAAAGCACTTTCCGGGGGCACTTTTTTGGGGAGGCTGTAACTCAGACCCTGTAACTCCAATCCTCACCAAAATTGGAGGGCAGGCAGAGGAGCATCAGCTGGAGATTTCCTGTGAGTTTGGCGTCTCTAGCTTACCAAGGGGCCATTCTATTGCATCACAAACCTCATTAACTGAACTGGTTCAGTTGGCACCTAGAAGTTTGTTCATGGCTCACAAACTGGGTACGCCATGAACCACAAACTGAAATGACTACATTTTTCTGGTTCAGGCCCATCCCTAACTTCAGGGGTGCATCTTCAATGCTACTGGCAACTATGTGGCCCTCCATAAGACGCACCTAGCTCTGCTCGGTGCCGTGTCTTGGGAAAGGTGAGGGAGGTTTAAGACGCACACACTTTCCCCCCACTTTTTTTGGGAGAAAAAGTGAGTCTTATGGAGCAAAAAAATACGGTATTTTCTTTTGTTTGGACTTCCAGAGGGTCTCCAGCCCTGCCAGCTCTGTTTCCTCCCATCCTTTTAACATGATAGGATGGAGATTGGACTCAGGCCCTTCTACATGCAAAAGAGGAATGTAACAGGTATGGGGTTTCCCACCATGGAAAAATGATGATAGAAATCCAGTTTGCAGAAGAAGATTGTTAGGACTGCATGGATCTTCATCATATGATAAAGACCATCTCTGATACCCAATGTTCTGTTATCTGATCTGTCTGCTGCATAATCTTCATTATCATTATCTAAGGTATAGACTTGTTTGGAGGCAATGCTAGAAGTTGAGGATATCTCTTCTTGAATTTCAGATCATCTTCTTTTCTTTGAAGCAGTTTGTTTCCCCCAAAGGCCTCTGAAATTGTCAATGATTGCTCAGAATTTTAAACTTAATTACTTCTGCCTCCTCTTCCCAGAAACAGGGCCCGAGTCCTCCTGTACATTATCCTGTCCTTGAATTAGGCTAATCTTCCTGAATAGGCTGCCTGGGCCTCCCAGGCTAGTTTCCTCAGGAAAACTAGGAGGGAAGCCAGTGCCTGCTCAAACCTACCAGGGAAAACCATTTGGGAAAGGATTTCTGTGCTATACCTGCTGGCCTGACCAGATGAAGGCAACTAGTGGTTGGCCTCACCTGGCCTACGTAGAGCATCAGTGTTTTCAGCTTACTCCTGGGGTGCAGACTGGAAGTCATAAAGTTGGAAAGGGGCTTACAAGTCATCTGGTCCAACAGTCTGCAATGCAGGAAATCCAATGATCAATTAGGGTCGCCATCTCCAGCTTGGGAAATTCCAGAAGACTTTGTGGTTGGTGCCTGGGGACAACAGAGTTTGGGGAAGGAAGGGTGCTCAGAGGGGATGTGGTGTCATAGAGTCCACCCTCCAAAGCTGTCATTTCCTTATGTTAAACAAATCTCTGGAGATCAGCTGTAATTCTGGGAGAACCCCAGGCCCCATCTTGAATTTGGCAACCTTACATTCATCCTACCCATCTGCCATCTGCTTGAAAGCCTCCAGACTAAACATACCCAGTTCCCTCATTCTCTCCTCATAGAATGTATTCCAGATCCCTGTCTTCATTGCCTTCCTCTGAGCTGTTCCAGTTTGTGTATGTCTTTCTTAGTGTGTTGTAAATAACTGGTCACAATATTCCAGATGAGGGTTGACTGACTTCTCAACACCCTCCTGGGACTGTTTCGCGCTGGGACAATGGCAAAGAGGGAAGGCTAAATCCCTTCTTCACATGCACTGATCATAAAGCAGTAATTGAGCAGAACCTGTAACAACTGTGATTGTGTTACATTTGACACAGGGTGGGAATCAAGACTCCATAATGTAAGAAGAGTGTTATAGGAGCTTAAAATGCCACAACTGAAAACTGGGTTGTATCAGGGTTTTTCCTCCAGCTGATACTTCCTGGAAGTGACATTGTCCTGGGCATGCCACAACTTGAAAGTTTGTGGAAAGTTCATATCGGTTGACCAGCCACAAACTTTAATTCGTGAACCACAAACTGGCCAAAATTTGTGAGCCAGTTCGTGCCCGTTCCTAGTCCCAGTTTGTCTGGACAAAAACAAGCGTTGCCTCTCCCACTTTGGTGTGAAGGCTGAGCAACAACTTCACAGGTAAACTTTAAAAAAAAATGGGCCAAGAACTTTGCCTACCCCTGTTCTAGATGATAACACTTCCTCTGGTTCAGGTAAGAGTTTAGAAATGATTACACATTTCAATGAGTCTTTTAGCTTCCCTTGATCATGGAAAGCAGATCCATAATGTTTTTCAAGTTTTGATTGCAATTGTCACAGTCAGCAGGCTCTAAAAAACTCACATTATACATTTGATACCTCCTTGAAAGCTTTTCAGATACATAAAGCAAAGCCTGTCATTGGGGGGAGCTAATCACAATGAACCGATAATCTCATGAATGGATTATCTGATTCCACTGTGAGCAGGACTTAATTTGAACCAAGACCCTATTCTGATTGCCAAGATTCAGTCCCAGAATATATGGAGTGAATACATGTATTTTAACAAGGGCTATGCACGCTCACACACACACATTATCAAACAGAATGTGTATCATCTAGATCCAAGCCCCAGAACAGGGTTTTCCTTCTATAAAGTAATCTCTGTGTATGAGATCTGGAAAACTGAACGATGGTAAGATAACCAGTTCAGATTGTATGTAGGAATAGTTTTTATTTTATGCACTGCCATCAATATGCATTGTGCTTTAAGAAGGTGGGTCCCTGTCCCAAGAAGGTTATAACCAAAAACTGACAACAAGGAGACAATGAAGAGGACAGATAGGGATGTGGGAATAAAAAGGGGAAGTGTATGGGCTGGATCCAGCCATGTTTTCAAGCAGGTTCAATGATCCCTATCATTTGGGGAGGTGGTGGTCAAAGATGACCCTTTGTTCTTTTTTCACCAGCAGTAATGGTGGTTGGATCCAACACTATGTCTTCATTGCAGTTACATGTGCTTAGTTTTAGTTTCAGTGGGGAAGGGGGACTAAGCAACTAGTGTCAAAGGGCTTTGAGGAAAAATGGATTTGAAGGAGGCCTTTGAAGGAAGTGAGAGTGATGGCATCATATAGATGTCCTTGAACAGCATTTCCAGGTAAAGGGAACAACAGGGGAGAAAGGGCAGAGTCATTTGAAGGAGCTGGAGACAGTTGAGTAGCTAATGATGATGGAACTGGATGAGCAAAAGTCATGGTTAGGAGTATATCAAGAGCAAAGAGCAGGGCCATACAGGAGGGCTTTGAAGGTAAGAATGAGGAGATTGTGCTGGATCTGGGAAAAGACAGAAACCAGGTAAGGGAGGGGCATTATATGGTCAGAATGACAAAGGAGGAGACTGCAGATGTTAAATCAAGAGAGGGACCACATTTTTGCAATACTGGAAAGAGAAAAGCAACAAGGCTTGGTGACTGACTGAATTTATGGAACGAGACAGAGAGAGAGAGAGAGAGGAGTCAATGATAAAGCCAAGACTTCATGCTGGTTCTACAGGGTAGATGATAACCTTGTCAATGGATACAGAAAGTATATGAGGAGAGGAAAGCTTGGAGGTGGGGAGATCAGTCTTGGACATGCTGTTTATTTGGTTGCAGCAGTTGGGGGGTGTAATGGCTTGTGCAAGTATATTTGGGGGAAAATAATATCACTATGAAAAAATGCTGGCATTGAAATATTACTTTTTTTTCTCTCATAGATGTCCAAAAGCATTCTTTTAACTTGCCCAGGTCTAAACTCAAATGTGTGTAAGTCTCACATCAGATTGAAGATATTTCAAATGCTCAGAAGTGTATAGAACAATGCTACAGTACAGTTCTTTGTTATGCTAATAATTGCTTACCAGCTGCTTCAAGCCGCCCTGCAATCATAGGCAAGAGCCAGCCAACTCCATTAAACAAGAGTGAAAAAAAGAGGGCAGATTTCTTTACCTTCTGTTAAAACGATTCTGCCACTTCTAAAATTGCAGGCCTTTTGGAATGGATTCAAATAACTATCCCCCTCCCCCTGCCCCAATATTCAGTTTGTTTTGTAATTTAAAAAGTGGTGGGAATCCAGCAGAAAGAGCCTGATTGAAGGGGACTAACACACGATGGACTGTGCAGCTGCTATGAGGGAGAGGAGGCCAGGCCCAGCTGGCAAAGCAGCAGAAGATGCTGATGGTAGTGCAGAAATCTAGCCTGGCACTCTCTTCCTCTCCTGGTCACAGGGCAGTGGGTTCTTAGAATGGATACTGTGAGGCAAAGTGGGTGCAGTCTCAACTGGTAACACACAATGAAGTGTCAGTGTTTTTAAGGCACTGATACAACGATGAAGGAATGCAGAATATAAGGAGAGATTAGTCTCTCTCTCTCTCTCCCCCCCCCCTCACCCCCCAGAAGCTGGAACAAATTTTTTAATGGGGACAGCTTTCTAAATCTCACGTTCTGCTGACAGGTCACATGAACTACATGTGTCTCACATTTTTTTTTTTAAAAATGACACACATTTTACATACCATACCAGAACGCTATAAAAATAAACTCAAAAAAATAAAAGTGAAAGGATAATATGACAGTGAAAATTACAACAAAACATACTTTGTATCATTGTTTTCTTTTTATACAAATAGTTCACAAGCATGGGACCCACAAGGACTTGTGGGGGAGGGGAAATCCCATTTCCCAGTGGCCCCCCACTCCTTCTCTAAGTATTGCTCTGTTCCTGTCTGCTGCTGTCTGCTGGCTCCAGTTTCCCTCCCTACTGTTGTTTCTCCTCCCTTAGTCCCAGCATGCTGGCTCTAGCACTAATCTCCTCCTTCTCCACCAGGTACCATTTTGGACTGATTTAGCAACCCAATATGCCAGTCAAACTCTGTGATTTGTTTATGTCTACACAGATGCCCTTTTAACTTTCAAAGTGGGGTTAACCATCAGTTTTCAAAAAATCATATTTTTCTGCATATCTGTAGGTTTTCTCAGTTCTACAGAAATCTCAATGATATGGCTGGCCCAATTGTGCAGCTTGTTTGATCCACATAGAAGCCAGCTCTTAGCTATTAGATGTAAGGATACTCATCACCAGCATTAACATCAGGAAAGCTTAACTTGTCTTGTTTATACTCTATTATGGTGAATTCACACAGGCATGTAATTCACTAAATACAATCTAAAATGATAACTTCCAGCCATCAGATTAAACACAGCGTTATATCATTTAATACTTTCCCTAACAAAAATAGTTTTCAATGGGTGGAAATCACACATTCACAAGTTATTGAGGAATGAGATATCAGCTGAGGTTTGTATATATGTGCATCAGTTTAAATAAATTTAATGGGCTCAAGTAGTTGAAAAATGTAAAAGCCATTGCCTTGTATTCCAAAAGGGAAATCCTATCCTAAGAAGTAGAATTAGAGGGAACAAGTGGAGACCCATGAGAGACTTGCGGGATGGTTATCCATCCCTCACACCTTTGCTTCCTCCCTTCTCCCCCTACCTCTCTCACACTCTTTTTCCCTTCTGCCCCCCCTTTCTTACTCTCTATCTCTCTTCCATGTATGTAACTTCCTCTCTTTTTCTGACCCATCATCATTCTCTTTGTTTTTTTGCCTCCCCACCTCATCACTCTTTCTCTCTCTTTCTGCCCCCCACTCCATCACTCTCTCTTTCTCCCCCCATCACTCTCCCAGCCTCCTGCCTGCTTCCTCTCCCACCACAGCAGCAGTGGCAGTGCTCTGGAAGTCACAATGGATCTCCCAGCTGCAGAGATCAATTCACCTTAGGGCTGCCAGCTCCAGGTTAGGAAATTCCTGGAGATTTGGGGGTGGAGCCTTGAGACAGTGAGGCTTGGGGAGGCAAGCAGCCTCAGCAACCCTCCAAAGCAGACATTTTATCCAGGGGAACTGATCTCTGTCACCTGGACAACTGTTGTAATTCTGGGTGCTCTCCAGCCCTTGTCTGGAGGCTGGCAATGGTAGTTTAAGTGAAGGAAATGGCTGTTTTGGAGGGTGGAGTCTATGGCATTATACTGGTCTATACAAGGGCGTAGACTTTTGGAAATTCCGGGGGGGGCTCCTTAGCGAGCGCGCTTCGCACGCACACTCACTGGGGCAATGTTCTCCCCTCCGGGAAACTGCCACGCCTCCTCGGGCCCTTCCGAGGCCCGCCAGCCGCTGCTGCCAGTGCCTTTCTCCCCCCCAGCCACCCCTTCCCTCTCCCACTCCAGCAGCAGCAGCTGGGCCTCGGAAGGACCTGGGGAGGCACGGCGGCAGGCGCTCCATTTTGCCGGGGGTGGCTCGAGCCCTTGAGCCCCCCCCCCGTACTCTACGCCTATGGGTCTATAGTCCCTCCTCAAATCCCACCCTCCCCAGGCTCCACCTCTCAAATGTCCAGGAATTTCCCAACCTGGAGTTGGCAACCCTATTTCCTTCCCACCCAACAGCCAATCTACCTTTATCTGTCTTCAGCTTTCCATCTCCACCCCCTCCCCCGCAGCCTCTACCTAGGAAAATTACAGTCTTTCTCCACAGTGGGAACTAAAGCAGCTTACATTATTATTTCCTCGTTATCTGTACAACAACCCTGTGAGGTTGGTTAGGCTGAAAGTATGTGGCTGGTTCAAAATCTCCCAGTCAGTTTCCACCGCAAGATGGGGATCTGAACCTGGGTCTCGCAGATCCCATTCTGAAGCTCTAACTGTTACATCACAATGGCTTTCATAGGGTGGCTGCTGATGAACAGTAGCAAAGCAGCTGGGCCTAATTAAGTCATGCAAATCAGGTGGTATCAAGTCACACAGAGGGTGCTGCCCAGGGATGCCAGACTCCAGGTAGAACCTGGGGATCCCCTGGAATTACTGCTCATCCCCAGACTACAGAGATAACTTTCCATGGAGAAAATGGATGCTTTGGAGAGTGGTGTTTATGGCATTGTACCTCACTAAGGTCCCTGTTCCCCCCAGGCTGCACCCCCAAATCTCCAGGAGTTTCCCAACCTGGATCTGGATCCACTGCCAGTGGCTGGGGGGGAGGGTACTTGGGAACCCTAGACTGCTGCCAGTAAAAACCCTGCCTTTTACTGACAGAAACAGTTAGAAACCCCCCCCCCTCCCCCTAACATTCTAATCTCTCACAGTTGACGCCTGGAGCTAGATCCCTGTGAAAGCCATTTCAAAAGTTATTGGGGGAATTCAATGGTCCCTGGAGTTGTTTTTTTTTTTACTTTTTGGATTTTTCTGCAGCCTGAGGAAGGGTCCTGACTATGTAGGAAAAGCTGTTGGGAGAGAGTGAGCTCTCTTTTGGCAAATATAAGTATCCACACAAGAAAAAAAAACCTCTGGGAATTAGTATATAGATAATGTTATTTAAGTGTTTTAATTGTATTATTTTACTTACAGTGCTCATACAGGTAATACAGAACTGTTAAGTTTACTTGCAAGTTTTCCAAACGCCTTTTTGAAATTCTATCCATAATGGTTGTTAACACTCCCCCAAATCCAAAAAGTTACTGAGACAAGGCTTCCCTTTACAAAAGCCATGCTGCTTCTTTCTTGCTAGAGCCTGTTCCTCTATAAACTTAATACCGCTTATCTTTAGTAATGAATTCAATCACTTTACCTGGAGGGAGATGTTAAGCTAACTGGCTTGTAATTCCATGAATCCTTTTTAAAAACTGGCATCATGTTTACTGCTTTCCAATCCTTGGTAGGAAGGCTAATTTTAATGACAAGTTGTATATTGTTTTTAGGAGATAAAAAGTTCACATTTGAGTTCCTTAAGCAGCCTTGGGTATATATCATCCAGAAGCAGTGACTAGTTTGTTTTTAATTTGTCAATTAACCCTAAAATCTCACCACCTCTAGTTGATTCTGTTCTTCAGTTATTGAGGTGAGTAACGTCCTCATGTCTAAAGACAAATGCAAATTCTTTCAGCTTCACTGTAACCTTTTTTCCAGTAGCAATCCTTTCACTCCTTGGTTGTCCAATAGCCCAACTCTCTCTCCAGGCCGTTTCCTGTTTCTCATATATCTTAAGAGAGTGTTGTAGTTTGTCTTAATTTTTTTAGCAATGGTATCATCAAATTTTGTTTGCTTTATTGCCAGCCTACATCTGTTTTTACAGAGCCTGTTCTCCTTGTTTGAACAAAACGCTTTCTTTGTAAAGGAAGCCCTCTTGCCATTTATGGCTTTCTTGACTTTAGTGGTCTATCCTGCTGACTAATTGTAGGGCTGCCAGCCTCCAGGTGGGGCCTGAAGATCTCCTAGAATTACAACTGATCTCTAGACTACAGAGATCAGTTCCCCTGGAGAAAAACAGCTGCTTTGGAAAGTGAACTCTGTGGTGTTATACCCCACTGAGGTCCCTCCCTAGGCTCCAACCTCAAATCTCTAGGAATTTCCCAAACCAGAGCTGGCAACCCCATCACTAGGCACGCTGACCTCATACTGCCTGTCAATCATAGAAGATGACAAGAAGGGGGACCCACGATACTCGCCAGGGGGAAAATATTCCCCACAGCTCCCAGCCTGCAGAAGCAGAAGGAGCTCCACAGGAGGAGGAAGCAGCAGCAGATGAGCCTTCTCCCTCCTCCCCCCCCCCCCCCCGGCACTAGCGGCGGACAGGCTGAGCTGCTCCCAGCCGGCAGCCTGCCAAGCCTTCTCCCACCCCTCCCCCTCCCCAGCACCGGTGGTGGTGGCAAGGCCTGAAGCCCGCCAAGCCATCTCCCACCCCCTCCCCTCAAGCACCGGTGGTGGTGAGGCCTGAGTGGCTCACAGCCACCGGCCCGCCAAGCCTCCCCCCAACAGCCAAAGCGTTCTCTGCACATGTGCAGGGAACGCTTTTACTTTTGGAGGATTTAAATATCCCCCAAAAGGTTTTTTTTTACTTTTAGGATTTTTGTGCACACCTGGGGAGCCCCCCAAGTGTGCGGAAAAATCTCTCTGCCCCCCAAGTGCCCCCTCCACACGTATTTAGATATCCATACAGAGGGGGCAACTTGGCTATTAGTATATAGATGCTGCACGTCACTTTTGTGTCTGAAGAGGGTTCTGAGGCCCCATGGCAGACCTCAGGAGGCTCAGGTAGTTTCCTAGGCTAAAGCCTAGCCTCATATCACAGTTCAGATCACAGAGGCCTTAACAGCTGGGAAATTAAAATACCACAAGGCCTCAAAAGCATATCCACAATGCCAGGAATGAGCTAGAAATGGTAAGGCAAAGAAAGCAGCAGAGTTTGGCTTCTCTTAGAATTATCAGTGACAGGATAATGATCTGTTTAGGTTTGTAAGTCTGGTCTGAGTGACAGCCCTTTGGTAATGATGAATTGGTTTAGTGTGGCCTTGAAGTCACAGCATTATCCATTCTTTGGGAAACCTTGGGAAATCCCATTCTGACAGCCTAATGAACCTTGGCCTCACCAGTGTTCATAGCTGCTCAGTTTACTAGGGCTAAAACCAAGCCTTACATGGCCTTGGATGCATCTCTCACACTCTTAAAATCAATCTGAACTGGATTAACCACTACAAAAGATCAGGGCAGACTGCCAAGGTTGTGTTTACATTAAAGTAAAAGTGGACCTCAGAAAGTTAATTTGCAACCCGACAAGGGAATCTCTTTGTATCATAGTTCAGTCCATTCCTTCCATCTGCCTCAGTAACAAAACTGATATACTATTTTATAACATATTTATACGAAATGCTGTATATGCTAAATATTACTGTAGATGACGGCTTGTAACAGCACTACATTTTAATAAGAGTCTGTTTGTAAAGTACTGAGTTCTCGGCGGCATTGACGAGGACGTAGTTGGCGTAGTGATTAGTTCAAATTTATTTAGAGAGAACAAGCATTCTTAACCGGCCACAAGGCCAACATATATACACACCCAGGACACACCCCAGGTCCCAGCTATGATCCTATTGGGGGGTTTGAATTTCCCGCCTAGGTCTTATTGGAGGATCAGTAGGACTCCAGGATCCTTGGCTCTTATTGTCCTAGCAGCGGTCAGCGGACACAACAGACCTCCCCCCATAGTTCTTGCAGTGCTTATGGGATGTAGTCCTTTAAGTATACCGGTGGCCAGTGCTCCTGGTTGGAGCATCTCGGGGCTGGGGCCAGCGGAGTCTGATTCCCAGTGGCTGGGCTTGCTCCAGGACCCTGGGTTTCCCGCATCTCGATGCTAGCCTCGGGTGCTGGGGTGTTGCTTTCTTCAACCCTCTTTTCGCTCAGGACCGGGCACTCCTCGGTTCTCTCCTCTCAGGGGAGGTCGAGGGTTGGCAGCTCTGGCGGTGGTCCCACGCAGGTTTCTGCAGGGTCAGGATCAGCAGAGGTGGGGATTTGCCATCATCGTAGTTGATCTACATGTTTCTGCAGTACCTGGCCATCCTCTGTGGAAACCTCGTATGAGACCAGACCACTGGTGCAGATAACCCTCACTGCCAACCACTGGGGCCCCTTCCCAAAGTTTCACAGGAACCCTGGGTCCTCCGGGAAGAATCCCTGCGGTGCTTCTGCCTGGCCAGTCGAGTGTCGTGACTCTGGGGCCCGATTTGGGTGTAGCTGGTCCAGGAGCATGGTTGGTCAGCGGCCCATCAGGAGTTCAGTGGGGCTGTTGCCCCCAACTGGGTTTGGCATGGTGTGTTGCGCCAATAAAAAAACAGGCCAGCTGGTATTCCCAGTCCCCGTCTGTGATGCGGCTAAGGGCCTCCTTTGCGGTCGGTACCATGTGCTCCCCTTGGCCATTGGTAGCGGGGTGGAATAGCGCGGACCTTATGTGCCGAATGAGGTTGGCCCGGAGGAACATCTGGAACTCATCCAACATGAAGGCTGTCCTGTTGTCAGAGACAATAGTGTCTGGGAGCCCGCGGGTCACAAACTAGCAGTACAGTGCTCGGATGGCTGCTTTGGATGATGTTGTGGAGACTGGGGAGACCTCCAGCCATTTTTAGTATGAGTCCACGGTCACCATGACGCGAAGTCGATGTGGAGCCTTGACCACGGTGTCCTGGTTGACTCCCAGGTTTGTGTTGGGGCCCAAGGGGGGTTTGGGCAGCTCTCTTGACATGCCTGGCACTCCTTCACCCATGCTTCTATCCCTGCATCTAGTTTGGGCCACCAAACATAGCTTAGAGCCAGTGCCTTCATCCGGACCACCCCAGGGTGGGCCTCGTGGAGGGTGGTGAGGATGCGGCATCACAGGGCCTTGGGACTACTACCCAGTCCCCCAAGAGCAGACATCCCTTATAAGCTGAGAGTTCGGTTCAGCAGGCCATGAAGGGGGTGAATTCGGGCCCTGCTGCTTCCGTGGGCCAACCCTGTCACACCCACCCCAGAACCTGGGAGATGATTGGGTCATGGCCGAGTGGTGCGCCACATCCACTGCCTGCAGCGGTTGGTCTGGAAGGTCGTCCAGGTGTAGAACACAGTGTGCCGAGGCTGTGTCGAGCTCTATGGTGGGTATAGGTAGGGTGCTGAGTGCATCGGCATGGCCCACGGCCTTGCCAGGCTGGTGCTGTAGCTGGTAATTATAGCCCGCTAAAAAAATTGACCACTGGAGGACTTGTGGGGACAGGACTCATGGGGTTTGCCTGTCTGCAGTGAAGAGCCCTAGGAGCAGCTTGTGGTCCATGACTATTTTAAAGGGCCTCCTGTATAAGAAGTCATGGAACTTCTTTACCCCTGCTACTATCGCCAGTCCCTCCCGATCTATTTGGGCATAATTCCTCTCGGCCGCAGACAATGTCAGGGAGTAATATGTGACTGGCACCTCCTGCCCATTGGGAAGTTGGTGTCCCAGTACTGCCCCATAAGGTGAAGGGTCACAGGCCAAAACCACTGGTAAGGACTCATCAAAGTGGGCAAGAACAAAGTTAGAAATAAGGAGCGCTTTTACGACCCTAAATGCTTCCACCTGCCAGGGGGCCCAGACCCAGGGAGTGGTTTTGTACACTAAGCAAAGAAGGGGCTCCGCCATGGCTGCCTTGTGGGGCAGGAATGCATGGTAGAAGTTCAAAAGTCCCAAGAATGTCTGCAGTTCCACCTTTGATTTGGGTGCCGAAGCCTCTACGATCACCTTGATTTTCTCCTGCGCCGGGTGGAGTCCGTTGGCGTCGACAGTGAATCCCAAAAAATCCACCCAATCCACCCAACCCACCATTACATCATCAAAGAATGGTGTGAACCTGGGAATTCCTTTTAAGAAAGAGTCCATTAAGTTCTGGAATATCCCGGGAGCTACACTCACCCCGAACTGTAGCTGGTTCACTTTAAACGCCCCCCCTTGGGTCACTATCATCTGGGCTTCGGCCGTCTCCTCGTCTACTGGCAACTGTTGGTATGCCTGTGCGAGGTCCAGTTTTACAAAAACCTTGGCCCCCACCAAGGTTGCTAACCCATGACTCACAACCAGCACAGGATACGCATGGTCTTGTAGTGCCCAGTTGATTGTGCATTTGTAGTCTGCACAGATGTGGATATCGCCATTGGGCTTAATTGGCATTACAATAGGGGTCTCCCACTTTGCATGCGAGACTGGCTTCAGCACCCCTGGGCCACCAAACGGTCTAGCTTTGTGTCTATCTTGGGCTTGAGGGCGAACAGCACACTCCTCACACGCATGCGGACTGGCCTGATGCTGGGATCTAGTTGTAGTAAGACTGAGGGCCCGGTGTAGCAGCTGAGGGACCCATCAAAAATGGACAGAAATTCCTGGCAGACTTGGCTGCCATCCCATTTTACACAGGATATGATGCCCTCTATGGTGATCCTGAGGGGCTTCAACCAAGCATGGCCCAGGAGGCTCATTAAATTTCCTTCCACCACGATAAGGCTGAGGTAGCTGTCAAACCCCCAGTACTGGACTTTGAGCCGCTTTTCACCCTTCACCAGTACGGGATTCCTTTGGAAATTCACCAGTTTTATGCTGGATGGTTTCAGGTGGGGGCCCCCTTTGGGACAGTTTCTTTAGCGTGCTCACCGATATAATGGTGGCAGCTGAGTCTAGCTCCATGGTGCAGGGGGACCCCTCTATCTTAATCCAAACCTGTATCCTAGGGCAGTGCATGGACTGGGGATTTTCAGTACCGAGTGGGGGGTTCAGCCGTGATGAAGTAGAGGTCCTCGGAACTGTCGTCCGCCTTGTAGTGCATCACAGCCTGGTGTGGTGGTGGTGGTTTGTTCGTTGGGGCCCAGGAACCCTTTGATCTGCAGATGCGGGTGATGTGACCCTGCTTCCCACACGAGCGGCAAACAGCGTCACAGAAATGGCAAGCTTTCCATTTGTGGGACTCACCGCAACTGGCGCAGGGGTGTGGATGGTTGGTTGGGTTGGCCGAGGTGCGTTGCTCTCTTCGGTCGGGGCAGCAGATCTGCTTTGTGCCTTCCTTGTCTGAGGTGTCAGATGCAGTAGCCATCTCTGTCTGGTGTGTCATTAATGGCCCAGTACCAATGGGACCATTCGAAGGCCATCACAGCACGCAGGGCCACGTCCAGCTTCAAGTTGGGCATGCTGATTAGTTTGGGGTGCAGCTTGTGGTCCCGGATTCCCCAGACAAATTGGGTGAGGATGATGGCCTCTACTTCCTGGAACTCACAATCCATGGCCAACTGCCTCAGTTTGGCCATGTAGACGGTGGCCAACTCACCTGCTTTCTGTTGTCGCGCCCACAGATCCATCTGCCTCGCCATCATGGTCGGCTTCGGCGTGAAGTAGCTGGTTAGGACCTTTCTTATGTGCTCATACGTGGCTTCGGCCAGCTTCTTGGGGGCGAGCAGCCCTTGGGCTAAGCGAATGGTCGTGATGCCACAGGTGCTTAGAAGCAGAGCCCGTTTCTTTGCCTCATCTGTCACTTCCTGGTATGTGAAGAAGTTGGTGAGCTGTTCCACCCAAGTTTCCCAGAACTCAGGGTGCACAGGGTCAAATGCCTGGATGTGTCCTGGAGTGGCAGCCATGAGTCGGGAGAGGTGCTGGGAGCATCTTCCAGTGGCGCAGTTGATGGTGCCTGGAGGCGCTGGAGCCCAGCAGTGCCCAGCAGGCCATGGATCGGAGCTCGGTGCAGGGCTGGAGTCGGCGTTAGGCTTGCTCAACGAGATCCCATCCTCATCACCAGTGTAAAGTACTAAGTTCTCAGCAGCATTGATGAGGATGAAGTTGGCATAGTGATTAGCTCAAGTTTATTTAGAGAGAACAAGCATGCTTAACCGGCCACAAGGCCAACATATATACACACCCAGGACACACCGCAAGTCCCACCTATTATCCTATTGGGGGGTTTGAATTTCCCACCTAGGTCTTATTGGAGGATCAGTGGGACTCCAGGATTCTTGGCTCCTATTGTCCTAGGAACCAAGATCTGGGCTCTTTGTGCTGGCACCTAGCGGCGGTCTGTGGACACAACACTGTCTAAATGTGTTTTGAACTTAACATTGATGCTTCAATACGTATGTGTTATATGGATAATGGAAGTCAAACACCGAAAGCATTTATTTCTTATCTCTCTTAAGTTTGGGTTTACTTTAACAAACTCACCTGGCTTTTCATTTTGTATGGTCATCAACTGCAGTGCCATTTTAAAATAAAACAAATTCAGCAGAGACCTTTAATCTTTTTTTCTTTTTTTGGGGGGGAACAACTCCCCCAAACAGTTTATTTGGTTTACTTCACCATGGTTAAAATGTCAGACTACGGTTTGGGAGACCCAAGTTAACCCCCCCACACACACACTTTCCCCATAAAGCTCCATGGGCACTATGGGGCCAGCCACACTCTCTTGGCCTACTCTAGCTCACAAGGGTGTTGTGAGGACAAAATGGTGGACAGGAGAATGAAGTTGTAAACCAGTTTGTGTTCCCATAAACCAGGGAATAAATATCATAAATAAATAATAAATTGATAATAGAGGTTTAGCCTTGCCAGAGTTTACCCAGTCATCGGTCTCAAAATGACATATACACGTACCTTTGTTGCATGATGTTGGGGAAATTCCTAATATATATCAGTTTTAAAATTTCCTCCATTATGTCATTTTAGTTACACTGGGCTTTATACTTTAATTCTAGTATGTTTTATAGTAACCAATAAAGACTTTTCAATCTTAAATAGAGCTTTGTCTTGTTTCTGCACATGGCATGGCATGAATGACTTCTGGATGTGTAAGTCTTTACCCTGGCTGAGCATCCCAATAGCATGCAAACGGAACATTTAAAAAAAAAAAACCAAAAGGTAATCTGAGCTAAATCTTGTCTTTGCTGGTCAGTATCTTCATGAAGAACTGCTGTGGCTGGAAGTAAGCAGGGGTAAGAACTATCTTACACAACTGAAATGCTTAGCAGAGCCAGACTAGGAGATTACCTTGTAATTTATTGTTGGGAATGGTATAGGTTCAAATTAGTGTGATGATGATAGGAAAATCATGAATGGATCTCCAGGGGAAGTCATTTAAAGGGAAACTGTGATAGGGCCCTATTCAGATTGGAATTGTGGTGCTGGGAACAGGAGGTTTAATTCTATTCTCCCCAAATGGAAACCATGTTGCCAATGCAAATAACTCATTTCCAGAGATACTGTTTCTTCCCATGGGAAAACATACAAGCACCATATTGGGACCTGAATCACACAAAAATATAAGAAGAGCCCTGCTGGATCAGACCAATGGGCCATCTAGTCCAGCATCCTCTTTCATACAGTGGCCAACCAGTTACCCTGGAGGGCAGACCAACACTGCATAGAGACCAAGGCCTTTCCCTGATGTTGCCTCCTACACTGCTATTCATAGGGTTGCTGCCTCAACATACAGAGGTTCCCTTTAGTCAGCAAGCTCGTAGTCATTGATGGACTATATCTGAATCAGTCCCCCCACTCTTCCGCACGTGGCTTCTTTTAAGACTAAACTTTCCACAGATCTATTGACTGATCTTGTACCATCACATCTGGCTCAGTCCTTTGACTGATCCACTGAGTCCCTACAAATTCCATGACTTCTTGACCGTAGGGAATAAGTCTCTAAATAATGCTTTCACACATTTGGCAGAAGGACACAGTTGTCTGAAATCCATGCTGGCGCTGAATTTATGTTTGGTGCTGAAAGAGCAGTTGGAAAACTACTCCAGTCTCTTTCAAGTACCACAAAATCCACTGTGATGCTAGTTCTGAAAGCGCTCCAGTGGCACAGAGCCAAATTTGGTATGACAGTGTCCCCAAGTCTACCTTTGGGGACACCTCCACCACTTAAGAGATGAAATTCCCTGTTTACAAAAGCTGCAGGGGCCTGATTCTGATTGGGACCATGGCATGGGGGAGGAGCTCCTGTTCCCCCAAATGCCATCTAAGAGTTCAACCCCCACAGCATTTAGGCACTTGATAACAGTGTGCAGGTAGGAGGGAACAGGTGCCCCTCCTCCCATGCCACTGCCTGATCAGGACCCAGTCAGATTCTAACCCTTTCCCCCCAATGTATTTTTTGAAAAGATTTCAGCTCTTTCTGCAAACCTGGAGTTTTCCATCAGGTTTGTAGAAAGAGCTGTTTTGTTGTTCATGGTTCCAATCACTGGATTTAAGGATCCAAAGATTTGGCCACACTGAGAATTAGATATAGTGATAATAATGTTTTCTTCCCTTTTTTTGAATTGGATTTTTCAGATTTACACCTTGTCCCCGAAAAGGCCCTTTCAAGGAATAAGTTTGTGTATTGTGTGTGTGTTTTTTTGTTTTGTTCTTAACATCAGAATGCTGTTACTGGTTTCCCAGTTCCAGTACTGATGTCTTTCATGATTTCCCCTTTCAAATAAATTAGCACAGAAAATGAGTATTGATCTGGTTTAATACAGAGGTCATTTACACTTCTGAAGATTTTGCTTCAGGCAGATTTTTTAATGAAACCTTTTTTTTTTTTTTGCATTTTTCCCTATAGGAATCTTATCAGCTCTCAGAGGCTAAGCAGGGTCAGGTCTAGTTAGTACTTGGAAGGGAGACCACCAAGGAAACCTAGGTTTGCTACACAGAGGAAGGCAATGGCAAATCACCTCTGAATGTCTCTTGCCCTAAAAACCCTACAGGGTGGCCATAAATTGTGACTTGAAGGCATAAAATTGCGTGTATGTGTAAAGATGTGTTAGTGTGATATGAGTAACTACACTCAAATTTTTAAAGTCTGATTATTCTTTCGGGGGGGGGGGTTTATGCTGCTTATTCCAAGCACTCTTATATCTGGAAAGTCTATTCAAATGTTTGACCTTGTTTTGTTTTTTCTGAATTTTAAGCTAGTACCTCTTCACCTACCATTAGTGAATTCAGTGAACTATTCTTCCTTTTTCATTGTAGCAGATATTTAAAAACTGAAATGCTTCCTCTTAACCAATTCATTCGGCTTTTCCGCGTTGATTTTATGTGCATGCTTTTCTGATTGCTGTAACTTTTCCAGTTTGTCAGCATTACTCTTTTAACCAAAACCCAATTATTCAAGCAAAGATTTTTCAGTGTACTTCTACTTTGCAGACTGAAACTGTTAACATTTTTCCGTGTGTTCTAATATTATATTATATTTCTCAGTCTCTGAAGATGTTTGGACTTCACTCACTGACATCAAAAATGTGAAGGAACTGCTATAACCCATGGAAAATGGAACACCCCAATCTAACCCTAGCTCTGTGTAGAAATGGCATTTATACATCAGTAGCTGTGTCAGAAGGTGGATGTGGATTCATGTGTTTATATCATTGAAAAGAACAGTTTGGATAGGATATTTCTGCATTTCAATTAGTATGTGATTTATGTCTGTGTTACCAATCTAGCCAGTGGGAAGAACCCTACTTTTGTGTATGGAGTGGGGTACACGTTTGCTACTTATGTACTCCAAGATATTTTCTTTACAAGAATAATCTGATATTGGAGATTTTTATCCCCTTTCCTTGAAACACCAAACATGAATTTGTCCTCTGGGTTACAATTTTGGGTTTCCATTCTCACACATGGCAAAACAAAGCACAGACAGGATGGAATGTTGAGTTGCAGGAGTTCCAAACCAGTTTTGCAGAGATACATCCTTCTAAGCTGATTGACTTCAATAGACTCCTCTATGCAACTCTGTTTAGGATCGTACTGATAGTTGGGAAGAATCATTTGCTGTAGCAACCACTATGAATCCAAATTTAGGAAAACTACACATCACAATGTGCTTTAACAACTGCCACATTAAAGAAACTTATTCTAGTGGCACCCAGGAACATATCTGTCTGTGTTTACACCAGTACACAAAGTCAGCATTTCAAAATAACATCCAGTACAAAAGGGCTGTGAGGTTGCAGTCACATGGACAAGAAAAAACAGGGGGGAAGAGAGATTATTTCCTCCAGTGGAAGTTGACCCACAGTTGCCCAATCACACAGTCTTTTGAAGCTGCAGCCACAGCCCGCCACTGTGTAATCAGACACAACCACAGGTGAGTTGCTGTTTGTTTCCGATGCACTTAAACGAGGGATTGATGATTTGTACCTCAGCCCTGAGGGCTCCCTATGGAGTGTTCAATGATGCACATACCAAGAAGGGGGGGAAACGGCATGGAGTCGGGATGGCCTGATCAGACCATTCTGACGCCATGAAAGTGCGCTGGAGCAATCAGACAGGAAAGTCCGTCTGTGGCCCATAGCAACCTATTTGCTATTGGACTTTCCCCGGTGCCTGTTTACTCTGCTTCTGCGGCAGAGCAACATAGGTTGCTGCTGGCTGCGGGACACTTCTCAGATGTTTGGGTCTGATCGTGCACTTTAAATCTGGCCGGCATTCACACCTATGTTGGGGCTAATTGTGCATATGATCGCAGCCTGAAACTGATTTCGATCCTTGGATTGGCCTAACAATGATACCGAGGTATCACTTGCTCATGGAAACATTTTCTTAAATGCTCTTTCTTGATGGCAAAGGAAAAAAGAAAAACAATAACCACATTTGAAAGATATTAAATCAAAATGATTTTTAATCATTTTAATAAATATATATCAAGAAAAACCTCACTTTACTACAACACCACCTTAATATACAAGTACCTAAATATCTAAGCTTAAAACATCAGATGTTTGAGATATACCGGGGGGAAAAACATTTGAGTCAATTCTCAACTGAATATAACATAAGAAAATCAGGTTTTTAAAAAAATTGGTCCATGTGGACAAATGACTAAATGATCCTACTCATACACTGTATGAATGAGATCTATATTTAATATTGATAGCAATAATTAAAAATGTTTTTTGTCTTGGAGAAATAAGGTGGGATAATTTTTTTAAATTAGATGTGTCTAACATTGATAAACTTAACAAATGTCCTAAATTTGGCATCAGGTTATCTTAAATTCTCTGTAGAACATCACTATGCATTTTTAAGCATGCTAGGAAAGTGGAGATAACTCGTTATAAATATATCAGAGGCAAGCAACACGTTTTTAAGGATGATAACAGCAGGAGTTGGTTTTAAAAAGGTCTGCTTTGTAATTTCAAGTATATCTATTGCTTGCACAATTTAAAAATAGCTCTAGACCTGGGTCGAGGCATTGGAACCCAACAGTTTGGCCTGGCACTGTGTCAAGAACCAGTTGGGACTGTGCATTCCCTCCAGTTTTTGCCCACTTTCCTCAGCCATTGCCATGTAATTCGTTAATTCTTGGTTTGAGGCAAACCACAGTTTGCTGTTACATTCACATTATACATTATGTGTTTCCCTGCAAATTTGGATTACAAAACATGATGTGTTTCCAGTTTTGCAGTCCTTGTTTGGTTCACTGACTTGGATGTAATGACAAAGCTACAGTTTTATGCAAACCAGGAAATAACTAATTAGACCTGAATGCATGAGAAGGGGAAGCAGGAGGAGAGAGGGAATATGGTGAAGATCCTTGGGTTTGCACCACAGTGGAGGGAAAAGATGCATTTTGAAGCTGCACATTTAAATCTACAGTGGATACTGCAGGTTTCCTCAGGAGGAAAAAAAGGAGAAGGCATGTTCTTCGCTGCAGAATTGACCACAGAGTCATACTCCACTGCATTCCATGTTTACTCAGAGGTGAGAAACTTTTCATTAAGAGCAAATGGACTGCATTAATGCTGTCCCATTCCACTACTGAAATAATTGTAGGGAAAGTACAGATTGTTTGCCAGATTCCTGGAGCTTAATTTCACCTAGGATTCAACAGTGCTAAACCATGTGTCCAACTTTGGAAAAAGCGAATTACAGATAATGACTGATAAAAGCACTGTTGGGTTAGTGCAGAGTGCCTTTCCCTCACTAGTGAGTATGCACGAATAATCCCCATATATCTGCAATCAGGGTGAAAGGTCAGTTCACATGTAATGCCAAACCAAAACCATAATTAGAGGTGACGTGATTGGGCTTTTGGCTCACACACACTCCTTTTGCTCCACCCCAGCTTTCAAACCAGAACATGGTTTTTCAGAGCATCCACACAATGTCTTCCAACCATTCTCCTTCCATGGGTTTCCGTAGTTTGCTCAGATGTTTCTGGGACCTGCTTTGTTCTGATCTTTCCAGAAACATGGAAGTTAAACCAGGTCTGCCCTCACAGTGCAGAGAAAGGTACAGATTTCCAAACCTTGCCAGCCACATCTGGTACCATTTCCCCTCCATAACAATTCTATGTGCCCTCCATATCACCTCATTCCCACATCCCCCCCCCCACAAACACACCTGACAGACTTTGATGGCTTTTTTAAAAAAATAGCTGTAGATATGTCACTATAGCATCATAATGCTGTGGTGATATACCTATCACTCATTAACACCTCTCCCCAGAAAACTACTCTGGCTGCAAGGAGGAAGATGGGGGGCATAAGAGGAGGGGAGGCTGTGGCTCAGTAGTACAGCATCTGTTTTTCATGCAGAAAGTCCCAGCTTCAATTCCCGGCATCTCCAGCTAAAAGGATCAGGTGATGGGAAAGGCCTCTACCTGGGATCCTGCTGCCAGTCAGAGGAGAAAATACTGGCACTGGTGGACCAATAGTTTGATTCAGTATAAGAGAGCTTTGTGTGAAAGGGGAGACCATCCCCGTGGGGGTGCTCAGTTGCCTCTGCAAACACCTCTGCATTTGCAGTGGCAATAAGTGCACGATGGGGAATAGCCTTCTTGTGTGGAAGCAGCTTGTGTTCACTGCAAACCATGATTTGTTATGACATCCATATGAGCAAACTGCAGTTTGCACATGCTTACCAATTCAAACTGTGGTCTGAAAATGGTTTGCACTCCTAATTAGAAGCCAAGTTCAAACAATGGTTTACTGATCTGAAGGTGAATTAAAACTATGTTTCTGTACTAAACAGGAAGCAACCAGTTGAATCGGAACACATGCAATAGGAGAAAGGAAGAAAGAAGACTGTGCCAAGACTGTGCCATTCAATCTCAAATCATGGTTTTGCATTATATGCAAACTGACTCAGATTTCCAGACATAAGTGCTTTTCATTTTATAAGTTGAATTTTGTTCCTCCACAGATAAAACCATTAAAATGAATGCAAGAATAGTGCTGCTACATTTGGGGGGGCTTTACTCTGGCCCTCACTGATAACTTGGGTGGGTTCTACACAGGGGTAGGAAAATCCATCCCTGCTATGAAAGCCGGAGTGAGCAGATGGAGACGCAGGGGGATGGCATCCACAACCACTTGTCTCTGTGCCACTTGCTGCTGATGCTACCCTCCCCCCAACCCTTCTTCCTCATCACATCTGTACAAAAGTACAACTTGGTGAGATTCTTGTTGGGCCCCTCACAGCCCAGCAACCCCTCTCCTCCCAACAGCTGAGCTCTGTCCAAGTTGGTGTGTTAGAAAAACCTGTTAAGGGTCTAAAGAAGTTGAGGAAATGGTGGCGCTAAGCTTCATTCCCTCTATGGGTTGGCTGCCAGCAGATTTTTCACACAGAGGCTCTGTCTGCAGCCAGCATACCCGTTTTCCCTCTAAGTGAAGCAAAGAAGGTTTTTCTTTGCTCTAGCTTAAAAGGGAAAGCCCTGGGAACCCCCATGAGCCATGTTTGGAAAGAGCACAGTGTCGTTTGGAAGATATTCTCTAATAAGGTGGGGGCCTGTGGAAATCCCCATGTGGAGGCATCCCTGTAGAGGACAAATAACTTGCCAGTGAAGAATGGGATCAGTCTATATTTGAGGGATTCATGTGTCCATTGCAAAAGAAAACAAATTCAAAGGGGACAGCTAGGCTTTGAAAATCAACAGCAAAGATTTAAAGACTTGATGTCCTCTGTTGATAACTTATGGGTCTGTGGGGATGGAGAAAGTTCTTAATTCACCCTGAACAGGAATAAGGCCATGATTCAGTCCAATCTCAGCACTTTTAAATCATAGTGATTTCAATGGGACAGACTGTATTCTGTGGGACTTCAGAGTCCTTCACTTTTAGCTGGACTGTGCGGAAATGTTCATTATCAAATGGAGACACTGAAACCAACCAGATTTTGTTTCTGACAAGTGAAGATTATGCTCCCTGTTTCTCCAAGATACTCTTTTTTAAAAAAGATGAAAACCTTTACATTCATTTCAGATAAAAATCTTCTCACCACATCATTTATTAACATTGTGCTTTCCCCCCCAAATAAAAAACCCCCAACATTATATGAAACCCCAGTACATGCTCTTTACAATTTTAAAGAGAGAAATGATGTAAAGTAGAATAAAGTATAAAGCATGCCACTGGTTCATGAACTTCATTATACCAGAAAGAAAAAAAGGAAAATCACAGCAACAGACAGTTGCCATAGAAATATTCAAGCAGCTAATGCTTGTTTACAGGAGACATCTCTCTATTGTTTCTTCTTCAGTCGCTTCCAAAGGATGGCAAATCAAAAAGCAATCGAGCAAAAAGGAAGAACAGAGGCATCTGAATAGGAAATCAAACTCAGTATTTCAAAGGATACAGGTTTCTAATAATATTTGAACCACCCTGTTATTATTTTTTTTCCTGTTTAGGTTACATCCCTGCTGTAGCACTGTTTTTTAAACTTAATTTTCACCCTGGAAAATGTAAGATAAAAAGTAAGGCACCAAAGAAACTCCGCCCTGTATAGCAATAAACTACCGTGAGGCTCGTTCATTTGTTCTTGCAACTTTGCTGAAAAAACTCTGCATGTGCTGTAGCTGCACATAGTACTTCTGGTTATGATTCCATACAAAGATGTTTATTGCACCCTACTTGGCTGGCTGAACCAGACACTTAATAATTGGAGTAGTTTTAATGCTGGCCCATAACATAGGCTTATTCTTCTTCAATGACATCTGGTCTTACTGACAGCAATTATTGTTGGCCAAGACATAGGACCCCCCCTCCTCCTTTGCTGGTAACAATTTATCAAACATATAATCCACTGATAAGCATAAAGGAGATTCCTCTTAATTCATGTTGGCCTCCCCTGGGGGGAGGGTCATGTTTCCTCTGTCTGGTTGATTGGTTCTTTCAGCAACAAAAGTTAAAATCTGTTCACACATTGCAATTCAACTGTGCTCTTGATGAAGACTCCTTATATTTATAAATAGCTCTGTGATGCAGACCATGCATATGCTTTGATGCAATCTGCTCACCAGTCGTTAAAAACTATCCATGAATACATGATTGTATTGGTAGTATAAAACTGTAAGAAAATCCATCCGGAATGGAATTGTGTTTGATAAACTGAACATGTTGTGCATGCGTCAGAACTGCAATTGTTGGGAATGTGCTTCATATTTTACTTCCTTTACTGCAACATATTTTGCCCCCGGGTAAGCATTCCCTTTTTCGTAAGGATTTCTTCCAAGATTCATTCACGTTGCTTCTGTCACCACGCCCTGTCTCAAAATAATCATAATATTTATTTTTACATTCAGTGCCCTGATCACTTTTCATCGGTTCCCAGTCTGTAGCCCGTTCTCGTTCCAGTTCATCGCCTACTTTCTCATTGCTTGATACTGCCTTACCATGTGGCCCAGCACTAGTAATGAAAATTTCATTGGCATGTATCTGATCGTCACTCCGGTAAGCAGGGGGACCGCTTACACCATATTCCACTTGCTGGGAACAGCTTGGCAAAGATACAGACGAAGAGGAGGAAGATGGGGAGGAAGAGGCATTTCCCACTGCGGAATTTGTAGATAACGGTAAACTTAAATAGTGGTTGCCACATTCTTGATAAAGGCAGCAGGTGTGGATCTTTTCACAGTCCTCCCTTGCCATCCTAAGGCGTTTCCTGTAAGGACAGTCATGAGACACAAACCATTCTTGGGCTGAGGCTCCACCAAAAGAGCAAGTGGGGAAACACCAGTTGTTTTGCATGATAATTTCCCCATGAATTCTCTTCATTAAATTGTTTATCAGAACCGATCGCCTTAGGTAGACTTCAGGGTCATCGATGTATTTTAGTTTTTCCAAAGACATGTAAAGGATGTGTGCCCGTTCCTCAAAGACAGAGATTGTCTGCAAAAAATAAAAGGGGGGGGGGACAACAGCAATAACAAAGATGAGCAAGGTGAGAGTTAACTGAGAGATACCATTGAGCCTTTGCCTACTTGGCAATCACTTTTAACATTTCAGGCAACCCACTAACTATTCAGTTCCTCCAATCCCATCAAATAGCTGGGTGGTTTACTGGCTTATGTACTTCTTCTCACCACAGCAGGGTTTTCTCCGTCAGAAGCCAGAGTCTGGAGGAAACCGGTGCTGGAATGCTTATTTTTTCTATGGCTAGTATAGCTGTATGGAGTATTTTTGAGCCAAACTGTGTCATTGTGCAGAACAGTATTTGTAGTGTAAACTAAGAGTGCTATACTTTTAGAGGTACAGAAACTCATCAAACAGTACTTCCTCTGAGACTTTCAGGAATATAAATGAACTGAGGCAATACTTTTTTAAAAACTGAGAATTCACTCACTGCTGAAAAATCCAGGTCTAGATAATTTCCTTAGCAGCCCAGCTGTCTGGAGGTCATAAGCTTTCTCAGGGATCCATAGGTTTCTATATATTCCCACCATAGGTTTCTATATATTCCCACCATAGAGGTCATAGGCTTTCTCAGGGATCCATAGGTTTCTATATATTCCCACCACAGGGCAGGCTCACTGTTTCTAAAAGGGCTTCTGAAGAAATATTATTTGTTCTTTGTTCATTATATTTTCATCCTGCCTTTCTTCAATTATGGAATTGTAGGTGGTTTACATAGATCCTTAGAGGTGTCCCATCCAGGTATAGATCACCCATGATGCAGGGCTGCCATCCTGCAGGTGGAACCTGGAGATCTCCCAGTATTATAACTGATCTCCAGACTACAGAGATCAGTTCTTCTGGAGAAAATGGCTGCTTTGGAGGGTGGAACATAATATCCAGCTGAGGCCTCTCCCTTACTCAAACCCTGCACTCAGACTCCACCACAAAATCTCCAGGAATTTCCCAATCTGGAGCTGCAGCCCTAGCCAGGCCTGGCACCAATGAGTCCACCATTAAAGGCCAAAATAGGCCTGGAAAGGGCCCTGCCCGCCCCCCCTGCCTTTTACTGATTAGGGTTGCCAGGTCCTTCCTTGTTGCCAGTGGGGGGCTTTGGGGGATGTCCCCAAGGCAATGACACCATGCATAAGTGACATCATAAGTGACATAAGTGATGCAGCCCCTTGGAAAGCACCGGTGGCACCTACTTGCAAAACCCATTTAATTTTAAATAGCTTTTGCAAGTGAGCGCCACACAAGCCTGAACTTCAAGACGTGAATTCACTGCTTGAAATTCAGGCACGGGCAGCCCCCCCTTGCAAAAAAAAAAACATTTAAAAGGAACCCTCCCTTCAAATGGTTTTGCAAGTGGGACCAGGCATCACACATGCTTGAACCCCAACCAGCATCCCTTGCTTAAAGCTACAGGAGCTCCTTTTATCATTTTTGACTTTTTAAAACCCCTGATGTATTTTTTTTTAAGATTTCACATTTTTCTGCAAACCTAGAGTGTTTTTCAGGTGTGTAGATCTGTCTTGCCTGTTCACTTTTCTAGTCAATGGATTTAAGTATCCTTTGATTTAGTCAACTTGGCTATTATTAGTATATAGATTGTGCAGTCATAGTCAAGTTAGCACCTTGTTATCACATTAGCCAAAAAAACCCAATCCAAACAACAAACTATGTGATCAACAGCCTCATGTGATGCACCTGTTGCATGCCTGTGCCACTTCAGAATACAGGTGGGAAACCTGAATATTTGAATGCTCCCCAAATTTACTTCTAAAAGCCTTCCTGGATATTAAAAAGTTTTGGTTTGTTAGAATGGGATCATAGGAAGGCAGGCAGGAAAGGAATGAGTGTCCAGTCTCACTCAGCCAGGTATCTGTTTTAATAAGTGCAAGCCACCTTGCTGCAACTCATCTGTATGAAAGAATGGGTTTCTGGGCATGTGCAGAATGCTCCTGATCTCTCCATAGAATCTGCAAGGAGAGCTGAAGACATAATTCTGTGGCTGTCCTAAATTGCTGAACCTCTTTTCTGAAGAGGGCCAAAGGATTGAGGAGGCATACTGTCAAGGTAATCTCAAGGCCCAACACTTCTTACTGAGGGGAAAAAAGATTGCAGGGGAAACTTCCAGTTTCGGCAACTCCATGGCAGACCCAGCAGACTGAAGGGGTTTCCAAAGAGGCTTCAGACCCCCAGGGTCCCTCGTAAGGGGACCCTGCCTGAGGCACTTGGGGGTAGCCTCTCTCCAGGATGGCGATCTCGAGATCGAGGCATCCCTCCTACCTCTATAGGTTCAGCCACTGCCGCAACCTCCAGGCAGGATCGGGCGCGCACTGGATGGCTGCAGAAGCCAGCGGGCAGCAAGGAAAAACTCTCTGTTGGGAACGCATGGCGACCTGTGAGTAGCAACTTTTACTATTGGAAGATTCTCTATGTTGAGCTGTTAAGCTCAAAGCAAAAGGGGGGGGGGTTTAAAGTTTAAATCCCCCCATCTCCTCTTAAAGAATCTGAGCCACAGAGAAGCTGAATGCTGTTAAGTGGCTGGAGTGAGTGATTTTTGAAGCGGTTTAAGAAGCAAGAAAGACTTTTGACTAATTAATGGGAACTTTTTAGTAAATGTAAACAAGAAAGGATGACTGGACAGGGAGAAAAGATGGCGGGCAAACTAAAACCCTCTCCCAAAACTCAATCTGCTCTTCCGGGAACAAAGTCTAAGTCTAGTATAGACCTGACTGCTGCATTGGCAATAGCACTATGCCCTCTGATGGATCAGCTGAATACTGTCAACTCTAAGCTGGACTCTTTGCAACAACAGGTGACAGAGGCAAACAAGAGGTCTGAGCAGACAGAAAAAGGGCTGGCAGAAGTTAAAACCAAAGTAGAAAAGACGGATTTAAAGCTGAACATGATGGAAAAGGAAAGGATTTCTGATAAAGATAACTTGCTGAAACTTCAGATGGAGAGATCTTCTTTCTTTTTGAGATTCCAGGGCATACCTGAACAAAAGGGGGAAACCTCAAAAAGATTCTCAGTGAGGCAATAGCTCCAATGACAGATTTGCAAACGGATCAAATACAAAGCGATATGGATATGGTCAACAGGGCCTATCCTGATTTTGTAAAGAAGAAAAATCTGCCTGGAGAAGTTATGGTGGGGTTTTCTAAAAAGTCAACCAGAGAAGTGGTGCTCAAGGCCACAAACAGAAATGCCCTGAAGATCCAAGAAGAGGATATTAAAGTGCTAAAGGATATTCCATCTGAGATTAGGAAGAAGAGGAAGCCCTATAAAAGTCTGATGGCGTTTCTTCAAACAGAAGGCATCGTGTATCGTTGGCTCGCCCCAGAAGGCATGGTTTTTAACTTCAAAGAGAAGAAGCAAAGAATTGATTCAGCTGCAAAAGCCAAGAAATTTTTGGACTGTTGCAAAGAAGGGAAAGATAAAAATCCTCCAGAGGATTCTTTGGATCCACAAGAGAACATTTATGGTCTGGATGGCTCAGACACTTCGGGAAGTAAAAGCTCTGAAGATGAAGAGTCAGATTCTGCTTTGGGGGCTGCTGTACCAAAACCCCAAAGAGGAAAGAAGGGGGGAAAAGGAACTAAGCTGTATTTGTTGAAAGTTTTGTTTGTATAACTCATTCCGAATTTCAGTTTCAATCACCTATGTAATGTAAGCTTTTAAGCTATAATGTTAGTATTTTAAAGCCTTGTTTATTTTAAACTTTTTCCTTGAACAGTTTGAAGCAGAAATATCACAGTAAAATTTTCTTTTTTTGCTTCTGTATACCTTAGGGTAGTATAGGTTTTTAGGTACTGTAGTGTTTTTAAGTGTTGTAGTTAAAAAAAATTAAAAATCACTTAAAAAAAAGATTTTTGGGAGAATCTAAATAAATTTCAGCCCAGGATAATCCTTATGCTTAATGCCAAGACTGCAAACAGGTGAAGAGAGTACCCTGGGCATGTGCAGTTTCTTTTTTCACTACAGAGTAACCAAACACACTACCCACTTGCTCATAGTGACCACATTTCTAGATTGGAGGAAGTTATTTGCAAGCATATATATCTGTATAACCTTCAGTGTTAAAAATTAAAACATTGATTACCATCCGTCTCCCCTACTCCTTACATTTCCCAACACAGTTTTGAAACCTACCCCATAGTCCTACCTTGCAGCATCACTTAAGAGAATAATTTAGGTAAATGTGTCAAATGTGTCAAAGCAACTAAGTGCACCAATCAGAATCATCTGCACCACCAAAGGAAGTTCAGAAGTTTGAGGAAGCCTGCTGACACCACTCAGATAAGGGCGTTGAAGATCGCCATCTTGTATTGTATTTTAATGTTTGTACTGTATGCTTTTATATTGTTGGTAGTTTTTATGGAATTTTATTGTAGAGAAATTGTGTTGTTAGCCACCCTGAGCCTGCCGTGCAGCAGGGAAGGCAGGATAGAAATATAAATAAATAAATAAATAAATCCAAAAGCTAAGAGTATGACCATAAGCAAGCAACTTTTCTCCAATAGCTGATGGTGTGCCATACAACAGATATATTAGCTTCAGAAACCCTAAAAGCATATTTTAGTTGATTTATAGTCTTTGTGACTCTAAAGCACTGAAATCCAATATAAATAGTAGCACAAACACACATACACGTATACATATATAAATACAGGGCTATTTTGGGTCAGGAACGCACAGGAACGGAGTTCCAGCTGGCTTCCAAGTTGGCCATGCCTACAGCCTCCCCCTCCTTGGGTTCCCCAGGTGCCTCGCAAGCTGCGGGGCACCTGGAAAAGCCAAGCTGATCCAGGAAGGGAAGGCCATTTTAACTGGGTAAGCCAATCCAGAAACTGCCTTCCTTCCCTTGGGTTCCCCATGCACCCTGCAAGCTGAGGGACACCTGGGGAAGCCGATCCGGGGAGGGAGCTGCACTGTCAGGGGTGTGGCCTCATATGCTAATGAGTTCCTGCTGGGCTTTTTCTACAAAAAAAGCCTTGTATAAATACACACACACACACACACACATATATATATATATGATGAGTCTCTCTGGTAAGACTCTGAGCTCTTCTTCAGCCATTCTCCTCCCCCCACCCCTGTTAACGGAAAATGGTAGTTCTTCTCAGTTGATCTGTTTATAGAGGAATTCAGGGTCACATAGTTCAGTCTGTACATTATTGTCATTTTTCCAACTGATTACAGCCCTGTCAGCTATCAACCACATCACTGGATGAATTATTATTACTGCCACAAGGTTAAGTTTGTGAACAGCAGATCCGGTTTTGTCAGATAATGCTACACTGGGCATGTGTAACATCTCTGCTGTGAATGGACTATCCATCAGTACTCCTCTGGAATACAAGCCCTACATGAACATTTGGGCAGCTGGCACTTAAAGTCCTATTCAATTTAAATTAATAAATAAAGTAACCTTAATCATATAAGGCATATTAAATTTTTTTGTTTCAAGAGGATATAAACAGTCCCCCTTTTTATGAAGATTGGGAGGCCAAAGGGCACACCCCCAGCCCTGCCCCAATTGGAGGGGGGAAGGTTCCCAGCTGCTCACAGCTGTTTCATCCATGGTAATGGCTGCCCCGCTTGAGAAAAAGAAGAGGAAGAGGAAGAGTAGGAGTAGGAGTTTGGATTTATACCCAGCCCTTCACTACCTGAAGGAGTCTCAGAGCAGCTTACAATCTCCTTTCCCTTCCTTTCCCCACAACAGACACCCTGTAAGGTAGGTGGGGCTGAGAGAGCTCTTTCCACAGCTGCCCTTGAGAGAACAGCTGTGCCAGAACTATGGCTTGCCCAAGGTCATCCAGCAGCTGCAAATGGAGGAGTGGGGAATCAAATCTGGTTTTCCCAGATTAGAGTCCGTGCACTTAACCACTACACCAGTGTAGTACAAAGGCTGCCAGTTACAGCAACAGTGGCTCTGTCCAGCTCAAGTGTGGCTGCCTCAGGGTCTGAGTGGCTCTAAGGAGGTGGCTCCAAAGGGGTATCCACCTGAGCCCATTGGCCCACCAGGACTGTTTCCAGTGGCCTTAATGGTCATCATAAAATTTCTGGTCTGGGTCTGGCACAGAGTCTCACCTCTACTCTCTAAAGTTGCAAGTGCTGGACCTATAGCACCCCTAGTGGTGGTCCAGAGCCACTACAAGGAAGGGCTACAGATCCACTATCAAGCTGGTGCTCCAATCAAGGAGAGAGTTACGTTTATAAATATAGTACAACAACAGAAACCTATGGCAGCCACTTCATTTGAGCAACCTGAGCAGCCCTGGATCAGCGGCTCTACCTTGCACTATGCCATTGTTGAGAAACATCCAACTGTTTGATTTCTTACAAAAATACAGGCTGTCTCAAATCAAAGCAGCAGCCTTTTGGCAAATTCCCTCTCCCAGACATTTTGACACACTTCTTCTGCCTTGTAAATGATTTCCAATCTTTGCATTTGAAGTCTACACTATCAGTTCATGACTATACAGTATTAATTTCTGTTCACTATGAAATCAACTATTATTCATTATTGTTTTCTACCAAATCTATCTTTTATAGGAAAACTACAGAAATGAATATGCACACCTCTTACTATGAGTTAGGGTTAAATCGTTAGCTGAAACAGGTCCTATTTAAAAATTAAATGTTTGTTTCCAAAAGAGTACATGTTTCTATTTAGCAAGCTCATTGTAAAGACTGAATGGTTAAAGCAATTTAAAAAGGACATAATCTTTCACCCCAGGGTCTCTGGCTCAATTGTAATCACTGTTGTCTGTAACTGAAGCCGCTAAATATCTGGCAGGCGCTTTCTGTGAAATGATCTACTGGTCTCTGTCCAGTTCCCAGTGGAAAACTATCTACCCTAAAAAAAAAATCACCATCAGATTTGGCAATCTTACTTAGCAAAAAGGTCATGAGTACACATGAACCTTGGAGTATGACATTCCCTAGGGCTCAAAGCTTGATTTTCCAGATGTCCGGGCAATATGGGAATCTTACAATGCTCTAGTATATTATCTGTATTTTTACTGTAGGCTGAAAGAAAGTTCTCAGCCACAAGAACTGTTATATTGGTACCTTTTCCCAATACTAATTTGTTCAGAAAGAGAAAGAGGGAGAAAATGAATAGGCAAATAAATGGAAATCAAATAGGTGAGATCTGCATAGTTTTGTGGTTTCTGAAACATGACAGGTATTCAGCTAGTGAGAGCACAAAATCTGATCTTGAATGGGAGCATTCTGCAGGACTGTGCCTTCTGAATAGCATTATCCATTGGGCTTGTTCAGTAAATCTGCTTAAAAGGAGCCAGAGCACAGACAGGTGTCATTAATTTCCTAGCACATACTAAGGGTTCTGCCCATGCAGCCAGGAACAGCAAACCAGACAATGTTGTCATTTGTTTTATTGGTTGCTTTGGATCACTCTTTTATAAGTGAACTTGGGCAAAACTTCAGTACTACAGGGATTCTGCTTCTAGCTGGAATATACAGCCATTTACAAAGAATGCAATTATCATAAGTCTATCCCAATGAAGAATAAAGGTGAAACACATTACTTTTAATGACACTGTGGCTTTCTAAATTGCACACACTGAAATGTAATGCAATTGTTTTTCACAGTAAATAGAAGAGACACGAGTAGTTATGACAGTAATAATAATCGACAAGAAGTACTCAAAACGTTCATATACATTGTCTTAGGGCAGAATAAACACTGGTACTCTCTCATACTGTCCACTGATTCAGGTGCCACTGGACTCAAACTTTGCTCTGCCGCTGTCCACTGAAAAGCCTTTGCATATAGTGATGCCCAGCAGGGAGGCAATAACGTTTACATGCTATTTATTAATTTACATGTTGTTTTACCTTTTTGCAAATCAAGGCAATTCACACTGAATGCTAAAAGATATACTGCAACCAAAAATTTTAACTGTAATGCATTAAGACATTACAGAAAATGAGCAGAACAGAAACATCAACACAACAAATCAGGGCGGTCCTATGCCTTCTGAAACAGGTACAGCCTCCCCTAAGGGATAAACAGCTTTGCACTTCATTGGGAAAGGGTTCCAGGGTCTCCAGGCAACTGCCCAAAGGGCAGCTGCTCTGAGTTTCATACAGGGAGGTGTGCTCTTTAATAAGCTAAGTGAGCCAGAGGGTTTAAAGGGAAGCTCCAGCACCTTGTATTCAGCTTGGAAATACACTGTCAAGCAGTGCAAATTGTTCCTTTTAGCATGTATCATCCAAGCTGCACATAGAGTGTGCTCAATAGGGCAAGGTTAACCCTGGCAACAGCAGTATTGTCATGCATATTTTGCACATGATTAAAAGTGCACACTGTAAGGAACATCCAAACATTGTGAACAACACAGACACAGTACTGGTAATAAAGTAATACAGTAAAAGCTTTGTCATCTGGCACTTCATTATCCAGAATTTATCTGGCATTGCTTAGAACGCAAGTTCCTCCCTCTCATCCATCATGCCCCTGCATCTTCAGGCCTGCAGGCACCCAACTCCTGCCTCTCCAGTCAGCCAGTCTGATGCCTCTAGTCATTGCTGGACTATTGACAGCTGGCACAGCCAGCTGATGTCATCCTTGGGTTCCTGCTTCCCTCTCAGCCTGTCTCAAGCTGTTGGCAGCCAGCTCGATTAGAGGGCTCCCAGAGCAGCTGGCCTTCTTGTCTGCCTTCTGTGCGAGATAGCTAAGTGGCTTGGGAGATTGGAGAAAGGTTCCACCTGGCATGAAGGTGTTACCATGGTATTCCAATGGGTGGGGCTTGGTTGCTACAAATTCTTCTGGACTGGGGGTGGGGCAGAGCAATTGGATTGAGACTTCTGGCTTCATGGTCCTCAGGTCTCTCTACCCTCTCACCTGTACATGGTGAGACTGGGATCACTACAAGTAAAAGTGAATGCAAACATTTGTTGATAAGCAGCATACAAGGTGGGACCCACACTAGTAGGAGGTGAGGTTTTCCATCTCTCCTACAGCAAGGGATGGCAACAATTTGATCCATGGCAGTGGGAAGGCAAACCCCCATACTCTGGAACCTGAAATCTATTTTGGTGGGCACATCAAGGAGCACTGCTAGTTAAGCCAAACAGAGAACTTGGCAGCTACAGGAACAAGCAATGGAAAAAACATGCAAAAAGTTCAAGCTACCATGAAGTCAGGGCAATTTACATTCAAATACTGAGAAGATATTAGAAGGTAAAAGATCAAGTAGAATTACCAGACAATATCACTAGCAGAGAAAATAGGGTGAAGTCAGAGGGATTCCTCAGCACTCTTAGATTTAATATTTTATTTAGATGATCTTATAGCTGCTGTTGCTGGATCTGATTCAGATAATATATTAACTTACTGTGCTTGCCAGCTTAATTTTAACTTGAGAGAGAGAGAGAGAGAACCCAAAAGACATATTGTAGATACTATTCAGAATACCAACTCTGAAGATTTATTTATGAATCACAAGATCAAATGAATGGGAAATTTTCTAAATGATCTCCTTCCCATTTCACTATGGAAAAGGAGACTGTTGAAATTCCTAACAAACTAAGCAAAGAAGCATTCAGTTTAAGTGGACTGTTCCTTTTCTGCTACATTCCTGTTTTAACCAGCAATAGATTATGATAAAAAAATCAGAAGAAGCACTTCTGTTTTTAGAACAATTTGGCTCTTATGAAATTGAAGCTGTTACTTTAAATGATGCTACTCAAATTCAATCTGTTTCTTATTGTTCTCAACAGCAGTTAGTTGGTAATGGGGGTTTAGAAGTAACTGGTGTAATTCCCAGTGTTGGAAAAATAGCACATACACTTGGGGGGGGGGGGGGAGTGCACAGAGAATGACATACCTCAAAATTTAAAAAAAGGAATCCTTCTCAGTATGTTATAAATATAAATGTGTGAAAGTACTGAAATTTGAAATTTGTATTCAGTAAAAGAAAAAAAGTGAATATTGTTATTAAAAAAGGAAAATAGAAATGGGAAGTTAGATTTATTGACTTGTACCCTACAAGATCTGCAAGTGGAACTGAGCTGTTGGACTTTACCACCTTCTCCTCACACCGAGTCCTCCAAAAAAAATTTCCACACAGAGAAGGGGAAATCTCCCCTCCTGATGACCGAAGCACCTTTCCATCCTTGTAAACCACATGTAAAGCCACTGAGTTTAAATGTTAAGGGCTGTAATAGTCAAATAAAAAGAAGAAGAAATCTTTGCTTTCCTAAAGAATTAGTATAAAGATCCTGTGTTTATACAGGCAACTCCTATTAAAACTGGTCACTCATTATCTAACATGTTTAAGACCAGACAGAATATTCTTTACATAGGCCTCAAAGTGGCAGTTTGGCACCCTTGGACTGTCTGTCTATTCAGCACTAAAATGTCTAATTTGACCTGCTAGTAAACATGTCTTCAATATCCAGGGTAAAGGAGATCTTGAATTCAGGTAAATAAAAACCATGTGGCCTATATGTCCTTATGTTCTGCATACAGTAGGATGATCTCATTGTGCCTAGAGTTGCAGAGGAGGAGGATTACATCCAAATAGACCCAGAGAATGAACGATGAGCTGGAAATGTTAATCCTCTATCCTTTCTCTCTTATTAGAACAGACAAAATCATTGTTGCTTCTAGTTGATTGTGGTAATAAAGCACCAGTGATAGCAACTTCATTCATTAATACCACTCTTGGTGCAACTGTAGAAAAACAAATTCAGACATTTCAAAGAGAAGTAAAATATCAATTCTTATGGGAACAGCTGAATTACTGCCATAACTCATGTGGAGTATTTTGCTGTTTCAAGCAACTGTGACTTCATATCAGAGTAACTTAATGTAGGCTGGTTTTTAAAACTTACTTTGGGTGTACAGCTGGTGAGTGGTGGATGAAAGTCCTCCTCTTCCACATATTTCCTTTTAAAGTATGTGATCTTGGATGTTGCTATAGGATTTGAAATTCCTCTGTGGTGTGATCCTGTGGGAAATAAATTACACATGACAAGTGATGTGTGGTCTGCCTGAGGTTTCCAAAAGAAAATACTTAGCCTTTTCCTCCTCAGTACAGCAGAACTTTGCTGCACATTTCTGTATATGTTTATGGTCTTAAGAACCTACTTTAATAATAGCTCGTGTGAAAAATATTGTGGGCAATGGAGGGTTCTGTTACAAGATAATTTAGGAAGCAAGGCTGTTTATTTAAGCATACTTGTCACACTGGCTTAGGCACTCACTCTGCATACTTGGCTCACACAATGCTTTCATTCCACACATCTGACCAGTTTTAAAAATCACAGTGTTCATCACTATACTCTGTGCTACCTTGAAGAGTTAGGGGTTATTAGAAGTTTATATTTAGATAGATATGTATAGATGTAACTAGAAGTTTTACAATACAGGACTCACTGGGAACAAGTGTATCCAAAAGTAAGGAAGGAAGGAAAATGTTCTTAGGACTGCAGTCATTAAGCAGTAGCTGCTTAACTACTTAACCCCCCCCCCTCCAAATGCTTGGGCTTAACATCAAATATGCTCAGTAAAACTAAGGATAACTCAAACAAATGTACTCAGCAAATGACAGCTTCCTACAACTTTTTTTTTTGCTACTACTACACTTCTTTTCATAACGCATGCTGCTACTTTTCTTGGAAATACTGTAAAATAGTAGCTACTTCCTAAGTTATTGTAGAAGAAATAATAAATGCATCCAGTTCCACAGACTGCTGTTTATGCAAATGCGAACTACACGAACCAGCTTTTTAGGGGCAGTTGTTTGCACCACTGAGGTGACATGGGGGAGACTGGACTGCCAGTGCCTAAGGTGCCATGGCACTTTTTTTGTCTTTGGCAAATTTCTTCTCTCTTAATCACAGTCATCTTCATACTGAAGGCACACTGCTCTTCCACCATCCGTCCTACACGAAAGAACTGGCCTGATGGGAAGGCCAAATCCTATTTGTAAGTAATGTCTAAGATTTGCATAATTTGCTATTATAACCAAGTCAGTCTGATGCTCCTTTAGCTGCATAGAAAGGAAGTGATTTGGAACAGGTAGCCAAAAATGTAATTGCTTTGAGCTCTTTGGAGACCAATGGATATTATAATCTAGCGTGGGTCACAGTACACCAATCAAGCCATATGCTACTACAGAGAGTGAAATTTTAATTATTGTCTAGCATTTAATATGGCCACCTGTTTGGGGCTTTATGATGTTTTTTCCCAGGTGTTAATTTAAACCTCCAGTAAATGACATACAAGACAAACTGGGTGGCATAAAGCTACCTTTAAGCCGCAGTTCTCCTGATCTCAATCAGCATCAGAACCTCCCCCCCCTTCCGATGCCGGGGCTCAGCCCTGGAGTATGTGAATATCTTAAAATGCATGTGCTGCCCGCTATCCAACAATGGCCCTCCTAGCAGCTAACAGCCAAAATATTAAAACATCCAGAACAATCGACAGTATGAAAACCTCTGAATAATAGCAGACCAACAGCAAGCCAGCCTTTAATTACTATGGTCTGTTTTGACTTTTACTCTGCCCTTCACTAGAAGGCTCAAAGCAAGCAACAACATTTAGGAATAATCCTTGCTTTCAAGCAAGCAAGCATACATAAACACACAAGCACAAATACACATGCCACTAAAAGAACCCTTTGCCCATATACTAGTGTAAAAAAGACATTGACTTTCTTCCAAAATTTATTCACAGACCAGCTTTGTTGGACCTCGGGAAGAATGGCATTCCAAAGCATAGAAAGTACCTCTGAGATTGTTTATTTGTTTTATTACGTATTTTAAACATTTATATTCTGCTCCCCAACCAGATGGTTACAATTAATATCAAATCTGGGTCATCATACAACATCAATAAAACGAAACAATCCTTATCAACAGAAAATTTGAAATCAGCATTAGGAGCATATACGCACAAACATATATACACACACAAGTAGAGATAAAATCAAAATATACAGGGCAGCTTTAAAAATATAAAATCAGTAAGTAAACTTTCCATAGACTAAATGCAAAGAGTGGAGACTGGTCAAAAATATTCACCCAGTTCCAAAAATGCAGAGGTCTCTGTATCAGGCAAACAGATAAAGAGAGGGTATTCCACATCTGGGGCACCACAACAGAGAATTGCCTGCTTGTGATGCTGATCCCTCTAACCTCAGAAAATGAGCGGAAATAGATGGAGCAGGGTTTCAAAATACAATCTTAATTGAGGGGAAGATATGCCCAGAGGTGGTCCTTCACACATTCCAATTAAAGCTGTTTAGGGCTTCAAGGCAGTAACCAGCACTTTGAATTGGTCCCCAATGCAGATTGGCAGACAGTGTCATTATCTCAGTTTGGGGGGAAATGTGCTCCCTATAGCAGGCACCAGTTCACAATATGGCCTCTGTGCTTGGAAATGTCATATTCAGAGACAGACCCAAAAAGAATACATTACATTAATCTGACGTGGTTGTGATCAGTGCATGGGTAACTATGGCCAAATCCTGCCCTTCATAGAAGGGCCATAGGTTGATTGATTGATTGATTGATTGATTGATTTTAATTTATACCCCACCCTCCCCGCCAAGGCAGGCTCAGGGCAGCTTACATATAGGCAGAATTTAAAGCAACTATAAATAGAAACATTAAAACCTTAAAAACAACAACATAAGGTGTTGATAACAATTTCAGTGGTGATGGTGGAGGCAGAGTAGCATCAACATACTAACTGATACAGTCAGTATTTGATTTTGAAGTCAACGGTGCTCAGGCTATCAATGATGGTATTGGGTCCAGGGCCTTGACGTATTGCGTGTGGCTCCTAATTAAAGGCCTGGTGGAAGAGCTCTGAGATCTTCCGGGAACTCATTCCACCAGTATGGACCCGCTACTGAAAAGGCCCTAGCCCTAGCTGAAGCCAGCCCGATGACCTTAGGGCCTGGGAGGGCCAAGCAGTTCTGAGATCCTGACCACAGTGCTCTCTGGGGGACACACAGGGAAAGGTGGTCCCTCAGGTAGGTGGCCTCTGACCATAAAGGGCCCTAAAGGTAAGCACCAGCACCTTGAAGCGAACCTGGTATGCTATAGATGGCCTACCTGCCCAAGCTGATAAAAAGGACTTTGTACTACATCTGCATTTCTACTTGTACTCATAGTTCTGGCAGTACTTCTGATCTGATTTGCTCCTTCAAGAGGAAAGGAACCCAATCTAGAACAGGATGATGACTCAATTCCTGACTGGCCCTATAACTGACAAACAGCACCTCTGTCTGATCTGGACTGAGCTTCAGTTTACTGGCTGTTATTCAGCCCCTTACCGCCTCAGGTGAAATGGGAAAACAGTTGAGGGCCATTCACATATTGGTTTCACCACTCCAGATTCCTTGTCGACCTCATACAGTAGATTCATGCAGATGTTGAAAAGCATGGGGAATAACATGGAATCTTGTGGGATCCCATAACCCAAGTGGCATGGGCTCAAGCTCCAACTTACCCTTCATCATAACACCCCACACACACACCTTTTGAACTGGATATAAGGACTGATGGATTTTCGTTCCTATTTGTATATGACAAAGTAAGATTTGACTCATCAGAGCTTACCCCTGGAATATTGTGTTGGTCTCTAACATGCCACTGGACTTGAATTTTGTTCTGCTACTACAGACTAACATCCTGTCCTGGATAGCCCAGGCTAACCCTATCTAGTTAGATCTCAGAAGCTAAGCAGAGTTTGCCCTGGCCAGTATTTGGATGGAAGACCTCCAAGGAATACCAGGGTCATAACACAGAGGCAGATAATGGCAAACCACCTCTGAGCATCTCTTGCCTTGAAAACCCTATGGGGTATCCATAAATCAGCAGTGACTTGACAGCACTTTCCACCACCACTGCTATAGACTAACAGGCTACCCGCCTGAAACCAGGCAGAAATAGAAACATCGAAGTACAGTGTCCCTGAACCCTGTGTCTGCCATACAGCTCAGTAGGATACCATGGTATTGAAAGTCACTGCAGGATCACCAGGATTACAGTCTAGGAGACTCAACAGAGATACACATCTCATCCCCTACAGCTGTTCATTCATCCAAGTGACCAAGGCAGTTTCAGTTCCAGACCCAGGCCTGAAAACAGACTAAGATCCATTTGATCCAAAAAAGCCTGGAGGTATCTGGCCACCAACTTCTTGACCATCTTGCCCAAGAAAGAAATATTAGCAACTGGACAATAGTTATCCAGTTCCTTAGAGTCTAAGGAAGGTTACTTCAGGAGTGATTCTACAAACTGCCCCCACCAAATAATCACAAGCCACACCCATTTCTAATCAGGGATTTTCCATTGCCCCCTTTTTCCCATTGTAATTTATTCACAAAGTCTGAGCAGAACCCATGAACTCTCCCAAAAAGGTTCACTTCTTCTCAAACATTTTGAGATTGGATCTCAAAACCTATATGCATGTGCACTCTCACACTGCTTCCACTATTCCCATCTGTCACCTTTGTTATGTGTTGAAAAATCAATAAATTAAAAAGATGAGTTGTGATCTTGCTGGGATGTGGGAAATGCATGGCTTTTTCCTCTAGTCTAGCCGCACCCATTTTGCCTCCATGCTTGACTCCCAGATCTGAGCATGTCCATTTGTGCTAACTGGATCACAGTTATGTGTTCTTGCACAGCCCTCTGGGAACTGTAGTTCAATACACTCAGTTTTGTGTTTTAGCATGATTAGTGTCACCAAATGATGAATTCCACTAACTGTGTAGATACAAAAGTAGTGCATATGTAAGGTAGCTGGTTTTAAATGATGACCCACAGACACACAAAATCCAAAAGAAACCGTGAACATGCACCAACCGTGGCTACTTAGCCAGCTGCCCTGCTGAATGCTGTCATTGCATTAAACTACATGAAATGCTGCTAGTTTTGAACTGTAAGCCAGTCATTGCAGTGATCACACCAGATGCTTGCCTCGACAGCAAACAGGCATTATGAACACCATAAATTCATTTTTTGGACGGCTGTTATATGAACATCAAATCACCCCCTTCAGTGAATTAGGGTAAGTAAACAGCACTTCTTAGATTCCAGAATCTTAGGATCAGTTCAAACTTGCCTTGAAGTCATGCCCTTTTCCTTGGAAAATGAAGCAATTTCACCCTGAACTCAGGGTGAATTTCATCCTGTACTAAGAGGTGGTACATACAGAAGGACAGGTCTCATAGCAGCAGATGAGGCAGTAAATGTGTGTCTGTATGGGACTTGTCTACTTCAGCCTACAAGTGAGAATTCACATGCTGAAATGCTCTCCCAGGGTGAGGGGGAACATGACATTTCTATGCATAGGAGGCTAACATATCAGGCAGAAGGCTAGGCTGTAACCTTTCTCCTTTGCATCTTGTTTCCTTTGTGCAGCAATTGGGGGGGGGGGGGTGTTTCTTCCCTGTATGCAAGAGTATTCATTAACATGAGTCCCCACCTGCAGTCTGAAGTATTACAGTACAGAAACAGGTTTACTACTTCCCCTGCTGTTAGTAAGAACTAGACCTAAGAGGCACTGATATTATTATTACATTTGTTCCAGAGCTCAGCCCTTCTTCTAAAAACATGCTGGATCTCAGCCTAGGTAAATCCTAACCCACAAGAAATAACAAGCGCTCATGATGGCTTTTTTGTTGTTGTTTTTAAGAAAATGGCCACTGCAAAAATATTACTTATTTTTCCTGGCAGGGCTCAGTGAAATCAAAAGAAAGAATAAAACAGGAGTCCAGTAGCACCTTAGAGACGAACCAAAGTTATTCCAACCTTCTTAATGTTTAAGGCACTACTGGATTCCTGTTTTATTTTTCTGGTGCAGGCTGCCCATCTGAAACGAACAAAAAAGCGAATGCTTTCAAGCAGGCATTGCAAAGTAACTTTTAAACGGGGGCAATTACTGGCAGTTAACACAGCTAGAAGGGATTCCTGCTCAGAAACAGCCTTTAGCCCTGGAATGGAAAACCATTCGAACCCCTCCTTCAGCAGCCACTGGTCACAACAGCAAAACAGAACCTCCACGTACTGAGACAGTGTACCCCTATCTGATGATGGGGAGAAATATCTGGAGCGGGCTGTTGCCTTAGTGCCCTGATTGTGAACCTTCCAGAGGTTCCCAGGTAGCCAGCGTTGCCGCAGGTCTGAAATAAGGATGAATCACCTCAGGAGGACTCTTCTGCTCCTTGCCAGGGTTACTTAACTGCAACTTGCAAGCCCCGTATGAGTTTCAAGGAAAGAGACCCTGGTCTTCCCTGGTGGTCTCCTATCCAAGAACTAGCCAGAGCTGACCCCGCTCCGCTTCCAAGATCTGATGAGATAGGGCTAGGATATCTTCTTGTAATCCTTACAATAACCCTGCAAGGTCGGTCGTTTTTATCATCGCCCATCCTGCAGGTGAAGTAGGACGCGCGGGGGGGGGGGGGGGGACTTGCTGCTGCAGCTCTTGTTATTTTAATCATCTTTCTTTATTGCTGGTGATTTTTTTTAAAAAAAGAATATTGTGAGATGTTTCCGTGTCTCACAAGTCAGTCCGGAGGCGAGATTCGAATCCTATCTCACGAGTCTGCCTACCTGACTCCGGAGGCTGCCCCGCTGCCGTCCTGCCGTCGCCCGGTGGCTGCTGCGCCTGGACCTGGCTGCTGCTGCCGCTGGCGGCGGCATCCGAGGCGGGGCTGCTCTTGCTGCAGCAGCGCGACTCCCACAGCGGCGGCGGGTACTCGGCGGCTCCTTCGGAGGAGACAATGGGCTCGCAGAAGCTGCTCAGGGGCAGCACCAGAGTCATCGCTGCGCCTCCGTCCTGCACGCGGGAGACAAAGATCAGGCGGCCCCTCAGGTCAGGTCAGGTCAGGCAGCCCAGCCCAGCCCAGCCCAGCCCGCCCCGCAGCCCTGCCCGGGCAGCGGCCATGCCCGCCTGGCATTTCGCTCGCTCGCCCGCCCGCCCGCCGCTTCGGGAATGAATCGCTTGCCAGCTCCGGCGCTCGCCTTCCTTTCTCACGCTTTCGCTCTCTGTGCTCCGATTGCTGCTTTTTTGCCCATTCCGTTGTTCCCCAGGCTCATGATATTGTCCCCTTCACCTTCTGAGAGCCCCTTTCTAAAAAGAATCCCCCCCCCCCTCACAGATGAAGGAGGCGAAACAATTCCCCCGACCACACTCGGCTGAAGAAGGGGACCACATCCTAGAACTGATATTCTCCCCCCACCCCCGGACGCGCGCGCACATAAAACATCATTAATTGAAAGTAAAGCTCCTTTGATTTCAATTACACTTACTTCCAGGTAAGTGCGCTTAGCGCTGCGACCTTTCCCCCAAATAAAGGCAAACCTTTATCCCTTCTGCTCCCACCCCTGCTATCGACTCTTTCCTCAGTCCGTTTTTTTCCTCTTCTTTTTTCTGAAAAAAAGCAGTAAATCCAACCAACCGATCCCGCCGATGCTCCCAGATTGCAACAGGATCACTTTATTCTTTCCACATACTCTGCCGGTCTCATTTGCAAAAACACAGCGACCTCAGCAACGACATTGTATGCGGGTGTCTTATGTGTGGCTGACTGGTTGGCTTTCCCCCTCCTTTCCTCCCCCCCTTCTTCTTTCCCTCCCCAAGCGAAACAGAGCGAGACTCTTAGGTAGTTGTTTCCATCAGCCCCGATTGGGCTGAACTGGATCTGCCTCCAGTCAAAACACTGAGATTAAGACAGAAAATTGGCTCCGGTTTCAAGCCGTGAGTTGCAGTCCCATAGGAGCCAAGCACAACATCAGTGGAGCAAGCAGAATATTAAACAGGAGCAGGGACTCCGGGGCTGGAGCCAGGCTGCCTGAGCTATCATCCAGTCCCAAGCAAAAAAAAAAGGGGTGGGGGTGGGGGGAGCAGGAGCACAGGAAAACTTTCTGAAAGGGGCAGGCAATCCACATCACAATCCACTTTTCCCAATAATTCACTGACTCCTGGCAGGCAAGTCAGACGCCTCCTCCTCTCTCCTTCAACGTGCTCTCCAAGAAAGAGGAATTTTGTTTCCCTTTCATACATTTCTCAAATCAATGCCACTACAGGAAGACAAGGGTCCTCCAAAGCGGGGTGGGGGTGGGGGTGGGTCACGCAGAATGGAAAGCCGGCAGCATGTTTAGAATTAAAGTCTGTCTGGACCAGACTGATGAAGTAGGAGGGTCAGAGCTGAAAACAGTAAGAAGCGGGTTTTCCAAGCATCTGGAGAACCTCACTTTATTTCAGCCTGGAAACAGGGGATGCAAGAATCCTGTGTCCGCCGTGTGACTGTTTTTCAAAATATCCAGACACCAGCAGTTGAAAGGGTAGCTCAAGCCAGCAGCACTTATGGTATTTCCACTAACTTCAGGTTGAAAAATGGAAACAGGGCAACTTCACTGCCACAGATTCAACAGAATACTACTTAACCCGTTTATTCTGTTGTCCAGCAAAGCAGTGAATGTCCTATTTATCTATGAACTCACTGCATACGTCTAGGGATGTTTTCCACACAGGAAGCTATTAATTTGAAATATATTCCTTTCCTTCCTGTCTTATTAACAGCAGTCTAGCCTCTCTTGCTGAAGGACCATTCAGCCATCCTGATCCAGAGCCCTTTAAATCTCCAAGTCTTACCTGACTTGCAACTAACTTATTTCACTGTTATGGGCTTGACAAGAGAAAATCACTTCTGACTTTACTTTCTCCAGATTGGACCCCTATTGGGGGGGGGGGGTGTTACATTTGATTTATTTGTGTTACTCAAGTTCTATGGCAAGAGTCATATAAAGCAGGCACTTCACTGATGATGTCCAAGATTGTATGATTATATTTTTATTTTCATTTTTAAAGCCTCTCTTTCTGTACTGTGTAATCTGCATTGAGTCTCAGTGAGAAAGGTGGGCTAAAAACAAGATAAATAAATAAAGACGCATTTTTAAAACGCCAGAGAAAGTACACTTGAAGCCTTGGTGTTATCTTCCCCACTGAAAAGGGGATCGGAACTGATTCCCTTAGTGGAGGACAGGGCAGGGATTTCCTGGATTTAATCTCCATCCCACACCCCAGTGGGTATTTAATGCTGGCATTGGATGTACAGGTTTTCCCACTGTAGAATTTGAGGAGGGAGGAGTCAAGACAGTATTTGTACAAAAACCTGTTTTCGTGCATGGATTGCATCGTTGGCTTGGGGCAAATGGATGATTCACCACACTTTTATCATAGCTCTCTAGCACATACATGTCTGTCTGAGTATGCAAATGACTTGACAATTTATTTATTTCAAATGTTTGATTGCTCCTGTAACTTAAGTGAGGAAATGGGAGATATCTTATGAAGTCCTGTAAAAGGCTCCAATGTTTCACTTCTGTTCTGACATTTGTTGTTTCATAACGCTTTGGGAGTTCACCCACAGGCTGCAACCCTAGGCATGCTTAAGTAAAGGTAAAGGTTTCCCTTGCTCGAAAGCCAGTCAAATGCGACTCTGCGGGTGCGGTGCTCATCTCCGTTTCCAAGCTGAAGAGCCAGCACTGTCCAAAGACGTTCCTGTGGTCACGTGGCTGAGACTCAGAAGCAAATTCCACTGACTTCAGTATGCTTATTAGCAACAATGTTTCAGCTGTGTTTCATTTGATTCTCCTTTGGCCTATCATTTCCTGTCTTATTAAAGTTTATCAATTATATAGCACCTTTCATTTGCAAAATGCTATCAGTTGTTATTTTGCTGATGTCCCGACAACAACCCTCTGAGGTAGAATGCAATTCTTATTTTACAGATGGGGACCTGAAAGACCAAACTGTATATTTGGGGGGGGGGGGGATGACGACACCTGGTACACTCCCACAATGCTAATTTTAACTCATGAAGATGGCACTGTAAATTAAATTGCTTAAGAACAAAGTTGAATCTCAGGCTTTCCAGGAGTCACTTTTTGTGTTTCCCAAAAAACAACCTTGATTTCCAGAAATGCATTGTTTGTTGCCCATAAATACCTCCCTACTGAGGTTGGGTTTATTAACTGCACCCAAACAGAAACAGCCCAATTTGAAAAACTTTCACAAATGGCCTAATCAGCATACGCAATTGTCTAGAATCCCTCTGCCAGAGCAGAACATGTAGGAGCTTCCTGACAACCTCATGTCATGTCTCATGGCAGCAGCCACTGGCACAGCGGCACCGGCAAGAAGGTATCAATCACACTTATGCCTCATGTGCCTTGGGCCAGGAAGGGCCAGTGATACTCTCTATATGTTTAGGGCCAGAAAAGTCAGCAATTTCGTCTTAGATATGGGCATCAGCCTCACTTTAAAAAAAAAAAGTCCCAATTCACACATTCAGGGAAAATCAGACACCATTACAGCATGTGAAGGAACATTCCAAGCTGAAACCTTCCTCCAGCAGTCTGGAATGCTATAGTCCTTTCTCTAGTCCTCAGCACCTCATTCTCTTGCACGTGTAAACCAAAGGAAAGTTTCCAAGGAGTTTTACTCTTCAAGGAGAGCACAATTGGTATGTCAAAGACAGTAGATGTGGCAGCACAAGCTATTTCTGGAGTCTATGAAGTTACTATGGCTCCATGAAATTAGATAGTTTAGACCACACTAAAATACACTACAGTGAAGGAAGTCTTTGCAAGACCATGGCTTGGATCTTGCTGAATATTTCCAGTGATGGAACAGTTTCTGCCATTGGAGCACGACTTCTCCACTCAGATCTTTTTGTCTTCCAATCATATTATTGTGCATTATTTGTATGATGCTTAATTTTATATGTGTATATAGGCACCAGCATGATTTCTTGAATGGTGTATCATTCTTATATTTGCTAAATATCCATTGTTATGTGTTTGAGGAGGCATTATACTGAGAAAATATAAGGGTGAACTCAGAAGACACCACTGGGGTGGGACTAAATCTGTCCTCTGCCTAATGAAACAAGTGCCTGCTGTGAGAGGCAAGTTTTGCCCTCCTAACTGTATCAGAACAAAGCCTGTCTACTTTGTTCTATAGAACTCAATGGGGGCCACTGAGAACTGAGACAGTCCCTTCATCTGTTCCTTGGTGTCTTGGATTCATGTACAGAGTGATGGCATCTCAAGTTTTAGGAGTATAACAAAGAGACAGTGTTATGGGAACTGGCTATTTCATTACCCCTATCAAATGTTAATTCCATTTTTTAACATTTATTTATTATTAATACTACCTTAATGCTATTTTCAATTATTTTGTTATTTAATGAAATAACAATAAATGGAAAAAGGATAGTACAGAACTGTAGCAGAATGCCTGTTTGCAAAGCTTTGTTTGGGCTTCAGTGGTACGGAAGCCAGACCAAATTTTTATTGAACCCAGGCTTTAATCCTCAGGTCACCACAGATTTTCCATGTTGCCATGCATAATGAGGAAACCCTGAGGCATCCAAAGCAGCCTTAAGGTTACAGCTTCAGACTTCTATTGCATGTGTGTAGTTCTACACAGTAAGAAGCTACAGTGCAGTGCTATACTGTTCTATTTGCTCACCATTCCTTCAACAACTACTCCATTTTCACTCACTATTCCTTTAAGACATTATGATGCTAATGAGAGAGCTGTAATGATGCCATTCACAATGTCAATGAAAAAGAGTCTTTATGTTGTTCCAGAATGCCACTGAAACAGAAGTTAAATTTAAAATGCTTGTTACAATAATGCTGCACAATCAGACTAAAATCCCTAAAGGCCAGAAGTAAAGGTGGAAGCAGAACTGGGTATTGGTAGGGCTTCATTAGTTATTCTGTACAAAGAACAGGGCTACATCCACACATTATTGGACAATGTGTTAGAGTTGGACCATAGCTATCATTTGCACCTAGGCTGGCTTGTCTGCAAAGGAGAATCCAGTTGCAACTGATTAGAGCAGCAGCCAACAGTATGTGGATGCAGCCTATGTGATGTTGCTGACTGTGAAGCTATTTTGACTATAGTTATATGGCACCATTGTGGTTACCTGCATTTATGGACCAAAAAATGCAATAGAATTTTCATAACTTGAAGTTTTTAAAATTAATAATTGTTTGACATTTATATTTATTATTATTTTATTTTTAAAATTTATGATCTACCCTCCAGCCCACTAGGACCTTTGGACCTAGCTCACAGTAAAAAGCTATGAAATATAATCACTAAACTACAAGAGTAGTACCCATACCACAGTATATAGGTGATGTGCAATCGGCTACAGATTGACATATAATGCCATCCCATAAGAAGAGGCTAGTGTAGTTGGGGGAGCCCAGGTGGCAAGCCAGCCAATCAGGAGGATACTGCAGCTGGAGTAGAGGGAATGGCAGTGCAGACAGTGGGGATGGAGAACTTAAGTGATCAAGACTTAAGTGACCATCTACAAGCCAAATATTACTTTCACATACTATAGGTAAAATAATGGTTTCACTTTATATCTGAACTTAACCACACTCAGAGTGTTTCAGAGCAAGTCTACTTAGACTTCAGGGATACTTATATATACACCTGTTTGCTCTCTGTATGTTGTTTTATCTTTAGCATTTGCCTTGGCTTATTTGCTTGAGTCATTTATTTTACTTAATAATTCCACATTCTATATAGAACAGGGCTGCTTCTCCTTGAACAGAGAAGTTAATTCTCAGCATGTACATGACTGTAATTGCATGATGGAAGAACCGCATTCAGCGTGCTGCATGAAATCAGATAACCCACACATTCCTACCTTTTCCCTTGCATTTGTGCACCCCAGGCATGGTAGCCCTTGCCCATTCTTTCTCTCTGTAGAATATTAACAAAAGGATATGTTACGTGTGCATGATGACTTCGTACATTACCCCATGCTGACCCCATGAACCTAGTGGACAGGTTTGGTGTGCGTCCTATGGGGCATCTACCTAGGGATCTGATATCTTTTTTAAGTGCATTTAATGTCTGGTAATCTTAGGCAAGAAACTGATATCGGGCAAGGAGTTTCCTTAATGACCTTTTGTTATCTTACAGTCAGTTTATTATGTCTATTTCATAATACAACACAAGTAGAGAATTTTGTATAGAGTGCAGAATTGAGCATTCTGAGACTCTTGGCTTTCACCGTAAAAAACAAGGACAAGTTTCTAGCATTTATGGCTGTGAAGAAGGAGGTGTGTGGGAAATGCCTGATGCTTTCCCTGAACCCAAAGGATGGAGGGATGGAGTAAGTTTTCCAGTAGTCAGACCCTGAACACCCTGCATGGCTCCTTGCTTCTCCCTAGGACTAACACAAGGAACTAATTATGGAACATAAATAAGCATATTCACTTTGCCTTTATAAGCACATTTATACATCATAGATTTGAGGGAGAGCAGAATTTGTATTACTTTGGCTCAGAATTTTTTTTAAAGCACATATGATACAAAACTCTGTTTACACCCAGCAAACAAGGCTAATATGAGGAATTATTTGAGATAGATCATACAAGCGGGAACCCGCAAGAACTCCCAGGAGGCATTACATTTTCCCCTTCCCCACAACTTCCTTTCCCTTTCCTGAAAACCTCCATAACCTTTCCCCCTTTCCTGCTTCCTTCTTCCCTTCCCACCCAACGGAAAACCTACATTTATCTGCCCCTTTGACTTCAGGTTTCCCTCTGCCCCTGCCAGCAGCTTCTATCTAGGAAAATTATGACCCACTTGTGTGGTGCCGACCACTGGGCCAGGCCCATTTGCATGGTAGGGAACCCTCAAGGACTTATGGGAGGCATCACACTTTCCCTTGTATCCTCCTACCCGCACTATTTCCTCTTCCCCTCCTCCTATCAACACCCATACCCCCTCCCCTTTCCCTGACTCATTCTCTCCTTCACAGCTATTCACCAACTTACCTTTTTTCTGCCTCCCATCTTCAGCTGTATTCATTATTCATTAGGCTTGCCACTCCCCCGGTGGGGGCAGGAGATCCCCCGATTTTGGGTGCTCCTGCCCACCACTGGCCACCTAGCCAGTGGGGGAAGTCCCGCCCCCAACAGCAATCACCTGCAGCCACCCCTCTCCTCCCCTTCTGCATGATTTAAAGGGCCCTCCAGCTGACCAGCGGGAGCACATGGCCTAACAATCAGCTGGAGGGTCCTTTAAATCCTCAGAAGGGGAGGAAGAGGGGCAGCCATCAGCTGCATGCCTGAACTCCAAGTGATGAATTCAGGCACGGGTGGGAAGTTCCCCTTTAAATGGTTTCTTACGAGCAGGTGCCACCAGCACCTTCCAAGGGGCTGTGTGCCCAATGTGATGACATCACTTATGCATGATATCATTGTGTGCTGGGGAGTCCCCGCCCCCAATGGATTGCCCCCCCAAGTCCCCCATCCTTGAGTGTTAAGGACCACACAACCCTGTTATTTATTTCATACATATCCCACCTTTCTTCACAGTGGGAACCAAAGCAGCTTACATTATTCTTCTATCCTTTTCTCTCCTCACAACAACCCTGTGAGGTAGGTTATGAAGAAGGTTATGAAGTCTGGCCCCAAATTACCCAGTGAGCTCCAAAGCAAGATGGGGTTTCAAACCTGGTTCTCCCAGATTGTACTCTGAAGCTCTAACTGCTACATCATACTGGCTTTCATAGGGTGGCTGCTGTTGAACAGTAGCAAGCAGCGAGGCCTAGATGAGTCATGCAAGTTGGGTGGTATCAAGTCACGCAGAGGTTGCTTCCAGACCTAGGGTTGCCAGCCTCCAGGGGGGACTTGAAGATCTCCCAGAATTACAACTGAACTCCAGAGATCTGTCCCCTTGGAGAAAATGACTACTTTGGAGGGTGCAGTCTATAGCATTGTATTCAGTTGAGGCCCCTTTCCTCCCCAAACCCTGCCCTCCTCAGACTCCACCCCAAAATCTCTAGGAACTTCCCAACCTGGAGCTGGCAACATTAGTCAGGTTTGGCCCCAATGAGTTCTCCCTCAAAGGCCCAAATAGGCCTGGAAGGATCCTACCCTCTCCCCCTGCCTTTTCCCCCCCCAGAAACCCAGCCTGGAATACTGTGATTGCCTAGCAACAGCCACTGAGGGAATCCATTGCTTAAAATTACATACTCTCCTTTCATAATCTTCAGGTTTTTTTAAACCCTTGATGTAGTTTTTTTTTTTAGATTTCCCATTTTTCTGCAAACCTGGAGTACTTCTCAGGTTTGCAGAATGATCTGTCTTGCCCATTCACAGCTCCAGTCACCTGATTTAAGTATCCAAAGATTTGGCCAACTTTGCTATTAGTATATAGACAAGTGGGAATTGGGTAGACTTTATTGTATAATATCTGCTGATGCCTCTCCCTCCCCAAACCCTGCCTTCTTCAGACTCTACCACAAAATCTCCAGGAATTTCCCAACTTGGAGCTGGCAACTCTAGGACTCACATCTTGCCCCAATGAGTCCTCTCTCAAAGGCCCAAATAGGCCTGGAAAGGGCCCTGCCCCAGCCCACTGCCTTTTCCTAACAGAACCAAGCCTTGGAATGCTGTGATTGCATCTGCAGTGGAATGCAGTGGGAATCCACTGAGGGAATCCACTGATTAAAGCTACAGGTGCTCCTTTTATCATTTTTAGATTTTTTAAACTCCCCATTTTTTTTAACATTTCACTCTTTTCTAGTGGAGGTGATGGTATCGCAGCTGAGCTATTCAAAGTCTTAAAAGATGATGCTGTTAAAGTGCTGCACTCAATTTCCCAGCAAATTTGGAAAACACAACAGTGGCCACAGGAGTGGGAAAGGTCAGTTTACATTCCAATCCCAAAGAAGAGTGATACCAAGGAATGTTCAAACTATCGCACAATTGCACTCATTTCACACGCTAGCAAGGTCATGCTCAAAATCCTACAAGATAGGCTTCAGCAATACGTGGATAGAGAACTGGCAGAAGTACAAGCTGGGTTTTGAAGAGGTACAGGAACTAGAGATCAAATTGCCAACATTTGCTGGATTATGGAGAAAGCAAGAGAGTATCAGAAAAACATCTACTTCTGCTTCATTGACTATGCTAAATCCTTTGATTGTGTGGATCACAACAAACTATAGCAAGTCCTTAAAGAGATGGGAGTACCAGACCACCTCACATGTCTCTTGAGAAACGTGTATAAGGGTTAAGAAGAGACAGTTAAAACCGGATAAGGAACAACTGATTGGTTTAGCATAGGAAAAGAAGTACAGCAAGGATGTATATTGTCACCTTGCTTATTTAATTTATATGCAGAGTACATCATGTGAAATGCCAGCGTGGATGAATCACAAGCTGGAATTAAGATTGCTGGGAAAAACATCAACAGTTATGCAGACGATACCACTCTAATGGCAGAAAGTGAAGAGGACCTCAAGAGCCTCATGCTCAGGGTAAAAGAGGAGAACACAAAAGTTGGCTTGAAACTCAACATCAAAAAAACTAAGATCATGGCAACCGGCCCCATCACTCCTTGGCAAATAGAAGGGGAAGTCGTGGAAGCAGTGACAAAATTCACCTTCCTGGGATCCAAGATCACTGCAGATGGTGACTGCAGCCATGAAATTAAAAGACACCTGCTCCTTGGAAGAAAAGCGATAGCAAACCTAGACAGCATAACAAAAAGTAGAGACATCACCCTTCCAACAAAAGTCCATATGGTCAAAGCAATGGTATTCCCAGTAGTAATGTATGGCTGCGAGAGTTGGACTATAACGAAGGCCGAGCGCTGAAGAATATATTCTTTTGAATTATGGTGCTGGAATTATGGTCCTGAGAGTCCCTTGGACTGCAAGGAGATCAAATCAGTCAATCCTGAAAGAAATCAACCCTGACTGTTCCCTGGAAGGCCAGATACTGAAGCTGAAGCTCAAATAACTTTGGCCACCATATCAGAAGGACGCACTCATTGGAGAAGACCCTGATCCTGGGAAAGACTGAAGGTCAAAGAAGAAGGGGATGGCAAAGGATGAGATGGTTAGACAGTGTTATCGATGCAACAAACATGAAATTAAGCAAACTCTAGAGGGCCTGGCATGATGTAGTCCATGGGGTCGCGAAGAGTTGGACTCGACTGCGCAACTGAACAACAACAAGAAAGATATGTCTTGCTCCCTCGCAGCTCCAGTCACTGGATTTAAGTATTCAAAGATTTGGGCAACTTCGCTATTAGAATATGTTAGCTAATGTTTGTACTTTGATGGATACAAATGGGTAGCCCTATAAGTATTAGGGAAGAAGCTGCACACTTCAGATCCCTATGGTGTCAGATTCAGCATATGTCCATAGGAGAGATTCTAATGCTTCCAATTCGAAGTTAATTGGACACACACAATCAGACCATAATAGTTTGTATTGACTTGCATATTGCGTGCTGACCCCATGAACCTAGTGGACAAATCTGCTGTACATGATGGGGGCATCTGCCTAGGGACCTGAAATTCTGTAGCAGTGGATTTAAGCTCTGATACAGATGTCCCTTAAAATGAATAGCAAAAAAATGAGCTCTAAAGAACGGCTTGTGTAACAGACAGAACACCCTTTCGTGACAGCATAACCAATAGAACATGGAGAGTAAATCATGGACTGGTCCACAAAGAAGGCTTCCTAGATTTAAACCTTACCAGTTATGTACTGAATAAAATTTTAATTTTATTTTAATGAAATCCTCCAGAGAGATTCTCAAGGCAATCTGTTTCATTGGTCTTGAATTGTTCTTACAGTTAAAAATTGTCTCATGTCATGGTGTCCAAAAAAAAGAGAGCGAGCTGCTGAACCATGAATCCATGGTTTCTTGCACCTCCTCAGTCCTTGACAGAGTTGTTGTCATGTCAGTGCTGATCTGAATGACAACATATTTATTATTGTATTAAAAACTATAGTAGTATGAACAGAGACAATTCTCTGCTTCAGTTTACTATGCTTCAGAAACAAGTGAAGACAGAAGTATTGTGACTTGAATATCCCTAGTGATGTATATGTTCACTTCTAAGGTAGCAATTAAAGTTTTTTATCTTAATATTTTTCTTAGAAATATTTTATTTATTAAGAAATGTTTTATGCTGCCTCTCCAGGACTCTGCCCAAAGTGGCTTACAAAATAAAAATAACAATAAAAACAAAACATTAATAAGATAATAATTAAAATCCAGCATTAAAAACCCATCCCAGCTTAAAAACATAGACCATAAAAACAAACTACTGACAGCTTAAAATAACAGCTTCCAGACTCAAATGGAATTTCTTAAAAAATTAAAACCCGGGTAAACAGAAACATTTTGATCTGGTGCTTAAAAGAGAGCAATGTAGGCACCAAGTGAACCTCAAGGGGAAAGGCATTTTATAGGAGGGGTGCCACTAATGAAGAAGCCTTGTCTCTAGTTGCTTCACCTCTGAAAGCAGGGGCACAGAGAGTAGGGCTTGTGAAGCAGATCTTAACACATCTGTAAAGAAAAAGTAGACTACTAAAGTATCTGCAACCACATAACCTGGCTGTAGCAATTCATATAAACATAGGTCATAGTGGGAACAGGATCAATAGAAGTCACAGCATACTAGATAGAAATGTATTTTCAGTTATATGTAATAATCCATCAACATGGCCCTATCAGTTCTACTCTAGATGGTCTTTGCTTGGTTGCCATTGTTTTTTAAAATGTACAAAACAAACCCCTCTGTGGCTCAACCAGGGTGGTGCATTACCAGCTAAGTTATGCATACAATACTTAAACCAACTAATGCAATCAAATAGAAGTCTTGCAGCAGTTAAGGTCAGTGAGAATGACAAAAATGTGGTGGTGAATGATGAAAGGTTGGTTCAAAATAGGAAGGAAATATGTCGTGTCCGATCCTTACCTTTACCACATTTAAAAAGAACAGAGAAGCATGGTGTGCTTCCTAACGTGTTTTTTACAATTTAGATGTTTTCAATTTCTATGTATATATATATATATTTCTATACACACACACACTAGGAATAAGGCCATTGTGGAAATAAATACAGTGGGCTCTATAAAGAGGGTCTGGGTGGGTGCCCTGGCCTTGGGCACTCAGCGTCAATTTGCTGTGGTGACCTCAACAGCGTATAATGACACAGAGTCCATTTTCTTCAGGGAAACTGCTTTGCCATCTGAAGAGCAGCTGTAATTCTGAGTGATCTCCAGCCCTCACCTCACCTGTGGTTCCTCAGGAGGAAATGGCTGGTTTGGAGGGTGGAGCCTATGGCACTGTACCTGCTTGAGATCCCACCCCTCTTCAAACCCCACCCTCTCCAGGCTCCATCCTCAAATCTCCAGGAATTTTCCAACCTAGAGCTGGCAACCCTATCTCCTTCCCATCCAACCATCAACTTACTGTTATCTGCCCCTCTGACTTCAGCTTTCCATCTCCTCTTCCCTCCTTCCTGGAGAGCAATTGTAATTCTGAGTGATCTCCAGCCCTCACCTGGAGATTGGCAATAATGGTTCCCCAGGAGGAAATGGCTTGTTTAAAGGGTGGAGTCTATGGCATTGTACCTGTCTGAGGTCCCACCCCTCCTCAAGCCTCACCCTCTCCAGGAGCTTCCCATACCTCAAATCTCCAGGAATTTCCCAACCTGGAGTTGGCAACCATATCTCCTTCCCAGCCAGTCATCAACCTACCTTTATCTGTTCCTCTGGCTTCAGCTTTCCGTCTCCCCACTACCACCTGCAGCCTCTACCCTGCTCTGAAGCTCTGACTACTACGTCACACTGGCTGTCATAGGGAGGCCATCTCAACAGGGTATAAGGACACAAAGTCCACCATTTTCTCCAGGGGAACTGATCTCTGCTATCTAGAGAGCAGTTGTAATTCTGAGTGATCTCCAGCCCTCACCTGGAGATTGGCACCAATGGTACCCTAGGAGGAAAAGTAGTCTTTCTCTGCAATGGAGACCAAAGCAATTTACATCATTCTCCTCTCCCCCTTTTGATCTGCACAACAACCCTGTGAGGTAGGTTACGCTGAAAGTCTGTGAGTGGTCTGAAATCACCCAATCAACTTTCACAGCAAAAACCTGGGTCTACCAGACCCTGCTCTGAAGTGCTAACTGCTACACCACACTGGTTGTGGTATTGCCTGGTTTCACAACTGAACTCCAGACAACAGATCTCTTTCTCCCCCTGGAGAAAATAACTGCTTTGGAGGGCGGCCTCTATGGCATTCTATTCAGCTGAGACCTCTCCCCTCCCCAAACCCTGGCTTCCGTAGACTTCAGCACAAAATCTCCAGGAATTTCTCAACCTGGAGCTGGCAACCTTAGTCAGGATTGGCCCCAATGAGTTCTCCACAAAGGCCTGGAAAGGACTTCATTCCTTTGTCTTTTCACTGACAGAACTAAGCTTGGTTGCCTAGCAACAGCCACTGAGGGAAAAGTTCGTCCCACAGGAGCCAAGCAGAAGAAGTTTCTTCATCAGGAGAGACAGCTGTTTTGGCAGTTATTCTGACAGGGAACAGTGGTTGAGGTGGCAGTGGGTGGGGAAGAGGAGCAGAACCAGCCACCAGCCAATGGCACGTGATTACTCTTGAGTGGCGGTTGATGGGCCAATGGCTGACAGAGCGCACAGCACAGCCAATGGGAGAGCTGGAAATGGTCAACACATTAGAAGATAGATAGATAGACAGACAGATAGACAGACAGACAGATATAAGATAATACTAGCCCAAATAAGAAAAGAGAGGGTTAGGCGGGAAGAGGGAAAAGGTGGTTGGAGCTAGGCCAGTCAGAAGAGTAAGTTAAAGAGAGGGGGGAGAGGATATTTTTAAAAGGTAGATACTGCCTGACAGACAGAATGAAGCTGATATAAGAACAAAAAGATGAGGAAATGATGAAGTGAAAGCCTAAAGAAATTCAAATGTAAATATAAGTGGATGTTATACCAGTTCTCCCGTATCAATGGTGATCTGACTAACAATGTATTGTTCCATTCATTCCTGTTAAGTATTGTGCTGGAGATGTAGGTAATAACATGTATGGTATTCTATAAAGAGCAAGGTTTGAACATTTACTTATGGAATCACTGTCAGATGCCAACACACCAAACATAATGCTTCAGTGCTTTAAAAAAGATAAACTTCTAAGGAAGTCCAGTGTCTTCTCCTACACCTGCAGTCTTAGATCTTTATCAGAAACATGTAAGTCTCTCACTGGTTTTGTTGAATGTCTTAGTGCAAAAATAAAATAGGATCATATGAAAGAAATAAGTCATACAAGCTTAAAAAGAGCTTTAATGTGGAAGTAATTCATGGCTTAATTCCTTGGGTTTGTCAGGTATTTCTTATTTATATATTATCTTAAATTTACAATTATTATACTAGTATTCAGGGGGAAAGGTCATGTCTTTTTCAAAGGACATGTTTTTTTTTTAAAAAATATCTCAGATATCTCAGTCAAACCAATGATTCTTTGACTGCCTGTGGTCCCCAGGGTCAAAAGGCATTTCTTAAACTCCTTTTCTTTCACCTGGACATATATGAAAATGGATGTAAGAGTGTTTTACATTTCTCTAGTACTGCTTTCATCCTATACCACACATATCTTGAAGCTACTTTCTTAAGGCTACCATTTTGTTCACTAAGCTTAGAGAACAAATCATCTTGTGTTTTTTTAAAGCAGCGTTTTGTGTTTCTAGTTTTTCAGAATATGGCCCCAGGATCTCATTACCACTCTTTTGAGATTCCTAGAAACAGCTGTTTTAAATAGCATGATTTCCTGCACTTTCTTTTTAAAATGTTGGGGGTTAATTAAGTGATAATTAAGCAATGGGCTATACTAATTGGCATCATTCCCATTCAGTCTTCTCAGACACTACCATCAGGAAAAGATATAACATTAATAACCATACAGTATAGATATGTATTGTTTATCAGGGCAGAGGGAGATAATAGGCATAAAACAGATTCCCCTTATGAATCAGCCCAGCTCTTCCATACCAATGTGGGTAACTACTTCCCCCGCTGAATGATTGGGGGGGGGGGGGGAGATAGGTAGAGGAGAGTATGCCTTTATGATAGTTTCGAACTTGAATTGATCCACATGATAAGGATTTATGCAAATGCACAACATTTTCATTGTCAGAGCATTCTGGCATCTAGGAACTTGGGTTCTGTTCAGTTTATTCTATGAATTGTTCCATATGAGACTGTAAAAGCCAAGAACTTGTCAGTACTTGGAAAACAATAAAATGTTTATATTCCTCCAAGACTCTAAGCCAAGATTATTTTTTTTCCTCAAGTGCTGACTGCCCCAACCCTCCCACTCTGCCAGTGGCAACATCAATATTCTTGTGTGTGTAGAAGTGGCTTCTGATGAAATGTTATGAGCTCACAGGTTTTAATGTAGTCTCTTAAACACTTACATGTGGAAATGCTACGTGGGAACAGCAACATGTTCCAGGAGCATCTGTTAGCAGGCTTCTTAAATATTGTCTGACTTTGTCCATCGGTCTGACTCTGAAAAAACTGCATGGGTGACTAATTCCCATATAGTGTTTTTATGTGGAGGCAAATCATGTGATTGTTAAAGTCTATCTCTGAGTGCAGGAACTTTAAATGGGAAAAAGTCCTGAAATTACCTAATGCAGAATAATATGGGTCTATGTTGGAGAAAAGCACTGCTGATATATTTTTTCACATGGCTGTGTGTGTGTATGTACATGTATGTATATATAAATAAACAATACTAGAATTATATAAAACTTAAGAGAGAGAAATTGGGTCAAGGAACTCCATGTGGGACGACAAAGCAAACCACTCCTCCTAACAAAGAACTCTAAAATAACAAGATGGTTCTCTTGATTCTTTAGTTATTCTTCTAAAAAGAAGTACCAATTAAAGTTGCCTTTCCAACTGGCTTTGCACCCTAATGGGGCAGTGCACAAATGTCACTGACATAATAAATTAGATGTTTTATGGGTTAATTATATTGCCGACTTCTTTTCTGTCCACTGAATTATGCAAACAAAACCAAAATAAGTGTTTTGAAGCAAAAAGCAACTTGTCTTCAACAATACTCAGTGCTACTTTCTGTGAAGTTTAAGAGCTATTATTATACTTTTACAAGATTCCTTCTAAGGGAATTAAATGCCAAAGGTAGGATTCCAAGGAAATGACTCACAAATATTGGCAACCGGCTTTCAAAATTAGATCCAGTCTTTGCAAAACTCTACAGCAGCTCAGTAACCCTTCTTAATTCAAAATAGACTTTTCAAATGAAAATTAAGTATAGGAGCTACTGAAGCAACTTGTTCACATTTCTTCTATATCTCCACCCTCCCCCATAACCCCCTCAGGGGCATTACTTGAGATGCCATTTTTAGCTCAAAGTTGGGAATTTTTAATGACTGAATTATTGTGGCAAGCAGGGAAAATGGGAATCATTTATCTTCATGTGCTGAGGCACTGCAGCAAAATATTACAGATAAACACCTCCACAAACTGGCTAGAAGAAAAAGGGACAGGGAGAGGGGTCTTAAGCAGAATCTTGATAACACATACTTTGGTATGAGGTGTATGCTTCTGAATTATTGCCTTTTTCCTGATCTTTATTTACATGGCATTCCATGAGAGAAGCTTGTATCAGACAAAAATAGGAATGTGCTCTCTGTGTGTATGTGTGTGTACACATCTCTCCTTTATACACATACAGGGCAAGCATGCACTTGCTGCATGCATTCTTGCTTCTGGACAAGTAATGGTAAGCATTCCCCACTTAGGAAGGGCTGCTTAATATATATGCACACAACTCACCTCTCATTTAAATCAATGGTAAACTCTCCTTGCATTTGGGAGTTGTGCCTTGAACCTAAAAAGGGTCTCCTCCCCTGTAGAGGCATTAAATGTATACATTTGCGAGTGCACATATGCATGTGGGCACCCGCTTTTGTGTAAGTTAAATATGGAGATATCTATATCTGGAATACGCACTTTCTCTAGATACATAGCCACACACACTCTGTCACACCTAGAGCCATCTCCGCTGCACCGAAGCGGCTCTGCCAGCCAGTCACAGAGAGCCTGAGGGTAGCAGCTCATAGGCAGTTCTCTTCTCCCCAAGGGAACCTGCTTATTGTATCCGCCTAGAGCATAAAGAGCCATCAGGAGGAGGAGGAGGAGGAGGAGGATGCTGAAAGGCAGGGCTGGTGGCGCGCGGAGGGGGGGGGGGGGGGGGCTGGGGTGTAATTAAAACTAAAGTGGCCTGGTTATTTATAACCCAATGGAAAGGGTCGGGAGCTTCTCCCTAATGGAGAGCTTGGCGCAGCGTGAAATCTCTGGCACAGGCGAGCCAGAAAGGAAGGAAGGAAGGAAGGAAGGAGGGAGGGAGGGAGGGCGCGGGAAGGGAAAAGGGCGAGAACGGTCGATTTCCCGCTAGTTTCATCTTTCCGCACAAGACAAGAGTGGCTGCCAGTTTCTTTCCTCCAGCCTCCCGTTCCGCCCCTCACCCCTCCAATCCGTACCCACCCGAAGCTAGGAAAGAGGTGGCGGCGGCTACGCTTCTGTCTCAAGGCGGACACAAACGGACGCCGGCCGGCCACGTCGCCCTTTTCTCTCCCGAAACGGCGCCAGGGTCGCCAGTAGGATAGCCCTTCCTGTGGGTCGGTCACTCCCTGACTCCACACACAGGCACCCCCCACCCACCAACCCCCCCACCCACGCGTTAGCTTGGAAAGGCGCGCGCTTCTATCCCCCCCCCCCCCCCCGTCGTCTCTCCTGCTCCCCCCCAATTCAGCACCTGAGGAGCCGTCCTGAGCGCCGCCGCTGCCAGTCTAAGGGGCGCCCCCTAGTAACCCTGGGCAGTCCCCCTCCGCCCTCCCAGACCCCCGCCAGAGGGCCGCGCGAGCTGCTGCGCCGGCCTCGCCCCCCGGGGACCTTCTCCTTACCCTTGGCTCCGTGTGGCAAGAGGCGGCGGCGCTTCCCTCCCTCAGGATCCCGCTGGCGGCCTTTTTGAGGCTTGCCCTCTATGCCCGCTGCTGCTCCGGGGGGGGGGGGGGGGGTTGAGGGCTGTCTCCTCCCTCCCGCCCTCGCTTGTGTGCAGGCGGGCTGTTGTGGTTGACGGTAATGATGAGAGAGGCTCGCTCTCAAGCAAAAGAGCGTGTGAAACCAGTCGGTCCTGCTTTTGCACATTCATGTCCCCCTGGATATAATAGCAAAAGATTTTTTTCTCTCCTCTCCTCAGGATGCCCCCAGGGTTAGAAAGGGAATATGACAAACGCTGGGGCGCTGAGGGAAAGGGGGGGGGGGAAGGAATCCTCTCTTTGCCTCTCTTCCCCCTCAGCGTCCAGCTAGGAGAAAGGGCAGAGGGAAGCCCTCTTAGCCTTAGCTGAAGACCCCTCGCCCTCTCTCAGCCCCTTTCCTGAGAAGCCGAAAAGCTTCTCCTGCCACATGGGCAAAGGCCTTAATTTGTCCTCATCAAGGAGCCCATTGTTGTTTAGGGAGCCTGGCAGTTTTTGCCTGCAACTCCTTTCATCTCTCCTAGCCAATGCACCATTGATAGGAAACAGATGAGGGACTGGAAGGCCAGGCATTAGCCGAGGTGCTGTGATCTGGTGGATAAGTGTTTCAGGCTGGGTCTGGGAGGCATTAGAGCTCAGAATCCCAGCAGGGGGTGGGGGGAGGGGGTGACTGTTGCCTTCTTGCTCTGCAAGTCTTGCAGGGGCAGACTGGGAAATCAAACTGGCCCAGGAGCAAGCCTGGTTGAATGGCTTCTGCACTGCTACAGTTCAGTGGTGCAGTGGCCACTTGTCTCAGACTTGAGAGTGATTAAAATGGGGAATTCAGTGCCAGGCGATGTAGTGATGGCTACAGGAATAAACAACTTTAAAAGGGGATTCAATAGATTTATGGAGGATAAGTCAATCTGTAGCTACTAGCCATGGTGACTGAAGGGAACCTCCACATTTAGAGGCACTGAATCCCAGAGCCAGGAGGCAACATCAGGGAAAGGCCTTGGCCTCTGTGCCCTGTTGTGGGACCTCCAAAGGAACAGATTGGGCACGGTGTGAAATAGGATGCTGGATTAGATGGACCATTGGTCTGATCCAGCAGGGCTTTCTTTTGTTCTTATGAGACAATGAGTGAGCCTGTGCCCAGTGTTGATGCTGCTGGCCAAGTCTGAGCCAGATGGTACTTGTGCCATGGCAGAGCCTCTGGAGCTTGGTTCTGCTAGCTCCTGGTTGCTACTGGCCCTCCAGAAAGGTAACACACCAGGAAATTCAGTTAAATGGCTGACCTGCATTTGCCTGCTTGTGAGCATTTGGCTGACCATTGCTGGTTCAGTCCAGCAGGCCTGTTGAGGTCTTTATGAGCCAAGAAACTTTGAATGTGGCTGCCTATCACCAAAAAGGTGACATCTCCATTTCACGGCACATGTTAACGAATTAAAGCAAAGGACAAATGGTGGTTTATTTAGGCTGAACTTTACAAAGTGTCCATTGGTTAATTGCTATGCTCAATACATGTGGTATATTTATTTAATACAGATCACAAAATCTGCTTTAGGGTATGTGAATCTATGCACAATATGTCCTTTGAAAATACTATTTGGATAATTACCCTGAGAACTCTGGACAGTTTAAAATGTACTTTAAAACAAAGCATAAAAAGTAATTTTAAAAGTATGTTATGTGAATCATCAAGAGAGAATCTCCAGAAGATTAAAGTAGTACCTCAAATTCTCACCCAGCACCAGACAGATGCAATTCAGCTCACTTACAAAAATCTTAGTGGAGTTTTGGAAAAGTATTTACATTTCTGTTCCTGATTTCTGCCTTCCAAAATTTGTTTGATGTTAGGTCATTTCACATTTTCATTCCTTCTTGTCTTATTAACTCCATATCTTCCATACAGAATAAAGCATTACAGTTAGAAAAATAGTGGCCAAAACAATTTACTCATTTTGTATGGGAGTCTGTATTTTCCTACCCTTTAAGTAATTTAAAATGGATATCTTACTTTGAAACCTGTTATGGTATGTTTGGTGTGTTTTTATGCAAGCACTCTCTTCAAGTCAGTTGTGCTTTATAAGTATTTTTCCTTTTCTGCTTTTCTGCTTTTCAGCTTTCTCTCCCATAGTTTTTTTTTTAATTGGCATCCAATAATAGACATAAAATATACCATAAAATATGATAAAAACAATAAGTGATGTAGCAATATAAAATACATAGACAGCATTAAGCCTATAAAGAGCATGCTGCATTAAAAACATAATTAAAGACAGACAGTGTAAAAAGGTAAGTTTTATAAGATCAGTAGGAAAGATCTGAAAATTAAATCCAAATAATTCAAAAAGCTTTGGGTAAATAGAACCTTTGGCTTGACCCAGATACTAGTAGATGTATAGCAAAACCCTAAACAGACTTACACTCTTGTAAAATGGGCTCAGACCAGTGATACTCAGTGAGTGACCCAGGAGCCATATGTGAGTCTTTGACATGCTATTGTGGCTCTTCTGAAGACTCTTCCCCCAGAATGGCACCCATTCCATATTTCAGGAACATGAACTAGGCCATTGCTTGGTGGAGCTTGTGGCTGGCAGGTGATTTCCACTTGAAACATTTACCACCAAAAGGACTGGAGGATAGATAACCTACCAGACACATGCCAGGGATGGAAATAAAGAGCATGTCCTTTCCTGCAGCCCCCACCTCTTTTCATAGCCTCTGTATTCTCACCCCTGCATCTGAACAGATGACATGGGGAAAGCAAGCTTGCCACAGAGAGCAAAGAGAAAAACTGGTGCTAACATGACTAGGAAAAGAGCAAGCTGGCCATAATGGGGCGGGATGGTGGTTTTACTCCCCTTTCTCCTCTGGGTGCCTTGGCAGTCTTACTCTTTCATCTGAGCTGCTGTGCCTCATGCTGGATAGAGAGTAAGAAAGCAGAGAGGGATGTAAAGAGAGCTGTTCTAGGCTGGCCAGCCTAGAACAGGATTCAGCAGTGGGAAGCCTCTACTTCTCTTGCTGCCTTCTTGCTCTCTCCCTGGCATGAGGCAGATCAACTTTGGCCATCTTGCTGTCACCAGAGTTGTGAGCCTTGTGCCAGGGAGAGAGTAAGAAGGCAGTGAGAGAAGTAAAGGGTACGCACATTCAACAGTGTTGACGAGACAAAACCCTACATGCTCAGAGGTACTTAGGTACACAAAAAGGTTATGGTTGTATATTTAATATTGATAGTTATATCCCATATTATTGTCTGTAAGTGCATAGTGGGTGCTAACTGGTGCTAACATGACTAGGAAAAGAGCAGTTGTCATGTTGCTCTTTAAGTTGATGGTAACTGAGAATGTGGCTCTCCACAATCCGCAGAATGAATACCACTGGTCAGGAGTCATTTAGTAGAAAATGAGGTGCAGGAGCTCATTAGCATAACTCATTAGCATATGCCACGCCCCCTGACATCACCGGCCAAATGTCAGTTTCAGCCCCGTTATACCCTATGGGCCATTGAAGTCAATGGCAAAAACTCATAGAGTATATGAGGGGCTGGAGGATAGGGGGTTTGAGGGAGAGACTCCAAACTTGCAGGGTAGCTGCTGGGGCCTCTCCCTGAAATATCCACCAAGTTTCAAGAAGATTAGACCACTGGGTCCAATTTTACGGGGCCCCAGACAGGTTGCCCCATCCTCTCCATTGTTCTCTATGGTGGGCAAAAACATTACACACACACACAGTTAAAATTATAAACACACAGAACTAAAAGGAGGGACAACACCTGTTCCCTAGGAGAAGAATTTGATGGCGGTTTGTGGGCTGTGGTGGGAGCAGTGGTGGCATGAAAGTTCCATTCTGCTGATACAAAATTTAGTCTGAACATTTAGTTAGACTCTTTCCTCAGTGGCCTCTCACATTCTCTCTGAAGATGGAGGCATGGGAAGCATGGTCTCAGTAGACAGTCTTAAAACTAGCAGACTAAAGTGAGAGTAGGCACAGGTTGAGATGATGCCGTTGTTGCAAACAACAGGGCTGCACTGCATTATAAGGGGAAAGGAAACTCAGGGACTTAGAAAGGTGTTTTATGTTGCTTCCTTTGCGAACAAGCTGTCAGCCAACCAAAGAAAAATAAAATAAATCCTATGATAATAAAAGTTGAATGACTTCCTAAAATCAGTGAGCCTGCTCTATAATGGGGGACCCCTCAGTGCTGAAATCTCAAGGTCACAGTTACATTTATTTATATTTATTTATTTATTTATTTTTCGTATTTATATCCCGCCCTCCCCGCGTGCGGGCTCAGGGCGGCTTACATGGGCCAAAGGCCTATTTGGTACATTGACCTATAAAATTGATTAAAACATTACAATAAAACAATAAATAACATACAGCAATAAATACTCTTAAAAGCTTCCTTAAAGCAGCATTCGATGGCGACCAAGTGGCAGATCTACCTCCCCCCCTCGGCCACCGCTGAGACCGTGTTGGACCGTGTTAGACCAGGGCACATCGAGATGGTTACCTAGTGTCGTCGGTGGCGGCTCCTATTCGAAAGCCTGGCGGAAGAGCTCCGTCTTGCAGGCCCTGCGGAACTGCATCAGGTCCCGCAGGGCCCTGATCCCCTCCGGGAGCTCGTTCCACCAGATAGGAGCCGCCACCGAGAAAGCCCTGGTCCTCGTTCTGGCCAGCCTGGCGTCTCTGGGGCCAGGAACACGTAGCCTGTGTTCAGACCCCGACCGTAGTGCTCTCTGGGGTTGATATGGAGAAAGGCGGTCCCTAAGGTATGTTGGACCCTGGCCATATAGGGCTTTATAGGTAAGAACCAGCACTTTGAAGCGAACTCGGTATGCTATAGGCAGCCAGTGCAGCGCCGCCAGCACAGGCCCGATGTGGTCCCGCCTTGCGAGACCCATCAGCAGCCTGGCCGCGGCATTCTGCACCAGCTGCAGCTTCCGGGTTTGCACCAAAGGCAGCCCCATGTAGAGAGCGTTACAGTAGTCTAACCTCGAGGTGACCGTTGCATGGATCACTGTGGCAAGGCCATCGCGGTCCAGGTAGGGAACCAGCTGCCTCGCCAGCCGTAGGTGATAAAAGGCTGACTTGGCAGTGGCTGCTACCTGGGCCTCCATTGACAAGGAAGGCTCCAGGAGCACTCCCAGACTCCTCGCCCTCGGCGCTGGCACCAACGGCGCCCCGTCGAAGATCGGGAGCGGGACCCCCCACTCCGGACCGCAGCGACCCAGGCACAGGACCTCTGTCTTCGCCGGGTTCAATTTCAACCTGCTAGATCTGAGCCAGTCAGCCACGGCGTGCAGTGCCTGGTCAAGATCGTCCGGGCCGGAGTCCGACCGGCCGCCCAACATCAGATAGAGCTGGGTGTCATCCGCATACTGATGACATCCCAGCCCAAACCTCCGGACAATCTGGGCAAGGGGGCGCATATAGATATTAAAGAGCATTGGGGAGAGCACTGCCCCTTGCGGCACACCGCATTCAAGCGGGTGCCTCGAGGACTGCTGCTCCCCTAGCACCACCCTTTGTCCCCGACCCTGGAGAAATGAGACGAGCCATTGTAAGGCCCGCCCCCCGATTCCCACGTCGGCAAGGCGGCGGGACAGCAGCCGATGATCGACTGTGTCGAACGCTGCCGACAAGTCGAGCAACAGCAGTACCGCCCCACCACCCTGATCCAGATGTCGTCGGAGGTCGTCCGTTAGAGCGACCAGAGCGGTCTCCGTCCCATAACCCGGGCGAAAGCCGGACTGAAAGGGGTCAAGAACCGAAGCGTCATCCAGATACCTCTGTAACTGTAACGCCACCGCCCTCTCTATTAATTTGCCCAAATAGGGCAAATTGGACACCGGCCTATAATTAGCCAATTCTGCCGGGTCCAGATGTGACTTTTTTAGGAGTGGGCGGACCATCGCTTCCTTGAGAGCCCCCGGGAATTTCCCTTCAACAAGGGAGGTGTTAATTATTTCCCGGGCGGTACCTCGCAACCCCTCGTGGCCAGATCTTATAAGCCAGGACGGGCACGGATCAAGGCTGCAAGTGGTTGGGCGAACAGTCAAGAGCAGTCTGTCAACTTCCTCAAGATCCAGCTGGTCGAACCCATCTAAGCCCGGAAACGAAGACGTGCAAGGGGCCTCGAGTTCACTCACTGTATCATTTGTGGCGGGGAGGTCTCGGCGGAGCGACAGGACTTTCTCCGCAAAATAGCTCGCAAATGCCTCACAGCCGATTTCCAATTCCCTAGCATTTACTCTGCCATGTGGCAGTACTGTTAGCGACCGAATTGTCCTAAATAATTGGGCTGGGCGTGAGCTCGCGGATGCAATCTCGGCGGCAAAGAAATCCTTCTTTGCTGCCTTAGTTGCCATCTCATAGGCTTTCATAAGCGTCCTATAAGATGCTCTTGTTGCTTCGTCGCGAGTGCGACGCCACCGTCTCTCTAGCCGTCTCAACTCCCGCTTCGCCTGGCGCAATTCCTGGGTATACCAAGGGGCCAGTCTATTGCGGGGGCGGAGAGGGCGCCTGGGAGCGATCTCGTCGATAGCTGTAGCGAGCCGGTTGTGCCAATCTTCAACCAGCTCATCCAACGAGCCGCCAGGGGGCTTCGGTTCCCGCAGGGCCATCTGGAACCGCTCCGGGTCCATTTGGCTCCGCAGGCGAGCCAAAATCGGCTCACCGCCTCGGGGCTGGGGCAGGAAGTTCAGACGGGCCCCCAGGGCAAAGTGGTCCGACCAAGGCACTACCGAAGTGGTAATTCGGTCCACTGCAACCCCCACAGCAAAGATCAGATCGAGCATGTGTCCTGCCCGGTGTGTAGGGGCCGAGATGTACTGAGAGAGTCCTAGTGCCGCCATGGATGACACCAGATCCACCTCCTGACCAGAGGCCGCATCATCAGCGTGGACGTTGAAGTCACCCAGAACCAAAAGGTTAGGGTACTCCAACGCCCAGCCCGATACGGCCTCCAGCAGGGATGGCAGGCTGCTGGTTGGTGCATTAGGCGGTCGGTACACCAGCCACACAGCCAAACTCTCTTCAGCCTCCCACACCAGGCCTACACATTCAATGCCCATGATCTCCACCGGTGGAAGCGCCCTGAAGGAGTAAGTCTCCCGAATGAAAATCGCGACCCCACCCCCCCGCCCCATAGTCCGTGATTGGTGAAGGACCGCAAACCCTGGTGGGGCCATTTGGGAGAGCGCTACGTTCTCTCCCTCCCGGACCCAGGTCTCGGTCACGCAAGCCAGGTCAGCCTGTTGGTCCCCCAGGAAATCCCGGAGGACCGCAGTCTTGTTGTTAATTGACCTGGCATTGCACAACACCAATGACGGAGAGGGGTTTTTATTCCTAGCCCCACTGCCAACAACCGTCGGGATGGGTCGCAGGCTGGAAGGGCATCGAGCTTTTCTGTTTCTCCATGTCCTTCCCTCTTTCAAAAGCCTGGACCCACCGCTCTTTCTCCTCCCCAGGAGCACCGGAATTTGCGACCCGGCCATGCCAGGATCTTTTACCTGTTGGTCTCAGATCCGAATAGGCCGATGTCGGCTCTCCCTGCCTCTGTTAGAGTCCTAAAATCCAATTTAGGTCAGAGTTCCCTACCCTACCTAACTAAAATTCCTAACTAACTACTTCCCCAACCTAACCTCTTAGTCTGTAGTCCCTACAGACCTAACACTACTATCTCTATCTAATTAAGGGTGGGGGAAACAAGGACAACTAACACTTACCTAACTAACTAAAACTACCATATTTAACAAGATCCTGGCCCTTAGTCCCATTATCCCGGCTAGCTGGTCCCCCCCCCCAACCCTCCCCCCAGTTCTCTGTAGATGGTCCAGAGCTCTTCGGTGTTGCTCAGCCAGCCCCATTCGCTTTCAGAACTAGTCCCGCCTGCCACAGCTGTGTCTTCGGTCCAACACCGACTGATCTAAATCTCCAGGAACAGGTCTGTCCTCCCATCCAATGGGAGCCAGATTTCGTGGCAGGTACAGACGAACCAGCTCCTCAGATGTCACAATCCAAATCAGCAGATGAAATCAAATGTCACCATCCAGGTCAGCCCACCACCAACAAAAACGCTGCAGGGCTAAGAACCTGAGGCTCTATCAATAAGGGCTGGTAGGCTCAGCTCCCAGTATCTGGGAGACTTCAACAGGGTTCTGGGGGGGGGATGGCACCAAGGGGATGGCACCAAGGGGATGACACATGTAAAAGTAGTAATGCATCTTTTTATAGCCTCTCACAGTTTACTTCTCAATCATGCACACTAGGAGTCTGGAACACAGAATGGAAAAAATCAGACAGGTGAGTAAAAATCAAGGTGGTGGGATTAGCATCTCGAAATAATCTAATTTGTATATTTATTTTATAGACTTTTCAAACTTTAAACATTTTTATTTTACTCCTTGTAGTCCAAATAATACTGGTTCATTGTCTCACTAAATAACTGCATGCTCATTTTTTATACTTTTAAATTCCATTCATTAAAGTTAATTAAGGTCATTAGTAACCTACCTGTTAGGTACATGATTTTTTTTTAGAAAGGGGACTTATAGCTATCAGATCCTCATTATGAGTGGACAGTATGTAGGATGCAACACTATGCACTTATATGTCTGCATACATAAATCCAAATTCGCTAATAATATACTACATGTTTTTAGTAATGTAATTTTGTAATTAAATACATTAATAACTGCTTCTTCATTAAACAATAAATCTGAAAGACAGAAAAAGTTATCTAGACCTTCCATTACCCAAAAGCAGAGCCATCCACGCAGGCACGCAGGAGTTCCAAGACCTTCACATTGCAGTATAATGCACACATAGAGCAACTTAATTTTTAAAAAGTTGCTTGCAGAGCAAATAGCTCCAGATGTCTCAAGCAAGAGATCTCTTAAATGCTTACAACACATTTTTTAGAAATAATAGAAATCTAGTCTTATAGCACACTTATGAAAGACACTGAGTAAGGGAAACAGACTGATGATTACTCAAAACAGATTAAACAATACAGCTGCACTCTGTTGGGATCACACATATTCCAGCTGTGGTCAAAATTTCTGACACAGTGGGGAAAATACACACATGAGTTTATGGACTTTCTAGGCAGAAAGGGGCTACTATAGAATTCTTCTTATGTATTGTTGATCCACCTGGAGAAAGGGGAACAGAAATAAAACTGACCACTGAGGCAAAGCAAGCTGTGCAAGAACAGGAGCTGCTTCTTGCAACAATTGGGTTGTTAAATTGCTTGAATTCTGTGAGTGGTATAAGTTTACTGGTACAATGCTCAAGGCACAAATGAAAACTGGTTGCTCTATAGTTTCTGGACACCAAAAAAATATATGTGGCTTCTCAGATTTTCAAAAGTAGATGAGTTTACCTTATACAATCTAGAAGATACCTGGTTCCTGAAAGATACTGCTTTTAACAGTTCATATATAGAGAGAATGTGGCTGTATATAATAACAATGTTTCTTGGTCTTGAGCCACTGTAAATAATAATCCAATCATTTAGCATTATCATTTGCCAGGTTCAAAGATGACCTCCCGTGAAATGTTGACTTCTGTTTGAAAAAGAAAGTAAGAAAAATAAGAATACTGAGCTTGGTAGCTACACATCTGATTCAGTCCCACCCCTTGTCCCCAGTGGCTACTTTGCCCTGTCTACATGTGAAAGTAACAAAGATGCTGAGTCAGGATCTTCAGAAAAATGAGGCTTCTGGACACAGTAATAACACTGGACTTCCCATAAGTAAATTCAAAGCAAGGTTAACGAACATATACTTTATTCTACATAGGGGACATTTCGTAGAAAAAGAGGTGCAGGAGCTCATTAGCATACCTATTAGGATAACTCTGGCATATGCCAGAAGTGTGTCAGAAAGGGAAGCAAAAGGGGGGGCATCTTCAAAAGCCTCCCCTTCCCTTTCCCAGCTGGCCTGTGGAGGAAGCAAAGTGAGAAGGGGTTTAAAATTTAAACTTGGTGGGTATTTGGGGGAGAGGCTCCAGTAGCTACCCTGTAAGTTTGGAGCCTCTCCCTCAAATCCCCGCCCCTCCAGCTGCTTTTTAAGCCATTGCCAAAATTCGGCAGCAACTCGGCAGCAGGCTGAATCAGATCAGAGAATCTGATTCGGCCCATGGCTGCCCTAGTGCCCACACCTGGGCTGGGGGAGCATTGCTCCTCCTCACTTTGGCCCCAAATGACCCCTGATTCTACAGCTCTCTTGCGGTATCCAGTGTACTGCTAAAATCTATAAGAGTTTATTAAGAACTATCATTAAAATAACCAATGTCTTTTGGAAGCTATGGACAAGTGTCTTGACATTGTAGGAACTGATGACATTCACTAGTTGCCTGCAATTTTAGTGCCTTTAGTACAGGAGGAATAGTATGGAAAGTTATCTTTCTGAAGATACCATCTGCTGGATGAGATAGAAAGGAGAGATTATAGTTGCCTCTGTGAATCTCCCAGGCCATATATTTTACATTCAAGTGACCAATCCAGATGATCTGGCAAAATGCTACCTCCAGTTATTACATACTAATTGCCTTACATTCCCTTTCAAGATGGATATTGAACGTGTCTTTCCTTATCTGTTATACCTTGATGCGGAATCTGCACCTAATCCAGTGAAGCTGGAAGACAGAACGTGTGAATGGCACCTCCTACTGCTAAATTAAGAATGGGCAGCAAGAATAGTCAAAAGTCTGGGCAGCAAAAATAGTCAAGATTTAGGATGAAACTCAGGTAATGCTTATTGAGGAAGAGGAATATAAGTGACTAGGAAGTAGCACTTCAAAGGTTTAGAGCGGATAACCAACTCCCTCACAGCCGCATGATGGCTGGGTGGGAAAAACCTATGCAGTTGTCTTGGGCCACAATGCTGCTTCATACACATTTTTAGATTGGCATGGGAACATTCCATGGAGAAGTATCTCCCACTATGCTGCAGGTATATGTGAATAAGGCCTCAGACATCTCAGGTGAAGGCTGCAATGCAAAAGAAGAGCATGATAGTTAAAGTAAACAGGGCTCTTATTTGTTATATACCTAGAATTCTGATTTAAATGTTGCAGCCCCCATGTGGGAAACACTAGAAAACTTCTTCCTGTGACAGCATTCCACAGTGTGAGCATAGTGTTTTGAAGCTTCAAGTATCTTCCCAATCCCATGCAGGATCTGCACGCCAGGCTGCCTTTATTCAGAACATACAAGCTCTGGCTGGCAGATGCTACATACAATTAGGGAAACACATGCAGAAAGTAATTTTTAAATTTCATGGCTAGCGGCTGCTGCAACGCAGAGTGCATGAATAGCAAAAGATTTTTGAGGATCTCCATATTTATACTGGCCCTGTCTCTGCATCAATCAAAGTTAACTTTTCAGAGCTATCATTTCCAGCAATGCACATGTTAATTTCTCTCTTGAGTACCACCAATGCTTGTTAAATAGTTCTCGTTGAGATTTTATGTAGTAAGTAATATACTTCCTCTCCCCACCCAAGACTGTAGTATTTAATTCTTAGCACAATTAAGAATAGGTGCTTATCCATTACTATCAAACAGTAATTTAGAAAGGAACAGAATGGTGCCTACAGTGTCACTGGTGATATCACCCTCTACCCACAGTTTTCAAGTTTACTCCCAAAATGTTTTTACTGCATAAAATATACTCACTACTCTATATTTGTTTCATGTATATCCAACTTTTTTTGTTTCTCAAAAAGCTATTTATCATGCAACACTTTAAAATGAGAAGCGGAAACAACCCTTGTCTACCTGCTCCTACCCATAACATTCCTCAATTTCAAGAACTTTTCTATTGGACTTCAATCCATTTCTTTTTAAAATTTTAAACAGTGTGCATGCACCCTCACTCAGCAGTACATTCAAAAACATTTTCTTTCAAAATTTCCTGCAGAAATGAAATTGACTATTACAGGTGTTCCAGTAAAATTGAGAACGTAAAAGAAATAGATTCCAATAAAACTGAGAACATACAAGTAATACTTTCACTTACAGAAGTGCTATGGGTGGAAATAGCAGACCCAAAAGGAAGCATTAACACTGGGAGTTTGTTATAATCTACCAGATCAAAGGTTAGAGGATGATTTAAAAATAGCAAAAGAATTAATGAAAGCAGCTAGATCAAATAACTATGTCATAATAGGAGATTTTAACTATCTGTTTAACATTGATTGGGTCAATATGTGTTCACGTCAGGAGAAAGAGACCGAGTTTCTAGATACTCTCAATGACTGTGCCATGAAGCAGACTTAGTCCTAAGTAATGCTCAAGACCTGGTTAGAAATGTAAATACGATAGCATCAGTTGGGAGCAGTGACCATAATGCTATTAAGTTTAGAATTTATCTAAATAAGGAGTTGCCCAAAAAGCCCAACTCAACCATATTTAACTTTAGAAAAGGTAACCTTTCAAATGAGGGGGCTTGTGAAGAAGAAACTGAAAGGAAAGGTAAGGAGGGTCAAATTCCTTCAGGAATCTTGGAGACTATTTAAAACTACAATACTGGAAGCTCAGATACAGTGTATACTGCAGGTTAGGAAAGGTATGAACAGGTATAATAAAAGACTTGCATGGTTAATGAACAAAGTAATGGAAGCAGTAAAAGGTAAGAAGGATTCTTTTAAGTGGTGGAAAGCTACTCTGAGTGAGGGAAATAAAAGGGAGAACAGCTTTTGACAAATAAAATGCAAGTTAGTGAGCAGGCAGGCAAAAAGGTGCTATGAGGAACATACTGAAAAAAACTTAAAGAACAACAAAAATTTCTTCTAATGCATTAAAAACAGAAAACCAGCCAGGGAGGTAGTGGGGCCATTGGATGACCAAGGGGTAAAATGATTACTAAAGGATGATAGGCAAATGGCAGAGAAGATGAATGCATTTTTTGCCTCTGTCTTCACTGTAGAAGATGGGAGATGCTTGCTCTCTCCAGAAACACCAGTTTCAGGAGGGGTGTCAAAAGACCTGAGTTGGATTGAGGTGATGAGAGAGGAGGTCTTACGACTGATGGACAAATTAAAAACTGACAAATCACCAGACCCAGATGGCATATATCCAAGAGTCCTGAAAGAACGCAAATGTGAACTCGTGGATCTCCTGACAAAAATATGTAATCTATCATTAAAATCTGCCTCCATTGCCGAAGACTAGAAGGTAGCTAATGTGACCCCCATTTTTTAAAAATGTTCCAGAGGAGAGCTGGGAAATTACAGGCTGGTCAGTCTAACGTCGAGACCACGTAAGTTGGTGGAATCCATTATTAAAAATAGAATTAGTAGGCACATTGATGAACAAAAGCTACTGAGGAAGAATCAGCATGGATTTTGTAAGTGAACATTGTGGCCGATTTCGCACTAGCCAGTTTGCCTCTCGTTCTCTCTGGAATTTCCCCTCCCAGTTTCCTCCAGAGTATTTTCTTCATTTTCCCTCTTGGAACCTCAGCCCTTTTGATATCGCATGACGGTTTTCTCCAAAAATTTTTAGAAACTCCCACAATGGGGCGGCCCTGATGAAAGGCAGGCAAGTGGGCATGTTTTCATTTTGGGGTCTCCCCCGGAGCAAACAGGAAAATCCTCTAAAAACAGGATTTGTTTGCTCCTGAGAAACTCCAGTGCAGCAGGCGATACTCCAGAGCAAAACGTGAGCCTGGAGCAACTGGTGTGAAATCGACCAGAAGCTCCGGTGCAAGCATGAGGGCAAACCTGGGGCAAACGCTAGTGCGAAATCAGCCAGAGTCTCACTAACCTTTTAGAGTTCTTTGAGGGAGTTAAAAAACATGTGGACAAGGGTGACCCAGTAGATGCTGTTTACCTAAACTTCCAGAAAGCTTTTGATAAAGCTCCTCATCAAAGTCTCCTAAGTAAACTCAGCAGTCATGGGATAAGAGGACAAAACCTCTTGTGGATTAAAAACTGGTTAATTAACAGGAAACTGTGAATATAAATGGGCAGTGGGAAGTGGGAAGCAGTGAAGTAGCCCAGGGTTCGGTGCTTTTTATCTTGTTCACTAATTATTTGGAGTTTGGAGTAAAACAGTGAAGTGGCTAAAATGGCAGAAGACACTAAGTTGTTCAGGGCCATGAGAACAAAGGACCGTGAGGTACTCCAGAGGGATCTATCAAGGCTGTATAAGTGGGCGTCAATGTGGCAAATGAGGTTGAACATGGGCAAGTGCAAAATAATACACATTGGAGTCAAAAATCCCAACTATAAATACACGTTGATGGGGTCCGAACTGGCAGTAACTGATCAGGAGAGAGATCTTTGAGTCATGGTAGATAACTCAATGAAAATGTTGTTTCAGTGTGCGACTGCAATGAAAAAGGCAAATGCTATGCTGGGGATTATTAGGAACAGGATTGAAAACAAATCAGCTGGTGTTATAATGCCCCTGTATAAATCTATGGTGTGGCCTCATTTGGAATATTGCATACAGTTCTGGTCACTGCACCTCAAAAAAGATATTATAGCACTGGGAAAAAACAGCTAAAAGGAAATACTTCTTCACCCAGAAAGTAATTAAAACATGGAATTCACTGCCGCAAGAAATGGTAGCAGCTACAGGCATAGACAGTTTCAAGAGGGGATTAGATAAACATATGGCAGAGGTCTATGAGTGGCTGTTGTCCATAAGGTATAGATGGAACACTACATCTGGGGCAATGATGCTCTGTATTCTTTGTACTTGGGGGGCAACAGTGGAAGGGCGTCTGGAGTTCTCGCCCCAGTGGTGGACCTCCTGATGCTACCTGGGTTTTGGTCACTGAATGACAAAGAGTGTGGTTCTGGATGGGCTATTGCCCTGATCCAGCATAGCTTTTCTTATGTTCTTATGTGTTTGCCTTGTGGTTTACTCAGCCTGCAGATCTCCTGTGAGATAGTGGTGTTACTGATTTCTCTTGCTCCTTCTCCAGCTACATTTCTCTGTGACTGGTTTTTAACCTGTTTTTAATTGACGTTCTATGACCATGTTGTATACTGCTCTGAGCATGACTTGCCGGGAAAGGGTGGTTGAAATATCATGGAATCATAGAATCACAGAGTTGGAAGGGACCTCCAGGGTCATCTAATTCAACCCCCTGCACAAGGCAGGAAATTCACAAATACCTACCCTTCCACACCTGCAGTTACCACTGTTCCATGCCCAGAAGATGACAAAAAACCTCCAGGATCCCTGGCCAAACTGGCCTGGAGAAAAATTGCTTCCTGACCCCAAAGTGGCAATCAGCATTCCGCTGGGTGTGTAAGAAAGGGCCACAAGACCTAAGCACTGAGCCAACCCTTCCTGCCCTCCCTCTCATGAGCTGCCTAAGTTCACAGAATCTGCATTGCTGTCAGATGGCCATCTAGCCTCTTTTTAAAAACCTTCAAAGAAGGAGAGCCCACCACTCCCCAGGAAGCCTGTTCCACTGAGGAACTGCTCTAGCTGTTAGGAAGTTCTTCCTAATGTTTAGCTGAAAACTCTTCTGATTTAATTTCAACCCGTTGGTTCTGGTCTGACCTTCTGGGGCAACAGGAAACAACTCCGTACCGTCCTATATATGACAGCCCTTCAAGTACTTGAAGATGGTTATCATATCACCTCTCAGTTGTTTCCAGGCTAAACATACCAGCTCCTTTCCCCATACAACTTGGTCTCCAGACCCCTCACCATCTTCATTACTCTCCTCTAGACATGTTCCAGCTTGTCTATATCCTTCTTAAATTGTGATGCTCAAAACTGAACACAATACTTTAGGTGAGGTCTAACCAGAGCAGAGTAAAGTGGTACCATCACTTCACGTGACCTGGACACGATACTTCTGTTGATACTGCCCAAATCACATTTGCCTTTTTAGCAACCACATCACACTGCTGACTCATGTCCAGTGTATGGTCTACTAAGACCCCTATATCCTTTTCACACAAACTACTGCCAAGACAAGTCTCCCTCAACCTATAATTATGCATTTGATTTTTCCTACCTAAATGCAGAACTTTACATTTATCCCCATTGAAATTCATTAAATTTGTTTTAGCCCAGTTTTTCATCCTGTATCCTGACTCTGTCTTCTATTGTATTTACTATCCCTCCCAATTTAGTATAATCTTCAGATTTAATAAGCATTCCCTCTATCCCTTCATCCAAATCACTGATATAGATGTTGAACAAAACAGGTCCTGGGACAGATCCTTGAGGCTGACATGGTTCCTGGCTCTGCTGAGGCTGACTATTCCTCAGATGAGGAAGATGCATGGAGCAGCCCAGAACTTTTACCAGCACCCAAGGGAGAAGAGGCCCCAGCAGCTGCACAGGAGGGGCAGCAAGGCGAAGAGACTGAGGTGCAGTCAGAGGGAGAGACTAATCCAGAGCCTGGCCCAGCACCCTCAGCTGGAGACACCCCAAGGCCAGAGTCTCCACCTAGCTCACCCGATTGTCCCAGACACAGGGCACGCCAGCGTCTGAATGTGCAAGAGAGAAGGAGGAGTGCCAGACTTCAGCTGTTGCAAAGGCAACGTGAGGGGCTGTGAGTCTTTGCAGAGTGACTGCCAGGGAAGGGAGGATGTGGTCATAAACACGCCCGCTTACCTGCCTTGGTACGGAAGCAACCGTGCATTCTTGGACCTAATCCCAACTGTCAGCCTCCGCTCCTAGCTCCTGAAAACTGACTGATTTCCTGGCTTTCTGACCTTTAGCTCTGTTTCTCAGCTTGCTTTTGGACTGCAGCTTTCAGTAAAGGGTATCTGTGGTGACTGGCTAGACCCAGCACAGCGGGACTCCACTTGTCACTCCTCTCCAAGAAGATGAGGAACCATTCACAAGCACTCTTTGTATGCGATCTGTCAACCAGTTACAGATCTACCTAGGAGTCATAGGATCCAAACCACATTTTTCCAATTTGTCAACAAGTATATTATCAACAAAGTATATTATCAACAAGTATATGCGATCTGTCAACCAGTTACAGATCTACCTAGGAGTCATAGGATCCAAACCACATTTTTCCAATTTGTCAACAAGTATATTATCCAATTTGTCAACAAGTATATTACTGAAATCAAGATAAACTATGTCTACAGCATTCCCCTGATCCAGCAAGGTAGTAACTTTCTTTAAAAAGAGAGATAAGGTTAGTCTGACATGACTTGTTCTTGAGAAACCCATGCTGGGTCTTAATAATTATAGCTGTCCTTTCTAAATTCTCAAGGACTGTCTGTTTGATTATTTGTTCTAAAAATTTCCCAGGTATAGACATCAAGCTGACAGATCAGTAGTTACCTGGATCCTCCTTTTTCCACTTCTTGAAGATGGGGACAACATTTGCCCACCTTCAGTCTACTGGCACCTCACCTGTTCTCCAAGGATTCTTACAAATAATGGACAGAGGCTCAGAAATTATATCCACAAGTTCTTTTAGTACCCTTGGATGCAGCTCATCTGGCCCTAAGGACTTAGTTTCATTTAAAGAAACTAGGTGTTTATGTACTATCCCTATGTCAATCCTAGGCTGCAACTCCCTTCCCTCATCATGTGTTCTTTTTGCCATATTGAGCACCTTTTCCCTTGAAAGAGAAGACTGAGGAAAAGTAGGAATTGAGCAGTTCTGCCTCACTTCATCACCTGCAACAATTTCACTTTTTTGTCCCCACAATGGGCCTGCGATGTCCTTGCTCTTTTTCTTACTTTGAACATAAGAAAAGAACCCCTTTTTGTTATTTTTAGCATCTCTCGGTAGTCGAAGCTCATATTGAGCTTTAGCTTTCCTCTTTCTACAAGCACTGGTTATTTGTTTATATTCATCCTTGGTTATAGGGCCCTCCTTCCACTTTCTGAATGAGCCTTTTTTATTTCTCAAGTCTTGAAAAATAGAAAGCTGTTTATGGAGCTACCTTGACTTCTTTAGGCTCTTCCCATTTTTCCTTCTCATAGGAATTGTTTGTGATTGTGCCTTCAATATTTCACTTTTAAGAAACTCCCATCCCTCTTGAACTCCCTTCTCCTTAAGTATTTCTGACCATGGGATTCTACCCAGCATAACTTTAAGTTTGTCAAAATTTGCTTTCCTGAAGTCCAACCTATATGTCTGACTATGTACAGCTTTTACCTTCCCCACGACTGTAAATTCCAAAATTACCTGGTCGCTATTACCTAGGGTGCCCACTACTTTCACCTCGTCAACCAGTTCTTCCCTGTTGATAAGAATAAATACACCCACCCAGAATCTGGTGCAGGTAATTTGAAGCAAGGATTGCTGTTTGGGGTATATAGATTCAGATGGGTAGCCGTGTTGGTCCGAAGCACCAGAACAGAGTTTGAGTCCAGTGGCACCTTTTCAGACCAACAAAGTTTTATTCTGGTTATAAGCTTTTGTGTGCATGCACACTTCTTCAGATACATGTACAAACTCATCTCAGTTTTGCTTGTGGGAACCAAAGACAAATGATATAGCATTTATGACGGTTCTCCCTGCCCCCCATCACATATTATGCTTACTCTGTATGTTGGTCTTAAGACCGTAATAATAAACTAAACTGATAAATCACACCCACTATGAGAATTTATTGAGAATTTACTGTCTATCACCAGCCATTGATTTGAGTTGGGGAAATGGTAGAGGTTGCAATTATGAATTAAAAATTATGAATAGAGATTTCCCATTGCTGATTAGTTTTGTACAGTTTCTAAAGTACTGACTCAGGGCTAGTTTCATTGTACCAGTTAGGGGGAAAGCTATTTCTTTTGCTGAACTAAAATGGTTGTCTGTACCTGGTAATATTTGAATAAAGTTACACTTTTTAATAAAATCCATCCACTCTATGAAAGTTTAATCTCCCTGCCCCACCATCCCAAGCAGTTCTGTATGTTTTGTGGCCATGTTGTACACCGTTCTGAGCATGGCTTGCCTTGCTTCCCTGGATATGTGCTTTGTAATTACCCCTGCTTTACTTTACAGTTTTTGTTCTTTTTGATTGCTAGTTTTACACATTGCATCTAATCTAGATTGCTTAGAATGACAAGGAACAGTTTAAATGTATTTGACCCCTTACACTCCTGTAACAAATCTTAGGAAGCATGTGCATCCTTCTGATAAAACTTCCAACAATACATTACATAAAATTAGAAAGGATGGAGTTTACACAAAGAGAAGAAAACAATCCCCATCAAAGTGTTTTGCTTGTAGCAATCTTTCCCTTACTCACCCCCAGGCTGGCAAATAGGCACTATCTGCTTCTGGCAAGTAATATGTGTCTTCAGATAACCAAATAAGAGATTTTTTTTAAAAAATGGAACAGAATTAATTCTTCTAACTTTTGACACTTTTTCTGGGCCACAAATTACATTACTTATTTATCAGATTTATAAGCCTTCCTTTCTTCCAACAAACTGTGCCTCTGAATAACAGGGTTACTCAATTCAAACAATTTAAAATTAACAGAAATAATTTAAAAAACTGATATCAACTTCCACAAACACAGTGTTGGTCAATGTAAACCATAGAGACACGAAACAATAACGGTGCACTCATACTAATACAACGTTTACAGGGCATTTAAACTTTTTAACAAGGATGATCATCCCCATTTTACATAAATGAATTTAGAAAGTAGCAGGAAACAAAATAGGAAGGGAAAGATGGAGATCTTAGCTACAGCTAAGTGCTACATCTCTCTTTCAGAGTACCGGTTTGAGGAACAGGCATTCCTCTGTCTGCTGTCTTATGATCCCTTCTTTCACAGTAGCTTCACTAGAACTTGACTTTCCACATAAAAGTAGAAACTTTGCCCCTACAAAGCACTGAAGGAACAACACAGATATTGTAAGATGAAGATTCTTGTGTTCATGCAATTCTGTCCAAAGATCTCAGCAAGATAATGAACTAAGAATGAACTGTTATCTTTTAAAACTGAAAGACTCCGTATGGAATAGATGCAGATTCATATAACTGAATAATCAATGACATCCCCTTTCAGAGACTGAATGGGGTGGGCCTTCAGGGCTGCACACATAGACAGAGCATATGTCCATCGCCATCCTCATACAAGTTATGGAGGTGGATCCTTATTATTCCCTGGAAAGCTGGAGCAAGGTGAAAGCTGTAATCACAATACAAAATTTATTCCAGAATGGAAAAACCAGCATGAATTGAGGTAATTTTATTGAAAGAGGTAGGAAACCCACGTTTTAAAGAACTAATCTTTTCCAAAACATCTTAGAGTGTGTGGGCTTGCTACTGCAGTCTTCTGAAGCATTATGTTTATCATAAGAACACAAATATAATCTCGTGTATTAAGGTAAAATGATTATGTATGATGAGTTTTTTTGTGTTGAAAGGATAAGTTTCATAATAGGGCACGTTTGAAATATTTGTATTTTCCTTAAGTACTAAAGCAGAAATGATTTTACTTAGCTAATGCTACGAAGAAAAACTAAACAAACTTTTGAGACAACACATTGAGATAATGTGACCATGTGCAGCCCAATCCTATCTGTCTGTCTGTCATCTACTTAACTGTGTTTTCTTGAAAGTAAGTTGCACTGAATCTTATGGGACAAATTCTTAAGTCAAGCATCCATAAGGCTGCTGTTTTAAATTATTCTGTAATATCAAATGTTTGTTAGCAGCCCACAGTATGAAATATGCAGACTTGCAGAAGGAGAATACCATTTGACATATATAAAAAGAGAAAGGCATTTATTCTGACAATAACATCATGCAAGAAGACCCTTAGTGGACAATAAATCATGTAAACAAGAGAAGAAAAGTGTTAAAAATAGAGAAGAAGTTTATTTATAGAAAAAAGCTTTTTTTCTGTTTATTCAATTGAAAGTACAATAACAGCATAAGGGAGACATTAGCTAAGAGAAGCCGTAAGAATGCATAAGGTCAGCAGCAGGAATCACGATCCATGCTTTCTAATGAATATCAAAGGGTTAAAAGGAAGAGTTCCTTATGTTTCCATTCTAAGCATCATCAGAAAAAAGTATATAAAGGGGAAAGAAAGATTTAGCAGACACTGATATTTCATGTCAACAGGATCAATCAGGAAGGCTTCTGGTCCAGTCATGGATATTTATGGACTTAAAGGCTGTTGGTGACTTGGTCGTTAACATGTGTGTTTAATTTCCATCAGCTTTATAGTCCAATGTATAATTTTTCATATGCAGCATAGAGTTTTCTGGAACAATGTCCTCTTTTTTTCTTTTAATATAATTCTTCATCGATAATGCGTAAGTAATTTGTGGGGATGGTGCACAACAGAACATGTAAAGGGTAATGCTTGAGATTAAAAATTATTTTGCAATGAAAAACTATTGATAATTTAAAAAATAACTAGTCTGCAAGTATATCTTATTCATAAGAAATGTACATTTTGTAAAAAAGAAAGAACGAAAGTTATCTGGCTCTCTGTAAATGCAGATACATAGGGCACGAGTCTTATTGTGGGTGTAGTAGCCATGTGTGGAGGAATCTTCACAGGGCATAATGAATACCTGTTCATTCCCTCACCCTGAAGCATATGCGTATAGTTGTGTGCATACAAGAACTGCACCAAGCCACTACAGGAAATGTGATTTTTGTGTATGACTCACATATCCCTACTCAGCCCACCACTTAATCAAGGAATGTAAATTCAGAATCATGTTCTTTGGGTGAGTGAAGGGAAGAAGGGCTGGAACGTTAGAGCCAAGCTACAGACCATAACAGACTAGTACACTGAGCACATGGGCTCTGATAAGGTTTATGGTGATTCCTCCAAGTGCCAGCCACCTGTACCTAATGTAGACTGTATCAAGCCCACGCAGATAACAGTATTTGACTATAATACACTAATAGGCTTCTAAAAATTTTAAGCATCTGACACAGATATGAACTAGGAATATAAGGTGAAACAGATGCCATGGCTTATTTAGATTTTTTGATTGTGTAGTGGGATATCTGACCAATAAAATGTACAAGTTACAAATAATTGTCCTACAGTCAATGCAGTATTTATACAACCAATCAAAGACATATTTTGAGACACACTTAATACAAGTCAAATTTGCATTTGTAAAATGTGATCGCATTGAAGCAAGTTTAAAATAGTCTTTTCAGTAAAAATAAACAGGGCTGGTTCTTTGGTTCACTTGGCATGGCAATCAGTTAAAAGCAACCGATCCCATTAGGAAGGGCAACTTTCCTGGAAAGGGGGTTGACAAAAGAACAATAATTAAAAATGCTCTGTGGATTATGTGCAAAATACCAAGTCATCATAGAACTTTCTGCATAAGGAATAATTGCAGTGACATTGATAATGTAAGATAATATTAATTTCCCACCGTTTATTACTTTCTACCAAAAAGGGCACCGAGCATATTAGTGTTATGTACAATAGAAATATGTGTGAATAATATGATTGCATTAAATCTTTAAATACACACATTTAAAAATCTGGTGAACATGTGCTTTCTCCACATAACCCACTGCATCACAGACCCATTTTAGGTTTTAATACAATAAAAAGTACTACAAAGTAAAAGGAACACATTGATAACCTTGCCTGTAACACCACAGTTTAATGTTCCATTCTTGCTTGTTAGCTCATAGTCACCAACAAACTTGAAATAGTTTAAGATCAGAATTAAACCTAAGAGCTGATCTAGACATCCATAAAAAGCACAGCGTATAGACCTCCTGAAACTGTACTACCTCAGAATACAAGTGGGAGAAATCACACAATTTAATATGTCTCCATGCCAAAGAAGTACCCACACACAGAAAACTAGCATGTCAGGGAAATGACTAGGTTAAAACCCATCTTCATAATGTGCTAGTTTTCTGTGGGCAGAATGCTTTTCAAATGGAGATAATTCAGTCGTGTGAACCCCCTTCCTGTATTCTTAAGTACAACAAAGTTTGAGTCCAGTGGCACTTTCAAGACCAACAAAATTTTATTCAAGGTATAAGCTTTCGTGTGCACACACACCTCTTCAGATACAATGAAACAGAAATTACCAGTCCGTACACATAGGTAGAGGATGAGCAGTAAATTAGCATACAGCATGATGAAGATGTTTAACAGATTCAGGTACCAAACAGGAATAACACGCTTAGTTTATATGGTTACCATTTGTTTGGGTGTAATTCCAGAGGGAAACATAGTGAAGAAAATAAATATGTCAAACTTGGAGATTGATGGGCAGACGTATCCTTAATCATAAAATGCTGACCGTAATTCACTGAGACCCTGCCACATTATGCTTCCTTCGTCTCTTCTCCAACGTTAGATGTCATTAAATGCCAGCAGTGCTGTTGGTTCTCTACACAGGGCAAAACCCTACGCCAAAGGATGACGGACACAAATCTGACATCAAGAATCACAAGACTGAAAACCTGTAGGAAAACACTTCAACCTTTCAGGACATTCTGGGTGACCTCAGAGTAGCTGTTTTATTGCAAAGGAACTTCAGGAACAGACCTAGAAAGGGAAATTGCTGAGATGCAAGTTACTACAACACTCAAAACAATGGAATCCCCAAGACAACAGGGATATTGGTTTCTTACCTCACTGCACATATTAACCTCATTCAGCCCCTTACATCTGTATTTTCACCGGTCCTCTAGAAGGGCCATAGGTCCTCTTTATTTTATTTCTTATTCGGAATAATAAATTAGAATAGTAGATTGTAATGTAACATAATGAATAGTAGAATGTAATTTAATTTGGGATGGTAGATTGGAATGTATTTTCTGGTCTGTGGACAGGGGAGATAACTACACAGCCAGTCACCCCACTTCAATGAAGAAGATGTTGTAAGCTTGCCTCCATGCTTGAGAGGAGTTGGATGGAGCGTAATGGCAGGGTCTCAATTAATTACTCTCAGCATTCCACAACTTAGGCTACATCTGTCCATCAATCTCCAAGTTTGCCATATTTATTTCCTTGACTATGTTTTCCCCTGGAATTAAATCCAAACAAATGGTAACCATATAAACTAAGCGTGTTTTTCCTGTTTGGTACTTGAATCTGTTAACCATCTCGAATCTGTTAAACATCTTCATCATGCTGTATGCTAATTTACTGCTCACCCTCTACCTATATGTATGGACTGGTAATTTCCATTTTATTGTATTTGAAGAAGTATGCTTGAAGAAAGCTTATACATTGAATAAAACTTTGTTGGTCTTAAACTTGGGCTCAAACTTTGTTCTGCTGCTTTAGACCAACATGGCTACCCCACCTGAATCTGCATTCTGGTGTTATTGTCCAGGAATGATGGACCATGTGATTTTAATGAACATGTCAATTCATACATTTCTGGCCATATTAATCCTACATATATTATGAAAACAAAAAGGAGTTTTGCGGCACCTTAGTATAAGTTTTCATTGATTATTATAGCCCAGTTCATGACACAAAATGTATCTGATCTGGCTTCCACTGAACATTTCCTTTGACATCAGTGGACAATGGATCTAGTTCTGCCACTGCTATTGTGTGGTAATGTACTTTAGGAGAGGATTCCCAGTGAAATAAACAATTACTTGTAGTAATAGAATGCAGTTATACATGAATAAACCCTGCAGAATCAGTAAGAACTATGGAACAGGACCGTTATATAGGATTGTTCATTGAGCATTTAGCTTTACTATCTTAGATCAATTTTATAAAAATAGGTTAAAAAGCTCTGTAGGAAGATTCATAAATTGTATAAGGAGTAATCTTGCCTTTAGAAAAAAAGGAAAAAGGGAATACAATTTCAGTAATCACAGTTTGTCATTAAAATTCTATTTTAAAAAGCACTAATGAATGTTGCAGTCTAACAAGCAGAACAGCAGCCTTGTAGGCTGTGGTTTGCATTGCTAATTCTTATTTGCAGAAATGTTAAAAGAAGTTAGGAATCTTCCTCAAATGGTACAAAGAAGTAGCAAGTACCAAGCTGGGTTGCCCAAGGCTGGTCCATGTGCATCTATCATCTGGGCAGGAAAAGCAGCAGACCATTCAAGATATTACCCAAGGTTCTGCCAAGATCAGTTAGGGTGGATGCATGCTTGGAGCCTTGTGGGTGCAGTTGCTGAGAGCCTGTGCCCATAACTTGCTTTGCACATAGCTATGGGATACAGATACGTGGAGCTATTGAGGCCAGGACGCTCAATTAGGTGGGACAAGGAGTGGACTACAAGGCCAGTTAAAGAGAGGCAATGCCTGTTGGGCATCCACTGTTCAGTGCAGAACTGCGTATCTGAGGGTTACTATGCTCTGTCGGAATAAGAACTATGGGTACAGGGGTAGCCCAATGCATCTAAATGTGCAGTGCTTTCATAATGTATCTTGACAGTTCTGCAAAATCTGTAGCCATATCCAAAAGAATGGGATTATGTCATTTGTAAGGGATAGAATTTGTACATTCTTTTAAAAATTGCACTAAAACATAGGTATGGATCAATGATTACAGAAATGAACAAGATTTCCAGCTTGGAACAATATTTATGTCATCTGAAGTTTCTATTTACTCTTGTATTTGGCAAAAGATTTTTTTAAATCATATTTATAAAGAATACAATAAAAGAACAAAAATAAAATATAATAAAAAGAACCAGTCACTTCTGTCCCTCTAACTAACATCAAAACAGCTAGAAAGGTTAAAAAAAGACCAAATCTTCAGACTTTTACAGAGAGCTTCAGAAATAGTCTTTTGGGAGTCTTCACACTTCAAACATGTGAATAGGTAATGTTAAGTAACATTTTATTACATGAATGAATGTGATGATAAAAATGTAAAACATACAAACTAAAGATAAAATGAAAAATACTGAAACATTTTTTTTTTGCAAATTTCAGGTTTTGTACTGAAATGTAGTTATGAAACTGTGCAAGCAATTTCAAAATTCTGACTTTTCTCCCCCCGCCCCAAAGTTCCAAAAAGCTGTATAGGACCTACAGTGTCCAGTTCAAGTAAGCTCCTCAGGAACAAAAGAGCTATTCAGCTCCATTCATGTCTGAAGGCATTCTATGGCATTCCCATTCATGGGGGCAGAGCCTCTGTGCATAGTTTCTATGCTCTGTTCCAGGTGAAGACCAGCAAGCCCAATCCTGTTCTTCCCTTTATGTACATATACACATTTACCCTGTAGGTATAGGGATTTAGTGTTAACCACCATTCATTAATGAAATCATATTTGATTGCATGGGAGATGACATAGCAACAACTCATTGATTTTGCAAATAGTTACAACTAGTGGCCTTGGATGGGTATGCACTTCCCCATTCACAGCAAAAGACACAACCAACAAGTCCAGTTGGCTTGCCTGAATACTAGGACATCATATTGGTTGTACATAAGAACCTGCTTTTTTGTGTGGATCTACTGGGGCTAATTTGCTTCTAAATGACATATAAATATACATGTTGTACATATAGAGTGCAGGATATGCCAGTGTATTACTATTTTGGGAGGTTTAAAGTCTAACATTCTAAAATGTGAACTCAGTAAAAAAAGCAAATTCAAAGTGTTTCCTTTTAAAATATGTGTCCTCAACCAAAGCAGGAAACTGAAATTTACACTACATGCAAATCATAATAGCTGGGAACATCATTTTAAAATTCCAGAAGAACTACTGCTGTAGCAGCAAGAAATATCAACACAGAAACAAATTCAGAGTTATTCTCAGTTGTTGATTTAGGAACTAAGTGTCCATTTTGAACAGAGGGCAGAATTTCTACTTTCTCTCTTATGTAACTGAGAAAAGTATCTTTGAGTCAAGAGCCCTTCAACTATTTATGTATGAAACTTTCTGAGATTCAACGTAAGTACTGAAGGGTCAGAGGGATGGCCATTCCAAGCTGCTGTGGGAGGAAAGGAATACTAAAATGTTAAAAAGCTATTTTTACAAAATTCTTAGATGTGAAAATGGTACTGTACTTAGATGTAATTCATACAATGTCTGGAGTTGTCCAAGGTTATTTTCCTGTAGTGCCATTACACAAATCCGTTTACACCTTCCCAAATAGCGCTGCTTTATACATAGCTAAATCAAGTCAAAGGCTCTTGAGTTAGCAGTCATGGGGTAAGGGAATGTGTTCTCCTGTGCACTACAAACTGGTTAAATACTAGGAAGCAGAGTGCAGGAGTAAATAGACAGTTTGCACAATGGAAAGAAGTAAGCTAAAGGGTTCCACAGAGATCAGTATCAGGACTAGTGCCATTTAATTTGTTCATAAATGATCTAGAAGCAGAGGTAAGCAGTGAAATGGTCAAGTTTGCAGATGATACCAGATTTTTCAGGATGGTGAGAAGCAAAGTGGATTGTAAGGAACTCAAAACAACCTCTCCAGACTGTATGCGTGGGCAACAGTGTGGCAAATGAGTCTCAATGTTAAGTGTGAAGTGACACACATTAGGATAAAAAATCCTAACTTTAAATATACAATTATGAGGTCTGAACCGAATAGACAGATTCATGGAGGAGTTCCATCAATTGCTGCTAGTGATGGTGACTTAAGGTAACCACCATATTCAGAGGCAGTTAACCTCTGATTCTAGTGATAGGAAGCAACATCAGGGGAAGTTCACCTTAGTCTCTGCATTCTCTTTGTTGGCCCTCTGGGACAACTGGTTGCTCAGTGTGTGAAATCAAACACTGGGCTAGATGGACCACTGATCTGATCCAGCAGGGTTCTTCTTATGTTGTTACGAATTGGCAGAGACTGGCCAAGAAAGAGATCTTAGAGTCATGGTGGATAGCTTGATGAAAACATTGGTTTAGTGTGCAGCAGTGGTGAAAACGGCAAATGCCTTTTCAATAAGGATTACTAGGACTGAAAAAAATCCAGTTCCCAGTAACATAATGCCTTTCTATAGATCAATGGTGTGGCCATATTTGGAATACTGTGTACTGTTCTGGTCTCTGTATCTCTAAAAGGATATAGCAGTGCTGGAAAAGGGGCAGAAAGGGGCAATCAAAATGATCAATGGGTTAGAGCACATTTATTAAGAGGAAAGATTAAGGTGCTTGGGACTTTTGTGTCTAGAGAAATGACTACTATGAAGGGGACTTGATAAAGGTTTATAAAATAATGCTCTGGGTAAACAAAGTAGATACAGAGAAAATATTTTCCCTTTTCTATAACACAAGAATTCACAGGCACCAAATGAACTTTGTGGGCAGCAGATTCATGACACACAAAAAATACTTGTTCAGTCAAAAAGTAACTTGTCGAATTCACTGCCACAGGATACAGTGATGGCCACTAATTTAGTTAGCTTTAAAAAGGGATTGCAAAAATGGCTGTTACCTATGATGACTAAATGGAACCCCCATGCTCAGATGCAGTAATCCTCTGAGCCAGGGGAAGCAACGGGGGGAATCTTTGGCCCTTGTGTCCTGCCAGTTGATTTTCTGTAGGTATCTTGTCAGCCACTGTGTGAAACAGGATGCCAGACTAGATGGACTACTGTCTTATCCAGAATGGCTATTTTTATGTAGGAGATATAGCAAGTTTTATAAAAGGCACACTGGTGGTCAGCCCACAACAATCCACAAAGTAGCAACTAAACCAAAATGCTATTAAATATTTATTTTAGGAATAGTTTGTAAATGATCCTGGAAACAAACTGGTTAAGATTTGTTTTGATAATTAGTAGAAACAGATAATAGTGAATGGATTCAGATGACCAGCTTTCTGACTATGGCTTTATTATTAGTATTTACCACACACTGGGATCCACATGGAAATATTTTGCTTGGAAAAAGTCCAATATGCAATCATTGTAATAATCAAAGATTGAAAATGGTGCCTTTGCCAAGTGCACTCAAGAAAGCATGCAAGGTTCCAAAAAATCAAAAACACCCAAAATTTATTGCATTAAAAGTGCAATCCTACAAATACTTCCTGGGGCTACGCCCCATTGTAGCACTGAGTTGGATTCTGAGTAAACCTGCTTAGGATGGTACTGCAAATGTCTCATTCTAAAGTGACACCAAGGCCATGCTAAACTCTCAAAGGCTCAGTATAAAACAACTTGAAGTGACTAAACAACTTGCATGATTCCTTAATACCAAAGCGGCTCTTTCCTTAAAATGCCTATGTAGAATAATTGTTGCATTTTCCCATAAGAGAAGGGAGTGGATCTGAATATTCTTTACATATAGCGGTGCAGGTCAATTTAGCTAATACATCTGTGCTGTCGTTTCCACCAAAAAGCCCATTCCCCATGACTGGCTCCACATAGGTAATGTTTTTATTATGAAGGTTGGTCAGACAGCATAGGTACTTCTCACACCCTGGCCCTGATAGACAAAGTTTGAGTCCAGTGGCACCTTTTAAGACCAACAAAGTTTCATTCAAGGTATGAGCTACTGCTTCAGACCAACATGGCTGCTCACTTGGATCTACCTGGCCCTGATGGACAAGGGACACATGCATGGAAAGTACCCACGTGATCAGCTGCAGCATGGAAACCAGTTGTAGAGGATCAGCTTTGTCACAGCAACCACACCGCTACAGGGAACTGGTCCTAATTCAAACTGCTTTCTGGTATCAGGGTGCTGGGTACTGTTCTTCCAAGCATGCTATCCCATTTATTACAATATGTATACAGAACAACTAAAAGTGTGAAAATCCAGTCAAGACTTGATCCCAAGATGTTGCTGGGATGGAGTGGAAATAATTTTTTAGATAGCAGCCAGAAAACAATTTATGTTGCTAACAGAGGTAGTCAGAGGGGCAGAGAAATTCCAAACATCTATCAGCAACCACTCTGGACACATACTGTGGAAACAACAATATTAAGGCCTTAGTTTTGTTCACTATGTTCCATGCCAAAATTTTAATGCTTGGTGTAGCTTTTTAATTCATAATTTGTTGTTTTGCAGCATTCCAGTCAAGAATTCAACAAAACTTTACCTAGAGGCAGACTTCCAATGCAGACCTGTTACATTTGTGGCCCATGGGATATATACAGTACAACAACCATGTGTTGCAGCCTTTCCCCCAGCTTTTGTTGAGTCACAAAATTAGAGGAATTATTAAGTATCTGCCATTTGTCAATACTGTGTATAGCCCATAGGTCAAATATCTGACAGCAGTGGGAATATTAGATTTCATCATCAACAAAATCAAAATTTACAAGCACAATTCAATACAGGAATTAACAACAAAGTAGCTGCTCTTATTAGTTTCATTAACCCCAAAGTGTGTTGAAAACAGTATAAAAAGAGTTGTCTTAAGGGGATAGATTGACAGTACTTCTAGTCTAGGACCGCCAGCCTGGCTGGTGGGCTGCACATGAAAATCTCTAGAATTTCAGAAGAAAGTATTTCCCAGGCTTATTTCCTGAGATCCATTAGAGATCCATCAGATGCAAATAATTTTCTATACAGATAGCACCTGCATGTAAGAAAAAGCAGCTAAACCACACATAGCTCTTTTGCTGTTTGTAGACTACATGGAAAGATAAATGTGCACTGTTTTTCTAAACCTGCCTATATCACTGCATTCATATACAGAAATATTTAGTGCACACATTTGTTTGAGTGCATACACATCAGAAAAGATACGTGGCCAATGTATATGACGATTTCCACAGAGTCTATGCTTTCCTAGTCTGTTTCCAAACTGGGGCCAAGGCCAGACTGGCAATCTGGAGCAGGAGGAATACGGAGGCAAAAGCTGCGGGGGGGGGGGGGGGAATTCCCCGGGGCTGGGCGTTCACACTGGCCAGTGTATTGCGCAAGGATGCTGTTACGGAGCATTCAGACTGCTGCGGAGCGGCCCTGGGTGGGCTGGCCTCCGCAGCTTGTGGCAGGGCTGTTTCGGAAATGTGCATATGTGCACATGAGCGCTCATGCGCAAATTGCCGAAACAGCATGTTCACACAGCCACCTCCACTTGAATCCCGCCTCCTTCTGGTTCACACTGCCTGAAAGCTGGAGGCATGCGGAAGACGGCCCCTGGACACCGGTTTCTCCCGGTGTCCTTCTACAGCGAGAGGAAACCAGCTTCAAAGCGCATAAGTGCGGAAGGGAGTCGAGGGACAGCTGCAGATGTCTGAACGGGCTCCCTTCCCCCGCTTCCCAAGCAGAGCTCTCCCGGGGCAGATTGCCAGTCTGTCCTCGGCCTGGGATTTCCCCTCCCCCACATGGAAAACATGAAGTACCTGCTGTAAAGGAGAATATCCACATGACACCATTCTCTCATCGAGCATGACCTCCAGGATTTCTGGGGATTTTCCCTTTAAAGCAAATTTAAAATTAAACCTGTTTTAATCCAGTTCAAAGGGGAATCTGCAGACTAGTTGTGGGGAATGTCCATGTGGACACTGCTTCTGTTGCTCCTGCTAGGAGGGCAGAACTAAATTCTCCTTTCAAAATAGCATGCGGCAGTGAGCTGCCCCACACCATCCTCCTCTTTCAGTTCTTTAAAGGCTTTTCCCCCTTTCCCTGATGAGCTACACTGTAGTTTTACAGCATGGCTTGGCAGAGAAACATAAAGTGAAGGGAAAGGCCTCTGGAGGACCTAGTACTATTGCCATGGTATCTATGCTTTTGTACAGTTGCAGGGGGGCAAATGAGAGGAGAGGGTGTGGGTGGCGGCAGCAGCAAGCAGTGTGGGGACAGATGCCCGTGGATACTGCTCCTGCACTCCCTGCAGATGATACCATGGCAGGGATGCGTTTTCATGTGCCCCTTCATGTGGATGCACTCTAATATCAAAGTGCTGTTTGTATAGGATACTTTTCATGTTCAGAATCTTTACCTGAACATATTCATGGTTAATCCTGGGGCAAAGCATATCTGCAAAGCATTTGCTCAATCACTGAGGTACGAGTCCACTCATTTAAAAATCTTATATGATTTTTTAAATTCCTTAAGGCCTTCCTGTATATTTGTAGAGCATGTTCCTATATACATTTAAAAACTGTTACCTTGTGACATAAAAGATGAATCTACAATTTAATGCATGTACAATAATCCTAATGAAAAAGAGAAGAGGGTTTTACTTCTCTTACCATCAAATGACTCGTGTATTCAAAAACAAGGCAACTGATGTGAAAATTAGGGCATGCCATTAATTTGGGTAAATTTTTACAGAAAAATAAGTTTCCTTTTTTATATATAGTCAGTTCACCTCTATCTTGTCTTCAACAGAATTATTCAGTACCTGTTTCTAGGAGTTACTGAATGTAAAAGAGGAACACGTATATAAAACTACAACTCTGGTTAGGCAACTTTCTGCTTTAAGGATCTCCCTGATCATAATCACAGTCACAGACACAGCAATACATTTTTAAAAATTAGGAATACCTTCATGAAGTATAGTTTTGTTCATCTGTTTTTGTCCTGTATGAATATATAACCGTCTTCAAGGCACTGTATCAGTGCAAGTCTTACAACCCAATGAAAACACGTTTACTCAGAAATAAGTTCCAATGAATTCAATAATGCTTACTTCCTGGTAAGTATGTTTGGAATTGTGGTATTGGATTTATAGATAAACTCCCACTAGCTCCAATTCAACTAAAAATGTTAATAATATTGCCTTATAAGAAGCCTTGTATAAGAATGCATTGAAAATGTAACAAGAAACAAAGCTGGAAAGAATATATGATATTTGTACTATTATCAACAATGTTTCTCTTCACAAAAGTTCCTGAATAGTTTTGTTTTAACAAAAGTACATTTCTTGTGCCATGCAACACAGGAAGGAAAATTCATTTGGTAAACCTTTAAATCAATCAAGACTGAAATCAATCAATTCAGCATCACATTATAGTTACAAATTTAAGTGGTGAAACATTAAAGGCACTGGGTAACAGTTTCAAGACAACAGCTGGGAATCTTTTAAGTGGTTGTTAAGAATTTTGATACATCCTTCATATGATGCTCCATTCATGCAATACTGGAAAGTCTCTGATCTCAAACATAGCAGCATTCAAAAATATTGTGAAAATGTCAGTGACAAATACGTGCTTTCTCAATGTTATACACACTATGTTAAAAAAAAACCCAAATTTGTGAATCTACATTTTTTTATTTTTAATAATTCACATTATCCTAATCTCTAAATTAAAACTATTAATCGTTGATATTTTTTTACTATGCTTTCAGCATCAATATTCCATCCTCAGATATACACAAGAGAACTTTTAACGTGTATTTAAATTGTTCCATGATGCCAGCCTTACCTAAAGGAAAGCAAATCATGTCCCTGATCTCAAAACTTCAGTGTGCTACACAATCCCTAAAATCTACTAGAAAGTGATGAAACAATTCAAGAACTCTGGAGCGTGCCAACTTGTGCAATACTTTATCTGCGTCTCAAATTTCATAGTGAAGCTGTACTTTCAAGACAAAAAAAATGTATAGTAACTATGGAAGCTTAGCATAGCTCTGGGACTAAATAAAGTTTTAGTGGTGTTAGCAGTTTACTCCTTCTAACACAGTGGTCTTCAGGCCATGGATCAGGTCCTCAGCTGGGCTACCTTTCTGCTGCTTTTTGGAAGGATTTGCTCTTAGTGGCATGCATGGAGAGAAAGGGCACCACAACTGACCATCTCTGTTTGCATGAACACTGAGCAGGGATGACAAGATAACGTGACTCAGTGTTGGAAGTTTCTTTTTTACCACAGGCAGGACTCCTCCTCTTCCTGTAAAGTTACTCTGATGTCAGTTCCTGCCACAAGCTAGTACCTCAGTGGGTCTGATACTGTCACCTGGTGGTTAAAGCTGGAAAGGACTGGAAAGGTCAAATAGAAAACTGCAAGTCTTTGGCCCCATCCACACTGTCACTTTTGTCGCTCATTTCTCCCTATTGCTTCAGGTTCCCCCACCCCCCATATGTTTTGTTCTCTCTAGTAGTCCCAGAGGGAGCAAAACACATGTGGAAAAGGGGGAGGAACCCAAAGCAATAGGGAGAAATGAGCAGCAAAAGTGACAGTGTGGACGGGGCCTTTGTCTCCAGACATTTTAGCTCCCAGATTTTAACATCCAAATTTCCAAAGGAAAATACATCCAGGCTCTTCAAGCCTCTTATATTAGGAAAAAGGAAAACCAGAAAGCCAGGATCAAAAGAGCTACTTCATGTAACTAGGAGCTTGGATATACTCATCTTTGTACTTTTCTTTTTTTAATGGCAGACCTTCATTCCTACTCTTTTCAGACTTTTGAGACTCCTGTGAATTTTAAAACAGATTTGCCATGTGGCAGGATGACTGGTGTTTGAGGAACACAAGCTCCCAAATCCCATGGGACACTGGAACATAAGCCAGGAACCAGGAAAAAGTGTCCACAGCATGGTGCAGAGTATTCAGGAAAATAAGATGAACTGAGACTTAAGGCATTGAGTCTTGATTTCACTGAGATCCAAGGACAGTAGAGAGAAAATGGATCCTGCACAATGAATGCTTTAAAGCAGAGGCACCATTCCCAGAGTCCTACATGAAGCTAGGCAACGATTATTAAAAGAACTGAAAGTGGTTTGGGAGACACTGTACTTCCCATAGTTTGTACATATTTCCTTTGTTGCACTGTCAGCTCCACCCAAACAGGTGTCATGAGGTTCCAATTCTAAAGTGGTGTTGTTTATTAATCATGTTTACATCCTGTATTTCTTTCATTGTGGAATTCTAGGTGGCAAACATAGGATCCGAATTAGGTCTCCCATCCAGAGACTGACCAGGCTCAAAGCTGCTTAGTTTCAGCAATATTGCTCTGTTGTGTGCCCTTCACATACATCCTATTTACCAGCAATAACTGTGTTAGAAGTGTACACACTATGAGCATCAAACCACCTTCAATGGTTTGAAAGAAAATAGTCTGTCACTAAACTTAAGGAGGCATTACAGAGCATTGTGTTTGGATCTGGTTTAAAGCTACCAGCATGCATGGCTGTTCATGCATAGAGGGAGAGGACTGTAATGCTATTATTAAATTAAATAGTAAGCCAAAATCATAAATGTTCTCTCTGTTGCATTTGGTTCCACTGTTTAGCCACCCTTCCTTCTTTAATCTGCTTCTGGACAGATTATATACAACACAGCATAGCACCACTAATAAAACCCCACACAACTGGAGGACATTGCAATAATAGAGGATTTACACAAAATACCTAACAGTTACCAAATTGAAAGTTAAAACTGAAACAGTCCTGAACATGTTGTAGTAAGTATCTGGGTTTGCTGTCTCTTCTCTGTTCGGCACAGGTTTACCTGAAATCGATGATGTTAAGTGAAGCAACAATGTGACAGTTACTCTGTCCACAACATCTTGTGCATTTATTAAAATGGAATGTTGAATTTATAATTTCTGCAACACCATCTTCACTGCATCTAAGTTAGCAGCCTTGATGAATCCTGACCCAGTGGAGTCACAAGTGCCATTAAGACTCTAACAAAGAGTGCCACCTACATACTTGTTGTCCTTTGGATTCCTTCATCTCAGTCCAGTGGTTTAGTTCCTCTTCTCCAGAACTGTTCAGCCCTAAAGAAATCCAGCCTATCATTTCCTTTCGTTTCATGCTGCGTTTGTTATACACAGACAATATGAGTGTCACATCAGAAAGCTGAAACAATGCCACCTGAAAAATAAAGGTCTCTTTGTATACTGGATTTGGTTGCCCTCTTCGGATGGATGTCTTGCATTTGGACATCTCTTGACCCATGGAATTCAGCAATGTCAGCTTAACATAGGTATCTACAAAACAAACAATTTGGAACATGAGCTGTCTTAGACAATAGATTCCTCCTTCTAAAATATAACATCTTTAAGGTTATGGTGTATACCATGTTAAATTTGATATAGCTAGCTGAACTTAGCAATGTAACCATACAGAGGAACACATTTAATTTCAGCTTTTACTTACTTAATTGTATTTATTTATTATAACAAGTTTACTTACTTAAAGGTATACCTCATAAACCTTCTCCTGTTTGTTAACCTTTGATTATTTGCATCAAGCGGACACAGATAGCATTAACATTTAGCAAGCTACAACTGGCCACAACACTGTAAAGCATATTAGAGTTTTTAAAAGTAATGTAAACAGGTGAACAAAAAGTGAAATAAAAAATTGCATGTAAAAAAAGAGTAGCGCAGTGGTGGCATAAAGGGAGCTCAAGATGAAATGTTTGCTAAAAAAAATTCTCTGCTTGGATGTGGTTTCATATTCAGTCTTTTTGGCTGTATTTTAAAATACCGAGATATAACAAAATGCGTGGAAAAACTGCTGCTTACTCATGTGAGTAAAGCGGCTTGTGCCTAATTTTTGAACACAGTTATTTAATGCATGGTATGATGAATTATTTGGGCACAGTTGCTTAAGATGCACATTATGGTGCTTTTCAGAAGGACTATGTTCGAGCTGTGATTAAACTATTCAGGCCACAGTCCAAAATCCTACACACACACAGAAGATCCCTGTTCTCTTTTATACAAACCTAGAGCACTTTACTGATCAGAGAAGAGAACAGGGAAGCTTCTGTTGATGTGGAACTCCATGTGTACACTGGAGCCACTGGATCACAGAGATGAATTCATTAACACAACATCTGACACTGTCACAAAAAAGGCTTTCATTGTTATTATAGTGTTTTCCAACTTGCCTGGAGAGAAACATCCTGAACTGGAGTGTCAGGCCTCTGAATACTGTCAGTGGCACCAGAAATTTGTATTGTCTTTCTTACAGACTTCTTACACATAAGGCAATTTTCTGTTCTTTGGTGGTTGTTATTTATACATGACATTGGAAATTTTTGATGGACAAACGATTACAGAAAGACTGTGTCCAGGTGGTTCTTTCACATTTTCACTTCACAGATCATTAAATACCATCATCCATAGTCAGAGATAAGGTCTGTTTCCACACTAAGAGTACAACCATTAATTAATGTACACTGTCAGAAACCAACATGGTGGAGAGCAGTAGAGAGCTTTGCACTGGCAGCTTTCTTTTGCATGAAAAAGACAACACCCAATTAGGTTCTACAGAAACTCACCTCGTATTATATAAACCTGTCCACCTATCAAGTGTTTTAGACAACAGAACAGTCCATCTGACAACAGGGGGTGGAAAGCAGTAAAAGAAATAATGACCAGATGTCAATAGTTGGGTGAGAGAGGATCAAAGGTTAAAGTTTAAGAGGAAACATTATTCACCAGAGTGGAAGAAAACAAAACCTTAGCATTTCATTTTAGAGAAAGGAACCAAACAAAAGGATTGGTGGGTACAATTTAATGAAATGATAATTTTGTAAGGTCACAGTGTAATCTTTAAACCAAAAAAATTACACCATTTCAACTAACAGGATATCTTAATTTTTATACCTATTATGGTTTTAAACATACAAAACACAGATATTCATGCAAAAGATCAGGCTACTGCACTATAAACCATAACATAGTCTTAACAAACCTTCCTCTTTTTCATGCAGGCCCTCTGACCTCTTAAACTAGGGTATTCTCATTTGAGGTCAGTGGGATTACAATTAGGTAAGCAGTCACTGGATTGCACCCTGTGTAAATTACAGACAACACAATGAAAAATAATTGGACTGAAAAGTTAATTTGGCTGGTACACCCTTGTTCTTAATTCATCTACACGCTTACATTTAACACTACTTCATTCATCTGAAATAAAGTGCTGAACCTAAAGAATAGGATCATCCTAAATATAGTTAGAGATGCATGGCTTCTCTACTCACACTGTTAGCACATATTTCCTACTTAACACACCACTGGGGGCAGCTCCAAACAAATACACAGCAGGGGACTGCTGCATAGAGCATTGATGCTTGCAAAAGGGTAACCATGTTAGTCTGTCATAGCAGGGGGGGGAAAGGTCCACCAGCAACTTAAAGATTAAGATTTATTTCAATATGAGCTTTCACAAATCACACTAACTTCATCAGATAGTTTTTCCTTCACATATCAATCTGACAAAATCAGCACATTGAAATAAATGTTGGATTCAGATGGGTAGCCGTTTTGGTCTGAAGCAAAAGAACAAAATGTGAGCCCAGTAGCATCTTTAAAACCGACGACGTTTTATTCAAGGTATGCATTTTTGTGTGCATGCACACATCTTCAGATACGTTGAAACAGAAATTACCAGTTAGTCTTTAAAGTGCCACAGAGTTCTCCACAACACCACAGTGAGAAGGCACAAGAGTTCCCTGTGTGTATCACAGCACCTGTATACATATACAAGGAACCTCATAACAGCTTCTGCACACATATTTATTTATTTGGACATTTATATTTTATTTTCCTTACAACTGAAGCCTCAATGTGGTTTACAAAAACCATAAAAGTACAACAGAAAGAAAGATGGACAGAAAGACAGATACATAAATAGATAGATATGGGTCTCGATTCAGAGATAGCAACAACAATAAACAAACAGGACAGTAGAGGAACCTACTTTTTCATAGCATTATTTTTGGATATTTCTAGTTGTAGAAGTGCTAAAATAGTTCTTTGTTTTGTTTTAAATGCTTGTGAGTACTTAGATTACCCAACTGCAAAGAAGTTGTCCCAGGTCGCAATCAGACGGCTCTTTAGATCTGACCCAGGCACGAGTGCCTGCCAGATTTAACAGGCACGTCCAGAAAGCAACATCTGGGAAATGTGCCACTGCCATGATCAGCCCATCAATTCCTGCCAGGGAGCCATACTTAAAAGATAGTGGTAAAAGTCCGGTCTAAAGCTTGTCGATGGGCCAATAGTGGACTTTCCCCCGTCTGGTCGTTCCAGCGCGCAATCAGACAATTCGGATGTTCTGACTCCAGACCATCCTGAACAGCCACCATTTCAAAAAATTCTTAGCAGTATGCATATAAACGTGTAAACGTGCGACTGCCGCAGAGATCAACTCAATCGTTCCAGACAATTTCATGTTTCTGAAGGGCCCGTGAAACTTATGAACTTTGTTAATTGAAATGGCACCTAGAGGAAGGTACCACTGGTGGTGCTTTTAACATTCAAGTCCGCACATGCGCGGAAAAACAAATAGACGGTGAGGCACACATGCGCATGCACAAACAGATTTTAAAAAAAAAATCTGACCACACAGCTCCTTCAGGTGGATGCCTTCTAGACAATCCACCGCGGAGTCCGCACATGGTAAGGGATTCATGAGGGAGCTGTCCAGTCATGCAACACTGGATAAAAAAAGATTAGGATCAAATTAGAGCTGGGTCAATGGCGGGATTAGCTGCCCGTCTGAATGCACCCCCATTCCTCCAGACTATGTGTATTCTAATGTATTTGCTTTGCAAACTACATTGATGGATAGACCATGATGGAAGGCAGCAGATTTCACCAGTGCTCTTGTGGAGTGAGCAAAGAACAACAAAAACAAATGGGTAAAGGACGACCCTTGAGCTGAATATCTTAAGACATGAGGGTCATGGATGCCAGCCTCCAGGTGGGACTTGGGATCCCTTGGAATTACAGCTGGTATACCCCCAGAAGAGCATTGTGCTTGTTAGTGCAGAATCTATTTGTGGTCCCCAGCTTGAGGGATGTCTGGCTGTCCTCGACCAGAGCCAGGGTGTTTTTCGCCCTGGCTCCAACTTGGTGGAACTTTCTGCTGGATAATATCCGTGCCCTGCGGAACTTGTGACAGTTCCACAGGGCATGTAAGGCAGGGATGTTCCACCAGGCATTTGACTGAGGACAGCGATAGTTGCATCCAATGTTCCCTCTAAGCTGTGGAGTCTTGTGAGCAAAAATTCTACTTTGTGAGCTACTGGCATTAAAGTTGTGAGCAAGCAATTTGGCTACTGCATAAATTAGTTTGCTCTGGGGCCATCCTTCCTGAGCTAAGACAAAAATGTGTGAGCTGGAGGCTAAAGAACTGTGAACTAGCTCACACTAACTCAGCTTAGAGGGAACACTGGTTGCATCCTCTGGCACTTCTGCCCCCCCCCCCCCCAATGAGGCAGTGGCACTGTTGAAATTTTAACATCATCTTTTAGGTTAATTATTGTGTTTTACTGGTTTTTATATTTTAAATCCTGAATCATATGAATTATCATGTTGTACACAGCCCTGAGCCCTGCTCTAGTGGGGGTGGGTGGTTAAAATCCAAATAAATAAATAAATAAATATAAATAAAATCTCCAGACTACAGAGATTAGTCCCCCTGGAGAAAATGGATGTTTTGGAGGGGGGACTCTATGGCATTGTACCCCACTGATGTCCCTGTCCTCCCCAGACCCCATCCCCAAACCTCTAGGCTTTTCCCCACCTGGACCTGGCAGCCTTCCCCCCCATCCCCCACTTGTGGCTGGGGGGGGACCCTGGCAACCCGACGCTTGAGGATTCCAACTCACTAACCCTATCGGCAGATGTACAACAACTAGAAAAATGACTTTCACACTAAGGACACATAAAGGACAGGTGGCTAATGGTTCAAGCGGCTTAGACATCAACTGGGACAAAACAGAAAAGAGGCTCCATTGCAGTACTGGGTGGGATAGGGGAAACTTCTTTGGTAAATCATTAAGAAAAAGAAAATATTCCCACTGTGTGAAAATGGATCTGCCTGCCATGTGGACATGAAAAGCAGCCATTGCTACCAAGTGTACCTTAACTGAGGAAACAGACAGACCACCTTGAGCCAGGGATATGAGTTATTAAAAAGTGTCACCTAGAGGATGGGAAACAGGACTTAGCTCTTTCTTGTTGGCCCACATAATATATTTCTTCCATTTGAAAGAATAACAACACCATGGGGGTGGCTTCTTGAAGCTCACTAAAAGTTCTTGGATCTCGGCCAAAAAAGAGAGGTTTAGAAATTAATGAGCCACGCTGTCAAATGTAGGTCTAGGTCATTTGGGTAACAATAGGAGTCCTGGAAGAGCAGATTCTTGTCTGGGAGAAGGGGGTAATACTGATCCCAGGAGATCTCTAGTAATGTGCAAACCAAGCTTGTCTGGGCCAAAAGGGTACAATGGGAATGACTTTTCCCCACCCTAATTTTGCAGAGTACTCTAGGGATCAGAAGAAGCAGCTAGAAAACAGAGAAAAGGGGGCCTGTCCATTGTGTCTGAAAAGCATCCCGCAGTGACCCAGGGTTCATCCATGCCAGGGAGCAACACAACTTACATTTTTTGTTCACTCTGCTTATGAACAGGTCTATAGTTGGAAATTCCCACTGTGGTAACAAATGGAAGGATATGACTTAAATGTAGCTTCTACTAATGTGGCACTATCAGAGGCCAGCTGCAGGTGTCTGCCAAAAATTTTATTGCCTCCTGACAAAAGGTCAAGGAAGCAGTCCTCTCTTGCTTGTTCAGACAGAACTTAGTAATGACATTGTTCTTCACAACTTCAATGACCTTGCCTGCTATGTGAGATTGAAAAGACCAGCCTGTGTTCTGCACCGCCTGAAGCTCCAGTATGTCTATTTGAAGGTAGGCCTTGCAGGGGGAACCATGTGCCACTGGCTTTCAGGTGGCCAGAGTGTACTCCCTAGCCCATGAGGGAGGCATTGGAGGCATCCCACCACTGGAAGGAGTGAACAACAGACCTGGGAATATTGAGTCTCTTGCTTCAGGGGTGCAGGAGCAGGTTGAATACCCAAAGAAACCACATTTGGAGGGGTCTTATCTGCAGATTCATGAAGGAGACCATATTGGTTTGTCAACATGAACAGGCCCAGACGCCTTTGAATGAAGAATGCTGGCTGTAGTCTGCAGCGTCGAAATTTGTGTATGACACCTCGAATGGTGAATACTTTTTTCTGGGGAGGGAAAACTTTGGCTTGGGAGAAATTCAAAACTGCCCCTATAAAGGCCACTCTCTGTGGGTTCTAGGATTGATTTTTTAAAAAAAATGGCCTGAAGGTGGAGGCCTTTGAGAGTATGAAAGATCAACTGGATGTGGGTAAGGAGCCTGTCTTGTAACTGGGCAATTATTAACCAGTCAAAACGGGAAAATAGTGCAATCCTACCTCCTCCGGTGGGCAATGACTACAGCAGTGACTTTTGTAAAGACCCTGGTGTCAATCTGAAGGGGAGGAAGGCTGCCCCACACTGGAAGTGAAGGTACTTTCTGAACTTGTGTCTTATAGTAATGTGGAAATAGGCGTCAAGGTGGTCTACAGTCATCTGGGAGCAATATTGGGTGTATGTCCAAAAACAAAATCATTCTGAACCTTATTATTAGAAGAAAGGCATTCAGCTTTCTGAGATCAAAGTTTGGCCTTTCCCCCATTTATTGTCTACCAGAAAACACCTGGCATAAAAGCCAAAGTGCTGTTCATTCACAGATACTGGTTCTATAGTCTTCTTTCTGAAGAGGGTGATAACCTCTGATAATAGCTGGGGATTGGGTATGGGGGGATGCACTATGGGCAGGAAGTATCATGGAGAGCTTAGGTATTTGGTGATATATCCCTGTGAGATAATGTTGTGGACCCAATAGTCTGTAGTCATATCCTCCCAGGTGAGATGGGTTTTCCCAATTCAGGCAGAGGAGGAGAAGTCAACAAGTGGTTATCAAACAACCTGCTTAGGGGCTTGCATTGGCCTCACTGAGGTGGCCCTGGCTTTGCCTTTCTGGGAGTTATCTCCTCCTATCCAGAAGTGCAGGCTGAGAGTAGGAAAGGTTTGTGGTTTGAGGTGGAACCACTGGAAGCTGGAAAAACTGGTAACACCTCCCTTGGTTGTAAGGATGGCATGGCCTGTAACAAGGCCTACTTCTTTGGAAAAGTTGCTGAGTAGGAATGATATCCAGCACCCTGGCAATTATTTTATTTTTTTAATAATTCTTTCAAGGGCCTCATTTCTTTTAGAGCCTAAAGAGTTCTGTGCCACTGAAAGGAAGTTCCTCCACTTTTGCACATGTCCCATTCAGAAGGGCCATGGAGCGTAGCCATGAGAACCATCTGAGGGAATCAGCAGTAGCCGGTTTATGGGCACAACAGTCTGCTTCATGTTTAGCAGACAAAATCTGCTGCCTTGAAAGTTTAGTAGCCTTGATCTGCAATAGCTTACATATTTATTTTACAAAATTTATATCCTACTTTCCTGCTCTTATAAGGCCCACCAAGGTAGTTAACAAATTAAAACAAATTAAAACATATATAACAAAATCACATCTTAAAAACCATTAAAACCAACAAAAATACATACAAAAACATAAAAACAATTAAAACTTATCACCTTATTTTCCTCAAGTATCAGAGGCTTGGTGTAGTGGTTAAGTGAGCAGATTCTAATCTGGGAGAACCGAGTTTGATTCCCCACTCCTCCACTTGCAGCTGCTGGATGACCTTGGGCAAGCCATAGTTCTGTCAGAGCTGCCCTTGAAAGAGCAGTTTCTGTCAGCCCCACCTACCTCACAGTGCATCTATTGTGGGGAGGGGAAGGAAAATGAGTTTGTAAGCCGCTCTGAGACTCTGGATGAAGAGCGGGGTATAAATCCAATCTCATCTTCTCTTCTCTTCTTCTAAATAAGGACAATTTTTTCCCCAGAGGAAAAGCTGATAGTGGGCTATAATGGCCTGGTAATTTAAAATCTTGAAAACCAATGCAGTAGATGCAGAGACCCTCCTGCCCACACCATCAAATGCTGCCTCGAGTTCAAGATAATGTGCTATGCACAACAGCTGCTCTGTGTAAAGGCTAAAGTCCTCACTTGGACAAATTGATGTAGGATCTGCCACAATATCTTCCAGAGATGGTTCCAAACGCAATCTGGTTCAGAGTCAACCTAGAGAGGTTGATCATAGATGGGGTTAGCGTCAAGGAAAGCAGCTTGATGAACCTCTGCAGAGGGTACCAAGTTTGGATCCCTTCTCAAAGAAGCAGATGGGGGTGAATGCTCAGATAACAATCTGGGCCATAAGGATCATAATCAGCACAGGACTCTTGAACCTGGTAGTGCTTGTGTTTTGATTTCTTGGGGAAAAAACTCCAAGGAACAATGGCCAGAAATAGGTAGACCACTAGCCTGGGACAAAGACAAAGATCAGCCTGATGTCAGAACCGACCTTGGAACTGAGGGAACCAAAATGTGGAGGTCTGCTCCTAAGGAGTGGTATACCCCTCAGATGCCAAGCAAGAGAGGGCTTTTCCCCACCACACAGCCTTTAAATGGGAAGCCCTAACATACTTAGCCTTAGGCACGAAAAGCTTCCTAATGGGGCACTTGGAAACATGCTGTTCCTCTCCGAGGCTGGTTGTCCATCTGCAGAATTTTCACCCACAACCCATGCATTTCTTGAACAGAGCTTTTGAGGACATTATGCCTCAAAAACAAAGACAAAAAGCCCAAGGCCACCGAATAGCTGGGAAACTGGATGCAGCTTTCAGGCACTTTGAAAAGTTGGCAGAAGAAATTTGGAGAGGAACTCCACCATTTGGCCCCCCACAGCAAAGACAAATGCACTGAAGGAAATCAGTAAACAGACCTAGGAAAAACACAACCTCTCTCTGTGGCATCAGAGAAAGAACTAAGCGATGGTCTGAAAAGTGTAGGAAACCATCTGTGAGGGAGAGGGGAGGAGTGCCTCATGAATTCTTTCTACATCTCCCCTGGTAGGCCTGCATAAGCACACTACACACATGGGACTGCAAAGGCATATCATGGTGATGAATTAGATGTTATGCTTGACAGAGAGCTACTGCTGAAAATGAAACATCAGGTCGAGTTCTAATCTCTTTCCCAGTAATCTTTAGAGCACTAACATGGTTCTTGTACTACTGATTATTTTTCGGCACTGGATCATGAATGTGCAGCTACCAGGGATTGGATATGGATGCTCAGACCATGTATGTCTGGTCTCATCTTGTTACTACACGCAAAATGAACTCATATGAACACATGAAGCTGCCTTTGTCTATCCAGATTGGTATCATCGAGTCTTCAAATGGAGATGCCAGATTCTTTAATGATGGATGCCAGGGATTGAACCTGGGACCTTCTATATGTATACTGAACTTAGGGTTGCAAAGTCCTTACTTTTCTGCAGCGAGAGGGGGAGTCCTTCCATGGCCGGGAGACCTCTGGTATGTGCATGAAGCATGCACACTACGATGATGTCATCTGGAAGTGATGTCATTGCGTCGGGCACATTGGGGTGGGACCTCTCTAATTTGAGGGAAAACCATAGTTTTTTCCCTTGAATTATAGAGCATCCCCCCCAAAAACGTGTCCTACGAGATGATGTCACCTCCAGGTGATGTCATTGCGCCGGGCACATTGTCACAGCCTGGCAATTTGGGGGTGGGGTTCCCCCCGGCGGCACAATCCGGGCCAATCCCTGGCGGGGAGCAGGCCACTCAAGTGGGGTTTCCCTAACTGGGAACCCTAACTGAACTTGGGAACCCTAACTGAACTACAGCCTCTACACAAACACATGAAGCTGTCTTGTTCCATGTCAGAACATCAGCCTTGGTTTTGACTTGTCTGGTCAATCTAGCTCAATATTCTGCATCTCTCCAAGATCTCGAACAGAGAAAGGTCTTTCCGAACACCTGCTTCCTCAGACTGCTTAACTGAAGATGCCAGGAAATGGAAACTGGAATTGTCTGCATGAGCCAAAGCCCCCACCCCTTACTTGAAAGGAGTCAGCATAAACCTGCTTTGGTCTGAAAAAATTCAGTGACACATTTGTTCATACTGAATATCAAGAATAATTTTTAACCACAATTTAGAGCACCAGATCTAAAGTGCAAGCGTCTATATGACTTATGCTCTCACACACTTATAAATTCTTCTGTCAGTATCCTCAGAGCTGCGATAGCCTCACTCATTTACAAGTCATCAGCACGCTTTTTTAAAAAGACACTGTAACTTTTAATATTGGCTCGGTGATGTGAGGCATTAATACTTCAGCAATTAATCATTATGATAAAAGTAATTTATTAGTCAGTCCATCATGAAAAATTAAAACGAACTTGTCAAATCACAACTAATATTTTGAATTTTAGATTTCTGCCGTTTCCCAGCTGACTGGCAATATAAAACATGAAACAGATTAGCTGATGATTGCACTATTTCAGTTTGACTGGGTAAGACTAAATGATAGGATTGAAGTCCCCACCACTGAAATCCCCCCCAGAGCATAAGCATTAGGATAGAAAAAAAATCCCACTCACTGGGTGGTCTGTTTGCTGCCAAGTTTTTGAAGTGGCTGCCTTTTATCACTTCTGCTGCTAGTCTTCCAGTTGTGGCATTATAAAGCAGTCCAATGAGGATTTCTGGAGCTGAGCCATGCGCCAGAGACTGACAAGAGGAGGTGCTTTCACTGCAGGACATTTCTGACATGCTCATTTGGGAGTCACAGACCTGGAAGCAAAAGCAAAGCATTTGCCAGCATTTTAAGGAACCAAGATACCCAACAATCTATTCTCAACATTTATTCCTTTAGATTTTAAAAAAAATCTAAACTTGATCTGAACAATTTACAGCAACTTATTTTCAAATAAAAGGGGGGGGTGAGTTTGAAAAGAACAATGCATGCAAAGCTGAAATTAGAATATGGAAAACTCAAGCAAGAAAGACCCCACCACACTTCCTATGCCAGAATAATTGATATCACTAATTAAATTAGTGGCCCATGCTCTGATTGCATCCAAGTTAGATTATTGTGATGTCTTCTATATGGGGCTGCCTTTGAAAATGACAGGCTAAGGCAGGGGTGGGCAAACTCTGGCTCGGGAGCCGCATGCGGCTCTTTCACATATATTATGTGGCTCCCAGCAGGGCGGCTGGGGAAGCTAAATATCATTAGCAAACAAATATCATTAGACAAATTAATATCATTATCAATATCTGCTTTTACCCCTATTGTTATTATTTCTGGCAGTCTCATTTAATGTTAATAAAAAGCAAATTTGCTTCTTTTCCAATAAAAGCAGATAATATTTGTTCATGTCTTGTGGCTCTCAAACATCTGATGTTTATTCTATGTGGCTCTTACGTTAAGCAAGTTTGGCCACCCCTGTTCTAGGTGGCTCTTACGCTGAGCAAGTTTGCCCAACCCTGTGCTACGGTAACACTATCAATTAACTAAGTGAGGAATACAGTTAGATATAGAAACATAGAACCATAGAATGTTAGAGTTGGAGGGGACCTTGCAGGCCATCTAGTCCAACCCCCTGCACCCTGCAGGAGCAAACCGAAAGATAGCCCTACAACATATCCAAAAGATGGTTGTCCAGCCTTCACTTGAAAATGTCCAGAAGAAGGGAACCTGCAAGGATTTGCAGGGAAGGAGAAATCCCATTTCCTCTCATCCAGCTCCTACTTCCCACCTCCTCTGGTGCTGGCCCCCATGTTTATTCCCTCCCCTCTACCCACTCTATCTTCACTTCTCTCCTACCCACACCTGCTCACTTGGTTGGTTTCCCATCCACCCTGATTACCTGCCCTGGTATATATGCTCTTTCCCCTCCTGTCTACCTCTCTACTGCCACAGGCATATGGAGGAAACAGGTGGGGAGAGGAGACAAGCCATATTCAGCTCCATCTTTCCCTCCACATGTGTTCTGGGTAGCCACTGACACCATGTTTTCATGTGGCACTTTGGATAAGTATGGCAATGCCTTTTGCCCTCCCTTCTATTTTTTAAAAAAACAAATCATATTTTCCTGCAAACTGGGGGCTGCAAAATTTCAAATTATAGCCATAGCTGGCCCCATTGTGCAGATGTTTTGATCCACATGGGTACCAGTCCCTGTCTATTTGATATAAGGATAATAAGGTTAAGAATGGGTACAAAAAACTAAAGAGACTTATCAGCTGATTAAACTGATGGCCTTAAGGAATGGAAAGGATTTAATTGAGCTGCATTGCTGAGTAGGATCTTTATTTTATGTTCAGCTGAAGTATAAACTTCGTATGTAAAATATCTTTTAATAAAAAAAGGATAATTGCCTTGTGGGAGACATGCTCCTCTACTCTCCCCACAAAATCATATCAGTTTCAGTTCTGTGAACATGGAAGTTAATCTGATTTGGAAACTTATTTTACTCTGACATCTGTACTTTGCCTAGTGGTAGTATGATTTTATACAGGCCAGACTTGAGCCTTTTGCCTGTCTTTGCAAATACTGAAGCAGTGTTCCCAATCTATAGCAAGCCCATGAGACAGAGGAAACTTCCCTCTTTGTGCACCTGAAACATTTTTTACTATCATGTCCTAGCCATTAATTATCCATGCCGTTACTGGCTTGCCTCCAAAAGTCAGATTAAAGTATTTTTATTTTAAGTACTAGTAGTCTGGTTCCAATGCAGTTCAAGTAGACTCAGTCTCTCTTATACAGGCCCAGTTCTACAAGTCCAACTTACACTCTTGCACCTTTGTGCTATTCATCTCTCCTGCATCCTCAGTGCCTCTTATAATGCATGTGTGTGTTAAGTGCCATTCAAGTCATTTCCAATTTATGATGACCCTATGAATTAATGACCTCCAAAACAACCTATCATTGACAGCCTTGCTCAGGTCTTGCAAACTAGCAGCTATGGTGTCCTTGACTGAATCAATCTGTCTCATATTAGGTCTTCATCTTTTCCTGCTGCCTTCAACTTTTCCTAGCATTATTGACTTTTCCAGTGACCCTTGTCTTGGCTGTGCAGATTTTTTAAAAATTGCATTGGCAGCAGCTGCAACAAGAGCACAAGGATCTTCACTGCATGTCTGAAGTTAAGTTTGCAAGAAAATATTTTAAAAGAGCATGTACATTCTAAAAGGGTCCTATTAAACAGAGCTTCTGCCTGAAATATCAGAGAGTTATTATTAGAGTTATGCATAACCTCCCCTCCTGACCTTTTTAGTTGGCTCCACTCCCCTGTGGCAGCCACTTTTTGGTTGCACTCACCACCCTGAGGCAGAATTCTGAAGGTTCAAAAAGGTTGGGGATCCCTGATGTAGACACTGAGCAAACTATCTAGAACCCTGCAGGATTTTATAAAGCTAACTTGGGCCACTGTGGACAGTGGGAAGAGTGGGGTATTAATATCTTAATAAATAAGTAAGACTACTAGCCATTAGATACAGCAGTGGTCTCCCATCACCACAATCTGAGAAGTGGCAATCAGGAAGGATGAGGAATCACTGCAAAGCAGTACCTCCCAATCTGGTCCTAGAGAGTCAGTCTAGAAAGATACCATGTTTGATGGTATCAAAAGCTGCATGAAGTCTAGGAGAACCAGCAAAAATGCAGCATCCCTGTCAGCTGACCAAGACAACAGTTTCAGTCCCATACCTATGCTGAATGAAAGGCCTCTTGATAATCCTTATTATACAGAGTGCCTGGAGCTGATATGGCATCACTTGTTTGAGCCAACTGACTCAAAATAGGCAAATTAGAGACTGGTTGTTTAATTCTCCAATAGAATTTTTCCAACTATAGCTTTACAATGGCTACTTTCAAGACTACAGGCAGGTGTCCTTCCATTAAAGAGGCACTGAAAATCTGCCCCATTCACTGGGCCAGTCATCCTCTGGTGCCTTTTACTAGCCAGAATGGGCAAGGGTTGAGTATACAGATTCTTAATGAGGGTAGGTTAGGCCACTCCTGATATTGGTAAACATTAGAGTAACTGTAGTACACTGTCAGGGCGGAGCTCAGAGAACTTTCAGCCTACTGACCTGTGTTCAGTAAAACTGGTTAAAATGTGATGAAACATCACAAAGTAAGATATAAAGAAAGAACTTTAATATAAAACTAAGCATTGATCGATAACTCAAAGAACTATTTACTATCATACAATATGTGACATTGTACCCTCTAATTTCTCCAGAGTGGTCCATGCAAAGAAACAGATTTCCACACATGACAACCCTTCCAGTCTATGCATGAACTCTATATCTAGCCCTTGAATGTGTGGCTGTGCCATGCACACAGCACTAAATAGATGATTACTAGTGTTCACCTGTTTTGGTGATTCCTTGTGTAAGTACCTACCTCCTTCCTCCCTATATTAGTTGGCAGATTTGGTTTCAGCACAGAAAGGAGCTACCCTTGGGTCCCCATTCTTCAGAGTCTTGAAACAATGCTGAAGCAGAATATCAAGTTCTGAAATTCAGTGTTCAAAGTTTTTCTCAGAAAGTAGCATGACTGAATTTGTATATCCTGCCCCCATAACCCCCTGCCCCTCTCCCCCAAAACCCCTCAGAATGAACTTATTGCAAACCAGGAACATGGTATGATAAACCTGACTGCTGGAAATATTTGTTTTATTAAGTTTTTTTTTAAGGAAACAAAGTTTTATTACCTCTACTAAGTGTGGCGCAACCAAAGTGCAACCTTTTGTTAACAGTAGCTAGTTACCCCTGTCATGATCCCCTCTGATCAGTCCAGCAACTCAAACTCGGAATCTTCAAGGGAGGAGCCAAGGCTGAGGAGGACAAGGGGGATCTGGGAGGGCTTGGCACCACGAGGTGCCTGCTGACAATGGTCCAGCAGCACCAGAGGCTGCCCTGCCTCTACAAGGGAGGCCTCACCACCAACCCCTGAAATAGTCAGCAGACCTCTGCTGGACAGGATGCAAACCTGGGCCCACAATAGAGTTGCTAACCTCCAGATGGGGGCTGAAAATCTCCCAGAATTACAATTGATCCCCAGACTACGTAAGTAGCTTGGTTTTATTTATTTATTTTAAACATTTATTCTACTTATCTTGGAGAAAATGGCTGATTTGGAAGGTGGTGTGTATGGCATTATACCCTACCAAGGTCCCTCTCCCTTCCCTAAACTTCACTCTCTCAGGCTCCACCCTCAGATCTCCAGGTATTTTCTGAACCTGGAGCTGACAACCCTAGCCACATATCCCCCCAGAATCCATTCCAGCTCTGCAAGAATGGAGGTGGCAGAAGGCCTGGGCTGGGATGGCACAAAGAAGACAAAGCCCCAGGCAGGTTGCATGCAACCCCTCTATGAATATAGTGATCTGACAATAGTACTTCCTCACAGGTTCCTTGGCCAGAGCACAGTCTGGAGCTCCAGCACCTGCCAACAGTGCAGTTGGGACTAATTACTTCCCAGCCTACTTAAGCTGAGGTCTGGGAAGACTGCCTTGCTGGACCAACCAGTCTACAAGATGCAAGCCTTGTGTTTCCAGTGCCAAGCCCAGTTTTCCTGCATAGACAACCTGACTGCAAGGAGCAGGACAATACCAGTCTCACCAAAATACAAATCTGGCAAGAAATTTACATGGAATGTGGCATGGAAAAGGTGGTACTCTGCTAGTCTCTTTCTGTCAGTCTCAAAATCCCTTTCACCGGATCTGTAATTTTAAAAATTGTTATTCTTATTTTAGCTGCAATACAACTTCAGCTGAAGAAGACAGGTCTGAACTGAGCTATACTCTTGTCCTAGTCTGTGAAATGGGAGCAGTACCTGCAACATATGGGATTCTAATAGTACAATGAGAACATTAAAAAGAACTATTGTCTCCATGGTTATTAAGTTTTTATTAAAGTGCTTAATTGGTTTGTTTGGGAAATTATTTAAAGACAATTTTTCAAAGGCTTTTTAGTATAATTGGGGGGTTTTGGGGGGGATTCGGTCTCAAGAGGGTAACCTGGTGGATATTCCATTAAAAATAACTTTTCCTGTCATGGGCAAAAAACACTGATTAAAGTAAAATCAAATAAAAATATAATTTCTTTGTTGAGTATAATCAAGAGACTAAAACTCTAGAAAAAAAACCATGTACAAGCTTAATTTATTGCCATAGAGCACTTAAAGTTATATCAAATTTCCTTTCTGAAATCATAAGTGATATTGGAAATATACACATAGGCAAATTATCCTAAGAACACAAGTATCACACTATTCACAAACCAGCTTTGTTCCCAAACTTAAGCCATTTTGAATAATGTATTCTCAAAATGAAATGACAAAACAGAATTTATATGTTCTAGCAAATCAGTGTTCCAACTTCCTCAACAGACATTCAGTAAGGTAAGAATGGGACCCTAGTGCCGTTTTTCTCATTTTATGCACTGTGTGAGGTACTTTTATAAGTCTTCTAATAAAAATTACACAGTACATTTCAGTAAAAAAAATATGACAAGATATATTCTTTCATTTGTCTGGAATGTGCTATGATAAAGCATAAAAAATACTGCCTAGATACCCTTTTTGTCATCCGCATTAGCAACTGACAATGGCACAAGTAAGGTAACTTTTGCCTACAGCCATACTTTCCTGCTACAGGCTGAAAAAACAGTTATGGCTCAAGGAAAACTTTTCATATTATTTGCTCAAAAATATCCAGAGACAAGGCTTTAATCCAACATGAAATTAAAGATACTTACGACCACAAAATTTAGCAGTTTTATGGGTTCAGTGTGGAACTGTGGCCACTGAGTATTTTGGAAAACTAGTTGTTCAGAGGTGGCCAGCTCACAGTCTCTCCCAAGGTTTATAGCAAAACTCAAGAACAGATGTATAAAATAGTGTCCTGTACCGAACCACACTTCCTGAAGACATAAGGGCACTTAAGTTATCAGAAGAGGGGGAGTGGCAATTTCCTCTGATTTCCCATTCCTACTGTTGACCCCCACTAATTAAACTATTTATACCTTGCCTTTCACTTGTGGCTTAAGGCAGCTTACAATTCCAAATTAAAAGAACACATAATACAGTAAAACCTCACTATTCTCCTCCCAGCCTGCAGGTCAAATTCCATTAAAAGCCCTGGGAAATCAAATGGCGTTTCAGGACTTCCTCCTGAGAAGCAGACTTCTAAGGACAGTGCCCCCATTACCTTATTTTGGAGCCCATTCCACTGGATGGGAGATACTACTGAAAAAGGACTGGGAAATGCCACTGCCAAGTGGACAAATTTTAAGCAGGAGAACAACCAGAAGGTGGTAGTTAGAGGACCATAACTGGTGCACAAGACATATGGGTAGAGAAGGTCCTTCAGATATGTGAGTCTTGGGCCATGAAGGGCTTTAAAGGTGCTGCAGATACTGTTTCCAAGAATCCACTGACTCCCCCAGGAACAAACCTTTGGTCAGCTCAGTGATCTACAGCAGGAGTAGGGAGTCAACAGATTCTGCTGTTCCAGAAGCTTAAATATTAGGAACTGTGTGCTGTTTTAAAGAAATCAAGGAAAACTTATCCAGCTTTCTTGCTTTCCCAGCAAAGCACATGCTGTTTTCTTCCCTTTCTGCAAAGCGCATAGAAAAAGTATATGGTTCTGTGTAGCCTTACTATTGGTAGGGTGAGGTCAGCACAGAGATTTGTGTGTGCATGAATGAAATGTTGCTAATATATTTCAAGGATCAAACCTGAAGCATGAGCTGACTTGCCCTAAACAAGTCCTCCGTAACTCAGTAGAGGACTTCGTGATTTTCATGCCCAAAGGCCTGGGCTCATTCCCTGGCATTTCCAGTTTTAAAAATTAGCAGGGCTCAGAAAAACTTCTAGTTACTAAGCAGCTATCCATTAGAACAGGAAATATTCAGCTAGATGGCTCTGTCAGAATGCAAGGGAAGTTCATGTGCTTAGAACTAACAATCACACCCCCTATACTTTAAAAGCAAGTTTAAATAAAATGTTTATAGTGTCTGTATGTGGCCTATATGGTCAGGTTTCAAAATATATGGTCACAACTCACAAGGCTCACCCCTTGATTGGAAAGGACTATGAACTGGAGACTGTGAGAAATTTCCTTATTAATTAATCATTTCAGCCAACCACTGGCTGAACAGAGGAGAAAAACCCTTCAGAGCTGCTTGTAGAAATAGCAGAAAACCAGCATCACAAAAATCCTGTCTAGTATTCAGTTGTAAATCCCCATTAGCTATTATTGTCTATGGATACAGACTGGTGTCTATCTATAGGGGGAAATCCTTTGCACTAGAAAACAGCATGAAAATCAGTTTATACAATAACCATCATGTCTGTTCCTTTGTGCCACTCATCAATTAGAATTCTTAAGTTTGAGCTATGAGATTAAAGTAACCAATTGGTTTGCTTTCTGGCTAGTGCTTTGAGATAAACTGGAAACTAGGTGGCTGTAGGTGATAGCAGCTCTATAAGCTCCCACTTTTGAAAGAGGAGGGAAAGCAATTCCACCCCACTTCCCTGAAGCAAAGTCTCTGCTCTCTTTCCCAGAAAACTGAGAAGGCTCTGTTTTCACAGACTTTAGGGGGGGTCCCGGGACTGTTTGATAAACAAGACTGAAAATAGTAAAGAGGAAAAGTCTAACTGGAGCTTAAGAAATCAATACTGGTTTCTCTCCTTAAAAAATATCCTGTGTACTTACCCCCATTAACCTCCTAGCAACTACAGCTTTTCAGGTCTTGACTTTGCTGACAGTTGTTCAAAGCAACTTGTTCAGACAGGCCACTTACATTATCCCAGAGAGCTCACACATTCCAGTGCAATAACACTCAGCCTATATTACTCAGAAATTGTTTACATGACTGGCTATGACATGAATTGCAGAAGATAAAACGATGTGCACACTCTGGGATAAGGGCTTGTTATCCCAGACTTCCATGAAAAGCAATTCCTGCAGTGGTACTGGTTCTCCTTGACCAAAAATCATAAACACACTAACCAGGGATCTCCAGTTTTTTTCTTTCTCTGCCTACAGTCCTGTAAACTGACCCATATTCTCGAGAGAGAGAGGAGATTTCTCGGGTATTCAGACAAGAAGATCCTTGCTTCAAAAGAGGAGAGTAGCTCTCATTCATCAGACATGCAATTTAAAAGATTTAGCAAACATTTTTCATCATAAACCTTTTTTGTATATTATTACATTAATACAGTCAGTGGACACAAATTGAAGCATCTCACTGCAATTCATTTGGATGTGCAGCCTTGAAGATTCTTACTTTAACAGCAGCTGGCTTAATAAAATGCCTATTTTATTAGGCACTGCCTACAGTACGGTGTGTTATCGTTTAAGAAAAACTGTTACTGTTACTGTCAGAACAAAGTTTGAGTCCAGTGGCACCTTTAAGACCAGCAAAGTCTTATTTGTTGGTCTTAAAGGTGCCACGGGACTTAAACTTTGTTCTGCTGCTTCAGACCAACACAGCTACCCCACCTGAATCTACTGCTACTGTCATTTGCAAGTTGCCTAGAATTTATATGAAATAAGTGAAATACAATATTTAAACCAATAAAATGATTCTTTGTATATATATCACCTTTCAGATTAAACAGTGATAAGCATTTCCTGCCAGGAGGCAGGTGTCAGACGTTGCCAAGCTAATGTAGACTAGTGGAGGAGATACAGTGCTGTGAACCAAGTCATAATGATCAAGGTGGCCTTTCTCTCAGTCCTCAGCTGCAATATGGCTGTAATAATAATGACATACTTTACAGGATTCTTGTAAAGATTCTTGTGGTAACATATACAAAGCAGATTGCCCGTTAAATTACTAGAGGAAGCACAAGTGCTGCAATCCTATGCACTCTTACCTGGCAGTAAGTCCCACTGAATACTATGGTATGCTTCTTCCTTCAACATCTCAGTCTGTCTGGTACAAACAATGGCACCAGCCTCCTCAGTTCCATATATCACAGCACTATAGTTCAGAACTCAGCTACCAATAAATAAAGACAAATCACAGAGCTCCACTTCTAAAGGACCTCTGGAGCAACTCCCTGACTCATCTACTCTTTTTCTTCTTTGGGACTCAAGTATTCATTCTCTTTAGTGACTGACGCTATGACTTCCTTCCAACATGGCAACATACCTACCCCAACAGCTGGATGTTGACTATCATACAGTTGAGGGATGCAGTCATCTACCATGCTTGCTTTTCTCCTGAACATTCTAGACCATTTGTCCTGCTCCAGCACTGATTCCAGAAGTCCACACATGTATGCCTAAGAGACTATATGGTTTGTTACACCATCAGATCATAAACTCAAGTTCTATTCCTGGGACTGAGAGACCCCCAAAAGGGATGGTGGCCTGACATCTATATTCACACTTCACCTTGCATAGATCTTCTTGTACTTTTCTGAAAACCAAATGGAATAGATTTCTGGAGCAGGCAAGGGATCAGGTTCATGAGCAGTCGCCCCCACTTCATCAGATTCCATAAGTATGCCACAAACTAGAAACTGACATAGCAAATTGTATGGTGATTGAACTAAAGCAGAAAGACCTAGCCTGGAAACCTCAAGCATTTCATCTATCTCAGGGTTGTTCCACTGACCTCTCTGCAACCCCAGATCCACTTTCACATGATCAGGAACAATTTCTCCACAACGCATGGCAGTTCCTCTGCCCAGAGAATCTTGAACTGTTCCTGTAAGCTGTACACAGCATTATTTCTTGCATGGAACCCATCCAGAGGCATTGCTATGGCACTAGATTGTTGTGTTTCTGTATTTATGAAGTTGCAGGGTGGGATCCTTCATCATGTCCAGTGCAAGAATATCATGAGTAGTCTGTGCACTTTTGTTCCCAACATTTCTCTACATCAAGTTTATATCTCTGAAGTCTCCAGATATTGAATAGCTGTGGCACAGATTACAGGTATCTTTTAGGAGGGAAGGGGGGTTATTTGGAGTTTTATTTTATTCTGTATGTTTTAAATTGTTACTTGGAAACCACACTGAGCCACAAGGAAACGCAGTATGCCATTCAGAAGAAATGCCAAATGATCTCTCCTTAAACTTTAGCTAGCCTTTTGTCTGCCAGTGCTTGAGTCTCAAATAATCCAGAGTGGTTTCCGTCACAATGCCTGTCTTTCTGCTGCAGTGCTTAATTACTTGGCAAAAGGTCTGCCAAAAAAAAATCCAGTTTATCTCCAAATCAAAACTTTCTCTTGAAACTTACTTGATCATTGCAGAAGATAAAGAAGATCATTCTATTACCTTAAATATCTGTTTCAGAGGGCATTTATTTATTTTTATTTAACTAATTTATACCCCACCCTTTTCCCCAATGGGAACCCAAAGCAGCTTACATCATACTCCTGTCCTCCATTTTGTCCTCACAACAAACTTCCATTTTGTCCTCACACGTGGGACTCCCAGATACTAGTCAAACAATCTTAACATCTGCAGCAGAACAGATAGATTCAACTCCAGTAGCCCCTGGAAATCAACAAGGTTTTCAGGGTATCTGTTTTATTTTCTAGTGAGATTCGAGAATGCTCTAATGAGGGTCACTTCTAAAATCTAGCTGCCTGTGAATTCAACAAAAATTAGGTCCGCTTTCTGATAAGCCAGAGCACAGGCTGGTCTTAAAGCTCCCATGGAAGGCATCCTAATATGTTCGCCCACTCAAGTTCTGACAGGCAAAATCACGGAGAATGTTCTCAGCAATGCCACTTGTATAGTGACTGGACGGAAACAGTGGGAAGCTGCTTACTTCACAGCTAAGGGCATGCACAGAGTTGCTCTACAGCCCAGACTTGAACTCTTGCCGTTTCTAGAGATGCTGTGTCAGATTCTTTATCTTATTATTGGATTGAACAGAGACCATGAAGAAAAAACACAGGAAATCTACTTTAACAATTAAAGCCAACAGTCTGATTGTAAAACTAGTGGGAACACATTGACATTATTTGGACACTTCATGCCAATACAGTTTTTTTCAGATCAGGGTATACAGCAGTGGTTGTATGAGGACCACTTTTTAATATCAAAAAATTTCATGAAAATCCCACATTATAGCAGTTGTACTATTAGTATCCTAAATACATAATACCCTTACACATTGGCCATTTCCAGCTCTCCCATTGGCTGTGCTGTGCGCTCCATCAGCCACTGGCCCATCAACCACCACTCAAGAGTACTCGAGTGCTATTGGCTGTGGGCTGGGTCCACTCCTCTCGCCTGTCCACTGCCAACCTAGACACTGTTCCCTCAGAATTAACTGCCAAACTGGCTGTCTCTCCTGATGAAGACACTTCTCCTGCGGCTGGACCGTTTGCTTCAACCTCCTGCTGTGTGGCTGGCTTTCTCCTAGGGTTGCCAATCTCCAGGTGGGACCTGGAGATCTCCTGCTGTTATAATTGATCTCCAGGTGACAGAAATCAGTTCCCCTGGAGAAAATAACTGCTTTGGAGGGTAGACCTTATGGCTTTATACCCTGCTGAGTCCTTTCCCTCCCCAAATGCTGCCCTCAACAGGATCCACCCCCCAGATTCTCAGGTATTTCCCTAATCAGAGGTGGCAACACTTCTTTCCCCTCAGTACCTGTTGCTAAGCAACCAAGCTTGGTTCTGTCAGTAAAATGTGGGGCTTTTGGGAGAAAACTCATTGAGGCCAGTCCTGACTAGGGTTGCCAGCTCCAGGTTGGGAAATTCCTGGAGATTTTAGGATGGAGTCTACAGAAGCCAGAGTTTAGGGAGGGGAGCAGCCTCAGCTGAACAGAATGCTATAGAGGCCACCCTCCAAAGCAGTTATTTTCTCCAGTGGGAGAGAAAGATCTGTTGTCTGTAGTTCAGTTGTGATACCAGGCGATACCATAGCCAGTGTGATGTACTAGTTAGTGCTCCAGAGCAAAGTCTGCCAGATCCAAGTTCTTGCTGTGGAAGCTGAGTGGGTGATTTTGGACCATCCACAGACTTTCATCCTAACCTACTTCACAGGGTTGTCAAAAGGGGGAAAGGAGAATGATGTAAGCTGCTCACTGCGGAGAAAGACTGTACAAATGCCCACATGTACACTTTTAGCTCAAAGAGTAACTCCTGCTCCAATTTGGAGTAACTCTGCTGAATGTTTGGTTGTTGCTGCTGTATTAATTACAATAAGGAATGTGTCTGTACTTTGATTCAATACTCCTGGCATTTGCTTAGAATAAGTCTCCCCACCACACACACACTATTGTACCAAATCACTCAACAAACTCTATATTCCTTTTAAATCAGGTCTCTGTCATCTTTTTTCTGCTGTTAACTTGCTACTCACAGCCACCTCTTTGGGTAAAAGATCCCAGTTTCCTGCACCATGCACAAAAACGAAAACTAATTCCCCATGTTAATCTGAACGTATGTTCACGTGTTTGGGCGGTAGTGGTGACAGTGGTGATTAAATACCCTTATGGTAACACAATGAGTAATAAAAAGGGTGATTATATAGATGCATAGTCCACTATAAGTATATGTAATTTTATACAGCTGCAGACAAAACTTTCATAGTCAAAATTCAAAAATAGTTGAATATAATGACTATGGCCATTTTAAAGGAAAGTCTGAATTGGTATGGAGTTGAACTCGACTGCAACTGAACAACAACAACAAGTCCAGCTCTTAAGGGGTTGAATATGCAGACAGGTTGGGTTGATCTGACTCAGGACAGGGAGCTGAAGTCACCTGCAAGGACAGAACATTCAATAGGTAGTTAAATACATAGGGCTGCTCAGTAGAAAAGATTATACCCAGCCTTAAGTCAGAAATGGAAGAATGACATTGAAGCAGAAAAGAGTAGGCAAGCTCCAGATACTTCCCAGGGAGTAGACTACCTGTTCCAAGTAGCTCCTAAGTCCAAGTGAGTTCTCATATCACTCCTGCCATGTGCCTTACTATCCCAGGTTCTACTACCTCTCTAAAGAACAGAAAACCTTAAAGCTCCTTACCTTCAGCCTTGCAAGCCAAGATTGCTTTGTTAACTGTAGGCAGGCATTTGGTCAGCTCTGGCAAGAGAAGGGCTGGGGGCTGTGAGGCCCCCGGCCAAGGGAAGTGGCTCCTCAGGGGGATCCAGGTTGTAGGGTGATATCTTAGAGGTTCTAGCTCAGAGGGCTCTTGTCCATTTTTGGAGATCTTTGGTCAGTTTTGGAGATATTATCTAGCACTTCCAAGACCTCTGCCACCAAACTTCAGGGCCTCCAAATTTTTGTATTTATTTATTAGCATCAGAGTCTGTGTTTTGGTCATTGATGGAGGCTTGGTTCATGACAAGATGGAAGCAAACAGATGATAATACATAAAATTGAAAAGTAACTTGGCTATGAAATCTAACACTGAAGTGACTAGAAAGGTCTTCTAACCCATCAGACAGCTGACAAATGTGCCAGTACTTTTAAGTACTAATGGTATAAGTAAGTGTTTGATTTAAAAGCATTTTATGTCATTGCACACTTATTCTCCTTGATTTAATACTCACGGAAACACTGTATGCTGGCTCCAGTATCACTGGTACTGACATCTTCCCTTGAAGATTTAATTTGGTTAAATAAAATATCTTTTCTCCTAGAATCCTCTCTCTTTTCATACGGCGTACACTGTATAGTCTAAAGCGTACTGCATAATTCCCAATCATCTCAGATTCAATATGATTAAATTTAAATGTCTCTGTGAAGACAGGGCATGGACCCCGCTGGATGCTGGTTTTTGCTCTCTGCTTCTTGATAGGAAGAAGAACCAGGTGTACTTGCCATGAACTTCCGCTTGTCCTGTTATAAGTAGGAATGTCTGTGGCAGCTGTCACTGTTACCAGAAGCTTCTGTTCCTGCGAGTCATAGTCAAAAGTCACATCCAGAGTGCCATATTTAGCTTCTGGTTCAGGATCAAAAGATTTAGGGAGCTGTGACGATGATCCTCGAGCTGACACTTCCTAAATGAAACAGAAAAGAGAGGCTGTTACATATATGTGCTCCGGTTTATATATCTATAACTATATTGATGCGTTTGGTAAAAACATACAATCATACACCTTTGTATTTTGTACTAAAATCATCCTCAAAATGCTTCTGCTAGCCTGGATAGTCTGATGTATTTGCTCATTTCACACACAAGATAATCAAATATTCAATGGAAGATAATCAACTATTCAAGGGAGGACAACATGCTGACAACCAGCCGTGTGAAGAAAGATGCATTTACAGCTTGCCAAAATGGCCAATCAGAAGAGAGAGAGAAAGACAGGGCTAAAAGCAGGGCTATTTTTGGGCAGGAATGCACAGGAACGGAGTTCCAGCTGGCTTCTGAGTTGGCCACACCTACAGCCTCCCCCCCCCCCCCAGTTCCTCAGGCGCCTTGCTAGCTGTGGGGCACCTGGGGAAGCTGATCCAGAAACTGCCTTCCTTCCCTTGGGTTCCCCATATGCCCCACAAGCCGCAGGGCACCTGGGGAAGCCGATACTGGGGAGTTATGCTGTCAGGGGTGTGGCCTAATATGCTAATGAGTTCCTGCTGTTGGGTTTTTCTACAAAAAAAGCCCTGGCTAAAAGAGTCAAAGCAGTATGATCCTAAACCTTTGAGCTGAAGTAGTTTTTTCAAAAGGTTGAAGCTGCAAGACAGTGCTGGGGAGAAGGGGGGTGGGGGATTAACAATGCAATCCTAAACAAAGTTACACTGTTCCAAGTTATACTGTTACTCAGGGGTCCTTTCGTAAAAAAAGAGGTGCAGGAGCTCATTAGCATAACTCATTTGCATATGCCACACCCCCTGACGTCACCGGAAGTGTCAAAAGGCCACACATCCCTGACGTCATGGGCAGTGTGTCAGAAGGCCAGACGGGAGGGAGAGAGGGGGAAGGAAAGGAACAGGAAGGAAGGTAGGTAGGTGGGGGAGAGAAAAGAAAGAAAGGAAGAAAAGGAGGGAGGGGGGAAGGAAGAAAGAAAGGAAGGAAGGAGGGAGGAAGAAAGGGGAAGGAAGGAAGAAAGAAAGGAATAGTAAGGTAGGTAGGTAGTTGGGAGAGAGAGAGAAGAAAGGAAGGAAGGGGGAGAGAGGGAGGAAGGGGGGAAGGAAGGAACAGTAAGGTAGGTAGGTAGTTGGGGGGAAAGAGAGAGAAGAAAGGAAGGAAGGAAAGTGGGAGAGAGGGAGGAAGGGGGGAAGGAAGGAACAGGAAGGTAGGTAGGTAGTTGGGGGGGAGAGAGAGAGGAAAGGAAGGAAGGGGGAGAGGGGGAGAGAGGGAGGAAGGGGGAAAGAAAGGAAGGAACAGGAAGGTAGGTAGGTAGTTGGGGGAGAAAGAGAGAAGAAAGGAAGGAAGGAAGGGGAGAGGGAGGGAGGAAGGGAGAAGGGAAGGAAGGGGGAAAGGAAGGAACAGGTAGGTAGGTAGGTAGGTGGGGGGAGAGAGGGAAGGAAGGGAGGAAGGGAGGGGCGCTTCTCCCCCACTAGGGCTGGCGTTTCCCCCCTCCCCTTGCTTGGGCCTGAGTGGCGTTAAGCCACTCAGGCCCGGCTTCTCCCTCCCTTGGGCCCGGGAAACTGTTGAGTGGGGGGGGGGGGTTCTTCCCTGGGCCGGCAGCCAGCGACAGCCCCGGGTAAGGTGACTGGGCGAGGGAGGGGGCTCTCCAGCGGGGCCAGTGGCCAGCCGCGGCCCGGGAAGGCGACTGGGTGAGGGAGGGGGCGAGGGAAGGCAACTGGGCGAGGGAGGGGGCGAGGGACAGGGCGAGGGAAGGCGACTGGGCGAGGGGGCGAGGGAAGGCGACTGGGCGAGGGAGGGGGCTCTCCAGCAGGGCCGGCGGCCAGCCGCGGCCCCGGTAAGGCGACTGGGCGAGGGACGGGGCGAGGGAAGGCGACTGGGCGAGGGACGGGGCGAGGGAGGGGGTGAGGGAAGGCGATTGGGTGAGGGAGGGGGCGAGGGACGGGGCGAGGGAAGGCGACTGGGCGAGGGACGGGGTGAGGGAGGGGGCGAGGGAAGGCGACGGGGCGAGAGACGAGGGAAGGCGACGGGGCGGAGGGCGGGGCGAGGGAAGGGAATGGGGCGAGGGACGAGGGAAGGCGACGGGGCGAGGGAGGGAGTGAGGGAAGGCGACTGGGCGAGGGACGGGGCGAGGGAGGGGGCGAGGGAAGGCAACTGGGCGAGGGAGGGGGCGAGGGAAGGCGACTGGGCGAGGGACAGGGCGAGGGAGGCGGCGAGGGAATGCGACGGATCGAGGGACGAGGGAAGGCAACGGGGGGAAGGAAGGCGACTGGGCGAGGGACGGGGCGAGGGAGGGGGCGAGAGAAGGCGACGGGGCGAGGGACGAGGGAAGGCAACGGGGCGAGGGACGGGGCGAGGGAGGGGGCGAGAGAAGGCGACGGGGCGAGGGACGAAGGAAGGCGACTGGGCGAGGGACGGGGCGAGGGAGGGGGCGAGAGAAGGCAATCGGGGCGAGGGACGGGGCGAGGGAGGGGGCGAGAGAATGCGACGGGGCGAGGGACGGGGCGAGGGAGGGGGCGAGAGAAGGCGACGGGGCGAGGGACGGGGCGAGGGAAGGCGACTGGGTGAGGGACGGGGTGAGGAAGGGGGCGAGAGAAGGCGACGGGGCGAGGGACGAGGGAAGGCAACGGGGCAAGGGACGGGGCAAGGGAAGGCGACGGGGCGAGGGACGAGGGAAGGCGACGGGGCGAGAGAAGGCGACGGGGTGAGGAATGGGGCGAGGGAGGGGGCGAGAGAAGGCGACGGGGCGAGGGACGAGGGAAGGCGATGGGGCGAGAGAAGGCGACGGGGCGAGGGACGGGGCGAGGGAGGGGGCGAGGGAAGGCGACGGGGCGAGGGAAGGCAACGGGGCGAGGGATGGGGCAAGGGAAGGCGACTGGGCGAAGGAGGGGGCGAGGGAAGGCGACGGGGCGAGGGGCGAGGGAAGGCGACGGGGCGAGAGAAGGTGACGGGCGAGGCACGAGGGAAGGCGACGGGGCGAGGGAAGGCGACTGGGCGAGGGACGGGGCGAGGGATGGGGTGAGGGAAGGCAACTGGGCAAGGGACGGGGCGAGGGAGGGGGCGAGAGAAGGCGATGGGGCGAGGGACGGGGCGAGGGAAGGCGACTGGGCGAGGGAGGGGGCAAGGGAAGGCGACGGGGCGAGGGAGGGGGCGAGAGAAGGCGACGGGGCGAGGGACAGGGCGAGGGAAGGCGACTGGGCGAGGGAGGGGGCGAGAGAAGGCGACGGGGCGAGGGACAGGGCGAGGGAAGGCGACTGGGCGAGGGAGGGGGCAAGGGAAGGCGATGGGGCGAGGGACGGGGCGAGGGAGGGGGCGAGAGAAGGCGACGGGGCGAGGGAGGGGGCGAGGGAGGGGGCGAGAGAAGGCGACGGGGCGAGGGACGGGGCGAGGGAAGGCGACTGGGTGAGGGACGGGGTGAGGGAGGGGGCGAGAGAAGGCGACGGGGCGAGGGACGAGGGAAGGCAACGGGGCAAGGGACGGGGCAAGGGAAGGCGACGGGGCGAGGGACGAGGGAAGGCGACGGGGCGAGAGAAGGCGACGGGGTGAGGGAGGGGGCGAGGGAGGGGGCGAGAGAAGGCGACGGGGCGAGGGACGAGGGAAGGCGATGGGGCGAGAGAAGGCGACGGGGCGAGGGACGGGGCGAGGGAGGGGGCGAGGGAAGGTGACGGGGCGAGGGAAGGCAACGGGGCGAGGGATGGGGCAAGGGAAGGCGACTGGGCGAAGGAGGGGGCGAGGGAAGGCGACGGGGCGAGGGGCGAGGGAAGGCGACGGGGCGAGAGAAGGTGACGGGCGAGGCACGAGGGAAGGCGACGGGGCGAGGGAAGGCGACTGGGCGAGGGACGGGGCGAGGGATGGGGTGAGGGAAGGCAACTGGGCAAGGGACGGGGCGAGGGAGGGGGCGAGAGAAGGCGATGGGGCGAGGGACGGGGCGAGGGAGGGGGCGAGAGAAGGCGGCGGGGCGAGGGACGAGGGAAGGCGACGGGGCGAGGGAAGGCGACGGGGCGAGGGAAGGCGACGGGGCGAGGGAGGGGGCGAGGGAAGGCGACTGGGCGAGGGGGCGAGGGAAGGCGACTGGGCGAGGGAGGGGGCTCTCCAGCAGGGCCGGCGGCCAGCCACAGCCCTGGTAAGGCGACTGGGTGAGGGACGGGGCGAGGGAAGGCGACTGGGCGAGGGACGGGGCGAGGGAGGGGGTGAGGGAAGGCGATTGGGCGAGGGAGGGGGCGAGGGACGGGGCGAGGGAAGGCGACTTGGGCGAGGGACGGGGTGAGGGAGGGGGCGAGGGAAGGCGACGGGGCGAGGGACGAGGGAAGGCGACGGGGGGGCGGGGCGAGGGAAGGGAATGGGGCGAGGGACGAGGGAAGGCGACGGGGCGAGGGAGGGAGTGAGGGAAGGCGACTGGGCGAGGGACGGGGCAAGGGAGGGGGCGAGGGAAGGCGACTGGGCGAAAGAGGGGGCGAGGGAAGGCGACTGGGCGAGGGACAGGGCGAGGGAGGCGGCGAGGGAATGCGACGGGTCGAGGGACGAGGGAAGGCAACGGGGCGAAGGAAGGCGACTGGGCGAGGGACGGGGCGAGGGAGGGGGCGAGAGAAGGCGACGGGGCGAGGGACGAGGGAAGGCGACGGGGCGAGGGACGAGAGAAGGCGACGGGGCGAGGGACAGGGCGAGGGAAGGCGACTGGGCGAGGGAGGGGGCGAGAGAAGGCGACGGGGCGAGGGACAGGGCGAGGGAAGGCGACTGGGCGAGGGAGGGGGCAAGGGAAGGCGATGGGGCGAGGGACGGGGCGAGGGAGGGGGCGAGAGAAGGCGACGGGGCGAGGGAGGGGGCGAGGGAGGGGGCGAGAGAAGGCGACGGGGCGAGGGACGGGGCGAGGGAAGGCGACTGGGTGAGGGACGGGGTGAGGGAGGGGGCGAGAGAAGGCGACGGGGCGAGGGACGAGGGAAGGCAACGGGGCAAGGGACGGGGCAAGGGAAGGCGACGGGGCGAGGGACGAGGGAAGGCGACGGGGCGAGAGAAGGCGACGGGGTGAGAGAGGGGGCGAGGGAGGGGGCGAGAGAAGGCGACGGGGCGAGGGACGAGGGAAGGCGATGGGGCGAGAGAAGGCGACGGGGCGAGGGACGGGGCGAGGGAGGGGGCGAGGGAAGGTGACGGGGCGAGGGAAGGCAACGGGGCGAGGGATGGGGCAAGGGAAGGCGACTGGGCGAAGGAGGGGGCGAGGGAAGGCGACGGGGCGAGGGGCGAGGGAAGGCGACGGGGCGAGAGAAGGTGACGGGCGAGGCACGAGGGAAGGCGACGGGGCGAGGGAAGGCGACTGGGCGAGGGACGGGGCGAGGGATGGGGTGAGGGAAGGCAACTGGGCAAGGGACGGGGCGAGGGAGGGGGCGAGAGAAGGCGATGGGGCGAGGGACGGGGCGAGGGAGGGGGCGAGAGAAGGCGGCGGGGCGAGGGACGAGGGAAGGCGACGGGGCGAGGGAAGGCGACGGGGCGAGGGAAGGCGACGGGGCGAGGGAGGGGGCGAGGGAAGGCGACTGGGCGAGGGGGCGAGGGAAGGCGACTGGGCGAGGGAGGGGGCTCTCCAGCAGGGCCGGCGGCCAGCCACAGCCCCGGTAAGGCGACTGGGTGAGGGACGGGGCGAGGGAAGGCGACTGGGCGAGGGACGGGGCGAGGGAGGGGGTGAGGGAAGGCGATTGGGCGAGGGAGGGGGCGAGGGACGGGGCGAGGGAAGGCGACTTGGGCGAGGGACGGGGTGAGGGAGGGGGCGAGGGAAGGCGACGGGGCGAGGGACGAGGGAAGGCGACGGGGGGGCGGGGCGAGGGAAGGGAATGGGGCGAGGGACGAGGGAAGGCGACGGGGCGAGGGAGGGAGTGAGGGAAGGCGACTGGGCGAGGGACGGGGCAAGGGAGGGGGCGAGGGAAGGCGACTGGGCGAGGGAGGGGGCGAGGGAAGGCGACTGGGCGAGGGACAGGGCGAGGGAGGCGGCGAGGGAATGCGACGGGTCGAGGGACGAGGGAAGGCAACGGGGCGAAGGAAGGCGACTGGGCGAGGGACGGGGCGAGGGAGGGGGCGAGAGAAGGCGACGGGGCGAGGGACGAGGGAAGGCGACGGGGCGAGGGACGAGAGAAGGCGACGGGGCGAGGGACGGGGCGAGGGAGGGAGGGGGCGAGAGAAGGCGACGGGGCGAGGGACGAGGGAAGGCGACGGGGCGAAGGAAGGCGACTGGGCGAGGGACGGGGCGAGGGAGGGGGCGAGAGAAGGCGATCGGGGCGAGGGACGGGGCGAGGGAGGGGGCGAGAGAAGGCGACGGGGCGAGCGACGGGGCGAGGGAGGGGGCGAGAGAAGGCGACGGGGCGAGGGACGGGGCGAGGGAAGGCGACTGGGTGAGGGACGGGGTGAGGGAGGGGGCGAGAGAAGGCGACGGGGCGAGGGACGAGGGAAGGCAACGGGGCAAGGGACGGGGCAAGGGAAGGCGACGGGGCGAGGGACGAGGGAAGGCGACGGGGCGAGAGAAGGCGACGGGGTGAGGGAGGGGGCGAGGGAGGGGGCGAGAGAAGGCGACGGGGCGAGGGTCGAGGGAAGGCGATGGGGCGAGAGAAGGCGACGGGGCGAGGGACGGGGCGAGGGAGGGGGCGAGGGAAGGTGACGGGGCGAGGGAAGGCAACGGGGCGAGGGATGGGGCAAGGGAAGGCGACTGGGCGAAGGAGGGGGCGAGGGAAGGCGACGGGGCGAGGGGCGAGGGAAGGCGACGGGGCGAGAGAAGGTGACGGGCGAGGCACGAGGGAAGGCGACGGGGCGAGGGAAGGCGACTGGGCGAGGGACGGGGCGAGGGATGGGGTGAGGGAAGGCAACTGGGCAAGGGACGGGGCGAGGGAGGGGGCGAGAGAAGGCGATGGGGCGAGGGACGGGGCGAGGGAGGGGGCGAGAGAAGGCGGCGGGGCGAGGGACGAGGGAAGGCGACGGGGCGAGGGAAGGCGACGGGGCGAGGGAAGGCGACGGGGCGAGGGAGGGGGCGAGGGAAGGCGACTGGGCGAGGGGGCGAGGGAAGGCGACTGGGCGAGGGAGGGGGCTCTCCAGCAGGGCCGGCGGCCAGCCACAGCCCCGGTAAGGCGACTGGGTGAGGGACGGGGCGAGGGAAGGCGACTGGGCGAGGGACGGGGCGAGGGAGGGGGTGAGGGAAGGCGATTGGGCGAGGGAGGGGGCGAGGGACGGGGCGAGGGAAGGCGACTTGGGCGAGGGACGGGGTGAGGGAGGGGGCGAGGGAAGGCGACGGGTCGAGGGACGAGGGAAGGCGACGGGGGGGCGGGGCGAGGGAAGGGAATGGGGCGAGGGACGAGGGAAGGCGACGGGGCGAGGGAGGGAGTGAGGGAAGGCGACTGGGCGAGGGACGGGGCAAGGGAGGGGGCGAGGGAAGGCGACTGGGCGAGGGAGGGGGCGAGGGAAGGCGACTGGGCGAGGGACAGGGCGAGGGAGGCGGCGAGGGAATGCGACGGGTCGAGGGACGAGGGAAGGCAACGGGGCGAAGGAAGGCGACTGGGCGAGGGACGGGGCGAGGGAGGGGGCGAGAGAAGGCGACGGGGCGAGGGACGAGGGAAGGCGACGGGGCGAGGGACGAGAGAAGGCGACGGGGCGAGGGACAGGGCGAGGGAAGGCGACTGGGCGAGGGAGGGGGCGAGAGAAGGCGACGGGGCGAGGGACAGGGCGAGGGAAGGCGACTGGGCGAGGGAGGGGGCAAGGGAAGGCGATGGGGCGAGGGTCGAGGGAAGGCGATGGGGCGAGAGAAGGCGACGGGGCGAGGGACGGGGCGAGGGAGGGGGCGAGGGAAGGTGACGGGGCGAGGGAAGGCAACGGGGCGAGGGATGGGGCAAGGGAAGGCGACTGGGCGAAGGAGGGGGCGAGGGAAGGCGACGGGGCGAGGGGCGAGGGAAGGCGACGGGGCGAGAGAAGGTGACGGGCGAGGCACGAGGGAAGGCGACGGGGCGAGGGAAGGCGACTGGGCGAGGGACGGGGCGAGGGATGGGGTGAGGGAAGGCAACTGGGCAAGGGACGGGGCGAGGGAGGGGGCGAGAGAAGGCGATGGGGCGAGGGACGGGGCGAGGGAGGGGGCGAGAGAAGGCGGCGGGGCGAGGGACGAGGGAAGGCGACGGGGCGAGGGAAGGCGACGGGGCGAGGGAAGGCGACGGGGCGAGGGAGGGGGCGAGGGAAGGCGACTGGGCGAGGGGGCGAGGGAAGGCGACTGGGCGAGGGAGGGGGCTCTCCAGCAGGGCCGGCGGCCAGCCACAGCCCCGGTAAGGCGACTGGGTGAGGGACGGGGCGAGGGAAGGCGACTGGGCGAGGGACGGGGCGAGGGAGGGGGTGAGGGAAGGCGATTGGGCGAGGGAGGGGGCGAGGGACGGGGCGAGGGAAGGCGACTTGGGCGAGGGACGGGGTGAGGGAGGGGGCGAGGGAAGGCGACGGGGCGAGGGACGAGGGAAGGCGACGGGGGGGCGGGGCGAGGGAAGGGAATGGGGCGAGGGACGAGGGAAGGCGACGGGGCGAGGGAGGGAGTGAGGGAAGGCGACTGGGCGAGGGACGGGGCAAGGGAGGGGGCGAGGGAAGGCGACTGGGCGAGGGAGGGGGCGAGGGAAGGCGACTGGGCGAGGGACAGGGCGAGGGAGGCGGCGAGGGAATGCGACGGGTCGAGGGACGAGGGAAGGCAACGGGGCGAAGGAAGGCGACTGGGCGAGGGACGGGGCGAGGGAGGGGGCGAGAGAAGGCGACGGGGCGAGGGACGAGGGAAGGCGACGGGGCGAGGGACGAGAGAAGGCGACGGGGCGAGGGACGGGGCGAGGGAGGGAGGGGGCGAGAGAAGGCGACGGGGCGAGGGACGAGGGAAGGCGACGGGGCGAAGGAAGGCGACTGGGCGAGGGACGGGGCGAGGGAGGGGGCGAGAGAAGGCGATCGGGGCGAGGGACGGGGCGAGGGAGGGGGCGAGAGAAGGCGACGGGGCGAGGGACGGGGCGAGGGAGGGGGCGAGAGAAGGCGACGGGGCGAGGGACGGGGCGAGGGAAGGCGACTGGGTGAGGGACGGGGTGAGGGAGGGGGCGAGAGAAGGCGACGGGGCGAGGGACGAGGGAAGGCAACGGGGCAAGGGACGGGGCAAGGGAAGGCGACGGGGCGAGGGACGAGGGAAGGCGACGGGGCGAGAGAAGGCGACGGGGTGAGAGAGGGGGCGAGGGAGGGGGCGAGAGAAGGCGACGGGGCGAGGGACGAGGGAAGGCGATGGGGCGAGAGAAGGCGACGGGGCGAGGGACGGGGCGAGGGAGGGGGCGAGGGAAGGTGACGGGGCGAGGGAAGGCAACGGGGCGAGGGATGGGGCAAGGGAAGGCGACTGGGCGAAGGAGGGGGCGAGGGAAGGCGACGGGGCGAGGGGCGAGGGAAGGCGACGGGGCGAGAGAAGGTGACGGGCGAGGCACGAGGGAAGGCGACGGGGCGAGGGAAGGCGACTGGGCGAGGGACGGGGCGAGGGATGGGGTGAGGGAAGGCAACTGGGCAAGGGACGGGGCGAGGGAGGGGGCGAGAGAAGGCGATGGGGCGAGGGACGGGGCGAGGGAGGGGGCGAGAGAAGGCGGCGGGGCGAGGGACGAGGGAAGGCGACGGGGCGAGGGAAGGCGACGGGGCGAGGGAAGGCGACGGGGCGAGGGAGGGGGCGAGGGAAGGCGACTGGGCGAGGGGGCGAGGGAAGGCGACTGGGCGAGGGAGGGGGCTCTCCAGCAGGGCCGGCGGCCAGCCACAGCCCCGGTAAGGCGACTGGGTGAGGGACGGGGCGAGGGAAGGCGACTGGGCGAGGGACGGGGCGAGGGAGGGGGTGAGGGAAGGCGATTGGGCGAGGGAGGGGGCGAGGGACGGGGCGAGGGAAGGCGACTTGGGCGAGGGACGGGGTGAGGGAGGGGGCGAGGGAAGGCGACGGGGCGAGGGACGAGGGAAGGCGACGGGGGGGCGGGGCGAGGGAAGGGAATGGGGCGAGGGACGAGGGAAGGCGACGGGGCGAGGGAGGGAGTGAGGGAAGGCGACTGGGCGAGGGACGGGGCAAGGGAGGGGGCGAGGGAAGGCGACTGGGCGAGGGAGGGGGCGAGGGAAGGCGACTGGGCGAGGGACAGGGCGAGGGAGGCGGCGAGGGAATGCGACGGGTCGAGGGACGAGGGAAGGCAACGGGGCGAAGGAAGGCGACTGGGCGAGGGACGGGGCGAGGGAGGGGGCGAGAGAAGGCGACGGGGCGAGGGACGAGGGAAGGCGACGGGGCGAGGGACGAGAGAAGGCGACGGGGCGAGGGACGGGGCGAGGGAGGGAGGGGGCGAGAGAAGGCGACGGGGCGAGGGACGAGGGAAGGCGACGGGGCGAAGGAAGGCGACTGGGCGAGGGACGGGGCGAGGGAGGGGGCGAGAGAAGGCGATCGGGGCGAGGGACGGGGTGAGGGAGGGGGCGAGAGAAGGCGACGGGGCGAGCGACGGGGCGAGGGAGGGGGCGAGAGAAGGCGACGGGGCGAGGGACGGGGCGAGGGAAGGCGACTGGGTGAGGGACGGGGTGAGGGAGGGGGCGAGAGAAGGCGACGGGGCGAGGGACGAGGGAAGGCAACGGGGCAAGGGACGGGGCAAGGGAAGGCGACGGGGCGAGGGACGAGGGAAGGCGACGGGGCGAGAGAAGGCGACGGGGTGAGGGAGGGGGCGAGGGAGGGGGCGAGAGAAGGCGACGGGGCGAGGGTCGAGGGAAGGCGATGGGGCGAGAGAAGGCGACGGGGCGAGGGACGGGGCGAGGGAGGGGGCGAGGGAAGGTGACGGGGCGAGGGAAGGCAACGGGGCGAGGGATGGGGCAAGGGAAGGCGACTGGGCGAAGGAGGGGGCGAGGGAAGGCGACGGGGCGAGGGGCGAGGGAAGGCGACGGGGCGAGAGAAGGTGACGGGCGAGGCACGAGGGAAGGCGACGGGGCGAGGGAAGGCGACTGGGCGAGGGACGGGGCGAGGGATGGGGTGAGGGAAGGCAACTGGGCAAGGGACGGGGCGAGGGAGGGGGCGAGAGAAGGCGATGGGGCGAGGGACGGGGCGAGGGAGGGGGCGAGAGAAGGCGGCGGGGCGAGGGACGAGGGAAGGCGACGGGGCGAGGGAAGGCGACGGGGCGAGGGAAGGCGACGGGGCGAGGGAGGGGGCGAGGGAAGGCGACTGGGCGAGGGGGCGAGGGAAGGCGACTGGGCGAGGGAGGGGGCTCTCCAGCAGGGCCGGCGGCCAGCCACAGCCCCGGTAAGGCGACTGGGTGAGGGACGGGGCGAGGGAAGGCGACTGGGCGAGGGACGGGGCGAGGGAGGGGGTGAGGGAAGGCGATTGGGCGAGGGAGGGGGCGAGGGACGGGGCGAGGGAAGGCGACTTGGGCGAGGGACGGGGTGAGGGAGGGGGCGAGGGAAGGCGACGGGTCGAGGGACGAGGGAAGGCGACGGGGGGGCGGGGCGAGGGAAGGGAATGGGGCGAGGGACGAGGGAAGGCGACGGGGCGAGGGAGGGAGTGAGGGAAGGCGACTGGGCGAGGGACGGGGCAAGGGAGGGGGCGAGGGAAGGCGACTGGGCGAGGGAGGGGGCGAGGGAAGGCGACTGGGCGAGGGACAGGGCGAGGGAGGCGGCGAGGGAATGCGACGGGTCGAGGGACGAGGGAAGGCAACGGGGCGAAGGAAGGCGACTGGGCGAGGGACGGGGCGAGGGAGGGGGCGAGAGAAGGCGACGGGGCGAGGGACGAGGGAAGGCGACGGGGCGAGGGACGAGAGAAGGCGACGGGGCGAGGGACAGGGCGAGGGAAGGCGACTGGGCGAGGGAGGGGGCGAGAGAAGGCGACGGGGCGAGGGACAGGGCGAGGGAAGGCGACTGGGCGAGGGAGGGGGCAAGGGAAGGCGATGGGGCGAGGGACGGGGCGAGGGAGGGGGCGAGAGAAGGCGACGGGGCGAGGGAGGGGGCGAGGGAGGGGGCGAGAGAAGGCGACGGGGCGAGGGACGGGGCGAGGGAAGGCGACTGGGTGAGGGACGGGGTGAGGGAGGGGGCGAGAGAAGGCGACGGGGCGAGGGACGAGGGAAGGCAACGGGGCAAGGGACGGGGCAAGGGAAGGCGACGGGGCGAGGGACGAGGGAAGGCGACGGGGCGAGAGAAGGCGACGGGGTGAGGGAGGGGGCGAGGGAGGGGGCGAGAGAAGGCGACGGGGCGAGGGACGAGGGAAGGCGATGGGGCGAGAGAAGGCGACGGGGCGAGGGACGGGGCGAGGGAGGGGGCGAGGGAAGGTGACGGGGCGAGGGAAGGCAACGGGGCGAGGGATGGGGCAAGGGAAGGCGACTGGGCGAAGGAGGGGGCGAGGGAAGGCGACGGGGCGAGGGGCGAGGGAAGGCGACGGGGCGAGAGAAGGTGACGGGCGAGGCACGAGGGAAGGCGACGGGGCGAGGGAAGGCGACTGGGCGAGGGACGGGGCGAGGGATGGGGTGAGGGAAGGCAACTGGGCAAGGGACGGGGCGAGGGAGGGGGCGAGAGAAGGCGATGGGGCGAGGGACGGGGCGAGGGAGGGGGCGAGAGAAGGCGGCGGGGCGAGGGACGAGGGAAGGCGACGGGGCGAGGGAAGGCGACGGGGCGAGGGAAGGCGACGGGGCGAGGGAGGGGGCGAGGGAAGGCGACTGGGCGAGGGGGCGAGGGAAGGCGACTGGGCGAGGGAGGGGGCTCTCCAGCAGGGCCGGCGGCCAGCCACAGCCCCGGTAAGGCGACTGGGTGAGGGACGGGGCGAGGGAAGGCGACTGGGCGAGGGACGGGGCGAGGGAGGGGGTGAGGGAAGGCGATTGGGCGAGGGAGGGGGCGAGGGACGGGGCGAGGGAAGGCGACTTGGGCGAGGGACGGGGTGAGGGAGGGGGCGAGGGAAGGCGACGGGGCGAGGGACGAGGGAAGGCGACGGGGGGGCGGGGCGAGGGAAGGGAATGGGGCGAGGGACGAGGGAAGGCGACGGGGCGAGGGAGGGAGTGAGGGAAGGCGACTGGGCGAGGGACGGGGCAAGGGAGGGGGCGAGGGAAGGCGACTGGGCGAGGGAGGGGGCGAGGGAAGGCGACTGGGCGAGGGACAGGGCGAGGGAGGCGGCGAGGGAATGCGACGGGTCGAGGGACGAGGGAAGGCAACGGGGCGAAGGAAGGCGACTGGGCGAGGGACGGGGCGAGGGAGGGGGCGAGAGAAGGCGACGGGGCGAGGGACGAGGGAAGGCGACGGGGCGAGGGACGAGAGAAGGCGACGGGGCGAGGGACGGGGCGAGGGAGGGAGGGGGCGAGAGAAGGCGACGGGGCGAGGGACGAGGGAAGGCGACGGGGCGAAGGAAGGCGACTGGGCGAGGGACGGGGCGAGGGAGGGGGCGAGAGAAGGCGATCGGGGCGAGGGACGGGGCGAGGGAGGGGGCGAGAGAAGGCGACGGGGCGAGGGACGGGGCGAGGGAGGGGGCGAGAGAAGGCGACGGGGCGAGGGACGGGGCGAGGGAAGGCGACTGGGTGAGGGACGGGGTGAGGGAGGGGGCGAGAGAAGGCGACGGGGCGAGGGACGAGGGAAGGCAACGGGGCAAGGGACGGGGCAAGGGAAGGCGACGGGGCGAGGGACGAGGGAAGGCGACGGGGCGAGAGAAGGCGACGGGGTGAGGGAGGGGGCGAGGGAGGGGGCGAGAGAAGGCGACGGGGCGAGGGACGAGGGAAGGCGATGGGGCGAGAGAAGGCGACGGGGCGAGGGACGGGGCGAGGGAGGGGGCGAGGGAAGGTGACGGGGCGAGGGAAGGCAACGGGGCGAGGGATGGGGCAAGGGAAGGCGACTGGGCGAAGGAGGGGGCGAGGGAAGGCGACGGGGCGAGGGGCGAGGGAAGGCGACGGGGCGAGAGAAGGTGACGGGCGAGGCACGAGGGAAGGCGACGGGGCGAGGGAAGGCGACTGGGCAAGGGACGGGGCGAGGGAGGGGGCGAGAGAAGGCGATGGGGCGAGGGACGGGGCGAGGGAGGGGGCGAGAGAAGGCGGCGGGGCGAGGGACGAGGGAAGGCGACGGGGCGAGGGAAGGCGACGGGGCGAGGGAAGGCGACGGGGCGAGGGAGGGGGCGAGGGAAGGCGACTGGGCGAGGGGGCGAGGGAAGGCGACTGGGCGAGGGAGGGGGCTCTCCAGCAGGGCCGGCGGCCAGCCACAGCCCCGGTAAGGCGACTGGGTGAGGGACGGGGCGAGGGAAGGCGACTGGGCGAGGGAGGGGGCGAGGGAGGGGGTGAGGGAAGGCGATTGGGCGAGGGAGGGGGCGAGGGACGGGGCGAGGGAAGGCGACTTGGGCGAGGGACGGGGTGAGGGAGGGGGCGAGGGAAGGCGACGGGGCGAGGGACGAGGGAAGGCGACGGGGGGGCGGGGCGAGGGAAGGGAATGGGGCGAGGGACGAGGGAAGGCGACGGGGCGAGGGAGGGAGTGAGGGAAGGCGACTGGGCGAGGGACGGGGCAAGGGAGGGGGCGAGGGAAGGCGACTGGGCGAGGGAGGGGGCGAGGGAAGGCGACTGGGCGAGGGACAGGGCGAGGGAGGCGGCGAGGGAATGCGACGGGTCGAGGGACGAGGGAAGGCAACGGGGCGAAGGAAGGCGACTGGGCGAGGGACGGGGCGAGGGAGGGGGCGAGAGAAGGCGACGGGGCGAGGGACGAGGGAAGGCGACGGGGCGAGGGACGAGAGAAGGCGACGGGGCGAGGGACGGTGCGAGGGAGGGAGGGGGCGAGAGAAGGCGACGGGGCGAGGGACGAGGGAAGGCGACGGGGCGAAGGAAGGCGACTGGGCGAGGGACGGGGCGAGGGAGGGGGCGAGAGAAGGCGATCGGGGCGAGGGACGGGGCGAGGGAGGGGGCGAGAGAAGGCGACGGGGCGAGGGACGGGGCGAGGGAGGGGGCGAGAGAAGGCGACGGGGCGAGGGACGGGGCGAGGGAAGGCGACTGGGTGAGGGACGGGGTGAGGGAGGGGGCGAGAGAAGGCGACGGGGCGAGGGACGAGGGAAGGCAACGGGGCAAGGGACGGGGCAAGGGAAGGCAACGGGGCGAGGGACGAGGGAAGGCGACGGGGCGAGAGAAGGCGACGGGGTGAGGGACGGGGCGAGGGAGGGGGCGAGAGAAGGCGACGGGGCGAGGGAGGGGGCGAGGGAGGGGGCGAGGGAAGGCAACGGGGCGAGGGATGGCAACGGGGCGAGGGATGGGGCAAGGGAAGGCGACTGGGCGAAGGAGGGGGCGAGGGAAGGCGACGGGGCGAGGGGCGAGGGAAGGCGACGGGGCGAGAGAAGGTGACGGGCGAGGCACAAGGGAAGGCGACGGGGCGAGGGAAGGCAACTGGGCGAGGGACGGGGCGAGGGATGGGGTGAGGGAAGGCAACTGGGCAAGGGACCGGGCGAGGGAGGGGGCGAGAGAAGGCGATGGGGCGAGGGACGGGGCGAGGGAGGGGGCGAGAGAAGGCGGCGGGGCGAGGGACGAGGGAAGGCGACGGGGCGAGGGAAGGCGACGGGGCGAGGGAGGGGGCGAGGGAAGGCGACTGGGCGAGGGACGGGGCGAGGGAGGGGGCGAGAGAAGGCAATGGGGCGAGGGGTGAGGGAAGGCGACGGGGCGAGGGAGGGGGCGAGGGACGGGCGCGGGAAGGCGACTGGGTGAGGGACAGGGCGAGGGAGGGGGCGAGAGAAGGCGACGGGGTGAGGGACGAGGGAAGGCGACTGGGCGAGGGAGGGGGCGAGGGACGGGGTGAGGGAAGGCGACTGGGCGAGGGACGGGGCGAGGGAGGGGGCGAGAGAAGGCGATGGGGCGAGGGGCGAGGGAAGGCGACGGGGCGAGGGAAGGCGACTGGGTGAGGGAGGGGGCAAGGGAAGGCGACGGGGCGAGGGAGGGGGCGAGAGAAGGCGACGGGGCGAGGGACAGGGCGAGGGAAGGCGACTGGGCGAGGGAGGGGGCGAGGGAGGGGCGAGAGAAGGCGACGGGGCGAGGGACGAGGGAAGGCAACGGGGCGAGGGACGGGGCAAGGGAAGGCGACGGGGCGAGGGACGGGGTGAGGGAGGGGGCGAGAGAAGGCGACGGGGCGAGGGACGAGGGAAGGCAACGGGGCGAGGGATGGGGCAAAGGAAGGCGACGGGGCGAGGGACAGGGCAAGGGATGGGGCAAGGGAAGGCGACTGGGCGAGGGATGGGGCGAGGGAAGGCGACGGGGCGAGGGACGGGGCGAGGGAAGGCGACGGGGCGAGGGACAAGGGAAGGCGACGGGGCGAGGGACGGGGCGAGGGAAGGCGACTGGGCGAGGGACAGGGTGAGGGAGGGGGCGAGGGAAGGCGACGGGGCGAGGGACGAGGGAAGGCGATGGGGCGAGGGACGGGGCGAGGGAGGGGGCTCTCCAGCGGGGCCAGCGGCCAGCCGCAGCCCCAGGGCTGGTGACTGGCGGTGGGAGGGGGCTCTTCGCCGGGGCCGGTGGCCAGCCGCGACCCCGGGGACGGTGATTGGGGGAGGGAGGGGGTGAACGGGGGAGGCCCGCCCCCCGGCCCCTTCTCTCCCGGAGCGGCGCTCCGGCGCGCTCCGGCCCCAACGGAGCCCTGCTGTTTCTTCAGTTGACACCTATTAATTACTGTTTTTACAACAAAAGTCATAAACAGCAAGCCATCACACACTAAAACGCAAGTCTAACATTTGCTACATGCTACATGGAAAGTTATTTTTTAATCTTCATCTCTTAGTAACCAAGAAGGTTTAGCTTCTATACATTCCTGCTTAAACAAAGGAAAAATCATTTCTCCTCTCAAATCTGAAAATTCAGGGCAATCCAAGAGAATATCATCTATAGAGCCAATTTGGTTAGTATCACATCAGAGTATGGTATACCATTAAATCCTCCTAACAGCACCAGTGATGGCAGGGCATTCAGACATGCAAGCATAAATGCCCTTCTATACTTTGAAAGAGATAATTCAAACTGGTAGTTTTTGGGGGGAAGAATAACAACTGGAAAGGATGAACATACTCTCTGTGCTCTAATACTCTTATAATCTAGATTCCTCAAATGTCTTTTAATTGACTGACTCAATTCGCTACTACTCAAAGTTTCTATCATATTATTGGTAATGCTCAGACATGATAATTTAAATTCCAAGTATTTCTTCCAATCATTCGTATGGTTATCCAGCATAACTAATTTAAGAAGATCTGATTTTAAACTCTATTTCAATATCTTAACTTTCAGAGTAAATGCTCTCCACCAAGCCTGTGCTTCAAAAGACATCTCCCCAATCTCAGCTCTCAAAGCTTTTCCTGCAACACATCTCGTAGTTCCCAGGATATTGTGTAAAAATCTTAGTAATGGTCCATCAACATTATCTGCTGCTACAGTAATCCAAACCCCTACAACTAGGGTTGCCAAGTCTGGGTTGGAAAATACCTGGAGACTTTGGGGGTGGAGCCAGGAGAGGGCGGGGTTTGGGGAGGGGAGGGGGATCAGCATGGTACAATTCCATAGAGGCCACCCTCCAAAGCAGCCATTTTCTCCAGGGGAGGTGACCTCTGTCAGCTGGGGATCAGTTGTAAAAGCGGGAGGTCCCCAGGCCCCACCTGGAGGCTGGCAACCCTATCTACAACATACAATAACTACCCAGAAACTGTAGCATTAAATGCTTTCACTGCTGCAGAACATGCAAATTCCAAGAAAGATTCACTTGAAATGTAACTCCTAAATATTTAAATTGCTCCATAGGCTGACCTGCTGCTACCCACTTATATTTCCTTGTCCATCTTTTCTTTTGCTAAAGAGAAGGACCTTTGACTCAGAAACATTAATAGTTAGGCCTTTTTTGGAGCAATACTCTGAAAAGGTGGCTATACGTTTACATAGGACAACCACGGATCTTGAGAGAAGAGCTGTTTCATTTTCATAGAAAAGACACGGCAACTTAACATGAGCTAGATACGGCAGATGGAATTCACTGGAATATAAGAGCTTAGATCACTGATATACAAATTAAATAACAGAGGAGGATATATCTTTGCTTCACTCATTTGTTCGATAAATAGCTCCAGTCAGTTTACCAGATGGACCACATCTTACTTGAGCTGTAGGCCGATCATATAATTGTTGAATCAAAAATGGGAGACACTTATCAATAGTCAATTTCTTCAGCTTATCCCCTATCTTTGCCTTGACACTGAGTTAAAGGCAGCTCTAAGATCCATAAAGGCCACAGCCAACTTGCCATCCTTTGAGCTGGTATATTTGTCTAATAAACTGAAGAGTATGGCAATGGTCAACTATACTAATACCTTTACAAAATTCAGCTTGCTTTTGTCCCAAAATAACTTTGTCCTCTAGCCATGATAATAATTTTTTATAAAGCAGGAAGCAAATAGCTTATCTCACTAACAGGAGACTTATTGGATGATAGTTACATGATCTATTGGATCACTTCTATCGACTTTGAAGGGTCTAATTCTGCTTAGGATTGCACTGTAAATTTGGCTGAACACATACATGACAAAACATTTCAGATTTTGGAGTGCAATTATATAAAAACTAATACCATGGCTTAGGTCCAGTGCCCTATTCCTGAAGGGGGATTTCTGCCCAAGACCTCCCCATTCCCACAGCAGCCCAAATTGCCCCCTGAAATGCTGTTCCTGGATTCTGCCCAAAGAAATGCTGTGCTAGATCCAAGACGTTATAAATTTATTTACTTCCCTGCCTTTCTCCCGAATGGGAGAACATCATTTTCTTCTCCTCTATTTTATCCTAACAAAAAAGAAACCTGTGAGGTAGGTTAGACTGAGACAAAGCGATCATCAAGCCAGCATAGTATTATTAAATACATTTTTCATCTTTTCTCATGGATTGGCATGAGAAATCGGCAACAATTTGTAATATTTTCTATGTAGGGATTAATTCAGGTGACCAATCATAGTATTTTTTACATGGTAAGCAAATTCATTGTGCTAGAAATACAATAAGAGTGCTTGTATGCTGCATATTTATATTCTCCAAGCACATTAATAATGGTGAGGAAGAATGAGTCATGCAAGTGTAGCAAAACTGCCTGTATCATTCATACAAAAAGAAAACGTATTTATCTTTTTTAGAAATGTTAAGGATTCTAATCAAAGGCTTCTGTATGAAACATCAGTGCTTCAGTATAAAAAGAGCCCATATAACCATTTCTATACCCATAACTGCAAAGCTTCCTTTTTATAAATTGTACATACTGGTGAAGAAGAAAAGAGGATTGAGAAGACAGGCCTGGTATCCAAAATGAAATACCACAGAGAGCATTCTAAAGACCAAGATCATACAGAGCAAGATCATTTTACCATATGTATTAGAATTTTGCCTCCTGATAGAATTTTGGAGTTAGAACACATATTCTGAAATCTTGCAGTTCAGAGGCTCTACTCTGCTTATGAGCTCCCCTTTTGGCCCTCGGTGCAATTTTAAACCTCTAGGACCTCTGCTCCTTAAACATACGCCTCACCTGCTTTCTTCCACGTGTATTGAGCCACAAAAGGCTCTTTCAGCTGAGCCCAGATGGAGGCTTTGGTCCCTTTTTGTGATTCACATGGGAATGAGAGGTTCAAAAAATCCTTTTGCCTGTGTCTCAACTAGAAATTGCAGAAACGATTGGTGAGGCCCACTTTTACGGCCAAGCTAGACTCTAACACAGTGACCCCCAAAGTGGTGCCTTTAAGCATCATGGTGCCTGTTAACTGGCTTCTGGGTGCCCATCTGGTTCTTTGACAAGGCTTCTCTTCCCCTAAACAAAAAAGGCTGGAGAGCTTAGGAGCAGGGCATGGGGAGAGGGAGAGTCACTTGACATAGTGATGTCACTTCTGGATGAAGACCCAGAAGTGGCATCACTGCATTACGCAACACCATCTCCCTCATTTTTGCTCCTGCTGCTCCATCGAGCACTGGTAGGGGACAGGCCTGGTGGGGCACTGGAGCACAAGGTGCTTCAAAACACCCTCTGTGTCAGCAGGAAGCACCCATTCAACAATAGCTACTGCCTTCACAGGAGGACACTTGCCTTACAGCCTCCCAAATCTGTGATGGCCCCAGCACCGCATGACATTTTCTGACTACCCTCCATAGCAGCCATTTTGTGGTGGTGCTCACTACCTATTGTTAAAATTTCAAAAGTGCTCATAGACTCAAAGTGATTGGGGACCCCTTCTGCAAAGCAACAGACCAATGCTATTTCATTATATCCTGCACATTTTCAGTACAACTGAAACATTGTTTTATTACCTCTGGGCTAAGGACAGCAGTACTATCACTGGGCACGTCTTCTTCATATCCTTTGTTATGGAAGCTTTCTATCTCATGGCCAGTACTTCCTTCACTTGGGCACTTATATGAACATCTTGGACTGTTGCTGCACTGAGAAAATTCACACTTGCTGTCCCCAACTTCAGAGGGTGTGCACGAAAGGTGTGGCGAGCCACTGTCATCTTGGTATGGTGGAGGCTGAAGTTCATCAAGAGGAGGTGTTTGTCTCATTCTCTGAATGCAGTTAGCTGTGAATAAATGACAATCATCAGAGACTCCCTCTCTGTAGTTGTCCGGCTGGATCATAAAAAATATTATTTGATCAATCTACAATGCAAAATTTTCTACACAATCAGATGAAATCCAGACATGTGCACCCTGATCCAAAGTGTTTAGAATATGAAGTAGGGCCTTGTGCATACTCTCTCCAATATATATCCTCGTCTCTTTATCACTGTATTTCTGCTGGATCCAGATTCTTTCTTTCTGCTGTCTTCCATTTAGACTGACCCTCAAAAGCCATCCATCAGCATCCAGTCCCACTGCTTACCTGTCTCTTGTCAACTAGTAGCTCCTCTTTTAGGCTCAGTTGCTAGGTCTCCTCAACAAGACTGAATATAGTTGAGATATGATTGCGTGCCTGACTTCCCTGGTTTGCAGCCTTGGCTTACATACTCTTCTAGATTCTGCTTGAGTGCTGCAGCTGAGACCAGGTCCTGTTCCTGATTCCGAAAGCAATCTTACAATCCTGATCCTGCATAGACTATCAAGAACCCATTTCCCCACCAGTTAAATTTTCAAAAAGGTCTCTTAAATGAACCTTTATTTTAATATGGCAATTAAAATATTTAATGGAGGATTACAACATTGTTTGCATATGTGTGCCTATAAGTGCATGGACACACACACACACACACACACACACACACACACACACACACAGAGGAAAGAGTGACAGAGAACAAATGGGGCAGCAAATGGCTAATCATTTTAAAATCTTTTTATTGACTATAAAATTTCCCTCACCCAATAATCAGGCAACGCTTTAAAGTATCAGCACTTTTAAAAGCTGCATGTATGATCTTAGAAGAGGCATTCTCCTTTATCTTACCCAGGAGGGAATGCCTCTTCAAAGAGGGTACCAGCTGTGACACATACATGCATAATCTAAAAAATAAAGTTTGCTTTTTGCTTCAAAACCAGTATTTCATTCATATGCAAATTTATGCAGCTTAATCAATTACTGAATGAAACCTCATAGTTAACTAACAATTTCTTTAATCAGGTAACAGCTCTAATATAGTATTTTACAAGTACAAACAAAAGAAACTCTGACAAGAAATAATCAGGTAGAATCATATACAGAAATGAATCCAAGAAAATACTGTTCATGTGCCTTAAAACAATATATGTTAAACAGGGGTCCTTTCGTAAAAAAAGAGGTGCAGGAGCTCATTAGCATAACTCATTTACATATGCCACACCCCCTGACGTCACCGGAAGTGTCAAAAGGCCACACATCCCTGACGTCATGGGCAGTGTGTCAGAAGGCAAGGAGGGAGGGAGGGAGGGGGAAGGAGGGAAAGGAACAGGAAGGAAGGTAGGTAGGTAGGTGGGGGAGAGAGAGAGAGAAGAAAGAAAGAAAGAAAGAAAGAAAGAAAGAAAGAAAGAAAGAAAGAAAGGAAGGAAGGAAGGAAGGAAGGAAGGAAGGAAGGAAGGGGGGAAGGAAGAAAGGGGGGAAGGAAGAAAGGGGGGAAGGAAGAAAGAAAGGAACAGTAAGGTAGGTAGGTAGTTGGGGGGAGACAGAGAGAAGAAAGGAAGGAAGGAAGGAAGGAAGGGAGGAGGGAGGAAGGGAGAGGGGAAGGAAGGGGAAAAGGAAGGAAAAGGAAGGTTGGTAGGTAGGTGGGGGAGAGAGAAGAAAGAAAGAAAGAAAGAAAGAAAGAAAAGGGGGGAGGGAGGGGGGAGGGAGGGGGGAGGGGGGAAGGAAGAAAGAAAGAAAGGAAGGAAGGAGGGAGGAAGAAAGGGGGAAGGAAGGAAGGAAGAAAGGAACAGTAAGATAGGTAGGTAGTTGGGGGAGAGAGAGAGAGAGAGAAGAAAGGAAGGAAGGAAGGAAGGGAGAGAGGAAGGGAGGGAGAGAGGAAGGAAGGGACAGGAAGGTAGGTAGGTAGTTGGGGGGAGAGAGAGAGAAGAAAGGAAGGAAGGAAGGAAGGAAGGAAGGGGAGAGGGAGGGAGGGAGGAAGGGAGAGGGGAAGGAAGGGGGAAAGGAAGGAACAGGTAGGTATGTAGGTAGGTGGGGGGAGAGAGGGAAGGAGGGAGGGAGGGGCACTTCTCCCCCCACTAGGGCTGGCGTTTCCCTCCCCCCCTTGCTTGGGCCTGAGTGGCGTTAAGCCACTCAGGCCCAGCTTCTCCCTCCCCGGGAATGGTGGCCCCGGGGACGGCGACTGGGGGAGGGAGGGGACTCTGGGCCGGGGCCAGAGGGCCCCCCGGGGAAGACAACTGGGCGAGGGAGGGGACTCTGGGCCGGGGCCGGCAGCCAGCCACCGCCCCGGGGAAGACAACTGGGTGAGGGAGGGGACTCTGGGCCGGGGCCGGCAGCCAGCCGCTGCCCCGGGGAAGAGAACTGGGCGAGGGAGGGGACCCTGGGCCGGCGCCGGCGGCCAGCTGCCGCCCCGGGGAAGACGACTGGGCGAAGACGACCGGGGAAGACAACTGCTGCTGCTGCTGGGCGCGCTCGTCGTCGTCGCCGCCGTTGTCATTGCCGCCGCCCCCGCGGCCGTGCTGGCCTCCGCCCCGCTCGCCCCTGCCGGCTGAGACGGAGGGGGCTGCGAGGGAGGCGCCACCGCTGCCGAGGAGGAAGAGGACGAGGCCGACCCCGCGCCGCCGCCGCCTCCCGCCCCCGTTGAGCCCCGGGGAAGACGACTGGTCGAGGGAGGGGGCTCTCAGGCGGGGCCGGGTTCTCAGACGGGGCCAGCGACTGGGGGAGGGAGGGGTTGAACGGGGGAGGCTTTCTGGCAGGGGGCGGGGCCCGCCCCCTCTCTCCCGGAGCAGCGCTCCGGCCCGCCCCGGCCCCAATGGAGCCCTGATGTTAAACCAGAAACACAGCCACACAAAGAGCAGAGCAGAAACAAATTACGGTTTTCATTAGCAAAGATCCAATATAAAAGTCTTGTGGCACCTTAAAGACTAACACCTCCATTTCTCTTTCCCTTTACTGACTGAGCTGCTCTAGTAGTGTTCTCCTCTTGGCTGGAGAACTCTGGCTGTCCCACCCTGTCACAGTACAATATTTTGGCTGTTGGCTCAGCCGAGGAACCTGAGGGAAGGATCAGGAGCCTGCTTTAACTTAACCAACTTAAATGGCACTTGAGGCATTCTGAAATTCAAAAGTAACAAAATATCTTATTTAACATAGAGGTGAATGGTCAGGTGAAATCAGGGGTTGACATTTCTGAGGTAAACCGGTACATGCACAGACATTAGTTCTTACATTTCAGGAGCACTAGTTTTTCACAGTGACTTAAATCTTTATGTTGAGAGGCTTTTGTTCCAGTGTTTTCCCCAAAAATTTCAGTAGACTTTCTTTGAGTATTCTCTGACACCCTTTCCAGTACCCAGATCCCTCCTCTTGAACCACCAGTACTCATCTTGCATTTTTAACTGACTCTTAAGGTCTCCAAAGGCAGTTTCTAACCACACAAGACCAGGGATCTCTGCACTCTTCAGAGCTAACTACCTATTTGACTGGGTAGGAAAATTCTTCTCTCACTAGGGCCGATTCCGCACCAGCTCTTTGCTCCCCTTTCCACCCAGCTTGAACTGACCAAACTCTGCTAGCACGGTTCCACACCACAGAATTTTGCCCCATGTCTTCATTTCCACATTTGTCCTTGCCCCAGCTCTTGATCCCCCACCCTTCTTTTGCCCAACCTTTTTTTTAACATAGGCAGGTTGCGTTGTAACATTATAACATCATGACGTCCTCACAACACACCCCTTTTGTTTGTACGGAACCCTCCCACTATGCTACAGGCATGCTCACACATGCACACGTTTCTTTTTCTTGCACATGCATGGTTTTGTTGTGATGTAACGACGTTACAACATTGTCATTGGCCACAGTGTTGAGGAAGGGAGGAGACAGTGGAATACCCCCAACGCCCTGAGGGATTTAGTTCTGTTTCGCAGTCTCAACTTAGAATAAAATAAAAAGATAACACTTATTGAAATGGAACAACAGCCCTACCAGTTCAACAACGCACTCGCAAGAGGGATCAGCAACCGCCCTCCGGTTGTTTTACTTTTTACTCTTTCTGCCTCTTGACTGTGGGAGTGTCCTTTTTTTATGCACACTCATAAATAAAACGCTGCCAAAGTTATTGAAATGTCAAGCAGGCATTGACAGCATTGTAACATTGTTGCATTGCAACAAAACACTGGCGAAATCAGCGGATGAGCTGCTGGAGACTTTACATTGCTTTATATTGCTGCTCAATGCGTGGAGGTCCTCGTTGCGTTACATTGGAGTGTCGTCGTCCACTTTTTTTTGGTCTATTTTTTTTTGTCCCCCGGTCCTTGTTGTGTTACAACAATACTCCAATGTAACACAACAAGGACCAGGGGACAAAAAAATGGAGGAGAGGAGAGGGAAAAGGAAGGGGAAGAAGAAAGAGGGGCGTTGAAAGGGAGGAGCATTAAATCCCGATTCTGGAGTTCCCCAGTGGAATGTCCCAACTTCACTCCCGTGGTAAAATAAAAAACCTGAAAATCCAGGAAACGGAAGATCCGGGGGGAACGAGGAGTACGTTCAGGCCAAATGCAGACCCGGGGCAACATGTGGGGAATTTTTACTATGCCACGGGTTTTTTCGGGGGTCCACGTTGGAGCAACCACTGATGCGGAATCGGCCTAGAAGATCCATCCCCTTTCTTTGGCCTGAATGGGAGTCTTCACTTACTTCCCAAACTTCCTTCCCAACTAAGACTGAGATCAGACTCAACTCAATCAGCAGAAATCTGATTGTCTACTCAGCATGCAGCTCTCAAGTCTTTCTTTGCTCAGCTGATGCTAACCAATCAGATTGTTTGGAGCAGCCTGTCACTCAAGGCTCTCTGTTTCTGTGAAGAATTAACCCTTCATAGTCCTTTACTCTGTTTATACAGCACTTCAAAGCTTTTAAAAAGTGCTGTCCATTACAGGGGGGATTACAAAAAAAAAAGCAAGAGAACTCGGTATCCCATAATATCAGTGTGTTACATTACTATTGCAAAGCACCAGTGAAAAGAAGACTGTCTAAAGACACCAAAAATTAATATGGTTGTCCCTGGAATCTAAAAGAAAAAATGTTTGAGCACACTAGACTTTTTTAATACACTAAATATGAGTAATACACCAAAGCAAGGCATATTTTTATAAGAGAGGCAGAGAACATATTAATGCATATTAATACAAGCAAATGTTATCCTTAATATTAACCACCACTATTGTTGTTTAAGCCGCAATCTCTATTTGATTGTTTTCCTCTTGTGCCACCCTCAACTTTTCCATTGCTCCTACTTTAGTTTGGTCCCTAGTCTTCTCTGTTTGTTCCACTCAAAAATATAGTGCTGCCAGTAACGTTACTTTGAATACCTTGCAGTTTCCCCAGTGGTCTTCATCATCTTCGCTGTTCTAGCTCTGTATTCAGTTTTGACCAAACACATCTACTGTTTCTGCCTCATTAATATCTGGAAACTGCTGCCTCAACTCTGTGGCTCCAAATCCCAGTTAGGGAGAACAGCTACCATACCACAATTTTGCAAAGTTAGCTTTGAGGACCTTTTGCACTTTATGAAAGATTAATAACTTTGAAGAAGTTACCAATGTTGTTACCATATGATTACCATATGATTACCAATGTTGTTACCATATTGTTACCAATGATTAAATCTGATTCTAACTTCCTTAAAGGAATTATACAACTTGATTAAAAAAAAATTGCAAGTAATGGTTGGCAATTATTAGGCCTGTTTCTATTCTCAGTCGTAACACTGCCCCCCCCCCGCCATTCCTCTTCATGCAGTATTCTTCATGTTTATTTTTAATCTAACCTAAGTTTCAAAAGTTTTAATCCTTCAGGGGATTCTAGGCAAATGTTAAAACAATTTAAATAAAACATAAAATGAAATACATGTTTAAAAATTAAAGAAACTCCTTTATTCTGAATGATTAAATACCCGCAGAGGTTTCTGCTATGCTACTCCAGCGAGTGCAAATGGAATTTTTGTGTTTTAATATTTTTTGTGCTGAGAAAAGTTCATTTCACCAAATAACCCTACACCGCAAGGAGACTATAGAATATAAATAATAAATATTTAATGCAGACCTGGGGCTTTTTCTTTTAAAACAGAATGACTGTACGCAAACAGGGATATTTTACAATGGAAGCGAGTTGTCTTAGCATCCAGCTACACAGAAATCTCTGCTTGCATCACCTGCCTATCAAAATGAAAACAATATATATGGAACAGGAAAACATAGCTATATGTTGATAAAATAAATCTACAGTACTGATTAGTAAATTGGGGGGGGGGGGAGATAATTTTAAGCCCTAAAACTGATCATAATGCTGCTAACATTTGAATGATCCCAGTCCAAAGGGCAGCTCCTTCTCCTTATTTATTTATTTATTTAAAGCCTGGCTTTCTCACTGAAATTCAAGTAATCAGATGACCAATACATCTAAGCATTTATATCAACATGTATTTATTAAACTAATTCGCTGCATTATCCAAAAAACAGAAAAGTGTAGCCCAGTTGCACAGTGGCTGCTGGTCTGATCTGAGTTACATGGTGCCGGCTGGGCTGGGCCCACTTGCACTGTGGGGAACCTTCAAGGACTGGCAGGGATCACCCCTATATTCCTCTCCCTGAACTGTTTCTCTCCTCCTGGCAGCCCCCATATCCTCAACTTTCTCCTTCCTACCTTCCAACAAAACTGCCTTTTATCTGCCCCCATCTTCAACTATCTACGTGTTATGTCCGCTGACCACCACCAGGAGCCAGCAACATACAGTCTGAGCTTGGCTCCTGGAAACAATAGGGGCCAAGGATCCTGAACCACCTTGAGTTCACCAATAGGGACTTTGGCATGAGATTTAAACCCTCCAATAGAACTGTGGGTGTGTCTTTGGTGGGTGTATATAGTTGGCCACCTCGGCCAGTTGATGTTGTTGTGTACCAATAAACTATGAGCTGATCATCACGCTGTTGTCCTGCTTCTCCATGCGTCGAACCCAGTACACAACAATATGTTATTTATCTACTTCATTTATACCCCACATTTCTCCCCAATGGGGACTTAAAGCAGCTTACATCATTATCCTTTCTTGTATTTTATCTTCACAACAGCCCTGAGAAATGGGTTAGGCTGTGTGACTAGTGAGCTTCCATGGCAGCCTGGTGATTTGAAGCTGGGTCTCTCATATCCTAATCTGGGATGGCTGCTGTTTAAACAGTAGCAAGCAGCCAGGCCTAGGTGAGTCACGGAAACTGCATAGTAGCAATTCACACAGTGGTTGCTGCCAGGCCTGGCGCCAATGAGTCCTTCTTCAAAAGCCAAAACAGTCAAACCTGGGTCTTCCAGATGCTAGCTTGAAACTATAACGACTACACCAAACTTGCTATGGGGGGGGGGGGCTGCCTTTGAGCAGTAGCAAGCAGCCAGGCCTGGGTGAGTCAAGCAAGTGGCGTGGTAGCAAGTTGCCTGGTGGTTGCTGCCAGGCCTGGCTCTCTTGATTCTCCTCTGAAATCCCAGAACAGCCCTACAAAGGGCCGTGTCCCCTCCCCGATCTTTTACTGACAGAAACCCAGGTTTTAAGGCTGGCAACACTATTGTGGTTGCTTAGCAATGGCCACTGAGGGCATTCATTTTTAAAAGCTACAGGAACTCATCCCCATTTTTCTTTATGATTTCAGATTTTTCTGCAAACCTGGGGCTTTTCTCAGGTTTGTAGAAAGACCTGCCTTGTCTATCCATGGCCCCAATTTTATTTATTTAGAAAATTTCTATGCCACCTCTCCAGGTTATCTGTTTAGAGCAGCTTAGAAAACACAATCACAATACAGCACAATAAAGGCTAACAACTAACACCCAAGAATGCATGAAACAGTTCAAATCATAAAGCTGCATTCTAGCAAGTCACATTATTTGGAGCAGACAGCCCTGGAGCTGCATACTCTGTCAGCAGTTTTCTAACATCTCTAGCAGAAGAGCCCAGCTTTTAACTGGAGGTGGTGGAGACTGAACCTGGGACTTTGTGCATTCAGGTGCTCTGTTAGCTATGGCATCTCTCCAGCATCCTTTTTATAAGTAACTGGGATAGTGGCCAGCCATGGGTGTAGACATCAGAACCATGGGATCAGCTGTTGATGAAAGAATTCTTCAGTCAACCTGCCTGAGTAACCTGCTCAGCTGACAAGCTGCACAGGCACATAATGAAGCAGAGGGTGGTGGCATGCTCTTCAGCCTTGACATGGGTCTGGAAGACTGTTCTAGAAACACCCTGTTGAAAAAATTATGAGCATTCTTTGTGGAAAATGATAGTAAAGTAATTAAAATATATTCCACACATGTTGACGAAGAATAAGACTTTCAATTAAATAGGCACAAGAAGCACATTGCAGTAATGAGAAATCCCAAGAGATTTTGAAACTCATACAATAAAGTTAATGTGCTTATTCTTGTTCTTAAATGCATCCTTGGCTGCCCAGGGTTTATGCCTCCATTTGATGGCATAATTGCTGAACTCACTCCTCCCACGAATCTTATTTCATATTCTAAAGCAAATCCATGGATTAGACACATATATGATTGTTGTTGCATTTGCATTTTGCAGTGTCAAAGAGGAGGGTGACGCAAGAGAAGGGTCAGTGAGCAGAAGTTCTGTGCAGTTTTTGCTGTATCCCTTCTAGGGACTCTGGAGTTGAATGAGACACTTTGAAGTCTCACAAAATTTATCCTAGCATAAGTTGTCATGATTCAGAGCAGGGGCGCCAAGTTTTAAATTCCAGGGGGGGGGGGGCTCGTGTGCACGTCGGGACCACGTTCCCACTGCTGCTGCCTCCCCCCCCCCCCCGCCTGGCCATTCCTGCTTCTGTCTCTCCCTCCATCCGTCCAGGGGCCAGCTGGGCATTTGCTTAGCTCGCCCCTGGACGGACTGAGGGAGGGAGGGAGGGAGGGACGGATGGACGGAGGCAACCAGGCCGGCCGGGGGGAGGGGAAGAGAGATGGCGGCGGTGGCGTGGCAGCCCTAGGAAAGGCCCAGGGACTCGCAGTGGTGGGCACTCCGTTTTCCCAGGGGGGCTCAGTCCCCCCTGGGACATTTCGGGGGTGGCTCGAGCCCTCAAGCCCCCCTGTAGTTGATGCCTATGATTCAGAGCCCACTTCATCAGATGTGTGAAGTGTTCATATATTAGGTAGATGTCTCTCCTCCACTTTAGTCACTGCTAGCCTGTTTCCAGGTGGCTGCTGGGAGGTATTAAGGTACTGAGGAGCACAGACAGAGCAACTGTTGTGCACTGTAGCCTATATTTTTCTTCCTCCAGTGCAGAGGTTTTGTTGTTCAAAACACACTGGAACAAGTTAATCTCAGTATTTTATAAAACACAAATCCAAACCTACACTTTCCATAAGCTGCCACTAATTTATTTGCTTGTGAAGAATTCTGAGGTAGGTTATGCCAATTTTACCACATTGTTACATATATACGTACCATGGATGCCCATTTTCCGCCCCCTCCCCCTCCATTTGGGTTTTTTTGCAAATAATCTCCTTAGAAATGCCTGAATGCTTCCTCCAATAGTGCAAACAGCAGTTATGAAATGGGAAGAAATTACATGGGGACCCTATCATTATGACTGAAATTTAACCATAAAGGGGATGCATTCACAGATGTTGTGGCCACAGTGATCTATACTCTGATCACATCCAGGTTAGATTACTGTTTCAGGTGGGTAGCCATGTTGGTAGCAGGGAAAAAAAATTCAAGTTCAGCAGCACCTTAAAGACCAACAAAACAATCCTCCCAACAGCCACCTGAGAAATATTGCTGATCTTTAAGATGCTGCTGGATTCGAGATTAGATGACTGTAAAGCACTTTACATGAGGCTGCGTTTGAAAACTGGAGACTTCAGATGTCCAAAATGCAGCAGCCAGATTATTGTTGGAGGCTGGATACAGCGATTGTTATCACCTCTGTACTGAAATATCTGCACTGTCTAGGGTTGCCAGGTCCCCATTTGCCACCAGCTGGAGATGGGAAGATAGGGTTACCAGATCCAGGTTGTGAAACCCCTGGAGATTTGAGGATGGAGCCTGGGGAGGTCAGGAACCTCAGTGGGGTATAATGCCTCCAAAACATCCAGTTTCTCCAGAGGAACTGATCTCTGTAGTTTGGAGATGGGCTGCAATTCCGGGGGATTCCCAGGTCCCACCTGGAGGCTGGCTTCCCTAGCACTGTCTGCCTGACTGTTTCTGGGAACAATTCAAAGTGCTGGCTCTTACCAATATGGCCCTAAATGGCTTGGGACTTAGGTACCTGAAAGACCGCCCCACATGTGCTGTCCAGCCCACCAGCTAAGATCCCCTTCAGAAGCCCTGCTCTGTGTGCCCCATCTTCAAAGGTGCTCCCATTTTCTTTCTCTGTGGTGGCACCTCACCTTTTGGAGTGCCATCCCCTATGAGGCTTGCCTGGCACCTACTTTATTTTCTTTTAAGGGCCAGGCTAAAATATTTTTCTCTGCCCAAACTTTCAACTAAAGACTTTTATCTTTAAAATGTTTTGTGGTCTGCTTCTGGGCCAAGGATCATTTTACTTACATCATCTTAGGCTGCTCAGTTTGTACTTTATGCTGCTGTTATGCCTTGGGTGTTTTAATGGCATTGGCCCGGTTTAATGGTTGTCTTTGATGGTGCTATATTTATGGGTGTGTTTTGATGGTTCTGTATTATCTTAGCAGTAAACTTCCCCAAGCAGGTCTCTGGGGACACGTCATATACATTTTCTAAATAAATAAACAATCTCCCATTATCTCATCTATAAAATACCCCCAAGAACTGTGGTATCTCACCAGTACCTATTACTATCTGGTAAACTCTCTTTTTTTGGGGGGGGGGGCTACTTGCTTCGCACACAGCATGAGTAGCATGAACCCTGTTCAGTTATGCTAGAGGCTTTTGAGCGGAATTGCTAGCTTTAGTTTTGATTGCTCACAGGTGGGCTCATGACTAGAGATTGAGAGCAATCAGTTCTGGCCAATTTTCAGTGCAGACAGCTTCTGCTCATAGGTCTGGCTGCACTCCCTGTTATCTAGACATACTCTAACGGATACATCCATTTCAAGGAAACAGAATGCAAAGCAGCGGTGGCATGGTAGCCAAAATGCTTCTATGACGTGCCAATGTTCCAATAGGATTGCAAAAGGAAAACATACAGAATAGCACTTATGGATCTTCCCCATTCATTTTTCTCTAGTCTAATTAACTAAAATCCAGTCAAGCGATTTCCATCAAAAACCTAGAAACTCGTACATCTGAATGTAATAAAAAGATGCGCCACAACAAGTTTTTATCAGCTTTATGCTAGAAGTGGAAGATAAGAGGAGAGGAGCACAAGGAAGGAAGGAAGGAGGGAGGAATGGGGCATTCACTTGAAGGCAGTGCCACAGAATAGCTCAGACACTGAAAGAAGAATTAATCAGGGTACCCTTTTCTGGATCACACACACAGAGATGATAATGTGAATAGATTTTTTTAAAAAGTTTAAATAGCAGCCATGGGGGAGGATAGAATATAAGGCCGTGACATGGGGCACAATGTTTATTGCATCCCTCATACTGCTCTCATGATTTCAGTCCCCCCCAACCTGGGGTACCATTTGCTCTTTGGGAGGAAGTATACACATGCCCACATGCTTCCCCTGTGTTGGGGCAACTGAGTGTGCAATTGGTTCAAATCTGAACTCCACTTCCCCTGCAGAGGCTATTAGTAGTTATTCACTTTTAAGGGGAAAGGTATAGACTTTGGCAGCCTCTTCCCGCTCACCATTTTACCATTCAGAGCTGTTAGCCCCGAAACCACATAAGCCAAGGGCCATGACAACATAACTGCTGAAGTGACAATCCTTTTTCTGCCACTCTAAAAAAGCACAAATTTAGGGGATAAAAAGATCAGCTTTAGATTGGCAGCTGAGGTTCTGCTTCTCCATCTCTGAGCTGTCCTCCACCACCAAGACAACCAGACAACACTCACTCTTCAAGAACAAGCCACATATAAACTCTTGCTCTCCTCCCTCATTTCTCTCTTCTATGCCACCTCTCCCCCCCACCTTGCCCAAAGTCTTTGCCAAGCCTGATGTCCAGGTTCTTCTCCCACAAGCATCATTCTTGGCAAATCAGTTTGCTGTCACATCCATGTAGTTTCCAGTTATGGTTTGCAGACAAACCATGGTTTGCACAAAGCATAGTTTGACTGGTTTAAATACAATGGCAAACTATGGGGTCAGAAATGGCTGCTGTTGGGAAAGATTAGTAGCTCTCAGCATCTTTCACTGATGGATCACAGGATTCAGACTATTACTTGATACACAAAGCATTTTTGTGGATATGAAGAATAAAATCGAAACACCTAGTTTAAAAGTACTGTTTTATACAGCTTGTATACAGGTCATGTGAAGGTGGCAGAGAAGTAGCTAATTACTAACCAAACTGACAGCTACAACTATGAAGTAGTTGTATGTTCATTCCAGAACTTAAAACAGTTTATTGCAGATCCATTCAAGCTAAACAACTTATCCGGAAGGAACACTATTAAAACATTGCAATATTTTCTTAGAGAGCTACAAACAAAACAGCACTTTCATTTCCCCTGTGCAGAATATGAGTTAGGACCATTTAGATAGCAGGAAAAGTGCAAATGGATCAACAATGGATCTTGCCTCAACAGCTTTAATCCTTCCTGAGGCACAAACAAAACTTTTCTATAGTCAGTAACATAAACCATTAATTAATTGGATATCACATTTAAGAACATGAAGTTCTTAATCTAACTAAATTTAGAACAGTATATAGAAGACAGTCCTTCCAATGAGGAACATACAGTGTCCCCTCATGAATCCTCAGTGACCTGTTTTTTTCTTTCATCTCCTCCCTGGCATTCATGTGCCAGGGCCTTATGGAGAATAGATCTGCACCTGCCTCCCACATTCCTGCAGCCCATCCAGTCTTTCTTTTCAACGTTGAGCTGTGCACGCACAGAGAGAGAGAGTGCTGGGAAACATATATAGGGTACTCCCCTCTAATTCCCTGGTATACTGCCTGAACAAATATGTATGATGGCACAGAGGAAAAGGAAACAGAAGGAATTGTTTGACTGAGCCCTATAGGTATTACTCCCAACTTACATTCTGTATCTACACTAAGAGTGATCAGATGGGATTGGATCCAATATTCACCACTGATAGAAGAGGGAGGTGCAATTTCAGCAGTTTCCCCTCCTCACTGAGATCCCATGAGGCCTCGACCTGTTTTTTGTATGCCCCCTCCCCACAGAAGACATTAGTAACATGGATTCTATCTGCATGTATAAACAGGCCAGGAACCAATAAGCCCTGTACATGAGGCTGAAAGTGCTTCCATGTGTGCATGGCACGGCAAGGGAGGAAGTGAAATCGCCCATTTTTCTTTCTGGCTCCAACCCCTTGACAGTCTTCCAAGAGGTACAGCAGCTTTTCAAGATGCGTCAGTGGCTACATAACCAACTACTTTTTGTATTGCTTCTCTGGATTGAAATCCTGGTTTTATGGCTTTGCTTAATTTTTTGCCATTTAACATTTTGTATTGTTTGTATTCAGCAGACACAACAAGTAACTAATTCTAGGCAGTGTATGGTTAAATATCAACATATACTGGGATGCACAGTTGGCTGAAAAGTTCTTTACCCTTCACTTTATCCTACTGTTTGCATCGTTCCTCTCTCCCACTTTGTACCCCCATTTTATACCTCGCCATTCAGTCCAACCATACTGATCGCCCAAAAATTTCCCATTTCCTGTTATAAAAAGCTCCCTTGACACGTCACTTAGATCTGTATCTATTCCAGACTTGCAGCAGCCCTTTCTACCGTTATGCGGATCCTACATTTTTTTTACAATACAAAATAAACAGAGTCAGCTTAATACTGTTATGAGTCACCTAAAGGAAGTCCAAGGAAACTGACTAAAATATTTATTGCTCATGCTATAGAAAAGTTTAAATAGCATCATGCAGTTTAATTTTCATAATTCAATGCAGAGTCCTAGTAAGACTATTTTTAATATTTATTTATTTAATTAGTTAGTTAGTTAGTTAGTTAGTTATTAAAGGATTTATATACTGCCTTTTCCAAGGCTCAATGCAGCTTACAAATCCAAATTTAAACATACAAAATACAATAAACACCCAAATAAGCCCCCTCCCTAAAATGATTGCCTGGCTGTGTTACAAACCAACCTATTCAATATATTTATCAATTTACTTCAGTAGGTTCTGCTTACTAATTTGCATTATCACAGCCATATTTAAAAAATTCAATCACGTAGTTTTGCTTCAAATTTTTATAAAACTGTACAAATTTGTCAAATTTTGTTAACATATAAATTCATATAATATGGTCCCCCTGCCCCAAAGAGGTTATTTTAACTTGAGTTCCAATAAGATTGCCTTGTCTATTGATTTATATACTGAAGCTACTGCAGAACCAAGTATTTTAGAATTAACCCTCATTAGAAACAATTGTGATTCAGTGATGCACTACGATGTAGTAGAACAAAGATTAGACTTGGAAAGCATCATGTGCTTCCATCTGCTGCATGCACTGCAGTCAAAAAGATGTTTTCTTGCAATGTAAACTTGAAAAATAAGAAAGTATAGTTGCTGGAAACATATGCAAAAAACTGTATTAACATTTTGGCCACTCGACACTTCTTGAATGATGAAGAGCATGGTTTAACCAGATAAGATATTGCAGTTCACTTACTCAAAGTAAGAAATGTGTATTGTAACATAGGCTTGGGTAATGTTAGAATTTTGATAGGCGATCACAGCTGCACCAGAATTAGTTTCTATAGCAACCAAGAAGAAATAATGTGGTGAATTGCATTGTAATACACAAAGATAGGTTCCTTGCAAACAAGCTTATTTCGATAAAACTTTGGCCATTCTTCATTTATTAAAAGGTTTATTCTAAATTATCATAAATGTTTTTTGGACTTAGAATTTTTTTTTGTTTCTTTTTTTATGCAACCATACAAATATTACTCTGCAATTTCTGTTCCTGCAAATAAATTCAAGGCGTACTCATTTTAAAGAGAAGGGGGGTAGGATTCCTAGTCTAGCCTGACCATTTTCAACAGTATTTGTCACATTATTTTTTCCAAAAGGCATATATTAAACATACCTCTGAGTAATTCATTACAAGGCATCCTATGGAGAATGCTTCATGATTCAAAATCATTGTAAAAACTACTAAATTGGCTTGAGAATGAACACTGATATGACATTTGCAAAACCTACAGACCTCTGAGATTCATAATAGCTTTTATCAGCGTATCCTCTCTTATGGTTGGAACACGATTAAACAAATCTATTCAAAGGTCTATTCCTCTTTACAAAACCAAGTCCTTAAAAAATCTGTTAAAGCATATCTTTAGCCCTTAAATGTTAAGGATTTCTAGCAGTTAGATATGCTGTTACGTCTTTGTCTTAAGCTATTTGTGGCAATTAATTACAAGCATATGTCTGAACCTTTTATGCATTTTGCCCTTCTAATGTGGCCCATTACTGTGGCTCACTCTATCCCCCTGAGTTCCAAAGTATCTTTGGAGTTGCCATGGAGACCAGTGACATGCTTTCTCCCACAATTGCTTTGTGTGTCTTATCAAATACCAGAAAACTGACACAGTAGGAATCTGAGCCATCTATATAGAATGAATGTCTAATTTCTTGGTACTACTCCTTAACACCGCCCCATAAGCTGTACTTGAGTGCTAAATGAGATATATCTGATATTTTTACATTAAAAACAAGAGTTAAAGTGTATTGCATTTTAACAAGAGTTAAAATGTATTGCAAAGGTAAGATTTACACCATTTGGGCACATTCCAAAAAAGGTGTTCAGTAAAAGATCCGGTTTAGTTCATTCGAGTGGAAAGAATATGCAAGCTTCAATGTCTTAAATAAATATCTCAAGCAAAGTACAACTGGCATCCCATTTTAGCACTCAGCTCAGAAATGGCATTGCAATCTATTCCAGTTTCTCATTTCTACCCCTCTCTTTGCAGTTCCACCCAGCTTCTAAATGCTTCCCCTTGTTTTCTTTTTAGAAAGTGCCACAGCTCTGGTGTGCAAGTCTGAGTTATACATGTACTGTGAAGCACCTTTATTTTTTCTCCATGAACAAGGAAATGTTCTAGGTGCACAACGGGGAAAGTATTGTGCACTAACAAGAGTGTTTATCTTCATACAAGAAAATGGAAATTTTGGATTGTAGTTAGGGTTGCCAACCCTGGCTTGGGAAATTCCTGGATATCTGGGGGTAGTACCTAGGGATGGCAGAATTTGGGGAGGGAAAGGAGCTCAACATGGACTTGATGCCATACAGTGTGTCCACCCAAATGGAAGTTGCCATTTCCTCCAGGAGACTTGATCTCTGTCATTTGGAAGTCAGTTGTAATTCCAGGAGACCTGCAAGCCCCACTCTGAGGTTGGTAACCCTCCTTGCAGTACATGGCTTTTTATCAGGAGCACAGAACTCTTTTAAGGCTCCATTTCATGCTCTGGTCATTTCTTACTTTGATTACTTCAAACTCCTCTTCTTTGTTTTTCTGTTGGATCTCAGTCCCCTCACCTGCATCCAGCACTTTACTGCCCCTCAAAATTGCTTTTTTAATTGTTCTCACCAGGTGACCCTGGTGCCCCAGCTTCCTAGACACTTCCGATTCTGCACAAATACTTGTTAAGGCCTCCATGGCCTGGCCCTCCCTTATCCCTCCACTCCAGAGAACGTGTCCAGAGGAGAGCAACTAAGATGGTGAAGGGTCTGGAGACCAAGTCCTATGAGGAATCATTGAAGGAGATGGGTATGTTTAGCCTGGAGAGGAGACAACTGAGAAGTGATATGATCACCATCTTCAAGTACTTAAAGGGCTGTCATCTAGAGGATGGTGTGGAGTTGTTTTCTGTTGCCCCAGAAGGTCAGACCAGAACCAACGGGTTGAAATTAAATCAGAAGAGTTTCCGGCTAAACATTAGGAAGAACTACCTCACAGTTAGAGCGGTTCTTCAGTGAACAGGCTTCCTCGGGAAGCGGTGGGCTCTCCTTCTTTGGAGGTTTTCAAACAGAGGCTAGATGGCCATATGATAGCAATGCTGATTATGTGAACTTAGGCAGATCATCAGAGGGAGGGCAGGAAGGGTTGCCTCAGTGCTTAGTTCTTGTGGCCCTTGCCACTTTGGGGTCAGGAAGCAATCCTGGAGGGGTTTTTTGTCATCTTCTGGGCATGGAACAGTGGTCACTGAGGGTGTGGAGGGGGAGATATTTGTAAATTTCATGCATTGTGCAGGGGGTTGGACTAGATGGCCCTGGAGGTCCCTTCCAACTCTATGATTCTATGATTCATAGAACTGGGCCTGTGATTTTTACTCATCTTGCAACATTTTCTCTGAGGCAGGGACCTCTCTTCTTGTACCATGTAAAACACCACACACAGTGAAGGTGCTATATAAATAGATATTTGACCAACAAAGTAATAGATCTAATTAATATATTTTTGATATAATTAATATAACTGGAGCACATGCTGTGTAATCCTAACTCAGAAGTCCTACTGGGTAGGTGTGTTTAGGATCACACTCTTAAGGATTTAAGAACATCAGAGTTCTTTAGACTTTAAAGGGATTGCAGAATGCAGCCCAAAAGAGCTGTGTGGTGGGAAGTGCTTCCCCACTGCACAGATGTTTTTTGTGTTGTCTTCTGTGGTCTCTTTAAACTTTAAAGGGCTACAGAAGACAGTCTGAAAGAGTTGCGTGGCGGGGAGTGCCTTGCTGCTGCACACCTGTTTCTCAGGCTGTCTTCTACAATCCTTTTAAAGTTTAAAGGGGCTGCAGAAGACAGCACAAAAAACAGCTATGCAGTGAGGAGTGCCTTCCCGCCACTCAGCTGTTTTTGCAGCTTTCACAGGGAACAGAAAGTAGGGGTTTAAAGGGAATCAGAGTCCCTTAAACCATCCACAAATTGCACAACCTGCTCTAAAAGTTCATGGAAATTCGTGACACTGAACTCATCATCATCATTAATTAAACTTGTTATCCCGTCCTCCCCGCTGTAACAGGCTCAGGGCAGCTTACAACATACATATAGAGGTATACATTAAAAGTCCAAAATATTAAGAACGGTTAAATTAAAACCACTATATAAAACCCTAACTACTCAGAACATAAATATAATAAAAGATGGTGACATTCTCTCAGCATTTGAATGGTCACCTACCCCCTAATCCACGTTCCTTCCCGCCTGTTGATCATCAGGCTGGTGGTAATGTTGATATTTGGGCCAGGGCCATGATGTTAAAGGCAGCACCCTAATTGAAAGCCTGGTGGAAGAGCTCCATTTTACAAGCCCTGCAACAGTGATCCATGTGATGGTCACCTCGAGATTAGACTACTGTAATGCTCTCTACATGGGGCTGCCCTTGTCCCAAATCCAGAAGCTTCAGCTGGTGCAGAATGCGGTGGCCAGGCTGTTGTTGCGTCTCCCCATGTGGGAGCACATTCAGCCTGCGCTAAAAGCACTGCACTGGCTGCCTATAGCATACTGAATTCGTTTCAAGGTGCTGGTGCTTACCTTTAAAGCACTTTATGGTCAGGGGCCATAGGCATAAATTACGGGGGGCTCGAGGGCTCGGGCCACCCCTGAAATTTCCGGGGGGGGACTGAGCCCCCCCGGCAAAATGGAGTGCCTGCTGCTGCCTCTCCCCCCCCCCCCGCCTCCCCAGGCCCTTCCTAGGCCTGCCGGCTGGCTGACCACTGCCACCACCAGAGCCTCTTTCTTCCCCCCCCCCTCGCCCGGCTCCCCTGTACCCACTCCTCCCTCCCTCCCTCCCTCTCCCTCCCAGGGCACCATAGAGTTTTGGGGCGATTGCCAGAGCATCGCCCCGGCAACGTGCCCAGCATGATGACGTCACTTCTGGGTGACGCTATCACGTTGGGAATTTGCCCGGAGCCCCTGGAGGGAGAGGGAAGGAGGAAGAATGGCCAGGCAGAGGGGGAGAGGCAGCAGCGGCATCGTTTCAGAGCGTGAGAGCATTTTGCGTGTGCACGAGCCCCTCCCCTCCAGGGATTTCAAGACCGGACGCCCCTGTCAGGGGCCTACCTACCTGAGGGACTGCTTTCCTCCACATGTTCCCCAGAGAGCACTATGGTCAGGGTCCCAAAATCGTCTGGCCCTTCCAGGTACTAAAGATGCTAGGCTGGCTTCAGCCAGGGCCTTCTCAGTGGCGGTTCTGTGCTGGTGGAATGAGCTCCCAGGACCTTTTACAGTTCTTCAGGGTCTGCAAGAAGGAGCTCTTCCACCGAGCCTTCAGTTAAGGAGCCAAATCTAACAAACTACAATCCTGTGCCCAATACCATCATCGATAACCTGACCTTCACCAATCCTAAAATCAATTACTGACTGTATCTCTATTATGTCTGATACTACTACTGCTTCGCCATCACCATACAAACTGTTCACTAGCACTTATGTTGTGATTTAAGCCTATATTTATATTTGTTGTTTTTATCTATCTAAATTTTATGTAAGCCGCCCTGAGCCTGCTTCAGTGGGGAGGGCGGGGTATAAATCTATCTATCTATCTACCTACCTACCTACTGTGAAAGGTCCCACCTTGACTTCCAGAAAGCTTTTGATAAAGTTCCTCATCAAAGGCTCCTAAGTAAGCTCAATAGTCATGGAATAAAGGACAAGTCCTTTTGTGGATCAAAAACTGGCTAATTAAAAGGAAACAGAGACTGAGTATAAATGGGCAATTTTCTCAGTGGAGGGAGGTAAGCAGTGGGGTACCGCAGGGATCAGTACTTGGTCCGATGCTTTTTAACTTGTTTATTAATGATTTGGAGTTGGGAGTAAGCAGTGAAGTGGCTAAATTTGCAGCTGACACAAAGTTGTTCAGGGTGGTGAGAACCAGGGAGGCTTGTGAAGCACTCCAAAGGAATCTGTCAAGGATGGGCGAGTGGGCATCAACGTGGCAAATGGGGTTCAATGTGGCCAAGTGCAAAGTGATGCACATTGGAGCCAAAAATCCTAACTATAAATACATGTTGATGGGGTCCGAACTGGCGGAGACTGACCAAGAGAGAGATCTTGGGAGTCGTAGTAGATTACTCAATGAAAATGTCGAGACAGTGTGCAACTGCAATGAAAAAGGCCAATGCTATGCTGGGGGTTATTAGGAAGGGAATTGAAAACAAATCAGCCAGTATCCTGCGACCTCATTTGAAGTACTGTGTACAGTTCTGGTCGCCACACCTCAAAAAAGATATTGTAGCATTGGAAAAAGTTCAGAAAAGGGCAACTAGAAAGAAGAAAGGGTTGGAATACTTTCCCTATGAAGAAAGGTTAAAGTGCTTGGGGCCCTTTAGCTTGGAGAAATGACAGCTGAGGGGTGACATGATCAAGGTTTATAAAATTATGCATGGGATAGAGCAGGTAGAGAAAGAAGTCCTTTTCTCCCTTTCTCACAGTACAAGAACTTGTGGGCACTCCATGAAATTGCTGAGCAGTCGGGTTAGAACAGGTAAAAGGAAGTACTTCCTCACCCAAAGAGTGATTAACACGTGGAATTCACTGCCACAGGAGGTGGTGGTGGCTACAAGCATGGACAGCTTCAAGAGGGAATTAGATAAACATATGGAGCAGAGGTCCATCAGTGGCTATTAGCCATAAAGCATAGATAGGAACTCTCAGTCTGGGGCAAGTGATGCTCTGTATTCTTGGAGGGGCAACAGTGGTGCTTGAGGGGGGGCAACAGTAGGAGGGCTTTTGGTGTCCTGCCCCCACTGCTGGACCTCCTGAGGGCACCTGGTGTTTTGGCCACTGTGTGACAGAGTGTTGGACTGGATGGGCCATTGGCCTGATCCAACATGTTCTTATTATCGTGCACATCTGACCAACTTACATTAATTTGCAACCTAGTGCTAAAGAAGACCAGGCATTATTTGAGTGAATCCGTTCTGGAAAAAGTAGCTGTGTTAGTGTGTTGCAGAACAAACAACAAAGAATTCTGAGGCATGTTAAAGATTCCCCCCCCCCCCGAACTGCATTGCTTTTAAACACAATAAAGGTATTTGTGTGAGTCTGAATCACAATACAGAGATAACCTGAGACTCTGCTGTCAGTCATCTCACACATCTCCAGAGTGCATGTCCTTGCTCTTCATTTAGAATCATAGAATCATAGAGTCAGAAGGGACCTCCAGGGTCCCTTGTGCAAGGTGTGGGCATGTGTATGAGAAGGGAACTGTTGGCAGCTTATGGCAAATATTTATTAAGAATACTTGTACCCCATCTTTTCACTAAGTGTTTATTTAGTAGAAAGTATTCAAGGCAGCTTACAAAGAATAATATTTTAAAAAATCAAAGTTTATTTTATGAGATGGAAATCTCAGTTGGAAATTTGTCAGGTGGCCTCTGCAAGTCTCTCTCAGCCGTAGTACCTAAAGCAGATATAATAACACAAGCCTACCTTACCAAGCTATTGTCGTTTTTAAAAAGTTAAAGAGGATCATTTTTAAAGCAAGAAATGGTACATAAAGGGCTTTGGGGGAAAACAGAAAGGGATCACAGGAACAGCAGGAGCTATAGTCATTGCAAACAGCATGCAGGTCATAAGAATGCTGAGGGGGAGTTTGATAAAGAAGGACAGCAAAAAGGGGAAGAATACCAGACATAGTGAAAAAGAAAGTTTCACTCTAACATGTCTAAACAAGTTAGGTTTTCAGGTTTTCATCTCATATGTCAGGTTTTCATCTCCTAAGATCCTCAAGGGCAGCTCATCACAGAGGCAATGTCTGATGCTCCTGCATGAACCCACAAAGCACACTCAGAAGCTCCATGTTTCTGGAATTTATAATAGTTGGCACAGCACCCACCACCTACCAGAGACTGGGCATGGTACTCTGAAGGGTGGTTAAATTTCTAACCAAACAGGCCAAGGGCCAGTCATAGGGCCAGGGGTCATTTCGTAGAAAAAGAGGTGCAGGAGCTCATTAGCTTAACTCATTAGCATAACTTATTTGCATATGCTAAACCACCTGACATCACTGGAAGTATGTCAGAAGGCAAGAAAGAGAGAGAGAGAAAGAGAGAAAGAAAGAAGGAAATGGCAGCGAGGGGTCAGTTACTAATCCAAGCCTCAGAAATACCACTGTTCTGGGAGGATAGCTTCAGTGGTGGCTGAAGCCTTCAGAAGGCTGGTCGGAGGAACAAGGACCTTTCCAGGGGGCAAGGTCATTTTGCTACAGCCATGACACAAGCAGGCATTCCCCCGTGGGGGGGGCGGGGCTGGTACCAACTCCCAGAGATGAGCTCCCCTGAGCTCCTGCTCAAAATGACCCCTGCATAGGGCACAGACCGTTACCTGGTATGCAGCACATGGAAAGGTAGAAACCTCAGCACTTCCCACTGGAAGCATATTTTCTCCATTATAATGAGATGTTGTTTCTTAAGTCAAAGAGGCTGCTGCCAAATGCACCTGGGGAACTGTCTTAGTGAACAAAAAGACCTACAAGGGAAGGGAAATCAGCAAAATAATGGAGGAAACTACTAGGAGAATTGGGGGGATCATCACTACAACTCTAAATTGGGACAGTGCTGGACAGGACATCTGATGAGCAAGAATTGCTCAGCCTAATCCCTGGATTTGTGTCTCTGTTAGACCATTTGTTGATTAATAGCTGTTTTACATTACAGGTTGCTTTATGAGATGACTACCGCAGAAGGCCTGTGAAAGAAGGCATCAGAAGGCATCACAGTTCCTGGGGAGCTGTAAATTGTTGAAGATACACTGGAGATGTTTTTAGCTAGGAGCTATGAGAACAAGTGTTCTGTGACTTTCTGAGGTCCAAAATCATGCCTAGAGATGGTCACCTGTAACCTCAGGCTATGTGATAAGACAAGCCTTACCACACCCCAGAAAGAGTTACCACACTCTTTCCATCTATTTAGAGTTGTTTGGGGATGGTAATAACATCAGCTTATTACATGGCCGGGGGCTATAGAAGGTTGCCTCTCCATACTGTTACAGTGTGCAGCAAGTGATTGATGGTCACGTGTTTCCATCCTAATTTGAGCAGTTGGGAGTGATCAGCAGTCTATTCTATGAGATTCCTATCTTCCAAGTATGCACTCTTATTAGGTCTATTTTTACCCTGCCACTCATATAGTATACTTAAAATTCAGAACATGTTTACATCATCCAAACAGCAAGCTAATGGAACTGCAAACCAGACAGTCATGCATAATTCAAATCAGTATCCTAAGGCTTGCAACTTCAACTCAAAGATGCCTCTAAATTAGATAGGGTGTGACTTTAACATGAAGAAAGTGTAGCTAATTTCTTCCTTTATCTGACAAATTGATGCATTTTGCAAAGGAATGCCATTAATGTGCAGCATCCATATAATACTGCATTTGTAAACTACTGGTAAAAGGATGCACTACTACAAATTAAAAACAAACCTGATGACTGTAAAATGAACTCTAAATACTGGTTTGCCAGTTGGAAATGAAAAACACTTCCTAGGTTTTTTAAAATGAGAAAATAAACATGGTTTCTGCGTGAGCCAGGGAGAAAGGAGGGTTACACTTAGGCTGCTGAGCATGCCTCTGTAGAGATGACAAAAGAAGATGGTGCAGAAGACATGGGGCAAATCCAAATAAACTCTGTTTCTGCAGCTACAAGCTGACCTGAGGCAGAATGGCTGTGTGGTCTCATGATATACATGCCAGTCATGATACTTTAATAATTTTAGTTCTGAAGCCTATATAATTTTTAGGGCAGCATGACTCCCTCCAGAAATAATTTCTGTTCTGCTGGTAGAACAGTGTTACCATCATGATTGTTGGCTTATAAAGGAAAAGATCAAACAACCTAAAATACTTTAGAAATAGGGAAAGGAACGGAACGACTTCAAGCTGGAAAGGAAAGTGCTGATTCATGTATGTGTGTGGATGGGGGGGGGGGGGCTGGCATTTTAATCTTCCACCATTCAAATCTAAAATCAGGGCCATGTACCATTGGACCTGTACTGTGGTGTCTTGTATGTACTGTCTATTGCTGTAAGTATGGTTCTATTATGTATTTCCTGCACAGTTTAATGTGCCATGCTAACGCTAATACTTGTTTTCAGCTCTATTATCATATTTGTACTAGTTTTTCAGATTTCTGTAATCCAGATTTCTATTGTATTGTTTATAGGATATCCCATTCCTGTTGTAACCCACTTTGAGTCTCAGTGAAAAAAGCAGATTATAAATGAATTTTTTTTTAAAAAACCCTCCTTTATCTAGATAAACATAAACAATATATAATAAATCAAACCAAACATAACAAAATAAGATATACATTTTTCTCTGGTAGAAAGGTCATGTGGTTGATTTAAGTACCCCGGATATTCTAGTAGCCTGGTTTAGATAAGAAGACCCTATAAATTACATACATAAGCAACAGGTACCATCTTTCTGTTTTAATCAAAAATCAATTAACTTATTTGCAGTGTACACATACAGATTTCTTCCAAAATGGTTAAGAAAAAGGCAATAACTATTTTAGAAGTGTTGGTAATATATAAATGATTCTCACAAGAAAGGGAATGATGAGATAAAGCATATATGTCCATAGTGGTGGGAACAGGGACCTATATGATTATGGCTGCCTTGAACCACTCATTATCAGACCATAGGTTTTTTAAAGGTTTCAGAACATTACATCTTGAGAAAAATACTTAGAGCAAGACTACAGACAAATTACCCCATTCCAACAATGGCCTAATCTATACTCTAATAGCCAAGTTGGCCAAATCTGAGGACAAACTCAGAGACTGGACCACTGACTGGACAAGACATATCTTTCTGCAAACCAAAAACTCCCCAGGTTTGCAGAAATATTTGAAATCCAAAAAACAAAAAAGAGAACACTGGGGAAGGGTTTAAAAAACCCAAAATGATAAAAGGAGTGCCTGTGGCTTTAAGAAACAGATGCCCTCAATAGCTGTAGCTAGACAACCACAATAGGCTTGGTTTCTGTCAATAAAAGGAAGGGAAGGAGACAGGATCCTTTCCAGAGTTGTTTGGTATCCTAATACCAATATGGTATTCTAATCCGGGTTTTATTTGAGAGCCCAATATTATCTGGCTCCATTATAGCCTATGGAAAAACTATCTGAGGGGCTGGGGGGCTATTTTTTAAACTGAAAGCACCAGAATGGTTCCACGGCTGCTGGTGCCTGTCCACCAAAAAAAAATCCTAAGGCTGAAAAAGACTGGGTCAAGGCGTCCAATTCTGTGGGCCACCAAACAAGGTGCCCTGGTAACGAATTGATTTCCAAGAGCAGGATGCTTAGTGCATCAAATTCAGAAAGCTGGGAGATTAGGGGTTAATGCCTCACTGTAAAGCACAGTTTGACTGATAGGCTGCCACCTACATGCACCCCCTTCTCTCTGACTGGTCAGCACTAGCTGAGAGTTTGAAAAAGTCTTGTCAGTCTTATCAGAGGGAGTCAGCCATCATTTGGACTTTGGCTTGGCAGTTGCCAGTCAGGAGGAGTGTTTGTATTGGTCTGAGGGAAAGAGACAAGTTCACTTTGGAAGTGAAGGGACACAACTCCTTGCCCTAACTGTTTACCAACACATTTGAGGAAAAGTTCAGAAATCAGAACTTAAAGTTTAAGTGTCAGCCCTAGCTGAATTCCATTTATTCACAATCATCAGAAATGGGGTTTAGGTTTGGCTGAAGAGACTGAACAGTTGGTTGAAACTGCCAGTCTATACAAACAGAAAAGGATTATCACTCCTAGAAAGAGGAGAATATTTCTTCCCCAGTTATTCGGTGGGTTCAAGTCAGAAGGGACCCCTGGTTTGTGTGAAAAGGGAAATAGTCTTAGAATCCTCACAAGTAAAAAAAGGAAAGCTGTAATCCCACAAGGGAAGTATTTAAATACAGGAAGAAAGTGCTAACTTCCAGGAAACTCAGATAGTTATATTATCTTTATTAAGACACATTGTTGCTGAAAGAAAACTCCAAGGCAAACAAACCTCTCACAGTTAAGAACTGAGTCTCTAAGAATATAAGCTTCAACTATACTCTATTGTCTGTTCAAAATATTACAATTTATATAAACAACAAAATTTACCTCAACTTCTTGTTCCCTGTCCTGTTCCTCACCCAACTGTGCCTGTTCAATAAAATCAACATTCTTGTTTGAACTTTACTTCATGTCAAGTGCCATTTCCAAAGGGATTGATAATAGGACTTCTGCTTAACTACAATAAACCTCTGACCTGGGCAAAAGCCAAATTACTTCTTAATCACAGGGTAGGATACACAAAAAGTTATAATTCTATTATTAAAACAAGCTACTAAGAGGTTGCACACAGCATTTTGGTGGGGAAATCTGCCTCACAGAAAAGAATAAGCGGGGTCCATCATACCCCCATCTATCTTCCATTATTTCCAACAGGAGAAGTCTTTTTTTCTCCTGGGCAAAAGCAAAGAGCAATAGCTGCAGCATCCACCAGTCAATGCCTCCCATGCCAAGTACCAACAACAAACCCAACAGAACCAATGCAGAACCCAGGAATCCCACCACAACCACATGCCAATGTGGTAAAACCCACAGAACTAATGTCAAATCAGAGAATCTCAGAAGAACAAATTCAAGTGAGGGGGCATTTTTGCAAGCACAGTAGAAACAGGGCAATCCACAGAAGCCCAACAGACTCCAAGGCCAATGTGGCAGTGCAAGCCAACCTAAACCAAAGTCAAACCAAAGAATCCCACACCACACAAAAAACCAAGCCCAATCCATGGAAGCCTAGCAGAACAATCTTAAACAAAGGGAGCCACTTCTGCAAGCCCAGCAGTACTAATGTCAACTCAAAGAAGCCCAGAAGAACAATTGCAAGTGGGGGGGGCACTTTTGCAAATGCAACAGAACCAATGGCAATTCACGGAAGCATTTGCCTCTTCCCCCCTCCCCCCTGTTGCCTGGAAAACAAGCCTGAAGACCTTTAACGGCTGCTACCCTGAAATCATGAATAAAACCCAATTGAGGTGGGGGATATTTGGGTCTGGGATAACCGGCTTTGCAGGGAGATTCTCTAATGTATATTTGGCTAAAAAAAAAACCCTAATGAACTGTGGAAAGAGAAAAGTGGCAAAGCACTTTTTTTCCTTTGCAACTTCTTGTTTGCAACAAATTGATTGGTGGAGAGAAGTGGGCTCCGAAGTTCCCTCTGAACCTGATTCCTTTCTTTCTGGTCGCTTCTGGAATGATGGGAAGGATAACTCTTCACTTTTGAAATGACTGCAGGAAGAAGGAATTAGGCTCTGAGAGATCACAGCATTTGAGGTACAGTCTCTGATTCTCATTTCCTTCCCACAACAGTCATTTTAAGGATGAAGGAGACCTGTGACCTCATCTCTAAAGCAACCATGGAGACAAGAGAAAAATTGGGTAGGCAGGGAGACCATAGTGAGGCCAATGCCATGGCCATAGAGCTCTGTGAATGTACTGACAGCCTCTTCAGTCAGCTTGCCCAGAAGTTCTTTAGGCTGCTTACTTACTTGTCAGACAACACAACTCCCCTCCATGCCTTGGATCTGGGCCAGCAAGGCTGCTCTTTGTTACTTGGGGATATTTCTGTGTGACATGATGAAAATGGACATACACAACCTTGCAAGGAGAGTTGGGGGAATGCTGACAGGGAGATCAAGATACTTTGATCCCTCCCCTGCTTTTTTCTGCAAGGACAGGAGGTCTCAATGAAGGATCATCCAGCTCCATTAGTTCTTGAACACTGTCACCAAGAGTATTGCTTCTGATATACCCTAAATATAATCTCTAAGGCTATCTCTAAGGCTATTTTGCTATTCCTCTGCTCCTCATCCTGGTCTTCCTTGATGACATTCCTTGATGTCCAGGCTTTCCTCTCAGCATCTACTGCTGAACTAATATGTCTGCATGAAACAGTAATTATCTAGATTAGTACAATTGCCTTTTACCAGTTCTTATCTTCTTAATAAAGTAAAAAATCAACTTGGTCTTCCCATCTATGAGCATGTCTCACATCTTAGTCAGCCCCTGTATTTGTTCTCTGTTGCTTTCAGTTTCAATTTCAATGGCTGCCTCTAAGCATCTGCATTTCTTTCTCATCGTATGTAATAAATTTGTCTTTGTACTCCATTACTGACTACGTTTTCCCCTAGCATACAAACAGTGATGAGGAATAGTGTGCTTTTCACATTTTTGCTTGTCATGAAGCAGTTTAAGGCAAGTAGACTGTCGAGAAAAAAATTAGGTAACTCTAGCCAGATATAAGATCTAGCTAGTTCTCTTTGTTACCTTTTCCCACTCCTGTCTTCATGCCTTCTGCAATACTGCCCTCTGTGCGTGGAAGGGTTGCATCCATTCTCTATTACTAAACCAACCCCTTTAAAATCCCTCAAAAGCCAGCTGCTTCTGTACATCCTCTCTTTGACTACCATAGTCCTACTTTTCCCTTTACAAACTCATTGTACTCCTTTCCTTTGTACTTTAACACTTTTACTGAACCCTTGAGCTGTTTTGCAAGGGGAAAGTTGTATAGTATCAGTTATAAGGGCCAATACAATGCATTAGACCAAAGCATGGTATTGTAACGGGCTAGACATTGTACCAGTGAAGAATCTCACAACAATGCTGATATAGGCAAAGAAGAGTTCAGAGGAAGGTAAGATAGGAAAGGCAACATTCCTTGTTATACTGATAAAAATCACAGTTTAGCTAACCAAAGGAAGAAGAGTATGCAATAGATTTCTCTAATATTTCAGTTTAACAACTCAACTTCTTTCCTTTCATGGGTTTATGTATTTATAAACACAGAAGACAAGAGTTACTAGTTTTAAAGTACAATTATTACATCATACCTCTTTAAATGTTAAGATACAGTATCCTAGCTCAGATCCAAATACAGAACATCAGATGGCTCTCTGAATCGCCAGCTTTCATTTTAAAGTCCCTTACCCTTTTTGTTGCAGAGATATAAAAGGAAATGTATACACAGTTGTTGGGACTGCCTGGGGAGGAATGCATGAGAGGGAGCTGCAAAAAGCCTGGAGCTGAGTCAGTTAACCTCTTCCTGAGATAATTCATTCTATTCTGCTCAGCTCCATAATCTTTTCTCCCTGAGCTCTTCCTTTTTCCTTTCTGTCCACTTTAACAGCCACAGTGAAAACTGACAAGGTTGGGCAGAAAATAGGAAGGAAAGCCAGCATGGTGTAGTGGTTAAGAGCAGAGGACTCTAACCGGGAGAAGTGGGTTTGATTCCCTATTCCTCCACATGAAGCCAGCTGGGTGACCTTGGCCAGTCAGTGCTCTCAGAAATCTCCCAGCCCCACCTGCCTCACAAGGTGACTGTTGTGGGAAGAGGAAGGGAAGATGATTCCTTAGGGTAGGGGAAAGCAGGATATAAAAACCAGCTCTTCTTTGTCTACTATTGGGGGTGGCTACCCGTTTGCAGATGGAAACTTGCCTAAGGAGTAGGTAGAGCCACAATAGTGGGGGGAAGCAGAAATATGAAAACAGGGTTGTACTTAACCTGTAACCTGTTGTTAGTCAAGTTGTCTTCAGTGAAGGCACACATTTGGAACTGTGCATGCACAGACCTACTGTCAGAGACAACTTTCTAGCTCTAGAACTCTGAAAAGGCACCCTCACATAGCAGCACGTGCTTGTCTTCTCCTGCCAAAATCAACACGTCAAGACAGAGTGGTACCATTTCCCCTTGGTTCTCTTATGCTGCTGGAGCTCCATCAACAAGAATACAAGTAGAACAGACAGCTCACAATGGGGAAGGAGAGGGAATGTGTGCCTTCACAGAAGAAAACTTGACAATCTACAGTTACAGGTAAGTGCAAATTTGTTTTGGTCTTCAGTCTTTTGTCAGTCAGTACCTGGGTATGTCAACTGCCAGTTTTTCAGTCTTCAGTCAGTCAGTCTGTTTTCTGTCAATTTTCGGTCTTCTGTCAGACACACAAGCTACTTACATGGTAGTGGATGTGAGCCATTAGTCAAACAGACAATGTAGAACAGCCTTCCCAACAGCTGAATCTTGTCTGGCATCTGCATCCACAGCATAATGTTGAATAAATGTGCCCGATGAAGACCAGTTTGTGGTTTTACAGACCTCAGCCAAGGGAATCCCATGTAGAAGATGATGAAGCTTGGGATATGGTGGAATGAGCTCTAACTGCCAAGGGGCACAAGACACCAGCAACTTCATAACACTGTTAATAGTGTGGACTATCCAACATGATGAGGTCTGCAAAGATGCAGAGCAATATTTGCAAGTTCCAGCAAAACAAACAGACAGATTGTGGTCCTTACAAAAGGGACGAGTGCGTTGTAAATAGTACAGTAAAGATTTTCAAATGTCCAACCTGTACAAGGCCCATTCTGCAGAGTAGAAGGGATCAGAGAAGAACACAGGTAAGGAAACAATCTGAGCCAGGTGAAACTTTGGAACAACATTTGGCAAATAGTAAAAACTATATCGGAGCACCAACTTGTTAGGAACATTTGTGTGAAGGGGGAGTCATCCCTCAAGGCTGCCAGTTCATTCACTCTCCTGGCAGAAGTGATGGTATCCAAGAAGCAGATCTTGAGAGAAAGGAAGAAAATAGGGCATGTAGCCAGAGGTTAAAATGGTGATAACATAAGTTGTGCCAAAACCCAAGACAATTACCATTGGGTTTCAATTGGGGCCCTTGTGGGGTAAAGATCATATAGGCCCTTCAAAAACCATTTAGAACTATAGTGAGAGAACACAGATCCATCAATAAAATCGTGAAAAGCTGAAATAGCAGCCAGGTGCATTTTAACTGAGGATGGGGCCAAAGCTGACTCTTTCAAGGAGAGGAGGGAGTCCAAAATAACGGGTAAGGGAAAAGGCGCCAAGAGGCCCTTACTGCAGACTCAAGCACAAAACCTGTTCCACATATATGCATATGACTTGCAAGTGGTTAGTTGACTGGAATTCAAGAGTATACCTAACACCCCCTGGGAAAATTTTGTGTGGGTGGATTCAACAACCATGCCATCAAGTGAAGTTTGGCAACAGCTGGGTTTCTCAAGGAGCCTAGGTGAAGCAGGTCTGCAGCTGGAGGGAGATTATATATTGGCTCTTGGACATGCTCAACAAATTAGAAAACCAGATCTGGTAAGGCCAGAATGGTGCTATTAGAATACAGTGCATTTCCTGTAACCAAATTCTGTTGAGTAGCCTGGAATCCAAACCCCTTCCCAACCTGGAACAAAAAATTCTGGCCTTGGTGTTGTCCAAGGTGGCAAAAAGATACACATTCGGAAACCCCCATGTTTTGAAAACTGGGATGATATACTTGTTCATAATGGACCACAGGTGATGGGGTCCAAAGAGGTAGTGCTGAGTGTGACCACAGAGGAGTTGTGCACTCCCACAATGTGGGCTCGGAGCAAGACAATGTGCAATGTTGCCCAGTTCCAGATATTTGCTGCTTCCACAAAGAAGAAGAAGAGATTGGATTTATACCCCGCCCTTCACTTGTAGTCTCAGAGCATCTTACAAACTCCTTTTCCCTTTCCCTCCCCACAACAGACACCCTGTGAGGTAGGTGGGGCTGAGAGAGCACTGAGACAACTGTCCTTGAGAGAACAGCTGGTACAGAGCTATGGCTTGCCCAAGGTCACCCAGCAGGTGCAAGTGCAGTAGTGGAGAATCAAACCCGGTTCTCCCAGATTAGAGTCCGCACACTTAACCACTACACCAAACTGACAATGATACCATCCTGTCCTGCTTGTTGAGATAAAACAAGGCGGTGGTGTTGTCCGACTGCATTTGGACGATGTTGCTGTGGAGCAGATCTGAAGAAGCAACAGCATAGCAAATAGCACTAAAAAAACTGATATATGTTAGCTTCCATGGGTGACCACATGCTTTGGACAGAGTGCCCTTCACAGTGGGCACCCCAACTAACTAGGGAAGCATTTGAGGTTAGTGTGCATGACAGCAACTGGACACCAAAGCTTGTGCCCACTAATACAGTCTTGGGTCCATCAATGAAGGAAACGGAGGACTGCACAGGGAACAGTAAACCTAAATAATTGTGAGTGCACAAGAGGGTTAAAGGCTCTAAGGAAACAGCTCTGCAAAGGTCTTAAGTGCAGCCTAGAAAATGGAACCAAAGCTGTGGTTGATGCCATCAGATCTTGTAGTCTCTGTCTGGAACCTCTTTTTCTAAAACCTAAAGATTATGTCCTTCAATGCAAGAAAATGTTGCCGGAAAAGGAAGGCCTTACCCACAATAGTGTCCAGATGGGCACCTATAAATTGAACCATACAGGAAGGAACTGATTCAGACTTTTCCCAATTAACAGCAAGACCTAGTTTAGTGACCAGCCACAGTGTTAAGTGCAGATGGCAGCATAATGTGTCCTCAGTAGGAGCAATAAGGAGCCATTCATCAGGATGGGGGAGGACAGTGCAGCCTTTAAAGCATAAGGCTGCCACTACCACTGACATACATTTTGTAAAGATACATGGTACAGCAGCTAATCCAAAGGGTAATACTGTGTATTGATAACAAACACTACTGTATTCAAAACAAAGGTATCTCCTGTGGTCTGGAAAGATGGAAGTATGCATCCTTTAAATCAAGAACAATAAACCATAAATTTTAATTTTAACAACTGTAAAAACACAGGGAAGGATATCATTCAAAACATTTTACAAAGAAATGTCTTTAACTGATAAAGGTCCAAACTGGGTCTGAGGCCCCCATTTTTTAAAGAATCGAAGAGTATCTTGAGTGGAAACTCCTGCCCAAGTCAGAGGAACAAACTACTTGTATGGTACCCTTGGAAAGTAAGTCTTGGCCTGCTGGCAACAAATGTCTTGCAGGCACAGCGTTCCTGGTTGCAAGAGCACCCAACAGTGGCCTAGAATGAAATTTTAACTTGTAAGCCCTGCTCACTATGACTAATACCCAGGAATTCAAGGTGATTTCACACCAGGCAGGTAGAAAGGGGGCCAATTTGTTCAAGAAAAGGGTGGCACACCAGAAGGACCACCATCTAGCCAGAACAGAACTTTTTGGCCCTGGTGTGAGTCCTTGGGTAGCTAGGGCTGTAAAGGCTTGGAGAGGGACCTGGAGTCTCTCCTTTCCCCCTGAGAATGAGGTGCAAAGCAGTGGCGCTGCAGAGCATAGGAGGAGGAGGTAGAAGAGATCCCTATCCCATATGATCCCATATGATACCTATGATGTTGAAAATGTCCCTAGCTTGGAACAGTTGTTTGAAAGGTGGAGGAGGAGCCAGAGAGACACCCAAAAATCTGGCAGTCAGTTTGTTCTTTTTAATTTGCACCAGGGTGTCATTGATGCATGCTGAGAACAGCTGGTCACCCTCCAATGGAAGATCTTCTATCTTGGCCTTAGTCTTTGATAGAAGAGCTGTATAGCGTTACCAGAGGAAGCATCTCATGGTAATGACTGAGGCCATCAAGCAGACAGAGCAGTCAACTGCATGTTGGCCAGCATTCATTTGCTGTTTCGAAAACCTGGTGGCTTATGCCTGCAGTACTCTGGTCAACAGCTGCTTAATTTCAGGGATGAGATTGATATAGGATGTCATGAGCTCACCCTGTATAGGTTTTCAATCTTCCTGGAGGTAGAAGATCTGGTACATGGCTTCTCCCATACTGAGGTAGCTATATCCAAGAAGTCCTCCAATATTGGAATAGCCACTTGTCCAGGAGCATCTGAATAAAGAGCAGAGAGAATCTTGTTTTTTGGACATGAGTTCAACAACAGAACATCAGTTTCCAAAGACTTGACCATTCTAAGCATATGCTCAGAGTGGAGCCTGAGGTCTTCATTCAGGGACACCGGAAATGGGTTTCCTACAGCCTCATCTGGCAACAAATCCAAGGGAACTCATATCCAGTACTGGATCATGAACCTTCTTCCTCAGGTTCAGACTCTGAAAATTACTCCTGGTGAAAAGATGGTAGGTCATACTGAGACGGGGGAGGCATTCATAACAGAGCCGAGGATGGAACTGAAAGGAAAAGTATGGATCTGGTCACTGTTGATCCTACGGTGGGTAAACAGACCATATTCCCTGTGGTTCAGGCATCTACCAGGGCATTCTATTACAGGGCTGTAGAAAAGGTCAGGTCAGAACCAGTTGTATAGAGCCCTGAGGAACTGAAGTAACAGCCATCAGAACCGAGAGTCTCTTCTCTGATGGAGGGGGATGGATCAGAAGCTTGGGCACAATTTCCCCTTTAGACATGGAGTCAGCTGGGTCCTGGAAGTGGGGTGATGGAGTGCGAGGGGTCAGAACTGGTTCCTCCTCTAACACTAGCAGATCCTGAGTATCAACGGTAAAACTAGGCATCTCCATAGGCTTTGGTAGTGATGGAACTGAGCAGTTTTCAGAATGTTTAGACTTTGATTTAGCCCTCTTAGGTGACCAGGATCGATGCCTGTGTGGATCTGGTGTCAGTATGGACAGTACAAATGACACCCAAAGGAGTCTGGAAGAAAAATCCTTAACAGCTGATGACTTTGCAACCTGTTTTTCAGAGACAGAAAGGGCACACTCCAAGAGAACGACCTTGTCGAGATGCCCTGTTGCTCCTGGACTTGAGGGTAAACTCATGGCAGCGCTGGCAGGCCCCCATATTATGCAACTCCATGAGGCAAAGAACACATAGAGAGCTTTTGTCAGTCTGAGGCATCTTTGTGCCACATTGCAGACACTTTTTAAATAATGATTTCTGAGCCATTTGAGAATAAAAGTTGACATACTAGCACAAGGAAAGGCAAATGAAGAGTGGAGCTAGGTATGTCCTTCCAGCTCGGAGGCTAAGGAAGAACTGAGGGGAAATGGCATCGCTCCCTCTCAGCTCACTTTCATTTCAGTGGGAAAAGACAAATGTGCATGCTGAGAAGGAAAGCCTTTTCAGAGCTCTGGAGATAGAAAGTTCTCTCCAAAGGCAGGCCTGCGCAGTCCCAAATGTGGGACTGCACAGAAGACAGAAGATGAATGCGTACTTTTACTCAGCCTGTGGTCCAGTTTTCGTTTGAGAGCCAGTTTGGTGTAGTGGTTAAGTGCGCGGACTCTAATCTGGGAGAGCCGGGTTTGATTCCCCGCTCCTCCACTTGCACCTGGCTGGATGACCTTGGGCAAGCCATAGCTCTGTACCAGCTGTTCCCTCAAGGACAGCTTGGGAAAGAGTTCTCTCAGCCCCACCTACCTCACAGGGTGTCTGTTGTGGGGAGGGGAAGATAAAGGGGTTTGTAAGCCGCTCTGAGACTACAAGTGAGTGAAGGGCGGGGTATAAATCCAATCTCTTCTTCTTCTTCTTCTTCTTCTTCTTCTTAGTTGCCTCTTGTTATAACTTGCCTGTGTAAAAGAGTGTATGCTTCTGCTCCCATATCAAAAATTTTGGGGATATGGTTCTGGATTGCATAAAAACTATTACATGCCTTAATATTCTCCCTTCTCCTGCTAATCTTTTTCTGAATGGTTGGTCAGCCATACATCATGCACATCCCAAAAGGGAAATCATTCCCATCCTTCTCTCAGCAGCTTATACAGCAATTGCTACTCGATGGAAAAACCCACATCCCCCAAACCTGTCTCTCTGGCACAAGAAACTCTGGGACTTTTACATCATGGCTAAAATAACACTTAACACCTCTCCGCTAGCCTCTGCTTCAACTCTTACTAATTTTTCTGCTACTTGGCTCCCAATATTAGACTACTTAATGACACAAGATGAAATACCTAGTATAATGAATCAACTACATTTATGGTGACAACAAGGATTATGTAGCTTAGTATCTCCTCTTCTCTCCTGATTTATGTTTTCCTCTTCCTTTCTCTTATTTTTCCCCTTCACCTCTATATTATCAAGTATACTTCTGCTCCATAAACAATAGCTATGACTCAATTTTGTAATTGTTATACCAGTAATTGTTACATTCTTAAGCCTCTGTATTTCATATTTATCTTTCAATAAAATGTTAATTAACAGTGTATGCTTCTCATCATATGCCCAATGCCTTTTGCTCACCAACAAAAAAAAACTGCCAAAGCTACATTTTATATTTAGCACACCTAACTAATTCCCATGCTATTTTTATTTTTTTATTCTGGTAAATATGCCATCTCTAAAAGCCAGATGATTGTAGTTATACATAGATACAATGTGTTACATAACTAATGATGTGTGGAAGTACAATGTGACATCATATTGAGTGTGACATCACAAAGCCCCAGCCCATGACATTGCTGGACCTCACTGACCTCACTGGTCCTCAGTGACATCATTGCTAGTCATTGCTGGACCTTAATGATATCATTAGCCTCCACTCAATGAGCCTCAGGACTTAAGATGATGGGGACCTAGTAAGCCTAGTTCACCTGCCCCAGTGTATTCATGCTCCCTTACCAAAACATTTCTGGCTATAGGGCTGCTCCAGCATCTGTCATGACACAGGGTTCCCCAGCTGGGGTTTGATTCCAGAAGGAAGCCTGCTAAAATAAATAACCTCAGGACACCAGTTTGGGGGAGGTAAACAATGGTGATGGGGAAGATTCAGATCCCCTCACTCTGGTTATATTTTTCTCTAATATTGGCCCCTTACCTCCTCGCCCTATTTTATATATAACTGGGGTACCTAAGTTTACACAAAAGGATCTGTCGCACTCACACTTTGAGCCCAAATTCAAGAATTTACTCTGGCAAAATCTTGCATTGGTAGGAGCTAGCATGCAATAATATGAATTCTTCATCACCCAGTTTAGGATTCCGGGGCCAGTGTCTGGAAGCTAAAACCAAGTGAAAGTACAATTCTCAAGCCAAAAACTCTCTCTTTTTTCTTTCCCACATCTACAGTTCAAGATTTGTACTAAAACAGCCTGTTTCCTATTTGTTCCTCAAGGTATTTTCTGGAACCCTGATTTAATACAGCATCCTTATTCAGAACAGTGAAATCCGGCATGCACACTATACAGATCTGACTAATGAAATATTTGTAAATTTATATCAAGCCAACCAGTTAACAAATATTAAAAGAGGTTCTGAAAGACTGAGGTATTTGTCTAAATTATTGGCATACATTTCTAAACAGCATATTACACCTGCAACATACAGCATTTTTAACATTTTTATTTTAGTCATACTGTCTCAAAACACTGTAAAACAGAGCTCTGAAAGGGTTGGATCCAGCCAGGTTTTTCACTTAATTTTATCCAGGTCTCCAACACAGACTTTTGGGGGTGTCAAAAAAGAACCTTCTCCTCCTTTTCCCAAGCAAAAAACTCTGGTAGGATCCAATTTAAAGCCTATAACCTGATGGTCTAAATGAAGTTCCAACTGAACATGCCAGGTCAGGTCACTCTTTAGAAAATAAACAGACTGCATGACTGTCAGACCGATTTCCCACAAGCGCTGCCCCGGCACTTGTTCCTCCGTTTGCCCCATTGCCTGCTTGAATTTCCCACTATTTGCCGCGGGGCACATTTTGACCTGCGGCTTCGTGCGATTACCCCCGCAGCTTCAGTGATTCTGTTTTTTGAGGATCACTGAAGCTGCGGAGGTAATCGGGTGAAATTGCACGAAGCCATGGGTCAAAATGTGCCCCACGGCAAATAGTGGGAAATTCAAGCAGGCAATCGGGGCAAACGGAGGAACAAGCACCGGGCCAGCACTTGTGGGAAATCAGTCTCATAGTTGTGCTCAGATCATTTCAAGAATTTCAACTCTGAAATTCCTCAGAAACTTTGCAAGATTTCCTCACTGAAAAGATCAAAAATGGTGTAAAAGTTTTTCTTAAAGACTGCTTTTTCACACTAATTTTCCACCAACATGTGGTCACTGGAAGTTCTTAAAAGATCTCCAAGCTATACCATCAGTTCACACAATGAAATGGTTTGGAACAGTGCTGTCCTGAACTGAGTGTGTACCCAGAATCCTCTGCAAAGTATGGGTCTTTCAACAGACAGAGCTCATTTTCCCTGAAAGTATAAAGTTTGAAAATCACTGGTCTAGTGAAACAAACAGAAAGCCAGAATACTAAAATAATTTATTTCTCCTCTTTTGTGAATTTCATAATCTTGTCCTAATTTTGCCAAGAAATTTAAAACTATTTACTTTTACAAGCTGGGTATTTGTCCTTCCTATACTAGTGAAATATTTTAAACTTAATAATGTGCTTCATTATTTATTGAGATGAGTAAAATCAAATATGAATCCTAACTTGGAAAATAACAAGGACATTTTATTGAAAAGATTACACAGAAATGTTAAAACTGTAGTGATTACTTTAAGTTTATATTTTGATAGTGTAGCATTTTTCTAGATAACTGCTTAAGAAAAGATTAATATGGCCATCTAGAGGTGAAGAGAATAAGCAGAAAGTTGGCCAGATTTCTGGATATTTCAATCTGAAAACATGCATCCCAGTTCTAAACACACTGGGGTGCCTTTAGGGAACACCAGAATATCATTAGCATGTATTGTTACATATTCATTAGTTTCACAAGTATAACTATTGGTATATTCTAACTAGTACAATGGCACTCTGATTGGCTTCAGCAGATCATATTTTCCAACTGTGGAAGAAGAGTTTATAATATTGTGATTTTTACAGTATTAATTGTATAGGTTATTTTTACTGTGACAGTCATACTTCAAGAACTGTGGAGATAATGAAAGGGATATTGGGGCTTCATGTGAGATGCTCTGTGACCTTCTGACTATGGGTCTAAATAAATAAGAGCAGTACTAATAAAACTCAAAAACCATTTCTCCATTGTAAGTGATTTCTCCTTGAGTTGCACATACCTGTACAGAACCTCTGCAAATGCACAAAAGTATGTTGGGGGAAAATTTTGTTCAATGCTCTCCATCCCACGCATAATTTTATAATGTTCCTTATTAGTCACCTCTTTTCTTAACTTAGAAGTCCCAGACTCTTCAGCCTTTCTTCATAGAAAAAGTGCTCCAATCCCCTAATCATCCTGGTTGCCCTCTTCTGTACTTTTCCAGTTCTGCAATGTCCTTTTTGAGATATGATGACCAGAACTGCACACAGTATTCCAAATGAGGCCAGATCTATACAGGGGCATTATAATCCTGGCCATTTTATTTCCAATCCCTTTCCTAGTAATTCCCATCATAGAGTTTGCCTTTTCCACAAATCCACCTTCTGTATTCACACACATGCATTTGCTGGACATACTTGGGAACCCACCAGTGCTTTCCCAATGAATGCCATTGGCAGTCTCCATCATTGCAGAATGCCACAGTCCAGTTACTGTTGGGCACTAAGCAGAAAATGCACGTCATATCCATTCTGCAGACACTCCATTGGTTACTAATTAGTTACCAAGTCCAAGTTCAAGGTTTTATTTATCACCTACAAAGCCCTTCATGATATCAGAATAGGGGTGTGTGCTCAGTATATACAAAGCCAAATAAATACCTGAAAAATACTTTATAGTTATTTTTTGGGTATTTACTCAGTTGACTACTACTGAAATAGCTGTGACTGAATAAAAGCTGATACTATTCAGCTTTTATTTGGGCATGGCTAGAAGACATTTAAAGAGACAGCAGTCTCTTTAAATGCCTTCTGAGTTCACTTGCTGAGTCGCACTACCACAGCATGACTTAGCAAGTAAACTCAGCATGCATTTAAAGTTTAAATGTGTGCTGAGTTCACGGCAGCACAAGTTGGTGAGTCAACTCAGCAAGCATTTGAAGTTTAAATCCCTTCTCCATTATACCCTATGGGGACAGTCCCCATAGGGTATAATGGAGCCAAATAAATTTGGGGTTCCAGAATATTTATCCAAGTCCCAATACAAAACTGATATTGGTATTCGGGAACACCAATATTTTTCAGGTCCAATAGACCCAAATTGGGGGGGGGGGGGGGGGTTGCACACCCCTAACTTATACCCACCTACTTGCTATGCTCAACTGTGACAGATTTGCTCATCCAAGCAACACCTTCTAATAGTGCCACCCTGCATATAAGACTGACTGCTGCCCATTTACATGCATTCTCAGTTATGGTTTCCATCTTGAGGAATGGCCTACCTGAGAAGGACAGGAAGGCCCCTACACTTCTATCATTCCACAGAATGTGCAAACAGCAAGGTCATTTTGAAAGAGAGATCAGAACTGTAGTAGAATGGAACTGTCTAGGAGGGCACTTTTTTAACAGAATAGGATTGTAATTCACAGGAAGTATTACTGTAGGTATCACCTGCTTTTAATGCTTTCTTTTATGCCTTGCAATCCACTTTCTTTATTGTTTAGGAAACCTCTGCCTTAGTTTGAGGTCTGCACTGTTCTCTGCTTCTGTAATCCTAGTCCTATTGTGTTGTTCATTGGTTGTCTCAAATTATTTGACTGCACTGCCTAATATCTTGTAATCTGCCCAGTCTTAGCAAGGAAGGTGGAGCATAAATAAACTAAATAAATAAATGAAATAAGCTATGCTTGCTTAGAAGATTGGAAAAGGAAGCATGATTTCAAAACTGCAAACATGATATAAAGTCACAGCAGAAAAAGAATAATTATATACAGGCATCATGTTTTTCTCATTATGACTGCTAAAACCATGAGGTAAACATGACATCTGAAAACCTGTTGGGAATTTAAAATAGACAAGTATCTGTAAAAAATTAAAGAATTCAAAGGAGCAATTTATTTCTCATACAACATCTTCCTACATTTTTGTACACAAGAGCAATTATCTATTCCTTTATGTTTTTGTATTTATAGTTTCATAAAGAGTTTCATAAAACTACACAGTCTGTTATCAACTTAAAACCTTAGTTTTTAAGGCTGCAGTGATACTTTTCTAAACCCCAAATGTATATTTCAACATAATTTATGTTGAAAGTCTAAAATGCTTCTTGGTATCGGAAGTCTAAAATGTTCTTCACTTCTCTTCTACAATAGAAACTTCAAATATTCAATATATTATTTCTCTTAACATTCATGAAGTGGCTGGTAGTGTTTGTTAGTTTCTTTTATGGCCTGCTGGTTTCTGCTTTCTCTGCCACTAAAGTCCTAGGATGTGCAGAATTCCCTCCTTCACGGATCAGATGCAACCATGAACATTCTTCATTAAATTTTCCTGCATTCAAAGCAAATTTATTTGTAATACATTTTAATAAGACTTCAAATGTTTCTTATTTTAGAAATAAGCCTAAATACATTTACACTGATACTTCTAACATAAGAAAGTCAATTCCAAAAATACATCAACCAATTTATATTTTTTTAAAAATTGTTAGATGAATGATCTAATGGCAAAAGCAGCATACAGTAGAGCTATGAACTTTCATGAAAACATTAAAACCTACAGCAAATTTTCTTTTTGCAGAAGAGGATCTGTGAGCACATGAGAGCTCTCCGCACTGGTCACATGAGCAGACTGCTAGTGTGAGCAGATTTTTAGTGCAAGTTGGCCACAGGCATATTATCAGTATAAGAGGAAGAGAGAGAACCATTCACACAGTAAGAGCTTTGATTTCTGTTTGCCAACAAAACCCCTTGTTGCTGAAAAGACAAACTGAACAACAAGTTTTTATAACTGAACAACATGTCTACTTGCTAGTGGCAAAAACAGAAGTGCAGGGAAGCCTGGTCTGCATCCAGACATCACTGAATATTGTGCTATCATCTGCAATTATTTATAACTGGATTTTCCAGTGTGGACAAGACAATCCAAGGGAAAATGACTGCTGTAGTGCAATGATAGCACAATACTGTATGATGTGTGGATGCAGCCCTGGGCCAAAGAAGGAAAACTCTTTTAAGACTGCAACTCTAAACACACTTAACTGAAGTTCCATTGAAGCTTCCAAACTGAAATCCTTATCTAGTTTACTAGCATTTTTAGTGGAGGACCACTTTCAGGAAAATATAGAAACTGGCATATCAGAAAATCAACGGATTACTCCCAGTAATAGTTACCTCTCCGAGCACATAATCATCATGCACTTGAAATGGCAGTTGGGGAATACTATGGCCGAGGACAGATTAGAGTTCTGCCGCGCTACAGGAGCGCGGCAGAACAAGCCGGGGCGAACTGCCCCGCAGCGCGGCGTTCAGACGCCACCGCAAGGAAGCCGCCCGCAGTGTCCACACTGTGGAATGCGCGCGCAGCCGCCAGGACACCACTTGGAAGTCCAGGGTGAGTCCAGGGCGCCTCCACGGGGCAGATGTGGCAGTCTGGACACCCGCTCTGCCTCCGCTTTTAAAGCTTTTAAAGCGGAGGCAGAGCGGGCCAGACTGCCAGTCTGTCCTCAGCCTATCTCAGTGAATGAGAACTTTGGAAAGTTTGGCAGCCACACAGCCAATAACATATATAAAAAGATGATGATATCCTTGCCATTATTCTACCATGAGTCCAGGCTTACCAGACAATTCAAAAAGGCACATATTAATGTCTGTTTAAAGGGTCACAAATCACTTGTCCACAAAGAACTTGAATGGAATAAAAGGGACTTTCCCAGATGTATTTATTTTGAGTTGGTGATGCCCTTCAAATTTATAGAATTTTTTCTTTCTGCTTTACTTGCTTTTAGGCAGCAGGCCAAAACACATCTTTTTTTCCCAGGCTTTTAATTAGGGGTTTTATGTTTTCAGTTTTAAATGGTCTGTTTCTGTTTTATGGATAGTTTTTATGCTGCTTACATCCAGTAGCTTGTTTTAATAGCTTGTTTTTAATATTACTGTGATTTTAATTGTAAGACTCATCAAGGAGGACTCTAAAGGAGTGGCAAAAATATCCTAAATAAATGGTGTACAATATAAAGACTATCAATGAGTAGAAGACACAATATCCTTAGGAGGAAGCATTAAAAAATGAGAGTAGAAAAACCCGGAATAATTCCATGGTGATCAAGAGACTGACTTCGTCTTCTTTTTTCTTTTCTTTTGAAATTAATGGAAGAGCCTGATTGCTTTGTTTCTAAATTTAAGGTTGGATCCTACCATTTCAGTCTATTGGTTCTTGGGTGTTCCTTCAGTGCATGGTGCCTTTTGATAAAGCAGAACATTCTTGCATCAATGCAAGAGCATCTGGGCACACATCAGAGAAAAATAAATGGTTTTCCACATCACAGCATGATAATATCACAGCAAGGCACCTGCGCAATGTATGTATTAATAAAGGTACCCAGCCACCATTCAAATAATTAGCTTTCTCTGTATTCTGTGTTTATCTTAAAATAAAGTTGCAAGGGAAATATATATACAAAACTCTAAACAACCCCCCTTATATTTCTGAAATGTGGGTGTTCTAGAATCCAAATGGCTATAGGAGTTTAAGCAGATCCATTTTCCTAATTGATCCATAGTAGATCGACATATGCACTATTATGAAGCAATACTAAACAGCTGTACTTGGCAGTAAGTACCATATTATTCACTGGGGCTTTTTCCAAGGAAAATGTAATTAGGATTGCAACCTTAGAATAGTTAGTCTATGCCGACAACAACTTCTTAACAATTCCAGTAATCAAAACATGCATTTTCAGAGTTAATACAGACATCTTGCCTCATTTATGATCTGAGAACTTCTACAAACCTCGAATTTCACACCGATTGTGAAAATATTTTGTTAACAGTTCCGATATTCAGGTAAAAAATCCCTGGACTGGATGCAGACTAAATTTTCTATCAGTGGTATGGAACTTTTCTGCCTGTTCCCGACTCACCCACCTCTACAGCCCACTGATATCCACAAAATGCTGCTCCTACAGAAAGATATGAGCAAGGTCTGCAGTGAGAATGCGGAATCAGTAGAAACTGCCAGTTTGGTCTAGACCTAACCCCTTGGAAGCACCACTGGTCTACATACAGAGCAGTATGGAAGGAAAAGGTTTTTTAAAGTCCAATATTTTCTCAATGATCCTTGATTACCTCAAAAGGCATGTTCATGATTTTAGATTTTACTGGTGGCTTTAGAATTTCTGTCTTGCAACTGTATTACCATTATGACTCTATTGGATAAATATGAAAGAATATGAAGTAAAACCTATTGTAAATAAGTCATACCTTCATCTATTGAGGCTTCACTACTGTACCCATCATACTCTGCAGACAGAGGACTATATTTTTGTCTGGTTTCCCAAATATAGTTTTGCTGTTGTCTGTTATCTCCAGCTGGTGGCCTTGAACTCTGAGTTCTGGACAAGGCTTCATGGTATTTACCCAGCGCCTCATCTTCACTTTCAGATGATGAACCATGCTGCTCTTTATTTATGTATGAATTGTCTATATAAAAAAAGAAGTTAAGAAACAAGACAACATATGACACCACAAGGAAGAGTGCTAAATTATAATGGCTAACAATTTCAAGTATTAATGAGTTTTCAAGTATCAATGCAGCTTTTCATGTTTTAACAAGATTTAGGCAACAGGTCAAATTTCAAATAAGTACAGCATCACAATTAACTAGAAAATCATAAGGCTTTTAAAGAGGTAAATATATTATTTCTAAATGTTCAGTTTCAGCTCTAACTCACTGAGAGCATGGTATTTTTCTTCCCACACATAGCATTGCTTTGTCTCCCATTCCCTTCTCCTATCACTCAAGTTTCTTTGTCTTTTAAAGGAACATCAGATTCACAGAATAATGAAGTTCTTCTGCAACTTGATATGAATGTCTATCCAGTCATTTACATGTTTTGTATGTTGGATTAATAGCCTCATGGCTACATTTCTTTCCGCATAAATCTGTGAAGTTTAAATTAACCTGGATTTATAGCTTCACTAGCTTTATATTATGCTTATTATCCATCAGCAAATACAAATGTGGGATAATTATTTTATTTTTTATGCCTGCTTTTTAGTACACAGTGAAAATCTTATTATTATTTTTAGAACACAATTGTGGGGGGACCAAAAAAATCTTCAAAAGGCAAATCCCACATGGAAGTGCTTAATTAGAACTCATCAAGAGATCAGATACTACCTGGCTTAAATAGACTTGGATTTCCTAACACACTATATTTGTTAATTGTTCAGTAGAACCCACACTTCAGAGAAGTCAATCAATTGTTCAGTAGAACCCACACTTCAGAGAAGTCAATCAGTTCTTCTTTTCATGTTGTGATCACGTTATCATGCTTTATCACACTGTAATCCTTGCTTTATGCTTCATATTGCACCTTCCTGGATTAGAATTTATCTCTCTGTAACTTTTGGGAGGGCCTCTAGGGGTATGTGCCGGTATTGCTGCTGACATGGATGGCTCTGGATACCAACTGATCAGCATAGAGAATGATCACTAGATGTGTCTGCCTGAGGAAGAAACATGTCAGCAGTGCTGCACCATTGGAACTGTACACCTGGTCACCAGGCCCTGTGCATCTCTGTGGAACTGGGGCCAGTATTCCACACTGGCCAATCCATAAAATGAAATACAGGGTCAGCTGAATGCCCCCCCCCCAAAAAAAAACACTTTGCAGGGATGATAGCTTAGGAGTGGCTGGTGCATAGAATGACATCCTTAAGGGGCCATGGTAAGTGGCAGCCAGCACTTTGCCACCATGGGCTGTTTGCTGCAGCTGCTCTGGTGCAGCCATGGTCCCTGGCTGAGACAGAGAGGAGAGGAATGGGGGGGTGTGGAGGATCAGTGGGGGGTTTGCACTACCCTTGCTCTGTGCTGGGCCATCTATGCTGTGGATGCTAGCACAGAGTTCTGCCTTTGGGTAGCAGCTTGCTGCCTTGGCCATTCTGGGTCAGTGTACCTGCTGAAAAGACCCCAGGTGGACCCTTCTGGTAGCAGGAAACACCCTCCTTGAAAGGGATCAGGTCTGCCGAGGTCTGATGGCCCTCTGTGGCTGCTTCCCCTCACACTGTACCTGGTCAGTGAATTGTACTCTTGCATGGTGCATCCATTCCCCAAATGTGTGTTCAAGCAGCTACTGTGCTGTGAGATGTCCCACGGTCACAGAGCAAACCAACATAGCCCTGTGCTGTGCAATTTAACATCTGGATTGCCCACACACAGACTAAGCTTTATATTAGCTGCTGGGAACCAGCACTGGATGCAACAGGAAGGTGAAGTACCGTGATAATCCAGGGTGGCAGCCTGTTGAGAGTTTTAGGTCCCCTCAGGATTGCACTAAGTGTATCAACCATTTCTGTTTCAGTGCATTACACAGGGACTTACACCTGAATGGTTTGCAACAAGTCTCTCCCTTCTATGATTTCTGTACAAAGAAATTATTCACTTCAAATGCCTCTGAAGAAGTAAGACCAGGCTCACAAAAGCTTATGCAGAATAAATTTATTTGGTCCTTAAAATATCATTTGGTATTTATTTTGTCACAATATGACTTTCATGATATGTATGCTATGTAGGCTAATGTATGTATTTTCTTGCCAGATAAAACATGACAATATATCTTTTCTCCAAAGCCTGTCTCTGCCGTTAATGTAGGGGGAAATTATTATGAAACAAGGGGGGGGGGGGACACACAACTGGGAAAATCAAGTTAGGAACCTTAAAGCATCTAAAACATGAAATAAAATACAACTATTTATTACACAGTGCATAATAAATTTAAAATTAAAACCAAAATACATAGAATGCTAATAAAATCTCAGAGCTCAGTATACAGCAACAAGTATAAGTTGCACGTACAATAAATACTAGATCTCAATAATGGAGTTATATGTTTACATTTAAAGGATTATTGAGAATAAGCTTTTGAGGTAAAATAGATTAGCTTAATTAATGATGAGATTGTGATGATTTAGCAATTTAGTTACATGAATGCTAATAAATCTCAGAGCTCAGTATACAGCAACAAGTATAAGTTGCACGTACAATAAATACTAGATCTCAATAATGGAGTTATATGTTTACATTTAAAGGATTATTGAGAATAAGCTTTTGAGGTAAAATAGATTAGCTTAATTAATGATGAGATTGTGATGATTTAGCAATTTAGTTACATGAATTAATATTATGCAGTAGTAGTAATTATGTAGTAGTAGTAATTCTAGAAGATACATTGTTTTATCAAAGAATCTGTATTGTGTATATTTATAGACAACTTATCTCACTAACTCTTGAGGATGTATCTATTTACAGTTTGGGTATCACACTGAATACATTTTAGAAGATATAATCTTGTTTAATCTATAGAGTCTTGTAAATGGCTTGTAAAATAAAAATAATAGAAAGTTAAAAAGTTATTTCTGTTTTACAAGACCTACATACCTCAAAACATATTAGAATTCCAATATGATTTCTCATAAATCTTCTTTTGAACTCAACAACTCACCACATCCAGATCCACTGAAATGGTGAATGAATTCAGGCAAACATTTGGCATTCAAGAACTTATCTACAAAAACAGTCTTTGTAATCCAACATAAGCCACACAAATATCTAGCAAACTCAGAAAATAGCAGGAAAAATGAAAAGGTAGTTGAATAAAAGATATTAAAAATGAGTGGCATCACTCAGAACAGAGACATATTTCATAGCTTTTAAATGTATAATTAGGGAAATCAAATTTCAAAGAAAAAATACACGTATCTTAAAGAAATTCCACACAGTTTTGTTTTATAGATTTATATAATAGAAATCTATAAATCTATAAAATAGTTTGGAAAAGAAGTATGTAGTAAAAGATCCAGGAAAGGTCAAATTGATAAAATATGACACAAAACACCTCACCTTTGGCTGGTGTCTTCTTACTACTCACTTCTTTAGAAAAACTTTCTGATTCCTTATGCTTTTGCTTTGCACCTTCCTTTGAAAGAGTAGATGAGGCATTTTCTTTCTGTTTTGTTACAGACTGTCTGGGGTATTCAGAAATTGTTTTCTGTTTCTTAGATTTTACTTCATGAACACCATGTACTATTTTAGACCTTGGTTCTGGCAATTTTGATGCTTGTGCTTCATTTGCTTCCAAATTCTTTGATACAATACTCTGCGCTTCTTTGGCATCCATGAAATCAACTTCTGGTGATTTTTTTTTTACTTTCCTCTGCAATGGGTCCTTAGATTGTTCTAGCTCTGGATGCAGTTTCTTACTAGGTTTTTCGTGAAGTGATTCTTCAGTTCTACATGTACTGCAGTTCTCACCAGTATCTTTTGGCAACGTATTATTATCTAAGTACTTATTTTCTATTTGTCTTTTGTGTTTACCATGTTTTATTGAATTATTCATTTCCCTATACACTTCTGAATCACTAAATTCATTAGGTTCTACAGCATTTGACGGTCTCTGCATTTTGTCTATGCCATGACCAGCTTCTCCTCTACCATACATACTTTGTTTTAAATAATCAGATTGTTTATGCTTCTTTTCTGAGTCATACTTTTTTTCTCTCATATACTTTTCTATATCATTATTTGTGCTATTTTCCTCTTTACCCACTTCAGATTTATCTTCCTGTATTTTAACAGTTTCATCTGTTCGAAGACTGTTGATCATGTTTGTTACCTGCTCTGTAACTGAATCAGCTACTGTATAGCTTACATCTCCAACAGCACTGGTTAGATCATCTACAGCATTACTGAGGGTGTCAACCAAAGATGACACAGAAGGAAGGTTCAGATTTTGCTGAAAATTTTTGAAAAATGCCATGTTTCTATTGTTTAGTAATAAATGTATCTTAGAAGAAAAAGATTTTCTGGTTTCTGAATGTGTTCAGTGATATTTAGGTTTGCTGTCCTGTATGCTATCATTTAAACCACTACTTCTTCTCTTGATTCTGTTACTCTAAATAAACTAGACAAAATGTCTTCTATAAAAATCCAGAATCAATTACATTTTGGAATGTTACATTAAAGCTCATCAATGACTAAGTATTTCAACAGTAGCTATTTAAAATGTTATATGAAAAGAGGGCCATTTTAGACCACACCTGCAGTCCAGAATCAGCTGCTTTATATAATTTTTCTACTGTTATGGTAAAACTCATCATCAGCTAACCACAACAAAACTATTTAAAATGCTGCATGGAAAGTGGGACATTTTATCCTACACCTGCGAAGAAAAACACATTCAAATAATATGCCATAAATAAATAGAAATTGTGTCACAATAGAATAGTATCTGCTCATCTTCATGTACTCTGTATTCTATTTCCTAATAACCAAGTATGTTATACTTAAACATGAAATTTGTTCATAACTGCTTATTCACACAAACTAAACATTTTATAGCCATGGGCCACAATCAACACTTAAGCACAGTGAAATGAACAGATGTAAGCTTGCTTAACTCTACACTAAGCTGCAGTCACTGAATGTCACCCAGTTCTGTTGAAACCACTGGGCATCTTGCCATTATGTTCAATACATAGTGGACTGTGCCCACAGTAGAACAAAAAAATGCCATTTTACCAAGTACTAAAATCCTCGCCTTTATATTGGGTAAAATTCAACTTCTCCAGGGTATGCTACATATTAATAGAATGGTGGTCATCTAATTAAGCCTAAAAAAAAATTCTTAACTGGATTTGAGAAGGTTCAAACTATTTGTTTCTTTTTATGTTGAAAAATGTAAATCCCTGAACTAAATTAAACCACTTCCATCATATATCTAATAGTAATGGGTGGTTTTCTCACACAGATAGAAAAACACATTTGAAGAAAAATATGAAAGCTAAAAATAGAGAATTAACTTCCCCAAACCCCTCCAAATTGCAGCAAGAACACAGGTGCATGTGCAGAGGTTGCAAAAAGAGACCAACCAACATCTTGGATGGCATAGCAATTGTGAGTTGGGGGGGAGCAGAAAATTGGCAGGCGATGTGGGGAGGAAACAGCGAGATGGACTTACTGAGCATGGGAAGGGGAGAGAAAAGGACCCAGAGCAAGAGGGGAAGAAATGGGAGCTGCCAGGGGAGATGGGATTTCCTTTCCTCCATGAGTCATCACAATTCTCCCACATGTAAAAAATTAATTCTGACTAACCACCACAAATAATATTAGTACTCTATAAATTTCCTTACTCTAGTGAAATTATTACACTTCCATAACATTGGTCACATGATATTGCACACTAAGGACTAACGATCTCTTACATGGAAAAAGTATTTTTTATACTTACAAAGCTTGTCCTGTGAATTTTTTCTTGTATTGTATCGTGAACTGAGGTCTGGGAAGCCGCCAACATTTTCAAAACACATCTTCTTGTTAATATACAAAAAAAGAATCAGCAACAGGATAATAAACACTCCGACTGCTGAGAGAAATCCGACTGCCTCAGGGGATACTAGAAGAAAACATATAATCAAAGTGTAACATCTACAAATTCTGAACAATCAGATCATTAATCTGTACTTACATCTAACCTCAAACTTAAATGCAAGAGCATAACATGATATAACAACAATAGTGAAAAGCATCAGTCTGACTTGATTACCCTTACTCTGCAACTATACCATGCTGCACATAAATTCTATCAGTACATCAGAGAGCAATACTAACTGAAACTAATAAAAAAAAGTTTGCTTTCTCAGATATAAATTATGAAACACAAAAAGAAACATTTCTTAACTTTCCACTTCAGCTTCAAAATGAACTTTCCCTTAAAATCTAGAGTGCTGAAATAAGTAATCAATTAGAAGAAGAAGAAGAAGAAGAAGAAGAAGAAGAAGAAGAGGAGGAGGAGGAGGAGGAGGAGGAGGAGGAGGAGGAGGAGGAGGAGGAGATTGGATTTATATCCCGCCCTTCACTCACTTGGAGTCTCAGAGCGGCTTACAAACTCCTTTCCCTTCCCCTCCCCACAACAGACACCCTGTGAGGTAGATGGAGCTAAGAGAGCTCTTTCCCAAGCTGTCCTTGAGAGAACAGCTGGCACAGAGCTATGGCTTGCCCAAGGTCATCCAGCAAGTGTAAGTGGAGGAGTGGGAAATCAAACCCGGTTCTCCCAGATTAGAGTCCGCGCACTTAACCACTACACCAAACTGGCTTAATAGTTATCAACGGTGATTGACAAAATCACTCAATGATAGAACTATAGCAAAACTATTCAACTATCTAAGGACACAATTGCTTCAAATACTAGGGTTGCCAACCCTCAGGTCCAAGTGGGGGATCTTCCGCTTTTGAGGGCTTCTCCCCACTGCGGACCAGCTGACCAGTGGGGGAAGCCCCTCCCCTAAACAGGGACATCACCATACAACGTCCCTAATGCCAGGGCTCCGTTGGGGCTGGGGCGCGCCGGAGTGCCGCTCCGGGAGAGAGGAGGCGGAGGGGCGGGCACTTGACAAAGCCCCGCCCCTGGCCACCCCCCCCTCAACACTCCCGGGGCCGGCAGCACTCTGCCGGCCCCGGAAGCCCCTTCCCGCCTCCGCCCCGGGAAGCCTTTTCCCGCCTCCCCCCTCCCGTCAACACACCCAGGGCCGGCGGCGCTCCGCCGGCCCCGGAAAGCCCTCTCCCGCCTCCCCCCCAGTCAAGTCCCTTCCCGCCTCCCCCCCATCTACACGCCTGTGGCCGGCGGCGCTCCGCCAGCCCCGGAAAGCCCTCTCCCGCCTTCCCCCCCAGTCAAGTCCCTTCCCGCCACCCCCCCATCTACACGCCTGGGGCCAGCGGCGCTCCGCTGGCCCCGGAAAGCCCTCTGCCGCCTACCCCCCGTCAAGCCCCTTCCCGCCTCCCCCCCATCTACACGCCTGGGGCCGGCGGCGCTCCGCCGGCCCTGGAAAGCCCTCTGCCGCCTCCCCCCCCAGTCAAGCCCCTTCCCGCCTCCCCCCATCAACACTTCCGGGCCCGGCAGCAGTCCGCCGGCCCCAGGAAGGAGAAGTCCTTCCCTCCCCCTGCTCCTGGGGCCGCGGCAGAGCGCCGCCGGCCCCGGGAAGCCCCTTCCCTCCTCCCCCCCCTCAATACTCCCGGGGCCGGCGGCACTCCGCCGCCCCGGGAAAGAGAAGCCCTTCCCTCCCCCCTCCTGGAAGAAGAAGCCCCCACCCTCCCCCCCCAGTGAAGAAGCCGGGCCCCAGTGGCCTGAAGCCACTCGGGCCCAAGCAAGGGGGGGGGGAGGAAACGCTGGCCCCAGTGGGGTGAGAAGCGTTCCTTCCTTCCTTCCTTCCTTCCTTCCTTCCTTCTCTCTCTCCCCACCTACCTACCTACCTTCCTGTTCCTTCCCCTCTCCCTTCCTTCCTTCTCTCTCTCTCCCCCCCACCTACCTTCCTGTTCCTTCCTTTCCCCGTCCTTCCCCTCTCCCTTCCTTCCTTCCTCCCTCTCTCCCCCCTTCCTTCCTTCCTTCTCTCTCTCTCTCCCCACCTACCTACCTACCTTCCTGTTCCTTCCCCTCTCCCTTCCTTCCTTCTCTCTCTCTCCCCCCCTACCTACCTTCCTGTTCCTTTCCCCGTCCTTCCCCTCTCCCTTCCTTCCTTCCTCCCTCTCTCCCCCCTTCCTTCCTTCCTTCTCTCTCTCCCCCCCCACCTACCTACCTTACTGTTCCTTTCTTTCTTTCTTCCTTCCCCCCTTCTTTCTTCCTCCCTCCTTCCTTCCTCCCTTTCTTTTTCTTTCTTCTCTCTCTCCCCCCCACCTACCTACCTTCCTTCCTGTTCCTTTCCTTCCTTCCCCCTCCCTCCCTGCCTACTGACACACCTGACGTCAGGGATGTGTGGCCTCATGACACTTCCGATGACGTCAGGGGGTGTGACATCATGACACTTCCGGTGATGTCAGGGGGTGTGGCATATGCAAATAAGTTATGCTAATGAGCTCCTGCACCTCTTTTTTTACGAAAGGACCCCTGCCTAAAGCAATGAAGCCACCCAGAAGCAATGTCATTATTTTGAAAGCACTCTAGTTTTTGGGCAAAACTCTATGGCTTGAGGGTGAATTTACCATAGAATTTCACAAAAAAACAAACAAACCCAGAGTGTCGCCCATGGTGTCACCAACATGATGATGTCACTTCTGGGTGACATCATCACATCTCATGACATCCCCACCCACCCCTGGAATACACCCCCCAAATCCCCCACTGGATGGATGAGGGGACCTGGCAACCCCATAAAATACATAGGAACATTTATGACCATATTAAATTTATTCCTGCAGATACAACTAACCAAAAATGAAAAGAGGCTCATCTTAAAATATCTATTTTATTATGTTTTTATCCTATCCTTCCAGGGAGTTACACAGTAACGGTACCAGGTGAAAATTTTATCAATATGATAATAAAATATACATTTTACACATTTTTAGAAACCTGCCTTTGGCTGATTTCTAGAACTACAATTCATTGCAACTAGCTTTTACGTAGCTAATTCACATAAAAAATCAGTATAGAACTTCTTTTCATTAATGGCTTCAGTACATGCCTACCAGACAAGTCATATGCCAGTGTGGCTTCAGAAGCAGGAGTTACTGGGCTACTGATAGAAAACAGCAGGTGATATGCACCCATTTGAGCTTCCTATCATGGTTCTTTTCTATTAATTAACAACTCAATATCCTTATCACTGGGGAAATGACCATTTGAATCAGCCGTTAAGACATCAGCTTGCTGGAAAGGTCTTATTTATATTCAAGCAATTACTCTGAAGGGGAACAAGAAGAGAAATATATTTCACCTTCCTATCCCATTAAATCCCATTTTACTAATTTATACTTCTGGTCTTGTCAATTGCTGTAAATAAGGATGTTAATATCGGCACTCACCATTCCAAGTTCTTCTTTATTAATTCAGGCGGGATTAAGTCAATGCCTGGTGCTCTACCAGGCCTCAAGGTTTGGATTAGGTTCCTCACCTCTGTGGGCTCAACTGGCAGCCAGCTGGGGAAGTTTTCCATGCTATCAAGGTCAACTTCTTCGGGTTCAGAGCTAGCATACATTTTCCTAAAATACTTTCCCCAGACTTCCATTAATATAGAGGAATTCATAGCCACATAAAGACTATTTGGGCAGTCAGACACAAGGCACCAGAATAAAAAGGCATTCTTAAGCTTAACCACCCGACTTAGCTGTATTCAGGCTCCTTTCATTGCTTCTTTTTCCTTACCGTGAAGAAGCACTTTATATTGTAATTTTTGCTATTTCAATATCACCTACGTAACATCCTTCAGGTTACTCCTGTATCTAATATAATTAGCACTCAATTCCCTCTTTGCTTTTCTACATTCCCTATCAAACCAAGATGTAGAGTGCCCTTTAAATGTTTGTTTGTTTGTTCATTAAATGTATACCCCGTCCTCCCTGCCAAAGCTGGCTCAGGGCCTGTTCTTATTTACTCCATTTATAGCCCTATGTATTTCTTGGATCATTTGCTCATATCCATCCAAACATCCATATTATCTGTATCAAAGAGCTTCTGTACAACCCCATTTAATTGACCTGAGTCAAATAATTCAGTCATCATTCTTTCTAGACTTTCACCTAACCCTACTCACTCCCTTTTCCCGTAATAATGCCTCTTTATATCACTCTTCAATACAAGGCTTAAAAAGTGGTATCTCAAATAACATAATAAGAGATAAATGATCACTATCGTAATAGTTACCAACTTCAAAAAAATCAATAAACTGGACCATATTTTCAGATACTATGACGTAATCATCCTTTAACCAGACCAATACATAAATTCAGCAGGAGGGTCATTTGGATAAGACCCATTTAAAATACAGAGGCTCATTCTACTAATCATCTGCATCATTATATACCCAGCATAATTCACTTTATAATCTTTTGACATCCTAACATATGGCAATAGGGAATTTCCTGGCTCCGGGAGACAAGCTTTAAATCTATTCTACAGACTAGTACTGTCTAGTCCAATATTAGTGTTAAAGTCCCCCCCTATAATAATATATGCCACTGAGCACTTAATATTATTTGCCAGATATATTTATCTAATACTCTCCATTCTATTTGTGTTTTTGTTTTTGCTGAAATCTTGAATACAATTGCTATATGGAGCTCCACATATCAATGTAGCAAATAGGACACTGATGAAAAGGTCCAAATTTCTAAGAGCAGTATTCCAAACACCAACAAATGTGTCAAGTGTAGCCGTCCGTCTGGAAGCCGGGATGGTAACAGTGGAGGCCAGGTTATAGTGCGGTTATTTCATATTGGTTACCACTAACAGTCTTGCCCATCTAATCTTGAAGGATAAATTTGTCTCTCCCTGGCTGAGATTTATGAGGAGCAAATTAGGTTACTATGGCCTTTCCCAACGTTTATTGCCCATGCACATTGATCAGACCAGAAGCCTGGTTAAACAAATTTATTTATATTTATTTATTATTTCCATTTATATCTTGCCTTGCCGGACAAACTGGCTCAAGGCGGCGTACAGACGTAAAATGCAATAAAACAATAAATAGAGTATTAAAACCAAAGTGCTAATAAAACAGTATAAATGGTGGTGGCATTCAAAATACAATACGATGGTAAAAGGCAGCATCCAACCGTGTGCCATAGGCCAGAAGATGTTCCTATGGCGCGTTCATCAGTGGAGCATTCATCAGTGGCGGCTCCTAATTGAAAGCCTGGTGGAGGAGCTCCGTTTTGCAGGCCCTGCGGAACTGCAAAAGGTCCCACAGGGCTCTGATGTCCTCCAGGAGCTCATTTCACCAGAATGGAGCCGCCACTAAAAAGGCCCTAGCTCTAGTAATGGCCAACCTAGAGCCAGTTTGGTGTAGTGGTTAAGTGCGTGGACTCTAATCTGGGAGAACCGGGTTTGATTCCCCACTCCTCCACTTGCACCTGGCTGGATGACCTTGGGCAAGCCATAGCTCTGTACCAGCTGTTCTCTCAAGGACAGCTTGGGAAAAAGCTCTCTCAGCCCCACCCACCTCACAGGGTGTCTGTTGTGGGGAGGGGAAGGGAAAGGAGTTTGTAAACCGCTCTGAGACTCCAAGTGAGTGAAGGGCGGGGTATAAATCCAATCTCATCTTCTTCTTCTTCTTTCAGGCCAGGGAAGGTCAGGTGATGTTACAACCCTGACCTCAGTGCTCACTGGGGCACATATGGAGAAAGGCGGTCCCTCAGGTAGGCAGGCCCCTGACCATACAGGGCTTTAAAGGTCAAAACCAGCACCTTGAACCGAATCCAGTACACTATTGGCAGCCCGTGCAATGCCTTCAGCGCAGGCTGGATGTGGTCTCGTATAGAGGGGATCTTAGATGTGAAAAAGCAGCATGACTTCAATAGAGTGAAAAGGTGAGTATTCTTAATAGGGTTGGTTATACCTAGAGAGAGTCCTGACTGCAGGAAGGAATTTACATTATTGCAGTATGATGTGCTACCCTATGCTGTTTTGGAAGGTAAATATCAGAGGATACCCTATGAAGATTGTTTATGTCCATGTGGGATGGGAGTACTGAGTTGTTAGTGCATGTTTTCTTTGACTGTAAAATCTATAAATACATCCGGGAAGTGTAAATCCCACAATTTCTAGCCTGGCCGGGGAAGACAGAAGGGATTATCTTTTAATAAAGTCACCAGCCACATTCAACAATTTTAAAAGTAATTTCCCTGTTCCTATCTTTTAATAATGTTAGCAGATACGAACAGTGAGATTACTTTTAAAGTTGCTAAATATGGCTGGTTGGCCATTAAGATGAGGAAAATACGGCTAAATCAAGATAAACAATGATATAATTAGCTAATGTCGGGATTTTATTAATACTATATTGAGATCTGTTTTTATATAACTGTACGAGGATATTAGGGGCTATGGTGAGGTTAAGACGCTGAGCTGCAGACCAGAATGTCTGTAGTTTGGCAGTTTGAGACCTGAGTGCTGCATGACAAAGCGAGCTCCCGTCTCTGGCCCCAGCTCCTGCCAACCTAGCAGTTCGAAAGCAAGAAATTGCAAGTAGATAAATAGGTACCGCTTCAGTGGGAAGGCAACAGTGTTCCATGCACCTTGGCGTTTAATCACACCGGCCACATGACCATGGAAATGTCTTCAGACAGCGCTGGCTCTTCAGCTTGGAAACAGAGATGAGCACCACCTCCTAGAGTCGGATTCAACTGGCTTTCAAGCAAGGGAAACCTTTACCTTTTATGAGGATATTTTAATGTATTTTTTTTGCTATTGACATCTGGACATATATCAGAACTGGACTTCCAGTTTTTATAGTGTGTGTAAATGAAAATGGTCCAGCTTAGAATTTTTAGTTTAGGCTGAAAGTTTCCCATAGTTCCTGTTTTGCTGGCTGAATAATTAAAAATTACAGGTTTTGTAGGATAACTTTTATTAAATAATTTTAACAGTGGGTAAGTGCCTTTTAAACACTGTCTAGAAGTTATTTGGTTTAATGCCCTTTTATTTTATTGATGTCGGTTGTTGTCTGACATCTCTTAGCTTTGGATGTATACTGAATCTGTAATGGCCTTTGGCTAATAAATAACTACTGATTGATTGATTGATTGATACTAATTTATACTGGAGTAACATATACCTCAAATAAGTGAAGTAATTTGTGACTGGGCTAATTGTATTCATTTCAATGGTCCTGTTCCTCCACCCCCGTTAACCTAAAAGACAAGACAAGTTGAAATGTCCTCAGTGACCACTGTAGGGGTTGCTGGGCAATGACAAAAGTATTGCCAGCCTTCAAGCCTTGGTTTTTGTCAGTAAGAGGCAGGGGAAGAGGCAAGGCCCTTTCGAGGCCAATTTTGGCTATGCTCAGCAGCAACCGCTAGCAGGCCTGGCTGCTTGCTACTATTCAACACTAGCAACCTCACAAAAGCCATTGTAATGTAATGATTAAAATCTCAGACTAGGATCTGGGAGACCCAGGTTCAAATCCCCTCTCTGCTGTGGATGCTCATAGGGTGACTTTGGGCTAATCACATCCTCTCAGCCTAATGTACCTCAGAGGATTGTTGTTGAGAGGATAAAATGAGAACAGGATAATGATATGAGCAGTTTTGGCTGCCCGTTGTGAAGAAAGGCAGTGGCTGAAAATGGGGGGAGGGGCAGACAGCATAAATCCCCCCAAAAAAGAGGAGCATTGTCTGTGCATGTGCAGACAACACTTCTCTGTTGGAGCTGCTGTGAGAGGGAGGCACTGTAAGCTTTAGTGACAACACTCCAGGCCCAGCACTGCTCTCACTGTTGCTGCCACAGCTGCAGACATCACTGTTGTGTGGTCCCGGGCTAGCGCTGCTCCCAGCATTGCTGCCATGGCCTCCAGGCCTGGCACAGCTCTTGACATTCCTGCTGTGGCCAATGCAGCTCCCAGTGCCACCGCCACCACCCCAAGTCCAATGCAGTTGCCACTGACCTAACCGCAGCAAGTACAAGATTGCTGAGGCTGGAGACACACAAAGAAGCCAGACCACTCTCCTCTGGGATGGGGGGAGGTAGCTGGGCACAGCATCCAAGTTTGTGGAGAGTTGGGAAAGCACTAATGAGGGGTTGATGGGGATAAGTGTAGCGAGGGTGGGGTAGAATAGCAAGGATGCCAATGCAATGGGGGAGTGGGGAAGAAGGAAAAGCCCTCTGAGATCTCAGTGGCCACTGTGATTGCTAGGCAACCACAATAATACTGAACTCAAACCTTTGTTTCTGTCAGTAAAAGGCAGGGAATGGGGCAGGGCCCTTTCCTAGGCTATTTTGAGCTCCTAGTCCATCCCTGCTCCCCTCTCGCCTACCCTACAGAGAGGCCTCTTTGGGGCCAGGCGCAGCAGCAACAATTGTGCAACTTGCTACCATGCAATTTGTGCAACTCAGGTGTGGTGGTGGTTGTGACTTCTTGCCACCCAACTTGCCTGGGCCTAGTGACTCTTGCACAACTTGCTGCCATACAACTTTTGCAACTTAGCCAAGTTTTTCCCCAAGGGAGGGAACAAGGAAAAGCTGAGCACCAGTATAGTGTAAGTGGGTAAAATGTCAGACTTCCTAATCTGTGAGAACCAGGTTCCAATCCACACTCTGCCATGAAAGCTTGCTTGATGACCTTGGCCTAGTCACACACTCTCAGCCTAATCTACTTCACAGAGAATAAAATGGAGGAGAGGAGAATTATGTCAACCATTTGTGTCCCCAAAGTGGAAGTATAAATGAAGTTAACAAATAATGAATAAAGCTGAAGACTGGGGGGGGGAGGTAAAAGAAAGGTTAGTTGGTGAGTGGGAAGAAGAGAAGAAAGCAAGAAAAACAGAGCTAATATGGGGACTGCCAAGAGGAGAGAAAAAGGAAGTAATTGTAGAGAAATATAAAGGAAATATAGTGAGACAGAGATACAGGGGGGAAAGAACTGATCCCTGCAAGTCCTTGTGAGTTTCCATCTTGTTTTAAACTAATAAGCTGTGCTCAAGGTACACATTCATACAGCCTTTTGTAGATACTCAGTATCTGAGGACATTTTTGTGAAGTTTAGAGAATGCATCAATTAATACCTTACTAAAGAACAAAACTTTAGCTTCAGCTAGCCTGATTAATTATTCATTTACTTTAACACTAATGTGAGTCCTTGGAAATTATCTGTCTTATATCAATTTGCATACACAAACTCATCTTTAAAAGACTATAAACAAACTGAATATGGTACTTGAAAAGACATGAATTTACTTTGATAGCTTTATAAAAATCCATAATATACTAAACAAGAAAAAATGCATTGATCAGTATTTGATTACCCTATTTGAGAGTCACATACCAGGCCATGGATTATGCTGTGCCTGTATAATATTAAGCATTTAACTTCTCATAAATAAAATACTGAGCAACACTATATCCTGGCCAGAAAGTAATAGCAAGCCTCATCAAATTAAATTCAAGATATTTATCACAATTATACAGAGGAGTTATGTCATTTGAAATATATCTAAAGTTAAATCCTAATTCATAATATGCTAATTGCATCCTGATAAGTATTAGAAGAGACATGGGACACATTTCATGATGACTATTAATTCTGAGAACTGTTCTAACTCAATTGGGCATTTTTATTCAACATACTTGGTGCATGGGTATGACCTGAGTATGTTTTATCTTGTGAAGACAGGTAATGATAATAATTTATTTAGTCATCACAGAATAAAGGGTAAAAGAAATGCACTGAAATAAATATCAATGCCCTGTCAATATGAAACCAAAGAAGTACTACCAATGGATTTACTGAGCATAAACTATTCTAAGAATAGTGTTTTAAACACACTGTATTAAATTTTACTATGTTCTGCTACACTTTCCAAACTTAAAAATAAAACATATCTTCTTTAGAACAGTTTTCCAGATCAGACATTTTTATTGTTTTTCTGAAAGCATTTTCAATTAACACTTATTTTTCTAACAGAGAATGGCACTGTTAATATCATTGTTCACATTTGCATACAAAATGACAAAAGACCACAGTTTTAATATTAATTTGTAATTTGTTTCTTTACTTACATAAGATGTTGTACTGTAAAGTGCCCAATGGTATATGACACCATATATTTATCTCACTGCATGTCAGTGACAGTTTAATTATTTATGTCATCAATGCAACTCTATCTGCCTTGCATACAAACTAAATCAGCATGAGCTTGATCTGAAAGCTTTGTGAGTCCATGAAGGTATTCACATTTTGAAAGTCTATTCAACATGAAGAGTTCTGATTTTTTAAATTATGTCACACTAAAGAAGTTAGATAACAGTACTTTAGGCTACATTCCACAAGATTCCACTTTTAAATAAATATGCATAAAATAATTCAGACTATTTTCTTACTGAAGTAACAAGTGTAAGAAGGTGCTTATAAGCAAGCTGAATTCTTATGCTTGAATACTTGCCTGATTCAAAGGGAAGATCTCTGAACCTCAGTGCTCTCCAGATGAAAAACTGAGGGGGGGGGGCACACAGCTCTCTACGATTTGGGGTGAACCAGGTTTAAACTATAAACCTTCCCCTCATTTAGCAGATGTTCTAAAGGTAGCAAGTGTCTAGGCTTTGGGTTCACTACTGTGGAGAAAGTTTTGTGGTGCACCAGTAGAATATGGAGGTCACTGAGACAGGAATTACATATTAACAACAAAGATTTATTTACAAGTAGGTTTCAAGGAACAAATCAGCAGCACAGGTCTCCAGACAGACAAAACAAAAGCCTGGCTGAGGCACGTTAATTAATTAATTACTTAATTGATTAACTATTAAATTAGATTTACTAGGCCGCCGATCCAAGTTTCATTTTTTTTAATACTTTCAAGCATAAGCAGGCTTTTATCGATTAGCCACTAGGTTGGATCCTAAACACACACATAGGATTCCACCCAATGGCACAAAGCCTACTCAGTGCCTAACAACTGGGTACGCTATTATCTGTCAGAAGCAGAGCCAAACAACTCTGCCAAACTACCATGCAGAGCTACCCTTCACTTTGTCAGCTCTTCTCCCGAGCCAGACCTGAGCTCTCTCTGCTCCCTCCCTGAGGCAGAACTCCACTCCTGCTGTGTTTCCCTCCAATGTTCCATCCCCCTTCTCAAAGGTGACTGCATGCTGGAGTAGCACACCCATAGGTTCAAGTGAGTGGCTGTTTTCCCTTTGGTCCTTCCCAGGGGGCTTTTGCTTAAGAATACTGACACATACTTATACATTTAAAATTACAAATAAAAAGATTCATTCTCTGCCATGGACTCAAGGGCAGATTTTGGGCTTACCATCAAGTACAATGGCTCCCTGGATGCAGCTAGGGCTTCCATGTGGCCTGGATATTTGGATTTGACGCAATTCATGGCATGTCATCTGAAGCTTGTAGGCCTCAGTTCTTGGCTGTCTGTTTTTAAGTGTTTTGACATTACCATTGTCATAATATAAGGGAAGCTATACATGCAATGATCTACCTTAACATGTTGTAAGAAGCAAGCCTGCTTTTACCTTTCAGTATTCTAGCCACAGCATGGAAGTCCCTGTGATAATTTACATATAGAGGAAGCATTTACAAGTGGTTTACATGTGATACTCTGTTGCATATCCCCCTTTTTCCTTGGCATGCACTTACCAATGAAGAAGAAACAAGCAGGATTTAAACACATCAACCTGCCTTATACTGAATCAGCCCCTTGGTCCAACAAAGTCAGTATTGTTCACTCAGACTGGTGGCAGTTCTCCACGGTCCAAGGCAGAGGTCTTTCATATCACCTACTGACAGGTATTTTTGTATTGCCCCCTTTACAGGAAAGTTTGTTTTCTTGCTTTTTTTACTACTGAATTGGCTAGAAACATAGTAGGATTCAGCACTGAATAGAATGAAACATGACTCGCTTTTCGTAAGAATGCTCATATTTTTAAAAGTCCTAAAAAGTTTTATTAACATACTGGTGATGAAAATGTGTTCTGCATATTCTCAGAGGATCCACGACCCTTACTGTTTTACAGCCTCTGATTCTGATTTTTGTTTCTGAAACAATAAAGGTATGTGTGCTTGGTTCATTTAAAAATCTATATCAGACAACTGGTATGTAACTGTTTTTTTCTTTTACACAGTCCAGTTTCAAACATTCTTGTTGCCATGATTCTACAATATGTTGCATGCTCATAAATACAATGAAATTCTTTTTGTGATATGTTAACTGAAGACTTTAAGGATCAGGACTATCATTAGGGCACAATAACAGAGCAGGTTTAGTAGAGCCCAATCAGGAAAGCCAACAACCAAGGGGTATGGTGGATACAGGGAAGTTAATTTGATCTAGTGCTGCATTTCCCACCTTCTTTAGTCCTCCACAAGAGGTACAAGGCAAGCTAGTCAGGGTCCGCTGACCCCACTTTGAACAACTTCTTTTGAACAGTCCTCTTTTAGCTGTGCTTCTCCCTTTTTGTTCTATCTTCCTTTATATTAGTGTCACTACCATCTTCTCCTTCCCTTCAATATCTATTATTTCTGTATTGGTTAGCCCTGCCTTAGCTTTTGTCACCCTCACTGTTTTAGTCTTTGTCTCCCTACCTGTACTTCTCTCCCCTTCCACTTCCCTTTCATATTTATCTATATGTGTATAGTCTGCTTTTCTTTAAACTTCTGGCTCCACTGGTGGACTTCCTGATGGCACCTGGGTTTTGGCCACTGTGTGACACAGAGTGTTGGACTGGATGAGCCACTGGCCTGATTCAACATGGCTTCTCTTATGTTCTAAACAGGCTTATTTTTTTCATCTCTCTATTTCTGAATTGCTTCAGTTCCCCTACATACATGTTGGGGGTGGGGTGATACTGAAAGCAACGTTTATGCTTTAAAATGAGAAGATGTGAGACTCTCAACATCACAGTCTCAACTGTCTGTCCCATTGCAGAGCTGCACATACAGCATTTTGTACATGTGCAGCCCCACAATTGGATAAATAATGTCCCCCAGGGTCATTTTGGCTTGGAAAAGTAATGCAGGGAGAAGGCTGCAGCTTCTCATGCCTCGGCACTGTGATCACAATTCAAATCAGGCTCTGCAGCACTTTGGTAAATTCTCCGCAACTGCTGTGTGGCAGTTGGGAAAGTGAGTCAGCAAAACTCCACTCCAAGTTCTGGCCAAACTGGGAGTGTAGTGTGGCCCTTTAAATGCCCTTCCTCTAATACCATTTGGGTGGGCTGGATTATTCATTGGTGAAGGATTCATACTGCATGTGCTCAAAGACACAATGCTCTTTCTAATATCTTAAACATTTCAGGGGCCTGAGCCGCAGCACTAACACAAAGTACTGGGGTAGAGTGCTAACGGGATAGCACTCTCAAGGCCTATGAAATGTCCTCCAAAATAAACCAGCTAGACCTGGAGGTGCATGTAATTCAGGCATCTTTCTGTATTCCATTTATTCTTTGCTCATACTACATGGAGATACGGATTGTGGACAATGGTGTATTTACCCATAATTGGAAGGTAGGTCATTTAACTATGCATTGGACCTGTGGTCACTGCCAAGTTCATGAGTTTTGTTTCACGTAAACTATGTCTGTCATGATCTGGGCTGTGCAAGAAGAGGCCTAGCAGGTCCAGGGAGCCTGAGTAGCAGTGGGAAGAGGCCAGGCCTACAAATCCCAAAAGTCCCTGAGAGGTTTTGGCATTAATTTTAGCCAATCACAAAAAAGGGGACTTTTAATAAATGACCTAGTACAGAAGAACTGTTCTTTTTTCCAAGACAGCAGGGCCAGAGGGAAGGCTGCTGCTGGAAGAGATCCTCACCCTGAGAGGAGGGGTGAGTAGACTCAAGCCCAATTGAGACAGTGAACTAGGGACTGTAAGTCTAGTTGCATTAGGGCCTCTGATGTCTTTTCTAGGGTTGCCAAGTCACTTACCCCCACGGACGGGGGAGTCCCGCTCCTATTCCGGGAGCCACACACACAGCATGATTGATGACATCATTTCAATGCCTCCCTGCACCCCCCCCCCCCGCCTTTCCTAGCTTGATTGCCTGGCAAACGATCAAGGAAAGGCGGCAGCAGGGATAGGGCTGCCAAGTCCCCCGGTAGGGATGGGGAAACACCGATTTTTAAAGCTTTCCCCCGCCTTTTCAAAATTGGCCACCGGGGGAGGCAATGGCTGCCAGCAGGGAAACGTCGGAGGCTGCCCTGGCCTCTTAAAAGGGAAATGTCTGCAGAGAGCCTGCCCTGCAGTAAAAAGCCTCAACAGACATTTCCCCTTTAAGAGAGAACAAGAGAGCCCCGCCCAGAGAGGCTCTTTCTGCTGAAGGGCCTGCTTTTGCATGTGGCCTGCTGCTGGAGTAAGCTGCTTGGGGTAAGCTGCTGGGGTCTGCCAGCTCTTTTCCTTCTCTCTCTCTCCCCCTCCCCCTTTCTTTCTTTTTTCTGTCTGTCTGTCTGTCTGTCTGTCTCTCTCTCTGTCCCCATCCAGCAGAGGTCTATCAGTGGCTATTATTAGCCACAAGGTCTAAATGGAACCCTTTGTCTGGGGCAGGGATGCTCTGCATTCTTGGTACTTGGGGGGCAACAGTGGGAGGGCTTCTGGAGTTCTGGCCCTGCTGCTGGACCTCCTGAGGGCACCTGGTATTTTTGACTGCTACATAACACTGACTCTTGTTCAGCGACAAAAAACAGTGGCATAAAAGTCACAGTCTGGGTAATGCTGCTTGCAAGCCTATAAAGCTCAAGGCAGCAGCAGAAGCTCAGTATTAGGAAACTTCATGAGTTCATGTGTCAGCATGTGGAAGCAACATCACAGGATGTGACATCACAAAATGATGTCACTTCCTTTCTCCTGGCTCCACCCCCAAAGTCTCCTGGCTCCACCCCCAAAGTCCTCAGATATTTCCCAAGTTGGACTTGGCAGCCCTAAGCAGGGAGCCTCTGCCCGGCTTCTTCTGCTTGCCCGCTTCGCAAGCCGGCAGAGGAAGCCAGAGCCTGTACACACACACACCCCCCCGCCCCCATGCCTTTCTTTGCCTGCTCGCCTGGCGAAAGAGCTAGGAAAGGCGGGGTGGGGGGGGCGAGAGCCTCTGTCAGGCTTCTTCTGCTCGCCCGCTTCACGAGCAGGCAGAAGAAGCCAGAGGGAGGCATTTCAATGCCTCCCTGCACCCCCCCATGCCTTTCCTAGCTTGATCGCCTGGCAAACGAGCTAGGAAAGGTGGCGGTAGGGAGCCTCTGTCGGGCTTCTTCTGCTTGCCCGCTTCAGCGAGCAGGCAGAGGAAGCCAGAGGGAGGCATTTCAATGCCTCCCTGCACCCCCCCTCCCATTCCGGATCGGGCTGCTTTGGGGGTGGGGTTCCCCCAGCCGGCCAAATCCAGACCGGCGGATTGGGGACCCCTTTAGCGGGGGATTCCCCGCCCCCCAGGGGGACTTGGCAGCCCTAGTCTTTTCTCTTCACCCACTTATTGCTATATTTGACTGACCTCCTGTAAAACAAACCTTTTATTTGTTGTTAACTCTGCCTGGTTCTCACATATCTTATTCAGCTGAACAAGAAAGGTCTGAAGCCTTGGGAGGGTGTTCTGGGCCTTCTCAAGGGAACCTAAAACCAGAGTGGTGGCAGCATCAGGTAACACCCCACCTGAGCTGTGACAATGTCCAAAAACAAAAAACCCCAAGTGTGCCTCATAATTCAGTTTACATAAGTTCCACTCTGCCCACTATCATGTAACAGTATGTAACAGATTACTGTAGACAAGAGTGAGGCTCTGGTATTTTTATTTAGACTTATAGCCTGCCCTCCCCTGTATACAGGGCTGAGGATGGGGCACAGCATTTCCATTTTGACCTCTCTTTAAACATACATTTGAATTTAGTTGTATATTAATAGGATTTTTGTTTGCTGCTCCCTGCCCTGAGGAGAAAGATGTATTGCTTTTTAAGAAATATGGTGAAAATCATAGAATTTCACATGAAGCTGTCATACTGAATCAGACTCTTGGTCTATCAAAGTCAGTAGCTCTTCAGGGTCTCAGGTTGAGTGTCCACTTAAATGTGTGTTGTCATCAAGTCACTTCAGACTTATGGTGACCCTATGAATTCCTTCAAATTTTCCTACCATTATTTTCCCAGTTACTTTTGTCTTCTCATAATGTGACTGAAGTACAATAGCCTCAGTTTGATCATTTTAGCTTCTAGGAAGAGTTCAGGCTTGATTTGATCAAGAACCTACTTAATTTGTCTTTCTGGTAGTCCACGGTATCTATAAAACTTCCCTCAACACCACATTTTAAATAAATCTGCTTTCTTCCTGTCAACTTTCTTCCTTGTCCAACTGTCACACCTGTACATAGTAATGGGGAATACTATGGTATGAATTACCTTGATCTTGGTCACCAGCAACACATCCTTACACTCAAGATTCTTTTTTGCCCTTCCCAGACTCAATCTCCTTCTGCCAGTTCACACTTCCATGTTCATCACTTGATGATTTGCGTGTATAAATTATCCACCACAGATCAAGCTCCTCCAGCATAACATGTATATTATCTTGCATTACCTCAAAAGAAATGCTTATCAGAGGAGGCAGTTCATATATTGTTGCAGATCATCTAGTAATGTGCATGCATCAAGTACAATGACTTTAAGCTTACACTGTATAAACTGCAGCAATGGGCATCCTTCCTTCTTTATAGTAGCCTTTTCATGAGCTTCACTACAGAGGGGAAAGGGTAGCCATTACTCCTCCAGATGATATAAGCTGGCTCAACAGCTTCCCACATTAGTCTGCTCAGCCCAGTAAAATATTTGTGCCATCACAGTCTGCTGCATTATTTAATAACTATAGTTGTGTTGGAGAAGCACTTTGCCTTGTACATGTGTGTGAAGTGGAACTGTATTAGGTGCATATATGCAGCAACTGATCAGTAGGGCTGCCAAGTCCAACTTGGGAAATATCTGGGGTCTTTGGGGGTGGAGCCAGGAGACTTTGGGGGTGGAGCCAGGAGAAAGGAAGTGACATCATTTTGTGATGTCACATCCTGTGATGTTGCTTCCACATGCTGACACATGAACTCATGAAGTTTCCTAATACTGAGCTTCTGCTGCTGCCTTGAGCTTTATAGGCTTGCAAGCAGCATTACCCAGACTGTGACTTTTATGCCACTGTTTTTTGTCGCTGAACAAGAGTCAGTGTTATGTAGCAGTCAGTTTGTTTGGCTGGCTCAAAACTCTGCAGTGCCATGGAATCATTTTATTTAATACTGCATCAGGCCATTGGTCCATCAAGGTCAGTATTGACTACTCAGACTGGTAGTGGCTCTCCAGGGTCTCAGGCTGAGATCTTTAATGTCACCTATTACCTGATCCTTTTTTAGCTGAAGAGGCTGATACCTCCTGCATGTCAAGCAGATGCTCTATCACTGAGCAACGGCCCTACTGAATCCTTCCTCATCTCGGCAGAATATGAAGCACTAAGTGCTACACAAGTGCTAAATATGATTTTCATATCATAAGAACAGGAGAGAAGCCACAGTGAATCAGGCCAACAGCCCATCCAGTACAACACTCTGTGTCACACAGTGGCCAAAAATACCAGGTGCCCTCAGGAGGTCCAGCAGCAGGGCCAGAACTCCAGAAGCCCTCCCACTGTTGCCCCCCAAGTACCAAGAATGCAGAGCATCCCTGCCCCAGACAAAGGGTTCCATTTAGACCTTGTGGCTAATAATAGCCACTGATAGACCTCTGCTGGATGGGGACAGAGAGAGACAGACAGACAGACAGAAAAAAGAAAGGGAGAGAGAGAAGGGAAAAAAACTGGCAGAGGCACTTACTTCCATTTAGACCTTGTGGCTATAATAGCCACTGATAGACCTCTGCTGGATGGGGACAGAGAGAGAGAGAGACAGACAGACAGACAGACAGACAGACAGACAGAAAAAAGAAAGAGGGAGAGAGAATGAAAAGAGCTGGAAGAGAAACTCACCTTGCCAGCCACATGCAAAAGCAGCTCCTTCAGACCCTCCTTAATCTCTGGGCGGGGCTCTCTTGCTGTGGAAGCTCTCTTGCTGACTTCTTAAAGGGGAAATGTCTGGCGAGGCTTTTTACTGCAGGGCAGGCTCTCTGCAGACATTTCCCTTTTAAGGCAGCCATTTTGTCCCCCCGGTGGCCATCTTTGGAAAAGCGGGAGGTAAGCACTAAATATCGGTGTTTCCCCCGCCCTAGCGGGGGACTTGGCAGCCCTACTGATCAGAGAAGCTGCACCGGCAGAATTTCTGCCAGGACTGTCACTACAATTACTCCTTTATGGACATGTTGGGCAAAAATTCATAACTTGTGTAGCTTGTGACTGGGAAAGGTAGATCTGTTGAATTTCTGTCTGAACACATCCTCAAGCCTAATGTCTAGCTGCAAGGCCAAGTCATTGTAATAGATGTGGCTAGGAATACAGGGGAACAATAGCTGATCTTGACCTAAAAGATCATGGAGACTATTTCTGCTGGCCCAGTCTTTCAGCTGAACATGCCAAATAGGGAGAGACACAGACAAGAACAGCCTTGAAAAGACATAAGAATAATGAGAGATAATATGTGTTGGGGCCAAGATGCAAGAATCATCTGAGAATGGCAAGAATGTCATTCACTTTAAGAGATGAGAAGATATAGTTGAAAGATGGTGTGTATTGGTTGAGGGCCAATATCTATGTAACAGTAATGGATGCTATAATTTTCTTTGGAGTTAGTCAGTGTTAAAGATGTAAACAGTTACGTTATAATCAAAGGATAAAATGGACACAATAATTCTCTAATAGTATTACTTGTCTATTACACCAATAAAAAGCCACAAATGTTGTTGAGATATACTTCTTGCCAGGAATTAAATCATCTGATCTATGAAAGATAACTAGATGCCGCAGCTGTCTCTGAATCAGGCCTGACCAGAGTCATCCAGAACACCATGCTGCATAATACCATTGTACAACTACTTTACTGTTTACATGTTCCAGTAATTAAGCTGCAGTTTACTATTTTCATACATTTGGGGTATACAGGAGTTTTGAGATAACTTTCAAGAATCCCAAACTCTAAAAATGGTGCCTATATTTATTTTGTTGTTGTTGTTTTGTTACTGTTGATCTCACTTGGGTTGGAAAATGAAGGAAATACACAAAACTTTGTTATACATCAAGATGTAATAGATATTTTTATATAAAACATTCTTGTAACTTTCATGAATTAGCCATTAGATGGCACTACATGCCAACTAAATAACAGATTTTCCAACCCTACACTTTTGAAAACTGTCATTAAGTTAGATCCAGGTGGGCAGCCGTGTTGGTCTAAAGCATAGAACAAATTATGAGTCCAGTGGCACTTTTAAGACCAACAAAGGTTTACTCAAAGTATGAACATTTGTGTGCATGAACACTTTTTCAGATACAATGAAATGGAAATAGAAATAACAGTCATACATATAGAGAGTGCGCAGACCTGTTAACAAGACATGGTAAAGACTTTAAATTGAAGGAGCAGCAGCAGATGGACTTTGATTATGGCTGGTTAAGGTACAGACAAATATATGATATGTACAGAAGTGATAAAAAATCTGGTTTTAGAGAAAAAAGCAATGAAATAGAACAAATTTGGGAGGAAGATGGGAAAAAATGATTTCTAAAATGTATAAAGTATTGTTAAAATGGTTTAATGCGGATGAAATGGTAAAGGAACAAATGATAAAATGGGCGATAAACTTTAACAAAGACATTGAAATGGAATCTTGGGAATTTTTATGGAAAAATGCTATGAGTATATCTACGTGTTATAACTTAAAAGAAAATTGTTTTAAAATGATGTATAGATGGTATATGACACCAAAAAAATTGCAAATATTGGTCAAAATATGTCTAACAAATGTTGGAAGTGTAAAAAGAAAGAAGGGTCTTTTTATCATATGTGGTGGACTTGTGATAAAGCAAAGACTTATTGGTCAAAAATACATGCAGAAATGGAAAAAATCTTGAAATGTACATTTAAGAAGTTGCCTGAAATGTTATTGCTAGGACTTAAACTAGAAGAGATAAATGTAAAGAAAAGGACAATAATATGGTATATGATTACAACAGCAAGAATGGTGTATGCACAAAACTGGAAAAATGAAAAAATACCAGAGGTGTGGGAATGGTTGAAAAAACTGTTATATATGGCTGAAATGGATAAGTGGACTAGAAAATTGAATAATCTTTACTCAGAGACCTTTCTGGAAGACTGGAAAGATTTGAAAGAATATGTTGAAAAGTATTGGGATATGAAAAACTATATCTATACATGGTTATAATAGCATAAAGGAATAGAAATATATTATATGAATGTTTTAGTTAAAATTAGACAATGAAACTGTTTTTATTTAGAAATACATAAGAGTATAGAAAATAAGAATTGGTGTATAAGTATAAGTATTTTAAAGCTATATAACCGTTACCAGAAACGAAACATAGATATAAGTATTACTATTTTGAATAAAATGGAAAATGTGTTATGCTTCAGATGTGGTGGGAAACCACCAAAACAAGATAAAAATAGAATGTACAAATAGAACAAAATGTTATTTAATATGGAAAAAGGGATTTGTATAAGGTTAAATGTATTATTTTCGATGTTTTTTTTTTTGAAAAATAAAAATTTCTTTACAAAAAAAAAAGAAAAATGCAATGAGTATTTCTACATGTTATAATCTAAAAGAGAACTGTTTTAAAATGATGTACAGATGGTATATGACACCAAAAAAATTGCAAATATTAATCAAAATATGTCTAACAAATGTTGGAAATGTAAAAAGAAAGAAGGTTCTTTTTATCATATGTGGTGGACTTGTGATAAAGCAAAGACTTATTGGTCTATAATACATGCAGAAATGGAAAAAATTTTGAAATGTACATTTAAGAAGTTGCCTGAAATGTTACTGCTTGGACTTAAACTAGAAGAGATAAATGTAAAGAAAAGGACAATAATATGGTATATGATTACAACAGCAAGAATGGTGTATGCACAAAATTGGAAAAATGAAAAAATACCAGAAGTGTGGGAATGGTTGAAAAAATTGTTATATATGGCTGAAATGGATAAATGGACTAGAAAGTTGAATAATCTGTACTCAGAGACTTTTTTAGAAGATTGGGAGGATTTGAAAGAATATGTTGAAAAATATTGGGACATGAAAAACTACATTTATACATGGTTATAATAGCATAAAGGAATAGAAATTGAGTATATGAATGTACTAAGGATAATTAGATAATGAACTTGTTTTTTAGAATTATATAAGAATATAGAAAATAAGAATTGGTATATAAGTATTTTAAAGATATATAACCGTTACCAGAAATGTAAACATAGAGATAAATATTACTATTTTGGATAAAGTGGAAAATGTGTTATGCTTCAGATGTGGTGGGAAACCACCAATACAAGATAAAAGCAAGACTATACAAATAGAACAAAATGTTATATAATATGGAAAAAAGGATTTGTATAAAACAAATGTATTAATTTTAATGTTTTGAAAAATAAAAACTTTCTTACAAAAAAAAAAAAGAGAGTGCGCAGTAAATTAGCATACAGAATAATGACAATATTCTTAACAGATTGAAAGAATAACAAGCTTAGTTTATATGGCTTCTATCTGTTTGTCATCTCCATGCTTGAGAGGAGACAAATGGAGCGTAACAGCAGAGTTTCAGTTTATTACTCTTAACAATTAAGAATGTAATTAAGTATTAATGTATTTTGCAATGGTTGATTAAAATGTATTTCTCTGGTCTGGAGACAAGGAATATAACTCTACACAGCCAATCACCTCACTTCAAAGAAAAAGATGCTGTAAGATCGCCTCCATGCTTGAGAGGAGACAGATGGAACCTAATGACAGACTCTCACCATTCCACAATTAATGATACAGTTTCCAACTCTAACATATTTATTTCCTGACTATGTTTTCCCCATGCATGGAACTCAAACAGATACTAGCCATATAAACTAAACTTGTTATTCTTTTAATCTGTTAAAATCATCTTCATTATTCTGTATGCTAATTTACTGCCCCATCCTCTATATGTATGACTGTTTTTTCTATCTCCATATCATTGTATCTGAAGAAATGTGAATGCACGTGAAAGCTCATACCTTGAATAAACCTTTATTGGTCTTAAAGGAGCCCCTGGACTCAAAATCTATTCTACTGCCATTAAGTTAGTATTTCAGAGGAGCAAATATAACACAAAAAATGGAAATATAACACAAATATAAAGTGAATAATAGATAGGATCCATGTAGTAAAGTTGTGCATTTAAATATGAAGCCCCATGTTCATGACAACAAAATTCAAGGTAAAAATACCCAAGGTTTATGACCATAATCAAATTAACAAACCCAATGAAGCCTTATTTGTGGCTGTGTAATCAAAGAACTGTAGTTACTGCATCAAAGAGGATCCTTCATATTGTGATATTTCTAACATTCTAGTCTAAGATCTTCTAGATTAAATTCACAACTTAGAATCAATTCATGTTACTAACCACAGCATTTAAGAGCCTTCCACATGAGCAAGTCCCAAGCCATACCAATATGTTTTCAATAATAAATGACATAAATAAAATTTAAAAAATAAAACTTCAACAAGCCACACGGGATGGGTGGATAACATAGACTGATTCTGCATTGGCTTTTCCCTCCATTGTTTTACCAAACCCATACTGGAACGGAAATTCCCCTCTGCATTGCATGCTGCTTTCGCTTCCTTTGATCATCGGATTTAATTGTAGTCTCCACACTCCATGCCGCTTTCACTTTCTTTGATCATTGGATTTCATTGTACCTTCTGCATAGATTTATGGCTATTTTATGGCCATTCAGGGGTGACTTTGCAGTCAGTACTGCATTGCCCCAAGGTATTTGAATGTGGTTTTGAGCTGCACTTTTTCCTCCCAGTTGAGAAAATGTGGAGTGAATGCTAGATGCAGAATCGCCCGTGGTAGTTTCCCACATTAAATCTTGTGTTTAACCACTTTATCCACCTGTATCACAGATATCACTAATGTACAATGGATTCTAAGGACGCAGAAACAGCTGCCATGCTACAACAATTAAGCATGAAGCAAATCTGAGTTATGTAGCCACCCTTGAGCTCAGTTTATAAATCCCACAAATAATAAATAAGAGTTAACCTACTACCTAGTTAGTAGTTATTCTATTTCATTCCACTTGAACTAAAACTGGCTCAATCCAATTATTTTAGTCACTTTCCGCTATGGGCTATATTCACTGTCTTGTAAATACAGATCAGCCTGCATTAAATTACATGTTAACAAAGTCTGCAAACAATTACATTTCTTATAAAAATAGCCAGAAGCTTGAAACAACTGAATTGCATCATAACAAATGATGGCCTTTCCCACTGAGTACCTTGTAACTAAAGCATTTCTGCTATTTTCTCTGAAAACTTCCCAGGAAGGAGTTTCTACAATTCTTTCACATACGTTTGTTTTTTCATTGTTTAACTTTTTATGCTTTTTAGTAACTTGTTGCTATTTTTGATATTTTTCAGAGCATTTACTGTCAACATTTTCTGAAACAATACATTTTGTTATAATACAACCAAACTCACAGTATCTAGTTTGTTATATTCAGGGCTAATTTCAGCATTGTGGGCAACACAATTTGAATTTGGGTTCCCTACCCATTATCCTGCATAATGTGGAAATCAGCCTTTAAACAAACATACTTTCTATGGAATTCATCTAATGTATTGTTTCTATATAAATTTCTTAATGTTATATAATTTCAATATTGAAGTTTGGGTTTTATCCTAATGTTAAAACAAAGAGCAATCTCAGCTCTTCATAAATCTAAAGCAAGAGCTCAATAATAAAAGTTAATTGAATTTTCATTTTACTTTTGAGCCATGTTACCTATATCAAAGGTGGTTGTCATGTTCTTTAGCATCCTTCGTATTCTCATGCGTTCTAACTACAACCAGCAGTTCTAAAAACTAGATGAAAAGGGGGAGGGGTAAGAAATACGCTTTTCATTACAAAGCCCATACTTTTTAATGAAGATGCACACCAAATAAATCTCTTTCTCTAACATGAAGTTTATTCTGCCAAAGAACTGACATTTGCATAACAACCTAACTAAAACGAGCCATAACTTACATTTGTATATGACAGTGATTAGATATTGGTAATACTATCAACCAGTGGCTAATACCCCTTTTTAGATGCTCAAGGATGTAGTGACTGTCCATCTCTAGGCAGTCTTGGATGAAAATTTATGTATTTATTTTGATTTCTATCCTGCCCTTCCCACAAGTGGGCTCAGGGCAGGTCACAATATAGAAATTACTAACAAAGATTACTCAGTTTTAAAACTCTAAAAACAACCATTCCAAATTCCCTTAATACACAAGACAGCATTCCAAAGACTTATGGTGTCCTGTGCCTGTTTCCACCAGAGTGGATATGGAACGTGATATGTATGGGTTGTCAGAGTGGTAAATTCACTGCCATCAGGATCCAGGACAGCTTAAGCAGGAGGTCATATAGTGTTATTGCAGTCCGGACTCTAGTCTGGTTTTGGTACCAAAATAGCCATTGTCACCTTGATAGAAACCTTTGTCAGAAAGTGAAGGGGGATTGTATGCATACTCATTCATCTAGGCCTTTTGACAGTTTTCAACACTATTAAGCATGGTATTTTCAACTAATTTGAGCTGGGGATCAAACCTACCATGTTCTGGTGATTCCATTCCTACTTAGCTGATTGGTTCCAGAAGATGGCACTAGGAGATAGCTGCTTGACTCTGTGACATCTTTGTTATGGGGTCTCACAGGGTTCAGTCCTCTCTCTAATGCTGCTTAATATGCATATGAAACTTCTGGGTGGGGTCATCCTAAGATTTGGAGTGAAAACATTTAGCTCTATTTCTCTCTTATCAGGTGGGTCTTGGACATGCTGAATGAGTGACTGGTAGTAATAATAGGTAGGATCAGGGCCAATAAAACTTGGTCCAGGGAAGAGTGAAGTGCTTTTGGTCAATGACAGAGAAAATAAATGATTAAGGAATAAGCCTGATCTAAAATGGGTTGCATGCTACCTAATGGAGCAGGTTCATATCCCAGGAATGTTATTAGAATCATGCCTACAGATGAAAGCACAAAGCACGCCTACAGATGAAAGAACAAAGCACCTTTTATCAACTCAGGATGGTGCTCAAACTGCAGCCTTTCCTTGAGAAGATTTGGTCATGGTTATTCTTGTTCCAAATGCATTGAAGTTAGATTACCATAATGGGCTGTGTTCAAAGTGGTTTTGAAGACTATCTAGAACAGGGGTGTCAAACGGATGGCCCATAGGCCAACACCAGCCCAACTAGGACTGTAATCCAGCTTGTGGCTCTCTTCTCCAGTAAATAAGGCTCTGAACCATGGAGGCTTAGAGAAAGAAAATAAAGGGGGAAGTAGTTCCCTTTGGCTGACAGCAAGACAGGGGGGGAAATTGCTGTTCTAGTGACTGCTTGTAAGCTGATGTACTGCTGTGGAGACTCCCCCCCCCCCCCACACTTCTGGTTTGCAGGTATGCACAGACAGACGTGCAGGGCTCTTTTTGTAGCAGGAACTCCTTTGCATATTAGGCCACACACCCCTGATGTAGCCAATCCTCCAAGAGCTTACAGTAGCCTCTGTAAGAGCAGCTCTATAAGCTCTACGAGGACTGGCTATATTAAGGATGTGTGCATGGACTGATATGCAAAGGAGTTCCTGCTACAAAAAGAGCCCTACAGACGTGTGTAGTAAAAGATAAATTCTTCGTGCACCAAGAGTGGAAAGGAAAGTGAAAACTCACTCTGCTCTCTTCTGTGCTTCTGGGTCTGGGTTGGAGTGTAGAGGCCACCACCATTTGGTTTGCTTGAATCCTGGTTTGTATCATTTCTAAAGGTATTTTGGTTTTGAATGAGGGGAGAAAGAGAAGCTTTGGCACTGGCAGTTTCTCAGGAATATGGATTTGTGAACAGGTTTTTTTTTTAAAAAAAGATGGATATCTGATGTTCTGTGTATTTCTGGTGTTGCTTCTGACACAGAATAGTATGGAAGATTTATGGATCCTAGGGAGGCTATTTTTAAAGTAAACCAAAAGTCTGTTTGGAAATGGAGGGAAAAGCTGCCTTTTTAAAAGGTAAAATGCAGCCAGAGTAGCTCTATTCATGCATGCCTTTCTCACATGTATTTGGTTTCAACAGGCTTGATAAGATGTGGAAGAACTGGACCCGCAGCTGCTTCCCTGAGGAGATCAGATGATAGAGATGCACAGTTTCTAGGTAACCTTGGGCCAACCCTTCTCTCTCAGCCTAACCTACCTCACAGGGTTGTTAGAAGGAAATTGAGGAAGGGAATAGGAATGGTGTAGGAAGAGCCCTTCCTCCATTTGATCCTCACAACAACAGCCTTGTGCAGTAGAAGAGGCTGAGAGTTTGAGATTGGCGCAAGACCACCCAGCAAGATTCCACAACATAATGAGGATTTGAACCCAGGGTTTCCCATATCCTAATTAGACAACACAATGGCTCTCTTAAGTAAATGCTTCCCTTTTCCCTTTATGTATTGTGGCTTATTATGAGAAAGACTTCAACCTGAGAGACCCTGGAGAGCCACTGCCACTCTGTGTAGACTTGGGGGGGGGGGATGCTTTCAGTGCCTAGCCATTTCATGTTTTCCCCTGGGTCATAGGCTCAGAGCACTGACCATGAGAGCAGGCTGGGGAAAGGGTTTACTCCCCAGTGAAGACATACTCAAGGTTACTGCAGCACACACATTATCTCCAGATTTTGATGCAATAATTCAGAGCAAGAGGTGCCAAAGACTGTTAAATAAACAAAATATTGCAAGAGTGTTAATGTTTTAAGCATGTTTGCATTTTAAGTTAAAAAAACAATAAAAGTATAAGTCTGTGTCCCTTATAAAGTTTATATCTCCACTACCTGGCATTACATTTTATGATACACATGACCCAGCCCAACAAAGTTCCATTTATGTCAGATTCAGCCCTCATAACAAATAAGTTTGACACCCCTGAGCTAGAAACTTCAATTGGTCATTAAAGGGTATGAACTACAGAAAAATGTAAGAGTCATACTAGTGACCAATTTGTTTCCAGACACAATATGAAATGTTCTTATCTTAAATATTCAACAGTCTCTGGACAAGGTATGGACTACCTAACTCCTGTATCAGCTTGCTTACACGTTAAGATCAGTATCTCAAAAACTACTGTATGTCCTACCATCTGAAAGGTGCAAGTGACAATCAAAGATAGGGTGAGGTGGTGACATCTCAATTGTGGAATGCCCTTCCAACAGAAGTTCTCCAGGAACGTAGCCTGTCATTGTTTAGGTACTGGATGAAAACAATTTTTAATTCCCTGGGCTTTCTGTTAACACTGTTTTCAAATAGTCTTTGCTGAGATTAAAGAGCAGAATATGTTTTCTGTGGCTGTTTCCTGATACTTTGGCACTTTAATCCATTAACTGGTCTATTGTTTTTATGCTGCTTTTATCTGCTGCTATTGTTTTACCACTGTTTTACTGATTTTTTATAACTTTCTTAGATTTTATGAATTTTACTGTAACAGGTTTCAAGCTTGACATAAGGAAAACCAGCTAATAACTGCCATAAATAAATAATTAGATAAAAAGTAGAGTTTATATTAGCTTAAAGAATTAGAATGGGCAGTTACACAAACATAAAATCAAGTAAAATATTAATTATATTTCCTAATGTTTGTAGTGTCCCTTGAAATTCTATGTATACATTATTTTCTATTAATATAGACTTTCCTATTAGTTTATCATTCGTGTGGTTGTATACTGAAACAGTGGGGAAAAATAGCTAAAAATATATATCAGACTATATACTTTATGTGCATACTTGGAATCTTTCAGAACTGTGCCTGTTATTCAGAATCTCCCCTGCCTGAGAGGTCTATAAGTTCCAAAAATGGAGGGGAAGCAATAAATTTTTTTAGTTGTGACAAATCAGTTTTCAGAATATTCATTCAGCTTCTATTCTCAGCTTTAAAAAGAAAAGAATAAGTAATTTAATGTGGCTATGCATGTTTACCTGGAAGATGAATACAAAGAGACTGATTTCCAAGGAAATATGACTGAGACTGGGCTGTATATGAAGTAATAAGTGAGTCCTAGAGATCTGTAACACAGTATTTTCTCCAAAACTATGCTCTGGTTACATTATAGTTATGCTATAAACAGATCTATTTATAACATGATTACATGCATATACATATATATTGTAAATTCTGCTACAATATGTGAAGCAATTTATATCCATCATGCCTCTATGTAGAGAGTTGCTAACAATTATAAATATTTTAGGAAGAACAAAAATATAAGACACAGCTGGAGACCCATAGTAATTCACAGTGGATGTGCCCATTTTATCAGCTGCAAAAACAGTTTTGTTTCTATGTAGATGGTTTATGACAATGCCATGAACAACTTCTCCAACACTAGAATCAGGCAGGCATATCTTCTTAGAATATAAGCTTAGAGCGAATGGTAATCATTGAAATGTTGGTGATAGCTTGTATATGGCTTGAAGATGAGTCCTAAGAAGAGACTCCAACACAGATACAACCAGGATATCTATCTGGAAGATAATTTCTTGAACTTTACAGGCCTTGTCTCACTGCTGAGCTTTCTCAGGGAAAGCAGCAGCAACTCTGGCTCCAGCTACCAATATTCAGGGTGCAATATAACAGGTAATGCCAGACTAACAGAAGAAGAGTGCTGCACCAGTACAGAGTCCAAAAAGAGATGGAAAAAAAGATGTGGTGGGAAAATATACTTTCTTTATAGTTATAGGTAAAACAGGAAGATTGTTTTGAATCTCTTATCAGTCATGAAGTTCAGTCTCTCACATACACAGCTCAAACTCAGCTTTAAAGTTACCATGAGAATAAAGTCAAAGAAGGGGTAAACATGTAGTCCGTCTTGAGCCTCCATGGAGCAAATGGTGGGATAAATATGACAGAATGAGAATGAATGTGTCATGGCCTCATTCAGTCCATGGACTGGAATGGGTCATCATCTCTTTCATGAAAGGGCAACCCTTATCTTGGTAGTCACAAAAATTCATTTCTGTAATCTCCTCTTACATTCTTTCAGCAATGTTGCTCCATGACATACAGTTTTGTCATAATATGGTAGCACAGTTCCTTACTATTGGATTTTAAACCTTGGTTTCCTAAATTGTGATTCTATTGAGCCTTCTTCTAGAACGTCCTTCTGGGGGTTTTCCATGCTCACCCCTCATCTGCTGCTTTGGGGATCTCACCATTATGACTCAAATAAGTAAATTCCAGAGTATAAAATTTGCATCTTCAGGTATTTCCTCACCTTTAAAAATGCAATTGGCTGTAGGTGTTTCAGGACTCTGCTGTTCATTTTTCTTTAGTGTATCTTTCATTGCCCTCTCTTTAAAATGTATTTTAATATTTTGTGTGATTTGGTTTTTTAAAAAAAACTTAAGTAACTGCTGGGTGTATTTTACTTGCTCTAAATGTTGGGAGGTGCCAGTATTAATCATTATTAATATAAAACAAATATTCACTCTGCACATCTTTTACCTCTTCAAAAGTTATCTGACAGGGAAAAAAACAATGCCTCACAAAAATTAGATGGTTCAGTACCCTTTCACAAATGGACATTCAACCAATCATGGCAAAATATTTCTCTAGCTTCAGTGAGCATTATATAATCCTAACCTGACAAATAGTTAAAATGCTCCTTTCAAGATACATGAAGTAACAGAATGGAGGAAAGAATGTGTATTTGGTTTCATAACATCCAAAATCACAAGTAGACAACTTTTATTCTTAGTAATGCTTACATCATATAATTTACCCCGTGTTCTTTGAAGTTTCAGGAAGACTTCAAAAGTGTTATAACCATGCCTCTTCAATTATTTTAAATACTGATTAGGAGGAGCCAAAATATTTCCAAATTCTTTATATTCCTGCTACTGGAATACTTTCTCCTTTCAAGTGTTACAGGTGTGATGGGCAAACAAAATGAGCCTACATCTTCTAACATTGCATATGCCATTAAATGCCAACAATGCCCTTCAGTTCTCTATATAGGGCAAACAGGTCAAACATTTCAATCTCCCAGGGTACTCAATGGGGGACTTCAAAATAGCTGTTTTATTGCAAAGGAATTTCAGAAACATACTGGAATGGGGATTGCTGAATTACAAGTTATTACAGGACAATGGAACCCCCAGGGCTTAACAGAGATATTGGCTTCTTATTTTACTACACATGCTAAGTCACTCAGTTCTCACTTATACCCAGAATTAAACTTTGTTGGCCTTAAAGGTGCCACTCGACTCCAACTGCATTCTCACATCTGTTCGTTAACTCTTATAATATGTGTGCTAATTTGCTGCTATTCACAGGTCTTGCCAACTGCTTTAATCCAATATTAGCTATACATCACTCATTATACTTATACATTTTGACTCTAACTTGCCCTTCCTTGCAACTAACCCCCTCTCTCCACTGTCTATTTCAATGTATCTGAAGAAGTGTGCATGCTCACGAAAGCTTATCCCCAGAATTAAACTTCATTGGTCTTAAAAGGTGCCACTGGACTCAAACTTTGTTCTATTATTTCAGACCAAAACAGCTACCCACCTGAATTTATTTGTCACATTTTTCTTATTCTTCTTCAAGGATCTCAAAGCAATGCACATTGGCAATTGTTTCACAATGTCTTTGTAAAAATAAGTTAGGCCTGAGAGATGGACAATAAACTTAAATTACCCAGTAAACATCATAGTTGGTTGGGGGTGTGCATCAAGGTCTTCTCAGTCTAATTCCAAGATTCTATCAACTAGACCACACTGGCTGTACAGGTCACATTAAACCATGTCTAATTAAGTTTAACTATAGCTAAGTAAGACTTTCATGCAATATCATAACTGGAAGTAATCATCAGCATCAATCAAGGATGAGGAATCATGATTTAAAGTAGACTTGTGAAACCATAGTTTGGTGTGATCTGAATAAACAAACTGTAAACAAAGATGCTGCTCTGTTTCCAAAGGTCACTGCACCTAAAATGGAGAAACTGGACACAGAATACATTTCAGGAGCACAGTAATTAACCCATACAATTCACTGTCAGTGAATGCAGTGATGGCCACTAGCAGAGATAGCTTTAAAGGGGGATTAGAAAGGTTCATGGAGTGTAGTCTGTTAGCCAAGATGACTAAAGGACACATCCAGAGGCAGTAAACCTCTGAATACCAGTGGTAGAAGGCCCTAAAGAGCAACTGGCTGCCCACAGTGTAAAACAGGATACTGGGCTAGATGAACTACTGGTCTGAAGCTGATAGCCACCTATTATGTTCTTATGTAAACTGGAATGGTAAGTATACTAAAAATGAAAACAGACACACAGCTCCAAGCTTTGGTTTGCCTGTTACAATTGGAAGGGGGGGAAATTAGTTTGGCATAATGTCTGAATTGAGCTGCAGTGTGGTCAAACTATCCAGTACAGATTTTGTAAATTCATTTTCAACATCCACTATAAATAATCAAATACCTTAAAATATTACATATTAAAAATATATTAAAATGTTTACCTTTTCTAATGCAGATTAGTTCATGTACGCCACAGGTTCTTTCTCCACCTATTCATAAAAAGAGAATTACGATGTAGAAGAATGTATGCATAATTCCTTCTAAGAAAGAACATGGTTCTATGTCTATGAAAAGACTAGCAAAATGCAGCCAAACACAGGGAAGGTGCCTGAATAATCAAGGGAACCCCACCCCAATATGCAGGCAGATATTAATTTGTTGTTGTCTTTAAAGAAGAAAAATGGCCTGACAAACACTAAGCATGCTCATAGTCCTTTAGGAGCCACAGAACTCTAAGAACAGCTGACTACCAGTTAAAAGGAGTGAGATGCAAACCAAGTGGGGAGCTGAAATTGGTGTAGTTGAGTCTTTTGAATGTACTGCAGTGTCCTAGAAGACTAATGTAGGGTAAGGGATGCATGTCATCAGATGTGTATCCCTTACCGTGTTTTGTTTCACCCATCCCTCACAATCTGCCACTTTAAAGGGCTTGGACAACTTTGAAACTATAGGAGTCCTGTTAGATTAACAAAGTATGAGCCAGCTAGCTACTAATACAATCCCAAACTTCAGTAATCTGGGCAATTATACTAGCACGCTAGAATACTGAGATTCAGCCAGGAAGTTATTCTTCTACAGACAAGAAGGGATTTCAGCATATTCTGGGTACTCTTCAAGTAAGATGAAAACTATTAGTATATAAATATTAAAAAATGGAATGTTGAGGGTAGAGAATTAGTGGGGGGGGGATGGGAGAAATTGGCCAATCTGAGTTCCTAACACAGGCCTTAACAACTTTGCTTTGGATCTAGGGGTCAGCCCAACAATGTCCACATATTTTAACAGTTGTTCCAACAAAACCTGTTCTTAATCTCTTTCCATAGATGCTTATAATTTGGTTAATGGTTAGACGAATGTATTATATTAGATAAATAAATATAACCCTGGTTGCCACCATCACAGTAAAAAGCTAACCTCTAACCCAGATATAAAAGCTAACTGTAATCCAGACATATGGAACACCTATTTTCTAAGAACCGCACAACAGCAAAATATACCTTAAACATATGTTTCCAAAAGGTCAGAACAAAAATATCCTATCCCTTTAACAGAGGCTTAAGCATGGAATTGGGAAGTTGAAGCATTTCATGGAGGTAAAAACATCACCTTAATTTTTATTTATTTACAAAATTTATATCCCACCATTCTGCCACATCAAGGTAGCTGACAAATTTAAAACATACTTACTAAAAGCACATCTTAGAAACCATTAAAACCAACAAAAACACATCATTAAAACAATTAAAACCACCGCTAAAATGTATATGCAAAACCATTAAAATCAATTAAAATATTGGGCAGAATCAGTGAGGGGACACTAATTAAACAGATAGCGGCAAGTCTCCCTGGGGAGGGAGTTCTGGAGTTTTGTTATCACCGAGAACACTCTCTCCATCCCATCTCAGAAGGCAGGGCACCCAAAGCATGGCCTCAGAAGATTATCACAGTGTGTCACAAAAGTGGGTCCTCAGGATCTAAGTCTTTGCATTTTCTCTAAAACTGTTAAGCCCTAAATTCTATCTGGATAAGTTTCCAAGCTACAAGGTGTCATACTAACCAGGGCCAGCCCCAGGTTTTTTTGTACACTAGGCGAGGATACCTTCTGGCACCACCACCACCACCCCATGCACCCACCAATTTTCAAACAGGGTGTTTGTTGTGGGAAGAGGAAGGGAAGGGGATTGTAAGCTGCTCTGAAGCTCGGAGTGAAGGGTGGGGGTAAACATCCAATCTCTTCTTCTTCTCCTTATTCTTTGCTAGCTTCCAACATGCAGGGAAATTTTAACACAAAGAAGGTTTCAGGTATGCAATCCAACATGAAGTGATGTTTAGATTGGCAGACAGACTAGGATCTAAGAGATCCAGGTTTGAATCCTTCCTTGGCCATGGAAGATTGCTGGGTGACACTGAGCCAGTCACCCCCTCTCAGGTTAGCCTGCCTCACAGGGTTGTTGTTACCTGGCAGTCAGAAGGTCTTTGGAGAGGGATGCAAAGTGACAGGATGGAGGGTACTCCTCCCTTCAGCTCTGAGCACCCCCACCAAGACAGGGGAGGGGGGCGAGTTGTCGGCTTGGATCACTTGTCCATGGTGCAGGTGGACCCAATGTCTCCCTCCCTCCTGGCCCCGTTCCCTCCCTCCCCACCTGCTCTCCCCCATTTTGCTTGCAAAGCGAGAGCATATCTAAAGGACCTGGCTGGGGGGGGGGCAAGTGGCGGGTGGAAGGGATGTAGGGCACTGGGATGCCAGAACAATAGCTCCTCCAGCAGCCACCAAAACAGCTTCTCCCCCCCTTTTCCCACCTGTGTTTTGCTGGGTACCGCCAGAGGGGGGGAAACACATCTGGGGGCGAAGACCCTGAAGTGAGCCAGAGGGGGAACCCCCAGTGATGACTGGGTCTGCATGGAAGTGGTCCCAGGTTTGTGGTTGGCCAGGGAGGGGCGAGTCGCCAGGAAGGCCCCCAGTTCTGGGGGCCTGCCAGGTGCACCTCCAGGATGCTGGCTCACCTCTGCTGCTACAGACAGGCTCAGAGGGCATGATGACCCTTCCGGATCCGAGCCCCCCGGTTCTCCGCCAGGGCAGCAACTCCCAGCACCCCAATCCCCTCCCCACCCACTCCCTGTCCCTCGAATACCGATGCTCCTCCTCCTCCTCCCCCCCAGTCGAACCGATACCTTCCCCTGCCCCCCTCTAATTCGAATTTGTGTCCCTTGGGGGGCAAGGGTGAGGTAGGGGTTTTCCCCCTTGTTGGGGTTCTGGCCAGGGCAGTGGGGCATCCATGGCAGGGATCGAGGGCAGGCAAGCAGTGAGGGCTGCCAGATCTAGCCAGCGGGTGGCCATTTTGGCGCTCACCACCAGGGGGCGCCCTAGGCAGAAGTCTAATCTGCCTAGCAGGCTGGCCAGCCCTGATACTAACAAGCACCTGCAATTAGTTAGCAGTTAGCTTAATAGTGGCCAGCTGTGAGCTGTCAAAACAACTACCTGACATCTTACCATTTTGATAGTTCAAGATCTAGATCAATTGTCTGAGGCTTGCGGTTGGTTAGCCCATCACAAATTTGACAGCTGAGCTTGGATAAAATCAGGAGTCAAGAACCATGAAAGAGAGACCAGGAGAAGGCACAGAGGATGTCAGAGATGGGGGGGACCTTCTGTATAGAGGACTTGTGAGCCTGGAAGAAGAGGCTGTTACTCTCTTCAGTAAATTCTGCTTCTGCATCAGTGCTGCTGGGAAGACTGCTGCACAGTGTCAGCGTTAGTGACTAGAGAGTTAGGTTTGTTATGTTTGTCTTTGTTTCAGTGTACACACCCTTTCCCTTACTTGTATGTTTTTATAGTAGTATTACCGTTTTTGTGAAATAAATTTTGATTCTGCTTTTAAGTAACTGGAGTGAGTTACTGGCCCAGAACTTAAATTTATAGTTAAAACCATTGCCTAAAAATCACGCTACCAGAAAAGTTTGATTTTATTTGAATATTACTTTAATTTTTTCATCATCAAACTAATATGAACAAATAAACCTTAGGGGGCACACCCTGGGGTTTTGACACAGTGGTCCAGCAGGTTCATAAGGGAGTAGGCTGTCCTTCAGGCAGATCGGTACCAAACCATATACAGCTTTAGAAGTTAACACCAGCACATTGAAGTGTATCTAGAAAAAGCACAGATGTGTCCACACTCATATGGTCCCTGCAACCCACTCCAATCAACATCCTGACTGCAGAATTCTGTATCAGCTGAAATTTCCAAAAACTTTTCAAGGGCAGCTCCATGTAGAGTACATTGCAGTAATCTAATTTAGATGTAAGAAAGACATCCACCACAGCAGCCAGATCTTTCCTGCCAGGAAAGGCCACAGCTAGGTAACCAATCAAAGCTAGTAAATGGCACTCCTGGCCACAGCTGGCATCTGCTTATCCAGCACTAAGCCTGGGTCCAAGAGCACCCCCCAGATTACAGAGCTATTCCTTCATAAGAAATGCATCCTCATCCAGAACAGGTGACACCTTACATCCTGCGTCAGAACTTCTACAGTACCTCTTGTATCTTGTCGGGATTGAGCTTGTTTATTAGCCCACATCCTGGAAAATAACATCCCATTATGTCTCTGTTAAACAGACTGGACATTTTTACTCAGGCCTGTTGTGAAGTCTACTCAAGTACGACCCAGAAGTTAACCTACAAATATACCTAAGGAGCTGTTTACCATCTCAATAAAACCATTATCAAGATATATACTTCTTCAGGCTCCAATCTACATTACATATGGTACATTAATTTAATATGAATGTTAAACTATGCCTTTTAATGCCATGAATATCCACCCTACCCCAACCAATAAGGGCAGGGCAGATTTTTCCAAGGCTAGCCAAGCACCTTCTCCAACTAAATTAAAAATGTCAAGAAATGGTCACCAATAGGGCTGTGTAAAAAAAGAAAAATGGCATTTTACGGTTCGAGTCTATTGGACCCAAAAAAAAATGGTATTTTCAAAAAAACCTGGATCCCAATACCAGTATTGTATTCAGATCCAGGATATTTCGGAAATCCCATTTTTTCCCCCAGGTCCAATAGTCCCAAGAAGAAAAATGCTGATTTTTTTTTAAGCCAGCCCCAGGGCTGTAGCATGTAGCTTCTCCTGTAGCATGACTTAAACTGTGCTGCAGGAGCTGTCCCCAGGATCTACATGCAGCAGGGAGGTCTCTTGCCGCCACATGCAGACCTGGCTGGGAAGCCTTCTCCTGCAGTGCTGTTTAAACCGCACTGCAAGAGAAGCTGTCCCCAGGATCTGTGTGTGGTGGGGAGGTCTCTCACCGCTGTACACAGACCTGAGAGGATCAGCAGGGGTGGCAGGAGCTGAGAGCTCCCACCGCCCCAGCAGTATATAGCTAATAGAATAAAAGCCAAAAAAAAACAAACCCGGCTTTTATTCGGGCTTGGTTATTTTGGTAGCCAATCAGATTCTCCCCCAATAAGGTATTTTTCAGGTATTTTTTCAGCTCGATTTATGCCGAATGCACACTCCTAATCACCAAAGGGCTTGATGAGCACTAAACATGCTATACGAGCCACAAAATGTTAAGAGCAGTTGAGCTCATAAAATGTCACGAATCAAGAAACACTGAGGACAATTGACCATTAGTTAAAGAAACCAAGGAACAGATAAGAAGGGAAGACTATGACCTACCAAAATCCCTAGCAACTTTCAGAAAGATATTGAGGTTCAGCATCATGAATCATAAATCTCCCTGCTCCCCACCACCACCACTACAGACTTTCCAGCAATTCATTGACCAACCCTTAGACACATCTTGGTAAAAGTACCCAATAAGGGGGGGGACAAGGGGGACCCAATAGATGTTATTTACCTTGACTTCCAGAAAGCTTTTGATAAAGTTCCTCATCAAAGGCTCCTAAGCATGCTCAATAGTCATGGGATAAAAGGACAAGTCCTTCTGTGGATCAAAAGCTGGCTAATTAAAAGGAAACAGAGACTGAGTATAAATGGGCAATTTTCTCAGGGGAGGGAGATAAGCAGTGGGGTACTGCAGGGATCTATACTCAGTCTGATGCTTTTTAACTTGTTTATTAATGATTTGGAGTTGGGAGTAAGCAGTGAAGTGGCTAAATTTGCAGATGACATGAAGTTGTTCAGGGTGGTGAGAACCAGGGAGGATTGTGAGGCACTCCAAAGGGATCTATTGAGGATGGGCGAGTGAGCGTCAGTGTGGCAAATGGGGTTCTATGTGCCCAAGTGCAAAGTGATGCACATTGGAGCCAAAAATCCTAACTATAAATACACATTGATGAGGTCCAAACTGGCAGAGACTGACCAAGAGAGATCTTGGAGTTGTAGTGGATAACTCAATGAAAATGTCAAGACAGTGTGTGACTGCCATGAAAAAAGCCAATGCTATGCTGGGGGTTATTAGAAAGGGAACTAAAAACAAATCAGCCAGTATCATAATGCCCCTGTATAAATCGATGGTGCAACCTCATTTGGAGTACTGTGTACAGTTCTGGTCACCACACCTCAAAAAAGACATTGGAAAAGGGGCAGAAAAGGGCAACTAGAATGATAAAAGGGTTGGAACACTTTCCCTGTGAAGAAAGGTTGAAGCACTTGAGGCTCTTTAGCTTGGAGAAATGATGGCTGAGGTGTGACATGATCGAGGTTTAAAAGATTATGCATGGGATAGAGCAGGTAGAGGAAGAAGTACTTTTCTCCCTTTCTCACAATACGGTCTATGTTTTGATCAATGACCGTGAATAAAATATATCTATCTTCTCACAATACAAGAACTCGTGGGCACTCCATAAAATTGCTGAGCAGTCGGCTTAGAACAGATAAAAGGAAGTACTTCTTCACACAAAGAGTGATTAACATGTGGAATTCACTGCCACAGGAGGTGGTGGCGGCTACAAGAGAGAATCAGATAAACATATGGAGCAGAGGTCCATCAGTGGCTATTAGACACAAAGTATAGATAGGAACTCTCAGTCTGGGGCAAGTGATGCTCTGTATCCTTGGTGCTTGAGGGGGGGGGGGCAACAGTGGGAGGGCTTCTAGTATCCTGGTCCCACTGCTGGACCTCCTGAGGGCACCTGGTGTTTTTGGCCACTGAGTGACAGAGTGTTGGACTGGATGGGCCACTGGCCTGATCCAACATTGGCTTCTCTTATGTTCTCATGGAGCAGTGTTCCCAAGCCAAATGTGGCCCATACTCCGGGGAAAGAGTGGGAACTTGGGGTGATGCAACCCTTCATGTCCCCTTTTCAGTTCTGAGGCTTGGGGAGACCCCCAGGGAACAGTGCACCATGAAAGCTAAGGGGCCAGGGGGGCAAAGCTGACAAGGAAGGAGCCTCGCATACCCCAACACAGGAATGTAAAATTTCTCAAAATTTTGAAGTCAGAGGGGAAATCTGCAGTACTTACTTTCCTATGCTACCTAAACTTATTTTGCTGTGTTAACAATATAAAATGAATCACTGCTAGCTTAGTTAGCACTAATATTTGGCATGTTTTTAGAATTTAAAAGTATAAATGAGTTAGTTTCTAGGAGCAAAACTCATATATACTCAGTACTTGAGAGAGAACTGCAAACCTCTGCTAACTTGGTACATGTATTTTTGCCACCTGAGAGATGAGGGGAAGATGAAATTACAAACCAAATTTAGTAAACAAAAAAGTGTATTATCCTGACAGAAACTATATAATACAATCAGAACAGGTGTACCAGTGTATTGGGACTGTGAAAACACTGAATTAATTAATAATGTGTTTATCATCAAATATAATATAGCACATTTTGGTGTAATGGTTAAGTTTGGTGTAGCCCGTTTGATGTAGTGGTTAAGTACGCCAACTGTAATCTGGGAGAATCAGGTTTGATTCCCCACTCCTCCACGTGCACCTGCTGGATGACCTTGGGCAAGCCATAGTTCTGGCACAGCTGTTCTTGAAAAAGAGCAGTTTCTGTCAGAGCTCTCCCAGCCCCACCTACCTGTGGGGAGGGGAAGGGACAGGAGATTGTAAGCTGCTCAGAGACTTCTTTGGGTAGTGAAAGGCGGGGTATAAATCAAATCTCTTCTTCTCCTTCTCTTCATTAATTGTTGCCAAAAATTATTCACATTTAAACAATAAATGTATCAATGAAAATATGTTCGTTATATCTACAGTATACACAGGAGTTATAATTCTCAAATGCAGTAGACTACATAACGATATTCTAACTTCACATGGAGTAAAAACTCTGCCTTAAAACCATTTCTCTCGTTTCAAACAAGAAAATATTGTATAACAATTTTTTCAGCGCTCCCCAGCCATCAGGAGAAAAAATTGGAGAGGGGGAGTTTAATTTTCCATTTTTTCCCCAGACATTCACATCTTTATTCCAACACTATAATTCTTTTTCTTGCCCTTTTCTATACTTCTCCACTCTACAATATCCTTTTTAAGGTATTTACATAATTTTACAATCACCACTTTAATTTTTTAAAAACTTGTTTAGTAACTAGAGATTTTCTATTGTGATGCTAAAATTAGCAATAAATCTGTCTACAGGTGGTCCCCTGTGTTATTTTTATCAAGTTTGCACAGAGGAACTTACACGGCATGGACCTGATTAATACTTTTGCTAATTTATCAAATGCAACTATTAACCAACCTTTCTAAGGTTAAATAAAAGGGCCAAAGTTTTCAAACAAATGTTAGATTTAGGTACACAACATAAACACAAAGATTTAAAAAGAGTTTTCAAAAAATTGAAAGCGTAATTTGAAAACACTGCGCACATAAAACATTTAATAGAAAAATGAACAGGTGGGGGTTTCTTTATGGATTTGTAACTGTAAAGTACCTGGTGAAAACTATTCCTCACAGGGAAGGAGCATTATGCCACGCGTGTTTCAGTGTTCTTCCATCTGATTCACAGGCTTCTGAATAGTTCTGCCTTATTCAAATGGTGTGGAAAGACCTTGGAAACATTCCACACAACAGGCTGTTATCTGGGACTGAATTGAGCGGCATCCAGGGGACACAGCCGGCAGAGAGGCTTTTGCCTCGTGCTGCTCAGAGTTTCCAAACACAACATGTGAAGCTAATTTGGGGGTGTTAGTAGGTGAGAGGGATATTGGATTTGTTTCCCTTAGCCATTTAAAGCTGCAAGAGCCGAGTTCACAAGGGGGGGGGGGGGGGAGAGTGTGCGCGATGGGTCACTCCTCCTCATCTGCCCTAGTTGTTTGACATGTATTCCCCACCGAACGCAAACCCGGGAGTGAAATGCCTGGGGCAGGACCAAAGGGGCGAGGTATCTATCCCGCAAGTCAACGGACACGAGACCAGAGGTGTCAGGAAGAGACAGGCAGGGTTCAGGGGGCCACGGCTATCCCACGGGCCACCAATTCTTCACTATTCGTGATAATTTTAAACAAAAACGCCCTAACCCTCACACGCAGGCGGGGAAGAGAGGACTCGAACCCACACGACCCCACAATATAAACACACACACACACACACACATCCTGGCTATCCATGACACGGCGAAGGGAGGCGTTCTCCTTCGGCAAGCCGAGCAGACCCGAAGAAGCCGAGGCCGGGACAGCGCCTGGCCCCGCCGCCAGAGCGCCCCTTCGCCCCACAGATGGTTCTCCCGCTCACTTCGGGAGTCGCCGCGACACTTCCACCCATCCTCCGCCATACACACACATACACACACACACACACACACACGGCTTTAACGTCCCCCTCCCCGGTCTCCCTGCCGCCGCCGCCCCCCCCCCCCCGGTGGGAGCCCCCGGGGCTCGCGCCTCCCTCTGGCTCCCCGCGCCCGCTGCCCAGGTGGAGGGAGGGGGAGGGGGGCTCCTTGCAAAGGAGAGGAGCCGGTTATTGGCCTACTTACCATCAATCGCCATGATCTTCCAGGTGGGCCGTACCAAGTGGAACGCACGTAGGAGGCGCACTGACAGGCAGCGCCGGGAAGAAAGAAGCGGCTGAGGGAAGGAGGGAGCCACGCGGGGGCGGGGGGAGGAGGGAGCCGTATAAGCAACGAGGAAGGGAGGGGGTGTCGGAGAGATCCGACCGCACCAGAGCTGGAAAGCGGCGCGTGACTGCTCTGTCCCCCCTGGAGCCCAGCTCCGCGCGCCCAGATTCGAAAGTGCGCCGGATTTCTCGGTGCGCGGTACCCGCTCCGCGAGACTAACGGTCATCTCTGCGCCCGGGCCGGGCCGCCGCCTGCGCGCAACCGCCCTTCCCGGCCCTTTCGCGCGGATGCTGCAGTCGCCCCGCACGAGCCAGGCGCTGCCTTCCTGCTCGGCTGCCTCCCTGCTCTGGGCTTCCACGGGCACCACGCGTGCTTTTCCTCAGCACAGCCCAACGGTTTCGGATTTTAAAAGTAGACTTTTAATGTTTGTTTTTTTTAAAATTTAAGCCGGAGAAATTGCATCCACACAAGGATCAGGATTCAGTACCTCCCCCCTTTTGCCAGTGGCTCCAGGCTGCCCCAACTGTTATTAAAGCTTTAAATTTCTATAATTAATATTAAAGACTGAAAATTTTGTTTCACAGCAATGTACCACCCACTCTGTACAGGGTGTACTGATTTCAGACCTAAATGTATCTTAAATGTACACAGCAAAAGTGGCCTGCCTGGGATTTCTTGACACTCAAGGCATAACTAATCTGTAAAGTGTTCCTGATCCTGATTAAGAACTTAAGAAGTGCCTTGCTGGATAAAGAACAAGATCTGCCTCCGCCAGCAACCAGCAGACAGTCCACTGGCAACAGGCCAGTAGTCCACTAGGCAACCAGCATTTGTCTTCTACCACTTGTTGTGTACAAAACAAAGAAGCCCTGAGCAGATATCCAATTACATATGTGCTGAATGAGTGAGGAAGGGAGTGGGATTTGCCCTCCAGCCCTGATTGTACAGTCAGCAGAACGTCTGCAAGGGATCCTGAAGATGTACAAAATTACATCTTTAGGATCCCACATGCAGATGATCTTCTGAATGATCCCTGCCTGGTGGGGAAAGAACTGGGATAAAAGTCAAATAAATAAATAAAAATTACATATTTAGACTCTTCTTCGTGGACCCCTGCAAAAAAGAAGAGCTTTCTACATGTTACAGTATATATGCATCTTACATTAGTACAATTGTGGGAAATTCTGAATACACATTGATTCCAGTTTTGTACACAGACTGCACAGACTGGTGTATTTTGGATGGACATTAGTATAGTTGAGAGCAGGGCTCATTTCGTAGCAGGAGCTCCTCTGCATATTAGGCCACACACCCCTGATGTAGCCAATCCTCCAAGAGCTTACACCCCTGTAAGAAGAGCTCAGTAAGCTCTTGGAGGATTGGCTACATTAGGGGTGTGTGGCCTAATATGCAAAGGAGCTCCTGCCACAAAATGAGCCCTGGTTGTGAGAATGACTCAGTATGCATTGCCACATTGCCATGCATTGTCCAGCAAACCCAAATTGACCTCATGTACCATGGAAGTTGATAAATACATATGCTTGTACAAATGACTTGTACTGTGCAGATATTTTGCTGATCGGGAGGAAGGCCAGCAGGTACAGTTCCACTACCCTCTACATTATGCTGCAAATAATACAATTCCTGTCCACAAGGTTTACGAGTCTATAACATAGTCTAACAAAGGGGCTAAGGAAGAGAAGAGACAGAAAACATGTCAGGTATGGCATAAGAGTCAGAAACCTTTTAAAATATATTTTTTGCTCTCACCAGACTTTGTCAGAGAAATTATGTGAATCACAGACATTGAAGTCAGACTGTAGAGATCTTATCCATGAGCATTTGCAGGATAAATAGCTAGGCCAACAAGGTGTTAATAGATTGGAAGATGAAAATTTGTTCTCTTCGCCAAATTTAGGTTAGTGCCAGCTCCCACCCTGGAGGTACATACAGAGATAATATTTCCCTGGGTTCTAAGTCCAAAGAAAAACAAAGTGTTATCACAGTGCCCATTTCTGCATGCCACACAATTAATTCCAATTAGCACTCTGCTTAGTCAGGAAAGTGTTCCAGTATTAGAATGAAAGGGGTTACTTCAGTTCAAGAAAAGGCTAGATTGGCAGAGGTAACTGAGAAAGCAAGCACTCATGTACCAGTATTATGGGTGGCTGTAGTCAATTTTTTAAAAAAAGAACACAATCCACATAATAGCTATTAACAGGACACATAACAGCGAGCAGGCTTTTGAGTTCACAAGAACTCTTCATCAAGTTGGATGTTACAAAAATTGTTTAAATTGAGAAAGGAAAATTCTTTAGGATGTACCTGGTCAAGCTGCTTCAAATGGTATTGGCTTTAAGTTACACCCAGTCCCTTTGGGACAAGAAGCTATAAATCAATTAAAGTCTACAGGCATTAACAAATTCCAACAGTCATCTCTAATTACTCTCTGAACTAACAAGACTTGAAATCCCTTTTCAGAAGAGAGCACAGAAACATTTGGCAGCATTTGTGTTAACTTAGGAGATAAATTTGAGGTGTTGCATGGGGTATAAAGTCAATCAGGCCAAATGTGGCCTATCTCATGTTGTATTCTCAGTCTCTTGCTAATCAACTTATTCTCCAGACATCATTTTCTTCTCTTTGTCCATGGAATTCAGGTATTATAAATATAGAAAGAAACTGTTAGCAGCTTGTGGGTCCCAAAGTAAAGAAAAAGAACTCAGTCCACATTACATTTTTGATTAGGAATGACCAAATGATACATAATAGTGTGTGAGAATTTGAGTTCATTAGAACTTTATCAGGCTGGATGTTACAAATTTAAGAAAAAAATTTAAAAGAGAAAGGAAAATTCCTCAGGATGTGAGGGGGTGGGGTTGGTCATGTTGTCTGTCACCTTCTCTTCGTTTATGCAATTAAATCTTCCCGTCCAGGTCCTCTTTTAATCCATAATGTTGTATATTCTACAACATTTTGAATATAGCTGTGTTTCTCTGATATTCTATACTGATGCTTTGTGTCCTCTCTCTTTTTTGGAAATTTTTTCTTTCTGAATCAATTTTTATGAATGTTGTATGTGTGCCATCACACTGATTCTGACTTATGGCACCCCTATGAATAAACATCCTCCAAAATGTCTTATTGTTAACAGCCTCACGCAGGTCTTGCAGACTGAGGGCTGTGGCCTCCTTTATAAAGTCAATCTATCTCATGTTGGGTCTTCCTCTTTCCCTGCTGCTTTCAACTTTTTTGTAGCATTATTGTCTTGTGGCTTTCGTCTTCTCAGTGTGACCAAAGTATGACAGCCTCAGTTTAATCATGTTAGCTTCTAGAGCAATTTCATCAAGAACCTACTTAGCAGTCCACAGGATCCATAAAACTCTTCTCCAACACCCCATTTCAAATGAATCAGATTTCTTCCTGTCAGCTTTCTTCATTGTCCAACTTTTGCACCTATACCTAGTAATGGGGAATACTATGGCATCAGGGGCATAGACTTTTTAAATCCCGGGGGGGCGGGGGCTCTTTTGTGCGCGCGCGCGCGCACGGGACCATGTCCCCGCTGCTCCCCCCCCCGGGAGGCAGACTCAAGGGGCGCAGTCTCGGGGGCGGCAGCCAGCTGGCCGGCTGACTGCCGCGCGAGCGGGACCATGTCCCCGCCGCTCCCCCCCCCCGCCCCAGGGAGGCAGACTCGCAGGGCGCAGTCTCCTCGGGGCGCAGTCTCGGTGGCGGCAGCCAGCTGGCCGGCTGACTACCCCCCACGCGAGTGGGACCATGTCCCCGCCTCCTCTCTCCCCCCCTGCCCCAGGGAGGCAGGAGGGCAGGCCGGGGGTGGGGGGGAAGGAGAGGCGGCGAGGGCCGACTGGCCACTGGCGGGTGCTCCCGCGGGCGCTGCATTTTGCCGGGGGGGCTGAGCCCCCCCCGGGAAATTTCGGGGGAGGCTCGAGCCCTCGAGCCCCCCCCGTAGCTGACGCCCATGTATGGCATGCCTTAACTTGATGCTGATCACCAGTGACACATCCTTACACTTAAGAATCATTTCCAGCTCCTTCATGGCTGCCCTTCCCAGAGTCAGTCTCTTTCTGATTTCTTAGTTGCAGCCTCCCTTTTGGTTGTCGATGGAGCCAAAGAACAAAAAACCTTGAACAATTTCAGTTTCTTTATCATCAGCCTTAAAGTTGTGTAATACCCCAGTAGTCATTACTTTTGTCTTCTTGATGTTCCGCTGTAATCCTGCTTTAGTACTTTCTGCTTTAACTTTCATCAGGAGTCATTTTAGTTCTCCACTGTTTGCTGCCAGTAATGTGGGATCATCATCATATCTCAAATTGTTAATGTTCCTAACACCAGTTTTCACTCCACCTTCATCTAAATCTAATCCCGTTTTCCTTATGATGTGTTCGGCATATAGGTTGCAGAGATAGGGAGATAAAATGCATCCTTGTCTGATGCATTAGTCCAATTGGAAACCATTCTGTTTTTACATATTCTGCCCTAACAGTAACCTCTTGTCTGGAGCATAGGTTGAGCATCAAAACAATCAGATGCTGTGGCACACCCATTTCTTTTAGAACCAACCATAGCGGTAAATATAGCTAAGATTGGATTATGGCAGTTGGTAAGACCTGTGAATACCAGCAAACTAGCATGCAGCATAATAAAAGAGTTTACAAACAAATGCAAGAACTCAATGATGTTAGCATGTGTAGTCAGGTAATAAACCAATATTTCTGTTAAGCCCTGGGGCCTCCGTTGTCCCTCACAGGAATATGAAAAAGAACAAAACAAGATTGTAAAGGAATTACCCCGGCACATTCAAGAACAAATCCTTTCAGACACACCACAGGAACCTCGACCAGGTACTTTTAATCCTCTATCCAAAATATACAAACCCAGCAACCCAGTATGCCCCATTGTCTCAGACATAGGCACTATTACCGGGGGGGGGGGGAGTAATCTGGATACATAGATTCTGTTCTAAGACCCTGTGCCATCAACACTCCTAGTTATGTGCGTGACACCACAGATTTTCTGAGGAAAATACAGTCTTTGAACAGCCTTCCAGAGAGTACCATGGGTATGGAATCTCTGTATACCAACATCCCACACAAAGATGGATTACAAGCCATAAGCAATATGATTTCTGACAACACCACAGTTGACTTTGTCATCATACTCTGCCATTTTGTTTTCTCCCATAACCACTTCAGACTTGGTGACAACTTGTTACTTCAAATCAATGATACGGTCATGGGCACCTGCATGGCCCCACAGTATGCTAACAGCTTTATGGCCAACTTTGAAGCAACACTTCCTAATTTCCTATCCACTCACACCTCTCTTATACCTGCAATATATTGATATCTTTATTGTCTGAACACATCATAAAGAAGCTCTGGACATATTCCACCAGGCATTCAACGACTTTCTCCCTACCATCAACATGACAATGAACCAATCTATGCAAGAAATACATTTTCTGGATACTACTGTAAAAATACATGATGGACACATAGACACCACTGTATACCAGAAAGCTAATGACTGACAAACATATCCATATGTCTCCAGCTACCATACTAAACATTTCAAATAATCAATTTTATACAGCCAGGTTCTAAAGCCACATCTGTTCCACTCCTACAGACAGATATTCTTACCTAAGAGATCTACAACAACCCTTTTTGGAACTAAAATATCTACCTGATGGAGTCAAAAATAGATTAACAAAACCAGAATGGTACCCAGAGAAAACCTGTTGCAAGACACATCCAAAAGAGACAATAACAGAACATCACTAGGGGACACATACAGCTCTCAGCTCAAAACAGTTCAATGCATCATCAATAACCTATGACCTCTACTGGATAACAACAGTTCTCTTTCATAAGTACAGGGGGCAAACCTTTTCTTGCCTACAGACAGCCCCCAATCTTAAACAACAACTCACCCACAATAATACAATCTAATTTGAACATGGACACTGGTACCAGAGCTTGCAATAAACCCAGATGCTAACTTTGCTGCCACATACACCCACACAATACAATCACTGGATATAACAACAACTATACCATCTCAGGCTCATTCACTTGCTCATCTTCAAACATTGTATATGCCATTAAATGCCAGCAATGCCTTTCAGTTCTCTACGTAGGGCAAACAGGTCAAGCCCTATCCAGAGGATAAATGGACACAAATATGACATCAAGAATCACAAAACTGAGAAACCTGTAGGAGAACACTGCAACCTTCCAAGACATTCAATGGAGGACTTCAAAATAGTTGTTTTATTGCAAAGGAATTTCAGAAACAGACGAGAATGGGAGATTGCTGAGTTACAAGTTATTACGACACTCAGGACAATGGAACCTCAAGGGCTTAACAGAGATATTGGTTTCTTATCTCACTACACATGCTAATGTCATTCAGTTCTTGCATTTGTTTGTAAACTCTTTTATTATGTTGTATGCTAATTTGCTGGTATTCACAGGTTTTACCAACTGTCCTTATTCAATCTTAGCTATATTTATTGCTTAGTTACTTATGCAACTTGTCTCTAACCCTTTCTGGCAACCCTCTCCCCACACTCTACCTATATGTAATGGTTGGTAACTTCTGTTTCCATGTATCAGAAGAAATGTGCATGCACAAGAAAGCATATAGCCAGAATAAAACTTTCTTGATCTTAAAGGTACCACTGGATCCAAACTTTGTTCTGCTTTTTCAGACCAACATGGCTACCCACCTGAATCTATCTACAAAGTACTGATATAAGAAATGTTTTAATTACCCTATATTTATTATTTGCTTTAAAAGTTATTTGAAACACAATGAAGTTTCTTGTTAAATAAATACTTCAGACTTAAACCACAGGTCATGAATAAAAGAGAAGATTTACTGGGTTAGGTTGATCATGGCTCCAACTGCGAACAACACCCAAACTACAGGAAAAATATCCTTACAGTTCAGAGTTACTTCAGTGTAAGCCCACTGAAATGAGTGGTACCAGAAATAAAGGGCTCAGATTGTCAACACAAGTACTGTTTTTGTATACTTTATGGGTGATTACTTATTGTCTGACAGTGCAACAGGCAAATGCACTCATTCTTCTTCATTCTCTGACTAATCATCCTGTTTTGCCACCATTACCCTTTTGTTCTAGATGGATAATCGTGTTAGTCTGCCTGTAGCAGTAGAAATAAGAAAGAACCCAGTATTGATATGTTGATATTTTGTTTCTATTTCAGTGCTTGGTGCACATTGCATTTGGGTAAATATTAATGGGCATAAGCCACTTAGCAATGGGAATTTTAGGAGGAGGAAGAGTTGGAATTATATCCCACCCTTCACAGAGCAGTTTACAATCTCCTTCCCTTCCTCTACCCACAATAGACACCTTGTGAGGTAGGTGAGGCTCTGAGAGAACTGCTCTTGAGAGAACAGCTCTGAGAGAACTGTGACTGACCCAATGTCACCCAGCTGGCTGCTTGTGGAGGAGTAGGGAATCAAACCCAGCATCTTCATTTCAAATATATTGACCTGAATTGTTCATGCTTGGTGAATAACACCCAAAACTGGGTGTCTAGAACCCTTGTTCTCAGGGATCTTTTTGGCTAAGAAAATACAGAGAATATGGAGATAATTATAATACATGATCATGACCTGGGTGATCTCAGATTTAGTTTACATCTTTCATACACATTTTTGGAAGCAATATCATAAGCACTACAAACCAAGTTCATCCCAGGTAGTGTTTCATGCAAAATGGTTATCATTTAAAGGGCTGGCATCTTATTTTTTGTTTTCAACTTCCTGGCATATCACAACATTAGTATCTGAGAATAAATTAAACTTTAAATGTCATGTGTGTCTGCTGAGCTTGCATTGGTGTCATATGTCTCCTTTCAGTTCACACAGCTGTAAATAGGAACTTACTTTAAGTTAGTCAATTTTTGTTAGAGGGGATACTTATTACTCTAGCACTGCTTTGCAGAAGCCAAACTGAGCAGAGAGCCTGCAGGGCACTGAGTTGAGTCCTCCAGTATCACAACAAGTAACAAGCAATAGATGTCAAGTTCTAGGCAGCAGGATTCACATTAGAAGGGAGAGATTATTCTGCAGGACCTAGGAGAGCTCCCAGTGTGTGAGGCGTGATAGACACTACTTCTGATTATTGCTATTGTGAATTATCAGTGGTCATCTTGTATAGATTTAGCTTTGTATGGAAATGTCATAGTTCTACAGATCTCTCGCATTTCATGGTTTTTTAGTACTTCCTCTTGAAGGTCCAGAGAGTGTTCTGTCTCAGACTCAGCTAGATGGGTCCATGCAGGCTTTCTGAGAGAGAGAGCTGGGACTTTCATTTGTAGAGGAAATCTCTGTCTCAGAATCAGTGTAGAAATGCCATCATTCCAGTGGGCTTGAAACAGTTTAGGGTTTTGACAGACTTTAACAGAGAAAGGATTAATATTACTTTTTAAATTCATGAATTCATTGAAGAACCATGTACTTGTTTATTGTCCCCACTAGTTAAAAAGGTTTAATGAAAACAATACTTTACCATTGTATTGCACTGTTCTGTATCACTCAGTAATTCTCAAACAACTGAAGTGATTAGCATAATCAATAAAACACTAGATAAGGATGCTTCAGAATTGCTGTCTAAGTGCAAGGCCTGTTTTGCCCAACTTAAATCACACATAAGAACTGTGTGCCATTTACTACCGCTGGAAAATGAGCCTCAGAGGAATTCAGGATAGACAGCTCCATCTCTCTCACACAGCCTTATTCATTTGCTTCCAATTTCTGAACCTAGAAGATAAATGCCCTATCTGCATATTGTGATTAGTGTACCTGCCACCACACAGCAAACTATAAATAAGGTCACTGGCTGACTAAAGGATTCAAAAGAGTGTCCTTCTCATCTTGTAAAATGAAAAAGTAAGGTCTAAAGCATTCAGAAAGATAGCTAGACTTCATGAATCACTGGTAAGGGAATATACTAGCCAATCTTTCAAATACATCAGTCAGGTGTTGACTTTCATGGAGGTCTGCTGCAGTGACTAGCGGTTCTGTAGACCCCTCTTAAAAATGGTTCAGAACTAATTTATAGTTTCCACTGGCTGCTTGAGAGCAACAAAAAAGAATTGCAACTTTCTGGTGGCCATTTGGGGATCAATACTATTGTAGACTTAAGGCAGGACTCCTGTATCTTTATAAAGTATTACTGTTAATATCTGTTAACAGCTGTAGTAAAACAAAATTTGAACAAATGCAGCTTGTCATACACAGCTGAGAATGACTGCACTTGGCTTTTTCTTCTGCAAAACCATTAAAGGTACATAAGTCCCATCTTTTGCGTCTGATAACCATAGGGGCTGACTGTCACATATGACTGAAAGGTGACAGAATGGGAAATATTTTTTTTTAAACATAATTTCTTTTTATTAATCACATATATATAAATTAAAGTTTTCACAACACTTAAAGGAGAAACAAAACGGTGATTACATGATGCTGTCGTGTCACTTATTCAACATTTTAGTCTAAACTTTACCCAGATAATTTTCATACCAGTTATAAAAAGTTTCCCATTGAGATATAAACATTTGGTCTCTTTGTTGTTGAGTTTCGTTGTCAGATTATCCATTTCAGCAGTTTCAAAAAGTTTATTAATAAATTCCTCACGTTCCGGTGTGTCTTCCCTCTTCCAATATTTAGCATATAAGATTCTTGTGGTGGTAACTCCATGTAGGATCATTCTTTTCACGTTTTTCTCATAGCCTATCTGAATAACATTTAAAAGAAATATTTCTGGTTTCAAAGGTATAATTTCTCGTGTTATTTCCTGGAGAAGTTTCTGGATAGTTAACCAATATCTAACTGCTTTCTTACATAACCACCACATGTGATAGTAGGATCCTTTGTTTTTTTTACATTTCCAGCAAGTGGGTGATATGGAGTTGGAGAATCTAGCCAATCTTTCTGGAGGATGGTGCCACATATAGACCATCTTGTATATATTTTCTTTAAATGTCGTGGCTCTTGTAATTTTGATATTATTTCGCCAAATTTCTAGCCAGGAATCTAATTCTATGTTATATCCTAAGTATTGAGCCCATTTTACCATACTAGGTTTTACCCACTCATCTGCCATTTTATTGTTAATAAGAAGGTCATAAATTTTTTTATCGGTTTGGATTCTGTCTCTAATCATGCAGTGTCCAAGTCCGTATTTTGTTTGTAAAAGCCAATCTTCTTGTCCACATTATATCTTGATTTTAACTGATTTAATTCCCACCACGTAAGGTCAATACCTAACTCTTTAAGTGTTTCTACCGAGTGTAGTTCTTGTTTTCTGTCCAATAAGACTCCATAGGATGTCATTTTTTCTTTTAGTACTAAAGTAGGTTTAATGGAAGCCTCAAGCGGGGCTACCCATTTTGGTGTTTTCTGGTAGAAAATGTATCTAATTTTTTCCCATATTTTTAATAGTGCACTTCTTAAAGCATGTTGGTTAAATATTTTATTCTTTTTATTATACCATAAAATTGAGTGCCAACCAGTTTCCATGTCATGTCCCTCTAGTTTTAATAATCTTAAATTTTCCAAAGTTGCCCATTCTTTTACCCAGATCATTCCAGATGCCAAATAGTAGGTGTGCCAATCTGGAAGTCCAAAGCCTCCCCTTGCTTGTTTATCCTGTAGATGTTTCAACCTAATTCTTGCTTTTTTCTTTTGCCAAATGTAGTCAGAAGTAGTTTTCTCCAGCTCTTTAAGAAAGGTTTGGTTTTTTAGGACTGGTAAATTTTGAAAAATGAAGTTAATACGTGGTAGAATATTCATTTTTATCAACGCTATACGTCCCATGAATGAGACCTGTAGTTTTGCCCATTTTTCTAAATCCATTTTAATTTCTTTTAATATTTTTAGGTAATTGTCCTCATATAACGAACTGCATCTGTTCGTTAGATAGATACCAAGGTATTTAGCCTTTTTTGTAATCTCAAATTGTGTTTTTTCTTGTATTTGGGCTTCTATTTCCTTAGAGCAATTTTTCGTAATAATTTTAGTTTTGGTTTTATTGATCACGAGGCCTGCCACTTGGCCAAACTCGTCTAGAATATTAAGTAACGGTCCTATTGAGTTTAGGGGATCCTCCAAAATAAAAGCCAAATCGTCGGCAAATGCTAGTAATTTAAAACATTCTTTTTTGACATTTAATCCTTTTATCAGCTTTTCCTCTCTTACAATGTCACATAAGGTCTCAAGAGTAAAAATAAAAAGCAGCGGGGACAGTGGACACCCCTGTCTTACCCCTTTCTGTATAGGGATTTTCATGGTAGAGTCACCGTTAACCGTTACCATGGCCTCTTGATGTTGATATATCTTTTTTATCATCCAATAAAATTTGTCTCCACAGTCCCATTTAATTAATTGTCTTGTCATGTATTCCCAATTTACTTTGTCAAAGGCCTTTTCGGCATCTAAAAAGCACAAAGCCATCTGCTTATTGTTATGTTCTTCGTAATACTCTAGGGCATTCAGGATTGTTCTTATATTATGTCTTGACTGTCTGTTGGGTAAAAAGCCCGCCTGATCTTGCTGAATTGTTTGTGTTAAGATCTTTTTGAGTCTATCTGCTAATAATATGGCGTAAATTTTGTAGTCCATATTTAATAGGGAAATTGGACGATAGTTTCGTATTTCGACAGGACTTGTCCCTTGTTTTAAAATTAAAGTGATTGTTGCCTCTTGCCATGTTTTTGGGATATCTCCACCTTCATAAATGTTCTGTATTGTATGGCATAAATGGGGCGTAATTTGTTCTTTAAATATCTTATAAAATTCCGCCGGAAGCCCGTCAGGACCTGGGACTTTCTTTATTTTTAATTTCTTAATACTATCTAAGATCTCTGTTATCGTAACGGGGGCATTCAGAATATCTTTCTGGTTATCACTAAAGTTTTTTTTTACATGTTTCTCAAGATATCTTTGAATTTTATCAATAGGTTCCTCTTCTTGTTTATATAGAGCCCTGTAAAATTTTTCTATAATTTCTTTTAATTCCTGAGATTTTGAGCATATAATGCCACTATCATTTTTTAGTTCTTTAATATAACGATTTGCTCTGTCTTTTTAAATTTTATATGAAAGCCACCTTGTGGGCTTATTTGCGTTTGCAAATAAATATTGTTTATTGTAGGTCAATTTATTTGCTAGTTCTTCATTTAATAAGCAATTGAGGGAATGTTGTATTTTCACTAGTTTGCTCTTATGTTTTAATTTATTAGGTTCCTTTTTTAGTTTCTCTTCCTCTTTTTTAATTTGTTTTAGTGTTTCTATATATTTACTTTTTCTTTGCTTTCGCATCCAACTTTCTTGGCTCATCATTTTTCCTCGTATGTATGCCTTAAATGTATCCCAAATTACATGTGGTTTAACCTCCGAAGTAACATTCCAAGAAAAAAAATCAGCGATATCTTCCTTACACTTATTTACAAATGCTTTGTCCCTCAGAACCCATAGACGCATTGACCATCGTGTTTTTTTTGGTGGCTGAGAAAGAGTTACTGTCACTGGGTTGTGGTCAGCAAAAGATGCTGGCATTATTTCCACCTCCTGAATTTCCCGTACCATGGTTAAGGATGTCCACACCATATTGATGCGTGACCACGAGTTGTGTCTACTCGAAAAGAAGGTGTAATCTTTTTTATCTCCATTTTTTACTCTCCATGCGTCAATCATAGAAAATTCCTCTACCAAACTATACATAGTCTTAGGTAACTCATTTCCTTTGGTCCTACGAGGTTTAATTGTTTTCCTATCAAGTACATTGTCTATTACAGAATTGAAGTCACCCAATATACACAGGTCATCAAATTCGGTCTTTGCCAACTGAGTTTTAAGTTCCTCAAAAAAAATTTCTTGGTCCTGGTTTGGCGCATATATATTAGCAATCATCAATACTCTGGCTTGTCTTTGTATTCTAACGAAGACCATACGACCATCATCTGCCTTATAAACTAATTCGGGATATAAACGTTTGTTTTACGTACCCCTTTTTTTTTGTTGTTCCTATCGGCTGAAACAAATTTCTCACCTAATTTTTTACATTCTAAATATTGAACATCTTTTTCCTTAATGTGTGTCTCTTGAAGGCAGACTATGTCTGCCTTCATTTTTTGGATTTGCCCAAAAATTTTTTCCTTTTTTGCGGTAAATTTAATCCATTTACGTTAATAGTTACGATCTTAACTGCTTCCCTACTCATGATTTTTGTTTTTGCCGTTTTCTTTCTTTGCCTGTTGTCTAGTCACTACCTGGGATGGGGTATATTTTCGTGAGTTTTTGTTTTTTAACTTCCTACGTGGGTCTTTCCCCTTACCTTCCTCCTGTGTTTCCATATCAGAGCCATTATCTTCCTCTCCTGATAATCCTAAGTCTTCTCCATTTTTCCTATTAAAATCGTCCAACTTGAATAATGAGGTAATATTACATCTGTCTCCCTTGTAAAAAAAAGATATTCCCTCTGGTAACAACCATCAGTATGATATCTGATTTTTCCTTAACGCGGCGGCTAGACTTTGATAATCTTCCCTCTTTTTTCTAATCCTCCATGGTATGTCCCGGAGTATTTGGACATCATTTTCCAAGATCGTGAGTGTAGTTACTTTAGCTTTTTCAAGTATTTTTTCTCTTACATTCCTTCTATTAAACTTCACATGCACCTCCCTTGGAGTACTATTACGTTTAGCATATGCCGTATTTTTCCTAAATATCACTTCTATATCATTGTCTACCTCACTTGCATTTTCTATGTCCAACCATTTTGTCAAAGCCGGTACCATTACATCTCTAATATTTTCTGCCTTATTTTCGGGCACATTCAAAAACCTAAGCAAATACGCCGCCTTCTCCATTTCAAAAGATATCACTGTATTTTCTAAAGCTTCATATTTTTCTTTTAGTTCTATATATTGTAGTTCTGTCTCATCAATCCTCTCATCTACCCTCTTCCTATCTTTCTGTAGCTCACCTATATTTTGTCTATTCTCCAGAATCTGGGTTTTGAATTCTACCATTTGTGTAGTCACCTGCTGAGTCATTATATCCATTTTTTCCTGTAGTGGCTCTATTGTCTTAGTAATAATGTTAGGCAGAGTATTTTGCGTGAATTGGTTCATTGTTTCTGCCAGGTTTTCACTTACTAGGGAGTTAAGTTCCTTTATATTTACTTGGGTTGTCCCTGAGGTACCGGAAAAGGACATTTTCCTAGCTCCCGTAGCCATTTTCTAGGCTTTCTTCTGCTCTGTAACTTAGTCTGAGTCTATCTATATCTATGTCTAATTTCTATCTATACCTATCTTTGTCTATACTTATCTCTGTCTATACCTATCTATGGCTAATTTCTATCTATATATATGTCTATCTATACCTGTCTCTATCTGTACCTATACCTATCTGTGCCTATATCTTATAAGTTCTGGTATCCTACCTATCTTTGTCTATACTTATCTCTGTCTATACCTATCTATATCTATTTCTATCTATATATATGTCTATCTATACCTGTCTCTATCTGTACCTATACCTATCTGTGCCTATGTCTTATAAGTTCTGGTGTCTTACGGGACCTTTATCTCTAACTCTAACGCTAACTATGTTTATAAATAGGCTTCTACTATAGCAGTATCTGATTTTTTCTAGACTTGTCTGTCTAGTTCTAACTGGGTATGCCTAATTAATTTTTTTTTTAGTTATTGTTTATACATGCCCATATTCTTAACCTAGACCCAATTATCCCCATTATCTCCCTTCCCTCCCAATCCCATGCAATTTATTACCACTTTTTATCTTAATTTGTCACTACAAGATTTTCCCCCCCCATACACTTATAACATCAACTAGTGGTGCAGGAACGTAGTAGAGAGGAGAGGCGTGGTGAAAGCTTTACAAAGTAAGCATAATTAGTACGCTCCCCTTAATTTGACCCACGTATTCCCAATACCGCCCCAGTGTGCTTCCAAACACAGTTTTTCCTTCAGTCTGATGACTTTGCTTGGTGGCGGGACAACAGTAGATTACCAAGCAGGTTTTTCTTTCTTGTATATTTTTTCCCAGTCTAGTGTCTTTGTTTGGCAGCGTGTTTTCGGATGACGAGAAGGAAACAAAGAAAAATCCCGGCGTCTTCCTCAGCAACCAACTGCCGAAATGACCATACTCTGGTTTCTCTTCAGATCGCATAAATCTTTCACCTTTTTACAGAATGGGAAATATTGATTAAACATAAGAACATAACAGACAGTAAAAAATGTCTGGTATGTTCAAAGTATGGGGATAGATTCTAAGTTAAGGTGCAGCAAAACAAGCAAGCCTTAACCTGGAAAGCCTAGACTAGCCTGATCTCAGAAGCTAAGTGGGACTGGCCCTGGTTAGTACAGGGTTGCTGCTCAGAAGCAGGCAATGGCAAGCCATTTCTGAATGTTTCTTGCCTTGAAAACCCTGCAGGGTCACGATAAGTCAGCTGCAACTTGACAGCAAAAGAAAGAAAAGAAAACAAGCAAGTCTTCTTACAGTGCAATCCTAAACAGTTACACTTTTCTAAGCCCATTGCTTCTAATGGACTTCAATAGGTGTAATTCTATTTAGGGCCGTGGACAGATTGGTATTCTGCCGTGCCTCCGCGACGCGGCAGAACAAAGCGGGGGAGATTGCCCCTGCCGTGCGGCATTCACACGCAGCTGCAAGGAAGCTGCCCGCAGCATCCAGACTGCGGGCGGCTTCCGGTGGTGGCATCCAAACGCCGCACGGCTCCCCCGCCCGGCGCGCGTTAACTTCAAAGTGGTGTCCCAGCTGCTGCAGGAGGAGTGCGGCACCAGATGTGATACATCCAGACCACCTCCTCCGGGCAGATGCGGCAGTCTGAACGGACGCTCTGCCTCCGCTTTTAAAGCGGAGGCAGAGCGGGCCAGACTGCCAGTCTGTCCTCTGCCTAGGATTGCACAACTCGTTGTTTACTAATTTTGCGATCTGCTCCTAGCCTGAGGACTATTTTGAAGATCATTTAGGCTGTCAGATGTTTTACACTCTGGGTTTTTGTCTGTTTTTATGCTTTTGGGTTGTATTAGTTGATTTGTAATGGTTATTAATTTTTGTGATTTTATATGTTTTATCATTTTAACTTGTTTCATTTTATGAGCCACCTCAAGCAGGTTTCTGAAGATATAGCATATATATGTTTTAGATAATAAATGAATAAACTGAGAAATCAGACAGGGTTGTAACTGCATTTATTGCATTGTTTCTAATTCTGTAATTGCCTTGTGTCTCAACAAGAAGGTGGACTATTTAAAAAAAAGACAGAAAAGCAATCCCATGCCCTTCAGTGGTGATTTCATTGCAGAAGCTGTTTTAACATGGACTTAGGGATGAATGCCGCTTGTTACACTTACCCTTTCACTCAAGGCAAATTCCCCTGAGAGCCTTGGGGCTAAATGTGAGGGAGAACAAGCCCACTATTCCAGTGTGACCTCAGATCCATGGCAAGAATCACACAAGGATCTTTCTGATCTTCTGGTGCTGTATCTAAAGGTCCTCTGGATCTGGCACCACCATCCCCAGGATCCCATGGCCTAGTAGTTTCCATGGAGACTCTGGGTAAAATAACGCTGTGGGACCAGCACAGACTAGAAAAAGCTCTCCTGTTGCATGACTGGCTTCCCCAGGGGCCTTTTGACTGCTAGGTGAAGAACTGCAGAGGGGAGGAGAAAAAAATCTTCCTCTGTCTTTTCTCCCTCCCTCTACAAATTCCGTGTACGCCCCCCAAATGTAGCTTATTTTGAGATCAAATTAATTAGTATTTTAATACAGTATCTGTGTTAATTATGCATAGTTCTTGTTAAAAATCCATCTTTTGGTTAAACACTGTAGTTCTATTTCCTCACAGATAGACATAGGTAACAGGGCTTCTGATTTTCAGAGTACCAAGAAGGTAGTCTCCACAGGATGGTTACTCAGTTAACTCTAATTAATTGTGAATTGAATCATCTCTGTACCCTGAATGTAAGGACAATGCTAAAGCTGTTTCAATAGGAAAGACAGTGCCAAAAGACAACCTGCATCGAATGAATCAGCTGTTAGCCGTTATAGCAAAATTTGATTTTAAAAAACACTCTCTGAAAATTCACCAAGGAGTATATAATGGAACAAGAACATTTTTTAAATTAGTAATTTTTCTAATTTTCTCTGTGAAGTAACTAGTGTTTGAGAGCTTGCCCTTTTGAAAAGGTTTCTACAAACTTACTCCACCTGCACTTGTTTTCTTTTAAGGAGCCTTTAAAGCTGTACATGTTGCCAGGAAACCGCTCCCTTCATTTTAACACTTTGCCTCTTATTTTGTTTTATTTGCAAGAAGGCAGCGTTCTTATGGGTGGAATTAGCAGATGAATTACAAATGGATTATGATTATTTTCTGACTCTAGTGTTTGAGAATTTGCCCTTTTTAAAGGGATTTTTTCCTGTTCTTAAAAATCTGTAAGAGGACATTTTGCACTCACACAATACAAAATATTCTTTTTACAACTGGGGGAGAAGAGGAGTCAAAACACAACTGAAACAGCAACTCAGTTACAAACACTTTCTGGCTATATTCGATATAAAGTTGTCCTGTACACCTTATACTGAGCAGCTCTCACAATTATTCTTAGGAGTACAGAAGTGTGGGCAGAAGGATATTATAGACGCTTAATGGGGGAGTGATTCTGTCACTTCTAAGCAGTGGCTTCCCATTGGGCCCTATTTCCACTCCATTTCAAACCTTTATTTAGTTCCAGAAAGGAAAAACATGAAAAAATCTGGATGAAGGGATATTGTGGGTGAGTTTCCCACTGAGCACCTATCCAAGTAAGAAAAACTTAGAATGTTTTCTAGAGGTATTTTTCTGTTCACAAAGGCACACCAAAATGTTTTTTGTCACAAATGGCAGTGGCCAAAAAAGCACTCAACTAATTATACCTGCAGAAGCTCTGGTAAAGAACTCAAAGCTACACAAGTTGCCAGGAAACCGCTCTCTTCATTTTTGCCTCTTTGTTCATCTGTTTTGTTTTAAATAAGGAAAAAATAAAAAATAACTTTTAAGACTCCCAGTGCCATTCTATATGGCATTACCTCAGTTTGAACCCATTGTGTTCAATGTGTTCACACTGGAGTAACTCTCAGTAGGATTGCTCTGTAACACATTTATTGTAAACTACATTTTTGTGGGTTTGAGGCCACTTCATTATATGCATGAACTTCAGCTGATGAAATAAGCTTAAAATCGTGAAATCTTATGCTGTAACAAATGTGTCAGTCTTTAACAGTCCAAGACAAAGCACTGAAAATGACACAGATAACAAATGTACTGAACACCAAGTTTATATGCACATTGGAACCTTAAACATACTATAATCAGTATGCACTTAATATCAACTGGTATAAATATAAACCATACAGAATATACCTGAGTAAGACTGTGAGTAGACATCCTTAGGACTGTTCTCTAAGGCAGTGATTTCCATTGTTTTCAGCATGGTGACCCACCAATTCAAATTTACTTGGTATGGTGACGGTCCATCCAAAGCTGGCCCAAGGTTTTTTGGAGCCCTAGTTGAACTATAACCTTGGTGCCCATGAAGTCCAGCATTCCATCTGTGAGGTTCTTGCTATTTGGGGAAACGTTTTTACCTTTAAATACTCACTGTGTATATAAACTTGGTAGTTTTCTGCTGCCACCAGGAATTTAAAATTCCAAATCTCTCTCTTTTGGTAGTATGACCTAGGGTCTGGGCACTTCAGGGGACTATGTGGCCCTAAGGAAGTACTGTACTGATTTCTGGAATAAGTTTGAACAACACTTGATTTATTTAATAAAGAACAAAATAGGTTTCTGGTTATTTTGAACAGTTGTTGAAGAAAGGAACTTGTAAATATAACAGGCAATGCTTGGTGCTACAAACAGTATGTCAAACTCTAAACTCCACTCTGACAGGCTTATATAGCTCTCTCTTATATATACTTAGCCAGATAGGCTAGTCTCTTTGTTTTATTCATACAGAATAGAATCATCTCTCTTAGTCACACAAACCAAATTGTTGGTCTAAATCACTCAGAAAAAGACTCAAAATCCCATAGTCACCCAGACTATGCTCACTCTCCAAACTTCACACACAGAATCATTCACAGACACCCATGTACAGATTCCTCCAAGAACATCTCCTTTCACATTCTCAGTCATCAGCCAATCAAAATCACACTTGTCTCCCCCTATCACTCTTCTTACATTACTACAGTCACACTAAACATTTAATGGAACACACACACCTAAACATGAAATCATTACACCATCTTCTACAGTGGCCAGCCAGATACCAACAAACATCACACAAAGGGTACCACTGCCCTCACAATGAAACCCAAGCAAGTGCCATTCTGACATACACAGCCTTTGCATATGGAGGTTGACATTTCAACCTTTGACCACATTCTCATTCTCCATTCTCCCATCCACCCTCTAGTCCCCCATAAAAGTCTAAGAAACTCTCTCTAGTATCCATCAGGACATGTTTTACTTAATGAAGATGTATATACAGTGAAGAAAAAATACCAGCTAATGTATGATATGGAAGATACTATTTCCAGGGTCAGATCTTGGTTTTCAAAATATGAAAGGGAACAATGGAAAGGGCAGAGGCAGCCATTAAGGAGGTCTGGCTTGAGACCCACTTTCAGAGGTTTCATGACCCACTTGCGGGTCCCAGCCCACAGGCTGGGAAACACTGCTCTAAGGTATTGTTTTTTGCTGTAAGAAGCTATGGCGATACCCTCTTTCCTCCCTCACACACAGGATTTCCCCTTTTTTCTTCTTCTTTCTTGCTGAGCAGCCCCTATATCTGTTTTCTTCTTATTTGTTTGTCTACGGCTGTCCCACCAAGTCACTTTACTATATATATATTGATGCTGGCCCAGCCCAAGGAACTGAGGGAAGAGACACAATCACCTTCTTATATTCAGCTTCTGAAATGGCACATGAGAGGCTTTAAACGTTCAAAATAAAAAAAATGTTTTATTTAAGTTAAGAAAAAAAAGGTCAGAGGAAATCATGGGTAAGATGTATGAGGTGAACCGATAAAACTGAGGTAACTTTGTAATCACACTTACTCCAGATAATTTGTTGCCAACAAGTAAGTGTTTCTGCAATTCTAAAAGGTCTTTTAAAACTTTGAGGAGGGGGCGTGGCAACGCTACGGAGCATGGCGGACACCTAAACCCTTCTCTCCCTGACGAACACTATTAAAAAACGACCCAGGCTCTTACATATCAACGAAAAACAACCCTAAAGAAATGGGAAAGAAGACACATCCTAAAGTGACCAATGATACAACAACTTTGAGTGCCTTAGCGACATACTTTACCTGGGCAGAAAAAAAATTAGTCAAGGCCTGCACAGCGGACAAGATGGTGGATGGAGCTACTCCGACAGATGTGGACGCTATGCCGATGCCGAGAGGAGAACTCATTACACTGCTGCAGACACTCGAAAAAAATATTGCCAAACAAATCTGTTCCGAAATATATCCTTTAAAAGAGCATCTACCATGCAACAACTGCAGGGACAGCGTTGGAAGCCGCTATAACCACTCATGAAACAGTAAAGCAATTACAGATGGCAGACAAATGGTCTCGAGGCAAAATTATGACGCTAGAAAATAAACTTAAAGACCGGAATCTAAAAATATAGGGGATGCCAGGAAAAGCTGAAGGGACTGCAGAATTAAAAATGTTTTTGGCAACATGGCTGGCCCATTCGATGGGCCTAGAGGACAATGTGGCTCCACTTATAGACTCTGCGTACAGAGTGGGCCCTCTGAATAGATGCTCAGACTCATACGCCAGAGACTTCATTGCTACATTTCCTGACACAAGAACACGAGAAACCATTTTAAAGCAATCAAGAATAACTGAAGGCTTAACATACCAAAACCTTAAAATTTTGATACTGCTGGACTTGTCTATAGAGACTCTTCAGCATAGGAAATCTCTTCGACCCATCACAGATGTACTTTCCCACCACAAGTTACGCTATCATTGGATCTCAGCAACTGAACTCATGGTGCAGCACGAGGGAACCCGTCTAACTGCAAATGATCTTCACTCAGGCTACAGCCTCCTTACATCTCTTCAACTTGATTTCAACAAGCCTGCAGCAACAGACACTGAAGACTCTGAAGACTCTGATGGGGACCCCAAACTGAACTGGGTTAGAGTTCGTAAGACAAAACGCAAACTTTGAACTTTTACTTATGTATATGGCTTTTTGAGTTCTACCTAGGGTCAACTATACTATTCAAGTCAGTAGGGAGAAAGGTTTTAATATCACTTCCATTTAGATAAGTTTCCTTTTTTAGTGGGAAGTTTTTTATACTTTTCACTAGCTGCAATCCCGGGTGGGGATTCAGCATATAGTTGAGTTCCTTCTATAGAAATATAGAGGAATAGTTATTTATGTTGAAATTAATTATTGTTTTGATGTTGATAAAGGTTGGGAGCTACAAGCAATTAATCCTGTTATTAAAATGTTTAAATTTTATTGTTTTCATAAACAATGAAAGGTTTGTAGTTAAAAAATGTTTTACTCTTAAGGGGTTTTTTAGCCTAACTTTAAAAAAAACTCATGTAGGGTTATACAAAATGTTGAATGTATACTGGAGAGAAACTGGTATGTTAAGTAAATATAATGGCTAGCACACAGATTAAGGTTATTTCACTGAACTGTCATGGTTTGAATAACAAAATTAAGGAAAAAAAGTTGTCAACCTCTTTATCACAATTAAAACCCCAAATATTATTTTTACAGGAAACTCATATTAGAAAACCAGGTCGAACTATTTTTAAATCAAAATGGTTTTTGGAACAATATCATGCCCCAGGCAGTTCTAAATCTAGAGGGGTAGCCATACTTTTTTCCAGGTACGTTGATTTTAAATGCCAAGATAAATTGGTAGACCTAGAAGGGCAGTTTTTGTTTCTTAAAGGTATTTTGAATGGTATACCATATACGTTGGTGGCTCTATATGCTCCCAATTTAGGGCAAGAATCTTTTGTACAAATGGTTTTTGAACGGTTATACACTTTTAAATCAGGGCATGTCATTTTGGGGGGAGACTTTAATTGTATACCCAATTTGAGATAGGATAGGACATATATCAGCATACCAAAAGTTTGTAATACAACTAAAGCTAAGAAACCCTCACCTCTTCAATCTCTGCTAGACAAACATGACTTAAGAGATATTTGGAGGATCCAAAATCCAGGAGTTAAAAATTACACCTACTACTCTCCGAAACACAATATTTTTACTAGAATAAATTTGATTTTATTGTCTTCTTCTTTAGTAAATGCAGAAAAGCAGTCTGACATTGGCCTACGTACAATGTCAGACCACGCTTGGACAGAATGTACCTTGTTAGATGGTAATACAAAAAGACACACAAAACACTGGTCTTTAAACAAAAACATTTTATTTCAGCAGGTTATAACAGAAGAAATAGATAAATCATTGCAGCAATATTTCCACTTCAATGCTTCTTGTGGTGTTTCTCAAGAGGTTGTTTGGGATGCAATGAAGGCTGTGATCTGGGGAAAGTTTATTTCGGTTACTGCTTCCTACAACAAACAAAGAAATATGTTAAAACGAGAAATACTGGATAAGGTAAGAACATTAGAAAACAAACACAAAGCTACAGGTTCAAAAAAGAACTACAAAAAACTGCTTATAGAAAGAAAAAAACTTGAGGCCCTAGAAACATCTCAAGTTCAAAAAAACTTCTTGTATATGCAGCAAAAATACTGGGTAAGGCATCCCAAGTCAATCAAACTGTTAGCGTGGAAACTAAATGACACTCAGACTCGCAAAAACATTTCCTGCATTAAAAATGATAAGGGACGTAGTGGCTGAGGCGGGGCGGGTCTTCCGGACACGCTGTTGGTTGCATCAGCCTCTGTGAGAGAGCGGCGCTGATTCAGTAGACAGAGGAGGAGGAGGAGAGGGAGAAGTAGCATGGCAGCAGCTGAAATTCAAGGTTCGAGGGGCGTGGCACCACGATCCAAGATGGCGGACGTGTGAACCCGGTGCTCCAGACCCCGTCGGACTCTCCACCCCCTGTGACAGAAGAAAGCGTGACGGAGAACTCTCAAAATATGCGAGGAGGCGGGGGTAAGAAGCTGGCACAGAAGGAACGCATTACTCCGTCGCTACAGCAGCTCTCCTCCCGAGGCCGAGTAACCGATGCAGCTGAAATGAGCTCACAACGAGACTCTAAGATGGCAACGGAGGAGACCCACGGATCACCAAAGGAGGCTCCGGAAGACCCAATAACGGTAAAAACTTTACAACTGATTTTAAAAAACGCCTTGCAAACGACAGAACAAACTATCACTCAAAACCTGACTAAAAGAATAGACGACCTTTTGCAGCCAATGCTTGAACAGATAACGGAGATAACGAAGGTCTTAGAAATCACAACAGAAACAGCAGAGTTAGCCCAACAGACCGGACAAAAGAATCAAGAAGAAATACAACGTCTTTTCAGAGAGCAACAAGATCTAAAAGAGAGAGTCCTAACATTGGAATTTTCAGCCAGAAAACAGAATTTAAAATTTCGAGGCTTCCAGGAGGACCCAACAGAAACACCTAACTTAACAAAAATCATGGCAGAGTGGCTGGCACGCATATTAAAGCTTGAAGAAGGAGTATTCCCAGTATTGCTGAAAGCCTACAGAATTGGTTCCCCTCAACTAGCAAAAAGGAAATTTCCAAGAGACATTATGGTGACATTTGCTGATTTTAAAGTAAAACTGGACATTCTTAGAATAGCGAGAGAAAAAGGATACCTACCATACCAAGATCTCCAAATCTCCACCTTTTTGGATCTTCCACCTGAGGCTCTACACCTTCGCAAAAAATTAAAAACTACAACCCAGAAACTAAGAGAAGAACAAATAGCCTATCGTTGGATGGCATCTGGGAAATTATCAGTAAGGCACCAAGGGAAAGTACTCTATGCTACAGATGAAAAATCAGGACAGATATTACTACAAGAACTTAACCTAGAAGAATCAATGGAATACTCAGAAACAGCAAAAAAATCCACTAAAAGAAGGCTCTCTATGAACTTATCTCCTTGGAAAGCTAGCAAGGTCCCGATAAGAGAAACTCCAAGCAAGTCTGGTTTGTAATAATATTAATGGCAGGTTTAATATTTAAAAATCATACGTCTATGTTTATATTTTGGAAATATCATATAATTACTTAATAGAAAACACGGGGGGGGGGGAAGGAGAGGGGGGAAAGAGAACCAAAGGTTCTTGCTCCAGGAGGTTATTAGAAAGTAGTTAAGTTTATTTGAATATAGAAAATAAGATAAGAAGTAGTGTTAGTGTTAGTTAGAATTAGAAATTTAAACCTAGTGGAAAGGAAAAGGGCTTTAATTTTATTTCTACTATTAATAGAGTTAGGGTAGGGGGGGAATTTAGTTTAGTTTAGATTGGTTTATAACAGTAGTATAAGAGCAGTTGTTTTAACGGAATAGAAATAATTGTAATCTTGGAATTAATCTTGTTACATAATTATAGAAGATATACAGTTTTGTATTAGAAAATAGCAATAGCAAATATTATAAAGCTAACTTGTGGTTGATTGCTAAGTTTAAAATTTATACTGTTTAATTATTGGTGATAGCTAAGTTTAAAAATTCATATTGTTAATCATCTTACATTTTAACCGTTATGTATTCTATATTTTCTTGGAATGTTCGAGGCATGAATAATAAGATCAAGAGAAGGAGAATTACTAACCAAATCTTAAAATTACGCCCAAAAATAGTGCTATTACAAGAAACCCATTTAAAAAATGAGAAGGATTTAGTCCTAGCGTCATCCTGGTATACTCAACAATTCGTCTCAACAGGATCATCCAAAGCTCGAGGTACAGCAATCTTATTGGCCAAAAACGCACATTTTGATGTTAAGGATTTTTTAGCAGATCAGCAAGGTAGATATATTTTTATTAAAGGCACTCTAGAAGGGGAGTTGATTACTATAGCTTCGGTATATGCACCTAATCAAAATCAAATGCAATTTTTAAAACAAATGCTCGAAAAGCTGAGAACATTCCAGGAAGGAGAATTGATACTGGGAGGGGATTTTAATTATATTTTGAATACTCAATTAGACAAATCTAAAAGGAAACAAAAGTTGGGGACTAATATTAGACACTATGATTCAGAAATCCAAAACTTAGTTAGAAAGTACGGACTAACAGATGTATGGCGAATACAGCATCCAAACACACATGATTACACTTATTACTCCTCTAGATTCAACACCTATACGAGGATAGATTATATATTAGTGTCCTATACTTTACTTTCTAAGACAACCCATTCTGAGATAGAGATGAAACTTTGGTCGGACCACTCTCCAGTGACATGTCAATTAGACCTTAGTCAAAACATGAAAACAGACAATAAATGGAGTTTAAATAAGTCACTTTTATTAAAACCAGAAACACAACAAGATATCTCAAAGTTTATTAAGGAATTTCTTCTCATAAACAAGCCCGATGATACCTCACATCAAAATAATTGGGACACTATGAAGGCAGTGGTACGGGGACACCTGATAGCAATAACAAAAAATCTGAAAAAAGAAACAGAGGGTATAATAAATAAATTACAATATAGTATTAGAAATTTGGAGAAACAACATAAGGAGACAAGAAAGGGAAGTATTTTAAAACAATTAGTTGCTGAAAGGAGATTATTAGAAATACAGATTACGCAAAAGATACAGAAGGATTTGTTGTATATAAGACAACAACATTGGAGGAAGACTCCTAAGACACTTAAAATTTTATCTTGGAGAGTCAAAGAAAGAACTTCGCAGAGATACATTCATGCCATTAGAGATCCACAGGGTAACCTACATACAGATATTAAAACTATTCTAAGGAATGCAGAGCAATATTTCTCCAAATTATACACATCCAAACAACCAGACAATGATAAAATGAAAGCTTTTTTTTGAGGAAAACACCACAATACTCAATAAATTGTCAGATCAACATAGAAATTATTTGGAAGCAGGAATAACAAAATTAGAAGTCGCAGAAGTTTTAAATCAAGCCAAAAATAATTCAACACCAGGACCTGATGGATTCCCTTTTGAATTTTATAAATGTTTTATATTAGATATAATTGACCCTTTCTTGGCTTTAGTTAACGATATCTTGGTGAAAGGGGTTCTTCCCCAATCTTGGTTAACATCAGAGATGATTCTGATTCCAAAACCACAAAAAGACAAAACACAAATATCATCCTACCGCCCAATCACCCTGTTAAATACAGACTCAAAATTTTTTACAAAAATCTTAGCAAACCGTTTGAAAAAGGTGCTAATTGAATATGTGAATAAAGACCAAACTGGTTTCTTACCACAGCGAAATATCACAGAGAACACTCGAAGAATGGTAGACATTATAACCTATTGCTCCCAATACAATTTAGAAACCCTGGTCCTCTCGTTAGACGTGGAGAAGGCATTCGATTCTATTGATATAGAATACCTTAAACAACTACTAAATTTTATGGGCTTTGGAGAGAGCTTTCAAAGAGCAATCAATGCTTTATATACTGGCCCAACGGCAAGGTTAAAAATTAACAATAAGTATTCAAATCAGATATGCTTACAAAGAGGAACTCGACAGGGGTGTCCTCTATCACCACTCTTATTTATTTTAGCTATCGAACCCTTAGCCGAAATGATTAGAGTGAATAAAAATATCAAAGGAATACAAACAGGATCAGTGCAACAAAAAATTTCACTATATGCAGATGATATTATAATTTACATAACCGACCCAATAACTTCATTAACATATTTAAATACAACAATAGATAATTTTGGAGAGATATCTGGCCTTAAGTTCAGCAAAGATAAGTCCTTAGCACAACCAATTAATATAGAAAAGGCCCAACTGGAGTATATAACCCAAAAATATAATTTTAAAATACCAAACAAACCTTGGAGATATCTAGGAATATATATTTCAACGAATATTGATCAGTTATATGAGTATAATTATAAGAGAGTGCATTCAGAAATTAAAACGCTACTGAGAGAGTGGTCTACTAAAATTTTAAGCTGGATGGATAGGATTCACTTAATCAAAAGCTTTATTTTACCAAAGTATTTATACATATTTAGAACCCTTCCAATAAAAATTACACAACAAAAGTTAAAAAGGTGGCAATCAGATTTAATTAAATTTTTTTGGAATAATAAAAAATCACGAATCAACAGTAAAACTGTAACTAGACCTTCATACAGAGGAGGCTACGATGTCCCAAATTTATTAGTGTATTATGAAGCTTCTCAGTTAGCAGCACTAGTTTATGCAGCTGTTGCTAAAGTCTCCCCAACATGGGTACAATTGGAACTCGAGGCAATACAAGATGTTAAAATCCCTCTATATGATATACTATGGAACCCAACCTTGAGGAAAAAACTGAAACAAAAGCAGGCAGACATAATCACAAACTCCATCCAAATTTGGGAAAGATGGAAAAAGAAACTAGCGCCAGATATATCTACGCAAGCCTCCTTTACAAATCAAGTTTGGTTTGAACCTGGTAATACAATAGCAAATTTTCAAGACTGGCAACAGAAGGGTATCACTAAAATTGAGCATTTATTACATAAAGGGATGCCAATAGAAAAGATAAAACTAGAACAAAAACTTCCAAAAAAGGTACATTGGTATCAATATTTACAAATAAGGCACTTATTAAACTCCCCTCAGTTAAAAGAAACAAGAACAAGGCAAAAAACTGCATTTGAAATCATGTTAAATCAAACCACTGACCAAACTAAAGGTCTTATTACAAAAATATACAAAATTATGATGGAAGTAAAGGAAGAGAAGGTAACCCTATACCAAAAACAATGGCACTTAGATTTAGGTTATATATTAACAGATGAAGAATGGCAGGCAATTTGGAAAGCACCTGGAATTATGTCTAAAATTAGCATGGTAAAACTACAATCCCTGAAAATTATAACAAGATGGTACATACCCCCAATTATATCACATAGGATAAATAATTCTTTTTCACCAAACTGTAAAAAATGTGGACAAACTGCTAATTATATGCATTGCTGGTGGGAATGCACTCTAATTAAGAAATTCTGGGGATATATTATTCAAAGTCTTAAAGAGATTAATGCCATTACAATACCAAATACCCCTGAAGTCATTTTATTAGAGCAATGGAAAGACACTTCTCTTACATCAACAAATAAAGAAATAACATCAATATTGCTATCTGCTGCAAAACATATGATAGCATTGAAATGGATAGACACGGCGGCGCCCACTAAGGTGGAATGGTTAAAGAAACTTTGGGATTACTTTCTTTTATCTAAACTATTGTATATAACAAGTAACAGTCCTTTGGAACTATATCAAAGGAAAATAGTTAGGGTTTGGTTTCCGATAGTATGTTATTTAAACAAACAACAAATCCTTCCAGCTAACCCTGCATACCAGAAAATGCTATTTATCTAAGGTTCTACGGTTAAACTGATTTTTTTGTATTTGTTAAAGTTCAAATTTACTGTTATTTGGTTATTGTGTTACAAGTTATGATTGTAAAATGAAAAATATTAATAAAAAAAAATGATAAGGGACTTTAGTGACAACTTCAGAAGATATTTTACAGACATTTCAACACTACTATGAAACTTTATATAGCTCAGACAACCCATCTCAGGAAGACATGCATAAATATTTAAAACACTATAATTTGACCAAGCGAATAGCAGACAATCATAAGGAAATTATGGAGGCACCCATTACAGAACAAGAAGTGGAAAAAGCCATAACTCACTTGAAAAGTAACAAAATGCCTGGCAGACATGGTCTGCCGGCGGAATTTTACAAAAAAAATTAAATAAACTCTACCTACCCCCTTTACACACCTTTGTAACTCAATATTAGAATCAGGAATAAAACCTAAAACTTGGGATGAAGCTAAAATTATTGTCTTACCTAAGAAAGACAAGGACTCCTCTTCCACGAAATCTTATAGACCTATTTCTCTTTTAAATAGTGACTATAAGCTATTCACCACAATATTGACAACTAGACTCAACTCTTTTATTGGACAATACATACACAGAAATCAATCTGGCTTTATCCCTGGATGTGATATAGTAGATAACATTCGAAAAACTCTCAATATAATACATCATAGTCAGAACATTACCCAGATACATGTATTCTGGCTTTGGACATAGAAAAAGCCTTTGACCGGGTGGAACCCATCTTTTTAAAAACAGTTATAGCAGAAATGGGCTTTGGTCAAAAATTTCAGAGAGCATTAGAATCTATATACTCTTCTCCAACTACACAAATTATGATAAATGGGTTGTATTTTCCTGATTTTGTATTATCTAGGGGCACCAGGCAAGGGTGCCCACTTTCACCTTTATTATTTGCAATTGTTATTGAACCTCTTGCCAATATGATTCGTAATGCAGAAAAAATTCATGGTATAATTATTAATTATGTACAAACTCAGTTTATTTGCAGATGATTTTGTTTTATATATATCGCAGCCTAAACAAACACTATTTACATTAGACAAAATCTTAAAAGAATTTGCCCAATATGCTGGTCTTCAAGTCAATCACACAAAAATGACATTATACCCTATAAACCTTACAGGTCACACTAGACAATACCTCTTGGAAAGATATTCCTATCATCAGATTAATAAGACATGGACATAATTAGGTGTTAAAATCCCTTTGAGTCTCCGAGACCTATATAAGGTCAACTATTTAGACACTATACAAAGTATAAATGCTCAATGCACCCATTGGACTTATAACCTGGTTGGAGAAAATTAACGTCTTGAAGTCTTTGTTGTTGCCTAAATTATTATATTTATTTCAGGCTCTTCCGTTAGAGATCTCATGTGGAACCTTTAGAAAATGGCAAGCCACTTGAAACAAATTTATTTAGGGCCGGAAAGGTCCAAGAATTAGTTTTTATACTTTACACAGATCTCGTGTTAGTGGAGGCCTAGCAGTTCCAGATTTGAGACTATATTATGAAGCAACACAGTTATCTATTTTACGTCATATTTTGCATACTCCAAACACTATAGAGTGGATAGCAATGGAAGAATCATATTTTCAAATGAAACGATATGCCGAATACATTTGGTCACACAATCAAGAACATATGCAGACTTTCGGTTTCAGCCGCTTTAATGGCGGGTGCTTCTCTCTGCAACTGCAGGAGAGGCGACTCGTTCTTGACAGGTTGAAGGGGTTCCGGACTGGTACTGGACCCCCAGGGAGCCTAGGGAAGGGTCCCTGCCTGGGGTGCTTGAAGGTAGCCTCTCCCTGTGGTGGCGATCGCGGGATTAAGGCTCCTTTTTACCCCTAGAGGTTCGCCTGCCAGAGGAGGCCCTTAGGCTGCTGGAAGCGCTGCCATGAAGCTGCAGAAAATGTAGAGCAGAGAGGTGATGGTCTACCAGATACACAATGGCTGAATTGTGAGTCTCCTGATCTTTTGATATGAAGCGGTAAGGGGTGGGCTAGGAGGATCGGATCCCCCCCACCCCCTCCCTCGTAACTTACTCGGAGACTTTTCCATGGTCTTGTTGCTGTTTTGGAGGCGTTATAAATGCATTGGAGAGCTGGATCGCATGGGGCAGAGGAAGAGCTTGCGAAAAGCATCGGTGTGACAAATCGAGAATGTCCCCTTTGAGATCTCTTATCTATCTGTAAACAATCAGCTACTTCAGGAAGAAATGGCGGGGAGAGCTTCTCCAAAACCTGTAAGTACGCTTCCTATTTTAAAATGTGGATCTGAGCTGAATGCGGTATTGACGGCAGCACTGCGACCCCTAGTGGACCAACTGGCTTCAATCAACACTAAACTGGAGACGATACAAACTGAAATCAGAGAGTCAAACAGAAAGCAAGAAAGGCTCCAGCAAGAACTCTTAGATGTCAAAACAACGGTTGAAAAAAATGACTCAAAACTGCAAAAAACTGAAAAAGAAATATCTTTTCAAAGTGACAACGTATTAAAGCTTCAAATGGATTGATCAAACTACTTCCTGAGATTTCAGAACGTTCCTGAGTCAAAAGGAGAGAATCTGAAGAAAATATTAAGTGATGCATTGGCACCTTTGACAGGATGGCAAGCAGCGACAATTCAAAGCAACATAGATATGACCTATAGGACATATCCAGAATATGTTAAAAAGAAGAAACTGCCAAGTGAAATTGTGGTGAGATTCTCAAAAAGATCAACCAGAGATCTGGTGTTAAAAGCCACGAATGGAACTGTTCTGAAGATACAGGAAGAAGAAATTAGAGTTCTAAAAGATATTCCATTTGAAATAAGAAAGAGAAGGAAAGCGTATAGGAGTTTGGCTTTATGGTTGCAGTCAAAGACTATTCCTTATAGATGGGACATTCCAGAGGGACTGTTGTTCAGCTACAAAGATAAGAAATTTAAAATTGACTCCATTGAAAAAGCAAGAATGTTTTTGGAAAAGTACAAGAGGAAGAAAACAGAGACTGAACCAGATGATTCACTGGCAGAGCAAGAGAGTATGTATGGATTTGAAAGCTCAGAAATTGAAGATGGAGAAGACTCGGACTCTAAGAAAGGGGCGGCTGCCCCTAGAAAGAAGAAAGACAAGAAGAAAGGAAGAGAATCAAAGGAGAAATAGTTTTATAACTGTTTTTTTCTTTGCTGTAATAACACACCAAGCCTTGTAATCTCAAAATTTATCACAGATTGTTTTCTCTGCTGTATGTAGTTCAGGGATCTAACGTTAAATTTTTATGTGTAAACAGCAAGAATGAATTAATAATGTATGCCAAGAAATAATTTAGCTTTTCAGTAACTAATGATGTTAGTATTATTAGCATTATGAACACATTTTCTGTATACCTTAGGGTAGAATAGTGTGTAGCTTTTAATGTAGGTGTAGGGAATAAAATGCAATACAAAAATTAAAAAAAAAGAACATATGCAGACATTAGATACCTTGTTTGTCAAACCAATGATGAAGACATGGGATCATAGGAGAAGACATTTGGTTTCTAAGAACTCAATTGCCCCAACTTTTTTGAGACAAACATGGTTTCCTCCCGCCTTAGACCCTGGCTCTTATAGAATTTGGAAATTTGCAAACTTAACTAGAATATATGATATAACTACAAAAGGCCACATTTTAACGAAAACGGAACTAGATGCTGAAGCCAAGTTGAATGTTCCTTGGCTAGAATATGCTCAATTACAGCATCTATTGACTTCCCCACAATTAGTACAAACTTTGCATACTCCACTAACACCTTTTGAAACTCTTATTTTGAAACCAGAATGGTCACAGAAAGGCCTTATTTCTATTATGTATAAACTATTACTAGACAATGATATTGCAAACTTACCCTCATATTCACTTTCATGGCATTCTGAGGGCGATTTGACCATGACTACTGCACAATGGGAATCCATATGGTCATCATATGTGATTAAGTCCAAGTCTATTAACAGACAAGAACAAAATTATAAGCTTTTAGCTCATTGGTATTTGACACCAAGAAAACTTAACTATATAAATAAGAACATTTTGCCTTTGTGTTGGAAGAAGTGTGGAGCAATTGGCACCTTTTTACACTGCTGGTGGGACTGTGCAGTAATTAAGTCCTTTTGGCAAGCTGTACATACAGAAACCAGAACTCTTATAGGATATGATATTCCCTGTACAATTGAAACAACTTTATTGAATCATTGGCAAGACATACCGATACCTCAAATTCGTAAAGAACTAGTAATGATCCTTTTGACAGCGGCTAAGACCACTATTACTTCATGCTGGAAAGCACCTGCAGCCCCGTCTATTAAAAATGTTTTTTTAAGATATGGGATTACTTACTTATGGATAAAATTTCAGATTCTTTCTTGACCAATGACCCATTTTTGCACCCATCAAATTATGTAGCGAGATGATATCTGATTTTAGAAAATTTAGACAAAATTTTAGAACTTCAAAACAATGTGCAAGACTATAGATTTCATAAATTTTTGAAAACCAGTTGGTTGATTTCATGATAGAGTTTGATATCTTATGGGATATAACAAAGATACTGTTTAAGCTCCAATTTTAGATTTAGAATTGTTATTGTTATGGTTGTAGTATTGATAATGTTTATGTGTTTATTGTTTTTTGTTATTGTTATAATATGGTTATGATTGTATAATATTTGAAAATCCGATACAATTTTATATTAAACTAGTTGTCATTGTTTGTAATTTTTATAAAATTAATAAAACATGTTTTTAAAAAAAAACTTTGAGGAGAGAGGCTTTCTTTTCAGTTTCTGCTTAAAGACTCATAAGAACATAAGAGAAGCCAATGCTGGATCAGGCCAGTGGCCCATCCAGTCCAACACTCTGTCACACAGTGGCCAAAAACACCAGGTGCACTCAGAAGGTCCAGCAGTGGGGGCAGGACACTAGAAGCCCTCCCACTGTTGCCCCCCCAAGCACTAAGAATACAGAGCATCACTTGCCCCAGACTGAACGTTCCTATCTATACTTTGTGGCTAATAGCCACTGATGGACTTCTGCTCACTTCTGCTCACACAGAAACTCAAGCATAGGTTTCTGAGTTTCATTGACTCTTAAAGTCTAGAAGGCAGGAACATACAACCAAGTTCCCAAAATCCCTCTATATACACAGACTATCACTCCTCTTTTAAAAAACTATCTCCCTTTTCACAGGACAGGGATTACTTCTCTTAACTAGGAGCAATTTCCCTTTTCATCTTGAATGGGGATCCTCTGTGAACCTCTCACACCTTTTGCCTCCTTCCCAGTCCACAGTCAGTGGTTAACTGTCTCTTCTTCAACTGTCAGTTCCCAGCTGTCATTTCTTGACTCTCTCCATAACACAGAATTCTGTTTAACCAACCTGTCTCTCAAAGGGTTTCAGACTCTGTTAGGCACTAACCCTTGACAGTCCATCACAGAGGCTCATTTGACTATCCTACTGAAATCATCTTATGGGTGGAATTAGGAGTAGCTTCATTAAATACATTTGGTCAAACATGTTCACCTTAAATAATAATTCTTTTTAGAAAAATTATCACATCTTTTAATTGATTAGAATGAATATCTGGAAATCATATAAGTGACTACACTGTGCTTTGGATAATTGCCCATAACTTATTTTCATCATATTTGTTTTTAGATAACATAATCTATTCTTCATTAATTCAACGGTCTCATGAGAACACAGAGAGAGAGAGAGAGAGAGATGAAGTAAAGGTAATTGAAATCTATATCATATCCCCCCCTTTTGGCTGCTTTATTTTATTTAAAACGTTTTTATGCTGCCTTTCCACAAAACAGGGTCCCTGAGGCAGCAAACATTAAAACATCTGAACACTTAAAAACGACATTTAAAATTATAAAACAATTCAGTAAAAACACATAAATGAAAAGCATGAACCTCCATCTCAAAATCACCATCAGAGCTGTAGGAAGAGATATAATATATTCTAATACTGGGCTTTGTAATTTCATTTACAGGTTTCTGTAGATGAATTTGATCCTCTTAAATTATCTAGTTGATTGGGCTTTTTTTGTTTTTTGGAGAAAGAGGTGCCGGAACTCTCAAGAAAAAAATTAAGTTTTCAATCTGTATACTGAAAACTCATGAACTTTTAAACATTTTTAAAAGAATTTTGTTGAAGAGGTTGTGGAACTCTGTTCTGGTGTGTTCCCCCAGAAAAAAAGCCCTGGTAACACTACAACTGATATGTTCTCCACTGCTCTTTCAATACATTTTATATTCAACAATAAACATATCCCACAGATTCCTTCCATTTCAGCATATTTCTGGTATACCATTATATCTATATTTTCTTCTACCATGTACTCCAGTTTCTTCATCTTGGCTTGGAGGCATCTGGCATTTGTACTTAAAGACCTGTACACTGTGTCCCTCTTCAAATGCCCTTTTTGTTTTCATGGTATATGAGATGCCAGAAAAACCATTAGAGAAATTAACATTTTTATAGCAATAGAAATTGAGCATTGAAATTTTCATTTTTAAAAATAAAATATAAATTATTTTGGAAATATAAATGAAATAGCATCAGTCCCTGTCACATGGAGCTTAGAAGACACCAGAGGATACTCCAGAGGCAAAGTTGGAAAGTAAACAGTAAGGCAAGGATAGCAGGGAATGAAGGGCTGAACAGCCTACTTAGCATTTAGAAGAGGTAGTGCTGAAGGAGAGATTTATAGTGCAATCCTGAGGGGAGGGGGTGAAAGCACACAGGGAGCCAACAGTAAAGCCGCCCCCCCCCGCCCTACCTAGAGGAAAGTTATGCTATCAAAAACCATGGCATACCACATAGGCACCCATATAGACCAAGCACTTTCCCTCAAATACAGTCTCACCAAAAAGCCCCAACAGAGCACATTATGCTGACTACAGCTGCCACCAATCACCTTCTCCCCAGTGTTGGCCAAACCCTCTCCTCTACACCAAATCATAGCACTCCAACCACAGCTCTCTATATTTCAGGACATAGAGCAGGCAACACGGTACATGGTACTCTATCTTAGAGGTCTCTGATGTACACACTTACACAGCGTTGCACTTCAGTGGCTGGAGAGGAACAGAAAGGGCACTGAGTACCACTGTGGGAATGCTTAGGATTAATACCCAAAGGCAGGCCAACATCCATGGTGAGTGGCTAAAGTGGCTCATTGTAGAACCTTAATGAGTACCCCATCTCTGGAGGCTCAACCTGAAGCATCAACCATACACTGACAGGCAGGGGGGGGGGGGTTAGAAAAAGCCGGGCAGGAACTCATTAGCGTAACAGGCCACCCCCAACAGCAGAAACTCATTAGCATATTAGGCCACACCTCTGACAGTACAGATCTACCCTCACAGAGGAGGGAGAGCTTGTACCTGAATAAACCTTGGTCTTAAAGGTGCCACTGGTCTCTTTTGGATGGCTAGCTTGGGGGGGGGGGGGGGGACGCTCAGATCTGCCCTCACAGAGGAGGGAGAGCTTGTGCCTCAATAAACCTTGGTCTTAAAGGTGCCACTGGATTCTTTTGGATTGCTAACTGGGGGGGGGGGGGGAACGCACAGATCTCCCTCACAGAGGAGGGAGAGCTTGTACCTGAATAAACCTTGGTCTTAAAGGTGCCACTGGACTTTTTTGGATGGCTAACTGAGGGGGACGCACAGATCTACCCTCACAGAGGAGGGAGAGCTTGTACCTGAGCTTGTCTCTGAGAGCTTGCGCATTAGCCCCAGTACCGTCACAACCACCGTCCTCTCTGCCCAGGCCAGGGCCATCACCACCATCACACAGTCCATGCCCCTGCCAGGACCTTCGGTGCTGAGCATCTCCTCCCTGGCTGAGGCCCCCGCTGAGGAGGCGGCTCCCCCCACTGAGACTCTGGCCACCACCAGCACAGAGGCTCTTCTATGAGCTGTGGAGCTGCTGCGGCCCTTGGCAGAGGTGCAGGTAGTAGCCCCCAAGGTGCAGGAGCCAGCCCTGGCCACCATGCTGTCAGCCACACTGTCCACAGAAGGCCCACCCGCTGAAGCTGTTCCCCAGCTGGAGCTTCCAGCTCCCGTGGAAATGGCACCCCTGCCCCCAGCCACCCCTGCCCAGGAGCCCATGGCTATGGTGGTGGGAGCTGGAAGGCCATGCATGCCCAATCTCCACTCGGAGATCAGGTGTGCGGGGCCCTTTCCCGCTGGCTCCCTGCACTTAAAGAGAGCCCCTTTATGTGCAGGGAGCCAGAAGGCCTCGCACACCCGATCTCTGCTTGGAGATTGGGCGCATGGGGCCCTTTCCCACTAGCTCCCTGCGGCAGAGACAGCCAGGTGGCTCATCGTGGGCATGGGGTGGGCTGAGGCCGCTGGAGCCCTGCCTGCACCCAGGCTTTTGGTGAGGGTGGGGAGGGGTGAGCTCAGAAGCCAGCTGGAATGCCGTTCCAATGCATTCTGGCCCAAAAATAGCCCTGGTAATAGTGGGAATCCAGCTGCTCCATCCTGGGAATCAGCACCTGGCTCCCCTGTCCCTCATGCCCTAGCCCAGGTACCACCTTGACAATGCTGGCTCCCATACTTGATTCTAGTGGTGTGTGCATATGGACCTGAACCAGGCACCCTCAGCACTAGCACATCTAGTGGGGTTGGTGATCTCTGGATCCCATACTCAATATAGCATTGCTGGTGTCTCATAAGCCCTGCAGTTTGGTGGTGCAGGCAGAGGGGACCCAGGGTGGACATGAGGGAACTGCTGTCATGGGTGCTAATTAGAGTGGTGGAGTGACATCCCTACCAAAATGATGGATTCAGCAGGGCGGCCCATTGGCTTCCCTGTCCTGCTCCTGCTTTTGCAGTTTGCAGGGGCAAAACATCAGCTCCAAAGGTTTTTCTGATACTAGCCTCTCCCCATATGGGGATCAGACTAGAAGCCTGGCCATGCTGTCCCAGTGCCTTTCCGTTGAGTTGTGCCTGTCTCTGCAATGGTCTCTGCCTGGCCCCATGCAGCTGCTGGTGATCTCAGGGCTGCAGTGGATCACCTAATGCCTGATGGCATGCTTCCTTTGCACCTCTCCTCTTGGACCAGTGGTTAGGATGCTGGTCTTGGGTGTGGGGGCTTTGGGTTGAGCCTGGCCTCTATCTTTTTTGTCTTTTTAATTTTTTTAATGGGAAGGGGTGTGGCTGAAGCACAGATGGTTGTGTGTGGGCAGCACTTTTGCAGCTAGTCAGACCCTTGTCCAGGAATGGGTGAGCATCCTGTCCATGACATAGCTGCCCTTCCCCTATGTGCTGGGTGGGCAGTCAGACCATGTGCCTGTGTTGATGTTGCATTGTTGCTGGATCTTCCCTCCCTATCCACTGGCTTTCCAGGAGTAGCATCAAGGAACAGTGACTGGATTGGCAGTCAGTGATGGGCTGTGCCTCTGTGTGCTGCTCTCAGGGCTGTCATTGGCTGCTGCCGTAGGATTGGTGGGTGTTGCTGGAGTTGCTATGGACTCCAGTGTGCTTGCTATTTCTGTACCTTGTGCTTGCTATTTCTATACCTTATAGTGGGGCGGGTGTTGTTATTTCCCCCTGTGAAATGTCCACAGGGAATGGCCCAGCAGAACTATCCTGGCGGTGGCTGGCTGCCACCACCTCAGTGGCCCTCAGAATCTCACTGCCGAATAGGTTACCAACTGCCCGGTAGGAGCAGGAGAACCCCCGCTTTTGCAGTCTCTTGCCCACCACCAGCCAGCTGGTGGGCAGGGGGAAATCCCACTCCCAACTGACCTTTTTGGGCCTACTTCTGTCTTTAGGCCTACTTCTGGCTGGGAGTGACGTTTTGGGTTTTGGGCCAAACTCTGTGGTTTGGAGTCGAATTTACCATAGAGTTTTGCCCAAAAACTAGAGTGTCACCCCTGACCGGAATTAGGCACAAAACCATAAGTAGGCCTGAAAATGCCCAGCATCACTTCCAGTCTCCCAGAAGGACATTGGGAGACCGCCACTGGCCAGGTAAATTGACCTGATAGCCTACCACTGAAGGAAGTTCTAGGCATAAACAAGAGCAAGTTTCTTATGTGAGCAAGCCAAATGTTTCCTTCCAAGTGAGGAATTCATAGGCAAATCACACTATAGAGGCAACATGGGAAAATGTGGGCTGTGGAGAAGCACTGGTAGACCATAGGCCACAGACCTTTGGCTGTCTCTACATAAAATGTCTGCAATATCCATTCTGGAGTGTGATACCGTTTCAGATAATTTTCACTAAATCAAGAACAAATAGTATTACTTGATCCACTGGCTGATAAAAATAAGACAGCTTTTAAGATTTGTAAAGAATATGGTGTAAGGGTCTCCTTAGTTCATTGAGGACTCTGTCACACTTCCAGTCTTGAGTTATTCTTTTCTTTGCAGTCATTACTGCCTGGAATTTTTCCAGTCCTGATACCATTTTTGCATGGTTGCTCTGCCATTACAAGCACCATCTGGCTTCTTTACTTGAGATTATAAATCTAAGAAATGGGCTTGGCAAAAACAGCATTCCAGCCAATCAGTGCTGCCTACACACAAATCTCATAATTCAGAGTCACAACCATTTCTTTTCCCTCTGCATCCCTGGTAATTCTAATTACTTCATTTCCACTACCTTTTTAAAAAAATGTAAGAATTAGCTTTTGGATCAGAAAGATGGGAAGATAAGTAGGATATAATAATAAAGTTAAAACATAACATAAAATATAAAAAATGATATTAAAAAAAATCCATCAGCATAAGACTATTTCTACATGGCAACATTTTCCTAATGAAGCCCTGGTGTCACTGTAGCTGCCAAGATAACACAGTGGCGACAGGGATTTCATATGGTGGCTTTCCCTCTATTTCCCCTGCCCTACTCATCAAGATTTCCCAAGGTGTTTTAAAAAACAACACGCACAACAGCAGTTAATATACCAATATACCATTCTATTGATATGCCAATTTTTAAAAAGCCCCTAAAAAACCTGCTTGGTGGGCATGCCATAGGGAATAGATGCCTCAGGAACTAGGGCAGAAAAAAATATTATTTTTATTTACAATGTGTACCATGCCTTTCTGCTCTTACAAGGACCACCAAACCACTAACTATTTAAAACATACGCAATAAAATCACATTTTAAAACCATTAAAATCACCCCCCAAATAAACATAATTAAAACAATTTTAAAAACAAAGTTAAATACATATATAATATAAAAACTAGGGTTGTCAGTCCCCAGGTCCTGGTGGGGGTTTCCCTGGATTTTGGGATGTCATTGTGTTGGGGATGTTGCATGGGATGCTCTGGTTTGAGGGCAAAACTCAATGGTAAATTTGGCCTAAAACCATAGAGTTTGCCCTCAAACCAGAGCATCACTTCCAGGTGACATCATTGCATCAGGGACATCCCAGAACGCCCTCCAAATATCCCTGCCACAGCGTGGGGCCTGGCAACTCTAATAAAAACAGCTATTTAAACATTGGTTAGGAAGGAGGGATCATTGAGGAAATGCCAAACAAAACAAAAAGGTCTTCAGCCACTAGTAGAAGATGGCTGGCAAAAGAAGAAAACAGATTACTCTCCCTTGAGCGCACCAGAGCATTGGTGCTATGATTGAAAAGGCCCCTTCCCAGGTTGCCACCCACCTAATCTCAGGAGGTGGAGGCACCCAAAGCAGGGTCTCCAAAGATGACCATAGTGGTCATGCAGGCTCATAAGGGAACAAGCATTCCTTCAAGTATGTTGGTCCCAAACCACATAGGGCTTTGAAGGTCAGCATCAGCACTTTGAATTATGCTCGGAAACAAACTGGAAGTCAAGATTGGAGTTATATGTTCCCTATAGCCCAGTCCAGTCAACATCCTGACTGCAGAATTTTGTACCAATTGACGTTTCTGAACACTTCTCAAAGGCAGCCCCATGTAGAGAACATTGCAGTAATCTAATTTTGATGTAACCAAGGTATGCACCACAGTGGCCAGATCTTTTCTGCCCAGGGAAGGCTACAACTGGCTAACTAGTTGAAGCTGATAAAAGCCATTCCTGGCCACAGCTGCCACCTGTTTATCCAGCAGTGGGCCTGAGTCCAAAATGGCTGCTAGGAAGATTGGGGGGCTGGCAGACTGGGAAGGACATGGGGAGGTGCTGAAGACAACTGCATGATGTCACTTCCAGGGAGAACCCAGAAGTGGCATCAGTCCTATCTAGAGATAGGGCTGCCAAGTCCAGGTGGGAAAATACCTGGGGACTTTGAGGGTGGAGCCAGGAGAAGGCGGGGTTTCTCCAGGGGAGCTGATCTCTGTCAGCTGGAGATCAGTTGTAAAAGCGGGAGATCCCCAGGCCCCACCTGGAGGCTGGCAACCCTATCTAGAGATCACCAGAAACTCTATGGTAAATCCATAGATTCAGATTGTTTTTCTCTTGCTGGTTGCAGCCGTAGGAAACAGGAGCCCAGAGTGGAGAATCACCCACCTCAGGAAGGATTTTGGCAGCCCTATTGGCTACTGTGTGGGCAGGGCCAAAAAATTCCAGATTTTCCTGCTCACACAGCAGTCAGCCCAGCTTTGCTGAGATCTTTCCCCAAACATTGCAGCAATGCCGGTTCAGGACAGATCACAGACATGACAAGGAAAACCCAGGTAGTGTACCACAATGCCTTTGGGGAAGCAACCCCCCCCCCTCAAAACACCCTTTTTAACAGCAGTCTGTGGTAAGTCTCCATGTGGAAACTGCCAAAGTCAATTTAGAACAACAGAGAAAACACAGCAGTACTATAAAGAGGGGTAAAACAGTTGTGTAAAAGTTACCCAAAAAATACACACAGCATCTAAAAACAAATTGCAGCACAGCCTCAGGATCTCAACGTGAAAACCATCAACAGCAGTTATTTCCAAAGGCCCTTCAGAACAAACTAGTTTCTAGAGTAGGCTAGAAATCCAGAACAGAAGGTGTTAATGGGTCTGAAGAGTTTCACAGTCTAAGATTGGAAGCAAAAAATGCTGTTATGAGCAGGGCTTTTTTTGGTAGAAAAAGCCCAGCAGGAACTCATTAGCATAATAGGCCACACCCAACAGCAGAAACTCATTCGCATATTAGGCCACATTCCTGACAGCACAGCTCATTAGCATATTAGGCCACACCCCCATGTTACCAGAAGTGTGGTCATCTAGCCACACCCACCTTTTGCTTCTTATTCTGTTTATCTTGTTTGTTGTCAAAACCCAGGGCTTTTCTTGTAGCAGGAACTTCTTTTAATGTTAGGCCACACATCCCTAATGTAGCCAATCCTAATGAGTTTCTGCTGTTGGGTGTGGCCTATTATGCTAATGAGTTCCTGCTGGGCATGGCCAACTCGGGAGCCAGCCGGAACTCCGTTCCTGTGCATTCCTGCCCAAAAATAGCCCTGGTTATGAGTGAACATCAACCTTATCTCTGAAGCTTGGGCCAGTATGGGTGAAGGCAGTCCTTCAGTTACTTTAGACTGAAGATGCTTAGAATTTTGTGTGCTCTGGACTTAATTCTGAACCCAAAGGTTGCAGTCATACAACCTAAATAATCCACTTCCAATGCACTTTCCAACTGGATTTTGCCAGTTCACACAGTAACATCCAGTTCAACAGTGCACTGTTGAAAGGAACAGTGTCCAGGAAAAGTGTCACAAACATTATAAACTGAATTGAAAATCTGCCTTAGAAGGTTGATTAAAGATATTGTTACACATACCTGCAAGCTGTTGATACTAAGAAACTTAAATGTAAGTGGAACTTGCAAGAGACAACACTAGCTCTATAAGGGTATCTGGAAAACTGGAACTGAACCATAAGAAGATGGAAGGAAGAACACATTACCATTCTTGTAAATGTTTTTTTTTTTTTTCATAATTTTTATTGTTTTTCTACTTTTAAACCATACCATATTACATTTCTGAACAATTATACAAAGAGCCATACATATTAATCCAACCAGGTGTAAAATTTAGACCAGACCAACAGGGGGTCGATTTTTGTTTGTGGATTCAGCAAATATCCAAGTTTATCCATCTCGGCCCAATTTAGCAACATACTTGAGATGTCTTCTTTTTTTGGTAAAGTCGATTGTTTCCACAGTTTTGCCCTTGATATACGTGCTGCGGTTATAATACATGACAACAACTTCTGTTTCTCCTTGGTTAATCCATCCGGTAAAATGTTCAACAAGAAAATTGTTGGATCTATCGGTAGATTCACTTCCATTATTTCCAATATCCAATTTTTAACCATCACCCAAAATTTTTTGACTTCTTTACATTTCCACCACATGTGAAAGTAATTACCAGAGCCACTACCACATAGCCAACAGTTTGCAGAGACACTCCTATAACATTTATGTATTTTATCCGGTGACCAATGCCACCGATAAAACATCTTAAAGATGTTTTCCTTATAATTAACAGCCTTTAAGAATTTAGTTGTTTTCCATATATATGCCCATTTATCAACTTCTACTGTTCTACCTAAATCTTTCATCCATTGAATCATTGGTGTTTTTATTGTTTCTTCTAGCATATATTGAGATAGTAAGAATCTATATAACCTGTTAATTAGTTTATCATTATTTGTCAGCCATATTTTATCCATTTCATTTGGTGTTTTATCAAATCCGACTTTCAAATCCTTCTGGAATCTAGATTGTAGCTGTGCATTTTCCCACCAAGATAACTGCCAATCTAGTTCATTTCTTCTTTGTAATTCATTTTTAAGCATCCCCTTATTATCTAGTAATTTGTCACAGCGTATTCTAAGTTTAGTTCCAATTAGTGAGGGTTTAGTAAAGGCCTCCAAAGGGGCGACCCATCGCGGAATCTTCTTATAATTCTTATTTTTAACTTCTAGCCAAAGCTTCATCAAGGCTGCTCTCAATATGTGTCGATTAAAGTTTGAATGTATTTTATGTTTATCATACCAAATGTACGCATGCCACCCCATATATAAATCGTGACCTTCTAGCGCCAATAATCTGGTATTATCTAATAGTATTCAATCCTTAATCCACACCATTGCTGCCGCCTTACCATATATTTCCCAATTGGGAAGTCCTGTTCCTCCTTTTTCTTTACAATCTTGGAGTAATTTCCACTTTATTCTAGGTTTTTTTGATGACCAGATAAATTTCCTTGTTATATCATTAAGTTCTTTATATACTTGACTATTAGCTTTTAATAAGGGTATTGCTTGAGCTAAAAATAAGAATTTCGGTAAGATATTCATTTTTACCGTGGCTATTTTACCAAGCCATGATAATTTAAGCCCTTTCCATTTATTTAAATCTTCTCTTACTTTTTTAACCAGTCTATTATAATTATCATCAATTAAGGAACTAGCTTTATTAGAACATATTATTCCTAAGTATTTAACCTTTTTAACTACTTCCATTTCTGTTATTTTTTGAATTTTATCTTTCATTTCTTCCGGGCAGTTTTTCACTAAAATTTTTGATTTTTGAATATTAATTTTTAGGCCTGCTACCTCCCCATATTTCTTGATCTCCTCTAGTAGACTTTCTACTGAGTGTAATGGGTCCTCTGTTATAAACATCAGATCATCTGCATATGCACAGAGTTTAAATTCTGATTCTTTACATTTGAGACCTTTGATCGATTTGTTATTCCTAACTTGTTCACAGCATGATTCCAATGCGAAAATAAACAAAAGAGGTGACAGGGGGCATCCTTGTCTAGTGCCCTTTTCTATTGGAAATTCCTGTGAAATATCTCCATTTATTCTGATCCTTGCGGATTGCTTTTTATATATTGCTTCTATCATTTTAGTAAAATTTTCACCTGGGTCATATTTATGTAGCTTTGCAAGTAGGAATTTCCAGGATAGGTTATCAAAAGCCTTCTCTGCGTCTACAAACAGTAACGCTGCTGCTTTTTCTGGATGGGATTCATAGTACTCCAACACATTTATCAAAGTTCTAATGTTTTCTCTTAACTGTCTTTTAGGGAGGAATCCCACTTGGTCTCTATTGATTATTTGATTTAGAACCTTTTTAAATCTGGCTGCCAATATATTTGCAAAGATCTTATAATCTACATTTAACAGGGAAATGGGCCTATAATTACCAATTATCTCCCGTTTCTCTTTATCTTTTGGGATTAATGTAATTAATGCAGAATTCCAGGATTCAGGTATTGTATTTGATTTGGTTATGGCATTTAATAAGTCTTTAAAAATTATCGAGATTTGTCCTTCCAATGCTTGATAGAATTCCCCTGGTAGGCCATCTGGGCCTGGGGATTTGTTGTTTTTTTGTCTCTTTATTGCCTCGACAACCTCAAATATCGAAATAGGTTCACTTAAGGTTCTCCTTTGCGAATCCGAGAATTTTTCTGAACCTACTTTGGGATTTAAATATATTTTAATTTGTTCTTCGTTTTCTTCCTTTTGTTTATATATTTTACTAAAGTACTCTACGGCTATCCTTTTTAAATCTACTTGTAGGAATTTATTAATCCCATTCTCATCTTTTAACGAGATTATGGATTTTTTTGCCTGTTCTTTTTTTAATCTATATGCCAACCACCTTGATGGCTTGTTAGCATTTTCAAAAAAAAAATAGTTTATTTTCTTGTATTCTTTTCCCGGCCTCTTTGGATAGTAATAGATTTAACTTGTGTTGTTTAAAGAGAATTCTATATTTACATTTATCTTCTCCCCGTGTTTCTAATCTGTTTTTTTCCTCTGCCTTAATTTGTTTCACTAGGTAGTTATATTCTTTATTTTCCTGTTTTTTTTTCCAAATTGTATGACTGATTATTTTTCCCCTGACATAAGCCTTAAAAGTGTCCCATACAACATTTATTGGCGTCTGTGGCTGTATATTTCTGATAAAGAACTCTTTAATGTCTTTTTTTAGTGTCTGCACGAAAGGTTGGTCTTTTAAAATATACTTGTTCATTGTCCATCTAGTGTTTATTGGTGTATCTCTCAAGGATAACATTAGTGGGTTGTGGTCTGCAAACGTTAAGGGGAGGGTTTCTATATCATTTACTTCCATCATTAATGATCTTGAGAGCCAGGCCATATCTATTCTTGACCAGGAATTATGTCTGGCCGAATAGAATGTAAAAGTTTTCTGGTTAGCATATTTAACTCTCCATGTATCCAAGATGTCATGTTCTTCCATTAGGGAGTAGAAGTTACTTGGTAGCACCTGTCCTTTTTTCTTGGCCTGGGAGTTGCTCTTCCGATCTAAATCTCTGTTTACCACAGCATTGAAATCACCTATCAGGCATGTGTTGTTACATCTTTTAATCTCCATTACTTCTGCAAGGTTTTTAAAAAATGTTTGTTGGTTTGCATTTGGTGCGTATATATTTATTATTAAATATTCCTTTCCTTGCTTTGTTATTGAAATTGCTACTGTCCTCCCGTCATCTGATGTGTAAACAAGCTGTGGATGTAGATGTTCCTTGGCATAGATTACCACCCCTCTTTTTTTTTCCTTTTTGTCCGCTGATATAAATGCTAATCCCAATTTTTTATATTCAATGAATTTTATATGGTCTTTTTTTATATGTGTCTCTTGTAGACAGATTATCTCAGCTCTAAGTTTAGTTAGTTGGTGAAATACCCGTCTCCTTTTTTGCGGTGCGTTTAGCCCGTTAACATTAACCGATAGGATTTTAAACTCTTTATTGATCTGCGCCATCCTTTCCCTTACCTCCTCCCCGCCTGTACTTCATTTGGTATCTGGTCTGCATTTGCCACGGCGTTGGGGTGTCGTATCTCTTCTTTCCTCTCGACTTCCCCTCTTTCTTATTTTCTTCTTCTTTCTTTTCTTCTTTATCTTCTTCCTCTTCCACCAAACCTTCTTCTTTTTCTGACGCTGAACTGTCTTCCTCTTCGATTATTCCCAGATCTGTTCCATGTTCATCTAAGAAGTTGTCTAGTTTAAATGTAGAGTCCAGTTTATGTCTTCTTCCTTTGTACTCGAAGACAAGCCCTTCTGGAATATTCCATCGGTATGTTATGTTTCTTTCCCGTAAGCTGGCCGCCAGTTGTTGATAACCTTTTCTTCTCTCTCTAACTCTCCATGGAGTTTCTTTTAGAAACTTGATTTCTTCTCCTCGTATAAAGATCTTAGTTTCATATGCTGCCTTTAAGATTTTGTCTCTTGTCGTCCTTCTGTTGAATTTGATATGTACTTCTCTTGGCTTTTTGAATTTCCTAGCAAAGGCGGTGTTTCTTCTATACATTATGTCGATTTCTTCTGAGATTTCTTCTTTTGTTCCTATTTTTAGCTGTTCCACTATTGCATTTATTATTTCATCTTTCCAGTCCATATTAAGTTCTTCCGGTACATTTTGGCATCTCAGGATCAATGCCGCTTTGTCCATTTCGAGATTAATGACTGTCTCTTCCAGTTTTTCGTTGGTTGCTTTTACCTCCTGCAGATCCAGATCTAGATCTCTGACTCTCGCATGAGTTTGTCTTCCACTCATCATTAATCTTTGGATATCTGTTTTATTGGACATCACTTGCGTTTTCATTTCTTCTATATCTGTCTTGATTTGTGAGGCCAACTCGTCCATCTTTCCGTACATTGGGATCATTTCTTTTTGTATTATGGCTGGGATTCTCTCCTCCATTATTGCCGGTATTCTCTCTTCTACTTTTTCCATGAGTGTAGGCAAAGTGTTTTCTACTACCGCTTTGACCGCAGCAGTGACGGCGTCATCGATCATTGATTTAATTTCTCTGCTTGATGGTCCTGTGCTGCTAGCTGATGACTTCATTTGACTTAGTGAGGTCGGGTTGGCAGGTGAAGGTGAAGGTATGGAACTTTTCCTAGAGGCGCCTGAACTGCCTGATGCCATATAACCTGTACACTTTTTTATTAGGGTTATTGACTGATATTTTTATTTGTTAGGTATTTACCTTCTATTTGTCAACAATCAGCTCTTTTTACGCTACTAATTAACTAGGTAGTGGTTTTAGTCTATATATTGTTGGTTATTATTTTTTAGTTATTTACCTCTAATTATTTGCTTAATTATTTACCTCTAATTATTTATTTAACTAACTTATTTGGTTATTCTTAATTACATCTAATTACATTCAATTATTTAATTAGTTTGATTGTTGATAGACTTAATTAAGAGCCAACCAACTCTTTTTTTTTTCTTTTTTTTTTACGCTCCTGATTGAATAGATAGTGTTTTTAGGCTATGTACTGTTAATTTTAGGCTATGTACTGTTAGTTATTGCTTTTTAATTAATTGCCTCTAATTATTTAATTAGTTAAATTAATTCACTTATTAATTATTAAATTGATTCACTTATTAATTATTAATTATTAAATTAATTCACTTATTAATTTAATTATTCTTAATTGCCTCTAGTTACCTCCAGTTATTTAATTGACTTAATTAGCTTTTAATCAGATTTAAGGTTTTTATTCTTATATCAATTTATTTATTTATTTATCCCCCCACTATGTTTATATAATTGATCTCTTTTACCTTTTTTGTAATCCCCTTTACCTAGAATCAATTATTGTTCCCAGTGCCTATTCCTTAAAGAGTACTATAGATTGTTACAGCTTATTTACTTCCCCTCTTTGATTACTTGATAAGTTGCTTAGCTCGACAAATATATATCACTCCAACAATTATTCAAACATTCAGATTCCAATACACCCTACTGCATATTTTGCCACTGTGCTTATATGTTTACATCACATATAATATATATACAAAACATAGGCAGCTCAGTCTTTAGGTTTACTTATTAAGGCACTTATAAAGCTTAACTTTCCAATTTCCCCCCCGTAGTTCTTTAGCTCAGTCCCCACAAATTCGTTTGATGTTCTCCCCTTTTCTCTCACTTTCCCCCCCCCCCCCCCGCAGTACTTATCGGTAACTGTCAGTTTTTTCCACTTCAGTTGGTTTACTTCCGTGTTCCCCGTCGGCGTCCGTTGATTCTGTTATGTCCCCTCTCTCTCTCCGTAGTCTTCCTTAGTTGTCCTTTGTTCTCCCTGGCGCCTGCGCACTCTCCCGCGGCCGCGCCCGATGCCCCGCTCTCTCCTGCCTCTCGAGTAGCCCCTCTGCGTCTGTAGTGTCACCTTCTGAAAAACGCTTCCTCCCGAACTCCCTCAGACCGGACTGAAAGCAAGGGAAAAACAGAAACAGAGAGGAAAAAAAAAGTTAGTGCAGCGTGTTTTTCTTTTTTTTTTAAATGTTTACCCCTTTCCCCGTTCGGTTATTTCTTCCCGCCTCTGGCCACTCTACCGGGTACTCCTATCTTAAAGTCTTCAAATTCTGGGCTGTCTATAGAGATAGTAATCTATGTTTATACTCATCTTTTCTCTAGCTGTTGCTGTCGTCTGTTGTCTTCCTTTGTTGGTCTTGTCTTCTCTTCGGCTCCACCGCGGTCTTCCCCCCCTCTTCTCCCGTTCACGACGAAACGGCAGCGTACCTCTTCGGGCTCCGCTTAGAGCAGGCTACCGCCCACAGGGGTTGCCTCCCCCCTTGACGGTTGCCCCAAGCTCCTTGCTTCTTCTTGTTCCACAAACTAGAAGAAAGGCAGTAATAATGCCTGGAAAGTCCAAAGAGTAGTCACAGCAGACGGAGCTCTAGCTCTTTGCGTCCGCTGTGTTCGGGACCGGAACCGGAACTCAACCATTCTTGTAAATGTTAACTGCTTCCGTGAGCCATTCAAACATCAAGAATTTTGAAGGTTTTTTTTTAAGAGAAAGTGTCATAAACCATTTGAGTTTTGTTCCTTGTGAGAAAAAGATAGCATTATGGTGGAGGGGGGGCATTAAAACACCAAGACTTATTTTAATAGTTTACAGGGTTTTATGAAAAGTCTCAGCTTTAATCAAACATAATGGCCAAAAAAATTCTGATATTATAATTATTATATGAGAAATTAAGGAGTGATAAACATAGAGAAAAGTGATGAGCGGAAAAGACATCAGGCAACTGTCCACAGTGGGTAAGCAGTCATCACCAGTACACCCTTTTTGTTCAAACTCCCACTCCCTGCTTTAGAGGTACACATTTAAAGAAGTGGGAATGCCATTTATATATTTCATACTTGAGGTGAATAGCACAATAGGAGTAAACTGATGAATAAGTGAAATGTGAATTTCATTGTAGACTGGCACTCAACATTAAAATTATATGCACCCTGTGAAATCTGGAAATACATTGTTGTCTACATAGGGACAGATTTGTGGGTAGCTTGCTGGCCTAAATTAGATCTAACCTTTAATTGCATTTCTTTGGTTAAATAGATTTTGAAATTCTTCATATTCCCTAATTTTGTTATGATATATGCTGGAATACAGATTCTGAAACAGAGACAGAATATAGCGTAAATAGAATAACATTGATAGGTTTTAAATAAAAGAAACGCACATGAATCAAGCCATGGTTATGGACAAATTTCTGAACGTATGGTATTATAAACCATACCATGATGTATACATTCTCCTATGCAGTTCAGTTATATTTCAGCAAGTTCTGCAGGGAAAAGCCCAATTTATTGCTATAATAAACCAGTAGGATTCATCACAATGCATTGTTTTCTTTCAGACAAAAACCATTCTCTTAGATGACAATAATATGAGCAAGTCTAGACAGAAAGCATTAAAAAGAAACTTTTCACCAAGGTTCTATTATATTAAAGCAAGGTCACAGCTTCCTTTCCAGCAAAATGAGGGATGAGACATTAACTATATTGTTTTGGGGAAGTAATAACTTCCTGATGTCACTGTAGTGGACACTTTGTTAGCTACATGTGCATGACTGAAAACATTTCAGACATTCATTTAGCAGTTCTCTGAACTACTATGCTACAACTAATTGGGTCACTGATAATTTAACCTGATCCAGACAAAACTTGTTTTATTGATCCTAGGGAATAATGTATAAAGTTAGTATATTTTACTGGATTGGTTATGGTTGGTGTAGGCATACCTGAGCTTTAGAATTGCATAAAACTATTGTGAAGCAAAATGGAAAGGTAGATAATTTTGAGTTGAGGAGTTGTTTTATTGTTTTATCTGGACAATACCACTTCCATTTTGACTTTTATCTATGTAAGATAAAGATACTTTTATCTATGTAAGATAAAGATACTTTTAAGTATTGAGCGGGAGGTGATGAATTCAAACAACAGGCTTTTATTGAGTGATATTGCTCAGCTCCAAAGACAGCTCTATGAGAGCGGCACCTTAATTTATACTGTTCCAACACATAACTTTCAACAGTGTAACTATATACAAGCAATACTATTGGACCCAAGCAGGGCTCAGTGATTGGGTATCTAGATTGGCTTCAGGACCAATGGGAGTCTTTATTCATCAGCCAATAAGAAATGGAGCTTTAGGATACCAGAGCCCTTTCAAGCTATTGCTGCTTCAATACTCCAAAACACAAACACAACAATGCCATTAACAGTTATTGAAACTTGAAAAAACTTGAGGAGAAAGCAGAAGAGCAACTTGTTCAGACAGATAATAATCTAATGAAAAATCATTCCCCTTCATTTGTATTGGTCACCAGGAAATTACAAACAGTGAGTACAGTATTATGTATTTTTGGTTCATTCTTTTCAACATTAAAAACAGAGTCATGGGGCCTGAGTGCTGGTAGCAAGAGCAGGACAAATGCCCATTCTGAAAATTGACATCCACTTGTTATGACAGAACGCACTTCTCAACCATGGGAGCAGCTGTAGCTCAGTGGAAGAGACTCTGCTTAGTGTGCAGAAGGTCCCAGGTTCAATCCCCAAAAACTCTAGTTGAAAAAAACAGGCAGTAGGTGATCTGAAAAACTTCTACCATGGAGACCCAGTGCCAGTCTGAGTACACAGTACTGAACTTGATGGGCCAAGAGTCTGATTCAGTACAAGGCAGCTTCACATGTATGTCTTAGCTGCTGGCTGCAACTCACATATGTATAGGTAAAGGTTTCCCTTGCTCGAAAGCTAGTCAAATATGACCCATGGGATGCAGTGCTCATCTCCATTTCCAAGCCAAAGAGCCAGCGCTGTCCAAAGACATTTCCATGGTCATGTGGCCGGCATGACTAGACGCCAAGATGCACAGAACGCTGTTACCTTCCCACTGAAGTGGTACCTATTTATCTACTTGCAATTTCTTGCTTTTGAACTGCTAGGTTGTCAGGAGCTGGGGCCAGAGATAGGAGCTCACTCCGTAATGCGGCACTCAGGTCACTCCGTAATGCGGCAGTTCAGTGTCTCAACCACTTGAGCAATTTTGTGAGCAACTGGTTCCCATTCTTTGCTGATAACCAGTTGGTATACCCAGCCTCAGTTCTGACCAGCCAAGATGGCCTCTTCAGGCAGGTTTCAGGCAGAAGGTATTTCTTGGACCATTCTGTTTGAGCAAAGAGTGAAAGAAGCATGGATGAATTTGATACTCCAGACTGGATTTATAGTCCTGGATTCTAGCTTTCCAAGACAATCCAGTGACTTAAACACAGAAAGATAGAGATAAATGTGTCTCTTTAACAGGTATGTTAGTTACTCTAGTGGAATGCTGTGAATAAATGTATTTTCTCCTAAAGGGAGGGATAGACAGGCCACAGCAGACTGCCCCTCCCTATTTCCCCCTTCTCTGTATTTTAAAACTGCGAGTTCTTTCCTTTCCAAGTAGCAGGAAGCCAGTCTCAGTGGCCTGCTACTTCACAGCCATAGTTACATTAATGACACTGCTAGCAAAGTTAACTGAGGGATTTGGTGTTAGGAATCATCAGGTGACTCCTGGAGATTTTCCAGAATGCCTTCCAGGAGGGCTCCACCTGTGTGACCTGGATGGTCCGGGTCAAAAGGGGTGGAGGGAGTGAGGTAAAAGTATAGGGTTGCCAAGTCTGGGTTGGAAAATACCGGGAGACTTCGGGAGTGGAGCCAGGAGAGGGCGGGGTTTGGGGAGGGGAGGGGCCTCAGCAGGGTACAGTGCCATAGAGTCCACCCTTCAAAGCAGCCATTTTCTCCAGGGGAGCTGATTTCTGTCAGCTGGAGATCAGTTGTAAAAGCGGGATATCCCCAGGCCCCACCTGGGGGCTGGCAGCCCTATAAAAGTAGGTGGAGACTAGGGTTGCCAGCCTTCAGATGGGGCCTGGGGATCTCCCACTTTTACAACTGATCCCCAGCTGACAGAGATCAGCTCCCCCTGGAGAAAATGGCTGCTTTGAAGTGTGGACTCTATGGCATTGAACCATGCTGAGGTCCCTCCCCTCCCCAAACCCCACCTTCTCCTGGCTCCACCCCCAAAGTCCCCAGGTATTTTCCAACCCGGACTCGGCAACCCTTGTGGAGACACAGGTAAAATAAAACTCCTGGACTCCAGGAAAAGGGTTTTTTTTAATTGTGCTGGTCCTTGGAACCAGCTAAGCTCTGGTCTGCAGGCAAACAGCCATCATTGACCATGTGGTCTGCGGGGAGGCCTGCAGGGAGCCGGAAGGTAATAAAAGAGCTTTAGAGAATTTGCAGCTTTCTAAGACTAGGAGCCTACCCTACTTTTAACATCAGTTAGAGTATGTTTATAGGAGAGGGAAAGAGGATGCATTTATAACCATGTTTCTTTTGTTCTGTTATTTGCTGGTTTGGTGTTGTGCTAAAGCATGCTGGTAAACATTTTCTTTTTAAATAAATATTTTACCCTTTTATGCTGGTAGTGTTGTCTGTACCACAGTGTTCCCCTAACCGCTTGACATGCTATTAATTTGAAAGAGGGGGCCCCAGATTGGGAGAGAAGCAGTCAAGGTGCCTGTTGCCAACCTTCCAGGGGTGGTCCACAGAATTAATTTGGTCCCTGTGGTAACCAAGTACTGGATAGCAGAAGACCAGAGGCGGGGCCTCAGGTTGAGAAGAGGAGTCAGGAGTCTCTCCCTCCTGGCAGGAAGACCCCAAAAGGACAGTGGTGGCAGTGGTACCCTAGTGGAAGGAAGTGGAATAGCTCCCTCTAGGAGGTGGCAACCAAAAGAGGGAGTGGGCAAATCAGGATCCATAGGTCAAGCAGGCCTGTTCCATCACAAATGCAATGAAAAGAAATCCACTTGTACATAGTTGGATTTCTGCTCACCCTTTCAAAACATTTTTAACATGTATTTTCTTATTCTAGCATTTACTTATTTCTCTCTGATTTAAATGTGTTCAGAGTTAACATATCCTTATATTACGTTGCCTGGACTTGCACTGATTGGCTTCCTTACTTGAACCATCTAGATTAATTTACTGAATTATTTCTAAACCATAATTTGATATATGTAGCTTCCTTTTTTCTTCCTGCCAAGGCCGTTGCTTAGTTAACAGTTGTATATTCAAGAGAAGATGGTTTCTATCACTGCTTCTCCATGTTGGGAACAGCTTCTGTTGAATTTATCATATTACTGCCTCCTTCCCCCCCTCCCCCCATCTTTCCTTCTCAACTGGTGAGATAATTAGTTATTTCATGAGACTCTGCAATGAAAAGGGCTAGAGACTTACTTTTTAAAAATATAAAAGCTGGGAACTAGTACATTAGTTGTTGTAGATTTTCTGGGCTGTATGGTCATGGTCAAGACCACAAGACCATGGCCATACAGCCTAGAAAATCTACAACAGCTAATGAAACCCAGCCATGAAAGTCTTTGACAACATATTTAACTAGTACATTGTTGCAGTAGTTTGTTATAATGTTGTAACACTATAGTGATCTAGCTATTACTGTTTTTTTTTTTAAAGCACTGGATGGGGGAGAGACCATGAGAACTGAGACAGGGAAATGAAGCCAATGTGAGTGGGCCCCTTTACGCATGGGTCCAAATATGCTTTCCCAAAAAGATTGAAAAAAATTAGGGTTGTGAAAGATTACAGAAAAGTGGGAGGGCGGCAGAAACAGGAAGAATAAAGTATGATGTCATGCAGATATTCCTGAGAACAGCACTGCCATGAAGAAGCCAATGCAGAGCAAAACATCTGGGTGAAAACAGCCCGGGTTTGCGATAAAACCCAGTTTGCTTCTACAGCCAAATGGGCAACATTCATTCATTCATTCATTCATTCAATTCATACCCCGCTCTCCCCACCAATGTAGGCTCAGGGCAGCTTACATAACATTTCATAAAATACAGTTAAAATCTGTCATAAATATAAAACAGATAACATAAAATAGCAATAATTTAAAATGCACCTAAAATGCTGGAACATGTTCAAGTAAAACAAGAGAAAAGGTTATTTATGATATGGCTTAGGTGACCATATAATTCCAATAACTTTCATGCTCGCTCAGTTTGCTCACTTATTGTGTGGCAGGCACAGGCTGGAGATAATGATGGTAAAGTCAGGTCACAGGCTAGAGATAACGATGGGCACAGGGACACTCCTTGGTGTATAATATGGCTCCTTAGTCAAATGCCTAGCTCCATTTTGCAGGCCCTGCAGAACTGTAAAAGGTCCCACAGGGCCCTGATCTTTTCCCGGAACTTGTTCTACCAGAATGGAGCTGCCACCGAGAAGGCCCTGGCCCTAGTTGTCGCCAGCCTGGCATCCTTGGGGCCTGGAAGGGCCAACCGATTTTGCGTCCCTGAATGCAGTGTTTGCTGGGGAACATGTGGGGAAAGGCGGTATGCCAGACCCTGACCATATAGGTTAAAACCAGCACCTTGAAACGAATCCAGTATGCTATCAGCAGCCAGTCCAGTGCCTTTAATATAGGCTGGATGTGTTCCCACATAGGGATACCCATCAACAGCTGGCTGCCACATTCTGCACTAGCTGCAGCTTCTGGATTTGAGACAAGGGCAGCCCCATGTAGAGAGCATTACAGTAGTTCAATCTTGAGGTGACCATGGCACTTATTTATTTACGGAATTTTTATGCCGCCTTGCTTGGGGAACCTGCCCAAGGTGGCCTACAAAACAACATTACCATTTTAAAGTTATAAATTAAAACCCAAGGAAAAAACCCCAGGAAAAAATAAAAACAAATAATGGAGCAGCTTAAAATGAATTTAATAATTTCCAGATTAAACACTATTAAAATATATTTGAGATGATTAATTAACAGCCTAGGTAAACAAAAATATTTTGGCCTTGTGCTTAAAGGAAAGTAATGTAGGAGCCAGCTGAGACTCATGGATGGGCATTCCATAGGCAAGGTGCCATTACTGAGAAAGCCCTGTCCCGGATGGCATCCGTCTGAGAGTTCTGAAAGAACTCAAATGTGAACTTGTGGATCTCCTGACAAAAATATGTAATTTTTCATTAAAATCTGCCTCCATTCTTGAGGACTGGAAGGTAGCAAATGTCACTCCCATCTTTAAAAAGGGTTCCAGAGGAGATCCAGGAAATTATAGGCCAGTCAGTCTGATGTTGATACTGGGCAAGTTGGTGGAAACTTATTAAGGAAAACATTAGTAGGCACATTGGTGAACAAAATCTACTGAGGAAGACTCAGCATGGGATCTGTGAGGGAAGATCGTGTCTCACTAACCTGTTAGTGTTCTTTGAGGGAGAGAACAAACATGTGGACAAGGGGGACCCAATAGATGTTTACCTTCCCTTCCAGAAAGCTTTTGATAAAGTTCCTCATCAAAGCCTCCTAAGTAAGCTCAATAGTCACAGGATAAAAGGACAAGTCCTTTTGTGGATCAAAAACTGGCTAATTAAAAGGAAACAGAGACTGAGTATAAATTTTCTCAGTGGAGGGTGGTAAGCAGTGGGGTACAGCAGGGATCAATACTCGGTCCGATGCTTTTTAACTTGTTTATTAATGATTTGGAGTTGGGAGTAAGAGGTGAAGTGGCTAAATTTGCAGATGACACGACATTGTTCAGGGTGGTGAGAACCAGGGAGGATTGTGAGGCACTCCAAAGGGATCTGTTGAGGATGGGCAAGTGGTGTCAATGTGGCAAATGTGGTTCAGTGTGGACAAGTGCAAAGTGATGCACATTGGAGCCAACTGAAGAAAGGTTGAAGCGCTTGGGGCTCTTTAGCTTGGAGAAACAACGGCTGAGGGGTGACATGATCAAGGTTTATAAGATTATGCATGGGATAGAGCAGGTAGAGAAAGAAGTACTTTTCTCCCTTTATCACAACACAAGAACTTGTGGGCACTCTATGAAATTGCTGAGCAGTCGGGTTAGAACAGATAAAAGGAAATACTTCTTCGCTCAAAGAGTGATTAACACATGGAATTCACTGCCACAGGAGGTGGTGGCAATTACAAGCATGGACGGCTTCAAGAGGGAATTAGATATCAGGGGAATCACTGTTTAAAATAGTCTCTTTTTTAGTCATGATATTTGAGTTAACAATAAAGGTATTCACCAGGTGGTATGGATTCCGTACCACAGTTTAATATAGCGCTAAGAGTACAGAATATTTCTGCTACAGCCTGATGCCCAGGTATAAGAGCAAGAATACAAATAACAGATGCTGTTTGCCACACCTCTGAAGGATGTTGTTGAGAAGTGGTTCAACAGAGCACAACAGCCTAGGAAACTATCACTGAGCATACATGCTTTTAATTCAGAGGCTGGCAAACTAATACATACTGAACAACGGAAATGGCTGAATATTAAAAAGATTTAGAGGAAGCCAGACAAGTCCTTCTGAGTAGAACTATTTATCTCCCAACTCAAGATTGCTAACCTATATTGATTTGTTCAATTAGTTTCATGGCAGAAGAACTACCAACTGCTAACAGGATGATTGAATTAAATTGTTTATAAGTGCAAATATTTTCATTGAGTCAGATTATTTTAGTTGTTTTTTAACATGTCACTTCTTAACAATTAACACTGATTAGTTCTCAGCTGTGTGTGTGTGCGTAGCAGTGAGAGTCCAGATTAATTAAAGTTTTGTGGAATGAATACATAATTCATCCTTTGGCATGAAGACCACTGGATGCTTAATCAGTCTAAATAAAAGTCATAACCCATGCACCACATGACTAGAGTAAGGCTGTTGTCCATGTAATGACTCAGACCTGACCTGCACATATTTATGGACAGGGCAGGGAAGTTGCAACTAATGAGCAATCTAGACTGGAAATGGAGGAAGTGAACACACTATGATAACCTGGGAAAATAATACCATCATCTAATACTATTTGTTCATCAACTAATGAGCATCAATGTATAAACCAAAAAGCACCTATTTTGAATCCTGTCTGATCCTGAAGCTATTCAACAGATCTTCTTGGAAACAGTTTTTTCTTCTCTTCATCAAGAGATATTGGGCCAGTGGCATTAACTGCTTGGGGGTGGGGGAATTCCATAGATGAGTTCTGATTCCTATTAAAATCACAGTCATAACCTCAAAAGCTCTGCACAGAACACAAAGCTAGTAAGACTACTGAGGTATGGAAAGTTTCCTCACTCATTGTTGGCATCATCTTCCAGTTGTATAGAGTGTGGCTCCCTCTGGGTGAGGGAGAGCATCTTGTTTACAACAGTGACCAGTCAGATGGTATGGGGATGCCACCAAGTAGACTCCACTGACAACAGCCACACCTGCAGGCTCCTTATTATTATATGATCTTTTGTGAGCAAGAGCTCATTTCATAGCTGCATGCTTTCTATATCTGACCACGGACTGTTTCTCAGGAAAGCAACAATAAATCTGTTAATCTTTAAGATGCTGCAAAACTGTTTCTTTTCTTAGGCTGCAACAGACATGGCTACCTGTTTGAAATTTGTCATAAACCCTTTCACAGCAAGCAGATCGCCAGATTCCCAATGATATACTGAAAACTTTGGGTTAGAAAAGGAGACAAAAGGAAGAGTTAGATGTGCACATTTTAGAATGCTGATACACTTCTAAAGAATAAATATAAAACCAAAGTTTTAAAAAGCTTTGAAATTTGTAAATTCATACACATGACTTCAATATATTAAACAGATATGTTAAAACAACTTTAAATGTCATAGCTTTTATGCTTTTTAAAAATTATTTCTGGTGGTACTGGACAGATGAGATGATTTGCTTATTTTGTGATTACTCCATGAAAGGAACTGAATGCCATCGCAACAGCATCTTGGTAGCAGCTGTTACTGTTGTTTTCTGGTCTGCAGCCAGCAAGAAAAGGCAGATTGTATTATGTGAGGGTTTAAGAACCAGACTTGTTGCCTGTATTTATAATGTACTAAAAATTCAATTTTCCACCGGTTTAAACTGACAAAGATGCTGCTGCCTTATGCTAATTTGCTCATTTATATGCTAAAGGATGGGAATATCTTTGGTACTGATTAGACAACTTGTGGCAATCGACAACTTGTGGCAATCTATCTCATTTATTGTAACGCTCTTTAACATCTACATGCACCCCCTTGCCCAGATTGTCTATGGGGCAGGGCTGGACTGTCACCAGTACACTGATGACACCCAGCTCTATCTGATGTTGGGCGGCCGGTCTGGCTCTGGACCGGACGATCTGGACCGGGCATTGCATGCTGTGGCTGGTTGGCTGAGGGTGAGCAGGCTGAAGCTGAACCCGGTGAAGATGGAGGTCCTGTGCTTGGGTCGGGGCGGACCATGGTCAGGGCTCCCACTCCCGGCCTTCGACGGGGCCCCATTGGTGCCTGCACCAGTAGTTAGGAGCTTGGGAGTGCTCCTGGATCCTTCTTTGACCATGGAGGCCCAGGTAGCAGCCACTGCCAAGTCAGCCTTTTATCATCTGAGGCTGGCAAGGCAGTTGGTTCCCTTCCTGAGCCGTGCCGACCTGGCTACAGTGATCCATGCAACTGTCACCTCGAGGCTAGACTATTGTAATGCTTTCTACATGGGGCTGCCCTTGTTGCAAATCCGGAGGCTGCAGCTGGTGCAGAATGCCGCGGCGAGGTTGTTGATGGATCTCCCTAGATGGGAGCACATCCGACCAACGCTCATGGCACTGCACTGGGGGCCTATAGCGTACTGAATACGCTTCAAGGTGCTGGTGCTTGCCTTTAAAGCCCTAAATGGTCTGGGTCCGACCTACCTGTGGGACTGCCTTTCCCCGTATATACCCCAGAGAGCACTACGGTCTGAGGCCCAACATCGCCTTGTGGTACCAGGCCCCAGAGAAGCCAGGCTCGCTGCCACTAGGGGGAGAGCCTTTTCGGTGGTGGCCCCTTCCTGGTGGAACAAGCTCCTGGAGGAGACCAGGGCCCTGTGGGACCTGATGCAGTTCTGCAGGGCCTGCAAGACGGAGCTCTTCCACCAGGCTTTTGAATAGGGGCCGCCGCCTCTATCTCTCCCCCATATGTCCTCACTATTGACAAGGGGCCCAGTGAATACTGGCTGGCTCCTGACATCGCATTGGGGCCTGGAAGAGTTGGGGCAGATGGTTCGCCATCGAATGTAACTGAACAGTACTGAATATTCTATATTTAAAATGTTTTAATCTGTTTTAACTTTATTGTATTTATTGTTTTATGAATCTTGGCATGTCCAAGTTTTGTAAGCCGCTCTGGGCCTGCAATAGCGGGAAGAGCGGCCTAGAAAGCGAACAAACAAACAAACAAACAAATAAATAAATAAAATTTAGAAAGGAATAAAAATACATGAAACAAGGGAAAGAAACATATTTTTGGATACACAAGTATCTTTCTCAAATGAAACAGTGAGGGCAGCACTACTAACAGCAACTGTCAAAGTCTGATTCATTTACATGGATTGCCTACTATTTCCATCTCAGGAGAGAATGTAAAGGGAAGGAGCATTAAACCAGCACTTCATGTTACTCTGCTGGGACCTATGAAATAGATTAAGAATGTAAGAACTACCCTGCTGGAATCCAATTTTAACTACATGTCACCCAGTGTAGTGCAGTGGTTAAGAGCGTTGGACTGGTATCGGGTATACCCAGATTCGAATCCTCACTCATGCCACAGAAGTTTGCTGGGTGAACTTGGGTCAGTCACATACTCATAGCATAACCTACCTCACAGGATTGTGAGGATAAAATGGAGGAGAGGCGAATGATCTAAGCTGTTTTGGGTCCCCATTGTGGAGAAAGGCAGTGTATAAACAAATTAAATAAATTAATAAGTACTCTGTCTCCAACAGTTACCTGAAGAAGGAGGAAGAGAGTTGGTTTTATACCCTGCTCTTCACTGCCCAAAGGAGTCTCAGAGTGGCTTACAACTTCCTTCCCTTCCTCTCCCCACAACAGACACCCTGTGAGGTAGGTGGGGCTGAGAGAGCTCTGAGAGAACTGCTCTTGAGAAAACAGCTCCAAGAGAACTATGACTGACCTGAGGTCACCCACCAGCTGCAAGTGGAGGAGTGGGGAAACCTGGTTCTCCAGATTAGAGTCTGCCACTCTTAACCACTACACCACATTGGCTCTTGGCACCACACTTCTTCTTGCCTGTTGTTTAGCACTATCACCTAGAACTAGGGTTGCCAACTCCAGCTCACGAAATTTCTGCAGATTTGGAGTGGAGCCTGGGGAGGATAGAGCTTAGGGATGAGAGGGAGCTCAGTGATGCCCTAGAGTTTGCTGTCTGGAGCTGCCATTTCTTCCAGGTCTGGAGATGTGCTGTAATTTCAGGAGAACTCCAAGCCCCACCTGTATGATAGCAATCCTACCTAGTACTCAAAGATACTTTGAAACAAGGAAGTTCCATTTCACTGTAGTTGCTAGTACTAATTATTGATTGAAGAACCTATCCTTAATGAAGTCTGTATCTGCAGTCAACATTATATTTCATTCTTGACATGCTTTTATTCAGCCTACTCATTTTAGTATGACCATAGAAATTGCGATAATTCCTCTTAGTAATTCTTAAAACTATAATAGCATGGTTTTGGAGAAAGGTGCAGCATTGGTCTGAAGTAATAGCTGCAGGAGCTTCTGCTTAAGCCTCTTGGCAGTCAGTGAATAAGCTGTGGTATGTCAGTGTATATATCTGCTAAAGTCGAAGAGTGAAACTAGGGTGCAAGGGTGCATCCCCATGGTGCTGTGCAGCATTCAGCTGAACTCTAGGTGCATGGGGGGTTTCAGCACCCCTCAGGAAAATTCTGTGCAGGAAAAAATGTCGTTCTTGCCACTCTTATTTGCAAAATAAAACCCCAAAACCTTCCTTCCAAGAACCAGAAGTTCTGAGGGCCCAAAGTTTAACAGTTGGTTTTTTAAAAAGACAATAACTTATAAAATCTGAGGTTTTCTTCATAGGCAGAAAAGCTAAAAGAAAACAGAGTGAGATATTCCCCACTTTTTCTAAGCCAGGCTTGCTCAAGTTAGCCCACCAAGCCAAATACAGCTCATAACAACTCTATGGAGACATACCAAGAGATCGGTCAACCCTCCGGTTTTGCTTAGTGAGTTTTTTTGAAGTTTGTACTTACTCATCTTGGCGGATGAACTTTAATGCTCACCTGCAGCCCCAGGCAAGCATAACAGCCCCATTACAGCAGCTGGCTTAGAGGATTAAAAACTGTGGAAGCATGCACAGAGCTTTATGTGCAATTATGATATTAGGCTCTTGCATCAGAAAACACGCTTTCCTCTAATTTGTCTCACCAGTGGGTGTTGTTGGTACAGAATTAGGAACATATGAGTCAACCAAAATCTTTCTCTTCCACTGCTCCCGATACATTCCATCTTGGTGCTAAAGCTCTGCTGACAAGGACATCTGTTTCTAAACCAAGGCTGGTTCTGTTTACTCTACAGTTAATTTAGCCATTTTGAATGGGAAGCCAAATAGTCTCTTCTTCATATGCTATGCAGACTGTACCGTTGATCCATTTATAGTGGTGAGAGCAGTGGTTTTTCAAATGAAGTGTAGCGCGTGCCCTGTATACTGAAGAGTAGAAATAAATAGAAATTTCCATTTGTAATTGGAAATTATTAGCCTAGCAGTCTCTTTAACCCATTTTTATACTGCCTCTTAAATTTTTCTCCAAATTTTGCTTGGGTTTTGCTAAAAAATTCTTCAACCTCGCCACCAGCTGCTGTCTTGTGATCCAGGTGTAATTTCACCATGCAGTCTGCTGTTCATGCAGTTCAGACCGAGTTGTCAAACATGTCAGAATTCATATACACTTACAAGAACCAAAGCAAGGGTCTCCATACCAGGTACAAGATATTCCATGAAGATTGTTTCAGATGGGCAGCCATGCTGCTCTGCAGTAAAACAGCTAGGTGTGAGTTCAGTAGCACCTTAGAGACCAACAAGATTTTCAGGGTATGAGCTTTCCAGAGTCGAATCTCCAAGACCTTTTCTGCATCTCAGTGTTGCTGCTGTTTCTTGGTGATTTGAATCCTCAGCTGATGCTCCAACTTTGCAGCACCCCTTCCTCAAAAGGGCTTTTATTTCAGAGATTTTTTTCTTGAATTCAGATTTGACCTTCCCCATGTGTTCTGTACTTCCTTTGAAAAGGGGTTGTACAGCCATGTCATCATGTACTTCGTTAGCAACAGAACCTCCTTTTTTTGTGTGCATGTGTAGTAACATTATAACATCATAATGATATAAAAGGGGGGGGGCTGGATTTATCGTGGGAACAGCATGGTTGCCACCATTTCAGAGGTCCCCTGCTCCTCCTTATTCACCAACTAAAGAAATGGCCAGCAAAGATTCCCACAAAATCCTAATGAAAATAGTATTCTGCTCATGATCGTTGAACTCAGACTGGATACACCAGTTCATAACAGTGTTATTCAATAATTATGAAGCACACTAAATGTGTTGTCATGTACTTCATCAGCAAGGAGCCTCCTTTTTGTGCATATGCAGTAATGTTCAGGGGCGTAGAGTTTAGTAAATTCTGGGGGGGGGCTCGCTGGGGCGATGTCCCCCCCCCACCAGGAAACCTCTGTGCCTCCCGGGTCCCTTCTGAGGCCCGCCAGCCGCTGCTGCTGGGGCCTCTCTCTCCCCCTGTTATGTATTGACCATGCGGTCGCCATGTGCTCTCTTAATTGCGACCGCATGGCCAGAGCACATGGCCAAGAAACTACCTGAGCTTCAGCCAGGTAGAACAAAGGCCAGGTGGATTCAAACCGGCCACCAATCCTGTACCTAGGTTTCTCCCAGGGAACCTATGAAATGTAAATAGACTTCTAATAGCCTATCAGGCCAGTTGGGTGAGGTCAGGGGATTGTCCCTGACCAGCATAAAAGGAGGGCTTCGAGCCCTGGGTTGTATGCTTCATCTGGACCAGCAATAAAGATCTAGCTGTTTCACTGTTCCATGGACTCCCGACTCCAATACTTATCACCCCCCCACTCCTTCCCTCTCCCTTTGCCGGGAAAAGAGGGAGGGAGAGGGAAGGATGGAAGAGTGGCCTGGTGGGGGGAGAGGCACCGGCAGCAGCAGCTGCCGGCCTCGGAAGGGCCCCGGGAGGCATGGCGGCAGGTGCTACATTTTCCTGGGGGGGCTCAGTCCCCCCCTGGGAAATTTCGGGGGAGGCTCAAGCCCTCGAGCCCCCCGTAGTCTACGCCTATGGTAATGTTATAACATCATAACATTGTAAAAAAAAGGCTGGATGTATTGTGGTGAACAGCACGGTTGCTGCCATTTCAAAGGTCCCCTGCTCCTCCTTAGTTGCCAACAAAGAAAATGGCTGGTGATCGTCAAACTGGATACGTCAATTTATAACAGTGTCATTCAGTAATTATGATGCACTCTAAATGTGTCCTCATGTACTTCATCAGCAAAGAAACCTCCTTTTTTCATATATAGTAATGTTATAACCCTATAACATTGTAAAAAAACCCAACAACACTGGGAGCTATAGGGGAAGGGGGGGAATGAAGAAAGAACACAAGCACGTGGCCTCAAAACCTACCCACCCACCCCAAAAAAGAAAGGAAAGGAATTTCATGGATGGTTAATTGCATGGAGAGGGCTACATGAAATCTCACTGCCCGTTTTGTCCCAACGTTATAATGTTGCTTTTTATAATAAAAAAAGATTGTATCATAATGCAATCATTGTTACACTTAAAAAGATTATGAGTGGGAAAGTTTGCTGGATTATTAGTATTTTCATTTATAGTCTGCCTTTCTCACTGGGACCCTAGATGGATTACGAGTATTGTTCTCTACCGCAATTGTTGCCCAACTAGAAAGGGTTGCTGCACTACAGACTTTGGGTTTTGTAGTCCCCCTCAGCTGTCTATATATATATTAAAAAAAAACCTTATGGAATGTAAGGGAGATGGCTTCTTTTCTTGCCTTTCTTAATTGGCCTAGAAAGATTAAAAAGTGCTTGCCTCCTCTGGAAAAAGGTACAGGATAGTCTGGGTATGGAGGGGGAGCAGATGGCAGAAAAATCCGGCATCCATTAAAACTTGGTTACTTGTGCATATCCCTGGGGAGAGGGTGTGGAAGATCAGTCCTGTTTGAGGTGAGCTGGTGAGAGCAGAGGAAATGTTTTGAATAAAACCAGTAAATTAATCACTGAGTCATGTGGAAACTCTGCTCCTCCATAATTGTTCTGAGGCAAGCCTGGTTCTGCTATATGACAAAAAGTGGAAAGGTGTCAAAGGAATCGATGGTGGTATTTGCTCATTCTTTCTCTTTATGAGTTTAGTTCCTGTCCTTTTCCATTCCCAAAGTGTCACTGAGCACTGAGGCCTACTCACTTGGCATCCCAGAGTTTCTAACATAATGAAAACAAAGACAATTAATTTCAAATATATTTACAATGTACAATTTTCCATATAATAATCTATTGTATGGTAGGACTATTCCTTTTGTACGTACACTGGCTCTTCAGAGCAAGGGGAAGAAATAACATAATCCGGAGATTAACGTTGTCACCCTGCAGGTGGGGCCTGATGATCTCCTGGAATTACAGCTGATATTCAGACTACAGAGAACAGTTGTCCTGGAGAAACTAACTGCTTTGGAGGATAGATTCCATAGCAGAGGTCCCCAATATGGTGCCTGTGGGCACCATGTTGACCACTGATACCTTTCCTGACACCCACCAAATGTTTTCAGAAAATGGGCAGGGCCAGGTGGGGCTTTTGCCCAACAAGGCTTGTTATTGGCCACTGGATATTTGATTGGTTGTGCATATTTTTAAAAATGTTATTTTGGCCGCAGCTGCCACCACAGCACAAGGATCTTCAGTGTGTGACTGAAGGTAAAATGCTGCAGCCTTTTTGTGGATGCACCCATCATACTGCATCCAAATTCCAAAGGTGCCAGCACGCCAAAAAGGTTGGGGACCCCTCCTCTATGGCATTATATCCTACTGAGGTCCCTCTTCTCTCTAAACTCTGCCCTCCCCAGACTCCACCCCCAAACCTCCAGGAGTTCCCATCCCAGAGTTGGCAACCCTACCAGGGACACAGAAAAATGCTTTCAAAATGCTATCAAATATGTGCATAAGATCATTTAAACCACTCTTCCTATTTATTTTTTTCCTGTATTCCTCACTTCCTAATTCATAGCACTTTCTGACTATTTGAAAATTCACCTTAGGTGATCCTGAAACAATGTCATCAGACATTCATTTAGGTCCTTTGCATTTTCTCTCTTCACAGCAAATAATTGAATTTGAAGTGTGTGATTACATTTAATATATCAGAACATTAATCACACTTTGTTCTAACACACCTAATCTAATTAGTGACCTAATTATTTCCTTGTCAAAACATTTAGAGAAATTATTGAAAACAATATTTATCTAAAGAAGGGAAATCTAAAAGAGGATAGAAAACAAAGCTTTTTATGACTGATCAGCAGAAGGTAAACATATCTAGATGTATACAAAAGACTAGCCATGTTCCTGATGACTCACCTTCTACCTGATTGGGCCAACCGTTCAAGGTCATTTGCATATGTGGGCTGATTGGGCCTGGCTCCATTCTTCATGTCATCCTCCCCCCCCCCCATAGCCAGTCAGAACACAGTGGTCATTTGCATATGCAGCCTGATTGGCCTTTACCTCCAACATTCTAAACAGTTTGCTGTTGCTGTGGAAGTCATTGAATGTGTCCTGAGGTAAAATGCATCTCCTAATCTTCCCTTAAATGTTCACTGGGGTTGCCAATCTCCCTGTGGGACCTGGAGATCTCCCAGAAATCACTGTGTTCCCCAGCTACAGCACACATTTCCCCTACAGAAAATGGGTGCCTTGATGCACATACTCAACAGTAGCCCATAACAAAAGCATGCCACACCAAAAAAGACAGAACCCACCAAAAGCACACAGCTGCCACGGCATAGCCCCAAATCAACATATATCAACCTCCAGGTGGCACCTAGAGATCTCCAACTATTATAACTGATCTCCAGATGACCAAGATCAGTTGGTGCTTTGGGCAATGGACTCTATGGCACTACAACCTGCTGAAGTCCCTCCCCACCCCAAACCCTGCCCTCTCCAGGCTCCACACCTCAAATCTACAGGTATTTCCCAAACCAAAGTTGACAATACTATACCTGGCTACAGAACCCCTTTCCAGACTCTTGGAACCCAGAAAACATGGCATAGGAGGAAGTGCTTTTCTACCTTAGCTGCCACTGCATATCTCGAAATCAACATAAGTCAGGGGTGGAGGGAACCATACCTGTTACCATTCAGCTCTCCTCCCATACTACCCACTTGGGGTCCTGCCTTATAGCTAAACAGAAGGAAATAAACATGGCTTGCCTGCCTCTATTTTCCCCTTCCCTCCGCTGCCCCACCAGCCACAGCCAGGACGCTCACCTGGAGCCTCTTGCTAGAGCCCGTAGTATTTATTCCCACAACAAGTCTTACTCCTAGTCTCTAATAATTTTGGTCCCAGGAAGATAGAATATTTTGGCAGAATTTAAATATGCAAGGAAGAAGAGCACTCACTGTTTAGAGAAAAATAAGTAGGTTTATTAAAGGAGAATAAAGAAGAGAAGAAGAGATTGGATTTATACCCCACCCTTCACTCCCCAAGGGAGTTTCAGAGTGGTTTACAAACTCCTTTCCCTTCCCGTCCCCACAACAGACACCCTGTGAGGCAGGTGGGGCTGAGAGAGCTTTTTCCCAAGCTGTCCTTGAGAGAACAGCTGGTACAGAGCTATGGCTTGCCCAAGGTCATCCAGCCAGGTGCAAGTGGAGGAGTGGGTAATCAAACCCGGTTCTCCCAGATTAGAGTCCGCGCACTTAACCACTACACCAAGCTGGCTCTCTAAACTGTTATAGAATACAGAAAAGAGAGAAAATTGTCTAGCCTAACTTAAACGTCTAGCCTAACTGCTGAAGGAGGAGGAACAACCAGAAGGAAGCTCTGTGTCACGACTGAGCCTCTGGATTGGGACAGAGCTGCAGCTGGCAGGCGTGCAGACAAGAGTTCTCGAGTTACAAGGCAAGCGTTATCAACAGTCCAGGAGTCACAACCATAAATCAGTCAGCCGAAGGATGAAGCAGGAGAATCGTCAACAGGGATGCCAGAAGTCAGAGCCGGAGAGCATGAATGCCAGGAGTCAGAGGTAACAGGAATCAAATCAGAAAGACAAGCCAAAGTCCAAATACCAATCCGAAGTCCAAAATGCCAAGTCCAGGGTCAGAAGTCCGAGAGTCCAGCAGCCGGGTTTCAGGAACAGAGTTCAGGAGGGTGCAGAGCGAGGTCACGTCGATGACGATCGTTCATTGCCAGCACGATTTGCTGGACATAGACAGGCTGTTGATAAAGCGTGCCGGCTTATTAACCAATTAGCAGCCGCCGGCCACGGCCCAGCGTCTGCTAATACTCTGGGCTGATAGATCTCCTGGCCCTCGTGCGTTCCTCATTCCTTCTGTCTCTTAATTCCTGGTGTCTCCTTTCACGGAGACGCCTGACAGGTGGAGGTGATGACTCGGGGCTATGGCTTTCTCCAGGAGGAGCCTGATCGGTCTCAGGTGCTTGATCAGTCCCAGGTGGCTCCTGTTGCTGGCTTAACTCCTCTGGATGTGTGTCTAAGTCCGTTAAAGGAGCCTGGTCTTGTTCAGCAGGGGCTGGGTCAGGAGCAGGCATGACACTGCAGGAATGAGAAATCTCCAGAAGAGCCAATCAAGAGACATCAAGGACATAATTTGAAGTTGTGGGCAGTCCCTAATCTAGCTATACTAACTACCAGTCCTTCTGCTGTCCCACTGTAGGGTGATCTTCAGATCTTCTTCATAAGGCTGCACTATAGACCTTGCATATTCCAACAGAATAAATTTATTTTACAGAATTTATATCCCGCCTTTCTGCCCTCACAAGGGCCATCAAGCTGGCTAACAAATTTAAACCTGCATAATAAAATTGCATTTTAAAAGCATCAAAACCACACATCCCAGAACATACACACATCCTTAAAATGATTTAAAATGGAGCTAAAATACATACAAAGCCATAAAACATTGGTCAGGAAGAGGAGAATCACTGAGGGAATGCAAAGCAAACAAACAAAGCCTTCACCTACTGGTGGAAGACGGCAACAGAAGGGGGCAGGCAAATTATGTCAGACATTGTAGTTTTGGTCCAGCCAGTCTTGTCCCCCATGCTATTCAATTTCTATATAAAGCTTCTAGGGAAATAATTTGTACTTTTGGAATATGGTATCATCAATATGTTGAGGACACCTAGGCCGAGGACAGACTTGTAGTCTGCCGTGCCTCCGCGGCGCGGCAGACTAAGGCAGGGGGAATTGCCCCCGCCGCACGGCATTCGCACACCGCCGGAAGGAAGCCACCCGCAGCGTTCAGACTGCGGGTGGCTTCCTACGGCGGCGTGTGAACGCCGCGCGGCTCCCCCTCCTGGCGTGCATTCACACCCGCCAGAGGCGGGTAGAACACGCACCGCAGCAGCCAGGGCACCACTTTTAAGTGGTGCCCCGGCTGCTGCAGGAGGAGCACGGCGCCAGACGCGATGCGTCCGGGCCGCCTCCTTGGGGCAGATGCGGCTGTCTGAATGGCCACTCTGCCTCCGCTTTTGAAGCGGAGGCAGAGCGGCTGAGATTGCCAGTCTGTCCTTGGCCCTAGCTCTACCTTGCTTTATCCAAATTGCCTGGTGACATGTTGAGTTTTCTCCATAGTGTTTGAAGGTTTTAGACATAGATATTCATAGCATACATTTGATCTGTCATATGTTTATCCCATCCTTCCTGCAAGATGCTCAGGATGGTGTACATAGTTCTCCTGCCCTCACAATAGCCATGAGATGGAGGCCCAAGGCCATACAAGAAGGCTCATGGCAGGGATTTGAATCCAGATCTCCCTCTTTTATTATAGTTTGCCTGATTCTTTTGTTCTAAAAATAAAGTGAACTGAAGTCTGAATCCCAGTTCATGCATCATCTCCTAGACTTTCTTCACCCACCTCCTGTACATACGGCCATACATGCAGTTGGCTCTCTTTGCATTATTTCCCTTTTTGGAAGAGAAGGAAAAAATCACACAAATTAGCCAGTAGTCAAGAAGCCCTCACATAATCTGAGGAGGTACATGAGGCAAGAGGCCATGACCAGTTTTTTGTCATGGGAAGGGACCTTGTGGCCCTGTACTAGATGAACTTTGACCATTAAATTGTAAATTACTTCCTTCTGTTCTGCCCCTGCACATATAACACAGCCTTGATATTAATAGTTTATACAAAAGAACACTTGAAAATGCTGCTTTAAATCATTCTTGTTATTCATTCTTCTTTCATAAATGATATTGGGAATAGATGAGGATTGGGACTGGATATAAATTTATCTCTAAAATATTTGAAGTTTACCATATTCTGAACAAATAGCATCTTCTGGTCAGTCATCAAGCATAACCCTCCATGGAATGACCATGCCTTCCTGTTGAAATGTTTGGAAGCAGAAGTAGGGATTAAGGGATGTGCTTGAAATTGGTTCAAACCATTCCTTAAGGCTGGATTTAGAAGGTTGATGTTGGGGACAAGTGTTATGGGGCCAGCCAAGCGGGGTTCCATGAGGTTCAGTCTTGTCCCCCATGCTATTTAATTTCTATGTAAAGCTTCTAGGGAAACAATTTGTAGTTTTGGAATAGGGTGTCATCAATATGCTGAGGACACCTAGCTCTACACTGCTTTATCCAAATTGCCTGGTGACATGGTAGAGGCTGAACCAGTGTCTAAATGGTGTAATTAAATGGCTTAAGGTAAACAAAACCTAACAAAATGAAGGTAATGTTGGTCAGACCAGCCAAAGTCCTGAAGGACATGGTGCACCCCACTTTTCATGGGGTCCAGTTGACTCTTGCTGACACAGTTAAGATCCTAGGAATAATACTGAAAAACACACAAACTGACCTAAAATCAACAAGAATAAAATTTTTCCAATATCTAACGTATAAAATGATATATGAAGAGCATCCTTATCTATAAAGACAAGTTGGGGTGGCAACGTTCTATGCTTGCCAAAATCAGTTGGCTGCAAGAACTGCCCCTCAAAAGGGGTCCCTGGTCACTGGCTGCATTCCCTCGCTGCGTTGCCTCAGTCCCGCCCACAGAGCTGCCAGCCAGTGTCTCGACCTCAGTCTGGAGGGAGCCAGCGAAGGGGACAGACTGGGAGCTGGGTCCACTTTTTTCCTCTGCCCACTGCCAGGTGGGTCTAACTGTCCCCTCAGTGGCTATTGGTAGGCAACCAGGCTTGCTTCTGTGAATGAAAAGTCAATGGACTTTCAGCATAACCCCTCCCCGCCCACTGCAAGCTTGCCTACTTTCCTGTCAGAATAAACTGTGAAAACAGCTCTCTCTCCTGCTTAGCTCCACCATGGCTGGCTGGCTGGCTGGCTAATGAGGTGGGCCAGCAACCATCAAACCATTCTCTTCAACCCTCTGCTGTGCAGCTGAATTTCCCCTAGGGTTGCCAATCTCCAGGTGGGACCTGGAGATATCCCACTATTACAATTAATCTCCAGATGACAGAGATCAGTTCCCCTGGAGGAAATGGCTGCTTTGGATGATAGACCCTATGGCATTATACCCTATTGCAGTGATGGTGAACCTTTTAGAGACCGAGTGCCCAAACTGCAACCCAAAACCCACTTATTTATCGCAAAGTGCCAACACAGCAATTTAATCTGAATACTGAGGTTTTTGTTTTAGAAAAAACAACTCATACATTAACATCTTTTGTCTTAAAAGAAAAACACAATAACAAAGCTTTCAATGATACAAACAACTTTTTATTGAAAGGTAAAAGTTTGCATTTGGCATGCTTTTGAACAATTAATGTGATTTTTGCTGTCCAATCTTGCGAACTCTGTGCAGGGGCGATGCCGTGCGTGCCCATAGAGAGGGCTCTGAGTGCCACCTCTGGCATGCGTGCCATAGGTTTGCCACTACTGCCCTATTGTGTCCTTCCACTCCCCCCCCCAAATGCTGCCCTCCACATAATCCACCCCCCAAACCTCCAGGTATTTCCCTAATCAGAGCTGGCAACTGTTCTTTCTCATCAGTGCCTGTTGCTAGGCAACCGAGCTTGCTCTGACAGTAAAAGGTCCTTTCAACACCTATGTTGGCCTTTGGGAGAAAACTCATTGGGGTCAGTCTTGATAGGGTTGCCAACTGCAGGTGGAAAATTCCTGGAGATTTGAGGGTTTGAGCCTGGAGATGGTGAGGTTTGAGGAGGGATGGGACCTCAGACAGGTACAGTGCCATAGACTCCACCTTCCAAGCCAGCCAGTCCCTAATGGGGAACCATTGTTGCCAATCTCCAGGTGGGGGCTGAAGATCACTCACAATTACAACTACTCTCTAGGAGGGAGGGGGGAAGAGATGAAAAGTTGAAGTGAGAGAGGCAGATAAAGGGAAGTTGATGGTTGGCTGGGAAGGAGATAGGGCTGCCAACTCCAGGTTGGGAAATTCCTGGAGATTTGAGAGGTGGAGCCTGGAGAGGGTGGAGTTTCAGGAGGGGTGGGACCTCAGAAAGGTACAATACCATAGACTCCACCCTCCAAACTAGCCATTTCCTTCTGGGGAACCACTGTTGCCAATCTCCAGGTGCGGCATGGAGGTCACTCAAAATTACAACTGCTCTTCAGGTAGCAGAGACCTCTGGAGAAGATGGTGGACTCTGGGTCATTATACCCTGCTGAGGTTTCCACAGCAAATTGACGCTGAGTGCCCAAGGCTGGGGCACTCTCCCAGAGCCTCTTTCTAGAGCCCATTGTATTTATTTCCACAATGGGCCTTATTCCTAGTACAAGTACAATGCTTATTATAGTGCACAGTCTCTTTCAGGATGTTTTATGCGGAAAGCCAGGCCCACATCCAAAAGTGTTATGGTGAGGAGGCGTAAGGGTAATTTGGGGGAGCATTATAAGGCAACTTGAAACAGTAAAAATTAAATAAAGTATTATATGCTTATAATTACTTGGATTATTCATATAAACTAAACTAAAATTTTAAGAGACTTGTACTCAAACATGTATGTAAGATCTATATTCTATGGCTACCGCTTAATGATATTACATTCACATTTGTCTGACCTCGGAAGCTAAGCAGGGTCAACCCTGTTAATACTTGGATGGGAGACTACCAAGGAAGTCCAGGGTTGCTATGCAGAGGCAGGCAATGGCAAATCACTTCTGTGTGTCTCTTCCCTTGAAAACTTTGTGGGGTTGCCATAAGTCAGCTATGACTTGATGGCACTTTCCACAACATACCTTATTCAATTTGCAAACTGCTGTACACTTTTCACTTATCGTCTACCTTTCTTGTGAGACTCAAGGCACATTAAGTTCTCAGTACAGCTGAGGGCCTTAAGAGGACGGTTTTATTGTCTTAATTTTATTTTAAAAAAAGAAGACGTTGAGGGTTTTTATCAATGTGTAGTGCTGTGAAGTACACATTTTACACAGCTAAAAAGTGAAAATATGTTTTTGGGGGGATCTTTGTGCAATGTTCAATGCTTTGAAAGATCAGCTACTGTTTTTGTGTCTTCAGTTGGATACTTCCAATATTGGCTACTTCTTTCCAAGGGTACAACTAGAATCTAGTACCTGCTCAGCATTACAAACAGGATGCTTAGATCACTGGAGCCTTGAGATCATGGCCAGTAGCATCGCTCCTCTCTTTCTTCTCTCTCTCTGTTTCTTTTAACATCCAGCTTAATGAAGACTTGAGAACTTTAAAGCTTGCACACTGTTTGTGTTGTTTTGAATAGAGAAAAAAGATTCATGTTGGCAATCTGGGCATTAGGAGCAAGTATTAATCTTGGTTTAAATTTCTAAAGCTCTTCCTAAATATCTTATTTTTCTGTAATTAATGGTGATTAAATGTGTATCAGATGTGTATTGTAGGGTCTATACTCACTTGGCCAAAAATCAATGATTAAGACTAAAGTATCATAGAGCTTGGGGTCTAGCTATCTGTTACGTTTCCCTTGGTCTTTTACAGGCTATGAGTTCTATACTAGGAACTTGATCTGCCTTGAGTCTCACTGAGAAAGTGGACAATATAGTAATTAAATCCCAGGTTTTCATGTAGGGACAGGGGGCATCAGCCTCCATATCATTTTCCCAACCTGAAATAGCCCCATGGGGCAGTATCTGTCCTACTGGGGGCTCTATGTGCAATGATGGGGAGGGGGCCATGGCTCAGTGAAAGAGCCTCTGCTTTGCATGCAGAAGGTCCCAGGTTCAATTCCTGGCATTTTCTACTTAAAAAAGGACCAGGTAATAGGTGATGTGAAAAACCTCTGCCTGAGACCCTGGAGAGCTGCTGCCAGCCTGGGTAGGCAATACTGACCTTGATGGACCAAGGGTCTGAATCCAGTATAAGGCAGCTTCATGTGTGTTCATGTGTGATGGAGTACATCTAAGTTTCCCCAGCAGAGCAGGCAGGAAAACAGCATGGGAAGAAGGCTTAAATCCAGTATCGTCATGTGCCATTGTCCTGATCCAAACTGGGCCTGTGTGTACTTCAGATTAAGTTCCCAACAGAAGAACTTGCAGTCCAGAGAGGACGATTAGAAAAATAACATGTAGTTGGGCCCTTGTGAATGTTATGATACTTCAGTTGTTCAGCATTAAGAGCATATTTGTGGCAGATGAAGACAGAGGCTTAATAATGGTTCTTGCTAAGTAGAAGTCTAAGGAGCCTTCTCACAGTTCCATGGTCATATTCCTTCCTTCCTACCCAACTGTTTGAAAAACTGTTTGCTCATGTTTCCTTATATCCGTGGGAGGAAGCTGGAAACTTCACTTTTTGAAAACTGAAAGCTAGACATTCAGAGAGGAGGATATGATGAATACACCTGCTGTCATAGGCATCAACTACGGGGGGGCGCAAGGGCTTGAGCCTCCCCTGAAATTTCCCGGGGGGGACTGAGCCCCCCCTGGGAAAATGGAGTGCCCTCTGCCATGCCTCCCTGGGCCCTACCTAGGGCCGCTGCCGCCGTCTCTCTCCCCCCCCCCCCCCCGGCCTGGCCACTCCGTCCTCCCTCCGTCCGTCCAGGGGCCACCCTGGTGGACGGAGGGAGGGACGGAAGCAGGAGTGGTCAGTTGGGGGGAGGCAACGGGGACATGGTCCTGGCGGGTGCACGCGCTTCGCGCATGCACACGGAAGAGCCCCCCCCCCCCCGGGATTTTCCAAACTGGACGCCCCTGCCTGCTGTAGCTAAAGCCACTTTTTGGCTGGAAGGTGAGTTTGGCCTTCATCATAACATAGTCTACAGTGTTCATACTTTTTTGTTACAGGAGTCAGTGAAGTGTTCACTTACAGGGAAAGAAGTTAAGAGGAACGCTTAGAAACAGCACAAAGTAGAAATTTAAATCTGCTGCCTTCCCTGGTTGTCATGGTTACTTCCAAGTGAATAGGCACAGGATCGCTGACTTACCCTCAAGTAAGTGAACATAGAGATACAACTCATGGATGTTCATCGTTGTTATTATAATACATTCAGGTTTAAGGGCACAGCAAAGCCATTCTTTGAGTAGAGCTGAGCAACCTTCTACAGGCTACCTTCTGTTGAGCTAAATAGCATGCCCGTTTATTTATTCAACACATTTCTGTTCTAGTTTTGCTTGTTATCTCTCCATGTCCCCAATTATCTCTAGACTTTCCTAGCAGCGTTCACAGTCAGGTTCAATAAAAAAAGCAGTTTCCCGTACAGCTGGGTAACAGGGCCAGGTTCAATCTGCATTACAATGTTCAGCATGGCTGGGCATCACTGAATTAGTAATAGCTTGCTAAGGAAGAGTAACCAGAGTGCAGAGCCGAAGACAAAAGGGCAAGGCACCCATTAGCTAATGTCTCACGGAAATTGAGCTTTCTCTGGGTCAAGTTGTGATAGTAAAATAAAAGTGTGCAGTAAAATGGAAGTGTTCCAGAGGGCTCTCTTTATAAAAGGAATGTGTAATTAATTTCTGAAAACCTGAGACAGGTTTGTATTCACTGTACTGTTTATTGGATATATTATACAGTTTTTACTTTTGTTCTCTACTTTTGTAATCCAGTTTTATTACCTGTTTTTTGTGGAGGGGGTATGTATTATACTAGTCTTTTATCGTGCTGTTCAATTCTGTAATCTGCCTTAACTTTCAGTTAGAAAGGTGGACTCTAACAGTACGGGGAATTTCACACTACACCTTTAAAAACTTTACTGAACTGGCTTGGAATAAACCGGTACAGTGACAGCCGTTTCAGACAGCCCCTCCCCTACCATTTTGGAGCCGTCTTCGAAACGGTTTGTCATTTCAGACTGCCGCTTTCTTTTCGCACCTCTTTTCACCTGCACAGGCAATCTCCATCTTTTTTTTTTCAAAGAGCCGATTTAGGCTGTTTTTACATCTGACTTTCCCGCTGCAATCATTCTAGTTCCAAAAAAACCTGCCCACACCTCTGTGCAGTGTGAAACCATGCTGCTACTGAAATGTCCACATCTACTAATTGCCCTCCTGTGGTCAAGCTAGTATTCAACCAGCTTGATTCTGCTTTAAACAATTGCTGTTGATTAGTGCACTTAGACCCCCTGGAGTGAAATTTCACACCACTGTGAAATCAGCACAGGAAAAGACAGCAGTCAAACTACTTTAGAGGGGAGGTATAAAATGACCCTTAGAGCACTATGACGCTGTAACAGAACACCAAAACAGCATCATAGCGACCCCATTGGGCTCCACTGAGATACATGAAGTTGCTTGTTAAAAACTTGTTAAAAACAGGAGGTGGAAGCTCAGGCAGGCACATGCACACACTTCTGTTTTTGATTTCTTGAACGTTAGGTAGGAATGGATGCTTTCTGTGTTTGCAAACTGTCCTGTTCTCCCCCCCCTTCCCTTTCTGGTGCCTGCACTCTCTTCCAGGCTGCCTGTCATCTAAAAATCTTTTCTCTTAACCTTCCTCCTTCAGGCACTTTAAATCACCCACCCCACACAGTATTTAGGGACAGGACAACAGGCTGCCTTTTCGTTCCCCTCCTTCCCAGCCTCCATTTTACAAGTTGCTATCTTGCCCAAGGAGAATTCCAGGAATGCAAAACCTGTGGCAGGATTTTAAACCTCCCCCTCACTTTTCCAATGCCAGAGATTGCCCATGTGGGTGAAAAGAGGTGCGAAAACACTCGTCATCAAAGGAAGCGCTTCGGGGGCATTTCACACAGCACCTCGTAGTGCTTCAAGACATGGTACAAGAACTGAAGAACGCTTGGGAGGAGGTTTCCAGGTAAACCAGCTCAGGAATACTTCCCCAACAGGAGAGGCACGTTTCTGTGTGAAAGGGCCAATATGTTCCATTGTACTAATATGGTTCTGTGTGAAATGCCTGACAGAAACTGTTACTGAAGAGTTCCTGAAACGGAACATATTGGCTGTGTGAAATTCCTCATTAGTTCTAAGCAGAGTTACATCCTTCTAAACCCATTCACTGCAATGGACTTAGAATGGTGTAACTCTGCTTAGGATTGACTTCTAAGTGAACTAAATAAAAATGCCAATTTGACTTCCATTCAAATTTAAGTACAATGCAATGGTAGCTATTAATCTATCAATATATAGCCGTGTGTAAGAACAAGACTTGGGGTATGGGTGGATTGTAAATTAAATACGAGCAGCCAGTGTGATGCAGCGACAAAAAAAGCTAATGCAATCTTGGAGTGTATCAACAGAGGAATAACATCCAAATCACAAGATGTGATAGTCCTGCTGTATACTGCATTGGTCAGGCTGCACCTGGAGTATTGTGTGCAGTTTTGGAGGCCTCACTTCAAATGGGATGTGGACAGAATGGAGTGGGTGCAGAGGAGAGTGATGAGGATGATTGGGGGCCTGGAGACCAAGCCCTGTGAGGAAAGACTGAGGGACTTGGGAATGTTGAGTCTGGAGAAGAGGAAGTTGAGGGGGGACATGATTGCTCTCTTTAAGTATTTGAAGGGCTGTCACTTAGAGGAGGGCAGGGAGCTGTTCCTGTTGGCAGGAGAGGCTAGAACTTGCAGTCATGGGTTTAAATGAAGGGCAGTATCGGCTGGATATTAGGAAAAACTTTTTTACAATAAGAGTTGTGCAACAGTGGAATCAGCTACCTAGGGAGGTGGTGAGCTCCCCCCTCACCGGCAGTCTTTGAGCAGTGTCTGGACAGACACTTGTCAGGGATGCCCTAGACTAATCCTGTATTGAGCAGGGGGTTGGACTAGATGGCCTGTGTGGCCCCTTCCAACTCTGTGATGCTATGATTCTATAAGTAATATTACAATTGGGCAGATCTGTTACCATTTATCACAAATTTTAGTTCCAGATGCTGCTGATGTGGCTCATCAACTTTTTTGGATTAAACATGTCAGCATTTTATAATAGACAGGTTAATTTTTGTTAAAAAGGGAAGCCAAGGACATTTCACAGTCTTTTTCAAGAGAAGATTGCCATATTTTATTATAAACATGGATCCCCAAATAGGGCCCTATAAGGATGTAATGAATTACATGTCACTGCCTAGTTTTTTAAAGTGTACAGGGAACTCTACTTTCTCTGCTTGGTGAAATTGCATGATGACATATACAGAAGCATGAAGATTGCATTACCTTTAAATATCACTATTTTTCTTCATTGGGATTCTTCCATAAATCAATACATAGAACAGATTTAGTTGAGGGGACTGAAAGCTTAACAGTACTGCCCTAAGCAGAATTACATCCTTCAAACTCTGCTTAGCATTGCACTGTAATGTTGACACTAGTATGTTAGGGAAGGGTAAAGAAAACATTACATATGGGCTTTGCTTTGGACACAGATTGTTAACAATGTTATCTCATATTTCCCTCCAGTATTGTTAGCGCTGGGCCATAGCCAGCTCTAGTACCTGCGGAGCAGTGATGGGGCTAGTTCTGGATGGCCCAGACCAGGGTTGGAGTGAGCAATGGGACAGATGCACAGGAGGCTTTATCTGAATGGAGAGTCAATTGTAGTCCAGGTAGGGTGAACGGATTTTGTGAGTAAAAAAAGAGGACACTGTTTACCAACAAGATTTTTTTTTTCTTGGATGCCCAGACAAGTAAGAATTTCTTGCTGACAGATTAAACGGGCACCCAGCCATTGTGGATAGGATGGGCTTATACACACACACAAACGTATATGAAAAAGTATTTATTATAAATGTGTATACATAACTGCTTACTTTTACTGGAAGAGCAAGTTTGCAGTGAAGCAGGAAAGAAATCTCACCCAACCAGACCCAACTCTCAACGATAGGCTATTTACATTACATTACTTCCTCACTGTTCACCTCTAAAGCCTTGGTGGGCTATTGTTCTGGAGCTCCAAGCTCAGCCCATCTCTGATAGACAATCATTCCAGCCCCAATACATAACAGTTTGGTTCTCTGAAATCCACACAAAGGTGAATTTTTCATCTTCTTTTTCATTACCACTATAAGTGAAACCCACTCAGATGCTTGCAGGGAGGGTGGGGTGCGAATTGAATAAATAAATAAATTCAGTTATGACTTTCTGTACAAGTTTCTTAACCTTTTCACACAACCTCTCTGATGGAGAATGATAATCACCATAACATTTGTTTTACAGGCATCAAAGTATGCTGTATGAGGGATTGTAGCCTGGAGTTGTCTGTTCAATCTTTGTCTCAAGTATGGACTTCCACCACCTGTTTGTCCAAGATAATAAGCGTGAGAAGTCAAACATTTAAGATTATTACGCATTGGTACCTCATGCCTAAGAAATTCAGTCAGTCAGTCAGTCATACCTCTTATTGGCATATCTCAGAAATTGTCATGTATTTCTGGTTCCTGTTCGTTGCAGAGTTGGAAGGGGGTGTGGGGAGACAGGTACCTATGCACATTGTTGGTGGGAGTGCGGGAGAATCAGGACGTTTTGGGAACAGGTACTAAATGAGGTTTTATTGATTAGTGGGATTACAGTACCAATGATACCAGAAGTTCTGTTTTTAAATTTATGGCCAGACGATTCTGTTCCTAAAGTTTGAGAAAAACTTATTGCCTTGCTCTTAGTGGCTGCAAAAACAGCTATTCCTGCCATTTGGAAAAGAATTGAAATACCCATGATTGTACTGTGGCATCGTAAGCTTTGGCATATATATCTAATGGGGGAAAAAATCACTTATGAGGTGACCAAATTTGAATTGTATGCTTCTAGCTCTGATTTTGCTGGGGTGTGAGGCATCAAACTAGACTACTTGGCAAAAATGGAGGTTGTTCCAAAGAATCTTAAAACTTTAATTTCTATTTAAGGTTTCCTCAGTTAGCATTATAGACTTTGGGTTATAGCTACAGAGCAGTTTTTATAGAATGCTGCTTGGAGTCTAATCGATCTAGTGTATAGATCTGGCTGTTGTATTTTCAATTATTACTTTTGTTGTGGAATTTTTGATGATTTACTCATTGATTTATATGTAAATGTACTTTTTTATGGTAAAATAAAATAAAATTGGCCTTTTTTTGGAGGGGAGTATGTTGTACTTTCACCTTGCAAACAAACCTTGTGCACAGCCATGTTTCTCTTCAGCATGATACGTAGTCACAGCTGAGACTGCTGTTTGCGATGTAGTAGTGCTTGGCTGAGAAGGATCAATGCATCCATCAATTACATTTAGGTTTAATGCAGAAAGAAATTCCTGTCAAGGACAAGCATGCCATTATGGACTCTGTAAAACTATGCTGGTACACAACATGCACCTAAACTCACCTGTACAGGCTGACAGCCACATATAGGAATTTGGTTTTTTAAATAGCTTACCAAGTATACTTCTGGTTTAGTAAGTGGCACATTTTAAAGTACTGCAAATAGGCTGAATAGGGCAATGAATAGAATGGTGAACCAGTATCGAACATTAGTTCAATAACCTGAGCATTTTCAGAAGCAGATACCTTAACAGTGCACATAATTTTTTTCTGCAACAGACGGACTGATTCTGTTCACACTTAGAACAGTAACATCCAGCACTTGGATGACATGTCCTTGGTGTTTGGAATAGTTTCTAGGGCATACCTTTGCAAAGTGTCCAGGGCTGCTTTTTCAGCACATCTTGCATAACTTGCATGATTTGTAGAGCCACAATAGGAAATATTTTTGCAAGGTTGCTCACTTTCTTGTTGTAAGCATGGGTCTGCATCGAGGATTTTGTTTTTTAAAACAAAGAAGCTACACATTGCGCTGTGCTGTATCCAGGATCATTATTTTGGCTTCTGCCTGAGATGTCTCATTTTGGGTAGAAATGTGAGTGTTAAGTGCTGTCAAGTTGCTTCTGATTTATGGCGACCCTATGAATTAATGACTTCCGAGCCATTTAAACTCTGTTTTCTGTTCCCAGTGAAAAACCTCAGGGAGCAGAAAGCAGGGGTTTCCAAACAATTAAGTGGTATGGACTGCTACTCAGCTGTTTGGTTTAAATGGCTCAGAGCCATTTAAATCCCATTTTTTGCTCCCTGTGGCTTTTCACAGGAAACAGAAAGCAGGGTTTAAATGATTCTGAGCCATTTAAACCAAACAGCTGAGCAGTGGGGAGCTTTTCACCAACCGCTATAAACTGCACCAAAATTCATGGAAGTTTGTAGGAGTTTTTCAGTTAATGAACATTGCTTCGAAAACCACAAACCACCCAAAATTCGTGACGAACTTTAGTTCATTCACCAGTTCATGTCCACCCCTAATCTGCATATCTCAAACTGTTAATACTAAAGCTTTTCTGTAATTTATGCTGGTTTTTGTCTGAAATTCTTCCATATCCAATGTAAATTTGCAATATAATCTCTACTGCCTCTCCTTATCTGAATTCAGCTGAGGTAGAAATTATGATTTTTTCAAGGGAAGAGTCTAATCCTAGAGGCAACCATCCTGTTATATGAGGCGTATTTGTTTTCTCAATAAGCTGATCTCTAATGATCTCATCCGTCATATTAAAAGTCACAAGGGACAATCAAGTCTCTGAGGGCAGCAATATATTGCTTCCCCAGGTTTCTGTTCATGCTAGTGGAATTTGTAGCAATTAGCTACCACATTCACTTTGGGCGCAAAAAAAATTCTATGAGAGAGTGCAGTCTCTTATTTACCATCTTTAAGGAAAAGATGTGGAAAATACACTTCCCTTCTGTTCCAAAGAAGTAGCTAAGCAGTGCAAAATTTCTTACTTCAGAGACTTCTTTTTCACTAATTGCTAGCAAGTAATTATTGAACAGGGGCTGCAGTGGCTCTGAAGTTAAGACACTGAGCTGCAGACTGGAAGGTCGGTAGCTCGGCAGTTCGAGACCCGAGTGCCGCATGACAGAGTGAACTCCCATCCCTGGCCCCAGCTCCTGCCAACCTAACAGTTTGAAAGCAAGAAATTGCGAGTAGATAAATAGGTACCACTTCATTGGGAAGGTAACAGCGTTCCGTGCACCTCGGTGTTTAGTCATGCCAGTCACATGACCACGGAAAAGTCTTTGAACAATGCTGGCTCTTCGGCTTGGAACGAGAGATGAGCACCGCCCCTAGAATTGAATCTGACTGGCTTTCGAGCAGGGGAAACCTTTACCTTTACTAATTATTAAACATCCATGTCCAAGCAATTGAAGGCAATTGCAGGCTCAGTTGAACTTTTAAGAAAGGGTGTAGGGGGGTTCAAAGGCAGAAGAGACTTCTTTGTCATCACAATATTGTATAAATTATTTTACAATTTAGATTTCAAACAAGATATACCATAAATGAACTGGCATAACCATTGCTTCATCAGTCCACAGTTGCCAGGTCCTTGCCCCTGGCTCTTGTTTCACACCACTATTTGGAGCAAAAGGGGGGGGGATTTAATATGTCCATTGAGTCAATGGTGTGATGTCATCTCTAGGGGAAACCTGGAAGTGATGTCAATCCTTTCTAGGAATCTTTGGAAACTCTATGGTTCTACCATAAAGTTTCCAGTGATTCCTTGAGAGGTATGACATTACTTATGGATTTTCAGGAAGTGATGTCATGCTATCACTGATGTCCCTGCTGCCCCCTGGTCTCCTGCTGGTTGCTAGGTTGTACCTGGCAACCCTACATCAATCAGTAATGCAGATTAAGCCCAGACCAAAACTCCACCCTTCTATTTCCTGTTTTGTATCCTACAATAGTACATTTCCCAGCAGGCTCTGTTGTTTATAGCCACTGCTATAGGTAAGAACCTCTGTAGCATGACAGAAGACAGGAGGGCCTGGAGTGATGTGGTCCATGGGGTTGCGAAGAGTCGGACTCAACTATGCGACTCAACAATAACAACAACAAATAGGTAAGAACATCACAAGTAGGGTTGCCAGCCAAGAACTGGCAATCAGCAGGAGAGTCTGGAGGGTTGGGACCACTTAATCAGTTTTACCACCGGCCGCACACTCTGCTTCTGCAAGCGAGGTGGGGGTTGCAGCATGTAGGGCTGATTTCCCAGCAATGATTTTCTGCTTGAGATTCAGGTGTGCGCACTGCCACGCTGCTCATTGCGAGCCCCACTTAAAGGGACTTTTTGAGAGCGGAGCATGTGGCTGGTGACAGCCCCTCTCCCTCCCTCCTGAAATATTTAAAGGGCCCTCCAGCTGATTGGTGGGCCACACGCTCCCTGCTGATCAGCTGAAGCCCTTTAAATCTGGCAGGAGGGAGGGAGAAGGGTGACTACTTTTGGGAATGGGGCTTGGGGGAATTCCTGCCAACCCCTAGGAAGGAGAGGGGTGGTTGCTCTTTGGGGCATAGCTTGGGGATGGGGCTTCCCCTGCTGGCCAGCTGGCCAGTTGCAGATTGGAGCTTCCAAAAGCGGGGGAACACCTGCCTGGACCTGAGGACTGGCAACCCTAATGCATCATAATGCTTTGGGGAAGCAAGAAAAAACTACTTCTCAGCAGTTGAACACGGGGTGGATAGCTTGTATAGAAATGGCTTATGTGCTTACTTAGATAACTAATTCCCTCCTCATCAGCTACATTGGGTTGAATCCTACCAGCTTTTCTGTTGGCAAAAGAGGAAGCAAGGAGGAGGCTGAAGAGAGGAACACCCAACGTTTTAGCAATGTGCCTACATGACTACGTGACTTGGAAGTGACATAGGTACGTCGAGGTGATGCTCTGGTTTTTGGGCAAAAACTCCATTGTAGAAGTTAATTCTACCAAGGAGTTTTTGCCCAAAAACCAGAGTGCCACCCTGATGTGCCTACATCACTGCCAGGTCATACTGAAAGTCACATGGGCACATTGCTGAAATGTGGGATGAAACTTCCTGCTCCTGGTAAGCCCCCCCCCCCATCTCCTCTGGCTGCCCAGGGGGACCTGGTAACCCTACCAGCAGCCCCTGGATATTTATTTATTGTTTATTGATTTAGTAAATATTACCATGTCCTTCCTCAAAGCAGCTCAGGGCAGTATATTCACCCTTTTCTCTAATTCCTGTTCCAGACTGGGACTTACATCTGTCTTCCCTCCTCCATTTTCGCCTCACAATAACTCTGAGAAGTAGGTTAGGCTGAGGGAGACAGTGACTGGCCCAACATTACCCAGCAAGTTTCATTTGAACCTCACTTTCACAGATCTTAGTCCCAGTACTTTAACCAATATATCAAGCTGGGTGTGACCACATTTCCAGCCTCGGTCATAAATTAGCTATAGCAAATGTCAGAAACTGGAAGCTGTTGACACTAAGAAGTCACAAACGAAAATCCCTTCACTAGTGATTGTCAACATGCTGAGGCTTTTTACAGCCTAAACTTTTGTGTTCAGTTATAAAAGGGTCTTAAAGATCAGTGTGATTTTTCTTGCCTCCACCTTACATGTACCTCAGTACAAATCCAGTTGTGGGTTGCTATTAGTTGTACAGACCCTTGTCTCTATTCAGGCAGCAAATAACATCCATCATGCATGAGGAGGGCTCATTCACCTGCATATTTGCCACCATAACATATGCCATTGTTTGTCAACAATGACCTTCTGCAGTCCACAAGGACAAAAAGTGTATATGTAATAGATCAAGTGGACAGAAATCTTACATAAACATTGCAAATGTCATAACTCTGTGGGAAAACATTTTCATTTACCCGAGCTCTCTGCTGCTGGCCTAAAAGTCACCATACTTCAAAAGAAATATAAAAAGAGCTCCAGTATTAAAGTGTTGGCTGGGGAGTCCATTAGCAAGCTTGATCCTTCAGAATTTGGGATCATGGGTCTCATGTCCTACTCTATCTGTTGTGTTAATTCTGTTCTGCTTGCTATGTTAATATATTGTTAGCCACTGCTTGGTATCACAAAAAAATGTGATACACTTACTGCTATACCACTGCATTCCGCAGCTTTTTATCTCCACTGTGTACAACTCTTTTCCCTTCTCTGTACTAGGGTGTGGATAGATACGTGTCAGGGTATGTTTCAAAAGATTGTTTTTGCTGCAGATGAAGGAGTGTAATCTCACATACAATGCTCATGGGACTCAGAATTCTGATCTGAAGGCCTAAAATAGCTCTGCAAGCATTCAGCCAAGACAGGCGATGACTCCTTTGCCAACACAACGTGGGCAGGCCCTATGAGACATCAGAGGAGTTAAACCAAGGGCAGCCAGAGAGAATATGAGTCTCCTGCCAATACAAGGCCACTGTGGTAGATCAGTCCATGGTGTCAGGAGCAGAGGAGAAATTAGAAAGAAGGAGGATAATGCAGGAGCCCCAGAATAATTCAACAGTACTCATGGACCATAACATTGACAAGCATATTTGGCTGGTTAGAAAAGGATGTTGAATCATTAGGGACAACACTTTGGGGAAGTCAAAATTTAATATGAAATATAAATGGTTTCAGCTTAAAACTGGGACTGTACAACAGAGCCTTACTGGAAACTATTGAGTCCCTTGCTCTGTTAGGAAACACGGAATTAAAGAACAACCACAGCAACACTATAAATGGCTGGAATGCTATACACATTCTCACATTAATTTTTTGTTTTAATTTTTAATTTAATTTTTAATTTAATTTTTAAATTTAATTTAATTTTTAATTTAATTTTTAATTTTAATTTTTGTTGAGAGTCAGTTTGGTGTAGTGGTTAAGTGTGCGGACTCTAATCTGGGAGAACCGGGTTTGATTCCCCACTCCTCCACTTGCACCTGGCTGGATGACCTTGGGCAAGCCATAGCTCTGTACCAGCTGTTCTCTCAAGGACAGCTTGGGAAAGAGCTCTATCAGCCCCACCCACCTCACAGGGTGTCTGTTGTGGGGAGGGGAAGGGAAAAGGAGTTTGTAAGCCGCTCTGAGACTCCCTTGGGGAGTGGAGGGCGGGGTATAAATCCAATCTCTTCTTCTTCTTCTTCTTCTTGTTTTAGACATTTATTGGGAGCCTTTGTTGCTTTTTATTAACAGCACTAGGAATAAGGCCTGTTGTGGAAATAAATACAACGGGCTGTAAGCGAACTCGAGGCCCCTTGCATGTTGGCGTTGGGTTTGGATTCTTTTGACCCGCTCAGCCTAGAAGAAGTTGACAGGTTGCTTTTGACTGTACGCCCAACCACATGCATCCTGGATCCGTGCCCTTCCTGGCTCGTGAAAGCAGGCCACGAGGGGTTACGAGGTGCACTGAGGGAGATTATCAATCTGTCCCTCTTGCAGGGATGATTCCCGAGTGCACTCAAGGATGCGATGGTCCGCCCTCTCTTAAAAAAACCCATCTTTAGACCCAGCTGAATTGGCCAACTATCGGCCGGTGTCTAATTTGCCATATTTGGGCAAATTAATAGAGAGAGCGGTGGCGATACAACTACAGAACTTCCTTGATGATGCTTCAGTGTTAGATCCCTTCCACTCTGGCTTTCACCCGGGGTTCGGAACGGAGACTGCTCTGGTCGCGCTGACGGATGACCTCCGGAGACACCTGGATCGGGGCAGCGGGGCGGTATTGCTGCTGCTTGACCTGTCAGCGGCGTTTGACACGGTCGATCATTGGCTGCTGACCCGTCGCCTCACCAACGTGGGGATACAGGGGCTTGCTTTACAGTGGCTGGCTTCCTTTCTCCAAGGTCGGGGACAGAGGGTGGCGCTTGGGGATCAGCAGTCCCTGAGGCATCCACTAGAATGCGGGGTGCCTCAGGGGGCTGTCTTGTCCCCGATGCTTTTTAACATCTATATGCGTCCCCTTGCCCAGCTGGTATGGAGGGAGGGGTTGGGATGCCATCAGTACGCTGATGACACCCAACTCTACTTGATGTTAGGTGGCCAGTCTGGCTCTGGACCGGACGACCTTGACTGGGCATTGCACGTTGTGTCTGGTTGGCTTAGGCTGAGTAGGTTGAAGCTGAACCCGGCAAAGACGGAGGTCCTGTGCCTGGGTAAGGGCGGACCTTGGTTGGGGCTCCCACTCCCGGCATTTGACGGGGCGCCGTTGGCGCCTGCGCTGTTGGTGAGGAGCTTTGGAGTGCTCCTGGATCCCTCCTTAAATATGGAGGCCCAGGTAGCAGCCGCTGCCAAGTCAGCCTTTTTTCATCTGAGGCTGGATCGGCAGCTGGTTTCCTTCCTGGACCGTGCCGACCTGGCTACAGTGATCCATGCAACGGTCACCTCGAGGCTAGACTATTGCAATGCTCTCTACGTGGGGCTGCCCTTGTCGCTGATCCAGAGGCTGCAGCTGGTGCAGAATGCCGCAGCAAGGCTGCTGATGGGTCTCTGGAGACGGGAGCACATCCGGCCTGTGCTGGCGGCGCTGCACTGGTTGCCAATAGCGTACCGAATCCGCTTCAAGGTGCTGGTGCTTACCTTTAAAGCCCTAAATGGCCTGGGTCCAACCTACCTGAGGGACCGCCTTTACCTATATGTACCCCGGAGAGCACTACGGTCTGGGGCCCAACCCTGGCTGACTATACCTGGCCCCAGAGAAGCCAGGCTCGCTACCACGAGGGGGAGGGCTTTCTCAGTGGCGGCCCCTATCTGGTGGAATGAGCTCCTGAAGAAGATCAGGGCCCTGCGGGATTTAGTGCAGTTCTGCAGGGCCTGTAAGACGGAGCTCTTCCGCCAGGCATTTGAGTAGGGGCCGCTACTTCCACCTTCCCTTCCCCTCTGTTTTTCTCCTGCAGCATACCTATTAAAGCCTGACCGCTACTTGTACCATCTGCCACCAGTAAACAGGGGCTCCGGAGTGATTAGGATGCCGCCATCTGAATTTTTAGGACTGAGTGTTGAGCACCTTAGATTGTTAATTTGTGTTCTTGTGTGGTTTTAAATATGTTTTATATTGTTTTAATGTTTTAGTACGGTTTGGAATCCTGGAGTACCAGGTCTTGTACGCCGCTCTGAGCCTGCAATCGCAGGGAGAGCGGCTTAGAAATCAAATAAATAAACAGATAGATAGATAGATAGATAGATAGAAGGAGGCTCTGGGAGAGTGCCCTGGCCTTGGGCACTCAGCGTCAATTTGCTATGGCGACCTCAGCAGGGTATAATGACACAGAGTCCACCATTTTCTCCAGGGGAAGATCTCTGCCATCTGAAGAGCAGTTGTAATTCAGTGTGATCGCCATCCCTCCCCTCCATGAGGGAACGGGTGGTTTGGAGGGTGGTCTATGGCATTGAACCTGAGGTCCCATCCCTGCTGAAACCTCACCCTCTCCAGGGTCCACCTCTCAAACCTCCAGGAATTTCCCAACCTGGAGTTGGCAACCCTATCTCCCTCCCAGCTAACCATCAATGTATTGTTATCTGCCCCATGGCTTCAGCTTTCCATCTCCTCCCCCCTCCCTCCTAGAGAGCAGTTGGAATTCTGAGTGATCTCCAGCCCCCACCTGGAGATTGGCAACAATGGTTCCCAATGGGGACTGGCTGGCTTGGAGGGTGGAGTCTATGGCATTGTACCTGTCTGAGGTCCCACCCCTCTTCAAACCTCACCCTCTCCAGGCTCCATCCCTCAAATCTCCAAGAATGTCCCACCTGGAGTTGGCAACCCTTGCAGGACTGGTCCCAATGAGTTTTCTCCCAAAGGCCAAAATAGGTATGGAAAGGGCCTTTTACTGAAAGGACCAAACTCAGTTGCCTAGCAACAGGCAGTGAGGGGAAAGTAGGGTTGTCAGCTCTGAGTAGGGATTTCCCTACTGGATATTTGGGAGGTGAATTCTGTGGATGGCATTATTTGGGGGGGGGGGCGGAAGGACTCAGCAGGGTATAATGCTGTAGGGTCTATCCTCCAAAGCAGCCATTTTGGTGTAGTGGTTAAGTGCGCGGACTCTAATCTGGGAGACCCAGGTTTGATTCCCCACTCCTCCACTTGTACCTGCTGGATGACCTTCGGCAAGCCATAGCTCTGTACCAGCTGTTCTCTCAAGGACAGTTGTCTCAGAGCTCTCTCAGCCCTACCTACCTCATAGGGTGTCTGTTGTGGGGTGGGGAAGGGAAAGGAGTTTGTAAGCCGCTCTGAAACTCCCTTGGGTAGTGAAGGGCAGGGTATAAATCCAATCTCTTCTATCTTCTTCTTCTCCAGGGGAACTGATCTGTCATCTGGAGATCAATTGTAACAGCAAAAGATCTCCACGTCCCACCTGCAGATTGGCAACTGTAGGGGATAGTCAGCCACACAGCAGGGGGTTGAAGAGAATGCTTTGACAGCCGCTGACCCACCTCTTGAGCCAGCCAACCATGATGGAACTAAGTAGGAGAGAGAGCTGTTTTCAGAGTTTATTTTGACAGGAAAGTGGGCTAGTCCCCTCCCCCACCTCCGCTACGCTGACAGCTGTTTACTTGGTGGGGATTTTTTCCATTCTGGAAAGTGTTGCCTCAGCAAACTTGCATTGGAGGCTAACGATGGTGGGTTTTGTCCCGAGGGAATCAATCGTCGTCTGGCAAGCAGTAGCTGTGTTCACTGGAGTGAAACAACCGTCTTCTGAGGAAAGTTTTGGTGGGCGCCACTTCTGTGGGCAGGACTCAGGCAACACAACCAGTGAATAGGGACAGCTTCTGACTGACACATCATGGAGCCAACTGATTTAGGGGTGTGTAGAATGTTCAGAAAGGGCCACTCCACAACTCAATTATATATAAGGAGAGATTTTATGATATTTAAAATAGAATTTGACTTATTGTTTGAAAAGTGTACTTTTTCACCATGGAACTAATAATTTTTGTGGAACAAAACCACAGCCTTATCGATGATGTGAAAACGTATTTACCAAGCTAATCCTCACAAAATGAAGGTGAAACAGGAATTCTACTGACAGAGTTTGGAGCCATTTGAGGCATTAATGTGGGAATGTAATGATTCCTTGATTAGCCTAATCTCCTGAAGCAAGAACTGAGCCTGAAGCCCTTGTACAAATGGAATCATCCTTTGTTAAAGAAACTATATAAGATCAGAGAAAAGGGAAACACAGTATCTAAACTAGTGCATGATTTGTTACATAAAATGGAACACAATTCTTCAAGTTCCATAGAGCCATTTGGAATCCTTAGAAGCCAGCCCTACTGTTGTCCCAAGCGCCATCTAGTGTTCCACAGTCTCTATGCAGCATCAGGAATCCTTAAGAGTAGCCCCACAAAGGTTGTTCCATGAGGTGTCTACAATGTCTGAGAACACTGGTTAGGCCACAGGTTCCAAGATGTGTGTAGACTGAGGTTAACAGGTAACAAATACATGTTTGCTGTGGTGTTAAACTGGTGATCCTCACAGCAGTCATAATGTGTAGAACTGCCCACTAATTAACTACCCAGTGGGAGAGCCCTGTTTCAGTTTGATCATAGTTGCAGTCTTACAACAGGCTTCATGAAACTAGGTTGCAGGCACCAGATGAAAAAATGTCTTTCAACACCGGCTTTTGTCTGACTTTTTTTTGACTTGTGTGGGCTGGATGTGTGTGTTTTGGTGGTGGTTAACACTCTGCTAGCTGCTGTTGATGGAGTTAATTCTTGTGATGCAAGGGCCCCCAACCTTTTTGAGCCTGTAGCCACCCTTGAAATTCTGATACAGGGTGGCGGTGCAACTACAAAATGGCTGCCACAAGAGGTGGAGTCAATCACAAAAGGTCAGGAAATGAGGTCATACATAACTCTAACAGTAGCTCTTTGACATTTCAGGCAGAAGCTCTAGTCAACAGGATATCTTTTAAAGTGAACATATTGTTTAAAAATATTTTCTAGGGTTGCCAGGTCCCTTGGAGCACTCCTTGGCAGGAGATGGAGGGTATACTTATCGGGATCAGGGAGGAACACACTGGAAAATAATGTGATGTGCCTACATGACCCAGAAATGATGCAGGCATGTCAGGTGGGGCAATGCTCTGATTTTTGGGCAAAATTCAGTGGTAGAATTAGTTTCTACCATAGAGTTTTGCCCAAAAACCAGAGTGTTGCCCCCCCATGTGCCTACATAACTTCTGGGTTACATAGGCATGCCACATTAATTTCCAGCATTCCTCCTTTTGGGAGCGTCATCCCCCACCCCCCCTGGCCAGCTGGCCGGTGGCGGAGAGGTGGAGGCTGAAAGTGGGAGACCCCTGCCCCTCTCAGGGGGTCTGGCATCCCTACTTCAGACCCACAGTGAAGATCTTATGCTGTGATGGCAGCTGCTTGTTTGGATCTACACAGCCAAAGAGATCTCCAATAGCTAATAAAAAGACACCCGGCCCTGCCCACTTTTTAAAAACACTTGGTGGGCTCCAGGAAAGGTGTTAGTGATGCCATGGCACCCACAGGCATAATGTTGGCGACCCCAGAGTTAATGGGTTTCACTGTGATTCTGTTTATTTGGTTGTTATTTAATATAGCAAGATGTATTTATTTAAGCATTTATACCTTGTTTTTTGATTCAGTAGGGAGTTGGACCCAAAACAGCTTTCAACACCATTCTCCCCATCCCTAGCTAAAGCTGAGGGAGAGCGGTTTGCTACTACTTAGCAAAATTTGAACTGGGGACTTGCCTGTAGCTGTCCTGTGCCATCTGTTTGAATCTGTCTCTCATATGTTTATGCTGCCCTTCTGAAGTCAACGAACCTGGTATTCCATAGCAGATATCCTAAGCAGGTCTACTCAGAAGTAAGTTCCATTTTATTAATTAGGGCTTACTCCCAGGAAAGTGTTTTTGGAATGCAGACCATGTTATACTCACTAATTATGTGAGTCACTGCCTCAAGGTCACAGAGCAAACTTTATGGCAGAGGTGGGACCTGGATCCTGAAATCCTCAGTCCAACATGAATAATGCTGGCTAGTAATCTTTTTAGTTCTGTTTATTTATTCACTGGATTTGTGAATCACCCAACCTCTGTGAGCACAAGGCTCTGGGCTATTCACAACAGCTGTACTATGCTATAAAAGAGCAAATGCCAATTTAAAAAAAGAGGTCGGAGATTGGTCGAGCCAACCCTAAAAATATTACAGTCATACTGAAATATTAATACTAACGACTGTGGCTGTTTTGAGCATCAGTTTTGTTCATCACCCAAGAACAGCAGCCAAGCCGTATAAAAATGGCTCAGCTCAGTTTTTCATCATCTGTTAGCTTGCCCGTAATTAATATATCCCATGTACTCTGAAACCAAACAAAAGCATCTGGACTATCTTCCCTCTTGGCTGTCAAAGCAAGGGAGCAGCTGGCAGAGACCAAACAGCCTCCTTGATCAGAGAACTGACTCTCGCAGGAAAGCTGAACGGAAACATTATGGAATCGAAGCAAACTGGGTCAGACTTATTTCTAGCACTGCTCCATCCCAACAACAACAACAAAAATCTGTGATGGATTGATCCATCAGCGTTTGTTAGTACTGAACAGACCATTGCTTCGCTGACAGGTGAGGAACATTTTCAAGCAGTTACACCATGTTCCATTTCCATGCAGCAACATAGCTGGATGGGTTACTTTTCTTTCTCCTGAGAGACTACATGCAATAGCCTGTAACAAAATAAGTTATGCATGATAACAAAATAAGTTATGCATTTTACATCACCAGATGAATGAAGCATCTCTAGAGAAGCTTCATTCACCTGGTAGTGTAAAATGCATAACTTATTTTGTTATCATGAAGCAAAGAGCGTTTTATAAAAGCAACTTACTCACTATATCTAAGGCCCCTTTCACATTGCCATTTTAAACTGGTTGCTGGCTTGATTCCTTGAAAAACGACATGGGTACAAAGGTTTCAGACAGCATATTTAAATCTGTTTATAAGCCATGTCTGAAGCATTCTGCACATTTCAAATGACACTCCTTTTCCTTCCGTTTTTCGCAGCATGTTCTATTTTGGCCTTTAAAAAAATGTTCTCGCTTTTGTGCTATAGTGCTAGACCAATATAGCAATTCAGTGACAGCTGCAAACATCTGAATGCTGCCAAAATAGCATTGGATTGCTATATCGATCTACTGCTACAGTGCAGAAGTTGAAATGTTTTTAAAAAGCCTAAATAGAATGGGCTGCTAAAAGGATGGGGGGGGGGGGGGAGCAACACTTTCAGAAGCGCCACAGACATTTCAAACGCCACACTACAGTGATTCAGAAGCACACAGAACACCTGAACACAGAAGAAAGCAGGGTTTTTTTTAAGTGGCTCAGCCCCACTTTGTAAAATGCATGTGGGTTTGTTTGAAAAGGCAAATAGAATCCGTTATCAGCCAGAAACTAAAACAATTGTCTGAAATGACACACAAAAAAATCTGTTAGCAACCTTCAGCTAAAACAGATTATGGAGGCTTTTGAAAGGGGCCTTATAGTAAACTGATGTCTATACAGATGGCAGAAGTCACTCACAGATAACAGACTCTGCCTTCTTAAGGAACCATGCCCAGGTAGTGGTTAATGGGGAAATCCCTTTCAAAATAGCCTGATGAGGACTACAGATGCTCGAGAAGAGATGGAATAAGTAGCTAAGCATCTGTCAAAAGGAAAGGGGGCAGTGGAGAACTGGTCTTCCCATACCCCATAGAGCTTATAAGCATCCGGGGGGTGGAGTTGGGGAGAGGTAGGACTTAGGTCACCCAGTTATAATTTCTCTAGCAGTGAAATAGGTGGCTGAACAGTATGTCAGCTAAAGAGGCCACTCATACAGAACAGAGTGGATTCTGTATACCAAAGGGACATCTTAGGTATTCAAATGTTCTGTCATTTAACAAAGGGAAGTGACATATAATCAAAAGACTAAAAACTGCACATGTTTTCTGATATGGAATGAAGGCACCACAGTATCCTGGAACAAATTTTCAGTGAGCAGGTTATCCATTAAGCAGGAAGGGAGGCAAACAGCCATTTGCTTTCCTTCTGCCTAAGGCCCAATGGAAGAGGGAAATGGGGCTGAGTTGTGTGCCGTAAGACATAGATTTTGTGTGCAAAATTCCCCCTTCCCCCGATGCCATTTTTAAAAATTTATTTATATTTATTTATTTTTGGATTTATACCCTGTCTAGCCAGCATACGCCAGCTTTTTCTGAGCTGAAATGGCTTTGGGGTGATATTTCCCCTGCTGCACGACCTCACGTGCTGAGAGAACACAATTAGTTCATCACAACAATAAAAAGTATCTGAATTGAGAAGTATTGAGAGAATGTGAACAGTGCTCAGCTCAGTTGCCACTTAACCCCACCAACCCCTTCTGTTTAACAATTAAATGCCGCAGTATCAAGGACTTTGGACTTGTAGAAGGAATCTCATAGGATGGAATTGGAATTTATCCTAATGAGCTACTTAGAACGGTGGATACTCAAGAGTCCTCTTTAGGACCCTGACCTGGATAGCCCAGACAAGCCCAGTCTCGTCAGATCTCAAAAGCTAAGCAGGGTTGACTTCGGCAAGTACTTGGATGGGAGGCCTCCTTGGAATACCAGCAGTCAGGAGGTGGGGGCAGGCTTTATTCAGCCACCTCTCTGAATATCCTCCAGGCCCCCAGTAGGGGTCAGTCACCAGAGGTCGCCATGACTTCCAGGTGCACATACACACACACACATGAAAAATATTTAAAAATACACAAAAAAGTTCTCTTCAGGCACTGAAAGCAGTGTGATTGGCAAGAAGTATGAACCAATGCTCCCTCTAAGCTGTGGAGTCTTGTGAGCAAAAATTCTGTTTTGTGAGTTACTGGCATTAAAGTTATGAGCGAGCAATTGGGCTCCTGCATACATTAGTTTGCTCTGGAGCCCTCCTTCCTGAGCGAAGACAAAAATGTGTGAGCCGGAGGCTAAAAAATGGTGAGCTAGCTCGCACTAACTCAGCTTAGAGGGAACTCTGGTATGAACCCTCTGGATTGGCCATGCGTGATACAAATATTGAGAAGCTAGCTTTTTACCTTAGTTTGGTCAACAGAACAGTTTCGTTATCTTGTCTCTGTCTTCAGCTCACGATCTCAGGTTGGGGGAAAAATCCATTTCAGATCTGAGATCAGTTATGGTTCCTGCTCTCAGAGATTATAGCACTGATTGTTAGCCACGTTGCAAGGGAACAACTCTGTAAGCTTCCTAAATCCTGGACTAGGGTGATGACTATGCAAGCCAGCCATTATTTTATCACTGAGATAAATAAAATATGCAGGCTAAATTCCAAGATTTACTCCATGCATTAAGCTAACAAAAAGAAAACAACTTTTCCCTCAGCTGTAATATTCTCAATGCACTTCGTATCATCTGGATGAACAGATGGACTTTATGGTTCATGTAAAATGGTTCAATCAGTCAAACAGCACAAATTTCATTAATTCCCTCACAGTTCAAACGAGAGTTAAACACCCTGCGAGAACACACCATATGTGGGAATAAGAGACTTCTTGCCATTACCTCTAACCATGCAAGATACTGGGGTATGGTTCAGACATGTCAACAAACCATAGGTCATTGTTATATCCAAAGTGATAAATTGTTGTTTCTAAGTGGCTGCCAAAACAGAATCACAAACAGTAGTTTGAAGCTGGTTCGCACTAGTTTGATTGAATTATGATTTTGCATTATTTCTGAGCCATTTACAATTGTAAACCCAAAACACTTTCCCACTACGTATTAAAGTACAATTACTATCAAAACCCAGAAATACCTGCCATGTATTCTGTGCAGCGAAGAAAAGATTCAATGCAATGCCAGGTAGCAGAAATATAAACTTTACAGAGGACACAAACACAATTAGGTTTTTTTCCCCCAAACCTTTTAAATAAAACATGCTTAAAACACTAGCTCTCTTGCAATATTTTGTTTATTTAACAGTCTCGGGTAACTGACACCTCTTGCTCTGAATTATTGCATCAAAATTTCTGTGCTGAAGCAATCTTGAGTATCCTGTTAAGGTATGTATCTGTAAGCTGCAAACCTACTTTTGATTTACTGACATTCATTACAGAAATTTCATGCTCAGTGTTTTGAGCCTAGGACCCAGGGGAAAACATGAAATGGCTCAGCATTGCGAGCTTTTGTATGTAAATTGCTTTGTGTGCTGGTCAAGAACATGAGAAGGCAACCTGACACGCTGAGAGCTATGTGTTTGTCTAAAGATCCATAGACTTCCCCAGAGAAATGGCTACAACTCCTATGAGTGCAAGAATAGAGCGACAGCCATGTATAGTGGTCAGTATCAGCCTACTATCTGGGAAGTCTAGGTTCAAAATCCCGAGTCTACAAAGGAAATTTGCTAGGTGAACTTGGTCTGGACACTCCCTCTCAGCCTAATCCACATAATTGGCTTGTTATTATTCCTCATCTAAATAGTTCACATTGCTTTCCTACTGAGAAAGACTGGATCATAAGGGTATGAATACAGTGAAAAAGGGGAGGGAACCCAGTTGACCCAGGAGAGCCCAGGCATAATGAACCCAACAAAACACACACTGTAGCAAGGCACACAAAAGCTCATACCTTGAATAAAACTTTGTTGGTTTTAAAGGTGCTTTGTATTTCTCCCATGTGATTGAGGCAACTGAACAAAGCAAGGCAGGAAGAAGGGGAGGAGCCTCAGCCAATGGAGAAGAAAGGCTTGCTTTTGTCTCCTGTGCAATTGAGGCAGCCTGGCCATGATGCAAGCTCTGGGAGAAGGAGGGGGAGGAGCCTCAGCCAGTGCAGGGAACAGCCAGTGACTATCTCTCCAGTGCGATTGAGTCTAGCAAAGCAAGCTGTGATGCAGCAGCAAAATTGGAGAAGGATGAGAAGGAGGAAGAGACTGGATTCATACCTCGCCCTTCACTACCCAAAGGAGTCTCAGAGCAGCTTACAATCTCCTTTCCCTTCCCCTCCCCACAACAGACACCCTGTGAGGTAGGTGGGGCTGAGAGAGCTCTTTTGAGAATTGCCTGAGAGAACAGCTCTGAAAGAACTTGTAACTGACTCAAGGTTACACCAGCAGCTGCATGTAGAGTAGTGGGAAATCAAACCTGGTTCTCCCAGATTAGAGTCTGCGCTCCTAACCACTATACCAAACTGGCTCTCCAGAAGCAGGAGACAGCCAATTCCTTGTGGGCAGGATAGGAGCCCTCCGAGGGCCTGATGAAGCCTGCATGTTTGACACCCCTACTTTACAGCAATTGGAACATGACATACTTTAACACCTCCCCCCCCCCATTTTTATGCAATCATTATGCTCAGAAAGAAACAGGATATGGAGACACAAATGCTCTGATACAAATTCAATACAGAAACAACATTACTTGTTGATTGTACTGCCCTAACTTTCAGTGAAGGTCACTTCAGATATGACAACATTGTTAAGTATCTATCAGTGCAATCCTAAACAGAGTTGTACCATTCTAAGCCTATTGTATGTCTATGTCCTTGCACTGGATTTGCCTTATTCAATAAAGCACAATGTTTGTGAAACCTCATTTTATGTGTTGTATGTTTCCTGAAGCCCTTGAAAACAGTTGCATGGGGTAAACTAGTGTCCAGATTTGAAATGTGAATTGTGCTCAGATTCCATCCCAGTGTTGCAAGAGGGCTATCATGAGACCATGAACCAAACTAGGCCTTTAAGCATTCCTAGCATGTATAGACTGCACATGCAGAAACAATTTACATACTTCTCCTACGCTGACATATGGACAATACAAGAAATCTGTCGTATTCGAAACAGTGCTACATGTGATGGTTTAAATACTCTGTCACAGCTTTGGACCTAGTGCCAGATTTTAACAATGTATTAAGTGTTGGGAGTGACAAGTCAATCAGAGCATTGGTTCCCTGTGAGGAGTCAGCTGGTACATGTCCAGCCACCTGGCACAGAATCAACTTTTTGCACACTTTCTGCAATTTGCAACAATAGGCAAGAAGCCAGATATGGTATCTATAGTGGCAGAAAGCCAACATGCACAGTACTGTAATTTTAGGTGCTTCATAGTGGTTTAAATTAGTCCTAACTCATCTAGCCTTGTCTTGGAATCTGAAAGTGTTGACCCAGCCTTAATAATGGCATAAAATTTAAACATCACAGAGTTGTATAGGTTGTAAAAAAACAACCTAACCTTTCTGGGAAGATGGTATATTTAACAAGGGAACCAAATTTGTTAATTGGCTTTTGGATAAGGATTCATGAACTAGTGGTTTTAAGTGTTTTGGACCTCAGTGTCATTAGCTTTCATTACCCAGGTAATGAACACACGTCCCTGATGCCAAATTCAGCTTTCCACAGTGCTTTAAGATGACAAAGTTAATATGGTATTACTTAGCGTAATAGGCTTTAAGGAGCCAGAGTAAGGACAAATCAACTTAGCCAAAGGGGCGGTTGATTTCAGCTCAAAATGGAAAGAGGCAAAAAGGTCCTAAGAGGGAGTAATCTTTTCATCTTTTTCTTGCCCCAGAACACAAACAGTGGACCCTTAAAAAGATCTTGAGAATAGCCATGCCTGCAAACATGTAGCTGATGCCCCCAAGTGCTTCTAAAAAAACTTTTTACAGATACAAAGAACAGCATCATAAACCATCTCTGAAGAAACCTCTTTGTTCCTGAGATGACTAGATCTCATTTTAAACCTGCTTTTTCTGCCTAGGGAGAGCCATTTGCCCCCCTCAGATGAAGATCTGACAGGCTAGCATTTTCTTTCTAGATAACAGAATGCTTCCACTCCCATTTTGAGTTCAAATTGTACACCTAAAGGTCAAACACTAAAGGAAACAGGTGAAAAATGGAATGGAAGCTCAACAAATGAATGAAGCTGTAGGCAATAGGGATGTGCACAAAAAAAATTGGGATTTTTTTGGATTCGGATATACTGGACCCCCCAAAATTTGGGATTCCCAAAAAAACTCAAATTCCTATACCAGTATGGCATGTGGCAATGCCAGCTCAACAAATCCAAGCAAGGGGAAGGGTTGCAAACCCAACACAGCCAGCACATGTACAGAGTGTCCAGCAGAACCAGTGCTGTACAGAGCGCCCAAAGAAGGTGCCCCCATTCTCCACTATTTTCAATGGACACAAAAAAGAAAGCATTTAAGGGAAGGCACCAGGTTTTGCTGGGCACTAGTACATTGCACTGGTCCTGCTGGGCACTCTGTATGTGCACTGGCTATACTGGGCGTGGAACCCCCTTGCTTGGATTTGTTGAGCTGGCATTGCCACAGTGGCATTGGTTCTGCTGGGCACTCTGTACATGCACTAGTTCTGCTAGTCTTGCCACACACATACACCCCACCCCCCCGGCTTGGATTTGTTGAGCTGGCACTGGTTCTGCAAAAATGCCCCCCCCCCACACACACACCTTCAGCTTCTACTGCAAAGACTCTCTGGTTTATCATCAGTCCCTGCTTTTCTGCTGTTTTCCTCTCCATTGGAAATAATGGAGGATGGGAGCACCTTCTTTGGGGGCCCATAGAGCTGAACTCCCTGGTCCAATCTTTTTGAACCTTGGGGGTCTTTTGAGTAGAGGCACTAGAAGCTATGCTGAAAATTTGGTGCCTCCACGTCATGGGGATCATTGACTATAATGGTTCCCATAGGCAATAATGGAGCCAAAGGTATGTAAAGGTGTCACATTCCTTTTAAATGCATTTGTGAAGCTGCAGCTTCACCCAGACAGTGTTTAAAGGGAGTACACTCTTTAAACACAATTTAACTGCAGCCATCCTGATTTCCCAGATAACCCCAGTTTTGGGGGATTATTTGGAATTGGCTATGCACAATAGTAGAAAATACCGCCCCCCTGGTCTGGCTGAAAGAATATCCGATAAATACCCATAAGGAATTTCTGGCTATTTTTTTCGGCTCAATAGAGCCAAATGCACCCCCCTCATAGACATCTGATTGTGGTCACAGAGGTCCATAGGTTCAGTTCACGTTACCAACAGATCACCACACACAAAACGTAGACCCATATAAATAAAGCGATCAGTGTTTTTGAACTCCAGTGAAATTATCTGCTATTACATGCATGACCATAACTTCTATAAACGGTGAACAGGTAAGAAGGAACTAGCAATATACTTTTGATAAATATCACTCCCTTGTTTTTGTATTCAACACCTAGCAAGGAGGTTGCATTTGACTATATTTCAATGCCAAGGAATTATTAACTTGATAGCATTTAGAGATTTGCTGCATTCTTAAAACCCACTGACTGGGGTAAAGAGTGTTTTCCCCTTATTTTGCCTGACATTTCAGAGGACTTCTGTGTTCCAGCTCTGCAAACTAGTTACCTATAGTTGCAGCAAAAATGTAGTACTTCCTCACACCCAATTTCTTTATTGTCTCCTATTTCCCTTGTATTGTACCAAAATACTGATCACTGCTCTGAGTTAATTGCTTTTTTTTTGGCAAAGTACTTTCTCACATATACTCACAGCACAATTCGGGCAGGGGGGAGCACAGAGAGCGCTGACCAGCTGCTATGCCAGTGCTAGTGCACCTTGGAGATATGCTGGTATACTGCCTTGCTGATGTTGTGCTGATGTTGTGTGGTGGCAGAAAGCCCATGTGGAAGTGGTGAAAAGCCCTGCCAGTGCAACCCTCTGCACCAGCAGGGGAAGAGGTGGGCCCAGGTATGTGGCAGGCATTATTCAGCTCCCAAAACTGTCCAATACTGGGAACACCTCCCCCCAGAACTGGCATAAATTTACATCAACAAAAACCACAGAATAGCCCCTTAGGTACTTATGAAATGGAAACGGCAAAATGCCACCCACAAGTCCTGGCATAGCACAGGATTACTACAGCAGGAGCCAATCATACCCCTCTGCAGTGGGGGCCAAACTACCTCTCCTGCACCAATATCACAGCCCCCCCCTCCCAAGAAACCTGAGTCAGGACGCCCCATAGCATAGAAAATAGGGTAGGCGACATGGGACTCTTGTCTGTGAAATCTCTGACATGCAAACTTGGAACATGTAGCATTTCACTCTGGTGGCACTTAGCAGTTACATGCATGGGGGGGGGGGGACCAAGCCTCCTTGTCAGGTGAATAACATGTCTCATTTCAAAGCCCCTAAAGGTACCCTATCTCTGTAACTCTAATCACTGCACAAAGCATTATCTAAAAGTCTCTCTCTCTCACACACACACACAGATCCACACTAAAATCTGTTGTGTGATGACAACTAGGCCTAACCCTCCCAGGAACTCTTACACCTAGTTCCAGGCAATAAAGTCATGAACCAGGCAAATTTGACCTGTTCACAGAATATGTCATTCACACAGTGCAAATCACACCCCTCTGCAGACAAACTCTTCCAACACAAAAAATGCATTACCACGGGCCCAAATGTCTGAACTAGGTCTGCAAAGCTTTTTTCTTTTTTAAAAAAACACCAGTTTTGATATTCTTAAGGAAAAAATTGTTTTAAAGCTCTTGTTAGAAAAAAAATCCACCGGAATTGAATAATTCAATAAGATGAAGTGCCTATTGAGACTATAATTCTGTAAGTCAACTTACTTTGCCTTTAAATTGCCTCACATTTATCTCCCTAAGTAGCTATCCTACTTTTGGCTCCTCAGAGGACAGATTCTTATCTCTGGTAAGTACTTCCTGTGGAAAGGGGGGAAAAACCTTAATCCTTATTTAGCTATCTGCTTTTATATCCCTGACCATGATTCACCCTGGGAAGTATACAAGTTCAGAAAAACAAGTTAGCAGCAGAATAAAAAACAAAACTAATTATGATCTGTTTAAATGGAATTTTTTTTAACTGGTATTTAGTTCCAACACTAACAGAATTACAGTGACATCCTAAGCAGAGTTATACCCTTCTAAGCCTATACAACCAGTCAGCCTAGAACTAGATAGGAAGCAAGACCCATGTTTCTGTAGGACTATCTTGACATTTAAGGGATAACATTGACAAAGATTTTTAAAAGGTGACCAGTGCTATTAGTTTACAACAGCAAAATGTAGTCAGGCAGTGCAGCTATATTTATAGACAATATCTCTTGTATTTGATATACTGAATGACTGCTTGTATCTCTCTTGGCACTACACTGTTCCTAGTCAACCTAGTCAACCATGAGGGCCACTTCAGGGACAGACTGGAGAACAGTGTACCCCTCCTTGCATTTGCTGGCATGTCTCAAGGTTACATCGACCACTGCACCATATACAACCCTTTCATTTCCATCTGGCAACTATGGAGTAAAACAGTACCTCTACAGGATTTAGATTTGGGTCAAGGTCTGATTCCTATTATAATCTATTGGCCACCTTATTAAAATTGGTAATGAATGCCAAAGACTTTCACCACTGCTGAGTGACTAGAGTGACTTATAGCCTCATCCACAGGCTAATAATGTAGTTCTCTTGCTTTTCCCTACGTAGACCAGAATGCAGGATAGGAAGTGACATACTCTAAAAGAAAGGTGTTCTTAACCATCCAATATAAAAAGAAAATAAATGATCGTTCTAGACAGTAGCAAAAGCACTGGACCAGGAATCATAAATGGTGGCACAGGAAAGGTGTAACATAAATAGGAAATGCCCACTTATTTGGCATTTTTAAAAATTTCCATTCTTGCATAATGTGCCTTTTTAAAACAAAAGTATCACATACTAATAACTTTTTATCTCCTAAAATTTGCAACAGGAGAAATACAAGCCCGAAAATATTAGGCAAAGTCATTACAAGGAGTCCATCTCTTGCTTCACTCTGTTTCTCCAGTGACAAAAAGGTGCACCTGTTTGGAAGACTGGACCATCTGAGCAGCCCGCTCAACACCCACCACAGCAGCCAGCTTCTGGGCATCGTATTTTGAATAAAGCACTGTACAGGTCAACGTTGCTTCTTCCCCACCGTCTGCCAACTTCATCATATTGCAGACCTCACTGTAGAAATGTGGATAGGTTGGAAGCTCATAAAAAAGAAGGTTTCTGATGCCTTTAATTGTGTACCTGTATCAGAAGGGGGGGAAAACCTCGAAATAGTTAATAAAATACATTGCAGCATCAATATAACTCCTCCCCCCGAAGTTGAAAAGCTGTGCAATGATTTCCATATTGATATCCATAGAGATAGTGATATTGGAGAGTGTTTGCTACTGACATAGGGTGTGCAAGAGTACAGCTGCAATGTAGACAAGAATAAGCTTCTGCAGAGCCCTGGCCAGCAAATCCATGGGCCTAAGAATACTTAAACTGCTTCACACTAGCTATTAAATCTCATCCCTCTTCTTCACACGCCTCCTCAAAACCCACTCACCAAGCAAAGCCATTAAAAACTTTTTTCTCTTTCTGTGGTTTGTGTGCTAGCCTATTAACTGTTCCCAAGCCTGTCCTTCTGTTTTCAGGCAAAGCATCCTTTTCTCTTTCCACTTAATTTAGAGAGGTAAAACTTCTGGATAGGAACTGTTGTGATAAGAGAGATGCATAAGAGATGTGATAAGAGAATACTTTGATGAACACTCAAGGAGACCCTGATCTCAGAGAAATCATCCTTTCTCCAGGAAGGATAACCATAAACTTTTCAGACTGCGGGCTGAAAGGAGGTGAGTTTCCTTTATGGAGGAAATGCAGATGACCATTTGCCCACTTACCAAGAAGTGGCAAGACAGATGGGCTAGTTGAATGGCTAGTAGTTCTGATCTTTGGGAGTTCTGGTCACAGGGAGACTTAAGAATTTGCTCTGACAGGAAATGGTGAGTGCAACTAGTTATCTTCTCACCTGCCCCTGCTCAACTCTTGTCAGTCAGACTGCAAACAGAAAGAGGTCTATTTTGCAATGTTATATGGTTCATCTGCTACAGTCCTGTCTTAATCTAGATGAAGTCATTGGCTCTACATTATTGTGCTGGTTTAGCAAAAATTAGAGTCTCTGCCAAATCAAGCTGATTCCCCCTTCAATTCAATGATCTTTACAAGTCAATCCAAAGCTTCCAAAACAAAGACTTGCTTTAACATCTCTGATTAAACTTTATAGCTACAAGGTATAGATATGACCTCTCAGTCTGGGGCAGGTGATGCACTGTATTCTTGGTGCTTGGGGGGGGGGGGAACAGTGGGAGGGCTTCTAGTGTCCTGGCCCCACTGCTGGAACTCCTGAGGGCACCTGGTGTTTTTGGCCACTGTATGACAGAGTGTTGGACTGGATGGGCCACTGGCCTGATCCAACATTGGCTTCTCTTATGATCTTATGTAAACAAGAAGATACAATAAAAGGTTTCCATTTGGGAAATGATCTTGACTTCACTGTGCAAGATTTCTGACCAGGAAACTTTAAAAATTTAAACAGGGATGAAACTGGGCACATAAATCCCACACTCATGGAGCAATTATTTGTTTGTACATTTCATATGGATGCCTTGGTGAAAAGATTTAAATCCATAACCCCTTACTAACTACCTACTGACCATCCAGTTTAGCCTTGCTTCCTGTCACAAAACAAAATACACACCCTCATCATCTGGCAATACTGACTCATTTTCCCATGGGAAGAAAATTTATCCCAGAGAGACATTCAGAATCTGAAACATTTTAAAGCATATAATATTGTAACCTATATTTCAGGAGTCTTCTTTAAAGCAGCAAGGCTAATTATGATGTATCAGTATAAATTATTCGTTGTTATGCTACCTAAATATGCGAGATACTCTGTAAAATGAACAAGTCCCTGCAAGCTCACAATCTAAAAAAAAATATTAGTTTTACTGAAGCAAGTGTTGTGACAACCTCATTTCCCTCTTTTCCATTAGGTCTAAATCTCAAGGTCAAATTACCTTTTATAAAAGTGGAAGCGTTCTGTGAAAATTAGAAACTGCTTCTCTCCCTTTAAGAAGAAGTGCCTTGCTCTGGAAATGCCTGATTTACTTGTGTATTCACAAATGTGCATACAACTCAGGTCCTCTTTTTTGAAGTAGTTCCGAAGACGCACGTAGTCAAAATATGATGGGACGTAAATGAGGGTGTGTGACATAACTGCATCCCGATACTCAGGCAACACTTTGTCAATGAAAAATCGAAACCTGATTAAGAAAACAAATAACAGTACTCAGCACATGTAATTGGATACAAACAGGAAAGTGAATGAAACATCACTAACATATTAACAAAATTCCAAATAAAATATTATTAAGGGCCGGTGCACTGGTCATTAGCCAGAAACAGAATCTTCATGGAAAATTCACCATAGGCAAAGTCTTCAACATCTGCCATTGTGTGGAAAAAGCTCTACACTGTCACCAGATATTCCTGCCAAGTTCTGGTATGAGCATGGTGACAATCCATGCCATGGCAGTGATCCATGTGTTAAAAGGTTCTAAAAGAGTTGCTTCTGCAGTGAAGAGCACATGCTATAAGGGAACTGTTTTGATGGTCCCCACATGTCCAAAGTGAACACACATACTGATTCTTCATGTGAGAGTCAGCTCCTCCTAGAACCAACTCTGGAATCAGTTCTCAGTGCCAGGGCTCAGAAATGGCACCCAGGAGACACCCCTGCAATAATGGAAGCTGCCTTTATTTCATTACAAAGAGTTGGTTCACATATGCACAACTTGACTGCAGGATCAAGTGACGGCCAGCCAGTATGAATGAGCTAACACAGACGTAACTTTCTTATCTCCTCACCAAAGACATATCTTTTCAATGACTGCTTACACATTCAGCAGTGAGTCATCAGAACGATGTACATGCCACCACTTAAGTAACCCTAATCAGCCCTCATACAACTGGGACTGGAGAAACTGTTTCTAGAATATGATTTTCAGATCAACTTTATACAGTGCCACCAATTTTAAACACTGGCCATTACACAAAGATGTGAGTTCTGCGCATATGGAAACTGAAGGTCAAAAAAGGTTCAGAGAGGCAAACAGGAAAGATTTCTATGACATATCAGAAGCAAAAGATTCAGGATCTTGCCGGGAGATCATGTAGCATGAAGCAATGCAAAAATGATGGAAGTAAGCTTTAAATTAAGAATTAAACATATCCTTTTGCCAGTGCACTACACTCTGCTGACTGCAACATCTGAAGTTGTCAGTAAATGGCTTGGTGTCCATTTACCTTGCATCGATTACAGAAACAGAATTTTCAGCTTCTAGTTTCCGAAAAACATGAGGAAGCTGCACGACGACATGACTGACAGAACCTACCAAGGGTACGTTCCTTATTGCTACCTGTAAGAAACAATTGGAACAGTGAAACAAAAACATTAGACTACGAGTTTACAACTATCACCAGCTCTTGATTAAGAACAGAGATGTTGCCTGCTTGAACCAGATCAGACTAATCCAGTCCAGAAATTTATTTCACAGGATGGCCACTAGATGCCCAAGAAACAGATGAACTATGCAACCATCACTGCTTATCCTCAGCATCTGGTATTTAGGGTCATACTACTTGTGAACATGGAAGTTTAATAAATCAATCAATCAATCAATCAATCAATCAATCCAGTGGCTCCAGCATGCACGTGTATACCTTGAAAAACACAGGACTGTCCTCATCACTTTCATAATGGGAAAATACGTGTGTCACATCCAAACCATTCCGCCACACTGATATGAATGGTACTGTCGCTATTTATGCAAGAACATGGAAAACCACTTTATATAATTTATTGATGGGTTACAAAAAATGCTATTTTCCTCTCCCCTTTTTCTTTTGGCTTACTTATGTGATGAAACTGTTATATGTTTGAGGTAGTGGTTGGATGTTGGGGGTATATCTGGTTGACACATGTAAACGGTTTCAAGGCTTATAAGAAGAGCAGGATATGCATATTTTAAATATATTTAAATTGGTTATTACATTATTCAACTGGATTTTTTAAAGCCGAACACAGTTCTGAATAAATAGACCATCTGGGGAAGTTTCAATATTCCTATACCAGCACCTATTTTTCATCACTTTTTCAGAAGGGATGGAAAGTGGCAGGCCAGAGTCACCAGTTACCCAAAGTGGGCCATCGGTGGCAGAAGAAGACATAAGTAATGACTACTGGAAGGGGACAGCAACTGCCTGCAGCCAGCTTAATGGGAAACAAACATTTTGAGATGGAAGGATTTAGCATACATGTAAGACTAAGTATTTTGAATGGTGCAAGGCCAACAAACCTCCTTCAGTTCTACAAAAGACTTACTAGCATGTTCACAAACTAACCTGTCCCCGGTAATTCAAGCAGTGCTTATTGAAGATAGAGTTGATCTGTGGATCCTGAAGGGCTCCAAACAGCAATGTCTGCCGATAATGCTTGGACCAGTTATTCAGACTGAACATCCGCACCCTTGAGAAATCCACCCCATGAGACTCCAAAGGCAACAGGTTGATGTGGGCCAGGAGGTGCTGTGGACGTATATTGAAGGGAAGGTGTGCGCATTATTCAACTTGTAGAAAAAGGAGAACTGCCGGGAGTGGGTGGGGGAGACCCAAGTAAATTCACAATTGGATGGCCTAAATATATATTGACCCTACCTCCATCTTTTTAACTGGGTTAAACTTGTACCTTTAACGTTGTCGCTAGGAAGTTTTCGTTGCTTTCTCAGGACTCACTTCTTAAAATCTCACATTACGGCATTTGAGAGCCGGTATTTAACTATCAGAACAGGACGTGCTAGTACAAGAATTTATAGCTATGTTGCTTTAATAAAACTGCACTTTGGACAAGCCAATGTTACCCTTAGAAAGCTTAAAAATAAAGTATCTTGCTGGTTTTACTGTTCTAGAAGTAATAAAACAGTATTGACAAACAGATCATGAGGCATTTAGAAAGCAATGTGAACATCACATATATTTCCAATAGCATCATCTTGTGCTGCTTTGTATGTACGCCAATATGTAACTGCATACTGAAAAACCTCCCCTACCATTTTTGAAAAGATAAGCCTGCCTGGGTTAGCCTGCTTCTGTTGCTCCCACATCATCTGTTTTGGCCTTTATAGTCCTTAGAGGCAGAGACCTGTCTGTCTGCTTTTCCATACTGAACTCTGTAAGATGCCATATACTAATGAGAAACCTTGCCCCCAGAAGATGGCTCAGTTGCTATTTTCTCAGTATCTAAAAACAGTGACTGACGACCTTCATCTTGAAGAATATACACATGGGGCAAAAACCTAATAACATGCAACCTGTTTGTTCAAATCAAACTGTTGTCCTTTCTGAAGCTAAAATCGACTTTCTGTTTGTTGTATTATACATGTAATTAACCATATTCACAAAATGAAATGCCAAAAAAAAGGGAATAGTCATTACCAAAACATGCTCCCAATTTTGCATCAGATAAATGTCAACTTCATCAATTATAAGCATTTCTACTGATGAAAGGAAATCGTGATCTCTCTTCTTTTCCCCCTCAGCTCCAATAACAGTCCTTAGGCCAAGAGGAGACGCAATGATGACATCAGAAGAATAAAATGGTGCATACAGTCGCATACTCTTCTGAAGAACAGCAACACCTGCCCCAGACACACAGAAACACCGTTACATCATCAATCCCACCAAAAAACAGTTTTTGTTTATGTACCCAGGAAGGCTTTATTATCCTCCCCCAACATTTTCCACACAGGTACTCTACTTGGTTGGATAGGAATTAGTTCCATTCCTAACCAATTCCACTTAATTAACAAAAGTGTACGTGATGCCATTTCTGCACCAAGGTCATTTAGCCACACACAACTGCAGGATCAATAAAGCAGCAAAAAAAGTTACTAGATAACAACAACTGGAACAAAAGCCTTATACCAACCAGGCCCAATCCCATCCCTTAAACTATGGCTTATTTTTCCCTGCACCTGGTGACCATCTGTCAATTCAGCATGGAATGTATACAACCACCCAGGGAACCAGTCCTATGCAGCATCCACCCATGTAGTATGAAAAACTGTAAACATGCCCCAGCTGGTGAAGTCTGTTTTACCTCAGGTCTAGATGCTACATATGAGTAGCCTCCTATGGAAGCTGCATGGACCTCTAGTTAGTTGCTAAATAAATGTCCATCACTAAAAGCCCACTGTACACGCCCACTCTTTGTTCCCTCACATCTTTCTAATAAGACATATGGTGCTATAGGGCTCAGAGCAGCAACCATGTGCTTTCTTAGTGAGCTCAAGGATATAAACAATAAATCTGTTTGATTCGGACCATGAACTTTGTTTGCTGGGCTTTCACTCTGGGACTAAAACACCCACATGCCATCTTATTTTACTATCGATATATGACTGCATAACAACAGAATGTCAACACTTCAGTTTTCCTTCTAAAAGAGTCTAACCTGAAGGGCATAGTTGGCTGTAACAGAGGGAGAAAAAGTGGCTCAGAGCCCTGAGCCCACCAGACACTGCCCCAGCCGGTGACAAGTGTGCAAAAATCCCACTGAGGAAGACTGTGGGTCTTCAGCCAAGAAACTCACTGGCTGAGCCCCTCTGCCTAGCTGTAGCAGAAGGGTAGGTGCCTCAGCAGGCCCATAGCTATAGTGGGGCATCTCGGGGCTGCCCCCCCTTACTGCCCAGGCTTCCTGACTTTTTGCCGAGCTGGGTGGAGACCACTGCCACCACCGAGAAGCTCACAGCCAGTTTGGTGTAGTGGTTAGGAGTGCGGACTCTAATCTGGGAGAACCGGGTTTGATTCCCTAGTTCTCCACATACAGCTCCTGGCATGACCTTGGGTCAATCATTAGTTCTTTCAGAGCTGTTCTCTCAAGGGCAGTTCTCGAAAGAACTCTCTCAGCCCCGCCTACCTCACAGGGTGTCTGTTGTGGGGAGGGGAAGGGAAAGGAGATTGTAAGCCACTCTGAGTGAACAGTGGGGTATAAATCTATCTCTTCTTCCCTGCTATCAACAGCAGGAGTGCCAGCCAAAAGGGGAGTGGGCACTGGCGGAAGGGATGCATGCGTGCCAGGTCTGACTCTCCTTGCTCGCCACTCAGCTCTGATGAGGACAGAGGCAGACTTGCTGGGCTGGGCAGGTGGCTGGCTGGCAAGGCAATGAGGCTAGGTGTGCTGGGCTGGGTAAGCGTGTCGCTGTTGCTGCTGCACACATGGCCCCAGGTAAGGCCGGGTGGCTGGGGACCCCAGTGGGCCAGCCCTGTGTGAGGCTGGTGCAGGGACAGAGATGTGGCACAGTTGGGCTCCAGGGAATGTAGTTTCGGGGGGGGGGGGAGAAACGTGCTGCTCTTCCTCCCTTCATGGCACTTGGAGCTCCATTTCAGGCTGTGGGGTGAGGGGGGCTCAACCCTTCGCGATGCCTCTCCCTTGGTGGCTTGCATGAGAGACTGGCAGCTTCTATTGGATGTTCCCAGGCTTATTTAAAGGCCCCCTGGATTGAAAAATGGGAGAATGGGAGCTCTCTTGCTGGCAGCCAGAGCTGCCTGCCAATCTTTAGAGGGCCACTATAGGTGTTTCCAGGGCTGCAGAAGTCCACTTCCCCGTTGCTTTGACAATTAATTCACTGGCACCAGCGTGTTTGGCTCACCACAAAAAACATGGTGGTTTGTGGGTGGTTCATGACAGAAGCAGTCTTATGAGCTGAGGCCTCATGAGCCCGCCATGTTCGTGATGAAATAAGGTTTATGGCAAGGTTCGTGCCCATCCCTAATGAAGACAGTAATGATAATGAAGCAATGCTTGCCTCCCACTGCTTGTTACCCACTGCCTTTCATGGCACAATATTTTCAAGTAATATTAACTCTGAAGACTGCCTTTTCATAGGAGTTCCAGGCATCAAGCCACAGGCAAATTCTCTGCATAACATGCTGACAAAGCAGCATGAAATTGCAATTTCTGAAATAGTCTTGACATTTTCTGCTCAGCCAACATTCAGAATTTTCCTCATACACATGAGAGCTCTGCTGGAAATGGCAGGCATTCTAATAACAGTTATCATTTTGCAAAACAATGGGGGCTCACAGTATTTTTTGGCAGTGATTCCCCTGCCCACACCCCAGATAAATGGCTACAGGGCAAACCAATTGTCTTACTACTGCAATCTAATTTAATTTTGTTTTCTTACACTACTACTGGGATCATTTTGAGATATTACTTGAAAAAATGTATCTTGGGACCAAACAGTTCCAGAACAACAACCAGTATCACCACCCAGTGCATTCAACAATGTTTATTAAAATGACAACTGCAGCGTTCTACTGCATGATGTACATCAAGATTTGGAAACTACATCTAAACACATAAAGCTGACTCAATTCACTTGTCTATCCAGCTCATTATGGTCCACTTTGACTGACAGTGTCTCAGAGAAGGATCTTTCCAATGTGGTACAAAGAACCTTTAAGTAAACATGCCAAGGACTGTGTCTTTTGCATGTCAAAGATGTGGTCTACCACTGAGCTATGGCCTCTCCTATCCACTGCCCAGTTCTCCAGCTACCTTCCATTCTTTCCACCATTCATTCCATCTTTCCTAAGTAGTAGTTGGGCTATGGGAGAGGCAAGCAAAGTGGTAGCTAGAAGGGGGCAGAGCCACATGAAACTGGAGTGTGCCACAGAGTCCTTTATACCACAGCAAAAGACTTCAGGGCAAGTCTTTACTTTGTGTAGGGCTGTCATTGACACCTGCTTTGCAGCTCTCACATTTTCACTTTTGACTCCTGAGATGCTAGGGCATAACCCAACTTCACACAAGCTACCAGTGCCAACTGGATCAAAGGCCATGCAAGCCAGAGCCTCACCCTCCACTTCAGACCCAGCCAGCAGCCATGCAGTGAAACTGAATGTTGGATCCTCCTTTGGAGGCAACACAGGAATTTCTGGAGTGCTCCATGTACTTTTCTTCTACTGTCTGTCAAGTGGCTGGACAGTACTGGGGAAGGAGAGTAATAAACCTAGCCCTCCTCCTTCCGGTGGTAGAAAGTTCTGTCAAGTCACAGCTGACTTATGGCAACCCCACAGGGTTTTCAAGGCAAGAGACGTTCAGAGGTGGTTTGTAATTGTCTGCCTCCGCATCATGGCCCTGGTATTCCCTGGAGATCCCCCATCCAACAGTAGCCAGGGTGGACCCAGCTTAGCTTCCAAGATGTGATGAGACTGGGCTAGCCTGGGCTATCCTCTTCCTGCCCCCATGCAAAGTGGCCCATAGCTAGAATTTTAGCCCTCCAGGGCCAAACATATGAAGCAACCTTATACCAAGTCAAACCATCTAGTTCAGCATTGCTGACTTTGGCACCAACTCTCTAGAGCCTCAGGCAAAGAAAGGTGTTTCCCATCACCAGCTGCCTAAGCTCCTTTGACAAGCAGGATCAAGGATGAAACCAGGAACTTCTGTATGCAAAGCCCATGCTCTCCCACTGAGCTCCAAGTACAGTGGGTGTGGAATTACTGTACATCCACTGTAACTCTAGGGCAGGTGGCTAAGAGATTTAGGATTAGACCACAACTATATAAAGGGCTGTCTCCCCTATACTGAATCTGTAATCCAAAACCAAAACTGTCTGACATATATCCAGCCTGTACAATCTAACCCATGCTGTGCATTTGTCACAATGCTACAGTTATAAGTAAGCACCGAGTCAGCCTAGATCAGACAGTTTTCCTGTGCTGTATGTATTCCTTTTAAAATAGGATTTATCTATCAGGTTGCCCAAACCTGAGGGTTTGCACTACTGTAAACAGTTACAGCATCTTTAGACATACATTCCTAAACAGAAATCACTTCTGTTTAGGAATATTCAGGAACTTAATAAGTAAAAAGTAAAACATGAAAATTGATCACATTAATTGTTTGCTGCACCAGGCATGGATGCATAGTGTACACTGGATGCATAATATATGTTTATGTGGGGGAATACATTTATAGTATAAACATGGCTTGAACAAAAATTTCTATACAGAAATGATTCTGTAGGAATTTTGCTATATATGAAGTCCTAAAAGCCCAAAACAAGAAGAGACATTCTAAGAAAGCCCAAACCCATGAAAAGAATCAACCCAAGCAGACATTTTGAACATTACATCATATTTTTTAAAACCACATCACATCTTTTTAAAGCGAAGAGTATGTGGAGCAGCGGTCAGACTATCAGAGACCTCGGAGACCCATGTTCAAATCTCCACTCAGCCATAATGCTCAGTGAGTGATTTGGACCAATGACTCTCTCTCAGATTAATCTACCTTAAAGGGTTGCTGAGGACAAAACTGGAGGGAAGGGGACAGAACCACACAGGATGTTCTTGGAAGACTTGGCAGGACAAAAATGGGCAACAAACAAACAAACAAACCCAGGCACAGAATTGTCAGTACCTATCCTGAAGTGGTCATCAATGTTTCCAGCAAAGACAGCTTCATAGTCTTCTGGCCTTTTCAGATTTGGAGGTTTCTCTTCTGGATTTGAACCAAACTCCCCCTTAAACCGCTTTTTGTTACTCACATCAATTTTTGTTTTACTAGCAGATTCAAGGAGGCCAATGAAAACTTGCACCACACGTAAAGCAGACTCACGGAAGGGCACCACTATCAGCACCTAAATAGAGAAAAGAAAAATGAAAACAGGATTCCATTTGTGCAAGAAGCTCCCACTGAAAGAAAGGAAGACAAATTCCATCAAAAGCACAGAAACACAAAGTTTGGTGCACTGCAAGTATTTTGGTTTCATTTTTAAAAAACTGCTGTTAAGACCAAACTGTTGTGAAAGAAACCACTGATGTACCCTTCAGCTAGCTTCAGCTGACCGGACATCCCCAACAAAATTCAGAACATTACCTGTGTGGCTTCTCGGTGGCCAACTCTTAAGGCCACAACTCCTCAGACATAATCATGGCTACTTGTAGTTTGTAGCTGAGTATTACTAAGAACCTCTAGGACAAGACACAGACTGTTGTCAAAGAGGATCACACAGGTTCAAAGAAGGATTTAGGTTTCTGAGGAGCAGGTTGAGGACAACCAAGACGAGGTGTCAACATCTGTGAGTGAAATCACACAGCTGGGTTATCTATAGTGTTTGGTCCTGAAATATGCCAAGCATCTCCACTCCAAAGCCAACATGTTATAGCTGAGTGGTTTTATAATTCCACACTTTGTCAGGTGTTCATAGATCACTTTGAAAGAGATATTTGCTGTGAGCTGCCTACTAAGTTTCACAGCAAGATCTATACAATGACTCTACATTTAGCAAACCTCCTCACCTTTGGTCTTGTGAGTCCTTGGTCCCTGAATCCATCATCCTCAACATCTTGCTTTTGGTCCCTTCGTTTGGCATTGTTGCTGAGCACCTGAGCATTTGCCTTCAGGATGTGGTTCATGGCATGCAGGCAGTAAACATGACGAATTTCTTCCCCGTTTTTTAAAGCAGTCCTCTCTGGGTAGAACAAGTCCTTGTATGAATTCATAATGCAGAAGAGTTCCTTTTGCAGTGGGGTAAATGGCTGATCTTCTGATTTAGGTTGTTTGGAAAGGAACAGGCTGTTCACTTTTGGCCAAGTGATTTCTAAAGGCCTGTGCAAATGAAGGTGTTTCACACTGACTACTTTATCAGGCTTAATCATTCCAAACTTCTCGAAGGTGCAAGAGAACACTACCTGACCCAGCACTGGCCACTAAAAGAGAAAAATGCAGTAAAGTTAAAAACACGATGACTTCCATTCCCTCACACAATCGCTATGAAGGTCTTTACTTCTCATCTTTTACCAAATGATAAAAAAGGTCTAAGAGCACCAGACTGCACAGCACAGCCATGGAAATATTTAAAACGGAACTGATTCACAAGACCTGAAGAACAATTCCAAAATACAACAGCAAACTTGGGATTCAAATCAGTGCATTATCACCTTGACCTGGCTGGTAGATTTGGAACGTGCCAGAATTTTATCTACATCTTTTTTGTTTAGTTCTTCATCCATGTGGTGCTTAAATGGATCTGTGGAAAGAGACAAAAAGCATATTTTATTTATTTGGGGAAATGTGCATGCTGTCTTTCCAGAGACCTGCTCGAGAAGGCTCACAAGATAAATACAATAAAATACTAAAAACTACAATGTAACAATTCAGTATTTTAAAAACAAACAAGGAGCATAAAAACAGTATTCAGCAACCTAAAATGTTATCCGTAAAACAGTCTTTGGGCCGGAAGCAGACCATAAAAACAGCTAAGGAAGATGGAACCCCCTCATTTAAAAGCCTGAATAAAAAGACAGGTTGTGGCCTGGGTGAGGTGCAACCACTAAAAAAGTCTGGCCTCTGCAGGTGGGAACACCAAGAGCGGGGTTTTTGGAAGAGCACCTTTATTGGCAGGCTAGACAGTAAAAATGGTATTTAAAGAAGACTAAAAACAAAACATTTTCCCATTCAACTGCATGTTACAAAAAGCATTTCAACACTCTTAAAAAGGCAACAGAAATCGGTTACAACTGTTGTAACAAATTCAGGTGAGCAATACAAAGTTTGAGTCCAGTGGCACCTTTAAGACCAACAGAGTTTAATTCTGGGTATAGGCTTTCATGTGCATGCACACTTCTTCATGTGCATGTACACAAAAACTTATACCCAGAATTAAACTCTGTTGGTCTTAAAGTGGCCATAGGATTCAAACTTTGTTTAACAGCCATAACACTAATAGTAGTATAGGACAGGGGTGCTGGTGGTGGAGTGCAAATGTTATGCTGAGAGTGACCTGGCCTTCTTAGCCTAAAGTAGTTTACCTGTTACTGGATTGTTTTCTGGCTGCTCAAATCACAGAAATTTGACCTCACACGCATTACAATCTCTTCCCCTCCTGCTATTTGAATAACAGGCAAACTGAACATTTATTTACCTATTTAGGACATTTCTGTGCCTTCTCACCAGGAAACCTGAACCTTGAGCCACCCGGACAAACATGATAGCATGAAGCCAGTATAACTGGAGAGCACACTTCTCAGTTGTCACTGAAGCTCTTAGTTTTATACCACTGCTGATCAGGCAGCTTGCTGAGGACCTACGTATCTTAGAAACTATTTCATTTCCAGCATCTTGTTGCAATTGGTACAAACAACCGAAAAATGGCAAAGCTCACACAGGGGCAGAATCAGTGCTCTTTCCTCAGAGCAGAAACTCTTTTTCTGAAACATCCTCTGGAAGAAATGCAAGACGTGCATTGACCAGACAGAGGGTTCTTTTCTTGGGATAACTGAATTGTAATGTACATTGCAAATAGATTACTTTTTAGCATTCGAATCAGGATGCATAGTTTTAATACCAGCAAATGAAACGCAACCTACCACACTGTGGCCTGACAGGTGTTTGAGAAACCCCACCCCCCCTTGTGTGCAGTCCCCAAGCATGCTTTAAAAACAGGAGGCTGAACATCGCCTTTACTGGGCTGCCACATATACATCAGGTAGGCTGTGGGTGGCTTGGTGAGTCTTAAGCTATGCAGACCTGGTGTCAAGGAAGAACCAGGCCTGTTATTATACACATTAACCCTTCAGGGGAGGCAAGAATGCTGCTTCGCCCCACCTCTGGCTTAAAATATTTACATACAACCTCCTTAACAAACACTCTGGCAGAGTTACCTTTTGCAGCTTCTGCAGAAGAACAGCTTTCTTTCTGGTCTGCACTCTCTTCTTCTATAAAATTGGTTTCCAGGCTAAACTCAGATTCATGTTTCTTATCTGTGAATTCTTCATCCTTTAGGTTACTAGAAATACCTGCATCTCCAAGTTCTTCTTGGCTAGATTTTTGTGCTGCTTCTTCTTTATCTATGACAAATCCAGAAGAAAAATAGTGACGGGTTGTGTGTTTCTATCAACCAATTTACTCTCGGGTTCTACAGAACATTGCTCTTCTTAAGCTACAGTGTTACACCTCCATCCTACACAAGCTTATGGCCGATGACTGTACGGCAGTTGAGTAAGGATGAATTGTAGAGCCATCATAGTCTTTCTAACATAGTACATGCAAAAAGAAGAAAACCAGAGTCCAGCTCTTGGGCAGCTGGCTTACAAGGAATACTACTAAAAGGCCATGACAGCAACAAGAAAGACTGCTTGTTTTATTTATTTATTTCATTGGTACCCCACATTTCTCCCCAATGGGAATCCAGAACAGCTTGCATCACAAGAATGGCCACACTTGACCAGCACTGGCACAACAACAGCTTTTCTCTCCACTCCACTTGTGAAGTGTTCCCAGCCATAAGAGCTAGCATAACTTTGTATCCTCTCCTAGCAACAAAGGGCTGGAAGGAAAACTTGCTGTGTGGAGGGCTTTGCCGCTCTCGACTGGTATAAATACATAAATCATGGAAGTATCCTTAAGATATACCATGTATCCTTAAGAGAAATCATGTAAGAAAAGGATTTTCCAGCTAAGGATCTGAAAACACCCCCTTTTCCTTCTAGTTGAGCACATCGAACCTGCAGAAGGAGATTAAGGCAGGTTATCTGAACTACGTATTGGGTACATGTGAAGTTCTTCCTTTTAAGCCATTTTTTCCCTCTTATACAGATGTCTCCCACTTGTTGCAGAGAAATCCAAATGATTTCTGAGATGAACAAGTTGTCCCCTGGCCTCAGAGAATTCTTGGGAGCCTTCCTTCTGCCAGCCTACATGAGGCAAACTTACTCAAGCATTAAAGGCATATAGCACTGAACACAATAGGTTTTCATACCACAAATATCCAACAACAAGAACAGGACCCCACAAAAATATGAAAAATATGGAATGATCAATGCAATTACTGGTAATAATAGCTACTATAAGCCATAAAACCATGGACTGATCATCCAGCTCGGGTTCAGCTAACCGGCTCTTGATAGGGCACCACTGGCATCATTGCAGTCCATCAGGAGCTTGGGTGTGATCCTGGATGCTTCTCTTAATATGGAAGACCTGGTCACACATACAGCCAGACTGGCATTTTCCCATATACGCCAAGCCTGGCAGCTGGCCCCTTTCTTGTGGCGCTCTGACCTGGCCACAGTAATGTCTGCGATGGTCATCTCCAGGCTAGACTACTGTAACTTGCTCTATGCTACCCTATCCTTGAGACTGACCCAGAAGCTCCAGCTGATCCAGAATGCAGTGGCACGTGTCCTAACAGGGACACTGCGGACTGCACTTATTTGACCTGTGCTGTGTCAGCTGCACTGGCTTCCTGTGGCACACCAAGTCAAGTTCAAGGTTTTGCTTCTGACCTTTAAGGCCTTGAGTGATCTGCGACCAATGTATTGGTGGGATCGCATTACGCTCCTCAAAGAATAACTTGTTGGTGGTCCCCAGTCCGAGATATCCAGCTGTCCTCAACCAAGATCTTCTCGGCCCTGACCTAGTAGAACTCTCTGCCAAATAACATCAGGGCCCTGTGGGATCTTATGCAATTCTGTAGGACCTGTAAGGCACAGATGTTCTGTCAGGTGTTTGGTTGAGGACAGTGGCCGTTTACATCATGGCTGGCACCCTACCTGGACCCCCATCCCTTGTGGAGTCTTCTCCCTCCCCCATGCTTGCAAAGTATTCACAAACCAGATATGAGTAGGGACCACAAAAATATTGCTACTTGTTTTTAACTATTGTATAATATGTTGGATATGGTTTTACGGTTTTAAATCTGTACATCACCTAGAGCCCTATATTTGTGGGGATTAGGTGATCCACAAATATAATGTAATATAACGTAATAATAAAAACAAACCAAAATATGATATGAATACAATCAGTTACCTGATTCTTGGTCAGGAACATCGGCATTACTATCTTCATCCCCTGTTTCTCCCTCATCTTGGAACCTTTCAGTGTCAGTTTCTATCGGATCCTCAACATTTCCTTCTTCGGAGTCATCATCATCATCTTCCTCACTGTCTGAATGTGGAGCAGCTTTTAATGTGGCCAGTAACTTGTGATACACAGAGACCTGTTCTGAATCACTCTCTGCATCACTTTCTGAGCCAGATGGCTCAGAATTGTCAGACTAAAAATAGAAAAGAAAAATCTCTTACTTCACATATATAGCATATGAAGTGCCTCACACCAAGTCAGACCATTGGCACATTCAGCTTGCTATTCTTTGCAGCCAGGCTCCCAACCCGAGACACTGCTACCCGAGATAATTGTAACTGGTGGAGCCAGGATTAATATATATATATATATATATATTCATTTTCAATAGGAACAAAATCAAAATCTTTTCAGAGGATTTTCTTACATAATACAAATTACAAACTACATAGATAACTCTAGGATTTGAACCATGGATACAGACAAGGGATGGGCACAAACCCCCAAAACAAACCCTGGTTCAAGCACAAACCAGGCAAGTTCATGGTTCACAAACCAGGGGTTTGGGAGAATGTGTCTCCCATGATCCGCCCATGAACCTCCATGTTTTTCATGGAGGTTTGTGGGAGACACATTCTTGGAATCTGAAGGCATTTAAATGCCTTCACAATTTAATTCCCAGTCTGGCGGACCACCTGGAGGTGAGCCTCGAAGGCATTTAAATGCTGTTGGAGCTTACTTACATTTTATCTTCACAACAACCCTGGGTGAGGCAAAGTGTGATTAGCCCAAGGAGACCCAGTGAGCTTCCATAGCACACGGGGAGATTTAAACCTGGGTCTCCCAGATCCTAGTCTGAAACTCTAACCACTACACCCCATTGGTTTTTGTGGAATGACTGCTTTTGAACAATAGCAAGCAGCTCAACCCAGGTGTGTCATGTAAGGGAGCTTTCACAAATACTGATTAATGCATTTTCAATCCACTTTCAGTGAACTTTAGCAATTTGTTTGCAAATGGATTTTGCCATTTCAAACAGTAAAATACAGTGGCAAAGTGGACTGAAAGTATAGGTGTGAGAGTGCCAGGTCAGGTAGTAGCAAACTGCCCAGTGGTTGCAGCTGGGGCCTGGCCCCATAAATCCTTCCTCAAAGCTCAAAACAGCCCTGGAAAGGGCCCTGTCCCTTCCCTTTTGCTGACAGAAACCAAGGCTTGAAAGCTGACAATACAATGTGGTTGCCTAGAAAAAGCCACTGAGGGGCATTTGTTTTTAAAAGGTATAAGCTGGGGCTTTTTCAGATTTGTAGAAAGATCTGTCTTGTCAGTTCAAGGCTCCAATCTCTTGTTTTAAATACCCACAAATTTGGCAGTGTTGAGACCCTGCTTAGGAGTGAGCTGAAAGCGCATTTTACAATGTGTACTTTTCTCCTGTTAAAGTCTTGAATAGGTGCTGGAGAAGGTAAAGGGATGGATGAGGGCCAATAAACTGAAGCTCCATCCATCTGTTGGTCAATGGAGAAGCTGCTTGGGGACTGTGGAGTCAACCTATCCTAGAGGCAGTTGTGCTCCCCTGAAGGAGCAGGTGTCTAGCTCAGCATGCTACTGGATCCTGGATTACAGTTGGAGGTTCAAGTCTCGTCTGCGGCATATAGCATCTTTTATCAGTTCTAGCTGGTTCACCAACTACAATCATTCTTCAAAAGCATGGTCTGGCCATGGTGATCCATATTCTGATCACATCCAAGTTTGATTATTATAATGCAGTCTATGTAGGGATGCCTTTGAAAATGGTCTAGATGCTTCAACTGGTTCAAAATGGGTTGGCCAGGCTACTGTCCTGGATTGGCTATAGAGATCGTATCACCTCTATGCTAAAAGATGTGCCCTGGTTACCCATCTGTTTCCTGGCACAATTCAAAGTGTTGGATCTTACCTTTAAAGCCCTAAATGGCTTGAGACCAGGATACTTAGAGAACCATCTCCTTCCATACTATCCAACCATACTATCCAACCAGTTAAAATATGCCTCTCAAGCCCTGTTCTCTGTGCTCCTGCCTTTAGAGGAGACGCAGGCAATGAACAGAGACAAGGCACTTTCTACAGCAGCACCATGCCTAGAGTTGTAAAATTTCCCAACATTTTAAAGCCATGGAAAAACAATTCCTCCACCCTCCTTTTTTTGAGAAATAAATTAAAATTTGGGGAATAATTAAAATATATGCAACTCTTACTGTCCTATCAAACCTAAACTAATTTTATTGCTTTAACAACATAAAATGCATCATTTATAAGGTATTGGGCATATAAAGTTGCAATATTTGACATATCTATGAAATTTAAAAGTGATAAATGCCTTAGTTTTCTGCAAGCAAAACTGCAAATATCCCTAATACCTGAGAGAAAAATGCAAGCTCATGCACCTTATGCTAACTGAAAATTAGAAGAAGAAGAAGAAGAGGAGATTGGATTTATACCCTTCCCTTTTCTACCCAAGGGAGTCTCAGAGCGGCTTACAATCTCCTGTCCCTTCCCCTCCCCACAACAGACACCCTGTGAGGTAGGTGGGGCTGAGAGAGCTCTGACAGAAACTGCTCTTTTTCAAGGACAGCTATGCCAGAACTATGGCTTGCCCAAGGTGCACGTGGAGGAGTGGGGAATCAAACCTGGTTCTCCCAGATTAGAGTCTGCTCACTTAACCACTACACCAAATTGGCTAGGAAAAACAAGACGTAAAAACATAAAATACAAGCTTTGTAGCAGATAACAAAATATATTATGAAGCTACAATTATTAAGCTATGAATACAGTTATATATTGAATTCAAAATAAATTGACTCTTAGCTTTCAGTAATTGTATATGCACAGCTAGGTATAGTTCCAGCTAGATGCTGTTTTCTTCCTTCTCTAGCTACTGGGAATAGACAGCTCAGTTCTCAATGAAACTTTCAGAGTTTTTCTCAGAGGCTTCAATGCAGTTTCTGTCCCACCTCATTCTGATCTATTTTCCCTCCAGCAGGTAGGGCAATAAGCTACTCATTACCCACCCTGTGGATATATGTGTCACAGTGGTTTGAGGGAGAGCTGAAAAGGTCAACCACAAGGGAAGAGTTGGGTCAAAAAGACAACAGGAGGCATGCAACAGTTGAGAAGTGATGAAAGCCCTGGATGCTCCCCTCATGAAGGTTAGGTATTCTTCTAGGTGAAGAAATGTGTCTTGGATTTAAGAGCTGTATATGTCTACAGCATGCCCACCTCATCTCTAAGAGCACTTCATTCACTCTAAAAAAGAAAACAATTCATAGGAATTTTTTTCAGTACTACCCAACATTTTTAATTTTTCCACTGAAAAAAATGAAAAAAAGGCCTCCAAAAAAAGGGGGAGAGGAATGTGTTCGTTCCAAATTTTCCCATTTTTTCCCTGGGCCTTCCCATCTCCAGTCTTGCCTCTGAAAGCCCTTCCCCTTGTAGGCCTGCCTGGCACCTATTTTACTTTCTTTTTGGTACCAGGCCAAAACACATCACTTTATCTGAACTCTTAATTAGCAGTTTTATTTCACCAGCCTTTGAAATTGTATGTTTTTCTTTTCTGAATAGTTTTTATGCTGTTTATGTCCAATGGCTTGATCTTATATTGTTTTACTTGTAAGCCGCCTTGAGCAGGACTCTGAAGAGATAGCACAGAAACATCATAAATAAATAAATAATGCCCAGCTGTATAACAGAAAAGGGTGCTCAGGAGCCAGGGAGTGCCAGCTTTCCCAAACCTCTTCTGACTTTTTAATTTTCAAGTTTTCCTTGGGAGCCCTGAGTGCTAGAAAAACATCATCTAAAGAGGACAAGGGGAACTCCGAGATCTTCACGATGGGGAGTTCTGTGTAAAATGCCAGATTCTGTATTATGCAGCCACTGGACATGTATCAATTTTTCTTATGTATGCATGTTTTGTATGTAGCAACCCAAAAGGAACACTGTATTCAGGGGAAATTCTGTTCAAAGGAAAAGTGAGGACAGAGAGCCTTTTAAAAAATCCCATTATACAGAATTATTTATTTATTTCATGTATACCTTTCCTTTCTCCCCAACGGGGACCCAAAGTGGCTTACACCAGAATTCACCGGATCCAGTTCACAAGTGTTTCCCATTCACTTGCAAATAAATATCAAAAGGGATCTAAATAATGACAGAAACACTCTCTTACCAGTTCACAAATCTGAGTTGGTTCTTCTTTCGTAGTAACCCTGAAAAGAAATCATTTACATTAATTCATCCTTACCATCCAATGAACAGTTTGCAGAGATAAAGTAAAGCACTGGGCATGAAGACTTCTCTCAAAAACAACCACAAAAAAAAAAACAGTGCCTGGAGTGCATGTGGGCTAACAACTTGCAGCTGAATCCTGACAAGACAGAAGTGCTACTGAAGGTCTGACCCAGGATTTAAGGTATCACCCATTGTGGATGGGGCTGCCCCCCTTGGAGGAACAGGTCATAATCTGGGGGGGCTCATGGACCTGGGCCTCCTGTTGAATAAGCAGGTGGCAACTCTGCCAAGAATGCCTTTTATCAGCTTCAACTGGTTAGCTGGCTGAAGCCCTTCCTGGGCAGAGAGAGATCTGGCCACTTTGGGGCATGCCCTAGTTACAAAGATTAGATTCCTGCAATATGTTCTGTGTGGGGCTGCCTTTGAAAAGTGTTTGGATACTTCAATTGGTACAGAAAGCTAAAGCCAGGATGTTGACTGGAGTAGATTGTAGGAACCATATCACTCCAGTCTTTTCCCATCTACACTGGCTCTCAGTTTGTTTCCAGGCACATTTCAGGGTGCTGGTCTTGACCATCAAAGTCCTATATAGCTTGGGACCAACATACTTGAAGGACTGCCTACTCCCTTTTGAACCTGCCTGACTGTTATGGTAATCTTCGGAAGCCCTGCTTCAGGCGCCTCTACCTTCTGAAATCAGGCAGCTGGCAACCCAGGATAGGGCCTACTTGGTCATGGCATCACAGCTCTGAAACCCTCTCCCCAGGGAGATTCATCTGCCCTTTTCGTTGACATCTTTCATCAGCAGGTGAAGATTTTTTTGGCATTCCCTCAATGACCCCTCCTTCCTAACCAATGTTTTTATGTTTTGTATGTATTTTAACTTTTTAAAGTCTGTTTTTAAATTGTTTTAATGATGTATGTTTCCGGGGTGTGTGTGTTGATTTCAATTGTTTTAAAATGTTATTTTAGCATGTAAGTTTTACATTGCCGGCTACCTTGGTGGCCCTTGTAAAGGCAGAAAGGCACAACAAAATTTTGTGAATAAATAACTAAAACATAGAGCATCTTTTAACCATCAGAGGGGGCCCTGTCATGAGAAGTGGATGTTATTGGACATCACTACTCCTGATGTCCTGATTAGATCCTGACAGAAGTCCGTAAGTCCAAGCCTTAAACTAGGAAAAAAAGAAATGAATGTCATTAAAATGCGGGGTACGTGTGGATATATACCAGTTAACTCTTACATAGCAATCATTTGCAAAGTTATTGCAATCTTAACCAAGCAGTTTCAATACAAACTCTTTATTGTACTATAAATTAACACGCTGTTTAACACACTTCTCACTAAACAGGGACGAGAAGGAAATTTAGCACACAGAAAATCCTTGGGCCAGTCCTAGTCCAGTGCTGAGTTAGTGTGAGCTAGCCCACAATTTTTTAGCCTCCAGCTCACACATTTTGTCTTAGCTCAGGAAGGATGGCTCCAGAGCAAACTAATTTATGCAGTAGCCTAATCGCTCGCTCACAACTTTAATTCCAATAGCTCATAAAATAGAATTTTTGCTCACAAGACTCCACAGCTTAGAGGGAGCATTGGCGTCCTACCCAAACCATTCAAACGACACAGATAAAAACTTCTTTCAGATCCTATCCGCAAACAGCGGTTTTCTCCAGCAGCAAAGCATGTTTTAGGAAATCCGGCGGAGAGAGATGCCACGGCGAATCCGTAAGCAGTTACCCTAAAAGGACAGACGTCCTCGCTCCCATCAGCAAACAGACCTTTCAACAGGAGAACTCAGAACCCCTGACAAGCTCACCGATCATAGAAAGGATGCTCCTCCCCGAAATCCTTTAGATGCTTCTTTTGCTTCTTACTCAAATTGCTGATCAGCTCCTGGCGTTGCTGCCGAGCTTTCCTCTTCCCCATGTTCCCCCGCTTCCTCTTTCAAAACCCACGTGAAACTCCAGTCCCACCACTTTGCGATCGGAAGCTCGCCTCTTTTCAGTGTTTTACGACACTGGGCGGGGTTTTACGCTCTTTCTGGAGAAAGGAAGAGGTTCCGAAGACGTCTGCTTGTAAGCATATCGTTGTGTAGCAAACACGGCAGCCTTGATATTGGGTAGTATTATTAGCTGTAAACTCTTTCATTTTTCCCAAATATAAGCTTAAAACAGTTACTACTATTATCGATTAGCATTAAAATACATTCTTTTAAAAAGGTTATATTGAGAAATACTTCCTTTTTAATACTTGTCGCTGCGAATAGTATTGATCCAGGTTGAATGCATTAAACGAATACTCAGGAAAATAATCGATCAGGGATAAAATCCTACCTACGAATGTAGGATTTTGTATGACAGGTAACCTGTTTGACCTCAGTGGGATTTACTTTGGCTAAATATGCATAGGATTTGGCTTTAATAAGACCCAGGGAGATGGCAAGAGGCAGTGTGGTTCAATGATTAACAGTGCAAGCCTATGCAGAGGTTTTCCAGTCTAAATCCATGTAAATTAAAGGGTTTAAACTAGAGTAAGAGACTCAATTTCAAATACCTGATCAGTGGGTGATTTGGGGCCAGTCACACTTTAAACCGATTAGCCTAGCCAGCCAACCAGGGGTTAAAAGAGAGAAAAATACTCCTGGGGGCTCGCTCAGAGCTGCTTGTTTGAAGAGCAGAATAAAAATGAACTAATTAAACACAGCTCCTCATCAAAGGCTCCTAAATTAGCTCAATAGTCATGGAATAAAAGGACGAGTCCTCTTGTGGATTAAAAACTGGCTAATTAATAGGAAACAGAGTGAGTATAAATGGGCAATTTTCACAGTGGAGGATGGTAAATAGTGGGGTACCACAGGGAGCAGTACTGGGTGTGATGCTTTTTAACTTGTTCATTAATGATTTGGAGTTGGAAGTAAGCAGTGAAGTGGCTAAATTTGCAGATGACACTAAATTGTTCAGGGTGGTGAGAACCAGGGAGGATTGTGAGGCACTCCAAAGAGATCTGTAGAGGATGAGTGAGTGGGTGTCAACGTGGCAAATGGGGTTCAGTGTGGCCAAGTGCAAAGAGCCAAAATTCTAACACAGTGATGAGATCCAAACTGGCGGAAACTGACCAAGAGCGAGATCTTGGAGTTGTAGTGAATAACTCACTGAAAATGTCAAGATAGTGTGTGACTGCAATAAAAAAGGCCAATGCTATGCTGGGGATTATTAGGAAGGAAATTGAAAAATCAGCCAGTATCATAATGCCAATATATAAATCAGTGGTGCAACCTCATTTGGAGTACTATGTGCGATTCTGGTCAGCACACCTCAGAAAGGATATTATAGCATTGGGGAAAAAGTGCAGAAAAGGGCAACTAGAATGATAAAAGGGTTGCAACACTTTCTCTATGAAGAAAGGTTAAAGTACTTTGGGGCTCTTTTGCTTGGAGAAACAACAACTGAGGGGTGACATGATGGAAGTTTACAAGATTATGCATGGGATAGAGCAGGTAAAAGAAAGAATTTTCTCCCTTTCTCCCTTACTTTTCTCCCTTTCTCACAATACAAGAACCCGTGGGCACTCAATGAAATTGCTGTGCAGTCGGGTTAGAACGAATACAAGGAAGTACTTCTTCACCCAAGGAGTGATTAACACATGGAATTCACTGCCACAGGAGGTGGTGGCAGCTACAAGCATGAACGGCTTCAAGAGGGACTTGTATAAACATATGGAGCAGAGGTCCATCAGTGGCTGTTAGCCACGAAGTATAGATAAGGAACTCTCTGTCTGGGGCAAGTGATGCTTTGTGGGGAGCAACAGTGGGAAGACTTCTAGTGTCCTGGCCCCACTGGTGGACGTCCTGATAGCACCTGGTTTTTTTGGCCACTGTGTAAAAGAGTGTTGGACTGGATGGGCTATTGGCCTGATCCAACATTGGCTTCTCTTATGTTCTTATGAGGCTTTCTAACTATGGCTGATTCTGCATTGACTTTCCCCTCTGTTGTTTTACAAACCGTACATTGGAACAGAAATTCCCCTCTGCATTGCATGCTGCTTTCACTTCCTTTGATCATCGGATTTTGAAAGTAGCCTCCACACTCTGTGCCACTTTCGCTTTGTTTGATCATCGGATTTTATGGTACTTTCTGCACAGATTTATGGCCGCTGAGGGGTGACTTTGCAATCAGTACAGCGTTGCCCCAAGGTTTTGCGCTGTACTTTCCCCTCCCAGTTGAGAAAATGTGGAGTGAATGCTAGATGCAGAATTGCCCTATCTCAACTGCTATCATTATATTGCGATGTTACAATAAACACTTGAAGCACTTTGCTGGCACATCGGATGTTAGACAGTAGTCTAAGAGGACTAGAAGGAGAGTGGCTGTTGATTATTATTCTTTACATATGTAACATTTAAAAAATCATGGAGATTTCTTTTGTTACTTTCAAATGGTTGTGATTAAATAATCAGGTTAATTACAGAAGACATTCAGTTAGCCTTATTCATCTTTACCCAGAAGTATCTAAAAGTGAGCTGTGATCTAATTAAATGTTAGAAATAAGTTTGTGTCCACCTTTAAGACCAAGAAAGTTTTATTCAACGTATGAACTTTCATGTGCATGTACACTTCCTCAGATAACAGTGAAATGGAACTTACCAGTCCATATGTATAGGCAGAGGTTGAGCAGTAAATTAGCATACAATATAATGAAGGTATTTATCAGAATTAAATCAGCATACAACATAAATTAGCATACAACATAATGAAGATATTTATCAGAAGATATTTATCAGAATTAAATTAGCATAGAACATAATGAAGATATTTTCAGAATAATGTTGTATGCTAATTTACTGCTCAACCTCTGCCTATAGGTATGGATTGGTAAATTCCATTTCACTGTTATCTGAGGAAGTGTGCCTGCACAGGAAAGCTCATACCTTGAATAAACCTTTGTTGGTCTTAAAGGTGCCACTGGACTCTAAATTTGTTCTACTGCTTCAGACCAACACGGCTGCCCACCTGGATCTATAATTAAATATTGCTGGTTTTTAAGGTACAATTGAACTTTTGTTCTATTTTAGTCAGAAACATGCCCCACGGAGCTCAGTAGGACGAAGGTGGGCAAAACGGAGACGTTGTTAATCTTGAAGATCCCCGTAAAGTTTTACATAACAGCGCCCCCATCTTCAGATGTAATGAGACCTTGCATCGTGAAAATTTACTCATTTCATGTGAAAAAGCGGTCTGTAGTCCACGAAAATGTATGCGGGAACAAAATGTTGTTACTCTTTAAAGCGCCACAAAACTATTACTTTAAGCTACTCTGGGCCGGGGACCGGCGCACCCATTTCGTACATTTCTACTGTCAAAGGGACCCCCGCACCCCTTCTCTCGTCTCCTCTGGGCCTGGTGTTAAAACCCATGCGCAGGAGGCGGGGTCAGAGAGAGGGCTGGCAGCGGCAAGAGAGAAGCCCCTTCGTTGAGGGCGTGGCTTATAGAGCTCTCGGTGACCTTCTCGCGGCGCCATTTTGAGCGCGTTCTGTTTGTGGGCTGAACCCGAGAGGGGGAAGAGTTCGCTTTCTCCTCCCACCTTTCAGCGGGGCGGAGGCCGGCGTTTGCTTCACGCGGCGCTCGCCGAAGCGGGGATGGTAAGTGCCGTCTTGACCTGTGCTTTGTTTTTAAATTGTTCTCTGCTTGCCACGTAAGGACTGGCTCGGACTAAAAGGTCCCCCTAGTCCAGCCTTCCGTTTTCAGGGCTGGTCGGCAGCTAGATGTTCGTGAAAGCGGTGGCTTGCTCTTATCTCCTCCCCCACCCGGCGGTATACTGCCTCGGAACATGGAGGTCCCATGAGTGCCGACTAAGAGACGGGGGGTGGGGGGTGGGATCCCTCTTCCACCTTGAGCCCTGTCTGAAATGCTGTCATTGTCCCCACCAGGGGTTTGACTAGGAGTATTGAAAAGCATGAGAGCCCTTCGCACTCCCTACCCTCGTTGCCTGCAGATTATCCAGTCAGGAATTATCAAGAGAGTATTCCATCCGTTGTATGCGGATATAAACCAGCATTATTTATTTTGCGTGACAAAGGAGCGCGCGCTGTGTGTCTCCCCCCCCCCCCCCCCCCCCCCGGTTGCTTATCCTGGGGTGGTTTGGAAACGCGGCGAGTTCCAGATTCTGTGGTTCTTCCGTTTTTGTCTGACAGGCTTCTTGGGAGAGGTTCCCTCTTGGCCTGTTGCCTCCTCTCGCTGGCAGCCCACGCTGGAATTTCACGAGTGGCTGGTTAGTCGGTCATCGTTGAACACCCAAGATCACGGTCGTATTCCCAGTTAATCGATCTGCTCACCATAGGTCACAGAATATAGCGAGGAATTCAGCCAGGGCCGGGGAGGCTTTTCCCAGATTGAGGTACAACGCATGGCACACACGGATTTGAGGCCCCACTTTATTGTTAAGAATGCATTCCTTTTGCCACTCTTCACGCACTTTGTAGCTCTTAAAAAGCTGCTAAAAGCATAGTACATAGTAAGTAGGCTGGAGCATGTAAGAAAGTGAGGCTTACTCTCGTCGTTTTGGGGGGCATGAATTACTAGCATTTTATTAGGTGTAAAACTGTCAAAATGTGAGGGCTGAACAGAAAGCATCAGGCACCTTAATAATGGACTCTTATTCCTTGCTATACAGTTTTTACAGAATACAGTCTCGTATTAGAATGATTTATACAAATCTCAGCTGTTGTGGGATAGGATTTTGGAGTAACTGTAAAGTTGGTGGATTCAGGTGGGTAGTCCTGTTGGTCTGAAGCAGCAAAGCAGAGTTTGAGTCCAGTGGCACCTTTTAAGACCAACAAAGTTTTATTCTGGGTATAAAGTTTTGTGTGCATGCATACTTTAGATACATGGAAATAGAAGTCACCAACAAGTAGAGGGTGGGGAGGGTGTTGCCAGGAAGGGCTAATTAGAGTCAAGATGAATAAGTAGCTGAGCAACAAATATAGCTAAAATTGGATTAAGGCAATTTGTAAGACCTGTGAATAACGGGAAATTAGCTTGCAGCATAATAAAAGAGTTTACAAGCAGATGTGAGAACAGAATAACATTAGCTTGTGTAGTGAGATAAGAAACTAATATCTCTGTTAAGCCCTGGGGGTTCCATTGTCCTGAGTGGTGTAATAACTTGTAAATCAGCAATATCCCACTCTGGTCTGTTTCTGAAATTGCTTTGCAATAAAACAGCTGCTTTGAGGTCCTCCACTGAATGTCTTGGAAGGTTGAAGTGTTTTCCTACAGGTTTCTCAGTTTTGTGATTCTTGATGTCAGATTTGTGTCCATTTATCATTTGGTGTAGGGCTTGACCTGTTTGCCCTATGTAGAGAACTGAAAGGCATTGTCAGTATGTAATGACATATACAGTGTTAAAAGACGAGCAGCGAATGAGCCTGATTTTGTTATGTCCAGTGATTGTGTTCTCTGGGTGTAGTGGCAGCAAAGTTGGTATCTGGGTTTATTGCAAGCTCTGGTACCAGTGTCCATTTCAAAGCAGGTGTTGTATTATTGTGGGTGAGGAGGAGGAGGAGGAGATTGGATTTATATCCCGCCCTTCACTCATTTAAGAGTCTCAGAGCGGTTTACAAACTCCTTTCCCTTCCCCTCCCCACAACAGACACCCTGTGAGGTAGGTGGGGCTGAGAGAACTCTTTCCCAAGCTGTCCTTGAGGGAACAGCTGGCACAGAGCTATGGCTTGCCCAAGGTCATCCAGCCAGGTGCCAGTGGAGGAGTGGGGAATCAAACCCGGTTCTCCCAGATTAGAGTCTGCGCACTTAACCACTACACCAAACTGGTGAGGAGTTAAGATGTTGGTGGTGAAGGCAAAGATTAATGGTATGGATAAGATGTTAGAATGTTACATAACCTGCTTTTAAAAAATGCAATTTATAAACTGACCTATGATCCACATAGGCCCTATGTTGAAGAGTGTGGAGCTATTCTGCTTGACACACCCAAAAGATTATGTGGGACTCTGTCTTGCATAGATCACCTATTTTTTTAATATTTAAAGCCCTGTATACAAATGTGCTTGCCAATATTTAGGGGTGCTATTTGAATTTGACCTCCAAAATGGCTTGTTCACAGTTGATAGCTCTCTTTGTAGTGCCCTTTTACTACCTCATATAACTCTTAAAATCTAAAGTTTGTTCAAGAGGACGTCACAAGTGTTTTTTGAGTTGTTCATAACCATCTTCAAGAAGGGCTGTCGTATAGAAGATGGTGCGGAGTTGTTTTCTGTTGCCCCAGATCAGAACCAACAGGTTAAAATTAAATCAAGAGTGTTTGGCTAAACACTAGGAATAACTTCCTGGCAGTTAGAGCAGTTCCTCCGTGGAACAGGCTTCCTCTGGACATGGTGGGCTCTCCTTCTTTGGAGGTTTTCAAACAGAGGCTAGATGGCCTCTGCTGATTCTGTGAACTTGGGCACATCACGGGAGGGAAGGCAGGAGGGGTTGCATCAGTGTGTAGTTGTTGTGGCCCTTTCTTACATGCCCAGGGAAATGTTGATCGCCACTCGGGGGTCAGGAAACAATTTTTCTCCAGGCCACTTTGGCTGGGATCCTGGAGGTTTTTGGTCATCTTCTGGGCATGGAACAGGAACAGGGGGAGGTATTTGTCAATTCCCTGCGTTGTGCAGGGGGTTGGACTAGATCAGGGGTGGGCAAACTGTGGCTCGGGAGCCGCATGCGGCTCTTTCACATATATTATGTGGCTCCCGGTAGGGCGGCTGGGGAAGCGAAATATCATTAGCAAACAAATATCATTGGACAAATTAATATCATTATCAATATCTGCTTTTACCCCTTTTGTTATTATTTTCGGCAGTCTCATTTAATGCTAATAAAAAGCAAATTTGCTTATTTTCCAATAAAAGCAGGTAATATTTGTTCATGTCTCGTGGCTCTCAAACATCTGATGTTTATTCTTTGCGGCTCTTACGTTAAGCAAGTTTGGCCACCCCTGTTCTAGGTGGCTCTTACGCTGAGCAAGTTTGCCCACCCCTGGACTAGATGATCCTGGAAGTCCCTTCCAACTCTATGATTCTATGTAACATGTTGTCTTTCAGTTGAAAGTTTCTGGAATCGCAGTTTGCACTAACTGTGTTTGATTGAGCTATATAGGCAATAATGCATTGAATAGCTTAACAATAGTTTGTGATGGATGTTACAGTTTGAATGCTCAGATTTCCATAGCACTTAGTAACCTGCCTTTGTGCTCAGCCTATTATGTGACAGTCATGTGATCTCTCTTTCCACTGACCTCAGATCTGCCTGCATACATGCTAGTATATGAAAAGGAATGCTCTTTGCCATTTTGCTCCCACAGTGAATTTTCTGAAAGTTTGCGACCATTTGGGGAATGTACTTTTCACAAAGTTGGTCTATGATTCATTCTGGTTACCTCTTTAGTGATGATGAATTCAAGACTATCTGTATTATTTGTATAAAACCATACTTGCATATTTGCATTGCAGGGTTTAGGTGAAAGGATAAGAATTTCTAACAGTTTATTTTATTGATGTTTTCATTACATTTTATTGACGAACCTTCAAAATTATGTTTAGGGGAATCAGTTCATAAATCTGTATATCAAAACATTTTTTTTTCATTTACAATAGATGGAAGAAGCTGAAGTTGTAGTAGAGAAGATGGAATCTGTCCCTGAAAATACAGAAGTTGCTGAAACTAAGAAAAAGTAAGGGGCAATTTCTAATGTGTTGCTAATAGTGTATTTATTTAAAAAAAATTAGAATCCTTTTAATAACTTTTTATAATTATTATGTGAGGTGTTTGGGTGAAGTTTTCAAGTAAGTCATTGGCTGTGTTAGGATTGGAACTCAGCTTTCCCAGACACAGCACTGTAGTCCAGGGGTAGCTAATTACCTAAACCTATTGCTGTTTTTTTACAAGCAAATTCTATTTAGCAGTTTATTAGAAGGTGCCAGAGTACTTAGTTCTTAGGACAAAAGCAGCTGAATTTAATTTTCTTTTCTTATTTTCAGGGGGCCAAGAGGCCGGGGAAGAGGCCAAGGAGGCAAAGGATATGTTAGAGGGAAAATGAGAGGCAAGGCACTGAATGGTTTTGGGCCTATAAGGTAATTCTTGCCATTTAAAGTATAATCTGTTATTCTAGAACCAGACTCCTGGCAGCAGGTAGAATTGCTCCATCAAAATAAAGGCACTGAAGTGACTTCAGGATAACAGTCTGTATTCTATACTTTTAGAAAGTCATTGGGTCAAGATGTATGTCTGTAACACAACAGGGAGGCTTCATAAGGATTTTCAGAGCTTATTTTTTCCTAGTTCTAGGTGTTTGGGGTATTGTGTTTTAAGTACTATTAATACTATTAATATTAAGCGCAGGAAATAATGCTGTGTAGCGTGTTGCACATCCGAGATGTTTTCAATTCACGAGTCTTGTCTTTCACATGGATGCAGCAATATGTATATGCCTTTTGGATCTTTCAGTTTAATGATCTTGGGTGTCTTAGTAGACTTCTGAAAAGACAGAAACCAGTCTGGCTTTGTGTAAGAACAAGGTTTGGCAATAAGGCAGCAGTATGACCAATATAACCGAAGATGGTTAGAGAATAGTGAAGACTTGTGTGTTTGTAGACGTGGAATGGGGAGAATGCGCCCGTACCCAGACATCAGAGGTCAAAAAGGAGCACGAGGGGGACCACTTTTTCCACCGTCTCTACCCATGAGAGGCATGATGAGAGTACCTTTTCTTCCTCCACCACCATGGTTAGTATTGAGGTTGCAAATGTCTTGAAAAACTGAGGTTGTAGTACTGTGGTTAGAGCTGATTAACTCAGCCATTTATTTTATTTGTGCATGATATGTATTAGCTCCAAAATTTGAGCACTATATTAAAATTTACAGGCCCAAGAGAGTGTGTGTTGTGTTCCAGTCCTAATTTATAATCAAAATAGTTTTATATTTATACGTGGAATATATATAGAACCGTTCCCCTATGAGGAAAGGCTAAAGTATCTGATTTTCCAGTATCTGTGATTTTTCCATGATATTAGAACTTGTTAGCCCCTGATAAGGTTAGGAGTAGGTTCAGGACAGAAAAGGAAATTTTGCTTTACTTTATTAGATTGTGAATTCCATTGCTAGTGGATGTAGTGATGGCCACAAATATAGATGACTTTAAGAAAGGGTTAGACAAATTCATGAAGGGAAGATCCATCATATTCATAGTCAAAGGCAGCAAACCTCTGAATAAATATCAGTGTTAAGAAGCAGCATTGGAGAAAGGTTTTGGCCTCTGCGTCCTTTTGTTGCCCAGCAACTGCTGTGTGAAACAGAATGTCGGAGTAGATGAACAACTGATTATATATTTTATTTTTATTTTATTTTATCAAATTTCTATTCCGCCCTCCCTGTGAACGGGCTCAGGGTGGCTCACAACCATCGGCACCTTGGGCCTAGTATCATAAAACATTAAAACCATTTAAAAATTAAACATGCTAAAACAATCGTACATACAGTAAATAATACATTAAAGTGCTCACAAGATATTAAGATGGCATGATATTATACGGGTATCCCAGTTCAGTGGTCTTCTGGCCTTCCACAACACTGTGGTTAGGTCTTCATATAGAACCTGGATAGTTGGTGAAAGTGGTGGGTGGCTCCTACTTGAAGGCCTGGTGGAAGAGCTCCGTTTTGCAGGCCTTGTGGAACTGCATAAGGTCCCACCGGGCCCTGATCTCCTCCGGGAGCTCATTCCACCAGATAGGAGCTGCCACCGAAAAGGCCCTGGCCCTAGTCACCGCGAGCCTGGCATCCTTAGGGCCTGGGATCACTAGCCGATGCTGTGATCCTGACTGTAGTGCTCTCTGGGGTATATATGGGGAAAGGCTGTCCCTCAGGTATGTCGGACTCTGGCCATATAGGGCTTTAAAGGTAAGTACCAGCACCTTGAAGTAAATTCAGTATGCTATTGGCAGCCAGTGCAGTGTGTTAAGCACAGGCTGGATGTGCTCCCATCTAGGGAGCCCCATCAAAAGCCTGGCCACGGCATTCTGCACTAGCTGCAACTTCCGGATTTGTGACAAGGGCAGCCCCATGTGGAGAGCTCAGTTGAAGCCAACTAGCCACAGCCTCCAACGCCCAGTCCAGATCTTCTGGGCTGGAGTCTGACTGGCCACCCAACATCAGATAGAGCTGGGTGTCATCAGTGTACTCCAGGCAATCTGGGCAAGGGGGGGCATTTAGGTGTTAAACAACATCGGGGAAAGCACAGCCCCCTGAGGCAAGCCGCATTCAAGCGGGTATCTCCTGGACTGTTGCTCCCCTAGCACCACTCCAGCACAGCTTTTCTTAGGTTTCTTCAGAATAAAGTTATATTTAAACATCTGTTGCCCTTTGGAAAAATGATTTTTAGAAAACCGTTCCATGTAATTCTGTGTAGATGTGTGCCTCCCTCAAAGAGAAGACAGAATGTTTAAATGTTTTCCAATTAGGATGCTTTGCCAAAAACAAAAAGATGAGGAGAACAACACTATCAGCTCCAGGGATCTTCCACTAAGGAGGCAGCACTTTAAGTGGTTCTTTTTATAATCCTGTTTTTTATAAGCAAAATGCCTCTGGTTGGGTGTAATTCATTTTCCGATATACCATCTAGCAAAGATTTGGATTAATAAATTTTACCTCAGGAAAGCTGACCTGTTATTCTGGGTAGTTATTCAGAACTTCTGAATTGGGCTGAAGTCTCCTGCTGTATGTTATTTTGAGGGTCTAATATGTCCTTTAAAAAGTTAACTTTTGTTTGTTTCCCCCAGAAAAGGGGAAAGTCGTTCTACCTATCCTATCCTATCCCCTAAATTGAGGGAATGTTTCTTTTACTGAGTTTAACACATCTCATGGGGGGCGGGGTGTCTTGAGTGTCATACACTACTAATGGTGAGAGTTTTTAAAGTTTTCCTCAGACCAGTGGTATTTCCTCTCACCCTTTTTATATGAAAAATGTTCCTCTAATCAAGTAGGCAAGATCATCACCATATCATTATGTAGCCAGTTGTAGGTCACTAATTAGTTGGGTATGTCTGCGTGCAGATACAGATTTCCTCTCCCTCCCCCACCACCTGGGCCAATGGACTTCAGGGGCAGACCTCCTCCCCTTCGAACCAGAGGGATGCCACCATTGCCTCGAGGCCCCTTTCCGCCTCCAAGAGGGTAAGAATATTCCTACCGTATCTTTTAAAAGCTTGTTTTATTTTGCATTTGTAAAGTTACAGAAACTTCTTTATATCTTAAGGGTTAAGTAGAAAATCAAAGGTCATTATCGCTGTGGAGGTAATTAACTACTGTGGAAGTCTTTTAATTGTGCTTGATGAAAGTGATCTAAACTGTAATGTAGTATTGTGCTTTTTAAAAAGAAAACTATTTTGAGACAGAACAAAAAAACCCAATTCTGATTTTATCCTTTTATACAGCTTTCCTAATGGACCCGGTGCACCAGTCCCTCCGCCACCTGGACGGGGCCAGAGATGGCCTGGACCGCCAGGTGGCAGATGCTATTAAAGAGGCTTATTCTTTAAATTCAGTAACAGGGATACTTGCTTCTCTTACCTTTTAAGACCATTTTAAATGGCTGGACTAAGAACTGCCTGTAAAGATGGCAAGGAAAACTAATAGAACTCTGACATCCCATATTTTTCCAGCAGCCCTCATGCACCAAGTTGGTAAAAGCCATATATATATATAAAATTTTTAACATAAAGAAAATATCTGTGACTCCTTGGACATTTGCAAGCATATCCTTTCAAAGTCTGAGATGATGGACACTTAATATCTGCACACTAAAGTTATACAAAGCCTCTGAGGAGGTCAAGCTTTTCATTTAATATTTAGATTTTCTATTTAAATTCTGTACAGTTTTTTAGCATAGATGTTGACATGTTTCAGTCACCTCTATCTGTGTGCTCTACAGCTTGTGGACTCTTGTTTCAAATGCACTTTTCTAATGACAGTAAATGCTACAAGGTGCTTCATTTTTTGAGGGGCAACTACACTGTGTAACATCTGGAAATGTAACCCATGCACAAAATGTAATGGATAACACAAATCTGTGATTGTTAAAAAGAGCAATTTATAAATGAACTAAAACGTTATGGGTGTCTTGTTAATTTTTAGACAACTGTTCCTCACACACAGCTTGACCTTGTGTTTAAGTATCTAGTTGTGTACGTTACTGTAATAGATAAAGTATGTGGCTGAACATTTGACCAATTGTATAATTACAACTGGTGATAATCTGCAACACAGATGAAGGGATATGTTAAAATCTGCAGTGTACATACTGGTTTAAATTATAGCCATTATAAATTTTAGGTTTCATTTTGCTATTGTGAACTAGAAAAGAGTTTTTTAAAGAAGTAGAACGTGTAATCTTGTGTTGCTTGTTGCTGTTGGAATGACAGATAAAATTGTAATGTTCTGAAACAGCACTGTTCAACATCAAGGATGATCACAGTCTGTACATTTATTTTATTTTAACTTTTAATACATGTTGTGTTTTTTTTGTGCTGAGGGCTGAATTAAACCCTTTTTTAGTTGTCTGGTGCAGTTGGGGCTTTTTAATTTAAGCATTCCCTAAACTGGGTCCAAAGCCTGCAAGCAAAGTAAAATAAAATGAAGAAAAGCAATAAATTGAGGTACGAACTGCTCATATAGTTATTTATGTCCCACTCTGATACTTGGCTTCCAATTTAATATGTGAACAAAATGTATTATGTGTAGCCTAAGTAAAAACAAAACAAAAACACCGCAGTTTATGTTTGTCCTGATTATCACTGTTCTTAATTCCTCAAAAGTAGTATTTAACCTTCCTATCTTGGGACACCAGATTTTTTACTACATAATAGTTTTTGATTTATAACTAATTGTTTTCTTAAACCCTTATTCTAAAGCAATGCTTTATGTTCCTTTATAATGGTTTAAAAAGGATAGTATTGACCACTAACTTTAATATAATACTAAATTGCTACATAGTTCATTCATCTAATGCTGTCCAATGGTGAAAGAATGATGCTGTTGTTATCTTCTGAAAGGTAACATAGTCACCCTTTGAGGCCAGTGGGAGATGGTATGCAGACCTTTGGGAGAGCTTTCATCAAGGCCTTTTTTGAGGTGAGAGAGTATTTAAAACATTTTTCCCCATTCACTATCCTTATGAAGTAAAATGCACATTTATTTGATATGTGTTAGCATTTAAAACACACACACGTACCCTTGAGTTTGCTTCACTGAGAGCTTAAGTGACTTATGGACACAGTTGCCTCATGGTGGAAGCTTGTCAGAGTTTTCAAAAGTCTTAGTTTCAAAAATTAGACAGTCTATTGTGATGGGTTAACTAGGCATGTGGCTAACAAATTCACAAGGCTGAATTTCATCCATATCTTTACCACAGAGTTACTAACAAAAAGTACATCATGGGGTGTGCGGAGGTAGCGAGAGATTGTGTGAATCATCCTTTTTAAAAAAATCCGTAATTGCACTGAATGCCATGTGGCAGTACAAGGTTCTGTGACATTTGGATTTCCTTCTTGTGACCAAGCATAACAATACATGAAGTCTTTTTATGGAGTCAGACTATTTGTCTAAGACTGTCTGCTCTGAGTGGCAGAGAGACTCTGAGGTGTCAGGCGGGAATCTTTTGTAACCCTGCTTCCTGAGGTCCTTGGAGATCGGACATCTGCTTGCAAATATTGTGTTCTACCACTAAACTGTGATACCACATAACCTTTGATTTCCCCGTAGACTTCTTTTAAAGACAGGAAGTGCCTTTTATTAATTATTTAGCAAATGAGAGTGGCAAAAAAAAATTTGGCACTGTATTTATTTATTTTTCTACCCAGGATTGTATTGAACCACTGAGCTTCACCACTTCCCCCACCCCTGTGCCATAAAGCAGCTAGGATTCAGCTGAATGCTGCCAGAACCAAAGAGGCACCATCCTCCGTATCCCTTTGGTCATACAGCCAATAAGTGGCTTGTTTAGGCAAATTCCCTTCATCAATACATAGTTGGGTCAAGGTGCTCACCATGTTTTCCTGTTCATCTCATTAAAAAAATCTATTATAAAACTAAAAATCCCTTTAAACTTAACTGCGAACAAAGAGTAGAGAATGTGCGTAAGTGTAAGAAGCAAAACACTAGTGTTATTAAAAAAAACAAAATTCTTGTGCCACTTGCGGAAAGCAGTGAGAGCAGGAGAACTGAAGAAGTACATCAATTTATCTAATTCTCAGTGCCCTGTCTGCAGACACTTAAATCAGATTGGAGCCATGGACAGACAAGGTAGATTTTTCTACAAACCTGAGAAAAGCCCTATGTTTGCAGAAAATTCTGAAATATTAACAAACAAATCCGGGGGGGGGGGGCTATTAAAGCCCTCCAAAATAATAGAAGCAGGGCCTGTAGCTTTAACAAATGGATACTCTCAGTGGCTGCTGCAAGGAAACCACACAGTATTGCCAGGGGCTCTAGACATGGTTCCTGTCAGTAAAAGGTCAGAGGAAGAGGCAGGGCCCTTTCCAGGATTGTTTTGGCCTTTGAAGGAGGACCAGGCAACTTGCTGCCATTCAGCTTGCATGACATACCCAGGACTGGCTGCTTGCCACTTCAACAGGAGCCACCCCATGAAAGTCAGCGTGGTGTAGTGGTTAGAGTTTCAGACTAAGATCTTGCGGGGGGGGGGGGTGTTAATAACCCACTCTGGCATGGAAGCTCACTGGGTGATGTTGGGCCAGTCACACACTCACAGCCTAACCTACTTGACAGAGTTGCTGTGAGGATAACATGGAAGAAAATGATGTAAGCGGCTTTTGGTCCACATTGTAGAGAAAGCTGGGGTATGAATGTAGTAAAAATAATAAATATATTTGAAGATGGAAGGCAGAGAAATATGTTGGTGGTTGGATGTGAAGGAAGCAGGAGTGGGTGAGGACATGGGGGCTGACAGGATGAGAGAAAGAGGATACAGTGTGGGGAGGGGGAGGGGGGGAAATTATGTAGCCCCGCAAGTCCTTGAAGGTTCCACACTGTGCAGCAGGGCCCAGGTCGGCTGGGAACACACAACTCAGAGTTTTCTTATGCAGAGGCTACTTGGGGGATGGAAGGAGGGGAAGTTGAAAATTGGAGCAGATAACAGTAGGTTGCTGGTGAGTAGGAAGGAGAGAAGGAAGCAGGGAAATGGGAGAGGCTTTAGGATGCAAAAGACAAAATGGTGGGGGACAGGGAAATGAGATGCCTCCACAAACCTTTGCAGGTCACTCTTGTAATTTACAAAGAACCACTACTATTTTATCTTATCCTCAAAAAGAAGGGAGCCTATGATGTGCATTTAGTAGCAGAGAAGATGTTGCCTATTGGTGTACAGAAGAACCAGCCCAAATATAAGTAATCATGTAGACTCAAGGAAGCCGATGCATGTACATGACGTCATTGCTACCTATGCTTTTAATAAGATGGATGAGGTCATTGGGTAAATGGTAAAATAAAGAATCAGACTGACCAAAATATTTCCCTGATCTTGTCACAGAGAAGAGCCAATCTGAAAACTTACAAGGACATAGACAAAACATTTGTTTGAAATTAGAATTAATTGTCCTGTCTAGTGTATTAAGGTTACTACAGCCATCTGATTTGTGTCCAGGCAAGCTACTTTGGAGGAAGATTTCAAGCGTGGTTAAGGTAATAATTGTTTTCTTTCTTCGGATAACTTTATTAGACCAAATAATTTCATATTAGCTGTGACTATGAAACTAACCTCTATCCTTTATTTTGCATTTCTACGGGGATCATCCACTGCAGATTGATGGACCGGTTAGCTAAATCCTAAATAAACTGTGAAATGTTGTAGATTTGTATTAAGTTTGGAATATTCATGTAATGTGGTGCAGGTATTTTAACACTTCAGAAGAGTAACTTTTTGAAGATATTCTAGGAGACTGAATTTTAACGAAGTTACTAGAAATTATGAAATGTGTACAAAAGAACTACTTCAAGAGTTTGAAGAGATGTGTGTTTCACACCTATCATACAGCCATTTAAAAATGTGCTCATGCAAACACTGGTTTGATCAGAAAGGGCGTTCTTATTTGCTGTTAGCAGCAGTAAACTTTGCATTGGTTAGAGTGATGACCATTGTAAATTTTGCTTTGAGAAATTAACCCACATATGTAGATCAGATTCCACACACAGGTGGCATACATCTCAAAGTCCTTGAGGGATCTCAATCCCTTTTGTAACAGGTGAACTGCTTTCAAACTGAAGTTGTATCTGTGTATCACATATAAGCAATTCTTTGACTGCATAGATTGAACTTTTTAAGCATAAAATTTAATCTTTTGGCACCAGTTGTTAACTTCCTACATTTTTGGAATAGATATCAAATTACTTGTTAATAAGCCTGTTGATTGTAAATTGACAATTCTCTGGTGATGTTATGTATTGCCCAGGAGAGAACACTGTTAGTTCTGAGAAGCATCTCTGGTAGGTTTTGGAATGTTCCTCATTCCCTATTTGTTACTTCTGGCATGCATCACTGTAGTTTTTGTCACTTACTGCAGATGGTGAAGTCAGGGACAGTAGGCTTGTATCATATTCTCCAATATGTAAGGAAGGTATTCCACATGAGTGTTCCATGGGCTATGTGTGGGTCTAGGGGCATAGAGTTCTTAACTTCCCGAGGGGGGGGGGCAGGAGCTCGTGCACGCTTGGACCATGTCCCCGCTTCTGCCTCCCCCCCTGCTTGCCCGGCCGGCTGGCTCCCCTGAGCCCACTCACTCTCTCCCTCCTCCCGGGGCCATCTGGGGACCGCCCAGAGTGACGATGTCACCCAGAAGTGACATCATCACGCCAGGCACATTGCCGGGGTGACGCTCTGGCAATCGTCCCAAAACTCTATGGTGCCCGGTGTGATGATGTCACTTCCGGGTGACATCATCACGCTGGGCGGTCCCGGAAGGGAGGGAGGAGGGAGAGAGCAAGTGGATTCAGGGGAGCTGGGTGGGTGGGGCGGGAGGCAGCAGCAGGGACATGGTCCAAGCAGTCCAACTGGGGACATGGTCCAACTGGGCGGGGAGGCGCAGCGGGCAGGTGGGCACCCTGTTTCACCAGGGGGGCTCAGTCCCCCCGGAAAACTTCAGGGGTGGCCTGAGCCCCCGAGGCCCCCCCACCCATAGTTGACGCGTATGTGTAGGTCTGGAATTAAGTGTATTTTTTTTTCTTGACCACACAATACCAAAAAGTTGTAAAAACAGCCTTCCTTGATTAATCTGCAGTCCATTAGTCCAGCATTGCCTCCAGAAATTCCAGGATACCAGAGAAAGCTAGCTATCTCCAGGTGGGGTTTTTTGTGAGGCAATCAGAAAATATGGAGATGCTGCCTATGAACATGTGAGTGTCTTAACTGGAATGTTTGGACCTGGTAACATTCTTTTATATGGCAGCTGCTGCTATGAAAATCAGTTCGCTTCAGCAAAAAAAGCTTCCTGGTGGATTGCTGTCCTTGTCGGTAACTGTTAATCATGTTTCATTTAAAATCTGATGATGATATAGCCTTGGAGTTAAATACAAGAGTTGGAGTACTTTAAATGTCCTTCCTACCACAATAGTCATCCTTCCCAGTATCAGCTCATCCTAATGAAGAAACAAAGCCATGTGACAATTAAAGAGACGCCAATAAAGTTATGCTTAGCCAGTGTAGCTTCGTGTACTGGTGTTCATAAGGCTGTGTTCTCTTATCCTCTTGTGGGAAGAAATGTCTTATTCAGAAAAGTGTTAATTAAGCTACCTATATGCACATCCAGCTGCTCCTATGTCTGTATTGGCACAGTCAACCAGGAAATCCTGCTATTGGCTACTGCGAGGAAGACATTATTTTATAGTTCAATTCAGTCCTCCTCAGAGCTTGAGGAGAAAGAATTGCTGGAACATTCTTTTCTTCGGTAGCTTGCTGTAGAGATTTTTCTATGCTTGACAGGCACCTCTGACACATCACTTGTTATGTATGTCATCCTGGTACTTAGTCAGATTGCATAAACACCCCACTTTAAATCTCCAGTTGTTTGGATGGAGTCATCAATATTACTGTTATAAACTGTGTCATAGAATAACACACACTTGTGCTGGTTAGTTCATGATTTTCCTGATATAGTGTATGTTGGGCTAAGTGGTTCTGGAGCACCAATTCATCTTGAGTCTCAGGAGCAATCGCATTCAGCAATCAATGTATATAATCTTAGCTAAATTGTTTCTTTTTTTGTTTGTGGTCCAGTAGAGCAGAAACCTTTGTAGCACTCTAGTTTCCTAGCTACCTGCATTTTAGTTGCTAAGAGACACTTTCCATTAAGGAAAGCTCTAGCTACCTGCAAACCTTTCAAAGACATCTTCATCCAAATATTTTTCAGTAAAAACAGTGCTATTCAGGAATTCCTCAAAAGTCCTAATGAGAGAGAATTAAGATTCCCTGGACTAGAGCAGAACAAAGCAGTAGTGTTAACAGTTTTCTAGTTTGTAAAAAAAATTAATGAGAACATCGACAAGGTTGAAGGGGCTAAAATCACACCTCCATTGTGCAAGTGTGGGTGGGGGCAGGTGATTTCCACAGTAAGTGTTCTTGCAGCTGCCTATGATTATTTTTCTGCCGGGGGGTGGGAGTACATGGAACATCTATATGTAGGAGGATGGGGCAAGTTCTGTTCTGTGAGCAAAGCTGTGCCCTAAATACTTTATGTCAAACCTTCCCCACCCCCCACCCCAAGAAATTCCAGTTGTCTGTTAGTTTCTGAAGCTCAGTGCCTTCCTCAGAATGGGAATCATAATGGTGTATTTCAAAGGATAGCTGCAAGGGTGAAAAATCTTACTAAAGAATCTTATAAAACATTAAGTGATTACTATCCTGAGCCCGCTTGCGGGGAGGGTGGGATATGTGAAATAATAAATAAATAAATCTTTACTCAAAGGCGCATGACTAGGTTATTTTCCCGAATACACTATCAAAAAAGTTACATTTGTATACAAGTTACATCCAATAAATTTTGTGTATATAACATTGGGTATGTGTGTTATCTTACATTCAGCATCATCTTCCTTAGTAAATAGGATACTATTGATTGCCTCAAGCCCAGTGAGAAATACTATGCTTTCGATGTGTGTGCAAAAAATATTGTGATGGTTAGTATGGGAGTAGTAATGGGAGATTAGCACCTCTTCAGCCTGCTGTAATGAAGACAAGCTGTCAGAATTTGTTAGCTCACTAAGAACTTGTAACTGGTTTGTTACTATAATTATTTTCAGTTGGTAACCAGATAGGGAATTTGATAGGAAGCATAAAGTGCATTGTATTGGTGAAGGAACATTCCCACAGCATGTAAATTAAAGAAGAGGACTTGCTTAGTGGGCCTGTCACTAAGTATTCTATTTTTTCTTGAGCTTTTGTTGCTCTGATTCTATAGTGGTCAAAAGTTAAAACAAAGTTTAATCTGGTATTTATGTGTCATGACTTCTGGACTTCTGTCTCTGATCTGTATAAATATATACCCCAATGTATAGATTTATTAATAATGCAGTGTATTTAAGAAAATGCAGCTGTGTTTGCACATTTATTCACAATGAAGTTAGAATATGCAGGAATCCTACATGAAGTACTATACAGTCAACTATGTCTGCTAGAAAGAAAAAGGTGTCATAGTCTACAGAAAAAGTCCTTTAGTTAATACAGTCTGCTAATTTCTAACACTGTACAAAATCCATTTTATTCCAAGTTTATTTTAGAATGTATAGGTTATGGGGTATCTTAATAAGCCCAAGCAGGAACTTTGAATTGCATCATGTAAAGCTTTTTTTCCACATATTCAGATCAACATGCTGTAAAAAGCAAAAAGCAAATGCACAATAATCTTTTGTTAAGAAGAAATCAAGCAAAATAGACTTAAGTGTCTTCTGGATTAGCAGTTTGGCCATTTAAAAAAAAGGGGCTCGTTTGTTTCAGAATCAGTGTAAGTTACTAATGTAGGCTCATGGTTGATTTGCTGTTTCTTCTACTTGAGGCAGAGTGTCCCACACAGGCATTTTAATATGTTCAGGAAGCTCTTCCAATCTAGTCTAAAAGCAGAATTAAAATAATATTTACTAGTGGCTGCAATTTTTTTTCACTGTGCCTTGGAAAATACAGTTTACATTTGTTATCACTTCTACAGGAATCCTTTTAGAGTCTACCACATGTCCAAAATGTGTGCCACCGAATGATAGAAATCCTTTGCTGCCTAATTCTAAAAACTGAGAAGCAGTTACATTTGTTTGAAAAATAAAGAACTGTTCAATTAATAGTTTGGAACCAACCAGCATTTTTGCTAGTAAAAAAAGGAAGGGGGTCCCCTGCGGGCTGGGGACTGTACACCATATACACATTTAGTATGAACATGTATACACAGTTCCTTCATTTAAGTCAAGTTCCTTTCAATACAGGAAAGCACAGAGTCAACCATTTTCCAGTGACTCACTTTACCATCCTTCAATGCTATCAACATTACTAGTTGTATCATATTCCCAATCCTTTTATTAACCGTTCTCCCTTACAGTAGATTGAAATTTCCCACAACAAGTAAATGCCACTCTTATCCAATGTTAGTAAATTAAAACCAATTCTTGGTTCAGAAGTTAACTACATTTTTACACTACAGATTTATTAAACTTTGTCAATACCTTTTTAACTTCCATGGCAACCCCTTCAGGCAAGTTTCGTTGGATGTATTCCAAATAAACATTGGCTGTGCTGCCAGTTAAATGCTTTAACTAAAAGAAAAACAATGTTTCTTCAGATAAATAATAACTGTCTTTAATTAATAGAACAAAATTTGAGTCTAGGCATATGCTTTTGTATGCATGCACATGTCTTCAGATACATTGAAACAGTTTTCCTCAAGACTTACATCTAAGTCGAGAGAGGGTGGGCAGGGGGAGTTAGTTGCCAGGAAAGGGCTAGAGTCGATGTACACATAACTGGCCAATAAGTATAGCTGACATTAAATTAAAGCAGTTGGTAAAACCTGTGAACAGCAGCAATTTAGCATACGAATACAAGAGTTAACAGATGTGAGAACTAAGTTTGAGTCCAGTGGCACCTCCAAGACCAACGAAGTTCAATTCTGGGTATAAGTGAAAACTGAGGGACTTGCCACATGTAGACATGTAAACGTGATAGGAATTGTGAGTTCAGGCAGGGACCACCAGCTGTTCTGTGCCTGGGGCCACCTTAACATGATGGGAGCAATTGCTAAATGGCTGTTGCAGAGGATAGAGCCATACACAAAATGGCTGCTGTGGGAAGCCAAGCCAATTTGCTGGGATTGTGCTTCATATATCTTGACATTACCCTTCTTGTATCATTTAAAAATGAATATAGTTTAAAAATAATTTATTGCATACGAAAAACAACATGTACACTGAGCTATTTGTATTCAATTTACAGGGATCTAACACACTTAAGTAAGGAAAATGAAATAATGCTGTTGCTTTACATGAGCCCAGCCATTTACTTTTAACAAAGATAGTTGGTGCCTAAGGGCTGGTGAGAGGTCCCTGCAGTAAGCAAGAGACCCTAGCCCAGGGGTGGGCAATTGTTTCGGCTCGAGGGCCGCTTTGTGGGAGCGGAGGTTAGCGGAGGGCTGCACCTTTTAAAATGATTGCATTCATTAGTTAACTTTGCATTTCAGAAAAGGTATAAATTGTATCATAAAATCAATAAATATAAATTAAATAAAATAGTGGTAGTTTTATTCAATTTATTTATTGTGCTAATTTCATATCATCTATAGGTGCAAGCACATTTAATTTTAGAATCAGTTTAATGAGACAAATGTACCCTATCACAGTTTTCTACAATTTTTTTGAAATCAGGAGTGAGATTGCTTGTTGAGATTCTCATCACAGCCTGCAAGTTAATGTCTGTCAAATGTCTGTTAATGTCTATATTTACTCTTGTTGATCTTCATGCAAGAAAAACTTTGCTCACAAATATATGTAGACCCAAATACAGAGAACATTTTCCCAGCAAACTTCTTCATACATGGAAACTTTTCAGCAGGCAAAGATTTGTAAAAGTCAACTAATGTCACAGCATTAAACATTTCTTTCACAGTGTGATCTGACTGCATGTAAATAAATTCAAGCTGCAGCTCCTCAGGTGCTGACAGTTGCCAACTGTCGTGGCGGGCCACATGTGGCCCCCGGGCCGCCATTTGCCCACCCCTGCCCTAGCCAGATATTCGATAAGAACATAAATGATTTTTGAAAAGTCAGCAAAATTTGATATTTTCAACTTGCAACTGAATTATAAAAATACATTAGAATTGGGAAGATGTGATGGCCTCAAAAGTCTCATTGTGAATTAAGCACTACAGCCGCGCTGCTCACCTGATTTTAGTCAGAAGCAAATCCCCACTATTTTCACAGGTAAACTACCTTACATAAATTTACTGTTAACGTTATATAGTATGAACATCAAAAACGCAAGCCAAATCTGCACCACAATTTGATACGTGAAGATACATCAGAATCCCACAAGAGTAGTTAATAATTAGCATATAATAGGGGATTTAAAAAAAGAAAATGGGAGAGAAGAACAAAACGCATGTACAGAAGAAACCGAAATGGGAAAACCAGAGAGGCAACATCCCATAGCAATCTCTCTGCTTTCCTTCTCATCTACCCTCGCCCACCTCTGGCCAGTCAGTTTGCTTTGGTCTTGGGCTGTAGCAGCAGCACTCCAGGGAAGGGCTTTTGTCTCCTCCTGTTCAAGCCAGTCTGCTTGCTTTTGTCCACTGCTGCCAGATCTGGCTGGATAGGGAAAGGGGTCCCCCCCACCTTTGAATGTGTCAGCTTCCTCTCATCCCAAGCACTTGCTGGGGTGGGAGAGAGAGAAGGCTCCTCTCTCCCCTCCCTGTCAGGCCAGCTGGCTTGCTTTCCTGGGCTGCAACAGCACTTGGGACAAGAGCAAACTGGTAAATTTGCATTGGAAGGGAAGGGCTTTTCTTTCCCCAGTGACCTTATTCTCTTCCTGAGCTGGCGTAGCAACACTTCAGGCAAAAAAGCCCACAGGCTTGGGCAGGAAAGGAAAGACCTCTCCTTCCCCCATTCACGCAGCAAGCTGGCTTGCTCTGGAGCTGAGTTGTAGCAGTGCTAAGGACCACAACCCCACTGGCTTGTGCAGTGGAGGGCTTTTCTCTACCCCCCTTCCTACCCATTCAGGCCTGGGGGGGGGGGAATGTTCAAGGTTGGCCAGCAGCTTACTTTTGGTCACACTGAAGCAACATTTAAAAAATCTGTACAGCCAATCAGAAGCTCTGCTATGCAAAAACCCAAATGGTCCCACCCACTTTCCATAAACACTTGGCAGATGCCAGGTAAAGTATCCACAGATGCCATGGTGCCTGTTCTAAGGGCTTTCTTCCTGCTTGTACAGCCCTGCTTTTTTGTTTTGTGGTGACTTGCCTGTGGACGCGTCATTTCAGAGTTAAAGCATAAGAATTTGGCAGACGGGCTCCCGACCAAGAGTTATAGAAGATGTGTGCTGAGAGAGAAACATTTTCTTATGTAATTAAACATTTTTTCTATGTTCTACTGCATCCATATATTTAACTGAAAAGAGAAAGATACTTTCAGACAACTGTAATCAGATTTACTAAAATTTGGCATCCATTGGAACACAAACAATTGGTCTGTTGATAGCTCTGTAGTTAGAAGCTATAAAATGAATTTCTCTAATTGGAAGTATACTTACCTCTACACACCGGTAGTGCGTTCTCATTTCATACTGAGCTCTGTGCTTCTTGTAAATGTGTACTGATTTCAGAAGAGTGAATCGTTCGATCTTCTTTGGTGGCTCTTCTCTAGGAAAAAACCAGTGGGTTTACCACTTGCTTCTGAATCTGTAGCTTTCATTAAGCTGTTTGGCAGAGGGTGTTGAGAGAGGCTGAATGCTTCCCTCCCCTGAACTAATGGTGGAATTGCACATTTGTTGGCCAGGCTACTCCCTCCATCCCAAGAAATCAACTATTTTCAGCATGAGAATATCCTGTAAACAAGTAACACTTTTCTTGCATTACACTCTACAGCAGAATGGTTGAAGTCAGCAGGAACACTGAACTTTCATTCACAATATGGCAACTAGATTTTTAAAAAAAAAAGGAACACAAAAGACAACTGCCAGCTGCAGTCTCATTAAAATCAGTGGGCTTAGACTGGCGTAGCTTCACAGGATTACAGATTACCTCTGCCTTCACAAACACTTAACTACTACCCACAATTAAGCACATTCAAGTTGCAACTGACTTCCAGTGACCTCCATGGAGTTGTCAAGGCAAGAGAATGAGCAGAGGTGGTTTGCTATTGCCTTCCTCCGCATAGGAACTTTGTTTTTCCTGGTGGACTCCCATCCAAGTACTAACCAGGGCCGGCCTTTCTTAGCTTCCAAACTCTTGACAAAATTTGGGGTAGTCTGGGCTATTTAGTTTGCTACCTTTATAACTACTGTCTAGGATAAAAACATTCCTATGGCAAACAGTTCTCTTCCACCTAAAAGAAATATGGTATGTTTCTAGCATAGTTCGGGCAATTCCATCTTGGTTTCACCATGTTAGCGGATCTATTATATTAGATTTCCCTTTTATTCCCTACTCTCAAGATTGTTCCATGTGATCAGGCACATGATCATTGACTTGTGTGCTCTCCATCCCTCCTCTCACGCAGTCCAATTCAATTGTCTTCAACTGTGCAAGTAAGAAAAGGAGGGGAGGCACATAAGCCTCTCTCTTGTGAGTGCCATGATGTGGCATTAGGTAAGAACCACTCCACTCCAGTAACTAGCCTTCAACTCCAGATCAGGTTGCCTATTTGATAGTGAGCCCAGTTACTGAATACTTACACCTTTTCAACAGAAATGCCAAGTTCTTTAGCAGCAAGCACTATGAAATATTCATAACTGTCCAACACAGTTCTGTCATGACCTTTAACCAAAACGGCAAGTTTCTTATACAGTGTGTCTGGCTCATCTAAAACAGATACCTAAATATAAACAAAAAAGAAATGAGCAAGTTACCATTCATATTCTAATGACAAGTTCTAAGATTTCATTGCTCAATTATTCAATCCATGTTAAGCTATTATATACTTTGCTGAATCCAAAGATGACAGTATTTGCACAGATACTGCCATATACTATAATATTATAATCTGCCTTGAGTTGCTTGGGAGAACAAGTGGGCGAACAGCACAAAAATTGCAATCCAAAAGCCAGATTCCCCAGTATTCTTAATTACTGGTTCAACCTCAAACTTACCAAAGAGTTTTCCTTGTGTTGTTGAATGTCTGTATGGGCTCCAGAAAACTGAAACCACATCAACTGCTTGTTTCTAAAATGGTAAAACAGTGAAAAACAGATTTAAATTATTGCAATATCTGAAATACAAGTATTTTAAAAACACAGTTGTTAAATGGTAAACTTACTGGGGAAAATTGTATTGTTTTTGCAGAGCCCTGCTTACTAATAGAAAGTTCTCTGGCCCCTAGAAAATAAGAAATAAGCATAGTGATATTTGTTTTATTCCTGTTATATAATAAAATATAGCCTTCGAGTTACATAAGGAAAATACTCCAAGAAGTTAGTAAACCACAATGATCTCTTTATTAGCACCCATTCATCACTAATCACAGCCCCAGTTGGGTGCCCTACACTATTCTTACAGCATTTCAAGACTGTCTGGTCTTTGTATTTTTATTATCTCTTTCATGGTTCCAGCCAGGTCTCTGTAGGCTGCTGCTTGTCCTTCCACACCCCAGCTTACTTTCTTCTAGAGAATAGGAATCCTTTGCCATGACTTCCAGATGCTCCCAGGATCCCTTGCTAGTTTAGGCTTGTTAAATCAATTGCCTGAAGCAATGAGAACTGCCAAAGGCAGGGTCTTCAGTGAGGATAGCAAATACTCCTTTACTAATTGGTAGTGATCCTTACAGAAACAGCCAGGTTACAGAGGTTCTCTTTGCGCTCCAGGCAGCTTGAATTTACAAATTAAGCAGATAGGACTTTGTTGCAGTTCTACATCATAAGCAGCTGAGGTACAACTGATGATAAAAAGCTGACTCCATGCTAGTTCTTTAGGCCTGCAGTCCTACATGCCATCAGAAATTAACAGTAAAACTACTGTGGAAAGCTAGGGACTGATGAACTTTTGGTTAACAAGCGCTAACACTACACTTACCAAGGTAAACACGTAAACTTTTCACTTGTTGAACACGCAATAAGTATCTGAATCCCTTAGCTTTCATTAGAAATATGCATCTACAACATATTACTGCTGGGGGGGGGGGGGGGCTAACAGAAAGTAGATGGGACCTAAATACAGCATTATTTTGGGTCCTTTGGTTGGTCGCCCCCCCCCCCCCCCCCAAGTTTGGGAGAAAACGTGGCCTCCGGCAGGAATGGCTCACCCCCTTTTACGTTAAAAAAATACAGCACAAAATGCACGGGGGAAGAGGGTGCAAAAGCAAAAATATTCAGCAAACAGAAGCAGCATCGAAGTCACTCACAGAATTCCGCAATCAAACTCAAGGCAGTCGGAACGAAAAGGGAGCAATTCTATCGAGCGCATTATTTAGAGCAAAGGGCGGTTCCGCCACCTTACGGGCCTCGGACATCACTTACTTGGCGACCGCGAGAGGTACCCGGCAACGCATTACTTACCCGCCAGCACCGGTGCCACAAGCAGCTCAGGCCCCTCCACGCCGCCATCTTGCCTAATGGCACGTCCCTTCCTCCGGCAACTTCCTGCCTGCTGCCATGACATCATGAAGCGCAGCCTCCGGCAGGAACGCAACTGCCGGGTATGGGGGGGCGACTTTTCTTTTTTCTTTTTTTATCAACGCTGTCGGTTGCCGATACGGGGCGACTCTCTACGGAGGCCTCAGGCAGCCGACCGTAAACCGCGCTTGCGGTTGAAACCATAGACGAAAGAAAGTAATACACTTGACAGTTCCTTCGTCTGCTCACCAAACTTCAGGGTTATTTTTAACACCATAACTGATTCTAGTTCGAGTATTTAAGGCGACAGCTGTACACAGGAGACGAGAACACGCAAGTCATTCGCGTTGGCTGAAGCGTGTTCTCCCCCCTCTCAGAAGCAGACACAAATGGGTGTGCCTGCAAACTCATGTGATTTCCCGTCCCAGCAATTAAAAAAGAAATCCCTTCTCACCTATATTATCCTTCCTACTGCAAAAGACGCATATGTCGGACTGAAAACATTACTCTTAGGTTATGGGGATCTGAAACTGAGTGGGTGAATGACATCGCCTTTGCAGCGTAGTCCGCTAGTCGCCATACGGCAGAATAGGGTGAGGAGGAAGGGACGTGGGAGTCGCTTGCAGCGTAGAGAACGAATCGTGTTCTAGCAGCCCGCCAGTTCCGGTGTCAACTGAGCGTCAAACTCTCAAGCCCGCTCTCACTGCTTGCAACGTAGGGATAATTATGCTGGCGTACTTTATAGGGCTTTTTAAAAACAAACCTGTGTGAACTTGGAAAGTCCATTGAAAATGGATTATTTAGCGTGCGTGACCGCAGCCATTGTTAATATCTCTCAAGTACTGACGTATGATGCTGATTTATAATATTCCCGTTTTAGGTTACAGTTTTCCTTTTATCATCATAGAGACCTTTCAAAAATAGACTTTTAAGACACATTTACAGGAAATCCCCAGTGAAGATTTCAATTATTTGTCACCCAATCTCAGTTGAGGAAAAATGGTTTAGCCATTATTTTGTACAATCAAGATTGCTACATAGTGATTTAAAATAGCAGACCAGAAGTTACACACTCTTGCCTTCACCTAATGGTTGCAGCAAAGGATTTCCTCCCGTCCCCCAATAAAACCCCTCAGTGTTCAGCAAGCAAAACAAAGTAATAATTTGACTACTTGTGCCAAAGTGCTTTTAAAGAGCATTGAAGGTGTAATGAAAGGGAACCTTGTTGCCTGTGTTGTGTGCTTTCCTTCCATTATTGACTCCAGCCAAACAAGTTTTGAAGCACTCCAACTCTTACACTTGTTTGACTGGAGACAACAGTGCGGCACAAAACAAGTGCCAGCACTACAGCAACAATGGCTCATTTCACTTTGAAATCTCTGAAAAAGCACTAATACATTAAACTTGCCTGGTCAGACAGGCCAAAGTTCCATCTAGTACATAGGTCCATAATTCATGACATTAAAGGCCATTTTACATCTTTATTACATCAGGCTCATAAAAGTAATATCTTTGGTCTCAGGGTCTCTCATGGATGTTATATTTAGCTAATAATTAATTGCTGTTGTCAGACCTATCCTCCATGAAGTGTGTTTACTCATTTTTAAAAACCATCTGTGGAAAGCCATCACCTCATTTTATGATTATGAACTCTGCACATTGTTTGCTGTGTGAAGTCCTCCCTTTTGGCTGTGCTGAGAATTTTATTTTGTGGGTCCTACATTCTAATACTGTGAGACTAGGGAAACATGTCCATCTACTCTTTCTGCATTATTTCACAACTTTAGAAATACCAGCTAAGTTTATTATAGCAAGAGGGGGATCCCTTTTGGACTGACTTTTATTTTATGAAGGAATTTGTTTATATCCTTCTGTTAACTATACTGTTGTAAACTGCTGTGTCTTGTTCTAGCCTACAGACTTGGCTCCTTCCAAAGTAGGGTCTATTACAAAAGGAAGGGTAATGCTTCTTGGTGGGTTGTACATATGTCCTCAACTGTTTTTAAATAGCTCTAGCCAAAGACCCCAGCAGGTCTATACAGGAGATTCCATAAGAGACAGTGAGAGAAGTAGACACTGGCTAAAGAACAATGGGGGGCAAGATGTCTCTTTCTCCTCTGGAATCTGGATGTGGAATGGTGGATTTGTGGCCCTGGATGAATGCCTCTTTGCTTCTGCGCTATTTTAATGTTTATAAATACAACAAATGTTACAAAAATATGTAAGTCCCTGATATTCTCTTCTCCAAATGGAATCAACGCAGCTAAATACTGCCACTGTAGTTTCTCACTCCTCCAGGTGGTATGTACATAACAATACATTTACTTACCCTATTTCCATGAGCAGTGAGAAGGCTCCAGTGGTAGCACTATAGGTTTGGTTCGCATAGGATGACAGAATGTTGGAGGACCTTTGGTGTCATCATAATAGTTATTTTTATTTACAAACATACAAGATCCTAGTATAGGCAAATAAGATCCCTGCAGCACACAAGTGTAGCTGTTACTCCTGCAATTAGTCTTCAGAACAACTGTGTTCCCATAACTGGCTTCAGTCAAATTAAAATTTCTCTTTTGATGGATTTTCTGTAAATCTGAGCTCCAAACTCTGCTGCCTTCTGCTAGCTGAAGGGACACCTCCAAAGACTATGAATGTTGTACTTCAAAAACTGGAAACGCTTTTGGCTATCAGAAAACATTACACCCCACTGGTGAAAATTCAGCCAATTAAAACCAATAGGATGACATAAGCATTAACTGAAATAATTCATAAATAGAAAAAGTTTCTACATGGTGTGCATCATTTGTTGCAGCTGCAATTTGCTATAAGCAGGGAAAAGGATTAGATTTCTAAAGGAGATACTTTCTTGGAACATAACATTTCATGAATAAACAACACTCAATGATAGACTAATTTCCCCCCATTCAAGAGAGAATCAGCCACCTTAAACTTGAAGTTCTCTCATGGCAAGCTTCTGATTTAAATAAATAAAGTAGGTTTGTGAATGGGTGCAGGCTGTTGATAGCTGATGGGTGACTGGAATTACCTTTTCCTCACAGATTTACTAATGCCCCAATGTCAATGAAAAACACTATTTGCCCAGATACCTTACTGGGGGGGGGGGGGGGGGGAAATCCCTCCACACACGTTAAATGCAGATTAATTTATTTAAAAGAAATATTCATCACATGAACAAAAAGATTAACTACATCTTATCAAAAGTATAAAATACTGTCCTTTTTGGCAAACTTTTACATAGATTCCCTTTAATTTTACAATACAATTATCTGTCAATATAAGAAAAAGCTGAAATAACCTATACAAAGTGCTGTTTGTTATGTACCAGATAGGATGCATGCCAGAAAAAGGGGAGGGGGGGGAATTATGTCATATTATGAAATTAAGCATTTTAGTGCAAACCTGAATAAATTTACATCCTGAAGTTAAACAACATGCAACTCAGGTGCAATAAAGCATTAATAAGTAAAGGTTTATTAAAAAAAAGAAGAACTAAATTAAAACATTCATTTCCCCCTCAAGGAACATCTTTATACTACACTACAATTCCAAAACTATTTATACATTTTCTGTAACAATATAACAGCAGTTAAATAGATTTGAAAATAAGATTTCTCCATAAAATATATTTTTTTTTATTTTGCTATGTACAATTTCCATTTCTTCACTATTGAAATCCTACTGCAACAAACATGAGAACCATTAGGAAAAAAATCCCAAGTTTTCTGACAACAATTTAAATCTTATTTAAATGATATTCATCACTGCAACAATATGAATACCAAAACCACGAATGAAGTTTAAACAAGTATCCACAGATGTTCAGGGATTAGTTTTGAGAATCTCTTTGGTTATTTTAAGCCATGTTTTTCTTTCTATATTTATTTAGTATCCTGTAAAATATGTATTTGGGGATTGTTCTTTTATTTCTGTTTAGATATGATGTCCTTTGCTTTTGAAATATCTCCACAGATACACCATAATATTAGTTAATATTTCAACCTGTATGTATGAGATGCACTCTACCATATCTGCTAAAACAGCATTTATCTGTTAATCAAGGAAGGACAAGAAGAATTTGGTGATCCTACTGGGGCTTTAAGTAAACTGTGGTAATATTCCCCATAATACTTTCCAATCTAAGGTAAAGATACTCCTTAACAATATCAACTGTGCATTTATGAATCCAAAGTACCCAATACCATCTGCCATAACAGCATGAGTGGGCTATCCTGTAGTACAATAATTCATATTGTCCTGAACAATGTTTTATTACATTGGCTTGACATCATTTATACACATCAGGTTGGAAGGATCTACTGCAAAGTAGAAAGATTTATACACTGATTTATATTACTGGTTCAAATTCACATATTTGGAAGATAAGTAGGGAGCACTGGCTTTTGTCTTACTTTCCGAATAAAATGTCATCTGCTAAACTGGATTTTAAAGTAGATGTGAGTGAGACATTTGGTCAGGACCATCTTTCTTTAATAGCAAACGCTAATATTAGAGATCTGTTGGTTCTAGAGTTTGGAAAACTATTTAAATTGATTTGTCTTGATTTGTACTATGGGGAAATTAATATTGCTGAGATTGCTGCCCTAAGATGGGCAATATCGTAATGTCACATGACTGCCTACTATCAGCCTGGCTTCTTTTCGTATGGTGAGTATAACCTGTAGCCAAGTTCTTATGCCATGTCCTCCCTGAATATTTTGTTATATCCTACAGTTCTGATTCTGGCACGGGCTTGCAACATATGTTGAGTGGGATGATTGGGCCTACATTCCAACACTGAGGCAGGATATGGCACTCTTAGGCTATGTTTTCTACTTTCTTCTTTCCCAACTGGAGCAATCTTTCCAGCAGAGGAACCTGAGAAATTAGAACGTGACAGATAAGATGGGGGCACATGTGTCTCAATTCCTTCCTCCCTGAATAATTCACCAAAGACAAGCCACAGGCCTTGCCTGTGAAAGGACTTAGTACTAAGTTAGCTAGAGAGGTTTGTAAAACCACACTAAATTCTGCTCTCTCTCTTAAATGGAAGAAAGAAAAAGGAACTCTCTCAGATGATTTATGTGGATCTTTTAAGAACTGTCCTTCACAACTGCATAGAGGATTGATTGAAAGGACGAACTGCTGAACAATATTCTGAGATATACATCAGATGGGCAACCATCACAACTATGCAGATTTCATCTGCCAGCAAATGTTTAATACAGAAGTGGGGATGCTTCCAAACAGCATGCAACCCAGCCATATTAGCTAACCCCTGGCAATGAGAAGTGATGATGTAAGATCGTGCCTGCAAAGCATCTTTCCCAATCAAATGCCTAGTAGAATTCAACAGGGCATGCAAACTATTTCTCCTGGACATCCCCCCCCCCCCCCGGGTCAAGTGCACTGACATTAAAGACTGGCTGGTGACAACAGAACTGCAAGGATGAATTGCTCATGTTTACTGTGACAATCAGATGCAGTGATATAGCATTTTCAAACCCCGCTCCTTGATAAGGAGGTAGCTTTTTGCATCAGCTTGGGAAAAGTGAGACTAGATGGGAACATCTGTGTAGCCCCTCTATATATTAAATATTTTCAGATGCCTGTTCAATCATTCCGGAGCCACTCATATTGTTCAGGATTATTTCTATGCCAGAACGTCTTTTCTAAGGATACAGCCAAACAGAGGAAGCAACCTCTCAACCTAGTGCCATCCCTGGGGATGTAGTTACCCAGAATTCTACTGTCTGACCTGGCATGTTCCCAATGAAAGTCACCATGTTTCTGACAACCATTTGCATGCACATGTTGGCACATCCTCCTCCCACCCGCCCACCCCCAGCCACAGACAGGAAGAAGTGGTGGCTCTAACGGGGAGTCTACCTAGTTAAATCTTACTGTCTTCACTCTGACATGTTCCTAAATATACCCCAGATGCAACCATGTTCAAATTTCAATTGTATCAAACCAACTGAAGACTCTAATTACATGACACTTCTCGCTGGTGTCACCCATGACCACCACCACATTTGAACCCGAATGGGAATTTCAGAATTTGTTTATGGGCAGTTTGGCTTTGCTCAGAAACATCCCCATCACTATTATTTTTCTCTAGGAATTTTAGTAGTATATTTATCCTGGGTCTGAGGGAAAATGTATATATTCATTGTGCATTTGTAAACAGTGCCCATGATCCTGAGAATCGTGCCTGGAGAATAATCCCACTGGTGGCTTGTGGAGGAAAATAACTACAAATAGAACAATCCAGTCATTCATAAAGTTGAATATGCTGATAATTTGGCCAAGAACAAAGGGTGGGGGAAAAGAGAATTCTTATTTCCCCTTCATTCATCTGGGATAAGATGGGTGCAAAATGTCTACCTTTCACAAAAATGTTTTAGACCTCAGTTTGTGATTATTTAACAGAAATGAATAGGGCAAAACCAAGGAAGTAAAGGGCCAGAAACAATAATTTTCTTTGGACTTAATTTGCAAACTTACAAACTGTTAGAAATAGCAATAAAAAGGGGGCAAATAGCAAATAGTGAAAGATTTTCAGAAAACTGAATTTCAGCATTACTACTGGATATGAAACATGATGAACATTTGATATGTTGCATTCTGTTCAGAGGAGTTCACAGCTGGAGATATAAAAGAAACCTCCCCCTGGCTCCCAAAAGTTGGTCAAATTAAACTGTTTCCAACCTCCCAAGACCAAGTCTATGGGCTCATTACAGAGTATCTTCAGGAAAAAAAACTTAGTATAAACATACTTAACCTTATAAACCACTTAAAATACACACACACTTTTATAAATGGCAGCTTTTAAAGTTCTTTGGCCATGATTTGAAGCTCCCTGGGGTTCCAGTGCTCAAGCGAATTCTGAGGGTACCGAAGTTACTCTATTTTGTATATGGTCTGTGCCCTAGTTTACATAAAAGCTCAGAGTAGCACACTACAGCCCCCCCCCTCACCTCCACACACACAGAAGCTGCTGTAACAAAGTAATTTGACACTTTTCTAGTCAGAGACTTACCCGTTTCTGTGTACTGCAAAGTACAAACTGAGAAATGTAGCACAGAATCCCATTAGTTACCACTGTTTTACCTCATGGTAGACATCTTCCTCCCACCTTCCTTTTGTCTGTGAGGAGAATGAATGCTTCTGCACTGCTATCAGCACAAAAGGAGTATCTCCCCCACAATGCTGAAGGACAACTTTTCTAACAATTCAGTTTACGAATGGTATTTTAATGCATTCTAAATCACTAACACACATCCTATCCAATATTCTTCAGAGAGTGTGTGTGTGTGTGTGTGTGTGTTGAGAGAGAGAGAGAGAGAGAGAGAGAGAGAGAGAGAGAGAATTTATTTCAGCAGCTTCTCTAAAGTGAAGGTCAAACTGCCATTTTTCTTCAGAATTCACTTACACTGTCCCTTCTGAACCCTACTAAAAAGAAAGTTCTGAATTGCACAATATAAAAAGAAACCTTTGCAAACAAACTGCCACATAAAGGTTTAAGATTCAGTAAAACATTTGAATAATCTAGCTGTTTTCATTCCCCCCACCCATGGATGATCATTTCTCTTTCGCGTCCAAGCAAAGCAAGTGGATTAGCCCATGAAGTCAGTCCACATCTCCAGGAAGAAATTCAAAACCAGTCCCACACCTGGTTACAGCAAATATGAAGATGCCTTGAAAATGTTAATTTGGCACACAGCCTTCTATGCTAGGGGTAATATCAGCCTCAGCTGCTGCACTGGCCCCAGACAGCTTCTTTAGCAGAAAGGCAATGGGAGTTGCATCAGTTCTGCCACAATCTGTTTTATCAAGATGCCACCAAGTCATTTCCATGTCAGTTTTGTAGTTATGGCAGAAGTGGGTAATGGTCCATCATTTGTCATTTGAATGTATATGACATAAGAATTCTTGCAGATGTTTTTGGATCAGAAAAAAAGGCACAAAATGAAACATTTCAAAATTCTCCTTAGGTATTCTGTGGGGGGCAGGGCATGGGAGAACATGGGAAAAGTTGAGGAGTTAAAAGGAATTTGGAGCTTTTCATGGGGAAAAAAGTCAGAAATGGAACAGGGATATGAACATCCTTGTACTTTTCATTACCAAGGTATTAGTATTAAACACCTCTGAAAAGGGGAATAAAATCAATCCTTTTCCATCTTCCAAAGCCAAACGTAATTTACTATCCCCACCCAAATAAGAACACCATTCAAATTTGCTCCAATCCTGGATAAAAAAGCACTCGACTACTCAAATAGTTTAAAATAAGAGGGAGGTCAATACTTAGCCTCCCTGATGGAGGAACTAATTTCAGTGAACATCTGTAATTTTAAAGACCAGCTCATGTCTTCTAGAGCTCAACGTCATCTTGAAGTAATTCATGGTCTTCTTCATCTAGTAAGAGATCAGGGTCTATCCCTTCAGTACTGTCAATTACCTCTCCCAGTTCCTGAACAACATCACTGTCGAGCCCATCCACCTGTTCAACCTGCTTTATCAAGTCCAAGTGATCCACTGGAATCAAGGCGCGCCCAGCAGGCCCTGTAGTCCTTGCAATAGTAGCTGCCATTTCAGCTGCGACGGCGGCCTTCTGAGCTTTCTGCCTTTGTTGCTCTTCCTGTTGCCGATGTGTTTTCATGTGGGCGTTGCGACTTTTGATTTTGAAAAACATCCTGGAGAAGATGAGTATGAAAGGGGGTGAGGGGAGATGAAAGCAGATTTCAGAGGGTTTCAGCACATTAGGAAATACACACACATGCAGTGAATGTCCAAAATTTGGTGAATGTCAGTGGCTCTTCATGTTGGCTATGCTTCCCATTTAGCCAATGCAATTCTCTCACTCTTGTGGGCCCACAGTTAGAGCATACATGCTGCCCTTCATGTCAATTTATTTCTTATCATATAAGGGAATGCTTGGGGGGGGGGTGCTGTCATGCCAACCTTTTCTAGTTTTTTTCTTTGAGGGTAGGAAGGTCGCAGTCATCAATACAGTCCTTCCTCAATCCTCCTTTCCCCATTTCAGTTTCATCGTTCACATCTGAGTGTGCATCTTTACAGTTACAGGGAATCATTCCTCCATTTTTCACTGAATACTCACAACCACATTAGGTAACTTGATGTAATTCCCTGGTGCATGACTGAATTTTTAAGACAATCACAACAGTTGCCTGGGATTCACATGGGAATGTTGAAAGTCACATGAGAATGTTGAAAGTTAGCCTTTTAAGAAGACTTATGGTCTCCATCAGATGTTTTGGTAGAGAATTTACATTTCAGAAAAACAAATCAAGTATAGCTTGCTGAGAAACATGGCACCAGCTGAAGATGCAAGCTCCTAGAGCAATGTGCTTCTTGAAATCCACGATGCAGGATCACACAGCAAAAGGAGGATTAAGTTTGGTTCAGGACAGCTGAATACCATCTTGGCAGACACCACATGACAACTTCTCCAGCATTTACATGGTATAGTTACAAAGCCCTACTCAATATAGTAGCTTCTGTACCTCATTGATGATTTGTGTCCCTGTGAATTTTTTAAAAAATAGAAAGCAACACACTTCAGGTCTATCACAGGTAGCAAAGTACTCACTTGCCACATTCTTTACAAGGGAAAACTGTAGGGGGATCAGTCTCGCCACTTGTTGTACTGTGAGCCGGGGAGTTTTTGACAGAGCAGTACTCATTCTGGGAATTTGGTTTCTGCTTGGTGCCGGGACCTCCATAGCGGGTTTTCACCACAGGATTTGTACCACCATGAATGCGAGCATGGCCATTCAGGGCTTGTCTGGAGCTGAACATCTACAGGGCAAAAAAAGAAAAACACAACATAACCATAAAATGGCTCTTAGAGGCAAAGTACAACAGAGAAGTAAAGTACTTTGAACAGTTTTGATTCACCCCTCCTTTGCTTAAAACCGTAAGAGTCCTGCTGGGTCAGCTCAGTGTGGATAAGCATCCCATTTCCAACCAGAAACTTTGTATTTTGCCTATAGCACCTGGCCGCACAGGGATACTACCTCTAGACAAGGAGTTCCTATTTAGCTATCCACTGCTAACAGGCAACAAAACAAAAACAACAGATCTATAACGAACAGAACACAAACAATCTCTCTCCATTTGCTCATGCAAATGAACAGGTCTCATTTTTGCTGGTGGAGCTGGAATGAGGCTTGAGAGTGAATGCTTCATTAGGGTCTAGTAGCTTAGAATCTGGGCTGGCTGAGTGTATTCCACATCCCCTGGAGAACAGAGACCTTTTTCACCATATGCATTACATATTGCTCTGTTTGCTTCTGCTCTCACATGTAACCTATTTTCAGCTTCACAGCAAATCAAAGTTTGTCACTATATTTGAACTGACAACTATGGTTTACACTGGAATTGCAAATCAGGATGTGAAACTGTGGTTTCTTCCCAGTTTCAAATCATGGTTTGCAGGATAAGCACAAACTGTAGTTTGCCAGTTGGTGTGCTATGATTTGCTGCAAACCTGGCAACAGCTAGATAGATGACTATACCTGAGGGGATGACAGAGAGAGAAGATTCAAGTCGAAGAATCCCCTAGGCCAGGGGTGGGCAAATTGCGGCCCGGGGGCCACATGCGGCCCGCCACAGAGTTTTTTGCGGCCCACCAAGACAGTCGGCCACGTGGTGTGATAGGGTACATTTCTCTCATTAAACTGATTCTAAAATTAAATGTGCTTGCAGCTATAGATGATATGAAATTGGCACAATAAATAAATTGAATAAAACTACCACTATTTTATTTAATTTATATTTATTGATTTTTATGATACAATTTATACCTTTTCTGAAATGCAAAGTTAACTTAATGAATGCAATCATTTTAAAAGGTGCGGCCCTCTGCTAACCTCCGCTCCCACAAAGTAGCCCCCGAGCCAAAACAATTGCCCACCCCTGCCCTAGGCTAATTCATGTAGTGAAAAACCATTGTTTGCCATTGTATTTAAAACAAGCACCAGTCCCCATAAGATACACTCTTGTGAACAAGGAAAATTTTGTCCATCATTCCACTTTCCTTCTGCTTGACTTCTCAGCATCCACCCAGCTCTGCTATCCCTGCAAGCAATATTATAAAAAGAGCACTACTCTCTGAAAAAAAGAAAGCTGAACTCTGTATCCAACACCAATTTCTGTATATGAACACAGCAGTCATAGAACACACACTACTCAGATGTGTGTGCACACACACTTCCCCACTTATTTATATGTTATGAAATAAACCTACAGCTCCGCAGTCTGGCATTTCACAGGTAAAAGAAGTCACGGGGATTGTGAGGCTCTGCAGGGATGGCAGGTTAATGGGTGCACCAAGAGCAATAGGTGGTGGGTCAGGAGAATTCTGATTTTCAGTCTCTTCTTCTTTGATAGATTTTCTGTCTTCCTCCATTTGCTCTTCATCCTCCAAGTCCTCTTCTTCTCCACTTGTCTGAAAAGCATTTGGATTTTAAGGCATGCAGAACTGATCTAAGAAAATGTGGGTGAGCTTCCTTACACAAGAACTGATACTTGACTGGTGAAAACAAGCCCTTGTCAGTCCACCTTGCCCTTGGAGACAGCAAAGTGAACCTGCATGTCTGCTGTGAAATGAACCTACACTTCTACCTCCAAACTGTTTATGCCCCTTGGAAATGTATAAGCAGACTCCCAAATAAAAATCTTATGACTTCCGTTCTACATTTAGAGAATGTATATTCCATGTCTCTTGCTTGATGCAGCTAACAAAGTACAAAGAATGCAATAAAATCATTAAAGCAAAAACTAAGAGTTACTAATAATAAACACTAGCCATCAAAAACAAGTTGGGGCACAGACTGTTAAAAACAGTTTGAAAAGATGGACCTCCTCAGTTTATTTATTTATTTAAGCTCACATAACCAAAGGTCTCAAGCACATATATAAAATACAGTGACTTCCTCAGTTAAAAACCTGGGTAAAAAATGTTTTGGCCAGGGGCACAGAAATAGGACCCAGACAAGCCTCAAGAGGGAGGGCATTCCAAAGGCAAGGTGCCACAACTGAAAAAGCCCTGTCTCTGGTTGTCACTCGCCTCACCTCTGCAAGTAGGGCAATGGGAAGAAGGGTTTGGGACAAGGATATCTTTAACTGGTGGGCTGGACTGAATTTTACTGGTTTCTGAGAAACATTTATTTCCTTGTCTGAAGCAAGTCTTTCCCCCTGCTTTCTTTTGATAGAGGGGGAATGAGCCCCCCCCTAATGATTTCTTGCAGGCATAGTTTTTTAGAGCTTCTCTTAGGAAAGAAAAGGGTATGTTAATACGGAATGTGGTGGGGGTGATTTCACATCCTCATTGCTTTAAAAGCAGGGTCTGTCTGCTTCCCTGAACTTATCTTAGCAATAGGTGCTGATTTCCCACAATACATCTAGAGCACTGGTATAGCAAAACAAAATAACATGTGTACAACAGAGCCCCCATTGCTAGAACTTGCACCAATTAGGAAAAAATAATACTTTCACACACTCAAAATATAATCTGGAGGTTTCAGATTCATCTCCTAAAAATGCTTACCGGGCATTCCTCTTTTATTTCCACTTGTCGTGTTCTGTGCTTCCTTCCCAAATGCATGATTTTCTTCCAAGTATAATAGTACTCCACACACTGTGCCACAGTCTTAGACTTCACCTGCAGTTGAACAATAATTCAGATGTTACAACAAGTTTATTCTTTAGTATTCAATGCTCAAGCACACAGAACAAAAACATTAATCACTCATTGCTTGTGACAAATTGTACCATGTTAGATGTCTCTAAGGTTGGCATAAAGATCAAATGTCTAAACTACTGACCCCCAGTGGGGTGCCCATGGACACCACAGTACCAACTTTCTCCTTCCTCAGAGCACCTCCTCCCCAGTGCAAAAATGGCAACCATGGCTTTACTCTTCCTCACTGGAGCAGGCGTTACTTCAGAAGAACCGAGGAAGCATCACCAACCATTCAAATAACAGCTGCCCATATCATAGGAGGATGTTTGGCTTGCAACATCCCAACATTCTGTGATTGGTCCCACCACCACCTCCCATGGCAGCCATTTTGTGGTGTCACTCACTAGCTCTTTTCAGAATTCCAAAAGTGCCCGCTGGGTCGACAAGAGTGGGGGCAGCTGGTTTCAACTGTGGTTTGGATTTTACTGTAGAATTAAACATAGAGAGAGTATCCTCCTCCACTTCCATGGCCTTCTGGATGCTACTCAATGAGTTATCCTGTTTTATCCTCACAACAGCTACCTGTATGAGGTAGGTGATGCTGGACAAAGAAAGAGACTGGCTCAAGGTCACCTAATAAGCAAGTGATCTAAACCCAACTTGTCTTAATCCAGGTTCAACATTCTGCTCAGCTCTGGCTCACATTATTTCTCTTCCTCTCCAAAGATTTTTTTCATTCTAACTTCAGCATCAAATTAACATTCAATGTGCTATGATGGGATCTCTCAGACTCAAATGCACGAAATTCTTCTTGCAGCCAGGAGTTCCTGGACATTGTCTAAGTGATCTACCACTAAGATGGGCTGCTGAATGAAAGGAACTGAAGAGCAAACGTTCAGAAATGGCAGAACAAAGAATACAAAATCATCTTACCATTTTCTGTACCAAAATGAAGTCCTTGCTGAATGTGGACAGGGCTTTATTAAACAGTTTTCTTTCAAGGGGGGTCCACTTGTCAGAACCTGGGGAAAGAAATGAGGAAAAACATAGTTTTTATTACCAATTTATTAACTCACACCAAAACTACACTGGAATCTATTAGCCATGCCCTGGAAGAATTCTTCAGCATGGCCTTGCTGAGATCACTTAAAATCCCATAAACTGGTTACACCCTATAGTCTCAGATGAAGCCCAGGGGCAACGAGTGCAAGGTTCAAAGGAGCGCAAGGATCCCAGGGCAGGGGAAGGCTTCCTCTGTAGCCATCAGGGTTTTACATTGTGCCACACTTGCCCTCAAGGAAAAGTTAAGGTGTGAGGCACATGTGGTACGGCACAGGTCTCCACAGGTTCACCAGTGGCACAGACAGATGGTGTGGGATTGGGGTGTGTGTGTCAAAAACCGAGGTGGGTTTGGAAGTGGGCCCTATTTTCAAAAGGGGAAGAAATGTTTCATAATTTGAACTGATGTCAGGCTGTCTTCTCTCACATGACTAGAAACAGAAAAAACACAGTTGTGAGTGCCCAAGGGGCCCCATTCTCTCCTCTCTCTGGCTGCTCTGCTAACTGGCACTAGACAGCTGCGTTCTTTCCATATCCTCACCTAGAAACTCAGACCCATGCAGAAAGCTACCAGGGGCCCCTTTCCCAGTTGTTAGGAAACTTACCAGCATAGTGATAGTTTGCCAGGGGATGAGATTTTGCTCTTGCTGGTTTCAGCAATAAAAGCATCTCCAGAGTAACCTTGCAAGACAAAGACAGACAAACCAGACGATGCAGCATTCCATACAAACTATCTGTGATTATTTTAACAATATGTGTTTAGTGTTTCCATCACTTTCCCTGCTAAATGTCTAAAAGGGCTCCACTTGCATTATCTCCATAAGTCATACAATAGCCCAAGTAGATCAGTATTAGTGTGCCTGCGCTACTAATGGGAGAGCGCATGCTAAAAGAGTGAGAGAATGTAGACCAATTTCGGCAATTCAACAAGTATACTTTCCTGTGAACACATGCACTTTCCAGACCGGAGCTTATTCTTAAATAATTCCTAGAGTTACACACACAATATCATGGAAACCCTTACGTGTCTTTGTGCACCCACACACGTTTTTCATATGCATGTGATTTAAGAACTGGGGTTGGAGCCAGCATAAGGGCCTTGTGAGGTCCACAAAAGAAGGTCTTGTCTTCCCAGCTCTCTTGTCCCCCCACAGCAACCATTCCCAAGCCCAGGAATGTTTATTCCCTGAGTCACAGCAGGACTTGCATAATACTCATGCATGTTGGGAGACTGCAGTGGGGAGGTGAGAGGAGATGAAATCCCTCCTTTCTGCTTCTTCAGCCAGTGGACTCCACTCACAAAAGGGTTGAAAATGGCTGCTGGGTAGAGGGGAGAGCCATAGGAAGACATGCAGCGATCAGTGCCTTCCTCTGACAGATCACAAGATCAAAATCTGGGTATACAGTAATTTTCATAATAGTATCCCACTAATGGTAGTCGTGTGGATGAACAGTTGTCTTCTGGTAACATTTTCAGTTCTTTTCTTAATTTTCTTCATTTATGCCCACCTTCCTCTCCAGTTCTTCCCTCATTTATCCTCACAACAACTCTGTGAGGCAGGTTAAGAGGAGAGTATGGCCCAAAGTCATCCAGCAAGCTTCCATAGCAGTGTAAGGATTTAAATACGGATCTGCCATATCCTTTCTGTCCCAGTGGCTGGGTTCCATAATCTAAGGTAAGGCTCACACCCAAGGTTTCAGAGAGTCTAACACAATTTAAATAAACAATGCAAAGAACATTCCAGAATCTAAGAAAATGTTTCATTAAAAACTAGCAGAAGTTAAAGTCCTATAAAAGGGAAGAGTCCTACCCATGATCTGCCCTGTACAAGTGACAGTGTACTGAGTTCTTTTGTAAGCTCTAGGCCTTGGGAGTGCTCCAATATGCCAGAAGTGTCCTATGAAGATCTTCCTTCTTGCTTTATTGCCCTAGGAGCAGCTCTTGACTAGGGTACAGGATGTCATGGGCTGGGTGCCAGTAGGTCAGAAGCCAAGCCAAAGTCCAAGCCAGTCCAAGGTCAAGCCAAATCAGGAACAAATTACCAAGTCCAAAACACAAGCCAAACGCAGAGTCAGTCCAAGCCAAGATCAGAGAGGGAAACTCACGAGCAAACCAGTCCAAGGAGTCAACCAAAAGCCGAAGTCAGACAGAGCTGAAGTCACGAGCTAGAGGGTCCAGAATCAAGCTGAAGTCAGACAGAGCCGGAGTCACGAGCCAGAGAATCCACGATCAGGTTTAGCTGATGCGAGCCGAGCGGGTGCAGAGCTTAGCCAGAATTACTTGTTGCTAGCACGAGTTGATAGTCTCTGTGCTGTGCCTAAATACCCAGCCACTTCCTGTGCTCGTTAGCAGCTGGCAGCGAGGTCCCGGCTCCTCCTAAAACTCAGGGCTGAGTGATCTGCGACCACGCATGCGTGCCTTTTTTTTTCTAGCAGCTAAGTCTTGCCTGGATCGTGACCTTAGCCATTCCACCCGAGGAGGTGAATCAGGTGGGCTTGAGCTTGGCTGTGGCTCAGCTGGTGCTGGGGTAATGCCCTGAGAGGTTCTTGCTTGAGCCTCGTCAGCTTCAGGTGGAGGCTCCTCTGGAGCTGGGGACTGATCCTCGACCGCACTTAGGTCCGCAGGAGGCAGATCCTCAGAGGCACTCCTGACCCAGGGCTTGTGAGGAACTTAAATTTAGCTCACAGTGATTTCTGCCCTTTTTGTCTTAAAGTGAATCTCTTATGGGAAACAGTGATTAACTCTTCCCAGTTCCTCACTTCAGCTGAAACTCTTCCCAGTTCCTCACTTCAGCTGAAATACCTGGAGATTTGGGGGTTGGACCCTGAGGAGGGTGAGGTTGGGGAGGGGAGGGACTTCAGTGGGGTATGATGTCACAGAGTCCACCCTCCAAAGTGGCCATTTTCTCCAGGTGAACCGATCTCTGTGGGATGGAGAGCAGTTGTAACAATGGGATATCTCCAGCCACCACCTGGAGATTGGCAACCAAACACACTAACCATCACACTACAGTGGTTCTGAAAGAAACAGAATTTTCTCAATTTTGATTTAAGCCTTTTATTTGTTGTTCCCATGTACCTTAACAGCCCAAAGATGTATTTATCACAGAATTATAATGGAACTACTAGTCACAGGCTGCATTCCTAAGAACACTTTTCTGGGAGTAAGCCCTACTGGATAAAATAGGGCTGGCTTCTGCACATACCTGCTTAGGAGTGCTCTCCTAACAATTAACCCCAATTCACTGCACACAATGAGTATCAGAGAAAAGATAATGGGAATAATTAGAAAAGCCTGTACTTATGAAGCAATCCAGCTTCAAATAATATTTGTGCGTGCTTGCACGCATGCACATGCTTATGAGAAAGAATTTTCTGGGGAACCAGCTCCAGCCCAGCAAGGGATATTTGTACACATAAGCAATGTTCAATGCACATAGTTGATACAGACAAAAGAAATTACTAGACATAGAGGCTTTTTTCTAGGGGGACATGGAATGGAGTTCCGAAACCTCTCCGACAAAAAATCTTTTTAAAATGTTTAAAAGTTCATGAGTTTTCAGTATACAGATTGAAAATTTAATTTCCCCCTTAAAAGTTCTTGCAGCTCTTTCTTTTTTAAATAAAAAAGACCTGACTAGACATGTCTTTTGACATGGGATCTACCCCCATATATGTGAGTCACTAGCTGTTTGTAACAAGTTGCCCACAATTACAGTTGGACTAGGGCCACTGACTTCTACTTCAGGTAAGTAGAAAAAGAAGTCCTAGTTTGGGAGTTTGTCACATTCTTTTTTCCAAGTATAAGAATTACATTAAAAAATTCCTAACATTTAGGACTATCCATAAATAGTGCCATCCTAAGCAGAATCAACTTCTATGGACTCTGTGTAGGATGGCACTGTAAGTATACTTCCATGATCCTTTTCCCAGATATATTTCCTTTCCTAGACTGCAGGTGTGGAGGCGGTAACTCCAAGAGGAACTGAGCCAGGTCAGGGGGAAGAGGGAACATTTAAGTCTTTTCCCTCACCATGTTTTCCCACTGAAATCACTGCCCCTAATCTGTCTTTATGTTGGCCAGCAAGGCACTTTTAGTGCTCTTATGGATTTTGATATTCATAAGCTTGAACTTGGGTTGCTAGCATTGGAAGGGCCATGTGCATTCTCCATTATAGGGGAAAGCTCCAGCCCATGCCAGGAGGCTGACACCCTAGACAGTTCACCTAAGACAGAGACAAAAGACTCCTTCTGCCATGAGGTCTCTTTCTGTTGCATCACGCTGGTCAACCCCTGCCCCCTCCAATGTACCTAAATGAATTATGCTAACATGGTCACCTAGCAACTGATGGTCGGGCCATCACCCAGTCGGCCAGAGCCATTAACTAACAATAGAAGTGGCCAGGTGAGTCATCGGACCTCGCCCAGGTGTATAGTTCCTGTTCAGTTTCAGTTTCTGCAATATTGTCCACTCCATGGCCCTCTTCCTTTTGTCCACCTTTAACCTACGACAAGGTCAGAAAGGGATGGACCGCCTAGTAGGTGTGTTAGTGGGATGTGGTCTGCGCAGCCAGCCCCCAAGACCACCTAATAAAAGACCCTGCACAGAGGCAATCGGTCTCTTGAGCCATCGTCCCCTATCTGCTTTACTATCCCTTATGCCCAGCTTGCTATACCAATACCCTTGCCTCCATCTTTAAATCTCTGTATCCTGGAACAGAGAGAACCACGTGGTCTCGCAGGTTCGAGCCTCGTGTCCCATATTTTTCTATATTTTCCTTCCCCATCCAATTCTCCCTTCGGTCAGACAACTCCTCTTTAGGAAGGTAACGTATTGCTTCCCCCTCATCGAAATCATGCAAATGTGCTACTTTCTAGCTTTATTCCTTAGGCCTGTGTGATTGTGTGTGTGATTACGTTTTTGGTGTGCTTGAACAACATTACCCAGTAAACGGCATTTAACTTGCTATCTGCCTCACGTGCCTCTTTCCTTGAGAACTCCCGGGAGGGGTGGGACCCTGGTATAATTGGCAAGAAACCGTGTATTTCGCCAATTGCTAAACGTAAATCAGAGCAATTCGGCTAACATTTAGTCTTGCTAGGGAAGAACTCCCTTCCACCCCCCGAGAGATGGAAGACCATAGCTCAGCAGTGGCACTATTTGGTGGGAAAGTGGGTTAGTTATGAATTAAGTACCCCCATCCAAATTATTTCTTAAAAGCAGAGTTCTAGCAGCTGCAATCCATAAAAGAAATAAATGCAGAGGGAGGGAAGGGAGAAGGAGGTCACAGAACAATGTATTAGATGGAGATCTGCCTGTAAACAAACATAATTCAAACAAAGCTGTAATGACATGGCGCAAATCCAAGCCTCTTTCCACAAGAGATGCAAAGCTTTCATCTTTGGCTGGCTTTCAACAGCCACGCTTAAGCACGTGCAGGGTAACATTTATTGGATATCTGTGTTTTTAAGCACTGTTTTGTGCTATTCAATTTAGACCACTTATATCCTGCCTTTGTACAACCTGCATATTACACAAGGAGGCTAACAGAGCACAAACATGTTTACAACACATCTTATAAAACACAGGTGTTTTTTGTTTTGTTTTTTAAATCAAAACCAAGGCCGAACAACAGCTTCAAACAACAGTAAAATATACTAACGGCAACATAAAAAAAAAATCAGGGACTTGACTCCCCCCACCTAATGCCTTGCAAAAGACAAACATCCTAACAAAACTTCAAAGTCTGAAAGGAAGGGAAACCAGGGGAGTTTGCCTAGGGAGGGGAGGGAATTCCACAGTCTTGGTACAAAAACCTCTTTTTGCATGCCCATCAAGCTTACCTACAACAAATCAGGCATGTAAAGCAGAACTCTGAGAAGATCTGCAATCATGCACAGGTTCACATATGGGTGGGTGTCAGTACTTTAGGTAACATGGCCTCAAGACATTTGGGGCTACCACCAACTCTTCATTTTTCAGCCCAATTCAGTCAATAAACTTTAGACCATACTGTTACGATATGCTCTCCATAGCGGGCCACTCACAACCCTAGCTGCCCCACTGGTAGCTTCCAGATATTTTTTAAAGGCAACCCCACAAAGAACACATTTCAATAGTCCAACCTGGATGTTACTAGAACATGCGTAATTGTGCTGTTACTTCTCCAAGCACTTCGGAAGGGGTAGAGTAGAAAGGAAATTAATTTTAATTAAAAAAAAAACACCTTACAACCACCTAAGTGGGGGGTAGCTATCTGAATATTCTTAACACAATGATTCCCCGGCCAATGTAGGGTGGTTGCATGTATTCCATGACATTATCTCTCATGGTCATGGCACCTAACTAAGCACTGCTGTGCACTATGGCTTACTGAAGTGAAAAAGATCTTGATTCTACATTTATGAACTTTAAAAAAGAACTGCTAGAAATACCATAAAGATAAAGAAGAAAGAGATGATTGCGGAAGAGTACCTAAAATCTCACAATCCGGTCTTCAAAAGAATTCTTTGAGGTGTCCCTGTCAAAACTGTCTTCACTGTGCCTTTAAAAAATGTGATAAGGTACTGGAAAGTAAATTTATCTTACCATAATATTCCCTTTAGCTTCAAAAAGAGAATGTAAACCATATTCCATGTTGGTTCCTCCGCCAGGTAACACACTTGAACAACACATATTTAAGAGTTCGTTCACTACATGAAAGAGATCCAAAATAATATAGTTAGATCATTTCATTCAAGATGGTAGTGAGCATATAAAAACCCATGTTGCCTACCTGTAACTGATGATCTTCGAGTGGTCATCTGTGCATTCACACTGATGGGTTTCTGTGCCTGCGCAGGAATCCTTCGGTATAGTAGAAAGCTCTTTCTGAGGATTTTCGCACCCAGCGCCTCCAGGCATGTGCGGAGCCCCCACCGTGCATGCCTAGAGGAGCGGACACGGACATCCCGCCAGTTCCTTCTAACCGCTGTAACCAAGCGTGAGAATAGCAGGAAAGCCTGGCAGCAGAGGGAAAGGATGGGCGGGTAGTGTGAATGCACAGATGACCACATGAAGATCATCAGTTACAGGTAGGCAACCTGTTTATCTTCGACGTGGTCTCTGTGCTTCACACTGATGGGAGAGTAGCGAGCAGTGTCCCACCTGGAGGAGGGAGCAGGCAGGCTGTCACTGAGAAGCAGCGGATAGGATAAGGTAACCCATCGCAGAGCGGGCAGCTACTCGAGTGTCCAGTGCATAGTGCCTGATGAAAGTGTTTGGAGTAGCCCAAGTCGCAGCCGTGCAAATGTCAGTCAAGGAGGCACCTTTAAGGGATGCCATAGAGGTGACTATAGATGGGCCCTGGAAGTGGGGTCTTGGCAAGTTCATAGGTAAGTCTGATGAGCCCCACAATCCATCTGGAGAGTCTCTGGGCAGTGATGGGTTTGCCCATTTGGTGTGACGCATAGGAAACAAAGAGTCTGGGTGTTTTCCTAGTCGGTTTAGTACGAGCAAAGTAAAAGAGAAGCGCTCGTTTTACGTCAAGGGTATGTAAGAGAGATTCTTGCTCAGAAACATAAGAAGGGTAAAAGTCAGGCAAGATGATCTCAGATTGCAGGTGGAAATCGGAGACAACTTTAGACAGGAACGAAATGTCCAGGACCATGCGAACTGCATTCGATAGGAAGCAGAGGAATGGTGGGTCATGTCTGAGAGCTAGGAGTTCGCCAACTCGACGGGCAGAAGTGATGGCGAGTAGGAAGGCCGTTTTCCAAGCCAAGAGGCGGAGATCACAGAAGGCCAATGGTTCGAATGGCTTCCAATTGAGGGCACGAAGAACTAACGGCAGATCCCAGGGTTGTGGTAGGATTCTAGTGGGTGGATGGAGATGGAGAAGGCCCGTCAGAAACCGTTTTGAAAGGGGGTGGGCTAACACAGAAAAGTTGTCAACTCTGTTGTGGAACGCCGAGACTGCAGACAGGTATACTCTCAGGGAAGAGTGAGAGAGTCCGGTATCCGCTAGGGACAGGATGAAGTCAAAGATACGAGAAAGGCCTGCAGAGCAGGGTTGTATGTTGGACGAGTCTAGGAACGTACAGAAACAAGCCCATTTGCAGGCATACGACCGTCGAGTGGATGCCTTGTGAGAGTTAAGCAGGACATTATTCACTCTATCCGAGAATACAGAGGGGAGAGTCTCCATGCCAAGAGCTTGAGACGGGGAATGTCTTGGTGGAGGACAGGGAGTCGGAGAGTATCAGGAGATCTGGTAGTAGAGGAAAATGATGGAATTTCCCCTGGGCCAAGGAGAGGAGGCCTGGAAACCAGGCTTGTCTGGGCCACCAAGGAGTGATCAATATGCAATCCAGTGCCTTGCAAAGTATTTTGTGTATCACTTGTGTGAGTAGTGGTAGAGGTGGAAAGGCATAGACGAAGTCGTGAATCCATGGAAAGAGTAGACCATCTCCCAGGGAGAGGGGGTCATTTCCACCCTGCATGCAGAATGCCGGGCACTTTGTGTTTTGACGAGTGGCAAAGGCATCTACTGCTGGGGTTCCCCAAAGGAGGAATACCTGGCGGAGGTAAGCTGGATTCAGCTCCCATTCGTGATGGGCAGCATGTCCCCTGCTCAGGAGATCGGCTTTGCTGTCTAGGGCGCCAGGGATGTGAGTGGCCCTCAAGAAGATGCCGTTGGACGTGCTCCAGTCCCAAAGTCAGACTGCAAAGTGGCAAAGGCTGCGGGAGATCGTACCGCCCTGGCGGTTGATATAGCAAACTGCAGTGGTATTGTCCGTGAGTTGCTTGCAGAAATCCGCTCTGGGAGAGGAGGTCAAGGTGGAAGAAAAAGCCTCCTCCAAGGCTTATCTTCCTCTGATCTCAACTCTCTCTTGGATTATAGATGCTTACTGGTCCCCCCCCCCCCGCCTGGGGAGGGCTGTGTCGGATGCGTTAGGCACCCAAACTGTCGAAAAGAGCAGCTGTACACCCGGCACATTTATCGGGTGCATCAGACTTCCATTTTCCCCAACCGGAAACCCAGTGGTATTGTCCGTGAGGATGGCCACGCAGCAGTCCCTGACCAGAGGGAGAAAAGTTCGAAGAGCGTAAAAGATTGCTAAAAGTTCGAGGTAATTGATGTGGTGGGACCTTAGGTGTTGTTCCCAATGAGCGCCCCATCCCCATGTTGACACGTCGGTGGTTAAAGTGAGTTGAGGCGACGGGAGATGAAAAGGCGATCCCTGGAGGAGGTTGGATGGAAGGATCCACCAGAGGAGGGAATCTCGGACATCGTGGGGAGGGGAGAGGCGATGGTTTTGTGGGTCTCGCTGTGGATGGAAGGAGTGGACAAACCATAGTTGGAGAGGGCGCATTTTGAGCTTCACAAATAGTAGCACTGACGTGGTGGCGGCCATGTGGCCCAATAGTTGTTGAATCAAGAGGGCAGAAGAGTCCGGGTTGGGACAGACGTGTAAGGCCAATGAGACTATCGATGCCACTCTGTCTTCCAGGAGGTACGCCCGAAGGGAGATGGAGTCCAGTTCCGCCCCGATGAACTGTACCCTCTGAGCGGGGGTGAGATGGGACTTGTCCTTGTTTATCATTAGGCCAAGTTGCTCGAGGACAGATCGGGTGACGGAAATGTTGGCCAGAAGGTTCCGGGGGGAAGTGGACACTATGAGCCAATTGTCTATGTATGGGAAGATTGTAATCCCCTGAAGGCAGAGAAAGGCCGCAATCACTACCACTGCCTTTGTGAAAATGCGAGAAGCTGTGGAAAGGCCGAACGGCAGGGCTTTGTACTGGTAGTGTTGCTGTCCAATGGCGAAACGGAGGTATTTCCGGTGGGGGGAGCATATTGTGATGTGGAAGTAGGCATCCTGCAGATCAAGGGTGGCCATCCATGCTTGTCTGTGCAAAAGAGGAAGAATGGAACGTAGTGTCACCATTTGGAACCAGCAATACTGCATGAAGAGGTTGAGACCTTGAAGGTCCAAGATGGGTCTGGCGCCCCCGTCCCTTTTGGGAACTGTGAAGTACCTTGAGTGAAGCCTTTGCATTCGTGGTGAGTGGGGACGGGTTCTATGGCACCCTTGTCAAGGAGGACATTGACTTCTTGAAGGAGGACAGGAGAGGGGACGGTAGCAACAAAGATTGGGGTCGGTGGAGGCTGGAAGAATTCCACTAAGTACCCTCTGGAAATAATGGTAAGGACCCAAGAGTCTGATGTCACCTTGCTCCACACTGGAAGGAACGGTGCAAGACGAGTAGGAGGGGGGCCGGAACGGATGGAGTCAAAGGCCCTGCTTAGCCTGCCGGGCCTGTCTGGAGCGACCAATTGTTGAGCTGGTGGGAACTTTTGTCTCAGTGTGTAGGATGACTTCTGCGCTCCCGGAGAAGGACGTGGGCGCCAGGATTTATCCGGGGAATTCCAGTTGGATGACCTGCGGGACCAAGGCCTGGACCAACTTCGTGGCTTGGATTGGCGAGGAGCCACAGATACGCCCAGTATGCGGGAGGCCTTAATACTCTTATCAAGGTCCTGAAGGACGGTATCAGTGGTGGCATCGAAGAGGTCGACTCCATCAAAGGGGAGGTCTTCAACCAGGGACCTGGCATCCTGCTGTAAAGTGGTTGAACGCAGCCAAGAGTGACACCTCAGGGCTATGGCTGACATCATAGTCTTGGAGAAGGTGTCCAAGGTATGTTTGGAGGTGTTCACCTGCTGCTTGGCAAGTCTCTGGTCCTCAGGGAGCGAGTTGATGGCTTCCGAAAGCTGTTCCCACAGGGCATAATGGTATCTTCCCATGCAGGCAGCGTAATTGGTGACTTTGAGGCCTAAGGCTCCAGCCAAGAAAGGCGTCAAGTTTCCGCCCTTCCTTATCTGCAGGGATGGAATGTGTCCTTCTAGACCTAGAAGCTGAGGTGATGACCATTGAGTTGGGGCGAGGATGGTTCGCCAGGAACTCAACATCTGCCTCCTGGACCCTATACATATGGTCCAGGCATCTGGTGGAGACCGGTGTCGATGAGGATTTATCCCATACCAATTTGGCGGCTTGGAGGAGGACCGCAGACATTGGCAGTGCAATCGAGGTGGAAGTGTCCATCTGCACGATATCGAACACCGGATCAGTGATAGTAGGTTTCGGTTGTACGATCGGAAGGCCAAGGGAGAGGGCCATTCATTTGATAAGGTCTCCATAGGAAGTGAGATCTTCTGACGAGGAGATTGGAAGGTTGTCTGCGACATCGGGTTTTGGGGATGGGTCGACAGGGGAGCTATGGTCGGACTGATTGGCATCGGAATCCCGTTTGGACGAGGAGGAGGCAGGTGCAGCTTCTGTATGGAGAGACTGAGCCGGAGGCGGAGTCATCTGTATCGGTCGCAGGTCCCGCACCGAGTGTTTCGATGCCGTAGCCATTGATGGTTCAGTGGCGCTCAGTGCCAATGGCAGAGGCGGGTGTTGGTGGACCATGGTCCGGGCCAGGGATCTTGACTGCATCGCCGACGGCGGTGGATGTGGCCGCACTGGCGATCTGGATTGAGCCCGATAAGCGTGCCTGTCCCAGTCAGAATGGGTAGCTGGGGGATCCAGGGCATCAATGTCGACTGTGGGTAGCCTCCATATGGTAGGGAGGATAGTGTCGATCCCAGGTTGCCACCGGAGAAGTGTAGGCCCAGCGCGTCAAGGTAGGAGATCGATGTCTGGCCGACCCATATCGTGGAGACCGTCTTGGAGAGCGATATCGAGGTGGCGGTGGCCGGTAATCACCCCTGTCGCACCTGTCCAGATGAGGAGGGTCAGTCTCAACATAGGAGAGGGACCCCTCAGACAGTGATCGAGACTGGGAACGAGAGCTTGGGCGTCTCGGTGACGGAGCGTATATCTGTTCCTGGACGGTCTTGAGGAACTCCTGTGCCTCTAAAATGTGGTCTGGCAGAGCATCATGCGGTTGCTGAATAGGAGAGTCCAAGAGAGTGATGGTAGTCAGCTCAGTAGGCGGTGGAGGCACAACCAAAGGAGTTTTCGGTACCAAGGTAACAGTGGGGTGTGCTACCTGCTTGGAGACCGAAGTCGGAACCTTACTAGGAGGCGTGCCAGAGGCTGCTGATGGAGCCTTGTGGTGTTTTTCTGATTTGTCCTTCTTCTTTTTGATTGGCATCGAAGCCATAGACTGCATCGGCATGTGATGCTTTGATACGGGCCTAGTTATGTTGGACAACGGCCTTGATGTTGAAGGACCGGCAAAATCAGCTGTCGATACCGTCAGAAAGGAGGTCATCGCTATCGATGCCGGAAGCAAAGCCGACTCAAGTAACTCTACCTTGAGGCGGGCCGCTCTGTTTTTGTGCGTTTGATTGCTGAATTTGGCGCAGTGAGGACAAGAATCAGGCCGGTGACTTTCTCCGAGGCAGAGAATGCACAAGGAGTGGCAGTCAGGAGCCGCTATTTTGCTGCCGCAAGATAAGCAACGCTTAAAGCAGCCCCACCTTGTAGCCATAAACCGAAAAACAGAGATGAAATATACAGGGGGAGGGGGGGAAGCCCGAAGGCAGAAGGGAAGAACCCCACCACCTGAGGAGAAAGATTTCCCCCCACCCCCATTTTTTTAAAGAAGAAAAAGAGTTGAGGAAGATAAAATGAAGTGGTAAAGAAGAGCTTTTCCTTGAAGGACTCAGCTGAACAGAAAAGCTTGCTAGCAGTGCGGTGGTCAGAAGAGAACTGGCGGGATGTCTGTGCCCACTCCTCTAGGCATGCGTGGTGGAGGCTCCGCGCATGCCTGGAGGCGCTGGGTGCGAAAATCCTTAGAAAGAGCTTTCTATTATACCGAAGGATTCCTGCGCAGGCACAGAAACCCATCAGTGTGAAGCACAGAGACCACGTCGAAGATCTGAAAGACATTTTGTAAGTCAACAACAAAAGATTCTGACAACCTCCATCTCATTCTGAGAGCAGAGGGATAGAATACCACAGACAGGGAAAAGGACAAGCAAATAAGTACTTTGGTACATCCAGCCAGTATTATTTTGAACAACACAAAACAAAGAAAAGGGAGGGAGGCAGGCACGTATTATAAAGCATGAGTGGCAGCCATAATAATCAGGATAAAGGTTATTATGGGATGTGAGGCTACAGAGAGATAGAATTTATTCAATGAAGCAGTAACTTTCATAACTATAAAAACAGAAGAGGAACAATAACCTGGATGGAACACTAGGTGACTGTGCACAATGCACCATTCACTGTGGTACACTTAGATACAAATAACTACCCAAGAATGGAGGAGGCAGGCATTTATCATTTAAAGATTAAAAACTCCATTCCAAAGACAAAACACAATACCTCTTTGTTGGAAAGCATCGTCTTCCAGTTCTGGCCACGGTTTCCACACTAAAGTTGCTTTGTGATCCTCTTTCCCCACTGAGGTTACGCCTTTAAGTTCAGGGATATCAGCTTGGAATCTTGATCCAATGTTGATACGACTGAGAACAAAGAAAGATACAGCAGGAAAGGATGCATGCAAGCCCAAAGCAGATGGGGCAATCTGAGAGGAGAAAGAGTTTTTAAGAAGGATGGCAAGGGATAACTACTTGTACACCTAAAGAAAGGGGAGGGGACAGAAGGCAGAGAGGAGAAGGAAAACCTAGACACCTCTCAAAATGGAGCGTCTGCTGGTACTTTAAAATAAGCTGTTTTGTTATTAGTAAACAGACATTATGTGGTGAAGAAAACAACTTAGCCCACACAGCGTTCTTGCTCCCCACTGCGAGTACAGGGGAATTCCAGGAAAGAGATGTCTAACTTTCCCAGAGCACCTTCTGTTCTCTTGGTTGAACACTGACAGTACAGGAAGCTGGTTTTCAGATGTGTCCTACCCTTGAGTGTACAAAAATATAAATAGGTAGAAGAGATGTCGTTAGGAACTTGGGAGTTTATTCTTTGCAGCATGTGCAAATGCACTGTGCATTCCTAAGCAGAGTTATATCCTTCTAAATTAATGACTTCAACATGCCCAAAAGGATGTAACTCTGCTTAGGATGGCACCATAAGACACAAAAATACACTCAATATTCTACTTCAGTTGTTCCAAGGGGTGAGCCATGCCCCTAGTACTGGGAACTGAGGCAAAATAAACCTTGACCCTGAAATTATTAACTGCTGCTGGATAGTTACCAGGCAGAGCTCCTCCATATTTCTTAGGTTTTTAAGAATCACTCCGCACCTAAATAGGAGGTAGTAGAGAGCTCGGATTTGAATAGTCTGATTCCTATGAACCCATACGGCAGTTATTCTCATTGCAGCAATAGGGGCTTGCATTCCTGTCCCTGAAGGATGATACACCCATCTGCAGCTTGTTCCCAGGCCTTCTCTTGGTATCCCAACCATGTGGAATGACCTGTCCGAAGAGGCTGAAAGGACACCTTCACTGTCAGCTTTCAGGAAGGTTTGTAAGGCAGTGCTTTTCCACAGGCTGACTTGTCCTTCATTTGGCATTCCCTCAGTGATCCTCTTTCCTTCCTGCCCCATGATTTGTTGTTTTTATGCTTCTGTATGCACTTTAGCTCAGGTTTTAATTGCTTTTAAATAGTTTTGTTGGTTTCAATAGTTTCTAAGATTTGATTTTATTGTTATGTATTTTTATTATGTATGCACTACAGGGATTGGGCGATTAACAAATATAGTATATAAATAAATAAATTTGTCAGCTGCCCTTAGCCCTTACGAGGACAGTAAGGCAAATTTTGTAAATTAAAAATAAAATAAATGTTTCTCCTTACTAGCCTTTGGAGGTTGGGGGGGCTTTATTTTAACTAATCCGTGGCTTCTAGAGTTGCTGTGCTGATATTTTAACAATGATAAATTGATAGCATGTTGTTGGTTCTGTAATGATTTCATGTTTTGGTGTGTGTGTGTTTCTTTAAATGTTGTTTGACTGCAGTAATGTAAGGAGAATGATAGAGGGAGATGAATGTGATGTGTTTGGCTGATGAGAGAGAATGTGAGAGGAATGTGGTGTTTTGGAAGAGATTCTGTGTGTTTTAGAAAGACAAGGAGAGGGAGTTTTTAGCCTGTATGGCAGAAGAAGCAGTTTGAGTCTATCCTGTGTGGCTAAGACAAACCGTTTAGCCTGTGTGGCTAACAGAGGCAGAGTTTAGCCTGAGAGGCTAAGGCTGTCAGAGTGGAGTTTTGGTGTTTTGCGAGACAGTGTGTGACACCCAGCTTTATCAGTTATATTTATAAGTTCCTTTCTTCAACAACAGTTCAAAATAGCTAGAAACATATTTTATTTTTTATAGATAAATCATTATTTGTTTAAACTTATCCCAGTAGTCAGAACAGTCCTTCCTCGGGGCCACACAGTCCTCTGAAGTGCCCAGACACAGGGTCATTCTACCAGAACAGAGAAATTTGGAATTTTTAATTCCTGGTGGCTGCAGTAATCCACCAAGTTTATGTGAACATAGTGTGTTTTAAAGGAAAAACAGTCTCCCCAATAAGAAGGATGTCACAGGTTCCTTTCCCTGTTTCATTAAGAAATCCATTTCAGGATTGCTTATTAGCTGCCTTGAGATCTGCAGAAAGGAAAGACACAAACATTTGAAATAAATAGCTGGAATTTCTTGGACTGAAGGGGGGGGGGGGATTTTTGAAGTATCCAACTTCTCTACTGCCCAGGAATTCATTATCTAGCATTCTGTGTATATAAAGAAGATCCAAGTCATTCTCATTCTAAACTGATGTGAATCTTGAATGAGAAACGATCCTGAGGGACAGGGGAGGGGCAGAAGGCTATGGGCCCAGAAGATGAAGGCAGAGTCTCAGGGCACCGAGTCAGAAGGAAAAGAATATTGCATTCTCAAGTGGCAGGACATTCCACTGCAGGATCATTCTAGTTACACAGTGACTACAGTTTAATCTCATGCCTCCTCTTTGTTTTTGGATGGCTGATACCACTTAGATTTTAAACAAGTCAGTTATTTTTGTGTATAACAATTAGCTAGTTATCATCCTGAGTACTTGCTTTAGCAGTATCCAATGCTTAAAAAGCAAAGAAACTCAGTGACAAAAAGCAAAACAAAACAATAAATCAACCACTCTCAAGATACTCCATTAAGACAATTAAATATTACTGAGGAAGGAAGGACAAAACAGTAATTCCATCTGTCCACCTGTTTTATTAATTATTAATTATTCCAAAACAGGCTCTACAAAACTATATATATTCAACTCTGCTGCACAACATGAGGCACAAGAAAGGAATTGCCATCTCTACAAAACTAGGAATATCTGCTTCAATAAAGGGAAAGGGTGCCGTTACAACCAACATATGGCAAGCCCAGTAAGTTCCACCTCATGGGGTTTTCAAGACAAGAGATGAACAGAGGTAGTTTGCCATTTGCCATTCCACTGCAAAGTCTTTCTTGGTGGTCTCCCATCCAAGCACTGACCCAATTTAGCTTCTGAGCTCTTAGAAGATCCATCTAGTCTAGACTATTAAGACTGCTATATCTGCTTTAATAGTCATGAGAAAATAAGGATGCAATTCTAAGCAGTTCTATTCAGAAGTAAGTCTCATGTTGTTCAATGGGGCTTAGTCCCAATCCTCAGGATTGCCACTTCAGTAATAAATTTTTAGTATTTGATAGTTACTAAACAAACAATGGAGTTAATTTCTTTATTATTAATTGCTGCGAAAAATCTTATTGCTTCTAATTGGAAAACACTTAGTATCCCTACTATGCATCACTGGAAAACAAAAATATGGGATGTAATGGTCTCAGACAAGTTGGCAATGCAAATAGCAATAGCTGATAATCCACAACAAATGAATAATTTTGAGGAAAAATGGTTTGTATTTTTTGAATATATCAATTCTAATCAATATTGTATTCCAGATAAGTATAGAAAAATTATAAGATTTTAGTTCATTGGTAATATAAGTTGGTAGGTGTAAACTGGAGTTGTTGTACATAACTGTTGTGAAATTGTATTCAAATTTTGTTTAAATGTTATTTACAGTTCACTGTATATGTTCAACTTATTTGTCATTGTTGTATTTTTAGTGATGTTACTGTTCAGAATTTTGTATTTTTGATATTTTTTATTTTGTTAAAAAAATTAATAAAAATTGTTAATTGCAAAAAAAAAGTAATAAATTCTTAGTTCAGTTTAATGCTATCCCATTAGACTGCTATAAACAAACAAAAAGGATTGTACCCTTGAGAACCAGGATTTTAATAATTATCTGAGCACCCTAAATGTGGTATCCAGTTGGCACAAGATTTAAGAGGCATCACAGAGAACTCTGAACTTTTGACTACACTGTGTCACAAAACAGAGGTAAGGCTCTTAAAGTGGTCACTGCAGCTAGGAATGGCTTCACTGCGTTTGGAATGTCAAAGGTTCTCTACACAGTTTGCCACAGAATTATTTAATACTGGTCAAGATCCAAGGCCACACGGAAAACCTTCCATATGAATCGTGGCACTTCAGAGGCAGATGCACTATGAAAGCACCACACTGCCACGACACCTCTTACTGAAACCCAGGGACTGTCAGGAGCAGCTTCCAAAACAGCACAAACAAATAATGCTGGAAAATATACTCAAGGAAGTTCTGACGCACACACGAGTGTTGGACAGATACACATGCAGAGGGATGTTTGTACCCTAGCCACTGTAAATGCCTATAAAACAACATTCTAGGAGTAAATAAAGAAGGGTCAGCTGGACCACACTGCATACTGATTAATATGTATATTAAATGAGATTATTGTCCTTACGGTTCTACATCAATGGTCTGTTCTCCAGGCCCTGGGGTCACAGGGACATTGCTTCCATCAACACTATCTGAAAGAAAAAAGTAACATTTAAGTAGATGTTCCCCTTATTGACACATCTTTGTTCACTTTCCACTTCTCCCTTGTATCCCCTTACAAAACAAATATGGACAAATAGGGGAAGGGACGATAAGCGGTCATATTCATGCTTTGCATGTGGCCAATTTCTGGCATCTCAATTTTGATCTAGCAAGTCTGGGAAAGACCGCTGCTTAAGATGCCAGAGAGAGCTGGAATTTTAAGATGTACAAGGATGCCATTTTGCTGTTTTTAACACTGGGAGTTTGCCTGTATACACAATGCAAATATACTGGTTGTCTCTATAGTAAGGGGACAGACAATGGCATGGTACAGCCCCATCTCGTCAGATCTCAGAATCTAAGCACTGTCATCCCTGGTTAGTACTTGGATGGGAGACCTTCAAAGAAGGCTACAGAGGAAGGCAATGGCAAACCATCTCTGCTTCTCATTTGCCTTGAAGACCCCTTGCTAAGGTAGCCATAGGTCGGCTGCAACTTGACACCACTTTAAACACACACACACATAGTAAGACATGGGCATTATGTTTATATGATCTACCATGCTTATAAAAGAACACAGAATACTTACTAGATCGGCAGAGAAGCACACGGGGAGTAGGTGTCAGAGGAGTGAGTGGTAGCTGGGGGTGGGATGCCCCATGAGAGGAGGTGATAACATTGCTGAAGAGACCAGATCCTTGACGTACTGGGCTGAGCATAGGAGGGGGGGTGTAAGGTGGGAGCTCATGAGTCCTATCAAGATGGTCACCTAGGATGCGAGGAGAGCGAAGCTGGCTTTGGTACAGAGTAGCGCCTGAATGCATGACACTGAGGTTGAAGGAAGGAGGTGGGATGAAGAGTGGCTCGGGTCTATGACGGTATTTTCTCTTGTCTTGTGAAGGCTTGATGATTTCTTCAGAATTGGTAACGTTTTGGTGGTGTTTCCTACTGGGATCCTGAATGGAAGATTACAGCACTGAAGCAATTTTAGCTATAATGTGCTGGATTACATACCTGTTACACCAGCATACCCCAGCCCCCACCCATACCAGCTAATAATCCTCTGAAATATAGCTATAGCCTAGTTTTCAGAAAACAAGATCTAATAATTTTTGGTATCTTTTCTGTAGTGCCCCTTCCCCCCCGGCCACCACCACCCCTTTTTGTTTCTGCAGGGGTAAAAACAGTACTTTCATAGTTACTTTCACAACAACCAACCAAACGAGGTAGATTAGTCTGAAAAACAGTGGATTTTTAAGGATCACCTCAGTGTAAAATCAAAAGCTGGGTGAAGGTTGAAACCTCCACTCCCTAGCCACAAGAACAGCATATCATAGACAGTAATTTGTGGTACCCTTTCAGGAAATGTAGTCAGGACTGTTTCCAACAACAGCACTCCTGCACTTGTATCTTAACAAAGAAACAAAACGTTCCAAATTGGATAAAATGATCAAAATGGGCTAGAACATAACAACACAAGGAACAATCTCATCACTTGATATGGGAACCATCAAGTGATGGAATGTACATGAGCGAACCAAGCCTTGGTGAGACAGAGGGCAACACTGCCAGATGGCTATGCTCATCTGCATTGTGATGACACCTGAAAGGTACTTCTGACACATATCCAGGCATTTTATCCTAAAAAAGGGACTTATCTGGCACCACAAAGTAGGATTGGCATGCTGTAAACAGACCAGCCAGTATTCATCAATCACTGACACCTGCTGGCATACATCTGGACCCTAAGACCCTTTTCTGTTATTAGCCCTGTTATCTAGTTGTGGAAGCAGTCCTCTACTGTGCACCATGTTAGGCACTTCTGAGCTTACTGAAATGCATTGGTCTTGCATGAGCAGAAGTGCCAAACACCGGAGGAATCTGCTCCACAGCAGAGCACTGCCTCCACAACTGACCGAAAGGAATGCAAGCAGAAAGGTGGCTTAGGATCCATGCTTTATCCAAACAGGAACACAGGCCATCATCATGATGTTTATTACTTGCTTACAGACTTTTTCCTGTTACTCCCCAATTGTTTACTTATGAAAAATTTGCCTGTCTTTGCCTGCTTGGCTCATGTTCTTCTAATCAGTCTGCATAGCCCATGAGGTAAATGAAATTCACATGGGACACAAACCTCAGAAACTGGGTGTAGCAAAAATAAAGTTGGGGCTCTGGCACTCACCAGGACTTGATACACTTGGATTTAAGACTCCATAATTAAAATATGGCCAAGGTTCACACATAGGGAAAATGAGGAAGTAGGCTGCAGTGGCTAGATAAATATTTCACAGCACCCATCAGAGTGCTTTGTTTTTATAACAATTAGCAGATAAAGCTTATTTACCAAAGGTAGAAAATAGTGGGGAGGGGGAAATGTATTTCTCTCTAATTTCTCAAGGAGAAAATGAACTGGTTTTAAGCAGCAACAATTAAACAAACAAGCACAAATAAACAGGTGACACTGGCAGGCAATAAATCCCTTTGTTTTTGTTTAGAGTCTGCTCAGGAATAGCCAGACATTAAAAAAAGAAAAGAATAGAATACAGTGCTTCTGCATGACTGGGAAGTGTGACCTGGATTATTCTGCATTTCTAAAGAAAAACATTTAATAAGAAGTACATTAAAAATGCAAAGGGATTTATTAGGTGCCCTTGACATAGTTAGTGGCGAGAGAACACTCACAGAAGACGCGCATGGGCTGGCCGCTCTAGGGGAACACGGTGGCGAGTAAGTCATCCTCACAAGAACAGGCATCTCATCATCTGAGACAGGCTTATCTTTGACATTGGTGGCACTGCTGTCAGTGGCCTGCCAGCTGGGATCGGGCGACAGGAGCTTTACAGGGACAGAAACAGGCATGACGATGGGCACAAGGCTATCCACCTCGGAGGGCGGCTGCGGCGGCGGCTGCTCTGACGGGTTCTCTCCTTCCTCCTGTGCAGACAATTAAAGGCTTTCAGCCTCAACCACAGATGGCCCCTGACGTATAGAATATTAAATGTGGCACAAACAACAAAGCGTCTTGTGGTTCTTTAAAGAGTAACACATTTACTGTGGCAGAAACTTTTGTAAACTAGAGCCCACTTTGTTCGATGATACAATAAATATGTCAGTCTCTGTGGTTTTTGCTGCAACAGACTGAACACCTCTTCTGCTGTGGTAAATATAACATAAAAAGGTACTTCCACCATGGGCAAAAATGCCTCAGGACAAATAAGACATCTTCCCATGCCAAAGCAGACAGTACTATTGGATTTAGAGCAGATTTTATTTTTGTAAAAAGACCAAATAATACGGGCCCACACAAGTGTGTTCAGAGTGAGGAACCTCTTTCACCTGAAGGCCAGCCAAAAGCTAAGCAAAACTCTTAGGCCATTGCGGTATCACATCAACATCTCTCCACTGAGGGAGAATTAGCACACTTGAAACAAAGCTAGAGAAAGACACTACTTTGACAACTGCAAGGTCAGCTCAGGAATTATGGCACTCTTTTTAACAGCAAAGCAAAGCAAGCAGCAAACTTCAGCCGGAAAGGGTGACAGCCGAGTATCATAAAAGTTCCAACCTGTTTGAAGATGGGAGATGCCCGTACCCCTCCATGAGACCTCATGTGGCCATTTAGGGCTGGTAAACTTTTAAACTCCTTCAAGCATACAGTGCACATTAGTTTACTCTTTGTTTCAGATCTCTCTGTATAGGTTTCTTGACTGTGACCAGTATTACTGTAAGAGACAGCAAATGAAGAAGATACTATTTTGATAAAAATGCTCAAAATAACATTGTAACACTGCTGCATGTAACACTTCTTTAACGCACCACAAAATTCCAGTCTCTCTCAGTGGCTAACTTTGATGTGTTTGAATGCAGCAAATAAACTTATCAGCCACAAAGTATAAACATCTACCTGAAAACAAGGCTACTTTTCACATCAGGGCTTTTCAAAAGGTTAAAACAAGCCCAGTCAAAAAACTTGTAGGCTGCAACCTCACATGTATTTTACATGGAAAAAATATTAACTGTGAACAAGATAAGTCATGTTTCATTTATAAACATATCCTTGAAAATATGTATGTCTGCAGTATTTATGGGAATTAGCATGCTCTGAAACTCTACACTGTCTTACATTAAAAATCTTTCTACTACACATTTTGAGCGTGTAAAACTTGTCTTAAAAAGCAGTTCATGCATTTCCAAAGAGAAATTATTTCACAGGAGAGATTTCTCCCCCCCCCCCCTCATTCCTCCCCTGTATTTTTCCATGTTTTTTTTTCCTCCCAGGCCTTCACATCTTTACTTTTCCTCAAGGGCATAGGCCCATCCTATGCCCCACCCACAAAATACTAGCAAAGCAGATATCTCTCAGGTTTTGCAAAAAGTTACAGGACTATAAAGTCATTTACAGTGCAGTCTTAATCAGCTACACACTTCTAAGTCCACTGAAGTCAATGGAGGAAGGCGGTATAACTGTGCTTAGGAACGCACTGTTAAGAACCATGCATGTACAATGTCTGCCAAGTTATTGCTGTGTCTTGCAACATGAGTGGCCAGTGGAAAAATGTCATGATCAATAACACCATTGTCACAGCAAGAGAGCTTCATAGGAGAGTGCGCTTGATCCATTTTCTATATGTTTATTGTAAAGCTTTCGTGTCATATGTTCTTTCTTCATCTGGATTACTGAGCCTTATCACTGTGTTGAAAATGCCTGAGACTTCAGATCACTCATTAATTGAGAGTAATGTGGAAAGGTGGCTCACTGGCTTGTCAGTGGCTGGTCATCCTGCAGTTACAATGCATTCCCGATCCCCAGAGTGATATGTGCGCTGCACCCATTATTGTTCAAGAGAAAAAGCAGAATGAGGCCTTTTCTGGAAAGTACCACTTGTTCACTACTGAAGAAGCATCAAGACCACGGACAGCATGGTCAAGAGTTTGTCGGAAAGACTTCTGCTAAGGATCTGAATCAGACAAGTGTCGGTGGACAAATAAAAGTGGTAGAGGTCATCCAGCATATTGGTCTCCAGATAACATTGGTTCACTGTGAAGATGTGGTAAAACCTCTTCTGCTGATAGCAGCAATCTTGCCTTACCACAGAAAAGGTCTTGCAATTATCAAACTGAGAAGTACCCTGCAGTGACTCTTCCTACAATCCATGTCCCTTATCTAGACTGGAACTGTCTGTGTCATGAAACTCCATGCTGTGGCTGGCAAGAAGGTTTAATAAGTAAGTGGATGGGCCATCCAGGGAGAGTAGCTGGCACGTCCAGTGGTCTAGCAAGTCCAACTAAACACAACAACCTTGGCTACCTAGCAAAAGAAAACTGTGAACAGTGACTAACACCCCCTGGTTTAGACCCTGGAAAACCACCTAATGCTACGTGAGGGGATGAGCCTCCTAGTTTCCTGCTGAAACAAAGCCAATGGGGTAACGGTTCTAGAAATACCACCCAGTCATTGTTTCTTTGATCTGTCCTTGGTCCACTAGCACTACTAAGGAGTCTACTTTCCACTCAATGATGTCCAGTATCTAGCTTCACTGTCAACCTGGGAGGCAAGAGAATTCTGATACTTCATCCCAAGGACATCAGCGGAGTAAAAAACAAAGGCTAATCACCCGAAATTAATCTATATATCTAATTCCCAAGGCGCCCCCTGCGTGCGGATACCTAAATCCGCACCGGGGGGGGGGGACCTGGGGGGCAGGGAGGTTGTTCTGCAGACGTGGGGTGGTCCCCACATCTGCAGAAAAATCTAAAAAGTGAAGAAAAATTTTGAGGGGATAGTTAAATCCCCCTAAAAGTAAAAAACCCATTCCCTGCACATGCGCAGGGAATGGACTTACCTAAATACTGGCGGCGGACGAGTGGCCGGGCGGCGGTGGCAGCTGCGGCCAAGCCAGCGGCCCGGCGGCGGTACGGTCCGGGGGGGGAGAAGTGGTGGGCCCGGTGAGTGCCGCCGAGGCCCGCTGAAGGCCCTGGGGGGGAAGAAGAGGCGGGCTCGGCAAGCGCTGCCGAGGCCTGCTGAAGGCCCTGGGGGGGGCAGGAATGGTGCGGGGGGGCGGAGGGAGGAAAGGAATGGCGCGGGGGGCAGCAGCAGGGGGGGAGGAATGGGAGGTGGCTCGGCGGGCCTCGCCGCGCTGCCGTCTCTTAAAAGGGGGAGGGGGTGGGAGGCATCGTGCAGGTGGATTGCAGGTGAGAACTGCTCTTTTATTTTGGAAAGTGCAAACCCTGCAGCTGTTTTATGCAAAAGCAGAGTTCCGTTAGGAGTCCATTTCCGCGGGGGGTGGGAGTGGAGTGTTACAGCTGAATACCATACTGAGGGGCAAAACTTTGGGCAGTTACTTCCTCCTGAGTAGCAGCTTGGAGGTGGAGCCGAGAAAATCCAATGGATTCCTTTACTAAGGACTGCAATATCCCGCGCGCAGCTATTTGCAAACAAGTCCCCATTGCACCTCAAAGGATCACAGTGCAAACAAGCCTTTTGGGACACAGGTGCTGGGGGGCGGGGAGAGAAAAGACCCCTCACCCTCCGCTTTGTCTTTGGGGCTCCCTCCGTCTTCAGCCTTCCGCCTACTTCTCCGCTTTGCATGGCTCTGAAGACGGAGCTTCTCATCAGCTGCCACTGCAGCCTTCCGTCACTTACTCGCCATACACGATTCTGGCCAGGGCCTATCGCTCTATGACTCCACCCGCTTGCTTCGCCGCCATCTTCCTCAGCCTCGCCAATCAGCCAGCGATTGGCTGCAGCTGGCTCTCCACGAGCGCTGTTTGGTCGCTTTAAGGAGACGAAACCATGCACCTGCCTTTTCGGGGAAGGAGGGGAGAGAGGCTCACCTGCCCCCCCCCCCCCGCGAGTATTGCGGGTCCTCCTGCTTGTACATACTATAATCAGTACATCAACTCTAATTTGCAAGAAGTAACAGCAATAATTGCCTGTTTTCCCCCAAGGCTCACTGGTAAATTTAAATCCGCTCTAGAATCCTGGGATTAATTGCGTCGTTCTGGTTGTGGTCCTGTAGCCTATGGAACCACAAGTGTTGCCACTATGAATGGCAGACTTCTTGATGTGGTCACTGAACCAACAGCAAGACAAACAGAGGTAAGGATGGTTATGATATTCTCCCCGTGTAGTTTTTCTTCTTGGATGGTGGGATTCTAAATTACTTGATCTCATTCCTAGAACAGCACCAGCACACTGGTGATTTACATTAGCCTTCGTTCCAGATTTCCAGACTTCATTCAAGAGTGCTGCATACATTGTTACTGTCTTTTTTCCTTACCTTTACACATACTGTATGATTTATCTTGTTTTTGCTGCACTGTTCTTTAATTTTGGTAATCCAGTCTGTGCATTGCTTATGCAGTGTCATATTGTTATTGGGTTTTTTGCATTGTTTTTAAATTGTGTAACCCTTGAGTCTCGGCAAGAAACAAGGAAATAAACTGAATAACCATATAAATAAAATAAATCCACCCATCTGTAATAATAATAATAATAATAATAATAACAATAATAATAATAATAATAATAATACTGTGTGGCAATAAAGTCTTGAGTCAGTGGAAAGGTTAGACAAAGAGAAACAACCAAGAGATAGAAGCATGGTGGCAAAATACTGAAGGCAAAAGGCTGAAATGTTCTAACCCCAAAGAGCTTCACTTTGGGATGGCAAAAAAGGAACTGAGCAGATGAGACACTTGCTTCACAGTTCAACTGAGGCAACTGCCACTAAATCTATCAGGGGCAGTAGATGAGGATGGAACACCAAAGTTCTAGAAGTTTCAGCTATTTGGCCTGCGCACAGGCAGATCCTATGTCAAACTGCAGAAAGGCCACCCTAGGTGGACTGTTTAAAAGAATGAATCAGAACATGTCTGTAGTTCACCATAAATATACCTTTGTTCAGGTGACACTGATTCGAGTGCGCTCTCGGATGGCTGGATCTCCTGTTACAGAGAGAAAAGAGAAACACTGGCATGTCAGCTTGTTGAAGAATTATCTATCTACACACACATACAAAATAGTTCAGATCACTCTCTCTCACACATTCACACATCATACCGAAAACCCCAGAACACAGATGCTCAGATGAAAGGATGGGACAATGCAGATAGGCAACAGATCAGCTCCTACTCACTGCCATTCAATTCTATGGGGCAAAGTATATAGACTTCTGTCTGGGACACAGCAAAACTTTCCTCTCACCCTGGACTCTCGTTTACCACAGGCATGGAGTAAGTTCTGCTCTACCCCAATATCATCTCTGAGCATACATCTTTAACCTATTCCCATATGCATGAATAGCTGCTGTTCACTTGTGTGAGAAAAACTAAAGGGTTGTCCTTGGGGTCAATGCGCTGAGAAAGAGCCAGGGTGGCAATGTGTCTCCCCATGCATAGTACATTAGAGTCACATTGCAACCGCCCCATAAAGTCTTTAAATACAGGCCCTCATTCCATACATGCTCAACCAGTAATAACTACAGGCAACTAATGTTACCTATTTTCATTTGGATGGTAGCAGATGTACACCCTACAAACTGCTGGGTAGTCAACTCAGTCACAAAACTGATAACATTTATGAGCAAGCATCGCCTTCATTCATTGGCCTGAAAGGGTCACACTTCAGCCAAAGGAGGCAGACAGCAGTTCAGTTTCTACTTTATTTACTCCTAAACATATGTCTTGTTCAGACATACAAGAGAATGAAATGGTAATGGCGTGATAAGAGCCCTGAAGTGGCAGAAGGGACTGGACTGCTTCAGATGGCAAATGATGCACTCTTGAATATTTCTACACACACACACACACACACAGAGTCCATTAATAACGAAAACTAGCACAGCAGAACAATAGGACCACCTGCTTTTGCTTACCAAGCTGGTTCTCTATTTGCAAGGAATTTTTAAACATGGTGGTCTCCCCCCCCAATGTAAACACTTATGCTCCAGCTGCAGACAATGGTACAGCCCATCTTACCATGTCACTCTCCTACAGATGTGAATCAGCTATCAGCTAGAAAATGGTTCAGTGCACCAAATTCCTACATACCTGAGTCCATGCTGCATTGGGAGACAACTCCTGGGCTCTTTTGCTGTTCATGTGGGTGTTCACTGGAGGTACGTGTGATTGTTGAGAGACACCAATAGAATTCATGTCCTGCTCTGCTGGACTCTCTGTCCTCTCTGCCCCGGGGAGCCCAAGATGTGAGTCCATCAAGGCCTGAGACTTGTTTTCACTCTGATAATGATTCTGCTGACTGGTGTCATCTGCAGGCTGCTGCTGCTGCTGCTGCGGTAATAAACTTTGTGGATACAAGTGCCTGAATGGCTGTTGCTGTTCTTGATAGAAGTACTGAGGTACTGTTCCCAGCTGTATAAGCTGCACAGAAGAACCCCGGTCTTGGGAGTACTGATGAGCCTCATGCAGAGTCTTTGGTTCAGGATCTCTGTGATAGGGAGGAAGTTGCATTTGCATCTGCTGCTGCTGCTGTTGTTGCTGTAACTGTTGCATCATAGACTGTATTGGATAATACTGAGCAGTTTGCACTGGGCACTGTCGCTGCTGCTGCTGCATCTCATGTACTAGAAGCCTGTGCTGCCCTTGGTGGGCCTGTTGCTGCAGATAGTATTGATCCTGCTGCAGCTGCTGCTGCGGCAACAGCTGCTGAGAGTGCAGCTGTGGCAAGTGGGCCTGTCCTTGGTGCACCGCAGGATGCATTGGCATGTGAGCTAAGTGTTGCTGGTCGTCGTAATACAGTGGTTGTTGGTGCTGCATGAGGTGCATTTGCTGCTTTTGTTGTGTACTTGCAAAACCTGGGTGGACTTGCTGTGGCACCTGCTGATATCGCTGCACAGGCTGTTGCTCAGCAGGAGGCTTCTGAGACAACAATTGCCGAAGCGCGCTGTCACTGGCGTTCTCCATCCCCGATGGCTGAGCCTGTACGATCTGAGACACATTGTTGACTTGGATTCTCAAGTTCTGGTTAGCAAAGACTTGAGTGAAGGAATCTAATTTATGCAGAACTCCACTGGTGATTTTCTGCGACCTGACCTCATTGGCCTGGGAACACATGTGGTCATACCCATCGGTGGGCTCCACTTGCCCTGCTGAGCTCCACATCACATTCTGATTGGTCCTTACTGGGATGTGGTTGCCAGAACCCAAATGGGCCCAACACGTTTGCCTTGGAGAATCCATCAACCCAAGTGTTTTGGACCCAACATTCAAAGCTATGTTTTCTCTTGTATCGTGAGGAAATGAGGGAGAGAGGGGAGAATCCTGAGATGCATCCATGGCTGACACTCCATAGCTGTGATTTAAAGGTGCAAGAGAATTTAGCTGCTGCTGGTGGTAATATAAACTTTCACTGTTGTTGATGACGTGGTTTGCTTTGTACATCGGCTGGTCCCCCATTTTCAGCAGCTTTCTTCTGATCAAAAAACATTTAAAATAAAGCCACGAACAGTAATCCCTGAGAGGTATTGAACATGCAAAACTGAACCTTGTGAAGTTACTTAACTTTTCTGCCAATCCCCTTGCACTACAGAAATAAATTCTTTAGAGACAGTCATTCCACTTTGAGGAGTGGGGTTTTTTGTGTCTTCATAAAAAAGACTTGAGTGAACATAATAATACACTTAGTATGCTCTGGAGACCTGGGAAGTAAGAGGAAAACAGTATGAATGTTCTGAATAGCAGTTCCCTTTACAATAATCTTATTAAAATACAAACTTACTTGTCTAAATCTCTGTTATCACACTACAGAGGGCTAACCACACATCATATAATAACCCACATAACAATACCCTGGGGTCGCAAATGGTGTATTTTTAAAGTCACTTTGGGAAGAGGAAATTTGGAATGAAGATTGAGCAGGACAGAGGGAATAGTCCCCACAGGGTTACAAATATGTGTCCACCCTCTCACACGCTCAACAGTTTATTAATCTAAGTTACTTCTCAGTATGCAAAAAAAAAATTCTATAAACTGGTGACACTCCTATACCCAATAGTTAGCCAGATAAGCAAATGGCTATCCCTAGACCCAATGACAGTCCCAACACCTATAACAGCAGCAGTGCAAATGTGCACAATCCTGAAAGAAAGGTGACCACTGATTGCCTCAGGAGTTCCACAGGATGAGGCCCAGGGTCACCAAGAAGGGCAACCTTCATGCCTTCCACTGGGGACATTAAATCTTCTTCATTCTGAAGGGAAATGAAGACAAAGGTATAGGTCAGAAGCATAACAGGGCTTCATAATATAATAGCCATGAAGGAGCCTGGGCAGGGGCGTTTTAGAGCCAGCTCCCCCAAAGTCATCTACAGTGCAATCTTAAGCAGAGTTTAACACCCTTCTAAACTCACTGACTTCAATGGGCACATCATATAATACTACTTGGAAGAGTGTAATTCTGTTTAGGGTTGCACTGTTACGGAGAAATTCTAAACGTATTTACTCAGAAATAAATCCTATTGAGCTCAATGGGATTTACTCCCTAGTAAGTGCACTTAGAATAGGAGCCTCAGTGAATCAATTCTTTCAGGACAGGTACACCTGACACCTTTTGGTTTCTATTGAACATCTTCAGACCGTGTAAAGATTTAACATCCAAGAATTTGGATTAGCCATCATCAGTGATGCAGGCTTTCTGGAAAAATATTAATTGGACATTTTTCCAAAGACCCAAAATAGAATGTGATTTAATTTAGTATATTGATTTTGACATATTTAGTAAACAGCATTTTAAAAGGTTCTCATGTTAATCCCAATAGCAACAAAGACGTTAACTGAAATATTTGATTAGCGAATTCTAAACTTTATGTGGAATGACAGCTGTAAAAAAAATTAAATACAGTTGTTAAAAAAAAGCATGTGCTTCCCTTACATTGTACAAATGTAAGAACACAATCAAAGGAACCACAAACTGCTGACATACTAATTTTAGTGCACTCAAAGAACTGTTCATGTGGTTGTCCACATTTATTTCAGCAGCTTTTAGCTGAAGCACCTCTGTTTGACTGTCACTCTCCATAGTATCATTTGCATTATGTGTTATTCCTATAACAGACCAGGGATTATAACATTCCATCATGTGAGGAGACACATAAATTAGGTTTTTCACTTTAGTTTTGCTTTGACCTGCACAGCCAGCCAGTGAACTCATAACTTGTTTCTTTTTATATGAATTTGTGCTTTTATCCCACCCACACCCCATTTACAAATCAATAAAACACGGCTATACCTTCTCGCATAATTCCAAGTGACAATCAGCTCAAAAATAGTAATTACAACTCTGAAATTGTCATGCTTACCTAACATGTATTAATTTTGTTTAAAACATTTATATGCTCCCTTTCTACCCAAATAGGGTCCCCAAAGCAGCGAGCAACAATATATATAAAATCTTTAACAACAGAAACATATAAACATACAAACACAACCCAAGTAGTGAGGAGGCACAACAGACTTGGCAGGTGACAGTGAACAAGGGAGACAGACGAATTTCCTCCCCTTAAGATTGCCCTGTAAAGTACAGAACATACTGGAAAAATTTCCACTCACATCTCTGGCTGCCATATCTATCAGCACATCCAGGGCGAAGAAACTTGGCTACCAGGAACCCTACTTGCTAACATCTGGAATAGGCAGCAGGTCTACTAATTTGTCATGCACTTTAGCAACTATCCCAGACTGCTGATGGCCAAGCAAGATTTTGGCAAGAGTGGGTAGATCCACTGCTTGAGGGGGCTTTCTGGAGATTCCTGAGGCTGTTCAAATCATGTAGACCCACTGAGCCTTGACAAGTGGTCAGCACTGTGTTACGAGGGCCTTGTCCACAGATCCTTCTGATCTGCATTGTACCAAGCATTGTACCAAGCATTGTAGGTCCTAGGCTTCAGCCAACCTGGGGCGATTTACTAAAGCCTCACCCATCGTTTCTTTCTTCAAATGACCCACCAGTCCTGAAGATTGTCCATTTGAAGGCCAAGCTTCCTCATGATTCATGTTCCCGAGAAAAAAATTAACATTTAATGGCATAGTAATTCTCTCCCCTTTTACAGGCCACAGACTAACCAAATAGAGGGCTGAAATCAGAGTTGCGTCCATTCATAGACAGCAAAGAGGCAGTAAACAGTCTGAAACAGATAATTTCTTGCCATTGGAAGACTCGCTGTAAGAACACTGACAATCTTTGATTAAAAAGAGTTACAGCTCTATAATTGTGATTAAGCTTTGATGGTCTGAGCAAAGGGGGAGAAAAAGGATTTTTTAATATCCTCTCCACATTAAAATTTTACAGAAGATATTGCTCATCATCTCAGGAGAACCATTATGAAAATCAAAACAAAGGCTTTTAAAAAGAAGTAAGTAATGCACAAAGCACTCCCTGTAATTAGCTCCTGAGCATTAGATTTTTTTAAAAAAAGCAGCATTATTGCAAAATAGAACGACAATATTAATTTCTAACTAATTGCATTTGAGCAGTTTAGTGCAAGAGAGATTTTCTTGTTGCTGCAATTGTTCTCAAAGAGATCCAGCAATTCTGTCCTGTGAACTTCTCCTATTCTCTTTAGCCAAACTGCATCATTATTTTTTCCCAACGTACTTCAAATAATTCTCACTGCAGAGAGTGACGCATTAACAGATAAATCTAGGAGACTTATTTCCAAAAGCTGGTACTAATAGAGGAGAAATGCTTTAGGAATACAGAGAAAGACACAAGATTCACGTTTCAACACTGTGTAAAGGATGGTTTTAAAAAGAAAGCCCATCACCAGGTTTGATGATGCAATTTTTAATCCCCCCCCCCCCCCCCCCGCCTTGAGCACCAGTGTGGTGTAGTGACTAAGAATGGCAGACTCTACTCTGGAGAACTGGGTTTGATACCCCCACCCCTCCACATGAAGCCTGATGGGTAACCTTGGGTCATTCACAATTCTCTCAGAACTCTCTCAGCCCCACCTACTACATATGGAGCAGAGGTCCATCAGTGGCTATTAGCCACAAAGTATAGATAGGAACTCTCAGTCTGGGGCAAGTGATGCTCTGTATTCTTGGTGCTTGGGGGAGGGGAACAGTGGGAGGGCTTCCAGTGTCCTGGCCCCACTGCTGGACCTCCTGAGGGCACCTGGTGTTTCTGGCCACTGTGTGACAGAGTGTTAGACTGGATGAGCCACTGGCCTGATCCAACATTGGCTTCTCTTATGTTCTTATGTACTTCAAAAGGTGTCTGGTGTGGAGAGATGAAGGGAAGGCAATTGTAAGCTGCTTTGAGACTCCTAAAGGTAGAGAATAGTGGGGATATAAAAACCTACTCTTCTTCTTCATCTTATTTCCATTTTACTAGATTAGGGATGTTACTGAAAACAAATGTGCATTTACCTGTAATTGTTATTCATATCAAGTATCTTCTGTGCAGGTACACATGAGGGACTGCATATGAGCAGGCCTGCCACTAGAGAGGTTTTTACAGCTAAAAGCCTCTGCAGGGCACTGCATGCCAGAGCCAGAAACTTGTTCCCGCCCAGGGACCACATGCTCTCGCACAGCAGCACCCCTACTCTCAGTAATACAGGTGTCAGTTAGCACTGCCAATGTTCTGTTGCAGTCCTGTCAGTTACCACTGCCAATGATTTCTATTGCCTTTCCTGATGGTCATTTAACATTACCTTTGTGTTGAGTGCTATTCTAGGTCCCGGACGGGAGATAGCATCAGTAGAGTGACTCCCACTGCAGGAATGCACTTCTTGCTCGCTCTGCGCATGCTCGCTGCTTATTAGCTTTTCTTTGCTCTTATCTCTCTTTCGCTCACGGCCTTGAGTTGGAATCCTTCTGCTACATGTTATTTTATTCACAGGTGCAAAATGCTCCTTTGCTTTAGTTTATCCTTGGGAACATCCACCCCACAGATCTTGACAGTGTTTTTGCTTGGGAGCCTACTTTGCCGTGCTTTCCTTGGGAACAGTGGGCCAGTATATTTGGGCACCAATAATTCTCCCAACTGATTGGTGGGAGTCGAGGGGGGCTTATTTCATATCAGGTATAATTGTAGTTGTATTACTATGCTTGGACATTACTAACAGAAGAAGTGTATTTGACCAACCAGATATTTTCTGCAAATAAAGGACTTTCTGTTTAAGGAGACCTGTTGTAGACTACATCTATTGGCACAATCTCAAAACAGGTTGCTTACCTGTAACTGGGGATCTTTGAGTGGTCATCTGTGCAATCACACTTCTGGGATATAGTGCGCTGCGCCGACCCTGATTGGTATCTCCTAAAGCGAAAGGGATTTTCGCACCCTCTCCCCGGTCACGTGCAGGGCTCCAGTGCGCATGACCAAGGGAGGGGCACGACAATCCCGCCAGTTCCTTCTGACCGCTGCCATCAGTCTCTGAGCAAGATAGGAAAGACCGACAGCAGAGGGAAAGGAGGGCGGGTGGTGTGAATGCACAGATGACCACTGGAAGATCCCCAGTTACAGGTAAGCAACCTGTAAATCTTCTTCATGGTCTCTGTGCATCACACCTCTGGGAGATTAACAAGCGAGAAAAACTCACACACATACCTGGAGGAGGGAACTGGAGGTCTTAAACTCGCACTGCCTGCAACACAGCTTGCCTCATCGCAGAGCGTTGGTGAAGACGGACATTAAGGGCATAGTGCCTCACAAACATGTGAGGGGAAGCCCAGGTAGCTGCATTACAGATGTCTCCCAAATGCGTCCCTCTTAGGAAGGCTGAGGAAGTAGCTACGGCCCTGGTGGAGTGCGCACAGAGCAGACCAGGTAATGGCTTCTTTGCCAACAAGTAGCACAGTTTGATCATCTCCACAATCCATTTGGCCAGATGCTGAGACGACAGCTTCTGACTTTGTCCAGGCAGGGCATGGGAGACAAAGAGGGCTGGAGATCTTTGAAAAGACCAGGTCCTATTCAAGTAGAAAAGCAGTGCTCTTTTCACATCCAGCGCGTGAAGATGACACTCTTCCTCATTCTGAGGGGTCAGGAAGAACACTGGCAGAGTGATATCTGCCCTCATGTGAAACTCGGAGACTATCTTCGGTAAGAAGGAGATGTCTGGAGCCAGAGTAACACCATCATGATGAAAAGTAAGGTAAGGTGGGTCGCTGTGAGAATGGGCCAAGAGATTTAGTTCACAACAGGTCTCCTTAAGTAGAAAGTCCTTTATTTGTAGAAAAGATCATGTTGGTCAAACACTTTTCCTGTTAGTAATGCCCAAGCGTAGTTACGCCATTACAATTATACTTGATATGAAATATGGCCTGCGTACCATCTACCAATCAATAGAGAGAATTACTGGCGCCCAAATACACTGGCCCAATGTTCCCAAGGAAAGCGCAGCAAAATAGGTACTCAAGAAAAAATGCTGTTGAGGATTTTTGGAGAAAATGTTCCCAGAGGAAATGACGCAAAAGAAACACATAACACCTGTGTTTCATGTAACACATAACAGGAGGCTCTTCTGTTCAAGGTCGTTAGCCAAGGAATAGTCAGCTAGAGATAAGAAGGGAAGGAAAGTAAATGACTAATGAGCATGCGCAAAGCGAAGCAAGCAAGCAAGACTCGCATTCCAAAGGTAGGAGTTGGGATACCGATGCGATCTCCCGGGCAGGACCTAAAGGGGTTGAAAGAAACCTTGGAACACAAAGCAATGTTATGAAATCATAACCTGAGGGTAAAACAGCCAGTATTGATACACGTAACTCAGCAATATATTGATCATACCCAGTAATGATACATGTAACTCAGCAATACATTGATCATACCCACGCCTATGGCAGAGCTAACTGACAGTTGCAACAGAGCGCAGAGAGTTCACTCACCTGTCTAGCGGACGTGATGGCCACCAGAAAAGCGGTTTTCCATGAAAAGAGTTGCAGACTACAGGTGGCCATCAGTTCAAAGGGTTTGCCTGTCAGTCTCGCCAGAACCAGAGGTAAGTCCCAAACTGGCGTCAGGGCTCGAGTTGGGGGAAATAGGCGATTGAGGCCCTTCATGAATTGTTTTGTCCTCGAGTGGGAGAAAACCGAATGATCCTCTATCTCAGGGTGATTAGCAGAAATAGCGGCCAGGTATACCCATAGAGAGGCACAACTGATGCCCATGTCAATACGGGAGAGCAGAAAACCGAAAATAGCATGTAGTTCTGTAGGAGGTGGGGGCAACCCTTCCGAACTAAGGTAAGCCACAAACTTTCTCCATTTTCTGTCATAGGACCGGCGTGTAGATGGCTTTCAGCAATTGAGAACCACGTGGGCTATTCTGTCACTTACTTTCATTATAAGATCTGCCACTCTGTCATCTGGAGATGAGGCACATTATGGTGCAACACTTATCCCCCTTGTGCAAGGAGGAGATCGGGCACCACTGGGAAGTGGATAAAGGAGCCCTTGGACAGATGTAGGAGAGTGGGGAACCAATGCCGCCTGGGCCACCACAGGGTTACCAGAATACAGCGAGGGGGTTCCCTCATCACCTTGTTGATCACCTTGTTGAGCAGAGGAATTGGTAGGAACAGAAATATGTGTTTGTGTGCCCATGGGTAAAGGAATCCATCTCCCAGGGAGGCAGGATCCCTTCCCGCCTTGGAACAGAACAGGCGACATTTTGCATTGTGCCAAGAGGCAAACACGTCTATCTCCTGGTAACCCCAGCGACTGAATATCGGCCGAAGATAGGTCCAGTTGAGTTCCCACTTGTGCAGCGATGCTCTCCCCCCCCCCCCCCCGGCTTAGGAAGTCTGCCTGCACATTCAGGAAGCTGGGAAGGTGTGCTGCGATCAGGAACACTCCCCAAGAACGTCACTCATCCCAAATCTCCAGGGCTAGCCGGCACAGGCCTCAGGATACCATCCCATCCTGACGGTTGAGATAAAGCATAGTTGTTGTGTTGTCTGTCAGGACTGCGACAGTACTGTTGCATACTAGGTGCTGAAAAGATCAGAGAGCATAACGCACTGCTAGCATCTCCAGGAAGTTGATGTGATTGTGCATCACATGGGGTTCCCACTTGGCCTCGACACGCAGTCCCATGAGATGGGCACCCCACCCCCAGAGGAAGGCGTCCGTAGTCAGAATCACGGATAGGGTGGGTGGGTGAAAAGGGGCTCCCATCAGTAGATTCTGCGGGTTCATTCACCAAATGAGGGAGGCTAGTACAGGAGCGGTGAGGTGAAACGACCTGGATTAGGAGTGTGACTGAGGACAAAAACGGCGAAGAAACCAAAGTTGGAGCGGTTTCATGTGTAGTCTGGCAAAGACTATGACCACCCTAGTTGCTGCCATCAACCTCAGAAGTCGCTGGAGTTGCCTTGCTGTAGCCTCTTCCCACTGATGTAAGAAATGTATCAGGGCGATGATGTCGTCTGCCCACTTGGGAGGGAGGAAGGCTTTGCATGCACGGGAATCCAGGATGGCCCCAATGAATTGGGCCTGTCTTGAAGGGATGAGCACAGACTTTGCCAGGTTGACTGTGAGTCCCAAGGCTTCCAGGGTGTGCATTGTTAGTGCAATATGGTCATGCAAGGTGAGCTCCGAGTCTGCCACGAGCAACCAGTCGTCGATGTACGGAAAGATTCGTACACCTTGAAGGTGAAGGTAGGCCACAATGACAACCATGAGCTTTGTAAATATGCGAGGGGTGGTTGAAAGACCAAATGGAAGGGCCTTGTATTGATAATGACCTTCTCCCACAGCGAACTGGAGAAACCTTGTGATCTGGATGAATCGTAATATGAAAATAAGCATCTTTCAAGCCCAGGGTCACCATCATAACCCCATGCTCGAGGAGTGGAAGGATGTTCTGTAAGGTCGTCATCCAGAACTTTTTGTATACAATGAAGGTATTGAGGTTTCTGAGGTCTATAATGGGGCGGAGGCCTCCATCCTTCTTGGGGACCGTGAAATAACAGAAATAGAAACCCCAATGGAGCTGCGACCGTGGAACGGGTTCTATCGCGTCTTTTTGCGGAAGATTCTGGATTTCATCTAACAGTGTGACGGAACTAGGAGTAGGGACGAAATGAGACCTTGTAGGAACCTGAAGAAATTCTATGCAGTAGCCCTCTGCAACGACAGAGAGAGCCCATCTGTCCAATGTTATTTTTCTCCAGGCAGACAAGAATGGGGACAGACGGGTGGGAGGCTTGGCCCCTTGGCCGAAGTCAAAGGCTCTCTTTGGGGGACTTGGTATTCTTGGTCCTCAACTGGGAGGCAGTAGTGAACTTCTGTTTGTTCCTGTAGGGCTGTGATGGAAAACCAGAAGATCTCTGCCACGGAGGTTCTGGAGAGGACTTCTGAGAGGGTCTGCGTGACCAGGACTTTGTTCCAGGACTTTGGCTTGGATTGTTTAGTGGGCTGTGTGACTCCCAAATTATGTGAAGTCTTGATGCTTTTATCTAGTTCTTGTAGCACTGCATCTGTAGTGGAACAAAACAAGCCCTCACCTTTGAAAGGCAGATCCTCAACAAAGGCTTTAGCGTCACTGGGTAGGGACGTGGAGCGCAGCCAAGTGTGACGTCTGAGTGTGACTGCAGACATGAGCGTTTTGGCTGTCACATCTAGAGTATGTTTAGCGGCATTAAGCTGGTTGTCCCTGGCCCAAGGGATATCTACTTAGCCTTGACCAGGGCCAGGGCTTTTTCTGCCCTGGCCCCAGCCTGGTGGAACATGCTCCTCTCTAAGATCAGGGCCCTGCGGGACGTACTACCGTTCCGCAGGGCCTGTAAAATGGAGCTGTTCCACAAGGCCTTTGGCTGAGGCAGCAGGCATCCAATAAAATCTCGCTTCCCCCCCCCCCCCCCCCGAAGTCTACCATCTTTATGTGGCCCAGATTTAGAAGAAGAAAATGGTTTCACCTTGAAAACTATGCATACAAATAGTGTGACCTGTTTAAATATATGTTTTTTAAACTGTTTTAATTGTTTTTAATTGGTTAATTGTTTTTGATTCCCCTCTTCTCTACATACAGCTGCTGGTATGACCCTGGGTCAGTTACAAGTTCTTTCAGAGCTGTTCTCTCAGGAGCTCTCTCAGCCCCACCTACCTCACAGGAAGTCTGTTGTGGGGAGGGAAGGGAAAGGAGATTGTAAGCCGCTCTGAGACTCCTTCAGGTAGTGATGGGCAGGATATAAATCCAATCTCTTCTTCTTCTTCTATTTAATAATGTATTGTAATTTTATGATGTCTTCATTTGTTCTGTGATCCGCCCTGAGCCTGCTTGTGGGAAGGGCGGAATATAAATTTAAATAAATAAATAAATAAAACAGAGGGTTTCCATAGGACAAGCCAGAGAGGGCTCACCCATCCTCTTGTCTGGACTCGGATCTGATGTAGTGTCAGATTCGTCGGAGTCAATGGCAGCATTCTCTTCCCTCACCACAGGTATAGGAGAGCAAGGCCTACATGAAACCATTGCTGAAGGCAGATACAAGGAAGCCCAATGAGGGTAGGGGTATAAATTCATATCCTTGCGATGAGCAAAACTGTCATCCCACTCTTTCAGGTAACCTGGAAACATCATGTATGGGTGTGACAGCCATTGCATAAGCAGTTGAGGATGAGACAATGGAATCATTGCCATTTGCTCTGCTTCAGAGTCATGTGGGATTCGACCCGCCGGTAAGCCCACTTCTATTTTCCCATCCAAGATCAAACCGGAGGGGATCTCGAACTTGGGGATGGAGTCCTAGGCTTCTCCTGAAGAGCTGAAGTATGCTCAGGAGTGCGGACAGGCGCATGTTGTTGAGACGGAGATTTGCGTTTGTCCTTATCCTTGGCTTGGTCTTTGCCCTCTTAGCTGGTGGCTTGGAAGACCCATATTGGACTCGTTGCAACATGAATCCCAAAGGCAGAGCCAACCCCATCAATTCTAAGGATGCAGCAATGGACAATTTTTCCAGCGCCGACTTGGATGATGGCTCTGAAGCTTTGAGCAGTTTCTTCCACAATGCTGCTTTAAGTTTTGATGCCCTGTCCCCCAAGCTTTGGGGGTGAAGCATTGGCAGGCCTTACATTGTGCCCTTCACCCAAACAAAACAGACATAGGTAGTGTCCATCAGTTTGGATTATCTTCAGCCCACAACAGGTGCATTTTTAAAAAAGGGCTTTCTGAGCCATGGTACAAACTTAGAAGCCAGAACAACCCCAGTGAACCAGGGAAGCAATTCCTCGCCAACGCTGAAAAACCTGGAGACTCCAAAAAGACATCCTTCTCCTTCAGCAGCAAAAGAGGAACTGAGGGTGAGGGCGCTGCTGTGTGGGATCACGTGGTCCCTGGGTGGGAACAAGTTTTTGGCTCCAGCGCACAGCACTCCCTGGAGGTTTTAGCTGTAAAAATCTCACCCATGGCAGGCCTGCTCATGTGCAGTCCCCCATGTGGGACTGTACCAAAGATCGATGATGGAGTTCATGATCACATGTTCAAGTTTCTTTTATGGTTTCTCAAGATGATACTGACAGAATTCAACAGACATATTGCTGTTAAACTGATGCAGGTTTTGAATAAACTGTGTAAAAATAGTGTAAAAGAAACAAATGAAAACGAGAAATTTGCTGAAGAAAAAAGGTAGGTTGGAAGTGGTCTTCTTCACCAGCAGGGAGGGAAAGAGTGGAGGCACAACTTTACCAGCTACACTATCTGGGTGAGGACTTGCTTCTTTCCCTTCTTATTCAGATACCCATAAAGCTTGGTGTGTACCCAGAGATGTGAGTCCTTTGGGCATAAGCTGAAGGATAGGACCCAAAGAGTTCTTGTAGTCCAGGCCTTCAAGGTAGCCAGCATACAAGCCTAGGACCACTCAGGATGTAATTTGCTGCTGTGCCACTGTTTTGTTTTTTATTATCTTATGCACAGTCTTGGGGGTGTCAGCAGATTTTGGTTCCCTTTGGGGGGAAAATCACGGTACAAACAAAAGAAACCACTAATAAATACATTAATACATCCATAAAAATATATGTGCATTATCTCTCAGATTACATGTCAGTATTGCATAGTGGTTAGAATGTCACACTAGGATCTTGGAGGCCTAGGTTTGCCCCCTCCCCCCGGCCATGGAAGCCTGCTGGGCAACACTGGGTCAATCACACACCCTCAGCCTAACCTATTACATAGGCTGGTTGTGAGGATAAAACAGAGGAGAATGATAGCAGTTGCTCTGGGTCCCCACTGGGGAGAAAGGCAGAGAATAAACGGAGTAAATAAATACAATAAAAAGTCCTCTGCTGGCAGCAGTAAACATTACAAGGACCATCAATGAAAACATAAGCCTCATTTCCAGTTCCCTAACTCTTCAACAATATCTATTACAGCCATCTTCTACCCATGAGTCAGGACCTTTAGATGGTTTATGGAGCCCCACCTGCTGACTCATGGTCAGCCATTAAATAGAGCCCCCATTTTTGAAGAACCTGTTGCTATTAAATATGTGTAGAGAGCAAGGGCTCCATGCCTCCTGCCTCTCTTTGCATACACCCTGAGAGAAGCCACACAAAGGCACGGTGAACACACATGAACACATGAAGCTGCCTTATATGGAATCAGACCATGAGTTCATCAAGGTCAGTACTGTCTACTTAGACTGGCAGCAGTTCTCCAGAGTCCCATGAGGAGGTCTTTCATATTGCCTACTACCTGGTCCTTTCAACTGGAGATGGCTGGAATTGAACCTGGGACCTTCTGCATGCAAAGTGGAGGCTCTATGACTGAGCCACAACTCTTCTCACTCAAGTGGACAACAGTACTCTTTAGCACAAGCAATTTTTCTCTCTCACTCACACACCCATACACACGTGTCCCTGCCAAAGCTCTCCTTTGCCATCTCTCTCTCCCCTTGACTAGGCTGCAAACCCACAGCCCACCAGCAGGTTTTCCATTGCTCCATGTACACTGATAGTACAGAGCTTCTCTTCCATGCTGGTGAGATCATAGCTCACCACAACTCTTCCTTTTCTTTCTTTTTTTAAAGGTTTTTATTGAAAGAATTGATGTCAACAATACAAACATAAAAACAAGAATTACAATGTGTCTTATGAATAACTCGTGTAAATAAAATAGTTGCAAACTTCTAAAAACATTTAAAGTCTGATTTTTTTATGCCCTTGTTAATTTTTATGAGTTTTTGGTCTCATTCGAATGATAGATAATAAACATAGAAAGCAGTGAATAGTGCATTAGTTCAAGCTCAAAATATGGGGAAATGCATATTGTACAGATGACTGGACAAAGGGTAAAGCTTTACTAGATCAGTGGTCTTCAACCTTCGTTACCTCCAGAGAGGTACTCATGTTAGTGTGGTGTACCAGAATTAAATAGGAGTCCAGTAGCACTTTAAAGACTAACAAAAATTATTCCACCATAAGCCTGCATGAGTCAGAGCTCCGTTCATCCAATGCAAGGAATTTCATTTCAATCCAAAGCTGCTATATATTACACGCTGAGTTCAAACAGCAGAACAGGAGATCTTTCTGGTGCTTGAACTCTAGGTATAAACTGCTAAAGTGAGATCTGAGTCACAGAAGCTTATACTGGAAAGAAAAAAAGGTTAGTCTTTAAGGTGCTATTGGACTTCTGTTCCTTAATGTGTTGCTTTTCTATTTGCAGGGAGTTTTTAAATACAGCAGGACATGTCATATGCTGATGTTAGTGTTTTTTGTAAGCTGTCTCAAGAGCCATATATGGCTGAGAATCTAAGGTATAAATATTTGAAATAAGTAAGAGGGCAAAGGGAAACCTCAAAAGAGGTTGCCCTCTCTTCCTTATAACGCTTAGTTTCTTCCATCCTCTGCTGAACCAAGGTTTGTCCCCAGTGAAGAGTGCTATTGCCATGGGATCCATATGTGCAGGGGACTTGTGAGTCCCTTCCTTTAATATGCAGCCTCGAAACTGAAAAACAGGTTGCCTATCTGTAACTGATGGTCTTCGAGAGGTCATCTGTGCATTCACACTGATGGGTTTCTGCGCCTACGCAGGAATCTTTCGGTACTGTAGAAAGCTCTAACGGATTTTCACGCCCAGTGCCTCCGGGCATGTGCAGAGCCCCACCTCGCATGCCCAGAGGAGCGAGCGCAGACATCCCGCCAGTTCCTTCTGACCGCTGCAACCAAGCATGTTAATGAGGAGAAAGCCTGGCAGCAGAGGGGAAGGATGGGCGGGTAGTGTGAATGCACAGATGACCACTTGAAGATCATCAGTTATAGGTAGGCAACCTGTTTATCTTCGACATGGTCTCTGTGCTTCACATTGATGGGAGAGTAGCAAGCAGTGTCCTACCTGGAGGAGGGAGCAGGCAGGCTGTCACTGAGAAGCAGCAGATAAGATAAGGCGACCCATCGCAGAGCGGGCAGCTACTCGAGTGTCCAGTGCATAGTGCCTGATAAAGGTGTTCGAAGTAGCCCAAGTCACAGCCGTGCAAATGTCTGTCAGGGAGGCACTTTTGAGAAATGTCATAGAGGCTGCTATAGACCTAGTGGAGTACACTCCGATGGGCCCTGAAAGTGGAATCTTGGCGAGTTCATAGGCAAGTTTAATAAGCTCCACAATCCATTTGGAGAGTCTTTGGGCAGTGATGGGTTTGCCCATTCTGTGTGATGCATAGGAAACAAAGAGCCTGGATGTTTTCCTAGTCGGTTTAGTACAAGCAAAGTAAAAGACAAGTGCTCATTTTATGTCAAGGGTATGTAACAGATGTTCTTGCTCAGAAACGTAAGACGGGTAAAAGTCAGGCAAGATGATCCCAGATTGCAAGTGGAAGTTGGAGACGACTTTAGACAGGAACGAAATGTCCGGAACCATGTGAACTGCGTTCGGTAAGAAGCAGAGGAATGGAGGATCATGTCTGAGGGCTAGGAGTTCGCCAACTCGACGAGCAGAAGTGATGGCGAGTAAGAAGGCCGTTTTCCAAGCCAGCAGGCGGAGATCACAGGATGCCAACAGTTCAAATGGCTTCCAAGTGAGTGTGCGGAGGACCAATGGCAGATCCCAAGGTTGTGGTGGGACTCTGATGGGTGGATGGAGATGAAGAAGGCCCTTTAGAAAGTGTTTTGAAAGGGGGTGGGCAAACACAGAAAAGCTGTCAATTCTGCTGTGGAAAGCCAAGATTGCAGACAGGTATACCCTCAGAGAAGAGTGTGAGAGTCCAGCATCCGCTAGGGATAGGAGGAAATGCAGAACAGGCCCGCAGAGCAGGGTTGTATGTCGGACAAGGCTAGGTATGTACAGAAATGAGCCCATTTGTAAGCGTATGACTGACGAGTGGCTGCCTTGCGAGAGTTAAGCAGGACATTATTCACTCTGTCCGAGAATACAGAGGGGAGAGTCTCCACGCCGTGAGCTTGAGATGGGGAATGTCGTGGTGGAGGACAGGACAGTTGGAGAGTATCAGGAGATCTGGTAGTAGAGGAAATTGATGGAATTTCCCATGGGTCAACGAGAGAAGGACTGGAAACCAGGCTTGTCTGGGCCACCAAGGAGTGATCAGTATGCATTCCGCCATCTCGTGCACTAACTTGTGTACCACTCATGTGAGTCGTGGTAGAGGTGGAAAGGCATAGATGAAATCGTGATTCCATGGGTAGAGTAGGCCATCTCCCAGGGAGAGGGAGTCGATTCCACCCTGCGTGCAGAATGCGGTGCACTTCGTGTTCTGGCAAGTGGCGAAGACATCCACGTCTGGGGTTCCTCCAAAAAGGAATACCTGTCGGAGGTAATTTGGATTCAGTTCCCATTCGTGATGTCTGGTGTGTCCCCTGCTCAGGAGATCGGCATGGCTGTTGAGGGAGCCGGGAATGTGTGTGGCCCTCAGGAAAATGTCGTTGGGCGTGCTCCAGTCCCAAAGTCGGACTGCAAGCTGGCAAAGGCTGTGGGAAATTGTGCCGCCCTGGCGGTTGACATAACAGACTGCAGTGGTATTGATTGTAAGGATAGCCACACAGTGGCCTTTCACTATGGGTAGAAAGGTCTGAAGCACGAAGAAGATTGCCAGGAGTTCAAGGTAACTGATGTGGTGAGACCTCAGGTCCTGTTCCCAGCGAACGCCCGTGCTGTGGCCGTTCAGATGTGCCCCCCATCCTCATGTAGACACGTCGGTGTTTAGGGTGAGTTACGGCGATGGGAGATGAAAGGGGGATCCCTGGAGGAGGTTGGATGGCAGGGTCCACCAAAGGAGAGAGTCTCGGACATCTTGGGGGGGAGAGAGATGGAGGTTCTGTGGGTCTCATTGTGGATGAAAGGAATGGATGAACAATAGTTGGAGAGGGCGCATTTTGAGTTTTGCAAAGAGCAGCACCGCCGTTGTGGCAGCCATGTGACCCAATAATTGTTGGATAAAGAGGGCTGAAGAGTCGGGATCGGAGCAGACGTGTGAGGCCAATGTGACTACTGGTGACACCTGTCTTCCGGAAGGTATGCCCGTAGGGATATGGAGTCCAGTTCTGCCCCGATGAACTGTACTCTCTGAGCAGGGACGAGATGAGATTTATCCTCGTTGGTCATTAGGCCCAAATCCTCCAGGATGGTTCACGCGACAGATATGTCGGCCAGCAAGCGATGGGGGAAAGTTGACACTATGAGCCAGTCGTCTATGTACGGGAAAACAGTAATCCCTTGCAGGCGGAGAAAGGCTGCAATGATGACCATTGTCTTCGTAAAGACGCGGGGAGCTGTGGAGAGGCCAAACGGTAGGGCTTTGTATTGAAAATGTTGATGTCCAATGGCAAAACGGAGGTATTTTCGGTGGGGGGGACATATGGTGATATGGAAGTAGGCATCCTGCAGGTCGAGGGGGGTCAGCCATGCTCGTCTGCATAGCAGGGAAAGAATGGAGCGTAATATCTCCATTCAGAACCAGTGCTATTGGATGAATAGGTTGAGGCCTCGAAGGTCCAAGATGGGTCTGGTGCCGCCGTCCCTTTTGGGTACTGTGAAGTATCTTGAGTAGAAACCCTTGCATTGGTGGTGAGTGGGGACAGGTTCTATGGCACCCTTGTCAAGGAGGACCTTGACTTCTTGAAGGAGGACATCTGAAGGGATGGTGGCGATGAAGGTAGGGGTCGGTGGGGGTTGGAGGAATTCGACAAGGTATCCCCTGGAAATAATGGTGAGGACCTAAGAATCTGACGTTACCTTGTTCCACATAGGAAGGAAGGAGGCAAGACGAGTGTGAGGGGAGCCAGGACGGATAAAGTCAAAGGCCCTGCCTTGACTGTTTGGAGTGGCCAGGCTGTTGGGCTGGCAAGAATTTCTGTCTTGGAACCTATGATTGCTTCTGCACACCTGGGGAAGTACGTGGACGCCAGGATTTGTCTGGGGAGCTCCGGTTTGATGATCTCCGGGACCAGGGTCTAGACCAACTTTGTGGTTTGGATTGCCGAGGAGCAGAAAACACCCCTAGTGTGCGGGAGGCCTTGATGCTTTTATCAAGGTCCTGGAGGATGGAATCAGTGGTCAAAAGGGAGGTCTTTGACCAAGGATCTGGTGTCCTGTTGCAAGGTGGTAGAGCATAACCAGGAGTGACACCTCAGGGCTATGGCGGACATCATGGTTTTAGAGAAGGTGTCTAAAGCATGTTTGGAGGTGTTCACCTGCTGTTTAGCAAGGGTGAGGCCTTCCTTTTGTATCCTTGTGGCAGCCAGTCTTTGGTCCTCAGGGAGCAAACTGATGGCTCCCGAAAGCTGTTCCCACAGGGCGTAGTGATATCTTCCCATGTAGGTGGAGTAATTGGTGACTTTCAGTCCCAGAGCTCCAGCTGAGTAGAAACGGCGTCCGAAAGCGTCAAACTTGCGCCCTTCCTTATCCGCAGGGGTAGAGTGTGTCCTCCTGGATCTGGAGGCGGAGGTGACAACCATCGAGTTGGGGCAAGGATGGTTTGTCAGGAACCCCACATCAGTCTCCTGGACCCTGTACATATGATCCAGGCGTCTGGTAGAGACCGGTGTCGACAAGGGTTTATCCCATACCGATTTGGCAGCTTGGAGGAGGACCGCGGACATCGGCAGCACAATGGAAGTGGAGGTGTCCATTCGTACAATGTCAAACACTGGATCAGTTATAGCAGGCTTTGGTTGTACAATAGGGAGACCAAGGGAAAGGGCCATTCGTTTAATCAGGTCTCCGTAAGAGGTGAGATCCTCTGATGGGGAGATCAGTAAATTTTCCGCCACATCAGGTTTCGGGGAAGGGTCGACAGGGGAACTATGGTCAGACTGATCGCCATCGAAATCCCGTTCAGACGAGGAAGAGACAGGTGCTGCTTCCATTTGAATCGACTGAGCCAGGGGTAGGGTCACACGGATGAGGGTCGTCTGTGTAGACTGTGGGTCCCGCACGGAGTGTTTCGATGCTGTGGCCATTGGTGGTTCAGAGGTGCTCGGTGACAATGGCAGAGGAGTAGGACGTTTCTGATTCGTAGTCTGGGTAAGGGGTCTAGACTGCTGCAGAGGGCAGTGGACGTGATCTTGCTGGCGATTGAGCTCGAGCTCGATGGGAATATCTATCCCAGTCAGAGTGGGTGACTGGGGGGATCCAGGGCATCGATGTCAATGGTGGGTAGCCTCCGTACTGATAGGGAGGACGGTGCCGATCCCATGATGCCATCGGAGGAGCATATCCCCAGCGCAACGAAATGGGGGTTTGGTGTCTAGGTGATCCATACCGAGGAGACCTGTGTCTTAGAGCGGTATTGGGGTGGCGGAGGCCAATAGTCATGTCTATCATCCCTGTCTGGACGAGGAGGACCGGTCTCAATGTAGGAGAGGGATCCTTCAGATGGCAATCCGGACCGAGAACAAGAGCTCAGGCGACGTGGTGACAGAGCATAGAGCTGTTCTTGGTCAGTCTCGAGGAACTCTTGTGCCTCCAGAATGTGGTCTGGTAGTGCCTCGTGTGGTTGCCAGATGGGAGAATCCAGAAGAGTGATAGTGGTCACTTCAGTAGGTGGTGGAGGCACGATCAAGGGAGCTATCGGTACCGAGGTAGCATCTAAAGGGGGTGCTACTGGTTTGGAAACCGACGTAGGGGCCTTACTCGAAGGCTTGCCAGTGGCTGCGGATACAGCCTTGTGGCGTTTTTCCAACTTATCCTTCTTCTTCTTTTTGATTGGCATCAAAGCCATAGACTGCGTCGGAGCCTGGTGTTTCGATACTGGTCGAGTTATATCGGATGACGGCCTCGATGTCGACAAGGCCGCGAAGTCAGCCGTCGATACTGTCAATGTCGATGGGAAGGAGATCATCGCGGTCGATGCGGGAAGCAATGCCGACTCCAGTAAAGCGACCTTCAGGCAGGCTGCCCTATTTTTCCAAGTTTGGTTGCTAAACTTGGCACAATGAGGGCAGGAATCTGGCCGGTGACTTTCTCCGAGGCAGAGAATGCACAAGGAGTGGCCGTCAGGAGCCGCTAATTTGCTGCCGCAAGCTCAGCAATGTTTGAAGCAGCCCCACTTTGTAGCCATAAAGTAGAAAAAAAAGAGGTGAAAATGGGGGGGGGGGGGGAGGGACCCGAAGGTAGAAAGGAAAGAACCACACCACCCGAGGAGAAAGAATTTTTTGTATCTTTTTTTGATAGAAGAATACAGAAAGAAAGTGTTGAAAGTTAAGGAGAAAGAGTGAGGAGACAAAGAAAGCGAAGCGAAGGAGAGCTTTCCACAAAAGACTCAGCTAATCGCAGAAGCTGTTAGCAGCGTGGCGGTCAGAAGCGAACTGGCGGGATGTCCGCGCCTGCTCCTCTGGGCATGTGCGGTGGGGCTCCGCGCATGCCCGGAGGCGCTGGGCGCGAAAATCCATTAGAGCTTTCTACAATACCGAAGGATTCCTGTGCAGGTGCAGAAACCCATCAGTGTGAAGCACAGAGACCACGTCGAAGATCAGGGAGCTTCACAAGCAGCTTCCAATGCAGAATAAAGGAGCTGCTGCTGAATAACCAAGACAGACAAACCTTTCAAAGAATGAAGTTTTTGTGTGTATGTGTGTGTGTGTGGGGGGGAGTGTTATGAGGGGATATCCAGTCCACGGGTGGCATAACACACTGGTCCCCAATCTAATGTGCACCTCAGCTCTAACTTGCCCAATATGTGAAATTTAATGAGGTTGCTACACAGACTACATTCTGAAACATCCTGCTAAGAGAACCTGGTTTTGCCAAACTAAATAATGTCATTCACAGTTTAGTGTATACCCCCAACTGGAAAAATGCCAAATATCTGAGGAAATCTTCTCGCACACACATGTGCACCTGAAAGCCCAAGCAAGATGCATGAGGCACACACATGAGGACATATTGACACACATCACTTGGGAAGTACCCTCAATTAGACATTATTACGATCATCATCCTCCTCATCATCAACATTTACTGAATTTTTGAATCGCCCCATTCTGAATACACAGGGCTCTGGGCAATTTACAACCAATTACAGATTAATAGAGATTAAAATCAACAATCAGTTAATCTTAATATAAAAGAAAGTCAGCTGAAAGCATACCACAGGGAGCGGCCATCACCTTTGCGTGCCCTGGTTGTAGGCTTATGGCAACATCTAGCTAAGTGCAGTGGAAAACAGAATGCTAGAACAGAGGTACTTTTGGTCTGATCCAACAATGCAGTTCTTATGTTCTATATCCCAATGATATTTCTAATCATAAGACCCATATGGACACAAATCAGATACTGAAAATGGAAATGCTCCTCCACTAGTATCTATCTCCCTGGCCAATTAAAAGTTGCCATGCTTCAACAAAGAAGTTTCCAAGGGAGGCTCCAGTCCAACTTGGAATTCATATGCTGCTGGTGTTAATAGGTATGGACTAACCAACTAAAGAAAGTAATTGTTCCTCTTTGGAGGTTTGTGTGTACTATACATCTTGTTTTGCCAACTCTTCAGTAATTGAGGTCCATCAATTCCACCCATATTCCAAACTGACTATCTGGTCTTTTGCCTGGATCCTGTTTCATTAGTGCTCTGGATCCTGTTTCATTAGTGGATTTCTGGATCTTCTAGTCTCATTTTGAGAGACAGAAGGTTGAATCCAGACTAGAAGTTTCTGTGGCTCCAAAAGAGTGTATTTCCTCTGCCTTCTCCCTCCCACGGCAGACTGAAATATCCCCCCTCCATGCTGTTCAGGGGGACAGGGAACCCTGACAGGATTTTGGGAGACATTTCAGGCTATTGCAGGATAGGGGAGATGGGATAATCACACTTTGGGGGGGGAGGGGAATCTTTGTACCTGTGGAAACATTTGTATGTGTAATTTTTGGGTTCGATCCAGACTAACACACATACACACCCACTCACCTTCTTCAGCCTGTGCTAGTGTGTGTGATTTCTGCCAAAACAGGGTAACACTTTATGCATCTGACTCAGTAGGTTCTGGCTCACAAAAGCTTATGAAACTATTTATTTAGTGTGTCCTTAGACTATCAGACAGACACCCTTCCAGACTTCTAACCACAAAGCGAGAGAACAAGAGACATCTTGTTAGATAATAGGCCGAACTTTGCTCAAACCCCGTCCCCCCCTCAAAGTGAGGTATTTTTCCAGCTATGAATCGGCCAAATAACATCAACCAATGAAATAACCCCCTTGTGAATAATCAATACATTGCTTGGATTTGATTTTTTGACATATTATGTTGTGTTCCTGTGATCACAAAATTATTTATCTAGAAGAAAACAAACAAAACAGTAATTGAACTAAGGATGTAATCCTAAATGCACTCATTTAGAAATGATGCCTGCTAAAATCAATAAAAATTCTTTTCAAGAAGAGACATTCAGGGATGGACTATAAAAATATAACAATGACAGCATCTCTTAAAACATGCAACTCTTGCCTAAGTCCATCAGTTCCAAATATGGTTAACAATACGATTTTATCTATTCAATGAATATTGTAGCAAAGGTCGTTCAATGCTAAAATGGAATCAAGGACACTGATATAGAACAGCCTGCTCAAATCTCTCCCACCCACCCAGGCTCCTGTAACTAGTTAGCTTTTTAATACTCTCAGCATGGCTAGAGAGCTGGAATTCTGTACTAAAAATAAAACCTGAACTCTGCAACAGAAACACACTTCAACAAGACTACTTACTATATGTAGAAGTTTCATTTTGGTTGCTCAGTTTCCTCAGGATTTACTTTTTGAAGAATCCAAATATTTGCTCTCTCTTTTGGTATTTACCAGCTAGCCAGCCAAAAAACTCAATTTTTTAAATGATCCAACACCAAGTATTTGGAAGAAAGTCCTGTATGGTATTGAGAGCCAATGTGATGCAATTATACGGGTAATGGACTGAGTTCAGAAAGAAAGTTCAAAGTACCCACTTGGCTAAGAAACTTCCTGGGGGACCTTGGGCCAGTCATTCTTTCTCAGCCTAACCTCCCTCACAGGTTGTTGTGAAGATAAAATGTAGTGAGAATGAAGTACAATGCCTGAACTCCTTGAAGGAAGGAGGGGTGAGATAAAATGTAGTAATAACGTGAACCCAATTACTCTGTAGCAGCCTAAATAGCTTGTCAAGAGCTCAGAAGTGAAGCAGGGTTAGCGATGGTTAGTACTTGGATGGGGCTGCTACACAGAACCAAGCAATGGCTAACTTTCTCTGTTTGCCTCTTGCCTTGAAAGCCCTACAGGGTCATCATAAGTCAACTGCTACTTAATGGCATATTGTTGTTGTTGTTATCATCATAATCTCTTTCAAGGTTTTAGCGTGAAGGCTGGGAGGCTGGATAATCAGGTATCAGGAATTTTTTCTGGCCCTGACCATTTTTAATCCTATCTTCTCTAAACTCAAAAGCACTTTCAAGCTTTGCTTGGATTAGGGAAAACAACACCCATCCAGGAAGCAAAATAGGAAGTCCTTCTGAGCCCACTGAAGTCAATGCCCCGCACTATTCGGGATGCAGACATTTACAGCTACCATTTCTTATCTGGACGTGATTACATGTTTTGCCTAGAGAGCTGATTCCTCTACCCAGAATATGTAGATTATACAGGACCAGCCCTCTGATTCAAAGGGATGAGCAGTTACAAACCTATTTATGGAGAAACCCTTAAACACATCAGCCGTTCTTGTAAATAACTGGTCTTAGCATGACTGGGGATGGTGGTATATAAGTACATGGTTGAACTTCAAAACTATTCTTGTAAAATCAGGCAATTGTCCTTGGTACTAGGGAAAATGAAAAACAAATCTTTCTTTTGTTTAACATAGTTGTCCAGACTAGTTTAAACATCATTAAGAAATATGTTCACAAACACAGGCCAATGTCATTTTATACATTTTTAAAGCTGTTTGCTGATAGAAAGCTCTGTGATTGACTTTTTAAAATATGCCAAGTATCATAGGAAGCCCCTTGACTTTCAAGTACAGCAGGGTAAAAAGATGAAAGTTAGATTTAGACAGCATTTAGAATCCAACAAGTTCTATTACAGAATTTGTTATATTTTACAACCTACAATAAGAGAACTGATGTTCCAAGTGCAAATTTTATTCAAGACAGCCAGCAATAAAAGACAACATTGTTTTTTAGGTATGAAAAAGCAGCTCCCATATCCTCTCCCATTTCCCGTTTCCTTCTCTCCTTGCCTCTCATGAACTGACCTTTCATTTATCTCCCCTCGCCACATTCTCCAGCTTTATTAATTAACTTCATTTATATCCCACATGTCTTTCCACTGGGGACTCTTATACCATTCCCCTCTCCTCCATTTTATCCTCACAACAACCTTTTGAGGGAGACTGGGCTGACAGTGACTGGCCACCCAGCAAGCTTCCATAACAGGCTGAGTTCAGACTGGCCGTTTGGCCCGATAAAGGCACGTTTTGCAAGCAAGCAGATTAAGAGGGCGGGTTCACACAGCCACAGCTGCCTTGCGTTGCCGTGCCGTACTCACCCCATCCTGAAGCGCTTTCATCCTGCTTTAAGAACGTACCTGGTGAAACCGGTGTCAAGCCATCTGAGTGCGCATTGATCCCGCTTCCTGGAAGTGTGGACGCAAATAAGCCGCAATCAAGCAGCGCTGGTAATGTAAACCTACTGATCCGGCATAACCTCCCAAGCGTGCTGTGCGCTTGAGTGCACAATCACCCACAGGGATACTTCCGGCTCGCGGAGTTAAAGCTCCCAGCCATGGGATCCTGCCCTAATTGCTGCTGTGCCTATGCACCCATGCGCCTACATGCAGGTTGGCGAAATGGACCAAAGCTGTGCACAACCGGGGTGGCACCACCAGGGGCCGCCCTGCAGTGTGAATGTTTTATTCCGCCTTCTCCCCAGTATGGTCCCGCATCACTCTAAGCAGTGCGAACAGAACGACCAGTGGTAACTTACCGTGAGGGGTCCTTCTCCTCTGAGGGTTGGAGGACATCTTGTGGGTGATTCCCACCTATCTCCAGGGAGGCAGGATTAAGTAAATCTTCTTCCTGTTTCCTGTGGTGGGAGTCACCCTCAACTCAGTTTTGGTAACTCCGACAGCTAGAAAAAGCTAAACTCAAATATAACAGTTAGAAACAGGAAGACAAAGTTAAGAAGGTACTCTCTCATAGATAATCAAAGTGAAGCACCATGAGGATGACCATAATCAATATCACCCATGCACCTCTCTCTCAGTCAGTATGCATGCCCCTACCTGTGGGTGAGGATCCGAGGAGGGCCAAGATGTCCTCCAACCCTCAGAGGAGAAGGACCCCTCACAGTAAGTTACCACTGGTCGTTCTCCCTCTGAGGTGGAGGCCATCTTGTGGGACCTCCCAGAGCAGTGGTCCTATGTTTTGGGTGGGGGATCGTCATTCTCTTGCAGGATAGTTTGCAGAATACGACGACTGAAGGCAGCGTCCGTGGATGCATAGGTATTGATTTTGTAGTGCCTTATGAAGGTAGATAAGGAAGACCAGGTGGCCGCCCTGCACACTTCATCTACAGACACTCTGTTGAGGAATGCTGTGTTGGTGGCAGCGCTGTGTACTGAATGTGCTGTGATTCCCTGTGGCACTTTAAGGTGCATGATGGTATACGCCTCTGCGATGCACATTCGAATTGAACGACTGATGGCCGATGTGGACATCTTTTTTCCAGTGTGAGGGGGAGACATGTTGATGAACAAGGCTTCCATACGCCTAACTGAATCCGTTCTCCGGATGTAGCACTTAAATGCCCTCCTCAAGTCCAGGGTATGCCAGGACTTTTCCTTTGGATGTGTGGGGTTCAGAACAAAGGACGGTAGATAAATCTCTTGAGATCTGTGAAATTTGGTGTTAATCTTCGGACAAAAAGAGGGATTCGTGCGTAGGACCACGGTGTCCTTATGAAAGACACATAAATCTGAACGGACGGAAAGGGCTCCAAGTTCAGAGATTCTTCTAACTGAAGTGATGGCCACGAGAAACAGTGTCTTCAGTCTCAAAAATTTAAGCGAAATACTCTGTATGGGCTCGAATGGAGTTCTTGTCCGTGTGGTAAGGACCAAATTTAAACGCCACGTGGGAAATCTGTGACAAATTGGGGGATCCTTGAAGGCAGCACCTTTTAAGAACCGCTCTATGTGAGGATGTTGGGAAACTACCTGTCCCCTGTATAGGGGAAGCACCGTGGATAATGCCGCTAGTTGTCTTCTTAGTGTGGAGGCCTTTAGTCCAGAGTCCTGCCGTCTTGTAAAAAGTCTAAGACGGAGCATAAATGTGGATGGAGAGGATCGATCTTTTTTTTTTCTTTCTTCTTCTTCTTTTGACCCATCTGAAGAAGGCTTTCCATGTGGTGTTATAAATCCTGGTTGTGGATGGTTTCCTAGAATCTAAGATGGTATTTATTACCGACTCTTGATAACCTAATCTAACAAACTTCTGCCTTTCAACCTCCACGCAGTCAAATGGAACCATCCTGGGTCGGGATGTCTGATTGGACCTTGTAGGAGCATATCTTCCCGGACCGGCAGTCGAAGAGGAGGAGACACTGCTAACTCTAGTAGAGACATGAACCACGGTTGACGTGGCCAGTATGGGGCAACCAGGATGACTTCCACCCACAAGAGTTGAAGCCTTCTCAGAAGTCTGGGAAGTACTGGAAGAGGAGGAAATGCTTACAGGAGCTCGTGAGGCCATGGAGACAGTAGTGCATCCGTCTGTTCTGCCTCTGGGTGGAAGAATCTCGTGAAGAATCTTTTTAGCTGTGTGTTGGTGGCTGACGCGAAGAGATCCACCTTCGGGGTTCCCAACTCCGATGAAATGAGCTGGAATATCTCTGGATGTAGGGACCACTCTCCTTCCTGGATCGTCCGTCGGCTCAACCTGTCGGCTTGAATGTTGGCTGAGCCTTGAATGTGAGTTGCGGTAAGGGAAGACAGATGAGTTTCTGCCCAGGTTAGGAGGAGATGTGCTTCCTTGGCCAGTCTCGGGGATTTCACACCGCCTTGCTTGCTGAAGTAAGTCATGGCAGAAATATTGTCCGTCCTGATGATGACATGTTTGTCTTGTATCTTGTGTGAAAAGTGAGTTAGGGCCAATCAAATGGCCCGCAGTTCCAGGAGATTGATGGGTAAGTTGGATTCTGCACTCGACCACATCCCCTGAATCGGATGACAAAGAAGGGCAGACCCCCAGCTCGATAGGCTGGTGTCCGTGAAGATCTGGACCTGGTTCTGAATCCAGAAAAATCTTCCTTGAGTCAAGTTGTGACGAAAGATCCACCAGCGTAGGCTTGATTTTACCTGTAGTGGAACCTTCATTGGCATGTCCATTTTTAGGGCTATGATATTCTGGAAGGGCCGTAGGAACTTCTGCAGTTGCTGGGAATGGAAACAACCTCATTGCTGGGTGTCGAAGGTGGAAACCATCAAGCCCATCAGTTTGACCAGTAGGGAAAGAGATGACGTGCGTGCTGTGATGACTTGGATTGCTGTAGACATGATCTTCTGCGCCTTGGGTAAGGGTAGAAGAAGCTGGCAAGAACTCGTGACTATTATCACTCCTAGGTGTTCTAGACGTTGCGTGGGTCTTAAGTGACTCTTTGTCTAGTTGACCAAGAAGCCAAAGCTCTATAGGAGTTGAATAGTCTGTGTAACATCTCTGAATGCTTGAGCCTCCAACGCCGAACGAATCAGGAGGTCATCTAAGTACGAATGGACATGGATTCCAAGCTGACAAAGGATGCTCACGGGATGTATCCGGACCTTTGTGAACACTCGAGGAGCTGTAGACAGACCAAAGGGGGGTGCACGGAACTGCAGGTGAGTGTCCCCAATGCAGAAATGAAGGAATCTTCTGTGTGGAGGGAAAAAGGGTATGTGAAGATACGCTTCCGTCAGGTCTACTGACGTTAGGAACTCCTGCGCCTGAAGGGATTCCGTGATGGATCGAAGCGTTTCCATACAAAAGTGCTTGAGCTCTACAAATCTGTTTAAGAAGTTCAAATTGAGGATTGCCCTCCAATCCCCATTCTTTTTGGCACTGTAAAGAATATTGAGTACACCCCTGTCCCTTACTCTTCCTGAGGCACTGGTTCTACTGCCTGTATGTGAAGTAGATGACTTATCGCACCAAGTGTTCTGTTCCGTTTTTATCAGGGTTTTGCGAACCGGAGAGGAAAGGAAATGCGACTGTGGTGGATATTTGAAGACTATCTTGTAGCCCATGGAACCACGTCCATGGTCCAGGAGTCTGGTTGGGAGGTCAGCCATCTTTGACTGAAGAGAAGTAGGCGACCTCCCACAGCCAAGTCCACATAGTCACGTCTTGGAAGGTTTGGGATCGTTGGTCTTGTCTGTTGGTGCTGTGGAATCCTCCTCTACGAAAAGGCTGTTTATTCTGTGTCCAGGTAGAACGTCTGGTATCTGGTTGAGATCAGTAGGAAGAACCATAGGGATGAAAGGAAGATGTTGCACCAGGTCTCTTATCTCCGGTGCAGATGGTTCTGGGCAGTGTCTTCTTTTTTTTGTCTCGGGTCTCCACCATGATTTTCTCCAAGGGGTCCCCGAAAAGCTTGTCCCCTTGGAAAGGATATGCCGACACCATAGCTTTAGATTGGTAATCAGCTGGCCATGCTCTCAGCCAGAGAGTGCGTCATGCAGCTGCTGCTGTAGAGGTTGCCCTGGCAGAAAAAACCATGGACTCCAGGGTGGGGTCTGCCGTAAGGGAGATTGCCTTGAGTAATCTGTTGGCTCCCTCCAGTAGTCCCCGATTGCTTTCAGGCAGCATCTGAATGAGTCTGCGCATCCAGACTATGGACGCTTGAGATACTGTGGAAGCTGCAGAGGAAGCCCTAATTGCCAGAGTGTTAGCCTCGTGAGCCCTGCATAATGCAAATTCAGCTCTCTTACCCAAATTGTCCCTCAAGGTACCGTGACCATCTTCTGAAACTACGCCTGTTGATTGCAGAGCTGCCACCGGCGCGTCAATCACGGGGACCTGTAATAAATCTAAGGCAGATGAATGTAAAAGGTACAGCCTTATGGTGGAACCCGGGAAGGGTTTTGAGGTCAAGGGCCTTTCCCACTCTGCTTTAACCTTCCTGACATAAAAACCTGGAAAAGGAAAGGATATTTCCAAAGGATCCACAGGAGGAAAAATTCATCAAAGACATCTAAGCCTTCATCCTGATCCTGTGGTGTGGGATTGGGCTTGACTGCCTTTTGATTGCCCTGGACTTGGAGGGCAGCCAGGGTTTTATGAAACAAATAATGAAGATCCTCTGGTTTAAGGAATCTAAAAGCCTGTTCCTTAGCAGATTGAGGCTTTGGAATAGGTTCCCCTTCTTCCTCATTAGAGGAAAATTTCCCTTCCTCCTTTTCAATAGAAACATGGGATACGACGTCATCATCCTCTGGGTAATTATATGCCATGTGATGATATTTGGCATTGCTCTTCTGAGCTGCCTTAGTGAGCCATCTACCCCGGTTAGGAGGGGGCCTATTTGGAGAGGGGGGGGGATAAGAGGGACAAAGACCTAGAGGGAGGACACCCCCCCGAAGAGCAAAAACGGGTCATCTCATCCCACATAGCTCTTCTGGAAAAACCCATTGCCTCAGGGGAAAAAGGTAAATCGCCTTGTACGTTACCAAGTTGTCCTCCAGAGCCTCGCCTTCATACTTTCCCTCCTCCTCCGTGCCACCGGCAAAACTTTGTTGGATTAGCCGGATCTGTTCTTCTCCGATTGGCCTGGGGCCCGGGGGTAGTTGGAGTGCGGGGGGGGGGGGGGCATTCAGAGCCATTCCCGACTTGTCAAACTGTGGGGGGGGGGGCATTCAGAGCCATTCCCGACTTGTCAAACTCGGCCCAATGTTTCTAAAATGGCCGCCACTGTTGATGTAGATGGGCCTTCCAGAGCCCCAAGATGGCCAGTTTTGGCGCACTTTTTTTAGTGCCGCCGCCGCTGTGGGCCTCCCCACGGCGTTCCTCTGCGGCTGGGTGTTTTCTGTTGCTGCCAGCTCCTGGAGCATCGGGAGGCACACTCCGCTCCATCCGTGTCTCTCTATGAGGCTTTTCTGCTGGCTTGAGTGAACAGCTAGAGAAAGAGGCAGTGGGGGGGGGGGGGGCAGGGCCCTTCCCCTTAAGCTGGTACGGAGAAGAGGGAAGAAGGCTTCTTTTTTTGTTATTTGTTTTTTGAGAGAGGTAGAATGAAGTAAGGAATAGTAAGGAGAAAGTATAAGTAGATAAAATAGGTACTGAGAAAGAATTAGCAATGGAAGTTGGCAGAGCCAACAGTTCCAGCTGCTCTCCCTATTGAGGCAGGAAACGAAACTGAGTTGAGGGTGACTCCCACCACAGGAAACAGGAAGAAGATTTACTTAATCCTGCCTCCCTGGAGATAGGTGGGAATCACCCACAAGATGGCCTCCACCTCAGAGGGAGAAAGCCCCATGACAACTTGCCTTTTTGCCCCACTTCCCTTGCGCTTCATTTTGCCAGTCTGTCCTCCACCACAGACTGGGAATTTGAATCCGGAACTCCCAGACCACATGAACACATATGCAACCACCTTACACTGAATTAGATAATTGGTCCATCAAGGTCAGTACTGTCTACTGAGAGAGGCAGTGGCTCTCCAAGGTCTCAGGCAAGAGGTCTTTTACACTACCTGTTACCTTATACTTTTAGCTGGAGATGCTGGGAATTGAACCTGGAATCTTCTGCATGACAAGCAGATGCCCTACCACTAAGCTAAGGCCCCTCCTGGTATGACAGTTTAACCACTAAACCACACTGGTCTCAGTCTTTTCCATCTTCCCTCCCCCAGCAGCCTTTCCCTTGGAAAAGTCTGGCCAACTTGTAAGAGTCATGCAGTAACAAATCATTCATGTGAGTTACGTGGTGGCCACGTAAGTTGTATGGAGGCTGCCTCTGGACCCAGATGAATTGTGATCATCTGGTCTGGTAGCCACCATCTCATCTGGGTAAGTTCTGCAAACTGCTTGATAGTGAGCTGCCAGGTGGTTGAGGATGGCCCTGGCGAGGGCATGAGGAAGGGCAGCAGGGATGGACTGGGAAGCCAAAATAACCTAGGAAAGGGCTCTGCCAACTCTCATCCACCTTTTAATGACAGAAACCAAGGTCTGAAGGCTGGCATTATTGTTGTGGTTGACTAGTAACCCCCACAATGGCCACAAATCTCAGGGCATACATTTCTTAAAGGTACAGGTGTGGGTGCCCTTTTTTTTATGGGGTTAATCCTTCATTTTTTTCTTTTAAGATTTCAGATTTTTCTGCAAAACCAGGACTTTACAGGAAGATCTGTTTTGTTTGTTCATGGCTCCAGTCTTCAATTTAAGTAGCTATATATGCGAGTGTTATGTCCGCTGACCGCCATTAGGCACCAGCGACATACAGTCCCAGCTTGGCTCCAAGGAACAATAGGGGCCAAGGAACCTGAGCCTCCAAGGATACAGCAACAGGGACTTTGGTGGGAGATTCAAATCCTCCAATGAGACTGTGGGTGTGTCTCAGGGGTGTGTATATAGTTGACCACTTCGGCCGGTTAACCATGCTTGTTGTACCAATAAACTAAAGAGCTGATCACTATGCTGTCTCACTCATCCATGGCACCTAGAACTCAGTATCTTTTACTGGTGACAGGGATGGGATCCTGATGAGCGGAGCCAACTCCAACTCCAGCACCACATCGAGCACCAATTCTCCAGCCACCGTGCACTGTCATAGCACCTAGAACTCAGTATCTTTCAGGGAGCTTGTTGAAAATTAAGATATATTGATACCATTTTTTAAAATTACAAGCTGCATTTTTTGGACAGAAAGGTGGGGTAAAAACACTTAAGAATAAAAATTTTCAAGTGGATAGATGTAAAATGAAAGGGAAGTCTGTTTCATTTTTACATATAGATACCATTTGTACATATAGATACATTATTCCTCTAGCTGAAAAGGGCTTAAAAACTCCAGTTACTATTATAAGCAAATGGTACCCAAATGACTTAGGGTTGGACACAGTGATCTATCAGTACAAAACATCAAAGTTGTGGATCTTTCCTGGATTCCCCTCCCCACCCACTTCCAACCCTGGAAATATTGATTCCTGAGGGTCATGGGACCTGTATGGAGTGGACTGACAGCCATATGAGTTGGGCCAAGTGTGTATGTGTGCGCTGCACTGAAGGAGGAGTGAAATCACCTTCCTAGCATCAGCAGAGCTGGCAGTTGCAAGATAGTGAGGACAGGTGACATTCTCTCTCTTCAGTGCAGTTCTCCAACCTTTGCAGCTATTAGTTCATGCGGGTACTGAAACCTGGAAATCAATTCCCCCATGGCCAGAAGAAACTGCTGGGAAGACGTAATGGAGGAAAGAGCCACAATTCTTGCAGTGAAGGATTGCTGGATCCAACCCTTGGACTCTGAACACGCTGAACAACTTCTCAGTACTACATCACGTAATGCAGCAATGTCTCCCTTGCTGCTGTGCTGTTGTCCTGTCTCCCTCCATTCCCTGACCCTTACCACGGATGCTTCCCAAACCCCAACCCTCCTATTTTGATGATTACAGGGATTGCTTTAGATGTAATATTTTGGATTCCAGTACCAAATTCCAAAAGATTCATATGTGGGATACAGATTTTCCTTTTAAAATACAAATTAAATAAAGGATGGGTTCCCAACCATGCATATTTTAAAATAAAAGATCATGACTAATACAGGCATGTTCTCCTTGCAAGGCAAATAGTTCAGTGGTAGAACACATACCTTGCACACAAAGAAATGGTAAACTCTGGCATCTCTGGTCTCATTTTTCAGGGCTGCAAAAGATCTCGGTTGAGATCCTGGAGAGCTACTGCTGGCACTGGGCTAGTATAAGGCACATTCATATACAACATCTTTCAATACATGTATTTTGTGGCTCTGCACTGGAGCCCAGATACAAAATGTTACACAAGACACCGCTCTGGGAGCAAATGGATAAAGCACTATCTGCTGAGAAATGGCAAGAGCGAGCTACCACTCTCATTCTTAGACAAGGCAACTCTTCATTTTCCTCTACTAGAACAGCCATTGGGGTACAGTCTCAGGCAGTGTTCCCTCTAAGCTGAGTTAGTGTGAGCTAGCTCACAGGCTTTTAGCCTCCGGCTCACACATTTCTGTCTTAGCTCAGGAAGGATGGCTCTAGAGCAAACTAATTTGTGCAGTAGCCAAATCGCTCACTCACAACTTTAATGCCAGGAGCTCACAAAGTAGAGTTTTTGCTCACAAGACTCCACAGCTTAGAGGGAACATTCAGGTACAGCAAGATCACACATCCAAAGAAGAGTTCTGAACACTGCAAGAGCAGCCTCTGGGGGAAAGGCCCAGTACTTCTCTAGATCCTATTCTAAATAACTGTTCTTCCTCTTTCAGAGAGGAATAATGTGGTTTTCTTAAGAACAGTAATGATTTCATTTTAATAGTTTCAGGACTTACAGCAAGTCAGTTCTAAAAAAAATATGTTTGTTGATTTAAACATGGATGTGGGCATAAGCAGAGCCTGACATGCAGAACTTATTCCAAGTGTAGTTTTCTGTTTCTTCACACTGAGTTGGAAAGGGATGGGAAGGGTCACATGGACTCAGTGCTGATTCTGCCCTCCTGTCTCTTCGTGTTATACTGGAGTCCCAAAAGGGCAAGCAGGAGGGAAAAGAGATTTTAATTTTCATATGCAAAACTACATTTTTCTCAGAGGCAGACAGAGAAGTTACACTCCTGTGGGTATAGCATGGGCTGAGATGTAGCAAAAGACAGATCAATTTAACAAGATCCAAGCATTAGCAGCTGTATTTAACCAACAGAAAGTGAGGCGCTGCCCTGAACAATCACCTAGGTTTTTACGTTCTTTCCATAAACACACTGGCTTGGCTCCTACATGCCTTTTCACTTGCTCTCCTCTTAACTGGGTATGGAGGTGATCCGCACTGTGAAGCATGTTCCTCTTTATGCTCCTTGAAATACATTGGTCTTACATGAGCAGAAGTGCCTAGCACCAGATGAATACATACTCCACAGCAGAGGTCCACCTTTGCAGTGGAAAAAGGAAGTGTTAAGTGAAAAGAAGGTACAGGAAGTGTGCCCCTTCTGCATCTTATTCAGACACTTGCAAATGCTCACTCATTGTTACAGCTACGTGCGGAAACACAAGTGTTCCCTTTCACGTCTTCAGCCTTTTGGGATATACTATTTTTCTTGGTCTGTTCACTACAGAATAATTCCAACCTATAACATACACAGAGATGAAGGAGCAGTACTTGCATGTGTCAGAACAGGGGAGGTGGCTCCTTTGCATGTTACACACACAAAAAGGCCACACAAAAGAAGTAAGTCTCGTATGCTTCTTCTCCCCACTTAGCACTAAAAGTGGTTCTGAATAAGAGCTGTTCATTTATATCATAGGAAAAAAGCTGATAAAGATATGGCAACATTTGTCCAGACTGGAGAGTCTGGTGTTAGGAGTGGGAGTTACCGTCATGTTAACTGTGTGCATAAGTGTAGTGACTTCACTTTCTCTCAGAACTGAATGGTTACCATATTAAAAAAAACACACATACAACAACACTAAAGCATGTAATTGAAGAGAAGACAAACCCAGTGTCCTACTCAAACTGTGCCTTTGCAAACAATGTAATTTCTCCCACAAAAAATAACTTCTAAGAACACATGATTCTGCCTTATATTTAGACCACTGATCTATCAAGGTCAGTCTTGCGGGTCAGCAGCTCCCTGCAATTTCAGGTGGAGTCTTTCATATCGCCTCCTATCTGATCCTCTTAACTGTAGGTGCCAGAGATCAACCTGGGATCATCTGCATGGAAAGAGATGCTCTACCACTGAGCCACAGCCCTCCTTATAGCAGTGGCCAAAGCTGAATTTAAATAAGCCTATGCTACTATACAACTGTACCGCTAAGTATTCATATAAGCTCTTTTCCTGTGCACTCAACTCTTGAAATATCAACAATGCTGTTGTTTGTGGCCACAATGAATTTCTTAGCAAATCAAGAACCTCTTGTCCTTTCTAATGGAATGTTTATTGGAGATTGGTGGAGCAGTGTTTTGTTAGAAAAAGCTGTGAACAGACTAAGCCCATTTCTGCCTATGTCCCATTTTTTGAAGTCTGAAATTGCATCTCTAATAGAAATAGCTTCTCTATCAGATCTGCAGGCATCCTGGAACAGAAAGGAGAAGGCCACTTAAAAATAACAATGTGATACACAGTTCTTCAGTTTCAAGCTATGCAGTTTACATATTCTTTTCCTGGAAAAAAACGGCTCTCAGATACACACACTGAACCATTCCTCCCCAATCATCTGAGCAACACTGAGCAGATGTCTGGACTAGTGCTAATGAAGTCAATACTTTTCAACCATTACTACCACAAAGTAGGATGCTCTATTCAAATCAGCATGTCAGGTGAACCATTCAGCTTGAGAGCTCACATGTGAAAGAGGTCTGCTCCAGACACGACCTTACTCAGCTACCTCACAACAGACAATCAAGGTCCACGTAATTTTATCAAAATAACTGTCACCAAAACATTGTGAACACCACTGATACGCATGCACTTGCAACAAGAGGTACACCATCTCTGTACACACGAGGGTTCCATTTACCCACCATGGCTAACTGGTAGATCTGTCCTCCATTATTCTGACTAATCCTTTTCAAAAGAAGTGTAAGCCACTGTGTCTTAATCATTCTATTTAAGCACCCCAGCCAGGCCTCAACATGGCTCTGACATTGTTCTTTGTGGTTTCTTGTGTTTCCTATTTGAGTAAATGACTAATGACTACATCAGTTCCTAGCTAGTTACAGTTTCTTCAAATAAAACTTTTTTTATTTTTTGGTGGCAGCTTCCTCTGTGATGCAGTAGTCTGTATTGGTAAACAGCGTTTCATTTTACTGTGGTAAAATTACCCTAATAGTTTGAAAAGTAAATGCTTTCCCAGTACAGCGGGTTCAGTTGAGTAACTAGAAAAATCTTATTCATATAAACACTATTTTTATCATTTGTGCTGGCAACACCCAAAGCAGGCGGGTTCCTTTGAAGTTTCCTTTATACTGAATCAGAGCATTGGCCCATCGAGGTCAGTCTGGTCTATACAGACATGCAGAGGCTCTCCAAGGTCTCAAGTAGAGGTCCTTTACATCATCTACAATCTAATCCTTTTAACTAGAGATGCTGGGGATTGAAACTGGGGGCCTTCTGCATGCCAACCTGACTTAAACACCAGAATCTGGAAATTCCTCTGATTCAACATTTTAGACAAGCCAATCATCGGTATGACAACTTTAGGTATACTGTTCTGGAAGTCATCCAACAAAGAAACATCAACATCTCTTACTTCAGAGTGAAATGTTTTGGATACATAAATTGGACTCTCTATATCCAAGAGGCTTGAATCAATCAATGGACCTCACATGCTTTTTATAAATAATTTTTGTGTATTCTGTCCCTTTAAGTCAATGTTAAATAATTAATGCGGCTCCTTTAATTATTACAATAAGCCGAAGAGAAGAGGCGTTTCTTGGATCCAGATACTCCTGTGATATTCGCTTTAGGAAGGTTTTGCAATCTACGCCAAGCTGACTGGTTGTAAATGTGAAACTTGTTTTAAAACGTGCATCTGTGTTATTGTTCAGAGTTGGTATTTACATTTTTATTTTTTAAACACAGATCACTCTTGCTGAAAACAGACATAACCGCAAGAGCTTGAAGGTTACTGCTCTGTATCAGGTAAGATAATAATTGGAACTTTAGTAAATCTTGGCTTACAGCCTTCTGTTTTTAAACTTTAATAATAAAAAAATAAAAACTGTCTGTACTTAGATATTTTCTGAGGAAGAATTCCATTTGAAACATTGAAAACAATCCAGAAACAGTGCTGAATAGGATTTTTCTTATAGTTTATTGGAACTGTATTTTGTATAATTGTGAATTGTATACATTTCAAACAGATATTATTCATGGCATAAAAAAAGAATATAATTCTTTTTATATGCCATGAATAGAATAGAATTCTTTTTATGACTTACTGAAACTGTATTTTGTATGCTCTTCAAATAGACATTATTCATTGCATTTACAAATTGTTTGACTATTGATACTTTGGGGTCTGATGTTCATGGTTTTTTTTTATTCTATTTGCAACACTAGACCGTGTTTATCATTATTGTTTATTATGCCACCTGGAGGTTGGCAATCCTACACACAACATGACAATATAAAAACAACATACATAAAAAGCCTGGAGAAATATTAGTCTGCTGTTGAAAGTGTAAAAGGCTCAGAGCTAGGCAGATGGATGGGGACAGGCAGTCTCTCAATCAAGGCATCATCACTCAGAAGGCCCTGTTTCTCTAATTGCCTCCTATAGTCACAACAGTGGTAGTAAATGGAACAGTTCTCCTAAGCAGTATCTACTTTAGTCCTATATTGTTTGGGATCCATTAAGTCCACCTGAGTCCAGATGCCATTTACAATGACTTCCAGATCCAGAGACCTTTGCTGCCTTCCTGGACAACACAAAGGCAGAGAGATGCCAAGTACCTTGGCAGGCCACAGTTTGTGACAGGTAGCCCGCTTCTGGCTCGGCAGGTCTGCAGTTGTACTAGCTTCATCCAGATCAGTTCTCTTACAGTCTAGAAAGGCCTTAGCCTCTATGGCCATCTTTCACTCCAGAGGGTGGAAATAATAATACACTGAAACATATAAATAAAAATTACTAAGACATAAATGCTGAAGAATGATAAGGAGAAACAATCTGTTTATTAGCACCATGGCAACCATAATAATGTTCTTAATTTCCCACCCTCCCCTTGGGGATTATGAACTCATTATGGGCTTTTTATAGGTTACGGACTTTTTCGGGTGCTGAGAAAGAGAGGCTGACATGCTACACCCAAAATCACAACCACTAAACAAGGAGTAGCTTCACACACATATACAAAAAAAATGGGTTTACCACAGAGAGTGGTGTCAGTGCAATTGCATGAGAATAAGCAAATGCAGAAGCTCTCCTCAGATGATGCATCTACAGAGAAAATAATGTACACAAAGGAGGCACAGTAACAAACATGCTGGGTCCCAATCTAGGTAAGATCACAAGAATGAGAGCATGGAACCAACAATCTGTAAATGCATAGACTTTGTCCCTATTTTTAAAAATTTATACCCTACTTTTTATATTTATATTCATACCTCACTTTTCTCCCCAATGGCACTTTGCTCATAATGTTTCAGCAAGTGCATAAAAGTAGGGAATGCAGCCCCACTACTCATGTTGTTGTCTCCCTGAACATGTGGGCTGAAGAGGGCTACTGTCTCACCTGACCCAGAAGCACTTCCAATACACAAACACTACAAGTCATTCAGTTCTCTGGATGGCCCAATCTTGTCAGATCTTGGAAACTAAGCAGGACCAGTATTTGGAAGGGTGTCCATCAAGGAAATCCATGGTTGCTATGCAGAAGCAGCCAATAGCAAACCACCTCTGTTCATCTCCAGCATTGAAGACCCTATGCAGTCTCCATAAGTCAGCTGCGACTTGACAGCACTTTTCTGCCACCACAAGTCATTAGCAGTTTAGAAAGGCCATATTCTTTTCTGTTCAGTAACATACCACAGCCAAAACTGCATCCAAATATAAATTAGTTGCCCTAAACTTTAAGCACCATGGATGGATATCACCTGACACTAAATAAACTAAAGCAGCAATTTAAAACTGTAATTCCAGGATTTCCAATTTCTTTAGATTATTTGTGATGGGTAATGGAGCTACCCACATATGATCCATGCTCCTTCTTGTAAGCCTTTTTTCTATCTGTACTGTTTTCTTTTTCTGAACATAAATGGAATGTATGCTTTGACAACCTTTAAGACCAACAAAGTTTTATTCAAGGTAGGAGCTTTCGCATGCATGCACATTTTTTCAAATACATTGGACCACCTGGATCTAGCAAAAGAATGATACTGCTGGTTCGGTGAGGAGATACTTCTAGCAGTAGCCATGCCATGCTACATTCTTATCCCAAAAGCTACCACCCTGGGAATGTAATTAACCAATCTAGATTCTGCCTAAGCACTTTCTAAGGACATCTGTGTTTTTTAAAGAAGCTGAGTGCCTAAAAGATAGATGCTAGAAGATCACTTGAGATGGGAGACAGGATCTGCCTCCAGAACAGTTAGAAATGAAAGATAAATTGTTTTAGGTAGAGGATTTTTATTACATGGTAACATGAGGTTGATATTGTGACGAGCATTATTAATGAAGAAAAACGCATTCCAATCTTCTGCTTCTTAAAAAGAGTTAAGGCACTGTTGTTGAAGTCTTATGTGACAAACTTCAGAGTATTTGTATGTAGGAAACCTTTCCAGAAAAACTGGCTTCCAACACGTATTAATTACTGATTAAGTACTTGGAAACCCAAGTTCAAATTCTTGTTTCACTGAAAACTCATTAGGCAATCTTGGGCAAATCATTTTATCTCTGCCTAAACTACCTCACAGGGTGGTTGTGAGTACAAAGTGGGATTATTCTATCTATATTTCCCTGGAGCAATAGTGGACACAAGCACTATTGATAAGTTATTGATAGATTTGCAACATAGTAACACACGTTCACAAAGGAACCTCACAGAACTTATTAACTGTGAAACTGATTGAAATTCTTTTAGTGTTCTTTTAAAACTAATAACTATTCGTCACGGACATTGCGCAAGGAAGAGAACCATTATCAGATTTAACGTTTAGTTAGTGATAAAGTTGGGCTGGAGTAGTGGAAGACAGAATTATTTATACTGGTACTTATTTATAATATAAATACACAAAGTACATTTTAGTACATCCCTAACTATTCAAATTTGAAACTGAACAAGAAACCCCTGAGGTAACTGCAATCCTGTAAAACCTGAAAGCACATTAACAGCAGGAACACAGTTTGTTTAAATTAAAAATGTAAATCTAATACTGTTTTATAAGCATAAGAACATGCACAAAGTAAACTGTACCTAAAGTGAACCAGCCCTAGTGAATCACTATCAATACACTTAGAATCCAGTCTTTAAAGGTTGCTATAAACATGTACTGTAAGAAATATTACAGCAGAGAACCTTCCCTGGAAAGAAAATGCTAGACGGCCAAAGAACATTGCTTTCTGACTCTGTGTGTCATCCACATCTCAATAGACTGCCTTAAATAAAGGTAATGCGCATGAAGATGCTAGATTTACAACGAGTTACTTGTAGTCCCTGGGTTTTGGGGGGGGGGGGGGAGGGTGCTGTCAAGTCACAGCTGATTTATGGAGACCGAGTAGAGTTTTCAAGGTAAGAGACATTTGGAGGTGTCCTGGCCATTGCCTGCCTCTGCATCACAACCCTGCTATTCGTTGGACGTTTCCCAGCCAAATACTAGGCAGGGCCAATCCCTGCTTAGCTTCTAATATCTGATAAGATAAGGCTAGCCTGGGCTATCCATCTATCATGATATCTAATTCTGAACAACGGTCTCAGTGTGCAGTTCAAAAAAATCTGCAAAATGGAACCATGTTGAGACAAGGACTATTATCTTAGAAGCCTGAGGGGAAGCCACAGGTTTACATAAAGATGTGAAACGTAAAAACAACTGTCCCCCCCACCCACCCCCACCCCCAGTAGAATTAACCTCCATTACCCATCACATGAGCAATGTCTGCTTCATTAGGAAAAGAATGCCTCCTTGGTCTCACAAGACTACAGTAGACCATCACCATTTACACATTCACTGCTCACAATTTCACTTATTCATGGTTCATGGCCTGATCAGGGGATGTGACTAGCCCTGAACACACAACCTTTCTGTGCATTGGCCCTGTCCTTTGTATCTGCATAATCACTGGCTCAACAGCATTGTGCCCATGTGTGGAAGACGTGTGTCCACCAGGTGACTCACACAGCATCATTGCCTGTGATTTGCCCAGGCTGGGCAGATGAGATGGCCATAGCTGCACAACTCACTCAGTGATTCTGCAGCTAAGCCACATGCCAGGTGCAATTTACCCTGGCCTCACTCTCTGAGAGGGCTGCATTGGACAATAGTCCTTTCAGGGCCATTCTGGTTTCCCAGTCCACCCCTGGAGGCAACAGACCCCTGCTTCTTAGCAACCACAGGAACAAGACTCCCATGAATGGTGAGGGTTTACTGGACCCTTGAGATCTTGACAGCCATTTTGAGAACTTCTAGGCAATTCCCAGCTAACATTATTGAAGATGCCTTGCCTAGTGGAAGCATGGGCAATGGAATAAGAGACAGGTTTAAAAAGGTAAAAGATAGCAAAAGGGCAAACTCATTAATTTTGCTGTAGCATTCCCTAGTAACCTCCTAAACCTTTTTCTTTGCACCGAAGCAGGCAGAGAGACAGACAGATAGATAAAATGTGGCTATACGTAGAAACTAGGCTTTGTACCAGTGGCTGTGTTAGGTTTTCCAAAGGAATTCTACCAGGCTACAGAATTTCCTAGAGCAATTATGAATGTAGTATGGTATACAAATAAGCTGCTTATCTTTATTTTTTCTTCTTTGGCCACGTAGAATTGGGAAACAAAATTGAGAAACTAAAATGTGAAACTTTTAACAAATCAGTATTTATTTAGTGAGCAGGAACACTGTATTTATTTCATCTTTTGGGAGTATTCACCCCTTTTTGGCATCCCAAACGACCATTGGTCCTTCTCCTCTGAGGGTTGGAGGACATCTTGTGGGTGATTCCCATCCATCTTCAGGGAGGCAGGACTAAGTTTAACTTCTTCCTATTTCCTGTGGTGGGAGTCACCCTAGGCTCAGTTCAGGTGCTCCTAAAGCCAAAGTACCCTTAACCAAACTTAAGGGAAAATAACTCAAACGGTTAAGAAAAGGTATAATAGTAACTGGAACAGGAAGAACAAGAGAACAGGTAAGAACACTCTCTCTTTCAATATATACAATACTACTTTGCAGAGTCTTTATGCGGTCCGCATTTTCTGTCATTCCTCCCTCTCCCCAACCCCTCTATATATATATCTTCCGCTGCCCATTTTGTGTCAGTGGATTATTCAAATTGCTGTCTGTTTGTTGAACCCGTTAGAAGTGGACTGGGGGATGATGACCCGGGAGGGCCAAGATGTCCTCCAACCCTCAGAGGAGAATGACCCCTCACAGTAAGTACCAATGGTCGTTCTCCCTCTGAGGTGGAGGCCATCTTGAGGGACCTCCCAAAGCAATGTCCCTAAGTTTTGGGTGGGGGGTCATCATCCGCCGAAAGAACAGATTGCAGCACTCGGCAACCAAAAGCTGCATCTGCGGAATCATATATGTTGATTTTGTGATGTCTTATGAAGGTGGACAAGGATGACCACGTGGCAGCTATACAGACCTGCTCTACTGTAGCCCTGTTGACGAATGAAGCATTTGTTGCTGCGCTGCACAGAAAGTGGGCCATAGTACTTTCTGGAACTTTCTGGAACTCTTGTATGCTTCTAAGATGCAAGCTTTAATAGAGTGACTTATGGCTGATGTGGACATTTTCTTCCCCGTATGGGGTGGGGAAATGTTTATGAAAACAGAGGTTTATAAAATTATGACAGAGGTTTATAAAATTATGCATGGGGATGGAGAGAGTTAACAAAGAGAATTTTTTCTTCCTTTCCCTAAACACTAGATCTCAAGGGAATCCAATGAAGCTGATAGGCAGTAGGTTCAAGATGGACAAAAGCAAATACTACTTTACACACAGAGTGATTAAAATGTGGAATTTGCTGTCAGAGGATGTAGTGATGGCCACAGGAATAAACATCTTTAAAAGGGGATTCAATAGATGTATGAAGGATAAGTCTATCAATGGATACGAGCCATGGTGACTGAGGAGAACCTCCACATTCAGAGGCACTAAGCCTCTGAATCCCAAAGCCAGGAGGCAAAATCAGTAGAAGGCCTTGACCTCTGTGCCCTGTTGTTGGCCATCAAGAGGAACTGGTTGCCCACTGTGTGAGACAGGAAACTGAAATAGATGGGACTTGGTCTGATCCAGCAGGGCTCTTCTTAGGTTCTTAAGCTAATAAACAGCAGAAGATTTGCCTCCAGTATCCAGTTCTGTCATGTACATTCACAATATAGTGACATGGACAGGCTATGCAGAATGCTACTGACCATTAATAAGCCATAGATCATCATGGTGTTAACAAAGCCACCCCTTGCCATGGCTCCCTAAGGTAACAAGTACATCCCCCTTTGCCATTTTGATTACCATTGGCCCTGCATCGTTACATCACAGATGATGTTAAGGGAAACGTCTCACATTTTCTAATCAGGGCCTGATTCTGATCTTTCCACCAATTACCGTCAATCAGTGCTTTTAGGTTTTCACAGAACTGGATTTCCAAATCTTCCCTTCTTCCTTCATTTATACCCAATCCTTTTTTTACATCCCACTTTGTGTGATCATTTGTTTCATTTTACTTTTTAAAGAACAGGATTAAATAAAAATATAGCTGTAAAAAAGTAAGGTTTCCATTTTCCATACTTTCTGAATTGTGCTTGAAACATGTAAGGAACAGAGGTTGTTACTTCAAACTTTATAAACTCATTTTAGTTCTTTTTAGTTCGTGTATTTTAGACTGTTTACATGCCTAATCCAAGAGAATGCCCTGAATTTATAAACAGCCAGATGCAGCAATTGCACTGAACAAATAATGTGCCTTGTAGACAACTATCTAGATAAACACTTGAAAGTTTGGCTGATTAACATAAGATAAAAACCTGATTTGCAAGGATTTAAGAGAATAAATTTTAAAAAGAGAAATGGAAGAGAACAAGCTACATTTGGATTTAAAAACCAGGGGCAAGTGAGGTACATAAAATAATGTGTATTTTAAGGGGATAGTAATGATAACATTTTGACTTTATATACAAATCTTCTTTTTCAGCACTTATCAAACAGATTTCACTCCTCTATGGGTTCCCACTATTCCTCTTCACTTTTGCGTCCTGTCTTTTACTTTGAAAACCAGAGTCTTGTTTTCATTCACATTCAGTAACTGCCACTAGCATTTTGTACTTATTTTTAATTGTGGTGGGCCACTCTGGAAGACAAATTTTGTGCAGAGAGGAGAAAATAATCGAGTAATTAATAAATCATACATGTGAAAAGTGTTGAAAGTTTTGTAATGAGGCAAATGAAGAGCCGCATAATTTGTAAATGGTCATGGCACATGTCACCCACCCACCAGCCACATTCTGAGACTTGCCCTGTGCTTGACAATCTTCTAGTTTCTGCAGTTCTGGGTAGTAGATTAAAAAAAAGTTTGGAGACATGCCACTTATAGCTAGTGGGCTTAATTCAGTTGGGGGGCCACCAATTGTGCAGACTTAGAGTAATGCTTATACAAAGTGACTAAAAATTGTGGGTCTATGGCTGCATTCACATTTTAATCACAGTTAGAGGAAATGTACACAGACCTGGCTTGTGGGGGCTCATGTGCACACTTTATTCCCCTACCCCCCCCCCCAAGACTCACAGTTAAATATTAATTCCAGTTATCTATTAAGTACAAATAGAGGTATGTGGGTTAGCTGAAGTTATCTTGCCCTCCACGAATCAGAATCCTAAACCAGGATTCAAGCAAAGTTTAGAATCCCAGTTAAGGGGGGGGGGATTAAGTTAACCAGTGCTACTTCATTTGTGTGTCACAGGTAACCAAGGGCTTGCAGTTAACCACAATCCTCAATGCAAGAAATGAAGTAAGAAGCAAGGCATACAAGTTAACCTAGCAACAAGATGGATGATGGACACAGCTGCTATACATGGCATCTCAAAGCACTCTATGTCCAACAGAAAATAAGTTACGTTGCTGTTCCCTATTAGGAGAACTGCTGACTGCTTCAAAAACTCACATACTTCTGCATAGAAAATTCCATTATTTTGTTTACCAAGAAACACAAGCACTTATTTTTAAAAAAAATACAAACCCACTGCTTTGTATATCGAAGTCCTATAATCAATGTAGCATTAGATACTTGGCAAAAGACAGGGAAGTATCTGCATCCCTTAATCTCACCTTCACAAGCATTCGTAGTATAGACTTCTGTATTTATGGAACTTGGAAGTCAGGGATTGACAGCAATTTCATAAAAATGCATAATGTGTTATCACATGGTCAATGTATTTCTTATGCAGAACAAACAATTAGAAATGTAGAAGTCTGATGGCTTCAATATTTACAGCTTCAAGATTTAACCAGTTTTGAGAAGCCAATATGTAAGACTTTTTCCTGTTTATTAGAAAATAATTCTATATTCAATCCAACTTTATGAACATATAGCGAAAAACAATGGTCCTGGACTCAGCTGGGGGGCCAGGGTGCGAGTGAAGGGGAGGGATTTCCCCTTCATTTTCTTGGGAGGGCTGGGGAGCTGTAGCAGTGGGCTCCAGTCAGAGCTTGGGCAGCCAATCTGGCACCTCAGCTTGCGAGGGAGGGGCAGGGCTTCCAGGAGGGCCTGGAGGCCAGAGTTCGTTCACTCCAGCCCACTCCTCCTTTGTGCGCAGAGCTGCTGCCAGCATGGTTGGCACCTGGTTCCAATCCAACTTTATGAACTTATGGGGAAGAATGTTCAATTGTACAATTATGGAGGAAGAGTAGAGATGTGTTTTTACTTGCATCTTGGCCATGGCTATAAGCACAACTTTAAAAGAAATTTTGTATAAAATATTATTGCAATAGTACTTAGCACCAGCAAAATTAAATAAAAAAGCTTATACAAAAAAACTTATTCACTGGAGAAGTGTTTCAAAAGATGGCAATTACAAATGTACAATGTGGACATATTCTTATGTTGAAAGATCTGGGGGAAAGGTGGTGTTAGAAATTCTAAAAATGATGAATTTCTGTCTGTTGATAGTTTCGAAAATGCTTCGGTTGGGACCTACTGATACTCGACTACCATCAGTGCACAGAAGTATGGTTTTAGATTGCTTAATTGCAGCTAAAATGTTGGCTGCAAAATGCTGGAAGCATACTAGATATTGAAATCTAAAGGCCTGGATGCAAGAGTTTTGGTTAACAGCAAAATTATCTAAAAGTAACTGAGATTGTCTGGTTAAGAGAAGGAAAAATAACAAAGTCAGCATTTCTTAAAACTGGAAAGCATTTTATAAATTCTGGCATCAAGGAATAAATCTAAGTATTGACTAGTATAATTGTGCAATTTTTTGTAAATTTAACATTTTTAAAATTGTTATACTTGAAGTAGTTACTAAGAATTCTCATGATACTATTGTGCAGGTGGTAGAAGTTTGGTTGTAGTAGGTATCATAACGATTTATGAGTTCACTTGTCTCACTGAGCTGTGTTAAAACACATCTGTTTATTGTCTGCTCTCCTCACTGAAAATGGAATAGGACAAGAGTCATGAACCATTTACTAAGCGTGCTCCATAGATTTATATAAATGTCAATAAGATATGTACTTTCATGTGATCATAAATACTGAGATTTGAAATCTGTAAAATATATTTATTTATTCGATTTCTATCCCGCCCTCCCCTCAAGTGGGCTCAGGGCAGGTATATAAAATAATTAAAAATTATATCTATTTTAAAAAAACCTTTTATTTTCTGTGACAGGAGAAATTTGCATTGTTAATCAACATGTAAATGGAGATGGTGTTAGTTGACTAGTCTGCATTTTGGGGTTGTTTTACTGTTGATTTAATTTTCTGTTGTTTTCCTTGGCTCCCAACTGTTTTGGTAAAAAAGCAGGCTTAGAAATATTTTAAATAAATAAAGTTAAAGTTAAATAAATAAAGTTCAGTCTGTTCACCCAGGATGCAGTTGACAAGACCTTGGCAGAGGTAAAACCTACCACTTGCCTCCTTGATCCCTGCCTATTATGGCTAATCAAAAGCTGTGGAGATGCAGTAGGAAGTCCCCTGAGGAAAATTGTCAACTTGTCCCTATCCACAGGGACCTTCCCGGGGAAACTGAAGGAAGCAGTGGTCCACCCACTCCTGAAAAGACCATCTATGAGCCAGTTTGGTGTAGTGGTTAGGTGCACGGACTCTAGTCTGGTTTGATTCCCCACTCCTCCACTTGCACCTGCTGGATGACCTTGGGCAAGCCGTAGTTCTGGCTCAGCTGTTCTCTCAAGGACAGCTCTGGAAAGAGCTTTCTCAACCCCACCTACCTCACAGGGTGTCTGTTGTGGGGAGGGGAAGGGAAAGTAGTTTGTAAGCCACTCTGAGACTACAAGTGAAGGGGACGGTATAAATCCAATCTCTTCTTCTTCATCATCTTTGGACCCCACAGTCCTTGATAATTACCGCCCAGTATCCAATCCACCATTTCTGGGTAAGGTAGTGGAGAAGGTGGTGGCGACACAGCTCCAGGCTTTTTTGAAAGATGCTAACATCCTGGATCCCTTCTAGTCCGGTTTTCCCCCTGTTCATGGGATGGAGACTGTATTTGTTGCCTTGGTAGATGACCTCCGGAGACATCTGGATCAAGGCAGCTCGGCGCTGCTGATTCTTCTTGATCTGTCAGCAGTGTTAGATACGGTCAATCATGAACTGCTGACTCACTGCCTTGTCGATGTGGGTATGCGGGGACTAGCCTTACAATGGCTGGACTCCTTTCTCCAAGATCAGGGACAGGTTGGCACTGGGGAGGAAGCTGTCTCAGCAGCAGCCACTTGTATGTGGTGGGCTGCAGGGATCGATTCTCTCCCCGTTGCTATTCAACATCTATAGACACCTCCTTGCCCAGATTATCCGAAGGTTTGGGCTGCGTTGCCACCAGTATGTGGATGACACCCAGCTCTATCTACTAATGGATGGCCACCCGGACTCTGCTCATGAACACCTGGACAGGACATTACAAGCAGTGACTGGATAGTTAAAGCAGAGCTGACTGAAATTGAACCCATCGAAGACGGAGGTCCTGCACCTGGGCTGTGGGAGTCAGGGGTTGAGTAACGGGCTCCCAGCCTTCAATTGGGCCCCGTTGGTGCCAGCACTGAAGGTAAAGAGCCTGGGAGTCTTTCTGGATGCCTCACTGACTGTGGAGGCTCAGGTCACTGCCATAGCCAGATCTGCCTTCTTCCTTCTGAGGCAGATCAGGCAGTTAGCCCCATACCTCTCCCCCAGCAACCTGGTTGCAGTGACCCATGCAATGGTCACTTCCAGATTGAACTACTGTAATTCTTTCTACATGGGGAAGCCCTAGACTCTGCTCTGGAAGTTACAGCTAGTGCAGAACGCAGCAGCACAGGTGTTGATGAGATGAACCACATCTGCCTGGTGCTGTGCGAACTGCACTGGCTGCCTACTGAATTCCAGATCCGCTTCAAGGTGCTGGTGCTTACCTTTAAAGCCCTATACGGACAGGAGCCTGCATATCTTCAAGACCACCTCTGCCCATATGAGCCCCGCAGAACATTGTGTTCTGCAAACCAGCATCTCCTGGTAGTCCCTGGCCCCAAGGATGTTCAACTTGCCTCAACTAGGGCCCTGGCCCCCATCTGGTGGAATGAGCTCCCTTATGAGACCAGGGCCCTGCGGGACCTGTTACAGTTCTGCAGGGCCTGCAAGAGAGAGCTCTTCCTCCAGGCTTTCAGTGGAGGCAGCGGGCATCCACATGATATGGCCTCCCCTCCAGGGACCACAGATCCACATTCCAGGTATCAACATCATCTTTCGAGGCATACTGGGCATCTAGTACTAGATTGCTTTAGGTTTTAAATTTTAATTGATTTGTGTTTTAAATTTTAATTGTAAATCTGGACTGTGTGCAGACTGATGTGTTTCGGAACCCCCCCACACACACACACCTGCTATGTGGGGAGAGTGGCCTATACATTTAATAATAAATAAATACATAAATAAGTGTAATGCATAGGGTTGTTCTTAGGCTGCAAAAGATAATGCACATCTGAACACTTGAAAACATTATACAGCGCGAAGATTAATTTTAACAGTAGTAATATCACTTTCCTCTAATGGGAGAAATATGAAGACTGAAAAGTATTAATGATAGGAGTGAGTAGGCTTTACCTCAGAAGCCACTGCAAAAAAACAAAACAAAATGTGAAATAATCTTGCATAATTCTAACTCTTTCAGAAGAAACCAAGGGGAAGAATACTATGCCATTGTGTCACCTTAAATAAAAAGTCCCCCACTTCTTATTTCAGCCATATGAATCTAGGTTTGCCAAGTTCTGAGTTTGGATACAGCAATATTTATTAATCACAGCATAAATCTTATTTTACACATCATGCAAACTGCTTGATAATTTAATATGCTGTAAATTTAAGGGAACCGTGCAAAAATGGCAGAAATATGCATCTGGCTTGTAGACTGTTTTCCATCTCTCTGTATTTTTAGAGATATGACAGTTTTTAATATGAAAAATGGGAAGATGGTGCATTTAGATGTAAACCAAATTATTTGCAGCCCAATCCTGTGCATATTTCCTCAGTACTAAGCCCAAGTATGTTCAATCAGACACGCTCCCAAATAATTATACACAGGATTGATGCCCTAGCTTCTTCACAACAGAATACCACCATACATACTTTTCCTAACAGAAAAACAAGTGCAACATCTCAAACTAGGATAGGCTTGGAAAGGAGCAAGATGAGGAAGGGCCCATATGTTGCAGGTCCCTCAGCAGCATACGGAGCCAAGGAATATGTGTGTTTTTTCCCCTCTGCTATGTCTCAGATTAGAGTTTTACTTTGTTGTGTAGAATTTAATGAGCATGGCTAAGATTTAAATCTGACCGGACCCATATAAACATACCCACATACTAGCAAAATTCCTGTTTTTACACTGTGGACCATACCAAGTGATAGCTTGCAAGTCCTAAAACTCCTAATCAACTAAGAATAAGAAAACATTAACCAGAATTATGGCTTGGATTTTAAGTAGCACAAAAGAAGCCATTCTAGATGAAGGCAACTTCCCTGGCTCCTCATGAACCCCCCTGTTTTCCTCCTCCCCAAATGGAGCTCCTAAAGGTAGTGGACACTGGACTCCCCAGGAAAAGGAGGGCAATGTGGTGATCTATAGTGGGAGCAGGGAAATCAGCAGAAATCAGCCATTCTCTTCTACACCTTGTTGTCTATAGTATCTGAACAACCTCTTTGCATTTGAACTCAAACCGCATGCTGACTCAGCGGCCTGCATCTTACTCTCATTTTAAAAACACGAATCTTGAAACATTAATCTTGTTTTTGTTAGGTCAAGCATAGAGAAGCAGGATGTATTTACAAGAACTGGCTTTACTGATGAAGGGACTGAATTGACATTCTATATAATATAGCTGGTTAGAACTAGCAACTGGCAAGATACTGGTCATTATCACAGCTGTTTGTGTAGAGAGGGCTTCCCTCTCTACTTGGGTTGCAGTGCACATCTGCACACAGAGAATCATTGCATCCTGTCAATGAGCCACCCTGTCTCAGGGGTAAAGGGCATGTTTTAACTTCACTGCAACAGCATTCCAAAATTCACCTCTATGGGAAATCATAAGGGGGCCAATGTTCCCTCTAAGCTCCACAATGCTGTGAGCAAGAAGTCTGCATTTAACTACTGCGTAAATTATTTTTTTAAAAGATTAGTTCATAACCTTGTAAAATCTCAGAATGAATTATTTTAAATTATATTTAAAATATATTTTAAGGATAATTTAAACATTATAAGAGAAAACAGAATCAAGTCATATTTCATGACACAAAATGTTGTCCTCTACAGGGGTAGACCAGGCCTCCAGAGAACAGGTCTACCCCTCCCCTTTCAACTATACTGGCAGACCTGGCCTCCAGAGAACAGGTCTGTCTGCCCCTTTCTACTATATTGGTAGATCTGGCCTCTGGAGAACCAGTCTACCCACCCCTTTCCACTATATTAGGTATACTTGGCCTCTGGAGAACAGGTCTACCCACCCCAGTCCACTATATTGGTAGACTTTGTCTTGAACCATTACCCTTTGCTGACCCTTAGAAAGCATACCAGCACTTACCTGGGGGGGGGGGGTTTGCAGTCTACTTTGGTTTTTTTTAGTGAAATACGACAACCAGCATTACAGGTCAAGTATAACAGAGGTGGAATAATCACTGTTAGAACGCTGCCTAACCTAACAAACAGGAAGTTGCTCAAATGTTATCAATCTGCCCAAACTACTTATTTATTCAGATATTTTTCCCTGAGACTCAAGGCAGCTTACAAACCACGCTGAAAAGCATAACAGGGGTGTGCAAAAATAAATCTTTTTTTCTGGCTCAATTATAGTCTATGGGGACCATTATAGTCAATGGGCTCCACAGGCTATAATGGAGAATCGATCCAGAGGTATCTGGAGCGGGGGGGGGGGGCTGTTTTTTGAGGTAGAGGCACTAAATCTGCAGCATAGCTGCTTGTGCCTCTCCTCAAAAAATCCCCCAAGTTTCAAAAAGATTGGACTGGGGATCCAATTCTATGGCCCCCAGAAGGAGGTGCCCCCACATCCTCCATTGTTTCCTATGGAAGCCTGGTTGTGAGCTGGGTGGAAATCTTCTGAGCTGGCCTCTGAAATGTGCACCAGCGCCCCTTAGCACAGTTTAGAGGGAACTGTGCTTAGGGCTATGATTAGATTCTAGGCTTAACCCCAGTGAGCTCAGCAACTGAAAATGAAACCTGCTAAAATCTGAACAGCCCATGATGTTGACCCATTACGCATGCACATTGTACTGCAGATTTTCAGAGCAGCAAGCCTTTAACCTTGACTTTGGATTCTATGCCTGCCTTATATACCATTCTTTTTCCTCTGGTGTATTTATTCTGCAGCTACAATTTTTTAAAACACACCTTTCTAAATTGGGGTGGAAAGTCAGTAGTGATGTGCGGGTGGTGGTGTCCAAAGTTTTTTTTTTTAAAAATTATGCAGTTGCCCTATCACAGCTATGTGTGAGACTTCTGCTCAAAGTAGTCAAGGATCAGATCTTTGTTGATGAAACACAGTTCTTTATTTCCAATCTCTACATTGGTACAGCTTCTCGGATTATTGTCAGAGATAACACATATGACAGAAGCAGGTCTATTATACCTTTCTAGGCAGTTTGAATTACCCATAGGTAGCCAATCACTACAAGGGGAAAAACGGCGGGCAAAAGGGGCTCTGGCCGTTTGCTTCCCACAGGAAAGAAAGTGAGGTGTCAAGTTGTAAATTTCCCTTCCCAAACCAGACCCTTCAGATGTTACCATTTCACATAACAATCAATGGCCTCGAGGCTTTCGCACGTTGATAAGAGATGAGACTCGTCCTCCCTTGGAGTCCCAGCCGGGATGAATGGAATGCGGAGGCAGGAGTGTGAGAGGCCCATTGTTCCCATACTTTGAAGTTGTCATCCTCCCGCTCTGACAGTTACACACACCAGGCCTGGTCAGGGTCATAAACCTGGGGTCACATATTCTAAATACATGCTGGCCAAAGTGAGGGGGTTCACCTAAAGGAGGGGTAGTTACATGGCAGGTGTTATGGAAGCAGCTAGCATACATACATGGCAATAGGAATATAGGAAGGCATACAGACATGAAAGGGAGAACCATGGCAATAAAACAGAATACATAGCTGTAAGCAATAGAAAGACTTTGTCTGAATCAGCAGATTCTGACACTATGCAGTAGTATCCAGCAAGCACCTTCCATTTAAATCCTGGTGATTCAGTTTTTACACATGCATTTTAGTGTTAGTTCAATGAATGAATGAATGAATGAATGAACCAACCGGAACAGAAAGTAAGGCAGGCAAAGGGGGAACAGATGTTGAAATTGACATGACTTTTTTGAAACTGACAAGCAACTGCAAAGCCTCCTTTTCCATATTGCAGCGCACTACCGGATTCTCTGCTGTGTTATTGACCTCTGTGAAAAATGGGGAGTCACATGGTCTCATAATATGGGGGAACATGCTGAGTGTACAGAATGCACAGTAGAACCCAATGACACTGGCATTGCAAGCTGTGACTGTTGGTAACCTGCGTGTGGGCGCATATGCCTGTGCAAAGTTGGCTGCAACTCCACTACGCTTTGCACAGGCCTGCAATTTATATGGGGGAGGAGTCCTCTGGCAACAGATCTAGAGACCATTTTTAGACTTGTGCTGCTAAAAATTGGGGGGAAAATGGCGGAGGGGTATTTTCACTGATGCCCTAGCACAGCTGCATAGTAATGCTAATCCCCTGATCTTCCTTGCAAATTTGCATGGTTTTCTCTTTGTGATCTCTAATTTGATCCTGTACACTGCTTGTGATCTTAGAAGTTTTTTAAAGCCTGTGCTCTGCAGATTGCACTCTGCCCTCCAAATGGCTTGACCCTGAGCGATGCTTAAGTTTGGCGGTTTGCAGAAGGTCCATGTGGCTCAGCTGCCATTTTAATGTTAGGCTTCCGGAGACTGCCAACATGCTCCCCCGCCCCAACCTCTGTTCATTAAAGAGAAAAAGGTTTTCAAAGCTTTAGGCTTCCCATCCCAGTGTCTCTCTCTATATCTCATGTCAGTTTCATTCTGCGATGATGATCCCACCTCCCTTTTGTTTGCATGCAGCACTGAAATCCTTCTCTTTTTTGCAGTGGGGATGCTTCTGTTTCCATCCTCTCCAACCCCCTTTCAAGTTAATAACAGCAGGGAACTAAACCACACAGAGCTCCTTTTAAACTTCCCCTGGTAATTTTAATTTTTTTTAATTCAGCCATCTAAGACTAGCAATATTTTCATATCACTAACTAATGCTGCTTGTAAAAAAAAAAAACAGCACGAGGGGGAAATGGAGCTTCTACCAATGAAGGGGGGAGGATGGTGGAAGGTGCAGAGTGGGCAGAATGACCTCGATGTGGGTGGGGAAGTGACCTTGGAGGGGCAGGGGAAATCTGAGGGAATCTGTACGCTTTTGAATTACCTTTGGACTGGAAGCAAAACAAGGGAAAACCCAGGGAAGCAGTGACCAGAAAGCAAACTGAGTGCTGCAGGGAGGAAAATCGATGCAGAACGACATAGAAAACCCGACAGACCTGCATGGTGAAAGTGAGGGAAAACACCCATGCATAATAGGCCAGAGATGAGAAAAACATGGCACAGAATGTTGGGAACTGGATATTATATAATATCTATGCACTACAAAAACCAACCTAGAAAAAGTGAGCAGTGGGTGGAAGATTCTGACTCAAAAGGGAGGCGGCCCTCACTCCATCTCTAACTAGCTTCTGACATCATTGTGCCACAGGACAGATGAGGCTTGCCAAAAATTATTGATACGGCATTTGTTCTGCATAGCTCTGAACCTATCTGAAGAAGTCAACTGTGGGAATATAACATATTGTGCAGTCATGGTCAAGTTAGCACTTAAATCACATTAGGGGAAAAAATCACATTGTCTGAAAGTACCTATAGCATTAAAACTAAACCATGTGATTAACAGCCCCGTGTGATGCATCTGTTCCATGCCTGTACCACTTCAGAATATAGGTAGGTGGACTTCCGGTAGCTGGCGCTTTCATGGCGGGCGCTTCTCTCCGCTGCTGCGGGAGAGACGACCCGCTCTCGGCAGGATAGAAGGGGTCCTGGACTGGAGCCAGACCCCCAGGGACCCTAGAGAAGGGACCCTGCCTGGGGTGCTTGAAGGTAGCTTCTCCCGGCGGTGGCAACCATGGGATTGAGGCTCCTTCTTACCCCTATAGGTTCACCTGCCGCAGAAGCCTTCAGGCTACTCAAAGCGTAGCCATGAAGCTGCAGAAAATGCAGAGCAGAGAAGCGATGGACTCTCAGATAAGCAATGGTTAAATCGTGAATCTCAAATGAATCTCTGAAATTGAAGCATTTGAGGGGTGGGTTGGAGGATCGGATTCCCCCTCCCCTCCCCTGTAACTTACGGCTTGAAACTTTCACACGCTCCTGCTGCTATTCTGGAAGCGCTGCATCGGTGCTGGAGTGCAGGATCGCGCAGAGGAAGAAGAAAGCTCCTTAAAGGCATTAGTGTGATGAAGCGATATTATTTTCTTTGGGATCTCTTATCTAACTGTAAACAACTGAGAAAAGAAAGGAAAAACGGCGGGGAGAAAACCCTCTCCGAGAGTCGGAAGTTCTGTTCTTAGTTCAAAGGGCGAAATTACTGAGCTAAATGCAGTTTTATCAGCAGCACTGCGACCCCTGGTGGAGCAGCTGGCTTCAGTCAATACTAAACTAGATGTTATGCAAAAAGAAATCACGGAGTCTGCCAAGAGATCAAAGAAGCTGCAACAAGACCTCCAGGAAGTGAAAACTGCAGTAGATAAAAATGACTCAAAAATGGAAAAAGAAAATGGAAAAAGAAAAAGCATTTCAAAGTGACAATGTTTTAAAACTTCAAATGGACCGTTCAAACTTCTTCTTGAGATTTCAAAACATTCCTGAACAAAAGGGAGAGAATCTTAAGAAAGTGTTAAGTGAAGCATTGGCACGTGTGATAGGTTGGGAAGCGGAGAAACTACAAAGCGATATGGATATGGCCTATAGGACCTATCCAGAATTTGTAAAGAAGAAAAACCTGCCAGGTGAGATCATGGTAAGATTCTCCAAGAGATCAACTAGAGATGTGGTGTTAAAAGCCACAAACAGAGCGGTTCTGAAGATCCAAGAAGAGGAAATCAAAGTTTTAAAGAATATTCTGTTTGAAATCAGGAAGAGAAGAAAAACTTACAGGAGTTTGACTTTATGGTTGCAGTCAGAGACTATTTCCTACCTTTGGGACATCCCGGAGGGCTTGATGTTCAGCTATAAAGATAAGAAATATAAAATTGACTCTATTGAAAAGGCAAAAACATCCCTGGAAAAGCACAAGAAGAAGAAGGTAGAGACTGATCCGGAAGATTCACTAGCACAGCAGGAGAGTATGTATGGATTTGATGGCTCAGAAAGTGGAGAGACTGAAGGAGAGGACTCGGACTCAGAGAAAGGGGCAGCCGCCCCTAAGTACCAGGAAGAAGGCAAGAAGAAAAGAAGAGAACCAAAGAAAAAATAATGTTATAAATGTTTATGTTGTTATAACACACTATATCCTGTAGTTTTCAAGTTTATGTTTTAGGTTGCTTCATCTTCTGTATGTGACCCAGGTGTCTTGCTTTTAAAATTAATTGTAAACAGCAGGAAGGATCTAACAGCTAATACCAAAAAGTAATATTGCTTTTCAGTTATTAATAATGTTGGCATTTTCAATATTCATGACTGCATTTTCTGTATACCTTAGGGTAGTTTAGTTTGTAGTTTTTAGTTTAGGTGTAGGGTTAAAAATCAATAAAATCTTTTTAAAAAAAAGAATATAGGTAGGTGACCTGAATATTTAAATATTCCACAAATTTAATTTTTAAAAAAATCTTCATGGATAGTAAAACAAAAACACTACCCTCCCAAACTAGTAATTCAGGAAAGAGATTTAACTTAGAATTCCCCATGACACAGTGGTTTTGTATGTGTGGGAAAATATTTTTATACGTAAAAGCATGCACACTCTCTCTTGCAATTGCAAAGGGAAGAGCCCAACAAAAGCACCACTTGGCTAATACTTTTTGCACCAATCAACACAAAATTTACACACACAGTTTCTATCTCTGAAATTGTCATAAGGAGTACTTATTTCACAATTCAGATTCTCTCCTTTGTAGAAATTAGACTGGCATTCTGCCATGCCCCAAAAGCTCATTCTGGAAGAAGCCAATGGGCCTGCTGTAACTGGCACCAGCACATGCAACATTAACAATACTAACATCATGTACTCCTATGCCATAGTTCCCCAGTATGTTAGTGTTACATGCAACCAAGTTTACATTGTATTTACTCAAATGCAAGACTAGGCTGTTTCACAGATATACCATTAAAAAAAAAAGAGACTTACATTCACATACAAATTACACTGATGTCCAATAATATTTTGCATATGTGTAGAACATTTTTAAGGGGGTCATCTTACATTCAGGGTTGTTTTTCTTTTGAGTAAATATGGTATGTCACGCCAAACACATGAAACCTATATAGGTAAGGGCTTTTAAAACACACACACACACTTCAACATGCTGATATAAATCTGGAGACTGCAGGTGAAGACTTAGGATATGACCACATCAAAAATCTCTCATCAACTTTAATTTTCTTCATTGGCTTTGAAATAATTTTTGCACATTTCTCATACATACATCTCACTTTCATAACTGCAAACCTGGAAGTTCTGATTTTTTAAAAAATCAGCAATGATTTTGTACAACTGCATCTATGATTCTTTTAATTACAGTGTACTGGTGAGTTGTGAAGCGGACAAAACAGGAAATGGCACACAAGCAGTGATAGATTGCCTACAACACATACTTTTATTTAAGAAATTACTATACCACACTTCCTTTTTCAAAGCAGTTTACAGAGATAGACAAAGCAACTATCAATAAAACAATCCATAAAAATCCACAGGGTTCATCCTTAACGCAAACTGATGAAGTGGGAGGAAGGCCAGCTCATCTATTGGACAAAAGGGACATTTGGACTGGATAAAAGAAACCTGTTTGCTGTTGCCACAGAAATATGGACCTTGCTGAGCTAGAGGGTACTTTCCCTGCCCAGTGTTTATTAGACATTTAATAGACAGTTAAACAGGGTACAAAACTCTTTGAATGTTTGTGTCGGTTTTAGAATACAGACATCAGGGCCTTCCTGAGCTGCACCATGCAGGCTGCTAGAAGCTACTCTAGTAACTACTCTGACTTTTAGGACACGCTTGTGTAATATAAGAATAGATAATTGACATGTTTCTGTCTTACTGGAACAGTGGAACAGTTTTCAGTTTGCAGAGATTTCTTCCTTCGGGCAAAATGGGAAGCTTGATCATTCTCAGCTACACAGACAGAAATATTACTTATTAATGTAAATAGCCTTAGTAACAAAAAGCTGGATCACCACAATATTATACAAAGGGGATTACTCTTGTCATACAAATTAGCAATTCTGTCAGATATGTAGCCAATGGGTCATCCTGAACTTGGGAATTAGCAGTGTGGAAAAGGAGTAAGACTGGGATTGGCAGATTGCAACCTGGAGAACGCTGCTTTGACAGCTACACTACAATGGTATAGTCAGCTGAAATGTATCCTCCTCCCTGCATTCCCCTAGTGGTACCTTTCTCCATCCTGCTATATCATGAAAGACTCCAGCACTACCAGTAAATGTTATATTTTTATATTACATTTTTATATTTTATTTTATATTTTATTTTTTATATTATGACTGAATAAACTTGGAAGCAACTCACTATTCAGATCTGCTGACCCAAGTCCACCTGAATATTGGCCACAATGCCCACAATCAGAGAAGAGGTAAGCAGCTATGTTCTGCACCACCTGAAACTTCCCAGTCGTTTTCGAAGGCAGCCTTGCAGAGAGTACTTTCCCAATAGTTAAGCCTGATATTTACTGAGACATGGAACACAGCAACCTCAGATGGCTTAAGCCTTCGTCGAGAAGTAAATGAACAAAGGCATTATCCCTGCTTGATTCTCAAAAAGCAAGTTACAATAATTTGATCAGGCAGGATGGAAAAATCCCACCTCCTTGTGTGAGCCTCAGTAGAAGAAACCATTAACAGCAAATAAACCAAAAAAACCCTTCCATTGCAGACACACCCCACAAGTAGTATGACCAGGCAGCTGCTGTGCTGTACTTGCTTGTTCCTCATGTCTGCAACATGGATAGTCTCCAGTATGTACTGGTCCCTCCATCTTTGCCTCAGAAATCGGGGCAAAACACTGGATGAACTTGGTTTCTGCATAAGTGGATACACATTCAAAAGGTCCAATACATAATGGAGGCAGCAGAGGAGCAGGGGACTCACCGCTCCTGCAGACTATTTCATTGCATTCTTAGAGGAATACATGAACAGAGCAGGAAGCTCAGATTATGGCTTGGATCCACGGGTTGAAGGATTTTTCATCTACAGAGTGTGACATTTTCGCTAGCTCCTCTCCTGCCGCAGTCCCAAATGCCCCCTGAAAAGCTGTTCCTGGGCAAAAGCATTGGGAAGGGGACATTTCAGGGTGCAGCAGGAAGGGACGAGTAAGAAAGACATCCTCTTTGGGCTGAAATTGTCTCATTCATAAAAATATTCTGGTGGATCCAAGCCTAAATTCATTTTTCTATTGCTCTCCCTCCTTTGATTCCTGCCCCTACCCCCCTGTCTATTTTAGAATATGACCATCCCAACTGGGAAACAATGCTTTTTATATTTATGCAGTTCTGTTACCCGCCTGGATCCCTTGAGACAGAATAAGAGACGAACCTAATACATAAGAAGTATGGCCTTACTTTCCCTTTCCACAGAAATAACTGTATTGTCAGAGAACATAAAAATACAGCATATCTTTTTCTGCCATGATAAGTAGTCACTGGATAAAATCGTGACTACTGCTATGGTTGAGGAAAGCCTGCTGACAGCACAGGCAACCCAAGGCAGTTCATAACCTACTGTTTCAATATGCTAGTAGCTAAATAGTTGTCCATATTCATATAACATATATATAACTGCTGTTAACAAAATAGGTGGTGCTATCTGCCCCCGCCCCCCAACTTTTCAACTGCAAGATCCACCCAAACCACACAGATAGTTAAGTGTCTAGCAAAAAGACAGGGCTTAATCAGCTCCAAGGCCATTTTTATTTGCAACTTGCATGCACTATTTCAAAGGCTAAGATTATTTACAGTGCAGGAATTACTTCCTAACCTACCTCAGTTACGTACAGAGAAATGGTGCAGCCCTAATACTAATTTCTACACTTTATTTTCAAACACTAAAACAAACAGCAGCACTTGTGACAACTTCTACTTTCTGTCTTGGGTAGTCTATATGTCTCAAAAGTATTTCCAATTTTGAGTCACTGGGGAAACAACATTTACAGTAAATCACTACCCAGCATGCATCACTTGTGTAGCTTGATGGAGGCATATGTCTGCCAAGCATTGTAAAGATTTACAGTAAGTGATGACCAGTATTTACAACATTCACTGTCAAGGTGCCAGCGACTCAACTGAAAATGTACTGTGCAGTCAACAAAACTTAGTTCATTTTTTTTTAACATTTACAGCAAATCTGATCTTGCTTTGCATGCGTGGATCAGAATCTTACACCGTATTAGAGGCTCACACCACAGACTCAAACACTAAACCCACTTCATCCAACTAGAAAACGTGTCTGATCTTTAGCTTTTTTTTTTTAGCCATGATACATACCCTGTTCTAGTCTTCTTCTAAATTACAACAGCCTCTTCATACACCACTGGTCTTCTTGTAAGTTTAAATAGCCTCTTCACACACTACAACCACCTATTTGTCACATGAACACACCAGCGATCTATGACCTGCTGCCATCTCCTTGTTAAGTGTACATTCAATGGAAAATTTAAGTTCATGGCTGTGCAGTGCATGAAGCTATTCTTATACTTCCATTTCTCCTTGAAGCTCCAAAGAGTTCATATGGGGCTGCATGTGGATTCCCATGCAGGCACTGGTTAACGTCACAGCTGTTTTGCTTTGTCAATGCAACAATACTGGGCTGGCAAAAATACAGGGGACCTGTATACCCAGTGGACCTCTAGTTAGTTAATGCAAGACTCATAGCACAAATTTTAGGCAAGTGAACGAGCAGTCACTAACGCCTATAGATACAAATTTGCATTTCAGAGTGTGTGTTTGTTAAGTGTGATCAAGACACTTCTGACTTATGATGACCCTACAAATTAATGACCTCCAAAACTTCCAATCGTCAACAGCCTTGCTCAGGTCTTGCAAACTAAGGGTCATGGTTTCCTTTATTCCATCTCATGTTGGGTCTTCCTCTTTCCTGCTGCCTTCAACTTTTCCTAGCATTATTGTCTTTTCCAGTGATTCTCATATTTAGCTTCTAGGGAGAGTTTAGACTTGATTTCATCTAGAAGCCACTTATTTATTTAATTTATTTATTTAATTTATATCCCGCCCTCCCCTGTCTTTTTGGTGGTCCGTGTTATCCATAAAACTCTCCTCCAACACCACATTTCAAAGGAATCTACCTTCTTCCTGTCAGCTTTCACAAACATACATAGTAATGAGGAATACTATGGCATGAATTAACTTGATCTTGGTTGCCAGCAACACAACCTTACATTTAAGAATCTTTTCTAGCTCCTTCATGGTTGCCTTCCCCCCAGTCTCAATCTCCTTCTATTTTCTTGGTTGCAGTTTCACTTTTGGTTGATGATGGAGCCAAGAAATGGAAAATCTTGAATAATTTTGATTTCTTCATCATCAATCTTAAAGTTGTGAAATTCCCCAGTAATCATTACTTCTGTTTTCTTGATGTTCACTGTAATCCTGCTTTGGTACTTGCACTTCAACCTTCATCAGGAGTCATTTCAAGTCTTCACTGTTTTCTGTTGGTAATGTGATCTCATCTGCATATCTCAAATTGTTAATGTTCCTTCCACCAATTTTCACTCCACCTTCAGCTAAATTTAATCCAGCTTTCCTTATATGTTCTGCATATCAGAGTACCTAAAATAAACTGCACTTGGTCTTTTGTTCATTTCCCCCCATTTCTCAAGCCTTAAAATTCTCAAAAAGATAGAAATTTAATTTGACGTACAACAAAAGCCACTATGGTTAAGTAAGGCTTGAGGCTTGCAGTTGACAATTGTTCTTTGCAAATTATAATATGCCTGCATGCATAATTACAAACCAAGTGTTACTTCTTCAACAGATAAAGCAGCCACATTTGTAATTATTTTCTTACATAACAGTAGATCTAGAATAGGAGGACAATCCAGCAACAGTTACACAGCGGCTCAACCTTGTAACTCATCCCAACTGATTCGGCAATGCAGCACTAAACCACTAAAGGAGGAAAAAGAATTCCAAAGGAGAAATACAAACTAGAAGCAGACACCTGTACTGGTCATGCTAATCCCTGGTCTGCAGTTCAAATCAGTTCCCACATAGCTTGCCTCTGATGAGCTGAATGAGAGCATCCGATGCTCAAAGACATCCTGGATGTGGAATCATTTTCCAATAGGTCAAGAGAATAATTTGCACAAAAGCTGAAGGCAGACTGGGGTGGGGGGAATTTCCCCCGCAGCGCGGCGTTTGCACGCCGCCGGAAGGAAGCCACCTGCAGCGTTCAGACTGCGGGCAGCTTCCTGCAGCGGCGGGCGGACGCTGCGCGGCTGCCCCTGCCCGCGCACATTCACACCCACTCTGGCGGGTGGAACGCGCGTGCACGGCGTGCCGCAGCAGCCGAGCACCACTTTGAAGTGGTGCTCGGCTGGTGCGGGAGGAGCGCGGCGCCGGACGCGATGCGTCCGGGCCGCCTCCTGGGGGCAGATGCGGCCGTTCTGAAGCGGAGGCAGAGCGGCCGAGACGGCCAATCTGTCCTCGGCCAAGGAACGTTTTCCAAAACACAGTTCCAAACCTGGTATTCTGAACTAGTACAAAGGCAATTTTCAAACTGCCTTTGTATTCCATTTTAGTAACTGGTTGCTAAAGGATTTTTCCCCATCATTTCAAACAGACCCATTTCAGTAACTGGCTGCTAGTGGAATTTATTTACCTGTTCGTATAAACCTGCTTGCACAGGGTTAGCAAAGCGTGGTTGAGCTGCCTTTGAGGAAAACTGCTTTTTTCCAGTTTCAGCCCCTTCGTTGTGCTTCTGACACGCTATGGTGTGTTATTTAAAATGTCCATAGCACTTCCTACAATGCTTTTCCCCCACCCTTTTTCACCATGCAATCTTCCTCGGACTTTTAAGAAACATTCTAAGGTGAGTGCTATAGCGCTAAACTGCTATAGCACTTCAGTGCTATAGTGGCACCATTGAGATGCATTGACTTCACTGACTCCACTGAGTCAATGGATCTCAGTGGTGCCGCTATAGTGCTCATCTTGAGATGTTTTTTTAAAAGTCAGAGGAAGATTGTGCAGCAAAAAGGGACAGAGAAAAAAGTGGCATTGTTTGAAATGACCATAGTGCTTCAGGGATGGCTCATTATCAGCAGGAAATTAGCTGTATGAAACCCCCTGTATCACTTTACACAAAATCAGGCCAACAACAAATAACATCCAGTACAGAACAGTAATGTGAAAAGGGCCACAGTTTATTCAAATGTTACTTACAAGGGCTCTGAAAAAATACGGTTAATAAACAAAAAGTGTACTTTAGTAATCCAGTATTGGTCATGCAAGTAAACTACACAAATAAAAAAACTGAGAGGTCACCTTTGGCATGTCACCAGCTCCCAAGGATAAAAGTCAACAATTTATTATTTCCCCTTGGCAGTAAAAGAACAAAACAGCAGCAAAGACACCAGAGAGAAACTATCACCCTATACACTCATTTCTTTTTTCCCTGCAACTGGCATAGCAACAAGGTCACAGCATATACTGCAATTTATTAAAAAGTTACAAAGGGTCCACCGCTGCAAAATCAATCTCACTAAGGTTGGGGAAGACCTGTAACCAAGAAGTAGGATCATACTAACTCCCCCCTCCCTTCTCCAAATCAATAAAACTACTTACAAGTAGAGATGTGAAGGCTCAGAAAAAAACTGGAAAAATTAGGGAAAAAACCAGTTTTTTCCCATTTTTCTCCTGAAGCCTTTTTTGTTTTTTTCCAAAAAAATGAAAAAAGAAAAAAATTGATCATGGAACGTTTTATTTTAACATGATGAATAAAATATTTTAAGCCAAAGTGTTTAAATATTTTCCAAATCATTTCTAAAAAATATGTATGGCATCAGATTAATCTGATTTCTGTGCACTGAGGACAAGCAAGTCCTAGGTTACAAACTGAACTCTCCAATCCAACAACAAGATGCATTTCTTCCTTTAAGAGGTGCTGTTGTCACAAGAAAAGAAAAATGTTTCAGTTTTGTTTTTGCATGTGGGTGGATATACTGGCACTCAGGCTTCACTAGGCCTCAAAGCACTGGAAGAAAGTACAGAGCAACAAAAGGACCTAAAAGTATAGTTTCTAGAGGTCCATAATAACTGTGATAATGAGACACAACAGAGTAGCTGCAGAAGCAGAGACTGAAACTGGTACTGATAATTACAGCTCAGAAAATGATTCTGATTAAATTTCATGCCCATTCACTGAAACTTAGTTCCACACTCCCTTCTATACACTTCCCCCCCCCCCTTCAAGTCTTTTTATGAGAATGGGTTTTTTAATTTTTATTTTAATACTCTGGATAGGAAATATAAATAATTGTTACTTCTGGATTTTTAAAAATTGTTTTGTGGAGGTTTTTTTGTCTGTTCCACATAAACTAATAAACAGTTCAGGAGATTGTTGTTCCATTTATTACAATTACAAATAAATATTATTTAAAAAGTAAATTCTGTTTGTAATAATTGTTTGGATACACTATATTTTAATATGCTAGTTGTGATAATTTCATGCCAAGTAAAATTGTCCATAGTCATATTTTATGTTCCTGAAGTAACGGAATGACTTTCAGTCGGGCATAACGTAGCATTTTTTCCAATTTTCCTGAAAATTTCCTTTTTTCCCTAAAAAAAACCCCGAGCTTCAAAATTTTTGGAAAATTTACATCTCTATACCTGCAAGACAGGCAGAATTCCTGCTCCTCCGGCTGAATAACTGAATGATGGATTTTTATTTACAGAATGATGCTTTATGCATACTGCGAACAGGATGGGGAAATGCATGCACAGCTCTCATCTTCGCGTGAGGTTTCCATCTAAGAGAGCAAAACTCTGCTTATGCATGCATAGTGCCCATAGGCAACAGGATAACAACAAGAAATTAAATTTGCAGAATAAAACAAAGACTGGCAAGAACAGACTAAAAGGGAGAACATTGTAAAAACAGAAGCCAGGCATATACAAACTTAGCAAATAGGAGGGGTTGATATAACACAAAGAGATATTGCACTGAGCTACTCTCCTTCATGTGTTGTTCAAACAGTAGTGAAACATGGAGGAGAAATACTGTGAAGAGGGAAAGGCACTTTATCTGAATACCATTCCAGCACTTTAGGATAGAGGATTTTATGGATTTTAGGATAACTTACTTGTTTATGGTTTATTTATGATGAATTTTATGATGGATTTTAATTGTATTTTTATGCAGTTTGTGTAAGCCACCCTAAGCCTCCTTGGTAGGGAGGGCGAGGTATAAATAGAATAAAATAAATAAATAAAAATAAATTTTAAAAAATGTGGGTAAGTCAGAAGGAAGGAGGCAATTAATCTGTCTACCATTTTGTATATCAAAGCAGCTGAAATGTAGACAATATATTTATTTTCTGTACCTTACTCTGCTTCTCTCTCTAATGGGGACCCAAAGTGACTTATATCTTTCTCCCCTTTCCCTTTTTATCCTCACAATAACCTTATGAAGTAGGTTAGGCTGAGAGCGTGTGCCTGGGCCAAGATCACCCAGCATGCAAACCTGGCCCAGATCCAGAAACATATGTACTAAAGCTATAAAAGACAAGATGAACAAGTAATGCTGTTGACAGGAACACTAACTGAAAGGGAAACAGAGGAACAGAAACGAAGGAAGACATACACCCTCCCCCCAAAACACATAGCAAGAGTTTATTCCCAGCAACTGGAAAATAAGTTATACAGTCCAGGGGTTCCCAAACTTTTTACAACGGGACCCATTTCTAAACTTCAGAAGCAATCTTATGCAGACCCAGTTAAAACTAAGCTCAACTTTCTTAAACAGGGCTTAGTCCTAGAGAAGTGTTTTTAGGATTGCAGCCTTATTGTTCTTTCTGGGACTCACTTGCAACACAACTCCATCGCCAAGATAAAATGCAGGAATTTCACATCAGTTAACACTGAACACATTTATATTTTATTTTTCATGTTTCATATTTATGAAAACATAGTACAACTGAGCAAGCAGGCTGTATTTCAAGGCCATTTTACACAACATGCAAAAAGAAACCCAAATTTGCCATCAAACCTCCTGGATACTCTTCTTTTAGCTCACCCGATTGCTTCTCCTCCCTCATGGCCTCTCAACCCACCAGAAAAAGACTTGCAGCCTCTTGGGTTTTGACCCACATAATGGCAAAATCCCTTACAGAAATGAACTGGTAGAACTGTATCTTGGGTAGGAACTATGTTTTTTAAAAAGAGAAAAAAATAAGACATGCATTAACATTTTAAGAGAAAGAGGGAAAATGGATGAAATACAGAATATTCTCCTAGAAAAAAACTGAAGGCAGCAAATTTTTAAAAATCTAAACCAGTGCAGAAGAAAGTTGATGACTTGTGCTACAGAACTCAAGAAATATGTGAAGTTGTACTTCTGACCTTTGAAAAATAAATACCCTGATGCAACAGAGGAACTAAAGAACGTTGGCATTTTAAAAAACTTTAAAAGCACGTTAAAAATGTAAAACCAGAAGAAATATTCAGTAATATTTATAAACATTTTGTTTTAACCCTAAAGATTTTGGAAAAAAATAATTTAAAGTGTTTATATAACAAAAATAAGCTTAAACAAAGTGCTAGAGATGAACAGAATACAAAAGCTGAAAGTAATGTATCTCACTGATTTTTTACAATTATATTACATTATTAATGTAGAAAAACAGTGCATGTTAAAATAGAATAAAAGCAAAACTTACACTACTATTAAAAAATAAGATACGGAATTTTGTAAAAAGTTCACAAGACAAACTCTGAAGCAGTTTCATCCCCACCCCCCAATCTTTAGAAGTCCCTGCTGTATAACTAAGCATCCATGAAAACCTTTTGAACAAAGAGTCAAACTCCTGGAAATTTATCTTCTTCCCTTGCAGCAATATTCCACCATATCATTTTTCTTTCCCTTTTAACAAATTAATTCTTTGGAGGGAGGCTGCAAGATCTTCCTTTCAAGGTCAAGAGTGCACATCTTCCCCTTTCAAAAATAAAGGTTGTCCTCCCACAGCAACATTTCTTTGACAATTTTCAGTCTAGTTTCCAGCAAAGAAGAAGACAAAAAAGAGGAGGAAGAGGAGGAGAAGGTTTTTAATATCCCACTTTTCTCTACCCTAAGGAGTCTCAGTCGCCTTCCCTTCCTCTCCCCACAACGGGCACTTGATGAGGTAGGTGGGGCTGAGAAAGTTTTGAGAGAACTGGCCCAAAGTCACCCTGCAAGGCTTCATGTCAACGAGCTGGGAATCAAACCTGGTTCTCCAGATTAGAGTCCAGCACTCTAAACCACTACACCATGCTGGCTCTGTTATAGAATGGAGATGGTATTGGTACAACTGGTGAAGAATCCCCAGCTATAACTGGACAGGAGTAATCTATCCCTTGTTAACGTTATTACATCCTTGAGCCACTGTAACACAATTGACCACGCCCATTGTGTTGGAAAACTTGGAGTGAGGATGTGGTTGGCACAGCTGTGAGAGTTTCTGGCTTCTCTATCAAATACATGGCATAGAGTTTCCATCAAGGAGGTCATTTGTTTAAAACATTTATTAGCTGCCTTTCTACCCTGAGGTTTCAAGGCGGCTTACAATGCAAATAAAACAATTATTAAATTGTTAATTAGAAGTTCACAATTTAAAATCTCAGATAGGGCTGCCATTGAATAAGAATTATATTATTCAAATGCAATCCTAAATAAAACTATCTTCAACTCCTGAAGATTGAAAGTGAGGGGTCCAGGCACACCTTCCTGGAGAGGCTGTTCCATAATTGTGGGGCTGCCACCAAACAGGCCCTCTCTCATGTCTCACCAGACAAGTTTCTTTGATTGATGGGACAGTCAGGAGAGCCTCTTCCTGTTATCTTAATTCATGGGCAGAAGCATCTGGGAGAGGTCCTTCAAATACCTCTCCCAGCCCTGTAGGGATTTAAAGGTCAAAACTAGCTTGGGAGTGGATTGATAGCCAGTGTAACTGCTATAGTGTCAAGGGCACATGCTTCTGCTAGTTAGCCCCAAACAGCAGTTTAGCCACAGCACTCTGCACTAGCTGAAACTTCTGAACACTCTTCAAGGGTAGCCCCAAGTCTCAGAGCACATAGCAAGAGTCCAATCTAGATGTAACTAAGGCACAAAACACTGTGGCTAGATTTGATTTGATCCAGGAACAGACGCAGCTGACACACCAGCTGAAGCTGAACAAAAGCACTCTGAGCCACCACAGCCACCTAGTTTTCTGAGATGACTGCTGTGTCAAGCAGCACTCCCAAGGTGCAAACCTGGCCTTTCAAGGGGACGATAACCGCATCCAGGACAGGGGAGATCTCAAGTCCCCTGCTGAGTTCCAATCAACAGCTTGGGAGCCATCTTCCAGACAACCACATGACTCTGCACTTTTGCCTGTATCCTCCAATATTCACATGAAACCACACAATCAGGTAATACATAGTTCAGGAGTGGAGTGTTATCAACATGATCATGACCCCCCCCCCCCCCCAGCTGTATCTGTTACTATCTAAGCCTGCAGTCTGGAGCTAGAGTTTGTAGGCTATGGTCAAGTGGATGAAGAAACAAGCTGAAAATAAATCCAGACAAGATGGTAGTAATGTTGAGTGGCCAATATTCTAGAAGGAAAAGATTTGCCCATGTTAGATGGGATAAAATTATCATTAGCTTGCTAAACCAAAAGTTTGGGAGTGGCTCCTGAAATCAGCCTTACTTTTTAAAAGTCAGGTGATTGCAGTTGTGTTTTACCATCACAAACTGATTAGAAGTTATCTTCCTTTCCAGGCTTGGCCAATCTAGGCATGCTTATGTAACCTCTAGGATGGATTACTCCCCCAACTCAGATATTATCAAGAGCTAGATGGAGTGTGCAGATTACTTCCAATCTGCAGTCACTCCACTGGCTACTCATCAGTTACTGGGCTCAATTTAAAGTATTGGCTATCACATATCAAACCCTTCATGGCCTTGGACCCTCATATCTTAGACCATCTTTCCCTCTATGCTCCACCACAACAGCTTTGCTCATTTCAGCAGGGCCTTCTGCAGGTGTCAACCTACAAATGGGCAAAATCAACAACTGCCTATACACTTGCCTTCTCCATTGTGTTCTCAAACTTGTGGAATGGACTACCTGAAAGTCAGGAAGGCTCCCACTCTCCTGGCTTTCCACAAACTATGCAAAACTGAATTATTCAAGAGGGCTTTTCTATATAAGCAATGGGGTGGGGTGGAAATTGCTGTCAAGTCACAGCTGATTTATCACAACTTGGTAGGGTTTTCAAGGCAAGAGACTTCAGAGGTGGTTTGCAATCAGGTAGCACTGTACAAAATGATTCACAAAATTACTTGGACAAAGTATTAAGGATTGTGGTCAACCCAAATCCTATTTCATTGTTTACTGAATGTTCCATCCTGTTGACCGTATTGACTCACTCTGTGTAATCCTCCTTGAATCCCAGAGAGAAAGGTGGATTAAAAATAACAAATAAATCTGTGTTGCAAAATCTCTTCACAGACAACTGCAGCAGCCAATTACGGTTGGGTGAATGGGCCCAAAGGCACTTGGACTTGCAGTGCAATGAGACTGTACCAAGGTGAAAGAGCACTAAGGTGATACAATGGATTATACCAGTTCATATTGCAGGGGAGGGCTAGCCTCATCCAGTCTAGTGGAACAAGGTCCCATCTGAGATCAGGCCCCTGCGGGATCTTTTACAATTCCGAAGGGCCTGCAAAACAGAGCCGCCAGGAATTTAGTTGAGGCAGTGAGCATCCAAATTCCCATTCTTGGCATCCCCTGCTGACAGCCCTAGCCTATTGGTTAGTGGCTTGATACCTCACAACACCACCCAGAAGGTTTCTAGCTGAGCGTCACTACTGAGGCAACTTTTACTCTGATTTTTAAAATGAAATTTTTAAATTTTTAAAGTTAAATGTAGAATTTTATGTGTTATTTTACTGTCACAATATGTGACCTTGTAAGCCACCTGGAGCCCACTCGTGGGGAGGGTGGGATACAAATTAAATAAATAAATAAATAAATAGTTTTCAAAGTTGCCCTCCTTTAATAATTCTCTCCAAGTAGGAAACTACTATAATAGATGAAGGGCTAAACTACAACCTGTCTCCCTGATACGCTCAATATTTATTTGCAGGAAGGTTCTATGTGGAAGAGCATTAAGAATATGATCTCTCCACCTGCATCCTGAAGTAGAAGAGTCTATTCATTTTCCCATCTCAGAATCTGACCACCTCATTCTGCTGCATGTACAGACAAGGCCTTTGTCAACACTTCATTCTGAACTACTGAGTTTTAATTAAATGATTAAATAGTCAAAGAAGCACAATTAACAGACTTTAAAGAACTCTAATTTTTACACAGCCTATGTATGTTTCTCTCTGCATTATTTCAACAGGGGCAGCCACCAAAGCTACGCAAGTCACAACCTGCTTTTATTTTAGCACATTTCAAGCCCAGGGTCGTATTTAAACTTCAACCTGGTACCTTAAGTTAAAAGAGAAATAATTGTTTTTGTCTTTTATTTAGTTTTAATTGAACTATATGTTTTGTAAGTCACTTTGAGGGCCTGTTTGGCTCAAAAATGACCTTCACATCTAATTAGGTAGATAAATCTTTTATTATGATATTACATTTTTCACTTTGCTGTAACTGGGAAATGTGAATATTTTTCTAATATAAACCAAGATCTCCTTTATATATTCAGGTGAGTTTGAAACAACCCAAACCAATTCTTTTTAAACTGTCATCACTTTGAAAAAAAAATCATTAAAAGCTAGCTTGCTACTCCTGTAATCCTCTGGTGTACATTGGTATTCATCTGAAACAAAGTCAAGTCAACAGTTCAAAGGTGACAAAAATCTAATATTGTGTATGGTCTAGAATGAAACTATATTTTCTGCCTGATACACTAGAATTGATGTTAGTTGCCAACATGATTATTTGAATATACTACCATGTTAAACATAGTGAGCACTGACTGTTGGGATGACCAAAAACAGAAGTTTAAATGCTATCTCTGCAGCATGTTAACAATCTGTGAACTGCTTTAAAAAATCACAATCCATTAAAATGCTAATGTCACCAAAAATTATTCCTACAATGCTAATATCACCAAAATGCTAACATGCAAAAGAATGTTGCCTCTACAATTTATGTAACATCTCGTTTTCCTCTCGGTCATATTTTCAACATAACTATGCAAGATGAAATTATGCAATTAATACCACAAATACTGTAGCTTCCTTTGAGCCAAAACCAGTATTTGAACAGGGAACCAAGTCCTTTCGCTGGTGCCCATTTTGGTAAGCTACTTGAGAGCGCAGAATGCAAGCAGAAGTGGGGTAGGATGTTCCATCCCCAGCCTCTACAATCCAATGTACATCATCTCGCTATAAATATCTTACATTCAGTCCTGGGTCTTTGCTAGACCAACATTCAGTCTGCCCTTGCATATGTAGCCCCTTACTTCAAATTCTTGCTTTCCTGCACTACCTCCCTGCCTTCTGGCCCCTCTCTCAACGCCTCTATCCACGTGTCTTGGCCTTCTGATCTGCTTACCCATTCCAGCCCCACTTCTAATAGATTTCTCAATTATGATCTGAACTGACCGCCACTAACCTGACCGTACAGGAAGCCTACCCCACCCTTCTATCCAACTCAGTCCCAGCACTGCTGAAAGTCACCCAGGGGCACCCATGTACTCAACTTCCCACTGCCCAGCACTGAACACTTGGAAATTGTTTTACCAGATACACTGGTAGAGAATGTGGCATTGCTGACAGGAAGAAGATCAAAATGGACACTGGCCCCAGTAGCACCCTAAACAAACAGAATGGCCACAATTCAGGAAGCTTGTCGTGCCCGCTCAAGCCTCAATAAATTCAGTAGGACACATGCCAACTGGGAAAGCAGCAAAACTAGACCACCCATAGACAAGATAGGGATTTGTACATAACTTGGGCTTTTTCCTAAGTATGCAGAAAAATATGACTTTGGTATTAACCAAAAAAGGAACACCTCCCCATTAGTATGACGATGCTCCAGAAGGCTTGGAATGTTGACAGCTGATTGGGGGGGCAGCACTAGAGGGAAATACTAAAATTAGTTTGCTCAAGCCCCAGAGCACTTATAGAATTGTGGTGGGAGTATTCAGGTACTGGAGGGTTTATCTCCCACTCCAATTCCTTGTTCTCTCTGTAACAAACTTTGTGGTCAGGAACATATCATGAAAATAGTAAAAAAAACACTAGGTCAGGATGTCAGTGTTTGGCATCAGAGAGATGTTCAATCGCCTTTTGGTTTTTATGTTTTCAATTAGACGGCTTTCTTTTTTTGGTTTGTTTTTTATTCCCAGGATGCCAAAGGTACAACCTGATACTAGCCAGCTCCTGTGGCTGCTGAAATCAGCAAAGCATTCTTCTGACAAATAAGTTTTGGGACTGTGGACTGAATGTTTGCCCACCCCTTCTGTTTTTTTAACACCCAACCAGATCAAGAGTTCTTCAGCACTTTCATACATGCTAAATAATCTACTTTCAATCCACTTTCAGTCCACTTTAGCAACCATCTGCAAGTGGATTTTGCCATTTCACAGTAAAATCCAGTTGCAAAGTGCATTGAAAGAGGACTGAAAGTGTATCATTCAACATGTGTGGAAGTACCTCTTGAGAAGTTAAAAACCACCTCTAAGCTGCTTTTATCCATGCTGAGGGGGGAAAGGTGCCTGTATGTTTTTCTCAGGATGAGAAAAAACAACCCGGGGGGGGGGGGGCATTTTCCAGGAAGAAAAACAGCAAGAGAAGAAAGGGCTGCAGCTTCCCTCTCTTTTCACACTATTCTCCTGCTTGATAAAGCAATCCCATGAAGCTAAATTTGCAAAAGAAAAGTATATTTTCCGTAACAGAGAAAGAATCTGATCAGTAACTGAACCCTGAGACTTGGAGAGCCATTGCCACTGAAAGAACGTCATGCTAGGCTAGAAGGGACCAATGCTCTGACACCATATAAGGCTGCTGCTTTGCATATTCATCACAAATGCCAAAGCCATCATTTCTACCCACAACACTCAAAATATGCACCATTACTTATGAGTAAGAAGATATTCCTTCCCACCCAACGGTTGTCCAATACTAATTCAGTGTTATGACTATGTTCTTGTACTTGTTTTACCAAAATAAACCTAAAGCATGATTTGGAGGAGTAATTTCTCATTACCAAGGAGTAATTTCTCATTACCTGACAAAAATCTATTGAGTGCCTTACCTTCCAAACTAGGGCATGTAAAATTTTCAGAGTTTATTTGAATCAATACAGCAAATCATTTGTCACCTAAGGGAGGGGGTTGAATCTCAGTAAATAAGTAGCCTAACTGTCACAGCTAGACTAACTTTCAGTTCAGCATTTGCCTTTTGGTTCATATGTTATATACCAAGCCCTGAAACAAATGAACAAACAAACTAATAAATAGTATAAGAAAACATTTCTATCACAGATCGCCTACTCCTCACCCATTTTCCCCAAAACAGCATGTTCAATCTTTATAATAGTTATATGTCTACCACAAGGTAAGTTACGCCCTCCACAGCTCTATAGAAAGAGATCTGATAAAGTAAACCAAAATGGAATACCTGCTAAGTGTCAGAAGAACTATTCTTGTAACTGCCTTTCGTTTTACTCTCAGACTGTCAATATATTTATAGACTACCATAAACTAGCATGAAGACTGACTAGCATGAAGTGCCATTGGTTATACAATTTTTGAAACTATCCTACCATAACAGCCTTCAGAATCGTTTATGTCATATATAACACAATAAACAAATAAAACTCCCCCAAAGGAACAACACTCAAAAACCACAAAACCCAATACATAGATCATTGTCATTATAGAAATAAAATGTTAGATGTTCAATCAGCTTCTTCAAATTCTCATTGGAACATTCCAGAATTCCCCATCCTCTGAAGTTTAAATTCAAACTTCCCTTGTAAGGGAATGCCACAACAAGGGGGCCACCACTGAGACGGCTCTGCCCCCGCAGTTTCTCCTCAGACTATGCTAGTAATACCTATGATTTTAAGTATGGTGTTTATCAATTGCCATCTTGACTTTGTAATTCTGAACCTATGACATTTTTATACAGACTGCAATCATTTATGCAGATTAAACAAGCATTCTTCAGCAGAAAAACTGATATGGAAAGGATTCCTTGAGGACAGGAAGTTTGAAACCACTATCCTAATGGTACTACCAACCACATACGTAGTCTCCTCTATTTACAGCCTTCTTTTCCATTGGCTTACACAAAATTAACTTCCACCATAGCCATGTGGTTTAATGGTCTTTCCACATTTGCCTGCCACTCTGGATTTTCTCAGTGTTCGAGCTGAGTCAATTTAAGTCCACGGCAAAACAGCACCCAAATAATAAGGGGCAACAGCAGGCTGAAACTGGGCTGACAACTGAAGGGAGGTAATGTAATGCAGAATGGGGGGAAACCCCAGAATAAAAAGAAGGTTGAACTCAATTTTAGTGCAGAATTTTTTTGGGGGGTGGGGACTGGATTAAAAAGGTTGAAAGGGCCACTTTCAAACACCCACTGCCTCACAATCAACAGCTGCTGCCAAACTCTTAGGAATGGGGCTAGCAGTTCTTGTTTTCAAAAATGCTGTTATTTGGTCCATATGAAGAGTGCCCCCCCCCCCCCGCCCGACACATGCTGTTTTGTCAAAGAAGGGAGTTCAGCTGAATATTTGCCGGGTACTTTTCCCTTCCAAAAACAGACAGTAGAAGCACAAACTCACATCACTTGAGTATTAGCAGCATTAAAACAGACACTAACTTAACACACATCAAAGATGTGGCCCCACATACAACTGCATAATCAAGGGTGACCTGATGTTTCGATGACCTCTGACACACCAAACACCAGAGATAGACTTTACATACCACCATACACTATTACAAATATAATGCTACTTCAACGGGGTCAGTCTCAGTTACATCACAACGAGAAAGAAAGTAATGTATATGCACCCATGGACTGGCCCTAAGAAGGCCCACTTCTCCTCACTCTTGGAATTAACAAATTTCTGAGTTTCCTACCTTTCCTTCTATTTTGGAATGAGAGACATGTTCCCCAACTTGTTTTGAGCCTGTGGGCACCTTTGAAATTCAGGAACAGTATGGTGGGCGCAGCCACAAAATGGATGCCACTGCTTGCCTTCAGTCACACAGAGAAGATTTCTGTGCTGTGGTGGCATCTGCTGCTAAAGCAACATTTTAAAAAATCTGCACAGCCAATCAAATCTCCAGTGGCCAATCAGGAAACATGATGGGCAAAAGCCCCCCCCTAGCCTTGCCCATTTTCTAAAAACTTTTGGCAGGCATCAGAAAAGGTGGTGGTTGGGTGCCACGGCACCCACACACACCACGTTGGAGACCCCTGGTTTAGCATACAACACAGCACAATTGTTCGCATGTTCACTCAAAAGCATGTTTCATGATTTTTTTTTATTGTAGTTGTATTTTACTTGCCAGTGCTATTTTATTTATTTTATTTTCACATTTATTTTAATGTTTAGATGTAATTTATTGAACTTTTATTGTTGAATATATTATTGTAAACTGCTCTGAGACCACCCAGGAGAGGATGCAGTATAAAAACATAATACATAATAAATAAAACAGAATTGCAGCCTTACTGTGCAATCCTAAAACAAAGTTACACTCTTCTAAATCTACTGATTTTAATGGAATTAGATTTTTTGGGATTGCCAGTTTAGGATTCAGTCCAACCAGCTGTTTCATGGGTGGTAAAGGGAGATGGGGGGGCCTATCTGTCTACCAAAAAAGGCTATGTTAGGGATCGTGGGATATGCATGGACAAAACCTCTGTGGGACAAGGGCTATAGTAGGGAGGGGAATTAGGTGAGGTTGACTGGAAAAACTTAGTTTATATGCATATATGACACATAAATGGCTTGACAGTTTTCCTCTTGCTTTATGTTATGTATTAGGGCTGGAACATTTCAGGACTGTCTACCAAAGACTGGCTGAGCTTGGAGCTCTAGAACAATAGCTCACCAAGACTCTAGAGGTGACCAATGAGGAATCAATGTTATGTAAATAGCCTATCGTTGGGAGTTGGGTGTGGTTGGGTATGGTTTTGCATGCTATTTAAACAGGGCTATTGCCCTGGGGGTTTCTCCTTGTTCTTGCTGAATCACAAATAAAGCTGAGCTGATCACTAGACTTGGGGTCTGCTCGTCCATGGAACCCAGTATTTAACACTTTACATCTTCTTAATGCCAGCAAGCAAACAAAAGAACAAAGATGCTGACTATACCTGTGAAATCCTGACTGTTTTGGATATCCTAGTTTTTGCCTTTCTGATCCCCCTTTCCATCTCAACGGTGAGCAATGACACTGTTCCTAATGTGCACACATTTAAAATTAGCATTGTAAGAAACAGAGACAACATTTTTCTCCGGAGGAGCCATGGGCCTATCGACAGACCTATAAACTACATGCAGGTGAAATGTTTTCAGCAAGACATTCTAATATGCAACCAACATACAGAACTTCACTGCAACTTCCAACTTTCATAGACTCCATAAGGTCTGCAGCTTTTTGGGCAGGAACTGGCATAAGCATGGTATTCATGTTTGATTACCATGGAATTATTCTACCCAATTAACTAAAGCAAGTTTTCCTGGAAGCAGACAAGGTCACTATGTGGGCACACATCTGGCAATTTTTAATTATGTGTAGCAAATAGTACAAATCTCCTTCCCTTGGGCTCAAATAATTGGGAAAGATGCAAGATGGATGAACATTATAGACCACTGCAGACAATGCTCCCTCTAAGCTGTGGAGTTTTGTGAGCAAAAATTCTACTCTGTGAGCTACTGGCATTAAAGTTGTGAGCAAGCGATTTGGCTACTGCATAAATTAGTTTGCTCTGGAGCCATCCTTCCTGAGCTAAGACAAAAATGTGTGAGCCGGAGGCTAAAAAACTGTGAGCTAGCTCACACTCACTCAGCTTCAGAGGGAACACTGGACAGCACCATACAAAACATGACCATCTTTGCAGCAGCAGCACAATCAGGTGCTAAAGTCCTTCTCCCCACCTTAATGTAACCTGCAAAAATATGCTGCAGAACTAAAAAATGTCCATAATTTGTTTTGTCAAACATATCGTATCTCAGGAATCAAACCCACTGTTTCCTTGTACTTTAAATGTAAAAATGGTTGTGGAGCTCACAGCAAATTAAACACAGATTCCCTTTAAATGCACAGTATTGTGCACTTTTTATTATAAATGACTCAAAGGGAAGCAATTAAAAACAGTGTACAGAATTTCTACATTAAAACAGCAATTTTGAATATGAATTGCTTTCCCAAACAAGGAAAAAATATATAGTACTTGCTGCACCTAAGGCATATGTCCCAAGATTACAAAGAAATGAGCCAGCCCCACTTCTGACTGTAGAATGAGACAAAACGAGACAGACGCTATTGTTTATATGTACATGCTAATTCACAGGGAAGTTAAAAGCGTCTGATGCCTGATACATTACTAAATTCACAGAACAGTTTGATGAATTTTAAACAATGAAGTGACAACGCATCCCCACAACGGAACTGTATCAAATGTTTCTTCCATTCCAAGCATCCCGAGGAGCTTGAGGTGTGCTTAATGATGTTTCTCACATCATTATTCCCTACATTAAGCCCTCCTCAGATGTTAGAAAGAGTTGCAAATTCAAGACAACTTTGGGGCAGGTTTTGTTTTTTTTTAAAGTCAAGTGCAACAACTCACGTATTTATGGAACTCAGGCCCTGGGACCCAGAAATTCTTTCCCCTAACTCAAGATCTGTGAAGGCAGGTTGTAGTTACTAAGGTGGACCCAGCTATTCTGTTTAGCAAAATCTGAAGCCTTCTTCCAAATTCAGCGGCTCTTCTGATGGATCCAGTTAAGGAGAAGGCTTCAAGCTTTGCTGAGCAAAATGGCTAGATCCACCTCACTGGTATTCAGGAGTGAAAGACTGCACTCTGCACATGTGCAGATGCACTCTTAATATTAGGTGCTTTACAACCCAGTCCTATGCATGTTTACTCGCTGGAAAGGTGGGATAAAAATGCAAAAAATAAACAAACAAACAAATAAATAAGTCCCACTGTCTTTATTATGCAAAGGTCCACAGGACTGCAACCTTTTGAGTGTTCACATAACTGAACTCAGTATAATGAACCTGGAAGATTATGATGAACCTTTCAACCATTATTATCCCTACAATGTACATGGGCAGGACTGAAGCTGAAGACAGCAGCTTATCTAAGGCCACACAGTTCAGTTCATAACTGAGGTGATATATGGACCAGACATTCCTGACTCACTCGGCTATCCACTATGCTACCACCAGTTCTCATCTCGTCTCTGTTATGGCTCTGCACATTCCAAGGATGAGCAACACGGCCAACCCTGGCCACTTCCTGGCATGCACACACATGGAGGGAGGCATTAAAAAGATGCAGATCTTTCAAGCTTCAGTATAGTGTAAAGTCTCCAGAAGCTGGATGGCAGGCATCTCCAGGATCAGTGCGCACAGCTACCGTATACAGTGCTTTGTATCTTTCCATGTACCATCAGTTCCAAGGAACTCTGTTAGTGTGGGGGAAATTGCCCATTCCACATGGAGAGCCATCACACACCAGCATACGGAGCCCTCCACCTTGTGGCTGTGATACATGTGCCAGCTCTGAAACTATCCAGAACTCACCTTGAGGCACATCTTTGGACAACTTATTTTCATTTCTTCTTAAGAGTAAAAAATGTACTCTCACTGCACTTTCCAACTGGATTTTACTGTGTGAAATGGCAAAATCCACTTGCAAAAGTTGCTGAAGTGGATTGAAACTGAATTATTTAGCATGTGTGAAAACACCCTATAGTCTTTTAGATGGTACAAACCACTTTATAGATATTATCTGATCAATTCTTACAGCATTGCCACAAAACACACCAATATTATCATCCCCATTATAGCATGAGTGGCTGTGAGATAGCTGCTTGTCGAAGGCCATCTAGTGACTAACACAAAAGTGGGACTTCTAAACTGTGGGATTATGTTCTTAGCCACTATGACCCACCTTTTCTATGTTCAGTCCTCTTTACAGTGGTCAATAGAAAGCTTGTCCTTCAACAGTGCAGTGAACCAATTGCAGATACATGAATCTCACCCAGTTGGCTTCCAAGACTGCTGGAATTCACTCAGCTGTCTGGATCCAATGGGCGAGATAGGGCTGCCAGCCTCCAGGTGGGGCCTGGGGATCCCCCGCTTTTACAACTGATCTCCAGCTGACAGAGATCAGCTCCCCTGGAGAAAATGGCTGCTTTGAAGGGTGGATTCTATGGCATTGTACCCTGCTGAGGCCCCTCCCCTCCCCTCCCCAAACCCCGTCCTCTCCTGGCTCCACCCCCAAAGTCTCCAGGTATTTTCCAACCCATACTTGGCAACCCTAGGGCAAGAGCCAACTCCACAATGCTTGTCAGAAAAGTAACATTCAGACTGAGCCCAAACACACTGGCATTTTAACTAGGGCTCTGTGTCACCTGATTAAGGAATTCTTAGTTGATTTAATCATGTGATTCTGATTCAATTAAAATTTTCATGAAAATAAAAACAAGATTATTGGAGGAAAACAGCACACTTTGCTTTTAGGTGAGGTACACACATTAACAGAGTTAGCACCATTTTGGAAGAAACATTCCCTGCAATGTGCTAGAAAAGAGCGAATAACTCTTCTAACATGTTACAAGCTGCCCATGTTTTTGCAAGTGCAGTTATTAAAAATTAACTAAAAAATATATGCCTGATTAATCTGGGACAACTTTTTAGAAGTTTACCAGAAGATTTTCGATCAAGTAATCAATCAGTGCAGCAACCCTAATTTTAAACTCTTTAACTGTAGTATGTGAAGACTCCACCGATTTTTTAAAAAAAAAAGATAACACAAGCTCTGTTCCGGCGACCTGTGAAATCATGTTTAGCCAGCCTTTCCTGTCTCTCAAAACAGGCAATACTTTCAAAACTGGCGTTTATATCTCCTAATCCAGCTTTTTAATTTTTAAAATATATATAGCATTATGAACCTGGTTTTCAGTGGCTGAAAAGCGTCTGACTCATCTCTGTAAAAAGTGCATCCATCTTACTTTAAGTGTCTCTGGCTTTGGTAAATGCGAAGAAGACGCCATGGGGAAGCATGGGTGTACAGACTTAGGGAGGGGCCAAGATGCAAATCTCTCGCTTTCTAATTTCCCACCGACTACAAGCAGGTATGGCAGCGTGTTATCAAGTGTCAAATCCACGCATATGTTAACTTGCCACAACGCACGCAGGCTTCTCAGCTATACATGCACAGGCAGCAGTACATGTAAAGATCACTCCTCCTCCTCGCTGCCGCCCCCACCCCAAGCTTGCAGCTCAAGGCTGTTCGCCTGCCTTGATTCAAATTTGACGAACCACGAAGGCCTGGCACCTTAAACAAACACCAAACGTAGGACGTACAACTGCCAGTCTCAATGCCGTGCTCTTTTCCTGCTGGGATATCTTGCAGCAAGAGGGAGGAGGCAGGGAGGGCCTCGCCTACTTAGCCCTACATACTGAAAGTGAGTGAACTGCAAACTTAAAAAAAAAACTTGAGGTTTTTATCTAATGCAAGAATGGAAGTTTTTAAAAGGTATGCCTACCTGGTACAAGTCTGCAACAAGTGCATGCAGGGTCCCAGGCCAGTGCGGACGCGATTTTTCTTTCTTTTTTTACACCGACAGGGAAATTGCAATTTTAATTAATCGCCCGTGCTGCTATTTACTCGGTCCTATTTTGCATACAGTACAACTCATCCAGTAAACAAATATCGCTCCGCCAGGAAATATACGTGCGCCCCCCGTCACAGCCCCCTCATGCAATGTCCCCTCCCCTCAGAGACTGTACATGGGGGACGAAGGGGAGGGGTGGAAATAACTAACCTCCACCCTTTTCGAGCCCGCGCCAGGAAAAGCTCAAGGTATCCGGACTTACCTTGTGCATGAAATTCTGAGCACGCCTCCTGGTAAGGGGGCTCTGCCCCCCTTGATCTCTGCTGCAAAATCCCAGTGTCAGCAAAACGCTGTCAAATTATTTTCGTGCAGAACCGGGAAGGGGGGTAGAGCCAGAGAGAAGCAGAAGCAAAAAAGGGGAGGAGGCTAAAGAAGAAAACTGGATCCCTCCGCCGAGATGGGTCTGGTCCTGAGTTTGCAAACCAGGAAGTAAGGTGTCGGCGGAGCCCTGGCGAGGCTGGCTTGTGTCACTCGCGACCTGCCGCTTTCTTTTGCACGGGGCAGCCGTCAAGGCAGTCCCCGCTAATGAGTCGCGTCTTCGCGCTGGGGTTCAGAGCCGGGCTTCGGAGCACGCCCTTACCTTGTCCCCTCTAAAGGTTGTCGATTCGGTGCAGGTAATGGAGCCCTCATGTTCATGGAGCTCCAACCTGACAGCGGCCCGGGCCAGATTTGCCGGGGGCAACACACCATTTGCCCTGGGGACACCACGTCGCATAGGGGCAGTGAGATGTCCCTGGTGATAACAGCGCTGCTCGAGGCTGGGTGCGTGAAAAAGGGACTGCATGCATGGCGCGCCGTTTTCTCCCTTGAAACTCCAAAGCGTTGGGGTGGGGTGCAGGTTTTGCGTTCCGTTTCTGAGAAGGAGATTGGCCCGGGGGGGGGGGGTTTCATTTGAGGGCAACCCGAGGGAAACCTATATAGCCCGATCATACGCATGCTTACTCGAAAGTAACGGCCACTGTATAGTCCATGGTTCTTAATCCTAGCCAAGGGTCACAGGGTTGCACATTTAAAAACGACGTCGCCCGCCCCCTGCAAAAGCTTTGCATTTCCAGAGGAGTGAGACCGGAGAATCCTTTGGCTGTGATCCTGTGCACACTTATCTGGAAGTAAGCCCTGCACAATACAGTGGGACTTTACTTCTGAGTAAACGTGCATGGGATCGGACAGCAAGGGGAATCTTTCCAGAGTTTTTTGCTGTGGTTTTCTGCTGTCGCCTCCCCATAAAGGACGACGAGAACATGAAAACGGAGAACTGCTTTGCAAAAGGGTGTGGGCTACTGTACTGTATGCGTTTCTCCTTCCTCCCACAACGCCATGACTGCAAAACGTGGGGAGGTGGGTGGGGGACTCCTCCTGGGAGTGCCCCCAACTGGCTTTTGATTGGTGCAGCGCTCAGACGTGAGCCCGCTGGCTCGTCTCAGCCCTCCCTCCTCCGAACACTTCTCAGAAAAGAAACTTGCAATATTCGTCGCAATCAGGCGCCTCTCCATTTTTCTTCCGTTAAGGTATTCGCAGGTAATCGAGCCATAACTGTGTGGACAAGCGCGCATCTCTGTCACAAAGCTGCCGACTCTCCCCCCCCCCCCCCCCACCTGACAATGTTCCCTTTGCTGGGTGAGAAGCAGCATTTCAGGAGGCCTGGTGAAGCTTTTCTCCCTCACATCATCAGCTGGCTGGAGAAGGTACACCAGTTCAGTTTCTCAGAGACAGGTGAGGGGAAAGCTGTCAACAGTGGGTTACTTACTACCATGCATCCACACACACACCCTCTGGAATCAATGGCCACATCAACAGAAGAGGACAGTTCTGGTGGTGATGAAGGCTGAGGAATCCTTGGAGGGTGGCCACTGGGCAACAGCAGTAGTGGTGGAAGATGACACTGGGGGAGGAGCTGTCATAGAAAGGGCAGTGATAAGAAGAAGGCAATGGTAAACCACTTCTCATACCTTCAAAATCAAGCCTGAACTCCCCCTAGAAGCTAAAATGACCAAAATGAGGCCACTGTACTGTGGTAATTTTCTAAGGCCCAATTTACACTTCCCCTCTGAAGTAGTTTGATTGCTATCTTTTCCCAAGCTCATTTCTGGCTGGTTTCAAATTTCACTCCAGGGGATCTGAAGAGTACTAAGCAACAGCATTTGTTTAAAGCAGTATAATGCTAGCTTGACCACAGGAAGGCAATTAACGAATGTAAACAATAATTTATAAACTAGAACAAGTATGGTTTGAAACTAGAAACAGATATAGACAGTTTTAAAAAAAACTAGAATGATTCTAGCAGGAAAGTCAGATGTAAATTTGACCTAAGAAGACCAGAGTCACTGGAAAAGACAACGATACTAGGAAAAGCTGAAGGCAGTAGGAATAAAGGAAGACCCAACATAAGACTCGATCAAGGAAGCCACTGCTCTCAGTTTGCAAGACATGGACAAGGCTGTTGTTGTCAACTCGCAGCTGACTTATGGTGACCTCTAAACATAAGAGATATTTAGAGGTCTTTTGTTGTTGCCTGTGTCTGCGTAGCGACCCTAGTTTTCCTTGGTCTCTTATCCAGATACTAACCGGGGCCGACCATGCTTAGGTTCCACGATCTGATGAGACTGGGCTAGCCTGGGCTATCCCGGTCAGGGCACAGGACATTTGGGAGGTCATTAATTCATAGGGTTGCCATAAGAAGTGACTTGAAGGCACTTAATGCATGCATGCACACACTAGCACTTAACCATGGAATGGATGTGCTTGGACAGTAAGCTCATGAGTAGTGTTAACAGATCTGGTTTCAATCTGCATACTGTATTTGCTTGATGACTCACAAGTGGTAACCAATGTTCCCTCTAAGCTGAGTTGGTGTGAGCTAGCTCACAGTTTCTTAGCCTCCGGCTCACACATTTTCGGCTTAGCTCAGGGAGGATGGCTCCAGAGCAAACTAACTTATGCAGCAGCCAAATCGCTGGCTCACCACTTTAATGCCAGTAGCTCACAAAATAGTATTTTTGCTCACAGGACTCCACAGCTTAGAGGGAGCATTGGTGGTAACTTGCCAGTGTGAGCAGACCTCACAGTCATAACACCACAGGCAGAACCATCACATACTTTAATATGAACTCAGATGCAATACTGTACAAGACTGCTTTTATACATTCAACCAGGGCTATTTTGGGGCAGAAACGCACAGGAATGGAGTTCCAGCTGGCTTCCAAGTTGGCCACACCTACAGCCTCCACCCTCTCGGGTTCCCCAGGCACCTCACAAGCCACGAGCCGCTTGGGGAAGCCAAGCCGATCTAGGGAGGGAAGGCGGGATGTGGCCTAATATGCTAATGAGTTTCTACTGTTGGGTGTGGCCTATTATGCTAATGAGTTCCTGCTGCGCTTTTTCTACAAAAAAAGCCCTGCATTCAACAATACTCAATAATCAAGTGAGGTACACATTTGAGGGGAAATTAGTGTTGTATTATTGATGAAACAATCCACTAGAAGTTTGTTGCCTTTTTTTGTGAGGTCTCTGAGGGAGAGTGGATACAGCAGGCCTTCTGTTGTGGTGTAGAGAAAAATAGTAGATAGAATGGCTTTTCTCTACAAATTTTTCTTACATTTGTATCCTGTCCATCTTTGGCCTGTATTTTAACCTCACAGCCCTGTGAGAGATCAGGCTAAGGCCATTTCATGCATTTTAAAGCCCATGGGGTAGACACAAGGACTGTTGACACGTGGTCTGGGAGCTTCATGCTTCCAAGGTATGACTGAGATTGAGACTATGGTGTATGGGTAAAGGGGGCCTTCTAACATGCTTTGCATAATCACATTGATATTCTTGGGTATTTACCAATGTTTTTCAAACTGCTAGAGCTCTGTGTCTTACACCGTCTTCTAACCCAAAACTAATTGTAACAAAACACTAATCATTTATTTCATAAATGAATGTGTAGAGATTGTTTTTATTTTATTTCTTAAAGCATTTATATTCCACCTTTCTTCATGGCTCAAGGCTGTCTTAATTAAAACTACTGAACAACAATAAAAGGCAATTTTCCCACCCTTTAACCTAATAAAATGCTTACGACTTAAAATGGAGGAGAGAGTGATATAAACTGGTTTGGGTCCTGATCAGGCCTGTAGCTATTGTGGGGCCCCTTGGGGCCCAGCCCCTGACTTACTGCTAAGTCCCCACGGCTTCCCATTTTTTATTTTATTTTTCGGTGTGCCTCCCTCCTCCTCTCCTGCCACCACCTGCCCTCTTTCTCCCACCCCTGCAGTGCTGCACACGGCATTTATCTGCAGCCTGCCTGTGCTGGCATGAAGAATGGGGCTTGTGAGCGAGCAAGGCAAGGCGCACTTGCTTCCCTGGGCAGCCCACTCCATCCATCCCCCCCCCCCCCGGGGTTTGCTCCTGAGGAAGCAGAGGATGCCCCCAACGCTCCCCATTTGAGTCAAGGCTTGGCCATTCCCTTTCCAGTCGGCTAAACTTCGGCCTCACCTCATCCCCAGTTTTCCTCCACTTCCAATGCTAGGCAGTATGCCTTTTGCTCCATTACCCAAGTCAGCTTGTAATACTGGGAGTTATGTAGTCTCAGTCTGCAGAAGGGGCACTTAGGAGAATATGGTACTACAGGTCTTGAGGACTGCAAACTATGTGTTTAACAATGTAGCATTTAAATTTCATCTCACTTGATCATCTTAGGTCCAAACTAGACCTACCTTGAACAGTTCCATGTGTTTAGAGCTGTTCTATTCATGTAGGAAAAGTGGGATGGAGGGGCAAGTGCAAAAGCTGTAAAAGTGCATGAGTTGGGAAAGCTAAACTTTACCTCCTGTGTCCCCTCTCTCCTGGCACTTTTTTCCCAGCTAAATCTCCAGCGCTGAAAGTGATCCTAGTTAAGAGTAAAGAGCTTGGGAACAGGAGCTTAAGGGAGATAAACCACATGATGTGGGAAAGTGCAGCTTCCTTCAATAATGAGCCCATTTTGCTTTTAATGTCAGATTCCTTGCCCTCTTCTCGGGCCTTCATGTTTCTTCCTTTGCATGAATGTTGATAACCTCTCCTTATATAAAACTGAGTAGTGGGGTGGCACTTTCTGAACATTTCACATGCTCCTAAATCAGTTGGCTCCATGATGTGTCACTCAGAAGCTGTCCCTATCCACTGGCTGCGTTGCCTGAGTCTCATCTCCAACATTCTAAACAGTTTACTATTCCTCCCCCCCCATAGCCAGTCAAAATACAGAGGTCATTTGCATATGCAGCCTGATTGACCTTTGCCTCTAACATTCTAAACAGTTTGCTTTTGCTGCTGGGAGTCATTGAATGTGTCCTGAGGTAAAATACGTATCCCAATCTTCCCTTAAATGGTCACTGGAGTTGCCAATCTCCCAGTGGGGCCTGGAGATCTTCCAGAAATCACCATGTTCCCCAGCCACTGCACATCATTTCCCCTACAGAAAATTTCCCAGCTATTACAATTGATCTCCAGATGACCATGATCAGTTCTCCTGGAGACAATGGCTGCTTTGGGCAGTGGACTCTATGGCATTATACCCTGCTGAAGTCTCTCTCCACCCCAAACCCTGCCCTCCCCTGGCTCTACCCCTCAAATCTACCCCTCAAACCTTTCCCAACCTAGAGTTGGCAGCCCTGTAACTGGCTATGGAACCGCTTTCCAGACCCTTGGAACCCCGAAGACATGGCATAGGAGGAGGTGCTTTTCTACCTTAGCTGCCACTTCATAACTCCAAATCAACATAAGTCAGGGGTGGAGGGAACCATACCTGTTACCATGAGGTTGTCGTCCCATACTACCCACTTGGGGCAGCAAAACGACTTGAGACAGCCCTGCCTCATAGCTAAGCAGAAGGAAATAAACATGGCTTGCCTCCCTCTATTTTCCCCTTCCCTCTGCCACCCCACCAGCCACAGCTGGAACACTCACCTGGAGCTTCCTTCTAGAGCCTGTTGTATTTCTTCCCACAACGGGCCTTACTCCTAGTATAACTAATATTTATAGAGTAAGTCAACTTCCACAGGGAAAAAAGCACAAAATATATACACTCCACCAGTCATCTTTGATTGTCCCTGCTATCTGAAGCTAGATGGATGGCAACCCAGGAAAGGACCTTTTTTATCATGGCACTAAAACTTTGGAATTCCTTCCCCAGGGAGATTCATTTGTCTCCCTCTATTGGTGTTTTTCACTAGCAGGTGAAGACTTTTTTGTTTTGTCTGGCATGCCCTCAGTAACCGTTACTGGCCCTCCTTCTTTTACGTTGTTTATGTATTTTAATTGAATTATGTTTATAATTGTAACTGTATTTTTAACTGTTTAAATGTTCTTTATGTTCACTGCCTTGTGGACCCTGATCGGTTGAAAAGCTGGCATAAAAATGATTTAAATAAATACATACAGTGCAATCCTAAGAACACCGTCCTAATAGAAAGTCCCATGGAATAGACCTCAGAAGGATTTTCAATAGACCTGCTTAGGACTGTTTTATTTCAGCAGTACTAATTGTTTTATCCCATAACAGAATTTTCAGTCAGAATGTTATCACACATTTTCAAAACATTAATTCATAAACGTGCCTTAATCATAGTTCTGTGTGAAAGTTCACCAACAAAGAGATTAGAAAAAGTGACATCATTTTTCCATTGTGCTTGAAGTTCCATGTGTCATGAGATAATGGGGATCAAGGTCATCAGTTTCTGTTGTTTGAGAGAGAGTAGCACAAGGACATAGTAAAGAGAAGGGGGAGGAGAGAGGTTAAGTGAGAACCTCCAGTGTGCACATAATGGGCACCAAGCTCTGATGAAATTCTTTGCAGTTTCATCCAGCAAGGGAAGCGATTGTAGAAACAGGGTATAGTATTTCATTATGGATGTAGATTTCAATATATTTTTAAACTTTTATTTTGTTGTCACAGAAAGTTACTCCAACATACTGTCAGATAGCTGTTTCATCTGTTTTAATTAGTCTGTCACTAAATGGATTGGAGCAGTGGACTTCTTGATTCTGCCACTGTAGATGTTAGATTACTTCACATAGGTCATTTATGCCCAAGTTATCTGTCCTGCCATCATTGCTTTTGGGAAGCGGGTTTCTTCCTTGTTCCTCCACAGCATTGTGGTTCATTTCTGCATCTCCAGTTTCCCCAGCTTTTCTCTAGTCTTTCAAATTTGGTTTGCTTCAAAGATTTTAGTGAAGCCTGGATGTCTTCTGTGCGCGTGGGGAAATTTGGGCTTTGCCGCCCACATGGCAGTCATTTTCCATAACCCTGTCTCCACAGGAGGCCATTTCCTCCCCCTTCTTTCAGCAGGATTTTAATTTTCTAATTTAAACAACTAGAATATTGTTATATCAGTAAAATGTTATACCAGTGTAGGTACCAGGTTCTTTAAATTACCAGTTTTCATTTTAAAAAGTCTCTACCCATTCTGTTTCAAAATGTAAGAGACCACACAGATGTAAGAGACCACACAAGAGAAGATATAGTATAAAGATGTAATAAATAAATCATTTTTAAATGATACCTGGTAATTCAGATAACATGATACACATATTGGTGTAACATAATATTGATGTAACAATATTCTAGTGCCAGTGTTTTAAAAAACTGCAAGAACTCTGGTGGCCTGTGATTGGAGGGCACTGCTGGGTGACTAGGGCAGGGAAGCTGCAGGAAATCTGCCATGTGAAGCCCTGTTTATGTAATAGTTAAGAGCAGCAGACTCTAATCTGGAGAACCAGGTTGGATTCTCCACTTGGGTCAGTCACAGTTCTCTTAGAGCTACTCTTGAAAGAGCAGTTCTCAAAAGAGCTCTCTCATCCCCACCTACCTCTCAGGGTGTCTGTTGTGGGGAAAGGAAGGGAAGGAGATTGTAAGCCGCTCTGAAACTCCTTCGGGTAGTGAAGGGCAGGATATAAATCCATCTCTTTGTCATCTTCGTCATCTTCGTCATCATCGTCTGGGAAACCATGCAAGCCCATCCCTGTGTGGAAAGCACCATAATTAGGGAGACTGTTTTTTTTGGGGGGGGGGGGTTGATGGGTTTTTTGTTTTTAAACATCTGGCCAGTTGAAGATTTCTGGAAACTGTAAAGCTTGTACGCTGTGCTGTGTTATTTTGGTTGGTTTTATTAAAAGATGTGGCTTTTGTTTTAGGTAGGTTATCCCCAGTTTGTAACTGTTGTGAATAGTCACTGTGCTTTTCTTGTATATTTTTGAATTTTAGAAATGTGAAATGCCATAAACTATCATTCTTGGCATTATGGCCTTTTAACCCTCTTTTCTGTTTTTCCCCTTTATGGATATACTAGGAATCAGGCCTGTTGTGGAAATAAATTCAACGGGCTCTAGAAAGAGGCTCTGGGAGAGTGCCCTGGCCTTGGGCACTCAGCATCAATTTGCTGTGGCGACCTCAGCAGGGTAAAATGAAACAGAGTCCACCATTTTCTCCAGGGGAAGATCTCTGCCATCTGAAGAGCAGTTGTAATTCGGTGTGATTTCCATCCCTCCCCTGGAGATTGGCAACAATGGTTCCCCATGAGGGAATGGGTGGTTTGGAGGGTGGAGTCTATGGCACTGAACCTGTCTGAAGTCCCACCCCTGCTAAAACCTCACCCTCTCCAGGGTCCACCCCTCAAATCTCCAGGAATTTCCCAACCTGGAGTTGGCAACCCTGTCTCCCTCCCAGCCAATCGTCAACATATCATTATCTGTCCCCTGGCTTCAGCTTCCCATCTACTCCCCCCTCCCTCCTAGAGAACAGTTGTAATTCTGAGTGATCTCCAGCACCCACCTGGATATTGGCAACAATGGTTCTCCATGAGGGAATAGCTGGCTTGGAGGGTGAAGTCTATGGCATTGTACTGTCTGAGGTCCCACCCCCAACCTCATTGTCTCCAGGCTCCATCCCTCAAATCTCCAGGAATTTTCCATCTGGAGTTGGCAACCCTATCTCCTTCCCAGCCAATCATCAACCTCACTCTTCAACTTTCCATCTCCCCCCCCCCCGCAGCCTCCACCATGCTCTGAAGCCCTGACTGTTATGTCATAGGGTGTCCATTTCTGTCATAGGGTGTCCATTTCAGCAGGGTATAATGACTCAGAATCCACCATTTTCTCCAGGGGAACTGATCTCTGCCATCTGGAGAGCACTTGTCATTCTGAGTGATCTCCAGCCCTTGCCTGGAGATTGGCAACCATAGTTCCCCTGGAGGAAAAGTAGTCTCTCTGCAATGGGGACCAGAGCAGCTTATATCATTGCACAACAACCCTGTGAGGTAGGTTAGGCTTAAAGTCTGTGACTGGCCCAAAATCACCCACTCAGCAAGAACCTGGGTCTAGCAGATCCTGCTCTGAAACACTGACTGCTACGCCTAGGGTAGCCAACCTCCAGGTGGAGCCTGAAGATCGCCAGGTATCACAATTGAACTCCAGACAACAGATCCCCCCCCCCCCCCGAGAAAATGACTGCTTTGGCGAGTGGCCTCTATGGCATTCTGTTCAGTTGGCCCCAATGCGTTTTCTCCCAAAGGCCAACATAGATTTGGAAAGGGGCTTTCAGAGAAGCAAGCTTGGTTGCCTAGCAACAGGCACTAAGGAGAAAGTTGCCAGTTTTGATACCTGGAGATTGGGGGGGTGGATCCTGTGGGGGGCAGCATTTTGGGGGGGCAGCTATTTTCTCCAGGGGAACTGATCTCTGTCATCCGGAGAGCAATTGTAACAGCGGGAGATCTCCAGGTTCCACCTGGAGATTGGCACCCCTAGGGGAAAAGTGAGCCACACAGCAGGGGGTTGAAGAGAATGGTTCAATGGTCACTGGCCCACCTCATTAGCCAGCCAGCCATGGTGGAGCTAAGGAGAGAAAGCCTTTTTCAGTTTATTCTGACAGGGAAATGGCCAAGCTGGCAGTGGGTGAGGGAGGGGGTTATGCTGAAAGTCCATTGTCTTTTCACTGACAGAAGGGACACTGAGGGGACAGTTAGACCCACCTGGCAGTGGGAAGAGGAAAAGAGTGGACCCAGCAACCAGTCCTTCCCCTTCGCTGGCTCCCTCCAGACTGAGGCCGAGACGCTGGCCGGTGGCTCTGTGGGCGTGACTAAGGCAACGCAGTGAGGGAATGCAGCCAGTGGCCAGGGACCCCTTTTGAGTGGCAGTCCTTCCAGCCAACTGATTTTGGCGCCCCATGAAATCTTGCCACTTGAAAACGGCTTTATATAATAAGGAGAGATATGTAACTGCTGACTAAAAGGCCACTGATGGTAGATGCTAGTGCACAGAAGCTTATTTCAGTAAATCTGTTAGTCTTTAAGGTGCCACAAATAGTCTGAATTTGTGCCCCTCCACAAACTATGGTTTGTTAGCATTTGATTTTGGTTTATGAAATAGAGTTAATCTTAACTGTGGTTTTACATGACATAGAAATGCAGACCTAGTTTAATATTCTGTCGTTCTCTGGCAATACCCTAGCTTATTCCCCAGCTGCAGAGATACCAAGCCAAAGGTGATGAAACTAACATTTGTCAAGGCAAAATTTAGGTTTCAAGTGATCATGTGCAAGCCAAATTTTGGTTTCACAAACTAGCTATGCCTAGATTAAACAATGGTTTCTTGTTATGTCTGAACCAAGCCAATATTGGCAGACTTTAGTGACTACTTTGAAATACTGCATACATTGACTACCTTAATAAAAACACATAAAATTAATTCCATATGGAAAAGATAGTGAGATAGATTATCTCATAGAGCAATTGTGCAAATTCATTTCTGGATTAATAAGGACACATATTTATGCTTGGCATGTAACACTGGCTATATTTCATGTTGCGCTTTTGATGTGCTCTTCCATTTTCTGTTCCTCCTACTAGCAAAATGCTTCCTCTAATTGTTTTGTTCAGCTGTGGATCTCTTCCAGTCATTTTGAGACATTTTGCACCCCAATTAAGCAAAAAGACCAGAAGTTATAACTGTTGGAAGAACCACATGCAATGTCCCTGTGCCTCAGCCTCCATGAAGCAAGTGACCAGAGAGTTGCAGATAGATAGGCAGACACTAAGCATCTTCCCTTTTACTCTTCTGTCACTGAACCCTTTGATGTGCAGATTGCTACTTTTAGGGAAAACCACTTCCTTCCGTCTCACCTCCCTCTCTTCCTTCGCACACACATAAAGAAGGAGGACATGTTTCTCCATCTTTGGCACTACGGATGCAGATTGCCTCTCTGCATCTGTACCCATCCCTAGCTAGCTAGAATAGAAACTGTCACTGTCTCTAAGCTTCACTATCCAGTATGTATTTCCTAAATAAAGGAGTTCTTATTTTCTTTTACACTGAGAAGTGGCTCTGTGTAACTTTGTAACCTTACAAGCATGTGCTAAACAAAGGAGCTCTGCTGCATTCTGAGCCTTTAGTGAACTGTGCAAATTTTAGCAAGGGATCTGGACTAACATACCAGCTCTCCCAATAATAACGCCAGACTCTTAAATCTGCAGGGTGCAGAAACCAGTTTAAGGTCTCCATCTTTAAATGCATCGTGGTCAAGAAAATTACAATAAATTTTGCAGAGGAATTTTAGTCCAAGGTCAGTAGGGCTATTTTTATCTCCCATCCAAGTATTAACCAGTGCTGAGCACTGCTGACCCTGTTTAGCTTCCAAAATCTGACAAGATTTGGCTAACCTTGGCTATCTAGGGCAAGTGCTAGGCTTAAGTACTCTACAGGCAAGTGTTAGGCTTAAGTACTCTACTCTACAGCATCCTCTATCCCACATCTGATCCAGCAAGAGGGATTCTGTGTTCCCAATCCTAAAGTGATTCAGCCAACCTGCTCCTCTTCCAGTATCTAAACTGTAGTTTTCCTCACACAGATACATACTTAGCCTTCTCCCTTAAGTCAGGTGGGGGCTTACTTCTTCCAAGCCCTTATGGGCACTTGGCCAAAGTCATCCTGACACTTAAGACCTACGGAGGAGATATTTGCAATTGTCAAGACACACTACCATTCCTTTTGTCATGAGGAATAGGCTGATTTATTACTCATAAGTAGGCTGTTGGATTAGCACTTATGTATATAACTGGGATCCCTCCACTGATCCTCCAGAAAGGCTATGCGTCCTTTTTATTTTAGTTCTTAATTTGGCCTAACCCAAAATTTGGAAAGGTAGAAGTGAATGTATTTCCTTACTCTGAAATCAAGAGGGAATCCCAGCAGCAACACACATTTCAAAGGAAGGAAAGTAATTAGAAATAATGCTTGGAAAAGGATGAATGTGAGCGAGCTCATTTCCCCCTGCCTTGGTTAATTAAATTTGGTATTGTACAAACACTAAAAGGATCGGTCTGAAGACTTAGAGGTGACATGTCCATCCATCTCTGACTTTGACACATTTATTTCCATCTCTGTGTTTCCCCCCAGAATTCATTCTAGCCACTTATGGGGTATAAAGTTAGCCCCTAGAACCCCAACACTTTATTTTTGCTGGTGGATTCTGTCTTGATCCCGGGCTTCAGCAACTGGTTCCAAACCCCAGGGTGAAAGTGCTCTTCCACCCCTGCTTCCACTTACACTGCTTTTCTTTTCTCGTGCTCACTGGTCTTCACGACCAGGACAGGCTCGTATGTCTCCCTCCCCATTTCTCATTAAATTCTTTTTAATTAGTAATATTTGCTCAGGTTAGGAGTTAGGAGATGTTTGGACTTGTAAAACATTTCTTTAGATTATGTGTGCATGTGCATTTTTAGCTCTGTATTCACGTTGCTAATTCCCTTTTCTATTCCTTTTTTTAATAAAATCAAGTTTAAACCCATGTCTACTTATTTCTAAGAGCCTGCACACCCTTATGAGACATTGGATCAGATCTTGGACCCTGGTATACATTGGGCAGAATGGTCCCAATAGTAATGGCCCTGAGCACACACACGTATAGGTTTCTGTCATGTTAAAGGGGGATGTTCCTATAATCAGGGTGCATACATGTATAGGCTGTGTGGGTAAAAGATTTACAGTCATCGGAATACAAGTTGTAATGACCCCTGCTGTTAGGGTTGCCAACCTCCAGGTGGGGCCCGGAGATCTCCCACTATTACAGCTGATTTCCAAACAATAGCAATCAGTTTCCCTGGAGAAAATTGCTACTTTGGAGGGTGGATGCTAAGGCATTGTATTTTGCTGAGGTCCCTGCCCTCCCCAGCCTCCACTGCCCAAATCTCCAGTTTTTCCCAACCCAGAGCTGGGAACCCTACCTGCTGGGAGGTCCATTTTGGAATATTCAGAAGAGGAAGACCCAGGTAAGTTGCCTGAGGAAGAGTATTTATTTATTTATTGTTTCAAATTTATACCCCGCCCTCCCTGCAGGTGGGTTCAGTAGGGGTCAGGGGGACCCCACACTGTAGCAGCCCCATCAGCTTTGGGGCAAACCTTGAGGAGCTTGTGGTAGAGGCTCCACCAGGGCCTCCAGCTGCCCTTCTGGGTCCTGATGCATCTACCCATCAGCCATGTCAGATCAGGGCCTGGACCACTAGCCCTCTGCGATTCTCCCCCACCCTGCAGGAAGAGTGGAGGCAGTGGTCTTGCAAAGGTACAGCTGAGACAAGATGCAGTGCCAGGCTAGCAGCCCATGCTCAAGCCAGTGAGCAAACTGAACACTGCTAGCCTTCCATTTTCTGTTGGAAACTGATGTTCATTGGGTGCAGAAGAATAGCATATGGATTAAACTGTTGGTTGATTCATGCCCATTATTTGGAAGCATGTGCTATTACTATTAATGGAACTTACTCCATAAAACATGCTTAGGTACACATGCAGCCCACAGTTTACCGAGAAGGAAGTTCCTTTAATTCCATGTACATTTGCATAGGCATTTGCATCCTGTAAATATGCATGGCCCCTCAAGAGTCGGTACCACTGTATTATGCAGTGCTTATTGCTAAGAGTGCATGGGATTGCAGTCTCTCTGTAAGGCCCATTTATTTTTAAGTAAATATGCATGGGTATGGGTTACACAGCTTATTCTGAAAACTCAGCATATTCCTATCACCCTTTTGAAGGATTCATTGCAGTCTAACAATAATTCAGAATTTCCCTTGAGAACCAAGAACAAAATGAGCCAAGCAAGATAGGCTGCTAACAATTCAGAGTTGTCCATAAATTGAGACTATTGCAGAAAATTATTCTGCATGTGATACAATATAACATATGCAATTTACATCACCATTCTGTTCACCCACCATTGTTTCATTATAGTACAGTATCACTGTGCATAAAACAAACCTTTTCATACCTTTTCCCATGTTAACCTCAAGCACACACATGCCTGCCACATCTACCTAATGCTTATTATGCAGGGAAATAAAAATATAGAATAAACAGCCCCAAGGATCCTGTACAAAGTATTTGTTAGGAGGCACTTTTTTCTAAACATAGAATATACCAAGAGGCCCTGGCTGCCCTTTTTCCAGTTTTCATTTCCACATCCAAAGGATCAAGGGAAACCCCAGAAGGAACTTCTACAGCTAGACAGATACATGGTCTTTCAAAAGATTTGTTCTGTATGTGGCCACAATTTTGGTATGAAAAGCTATAGTATTACATGTATTCTGTGACAGTTCCATGTAACACCATTGTTCAAAGTTCTTGTCCTCTCTGCTACTCTGGACTCAGGCTAGGGTTGCCAGGTCCTCCCTGGACACTGGTGAAGGATGGGAAGGTAGGATTGCCAGATCCAGGTAGGGAAAGTCCTGGAGATTTGGGGATGGAGCCTGGGGAGGTCAGGGACTTCAGTGAGATGCAATGTCATAGAGCCCACCTTCCAAAGCATCCATTTTCTCCCAGGGAACTGATCTCTAGTCTGGACATTAGCTGTAATTCCAGGGGATCCCCAGGTCCCACCTGGAGGCTGGCATCCCTAATCTAACACAGGTTGCTCAAGTATACCTGTGTAATGGACTGCACTTTTTAAGAGGCTTAGAAGTACTGTATCAACAACTAAAAGACTGTGAAGGGTTAATTATTCACAGAGCCAGAGAGCCTTGCATGATAGGCTGCTCCAAGCAGTCTGATTGGTTAGCATCAGCTGAGCAAAGAAAGTCTTGAGAGCTGCATGCTGAGTACAGTCAGTCAGATTCCTGCCTTAACTGAGAAGAGATGTGTACTGAGACCATCTGAGAATAGCCCTGACAGAAATGGGTTTAGTGCTAACAGAGTCAGATTTCAAACTTGACTGAACACAGTCTGAATTCAGCAGTTTGGCAAGGAAGTTTAGATAGTAGAGTAGATTCCCTACCCAGTCAAACAGGGAGAGTTATCTCAGGAGTACAGAGATCCCTGGCCTGGTGTGATTAGAAACTGCCTGAAGAGACCATAAAAGTCAATGAACAACTCAAGAGGAGTACTGGTATTCCAAGAGAAGGGGTTTTAGTACTGGGAAGAAGGTACCAGCCATCTGGGCCACAAAAGAGTCAGTGATTACTTAAATAAAGTGAACTAGAGTGTTTGGGGAAACACTGGAACAAAAGCCTCTCAATATAAAGATCTATGTAACTGAATGAATTAAAAACCTCTCATTAGCCTGATATATAAAATCAAAAGTCTGTGCTTATACTAGTTTTACCTCAGTAATTTCGACCCCTGTTTTCCCCTGACCTTTCCCTTTGATGTTATTTTTGAATTTTAAAAGCATTTCAAGTGCCATTTTCAAGGTTTAAGCAATACTATCCCTTCTCTCAGGGTCCTGGGCTAAGCAAATAGTCAAAATTTATCTTACTGACAGGGTGGGACAGCCAAAGTTTCTTCAGGAGAGAAGAAAACACCTTACCAGAGCCGCTCAGTTAGTGTGGGAACAGAGAAGTGGAGGAAAAATCTAGCCTCTGAGGCAGAGAAGAGGAAGGGGGTCTGTCATAACCTGCATCAGTGATTCCTAGGTTTTAGTAACCCAGAGACTCCCATTTTGATTTGAATTATTTCCACACTCTCCTTTCCTCCCTTACTGGCATCTCCCATGTGCCAGACTGCTCTTTTTGAAGTGTGCCTGCCAACTGTTTTTAGGAAGTGGGTCGGGACCACATGGGGCTTTTGCCCAACCGGGTTTCTGATTGGCTGTGCAGATTTTTTAAATGTTGTTTTGGCAGTAGCTACCATCACAGCTCAAGAATCTTCACTGTGTGACCAAAGTCAAGTTGTGGCAGCCATTTTATGGCTGGCTCTGCCTCCTGCAGCAGCTTTTTTTGTGACAGCCATTTTGTACCTGTGCCTACGACCCTGCGTCAGAATTCCGAAGGTGCCCACAGGCTCAAAAAGTTCGGAGATCCCTGAACTAAACTTTAAAAACAAGTTTATTGTATTGTATGTACTGTATTGTATGTACATGAGCTACAAGGTCAGGTCCCAAAGGGATAGCTGGTTCTATAGGATTACCCTCAAAAGTCCCTGACCCAAATTCTAATCAATTTAATCCTTGACTAGAAGGGACTTTATGCCAGAGACAGCATGAAATATCCTTATGAGTTAATAACTTCCAGCCAGAGGCTGGCTAAACAGGTCTGAGAAGGGGCTGGAAAAAAATCTAGAACTGTTGAAGTAAAAAAATGACTAGGGGGGCTAACCTGAACTTCAGTTACTGAGCTGAAAACTGCCATTGGTTTGGCTACTGTCCATTAATGGAAAATAGTGTCTATTTCTGTGGTGAAAACCTTTATGCTGGAAATAGGGCTGCTGGGCCCTTACCTTCTGCTGGCTGTGGGGTTTGGGGGGCATTCTGAGTGGGCAGGGATGGCGTCTGCATGATGATGTCACTTCCGGAAGTGATGCCATCATGTTGGCAACACTGAGACGACACTCTACTTTTTGGGCAAAACTCTATGGTAAAAATGGCTACAAACCATAGAGTTGTGCCCAGAAAGTAGAGTGTCACCCCTGATGGTGCTGATGTGATGATGTAACTTTTGGAAGCAATGTCATTGTATTGCCAATGTAGCTGGGTGATGTCTTTTGGGGGGTGGGGTTTCTTCTGCCAGCCAGCTGGCCAGCGGCAGGCCACAGCCCACAAAAGCAGGAGATCCCCCAACCCTACCTGGAGACTGGCAAGCCTAATTGGAAAACAGAATGAAACGGAGTTCCTAGGGCTGAGCTGTTGGGTCCAGGCCAGTGTTCCCTCTAAGCTGAGTTAGTGTGAGCAAGCTCACAGAGTTTTTTTTTAGCTTCCAGCTCACACAGTTTTGTCTTAGCTCAGGAAGGATGGCTCCAGAGCAAACTAATTTATGCCATAGCCAAATCACTCACTTACAGCTTATACCTGGTGGAATACCTGCACTGGGAGGTAGACAGAGGGCAGAGTTGCCAGCTCCGGGTTAGGAAATACCTGGAGATTTTGGGGGTGGAGGCTGAGGAGGATAGGGTTTGGAGAGGGGAGGGACTTTAATGGAGTAGAATGCCATCGACTTTACCTTCCAAAGTGGCCATTTTCTCCAGGTGACTTGATCTCTGTTGCCTGGTGATCATTTGTAATAGCAGAAGATCTCCAACCACTACCTGGAGGCTGGCAACCCTAACAGAGATAGTATGACTGTTGATTCTCCTGGACCTCAGCAGATTTTGATACCATTAGTCATATCCTCCTGGACCACCTTTTCGGGCTGGGATTAGCAGGCAGCTTTCTGCTATGGTTCCAGTCCTACCTGGAAGGTAGTTTAAAAAGGATGTTGCTGGTGGACCAATGCTCAGCCCCTTAGTCTCTGACCTGTGGGGTACTTCAAGGTTCCATTTTGTCTCCTGTGCTTTTAAACATCTACATGAAACTTCTGGGTGAGGACATCTGGAGATTCAGACTGAGTTGTCACCAATACGTGGATAGCACTCTGCTCTGTCTCTCATTTGTGGCTGATCCTAGGGAGACAGTAGAAACCCTGAACCAGTGTTTGGAGGCATTTTGGAGTGGATATGGGTTAGTAAACTGAAGCTTAATCCTGACAAGACAGAAATGCTCCTGGTGAGTGGAAGGTTTTACCCATTCTGGATGGGGCAGTACTCTCCTTGAAGAAGCAGGTCTGTAGTCTGGGGGTGCTCTTGGATCCAGGCCTCCTGTTGGATGAGCAGGTGGCAGCTGTGGCCAGGAGCACCTCTCACCAGAAGGGTAATAGAGAATTAGGAAAATATTTGATTTTATTGTAATTTCAAAAACTGTAAATAAACATTACATTGTCAATTAAAAGTTAAAGTTGTGTTTCAGCAGTCCAAAGATCAACGGCTGAAGCCAAAGGTGTTTTGCAAGTTGAACCTAAAGAGCAGAAATTAACCACACACAGGAATGCAGTTATTTCCCATAAACTCAATTATGTGATTCTTATTAATAATTTGTTCTGAATGTCTGTGTTTCTAAGGTGGAGTTTCTAAGCAGTGTGCTAGGAAAGCAAGATGTATAAAATCCTAGGTGGCATAACTGTGAGTTTTCTTTGGGGTCATGGCTATGGGCACTGTTCTGAATTGTCTCAAAATGTAATTGTACTCACTTGTAGGATATGAGTTGGAAGTGAGAAGAAGAAGATTGCTACTACTCTGAACTCTGTACATTGCTCAGAAATTGAGTGCACAGAAACTGTTTTGTATTCTGCCCTGGCTCAGAGGCTTCAGCCATGCATTTACCAAAAAAAGGCATCTGTGATGCCATGATTTAGTAAATTTCAGTACTAAGTCACCCTTATTAATAAGGTAGAAACAAGACTCCTGTAAATGAATATCCAGGAAAACTTTTTAAATATTCCCCCACTGGCTTTTTCGCGTTGCCTTTCGTAGCGTCTAATTTGTGACCATTAGTTGTCCTATGCATGTGGTATGTATATTTGAAGATCTTAAAGTGGCTATTCTAAAAGTGAATTTCAAAAACAGGACACAGCAGGAGATCACTGAGATACCACTATAACCAACTCCCACCTTTTCCTAGGTTTGGCCCAGCCCAGGGGCATTGTTAGGGGGGTGCCCAGGCCCCCTTAAATTTCTGGGGAGCCCATCCCTAAATCCCCTGTGGTCCCACCTCCACATATAGTGGCAATAGAGGCCCCTCCCTATGATGTCACTGGGCCCCAGTTCTTTTAAGGACCTAGCATAGCAATGCCTCTGGCCCAGCCCCAGCACCCCCCAGGAAATTGGAAAGTCTATGCCCTTGCCTGTGAATAACTTCCAAAGTCTGTTCATACTTGCATCCTGCTCCTAAATATATCTACCCATTGGTAAGTTCCATTGCTTCTAGTGAGATTTACTTCTAAGTTCTTAATACTTCTCTGATACTGCAAGAAAAGCCTTTTGCCAGACTCCATCTTTCTTGTTGCTATAAAAAACCAAGAAGTCAATATAACTGGAAATTGCTTGGCCTTAAAACACTATGAATGAATTTATAAACAAAATCTTGGAAACAGCAGAAATGGATAAATTGACTTTAATTTTGAAAGACTGACCAGACTCTACATTTGAAAACACTTGGAAAAAATTCTACAACTGGTATGAAGAACACTTTAAGTAATTAATACAGAACTCAGAATTGCCAAGGGCATATATAGTATTAACATATTAAGCTTTGGTTTACATAAGCAGTGCTTATGTAAAACTGGGTACACATTGTAAATGTTTGTACGCTGCTGCTCCCTACAGGATGAAGTGCCAGCTGTAAGTCACCTTTTCTTTGTCACAATACTCTGGAAAATATTTTATTACTACAAAAACTGTCTTAGAAAAAGATCACAGGCTGCTTCTACAGACAAATTAAATATGTGGGCACAATCCAGTTGTAGGTAAGCACTTGTGAATCCGATTGATTTTGGTGGAAGAGAATGAGTGTCAAATGAGACTTAATGGGAGATATACATGCATTTTATTTACATGTCCTTTTGTTCAAGTAAAAGGAGAAGGTGGGGTAGTTCTGTTTTTTTACTCATCCCCTCCCCTTACTTCATGGCATCCCACTGCTTTAAACATTTTTGTCCCAACCTAGCGCAGTTCTGATATCGGACTGTGGCTTGGAGCCTAATGTTGTAAGCATCAGAACAATATGAGGAAAAGAGAAGAGTTGCTGCCTTCAATTTCTATTATTGTAGAACTGCTGCCATTCAGATGAGGTATGAATGTTAAACTAGGGCTGCCAGGCAACCTGCTATGGTGGGAGCCTCCCACCAGCAGTTCTCATTGCCTGTCACTGCTCCGAGTGGCAGTAGGAGAATTTTTGTTTAAATTGGCATAATCTGCACAGCGACATCACTCTTGGGCTTTACCACAGAGTTTCTCATGATTCCCAGAACTTTCCAGTGTCCCCAGAAGTGACATTGTGGTGCAGATGACATGCCCACCCATGTCCCTCCCATGAAGGTCCCTTGTTAGAACAATGGTCTGACTAAAAGGCAACATTGTGTGTTCATGTGTGTCCAAACCATTCATAGGTAGATAAAGGTAAAGGTTCCCCTTGCTTGAAAGCCAGTCAAGTCCGACTCTAAGGCTGTTTTTACATCTGACTTTCCCACTGGAATCATTCTAGGTCCAAAAAAACCTGCCCACACCTCTGTGCGGTGTGAAACCGTGCTGCTACTGAAATGTCCACATCTACTAATTGCCCTCCTGTGGTCAAGCTAGTATTCAACCGGCTTCATTCTGCTTTAAACAATTGCTGTTGATTAGTGCACTTAGACCCCCTGGAGTGAAATTTCACACCACTGTGAAATCAGCACAGGAAAAGACAGCAGTCAAACTACTTTAGAGGGGAGGTGTAAAATGACCCTAAGGGGCCTTGGCTATAAAGCTTCTTAATGTTGGAAGTGGAGGAGTATATGCTGTCTCCTGCCTCAGACTTCAGGAATGGCATCATAGATTTAGAGACATATGGAGAGGTCAGGACACACACTATTCTTGGGGACATGACTTCCTTCCTTCCTTCTTTCCCTCCCCCCCCCCCCCACACAGAAGGGGCATACTCTCCATCTTTGGCAGCACAGATGCAGGACATGCATTCTGCATCTGCATCCATCATAGCCATCCATCATCCATATCACCTATATTATCTAGAATGGAGTTCCCTAAATAAAGGACTCTTATTAGTTTGAAGCTGACAAAAGGCTCCTTGTGACTCTGTAACTTTACTGGCACCCACAGTACTAGGGCTGCCAAGTCAGCCCGGGGGGCGGGGGATCCCCCGCTACAGGGGTTCCCGATCCGCCGGCCAGCATTTGGCCGGCGGGGGGAACCCCGCCCCCGAAGTTGTCCAGCCAGGACGACTTCTCAAACGTAATGACATCATCACGTTGGGGGCGTTGCCAGAGCGTTGCCCTGGCAACGCCCCCAACGTGCTGACGTCACTTCTGGTGACGTCGCTGGGCGTGCGCGCCGAGGAAGCTTCCGGCAGACGAGGGACTCCCCCCCCCCGCCGGTGACTATTACACACTTGGCAACCCTACACAGTACTGAGAAGCTGCTGCTGCGTGTAAGCCTAGTACACTCTGTTACCTAATAGAGATTCCTGGCCATATCATAACAGTGAATCTGTCACTTAAGACAGACTTGAAAATAGCCATTTGTTTGGTTGGTTTTATGTTCTGGCCAAGGAACCGCACACGCGGTCGGCCAAACATGGGGCCAGGCAAAGCCATCGAGCTTCACTTCCAGAGACAATAGATCCCCCGGATCCTAAAAGGGACCAATGAGCGAGTCTGCACCCTGGGATAGACAAATAGGGTGCAGGGACACTGTAAATAGCGAACCACAGGTGTTGGGTGTGCACATGGGTGCGGTCGAGAACGGGGATAAAAAGCGGACCTGTGAGTTTGGTGGGAAGGTAACAGCGTTCCATGCTCTTTGGTGTCTAATCATGCTGGCCACATGACCACGGAGACATCTTCAGGCAGCGCTGGCTCATCGGCTTGGAAACGGAGATTAGCACTGCAACCCTAGAGTCGGATTCAACTGGTTTTCAAGAAAGGGAAACCTTTACCTTTTACCTGGCATTACATTTTATGGCACATATGGCCCGGCCTGACTAAGTAACATTTATGTCAGATCCAGCCCTTGTACCAAATGAGTTTGACACCCCATATCCTAGAAGGACAGCTCTGGAGAGAGGGAAAATTTCCCAGTGACTTAACTGCTCCACTGTACTTTACAAGGGACCTGCTTCTTTATGTGCATGAAATTTAATTATTTTTATTTTTAATTATTTTTAATTAATTAATTTATTATTATTATTTATTCCGCCCTCCCCGCCGTGCTAGGGGAGGCTAGGCTCAGGGCCGAAAAAAGCAAAAACCGCAAAAGATAGGATTTGTTTATGCAAAGCCAGCTGAAGGAAAGATAGATAGCCATTCAAAAGAACAATTGATAGCTTTTTTTAAAAATGAGAAAGATAACCTGATCTTTTCTGAATCTGAATTCAGTATAATCTAATTTGCTAATAAATTTCATGCTGCAGTTCCCCTCCCCCACAGGTGTTGTTTTTTTTAAAGCTTTGTCACTAAAGTCAGCAACAGAATGTTCCAGGGGACTAAAATGTCCCCCAACTGGTTGCTAACCATTGCCATTTTTAATGACAGATCTGTGTCCATTTGTTCTTGTTTGTGTTTCTGGCTGACTATGGAAGGAAAGGACAGTTGTTAAATTATTCTGGCTAGTCAGAAGCTGTTTTATTCAGGTAGGTTAATATACCTACATTTTAAAAAATCTACTGTGCAATGCTGCTGGTTTCATCAAGGTCCTGTAAAGAATCAGATGGGGATTGGAAAGTACTGGAGTCGGGAGGCGAGTTGTATGATGATCATAGCAAAGACTTTATTAGTGAATCAGCATGTTCAGGAGATGGTCAGATCAAGCATGCAGCCAGGGCTCCAGGGCCCTGCTTATATGCCGGCCGGAGCCACACCTCTGGCCGCACCCAAAATACCTTATAGGGGCTTAGCATATGCGCATAGTTCTGATAGGGCCTTAGGTCTTAAGTTGTAGTTCATAGGTCCCCCACGGAAGACCTAGGCTGGCTATTGGTGGCTGTTTTGGATCCGACTGTCTATTGTTCTACCTGGCTGAAGCTCAGGTAGAATCGGGCCATGTGCTCTGACCGCATGGCGGTCGCCATTTCGTGACTAGTACACAACAGGGATAAAAGACTGTGAAATCTCCCCAACCACATCCAACAGAGTTGCACATGCTTGTTGAGTGAAAGGATTAGATGTGTATTTCCCTGTTCCCCTGGCCCTAAACCTCAGTAGCCTATGGCTGTCACACAGTTGTACTGCAGCAGTTCCTTGGGCCCAGGTAAGGAGACATCTGTGTACCTAACACTGTACATTTCAGGAACATGGGGGGTATTTTTACTTCTCATTCTATGTGTTATTCCAGACCAGAAGGAATTGGGGACTACTGTATGGTTGCCAACACTGGGTTGGGAATAGGGTTGCCAAGTCCAGGTTGGAAAATACCTGGGGACTTTGGGGGTGGAGCCAGGAGAAGGTGGGGTTTGGGGAGGGGAGGGGCCTCAGCATAGTACAATGCCATAGAGTCTACCTTTTAAAGCAGCCATTTTCTCCAGGGGAGCTGATCTCTGTCAGCTGGAGATCAGTTGTAAAAGCGGGAGATCCCCAGGCCCCACCTTGAGGCTGGCAACCCTAGTTGGGAAACACCTGGAGGTTTGTGGGGCAGAGCCTGTGGAAGATGAAGTTTAGGAAGGGAGGGACCTCAGCAGGGTATAATGCCATGGAGTCCATCATCCAAAGCAGCCATTTTCTCCAGGGGAACTGATCTCTGTAGTCTGGATATCAGTTGTAATCTGTGAGATCTTCTTCAGGCCCTAGCAGGAGGTTGGCAACCCTAGGCATGCATCTCACAAACCTAGTTTCTATTCCAGAATCTACAAACTATTAACGCATCTTTGCAGATTTCTAAAGGGTGTGCTATTAAATGGAATCCCCCCTCCAGACTGTATTTACTTAAAATGGTTATATTAGGCTTGACAGGGCCCCCGGCTACCACCAGGGGATGTGGAGGTAGGGTTGCCAACTATAGGTTGGGAAACTCCTAGAGATTTGGGAGTAGAACCTGGGGAGGACAGGGAGCTCAGTGGGGTTCATAGAGTCCTCCCTCTGAAGCATCCATTTTCTCCAGGGGAACATATCTCTTTAGTTTGAAGATAAGACATAATTCTGGGGGATCCCTAGGTCCCACCTGGAGGCTGACATCCCTAGTTTATATCCTGCTCTCACAAAATTGTGAAAGCCCCGTAAAACTTACAGCGTGTTGGGATGGTAGGAAATAGGGATGTGTATCATGTGTTTCATGACACACATCCTTCAACATTCACAAGATATATACACGTACAGTTTGCAATATTATTATTTTTTTATCGTATGGCAGAGTTACAGAGAGGAAGCATATAATAATATAGAATGTGTAACCAAGTTGATACAATGGGTATGCAGACTGACTGGGCAATCCTTCTAAATACTAGTATCTAAATTTTCAATCCACTCAAATGCATCTGGGGAGAGTTCAGGGGAGAGTTCAAAGAGTTCCGTAACATCACCCTGGAAAATACAACACTCATATTCCTGTGACAGATGGAAAATAGTTTGGTGGTCTGCACCATGATCACATTTGGGTCCTGGTATTTTGTCCCATTTAAACAATAAGTCTGCACAACTACCAAAGCCTGTTTGTATTCTATTACCCATCTTCCATACTTTACATGGCAAGTCAAATCCTGCGGGCCTCGTTGGTTTTATCAGGTTATGGATATCGGGTGGAACTGATTGCATCCATGTTTGCAACCATTCATTCCCTAGATTGAAATGTTGTGATTGCAGTTTTTGCACAGATCTTATTGCAGGGTGTCGAGATCTTAGTCTGGATGGGCCCACGTCAGTCATGTCTTGTTGGTGGGCAACTGTGCAATGATCTGTGATCTTTCTATATTCATAAAAAAGAGCATCTTGTCTTCAGAGATGCAAGGGAACGATGTGGCACAACGTGGGTAGCCAATAGATTGGAGTCGGTTTAATACATCCACTGATGGTTCTCATTGTATTGAATTGGGGGCTGCTGGGCCACACTAAAGCATCATATTCTGCAGTACTATACACTAACCCCAAAACTGAGCATCTACATGTAGCAGAAGCACCCCACGTTTTACCACATAATTTTTGGAGAATGTTGTTTTGCATGTGCATTTTCACTGCTACATTGGTAAGATGGTGTTTATAGCTCAAGGTCCTGTCCAGGGTAATGCCAAGGTACTTAGGTGTATGGTTGTGTATGATGCCATTAAGGTTGACATTCAGTTCACAGTTGGCAAGATTGTTACTGAGATGGAAACAGGAGCATTCTGTTTTTCCTGGACTTGGGATAAGCTGCCATCATTAATGTTTTAATGATTTTATCTGGATGTGTTTTTATGGATACTGTACATCGCCCAGAGCCCGGCAATAGCAGGGACTGGGCGATTATGTCACTGATTCTGTTCCGGATTAGGCTCTCGAGGAGTTTGTAACAGGACCTCAGAAGGTAAATAGGTGTGTAACTTTCCGCCAGATGCTTTGGTTTTCCACGTTTCAGAATAGCAACATCTTTGCTTTCTTGAATTCCCCTGGGAGTCTTCCTGTTCTCATGATGTCAGTGAGAAACTTTGCAGGCCACTTCTTAGCAAATTTACTGCTGTTGACCAGTACTGCTCCTTCTGGATGCAGTCAAAGCCTGGTGCCTTTTCACTCTTGATGTCCATCAGTGCCTTGGAAGTCTCATCAGCACAGAAATCCCAACAAGCTCACAATCTTCACAGCAGTTGTTGATAAGCTGTTAGGGACTCTGTCAGGCCAGTTTCATTCATTCTTGCCAGTTTTCTTTTTTCCTTTTACTTCAACTGGCTCTTGATGCACTGAGCCCTTTGTGCCTAGTGGTGGAGAATGAGCCCTGAGCACTCTGGGATAGGGTTGGCAGGTCTTGCTTGAAAAATACCTGGGGACTTTGGGGGTGGAGCTGGGAGAGGGCGGAGTTTGGGGAGGGGAGGGCTCTCAGCATGGTACAAATGCCATAGAGTCCATAGAGTCCACCCTTCAAAGCAGCCATTTTCTCCGGAGGAGCTGATCTCTGTCAGATGGGGATCAGTTGTAAAAGCATGAGATCCCTAGGCCCCACCTGGAGGCTGGCAACCCTACTCTGGAGGTGAACAATGATCACGTTCTGTCTTCAAGACATTTTAAAAATCTTTTTTCCCTTTAAATTACAACTAACTTTTCCACATATTTAGGGAGCATACAGAAAGGTTGCCAACCTCAAGTTGGCGTCCTGGAGATCTCTCCGAATTAAAACGAATTTCCAGACGACAGAGATTAGGTCTCCCGGATACAATGGCTGATTTGGAGGGAGAACTCTATGGCATAATACCCATCTGAAATCCCTCCCCTCCCAAACGCCAACCTCCATAAATTTCACCCCAAAATGTCCGAGAATTTCCCAACCTGAAATTGGCATCCCTAGGCCAGAAACTTCTATTTTATTTGCAGGTTGTTGAGTTTCGTTGCAGCCCTGATAGATACAGGACCATTAAGCTCACTGTGGCAAGTCCTTCTTAATGTATACAATCTTAAATTCTGATACGTGTGTGTGATTAAAGCTACTCCGTGAAACGAATACTGTCCAGGCCTACCGATTCCCTGAATAGGCAGGGTGGGTGGAAACAATGACACGTCACTTCACTGAAGGACGCAGAGTCCTTTGCTTCAGCAAAAAAAAGACTACAACTCCCATCATACATCGCGCGATCCTAAAATGGAGTTTTTGCCAATGGGAATCGAGGGCGGTCACCAAAAATTGGGGCTGATTGAGTGGAGGCGGGGTTGAAGGGAGGACCACCGAGCGGAAGTCGGTTCTCCTGGTAGAGAGGCCGGCTGGGTCCGGTTCCGGGTGTCATTTACTTGGCGACGGAGGAGGAGGGGGAGGAAGGAAGGAAGATGGCGTCGGACTTGGAGACGGAGGTTCAGGGCTTTGAGAGGAGCTTGCTGGAATATTCGGCGGAGGAGACTGCCCTGGTGAGGCTCGTCTTTTCGTAAAGGACCGTGAACGTCGCTTGACGCAGAAGGGGGAATGGAGGGTCGGGGACAGTGAAAGCGGGGGTGAAAAAAAAGACGGCGGGTAGAGACGGGGCAGGGTCTCAGAGACGGGGGCTAAAGCGAAGGGCGGCGGTAGAGGAGTGGGGGGACGAACCGGGCCTGCTGGGAGGGAGGGAAGCAGGCAGGCGCGTAGGGAAAGTGCCATCGGGAGCCGGTCTGTTGCTAGGGGACGTCAAGGGAGATGCTCGGTGATGGGGGTTCCAACCAGAAGGGCATCAGGGGTTTGCCAGAGGGCCAGTGGGGGGCTGTGAGGCCGCAGGGACAGTGACAGAAGCAGACAAGAGGGAAGGCAATAAATACGTCCTGGCAAGGAATGGGGCCAAGGACGTTCGAGAGCTAAGGCTTGCCAAGCAAACAATTGAGAACTGTTGATTTAGGTTGCGTGTAGCTGGAGAAGAACTTGCCTTTCTGTTTCAGGAAAAGCTAGGTCACTGTTTGGTATAGTGCCAGAATCCTTTGTGAGTGTGACGGCGGTGTGTTCCTTGGGGGAAGGTGTTACCAGTGAGCTGTCTGAGCACTTCATCTGGTGAAGTAGGCTGTTGCACGCAAGAGGCCAAGCCACAATACAATAATGAGTCTCGAAGGGTCCTCTTCGTGTGTGCGTGCACGCGCGTGTGCTTTGTCCTTGTTGCAGAGGAGCACATCCATTGTTTTAGAACAAATGTGGAACTGTCAGGAAAGCGGTACAGTTTGCCTTGACAAGTTAACACAGTAGACGTAGACCAAAGGGCAAGAGGCACTTTAATTAAACATCTTTTGCAGTAGGGTTGATCACGTGCTGCCAGAACAGAGTGATAGCATACATCTTTTTGCTTTCTGGTTAATCCTCCGTCTAGTAGAAATTGATTCTAAGTTGTACAGTTTGTGTATTTGCAATTTTTTGGAGTTATAGTAAGGGACTTGGGTAACAGTCTTTATAACTAAATTATGATTTGCATTAAAGGCATTGTACATTTAAAATATACTGTCCTGGGATTCCCCCCTCCCACTTACTTGATGGCTTTGCACTTAATGTTTCAGTAGAAATGCCAGTCTCCATTTGACACACACACACACACCCCTAATTACAGGCCATAATTACTGGGTTATGTAAACATTGCTTTTTATACCATTGAATGTATGGTTCAGAAGTCTTGTGGCAGATTGCTCAAGTGTACCACTTTTGTCCTTTTGGGGAATATTTTGCCAGTTGCCTCTTAATCTGACCTCTGTGTTCTCTTTTAAAGTTATGAAGTTGGTTATCTCATTAGTGTTTGTTCTTGTGACCTGTTCTAGGAGGCAGGGTTTATTAGCAGTATGGAGTAGATCTTTTTTGCATGTAACTGTTCTTAACCCCCTGGCAGATCATCTCTTCCATGGAGACCAGTTGCTACTGCTAGATGCACCATTCAGGCAGTCATGTGACACAAGCATGGGGTGGTAAAAAATTTTCTGCATGATTCAAGAGTAAATAGATTTATAGGCTAACTATTTGTAAGTTTTATGGAGTATTTAAAATAAGTATCCTTTTTTGTTTTAAGATAAAGCTGGAAGTTGGAAGCTATATGCAGTGTTCTAACAAGATTCTCCTTCATATTGTCTGTTTTTATGTTTTGTATGTATTTTAACTTTTTAATATTGTTTTGATGATGTATATTTGGGCAGGGGTTGATTTTAATGGTTTTATCATGTAATTTTATCGTGTGTTTTAAATTGCAAGCCGCCTTGGTGGCCGTTGTTGGGCAGAAAGGTGTTATACAGAATTTGTTGATAATAGTAATAACAATAACAGTACTGATGTTGGTATTTATTTACATTATTTATAGTCCATCTTTCTCACTTGGACTCAAAGCAGATTGCCCAGAATGACTCCATACAATCAATAAGATGGGACATTCAATAAACAACGAGATAGGATTTGGGTTGTACTACCAGCTGGAAGTCTGAAAACAGAACTGAAGCCAGGCATAAGTGTTAACATGACACTTTAGATGATGCAAAATTACACAATAGGATCCAAGCTACAGCAAACTAGACACAGTAGTACAGACCCCAGTAATTTATTCAACACTACTCTATTGCCTGTGTAGAAAAGCCCTCCTGAATAATTCAGTTTTCCATAGTTTCAGAAAGCTAGGAGAGTGGGAGCCTTCCTGACCTCCTCAGGCAGGCCTTTCCGCAAGGTGGGACCACAACAGAGAAGGGATGTGTATGGGCAGTTGTTGATTATGGCTGTTTGCAGGTTGGCACTGGCAGGAGGCCTTGTTCAGATAAGTGAAGCTCTCATGGCAGAATATAGAGGGAGAGATGGTCTTGCAGATATGAGGGGCCAAGGTCATGAGGGGCTTTGTAAGTAATAGCCAGTACATTACATTGAGCTCAGTAACTGATCGGCAGCCAGTGGAGTACCTGTACAATGGGAGTAATATATGTGCTCCATCTAGCTCCAGATAATAGCTGAACTGTGGCATTCTGCACTAACTGGAGATTCCACTGGAGATTCCAAATAGATTTTAAGGGGACACCAATGTACAGTGCATTACAATACTTTAGTCTTAACATCAGCGTGGCATGTATCTAGGTGGCCAGATCATCCTTCTCAAGATACAGGTCCATTTTTTTGAGCTAGGTTGAGTTGGAAGAAAGCCTTTTTTGTGACTGCATTAACTTGCTTCTCCAGCAATACTGTACATCCCTGAGACTTTGAACTAAATTGGCAGGGGTCAGCTTAACCTAATTGAAAGTAGGGAGCATAATGTCCTCTAAGACCTCTGCCTTCCCAACCAGCATTACTTCTGTCTTCCCAACCAGCATTACTTCTGTATCTGGGGTTCCTGATTGTCCATATGCTTAGACTCTTGATGTGGGTGGTTTTGAAATGTGTAGTCATTTGCAGGCTGGGGCCTAACGGGTTTGAGACATTTCTTGAAAGTTAAATACAAGGTTTGATGTAGTTGGCAAACATATAAAACTTAGTCCTTTCTTCATATGTATAGCAATCCTGTTTTAGTAAGTGAAAAAGATAGCTTTGTTTGTTACAAAAAGGATTCAGTTTTATGAAAACATGATAATTTTTTCACTACATAGGAAAGAAAGACAATTGGAAATGACCAGCGTTCTTATAAGTACTGAGGTGAAAACAGTTGTCTTACAGTGATCTATCAGGCTGTTATATATCCATTGTGTATAATTTCTGAATACTATAGATATGCAAGTTAATGGACTACTGGTTAAATACTGAAAGACAAATTTACAAATGTGACTAAAATATATTCTTTTTTCACACGTTTAACATAGCAACAGTACAGATTTTAGCTATATAAAGTGCTTAGATTTAAAAACACATTCACAGGGAGTACTGGGTTGGTTCTCCAGGGGTCATTTCATAGAAAAAGAGGTGCAGGAGCTCATTAGCATAACTCATTAGCATAACTTATTTGCATTTGCCACACCCCTAACATCACCTGAAATGTGTCAGAAGGCAAGACCCACCGCTCAGGCTCTACCCCAAAAATCTCCAGGTATTTCCCAACTCAGAGCTGGCGAGCCTACCTGGAGAAAAACTGCTTCAAAAGCACAAAGAAAATAGGCATGGAGGGACAACACAGACAACAGCAAGAACAAGCAGCAGACCCCCATGCATCACCACAAGTGAGGGCTGCTGGGAGTGGGGTGCCCTATAGTTGGGAGGCTACTAATGAAAGGGCAGGGCTGCTGCCACTCACTCCTCAGACTCAGAGCTGGAGACCTGGGTGCACTGGACCTGCACTGGCAGCAGGGGAAATTATTGCCATGAGCCAGCACGCACCATAGAGGGAACTGGGCTCTGAAGTGAGCCTGTGATGCTCTAGCCCTGGGCTTGTTACTCCCGGAACGTCATTCCTGCTTGTTCCCCCTCGAAATGACCCCATCATAATGAACTGCAAGTAGAGCACAGCTCATGGGGTAGAACTTTCTTCCCTCCCCCTTCCTGCTGTAGTTCCCTGTGACCTAAAAGTCAGGGAACACTTGGGAATAATTTGGGATATTGCACAGATGCTGGAACATGATGAGGAAACTACAAAAATATCTATCCCCCCATACCACCTGCAAAAGAGGAACTGTCATCTGTTCATGATGGGGCTAGTTTGGATCCAGCTCATTATTCTGTAGCCTGTCCTTCTCCCGTGACATGTGTGATACCGTGAGGGAAGCTATGAGTGTCTGGCGTAGAATTCTTAGTACTTTGAAAAAGTCATCATTTCCAGGATCTTTGAGGAAAAGCCATGAGTTTTACTGGTATAAAATTAACATGTTTTAAGAAGCATTACACCTGTGTGCATGGTTTTGAGGCATATGAACAATACTAGTGTATGCATAACTTCCAGTTTTTCTGCTAGATTTTTTTCCAGCAATTTGATGCCATAAACCTCCAAATAATGTCTTAAATGTTTGCTTTTTTAATGTACTGTTCAGGATTTGGTGCACAAGTTCTCTTAAAGGAAACTTTGCATGATATCCCTTCCTTATCTTCATCTTTAAAAAGTAAATGGGAATGGAATAAAACTATTATGCATCTTTTAGTTTTTCTTTGAGTGACCTTTGCTCACTGCCAAATGGAAAAATCCCTAGTTTCCTACTGATCAAAGATAAATGAGTGCAAGATTTAGTAGATTAATTACCATAGCTTTGAGGTGTCAGAAAGTGAGTAGAAAAAGGAGACTTACTTCAGAAAAACTCTGCCAGAAAACTCTTCAGTATTGGCTAAATTAAAATAAAAGTTGATGTTTTGCACTGAGGCACAATAAAGTAAACATACACTCTGCAATTAAACTGTGTGAAGAAATGCATTTTCTTTGGAGGTTTGAAATGAGCAAAACCTCCACTCTGAGTTTTAAAAGTTTTCCCCCCCTTCTGGACAGAGAGCAAGACAGGAGGGTGAAGGCAGTCCAATTGCTTTCCAGCCTACCTTCATACAAATGCTAATAGCAGGAGAGGAAATGGGTGGGTCAAGCTCCCCCCCCTTCTTCTAACAGGGAACAGAGATTTGGAGGAATTAACTACTAGAGAGGCAACAGGAAAGAGAATTCTGGAGACTGCAGGAAAAGCTTCACTGACCTGGCCTGACCTGGTCAGTGGGTGGGGAAAAGAGAGGTGATAAAACTCAGGGGAATGAGGAGGAAGCTGTCTTTTCCTTGGGTGCTGGATCCATGAGAGCAGGCAGGTCTCTTAACTGAGAAGGCAGCCATTGACCATGTGCTCATCTGAATTGCTGAGAGCTGCAAGGCAGAGGAAACTCTGTAGAGATGTATAACATCCTAAGCTTCAGGAGCCGGTCCTATTTTAACATCTGGTAGGGCATGTATAGAGAGAGGAACAGCGGACTAGCATTATAACTGTTTCTTTTGGAATCCTTTGCTCAATCTGGTGCTGTGTTAAAAGTTTGCTTATGAACATTTTCTTTTTAATAAATACTTTATAATTTAAGATGCTGGCAGTGTTTCTCTGTACCACATAAATCTCCACCATCTCGAACACGCTGCTTTAAAAGGAGTGCCAGGGGGAAAAACAGGCAGTTGGCAAATGGCTATTCCTTCAAGGGCATACAAGATAGTAAACTGTCCCCGTGGTGACCAGGTGCTGGGCTGCGGGAGACACAGAGGCAAGGCCTCAGAACTTGGAAGGGATGCTGGGAGTCCTGATCCCTCCTGGCAGGCAATTCCTACAGAGGTCAGGTGATGGTGGCAAGTTACTGAGAGTGGCAAGTTACTGAAGGTGGCAAGTTACTGAGAGAGTGAGAAACGAAAACCTTGGAGGAAGGTGTGAAGGGTGGAACAGGGCCTGCAGGCCAGAGCAGGGCCATTCCACCACAAGCTGTATCATTTAAGTGACACTTCAGTTTCTTCTGCTGGTGAGATTGCTTGAAAAATTTCTGCTGCTTTTTTTTAAAAAAGAGATGCAGCTGACTTGGTTGAAGAGCCAGGCTTTACAGAATAAGGGGAGGGAAATGTATAATCAATTTTCTCAGTTCATTTGGTTAATTCTGAATAGATTCTCACAAACTGCTGGAAAACAAGTGTTTTTTTTTGTGGAAGATGCTGCTGGGATTCGATGATGGGCTCACTAGGTTTTCTCATTCCCGCAGAACTTGATCAAAGCTTGAAGCAAATACTTGCATACTATTCTGTTTTGTGGTGATGATAAGTAACTCCTTTGAGAAAGTAGCTGCTGGTCTTCACTTTCATTACCTGAATTCCCTTGTCCCGTCTCATGTCTTGTTACATGCTACCTCAGAACTGTGCACCACCCTTCAACTTTTCCTGTGATTGTGTGTACATACCACAAAAGCACCAAACAGGACAACTGGATTACTTGGGGCTATGCACACTGAAGTGTATACACTTATTCCTGGCAGGCCTTGAAAATCCACTTAGGCGTTCTTTATTTGTATACGAATGTAATTTTAAAAGAAAAGGGAATCTAAGAGATTTTAATGCTGTGTGTTTTGGGCATCTTTTAAAAACTCTGAAGTCATCCCTTCACCTTTGCTGAAACCTCATAGGGGTGCATGTGTGTGTGTTTCTTATTTGCAATTTTGAATGTGTCAGCTGAATTCTATTGAGGAAATTGTTCAAAGTCATAAAGGCTTTTGATGCTGTGGCTCTTGCCAGGGCAAGTCCATTGAGGACAGCACCGGGCATCTGGATCGAGGCGGCGGGGCGGTTTTGCTGCTGCTTGATCTGTTGGCAGCGTTCGACATGGTCGATCACCAGCTGCTGACTCGCCGTCTTGCCGACGTGGGGATACAGGGGCGGGCCTTGCAGTGGCTCGTCTCCTTTCTCCAAGGTCGGGGACAAAGGGTGGTTGTAGGGGAGCAGCAGTCCAGGAGACACCCACTTGAATGTGGTGTGCCTCAAGGGGCAGTGCTCTCCCCGATGCTATTTAACATCTGTATGCGCCCCCTTGCCCAGATTGCCCGGAGGTATGGGCTGGGATGTCATCAGTATACTGATGACACCCAGCTCTATCTGATGTTGGGCGGCCAGCCGGATTCGGACCTTGAAGATCTTAACCGGCATTGCACGCCGTGGCTGGGTGCCTCAGACTGAGCAGGCTGAAATTGAACACGGCGAAGATGGAGGTCCTGTGTCTGGGACGGGGTGGACCAGGGCGGGGGCTCCCACTCCTGAGCTTCGATGGGGCACCGTTGGTGCCTTCGTCGCGGGTAAAGAGTCTGGGAGTGCTCCTGGATCCCTCCTTGTCAATGGAGGCCCAGGTAGCAGCCACTGCCAAGTCAGCCTTTTACCATCTCCGGCTGGCACGGCAGTTGGTCCCCTACCTTGACCGTGCTGACCTAGCCACAGTGATCCATGCCACGGTCACCTCGAGACTGGACTACTGTAACGCCCTCTACATGGGGCTGCCCTTGGTGCAAACCCGGAGGCTGCAGCTAGTGCAGAATGCCGCGGCCAGGTTGGTGATGGGTCTCTCAAGATGGGACCATATCCAACCTGTGTTAGCGGAGTTGCACTGGCTGCCTATAGCATACCGAGTTCGCTTCAAGGTGCTGGTTCTTACCTTTAAAGCCCTATATGGCCAGGGTCCAACGTACCTGAGGGACCGCCTTTCTCCGCATATACCTCAGCAAGCACTGCGGTCGGGGTCATGTCATCGACTTCGAGTCCCGGGCCCCAAGGAAGCCAGGCTCACTAGGTCTAGGGCCAGAGCATTTTCAGTGGCGGCTCCAACCTGGTGGAATGAGCTCCCGGAAGAGACCAGGGCCCTGCGGGACCTAATGCATTTCCGCAGGGCCTGCAAGACGGAGCTCTTCTGCCAGGCTTTTGGTTAGGAGCCGCCGCTGACACTGTAACATTGGAAGATCATCTGCATGGAAACTGGCCCGAAGGCAGTCCAGGCCGATACCGCTGGTTGGAAGTTCCCCTATTTGACAGGATGCCATCTTGATGAGATCAGAAGCACTTTAAACTGGGACGATAGTTTAGGAATGTAGTTATGTTGTTGTACAACGGAGTTTTATTGTTGTTACTGTTTTTAACTTGTTTTTAAATTGTTATGATACGTATGGCTTCTTAGCCCTTGTTAGCCGCTCTGAGCCCGCTCGCGGGGAGAGCGGGGTATAAATACAAAAAATAAAATAAATAAATAAATAAATTCTTTTCAAACGGATTATTATGCATTTCTTCTCTGTGTTGGTGAGAGTTGTATCTGCCTTCTATAAGCTTTTTGAAAATAGCAATGTTGGAACAACAGCTTAAGTTCAGACAACTGCATAACTAGCTGTGCATAAAGAGCCACTCCTTTCTTTAAAATGCTGTGTAGGAAAATATGTTCACTACTGTCATATTTTTAAAAGATATGTGAAATACTTATGAAACATTTAATTTGGTATTAATGTATTTTTATTTTTATTTCTTTAAGAAATGGCTGAAAACTTCTAACCTTCCCAAAGAAATATACACGCATCTAGCCTGTTATGTTCCCAAAATTTACTGCAGGGGTCCTAACCCTGCCCCACAAAGAGAAGATATGCTTGCGCAACATGTTCTGTTAGGTCCAATGGAATGGTATCTATGTGGTGAAGATCCTACATTTGGGTTTCAGAAACTTGAACAATCAAATAAACCTTCACACCTTTGTGGCCGGGTTTTTAAAGTTGGAGAGCCTACATACTCTTGCAGGTAACTAGATTTCTCTTAAACTCTTAAATATTTCTCTCAGACTTTTAGGACCTTTAATGTAAAAATGATTTGAACTATATTGGATAGGTCTGTGGCTCAGTGATAGAGCACCAGCTTTGCCTGGTGAAGGTCCCAGTTTCAATCCCTGGCATCTCCAGTTAAAGGATCAAGTAGTAGGTGATGTGAAACACCTCTGGAACCTGGAGAGCTGCTGTCAAGAGTAAATGGTACTGTTATGGAGTTCAACTTCTGAGGGAAAATGTTACTTTTAAATGGAAACAAGAGTTTCTTTGTCTGTTCTAAAGCCATGCATTAACTGCTAAACCACAAAGCTGTATTGAGATGAGTGTTGTCTCTAACCATCAATCTTTGATAGGTAGTTGGTCCTCTGACTGAAGAGAGCTCAGAAGTTTGTTTATTCCAGGCATCAAGTGAAAACCTTGTATCCTATCCAAAAACCACTCTGTGTTATTTTTAAAGGTTATTTAAAATAAGTCTAATCACTGATCACTGTCTCATCACTCCTGAAATAAACAAAATAAAAAGGAATCATGATACAGAAAACACTAGCACATGTCTGTGAAATTAAAAATGAAAAGCATACATGTCATCCCTTATCCTGTCTATCTCAGGTTTAAAAAATAAAATTCCAATAAAATACACCACATTAGTGCTAAGGCTGTCCCCAGGCCTTCACATGAGTTCTTTAGGGATAATTCAGGTTTCATTTATTTTATCTGTCAAATGTATATTCTGCTCCCTCTCTCCCAAACGGGACTTGGGGCGGCTAACTGCATTTAAAATACACCAATAAAAACAATACAAAGATACAACTAATAATCTTTAAAATATAAAACAGTTAAAAATCTATCCCCATTAAAATCTATCCACTGTCAAGCAGGGTAGGATGTATGATGAAAACGCAACTGAAGTATATCAGCTGCCTCATGGATTACAGTCACCCAACGGCCGTCTGAAAAAGAGCAGCCTTCCATGCCCTGTGAAACCTAGGGAGGTCCCACAAGGCACGCACCTCTTTGGGCAGCTGGTTCCACAGGACAGGGGCACTACTGAGAAGGCCCTTGCCCTCGTTGACACAAGGTGGGCAGTTCATGGACCAGGGACCTTCAAGTAAATGCCAAGATGAAGATCGGAGAAGATGGTAGAATTCAGTCTTTGTCACAAAGGACACATGTTTGTCATGGAAAGCAAAGAATTGAGCCATACTCCCAAATTCCTGTCTTTAGGGATAGACATCTTGGGGAATTCTTTGGTATAGCCTGAATAGCTATACAGTGGAAATATTTCAGAAATACAAAGTTTCTCTGTACTTGAATGTATGTGCCTAAACATCAAGACTTAAGAAGAGCCCTGCTGGATCAGACCACTGGTCCTTCATGTCCAGAAACCTATCTCACACTGTAGCCAGAAAGTTACTGTGGAAGGACAGCAGCAAGGCATAACACCTGAGGCCTTCCCCAGTATCGGCTTATAGCACCAGTATTCTGAGGCTCACTGCCCCTGAATGTGGAGGTTCCCTTTAGTCACCATGGCTAGTAGCTACTAATGGATCTATGTTCCATAGATTTGTGTAATCCCATTTTAAAGCTGTCTGTGCCTGTGGCCATCACTACATCCTCTAGAAGAGAAGAAGAGAAGAGATTGGATTTATATCCCGCCCTTCACTCACTTAAGAGTCTCAGAGCAACTTACAAACTCCTTTCCGTTCCCCTTCCCACAACAGACACCCTGTGAGGTAGGTGGGGCTGAGAGAGCTCTTTCCCAAGCTGTCCTTGAGAGAACAGCTGGTACAAAGCTACGGCTTGCCCAAGGTCATCCAGCCAGGTGCAAGTGGAGGAGTGGGGAATCAAACCCGGTTCTCCTAGATTAGAGTCCACGCACTTAACCACTACACCAAACTGGCTCTCTAGAAATGAATTCCATGTTTAAATCATTCATTGTGTAAGAAAGTATTTACTTTTGTACTTTTTCCAGTTCCTTAATGTTCTTTTTGAGATACAGTGACCAGAACTATACACAGTATTACATATGAGGACACACCATAGATCTATACAGGGGCATTATAATATCATTCGTTTCTCAGTCCTTTTCCTAATAATCCCTAACATAGAGTTGCCCTTTTTACCCCTGCAGCACACTGCATTGATACTTTCAATGAGCTATCTACTATGGCCCCAAGATCTTTTCCCTCTCAGTCTCAGCAAGTTCAGACCCTATTAGCTTATGCTGGAAGTTAGCTTTTTTTCCCTAATGTATATCAATTTACACTTACCAACACTAAACTTCATTTGTCACATTGTTGCCCAGTCACCCAATTTGTGGAAATCCTCCTGGAGCTCTTCACAGTCAGCCTTGGTTTTCACCATAATTTTGTATCATCTGCAGCCTTGGCCACTACACTGCTCACCCTGAGATCCAGATTATTTGTGAACACATTAAATAATCCTGACCCCCAATATTGATCCTTGTGGAAACCCACTGCTTACTTCCCTTCATTGCAAGAACTGTTCATTTATTCCTACTCTTTGCTTCCCGTTTAACCAGTTTTTAATCCATAAGAGGACCTGTCTTCTTATCCCAGGACTCCTAAACTTATTCAGGAATCTGTGGTGAGGAACCTGTTGTTTACTTTCTCAAATAACTTCAAAAAGTTGGATCCAAAAGACAGGTCTTCAACCAACTATGCATGTGGAGCTTCCAGCATGTTAACCAGTTCAGGAAGACTACTTATTCCCTTGATCACAAAGGATTTTCTGATTTGTTCTAGTTCTATTATTGGTAGCTTATAAACATTAGTTTCAAGTCAGGTCCGCATGTGGAAGCTTGACTTAAACATACATGAAGTCGTGTTATACTGAAACAGACCTTTGGTCCATCAAAGTCTGTATTGTCTACTTAGACTGGCAGCAGTTCTCCAGGGTCTCAGGCAGATGTCTTTCACATCACCTATTATATGATCCTTTTAAACTGGAGATGCAGGGGATTGAAATGGTGGCCTTCTGCATGCAAAACATGCTCTTCCCCTGAGCTACAGCCTCCTCCACCAACCACTGATTTCCCCTAACCACTGACTTCTCACTCAGTGGCTATGGAATGGGCTTCAGGAGGTTTGTTAGTCACATTTTGTGTGCTGGATTTTTGACGAATGTAAGCTTTGTCTTAAACAGTTGATTGCTGAGTTTATATGTTAATTTGTACTTCTCTTCCCCCCCTCAGAGATTGTGCAGTTGACCCAACATGTGTGTTATGCATGGAGTGTTTTCTGGGAAGCATCCATAGAGAGCATCGTTACAGGGTTAGTAAAATGACTAAAATATGTATTTGTATATGTATTTCAGTATTTTAGTGACATCTTGTGTTTCAGTATCCACTTTATTTTTTTGGTCAAATCAAACAGTAGTGGATTTTACCACAGACTTATCCTTTCATCTTTTCCTTTCCTTCCACTCTGTCAGTAGAATGCAGTGGCAAGCAGGGGATGCTCCCACTTGTCTAGGCAGTCCTGGGTGTTTACACGCACAGTATTACTTTGATCAAAATTAAATGCTGGAATTTTATGAACTAGGAGTTTTACTTTGCAGCTCATAAACTTAAATGAAGTAGCATAGGTACCATTTTTAGATTGAATATAATAGTACACAATAACAACATATTTGCTGGTTAAGACACCATCTGCCTTATTCTCATATTTAGCACTGTAAAGTCACTTACCACTATAATTTAAGTATGAAAACTATCTTTAGATTCATCAGGTATTTCTAGTAGAGCCTTTATAAGTGAACAAATGGTGTGCTAAAAGCTGAAAATATCCAATAAATGTTTACTTAATAATATAGTTTAGTGTAACTAGAAGTCAAAACACCACTTGTTCAGTACTTCCTTTAATCTGACTTAAACTTAGAACTGGTATAGGTGACTGACAGCGCATTCCTAAGCAAAGTTACACTCTTTACAGTTAGTGGACTTAGAAAGGTGTAACTCTACTTAGGTTTGCATTATAAATTGAAGATTTTTTAATATAAACCATTGTAATATAGAATTTCCTTAGGTTACTCAGACACAGTTGTCTGACTCTGAGATATTTTGCTCTGGGAGACGGCTCTATCACCACCTTCTGTAGGTGTTGCAGCAGAAGCTTGAGCTGGAACAGTTTCTGTGGCATTTTATATGAAGTAAGATAGATGATTGCATCCTGCTTGCCTCCTAAAAGCAAGGAAATATTTTTTTTTGTCTCAGCTCTTAACACTGAAGGTATAAATGCTCAACAATGAACCACCCCCTTTCGGCTGTTTCATAAGGCCTATTGATGACTTGATTTGACACTAGAAGTAGGGCCAGGATTCAGGGGCTCCTTTGTGCTCATGGTATGAGCCCTAGATTCAAATTTAGTAGTTTTTTCTGAACAGAGTAAATTTGTTATTTTTGAAGCATGATACACTGCTTGCTTTAGTTAATGTACATGTCATACATAAAGAATCGAACAGAACAAAGTTTGAGTCCAGTGGCACCTTTAAGACCAAAAAAGTTTAATTCTGGGTATAAGCATTCGTGTGCATGCACATTTCTTCAGATACACGGAAACAAGACTTCCCCAATGGCTACCCACCTGAATCTGTAAAGAACTGAAACATTCTATGTACTTCTAAAATACCTTACAGATGTTTTTTCAAGTCTTAAAGTGGCTAACAGCCTTTGAGAAATTTTATTAGGATTCTGTCTTCTCAGTTGCTCAATTTTTTATTCAACAAGCAGACTTTTTCTGTTTATTCTTTTGAATAATACTTCAGATGACAACATCTGGTGGAGGAGGTTTTTGTGACTGTGGTGATACTGAAGCTTGGAAAGAAGGTCCTTATTGCCAGAAGCATGAACATACTTCGGAGACCACAGAAGAAGAGGTAACAATACACAGTCTTTCAGAATCTTGATATGATGCTGCTGAGCAGGAAAAGGGAGTAAAGCTCAGACATTATACTCGGTCTGCCAAGTTGTAGGCCTATCCAGGGCTATTTTGGGGCAGGAACGCACAGGAACGGAGTTCTGGCTGGCTTCTGAGTTGGCCACACCTACAGCCTCCCCCCCTTGGGTTCCCCAGGTGCTTCACAAGCCCTGGGGCGCCTGGGGAAGCCAAGCCAATCCAGGGAGGGAAGGCAGCTTAAACTGCCTCCCCTCCTTGGGTTCCCCAGGTGCCCCACTGATCCAGAAACTACCAGAAACAGAGCCAGTTTGGTGCAGTGGTTAAGTGCGCGGACTCTAATCTGGGAGAACCGGGTTTGATCCCCACTCCTCCACTTGCACCTGGCTGGATGACCTTGGACAAGCCATAGCTCTGTACCAGCTGTTCCCTCAAGGACAGCTTGGGAAAGAGTTCTCTCAGCCCCACCTACCTCACAGGGTGTCTGTTGTGGGGAGGGGAGGGGAAAGGAGTTTGTAAGCCGCTCTGAGACTCCCTTGGGGAGTGGAGGGCGGGGTATAAATCCAATCTCTTCTTCTCTTCTTCTTCTTCTTCTTTCTCTCAGGTTCCCCATGCACTCTACAAGCCACGTGGCACCTGGGGAAGACAATTGTGGGAGGGAGCTGCGCTGTCAGGGGTGTGGCCTGATATACTGATGAGTTTCTGCTGTTGGGTGTGGCCTATTACCAGTCTGTTGGGTGTGGCCTATTACCAGAGTGGGTTAGGTGCGCGGACTCTAATCTGGGAGAACCGGGTTTGATTCCCCACGCCTCCACTTGCACTTGGCTGGATGACCTTGGGCAAGCCATAGTTCTGTACCATCTGTTCTCTCAAGGACAGCTTGGAAAGAGCTCTCTCGGCCCCACCTACCTCACAGGGTGTCTGTTGTGGGGAGGGGAAGGGAAAGGAGTTTGTAAGCCGCTCTGAGACTCCAAGTGAGTGAAGGGCGGGGTATAAACCCACTCTTCTTCTTCTTCTCTATTATGCTAATGAGTTCCTGCTGGGCTTTTTCTACAAAAAAAGCCCTGGGCCTACCTGTGCCACATAATATCACTTCATACTGTTTGGGCAAAACTTCCTGCCGAAGTGAGTAGGACTATCTCAAGACCGCTAATTCAGTGAACTGTGTTTTATTTTTGGATTTGGCTCATCATTTTGGGAGCTTTAATGGAGGGGTGACTAAAATTATCATAAGCCTCACCTAGAGTATAAGCCCCTAGAGTATTATGTGCAATTATTTCAATAGTAGTGTTTTATTTTTTTATTAAATTGTAATGCTGCCTCTCCAGGAACCTGTCTGAAGTAGCCTACAAAATAAAAATACAAACAAAATATTAAAAGGTAGTAAAATCTACCATTAAAAAGGCTAGCCCCGCCTAAAAGCAGACTGTTGACAGCTTAAAACATCACTTTCCAGACTTAAAATAGTATTTAAGAAATCAGCCCCTGTAATTAAAAGAATATGCTCTTTTTCTGTCTCCTGTACTAGGGAAAAGTTATAAAAAAATGCTGAGTAATTCTTGTTCTGTCTTATTTTAGGACCCTCTTGTTCACTTGTCAGAAGATATGATAGCAAGAGTTTATAATATTTTTGCTATCATGTTTCAATATGCTGTGGATATACTAACATGGGAAAAAGAAAATGAGCTGCCACCAGGTTTAGAGACTGTGTAAGTAAAATTGTTATGTTTGAGCTTTCAAGACTGGCACAAATGTTCATATTCAAGGTATTAATTGCATCCTAATTCATACCCTGGGACTTCTGGAACTCTGCGCTGGGCCTGACAGTGGCGCAGGCCAGGAGCTGTGCTGGGCCTGGTGGTGGTGCAGCCTGTGGTGAGCTTGGGGGCCGTGCTGGGCCTGGCAGTGGCTGCCAAACAACTCAGGGCTCCATTTTAGACCTGGCGGCAACTGCTGGAAAGCCCGAGGGCCACGCTGAGCTCAGCAATAGAGTGGGAAGGAGATGGGATTTCCCCTCACCTCGAGTCTTGCATGCCCCCTCTTGTACCATATAGTTTTGAACAGGTCTATCATTATTATTAACATTTCTGGATTTTCAAGGCATGGTTTGAAGTTCTCAGTAATTTAAATTTGTACAATATATACCATACACTGTTTTTGTTAAAATTGCAACATGGTCAGCTAACAACTACCATCTGAAAAGTTATCTCTGATGATCCTGATTAATTATAACCAGGGCTATTTGGGGGCAGGAATGCCCAGGAACGGAGTTCCGGCTGGCTCCTGAGTTGGCCACACCCAGCAGGAACTCATTAGCATAATAGGCCACACCCAACAGCAGAAACTCATTAGGATTGGCTACATTAGGGGTATGTGGCCCAACATGCAAATTAATTCCTGCTACAAAAAAAGTCCTGGGTTTTGACAACAAACAAGGTAAACAGAATAAGAAGCAAAAAGTGGGTGTGGCTGGATGACCACTCTTCTGGTAACATGGGGGTGTGACCTAATATGCTAATAAGATGTGCGTCAGTGGTGTGGCCTAATATGCTAATGAGTTTCTGCTGTTGGGTGTGGCCTATTATGCTAACGAGTTCCTGCTGGGCTTTTTATACAAAAAAAGCCCTAATTATAACAGGTGTAAAAAAAATTACATCTTGATAGATGTGAATAATTTAAATATATGTAGTTATGTTTTGCTTTTAGTTTTTATAAAAGACACAGTAATGAATCTAAATCATTTATTTTCCTTTTTTCTTTTTTAGAATGTTCAGTGCTTTGACTAGGCATGTTGTAATTTGAACAAAAATGTTGTATGGTGTGTATTGTACAAATTTAAAACACTGAGGAAGGCCTCATAGCCTAAATGCATTTGGTGTACATGTATTAACAACTGTACCTGGTCATAGGAAAGTTGCTTTTAAGTGTGTGGCATCGCCATGTACATAAGTGTGATTTTACTAAAAAGTTTTTTTACACTAGGGGAAGGTACCTATATAAGTAACCAGAGTTAATGGGTTGTGTTTTGTAGTTTTTAATATTTACATTTTGATTAAAGATTTTGTGGATAAATATAATTTTAGCCCTTTGGAACTGGCCTTGATATTTCAGTATACAAGGTTTTCAACCTTTGGTTACATGGTTTGTTCCAGGTTGAACTTTTTTTCACCCTCCTCCCTTTCTTGCTCATTTTCAGTCCTGGTTTCAGCACATTTGTGCTTTCTTCCACCTTCCATGTAGAGATGCAGCTGCTATCCTGGCCTGTACTGAAGTGCCAAACCAAGGAAGCTTTGAAGCATTGCCAGCTTCTTTGCCATTGGCTGGTGGCTCTGCCTCCTCAAATTATGGACTGTACTTGAGCATAGTTTTCACCTAGCAGACTTGGAGCAGAAGTTTCTGCTAGCGAGAGGCACTGAAAGGCAAGAGAGTTTTTGACACCTCATGACTATAGAGGAGTCTTGCAAGAAGAGTGTGAAGCAGAGGTAGCAAACAAATCAAGATTAAGCCATAATTCCACATTCATATATAGTACGAAACCATAGTTAAGCCACTTCATATGCTGGTTCGAGGTACGTAAATGAACCATGGTTAGTGGAGTGCCCTGCTCCATTAGGTCATGGTTCCATATTTGTTTCTTTCTTTATTTATTATTTGCATTTATATCCCGCCTATCCCTCGGGCGGGCTCAGGGCAGGTAACATCATTTGAATAAATACAATTTCAGTTTAAAACATTAAACATTAAAACACGATAAAACATAAAAATGAAAACAATGGGTACAGCTTGAAACAGCATCAGTTGGCTATAAAGTTCTGTCCTTATAAAGGCCAGTTGTCGGTGGTCAGTTGACAGGTTACATTTGAACCAAGCTGGAGACTTAAAGCCACCCCATGCTTCTAATCCAAATTCCAAATCTGTGATCATGCAAAGATTTTCAGTAATAAGCATGAATTCTGGAACTGAATGGGCATTCTAAAGCACCTTGTCTTATTATAAACATACAGCTTCAGAATAAAGAGGGTTTTAAATGACATCTGATAAATCAGGGTTTATGGTTGTAAACTATAAAAAAGCCAATACAAATAGTGATGCAATTCAGAGAGTTTTTAGTGCCTGTGCATTATAGTTTCAGGTGGGTAGCCATGTTGGTCAGAAGCGATAGTGTAAGGTTGTCAAACATTCATGAGAGATCTCCAGATTTTTATTGGCCACTTTGCCGTGTTGCTTTATAAAGAATCTTGTCAAACTACTCTTCTGGAGCCTCTCTAAGTCAAGTGATGCCAAAGAAGATTCCTTGATTCATCTAAATTGTTATGAATACTAAATTCAGGTATTGTCTTTACAGTGAGAAGAGTGATACTTACTACTGCATGCTTTTTAATGATGAAGTTCATACATATGAACAAGTTATTTACACTCTTCAAAAAGCTGTCAATTGTACTCAGAAGGAGGCCATTGCTTTTGCCACAACTGTGGACCGAGATGTAAGTAATTTCTTCAAACTCTTGTTGAAGTGATGAGTAAAATTACTATGTCTGGTGAGTTTAAAATATTCAGTCTTTTCAGTGGACTGATTAAAGGAATCGAGATGGCTGGGCAGTTATTAAAGCAACACTCCCAATATAGTTCAGAGCTTGATTGCTCTTGTTGAAATTGGCCCTCTTTTTCAAGAGCAGGCTCTTTTATACACAGTTTTGCTCCTCCTTTGAAAAGCATGCTGTGAAAGTTGGAACATTCTGCTAATTGGATGCCTTCCCAGGCTGACATTCTTTGGCAGTAAGTTGCAAGCCATAATCACCGTGACAAGTAATTGCGTGCATCTCTGAGCAGTGCTCTTTTGAAGCACACCGCTCTTCTTAACGTTGTACACCCAGAAGTGTTTTTCAGTTCCTCCCTTGCAGTGGACCATAGGACCAAGCCTCCATTATTAGGACACTGTTTTTAAAAGCGACATGATTTTTCTGAGGCTGAAAGTAAATGTTACATAGATCACATTGCTACTGCGAAAAGCTGAGAGAGCACCTATAGACTGAAAGAAAGAGAACATCTCAAATATGCCTGAGAATCAGTTTATTAGGCAGTTTATCAGTTTATTAAAAGACTTCATCAGAGGCAATTTAACTAGCTTTTTTAGGAACTGCATATAATCTGATAAAATCAGCTGTCAATTGTTTAACTCTAGCTGGATTGTGCTATGAGATTCTGGAATGACTTGTTAATAAAGTACTGTTTCAGTCCAATAATTCCTACACTTTCTACTCCTATGCACATATGCCCTGCCATTCCTGATGCTACTCCTATGCACATATGCCCTGTTAGTTTTAACCATAACATTACAGTTGCATCAGTGCTAACTCTAGCCATGGTTAAGTTTTAGCTAGGGTTTGTTTAGAAACAGGATTCATGCTAACATTACAAGAGATGTGATACTATCATGGTTCATGTGGTGAAGTCACTGAGTGACCAGGAGATAGGATTTTCCAAAACTCCCTACATTTTCTACTCCTGTGCACATATGCACTGCCATTCCATTGTCAGTGTTAACCATAACATAAGAGTTGCATCAGTGCTAACTCTAGCCATGATTAACTTTTAGCTACGGTGTGTTTAGAAACAAGATTCATTCTAACGTTAGTGTAGATGTGATACTAAATCATGGTTCATGTGGAGAAGTCACTGAGTGACCAGGAGGTGGGATTTTCTTGGGGGGAGGCTACAATCTTGTTCCCAATCTGAAATAGAATATTATTTTTATACCAGTTCTTAGTGTACTGTTAGCAGAAATCAAGGTTGATAGTTACTTTGGGCTGCGGTCACATGTGCCAGTTGGAGTGGAGGGGAAGCAAGGCTATTTCCTCCAGAGGAATTTGACACGCAGTTGCGAGATCACATATCCCTTTGAAGCTGCGGGCTCAGCCCATCACTGTGTGATCAGATGCAACTGTGGGTGAGTCATTTTTTTGGGTTTTGCTGTTTATTTCCCTCCGCACTGAGGGCCCCCTATGGAGTATGCGATGATGTGCATATTGCAAGGGGATGGGAAACGGCACCAAGTCGGGATGGCATGATCAGACCAACCTGATGGCATGAGAGCATGCTTGAGCAATCAAACAGGGGGAAGTCCGTCCATGGCCCATCGTATCCAGTTAACACCGGACTTTCCCCTGTGTCTTTTAACTCTGCTTCTGTGGCAGAGCAGCATGGGCTGCTGACGACTGTGGGATGCTTCCCAGATGTTGCTGTCTGATTGTGCCCTTTAGATCCATCAGGCATTTGCAGCTATCATCGCAAGCCTTAGAGTAGTATGACATTGTCTCATTCAAAAATGGGCAGTATAAATGCTGAAACTGTTACTTACTTTTCAGTGTAGTATTAAAATGTAGTGTTTAAAATTTGTAACACTTTTATTGACCTTAAATATATTTAACAGGGACGCAGGTCAGTTCGCTATGGTGACTTTCAGTACTGTGATCAAGCCAAATCAGTGATAGTGGTAAGTAACACAGCTTCATTTTCCTTCACCAAGTGGCGTAAATTGTAACTTCAGCTTTCTCCCCATATCTTTCTAAACTAGGAATGTACTACCTTTTCAAAAATTGTATGTTGAAATATTAAGGATATATATTTTTGGGGTGAGTGACTTGTACCAAAGCCTGATGGTTTATCCATTTTTCTGAATTACATCCCTTTAATTTCAGCTGGGGGGAGAGAACATGTGCTCAGCTTTTTGGTTGAAATCTTTAGGATGTAAAAGGTGTAAGCTGTGCTCAGTTTTGGAATAAATCACACTGAAGTAACCAAGGCATATTTTCAAGTAAACATGGATGGGATAAGGCTGCCAAGTGTTTAACTGGATTGTGCCATGAGACTCTGGGCTGGCTTGTTAATAAAGTTCTGCTTCAGTCCAATACATGTGATGCATTTGGGGAAGCAGACTGCAGCATATGCATCCCCTGTTGCATCAGGAATTGCAGAAGTGTGTTGCTCATATGTATATGTCTAGTCCTTTCTCAGAGCTACATGCACAGTTTGCCTCTGGATTGGAAATTGATTGCACTGGGGTTTATATTTGCTTGCAGCTGTTGGTTTTAACAGTATGGTGATAGGGATTCCTGTCAGGGAAAAAGCTTTGGATTCAGAGCTTCTTTTCTCATAAACAAGTCACGTGTTGTCAGTGCTGTCTGTCTAAAGAAGCATTAATCCATTATTAAAGGTAGAATTAGAAGGCACATTGATGAACAAAAGCTATTGAGGAAGAATCAGCATGGATTCTGTAAGGGAAGATCTTGTCTCACTAACCTTTTAGAGTTCTTTGAGGGGGTGAACAAGCATGTGGAGAAGGGTGATCCACTAGATGTTGTTTACCTAGACTTCCAGAAAGCTTTCGATAAAGTTCCTTATCAAAGGTTCCTAAGTAATCTCAGCAGTCATGGGACAAGAAGACAAGTTCTCTTGTGGATTAAAAACAGGTTAATTAATAGGAAACATAGAGTGAGTATAAATGGGCAGTTTTCATATTGGAAGGTGGTAAGCAGTAGGGTACTACAGGGCTCAGTTCTAGGTCTGGTCCTTTTTAATTTGTTTATTAATGATTTGGGGTTGGAAGTAAGTAATGAAGTGGCTAAGTCTGCAGATGACACGAAGTTGTTCAGGGTAGTGAGAATCAGGGAGGACTGTGAAGCACTCCAGAGGGATCTGTCGAGGCTGGAAGAGTGGGTATCACATGGAAAATGAGGTTCAATGTAAGTGCAAAGTAATGTACATCGGAGCCAAAAATCCAGACTATAAATGCACATTGATGGGGGTTCAAACTGGTGGTAACTGACTAAGAGTGATCCTGGAGTCACAGTAGATAACTCACTGAAGATGTTGACTCAGTGTGCGACTGCAATAAAAAAGGGAAATGCTGTGCTGGGGATAATTAGGAAGGGGATTGAAAACAAATCAGCCACTATCATGGAATAGATAAGGTAGAGAAAGAAGTACTTTTTCCCCTTCTCACAATACAAGAACTCATGGGCACCCAATGAAATTAATGTACAGTAAGCTTAGAACAGATAAAAAGAAGTCATTCTTCACCATAAGAGTAATTAACATGTGGAATTCACTGCCGCAAGAAGTGGTGGTAGCTACAGGCATATACAGCTTCAAGAGGGGATTGGATGAGTGGCTATTAGCCACGAAGTATAGATGCAACACTGTGTCTGAGGCAGTGATACTCTGTCTTCTTGGTGCTTGGGGGGCAACAGTGGGAGGGCTTCTGGAGTTCTGTCCCCACTGGTGGACCTCCTGATGGCACCTAGGTTTTGGCTACTGTGTGACACAGGGTGTTGGACTGGATGGGCCATTGGCCTGATCCAACATGGCTTCTCTTATGTTCTTAAGCAGATACTGATGTGTAGCAGTGTGCTGGTAGTCTTGTGCTGCAGAGCAAAAATAGTACTAGAAATTTGACTCTCTGTGTAATGGTAGACTAATTTCATTTGTTTCTGAAGTGGTTTTCTATTAATGTTTTAAACAGATATCCAGTTTTATACATTGTTGTGTGAAAAAGTTGAAGGGATTCATTGGGGAAATTTGCTGTTTAAGAACCCAGAAAATCAGGTTGCTATGATTGTTTTTTAAATGTATGCTTTAAACAAACTGCTCTGAAAAGTGCTGTCTGATTTGATAAAATCTATTAATGTTTTCCCCCTCCCCTTTTTTAAAGAGAAATACCAGTCGCCAGACTAAGCCACTGAAGGTTCAAGTCATGCATTCATCTATTGTCGCCCATCAAAGCTTTGGTTTGAAGCTTCTAACTTGGCTGGTCAATATTATTGGATATTCAGGTACTGAAATTTAACACATTTGTGAAGTGGGCAACTTATATTATTGAAGGCTAAAATAGATGACCTGTTTGGGACAGAATGGTAGGCCAAGGCCACTTTGGCACTGTCACTTTTGTCACTTACTTTTCCTTATTGCTTTGGGGTCCCCCCCTCTTTTTCCACACGTGTTTTGCTCCCTCTGGGTCTACTAGAGAAAGCAAAACACATTGGGGGGAAAAACCCTGAATCAGTAGGGACAAACGAGTGACAAAAAATGTGAAAGTAGCATATGAGACACAACAGTACTTTTTCTTCCTCAATATAGTGAAAATGTGTATAGCTTTGGCACTTGTTCTTGTGAATATGATATAAATAGTTCCCCCAAGGAAGCATAGTATCTTTGGATATAATGATCCTCTAATACATCCAGAAGCTTGGAGTCCTAGGTCCTTGTCTTTATTATTTTGAGTGATGTGGTTGTTATGTTACAGTAAGCCCACTGTACAGAACAACACTAATTTGATTGGCCAGTCAAAATTGGACCAATTAATCTATATATCTAATAGCCAAGATGCCCCCTCTGTGCAGTTATCTAAGTCCGCACATCGGGGGCAAAGAAATTTTCCTGCACACTTGGGGCACTCCCCAGATGTGCAGAAAAATCTGAAAATCTGAAAAAACATTCCCCCTAAAAAGTAAAAGAACATTCACTGTGCATGCGCAGAGAATGCACTTGGAACTCTGCCTTGCTGCCGTTGCAGGGGGGGGGAGGCTTGGCGGGCCCAGCGGCTGGGAGCCACACAGGCCTTGCTGCCAGTGCTGAGGAGGAAGGCTTGGCAGGCCGGGCAGCTGGGAGCTGCCCAGGCCTTATCGCTGGTGCTGGGGGGGGGGGGGGCAGGAGAAGGCTTGGTGGGCTCAGCAGCTGGGAGCCATGCAGGCCTTGCCATTGGTGCGGGGGGGGGGGGGAGATGGTTTGGCGGGTCTGCTTGCTTGGTTCACTTGCGGCCACTTCCTCCTCAGTGCTGAGCTCCTCCTGCTTCTGCAGGCTGGGAGCCATGGGGAATGCTCCCCCCTGCAAGTATCATGAGTCCAGCTTCTTGTACTTTCTATTTTAGGTTTCTGCGTGTTGGTTTCTGACCTCGAAGGTGCTTGAGTTCCAAATTGGTTGAACTGGTGGAATATTTTCATTTAAAGCTGGACATGGAATAGTCAGTCCTGTTAATTTTTAGATCTATCCATTGAACATTGTTCTTATGCATTGGTTAGAGCTGGTATTGGAGGACTAGCTCTTTGGTAGTTTTGGTCTTTTGTTGGGTTGGGCACAATCTTCACTGGGAGCTCATCTTGTCTATTTTAAAACAGTTGTATAGGCTGTTAGTTCATTTCAGAGTTCAGTTCAAGGTGTCCAGTATGCCAGTTACAGTCCCTACTAATGATTGCTTGCTTGGCATCTGTCAGAACCTATTCCTTTTCAGTAGTGGTTCCCACCTTGTCCCACAAATGCCCAGAGCTGGTGAGGGATGTGCTGTTACTCTTAGACACCATTTTATTTTCTAGGACTTTTAATGTGGGTTGTATATGGAGGGGTTAATACTGTTTATTGTATTATATATGGTTATGCCCTGGAAGTATGTCACTTTGAACCACAAGGGAATGGGAAAGTATAAATATTTTAATATAAGTGCAACTTTACTGACAGCCTAACGCACCGGCAGAGAGCCTACCTGCCCTGATGGAGGCTGTAACAGGCTGGGCGCTGGAACACCCTAGGCTGATAGTCTTGGGTGATTTCAACATCCATGCTGATGATGCAGCTTCCATACAGGCGGCGAACCTGGCGTCATCATGGCAGCGCTGGGACTCTCCCAGTTTGTAATGACTCCCACTCACCAGGCTGGACACACGCTTGATTTGATCTTTGCAGCTGGGGTAACAGTGGACCGGATTACTGCTTTTGCAGTACCATGGTTGGACCACCATGCTCTGAAGGCCCGCCTGAACGTCCCACTCCAACCCTGTTTAGGCGGCGAGCGCATTTTAGCTCACCCTCGGAGCCAGTTGGACCCAGGGCGGCTCCTGGCGGCTCTGAGGGATCCGAGACCCCCTGGCGGCTTGTTGGATGAGCTGGTGGAGGATTGGCATGGCCGACTCTCCGCAGCCATCGACGAGATCGCTCCCAGGCGCCCTCTGCGCGCCCGTACTACGCTGGCTCCGTGGTATACCCAGGAGTTATGGCTCATGAAACGGGAACTCAGACGGCTAGAGAGACGGTGGCGTCGCGCTCGCAATGAAGCTACAAGAGCATCTTATAGGACATTTATGAAAGCCTATGAGATGGCAGTCAAGGCCACCAAGAAAGATTACTTGGCGACTGAGATTGCATTCGCTAGCTCACGCCCAGCACAATTATTTAGAACAATTCGGTCTATAACAGTATTGCCACAGGGCAAGCCAAATAGTAGGGAATTAGAGATTGGCTATGAGGCTTTTGCGAGCTATTTTGTGGATAAAGTCTTGGCGCTCCGCCGTGACCTCCCCACCACTATTGATACAATGAGCGAACTCGAGGCCCCTTGCACATCTGTAATGCCAGGTCTGGACTCTTTTGGCCTGCTCAGCCTTGACGAAATTGACAGGTTACTCATGACCATGCGTCCAACCACATGCCTCCTTGATCCATGCCCTTCCTGGCTTATTAAAGCGGGCCACGAGGAGTTTCGAGGTGCACTGAGGGAGATTATCAACCAGTCCCTCTCGGAGGGACAGTTCCCGAGGGCACTCAAGGAGGCGATGGTCCGCCCTCTCTTGAAAAAACCAACTTTGGATCCGGCCGAATTGGCGAACTGTCGGCCAGTTTCCAATTTGCCTTATTTAGGCAAATTAATAGAGAGGGCGGTGGCGACACGGTTGCAGGGTTTCCTGGATGACGCTTCGGTGTTAGATCCCTTCCAGTCAGGCTTTCGCCCAGGGTTTGGGACCAAGACAGCTCTGGTTGCCCTTAGTGACGACCTCCGGAGACATCTGGATCGAGGTGGCGTGGCAGTGTTGCTGTTGCTTGACCTGTCGGCTGCGTTCGACATGGTTGATCATCAGCTGCTGACCCGCCGCCTCGCCGACATGGGGATTCAGGGCCTTGCTTTATAGTGGCTTGTTTCCTTTCTCCAAGGTCAAGGACAAAGAGTGGTGTTAGGGGAGGAGCAGTCCCGGAGACACCCACTTGAGTGTGGTGTGCCTCAGGGGGCTGTTCTGTCCCCGATGCCCAGATTGTCCGGAGGGCAGGGCTGAGTTGTCATCAGCATGCTGATGACACCCAGCTCTATCTGATGTTGGGCGGCCGGTCTGGCTCGGGACTGGACGATCTAGACCGGGCATTGCACGCTGTGGCTGGATGGCTCAGGCTGAGTAGGCTGAAGCTAAACCCGGCAAAGACGGAGGTCCTGTGCCTGGGTCAGGGTGGGCCATGGTCGGGGCTCCCGCTCCCAACCTTCATCGGGGCACCATTGGTACCTTTGCCGGTGGTTAGGAGTCTGGGAGTGCTCCTGGATCCCTCCTTGTCAGTGGAGGCCCAGATAGCAGCCACTGCCAAATCAGCCTTTTACCATCTGAGGCTGGTGCGGTAGTTGGTTCCCTTCCTGGACCGCGCAGACCTGGCCATAGTGATCCATGCAACAGTCACCTTGAGGCTAGACTATTGTAACACTCTCTACATGGGGCTGCCCTTGTTGCAAATTCGGAGGCTTCAGCTGGTGCAGAATGCCGCAGTAAGGTTGTTGATGTGTCTTCCTAGACAGGAGCACATACGACTGGCGCTGGAGGCACTGCACTGGCTACCAGTGGCGTACCGAATTCGCTTCAAGGTGCTGGTGTTGACCTTTAAAGCCCTAAATGGCCTGGGTCCGACCTACCTAAGGGACCGCCTTTCCCCGTATACACCCCAGAGAGCACTTCAGTCAGGGGCCCAACATCGCCTGGCCGTACCTGGCCTGAGAGAGGCCAGGCTCACTGCCACTAGGGGGAGGGCTTTTTCGGTGGCGGCCCCTTGCTGGTGGAATGAACTCCCAGAAGAGATCAGGGCTCTGCGGGACTTGATGCAGTTCCGCAGGGCCTGCAAGACAGAGCTCTTCCGCCAGGCTTATGAATAGGGGCCGCCGCCTCTGTATCCTCCCCTCGTTATCAGAAATTACTAGCGATTGGCCTTATGTACTACCATCGAGTCGCTGGTGATTCTGTGTGCGCCCAACATCAGATTGTTCACCATCGATTGTATTGAGCGCTTTAATAATTTTACTGTACTGTTTTAATGTTAGAGGTTATAATGTTTTAATTGTTTTATTGTGCACTTTGGTTCACTAAGTCTGTAAGTCGCTCTGAGCCTGCTGTGCGGAAAGAGCAGCCTAGAAATTGAATTAATTAAATAAATAAATAAACTTTATGTGCAGAAATTTGATTCCTAAAATAAACTTGTTTATTCTTTTTCTGTATTAAAAAAACACCCAGATGGTCTTCGAAGAATATTGTGTCAAGTTGGCTTACAGGAAGGACCAGAAGGAGAAAATTCTTCTCTTGTTGATAAGCTTATGCTGTCTGATTCTAAACTCTGGAAAGGTGAGGTATTCATGTTTTAAAGAAAATAAATTAAAGTGTAATTCTACAGATGCACACCACACTCTTACTTCCTCCATATAGTTAAAGTAGCATGGATAACCAATCGCAAGGCAACAAGCAACTGGGAAGAGAGGGCATGTATAGACCAGGAGATCTTTTGATGTATAGAAAGCTCTAAGGTGGATGTATAGAAGGCACCCTGAATAAGAAAGCACTACTCATAAGACCGTAAGAAGCAAGGATAAAGGTGTCCCAGCATGCAACTGTGCCCAGTACTACTATAAACCAAACCAAAAGCTGCATTCCCCAAAGGGATGGAACAATGAAGCTGATTGGCTAGGAGTTGCATTGGATACTGCTTGATGCCCTGTCATGCCTCAACTCATTTCCTGTGGTGTACAGCTCAGTGTTTCCCTTATTTAGATACTTTCCTGCATGGCTGTTGTAATCCTCAATTTGCCATACACTATATAGTGGCTGCCATTTTGAATTAAAGAAAATCTAAGGCTTTACTGGGCTCTGAACTAATTTCACTGTTAAGGTGGGGGATCCTAACTATGCAACCAAGGCCTTGGAACAGTTTTATGTAGGGCCCTTGTCTCCATATTGGGACCTGGGTTAGGACTTAAAGGACCCTCACTGATGACTCCTCTGCTTACTACTACCAATATGTTCAAAATATTGTTGGTGAATGATGTCAAGCTATTCAAGAGTCATTACTATTTTGCTATTGTTTAATCAATATGAATGTCTAACTTCTAAAAACAGGAGCCAGAAGTGTGTATCATCAATTATTCATGAGCAGTCTCCTTATGGATTTGAAATACAAGAAACTTTTTGCTATCCGATTTGCTAGAGTAAGTAACTTTACGTTCATTGAGAGGTGTATTTAAAAATATAAGCTTTAACCTTTAGAATGGAATACATAACATTAGACAGTAACCACCTGGAGCTCCTTATGTTTGTGGGAATCCTAGGACATAACTGGGATTTCTTTGTATGCAGCAGCTTCCCACTGAATGCTGTCAGGTGCATTTCTGCATGTATCGTGCATTTGTGGAATTGGCCTGTGCATTAATGGGAAATGTAGTTGCATGGGATCTCTTTGGGCACATTGGAGCCACGTGTGTGTGTGTATGTGTGTACACATATAGGTATACACACACCCGGTACTTTGGGTTATAGCCTAAATGTGGAATTTTATATTTCTTTGTGATTCGGACGGCATATGTTACCACTTTTGGCAATACAAATGAGAACATGTCCCTTTTTCTTTTCATTGTTATTTTATTTTACCATGTATCAAACATACTTTCTAAGCCTGTGCTTTTAGTGTTAGGGGAAGCTCTGATGTCTCTTAAAAAAAAAAGTCAACCAAATATTCTGAAAATAAAAATATAGTCCACTGCTCTCCAAAGATTGCCTCTGCATATCATCTAAATCTAATTGAATTATACGTAACAGTTGATACTTGCAGCACTTTTAACTAACCTCCTTATTTGTATAAGAAACTACTGTTGCTATAAATGTATCTTATAACTGGCCTGATAATTTGTAATGTAAGTTTGCTTTTCACTTTCTCTAAAAGAATGCAGTTATAGTGCAGCATTTTCCCCACTGCAAACATTAAAACATCCAGTCAGTGCGGATTAGAGGTGAATTTCCCCCTTGTTGTTTAGAATTACCGGCAGTTGCAGAGAGATTTTATGGAGGATGATCACGAGCGGGCAGTGTCGGTGACTGCTCTGTCTGTTCAGCTCTTCACTGTACCTACTCTGGTGAGTAGTGCTGCCTTTTAAAAACTGATAGTTGGCACCCTTTGCCTTTTTTGCCTCCTTCTTAATAGAATTATGAGCGATTGCAGAATGATTATGTGAAAGATGACCACGACAGAGAGTACTCAATTGCTGACCTCTCGGTACAGATATTCACAGTGCCTTCACTTGTAAGTACTTAAATATTGAATGAAACACTGTTTTGGCTCGGAGCCCCATGCAGTTTTTCCACTGGTGGCTTATTCAATCTCTAGTTTCACAGTATTATATTTGAAGCTGGGCTATAACAATTGCATAGCTAAACTGCTATTCCGAAAAAAGCCACAGTGTAAAGAGAGGCTTGGTGAAATCTTAAAGATATATGATTTAGAATTCTTTTAAGAATGGTTTAATATTTTCCATTGCATATTTTTAGTGCCAGGCATGTCTGCAACAGCTTCTCATGAGAGCCTGTGTTACAGTGGGTAGTACCAGATTAGAACTGCAGAGACCTAGGTTCAAATTCCTTTTCAGCCAAGGCTCATTAGGTGAGCTTTGACCAGTCATTCTCTCTTATCCTGACCTTCCTCATAAATGGGAGACGAAAGAACCATGAATGCCATCTTGAACTCCTTGGAGGAAGGGCAGGACAAAAGCGTGATAGATACTTACTAATATTCCTGCTTCCATGCTGTTGGAGATCAAAGTGGTGTCATCTAATTCTCCAGTGTTCATGAATTGTTTAATACTTTCCAGTAAGAGATGAATGGAGGTTGGTGGAATACAAGGGCTTTCCTGCATCAGTCCAGAGGTCCACCTAGCCCGGCGTCCTGTTTCCCACAACAGTTCAGAGGTCCACCTAGCCCAGCATCTTGTTTCTCCAGGTAGCCTTGGGAAGCCTCCAAGCATGGCTTCTTCCCTTGGGGCAACTGGTATTCAGTGATGCTGCCTCTAAATGTGGAAATTCCATGATCTTAAATACATTGCCTTGGTGAAGAGATTTAAATAGTCTCTTCTGTAATTTACCATATTATTGCCTGCCTAATTAAAATTGGATTATAAAAATCATCAGATTAAACTCATCAGTGTATGCCTGTGTTCATGTAAATCAATAGATATAATTCTGATAGTCATGAAAAGCATAATTCCTTGAGACAGAAATAGCTTTGTATAATTGTATCTGTTTTTCTTCCAAAGAGCTCAGAGGTAGTAACCTGGAACATGGGTTACTTCATGGGTTGGATCTAGCTCAGCATTTCCACAGGTTCAAGGACTTAAATGTAGAGAATGCTGCTTTTGCAGCTCAGTACTCCTGCAGTAGACTGAAGTGCCCCCTGAAATTCTGCTCATGGGGAAGAGGGCCCCCCCAGGAATAACATTTTAGACTGCTGTGGGAGGGGGAAGCTAAAAAAGTAACATTTCACAAGTGGAATTCCTTGGGCTTGTTGAAACATTACACTGGATCCAGCCATATACCTCAGACTCTATCTAGGCCAAACTGATTTAGTTGCAGACATTGGACATCTACAGATAACTCTTGAGGAAGCGTCTGTGTTAGTTGAGTCCCTTGTTCTTGCCAGTATTGAATGTTGATTAAAACACAACTTTTAATCTATTTTGACATAGGCTCGAATGTTAATAATAGAAGAGAACCTTATGACTACTATCATCTCAACTTTTATGGGCCACTTACGACATCGAGACATACAGGGCAGATTTCAGTTTGAACGCTACACTGCGCTCCAGGCTTTCAAATTCAAACGAGTCCAAAGTTTGATTTTGGATTTAAAGTGAGTGTATGTATTTATAACTAATCAAGTAAAATCTTTCCACATGCGTATACAGAAATAACCTTGTCGATTTCTTCTGTACTTAGGTATGTGTTGATAAGCAAACCAGTTGACTGGTCAGATGATCTGAGGCAGAAATTTCTAGATGGCTTTGATGTCTTCTTGGAATTGCTTAAGTGTATGCAGGTTGGTGATTTTTTTTTTTGTCACATGCTATGGTCTCTATTTTTAGTTTGCCAGTATTTTGCAAATGTTACTGTTATGTTTCATTGTTTCAGTCAAGGAAGCGGTAAGGTACTTTGGGGAGGTGCTGTGCCTTAGTAGTGGAGTATCTGCTTGACATGCAGGAAGTTCTAGGTTCAGTCCCTGATATCTGCAGTTAAAAAGATTTGGTAGTAGATGATGCGAAAACCTCTACATAAGTCCCTGGGGAACTGCTGCTAGAATGAGTAGCCACTGATGGACCCAAGGTATGAAGGCAGCTTCATGTGTGTTCATCTATGGAACTGAGGCAAATAGCTGCCCAAGTTTCAGCAGAACATGTTCTTTCAACAGTCTTGTTTTAAGCAAGATTTGATGGGTCTCAGTGCTAATTTATCATCTTGCTTTCAAACTTCTCTTAACCTGTGTGACTTTCTCTGTGTAAAGGGTATGGATCCAATTACCCGCCAAGTTGGACAGCATATTGAAATGGAACCAGAGTGGGAAGCAGCATTCACATTACAGATGAGATTAACGCATGTCATCTCAATGATGCAGGACTGGTGTGCTTTAGATGTAAGCTTTGTGTCATGCAGACAATCTCCAAATAGTTTTGAATCAGTAAAATAGCTTAATTTTGTTTGTAAGACTTTTGCATGTGACTTCTCAATGGAACTAAACTATTGTTTGTTTTTAAATGGAACCTAAAGACCATGTGATGTTTTTCGAGCCCAGAGTCTGGAATACAAATAGTCCTGAGTTTAACTTACTGTGGAATCTCCTAGGAGGACAAGGAAGATAATATTTACGAAAAAAGTATCTGTTCCCGCAGTTCTTGATCCCCTACTAGAAGAGCAGGCCATAATATGATTGGAATAACTTTTGCAGCTTCATCAGTATATGAGTGGTATTTTGAAAGCAGACTGTATGGCTTGTGTAACTTTGGCTGCAAATCTGCTCTCTTTTTGCTGTTGCTTAGTATGTAAAGTTTTGTAGCTAAATCACACAGTATGAAGGGATGGATGTTGTTGGCCAAGTTTTTAAGGAGGTTTAGCTTGGCCACTACTAATTTTGTGTGGCCCACACTGTTCAAAGTAACAAGTGTCAGTAAAGTCTTAATTTGAAGCTCAATAGTTTGGGTAGGAAAAATGTATAAACAACTATTTAGGAGCAGTACTTCCAAGATTTTTGGGTTTTTTAAAAAACACTTTTGATTACAAATGTGCAGTAATATTGTTATAATATTGAAGGGCTGTGTTTTCTTGACTGTAAATCTATTCCTCTTTCTTTTCCCTTTTTTTAAGGAAAAAGTGCTAATTGAAGCATATAAAAAATGCTTGTCTGCATTAACACAATGCCACAGTGGCTTTACTGATGGGGAACAGCCTATTGTTCTCAGCATGTGTGGACACTCAGTTGAGACTATCCGATATTGCGTTTCTCAAGAAAAAGTTAGCATTCATCTCCCAGTTTCTCGTTTACTTGCAGGTAAGAACCAACTCTGTGTGTGTGTGCGCGCGCGTGTGTGTTTGTGTGTGTATGTTTTCAAGCACTGATAGTTCAAGAAAGTTCAAACGTTAGGTATTTTTCTAGTTGTGATTTATTTGTAGGTTTTTTGGCTGCTGCCACAATCATACAAACTACAGCCTTCCTTTTTTTAAAAATGTAATAAACTACCAGCATTGTGGCATGTGCTTGTGTGAACCTGCATGTTGCTGCATTCTGGTATTAGGCATGTCATCCTGAACTCATCTGAACCAAAATGTTGAAAAGCTTATTGCTTTAAACTCAGGTGCCTGTTATCTTTGGACTCAAATCAGATTTTTAAAGTGATAGCTCATTAGATGTTTCACCATCTCAACTAAAGCTGAGGTATGAATTAGGATGTCAAGTTTGCAGCCTCTAGGCTATATGTAACAAGGGTAAGAAAAAGCATCACAAGCTCAGGGACATTCATGCCACGCTCTCACTCACCTGTACACACACTTCACAAAGCCACCAAACACACAGACTAAGCACAAAACCCACACCCCAAGCCACCCACCCACCAAATAGGTAGCCTCCATTCTCCCTCCCCGGCTTCTTTGAGCTCTAACTCACTTAGCCAACTATCACTTAATTTCATATTTTCAAAAGATCTGCAGTATTAATGCATTCTCGATATAATTTTTTAAAAGATATTCTATCCCAGATGACCTGTTAGGACCTTCAGTGGACAACTGTCAGCTTAAGGACTCGATATTTAGATCCAATGCACTGATTAATCATTCTTTAATTCTAAAATCTAGAGCAGTACCATTGTATAATTTATTTAAACTAGATCATTTTAGATTAGCTTATTTGGCCAACATCACCAACCACATTCTTAGGGCAACCTTTATATCACTTTGTTTTTAAACTATGCCAAATGCTGTTCTGACTAGCTGCTATCTTCAAATACCACTGGACCAACAGGTCTGTGGATTGCTTACACTGGGGGACTTACCCCATTATATTTTATTTTGCCTGTTATATACTAACCCCAGGGTTAAATTTTTGGCAGGAATTTTATCTGCCATAAACTCATTCTGTGGACCAGAAGATTGTATTCCTGCTGTTTGATAATGGTGCACATGTTTCCTACAGAATCTCTCTGTTTGCATTTGCAACAAGGAAGTTAAGGTCTGAGAGGGTATTGTTGAGGGCGGTTTCTTGAAACTGTAGTCTGTTTAGTTTTAATCTGTTTTAATCACGAATTTTTATATGCTATTTTTACAGTTTTATTTATTACTGTATTATGTGGCTTCTCAACTTGTAATGGCCTATGGATATATACAATAAACTATTTGACTGACTTTGATGTAACAAGTGTGCTATGTACTGTGCCCCAATAAGCTGCTGGCAAATTTCGTTGTTTTGTATTCCCAGGCAAGCCAGAAAAATACGGCTTGTTCAGACTGCTCAGGCTGAGAGATTTACAGGCTTGGAAACAATTTAATGCCTTTGGTTGTTTAAAGCAAGCTTTCAAATATATATATATATATAAATGCTTAGAGCAAACATAAAAGGAAAATTGTGCTCCGTTCAGGCTGGTAGAGATGCCTACTTGTGCTGAGAATGAAGCACAAATTTATAGGGTATTAACTGCATTCAGTTCTCTTTTATCCAAGTCAGTAGTACCTCTTGCTGCTTGTGATGCAATAAAACATTCATGAGGCATATATGTGTGAGTGTGCATGTGTAGGATAAATTGATATTTTTGTTTGTCTAGTTTCTATTTGAAATTGATCTTGCTTCCATGTTTAATCCTAGTGAAGAGCTTGTTTTTTAAACATCCAAATTTGAGAATGGTACTTCTTTTAATCCTATCATTTCTTCTTCCTATTTGACAGTTGCATAGATGCCAAAGTAGAAGAAATTTGCATATTTTATTGCTGTACAAATATTCTTCTTTTGTTAATACAGGTTTGCATGTGCTTCTGAGCAAAAGTGAAGTGGCGTACAGGTTTCCAGAACATCTACCTTTGGTTAGTAAAGATTATGTTAAGGGGTTGGAGTTGTATTGGAAAGTGTCCATATGTGAATGGAAGGCACTCTCACTCATAGAAGAATCTGTCATTTTCACAGCTGCTCACTCAAGACTGCAGTCCTCACACTAATTCTGAGAGCCTTCCTCTTTTTTTTAGTGGCTGCAGAATATGGGTGGGGGCCTATGGAGTTCTGCTCACAGTTCTTTAGAACTAATTAACTGGGTCTCTAGCACTAGCTTATTTCTTCCTTGAATGAAGTTGGGAGGGGGCAGTGGCTCAGTGGAAGAACCTCTGCTTTGCATGAAGAAGATTCCAGGTTTAATCCCCAGCCTCTTCGGTTAAACGATCAGATAGTAAGTGAAAGACCTTGTCCTGAGAACCTGGAGAGTTGCTGCGAGTCTGAGCAGACAATCCTGACCTTGATGGACCAATGGTCTAGTTCGGTATTAGGCAGTTTTATGTGTGTTCGTATGTGCACTCAAATTTAGTAAAGTTGTCTTGACTCTCTCTATATGCCCCTCTTATATGTCTGCCTGTCCCATTACAATTGGAGGAGGAGGAAAATGCCTTAACTATGACTGGCTTGCTGCAAATGTTGCTCTGTCTTGGTCAATGGAAATAATGGTCCCCTTACCAAGGTCAATCAGTGGTTTTCATACTGGTTTGCACCTGTGCCTTAACTAAGGTTTTAAGTATTTAGACATATCCTTAACCATGGTTAACAAACCACACGTAGAATCAGAATAACCAGGTAATAATGGTTGTAAAAGAAACTGTTAACTTTTAAACTACATTTGAAGGGAATGAGCAAACAAAATTAGCAGATGATCAAGAAGGAAAATCGCCTCAAGTGGTACAACTATGAACTGGAATTCTAGTTTGTTTATTTAACTGATAGTTCAAAGTAAAATTACTTATATTTATGAGACAATTGTTGGTATAAGCAAAAATGTGGAATAAATGGATGTTAGGAGAACAAACTAGTATGCAACACATGCAGATTTTCATGAGGAAGATGGGCATTCTTCCCATTTGTAAACATCTCTTAAGTCCTAACCTTAACTTACTTCATGTCTAATTAATTGTGTGTGTTATGCTCAATTAATACAGAGTGAACTTAGTCCACCTATGCTAATAGAGCATCCCCTGCGATGTCTAGTTCTGTGTGCCCAAGTACATGCAGGGATGTGGAGAAGAAATGGGTTCTCACTTGTAAACCAAGTAAGTCTTAAGAGGAAAATCATTACTCGCTCCTTTTCTTGTGTGTATGAGAAACTCATCCATAGGGGATAATTGCTCTTGATAAGTAGGTAACTTGAAAGATATGTCATGCTGTGTTTCCATTATAATCAATTTGAAATCTCTAGAATAGTGTTGTTATTGAGCCATGTTGTCCAAGACTTAGCATCAAATCCTAATCCTAGTTATCATGTTTAGGTCTTGTTGAACAAAAAATGCTGAATGTTTCAGCCATATGTATCTCTGGTGGCAGCCACTTAGCTTTTCATTGAACCAGCTTTAATTCCTAGATTAGCTCTGAAGTTAAGCAGTCTTGCATGTTCATGTCAGCAGAGACTGATCAGACAGCACCATTGTAGCAATGTTATGTCTCATTCTTTTATGTCAGTTAAGCAACACTCTTCTTTCCTAGTCCTTCTGTGATAGCCTTGTCAGACTTGATTCTCAAGCTTCTCATCAATGTATCCCCCCCCCCCCAAAAATCTGGTAAATATTCTGCTTCATATTTTATATGTTAAATATCCTGTTTATCAAACTTTGACTATCGCCTTTTCTCCCAGATATACTACTATCATAATGTGAAATGCAGAAGAGAGATGTTTGACAAAGATATAGTAATGCTTCAGGTAACAATATTTAACATCAATTTTGGATACTTAAAATCTGTCTTTCCTATTAGCTCAGTATGACTGTAGTTACGGTAACTTGTATTTTGAGGAGTCACTAGTTACCTTGCAGAAATCGCAGTTTCCTAGATTAATCTGTGGTCTTATTTTTGAGATTTTCTTTTTTAAAAACTTTTATTTAGATGTTTAACTACGCCAGCTTTAGGCAAATATGCATAGTTTCCTTGCATCGGTGATTCAGTGGTAAATTCAGGGGATCTTGGAAGCAAGTTCTGATGCTGCAGTAAATATGTTTTTCCAACCTGAATGTAAGAATGGTTAATTTCTATGACTTGTACCAGACCATACTTCTTTTCTTTTCTATTTTTGGAAAAAACCTTGTATGAGCAAGTGTGGTGCCCTTATTTATTTATTTATTGAAATTTATATCCCGCCTAGCCAGCATGAGCCGGCTCTAGGCAGCTTACAACAGTAATCAATATACATATAAAACCACAGCTAAAAACATAAAAACAAGATTCACAGAATTCCACCAGATATGGCGGCCAACATTACTTCCAAAACGAAGCACAGCAAATTCCAGGCCCATGACCAATAGACTTGTGCCCGTAGATTGTTTCAGCGCTAACCAAGGGCCCCCTTCCCTCCCCGTGGCGGCCTTGGATAAAATGTTCTTGTTACATTTCCTAAAACTGATGTCATTATTTGGATTAATAAGAAGTAGTACATAAACTCATAAGAAGAACCAGCAATTTAAAAAAAATTGCAAACTGAAGTCCTAATGTAGGCGCTGTGGTGAGAACAAAATTAAACAGGCTATTGTGTGAAGTCCCTTCCTGCTTTCTAGGCAGAGCTTAAACAAGCAGTATGCTTACAAATTAAGATGAATATCACATTCTAAAGTTGTCCCCCAGTATACCCCATGTTTTAAGAGTAAGCATTGAGCAGCTTGTTTTTAACAAGTGTAATACATCTTTTATGTTCATCCTGCCCATATAACATGTATAAAATTTCTTTAGACAGGTGCATCCATGATGGATCCAAATCACTTCCTGATGATAATGCTGAGTCGTTTTGAACTTTACCAGATATTTAGTACTCCAGACTATGGCAAAAGATTCAGCTCTGAGAATTCCAACAAGGTTTGTTAGTCTATTAAAGTTACATTTTACTTTTGAAGTACAGTAAATAGATAGAAGCACCTAGAAAAATATTTGCAAATCATTAGTGGTATTCTTCTTCCCCCCAGGATGTTCTTCAGCAAAATAATACACTGATTGAAGAAATGTTGAACCTAATTATAATAATTGTTGGTAAGTTTGTATTTATTTCAGTCAACATAATGGCAATTGGATGGGTTTGAGTTTTGTTTTTATTGGTTTATGGATGGGAAGGCTAAAATTGAGATTATAAGAGAATGTTTAATAAAAGAATTTATCAAGAGTGTGCCATGATTATGTTTGTGTTTTGCAGGAGAGAGATTTGTCCCTGGAGTGGGTCAGATCAGTGCTACAGATGAAATAAAGCGAGAGATTATCCATCAATTGAGCATCAGACCCATGGCTCACAGTGAATTAGTGAAAGCATTGCCAGAAGATGTGTGTATTATAACATATGTTGAGTATAACTTTAATAAGTGGATGGGAGGCTTTATGGAGTGTGATAACTCTAGTGGTTTTGGGGGAAGGACCATTCATTTCTGATGGTGGGCAATGAGATTTTGATGAGACGAAGTTTCTTCCCAGCCAATATGCTTTTAGGGGTAGTTCTGCACTCCTTCCTCATCACCTTGTATTTCTCCAGAAATGTCATCTAGTTTGAATTTTTTAGCCTCCTGCAGGCATGCTGCTGTTGTTGGAGCCCAAACGCAGTGGGAAAGCTTATTGAAATAACAAAAATCAAGATGGCATATGCAATGCTTTGGTCTTTTGTGATTGCCATATTTCAGCTGGGAAAACACAGCAGTGTATTATGACTGGAATATGCAACCAAAAGGGGTGTGTGCAATTAGAGAACAAATAGTGCAGCCACCCTCACAGAAGCTGTTTTGAATATTCATATAGAGATCATAGTCCTAACAGTCTTACATGCTTATCATCCTTCAGACTGTATAGATGATATGGCTATGTAAGTTATTTGGGGGGATATATTTGGAAAGTAGAAGCAAGTAATACACACTTGTAATAATGCATGATTTTCTGTTTCCTTTTAAATTATGCAGGAGAACAAGGAAACTGGAATGGAAAGTGTGATTGAAGCAGTTGCCTGTTTCAAGTAATGTTTTTTCCTACAACCCTTTTTAAAAGTGTATAAAATAACATTGTATGGCCAGTCAATATGACATAGGACAGTAGTTGTGTTCATAAAGCAGGGTATGCTTTTGATTACAGTGGCTCAGTGGCAAAGTATCTGCTTTGCCTGCAGAGGGACCCCAGGTTCAATCTCCGGCAACTCCAGGTAAAAGGACTAGGCATTAGGTGACGTGAAAGATCTCTGCCTGAGACACTGGAGAGCATCTGTCAGTCTTGAGTAGACAGTACTGGTCTTTGATGGGCCAATGGTCTGATTCAGTATAAGGCAGCTTCATATCCATATGTTCTTGTGCATATGTGGACTCTAAGCAATTGGTTAACTTTGACCAAACCTCTCTCTTGTTTACACACATCTGTGAAGGTTAACATCACATGGAAAGAAAGCAAAAGAAAACTGTTTAGTTAAATTTCTTAATTTATCTAAATTAGATTATAAATCAGAGTAGCTGCTGCCTTGCTGTCTCCCCTTTCTTTACCCGGCCAAGGAGATGATATTCTGGTCTGCTGGTAAAACCAGTAAGCCTGTGCCTGCACTGCTTGATGTACCCCATTTTGAGTTTCTAAACTCAAGGTTTGCTGCTTTTACTGCCTGCAACTTCTAAAGTAGCATTTTTCAGTTATGGTGTGAATTCTAATGGTTGTAATTTATCTTTTAGGAAACCAGGATTAACAGGCAGAGGATTGTATGAGTTGAAACCAGATTGTGCTAAAGATTTCAATTTATATTTTTATCATTTTTCAAGGGCAGAGCAATCTAAGGTAACTACGTGATAGGGTTCTCTTAAAATTTCTTTGTATTCAAGAATTTATGATTTACCGAGATCACTTATTTGGTCCCAAACTGCGAATTCTTCCTGGGCAAACCCTTGATAACAGCTCTGTTCAGGCATAACAACATACCATGGATAGTCATTATGGGAACATGCCCTGAAATCCTCAAGCTTGGTCCCTTCCTGTCTTGCATGTGGCTCGGCAATTAAATGCTCATACATTCTCAATAATGCATAATTTGTGTTGTCCAAATCTGATTAATCCAGTCTCCTCTTCTTCTGATAATGATGATGAAAAGATTAATTGTAGATTTTCACTTTTGAGGGAAGTGAAAATAGAGGGAAGACCTAAAGTGTGAGTTAGAATCCTGGTTTATAGGCATACACAAAAAAAGTTCCAGATGAGGAAAAGCTGCAAACTGTGGTTTGGGAATTTTGAAATTTTAATTCTTTAGCCATGCATGACTGGTGAGGGTGGGAATGGTAATACACAAGCCTGAGGCTTACCAAAGATCATTCCCATAAAAAACAATCTGTGGTGGAAAGCCTCAATTGCACACAGTTCCCCCTCCCTTTGTGCATGGCGCAGGAAATCTTGGTTTGATGTTAATCGCTCAGTGATTTCAGAGCATTGCTTGTTGCATTCAGTCTATGTGGCTGCCCAAATTTCTGTGCAGCATTCCCTTCTTTCCTTCTTGCACTACCTCATTTCCTATGATAATGTGTCTTTAGAGCTATCTGTATGCTCCATGTGAGCATTGAAGTTCATATTGAGCATATCAACATTACAGTGCTAACTAACAATATGACTTCTGTGAAGGAATTTAAAGGTCTGTCTACGGCAGAGAAGATGTGGGGACAGGAAGAGTTATAGACAAAACTCTTGAAGGACTGAAAAATGAGGATTGTGGGCATGCAGGGAAACTGAATGAGAAGCATGGATCTGAGGGAAAGAGGGGCACAGGATGCAGAAACTTGAGGGAGATGGGATGAAAGCTGGAAGGGGGAATGTCTCATATGGCTTATGAACCAGCTGTGGAATATTAGCCAGGAAGAAGTGGATAGATAGGGGAGTGCTGGAGGCTGGGGGTTGGGCTCTTGAGACGAGAATGTAAAGGGTCTAGAGGAAAGGAGCTGAACTTTGAGTATTGATGGAGCAAACCTATCAAATATTTGGCTTAAAGTTTGATTGGAAAATTTTGTTTCTTGTCAGCTTATGAATTTGGAATTTCATTAAGCATGATCTTGTATCTTTTGGAATTTGTTGAAAAGTGTAAGAAACCAAATATGCATGTAGCTGAAAGACAGAAATACAGTGTGACAGTCGAATGGAAAACCTAGCCCACAACAGGGGTCATGGAAAACAACTTCATCTTGCAGTGCCCATGTTGCTTAGTGCTATCAGAAAATTCTGAAAATAATGTTAGGAATGCTGGCAGATAAAGCTGCTTACATTAAACATAGCACTAATATACTTGATGGCAGTGTCGTACTCGTAGAGCAGTTGTAAAATAATTAGTATTATTTTTAAATCCTGCTGTAAACCAAAGGCTGGAACAAACTGGTATGCTTTGAAATTAAAACAAAACTTTTTTGCTGATTTTAGTAATGATACAACCTCATCGGCAGGATTATTACTGCAGCTATATAATGGGAAGAAATACAAAAGTAAATTACATAGTGCCCCTTAATTATACAGAAGTAACATTGGTTGTATTCTTGTGAGCCTTTAGAGTATAAAACTTAGCTTTCTAATTATTTTTAAGGCAGAGGAAGCCCAAAGGAGATTAAGACGACAAAGCCGGCAAGATACAGGTATCTATCCTGCTATTTATATGGGTGTACCCCGTAATTCCTACTGTTGCCGCTGCTTAAAATTTGTTTCCAAAAAAATGTGTGTATGATGGAGCTGCTCTGTTCATTTGTTCCAATGAAAGAGGCTAAGGCTCAATCTGAAGTAGAAAGGCAGGTGTACCTAAAGATAACATGCACAATCAGGGCTATCTTTGTGGTAATGCTATATCTAGAGGCTGACACCTTTTACTCAATACAAGACTACTCCTGAGGAAGACTGATGAAATGAGTGTATAACCGGGTGCTCATTGAGGATGTTGGACTTTTCTTACAAAATAATTGATATTTATTAGAGTTATTAAATGTTGTCATTTTATCACAGGGCTTGTTTGTTTGTTTGACTTGAAAGGACCATTAAATTTGTGCTTGAAATTACAAGCATTGGCAGCTCTTATTACTTACCTTTACGATGAAGGTGGATATTAAACATCTCACTTTTGTCCCTCTATTTTGGATTGCGCATCTGAGTCAGAAGAACTCCTCTCCTTTCTTCCCTCCCGATTCCTTTTACTGTGACTACTTCCCAGAACAGCTCAGTACCTTGGACACTGCTGAAACAGCATTGTGGCGGGAGGTGGTATAGTGTGGGGAGAGATTATCTGCTTGCCTCCTGACTGGCTGGCATCTACCTGCTTGGCCAGTTGTGTCAGCAAGCCTGGTGCCCCAGTGGCCATAATAAGCTTAGTTGGGAAGGAAAGAGAGGAGGTAAGTGGTAATTTTGCTCCTAAAACCAGGTGTGTTTATCCTGTCAAAGAACCCAGAAGTTTCAAATTTGCCTATCTGTTCCGAATGAATTTTGCAAAATATATCATGCGGGATCAAGTGTTATGGACTTAACTGGTACGACTGTTGCTTCCTCATGGTTGGGTCTCTGACTGCGTCAGTTATGTTTGGCTGACTGAGATTGCATGGAGGAGCAGATTACATGCCAAGTTCCCATTAGTTCCACTAGCACAATAGAGGGAAGACCTGGTATGGGATCTTCTCAGATAATCTGTCTTTCCCATGTGATATAATTCTTCAAAGTTACCAAACCAGCAGTAGTGGAACCCAGCCATGCTGAATTGGTAACCAGGCTGTGGACCGAAACAACTCCTCTTGTGTTGAGCCTAAAGAATGAAATCTATTGGTTTGACTTCTTGAGAGACCTATGAGTTCTTAGTTATTCTGTTACGTGCCATGAAGGCTACTATACCAAGGCTATACATTAATTTAATGACTTCATTTCTGTTCCAGCGCTCTCACCTCCTATTCTTCCTCCCTTCTGCCCTCTGTTTGAAAGCCTGACAAATATTTTGCAGTGTGATGTCATGTTGTGCATCATGAAGACAATACTGCAGTGGGCAATAGAACACAATGGCTATGCCTGGTCAGAGTCTATGCTGCAAAGGGTGCGTTTAAGCCTTAAACTTCAGAAGCTGTTGATTCTTGCATGATTTGGTGATGGGAAATAATACTTCTAAGATACAAATGAATTCTGAGCCTGGTCCCATTTTCGTAGGTTTTTCACTTGATTGGAATGGCACTACAAGAAGAAAAACAGGACATAGAGAATGCTAATGAAGATAATGTGGTTACATTTACCTTCAGTCAGAAGATCTCAAGTAGGTTCATATTCTCAAGCACAGAGCCCCACATTATCTTTTAATAAAGTAATGCACCTTCTCAAGCACTTCATTTTACTGTTCTTCTAAATGAGTGTTGAAAAACTAGTGGTGAAATTTCACTTTTTCCATGTTTCTGTCTTTATCGCTGTGACTGAAACTATAAGTCCTGTAGAGTTACATAGTGTGTTGCTTGTTAGCGTTTATGAATTGCCTTTTCAGTCAAGTAAGCATCAAAAGCAATCTGCAAAAATCAAACATTACAGCCAGGATGGAACAATGAAATCATAAACATAAAAGCATCCTATTTAAACAAGTGTATTTTTTTTTCTTTTTGCATGAAGTATATCTACAAACCATTGTTGCATATTTATGCAACATGTTCTAAGTATATCTTTAACAGATGTGTTTAACAGTACATGTATGATAGAATCACACAAAAGGGACATACAGTTGACTGTAGCTCACTGGTGAAAGATCCAGTTGCCCTTTTTGCGACATTTGAAACAGCCCTTCATTTCTGTGCTCTATATTAGAATTGCAGTAGAGCAGCAAATCTGAGTAAAGGAGATTGTGCTAATAACCTGTTTGGGATTATTGGGCGGTGGTAGGTGGGTGGTGGCTGCAGTTCATTCTTGCTGTGATGTTTTTAAAGCACCATGCCACATTTCTGGGACAGTGGTGTTTTTTAGAAACCACAAGTATCCTGGGAAATAAACACTCTGGAACATTGGTCTGCTATGCTTTATTCAATCTAACACAGTAGGTTCAAACCTAGAAGCTATGATGGATCAGACCAGTGGCCCATCCAGTCCAGCACTCTGTGTCTCTCAGTGGCTAAAAGCCAGGTGCCACCAGCGGGCCCAGAACTCCAGAAGCCCTCCCACTGTTGCCCCCCCCCCCCAAGCACCAAGAATACAGAGCATCACTTCCCCAGACATAGTATTCCATCTATACGTTGTGACTAATAGCCACTCATGGACCTCTGCTCCATATGTTTATCCTCCCTTGAAGCTGTCATTGCTTATAAGTTTGCATTGTGAGGTGTATCCTCTGTTCTCGTTTGTAACAGGACCTGGTGAGGCACCTAGCAGTTCTCCTAGTATCTTAGCCATGCTGGAAACTTTGCAAAATGCACCCCATCTAGAAGTGCACAAAGACATGTTCAGATGGATACTAAAGGTAAATTGGTGGTGCATTATTTGCCCATTTTTATAGCTGAAAATTTGTTTTACCATGTGTAAACACATCTAAACACCACATAATAATAAAGGTTTTCTTTCTTTTTTTTTAGACTTTTAATGCTGTTAAGAAGCTAAGAGAAAGGTCTTCTACAAGTCCTGTATCAGAAGCTGAGGGAAATATTATGGAAGAGGTAAAAATAACGAAATGAAAAAAGGTGGTGATTTGGAGTTATGTAGCACATGCCACAGATTGCACATATGCTTGAGTTAAATTGTTCTGAATGTAATGTGACACTCTTAACTATTATGCCTGAAAGTTCTTATACTTTTTTCTGCATTGGCTTACAGTATTCTAACACTGACTAAGTTAAACTGATTTTGTAAAGCCAAGCCAAGTGGGTTCATCTACTGATCCAGCAAAAGAGGAAGACCCAACACAGTGCAAGTTTTTTTGTGCACAAGGCTCTTCAGTCTTTAACCAGAGTGTAAATGCCTAGAAAACTGGGCTTGGTTTTTAATAGAAAACGATTGTCCCAAAGAATCTGTGCTCAAAACACATCAAGGTTTTACAGTAAACATTGGCATGTTCCACTTTAGGTTATTCTTCATGTTGTCATAAATATATTTGCCTTTTCTTGGATGGTATAATGATTAGACTGTAGATCAAGGATGTGGGAGACACAGGTTTGAAACCCCATTCTGTCATGAAAGCTTGCTTGGGGGACTTTGGGCAGATCCCACAACCTTAGCCTAACCTACCTTGTAGGGTAGAATGGTGGGGAAGAGAAAAATGTAAGCCGCTTTGGGTTCCCATTGGGAAGAAAAGTGGGGTATAAATGAAGTAAATGAACTATATATTGTATTCAACACGGCAGCAGCCCTGTGTCATAGTTCCTCCCTTCCTTTAATGTTTAGACAGATTAAACTGTGACATGATATCACACTGTACATTTTTGCTGCTTTTGCCAGCTACCACTAATAACAGACATAGTGAAACACATGATATGTTATTATGACACTGATGTGAATGCCAGAACATTAAGGAGAATGGAGAGAGTTCAACATGTAGCTGTTCTGAGTGGGAGTCCGTGTCAAGTTTAATATATAGCTCATGATAACAGCTCAGGTGAATCAATAAAATGGCTTTTCCTCTATAAGTTGGTAGCACAGTTTTATGTAGGCACAGTCCAGAGTGAAGAGTATCATGAAATCACAATATTTATGAAAATATGCTCCCTTTTGGAGAGGCTTGTCTCCTCACAGAGACAATGGCAAGTAAATAAGGCATGAAAACATGTCTTATCTCGCCTATTTGTATTATTAGAAATTAGATTTGAATTGGGTTGATTTCCTTTGTGACATAATAACTTTTGCAGAGTTCACGAGATAAAGAAAAAGCTGAGAGAAAGCGAAAGGCTGAGATAGCCAGGCTCCGAAGAGAGAAGATCATGGCCCAGATGTCCGAGATGCAGCGACATTTCATCGATGAGAACAAAGAGCTCTTCCAACAGACTTTAGATGAACTTGAAACTTCTACCTCCAGAGTACATGATAGCAAGTAAGATGAGGAGTCAAATAACTTTGAAAGGCTTTAAATCATTCCATTTTAACAGTGAAAATGTGAGGAGGAAAATGTGTCTTGCTCTGAAAAAGACAGACACGGAGTGACATGTGGCTCCTGAGCTACTGAATATCACTGACGGTGAGCAACTCGGCCAATTTTTTTATAGGCAGGTGCCTGTATAAAAATTGGTTGAGTTATCCACATAGTGGATATAAAGAAGAAATGGTGGCATTTATATGACTTTGCAATCAAAAACCCTCTTCAAAAACTTCAGTTGGACCCTGGTAACACTGAAGTCTTACTTTTATGGGAAACTTGTGAATAACTTTCTTCCCTGACATTTTGCAGTCGGCCCCATCCCCCACAGCAGCCATTTCGCAGTTGCATCCACCTCCAGTTTGGTTTAGTGGTTAGTGAGAGCCAGTTTGGTGTAGTGGTTAGGAGTGTGGACTCTAATGTGGGAGAACCGGGTTTGATTCCCCACTCCTCCACATGCAGCTGCTGGTGTGACCTTGGAACAGTCATAAGTTCTTTTGGAGCTGTTATCTCACAAGCAGTTCTTGAAAGAGCTCTCTCAGCCCCACCTACCTCACAGGGAGGGGAGGGGAAGGGAAAGGAGTCTGTAAGCCACTCTGAGACTCCAAGTGAGTGAAGGGCAGGATATAAATCCAATCTCCTCCTCCTCCTCCTCCTCCTCCTCTTCTTCTTCTTCTTCTTCTTCTTCTTCTTCTTCTTCTAATCTTGATGCATCAAAGTGCTTTCTGGAGTGCTGGTTTTAATTTGGCCACTATGTGGCACAGTACAGAGCTTTTAAAAATAGTTTGTAGGACTCTTCTGGAAGCAAAAATATCATTTAAAGAGCTGCATATAATAAATGAATATTTTAGCTTATTTTTGAAAACATTTCAATGAAATACTCACTAATATAATTTGATTCTAGTCCTTCAGTTTCAGATACCAAGCTTATAGCTTTGGGCCCTGAGCAGACTAAAGTGACTGAGCAGAGGCAAGTGGTTACCTGTATTTTGTGTCAAGAAGAACAGGAAGTTAAAGTGGACAACAGAGCCATGGTCCTTGCAGCATTTGTTCAGAGATCAACAGTCTTGTCTAAAAATAGAAATAAAGTGATTCCAGATCCAGGTAAGTGGAGATAAGGCAGAGTTATACATCAGTTTTGATATATGTAGTCAGTATCAGGATTCTCAAGTTCATATGCACAAGACTGTATCCTAAAATCATAAGTAAGACAACTTTATTCACAGTCTGGTCAAACCAAACCCCTTCCAGTTATCCTGTAGCTAATATGTTCCCTAGTTTCAGGCTGCCGGGACTTCGTCCGTAGTTGAGGCCAGTATACCTGCATTAGTCATGAGGCAGTTAGGGAGTTAAGAGGGCCAGTGATGTTTGGCCACCAGGCAAGTGGATGCACTGTTGCTTACTTCCCTATGGTCAAATAAATACTTTTTTCTGCATGCTGTATCTTTGGGAATGAAGCAGCTGCCACTCCCTTGGCCTCTTAACCAGAGAAGTTCTGAGCTGGGTCTCTACATAGCGTATGTAAGCAGAAGATCCCTCTGTCTTCACCTTTGTCGCTTTCTGCCCAGCATTTCCCCCCCGAACAGTAGCAGTTAAGGGAACATGTTGTAGGAGAGGCAAAGGGAAGTAAGTGTACTGTCCTTCCTTCTCCTTGCCCCTCAATAACTTTACTTGTTTTATTTGCTAAAACAAAAATTAGTTCAAGGGGATGTTAAATGGATTAAATTAAATGTGGGTTCAGTTCTCTTCCTGATACCACAACCACTTAAGAAACTTGCAGAGTTTTATGACCTTAGACTGGTGGCTGTCTAGATTACAAAACTAGAGATACGAAGGCCCTGAAAAAGTCCTGGGAACATACAGAAACAGCTGCGTTTTTCCTAAGGACTTTTTCAATTGTTACCTGAGGAAGAACTGGAAATGCTGAGGCACACTGAAGAGAGAAAAAAAGCCAGTGGAAATTTTCTCTTTCAGAATAAACTGAAATGCTTTTTAAAACAAGGTTTTACTCTCTCACAATGTGTAATATGAAGGTTTTAATGTAAGACAATCTACAACATTCGGTTGAGTCCTGTGTTTACTGTAGAAATGTGCAACGTATTTTCAAGCATATGTTCATTGTTCAAATGTGACTAATTTTGTCCTTGTTTACTATGCTGTAATGTGTCTAAAACACTATTTAATAGTTTGGAAGTTAAACATTTTAAATTGGTTCCCAAGTATCCTGATACAAACCTGTCAGGATTGTATACTCAGATTTTTATTTTTACACTCAATGACCAGTATACACAACGGTTTACATAAAATCAAACAATCAAATTTCACGACATTAAAAAATTCACTCAAGCTACCGTGTGCATTTTCTGATCTTTATACACCTGTGCACAAAATTTAGCCACTATTTGGGTTGTTTCATGGTTCATTGTATGAGCCTGTTTCTGTCCAGATAAACTTTTAAAGTTAGTATTATTTACTATTTCCTACTTTATTATTGTTTTATTTCTTTATGTCCTACTTCTCAGATGACAAAAGTAAGATACATATGCAACAGTAGCATAGGGTGCAGCAGTTTGCAGCTCTCGAGTATACTTCCTAATTTCTTACATATGCTGAATAGTACTCTCTAAATTATAAATGATGTATTTTGTGTTGAAGATGGGTAGCTGTGTTAATCTGTCTGTAGCAGCAGAAAAGAGTAAGAGTCCAGTAGCACCATAAAATTTGTGGTAGGGTCTGAGCTTCTTCAAATACAGTATTTTATGTTGTTGTTGTTAAATCACTGAAATAAGTTTAAGTTCGGTAAACATATATTTACTTCAGTTTTACCCAGACTTCTTTTTAAAAGGGAAAAAGCTGGCTATAGCATTTCTCAGGAGTCATTTTGTAGAAAAAGAGGTGCAGGAGCTCATTAGCATAACTCATTTGCATATGCTACACCACCTGACATCACTGGAAGTATCTCAGAAGGCAAGAAAGAAAAGACAGAGAGAGAGAGAGGGAGAGAGAAAGAAAGAAAGAGCTGGCAGAAAGGGGACAGCTACTAATCCAAGCCTCAGAAATACCACTATTCTGGGAGGATAGCTTCAGTGGTGGCTGAAGCCTTCAGAAGGCTGGTCAGAGGAACAAAGACCTTTCCAGGGGACGGGGTCATTTTGCTGCAGCCATGACACAAGCAGGCATTCCCCTGCAAGGTGGGGAAGTGGGGGGGGGAGCTGGCACCAACTCCGGGAGCTGCACTCCCCTGAGCTCCTGCTGGAAATGACCCTTGGCATTTCTAGATATGTTATCTGCCTGTTCATGGTTGCTTTCCTCTTCCATTCTTCTGTTCCTTTGGTGTGTCAATTACATTTTTTTTAACCTTCGTCCCCAACTGGAAGGGATGGGTTTGTCGACTGCCTTCTTGTGTTCTCAGTCTTACACGTCAAAATGATTTGAGTTTTTCATTTTCTCAAGAAATTTTGAGTTCTCAAATTGCTGTTTGAGTTCACTATCCAATATATACAAGTAGAATTACTTTGGCACTAAATGGTAATGTTTGTTAGTGACTCAGATTTTCTCTCCAGGGGTCAACAGTTCTGAAAATCAGTTTGATCGTTTCTTTGTTCTGAATGACAGTATCAGTCCTGTAAAATGTATGTTATATGTAAAGGTTACAATTAACTTGTGGCTGCAAAAAGCCTCTTTAATATTTTTAAAATTTTTACATGCAGAAAAATATGATCCATTGTTTATGCATCCAGACTTGTCATGTGGAACGCATACTGGTAGCTGTGGACATATTATGCACGCCCACTGCTGGCAAAGGTAACTAACTCCCTTGTTTAAAAAAATTAAGATACTAGGTAGCTAGAATTGATTATTTCAGTCAGCTGGTGTAGTTAGCTAGGAGGTCTTATTTATCTTGAGTTGCCATCCTCCAAGTGGGGCCTGGAGATCTTCTGGAATTACTACTAATGTCCAGATGACGGAGATCAGTTCCCTGGAGCTGGCAACCCTATTATATACTCATATAATGCATTTCAGTGGATTCCCTGTCACCAAATGCTAGGATAGCTGCTTTCTCTTATGCTCAGCTTCTGGGGCCATGTCTGGGTGACTGGAAGGCTGTATGAGTTCTTAATACATATTTGTAGATTGGGGGATTATGTACGAAGCAGGGGAACTATAGGCAGTGAAGCAAGCTGCCTTTTAATGGGACTGACAAGAGATCTCCTGCCTTGGGGTCCGTATGTTGGATGGAAAAGTGGCATAAAAATATTTTAAACACAAAATAAGAATTTTCTTGGAGCCAGAGGTTGGATGTAACCAAAGAAACTGGGCTAGGAAAAGAGGTCAGAGATCTCTCTGATGAAGGAAGGGGAAGAAGACTTGTGTTAATTCCTTCAGGACAATACTGGACTAGCCATGTTTATATTGAGGTAATAGGCTATAAAGTTGCAGCACATTTCTTTATATTTAATGTTCTCAAGTATGATTTTACTTTGTTTGCCAAGTATTAAAATTTTTTCTAAATGAAGTAAAATTGATAAGAAATTTTTCCAGTGCAGTAGTCTTGGGTTTTTTATAAAAAAAGGTGTGTGCTTCAAGGTAGTCATATCTCAATTTTCCCTGAGTGCATGTATGTAGCTGTTGGATGCGCAGCAGGTACTTGATATGCTGGTAAATTTACATGTTGATGTGTTAGAAGATTAATAAAGCTTTGGAATTTTGATGACCAAGTTTTGCAGTATTCGGTTAGCATTCTCTGTGGCTTTCTAAAGGTACTTTGATGCTGTGCAAGCCAAAGAGCAAAGGCGACAGCAGAGATTACGAGTACACACAAGTTACGATGTAGAAAATGGAGAATTCCTTTGTCCTCTTTGTGAATGTTTAAGCAACACTGTCATTCCTCTGCTTCCTCCTCCAAGGAGATTATTTAACAGGTCAGTTGCTCTTTGTAAGTACTGTATTCCTGCTCATTTAATTAAAAAACATCCAGGATATTGTAATGGAGTCATTTGGTTTCACTAATCTGTAGAAATGGAGTCAAAGTTGAGTAAGTTAAAAAACTTTGTCTTATGGTGCCCTGAAGGTTGTGTGTCCTGTGTCTTTTGACCTCACTCGCATTTCAGAGACTTGAAATATGCAATAGACTGCAAAATTGCAAAGTTTAAATATGACAGTCAAGTTTCAGTTGGAAGTAGAGAGGGTTTTTAATGGTCTGTGCAATAAAGAAAAGTCACACTTTATTTCCTGTACATTTAAGGCAAACTGCACTAACATAATTGCTGACTTTGCAGAGCGTGCTGGAAATAGAAGTGGTGGAAGAAGAAATGTGAACTGAGATGGGGGGAAGTCAAAGAGGAATAATTAATGTATTGTAGGAAAGACAGCTGGAGAAGGGGGTAGTTTAAAGTGGAACAAGACATTGATGGGTAACAGATAAATGCATGGGAAACCTAAGTATAAGGTGTGAACAGGTATTTTTTTTAACCTAGGCTTTCTTTTAGGCATATATCAGAAAGAATATTTTTTCCTCTTATTGTATCCCAGAAAATGGAGGAAAAAGACAGGGTGCAAAATCATTGCTTAGATCAGGGCTGGGCAACTTATGGCCCCTGAAGGCTCTTTCATACACAGAAGTTAAGGGGATGGCCTTCCATTTTTTGGCACATGAGCATTAGAATATTAAAATTGAAAGATTTCTTTTTATTTACTTTCATGATTGTGTACAAAAAACTCTCAAACTAAAAATCATCTTTAAAAATGGATGCATTTTGTGAAAAAGCCTTATTCTATCTACCTCTGCCCTGGAATCTCCCTCCTTAGATAACCAGGTCTTCTCCAGTGGGTGAGCCTGACTCACCTACCTCTCTCTGGGCAGGAGGTGGCTGTCTTTCTTTAGAAGAGCTACTTTCCACATGCACGCACTCACAAGTCTCTCTTCAATTAATGTTTTAAATGAGATCCTCATGATCCAGTTCCAGAATTTTGCATTTGACTACTTGGCTAAGATTCCCCTTATGATTTTTTTTAAAAAGGGGGGAAAAGGAGAAACTGAATGTTATGTTTTCAATGTACAAAAATCAGTCACAAACTTATGAACCTTCACAACCAAGGCAAATTTTAAAATGTTCAAAACAGCCATTTTTATATTGGATTTTTCTGAAACCTGACCAGATTATACTGCTCTCCAGGTAGATTCTCTGATAAACGAAAGCCTAATAAGACAAAGCATCTTGATTGTAAGCTAAAAGTTATTTCCAGGTATTATATAAGTGGAATATAGAGAAAATGTTTAACACCAACAATGTCCTACTAGAAGCTTCTCCAATAGATGTTTTAAAATTTAAAACCATATTTTATACAAAAAGGACTCTCATGTGAAGTTAATGTGCATTAAATTTCCCTGCGTAATTAATCTTGGGTTATGTTTTTGAAGTCAGAAATCAGTAGGGCACCATTAACAGTTGTAAAATACAATTGCTGCTTCATTTTTGAAGATGGTTTGTGTTTTTAATTGGCATTGGATTTTGCCCTGGCAAAGGACTGATGAGGCAAAGTCACACATGGCAAAACCTTGACATTGACAGGCAAACATCAGTGATCATCTGCTTAACAGGTTAGAGAGCTGCATTAAGAGATTTGCCATTCCACACACAAAACTATGTCACAGGGATTAGGGATCTTCTTCTGTTGGATGCATGTTTTTGCACTGTAGCCGCAGGAAATGGCAGTTGTTAGTAGAAATTTAGAGAAATCCCTAAGGGAAAGACTTTTTTGCTTCGTCTATATAATTATAGCTGATAATGTCACTTACCATTGCTGTCTCTGAGGCTTAGCAACAAGATGTTTAAAAACCGTATTTCTTTGATGGAGAAATAAGGCGTAATGCCATTACAGTACAAAAAAGCCTAGATCATTGCTAGGTGTATCTGTATATATATATTGTACTTGATGCTTCTATAGTAGCCAGTTTTGAGAATTCCATCTCTTTGTCACACTGTGACAATACACAGAAAAATCTCACAACAAGCAAACTCTCCATAAAGAGCAAAACTGGGATAAATTGAGCTAAATAGCCATATATGCATAGTTACACAAAATAGCAGTTCTTGTAAATCTGCTTAATGGGTCTAAGATGCAGAGGTTACAGAATTTGGCTTTTAATGTATTCCAGAGGGCCTATGGGAATTCTAGTTTTGAGTAAACAGATAATTTGAGCATCTTTTTCCCACCCTGCCAGGTTAGATTTTTCAAGTCAACAAAATCTAGCTCGGTGGCTAAGAATAGTATCTCAGCAAGTCAAAGCATTGTTTATTCTTCAAGATCAGGAAAGTGCCAGTAAGTATGACATTAATCTCACAGTCATGTTTCTTAAATATACACAAAAACAGGATTTTCCCGTTTGCTCTTTATTATTTATTTATTTAATTAAATCTTTTGTGTGTCTTGTTTTGGGGGATTTGAATTGCAGCTTTTCCTGTGTATGGTAAGATGACTTTTAGTCTTCAGAATGCAAATAAAATGCAAGTCTGTGATCAGGCAGGCAAAAAGGGAATATGAGGAGCATATTGCAAAAAACATAAAGACCAATAATAAAACTTTCTTCAAATACATTAGAAGTAGGAAACCAGCCAGGGAAGCAGTGGGGCCCTTGGATGACCAAGGGGTAAAAGGTGTAGTGAAGGATGATAGGGAAATGGCTGAGAAGCTAAATGCATTTATTGCTTCTGTCTTCACTGTGGAAGATGAGAAGTGCCTGCCCACTCCAGAACCACTGATTTCAGGAGGGGGGTTGAAAGAGCTGAGTCAGATTGAGGTGACAAGAGAGGAGGTCCTACGTCTGATAGACAACTTAAAAACAAATAAATCACCGGGCCCGGATGGCATACATCCGAGAGTTCTGAAAGAACTCAAATGTGAACTTGTGGATCTCCTGACAAAAATATGTAATCTTTCCTTAAAATCTGCCTCCATTCCTGAATGTCACTCCTATCTTTAAAAAGGGTTCCAGAGGAGATCCGGGAAATTACAGGCCAGTCAGTCTGACGTCGATACCAGATAAGTTGGTGGAAACTGTTATTAAGGAAAAAATTAGTAGGCACATTGATGAACAAAATCTATTGAGGAAGACTTAGTATGGGTTCCGTAAGGGAAGATCTTGTCTCACTAACCTTTTAGTGTTCTTTGAGGGAGTAAACAAACATGTGGACAAGGGGGAACCAATAGATATTGTTTACCTTGATTTCCAGAAAGCTTTTGATAAAGTTCTTCATCAAAGGCTCCTAAGTAAGCTCAATAGTCATGGGATAAAAGGACAAGTCCTTTTGTGGATCAAAAACTGGCTAATTAAAAGGAAACAGAGAGTGAGTATAAATGGGCAATTTTCTCAGTGGAGGGAGGTAAGCAGTGGGGTACCGCAGGGATCAGTACTCAGTCCAATGCTTTTTAACTTGTTTATTAATGATTTGGAGTTGGGAGTAAGCAGTGAAGTGGCTAAATTTGCAGATGACACAAAGTTGTTCAGGGTGGTGAGAACCAGGGAGGATTGTGAGGCACTCCAAAGGGATCTGTCGAGAACAGGCGAGTGGGCATCAACGTGGCAAATGGGGTTTAGTGTGGCCAAGTGCAAAGTGATGCACATTGGAGCCAAAAATCCTAACTATAAATACACATTGATGGGGTCCAAACTGGCGGAGACTGACCAAGAGAGAGATCTTGGAATCGTAGTAGATAACTCAAAGAAAATGTCGAGACAGTGTGGGACTGCAATGAAAAAAGCCAGTGCTATGCTGGGGGTTATTAGGAAGGGAATAGATAACAAATCAGCCAATATTATAATGTCCCTGTATAAATCGGCAGTGCAACCTCATTTGGAGTACTGTGTACAGTTCTGGTCGCCACACCTCAACAAAGATATTATAGCATTGGAAAAAGTGCAGAAAAGGGCAACTAAAATGATAAATGGGTTGGAACACTTTCCCTGTGAAGAAAGGTTGAAGCGCTTGGGGCTCTTTAGCTTGGAGAAACGATGGCTGAGGGGCGACACGATCGAGGTTTATAAGATTATGCATGGGATAGAGCAGGTAGAGAAAGAAGTCCTTTTCTTCCTTTCTCACAATACAAGAACTCGTGGGCACTCCATGAAATTGCTGAGCAGTTGGGTTAGAACAGATAAAAGGAAGTACTTCTTCACCCAAAGAGTGATTAACACATGGAATTCACTGCCACAGGAGGTGGTGACGGCTACAAGCATGGACGGCTTCAAGAGGGAATTAGATAAACATATGGAGCAGAAGTCCATCGGTGGCTATTAGCCACAAAGTATAGATAGGAACTCTCAGTCTGGGGCAAGTGATGCTCTGTAATCTTGGTCTTTTTGGGGGGGGGGGCAACTGTGGGAGGGATTCTAGTGTCCTGCCCCCACTGCTGGACCTCCTGAGGACACCTGGTGCTTTTGGCCACAGTGTGACAGAGTGTTGGACTGGATGGGTCATTGGCCTGATCCAACATTGGCTTTTCTTATGTTCTTATGCGCAGCATTATTAACATCCAGCTAAAATAATAGTGTTTGACCTTCTTTTAAGGTAAACCCTCTTGCAGTGACTCAGAAAAAATGGATGAGCTGCAGCTTCCTGAAGGGTTCAGACCAGAATTCCAACCAAAGTATGTATTCATTTTATTTTTATTTATTTATTTGTTTGTTTGTTTGGATTTATTTCCCGCCTAGTCTACACAAGGCGGCTTTTATAAGCTGCTGAGAGGCAAAAACAATGAACATATAGATACATTTTAGGGCATTCGTTAACAAAGGCCAGCAGATTACTTCAGCTCTATCAGACAGATAGCTACCACTAATATACCAGTTTGTTTAGTTATAATTTAAGAAAATGATACACAGATTAGAAAAAAATAATGACAAAATGGCTAAGCTACGGCCTATCTGGCAATGAGCTACTGTGGAAAAGATAGCATGGATATTGTCTTGTGTGTACCAGTACTGAAAACTCATACCTTAACCAGTATTTAGATTTATTTTTCATCTGTATTGATTAAATGGCCACAAAAGAAGAATTGTGATTTCAGTATAAACAGACAAGGCCCAAGCTGATGAGGAAGGTAGGATAGAATGGTTAAAACACTAATAAAAACCAGGCTCAATAACCTTAGGTGTTGCTGATTATATAAAGGCACAATCATAGGAGTGTGTTCAGATAATGAGGATCTGTATATCTACAGACTTGTAGTCAGAAGATTTATGGTGAGGAGATTTAAGGATGGTGTGTCCAAATTCAACTTGAAACTGCAAAAACCCAAATTAATTTTAAATACCTTGGTGGCCTTGGGCCAGTTACTTTCTCTCAGCTTAATCTATCTCACAGTTGTTGCAAGAATAAAATTGGAGTGGGATGGGGAGAAATGTATGCTCCTCTGAGATCTCCTTAGATGGTAATTCTGTCACTTTTTTATCCTGTTCTTCCTCTAATAAAATATTAATTATCAGAAAAATAGCATAATAATATAATACATTACAGTTCTGCTATGCACAACACAACTGATTGTTTTTCATTTAAACAACCCTTATTTACGAAAGTGAATGAGATGATCAATTAATGTTATGAAAAATCTTTTTGAATTTTGACTTCCAAAAAATAAAGTTTTGGGTGATTCTAAATGATCTGATGAATGCATCAGTCTTTAATCACTGCATTTCCTAACAGACAAGATCTGCTTTTTTAGAAACTTTAATTTGCTGTTCTTAAATTGTTTTATCATGATATAACCCTGTAATTGTATCAGTTTTTTAAGTAAAAAGGATAAAAGGAGAGAAGAATGATGTAAGCTGCTTTGGGTCCCCATTGGGAAGAAAGGCAGAATATAAATGAATTAAATAAATGAAGTATAATATAATTCTGTAATGATACCAATTATTTTTTTTAACTTCTGATTGCTTCTTTTTGATTAGTTGTATTTATCTTGCTTTAATATTTTGTTTATTTGTATCCTGAGAGAGACGTGAACAGGGATGTGCATCTGAAAGAAAACAGTATTTTATTTTATTAGGAAAGGGCATGAATATGAGTATTTGATGGTATTTGGGTCCCTTAGTACCATTTTGAGTTCAGTTTGTCAGGAATCGTTTCCATTATTCTCTTTTGGGTAGAGGCTGGAATGGCTGTTTTTCAGCCAAATGACACCAGAATTGCAGGGGAGTTAGCGCAGCCTGAAGACATCCCCCCCCCCCCCCCCCCGATTTCAAGCAAATTGGATCAGAATTCCAGTTCTATGGGTTCCGGATCAAGGTGCTCCCAGCTATCCTCACAGAGGTGTGTGGATAGGGAAGAAAAAACAGCCCTTGGAAAGAGCACTGGCCCCCACAAAGGAGGAAAAGAAGGAGCCAGCCAGATGGAAGCTGCCTTCCCTGGACCAAGAGAGGTGGCTCACAGTCTCCCAGGAGTTGCCTTCCTGTTGCTCAGAAAGCCTGTTTTTGTTTTTTAAAGACCTGGGATCCTCAAAGTGCTGTCCTCAGATATTCCTAAATATTTCCAGAAATATGTGGGACCAGGTACCGGTATTCTCAAGAATCCCAAATACCATTTCAGATACCTGAATACACCAATAAGTATTTTTCAGGCATATATTCAGACTGGATATATCTGAGCGCACATCCCTGCCTGAAACTTCTGACCTTTCTCATCTACTATGTGTAAAATCAAAATCTGTTCCAGTACTTTTCACAGAGAATCACACTTGAAATATTTTTGAAAGCTTATGGCAGCCTCTTTATTGTAAGTGGAACTGTTTCTGTAGCTATTGAACATAACAGGCGCTTGGATGCTTCATTAATATGAAGATCAATTTCAGTCTCAGTTGCTGTTAGAGATTATTTTGGATTTCTTATCCCTGTTTTTTCATGTCAAAAAATCCTATTTCAGTTTTGTTTCTCCCTAATGTGAACTGAATGCATGATTATTTTTATGGTATTTTCTATTTTCTCACACTGTTTTTTTTTTTCTTGTGAAGTGTACACATTTTTGAACATCTGTGCATTATTAAATCAGCATTTCTCATTAAAGTGATGTACACTGTATGTGTACATATATACATTGTATCCATAAACAGTGCTTTGTAGATACACAATGAAAACAAATCTACAAAAGTAATGCAATAGAGTGGAGCCTGAGTACCAACAAATATATAAATAGGCATTAAAAAAGAGAGCAACTAACTCATCCCTCCTTTCCTTTGTATGAGTCTCAAATAGGTTCAAGAAACATTTGAAAGATTTAGTGGCATTTATAGCAAGCCTCTCTCTGCCTTAACTCCTCCCTCCCCTCTTCTATCATTTATTCTATAAGAATTCCCAAAATGATTTCCTTTCATACATCTGAAAAAGCAAGCTCTGACTCACGAAAGCTCATGCTGAAATAAATGTTGTTAGTCATTAGGTGTCACTGGATTTCTGCTTTATTTTGTTACAGTGGACTAACATGGCTACCCCTCCATACATCAACCCAGTCTGGGATAAAATGTGATGCTTGTATGCTTGGCTTCTTAGACCCAGAAATGCATAAGTATTCTAGGCAATGTTAAGCTGTTTTAAAAATTAAGTTTTAAAACTTGCAAATAATCTATTTTTCATTTATCTAAGGAATCCATATTCTGAAAGCATTAAAGAAATGCTGAAAACATTTGGCACTGCGACATATAAAGTGGGACTAAAAGTCCATCCCAATGAAGAAGATCATCGTGTACCCATAATGTGCTGGGGCAGTTGTGCATATACAATACAAACAATGGGTAACTAATTTACTCTGTTACTTTGCTGAAAATTGTAGAAGGCATGTTCCTGCTGAATTCCTCTCAATTAAAAAACATAATTAATTTTGCTTTCCACAGAACGAATGCTAGGTGATGAAGATAAACCATTATTTGGTCACTTACCTTGTCGACAGGTATGGTCTAACTACCATCTTACTCTGATGCTTCTTTGAAGGGTAGGCACATTTGTTGAAGCTATAGCTAAACCCTTTGGGCCCATCTCAGAGAATAACTAGCTACTGTAAGAAGACAACTACATGAAAAGCAAGCAGTGAATAATATGGCTGTTTCCTGTATCAAATGTCATATAGAAGGCTAAAGTACTAATATTAATCCTGATATTTCAGAACAGCAAAAAATTTCCCATGGAATCTGGTTTTAATTAAACAGCAGAAAATAGTTTATCTCTATTTGTTTTTTTCTTCCATTGGTCCTTTTTTTATGTTGCACTAATTGTGGTATTCTGTTTAGGATGACTGCCTTACTTCATTGACCAGATTTGCGGCAGCCCACTGGACAGTTTCTTCACTTTCGGCAGTACAGGGTCACTTTTGTATGCTTTTCTCATGTAAGTTCAAGAAATGGTAACTTTTCTCTGTTGCAGCATAAGGAGAGAGATTGACCATAACACATCTGTTTAAATACTTGTACACTCTCAAGTCTTTGAATCCCCAAACTAGATGTGGAAACTCTCCGTGCAAGGACCTGTCCCATCTGTTTCATTGTGTTTCTGGCAGCAATACACATGTGAGTTCTGGATTTGTTTCTAAGTCCCTGCCTTGAAACATGACTGCAGCATGTACTCCAAACAAAGTTTCCCAAGTGAGCTTGTGGTATCTGCATAAGACTACCACTATGCTTGTTCTGGAAAATTAAACCTAATAAACTCATGCTATGGAGCAGCCGTCTGTAATCTGGTAATCTTTGTCAATGAGGAGGATCATGTTGAGAGACTCCCCTTTGAACTTGTATCTCTCTGAAATGCTGGTGTTGGGGAAATATATGAGTTGAGTCCAATGCTCCCTCTAAGCTGTAGAGTCTTGTGAGCAAAAATTCTACTTTGTGAGTTACTGGCATTAAAGTTGTGAGCAGGTGATTTGGCTACTGCATAAATAAGTTTGCTCGGGAGCCATCCTTTCTGAGCTAAGACAAAAATGTGTGAGCCAGAGGCTAAAAAACTGTGAGCTAGCTCACACTTACTCAGCTTAGAGGGAACACTGTGTCTTATTACTTATGTTAGTGGAGAAAGTTCTTGGAAGCTGTTTGTGTAGGAGTTCACAACTAGGGCAGGAGCATGGTTCCTGCTGAGTCACTCTTCTTAGTGGAACCATGTGTGCCACAAGTATCCTGATCTTCTAGAGGGTTCCCCACCCCTCAGTAGTAGCAGAGGCAGCAGGGTCAGGAGGGTGCTGAGGAAAGGCAGAAATGATGAAAATCACTTCCATGAATTGTCTCTTTTGGATGAAGTGTAGTAACTGATTCACGTTTACCGAATTTCTGAACTTTCTATAACAACTTTTGAGAATTTGCTTAACAGCATTAATGTGAGATGCAAAGCAGGTCATTGTGTATTTTTAATTGTACCAAACTGTGTGTTTTTAGGATAACAAAAGATGGTTTGGTAAACGAAACTGGTGATCTTAAAATCTTAGTACTCTGTTTATTGTGCTACTGGGATTTGGTGTTACAGAAGCTGGTTATTAGTTATATATAGTGCCTGATATTCTTTCTTTTAGGATAATGTTTTTCTAAAAGCACAGAAACTCTTAGATGAATATTAAGACTGTCCACATTTCAACCGGCTGTTTTTAACTATCTCATAGTTTGGGCTGAGGTGGCCTGGAAATTGTTGTTGCTAGGATCCCATCAGAATTTTCAGTTCCTTGCCAAAGTTTTATTTCCCAAAATACCTTGCCGAAAGCCATGAAGATCATACATGTTTGCCCTGTACTCAGGGAGACCACTGGTTTCTCCAGCATCACTGGGAGAGGGCCAAGCTCTACTCCCCAAGGTGCTAGGAACAGGGCCAGTTGAAAACGTTTTGTTTCCCCGCTGTCCATCTCTCTGTCTGTCTCAACATGCACAAAACCCACAAGGATTAGCTGAACCCCAACCATGTGGCAGAATCACCTCATTGTGCTACTTCAAACAGCCACTCGGGTGCTGAACTGGATGCAAAGTATGCATTTTCTTACTAAGCTGTGGTCACTGTTACACTTTAAAAGCTCTCTTATCTATGTGTATTTAGGGCCCACATTTAATCTTGTTTATCAATGAACAAAGCAGTATTGTAACATGCTCTGTGTGAGGCTGCCTTTGAAAATGGTTCCGAAATTTCAATTGGTTCAAAATGCAATGACCAGGCTATTGCCAGGGGTTGGTTACAGGGATTGCATCACCCATGTGCTAAAAGATGGGCACTGGTTACCCATCTGTTTCCAAGCCCAATTCAGAAGGCTGATTCTTACTTTTAAGGCCCTAAATGGCTTGGGCGTAGGGTACCTGAAGGACTATCTCCTCCCATACTCTCCAGCTTGTCAGTTAAGATCTGCCTTTCGAGTCCTGGTTACTGCACCCCTGCCTTCAGAGGTGAGATGGGTGGCAACTATAGACAGGGCATTTTCTGTGGTGGCACCTCGCTTTTGGAATGCCCTCTGCCTTGAGGTTCGCCTGGTACCTATTTTACTTTCTTTTAGGTGCCAGGCTAAAACATATCTTTTAACCCAATGTTTTAATTAGGAGTTTTATCTTACCAGTTTTTTAAGGTCTCCCTCTGTTTTGTGGATAATTTTTATGCTGTCCAATAGCTTGTTTTTAATATCGTGATTTTAATTGTAAGCCGCCTCAAGCTGGACTACGAAGAGGCAGCATAGAAGTAACCTAAATAAAGATAAATGAATTCAGTGATGTTCTTATGAAGTTCTGGTATCTTCAGGACATAGAACCTATGACCTAACTGACTGCTCACTAAAGTAATGGATGATATACATGTCCATTCATTAATATCTATTTTGTGTTTTTAATACCAGCACTGGTGCCTAATGAAAAAAAAAGAAATCTTCCATGCATTCTTGATATTGACATGTTTCATTTATTGGTAAGTATCTCCTGAGTTCTAACAGTGCTTCAGTGGCATGACATCCTATGAGGAAAGTGTGAAGTGCTAGAAATATTTTCAGAAACTGATTGTTAAATGTAGCAAACCCCTCTTTCCCATCACCTCACATGCAGCCTTGCTGGTAATTGTCTAGTTATTGGTGATGAAGCTGTGTGTGACATTTTCCTTTTGTTTGAAGAAATGGCTTACTGGTTATATTACATTCAAAACCACTTCCATTTATTCCTTTTTATAAGATTGAGGTAATGAGAAAATGATTGTTCCTTTTATACATTTCTCCCTATCTACAGGTATGTTTGGTGCTCTCCTTCCCTGTTGTACACTGTCAGGACTTTTCAGGTGTCAGTCTTCGTACTGGAGATATTCATATCTTCCACCTTGTCACTATGGCACATATTGTACAAATCATACTTACCTCATCCACAGGTAATATGTACTGTCAAATTGATACTGATTTGATTCAGGTGGGTAGCCATGTTGGTCTGAAGCAGCAGAACAAAGTCTGAGTCCAGTGGCGCCTTTAAGACCAACAAAGTTTTATTCAAGGTATAAGTTTTCACGTGCAAGTTATCACTGTATCTGATGCTTGTACAAAACATTGTTGGTCCTAAGGTGCCACGGAATCAGACTTTGTTCTGATACTGATTTGTTAATGCTGGGGAACCACAGGGAGGAGAAAAAATTATGATGGATATACTAAAAATGACACTAATTTGAAATCTGATGGATCTTCTTCGTGGTCTCTGTGCATCACACCTCTGGGATTAAGTGCGCCTGCGCCGATCCCGATCGGTAATCTTCAAAGCCTAACGGATTTTCGCGCCAGCTCCCCGGTCACGTGCACGTCCCACTGCGCATGACCCGGGGAGAGGCACGAGGATCCCGCCAGTTCTCTTCTGACCGCCGCGTCGTGAGGATCCCCTCTCCGCTCCGGTCGGTAGTTAACCTTCGTTCTCTTCCAATTTGGAAAGGCCTTTCGGACTGATTTTTCGTGTTTTTTGACCTTCGGACTGTTTTTCCTGGACTTGCTTTCGGACTCCTCCTCCTACTCCCCGCCCGGCCTATGGCCCAGCGGTGGGGTTTCTTTAAACGCTGCCTTAATTGCGGGAGTAAAATCGCCCCCCCAGACAAGCATTCCCTTTGCTTGTTGTGTCTCGGCGAGTCGCACTGTGTCAATTCCTGCTCGAATTGCGCCACGTTCTCCAAACAAACTCGGAAGAACCGGGCGGCCCGACTCAAAGTGGCTCTTTCGGAAGTAGCGTTGTCACCGAAGATGTCCGCAGCCGACGCCTCGGTAACATCCCCGTCGGCACCGACGGGTCCGACGTCGTCACCGGTGCGGAGCCCCTCCGGTACCGAGAAGTCGGCACCGAAAAGGCCCCTCTCACTGCCACGAACTCCTGCTAAAAAGCGTAAGGAGGGCAAAGAGGGTAAGGGCAAGCTGAAGCACAAGACCTCAAGTGCTTCATCGACGCGTCCCGCGCCCGACATGACCCAGCACGGGTCTCCGCAGCTTGACCCTCCAGGGCGCGAGCGACCCCGGGGCAGCCCCGCCTCCCCGATGCCGCGACCCATCCAGCTCACAGATTCGGAACCTGACATCGAGCTGACGCAGATCCCTCATAGCAGCCCCGAGACCGGGCCCGATCCGCTGCCGACACCGAAAGGTGAGAGAGACTGGCGCCTTCCTCCATCTTCAATACCATGGGACGTTCGTCAATGGCAATACCTGTATGGCTCCTCCTACCCTCCACCTCCACAGTCATACCCGGCGGAGTGGGACCGCCAGTCCACGTCGTCCAGAGTTTCCCGATGCCGAGACCCCCCGGCCCCGACACCGAAACCGATTCCGACACCGAAACCACCGATGCCGATACCAACTTCACCTGATGTCGACCTCCCTCCCTACCAACCAGATCCGTCGACCCCTATGTTGCCCTCCGAACGTTCCGACCACTCGATACCTGAGTCCCCCGAGTCTTCCGATGATGAATCTCCCATCCAACCATCACCGTCCCCTGATGTGGCTGAAAATTTGCCAATCTCTCCCTCCGAGGACGTGAAATCCTATGGAGAGCTTATCAAACGAATGGCCCATTCCCTGGCACTTGCCACGGTTCAGCCAACCCCCACCGCTACCGACACCATCTTCGATATCATACAGATGGATACATCCACCGCGGTAGCATTACCATTAATCTCAGTGCTCTTGAGCACTGCCAAGGAATCGTGGGGCCACCCTTCCTCTACCCCAATCTCCAACAAGAGATTAGACCATATGTACAGGCTCCAAGAGCCAGGAGCAGAATTCCTATTCATCCACCCCAAGCCCAATTCGATTGTAGTGACCCCCTCAGCCAGGGGCCGTAGCGGACATTCCTCCCCCTTGGACAAAGAGGGACGAAAATTAGATTCTTTCGGGAGACGATTTTATTCAGCCGGTGCACTGGGCATAAAAACGGCAAACTACACAGCCTGCATGAGCAGGTACCAATACTCCCTCTGGGAGCAGATGACACCATTTCTGGCCCATCTTCCTGAGGATAAGCAACGCCTTGCTAGGAAGATCCAGAAGGAAGGCATGGTGCTAGCAAAGCACCAGCTTAACGCATCGAAGCATGCTGCGGACGTCACGTCCAAGACACTCACTTCAGCAGTCGCCCTTCGCCGCCACGCCTGGCTGAGGTCGACTTCGCTTCCACAAGACACAAAGTCCTTGGTGGAAGATCTCCCTTTCGAGGGTGAAGGACTATTCATCTCCACAACGGACACAGTCCTTCATGATTTAGATAAGAGCATTAAGACATCTCGTAACTTGGGTGTCTCACAATCGAGACAACAGAAACAGAAGACATGGCAGAGATCTTGGTCCAAACAGCAACCGCGAAGATCTCCCACTGAACCCCAATGGCAGAGACCGTCGTCTACTGCTTATCAACAGAAACCCTATGGCCACAAGCCACGATTCCTGTCCACTTCCGCTTCCAAGGCTAAGCCACCCAAACCGAACAAGCAGAGTCTTTGACTTCCCCATTCACTCCGATCTTCCCACCCGTCTATCACCCTTTCTACCAGCATGGCAACGCATCACGACAGACAAATGGGCACTGTCGGTCGTAGCAGAAGGCTACAGAATAGAATTTTTTCAGATACCACAAGAATCATACTTCGTAACCACACACCCCTCCGACACCCTATCGTCGGAAGTCGAAGCCCTCCTCTCAAAAGATGCCATAGAACAGGTACCAACAAACCATCTTCAGCGGGGGTTCTACTCCCGCTACTTCACAGTCCCAAAAAAGGATGGTGGACTTCGTCCCATATTGGATCTGCGGAACCTCAATGCGTTCATCACCTACAAGAAATTCCGTATGACCACTCTACAGACCATCCTACCGCTACTAGAAGCCAATGCGTGGATGGTGACGCTGGACTTAAAGGACGCATACTTTCATGTGACGATCCACCCGTCGCACAGACCGTACTTACGCTTCACGGTCGGTCCGCGTCACTTCCAGTACAAGGCCCTACCCTTTGGCCTCTCTACAGCTCCTCGTGTCTTCACGAAGCTTATGGCAGTAGTAGCGGCACATCTGCGACTTCAAGGTGTCCACCTTTACCCCTACCTGGACGACTGGCTTCTAGTCGCCCCCTCTACGACGGAACTACAGAGCCACATCTCTACTACCCTTCGTACCCTAGAATCACTAGGGCTGACGATAAACCTCAAAAAGTCCATGCTTACCCCTTCCAGACGGGTTCAGTTTATCGGAGCTATCCTGGACTCCCTGCAATGCAGAGCATTCCTACCCCCCAACAGAGCAGCGGATATAGTCTCCCTTCTCCTGTCTATCCAAGGGACCAAGGAGGCTACAGCCAAACAAATCCTTCGCCTGCTAGGCCTGATGGCCGCGACAACAGCAGTAATCCCCTTCGCCAAATTGCGGATGAGACCACTGCAGCTTTGGTTTTTGAGGCGTTTCCGCCCCAACTTCCATTCCCTCTCCAAACGATTTCAGATATCGACCCAGGTCCTAGAGACCCTGAATTGGTGGATTGTACCCCAGAATTTACATTCAGGTGCACCTTTCTGGCTTCCACCCCCCTCAGCGACCGTCACTACGGACGCCTCCCTATGGGGCTGGGGAGCTCATTTGGACGGTGTAGGCGTGGGCGACAGGTGGCACCCCTCTGTGGCACACAACCATATCAACTTCCTAGAGCTGTTGGCAGTTCTCTACGCAGTGAGATCTTTCCGCCAATCCCTGTCGGGGAAGACGGTGACTGTCCTTACAGACAACACCACCACCATGTTTTACATCAACCGCCAGGGTGGGACAGTCTCCCGTGGACTTTGCTGGTTAGCGATAGAGCTTTGGGACGAGTGCCAGGCACTAGATATTCACCTGGTAGCGACTCATCTCCCAGGACTACTCAACGTCCAAGCGGACTTCCTAAGCAGAGGAGGAGCATCCCTGCACGAGTGGGAACTGAACCCCCTCTACCTGACTCTGATCTTCGACCGTTGGGGGCATCCATCCGTGGATGTATTCGCCTCTCGAGAGAACAAGAAATGTCACCTATTTTGTTCCAGAGCAGGAACAGACCCGACCTCTCTCGGAGACGGTCTCCTCTTCCAGTGGACGGGGAAACGATTGTACCTATTTCCCCCGATTCCCCTCATACCGAGAGTAGTCCACAAACTGTTGGCAGAGCGACCGTGGGCAATTCTCGTCACCCCTTGGTGGCCGAGACAACCCTGGTTCCCCACACTCCTCAGCCTCTCACGAGGAATGTATCTCCACCTTCCGACAAAACCAGACCTCCTCGGGATGCACGGGGGCCGGGTACTGCACCACGATGTGCCCAGACTGAAATTGACAGCTTGGCTGATCCAAACTTAGGGTTAGAATCACGCATTGCTCAAGTTCTACTGAACTCACACAAACTCTCCACTCGGCGTTCATATGAGTCAAAATGGACTAAGTTTTTAACCTTCCTGGCGTCTGTGGGACGGCCCTCAGTCCCCGCCGGGCTTAAAGATGTTTTTGGTTTCCTCCTGTCATATAAAGACAGGGGACTGTGTCACTCATCTATCCGAGTTTACTTGTCAGCCATCTCAGTCAGTCATCCTAAGATTGATGGCTACTCTGTGTTTTCCCATCCAACAACGAAGCAATTCCTCAAGGGAATGAATCGCCTCTATCCCCCAGTGCGGACACCAGTCCCGGCATGGGACTTGCCCCTGGTTCTCACTAAGCTGATGGGAAAACCCTTCGAACCCATGGCCTCATGCAGCCTTCAACTTTTATCGTGGAAGGTTGCGTTTTTGGTGGCCATCACGTCTACTCGACGCGTGAGTGAGCTCTCGGCGCTCCGTTGCGACCCACCGTACCTCACGTTTCATCATAATGCCGTCACTTTGGCTCCAGATGTCGCTTTCCTGCCTAAGATAGTCTCGGACTTTCATATAGGGGCAGATATCACGTTGCCGGTGTTTTTTCCTGGTCCCCAGGGCCCAACGCAACGCAGCCTACACACTTTAGATGTCAAGAGAGCCCTGTCTTTCTACTTGCACCGGACAAAATCCTTTCGTAAGTCTCCAGCTCTCTTCATTTCTTATGCCTTGCCCAGGCAGGGACAGAAACTGTCGTCTCAAAGACTCTCGAAGTGGATAGTTGAGACGATAAAACTCGCCTACCTTCTGGCCAAAAGGCCACTACCGGCGTCCCTCCGGGCACACTCCACTCGAGCCGTGGCTACTTCCACAGCATTCCTCAAGGGCATTCCCCTGGGAGACATCTGCAATGCTGCAACGTGGGCGTCCCCTCACACGTTTGTGAAGCACTACGCCCTAGATGTCCGCGTCCATCAGCGTACTGTGGTGGGCCGTGCAGTTCTGCAAGCAGCTCAGATGTGAGACCTCCAGCACCCACCTCCAGGTATGTGGTGTGTTTATTGCTCGCTATTCTCCCAGAGGTGTGATGCACAGAGACCACGAAGAAGATATACAGGTTGCTTACCTGTAATTGGAGATCTTCGAGTGGTCATCTATGCATTCACACCACCCGCCCTCCTTCCCCTCTGCTTTCGGTCTCCCTCATTTTTTTCCTTGGGGGCTGTTAGCAGCGGTCAGAAGGAACTGGCGGGATCCTCGTGCCTCTCCCCGGGTCATGCGCAGTGGGACGTGCACGTGACCGGGGAGCTGGCGCGAAAATCTGTTAGGCTTTGAAGATTACCGATCAGGATCGGCGCAGGCGCACTTAATCCCAGAGGTGTGAATGCACAGATGACCACTCGAAGATCTCCAATTACAGGTAAGCAACCTGTATTTTTATTACAAGAAAAAGAGTTTTCAGCATGGGTAACAAAAAGTGATACCAGTCATAGCAGTCTAAGGATGTGCTATATGAATGCTTAAATTCTGTGTCCTTTCCTTTGGCCAGCTGTATTAATGTACAAAAAGCACACAATTATTGGATACTGAAAATCATTTTGAGTTCATACTTTAAATGCTGCTAAATGTAACTTATAAAGTAGTGTTGACCATTCTGTTTTACTTGGGCTGTCCTTGAAAAATGGAAATTTCAATTTTTTAAAATGTTATGACTGGCTTATTGTCAGGAGCCAGAGAAAGGGCTTATATGTGTTAAAAGATCTACATTGGTTGTCCCTTTGTTCCTGTGCACAGTTCAGAATAATGGCTCATACCTTTAAAGCCTTAAACAGTTTGGAGCTGTTCATTGTTCATAGTATAGTGTTTTTAGTGCACTACCCTCTAATTTTATAGTCCTGTTTTACTGCATTGTTGTGCATATTATACTGCTCTGGTTGCATTGTTTTTAATTGCATAATTGTGAAAAGGGTAGGCTATAATTTAAGTACATGAATAAGTAGTTGGAAGACCATCTCTGTCCATACTGTCCGGCGTGACATTAAGATCCTCTTCTCATGTCTTGCTGTCTTTGCCTCCATCTGCAGAGGTGAGCCAAGTGGCAACCAGAGATGGGCTTTTTTCAGTGGTGGCACCTTGTCTTTGGAATGCTTTCCTCCTTGAGGCTCATCTGGCTCTTACTTTACTGTCCCTTATGTTCCCAGGCTTTAATATGTTTAGTCTTTTTGAGCTCTTTTAGTGGTCTGCCTGTAGTGAGGGCTAACTTATTAGTAGCCTTGTAGGCTGAGTCATGTTGTAATGCTTGTTTTATGTTGGTTTTTATTATTTTATTTTGTGGACCAGCCTCAAGCAGATCTCTAGAGAGTTCATATCCATTTTATAAATAAATAATGATTCTGCATGTATTCAGTGTCTAAAACTGACTTGTAGTTCAGACAAGGTGAAAGTTGTTTAGAGTGAACATTCTTTGGAAAATTTATGGATTAAGAGCAGCTTCATTGGGAAAATAAAGAGCATACCTTATGTGCAGCTCTCTGTGCTTGGGGATATAATCAGGAGAGAATTTGGCATATATGAAGAGCACTTTTTATTCCTTTCAAAAAAACAGAAAAAAGAACTAAGGGAAAAACTTAAAACCAAACAACTAAGTAAAATTTTTCTTAAAGGAAAAAAGTGTAAATACAAGACAAAATTATAACAGTGGTGGCAAATCTACACATAAGTTTTGATAAATGATTTCCAAATATCTAAAAATAAGTCTATACACAATTGCCATCTGTATGCCATGTTTTCAAATTTGATAAAGTTGTAAGGTCCTTGATCCATTGATTTACCGGAGGTGGGCTTCTGTCTTTCCAGTGTTGTAATATGAGTCTTTCAGCTGTAGTAAGGGCATGGAGGGTCTATTTCCGTTGACCTTCGATTAGCCTCCAAGAGATAGGCAGATAGTTTAAATGTTCATAAGAATCCTCAAAATCAATGAACATTCTAACACTTGTGGGAGGTGAGGATTTTGATGGGTATTGGTTTGGACTTGACTGTGTGTATAAGGTGTGTAGCTGAGCTTGTGCCCTTTGTAACAAAAGGGATTCCTCCAATAATGCTGTTACCATCCATTAAGTTGTGCAGCATTTTCCAGTTTTAGTTTCTACATTTAATTGAATAGTTTAGAAGTGTTGTTTTTTTCTTTGATTTTTCCCCCAGAAGAAAATGGCATGGACCAAGAAAACCCTTCTGGTGAAGAAGCTGTGCTTTCTTTGTATAAATGTCTTGGCCAGTATGCTGGAAGGTAAAAGGCTAGATTCTGATCTGAGATTTCCATCCCTTGATCCCTTTCCCTAGCCTGTCCCAAGAATATAAATAAATAAATTGACTTCATGACCTCAGAAGTGGGGGGAGGCTTTCCTCTGACCATCTTGGAGCACAGAGGCAGGATTATATGGGCGTGGCTGAGCTTTTTGGGTATTCTGGTAGTTTATGGCTTTAACACTCAAAACCAAACATTTAAATTATATGTGGAAACTGAGATGAGGTGATGTGTGGTGTCTGTTGTCAGCTTTATATAGTAATTTAGTTGATATATTACTAGGACATTTCCAAGGTGGTCTCATTAACAGTGATCCAGTCTAGAAGGCACCAAGGTGTGTATAACAGTAACCAAGTCCCCCAAGAGACAACTCAGTAAACCAGCCAAAACTGATAAAAGGCAATCTTGGCCACAAAGATCACCAGGGTATTGAGCAGGAGAATCCCAGTCTGTAGTAACCAGCCATTTTTTTTTGCAGGGGGTGCCAGGCATAGGTGTAAACTACGGGGGGTGGGGGGGCTCGGAGGCTCAGGCCACCCCTGAAGTTTCCCAGGGGGGACTGAGCCCCCCCCCATGAAATGAAGCACTGGCCGCTGCCACCGCGCCTCCCCTGCTGGGCCTGCCCACCGCCGCCGCAAGAGCCGCCTGGCTGGCTCCCCTCCCCTGAACCCACTCCCTCCCTCCCTCCCAGGGCCATCCGGGGATCCGCCCAGCGTGATGATGTCACCCAAAAGTGACATCATCACGCTGGGCAATCCCCGGATGGCCCCGGGAGGGAGGGAGGGAGGGAGCAAGTGGGTTCAGGAGAGCCAACCGGGCCGGGGAGGGAGGTTCTTGCAGCGGCGGCGGCGGCAGGGACATCATCCCAGCACGCACACATGCGCAAGAGCCCCCGCCCCCCAGGAAGTCAAAAACTCTACGCCCCTTGTGCCAGGAGTGCTAATTTAATTAATTTAATTAATGCCTGTGTCACCCCTGCCACCCCCAGGTCACATGATACCAGCACCCAGCATGGTTTTGTTTTTACAGCTGCTGCAGGAGAGAGGGAGAAGAAATGGAAAGGAGAAATCCACTGCATGGATGCCCTTTGTTTTCCCTTCCCCCTCCATCACACCGCTTTCCCCCCACATTTTGCAGGGAGGTGGTGTGCCACCCAGCTGCCGCTGCCACTGCATTTCCCTTTGTTTTCTCCATTGCCCTGAATTATTGCACCCCAGTTCATTTCCCTGTGGTTGGCGGCTGTGAGGGACAGGTACGAGGAAGCTGTTGCTGCTCCTATGAGGAAGCATCCATCCTTCTCTCTTCCCTCCACCCAGACACCCCAGAGCCAGTATATTTTGGTGGTGCTGCTGCTGCTGCTCCTCTTGTGGAAGTCCCCCCTTCTCCTCCTTCCCCATTTTTTCCAAGCTCACCCACCTTTAGCCTCGCAACTCCCTGGGGGGAGGGGAAAGGACTTCTTTCTCTTCTCTCCACACATCACCACCCAGCCCAGCTGCTACGCTGCTACTGAGGGAGAGCCGAGGAGGCCTCTTTCTGCTCACTGCCCTGCCTGCTTGCCTCCTTGGCTCTCCCTCAGCAGCAGTTTGGTGGCCGAGCTGGCTGGCCTCACTGCGCTTGTGCCAAGCAGTCCAGCCAGCATGCTGCTGCTGAGGGAGAGCTGAGGAGGCAGGCAGGAATTTATGGATGGGGCTCCTGGGGGAGAGGGGGTCTGGCATCCTTCCAGGGTAGGCTGGGGGAGGGGTAATCCATGGAGGGGGTGTCCCCCCCAAAAGCCCCCATGGCTCCGGGCCTGTTAGTAGCCCTTTCTGAATTGCTTGCTGCCATCTGTAGCAATCCAGACTTCGAGCTGTACAAGTTTATACAATGCAAAACTAATACAAATTTTTCCACAGAGCTTCTTTTCTACTTTCTTGCCTTTGTCCTGTGGCATGTGCTTGACTTTACAGAGAAAGGGCATCACAACATAGTTTTTAAACTACAATTACAAAAATAAAATTTCTTGCACTGCAAAAGAAAATCCTTCCATCATCCTGAAATGCTAGTTTGTTTTGCAGGGGAAGGGGGTGATTGCCATATAATAAACTTACCAACATATCTGTTGAATCCTTTCAGATTTTTAAGAGCAGTAAATTTTGCTATAGGGTGAAAAGGGCAGAGGAGGAACTACTGTGTTTCTTTAATAAATCCTTCCCAGAAGTGATTTTCAAAAGAGGAATTTTAGTATTAGGCTTCCACACTTTCTTGATGAGTGACACCAAATAGAAGTGAAATGTTTTGGCGTTCTTGTACAGTTTTGTATAATTGATTTTGGGTTCATTTTCAAATAGTAATGTGTATTTGTAGTGCCTTGAAAGAAATTTCCTCTGGATGGCATCTGTGGAGAAGTATAAAAACTGGGATCATGCCTTTTCTGAGGTGCTCTGCTATGTTCTTCCACTATTTAAACGGAGTTCCAGTACCACCAGAATTACAAGGTATTAATAACTGATTTGCAGTGTGGTTTGGTTATCACATCTAACTTCACAGAGGAACATTAGTTCCTGTTATTTTCTATAATATATATTATAACTTCCTTATTTAGCAGAGAAATCAAAGTGGATGCAGTGTACTTTTATAGAAAATGTAGTAGTTAGTAGTAGTTACAGTAATAGGTAATTTAAAATATTTTAAGTGTAGATGTATAAATATTCATTAATACTGGAACAAGACATGAAGCTTGCCTATAGATAACTTAATATACAATCATGAAGCCCTAAAAATAAAATTTTTCTCACTTAGAAAGAGCCAGTTTGGTGTAGTGATTAAGTGCGCGGACTCTAATCTGGGAGAACCGGGTTTGATTCCCCACTCCTCCACTTGCACCTGCTGGATGACCTTGGACAAGCCATAACTCTGCACCAGCTGTTCTCTCAAGGGCAGTTCTCGAGAGTGCTCTCTCAGCCCCACCTACCTCACAGGGTGTCTGTTGTGGGGAGGGGAAGGGAAAGGAGTTTGTAAGCTGCTTTGAGACTCCAAGTGAGTGAAAGGCGGGATATAAATCCAATCTCTTCTTCTCTTCTTCATCTTCTTAGCTGTGTTTGGTTGATTCTGCTAGTCTCTTATGGAATGTAGGCACATGTCTCAAAAAACTAATTTCCTATAATATTCTGTCTTATAGCATAGGAGCTATTGCTATCCATTTTTGTGGAATTGGAGCATACACTTTTTAGTGTATTTTAGTAGCAGTAATAATAATCTCTTATGTATTGACTTATTTTTGCAGGAAATGGTGGAAACCAGTTTGAACACCTGTGTAGCTATCTCTCCTTGCCAACCAACCTCATTTGCCTTTTTCAAGAGAACAGTAAAGCTACAAATACATTAGTAGAAAGGTAGGAACTATATTCTTCCAGTTTAAATATGTACAGACTAGAACAATATAAATGTTGGATTATGTGAGAATGAGAGAAATTTTAGCAATGCATGCCTGTCAGACATGATGAGCTGTGTCAGAAGACCACTGTTTAGGACATGCATACTGCAGTACAGTGTCCATACCTGTTTTATTGAGCAGGCATTCTAGGTCATTGCCCCACACAAACATGAGCTGCAGTACTTCACCATTGATAGACAAGCATGGAAAGTAAGTGGATAAAGGAAGGGGGGGGTGGCTCCTATATGCAACATTCTGGAGTAATAGGAGAAATTGCCATATGCAGTTCATGCAATATCTACTGCATGCTTTTTGTTATGAAATTGCGATTGGATACCCCAGAGACAGGTAGATTTTCCCCACATGCCAGGTTGGAATTTTGGGGTAAGCCACACAGTGAGATCGGGGATGGTGGTATTTGAACTGTGATGAACTGTGTACTACTTTTGGTTGCTGAAATCTAAAGCTTCCCCCCCCTCCCTTCTGTTGAAGCTGGTGTAATAATGATGAAGTTAAAAGATACCTGCAAGGTCAGAGACAAGCCATAAGGTAAGCAAGCATCTCAAAACTGACGACCTTTGCCTTCTGGAAAAGGTTCACCGCCTAACATGGTGCTGGAATAGACCAATACATTCAGAACCAATCATACTCTGATCCTGAACACATTTGTGTGGCAATACTGTTATCCCAAGGGGGGCTTATTTCCAAGTGTGCATGCTAAAGATAAGCAGTAGAGTTAAAACTAAGGATCTCCTTTTTATTCATCTCAAAGTCGGTTATTTGTGTTGCTCTACCTGTGGTTTGCAGTATGAAAAAATGATGAAAACTCACTCTCCTGGCCTGTGCTGTCTTTGCAGCTTAAGTCCTCTGTCATTCAAATGTTGTGGTGTGCCTTTGTGGCTGTCATGCTTAGCTATTGGTGCTTATTCATAGGAGGTCATTAAATTATGGAGCTAGCTCACCTGCCCCTCTCTTATCCCTGATTGCAGCCAATTCTTTCCTTCTCTTAAAGGAAAATTTGGTAGAGCCCTTAGTGGAATTTCAAGGGTTAGAATAAGGGACTGGAACAATATATAGTACTGGCAAGATGGGAATGTGGTCAGAAAAGGTCATTGGCTGAATGGATAGGCATTAACCTTACCCATGCTATAAATTAACAACTTTGGGTACATAAGGATTGCTGACTAATAATGGACTTTCTTGAAAATGTGCAGTCTTCATACATGATAAAATTTAACGACAGCAAATTTGAAAAACCAACACAAGGCGCATGGTGACATCCCTCCAAAATTTAAAGTGACATTTCCTATCAAATATATGCTCATTCCTCTTGCCATCGATTGAGATGTACTCTACCTGCAGTAGGCATTAAGGTTTTATTTTGGCACTCAAAATTTCTTGCAGAAATGTAGAGTGTGGTATGCCACAGTTTGCAGAAATGCTGCAGTAATTGGTCACCAAACTTAGGAAACTTCTCAAGTTTTGGGAAATTTCATCCCTATGTAATCTGTGTACAGGTAGACCCAGTAATGAGGTTCGATTATGTTGTTTCAACTACTTATAATCAGTTCACTCAGTGCATTATATTGTGATTTTTCATGCACACATGATGCTACTTTGAAATATTTTGTCAATTCATTTTTTTTTCATTTTAGTTACCCTCGAGAATCTAACAAATTAATAGACCTTCCTGATGACTACAGCTGCCTCATTAATCAAGCATCTAATTTTTCGTAAGTCTTGAGCAGTCTGTTTTGACGTTTCTGAAATAACTGTGAATCTAGGCTTTAGCTCAGTTGTAGATCATGTAGTTGTATGTGTAATGCTCTGGATCAGTCCCTGATACCTCCAGTTAAAAGACCTCATCCTCTGCTTGAGACCTTGGAACCTGCTGCTCCCTGGGCTAGTTGAACCCAGTGGTATAAGGCAACTTCACATGTCAACTTTGAGAACCTTCATAAGTTGCATATAGGGATGTGCATTCAGCTTTCCCGAAGTGAAAAAAATACTGAATAAATATCTTATCAGTATTTTTTGGCATTTATAAAGCTGAATGCAAATTCAGGAAACTTTTCAGCATCCAAATAGTTTCCCTGAATTTGTTCGGCTTTTTCAGGTTTCAGGTAGCCAAATACGGACTTCCCTCAGGCTGTAGCTTCCCTAGTCAATTTCACTCCCCGCCAGTCAGCTGTGGGAGTGAAAGGGACTAGGGAAAGCCTTCTCTCTACCCTCCCTCCTCCAGCTGCCCCGGGGCTGCTAGAGAAGAACAGCCAGAGAGCACAGCCATTTTTAAATGCCTTGCTTTCCCTGTCCAATTTTGGGGAGGGAAAGAAAGGCATCTAAACATGCCTGGTCTTGGGGAAGGAGAGAAAGGCACCTAAACATGCCTGCGCTCCCTGCCTGCGCCTCTCCAGGGGCCCCCACGGCTGCGGGGCAACTGGAGATGGGCAGGCACGGAGCCCACACATGCTTCCATGCCTGCCCTGTGCTTTCCCAGCCTCCCCACCGTGGGGGGTGGAGGGTTGGGAAAGCACAGGGCAGGCATGGAAGCTTGCCTCTTTTCCCCCCTGAGCTTCACCGCTACTGCGGAGAAGCTCAACAGGGAAGAGAAAATAAATAGAAGACATGTTGACATTTCTTTCTTTCCTTCCCCAAGATAAGGAATGAAAAAAAAGGCATCTAAACATGCCTTCTTGTTTTTTTTCCTTCCCCCTCCCTCAGCTTCTCTGCACAGCAGAGAAGCTGTGGGGGGAGAGGCATGCTTCCATGCCTGCCCTGTGCTTTCCCAGCCCTCCCCCCGCGGCAGGAGGGCTAGGAAAGCACAGGGCAGGCATGGAAGCATGCCTGGGGTCCCTGCCTGCCCCTTTCCAGTTGCCCTGCAGCAGCGGGGCACCTGGACAAGATCAGGAAGGGAACCAAGGCAAGTCCCCTTTCTTCCCCAAGCCTCTCCGCTTTGTGGAGAAACTCGGAGAAGTGGGGGGCATGTTTAAATGCGTTTCTTTCCCTTCCCAATCTGGAAGCTAGAGAAAGAAAGGCAGAGAGCAGAGGCTTTCCCTTGTCAATTTCACTTACAGCTGACTGGCGGGGAGTGAAATTGACAAGTAAATCCCTATGGGCTGCCAGAGGGAAAGGCGGCATTTTAACATGCCTCCTTTCCCTCTGGTGGTGTATATCAGACCTGAAAATATTTGGGAATACCAAATATTTCATCAATTCAAATACTTTACCAGTTTTGGCCTGGGGAAATTCGGCATTTATCAGTATTTTTCGAGTCTGATTATATCCAAAGCTGAAAAATACCAGCATTTTTTTTTGCACCCCCCCCCCCCCATTTCATACCGTGGGATCTAGACTAAACTTGCCACTAACAGAAAGGGTATAATTTCCACGAATTCGCTCTTCCTAATGCAGACCCCCAATTTGCCTTTCATGTTGTTCCTGAGAGTCTCCTGTTTCCTGGAAGCAGTATGTTGGGGAGATCAGTTGGCTGCAGCAGGGGGAGTTACAGAAAGTTCTGTTCTGGTGACTTTAGTACCCTCTCTCCACAGAAAATATAGTCTGGAATCCAACCCATAAATATTTAGTGGTTTGACTAACTTGTAGGAATTTAGTAAACATTTCAGCATCTTAACTAGATTTGTTTGATTGGTTTCCAAAGGTGTCCGAAGTCAGGTGGTGATAAAAGCAGAGCACCAACATTGTGCCTTGTGTGTGGGACCATGCTGTGTTCTCAGAGTTACTGCTGTCAGACAGAGTTAGAAGGAGAAGATGTAGGAGCTTGTACTGCACATACGTATACCTGTGGCTCTGGAGTGGGAATTTTTCTCAGGTAAGACTGGCTGCATTTGTTTGATTTCATCACAAGGTCACATTGCAGGAAGAGTGTAAACAATACCAAAACAAGACCTTTTACTGGTCTTTGCACTCACTAATCTCCTGCAACCACCTGTGGATAAGGAGGCACAAAAATGACTATGCAAAAATTATTGCAAAAATGAGTTTGACTTTGTATGTTCTTTGGTGATGAATTACAGCTCTCCAGAAATGGGTGGATTTACAATAATTGTTTTTAACATTATCCCATCCTTCTTCCGTAGTGCTCAGGATGGCATCCATGCCCTCCCACCCTTTATTTCTCACAACAGCACTGTGTGGTAGGTTAAGTTGATGAGTACCTCATCAAAGGCTCCTAAGTAAGCTCAATAGTCATGGGATAAAAGGACAAGTCCTTTTGTGGATCAAAAGCTGGCTAATTAAAAGGAAACCGAGAGTGAGTATAAATAGGCAATTTTCTCAGTGGAGGGAAGTGAGCAGTGGGGTACCGCAGGGATCAGTACTTGGTCCGGTGCTTTTTAACTTGTTTATTAATGATTTGAAGTTGGGAGTAAGCAGTGAAGTGGCTAAATTTGCAGATGACATGAAGTTGTTCAGGGTGGTGAGAACCAAGGAGGACTGTGGAGCACTCCAAAGGGATCTTTCAAGGATGGGCAAGTGGGCATCAGCGTGGCAAATGGGGTTCAGTGTGGCCAAGTGCAAAGTGATGCACATTGGAGTCAAAAATCCTAACTATAAATACACGTTGATGGGGTCCAAACTGGCGGAGACTGACCAAGAGAGAGATCTTGGAGCCATAGTAGATGACTCAATGAAAATGTTGAGACAGTGTGTGACTGCAATGAAAAAGGCCAGTGTTATGCTGGGGGTTATTAGGAAGGGAACTGAAAACAAATCAGCCAGTATCATAATGTCCCTGTATAAATCGGCAGTGCAACCTCATTTGGAGTACTGTGTACAGTTCTGGTCACCACACCTCAAAAAAGATATTATAGCATTGGAAAAAGGGCAGAAAAGGGCAACTAGAATGATAAAAGGGTTGGAACACTTTCCCTATGAAGAAAGGTTGAAGCGCTTGGGGCTCTTTAGCTTGGAGAAACGACGGCTGAGGGGTGACATGATCGAGGTTTATAAGATTATGCATGGGATAGAGCAGGTAGAAAAAGAAGTCATTTTCTCCCTTTCTCACAATACAAGAACTTGTGGGCACTCCATGAAATTGCTGAGCAGTCAGGTTAGAATAAAAGAAAGTACTTCTTCACCCAAAGAGTGATTAACACGTGGAATTCACTGCCACAGGAGGTGGCGGCGGCTACAAGCATGTACAGCTTCAAGAGTGAATTAGATAAACATATGGAGCAGAGGTCCATCAGTTGGTATCAGCCACAAAGTAGAGATAGGAACTCTCACACTGGGGCAAGTGATGCTCTGTATTCTTGGTGCTTGACAGGGAGCAGCAATGGGAGGGCTTCTAGTGTCCTGGCCCCACTGCTGGACCTTCTGAGGACTCCTGGTGTTTTTGGCCACTGTGTGATAGAGTGTTGGACTAGATGGGCCACTGGCCTGATCCAACATTGGCTTCTCTTATGTTCTTATGAGAGATGGCAACAGTGCCAAAGACACCCAGTAAATTTTAAACATGGGACTCCAGAACTCTATCCAGTAGACCATAATGGCTCTCAACTTTTTGATGGAATGATGTACAAAATTTCACTGACCAGCAGTATTTTCTTTATGTCTTTCTTCAGAGTACGGGAGTGTCAAGTGCTATTCCTAGCTGGAAAAACAAAGGGCTGTTTCTATGCTCCTCCTTATCTCGATGACTATGGAGAGACAGATCAGGGTCTCAGGTAGTTTCCCCCCAGTTTTTAACCCTGTATTACAATGTACAAAAAAGTTTTCTGAAGTAATTTTAGTTAGTAGGCACTAAGGATGACTGAATTCGCCATTGTTACGCCAAGTATGTATAGAAATGTAAATTCAAAAGCTGGAATTAGTACTGATGGTAAGGGACACGGTTATGTGGTATGTCATTTGCTGTCAGGGTGAGATGCTGAATCCAGTTTCAGTCTTAGAATAGTTTTTCCAGTGAATCTTTTCTGTACTCAGCAGGTTGGATTTGCACTGTGAAGTTTCAGGGGTGCTACTCAGTGCACACATTGAAGTGATTACAGTTATATTTTATTTCTTATTTGCATTTATATCCCGCCCATCCCGCGGACAGGCTCAGGGCAGGTAACATCATTATAATAAATACAATTTCAGTTTTAAAACACAATAAAACATTATAACAATTAAAACAATGGGTACAGCTTAAAACAGCGTCAGTTGGCTATAAAGTTCTGGCCCGATGGTGCAGTGAGCTAAAGGCCAGTTGTCAGTGATCCGTAAATAGACGGGTGACAGCAACCTCAGGGAGGCCATATATGGGCACCCGTTGCCTCAACCAAAGGCCTGACAGAACAGCTCCACCTTGCATGACCTGTGGAAATGAAGAAGATCCCTCAGGGCCCTGGTCTCAATAGGGATCATGTTCCACCAGGCTGGGGCCAGGACAGAGAAAGCCCCGGCCCTGGTTGAGGCAAGACGGGCATCCTTCGGGCCAGGCACCACCAGGAGGTGTTGAACTTTCAAGCATAACACACTTCAAGGCATATATGGGAAGAGGCGGTCCCTTAGATATGTTGGTCCCAGGCCATATAAGGCTTTAAAGGTCAAAACTAGCACCTTGAAGCAAATCTGGTACTCAACTGGCATCCAGTGCAGTTGGCAGAGCATGTGCATAATGTGAGCCCGCACAGGCATTGAGCAGGCATACCGCCGCATTCTGCACCAGTTTTAATTTCCGGAGCAGCTTCAAGGGTAAGCCTGCATAGAGCGAGTTGCAGTAATCAAGTCTGGAAGTGACCATTGCATGGGTCACCGTCGCTAGGTCTTAGGGGGAAAGATAGGGCTTCAGTAGCCTGATCTGCCTAAGATGGAAAAATGCAGATCTGGCAACTGCAGCAATCTGGGCCTTCATGGAAAGAGAGGCATCCAGTGCCACACCCAGACTCCTCACCGTCTGGGCCCCTTCCAGTGTGGGGAGCCTGGTGCCCACACCCAACCCCCCTCGACCCAAGTACAGGACCTCTGTCTTCAATGTCTTTAACTTCAGCAGCAGGACCATGGAAGCTCTAGGCTCCTACTGCTTGCCAGTTCCTTTTTTATTTCTATTACAGTGCCAGCTTTGTGGAAATTCTAACCTGGGCAGGTTTTGTTTCTCTTTTGTGGCCCTGAAATATTACATTTAAGGGTTATAGCATCTGGGGAGGCTCCTTCCATACCTAAGTTGCAGAATGAGCTGCTGATGGGTAGTATATGGGAAGGAGAAAGCGAGCCAGTCTCATTTGAGGTTGTAGCAAGCTATTCTGGCTTCATTTGGTGATGACGTACGTAGCATTTTATGTAACACATTTCAGCTGTTTGGAGTATTTCATCCATTATCTGAGTATCATTACAACTTACCTGGACCGTATGTCTGTACTGGGGGTTGTTAAAAAACTAAGAGAATAGTAGGTTGCCTGATACTGCTACTGACTTCATGGAAGAGTTTGAACTGAAGATTCAGTTCATTGTGTGCATTCATTGTGTGCATTCTTGGCCTCTGTGCTCTCAGCATAGGCACTAGTGTTTGTTTCACAGCTAGCTCAACTACTTCTGTTTGCATGTATGGCAACAAACTTCTGGAATTCTAAAATACATAGTCTTCATTGCTGATATTTTGACATTTCCTGTTTCTTTCAGACGTGGGAATCCTTTACATCTGTGCAGAGAACGATTTAAAAAGATTCAAAAACTCTGGCAGCAGCACAGTATTACAGAGGAAATAGGACATGCACAAGAAGCAAACCAAACTTTAGTAGGCATCGACTGGCAGCATTTATAACGTTATTTTCTGAAGACTGGAACTTCATGATTATTCTTTTGTATTCCAGCAAAATTTATCAAAAAGGAGGAGGGATGAGAGAGAAGGACTGAAATAAAGAGAAGATTCTAATTCTTTTATTAACTTTTCCATGTTTGTTTTGTAAACTTCCTGGTTACCATAACCACCTAAACCTCTTTCTGTGTAGCAGATTTGATCAATAGTATTATTTGCCCTGTGCTTCCTTCATTCAATAACTAACTTGGGCTGGTGAATTTACATTTCTGGTACAAAAGTGGCTGCCACCTTGGAGTCTGGCTGAATTTTTTTTGTGTAGCTAAGAGGAGGGGGGGCTGCTAAAATGGCAACTAGACGGAGCACAGTACTGAAGTGATGCGTTTGCCCTTTTGTAGTAATCTGAGCCATTTTGCATTTTAGTAGTTAAACTGTTCTATACTTGTAATGGAATGAAATAAAGGTGCAAAAATGTAGCAGTGGATTTATCTATGAGTGGATATGAACACTCATTGTATCTAAAATTACTTTGGAATCTGCAGTGGTGCAAAACTCTCCTTTGCCTTTGTATTTCTTCTTTCTTAAAGAGAAAATACTAACAATGAGGATTAATTTAAACATCTTTTCAAAATTTTGTGCTCTTTAGAAATAGTGTGTGGATTGTGATATTGACATAGTGGGCAAACCCCTCTTTTGTTTTCTATGCTGTGATTGGTAGTCTTCGATGTTTAAAAGGCTGATGTTTTGCTTAGATGAGATACTGTGATGATATCACCCATTAGAAGAACTTGATCTGATGTCAAATTGAAGAGGCAGAGAATGAGAGACTTTCGTTTGCTTTTGTTGACTCCCAGTTTTTAAGGTTCAGAATCCACGTTCCTTTTTTACAGTTCTCAAGGTAAAAACACAGGAAGCAAAGTAAAAGCCATGGATCCTATTTTTTTGTATTTGCAACGTTCCAGTTGTACAGTTTTTCACCTATAAATTTTCTTCAGTTGCATCAACTACATGAAGTTGCACTTGACTGACATTCTGTAAAGACGTTTGTCTATAGTATATTTTTAAGTATGTTGAAATAACTACATGGATTTTGCACTTGGCATATGGATGCCTGAAGACGGTGAATTTTCTAGGAATACACAGGGCATCCAAGAAAACTATATAAAAATGGCATATTGCAGTTTTTGGAGAACTTTCATACCCTTCATCCCTTCTAAATATCATTCTTTTAAAAAAAAAAGAATATACCCAACAAATTACTACTGCATATTTTTTGCATAATTGTAACCTTCATTAATTTTTATCTATGTTTCTTCTTGGATTTCATCTTTAATATGGAGAAGCCATGCCTTGAACATCAAACACATTTGCCGTTGTAAATTTAGGTTTTTACAAATTTAGTATATCCAATAGTGTTCACAGCAGTTTTCTATTGGTTCAGAAGAGATACAATTAATATATCACACACAAATATAAAGCTAGACCAGTTTGGCTTCCTTATCTTAGGGCAGGTTTAGGTAAGACTTGCTAGATGCATTAGTGATGCTTGAGCCTATTTTCCCCCTTTTTTCTGCTCTTGATGTTGTGTAATTGGCAGGAAAAATATTCCATTTTCATTTTCTTTAATTAGGTTGTGGATAAGACTATTTGCTGTGCATGTTATACTTAATATACTAGTTCTGCTCCAACATGAGTTCTTTTTGGATTTTGGGGCAATGCATTAAATTTTTCTTGTGGGGTGCATAAATATTTCAAACAAAGCAAAATAGGATCTGCTGACATTACACTGAGTTTCTCAGTAAATTAATATCTACTGAGAGAAATAACCCCCCCCCCCCCCGGTACGATAGTCCAAGATGGAAGTCAAATGGTTTGAGAGAACTATAATTATGACATAGGAAAATACATAATTTATCCTGGTTTTCTGTAAGGTTGCTCATTCTTCAACAACTCATTTTCTTCTGACTTTTTTTGCATGTATTTATGTTCATTGTAGAAATGTTTATATAACAAGCTTTCAGTATCAGGGAATTTACCTGCATTGGCTATAACTTTCATATTTGTGGACAACTTGTAAAAACGGAGATGTATCATATGTATAAAAATATAAAAATAAATGCTTTAGGTGTTGACATTCAATTAATGGCTAAATCTTGCTCACTTTTAAGTTTTTAAAGAAAAAATTGTGAATAATTTTCAGTTGCTAGTTAATATTTGAGAGATGGTTTGGATTTGCAACCTTTGCAGTTCTAGTATAAAAATGTCCACTGGACTTGGAGCTCAAAAATCAAGATTTTTACAAAACTACATTGTGCATTCCAAAGCATAAAATATTTTTATATTGCAGAAACAAAGGTTAAAAAATGCTATTTTGTGAACATACGATAAACTACCATTGAAAAAATATATTCTAGTCTTGGTGGCTGCAGAGAAAATCTTGAACTTGTAAACAGTTCTCATAGCTGAAAGCCAGTTTGCATTTAATGCATGTAAAGTTTGATTCAGTTTGTTACTCTGAAGGCACGTGTATGACAAACAATGGTCTGGTACCAGTGATTTGTCAGCAAAAAATGCTGGTGGCTGCGGATCTGTAAGTCATTCCAGTCTCCTCAGCAGTTCTTTCCAACTCCAAGGAAGTTTATTCCTGGGGCCGCAGGACTCTCATAGACTAATAGGTATATGAATTGAGAGACTGAAGTGGAGAGGGGGGAGGAGGATGAAATAGTTATTTCTGATTTTTCCATCAGCACAGCTCTGCCAACAGAAAAAAGAGAGGGTGATTTCATTCCTTCCCTCTCCACACTGCAGCCTCCCACTCTGTATGGCTGTTAGTCCCTCTGGGCCCCGTAGCCAGGGCTGCCAACGGGGAGACACAAAAAATGCAGTTCTGATTGCAGGCACAAGGAAGGCAAAGCACTGCAAAGTTTCTGTGAAGTTGACTATGAGGCTGAGAGAGACCATTCGCAGATCAGATCCTGCTAAACCCATCAGCCAAGCCTACACTGTAGCAAGGGAAGACCAGCCAGGATATGATGTAGCTGCCTAAAAAGGTCTATGATTTCCTTTTTTCCTTTAGTTTCACCCAGCTCCTACACAGCCAGATCTTGCCAAGAGGCAGTCTTGTCAGTGTAGCAATTTTTTTTTAAAAATCCTTATCTACATTTCTCTAACTCTTTTTTTGCATCTCCTTCATTTTTTTCTTTTCCCTTCATGATCTGCCATTCATCTATCTCCACTTCTAATTTTTCTTCCTCCCCTGTTATTTTTCCATCTCAATGCCTCCTCACCCATCCTGGTTGGCAACTTAGAATGTATTTAATAATAGTATAGGAGCAAACATCTGTTAATATCAGGGGTCCGTTGGAGCGGGAGCGCACAGGAGCGCAGCTCCGGGAGTGAGGAGCCCAGAGGGTGGGCACATGACCAAGCCCCGCCCCCTCCTCGGCTTCCCCAAGCAGTGCAGAGGCACAGCGCCCTGGGGAAAGCCCTGCTAGGGTCTTTATTGTTTTTAATGTTTTGTTTTAATATTGATAATTTTATCATTGTTCCTTTTATGACTGTGTGCTGCTTTTCCAGAGACTTGCTCAAGGTGGCATATAAATTTTCTAAGTATACCATTATTTATCTGGGCACATGGCACAAGTACTGGAGAAATTTCACCAACCCTTCAGCAGCTTCCACCCCATCAGATTGGTGTAGTGGTCAGGAGTTGGACTCTAATCTGGGAGAACCTGGTTTGATTCCCCACTCCTCCACATGCAGCTGCTGGTGTGATCTTGGGAGAGTCACAAGTTCTCTCAGAGCTGTTCTCTCATGAGCAGTTCTCAAAAGACCTCTCTCAGCCCCACCTACCTCACAGGGTGTCTTGTTGTGGGGAGGGGAAGGGAAAGGGATGGGTGGTGCACATGTCCTGGGTATCTCAAGTCTACTTGAAACCTGGTGGTTTCAAGGGAGCAGGAAGAGAATGAGGGTGTGTTCTTTACGCTTATTTTTATTACACAAAATATTGGATGGGGAAAGGAATGGAGGAAGAGCAGGTCAGTTTCACTCACCTGTGGAGTGGAGCCTGAGGGGTGGGTGTTGCCTTCTGACACACTTCCGGTATGTTGGGGGTGTGGCATATGCAAATGAACTATGCAAATGAGTTATGCTAATGAGCTCCTACACCTCTTTTTCTACAAAATGACCCCTGGTTAATATTATGAAGAGATGAGGGGTGTTAATATTTCCCCATAATCTATTAAAGCAGTAAAAGAATGCTTCCACCTTTAACATGCATGATAATAAATTTTAATCTGCCTCTGTGGTAGCAAATGAGGAACAGAATCCTGCCTTTATCCCCAATGGAGACCCAAAGCAGCTTAGACCATTTTCTGTTTTATCCTCACAACAACCCTGTGAAGTACGTTAGGCTGAGAAAGTGTGACAGGCCCAAGGTCACTCAGCAAGCTTCCGTGGCAAAGTGGGGATTCGAACCTGAGTCTCCCAGATCCTAATCTGACACTTTAACCACTACACAGCCTTAGTTTCCACTGTAAATAGCATCAGAGTCTGGAGATAACCTGGGCCAAGATATTCCAGTTTGTTTCTTTTTGGGCCCTGGAACTCCCATAATCATCCTGAACCCTGGTGGCCAATTTTGAGATTCCTAGTTTTATTTTCTGATACGTTCTGTCTGCCATAAATAGACAGACAGATGGGCATGTGGATCCTATTATTATTAAAGATACATGCTAACAGCCGGCCAAGTAACTTGTTTTCTTTCAATATTTGGTTTGGATCAGGGTCATGGGGGGGGGGGGGATGGAGTCTAGGGCCTGTGGTAGCTTTTGGCAGCCCTGCCTGTATCTCTGGGAATAAACTTTCACAGGGTCAGGTCTGCTGGTGAGAAGAAAAGGGGGGAAAATCACAACATTTGTATCCACGAATCACTGGATCCAACCCATAGAATATGCCTTGAATATATGGAATGAATACTTTCTACACTTCGTAAAATTATCCCAGAGCAGTTTGTCACTTATTTTCATGGTCTCAGTGTGAGTTGGGTGAGTGGGTGGGAGAGAATCCCATACAAAATGGAGAGCAGTGAGGGTGGCCCACCAACATCAGCAAGGAAACAGATGCACAAAACAGCTAGTGAAGGCAATCTAGAGAGAAGGTAAAAAATTACAAGCAAAGGGGTCCAGTTCATGGTCATTGGAAAACTGGAGCAAGAAAAAGCAAAAAGAATGTTATTAATGTGCTAGGGAAGCAAACACATTTCAGCCATTTCTGCCTACCACCCGTCCCCATTGATCTACAGCCTCTGATGCTGTTATAGTAGATATTTTGGATTCCGATCTGGTATTCTGTATGCACACCAGAAATTTTCAGGTCCTTCTTTCTACTGCAGCCCCATGAACTTCCCCCAAAATTGCTGCACAAGGTTAAGGGATCCTGTAGAGCAGTGCTGAATGCAACAGACTGCAGATAAAAGGAAGGGGGAAAGCAATTGTACTGCTCATGTATCAGGTGCAGGAGACTTTCACAAGCTTGACCTGGATATTCATTTTGAGATGAGTATGGTTTTATAAGCATGAACTAGTTCTTTGCACAGCTGCATAAGCAGGATAATGAAGAAACCTGACAGGAAGAAAGTTGATCCATTTGAAATGTGGAGTTGGAGGAGAGTTTTACAGATACCATGGAGCACCAAAAAGGTAAATAAATGGGCTCTAGATCAAATCAAGCCAGAATTCTCCCCAGAAGCTAAAATGACTAGCCTGAGGCTATTGTACTTTGGTCACATTATGAAAAGTCAAGACTCACTGGGAAAGACTATAATGTTAGGAAAAGTTGAGGACAGCAGGAAATGAGGAAGACCCAACATGAGATGCATGGACTCAATCAAGGAAGGCCAGGACCCTCAGTATGCAAGACCTGAGCAAGGCTATTAATGATAGGATATTTTAGAGGTCATTAATTCACAGGGTTGCCATAAGTTCAGAGTGACTTGACAGCCCTTTTTGTTGTTGTTGTCATGGCAGCCAACTGATAGAGATGATAGGGTTTTCAAGGCAAGAGATGTTCAGAGGTAGTTTACCACTACTTGCCTTTGTGTTGCCACCTTGGTATTCCTTGGTAGTCTCCCACCTAAATACTGACCAGGGCCAACCCTGCTTAGCTTCCAAGATCTGATGAGATCAGGCTAGCCTGGGTGATTCAGGTTGGGGCTGGCAGCACTTAGCACACACATAATGAGGCATAGTTAGTCGAATGTCTGTTAACAAGAATGCCAACAATCCCGTGTGTCCTTTTCAAATGAAGTTCTTTCGTCCACCACTCACAGAAACCTAATATGAGCTGAATGTATACTGGGAGGGGTTGGAAGTATTGAAATGGTGCATCTTAGTAAGATTGATGTAGGCATGCCCTAATGTTCTGTGAGCCGGCTCATAATGCATGTTGATCTCATGAGATGTGGGCTTGTGTACATGACCAGTCAGAATAATGCCACAGATCAAATTTTCATCTGATTACATTTTAAACAAAATGTTTTTCAGTGCAGCTGATTGTATACAATGGGAGATGACCTTGTCTTTGAGCTTGAAACTCGATCTCTGCATTTCCTAACATACTGCTGTGATGGAAAGTTGGCCAGGCATTAGTCTTAACAAAGATGTGTTAGCTTGTGACATTCTATTTTCTCTGGCCTTATCTCTTAATGAACTAACTCTAATACTCTTTACAAATCAGGAGTGCAAACCATGTTATCTTTTAAACATTTCATTAAGGTCAACATTAGAATTAATATGAAATCGTTTGTAATAAAATTTATTAGTTCTGAGTTCTGCTGGAATACTTTAAAAATAATTTCATTATTTGCAAACTAGTTTAATGAAGGTTAGCTTTACCTTGAGGAGCCTGATATAGCTTTACTCAGCTCCAACTAAGCAGGACATGCACCAGGAAGCAACCATTGTCCGGTATTAGAAAGTATCCAGGACAGAGGAATGCATGAAGGTTAATCTTATAAATTGTATTAAGGCTACTTAGGAATAATTAGCTCTGCAAGGACTGTTCATACTCTTCGCCCCTCTTAACATGTTTGATAAAATTTTCTGTGTCTTGGAGGAGAATGGGGTGAACTTCCAATCTTTTTTACATTCTAAAAAATATCTACACCTAAGCAGAAATTATTGTATTGCTCCATGTAAACCTAGTAGTATATATTTGGTCCCTTTCAGATATAAAGCAGGCAAACAAAAGAGTATTGGTCCTAAATCTTAACCTTAAACAAACAAAAAGAGATAGTTTTACGTGTTCAACCTCCAGTGAAGTTTGTTAGCAGATTTGTAAGGTGTGAATGGGTTATGTAGGTAAGGAGAAATGGTACAGGAAACTTGGAAATAAATCCCAGTGCTGGGTTGTACAATTGCCTTGGTTTGTTGGTAGGCAATTATTTTACACATAAGAAAATTGACCATGTTAGAATGTGATGCTAGATGTCATATTCCAAAGTGAATAGTATATAGTATGTGTCTGAGCCTGTCCAGAGTTGTTCATGGAAGTGCAGGCTCTCAAGGTTTTCAGCAACACAGCTGCCATTACAGCAACCAGTTTGTTTGTGTATAGGCCAACCTATGCAGAGGTTCTGGATTATGCAATTAGTGCCTCTTTATAAATCCTGCCTGACCCTCAGGTATGTGGGTGGGCTGCTTCATGATGAACGGACCTTCTGTCTCTAATGGTTGGATGTTTTTGCGTGATCTCAAGCGGTTGAGTCACGGCCAGACCATCCAGCTGTACGTTGAATATATATTTGTAGAATTAAATTGGTTTCCATAATGAATTTCAGTAATTTCCTACACCAGACAGGGTCATAGCAGTTGGTTTAGATTATTTTAAAGAATTGGAGAAATTAATGGGTAAGACTTGTCAGCTTACTGTAGCTGAATGGCAACTAAATGATCTAGTTCTAAGGTACTGTGTCTCTGAAAACCAAATGCTAATGTTGAGAGTCTGTGGCTCAGTGATAGATTATGTACGTTGTATGCAGATGTTTGCCAGTTCAGTCCCTGGCCTCTGCAGTCAAAGGATCTTATGTATCAACTCTTGGGAACTGCCTTCCTCTACATGGGACCCTGGAGTGCCATTGCCAGCCAGATAGACAGCACTGACCTGGGCCGAGGACAGACTGGCAATCTGAAGCGGAGGCAAAGCGGAGAGAACTGGAGCGGGGGGAAAAACCCACGGAGCTGGCCGTTCACACTGGCCAGAGCAATGCGGATCAGCGGTGATACGGAGCATTCAGACTGCCACGGAGAGTTCAGACTGCCGCATAGCCAGCGCGCGCGGCTCGTGCGTGCCGCTGCACTTTTTTTTGTTTTCCTTTGATGTTTATCGCATATGCGCATATGCGCATATGCACACATGCGCATATGCGCATATGTGCAAAACTTTTTGCCGGTGCATTCACACTTCCTCCGGATGCCTCCCGCTTCTTCCAGTTCACACTGTTTGGAAGCGGGAGGCATGCGGAGGAAGGCCCCTGAACACCGGGAAAAAACGGTGTCCGGGTAAAGCGGAAGGAAAGCGGCTGGGAGACGGGTAAGTACGCAACAGAGCCGATGGGCAGATGCGCATGTCTGAACGTGCTCCTTTCCTCCGTTTGCGAAGCGTGCCTGCCCCGCTTCAGATTGCCAGTCTGTCCTCGGCCCTAGATGGATGAGTAGTCCAACTCTGCATAAAGCAATTTAGGGAGATCTAGTGTGGTATAATACTTAGGGGGCTGAAATAGGACTGGGAGACCCTACTTCAAATCGCTACTCAGCCATGAAGCTTGCTGAAAGACCTTGGATTTTACTTTCGGCCTATCCTACATCAAAAGGGTTATGTGAAGATTAAAATGGAGCAGGAACAAACCATGTATACCATCCTGAAAACTCTGGAGGAGACGTTAGATGAAAATGTGGCAGGTGGCTTCATCTGTTCATACAGCACTCAATAGCACTACCACCTGGCTTGTGCGCATTTAGGGCTACCTGTCTGAGTGCCATCACTGCACAACAAAGTAATACTAGATTAAATTGTTCTAACCGTAACAAGGCAACCCTCATATTCTTAAAAGGCAGTTTCAACAGTAGTTGGTTTGTATAAACTATATCAACCTTGGTGGCTGGATGGATTTAAGAGTCTCTGTAAATTTTATATCCTTTGCACAACGGTGAATACTGGCAATGTGCTTTGGGCCATATCATATATTATAATTTTAGATTTATATCTAGGGTTGCTAGGCACAGCTTGGCAACTAGCGAGGGAGACTAGGGGAGGGCTACTGTCACTTCTGGGGGAAACCTGGAAGTGATGTCATGCCTCTATAGGAATCACTGGAAACTCTATGGTCCTGGTGATTCCCACAGAGGCATGACATCACTTTTGGGGTTTTCCAGAAGTAATCTTATGCTGTTCGCTTGACGGCCATTTTCTTTCTCCCACCAGGAAAACCTGAAAATGAGGTCATAACTCTCTGGGAATTAGTGGGAACTCTGTGGTCTTACTACCACTCCATGCAGCTGTCGGAAATAGAAGCTGGGGCTGGGGGATCCTCCTCTGGGGAGGTAGGGTTGCCAAGTCTCTACTCACGTTTAGCGGGGGGGAATCCTCGCCACTCCAGGAAGGTCCCTGCACATGCGTGAAGTGTGCGCACTGCGATGACATCACCCAGAAGTGACATCATCACGTCGGGCATGTCGGGGGTGGGACCTCAGTAATTCGAGGGAAAACCATAGAGTTTTCCCTCGAATTACAGAGCGTGCCCCCTGAAACATGCCCCGGACATATCCCCTCAGCCCGGCAGTTTGGGGGTGGGGTTCCCTCCAGTGGTTTGATCCCGGCCGGCAGGCAATGGGCTGCTGGAGCGAGGGTTTCCCCGCCCCCCGGAGGGACTTGGCGACCCTATGGGGAGGGTGACAACCATGTGTACTACTAACATACACCTAAAATTAAAAGTTAATGCAACCAATGTGCTGATACAGGTATCATTCGTAAGGTTGTAATTCCATTGAGTGTTGTAATTCCATTGAGGGCATGTGGGCTGGCAAAAACAGGTTTATTGCAAGGTAAACTGTGTCTTGGAATGAAAATGCAGACTACGTATGATTTTTCTGGCCTTAGATAGTTAACAGTTCAATTGTGTTCTCATCAAAGACCAATTTACACAATAATTGTAGGGACACAATAATTGTAGGGACACGAATAATGCAAACAAAGGGGGGAAATTGAACATTATGTATTTCAACATTTTCTTTTAACAAGTACTCTCTTAAAATATGTTTTAAGATTCTACATTCACATTTGCAAATAGTACCTACAATTCTATTTAAATGGCATTTACAATATTGCAAAACCTCATTTGACAGGACAAATTTTACAAGTTGCATAAATACAAAGCAATCAGTTTGAAGGCTCCTCATAAACTGAAAAGCCTGATCTTGCATGGTCATATAGTTTCTCTTTGCTTTGTTTATTACCTATTTTCCTTTCCTCACTGGGCAACCTTCATCACTGGATTATGTTCTTGCCAAGGGAAGAGATAAACAAATCAGATGGGAGAGGGTTCCATTTTTTTTTGCTTGTCCTGTCTCATGGGAAGCAACACAATCCAGAGGTGGAGAATGTCCCCCTTCAGAGGAAGGAGAAAAAGGACTGATTGATAAGAACCAATTTCTGCTATTTCATTAACAGGTAAATTCTAAGCTTTTCCTGTGTTCTGAAAAAAACTTTTTTCTACAGTCTGTGCATATCTAACACACTGAGGGTGCTCTTGATATGAGCTGTGAGAACAAGATTTTCCTCAGTGAAACCAGGTATTCTGAAATGTCAGCAGAAGAATAAGTAGGGACAATTAATCATAATTCACGAGGACAGACCCACATCTCTGTGAGTCGATGGTCTAAGCCTGAACTCTCTAGGGCAGCAGTAAGCTTAGATGTGATATAAAACTACAATAAAATCTCCCAAAGGGATTTCTGATATTATAATCTTCCTAAGTAATCTACAGCTTTTTGACTGCTGGAAATATTACTCATATTGACAAACTGCACACGTTACAGACCAAGTATATACAAAAGATTCCTACCACTTTGCTTACCATACTCAATGGCATTTGTATGCTGTTTGCTTGTTCTGCTATTCACAGGAGATATCCACCCTAAAATTCTAAAAGTGGATTGTGGGATACTAAAAGGCAGCATTCTACATTTTCATGCCAATATTCTATATGGAGATGCATAGTTGGTAACATTTAACAATCTTTTCAATTAGTAAAAGAGTAAAACTTCAGTCCTGAGACCAACAATTTGTACTAAAAACTCAGTTTATCTATGATATGATTAGAAGTTTGCCTTTAATTCTTTTCCTCTTCCTATATCCAAGCAGTTATTGAGCTTAGCACTTCTTGATGGTCAGTATCTCAAAGCTTTGCTTCTTTTGTTTTGTAACTGATCTCCAGCTCCCTGTCTGTACTTCAACAACTTCTCACATAAATTTTTCTAACCTTTCTCCTTGGTGACTTTTTCTCTAATCCACTTAATTTATACTGCTAGCCTCCCACCCACTGTGACCATGTTGCCCCCCCCCCCTTTTTTTTAAGTCCCTGCCCTGGCTTCTTGTTTTGTAACAGCTTCAGGGTTGTAGTCCGGGCTCTGAATTTCTCTAGATGCATCCAGGTCTTCATATCTAGAAGAGCTCAATAGTCTCCTCTTATGACCTGCATCTTTTACAATTGGCTCATCTCCTGTCACTTCTCACTTTCATGTATGTGTGCATCATGATGCAGCTGCGTAGTGGAGCAACACACTGACTGTAGGAAGAAGATCCCAGGTTCTTCCTGTGATTCTGGAAAGCCACTGCCAGTAAGAGTAGACCCTGAGCTATATGGACCAATGGCCACTCAATATAAGGCAAGTTCTCATCTTTACATGCAGTTTATGTCTTGTGTTTCCCCTTGTCACCCTCTTCTGGCTACAACTCTGTTTGAGCCACTCTAGCCTCACCTCTCCTTCTCTTTTCTCTCTTGCTGGTCACTGTGCCCATTCATAATCCCTGTCACCTTCCCCTGCCTGTGTTGGACCTTTTATCATTTAGGCCCTTTGGACAAAGACCAGGTCACATAGCCCTTAGGGCACAAGGGGAACTAGCTAAATGTTTCATAGTAAGCTCTTGCTGCTTGAGAAAGGAGTTTGCTTCTCTTGGGAAAGGCTTACCTGGCGATTATATGTATGCATGTATAAATAAATATAAAAGATAAAATTTCATGCAGAACAAAGATAAAAATCCGTTCTTTCCCACTTACTATTATAACTTATAAAATGAAAAGATATTTGCTATGATTCTCTGTATGTAGAATAATACACAATCATGTTACATCTAACATGCATTGAGTCGATATCCTATGTAGGATGTGCTTTGATTACAGGAATTACTACATTTTTTTCTGCATTGCAACCAATTCCTTTAATGTATGGACAACGGAATTTGCGGTCCAGATGCCTGTAACCCAAGTGCTGATTTCTGTAGCAACTTTTCCCTCAGCAATCAAGCTATTCAGAATGATTGCTACAATTACCTCACAAAACGCAGTGTAGTTTTACAACAGATTTGGTTTTACTTGTATGCAGGTTAAGCAAGTGAGCCTAAATCTTTTCACTAGCTGAAATACAGAAACACCTACAGCAATTAGTCAAGATCTCTTGATAGTACGACACCGGAACAGATGTCGGTAACAAGCTATACCTTAGCTTGATGTTCATATCGGCGTGCTTATGCTTGTGTCAAACATCAAATTTATATTCAATATTTAAAAGTGCAGTAGAACTTTCCTCTATTTTTGTACATCAGGTAAATGTGGCTGAAGACATTTCTTCAGTGACAACTTTGAACAATACCCAGTATTAGAATTTTATCTGAACAATAAGCTAAAATCTATATACCTTTCTATAAATATTTCTACTAGTTTGACATCTTAGTTTTTGCCCTACTAGAGGTATATTTAATGGCTTTTACCTAACAAAAAAGTATATAGATTTTTCCAAATATATATGTAAACTTAAGTACAAAAATATTTAACTTTAAATTCTTCCTTTTACTTCGTGATGGCATGAGACGAGGTAGTGCCAACCAGTTCTCCACATTACAGAATATTAATGTGAGTTGTGTGAACATCATGCCTACGCCCCTAGCAAATTGATGTACTTGCTTCAAAGCATCATGTTCTGGCCATTTCCCATAGGAGATATCAGCTGTCTTACAAGTCTAAGGATGCCTGTATTAGCCCCAAATATACTAGATTGTATTTGCCATATGTATAAAAGTTAGGGTTTTATTTTTACAAATGTAAAGCTGTGATGGCTTATACCTTTTAAAAAGTGAATATTCACAATTCTCAGTCATTAGGAACAGTCTTGTCCAACAAGAAGCTCAGCTGACAGTTGTGACAGCTTGGGTTTTTGTACCTCCTTCACCTTCTGCGCCTTGAGCTTCCACTTGATTCACCTTACCCATCTTTTTCAAACTTTCCATGGTAGATTTCATAGTTTCTTTAAAGCTCTTCTCCAAGACCCACCCTTCACTCTCACAGTCAGGATCTTCTGGATTGGTGATGCTGTCTAATGAGGTATGCAACAGCCGTAACCCTAGCATTATCGATACCTGTATTGGACAGAGAATGAAGTGCGATTTTTTACAATGATTTAATTTTAGCATAGAAGTTCATTCAGTTGTTAAAGATGTAATTTTTAAAATTGTTAATAGATTATTGCTAACCTTAGGAAAGTTCTTGTTTATTCTTTAAAGAGAGAATCTATCCCAAAATTCTGTATTGATGTTTTAATGTCTGCTTCTATTTTTGAAATATGTAATACATTTGGTAATACATCTGATCTTGCCTGTTGTATGTAACAATTTATAATATTTGACAAACCTGATGAATTTATATTTTCCCTCACCCCCTTTTTCTTTCTGTATCTCACCTTTTTCCTGAGAAAATAATTTGAATTTTTTAAAAAAAGAATGAAGTGTGATAAAAATTTGTAACTATAGGCCTGCGTTAGAATTTGAAGCAATGTTACACATCATAAACACACCTTCTTTCCAGTTCAATCCTGGAGCCATACTTCATTTGTACATACAAAAAAGATTTACTTCTAGCAATGTGGAACCTAGAGCAAGCGGCCCTCTAGGTGTGGAGTTTCTCTAGCATTCCCTCCAATTGTTCAGCTTTTGAATATATTGCATTTGTAGCCTATTTCAGAACTCCTTTGCACAAAGAGAGCACTTGTGGTGTGGTGGTTAGAGTGCCAGACTGGGATCAGAGAGATGCAGGATTCAAATCCCCACTCTCCCATGTATATTTGCTAGGTGACCTTGGACCAGTCTATCTCTCCCATCCTACCCCAGCGCACAGGGTGGTGATTGTGAGGATAAAACTGAGCAGGGGGTGCAAGCTTCTTTGAGTCCTCATTGGTGAGAAAAGCTGGGTACAAATATTTAAAATAAATAAATTATAGATCCTTGCAATGAACAATGTGGATTTAGGACTTATCTCATGATGCTCAAATCCTCTTATGGCACCATTGGTATCACTCACATGCACACCAGCTCTTGAATGAATACTGATACTGTAAAGTTTCTCACACGTACTTTATTTTAATTAATTATAATTGTTCTATTTGATTCAGCTCTTGAGTGAACAGTTGAGTAGCTTGTTGATGACAGAACTATTCTGGACCTCCCCCAATCCTGGCAGCCCAGTCTGTGAGAGGTGACTGGTAGAGTAGAGGAGGTATTGTTCCCATTGCTTTATACCCTTTAAATCAACAGGAGTGATCCCCAGAAAGACCACTTGCAACTAGCTTTCCACAATAAGAAATTAGGAATTTATAAAGGAGACAATTTTTAAGCTCATCAATATAATTTCTACCAGTTTGGTTTATAAATAGTAGTCCAGTCCTATCAAGGGGGTGAGGCAAGCTGCATCAAACATCAGATTTAGGTATGTTATTTAAGAAGATCAAATGGTTAATTATTTTATTTTCCACTGGGATGCTTAATTTGGATGACTCTGGCATCAGAATGTCTTTAATAGGCTGTTAAGACTAAAGGTTCCACAATAAGGCTCTGTACCTGGTCCTGTACCTCTGTACCTGTTGTTGTTCCACTTGCTTTTCTTTACAGATCAAACTAATCTTTGAAAACTTTTCAAGTATTTCATCCTAAACAATTGAATGTTCTGCTTCTGTATGTTTGAAGCCTACTTCTGGTTTACCAGCCCTGATACAGATTGTTACTCACAGACAGAAATTCAGTTATCTTCTGTATTTTATTTAATTAACGATAATTTAATTAAAAGTATAAACAACCCCCCCCCCCCAATACAGTGGAAGACAATGGTATTTCTCCTGAGGCCACAGAGGTCTCTTCCTGGAAATAAATTGCCAAGACTGGGCCCTGTAGCATAGATATTTGTGTTGCACAAAGTGGGTCTTACTGTACCCAGGCTGAAAAGAAATCAGCTCCTACTTTTGTTCTTTGCAATGGCAGAAGTGAAATGAGGGATGGGGGAGGAGGAATATGCCAAGTGTATCTCATAATAGAGACATGGAACAATAGGATGTTTTGGAGATTACAGTTGCTGTAAATTGAAAACAACTTGACACTTAACATACACACACATTTTTATCTCACACATGGCACAGTAATCTAGTTAACTGTTATGACTTCTCTCCAATAACTGGGAGAGAATTGGGGCAGGGGAGAGAGATTTTTAAGAGCAATATCTCCACAAAACAACAGTTTTAACATTATTAAGGTATAATGATAAGCAGATCCTAACCATTAATCCAAACTGAATACTTTTAGGCTTGTCATGTGAGCACTTATTGTTTCAGAAGCAGAAGTGCATCCCATAGATCTTTTTCTGGATTGTGCTGGAGACATGACAAAGACAACAACAAAACCTCTTGGAACTTTCGTAGCATTTTCAAATGTAACTTATTTTTTAAAGGAACAGGTCTCTCTTATAGTTCTTAACTAGTCCAAAGGTGAGTCTGATTATTCATCCGATGAGGAAGAGGCATGGAGCCTCCTCTGGAGTCAGCCCAGAAGAGGAACCTTTATCAGCACCTGAGGGAGAAGACACCCCAGCAGCTGCACAGGAGGGGCAGCAAGGCAAAGAGACTGAGGTGTAGCCAGAGGGCCCAGCATCCCCAGTTGGAGACACCCCTAGGCCAGAATCCCGACCTAGCTCATCTGAGTGTCCCAGATACAGGGCACGCCAGCATCTGAATGTGCAAGTGAGAAGGAAGAGTGCCAGACTGCAACTGTTGCAAAGGCAACATGAGGGGCTGTGAGTCTTTGCAGATTGACTCCCAGGGAAGGGAGGACCTGGTCATAAACACCCCTGCTCACCTGCCTCGGCACAGAAACAACTGTGCATGCTCAGACCTGATCCCAGCTGTTAGTTTTCGCTCCTGACTCCTGAAAACTCTGACTGATTTCCTGGCTTTCTGACCTTTGGCTCTGTTTCTTGGCTTGCTTTTGGACTGCTTATCCAGCTTCCAGTGAAGGGTATCCATGGTGACCAGCTGGACTCAGCACAGAGTTCTCCCATAAAACAATGATTCACAAGATTTTTGCCATTTAAACGAATATACTCCCACTGTGATGACGGACTTACAGAATGAGTCCCCCAGATGGTCTTTGGGCATTTGTTATCAATGTCGTTCAAAAAATTTTGTCCTGGGAATAAGCCCCATGTTTCATAAAAGGTCACTTCAGTGAAGTCCTTGGGATAATAGCTGTGGCCTTCACTTGCTGCATTTTTAAGTGTTACATTAAAACACAAAGGCCCTTATCCAGTAAAACCTTGCTGTGTTTAAGTCTCATAGAAATCAGCTAATCAGTGAACATTTCTAATTTGTCCCATTAATGCCTGTTTGATAGGCATACACATGGTTAAAACGTAGGATAGGCTGCTGAATGATCAAAGGCTGACAGAAATGGTAGCAGCCCATTTCTTCAAAGTGGTAGATAATATGTTTCACCACAGAGGAATATAAGGTCTATATAGCACTTCCATGATACATACATTCAATATATTGACTGTACATTATAATTAAATGTAAAGACTGTTGAAAATACATTTCTGTTCCTGGTTGCTCTGTAATATATAGAGCAAAGCAACTCAACATGTCTATGAATGTGCTATAGATGGCTCTGTAACTGGCAGAAAATACTGATCTTCTAAAGCCAATCTGTTTACCTCAGCTTTAGCCTGAGGCGATTAACTCAAATTAGGATGGGCTTTTTGTCTTTTGCAGAATTTAACTTTCTGCAGATTAAGAACAGTATACAGGGCAATTTTTATTATAAATCCAAATATAACCATATTTTTGTGTGGGGAATGTCTCTGTTTCAGGTAGGCAATACTAACTGGGAGGTTTCTGAAGAGTGTTCAATGAACCAGCATGGTACGCTAGATAACAGTGATTCTTAACCCAGAAATTTAGTTCCTCCAGACCTCTGTATTCACAAACACTAACATGGATTAGAATCTGCACTTTGTCCACAAGCAAACAGTGAAAAGTGGAATTTCCCCCCCGCCCCAGATCCAGTTTGTTTAAAAGGTGAAGGACTGCCATTTGAAGCCTTGCTCCTGGCCTAGCTCTTTTCTTATGATCATAGGCCATAATATTAGCAACTGAGCAATTAAATATGTAACTAAACAGCAGATAATTCCTTCTCATGAGTCAATACCACTTAATCAGTGCAAACGGAGTTAAAGGAAATTGTTCTTCTCCTTCCCCTAGTTGTGGAAAACTTTCAGATTGATTCTCCCTTGAAGATTTATTGCTCCCTCAGCACTCTTTTACTTAACACTTTTCCAAAGATTAACCTCATCTTCAATTCAAACTTCTTGTTCTTTCCAATTTTCCTTCCATTTAGTATTGCCAACAGCTGTTATCCTCCTTACTCCAGTCCATTGACTGGTCATCTGGCTCCTGCAAGTGCTACTAATTAAATCCTGGAACATCAAAGCTGATACATCGGGCCAGGAAGACCATTTCTTTTTGAAAAGAGTTCAGTGTAAATAAGATTTGTATTTATCATGTCTTTCCAGTAAATTATAAAAACAATTTTGTTGCAATATTAAATATCCCAGGTCAACTTGCTCCCCTTCTTGTCCACTTTCAGTGCTTGTAAGAAAAGTATATAAACAGTAGAGGATGGCAGAGAATACAGGCCACCAGAATATTTCTCAAAATCCAATATTCTCTCTCAACACAGCTTCCAGCAGCAAGATCAGGCAAGATAATATCACAGTAAAACTTAGCAGGTATCATATGCAGATTCTCTTCCCTATTATCCCGGGGGGGGGGGGGACTCCAGCAGTGTCTGTTATGGGTACTCTGGTGGTGTCTATCATAAAATCATAAATACTCAGTATGCATTGCCTTCACTTTCTCCTCCTCATCCAGACCTCCTATGAGCCATGGTAGTGAAAATATTGTTTAAAAGCAGCCGCTCCCAATTCAGCATAGATTATTAGCTACTGCTGAAGCTGCCAACCTTTCTTTAAGAAGAGGATGGTAAATATGGCAGCAAGATAAAACGTGTTTTAAAAGCTATGTTATTAAAAAATCATGACGTGCACCTTCAGAATTTGGCAGACCTGCTTCAAATCTATACTTAGCGCCGATTCGTACATTATGAGGAGAGTTGCTTTCCCACAGCTGGATTCCACACTGCTCTGGTAATGTTTATTTTTTTTGCCCTCAGATCCAGTCGATTTATGGCAACTCCATAGGTTTTTCAAGGCAAGAGATGTTCAGAGGTGGTTTGCCATTGCCTGTCTCTGGGTAGCAACACCTATACCTTTTTTGGGGTGGTCTTCCATCCAAGTACTAACCTGCTTAGCTTCCAAGATCTGACAAGATCAGGCTAGTCTGGGTCATCCACGTCAGGGGAGATAATGTCAATAGGACTGCTCAAATTATGTGGTTCTTTCCCTTACCAGCAGAGGTAACAGCCTACCCTGTGGGACTCCTTCTTACAGACATTACCAAGAGCTGTGTAGAGTCTAGCCATTCAGACACAATGCTTCAGTGATATATAAACTCAACTACACTCAAGTCACTGCCTCACAAGCTCTCACTGCCACTGAAAAAACTAAACTAAACGAAGTACAGTTTTATCATTTATACACTTGCTTGCCTTTCTCTTGGAATGTAGTCTTTTCTTCCACTCCTCTGACAAACTGAAAGAAATGTTAACATATCTATAGGTCTATGTATGTGTGCATGTATGTATGAGAGAGAGAAAATGGCAAATGCCTGTATTTCCAACTGTTTTAGAGAAAAGCTAGAAATTGTGTAGCTTTCTGAAAAGCAATACTAATTAGTGGACCAGGCATAGATCTCTAATTACGATAATTTAACAATTAGTTTACTGGCTGAGATTTTGAAACTGATGAGACTTTTAAATGTTGTGGTCTGGCATGAGTTGCTGCCCAAATAGAATATCCACAATCCCCTGAAGAAGGAACAGAGTATGAAGTGCTTGAGTCCGAAATATAAAACTAATGCATTAAGATACCACTGTAACATCAAAAATAATATACACATATCAATAAACAAGTGTAAAACGTCTAGTGCTGGCTGATATGGATGAACACTACAACATCAAGTGTCATTGCTACATATGTCAAAAATGTGTGTATCACCAAATATGGATTAAGAGAATGAACACAACATCAAGTGCCAATGGTAGAAATAAACAGTACTTCCACTGATAAAATTGATATTACATTATTAACAGGCTAGCAAATTTAAGGTGGAAAATTTAATAACTGTAATTTCCTTCATTGCCCCCTAAATGGTGTGCTAATCAATTTATCAACTAGTACTTGTTTTAATGCTGCTACACTGTTTTTAACTCTGTTGGTTGAATTGATTTTAAGCTGATTTTGTGTTGCTGCTTGGTTCTAATGTATTGATAGAAATTGGGTCCAATGAAAGACAAGTGGAAGGTGCTTGTGAATAGCTGTTGCTATTGACTTGTGGACCCATGCAAAGAATCACATGAGGAGAAGGGAAACAGGTGCAAGTACTACTCTCTAAGTCTTATGTCAGTGGGGCTTCTTGTGCCAGCAGAATTGCCACTGGTAAAACAGCCAGTATGTATGATTTTACCTCATTCACCCTCTTCACTGCCACCACCTGTCCTTCATGGTTTTTGGTACATGTGGCTCTCCTGACCCCCTCTCCTACATCAACTTTTTACAAGTGAAAGGGTAGGGGAACCCAATATATTTTTTATTGGGATCCAACCCAATATGTTTTATAGCTTAATTGATTTTTAATCCTAAATTTTTTTGTTGGTGCTAGAGGCATTTGTTGCCAACGGATATAATAAAATCTGTGTTGATAGGTGGTTATACCAAAGGGAAAGTTATTGAATTTATTGTACACGTTCTTATCAGCCTTTTGGACTTAACCAAGAGCTGGAATACTCTAGTTTTTTGTAGATAGTACTTACTGTGACAGCCTGCCCCTTTAAAAGTTTTTTACAAGCACAGGAGTTTGGTTTGCTACATAGCTGCTCCTTATTGACTACATGGTTAAGGCATACCTAGCTAAGAAAGTGTGGAGGACGAGTTCCCCTTGTGAATGTTTTTATGGTAGCCCAGTAGAAACTTTCTAGGTGAGTGCTAAGAGAGTTTTTGGGGCTGTTTTGATAGTAATAAGAATATTCTGTTATGAAGCAAAAGGAATTTTGTTGCTTACATGTGGTTCCTTTGCAGGAGACTTTGTTCCCTTGAAGCTACTATTTTGGTGTGAGCTTGCTTTTTTGCAGCCCTTCTAGGTAATGTGTATTCTTGATGTAGTAATGGGTGTGGGAATATTTGGATTATTTGTATTATTTGTATTTGATGGTTTTGGTTGTTTTTATAATTTTATAGTTCCTGGAAAAAGGTGACATACGAAACAAAGGCTGTATCTAGACTCTTCGTTGGAACTGAACTTTTGCACTTCATGTTATTTTGAGAGCTTCATGCCGGGACTATTGTAGTATATTACACTTGTTTATGGAGCTGACAGCAGCCATTTTAAGTCCAAAGTCCACTTTGGGTTCCTTTGCAAGCCTAAACTATGCCACCGTTCCACATTTTCGCTGGCTTCTTTCTGTCTCCTCTAATCATATTATCTCTCATTGTAAGGCTCTGAAATTTGTATTTCAAAATTAACAACAAATGCTTAAATAAAGGTTGGATCACATCTATTCTGTTTAGCTAGGATCATAACCTTTGTTTATGTTCTCTAATAAAAAGGCAAATCAGTGGTTGTTTATGGGGAGACTGGTGTGCAATGGTTTCCTAGTTGCTGGAAGAGGACTATTAGAAAGACTTTTCATTCAAACTTCTCCCTCAAAATGGAGAGCATAATTTCCCTGTTGCTGAGGCTACTAATCTAGCACTACCCTCCTGTTCTGTCTGGATTATAGAGAGCCAGCATGGTGTAGTGGTTGGATTAGGATCCAGGGGATTTGGGTTCAAACCCCACCCCCAGCTGTAAAGTTCAAGGGCTGACTTGTGGCGGTCACTGTGTCTCAGCCTAACCTATCTCACAAGACTGTTGTGAGGATAAAACAGAGGAGGAAAGTACCAGATATGCTTCCCTGAGTGCTTTAGAAGAAGGGCACCATAAAATATAATAACAGATGGTACACGTGGTACTATTTTCCCATGCAAAAAAACCAGGCCTCAAAAAAAGAAAAGGCTACTATTCTTTAAGAGAAGCTAGACTATACTCTATTAGAGCTATACTATAACTGAATGGTACAGAAAGGTTTAATTAAGGGTAAAGGGACTATAGACATGCTATCTGTTGCTATATGTATCATTCTACTGAATAATTTCTGAATTGTTTAACATGTCATGTTAATATTTATGCTTTGTTTTACTTTTGTTCCAGATTTCCCAGTCCTAATCCTACTAAAGGTTTTTGGCGGTCCCATCCTGTAGACTGTATTGATTTACACTGTGTAATCCCCCCTTCAGTCTCAATGAGAAAGGCGGACTATAAATAACATAAATTTTAAAAATACAGTGATAGGTTAGATTCTAACACTGGAAAAAGTCCTGACCCCAAAGTAGTGATCAGCATTTCCCTGGGCATGTAAGAAAGGGCCACAAGAACTAAGCACTGGTGCAACCCTTCCTGCCCTCCCTCTCATCATCTGCCTAACGTCATAGAATCAGCATTGCTGTCAGATGGTCATCTAGCCTCTGTTGGGAAACCTCCAAAGAAGGAGAGCCCACCACATCCTGAGAAAGCCTGTTGCACTGAGGAACCACTCTAACTGTCAGGAAGTTCTTCCTAATGCTTAGCTGGAAACTCTTCTGATTTAATTTCAATCCGTTGGTTCTGTTCCAAATTTCTGGGGCAACAGAAAACAACTCCATACCATCCTTCATATGACAGTCCTTCAAGTACTTGAAGATGGTTATCATATCACCTCTCAGTAATCTCCTCTCCAGGCTAAACATACAAAGTTCTTCCAACTTTTCCTCATTGGACTTGGTCTCCAGATCCCTCACCATCTCTGTTGCCCTCCTCTGGACTGTTCCAGCTTGTCTATATCCTTCTTAAATTGTGGTGCCCAAAACTGAACATAATACTCTAGGTGAGGTCTAACCGGAGCAAAATAAAAAGCGATACCATCACTTCGCATGATCTGGACACTATACTTCTGTTGATAAGTGGTTTTAAGGTCTACACACATGAGCTGCAATCCATCTAAAATTGGTCATGATTTAAGTCCCATCAACAATTAGTTGCTATTACCATTTCCCACTAGTGTTATTAGGTTTTGCCAAAACTAACTGTATCTTGGTCAGACATTTTATGCATCAAGTGTGAATCTGGGAAATACATGTTTGTCAACTGCATAGCTGTATACTAGCCAAGGAACTGGGATTGTTAATGGCTCCCTGGATCAGTCATTCCCTCTCAGGCTAACATACCTCACAGGGTTATTGGGAGGATAAAATAGAGGAAGGGGGCTCCTAGAGCTTCTTGATGGAACAGCAGGATAAAAACCGAATAAATATATCTGGATTTGCTGAAACATGGGTGAAGTGGCCTTGAGCTGGTATTTGAAACTGGGTTTATCTCACTGTTAAAAACCAGCTCTTTAACAATGGGACTGTATTTAAAGCATATCCTGACTGGGGACCCAAAGGAGCTTTTCATATTGTTCTCCCTCCTCCACCTAATCTTCACAACAACAACCTTGTGAGGACAGGCTGAGAGACTGTGATGGGTCCAAGGTCACCTAGTGCAGGGGTGGGCAAATGGCAGCCTGGGGGCCACATGCGGCCCGCCACAGAGTTTTTTGCGGCCCGCCAAGACAGTTGGCCATTGTCAGCACCTGAGGAGCTGCAGCTTGAACTTATTTACATGCAGTCAGATCACACTGTGAAAGAAATGTTTAACGCTGTGACATTAGTTGACTTTTACAAATCTTTGTCTGCTGAAAAGTTTCCATGTATGAAGAAATTTGCTGGGAAAATGTTCTCTGTATTTGGGTCTACATATATTTGTGAGCAAAGTTTTTCTTGCATGAAGATCAATAAGAGTAAATATAGACATTAACAGACATTTGACAGACATTAACTTGCAGGCTGTGATGAGAATCTCAACAAGCAATCTCACTCCTGATTTCAAAAAAATTGTAGAAAAGTGTGATAGGGTACATTTGTCTCATTAAACTGATTCTAAAATTAAATGTGCTTGCAGCTATAGATGATATGAAATTAGCACAATAAATAAATTGAATAAAACTACCACTATTTTATTTAATTTATATTTATTGATTTTTATGATATAATTTATACCTTTTCTGAAATGCAAAGTTAAGTAATGGATGCAATCGTTTTAAAAGGTGCGGCCCTCCGCTAACCTCCGCTCCCACAAAGCGGCCCTCGAGCCAAAACAATTGCCCACCCCTGACCTAGTGGGCTTCCATGACTGAGTGAGGGATTCAAACATGGTATTCCCAGGCCCTAGTTCAATACTGTTACCACTACACCACACTAGCCTTCGCTATAGATTGCATCTTGATCCCTTGCTCCAGGGCTTTGAATTCCAATGTTTGAGCTGTTGCCAGAGGAAGTCTCCCCACTCCCTCAACTTTAGTAGAAAATGGAGCACAGCAGTAAGGGTGTAATTGTGTATATTTAGCAGCAAATGAACATAGTTCAGCTCTAACTAACAGGAGCAGCAGACCCCTTAGCTGCTGTAACATATGCCTCTGCTTGCATCCCAGCAGCAAGATGGCAGCCAATCTGTGTGTTGCAGTTAGAAACCTTCTGGCCAAGAATGATGACACTGAACGTTGTGCCTAAATGTACTAACTTTAGACTGTACAGAAGTTACCAGTAAAGCAACAGTGCTGATACAGCTTTGCAGTGATTATTATACAGCAAATCAAATGCTACTGATGTGAACCCACAGCTCTGAAACAGTGCCTGGTGTTAAGTGCCATCAAATCACTTTATGGAGACTTACAGTGACCCTATGAATTAATTACCTCCCAAATGTCCTGTCATTAATAGCTTTGCTCAGATTGCTCACCATAAAGATGTTTCCACTAAAGTGGTCAGAATCCTTCCAGTGGATTTGTCCAAAACAGAAGATTGATATATTCTGACTTAGATCTTGGCAAATGGCTAAAAGTAGATTGTTTCGTTTAAACTAGATTAAACAATGGGATACAATTTTTCTCTTGCCTGTGTTAAAAGCTGAACACTTCTAATGGAAGTAAAACATCAGTTTTCCTCTTCCCTTATCCTCTTGTCAGAATTGTAATGGAAAATTAGTACAGGAGAAATAAAAGAAATTACTGATTAACCAGAGCTCTCAGAGCTGACTGGTTGTCTTACTTACTTACAGTGTCTTACTAACATCTTGAACTGATAAACCATGAACAGATGACTATTGTTAACAACTGGTATCAATATTGGGACATGGTGACCCACTCAGTTTCTAATTTCTCCCATCTTTGGCCAGTCAGCCTTAATTATTCATGATCATCTAAGAAGCTCCTCCTTTTGATTCAGGATAGCTGGCTTATTTATTTTTGGTGACACAGCCTACTTCAGACAGCAAAATGTTAATTATGTAGTCCTGGGCATTTACAGTGGCTTCCCCTATGTTGTAGAACATCTTTCCTGAGATTGCTGGGAAGAGACTCCCTGTATCCGTAATGTCCAGAGTTCACATACCACTAATGATACAGAACTTTTTGTGTGTTTACTGGAAACTGGTCTGGTTACCACAGACCATTATTTGGTAATGCTGATTTTTCTGCTTTTAATTAATATGTGTCATTTTCAGATATGTAGAATGTTATAGGGGGTGAAGCTTTCATATGTTGAAATCTATCAATATGCCTTTTTAGGCTGTACTCATGATTTTCAACAACTAAGAATGTCAGTTCTCTTGAATAAACACTGTAACAGAACAAAAGAAACAACAAGATAAACAACTAAAAATCAACTAATTAAAAACTGGAAACAGAAATTAAGAGACCTGGTTCCAAACATAACATTGGAATAATAATGGAGCTCCTCTATAATGCCTGCCCTAGATATAATTACTTGTATTGTATGGAATATTCCTATAACAGCCAAGCAGAACACTCCCTGAAGCCTTAGATGAGCAAAACTCTCCTTTTTGGACACACACTAATATCTGAGAAAGAACTTTAATGTATATAGCCGTATTTTACCTCACCAGACCACATAAAAGTAAATCTCTTTTGAGGTAGGGTGAAAATATCCTTCAGTCTATTCCAAAATACCAATTCAAGACTAGTAATAAACAATCAAAGGGTCAGTAATTATTTGCAAGAGACGTCTCATTCTCCCCTTGTATCCACCACCACCCTGCAGTATTTCTACTTTCTGTCCCCCTAACAGCTTTCAGAGGCCCTCCCCTTTCCCTGCTTCCATTTCTCTATCCCTCACACCTACCAACCTTATTTTATTTGGTCCCCCAGTCTTCAGTTTTCCTCCTTATCCCTGCTGGCAGCCTCTTTCTTTTTCTTCTCTCCCATCTATCTAACTACTTGTTCTCTCTCATTCATCTTCTCCTTCTTCTTTCCCTTTCCCTTCTTTCCCTTCCATCTTTTGCTTTTTTTCAGTCCCCCTATATTTGAATGGAAATTTAGCAATATTGTTGTGACTAAGTAGCAACCCAATAAATGGCCTCTAAGGTACTGGAAACATAAATCTCATAAGATCTAGGTCAGCATTCATCTCTTAATGCTACAAGCTTTGCTTCTATTATTTTGAAAGTCTTAAACCAATGATTTTTTTTTTAATTTTTAGATTTCAGATATTTCTGCAAATCTGGGGCTTCTCTCTGCTTTGTAGACCCTGCCCCCTGATCTGCCACTTGGCACACTGCGTGGATTTTTTGATCCACACTCTAGGACCCAGTTCAGAATTAGATAAAACAAATTTCTCATGGGTATACTTTCTCAAATTGTGTATTGAATCCTGGGGCTTTAAAATCAAAAACAAAACTGTAACTGTCCAAAGGAGAAGGGAAATTACTGTGAAATATTACTTCAATTCTTTTCAGAAACCGACACAAACAACTTCTGAGCGACTGGTAATGCCATGCCTTTCCAGTCTTTTGCATATGAGACTCAAACTGGCTGTCAACGAGACTGGGATGCACACAGCAGCTCCAAATGTGCATAGGGCATTATTTTTAAGATGAGTCTGCACATGTTATTTTTCTGATACAGCTCATGCATCCACACCTTTTCATTTGTATCCCTGCTCACCTATAATACAGAGGAGCAGGAACTTCAGTGCCATACTATAGGGTTTGCCAGCCCTGTGGAATTCATGTTGGAACAATGTTTGTTGAACCACATCAGCCTCCCTTTTAGAGACGTACTGCTTCTAATTACCAATACTTGCAAACCTACAGAGGAGCATTCTTCTAGTACCTATTCTGAAAAAGATATATGAACAACTAGTGAATTACCTCCAAAACATAGACAAGAAGGACAACGACTCCCATAGAACTCATCATGCTACTGTAGTACTTAAGCAGAGCTTCCCTGCAGCCACGGTTCCATAGGTTGAGCTCTTCTGTTTGATAGTCATAGCTGTAGTGAGCTGAATTATTAGAGACCTGATACTGAATGCATGGTCGTGGGGAACTTGGATTGCAGCAGCTGAAGGGGACGCCATCCACCAAGTATCTGCCATCCACGTTGCTTTTAATGCGGCTGTAAACAGGCAAAGCACAGTCAGTAAAGAAAACAACAAATTCTGTTTGTATAGGTGGACTGATAACCACTGAGGGAAAATGGGTCAAAATAACAAGCCCCCACAGGGTGTGTTCTAAACATTTCACATACTGAGAGTAGTGTGGTGGTTAGAGTGCTGAATACAACTGGGGACTCTCAGGTTCAAATACAGTTTGCCATGGAACTCACTAGATAACCCTAGGCCAGTCAGTCTCCCTGTGCCTAACTAAAATAAAGTTTGTCGTTAATGTCAAATGGAGAGGAGAACCAAGTGTTCTGCCTTGAGTTCCTTGGAGGAAGGGTGAGGATTCCCCCCCCCCGAATAATATATAAAGTAGACCTTTATTATCTACTCAGTTGCCCTAGATCATGGACTCATCATATTAATGCAGACTTGGATGACCCACTTTGGAGCAACAGGCCAGGGAAATCCCACTCTCTAATTACCTGGATTACAAAGATTGCTAAAAATGAACTAAGCTGTGTTAGGCGATCTTGAGTTCATGTGCCTCTTATGTACGCAGTCCTATAACCTCTGCTTATTATGCATGTGTAAAATTTAAACATTTAAATATATATTTATATCTTTTTTACAAAGTCATTTACAATATATAATAAAACAATAAAACTAACATAAATCAGAAACATAAATACAACAGCAAAGCAAACTATAACTCAAACCCGGAAGAAACAAACCAAACTAACCAGAAACACCTTCAAACCCAGATTTTTTTTTTTTTTGCATGCCTTTTGAGAATAGGTAGAGCTCCATTCCTCCTTGTCCACAGGAGAGGAGAAGCAGCTGAAGATCACCATGCTCCTGTGACCAATGTCTGGCTCTACAAAGATGACAAAGGCACAACAAGCAGCTTCTGATTGTGATGTTCCCCAAGCAATTCCGATACGTAAGAATCCACAGTACAGTTGACCAGATCCTACGTAGGGATGCCAGCTTCCAGGTGAGACCTAGGGATCCCCTGGAATTACATCTCATCTCCGGAATACAGAGATCAGTTCCCTTAGAGAAAATGAATGCTCTGGGAGGTGGACTCTAAGGCCTTATATATCTCTGAGGTCCCTGTCCTCCCTAGGGTCTATCCTCAAATCTCCGGGAGTTTCCCAACATAGATGTAGCAACCTTACCCCCACATTGTCCACCAGCGGCCGGGGGGGGGGGGGGGACCTGATAACCCTAACCCTACAAGCCTGTTCCCTTAATGGCAGTGATTTCCCCCAGATCAAGAAGCCTATGCTGAAACAAGAGGCTCAAGTCTCCACCATCAGAGGAAGGGCATCTTGTGCCAGGAGAAATTGCTGCTGCTAGTGGAATGGACCTGCAAGCTCCAATGTAATGCTTCATAAATCTGTTTTGTCTATTATATTTGTAACCCATACATCTCCCTGGGAGATCAGGGAGATTTCAAGGTATTTATTATACATTTAATTTTATGTTCAGATAAATAGAAATACGGGGGGGGGGGGGGGGGAATGACTGCCCAAGACCATCTGGAAAGCTTCATGGATGATCAGCCATCTGCTGGAAGTTTCCCCTTTTGTCACTTTTGACCACCCTCAGCTACATGCTTTGGATCATGTAAGAATGTAAGTAGTAGAAAGGACTGCTGCTATTTCAGGGACACCCAATGTATAAATAAGCCCCAAGGGCTGTAGCATTTCTTTACAAACATAACACCAACAAGCAACGATCAGTTCCTGAGCCATGTTTTGTTCATTCTAAACTTAGTAACATTTTAACAATGTCAGCCCTGGTTAGTACTCGGACAGGAAACCACCAAGGAAGGGCCAGGGTCACTGAACAGAGGCACACCACTTCTGGTCATCTGTTGCCTTGAGAACCCTATGAAGTCACTGTTAGTTGGCTGCAACTTGATGGTATTTTCTACCATCATACATGAGATTAGTGTATAGTACTTGCCAAAAGCTATCCAGTGAGCTGTGTTTGAACTGAGATTTTAACCCAGGTCTACCTAGTCACTTGTACAAACTTATATTTATTATATACCTATTTAACTGTCAAGACTTCCTCCAAAAAATCTTGAGAGTTGCAGTTTAATGATCATGCTGAGAATTTTCTGTATCAGGTCTCAGCTGTCCTCACCGAACAAGTGTCCATAGTCCCTGGGGGAGACTGGGTGACAAGTCAGCCTATTGCAGATCAATCTTTTATCTACCACCCTGACTGGCTTTTACTACTGCTATAATGATACTGTACATGATGGGTGTCTATGCATTCTTCAGCAAAAATGTTGTGAGGGAGAAACTTCATAATTTAGGAAATGGTGTCATATAATAATCACTTGCCAGGTAATGGAACAAGTGTGTATATTGGGGACTGGGATTAAGTGGAGAAATCTGGGGACTTTATATACTTTTGTGGTCATGTTCCATGAGAAGTACTGTAAAATGCTGCATCAGTGGATTACATAGTAATACCATCAATTACATACCAGCATAACATAAATGCATAAAAAGTCATGTAGATTATAGGTTGGGAAACATGGCTTGGTTGTTGCAGAATTCCATCCACAGTTCTTGAAGAGCTGCACACTGACAGCTTGGTCTGACCTCCATTCATGAAAATGGAAGGACGTCAGCATGAAGTGCATTAGGCTTGGAAGACCGTGCTCAGCTACATTATGTGTGTTTTTATGAGTACTATATATTTCACTCACTTCCTATGCAGCTGATTTTTAAAAAGGAACCACTTCCAACCTTACATTTGGATCATATTTTAATTACTTTGTTGTGGTTCTTAATGCATCAAGAGTAAGGAGGCAGCACAGTTTTAAAACAGGAGCACAGTTTAATGTTAGGTTCTTTCTATGTGGGGAACTACATCATCAACAGCTTCCCTTTTTTCTGTTCTTGCCCACACTCAGTCCTGGAATGGACTAGAGCAGTCTAAAACACTGGCCCAGATTAAAAGAACAGAGTTGTCATAAACACCACAGTATTTATATCCCACTCTTCCATGAGAATGCTCAGCAGGGTTTGCATGGACTCACATAGGGGGTTGCAAAATTGCTGGGTATTTGGGGTGAAGCCTCAGGAGGGTAGGATTTGGGGAGAAGAGGGACCTCAGCAGGGCATAACGTAGGGTTGCCAGGTAGGAGATGGGGTGGTAGGGGTGTCCGATCCAGGCTGGGAAACTCCTGGAGATTTGGAGATGGAGCCTAGGGAAGACAGGGACCTCAGTGTGGTACAGTGCCATAGAGTCCACCCTCCAAAGCATTCCTTTTCTCCAGGGAAACGGATCTCTATAGTCTGGACATGAACTGTAATTCTAAGGGATCCCCAAATTTACCCAGGAAGCTGGTATTCTAGTTACTAGAATCTAGTATACTGCCATACAGTCCACCTTCCAAAGCAGTTGCTTTTTCCAGGGAAACTAGTCTCTGTAATCTATAAATCACTTGTAATTCTGGGAGAAATCCAGGCCCCACCTGGAGGTTGGTAACAGTTACATGCATCTGCTCAGTTTCATTACTGCTTATACGATCAGGCATACCAAGGCCAATAACCAATGCCCAATCAACCTACACTTGTTAAAATCATGAATACAAAGAATAATCTTGCCCTCCCCACCCATGACTTTCCCTTCTGATGTAGAGGGGTTATGTTCCAGCTCGCAAACTTTCAAATAATGCTGGCAGAGTGAACATTTTGTTATATTTTCTCAAGTAGTTATTTATATAAAAAGGCATTTCTTCAACTTAACTATGCCCAAACAAAGTGGGACTTCATTTCTGAGTAATATTTAGCAAAGAATTTCAATTTGAAATATTGTAGTAAAACAGTAGAACTTTTAGTGTAACTTCACTATTACAACTTCCTACTTTATCATTATGCTCAAACTACCAACAGGCAAAGCTCAGATTTAAAATCCTCCAAACAAAATGGCCAATATCAATCAAACACAAAAAGCATTCTGCCTTGAAGCCAATATTTTATATTATGCTACCATTAATATATACAATTAAACCAAATTGCCCAGACAGTTCTCATTTTATAGTAAAGTAGGAAAAAGATAGGTAGGGAAAAGATCTGAGCAAGGCTGGTAATGATAGGACATTTTGGAGGACATTAATTCATACGGTTGCCATAAGTCGGAAGCAAATTGACAGCACTTCACACACACACACACACACAGGAAAGAGCTGCCTTGACCTGAATAGTTCAGGCAAGCCTGATCTCATAATCTAAGCAGGGTGAGCCCTGGTCAGTAGTCAGCGGGAGGCCATAACGGAAATCCAGGGTCACAATGCAGAGGCAGGCAATGGCAAACCACCTCTGAATGTCTCTTGCGTTGAAAACTCTGCAGGGTCACCTTAAGTCGGCTGTGACTTGGTGGCAAAAAACAAAGGAAAAAGCTGGATTTATTTTAAACATACCAAAATGGTATTTCTTTTAATAGACATACCATATTTATTTGCCCCAATCCAAATAAAATTAGTTAACATTAAATCTCATTGAAATGCATGGGATTTAACTAAGTTAACTAAGTTCTGTGGCATTACTATACCACTGTCTCTGAGAGTAAGTTCCAGTGAACAACACGGCACTTACTTCCAAGCAATAATGAAGAGAATGGCACTGTTAAGCATGTCGCAAGAAGAAAAACCTGTTTAGACTTCTTCAACAATTTAGATCATCCTAGTACTTGCTCCTGAGGATGCCTTTATTCTGGGAAGTCCACTTGGCCTCTCTTAGAGTCTCTGTCTTCCTTGTGGTAGTATCTACCCTGTGGAATAACTTTCCAGAGGACGTTTAAAGAGTATCTTTCTGGTTATGTTCTGCAAACCAGGAAGCTGTGTAAAGCTGTATTATTCCAGCAGACCATTTCTTGATAATGGGCTAGTGCTGCGTTTTGAGGTCATGTTGTTTTGGGGCTGATGTTTTTGATGTTAAAGGCTGTTCAGTTCATGTTTACATAATACTTTTTTTTTCATGGGGTTTGGATACTGATGTCTAATAAATCTGAAAAGTAAGCTTTGATATATGTACATGAAAGTTAAATTAACAAAAATAACTCTGGACATATATCGACCACTACCATTAGTATAAACTTCCTGCTCATTTCAGTGGGGTATTGATGAGGACAGCCATCTTGACCTACTTCCCTTCAGCTTCACCATCTATTGGTGTAATGCCGTGTAATGGGCTACATTTGCATGCTATAGGTAAAAGTCAGGAAAGCTGTTTTGATTCTTTAAGAAAGGCTCAAATGTCCAGTGATTCACTAATGGACTTTTAATATCTTGTTTCTAAGTCCTCACACTTAAAGATGGAGTCTAGGTATGTTATTTACAGATTATGTTTTCTGCTAATTTATTACATATTATAATAGTAATCTAAAAAGGTGCAATGATAGCTCTTGCTGGACTCATACAATTCTATACCTTGTCACTGCATGAAAAAGGGGTGAGGGGAAAGCTACCAGCGTTCTATGTACTGTCATGTGTTGATTGAGATTTAAACGTGACACACATGGAACAATCCTAAGCAGATCCACTCAGAAGTAAGTGCACTTTTATTAAAAGGGGTTTACTCCCAGGAAAGTAGGATTGCAATCTTATCTACTCTGTCATCTTCAAAACCATTAACAAAATCCTCAGACTTTTGGTATGGTGACCCATAAATCAAAATTTTATTTGATGGGGACTCATTTGAAAACCCCCCCCCCCCCAGAGCATTATCATTAAAACTGCAAGAGCCTGGGACATACCTTCACAGGCTTTGTGACCCACTTTGGGACCAAAACTCATAGATTTGGGAACCCGGCATTAAAGGTCTTGTTTGCTCAGTTCTTATTTGCCAAATTAACTTCATGAAGCATCTACGTGTCTTCACATTAATTTTTGTTCATTATAATTTACTACATTTGTTATTTATAAAGTATTTTAAAATACTGTATCATATTTCCAAATTTAATCAGCTCAAGGGACTTCGAAAGGTAAGAAAAGTAAGGTGTCTGAATGTACAACTGTAGTGCAATGGAGTGACATTGCAGGAGCGTATGAAAAAATGCTTAAAATACTCACCCTCCCTTGAAATTATGAAGCAGCAGCTACTTTTCCTGCAAACCCTAATAACCACAGAACAACTTAATACATGTCCTCTCCTGGTCTGGATAAACTGTCATACTACAATCCAATGGAGAGTTCTCCAGCACAAACCCCACTGAAATTAATGGCAGCTGTGCAAGGGTTGGATAATTCTGTTCCTAACTTGAGGAGAAAGCAAGCATCATCTGAGTTAAAATGTAATACCCTAAAACTAGCAAGCAACAATAAAAGCCAGTGCTTCTAAAATAGTTGTCATATCTATATTGCCAATTTGCAACACTGGTCTCCCTGATTAAAGAACATCAACATACCATTCTGATTACAAGCTGTTGCATTCTTTAATGGACTTATATTTTGTTTCTATCTGAGTGATCTAAAGTATATTGACAAAACTGAACTGATCAGAAGTTTGGAAAGAGTGCTGGTTATATGTATGAGAGCATAATTTTTGTCCCATTAAACTACTTACTCTTTTACTTCCTTAGAGGCAAAATCCAAGTATCTGTTGCTGATCCACTGAATCTCAAACCAGTCTCTGAAACCATTGTTCCCACAGCATTTGAACTCAATTTGGAGCATGTCAAGGGTCTTCTTCATGAAGCACCTTCCTGGAGTATCTGTATCTCGGTAGAACTTCATACCACTTTTTAGGCCTTTTGCTAGTGTAGCATCCAGAGAGCCCCTCATCAGAAAGCAAAAAAGAGCAACTAAAAAAATGAAGATGTTAAAAAAGAGACATACCATGAGATAAAGTTTCAATATAGGCTTCCACTTTGCAAACTTGGTGGGATCCAGAGAATCGTAGCATATCTTGCCTGCAAGACCATTGAAGGCGCAGCATAACAGACCCACCAATATCAAGCAGTTGGGCACAAAGTGGCTCTCAGCGTTGTCCATCAGGTCACTTCGCTTCCTGAGCTCAATTTTCAAGAATAACCCCATGGCAAAAACTACAATCCCTGCAAAAACGGAAAACCAATTCATGAGCCATAGTCCTTGTGCTAGTTTTACCCTTTTCTTCTGGTTGAACTTGAATTTCATCACAGCCATTCTTGCAATGTTAAATTTACCAAGACTCCACACAGGTAATCCTTTTTCAGAAAGGGAACAACTTTAGGAAGACCAATTCATGCCTTGAAGATTCCAAATGCTGTAACTCTGCCTGAGTCATTATGGTTTGGCCCTTCCATCTTGCTATGAGATACTTGGGCAAGTTTTTTGAAGGTGCAGAATTAAAAATTTCACATTAATTAAAAAAAAAAGATTGGCAAATAGCACAAACAACTATTTCTGGTGGCCCTTTGTGCACAAAGGAGAAACAGCCTCGAAGGTTCAGATTAAAGCTGGATCTGCAAGACGTCATTCTAATACTAATCAGTGTGATCCAATTTAGAGAAATCTCTGCCAGCAGATGAGCAGTGGAAATAATCCCTCGTTTTACTATTTAGTGGATTAATGTTTTCACATGATATATTATTGCATGCTGCAACTGAAGATCAAAGGATAAAAAGATGCTGCTTTCCTAGAAGATCTTTTCCCCCTGGGAAAGTGGTAGCTCTTTGATTAAAAGATTTATTGACATAGATGTGCCTGTATATTGACTTGATAAATTACTGTACTGAAATGTATGAGACTGTGCTGATTCTTATCCTGTGTTACTCACCTTGAATGACATTGTTTGGCTTATGTGTTTTTAGTAATGGAATTAAGGACACTTTTTAAATGAATTAAAATCTAAGTTTACAGTAGCTCTGAAAAAAAAATGTATCTCACAAATTTGACTTCTGGAAGAGAACTGAACCAACTGAGAAACTAACAATTATGATCCAAAAATCCAGAAATAGTGGTTGGACTCTTGAGCTGCTTACAGGCTAATCGTGTTGGGCCAATGACAGACCAAGACTTGCTGAGATTACAGGAACAAAACTGATTGTAGGTAGCTAAAAAAATTGTAGGTAGCTGTGTTGGTCCAGAGCAAAAAGAGAGAGTGAGTCGAGGAATACCTTTTATGAAGACAACTATAAAATAACATAGTATGCATAATTTTGAGTTCTCTGGAATTCTTAATTAGAGTTCATTTTAACTATAAAGAAAGGTGGTGGACAATGCTCCCTCTAAGCTGTGAAGTCTTGTGAGCAAAAATTCTACCTTGTGACCTACTAGCATTAAAGTTGTGAGTGAGCAATTTGGCTACTGCATAATTTAGTTTGCTCTGGAGCCATCCTTCCTGAGCTAAGACAAATGTGTGAGCTGGAGGTTAAAAAACTGTGTGCTAGTTGACACTAACTCAGCTTAAAGGGAACATTGGTGGTGGATATTTTTAATTAATGCATTCAGTTTAGTATATGACTGTTCTTGTATTAAATCTGTTCTTGTCACCCACTTTGGATCTGACAAAGACAGGTATATAAATATTCTAAATCAAACAAATAGCCTATGACAATCTGTTAGTATCTTGTATGGTCAGTATGACACCAAGGATGAAGCTGCTCTCCTGATTAAGAAGGGACTCTCTGCTCCAGCATCACAACTTAGACTTTGACTGACCTTGAGACTCAATGCAGGTGTGTAGCCAGAATTTTTAGTTGGGGGGGCATTTAAAAAAGTCAAGGGCATGGTGCAGGTGGGGAGGGAGCCGTGCTGCTGCTACTACAGTGGCCTTCGCCACGCCATCATTCTCAATACGGATGAAAACCAGGAGACAAGAGTGCTAGATTGACCACTCCGCCACTGCTCCTTTGCTTCTTTCCTGTGCCCTGCAGAACTCCAGCAGGCAGGCTCGGCTCCAGGAGACAGGCTTGGTGAGGGCGATGGTGTGGCATGGCTGTGCATTGCAGCACAAAAAAAATATATGGATTTTTCAGGGGGCCTGGGCTGGATGCGAAGTTGTGGGGCCTTGGTCGTAAGATTGGGGCTGGGCCTCATGAAGCCCCACTGTAGCTACTGTAACAGGATGTTCTAATGTTGGATACAGTTCCCAGGACCAGTAAAGCAATGGCTGGAAAATGTTCACATTTGTATTTAGATATGAATGACTGGGAAGTATGCACTACTATACTGTGGCATTTCTTTCTAGGGAAGTGCTTGTTTGCATATTCAATGTCCTCCCCAGTGCAATGATAATTTGTTAGCAAGTCATATGTCCCTTGCTTGTATCTGCCCTCCCTGGATTCATTCTAGCAGCTGTAAATCCTTTATTGGCAGCAGCATCGCTGTGAACCATCCATGGTCCCTAACTCAGACTGAAAAACTCTGCAAAAAAGGAATTAAAACTGACTGGGGGAAATGAAGAAGGAAAGCTGCAATTTTTAGGCAACACATTGTCAGAAGAATGATCCTCCTAGATGACTGGATGCCACATGGAAAGATGGGGGGGAACAAAGCTGTAGAGAGGGTCTCAATGCACCATCTAGTGACTGTCTATAGAATGACAAGAAACATGAAGCTAGTGACGCATCAACTGATGTTAAAAGTGCCTGAAAAAGGCTTGTAAATTATACAGCCTAGATATTAAAAATAAAAATTTGCTTCTGATAGGTTATATTGTCTCAGCTGTTGTCACACTTGCAGTCTTTCAAGCCCAGAACAGAAGAAGCCAGTATGGGGAGACACTTTTATTACTAGATGACCCTGGAGGTCCCTTCTAACTCTATGATTGTATGTCTTCTATGTCTATGACTTCAAAACAGATCACAGTGATGTTTTCAGCTTTTAAACACTGTTGATTTCCTTATGCTAGCAAACAAAAGATACAGGAAAGCTCACAATCACCCTGCCAAAATCATCCAACAGAAGCTGTATAATGGCACACTCATAATCACATATACAACTACAGCTAGTATTTTGTAGGAGTTGGGACAGGGCTAGGAGTGAGGTTGAGGCAGATACAGAACCCAGTATGGCAGAAGTTCCAAGCAGAGTCTCTGAGGAATAATCTCTCCACTCTGATCAGGAAGCAGTAATCATACTGCAGCTTGGGGGTGGGGGGCTACTTCTGCCGTCTCAAACAGGAAATGACAGGACCTGCTAGATTTCACCACTGGTCAACATCAGGAGCTGTCAAAAACCCTATAGAAATAATTAGAGGGAAGATCTAACATGCTTCTGTGGAGTCCAAAAAAAGTATTGTATCCATAGTAGACCCTTAGTGACAGATCTTTCTCAACAAGCTCACACCACTTATTTGTTCTACACCAAGAATGGACAACTCATTAGCTATTCAGAGTGTTTTGAGGGCCCGATATTGTAGTCACATAGCCCAATCCTCTCTACCATGAATAAAGTCTTAATACCACATCACAAGGGGCACTCCATCTACACCTTCAAACAGATATACCAATTAAGGGCAAAATCTCTTTCACACAATTCTTGAAAATAGAAACTGTATTTTATTAATATCTTGGCAGGAACAAAACAAAAATGCTTTGTCTCATCCAGCAGCTGGCCATCCTTATTTTATACTTAATACCACAAACCAATTTATTTAAATAATAGTTTTTAGGTAACTACAACCAGGGTAGAGCACCTTTCATGCTACTGTAGGTCAGCTGTTGGCAACTGGTCTGAAACCGTGGGGGGGGGGGATTAGATTCTTTCTAGTGGCAAAGCTGTCATTGTCATATCAAATGAATGCCAGTTTATTGCTCACTGTTATAAGTTCTAGAGCTCTGTATCAGAGACCTGCTGAAAGCAATCACATTTGAAGATTTGGAAAGGGTAGGACAAGGATTAGCTCAAACAAACCTGGGAAACTAAACTGTGCCTTCTTTCAGAGGTTGTTTCCTCATAATTTTCCTGCTCCCTAACTCTTAAGCTTACATAAATGTGTGGTTTTCTCTGTTTCAACAGTATCGTCTTGGAAGACACAAGCTACTGAAGACAGAGCCAGCCAGCTGTCTTACTCTGATGCTCCCAGAAATGTGGCCCAGAAGCAGCTCTCTGCCTTACTGCTTTTTATCTAAGAAGTGGTTTGCAAACCAAACTAGGAACCACAATTGACCAAGGCAGATAAATTGGTGAGATGAATGCTAGTGCATCACTGCAACATGACAGAAAGACAGCTGCATGAAAGAGATTTTTCCCTTTCAGCCTAGAAGCAGTGCTGGCAGAGCTGTGTGTGAGCTGTGCCAGTTTCCCGCACAAGTTGCTCAAAGAACTCAAGTTGCTCCCAAAAGTCATTACACTCACCTCAACAGTTCTGCAGCATATGCAAGAAGAATCCCTTTTTATTGTGGGAGGCTAAAAGCTGTCAGAAGCAGCACAAATAAGACAAGCAATACTCCCAACCTGTCCAAGGCCAGGGCTAGAAACCACCCAATCTCTGCCTTTCAGTCTGTTACATGAACAAGAAGATGTGTACAGTAACTGACAAACACACTGAAAAGACAATTCACAGGAAAACTTTTGTTTTAATCCACGGGGCCATGAGAGGTACTTAAGAGTAAAAACAACGCCTGAACAATACAATAATTGAGGTCCCTTCAGCATTTTTGCAAAGTCAGTATATTAGTATAAAATTCAGAGAGAGTAGTATTGACAATACTGATTTTTCTCAGTGATACGAGGTACAGATTTGGTAACTTGCTTAACTCTTGTTAACAGAACACAAAATGTATTTGTACAAAACATGCAGATATTGTTTTAGATAGCACACTAAACATGAATGTAATTTGACAGGTATAGACCCCTTAAGGATTAATGACACAACTCACATTTATTAAGTAGTTCTACAAACTGTTTTCAGAAAAATAAATATGTGCTTAACTTTCTTTCAGTGACTTATCTACTTTGACAGGATTGTGCCCCATGAAAGTTTTTGGCTTCTCCTTTTAATCACAAGTATTAGCAGCACTGAAACAGTTATATGCACCAAATAGGTTCAAGATCAGATTATAATGTTTTCTTAAGTTTCAATTTATCCGTGGGCAATACTTTACAATACTCTACACAGAGAGGTGCTTTGAATGAAGAATATTTGAAACAGAAGTTGAAGCCCTTCCAAACTTGTTCCAGAAAGCAAAACATAATTTGAACTACTTTAAAGACCAGGCAGCCAGCTAAAGGCACAGATCACAAAACAGATCCTGTTAGCACCAGGAGACTTCATTGGCTGGCAAAGCAAAAGCAAGTATCACCAGAGGTAAGTGTTTTGGCACCTTCATCAATATACCAAAACACAAATAAGATGCATGAATCCTTCGACAAGGAGCACACCACCAGCCAGGCAACTAGCTCCAGGCCCTCTGCAGGTTGCAGAAACGGTGGCTGATAGAGCGTTCCCAGTTCAGCTCCAGTCAGAGACTCTCTCCTCCTCCGGGATTACGCTCCAGTTCGGAGAGGACTGATCCCGGGCCAGCCAGTTGAAATCATCCACCTGGCTCCAGTTGTCTCTGCTTCTATAGAGCCCGGATGTTTCGAAGTCGGCCTCGAGGCCCACGTAACTCCACGTGTAGGGGGCGAAGCGGACTCCGCTGCAGTCTTCCAGCATGGCTCGGCTCGTCACTTGCACGTAGAAGCTGGTCTGGGTGACGTGGTGCGTGCGAAGCTGCTGGCAGGCGAGGGCCAGGAGGCAGCCGCTGCAGTCTTCCACCAGCGCCGAGGTAGACACGGGCCCGCAGAGAACCGTGCAATCCCGGCAGCCGCGCATCATCAGCGTGTTGGGGTTGCCACAAAGCCGCACCCGGCAGCTGGTCAGCTGAGACAGCACCACATCCCGCTGCAGCAGCTCGGCCGGGCCCAGCTGCAGCTCCTGCCCCTCGACGCGGCTGAACCCACACTCGGGATCCGCCGAGGGGCCAGAGGAAGGAAGGGTCGCCTCGCTGGAAGCCTGCGGCCGCTCGGCAACCTTCGGGGGCTCCTGGGCCACGGCCGACTCCTTCTTGCGAGCCCGGAAAGCAAAGCGCTTTTTGGGCTGCACTTGCAGGCGCCGCTCGGAAAGGGCGCCCTGCAGCCGGGCCACCGTCGCCTGCGCCTGCCGCACCTCGTAGGGGGCCAGGAAGCGCACCGAGTCGGTCAGCAGCCGCTGCAGGCTTTGCAGCCGCCCAGCAGCCTCCTCCAGCACCCGCGTGGCTGCAGGCTCAGCACCACCAGCAGCAGCCTCGTCCAATTCCGGCCCCAGCAGCGCCTCGACGGCGTCCCGCTCTCGGGCGAAGGCGGCAGTGAAGAAGTCGCTCTGCTCCTCTTCCACAGTCTGCGCGTCGCGCTCCCGCCGCCTCCGCTCAGCCTCCTCGCGCCGTTCGGCGTCTCGCTGCTGGAGCCGCTCCGGAATCGGAGGAGGGACACCGGCGGCAAGCGAGAGCCGCTCACCCTCCGCCGCTGCCGCCTCAGAAACAGCCTCCATCTTCCCCTCGCTCCCGGGTACGGCTTCCGCACCTCATACTAAAGAGCACGCCCATTGGTTCTCTTACGACATCCCCGGAGTGCGTGGGCGGGGCCTTCCCCGCTCTTAAAGAGGCCGCGTTTGTTTGCTGCAGTCACAGGGTGTTGGCTTGAAGCTTGTTGCTTGGAGGCGACGGTAGCAGGCTGCCGCCACTGTTTCTTCAGGGAAGGGCAGGATGGGGGACAAAGAGGTGGTGCTGAAAGTGGTTGAGGGAAGTCGAGCGCGCCTCAGGTGGCGGAGACAGCATGGAGCTGAAGGTGGTCTCCCTATGCGCATTTTCCGGGGAGTAAAACTCATTGGACAGCATCTGGTTTACTTCTGAATAAACATGCATGTGGTATTTTGAGGCTGTTATACTTTAGTCACATTATGAGAAGACTCATTGGAAAAGACCCAAGATGAGATGGATTAACTCAACCAAGGACACCTCTGCCCTCAGGTTGTAAGACCGGAGGAAGGCTGTTAATGATAGGACTTTTGGAGGTCATCAAAGGATAGAGTCGCCATAAATTGGAAGCAGCTTAACAGCACATACACACACATAAAGATTGGTTGTTTGATTCTTCAAATATGCCGCTTCGGCTAGTGTTTAAACACCTATTTGGTTCCAACTGTACCAGGTGCTGTTTAATTTCAAGGGGAGGGGAATCTAGAAGAGTAGCTTTCATTACTGAGTTGAGGCAAAAACAATGAAATCGACTTGTGGCACTTGGAAGGGAATACATTTATTGTGAAGAAACTTCATTTACAGGCTCCCAAGGCCATTGCAGTCAATCAGGTTTGAAGGATGTAACTCTGTTTAGGATTGCATTGGTAAACCTGCAGCCATGAATTTGTTTGGGAGTAAATTCAATTTAATTACTTAGGGGCTCCCAAGTGAACATGCAAAAGCATAGAGGAACACAGTAATTTCCAAGTGAACATGCAAAAGCATAGAGGAACACAGTAATTTAACAGAAAACAGTGAATGTGTGTATGATCCACTTCCCTCCCTCAGAGGCAAGATTTTCCCTCCTTTCTCTTTATTAACTGAGCTGCAGTAATAATGGGTTCTCTTCTTTGCTGAAGAACTCTGGCTGTCCCGCCCTGTCACAGTATGATATTTTGGCTGTTGGCTCAGCCCAGGAACCTGAGGGAAGGATCAGAAGCCTGCTTTAACATAAACAACTTAAATGGCATTTTGAAATTCAAAAATAACAAAATATTTTATTTAACGTAAGAGGGGAAAGGTCAGGTGAAATTGGGCTGAAATTTCTGAGGTAAAACCAGTACATGCACAGACTCTAGTTCTTATGTTTCAGGCTAATGAGAGTTTCTTAAGCGTTTCACAGTGAGTTAAATCTTTATGTTGAGAGGCTTTTGTTCTAGTGTTTTCTCCAAACACTCCAGAACACTTTTGTTGAGTATTCTGACTCTTTTGGTTTCCAGAAGGCTGCTGCATTCTTTCCAGTACCCAAACCCCTTCTCTTGAAACACCAATACTCATTTTGAGTTTTTAACTGATGAGTCAGTCTCTAAAGGCAGTTTCTATCAACACAAGGCCAGGCATCTCTCCACTCTTCAGCGCTAACTCTCTGTTCGACTGGGTAGGGAAATTCTTCTCTCACTAGAAGATCTTTCTTTGGCCCGGATGGAAGTCTTCACCTACTTCCCAAACTTCTCTTCCAACTTTCCCCCAGTTTTCCGTCTGTATTAAACTGCTCTCAGCTAAGGCTGAAATCAAACTCAATCCACTTCAGCATCCAGTTCAGAAGTCTTTCCCTGCTCAGCTGGTGCTAACCAGTCAGATTGTTTGGACCAGCCTGTGACTCAAGGCTCTCTGGCTTTGTGATGAATTAACCCTTTACAGGCCTTTTATCTGTTTACACAGCACTTCTAAGCTTTTAAAAGTGCAGTCTTTCACAGTGTGCAAGAGCATAAATGGTTTTGGGGAAAAGAAAGTAGCAACAATTTTCAGTCCTTTATAATATAAAAACCTGGTGTGACTAATGGAGTAAGTTTAAACCAGTGGGGTTTTAAGTTACTTTTAGCATGGATTACAATTGGAGGTTATGACCTATAGAAAAGTCACAAACTATTGAGTATGACAATTCTCTAAAACACAAGAACTAAGTAGTACAATCCCCAACCTATTTTAGGCTCTTTTTTTAGGCTCTTACACGGAAATCCTATTTATAGAATATCAAGTGTGATTTGCAGAAACAGATGTATAGCCAACATAAAGATAACTCATGTGCCCTACCTGTCTACCACAAAAGGGTGAATGACTCATGCAATTGGGATATGTGCATGTAGATATGTGAACACACAGAACACACAGTCTAGTCCATATTCACATAAATTAGCACCAGTACGCACTGGTTGGAACCATGTATGTACAAAATCGGAAGTTATTTTCTGCAGATTGCTGCATATCGGGCTGGCTAAGCTTCTCACCCAAAGAGTGATTAACATGTGGAATTCACTGCCACAGGAGGTGGTGGCAGCTACAAGCATGGATGGCTTCAAGAGGGAATTAGATAAACATATGGAGCAGAAGTCCATCAGTGGCTATTAGCCACAAAGTATAGATAGGAACTCTCAGTCTGGGGCAAGTGATGCTCTGTATTCTCGGTGTTTAGGGGGGGGGCAACAGTGGGAGGGCTTCCTGCCCCCACTGCTGGACCTTCTGAGGGCATCTGGTGTTTTTGGCCACTGTGTGACAGAGTGTTGGACTGGATGGGCCATTGGCCTGATCCAACATTGGCTTCTCTTATGTTCTTATATTCTCTACACAGAGGAATTTACAAAGCTCTGAAAGAGGGTTTGGTTTTTTTAAAAAACTGTCTTAAATACCTGAAACCAGACCATGGAAGTAGCCAAAGGAGATACCTAATTAAAACCCAGTTTTAAAAAGCATTTTTTAAAAATCTGAATTAATAGTTTAATGTTTTGTATAAATAAATGCACTGGTGTTTTCAGTTCTCCTTAAGAATATTACATGGGGGGTTGGATCCAGCTATGTTTTCCACTTGGGCTTGCGCTATTCCCTTTCTTACTATAGTTTCAGTCCCACATGGCTTTTGTCTATTCAGGTCCCATGATTCTCTACATAACCCTTTGAGGCATCAAAGTAGACACCTCCCTCTCTTTTTCACCAAAGGAAAAGCTGGTAGGATCCAACCCACTGCCTACTGACCTCAAGGGAAAAGTGGTGGGCTTGACTTCTTTTGGTAGAAAAACTGATTTTCTTCTACCCTGTTCTAATGGATCGATCACATGTTTAGAAATGTGGCTTATTATAGTCACAGTGATAGTGAGTATCTGACTATGACTGAACTCTTTCAAGCTATAATTATCTAGAGTGTCTGTTTTTTATGTCAGATGCAATGCTCTCTACATGGGGCTGCCATTGTTGCAAATTCAGAAGCTGCAACTAGTGCAGACTGCCGCGGTCAGGCTTCTGATGGGCCTCCCTGGATGGGAGCACATCCAGCCTGTACTGAAGACACTGCACTGGCTGCCAATAGCATACCGAATTTGCTTCAAGGTGCTGGTACTTACCTTTAAAGCCCTATATGTCCAGGGTCCAACATGCCTGAGGGACCGCCTTTCACCATATATACCCAAGAGAACACTGTAGTTGGGATCTCAGAATCGTCTGACCCTCCCGGGCCTCAAGGATGCCAGGCTCGCTACTACCAGGGCCAGGGCATTTTCAGTGATAACTCCATACTGGTGGAATGAGCTCCTGGAAGAGATCAGGGCCCTGTGGGATCTATTACAGTTTCACAGGGCCTGCAAGACAGAGCTCTTCCACCAGGCTTTCAACTAAGGAGCCACCGCCACTACTACCACCAACAACCGTGGTTATGGGTCCTGGCTCTCAGCTTTAACATCTGGCCTATGCCATCACACGACTCAGGAAGATCATTGAACAGGATAACTGTCTGTTTTATAAGCATTCTTTGCACGCTGTCACGACTGAGCCTCTGGCTTGAGACAGAGCTGCAGCCGGCAGGCGTGCAGATCAGAGTTCTCGGGTTACAAGGCAAGCGTTATCAACAGTCCGGGAGTCACAACCATAAATCAGTCAGCCGAAGGATTAAACAGACGAATCGTCAGCAGGAATGCCAGAAGTCAGAGCCGGAGAGTATGAAAGCCAGGAGTCAGGGGTAGCAGGGATCACAACAGAAAGACAAGCCAAAGTCCAAATACCAGTCCGTAGTCCAAAATGCCAAGTCCAGGGTCAGAAGTCCGAGAGTCCAGCAGCCGGGTTCAGGAACAGAGTTCAGAAGGGTGCAGGGCGAGGCCACGTCGATGACGAGCGTTCTTTGCCAGCACAAGCTGTTGGCCGTTGACAGGCTGCTGATAACGTGTGCCGGCTCATTAACCAATTAGCAGCCGCCAGCCACGGCCCAGCGTCTGCTAGTACTCTGGACTAATAGATCTCCTGGCCCTCATGCGTGCCTCACTCCTTCTGTCTCTTAATTCCTGGCGTCTCCTTTCACGGAGACGCCTGACAGGTGGAGGTGATGACTCGGGGCTATGGTTTTCTCCAAGAGGAGCCTGATGGGTCTCAGGTGCTTGACCAGTCCCCGGTGGCTCCTGTTGCTGGCTTAACTCCTCTGGACTTACGTCCAGGTCCGTTAAAGGAGGCTGATCTTGCTCTGCAGGGGCTAGGTCAGGAGCAGGGTCAGGAGCAGGCATAACACACGCCATCTTGAGTAATTAAGAATTATTGCTAGCACTTTATGTTTTTATGATCTTATTTGTACTTGAATTGTTTTAAATGTTCTTATGTGGTTTTAATGGTCATCGCATACCAATTTATGTGAGCTGTCCTGAGCCCGCTTGCGGGAAGGGCGGGATACAAATCAAATCAAATCAATCAATAAATAAAGGTATAAAATTATAATATTATACATTAGGGAATTTTTCAGCCCTACATGTACTAATACCAGCCTTTAGAAATCCTAAGAGGAAAGGTTGTAAAGGAGGCGAAAATAGAAAGGAAAAATAGCCTTGTGTCTTAATGGTTTGCTTTGCAGTGTGCCTCCATAGCATAACTTGTGGATTCTGCAAGTGGAGGAGTTGTTGGTGTAGTTGCTGCTAGGAATATTAAACTAGAAAAAATGGATGATGTCAAGTAAGTGCATTCTGTTTTGCAAGAGATTTGCAATCATCAAAGAGGTAAAAATAAGGACACCATAATTTAAATGATTTCAGTTTCCTCCTTGTAATTGATTTTGAACATGTGAGAAACAATAGCTTCTTTTGGGATGGAATATAGAAAGGCAATGTAGTGTTTAGTGCATTACAGCTCTTAGCCAGCTCAGTGCTCCCCAGTTAATGGGTTCATAACTCTGCCTTCAAACGAGGGTCTGCAACCTGTGGCTCCAGAGCGAAATGTGGCTCAGCAGAGAACTAAATAAGGCTCTTTAGAAAAGAAAATGAAATTGTTAAGGTATATTGGAGGTATAGGTAAAATGCCAGAATAATCAGTATGCGAAGGGGATGACAGGCAAAGCTTCTTATGGAACAAAACGGCTTCTTAGAGATGCTTTAGAGAAAGGAAAATGATAGAAGTGAATAGTGGTCACTCATCCAAGTGCAAACCACGCACAGATTTATGCCAGTGCACTAAAACAATTGTACAGGGTGTTTTTTATTTATTATTTATTTATTATTTATATATTTGTATATTTATTATTTATTTTATTTTACAAAATTTGTACATAGCATTTCTGCTTTCATGAGGGTCATCAAGGCAGCTAACAAACACAATACAATAGCATCTTAAAAACTATTAAAATCAACAGAAACACATCATTAAAACAATTGAAACCAGAGCTAAAATACATACAAAAACATAAAAACAGTAATGAAAACATTGAGGAGGGATTACTGAGGGAACACCAAATTAAACAAAAAAAGTCTTCACCTACTGGTGGGAGATGGCAGATGAGTCTCCCTAGGGAGAGAGTTCCAGAGTTCCAGAGTTTTGGTGCCATGACGGAAGAAGCTCTGCCGGTTGTCACCCACCTAACCTCAGGAGGCAGTGGCAGCCAAAGCAGGGCCTCAGAAGATGACTGCAGTGGTTGGACAGGTTCATAAGAGCCTAGATGGTTTTTTGGGTATGTTGGTCCCAAACCATATAGGGCTTTAAAGGGCAACACTGGCCTCGAATGTGCCCAGAAACAGACTGGCCAAGAATGGGGTGATATGGTCCTTCTGACCCACTCCAGACAACATCCTGGCTGCAGCATTCTGTACCAATTGAAGTTTCCAAACAATTTTCAATGGGAGCTCCACATAGAGTAGATCTAGATGCAACCAGGGCATGCACCACAGTGGCCAGATCTTTTCTGCCCAGGAAAGGCTGCAGCTGGCTAACCAGCTGAAGCTGGTAAAAGGCTAAGGTTGCCAAGTCTGAGTTGAAAAATAGCTGGAGACTTGGGGGGGGGGGAGCCAGGAGAGGGCAGGGTTTGGGGAGGGGAGGGGCCTCAGCATAGTATAATGCCATAGCGTCCACCCTTCAAAGCAGCCATTTTCTCCAGGGGAGCTGATCTCTGTCAGCTGGAGATCAGTTATAAAAGCGGGAGATCCCCAGGCCCCACCAGGGGGCTGGCAACCCTATAAAAGGCACTCTTGGCCACAGCTGCCACCTGCTTATCCAGCAGTAGGTATGGGTCCAAGAGCACCCCCAGACTACAGACCTGGAAGTGCAACCCCATCCACAATGTTCAATGGAAGTACAACCCCATGCACAATGGGTACCTAGGGCTGCCAACTCCAGGTTGAGACATTCCTTAAGATTTGAGAGGTAGAATCTGGGGAGGGACCTTAGCAGGCTATAACGCCATAGAGTTTACCCTCCAATGCAGCTATTTTTTCCAGGGGAAGTGATCTCCAGGGTCTGGAGATGAATTGTAATTCCAGGAGATTGCCAGATCCTACTTGCAGGTAGGCAACCCTAGATGATATCTTAAATCCTGGGTCAGGCCTTCTACTCACCGGCAGCTCTTTCCCTTTGTTGGGACTACACTTCAGTTTATCAGCCTGTATCTACTCCAAAACTGCCTCCAGGCGCCAGTTCAGGGTTTCTAGAGCCTCCCTGGGATCAGTCAGAAACACAAGATAGAGCTGAGAGTTGTCAGCATACTGATGACAACCCAGCCCAAATCCCAGGATATTACTTATTGTGGGAACTTGTGTGTGCTATTTCTTGAAAAAGGGCTCACAGCAACGAGTGTTTGGATTGCAGAACTTCATGGATGATTAATCAACATGTCACTTATCAGTAGTGTTAACTTGAATATTTTTATCCTGGTCTCTAGCTTTGAATTTTGACATAGTTTGGCCTACCCCTGCTTCAAAAAATCATGAAAAGATTCAGATTCTTATCAGTAGTATTTTCTTATACCTGGGTACCATGATAAAGTATGAAATAAAACCTAGAGATTTGTATTTTTTAGTCTTTAGTAATTGTATCACTTGCTGCGGTCACACACACGAAATAATCCACTTTCAGTGCACTTTAGCAGGAGGTATTGTTGATAGGGCGATACATCACCTGTCCGATGAAACGAGTTGACTCTGCAGCGAAAAAGGGGTAAAAATATGGGAACGGAATTGTGAGTAGCCAGCAACACATGTGGAAGGTTCCAAGCAGTGCTAAGAAGGGAACCAGCAAGGTATGGTGGGGTTAGGAAGGTAAGGAGCAAGAGAGAGAGCAATGGGATGGTGCTCTCCTTTTATACTTTTAATGTGACCTGGGATGCCTTGTTGGTCACATAGTCCCCAGGAAAAAAACTTAAACTGTTAATGGGTCAGAAAAAGAGATTAATCATTGGGCAATTGAAATACTGGATTGACTAACAGTGACACCTCTCAGAGGGAAGGGTTGAGACAAAGGAAAGAAACTACTGCTTGGCCAGCAGTTGGTCTTAATGACAAGATATTTAACAGCTGTATTATCTTGATGGGTGGCTGGAGGACGTGATGGCTTATCAGTCCCATCATGGAGCACATCCTTTTGTTTTAGGTTGAAGAGGAATACGTGCTTCAACTGGTGATGTTAATACATGAGGGTGTGGGGAGGAAATGCCTGCGTGGTGTAGAAGGGAGTTCTGCATGGCGTTTGTGCATGAATCTCCTGGTTTATTCACAGAATATGGCTTTCCATTGGGATCTACTGCTGTCTCTGTTTGGAGCTCAGGGCTGCTGGTCTGCCTGCTGGTGCTGGCATGGCTGCAGAGATGCAGGAACGAGAGGTGTCTTGCAATTCATGAGTCCACATCTGGCTTGGCACATTTCTTAAGCCTTTGGCTACAGCACATGCCTACAGTCCAAGCTAAGGGCACTGTTTCACAGCTACAGTTCTGTCCATTGCCCTAACACACACCCCTGCACAGTCCAGCAACACAGTCATATTTAAAAGTCTTTAATGATGCCAGTAATAGTGGCTGCCTGGCAACACCACAAATTTTGTTAGTCTTTAAGGTGCTACTGGTTCTTTTCTACTGTTGAGATCCTGTAATGGATCTACCACCAAATCTCAGTCTTTTGCTGCAGCAGTTTGGTACTTGAGGTATTGTCACAGCAAGGGCCTCTTTAGACATGTATCACATAGGCTCGCTTGACAGTCAGGAGTGGCTGACATGATGGCAGACCTTGGTTTGCTCCTTATAATGTGCGAAAAGTATCTTTCAAGATTGAACCTGAACTCTCATCTTTTGGACTGTTACAGTATATGCATGCCTCAGGAGGTGTGCATAAGAGGGCAGATGTTGCCAATAACTGCCCAGTTTGGTTTGTCCTTTTCTCCACCATATTGAGGCTTGTATCAACTTTCCCCTGTCTTTCCATGGGTCAGTAAATACGTTTTGGTCTATGGCCATAAGAAAGCCAGAGGACCCTGCCTAATCTTATCACATTTACTAAGGAAACTTGCCATAAAACAGAGAAGCCTCCCCCCAACCTTATGGCTTGGACCTTACCTACACGAAGGGGGGATTTTTGCCTATTTCCCTCTACCCCAGGAGATCTGATCCCCACTCTCCAATTACTGGGGGAATCCCCTCTCTCCCATGAGAAGCATTTTGGAGGGATGTCTTGGACTGCCACAGGGGAGACTGGCAGAAATTGCCCCCCTCCTTGTGCCAGGGGAAATTCTAGGTGAGATCCAACCCTTTGTACTGGCTTACAGGCTCTGAGTATCAGGTGCCAGGGGTCCAGCAAGGCAGAGTCTTTCAGTCCAAAGTCAGAGTTCTAGAAGTCAGGCAAGGCAGAGTTGTTCAGTTCAAGGTCAGGGTTCCAGAAATCAGGCAAGGCAGAGTTGTTCAGTCCAAAGTCAGGGTTCCAGAAGTCAGGAAAAGCCGACCTGGTGGCTTAGCATCTATCATACATGTTGCATCCACACCTAACAGCCTCTCTTGGCTGGTTTTATAGCCACACACCTAAGGGTCATGCTTGCAGCCTGCTGCTCAGAAACAATCCTGCAACTATTCATCTATGGCCAATTCTGCATCTAGCATTCACTCCACATTTTCTCATCTGGGAGGAAAAAGTGCAGCTCAAAACCGCATTCAAATATCTCAGGGCAATGCCATACTGACTGCAAAGTAAACCCTGAATGGCCATAAATCTATGCAGAAGGTGCCATAAGTTCCGATGATCAAAGGAAGTGAAAGCAGCATGCAATGCAGAGGGGAATTTCTGTTCCAGGGTGGGTTTCATAAAACAACGGAGGGAAAAGCCAATGCAGAATCAGCCTTTGTTATCAGCAAGCAGCTGGCACTGGGCCAGGAGACGTGCACTTTGCCATCTTGTCTGTAGCTCTGTTCTCAACCTTCGTCTGCAGCGCTCTAAGGGTGTAGGTGATACTGTTGGGCTGGGAATGACTAACTGAGGTTCACCTGCTGAACCAGGGTTGGTGGATGTAGGTGGCTCTGCAACAGCTGTTGGCTGTGAATCCTGACAAGCCTGCAGCTCAGTTTCCTGCTGGTCAGCTTCTGTTGACTCAAGGTTGGCTACATGGGGCTCCTCTTCTCCCGAGGAGTCCACTTCTCCCAAGGAGTCCTCACTATCACTGAGCCCTAGCTGATTCATGACAACCTTGACTCTAGTAGTCCAGGAGACAATAGTCTCCATATAACTTTCAGAGCTCAGGTGTGTTTGCAGGCAATCAAATCAGGAAATCTTGGTGTTTTTTCTTTGCCCATTTCTGCTCCACAATTTTACAAAACTTTGTTTTATCAACATGGATACAAGAAAATGGTGAGAAACTGTTGTTGGAATAGATCTCTGTTTCTGTGCCACTGTATTTAGAATGGGATTGGCCATGCAACCAGTACTTGTCACTTCAGAGTCAATTCTCCTGTTTGTGTGATTGAAGGACTCCTGACCTGTTTTTAACTCCAGCTTGACTCTGTTGCTTGATGAGGCATACTATATCTACATAGCAATAGCTTGTACTGGTGTGGCATTGTCATCTGCAAATTCATTAAAACACTCAATTCTAGTGTGTAATTGATTGAAGGTTGTGACTTTTCATCTATAACTGCTGTAGGTAAAAGTTCCTCCATGACATCTGTGACTGTAAGGTTGTCCGAGTTGAAGGTTTGTACTTCTTTAGCCCAGTGACTCCTAAACCACTTTGCTGACCTGCCATGAAAGCTGCTTTTGCCATCCAATCTGGTTTTGCTGATATCAATGCTGTCATATGTAAATCACATAAAACTTCTATGAATAAATTTTGATGGCATTTCAGTTCCTCTTACAGGAGCCATTGCTTACCAACTGCTCTAGCCCAAATATACACTAACATGCTCTAGGGCTTTCCTGGCAACCGATGGAAGTAAATGCTCTTCTGCGACAATCCATTAATAATGGGTTTCCCTCCATCTCTGCATTCCCACTGGTGCTTTACTAGCAGTATGAAACTGAAGAACAATAACCCTAGACCCATTAGCGCTCGCTAACTTCCAGGCTGCATTCTTTCTTTAGTCTCAGCTGGCTTTCACATTACTCTCCCTCCATCTCTCTGAAGGGAAGTGCTCCTCTTCTATCACCTGAAAGTGAGGAGGCAGACTGTTTGGAAATGAGGTCCCTACATTCAGGAATTTAATTATAAACAGAATTATGTGATAATAATTTTTGGCAGTTTAAAGATTAACTATTTTAGATTGAGATTGCCAGACATAAGGAATGGATTCAGCACCCCCCAAAGTGTTTAGCAAGCAGTGTCTGAATCATTTACTATTGAAGCACTATACCAGGGGTGGCCAAACTTGCTCAACGTAAGAGCCACATAGAATAAACATCAGATGTTTGAGAGCCACAAGACATGAACAAATATTACACATGTGTTTTTATTTAAAAATATGCAAATTTGCTTTTTATTAACATTAAATGAGACTGCCAAAAATAAAAACAGAAGGGGTAAAAACAGATATTGGTAATGATATTTATTTGTCCAAAAATATTTATTTGCTAATGATGTTTATTTGTCTAAGAGAGAAAAAAAAAAGAGAGAGAGGTAGAAAGAAAGAATGAAAGAGGTGGAAAGAGAGAGAGAGAGAGAGAGAGAGAGAGAGAGAGAGAACCAAGGAAGCAAATAGGTAGGTAGGTGGGAGGGAGGGAGAAAAAGTATGCCTCTCCTTCACTTCCCAGCTGCCCTGCCGGGAGCCGCACAATATGTGTGAAAGAGCCACATGTGTCTCCTGAGCCGCAGTTTGGCCACCCCTGCACTATACAAAATGGGGCTTCTCTTATTTTTCTTGCTACCATTAGGTTTTTAACATTTTATCACTTGTCATATGCCATAAGTTGATTTACCACCCTGTAATCATTTGGAAAACTATTTGCCAAACTGAAGTAATCAGTGCCTGATTCTTCCCACCCTCCCCAGCCCCTCACTTTGTTTTTGTTTTGTTCTTGCCATCAAGTTGCAGTAGACTCATCGTGACCCCTGTAGGGTTTTCAAAGCAAGAGATGATCAGAGGTGGTTTGCCATTGCTTCTGCATAGGGACCCTGGTCTTTCTGGGTGGTCTCTCATACAAATATTAACCAGAGCCAACCCTGCTTAGCTTCCAAGATCTGACAAGATCAGGCTAGCCTGGGCTATCCAGGTCAAAGCAGCTCCTGGCTGGAGGCTGGCAAGCCTGGCAGGGCAAATTGCCCAATTTTTAACCCCCCGCCTCCTGCTGATGCATTTCCAGAATGATTTGCTGTTGCAGCTCTGGCAATTACTTACAGCTTCTTCATACCCTCAGACATTTAACAGATAACAATAGGGACAGAACAGTACACTTAGCTGTTTCTATTTTTACATTAAGAAGCACTGCCTGAATATTCCTACATGTTGCTGAAGGATCTTCTCTGCTGTACACTGTCTATTTACTTTGCCAATCTAGTCCTCCTCTGGCTTCTGAAGCAGGGCATGTTAGTCAGATAAAAATAAAAGTTCTTTCATTTTGCACTTTAATTTTTAAGAATGTTCAAACTCAGTATTTCTACTTATCTGCAGCTCAAACACATTCGGGAAAAGTTTTTATCTGGATAGGTAGATATGAGTTGATGAGAGGGATGGAAGGGGAAACTTTGAAGTCTGTATTAGTGTGGATGCTAACAGCATGTTTCAAAAGCCATCCTCCAAACCTTCCTAAATGACGTAACAGAGTATATTTTTCAGATATCAGAAAACAAGCACCCACCTTGGGACCGAGGGCAGTTGCAGTATGTACTCTCTCAAGCACCTCAGTATATGTGCCATTTGAAGTTATTCCAACTGGATCAAATGTAGAGTTGCCAACTCTGGGTTGGGCAATTCCTGGAGATTTGGAGGTGCAGCTTGTGAAGAGTGGGGTTTGTGAAAGGGAGGAACCTCAGCAGAGTATCTATATTGTGTCCCCCCGCCCCCTGGCAGCGATTTTCTCCAGGGGAACTGATTTCTGTTGTCTAGAGATCAGTTATAATTTTGGGGGGACTCCAGGTACCACCTGGAGGTTGACAACCCTAATCCAATGGCAGATTTTCTCAGAAGATTGAATTGTAGCCCTGGCCTGCCTCAATTTACTAAGCACTTTCCAATGGACCCTCTGTAGTATGATGGTGAATATACGGCTGTGGAAGGACAGAAGCTATATTTTCAACCCAGCAAAGAATTATCAAGAAGCTTGCCTTCACCTGGATTTACAAAAACTGCACCAGTCAGTGTTGGTTGTGTGGTGGTACTGTGCAAAAGGCAAATATTTTTAGGAAATGATAGTGAGTTTATTTTCTTTTGCCTTTGCAAATAAAAGAAGAAGAAGAGACTGGATTTATACCCCGCCCTTCACTTGGAGTCTCAGAGCAGTTTACAATCTCCTTCCCTTCCTCTCTCCACAAGGGAACAGACACCCTGTGACTGTGATGTAGGTGGGGCTGAGAGAGCTCTGAGAGAACTGATCTTGAGAGAACAGTTCTCAGAGAACTTCAACTGACCCAAGGTCACTCCAGCAGCTGCATGTGGAGGAATGGGGAATCAAACCTGGTTCTCCAGATTAGAGTCCACTGCTCTTAATCAATATACCACACTGGTTCTAAGTCTAAGATGCAACCATACTGGTTGACTAGATCAAAGGAGATCAATGTGTTGCTGAAGCTAACAGTTATGCAAAAAGCTCAGGACAGAGACAAAATGGAAAGGGAGTGGATTCTAGTATACAATTGATTGGAACACCTTGATAAGTGAGTCAAACCTTTCATTATATATAAACTTTACAACATATTATACTGTGAATGATCTGGATGATGATTTTCCCTCTTCATGCTTAGGAAAATGAGATCCTCTTTCTCTTTGTAGAAAGAATTATTTATTTCTAATACTATCAATATTTCTGTATTTTGTATTCTGGGTTGTAGTACTTTTCTAATATGGGGTCAATGCTAGTATTTTTGTAGGTTTGGTTCCTTTATTTATTGTCTGCTTGTTTGATTCGTTCTTACTGGAAGATTTTGTATAATAGTTATATAGAATTTTATTTATATTCTGTTTGAATATGTAAATCTTTTAGGTTAAAAAAGACTGTCTTCACCGATTGAGTCATATGCACACAAACTGAGATATAAATGAAAGACTTTTAAATTCCATTTTCCACAATGTGAACAGTAACAGTTTTGGCAAATCTCTTTCTTAAATTTAGCTGCTCACTTCCTTACTGCGTAGGACTGTCAATTCTGCATTGCGAAATTCCCAGGGAGATTTTGAGGATGGGGCCAGGTGAGGGCAAGATTTGGAGAAGAGAGAGACTTGGCAGGGTATGTTGTCACAGAGTCCACTCTCCAAAGCAGCCATTTACTCCAGGGAAAGTGATCCCTGTGGTCCGGAGATCAGTTGTAATTCCAGACTATCATTCTGTTAGCCGAACTGCTTTAATTTACGTTTTAGCAATCAGCGAAATACACAGGTTCTTGCCAGCTATACCAGGGTCCCACCCCTCCTGGGAGTTCTCAAGGAAAGAGGCACGTGAGACGGATTCCAAGTTCAATGTTGTTTACTGGATAATGTTGTCAAGCATACCAAAAACGTAATCACACACACAGTCTTACAGGCCTAATGAAATAAAGAGAGAAAATAGCACTTTTGCATGAGCAGGTATCGTTGGTGGGGAAAGCACAGTACCTTAGATGCGTTGTCCGATGTCAGGATGAGTTGGGGAGTTCTCCCGATGATGGGGAGAAAGGTATAAAAGCTATGGGGCCACGAGGCTTGAACCAGCAAGACCACGTGGTTCTCCTGGATCGTGTTTCCAGAGAGAGAAAAATGGGATTCAAAGATGGAGGCAAGGGTTGGGTACAGGAAGCTGGACTGAAGGGTCAATAGATTAGATAGAGGGTGACGGCTCAAGAGGCCGAGTGACTCTTGGTTTGGACTTTTATTGGGGGTCTTGGGACGGGCTTCGCAGACCACAACCCACTAACACACCTACTAGGCGGTCCATCCCTCTTGGACCTTGAAGGTGAACAAAAGGTGAACAAAGGGAGGAGGTCCAGGGGTTGGGCAGTGTTGCAAGAGCATGATCTCATCAGGAAACAGACACTGAGTCTGGGGTCCGATGACTCACCTGGCCAAATCCATTGTTAATCAATGACTTTGGCCTGTTGGTTAATGTCTGACACATTAGTTGCTAGGCAGCGTAGTTAGCATAACTATCCAGATGTGTAGGAGAGGGGGCAGGGGTGCTGGTCAGCAGATCTCTGAAACAGAAAGAAACCTCATGGCAAGAGGAGTCCTTTGTCTCTGGTGAACTTATCTAGGGTGTCAGCCTCCTGGTGTGGGCTGGAGCTGGCTCCTATTATGAAGAAAGCACATGGACCTTCCATTCAAGGCAGCCCAAAGTTCAGGCTTATGAATATCACAATTCATAAGAGCATTCAAAGTGCCTTTCTGTGCCAACAACTAGACCCCATCTGGAAGTTGGCAACCATAGTCTTGTATGCTTGTTTGGTTTTTTTTGTACCACTACCAATTCTGTGTAACAAATCAGAGGAAGTTCCTAGTTAGTCCAAAAGTGGACATAAAATGTGTTGGTTGCCAGATAAACTTCCTGTTTGGAAAATGAGTTTGTCCAAAGGTTCTTTGTAGTAGCAGAGAATAACCTGGCAGGCCACTTGTCACCAGGCCAAACCCCCCCTCCCCAATGTGTAAATATTTGATGGTAAACAGAGGCCTCAGCTCAGCTGCAATCCTCCATTTCTCTATGGGAGGAGTGTCTATTGGCTATATGACAAGGAATGAGGCAGATGCCTTCAGTTCAAGTCTTCTGCTTCTTGACGTGCAGGGAGTATAGTGACCAGACGAGAACTGTCCTGCCATGTTCTAGAGGCTGAGAGGGAAGAAAATGGCATCATGGCCATGGATTCTGGACAGTCCTTTACAGTTGAAGCGTTGGGGGAAATGAGGCCTGTGGCTCCTTTGCCCATGATGCATCTTTGTGTATAAAGTGGCATCAAGTTGCAGCTGACTGATGGTAATTCCATAGGGTTTTCAAGGCAATTGATTAAGCGAAGGTGGTTTATCATTGCTTTCCTCTGCAAAGTCTTCCTTAGTGGTCTCCCATCAGGTACTGACCCTGCTTAGCTTCTGAGATATGATGAGATTGGGCTATACTATACCATCCCCTCATGCATCTATAGCATAAAGAAAAAAGTGGCAGCTCAAATTCTTCTGTGTGGTGAAAATTCACTCTTCAACTGTTGCTGTTTCATAAAAGCTATGACTGTTTCATCTGTTTTTCTGTTCTTATGACGAGAAGCAGACAGGAAACATAACTACCCTTGTTATTCAGATCAGATGTCTTATAGGTCACTTTCTGAGAGGGTCTCCTGAATTCTCTACCACATCAGGTCTGAATGCTGTCCTTGGCATTGCCACTGAAGCATTAGCAATGGTGAAGAGAAAATTCCAACAGCTTACTGTCCTACTTACTTCCCCTGCTGGTATAATTAACCAAATATTGATACTGTTCTCTGTGTGTGTGTGTGTGGGAAAGGGATAACAAGGTCTCCTAGAAGAATAGACAGCAGACAATGGCAAGCATTCTAATGAGCATCGCTGTATGTGTGTGGTTGTATGGGATGAAGGGGCCAGACAAAAAGGTATCTTGGCGGCATGAGTGTTGTCCCCTGAATGAGGCTATGGTCCTCGCTCCAGTCACTTCTGATTAGCTATAGCACTACCAGTGCAATCCTAAACAGAGTTATACGTTGAAGTCAGTGGGATTAGAAGGGTGTAATTCTGTTTGGGATTGCATTGTACTTTGTTCTAGGAGTGTTTGAGTACATGTCCAGGGTGTGCATGACCAAGGATGTAACATGAATACTTGTATACCCAGGCTAGCCTGGTCTTGTTAGATCTTGGAAGGTAAGCAGGGTCGTCCCTGGCTAGTATTTGGATGGGAGACCTTCAAGGGATACCAGGGTCATGATGTGGAGGCAGGCAATGGCAAACCACCTGTGAACTTCTCTTGCCTTGAAAACCCCATGGGGTCACCATAAGTCAGCTGTTGTATGCTGAACCTGTGCAATTCTAGCAAGCTATGGTGCCAGACTACATAAGGACCCTTTAGAACTGTCTATATGGCTGGAAGTCATAGGTTCCATGCATAGATAGGGATGGAAGGTATATAAAGGTATGTGATATTGGGTAGGGCTCTAGGTCACTAGAAGCTCCCTTGCCTCACATCTGTCTATTCCTGTGTCTGTGAGCTTAAGGTTTTCTCTTGTGTGCTTTCTGTAAATGCCATTAACAACATTTATCAGCAGTAGCCTTGCCATCTTTGGAGCCAAATATCCCGAATGTCAGCCTACAGGGAAAGCTGGGGCAAGGAGAGAAGTTGTGGCAGAAATGTAGTAGATGGGATGTGGGACCTCTCTCATCTTCTGCTTCAATGAAAATCACACCCTCTCCTCCACCAAGCTACTTTTCCCAAACAGAAGCAGCCTTTGGAGATGTGTTACATATGTTTTCATGTAATGTAGACAGATTCTGAGATGGCTTTTAAAAACAATGTCAAAAGTCATGGAGGATAAGTCCATCAACAACCATTAACCTAATAACTGAGCAAGTCTGTGTAAGTAACTGTGCCTTTGAATACCAGCTGCCAGGGAAGACTGTATGTGAGTGTTGCTGCCTTTGAACTGCACTTGACAGCATGAGCCAATGGATCTTCTGTCCGATTCATCATTATATTTTTAATATGCAGCCAGCCTGGAGGAGAAACAGACTTCACTTGGAAGGAAGCACATTGCTTTGGGAAGCATTTTCCCCTCCACTTCACTTTTGGGGCAAGTACTACTGCGCCTTCTCTTTGTTGTCTTCTGGGCACATACTTTGGCTGTTAAGTGGAGCAATGTTAGCACAATTCTGAGCTATTTCAAGTTATAACAAAAGGATGGAATGAAGGAAAATATTGCCCTCACCAATCTTCTCCATTCTTTTCTCTTTCTCCTTCTGCAGGCTTCCAAACAGACCTGAGTGGCAAAAGCATGAACTGGCCAGGAGACCGAGCCAAGGAAAGGCTGGTCAGAGAAGGGAAGCCAGTGCCCTAGCTATCTGCCCCTTTCCAGGGCTAATCCCAGATTCTGAGCATTCAGATAGGAAATCATTCTGGACACCAGCCATACATTTTCATATCCTGTACTGTCTGGCTAAAAAATGGACCGCAAAAACCCTAATTAGTATAGACTGTAATCAACTTCTCGAATGGGCTGTTATATCACTGAATGGACATGATCCTTAAGGAATATATGGTTGTGGAGGTATATCTCTCCATAGGCTTTCAGAAATCAGACCTGGAGCTCATTACTCTTTCTTATTAAAATTGTGCGTATTAAATAAAAGTTGGTCAGCCTTACAATTCTTTTCTTAACAAATTTACTCATCAAAAGAGTGTTAAAAGTGCAGGCTGAAACCACAGGAGCATTTTAAAGTATTCTAATTATCACTTGAAAATTATCTCCTGCTTCAGTTAATGCACATTACCATGGTCCACAAGTTATTGAATGTTTTCTTGCTTTAATTATCATATCTTCAGCTAGTTCGGCTGGTTTCAGAGAAAATATTCTCCCAATACCCTTATCAGATGCTGGTCCATATTTTCCTACCACTGGACATGGATGCAGTCTCACAGGCATCCTCTGAACCCACCCCACTGCTTTTCCTTCACTGTTCCCATCTCTGATCTCCAGTGAAATGGACAGGATCACTCATTTTTTACTGAGGACCCATCACTTCAGTTTTTGTAAATTAAAGTATTATTGTGCACACCACTACTAAAGGAAATCAAAACCAAAAATTCGCCTTTCCCTTAATAAAGCAGCAACAGCTGCCGCCGCTGCAGCAAGGGGGTAAGGTGGATAAATTAAGCTTTCCTAACATCAGTCTCAAGGCTTCCACGAGCTTGCCAAAGTGATGAGGTAGTGGAGACAAAGGCCAATGATAGTCATGGGCAGGGCTTTTTTTGTAGAAAAAGCCCAGCAGGAACTCATTAGCATAATAGGCCACACCCCTGACAGTGCAGCTTCCTCCCAGGATCGGCTTCCCCAGGTGCCCCACAGAGGGGAGGCAGTTTAAACTGCCTTCCTCCATGGATTGGATTGGCTTCCCCATGCATCCCGCGGTTTGTGAGGCATCTCGGGAACTGGGGGGGGGGGGAGGCTGTAGGCGTGGCCAACTCAGAAGCCAGCTGGAACTCCGTTCCTGTGCGTTCCTGCCCAAAAATAGCCCTGGTCATGTGGATTGGTGAATTTTATAAGCTCTCCCCTGCATATTTCCATACTCGGGAGGCAAGGTAAATGCGGGGGAAAAGACCAATCCCCAAATATGCACATTTAAGATTGTTTAAAAATGGTGGATGGAGGAGTAGAACAGAATGCTTATGTTCATCAACTGATTAAAAAACCTGGGACAAGTGCATTTAAAACGGTACTTCTGTCTTTTGTATGTTATATCAACTGCAGGGGAGAGGCTCAAAAGCATAGTAAGTGGCACGTGTGAAATCTGTCTCACTTTTTTGGGTCTATTTGCTTCAGTAAATAGCTCCAATAAAACACATTTCAACATACTCTATGTTGTTTCCTGAAACATCCACAAAGCACATGTGGTATACACTGGCCTATTCTTTTTTTTTAAATGTTCCCAATGAAAGACAATCTTCATATTCTGTTTTTTAAAAAGATAACAAAAATCTAAAGACAAAATTCTTGTCAAATGCAGTAAAATATTTTGAAATGTATTTTTCAATAAAAAGTAAAGTACCTTCATTCATTTGCAAAAACATTAAACTGGACATCCTTTTGAAGAGAGAACAAATGGTTTGTTGTACTGTGACCATTTTTATGCAAAAAACTGATAGGTAGTTATTATTAATTCAATATTATTTTAAATCGTTTAACAAATTGATTTTTTAAACATAAAAGGCAAAATATAATTTACTGTGTTAGAACTTATTATAGCCTATGATTTGTACTTTGACAATACCACATGATAATGGTAGCAGAAACAGCAGTAATAAGGTCAAGAATAAAGAGTTAATGCAGTTGTATGCAGACAGGATTGAATAAAAGTTTATATAGGCCTAAACTTCTCAACTTCTTCTGTTTAGGGGTGGAAGTGAGCAAGTGAGGAGAAAAAGTTAAAAATTAAAACAGTGCTTCACACATTCCTTTTTTTTGTGTGTAGTAATTTTTTAAAATTTCTGACAAACAAACAAGACATACATGCTATTCTTCTAAAACCGTGCGGGGGGGGGGGGCGACGACGGGACGGGACGACGACACTTTGTTGGTTGTAACAGTCAGCAAAAGCCCAACTAGCTATTTCAAGACTGACGAGGAAGAGTTTGGGGGGGGGGGGGGGTGCAGAGAAGTGTCACTAGTTTATACGCCTGAAGTGCACAACTCAGCCACGACGATCCTATAATATTTTAAACAAACCCTTTATAAAGGGACCTGCGGAGACAGGCAAGCGAAGTTAAAAGTTCGGCAGCCGTGTTCATAATAATGTATGTGAACGTGGTAGCTGCTTCTTTTCTGTTCGCAGCCTGCGCCTATTTTCTCTCCTTGTGGCTGGGTACTCCGGCACTGTGTGCTGGTTGTACTCGCTCTCTCTTCCTTTCTCTCTCTCCCCCTCTCTCTCTCCCCCCTCCCTTTCTCGCTCTCTCGCTCTCTCCCTTACACTGCCAGCCCCTGATGTGATGGCGAAGAAACCCCGTTGACAAGGCACTGCTTTTTCATGACGGTGAGTTTCCCTTTGAGTGTATTATAATTTTGTGATAAAAATTTCAAGGAAAAAAAAACACACAACCTCCTTCCTCCCTTCCTTCGGGGAGGGAAAAGAGAGGGGGGAAATCTATCTCCAGACAGACAGAAAAGAAAGAGGAGCAAATTAACAACCAGGAGTTGCCAAAACCAGGATATTAGGTTTCAGCCCAGAGAGCTATTGGCTCTGGGGCTATGTATATAAATATATATCTGGAGAGGGAGAGAGAGAGAGAGAGGGGAGAGAGGGAGGAAGACGATGAAGAAGAGGGCGATTTTGCGCGGGTGGTGCTTGGTGGGCAGATGTTAATTCACATGGAAATGAAATATTTATTTCTTTTGCAGCGAGAGGTTGTGGCGGCGGCGGCGGCTACTGAGGGCACTTCCAAAAATGTGTTTCTTAAAGGGGGAGAGACAGACAAGGAGGGAGAGGGGGGGGGAGAGAGAGAGAGAGAGAGGGAGAGGACAGATAAGGTTTCAGGTCTGGGCTGATAGCTGCAAGAGAGGGGGAGAGGTTTGGGGTGGTTTTTTTTCCCTTCTCCCCCTCTCGTGCTGATGCCATGCAAATTCAGGAGAGAGGAGGGAAAAAAAAATCCCTCTTTTAATGACTCATTGATTGAGCCGGTTTAAAATTAGTTGTTGTGTTTTTTTTTTTGGCCGCCCCCTTGGTGGCCATCAAGAGAGGGAGAGAAAGAGGAGTGTGTCTGTGTGAGTGTGGTGTGTGTGACTGAGTGTGGGGTGTGTGTGTATATGTGTGTGTGTGTGTGAGTGAGGAAGAGTGGGATCGAGAGTGTGTGTGTGAGGGAGAAAGAAAAATAATCTTTTCAAATCTCCTCCCTCTTTTTCCCCCCCTCGTTTCTTTGCTTTTCTCTAAAGCTCTCTGGTCTGTGAAGCACTTTTTCTTCCTCCTCCTCAGGAAAATGGAGACACTTCGTCTTCTCTCTCCTGGGCGTGAGGCTGCCAAGGATTTTTCTTTTCTTTTACATCCCTGGTTGGATTTGCCTTCGTCTACCACCTCTACCGTCTTGTAATAATTTTCACTGTATTCCTAGCATGGGCTGTACCTTTTGTCTTGGAGTTTTTTGCCCCGTTACTTGTATTTATATGGGCTTTTTTCCTGTGCTATTTATTCGGGTTTTTTCTTCGTTCGCAGTTTCTTTCGATCTCTTGTCTATGCGTCATTGTTACAAGGAATGGAAATGGTGATTGTTTCGGTATATGTAATCCTAGGTAGGATTTAAGGTGAACAAAAGACGATTTCGAAGAAAATATTCAGCTGTAATTTATATTTTAAAACTGCAAGAATAATAAATACTTTACATCTATAACTGCTGTTTCGTTTTTGCCGTTTGATCAGTGAATCTGTACCTGCAATCGGATTAGGCTTCCGTCCTAGTAATTTTTGTTAATTGATTTTCATTTATAATTACACTAAACTGGTGGGGGCGGGACGCGGAAAAATAAAGAATTCGTTCAAAATTCTGTAGAAGGCTGGATCATTTGAAGGTGGGTCGTTGATTTATTTTAAATGTTTTTGCATCGAGACTGAACTTGGTTGAGGGGAGTAAATTGGTAACGTCAGCTGTAAAGATTTTTTTAAAAATTAGGCATTCGGACACGGTACATTCGTGAAATATCTACCACCTGAGCAAAAAAAAAAAAAAAAGCAAATGGAAGACGAGGCCTTTTTTTCTGTGGCTGTTTCGCCCTTAAATTGCATGGTTTTGAACAACTTCAGGGGTGTTTGTGTCTTTTCGAAAACCGGCCAGGAAAGCTGCTCTTTCCCCCCTCCACCCGTGTCCGCGTTTACATTGTGAGGGCTTGCTCTGATGTGTGGCTGTATTGAAAGGACGTGGACGGAGCAGGAGAGAAGAAGATGGCGCTGCCTGGCTGCCTGCCAGGATTTGTTGCGCAGTTTCTGTGATCGCTCTCTTCCCCTACAGGCGCCATTTTGAGACTCCACTAGTCGTTTTTGCACCCGCTGGGGCGTCGTCCTCTGCTTTTCGAAGTCTGGTTTGTTACTTCAAAACAAGAGATCTTTTAAAAATGCTTTCCCGTACATATGAAAACCAGATACTTTCAAAGTATGTTCCCGCCCAGAATCTTATTATTTGGAGGACGAATTTCAATCCATATAAGAGATGTGGTTTATAGCCATTTTCTGTATTTTAAGCACAGTGTCTTATTAAATGTAATCGGTGGACTTTCCTTTTAAAACAAAAATAATTTAGTCGTTATTACCTTGTGATAATAGCTCCAATGAAAATGAAGGCTGAGGCGCTGTAATCTCACTTTCCCAAGCTGATTGGCTTCATGGGGGGTACTTTGAAGTTGCAAGTAATAAACCACACACACAGTGAAATAAACCCATATTATACCTGGAAAACCTCGAGGTGACCGCTGAGATGTGTGTGATTTGTGAGGTTCAGATTTAAAAATGGAGGTGTATGGCTCTGAATTTGATGGCCTTTCAGATGTGATTTGTTCCTGTAGATGAACTTTTCAATCGTGTACCACTGAAGTCTTAATGCTGAAAATCTGATAAGGAATGCATTGGTGAATACAACATATTAGTTAAAAAGCTATAGCAGCAACAACAATAAGAGGTATTTGAAACGAATAGTCACTTTTGAATTCTATCACCTTCAGCTGTTAAAGTTTAGAAATGATGGCTCTGAAGAGTTAAATCTTGGGTTTTGAAAACTCAGCCCAGCCAAACACCTGATTGACAGTTATGCTTTCCTGTAAGAACACTTTGTGGGTGTTTAAACATTGCTTTGGTGTAGTAAAAATTTAAAAGGAAAAATTAGTTGGGCAAATATGGTGGTTATGTGACAAAACGTAACATTCTTCAGTCTTGTCAAAACAGACCTTCCTTCCAGGTTGCAGGGTTTTAAAATTAAAAACTGATTCTTGTAGGAATACTTGAGTTGTATTTTGATGATATAATATTTTCCCTAATTATCTAATCATGCATAAAAATGGCACATGATTATAAATGACATGGACATTGTTTTCTTCTTCACAAATAAGAAATAACTAAAGTGAATTTATGGCAAAATGTGAGAGTGCCTCAAGCCAGTATTCACCTATACTTATCCATGGGCTTTTTGGAGATCTGGTTGAGCACCCACTGTTATAACTAGGCAACAGTTTAGAAGGAGCTTCCCTAGCACATCACAGAATTTTTCTTAATGGCTGTGGTGAAAATTATTGGCATTTGAGTTCCCACAACCTAAGATGGCTGTTTCAGACAAAAGAGTTTCAGACAATTCCAGGTAGTTAGTGGTGTGCATGCACATGAAAGTGCATACCTTAAATGAAACTTAGTTGGTCTTAAAGATGCCTCTGGACTCATTACAGTTTCAGACGAAGAACACTATAATTTCTTTAATAGTATCAGCTTTTCTTCACAGTGTAGTAGTATTAAGCCAAACTAAATGTAAAAAGTTACTGCAGAGTGTGGTAAATTCAGTAAAATTAATGAATGGAATTGCAAATGGAAAAGTAGTAGAGAATGTATTAGGTTTGAGTTTCTCCTCAGTGCAAGACAACATTTGACCTGGATATATGAGAAGCCAGAATAGTGTTCTCTGTATAAAAAGGATATTTCTGAAGCTGAAATATTTTGATAAGTAAATTTTATTATGTAAGTCAAGTTCCATGCAGCCTCCAGAGTTTTAAATGTGTCCATGATTATTCTCAAGTGTAGGGCGTCTTCCCCATGGGTTATTTGCCCCGAGTTCAATGCTTTTGGGAAGTGGGAGTTTTCCTGTTCCCTACAGCATTGTGGTCCTTTTGTGCACCTCTGGGAGTTTCACTGGCTTTTCTCCAGCCTTTCTCAAAACTGCTTTGCTCTGAAGTTTTGGAAAAGAGTAGAGAAAAGCCTGGAAGGCTGCTGTATGTCTGGGAAAATTTGGATTTTTCTGGCCCACATGGCAGCCATTTTTCCTGACCCTGTTGTGGCAGCAGCCATTTTGTCCCGCTGCACTGGTTTTAATTTTTTTTTTTAAATTAAACCAGTATATCGATATATTAGTGTAGCAGTTTCTCTAAATTCCCAGTTTTCATTTTTTTAAAAGGTAACCTCTTTGCTTGTGGAGATATAAGGAACAGGGCAAGGGAGGGTGCTCTGTGTGTGTGTGTGTGTTAAGTGCTGTCAAGTTGTTTCCGACTTATGACAGCCTTATGAATTAGTGTCCTCCAAAGTGTCCTATTTTTAACAGCCTTGCACAGGTCTTGCAGATTGAGGGCTATGACTTGCTTGAATCAATCCATCTACTGCTGGTTCTTCCTCTTACCCTGCTGCCTTCAACTTTACCTAGCATTACTGTCTTTTCCAGTGACATCATCTCATAACGTGACCAAAGCACAATAGCCTCTGTTGAGTCATTTTAGCTTTTAAAGAGAGTTCAGGCTTTTACCTTGAAAACCCTATGAAGAGTAAAGGAGCTAGAGACTTGCTTTTTTGTATGCAAACTGGAAATTCATAGAAACTGCTGCAACAATATATCGGTATAATTAGATTCTAGAGCCAATTAAAAAAAATCAAAAGCCCTGGTGGCCCATAGGAGGGGTGGTGGCCACTTCCAGGGGACTGAGGTAGAGAAACTGGGGAAACCTGTCTCATGGAAGCTGTGTTGCTGCTGCAGCTGCACCAACAATGGGAAAACCATAAAATCCTGTTTCTGGATTTTGACATACAAGTCCAGGCTTACATCTGTGATACATGCTACCCATAGTATTCAGGCACTGGAACTGTGATTTTGTGCAAGGACCTTCAGAATGACAGAGACATCCTGAAATGCAAAGTCAGATAATACTTCATCTATGAGCAATGCTGACTTCTCAACAACATAAGAGATGTAGGTTTTCCAAGAATTGTGTAAAGGTGGGAAAGGGGCCTTGGGCATGAGAATTGCAGATTAATTGTTGGGGAAAGGGATTAAGTTAGCATAGCAAAAAAATTATGATGACCCTTTTATAATTATTAAAAAATAATATCAGGTTGCCTTCATGCTTACCTCTTCCTTGTGCCTACTTCAGAGTAAGCACATAAAACCATGGTTTTGCCAGCCTTGGGGTGCTGTATTCTGTCATATTCAATAGAATATTCTTTGCACACTTAGCTGTACATTCAGGTCATACAATACTTATGTAACTAATTTCATATTTCCATTTTTTATTTCAGTCTTCTGTTTGTTTTACTGCAGTTAAAATAACTTCAAAGGAAGCAGAAGAGAGATTTTGAAGTGAGGACTTACAACTTTGTTAGAAATATGCATACTGGAAAAGAATGTCATATAAATATAAATAATGGAAAAAAATGTCATATAAATTAAAAATGTTGGATTGGATCCATGTAGCTTTTCCATTGGTAAAAAGTGAGGGGCAGTCTCCTTTGACTATCAAAAAGGCTGCACTGGAAATTATGGGATTTGGATGGACAAAAGCCATGTGGGATGGGGGCTGTAGGAAAGAGGGGAATTAGGTGATACTGAGTGAAAAGCTTGCTGGATCCAACCCACACATTCAGACAGACATGCTGATTTCAAATTTATTCAAATCTCAGCATCTGTGTTTTGGCTTTTGAAAAGGTTTATGGAGATCTTGTTCTACCTCTATACATCCTCCCCTCCAGTAAATTAGAAAAGCAGATGATAATTTAAGACAACAGATAATTATTATGGAACAGTATTATTTCAGAAATCATGGGATTACTTTGAAATGTGCTCTACTGGTATATCTGCTCAGTCACTGGTCATTTAAATTGATATAATCTCCAAATTAAGTAGAACTGCAGTGATCAGATGTTACCTCTTTACAAGTAAAGCCTGGCAGTGGAATCCTAAATGGAGCTGCATACATATCCTATAAGGATTTAAACATTGAGCATAGACTTGGTACCCAGTCCTTCTGCAGTTAGCATGTATAAAGAAATATCAAGATGTACAATGGGAGGCCCGTGTTCCCATATGTTCAGTTACCTTGAAGACTTGTATACATTATAAAGTTATCTTATTTTCTTAAAATTATTTTATATTAGTCATAACATTCTTGAAAACAGTTGCTGAAGAGGCAATTGCTTCTGCTCTGCTCTGGTTATCTGCTTACCCGTTACCATATGTGGATTGGGCAGTTGTTGAGTAATGTGCCAGGGAAACTATATAAACACTAATATAGATTCTTTTAGCATTAAGCTAGGGCAGGGGGAGGAATGAGGGGGATCTGGGAGAAGGAGCAGACCTTGTTCATTGCTGTATCTGGAAGATGTGGGAGCAGGACTGAGATACTGTACTCTGGCTTCTCGCTCATAGCTCTTCAGTGGTAGAGGAAAGTGAGTTCTGTAGTGACCATTCAGGTGATTGCCTGTAGAGAATTGTTAATCTAAGTATGTAGGCATGGCAAACCACAAGGATGATTTAAACAGAACTTTTAGTAGATACAGCCCCCAATCCTTCCTCTCATGGATGAGCAGATGGATCCTGAAAAGTATTGGAGTCGGGAGTCCATGGAATAGTGAAACAGCTAGATCTTTATTGCCGGTCCGGATGAAGCATACAACCCAGGGCTCGAAGCCCTCCTTTTACGCTGGTCAGGGACAATCCCCTGACCTCACCCAACTGGCCTGATAGGCGATTAGAAGTCTATTTACATTTCATAGGTTTCCTGGGAGAAACCTAGGTACATGATTGGTGGCCGGTTTGAATCCACCTGGCCTTTGTTCTCCCTGGCTGAAGCTCAGGTAGTTTCTTGGCCATGTGCTCTGGCCATGTGCTCTGGCCATGCGGTCGCCATTACGGGAGCACATGGCGACCGCACGGTCAATACATAACAGATCCATTAGGGCATAACAGATCCCTGTTCTCCCCTTCAGTTTACACACACTGGCATTTCATAAGAGGGCAAGCATTGACAGGTATGTACATGATTCACGTATTGTCATTCTCCACCCCTACCTGGTCAAGGAATGCAGTCTCCAAGAACAGAATAGAGATGTGGAGTATATACAAACTTCCCATTTCTTTTAATGGCCTGGTGAGCTCACTCTTTGTGTGTCCACATACATGTACTGAGGGGAGGGAGAAGGGAAAATAGGGTTCTTATGGGTCTTATGGGGTATTCTTATGTTTACAGTGGGGGTGGGGAGAGTTGAAAATGTTTTTACAATCTTTATTCATCTTCAAAACACCCAAGTAAGTAGGTGATGATCAGTGTTCCCTCTAAGCTGAGTTAGTGTGAGCCAGCTCACAGGTTTTCAGCCTCCGGCTCACACATTTTTGTCTTAGCTCAGAAAGGATGGCTCCAGAGCAAACTAATTTACCAAATCACTCGCTCACAACTTTAATGCCAGTAGCTCACAAAGTAGAATTTTTGCTCACAAGACTCTACAGCTTAGAGGGAACACTGGTGATGACCTGTCCAAGGTTACCTGGTAAGTCCAAGTCTAATATTTCTCCATTGGCTTTTAATGTAAGCTTGCCAGTGGAATATAAATGACATCAGTACTACTTTTAGAGTAAAATATTACTTTACTTGAAATGGCTGTAAAAACCACTGTAATGGGTGTAACATCAAAAAAAGAATCTTGTTAAATGGTGTCCATTACATGAACATATGGCACCTTATGTGGAACCTGTGAAAAAGGAGTCAGAGAAGACAAAGAATTAATCAAAACCAGAGTCTAATGAGCGAGGTGTGTAGAAAAATTTTCACAGGTTTAAAAACAGCAGAAATTGGATATTGCTGGGGGGGTGGGCTGGGGTGGAGGGAGGGACAAGTGGTCAGCAGAAAACTAAGCCACAGAAATAGGGTAAAGTGGGTTTGATTAGGCAGTAGGGGCAACAAGAGGTAGGCCAGGAGTACATTTACCAACATACCTGGAGAAAAGTATCTAGCCCCTTTATAATAGATACTTTATGTGTGAAAACAGGCAGCTGAAACTTCTCATGCCATGGAGGTACATAATATCAACAGGTAGATACTATCCCATTAAGCCTGTATTAAAGTGATGGGACACTTTTTCTCCAAGCCGTTGGCAACCCTAACCAAGAGACAACAAGAGTTGGAGACACAGAGTTCAGAAAGATGGAGATAAAGAATAAACTTTCTGTGACAAAATGGTCACAGGACTGGGTTTGCCACTTTTTTCTGGCAAGGTTTCTGTGTCTTAAAGTTGCATGACAATCAAGAACAAACAAGCAGGTGAAGTGTAATGGGAAAAGCGTTTTTTGCTTATTTTGTTTATATCAGGCTACTGTTAAGGGCACAGAAGAAGAGCTAGTAACTCTATAAGTGACAGTGTTGAACCAGTTAGATTCAAGTCCAGTAGCATCTTAGAGACTAACAAGATCTTTAGGGTATGAACTTTTGGCTGTGGTTACATGAGCAGTTTGCGCTGATAGCGTTGCGGTACCTTTGTAGATATAAAGAGCACAAACAGACAGCAACATTTGCTTTTCTGCCTCCCCATTCTGCCCTGCATTGGAAGTGGAATCATCAGGCACCGAGGAAAGTCCAGTGTTTATGGATATCAGTGCCTTCACTAGCATTTCCGGATGTCTGAACTCCCTTGGTGCAAGCTCAACTCAGTTGGGACGTCTGATCACTTTGTTCTGTTTTTGGCTCCTTGGGTTTTTTTAATCAGTCAGTGATGTGTGCATAACCTATCTTCATGTACAGCAGCAAGCTTTCAGCTGTCCTCTGAAGAGGGACGAGAAGGGGGGGAGGGAAGGGCAGGCTGAGAAGCTTCCTTTGTCTTTTTTAATGATGGTTCCTCTGCCTACAGGTTTGCAGCACACAAGGGTGGGAAGGGGTTAATTAAAAATATGAGTTTTTTTCAGAGGGGGAGACAGCCTCCTCCAGCTATCAAAACAAGAGTGGTGCTTCGAATACGCGGTTATGCGCATATGCAAAAGACAGATTAAAAAAAGATGCCTCCCAACCACCCATTCTGTGGTTGCCCTGCAGCAATCATTTGAACAGTCGACCACAGGGCAAGTGTGCAGCGAGGCCGCTTCAGGGTGTATTGTCTGGTCAACCCTTCTTTCAACAATTTAAACTACTGCAAATAGAGGCGCTGCCAGATTGCACCAAGCCTCCAGTGTGACTGCAGCCTTTGAAAGTCAAAGCTCCCTTAGTCAGATATGAGTTGTAATGGAGACCTCTGAGCCCTCTGAATCAAAAGGTGGGAGGGTGTTGCAAAGAAGGAACTCGGGATACAGAGGTACAATGCGCATAGTAATACTATGCATGTTTTACCTCTGCACATCCTGAGTTCCTCCTTTGCAACACCCTCACAGCTTCTGACTGTGATATAAAGACTCTGACCGATTTCACACCAGGAGCTGCATCGCCGTCGGTCTTCCCTTTGTCCTGATTGCGTGCTTCAATTTCTCACTATTTGCCACGGGGCGCATTTTGACCCCCAGCTTCGCCCGATTTCCTTCGTAGCTTCAGTGATCCGCAAAAAACAGGATCACTGAAGCTGTGGGGGAAATCGTGTGAAGCTGCGGGTCAAAATGGCAAATAGTGAGAAATTGAAGCACGCAATCGGGGCAAAGGGAAGACCGACAGCGAAGTAGCGCCTGGTGAGAAATCTGTCTCAGAGATCTCCATTTCCAACTTGTATCTTATGAAGAGAGCTTTGACTCTTGGAAGCCCTCTGAAAATCTTGTTGTTCTCTAAGTTGCTCCTGGGCTCGAATCCAGCAATTCTTCTGCAGACCAACACGGCTATCCTCTAAAACAGGTGTGGGCAATTGTTTTGGCTTGGGGGCCACTTTGTGGGAACGGTGGTTAGCGGAGGGCGAGGGTGGGAGTGTGCAGGGCTCCCCCGGAGAACTGCGCTTTGGCGCGGCCCGGGGAAGGCAAGGGTGGGGGTGCGGGCAGGGCTTCCCCGGAGTGCTGCGGCCCCAGGAAGAGGAGGATGGGGGAGGGAAGGTAACTTACCTTCCTTCTTCTGCCTCCTCGTCGCCCAACAGGGCTGCTGGGAGCAGGGGGTGGGGCTTGGTAATGTGCCCGCCCCCTGGACAGTTCAGTCCTGGAGCGCTGCTTCTCTGTGCTCCGGGCCCAACGCAGGAGGCCTGACTGAAACCACGTGGCCGACTGTCTTGGCGGGCTGCAAAAAACTCTGTGGCGGGCCGCATGTGGCCCGCGGGCTGCAATTCGCCCACCCCTGCTCTAAAAGTACCAGGGTTGAACCAGAGGGCCAAGGAAACATAAAAGTTGCCTTGCCCAAACCAAAGAGGGTTTCTGTAGGTTTGAGATTTGTTGAAGGGAAAATTCCACTACATGTTGTGTTTTCTGTTACTGCAACTCTGTGGCTAGAAAAGCTGTATCTGGCAAAAATCTCAATACTCTGTAAATTTTAACGTAGAGGATTTTATCTAGGTCTAAACTTGGAAAGCCCTAGGAAGGAGAAAGACCCAAGAATCAACAAGATGATCAGAACTAGCCAGGAAAATCTGCTGTTGTGGGAAGAATTTAAGGCAAACCCTGACCAAGTTTGGATTTCCGCAGTGAGGCTGTGTATGTGATGCCTAAGCAGCCCATTTGGTCTGCAGTGGAACCAGATGGGTTTTGCCTTTCTCTGTATGTCAGTGGCAGAAGCTTTGCCCTTTAATACATCTCCACTGGTGACTTAACATAGGCAGCAAGAGGAGGGGCTCTGACACGCGCCTCACCTCCATCCATCAGGACTGCATCCATAGAAGAAGGGATGCTGTAACTTACTGTGGTAATGTGCACATTGGGGTCCCCATTTTTTTTTGAGCCTGCGGGCACCTTTGCAGTTCTGACATAGCGCGATAAAGCGCAGCTACAAAATGGCTGCAGCAGGACGTGGCGCCAGCCGTAAAGTGGCTACCACAGCTTTCCTTCAGTCACACAGTGAAGATCCTTGTGCTGCAGAGGCAGTTACTGCCAAAGCAATGGGTTTTTAAAAAAAATCTGCATAGCCAATAAAATCTCCAGTGGTCAATCGGAAGCCTTGCTGGACAGAAGACCCACCTGGCCCCACCCACTTTATAAAATCACTTGGCAGGCACCAGGAATGATGCCTGTGGGCACCCTGTTGGGGACTCCTGGTGTACATAATATACTGGTAGTTCAAATAGCTATTTGTGGGGTGTCATTGTTCAAATGCTCTTTCATTTTATATGCCAACCAGACTACTATTTAACCAGATCATACACACATTCTAATTTCTTATTGTCAATTTCATCCTGGGCTGTGCCAGGAGTGATGTAGAGGAGGGGTCTCAAACAGGTGGCTCGTTGGCTGCTGCAGAGTAGACCAGTGATCCCGAGCATGGCATCCATGGACACCATGGTACCCGTCACTGTGTTTCCTGATGCCTGCTTGCTTCTTCTCCAAACCTCTTTCCTGAAACAAAGAGCCAATCTTGGCTTTCCTTCACTTCACTGGACTGGATGTCTGAACTGAGTTGATCACGCAGACCTTTGTCTCAATAAATGACAGTGTCATCCCCTTTGTTATGCTGTGTTATGCTCTTTGTTATGCTCCCCTTTCTTACATGCCTAGGGAAATGTTGATTGCCACTTGGGGGTCAGAAAGCAATTTTTCTCCAGGCCACTTTGGCCAGGGATCCTGGAGGTTTTTTGTCATCTTCTGGGCGTGGAACAGCGGTCACCGCATGTTTGGAGAGGGAGGTATTTGTGAATTTCCTGCATTGTGCAGGGGGTTGGACTAGATGACACTGGAGGTCCCTTCCAACTCTATGATTCTGTGATTCTATGATTCTGTGGTGTTTCTGTGGCTGGGGAGTGTACAAGTGCAGAGCTGGTGATCCAAGAGTCTCCATTTGTATATCTCACAAAACCAGTTAATAAACTGACTCCAGTACTTGGTTTTAGAGTCTGATTTGATGGATCTCTGCTAACCAGTGTTAGCAGAGTAGTCTGGATGGTTTTGTTTTATGTTAGAACTGAACCTAGATTTGGTAAATCATGTTATATCTTCATAACAATTGTTTAAAGCATTAGAATAACAGGGCTAGTGCAACATGATCGTAAAAACCATGAGTTATGAAAAGTATAAATTTGTCTTAGCCACGAATCTTCTGGATGTCCTGGGACAAATCACTATCCCTTAGTCACTCCCATCTGTAATATGTACAAAATAATACTGGCCTATTTGACAGGTTATAATATATGTAAATTTGTATGAGTGCAAAAGACTAACAGAGCAGTCTTACAAGCAGTTTCCTGGCACTGATTGGAGTAGGATTCTGAGTACACCTGCTTAGGATAGCTCTTTAATATGAGTACAAAATAATATAAATACAAAATATTGTTAAGGTTTATGACTAGCTAAATTACTTATAGTATGAACCTAGTAGCATTTTTATTTGGAAGTAAGTTTTAGTGGGTTGAAATGTATTTGGAATTACAGTTTTCAGTCTGAAGTGGTTGTAAAAACCCATATTATATAATGTTCTGGATTCAGCCAGCCTTTTCACTGAGTCTTGCCTGGTTCCTCTCCCTACCACAACCTCAGTCCCACATGGCTTTTGTACATACTGGTGCCATGAGCCCCATCATAGTCTTTTTTGGTGACCAAAGAGGACCCCTCCTTCCTTTTCACCAGCAGAAAAGCTTTTACATCCAACCCAATAAAACATTCCATAGAATTATTTGTTATAAAAAAATAGTCTCACTCTGAATTTTGTTGTTCTGGAAAGAATTATAAAATCAGTTTGTGTTACAATATGAGTGCTTTGCTTTTTCCTTAGTTGTCATGGATGATGATGATGATGAGTCCTGTCTCTTTGATCTTATTGGGTAAGTTTGCTATTAGACATTATTGTAGAGGAGTAACGGAAAATTCACTTTGCAGAAATAATGTTTGTCAAATAAGCAGTTGACTTGTTTAAGAACTATAGCTGTACTCCTTTGAAAACTTATTTTGGTGTAAGTCTTATGCTCAGGAAGACTTATTTTTGAGTTAACATGCTTAAGATCACACTGTACTGTTTTTTCTACTTTATGTTATGTTGTATTGCATCTCTAGTGTAAAAGATTACTTTTCAAATGATTTGTGAAATTATTAATACTTTTTTAAACATCCTTTTCACTCCAGCACACAAAATATTTACAATTTACAAGATTGTAATATATAATAATAGATATTGTCTTAAAAGAAAATAAAAAATAGCAAGTCAAAATTAAGCAGCCCCCTCTGATGAATATGAACATTTTTACTTGACAAAGGAAGGCAGTCAGAGTGGTAGTTAGCAGGCTTCCCTGGAGAGGCATTTTGTCAAATAGGACCAACTGTTGAAAAGTCACCACTCCACAACACAGCAGAGTCATGCAGGGTTTTGTTTACTAGTATCCTGGTTGTCTTTTGATACACTTTACATTTATAAATCAAGACTGTGCACTTTAGATTTCCTAAAAATTAAGGTGTAATTAAGGGGGCTCACCCTGGAGGTCCCTTCCAACGCTATGATTCTATGATTCTAAATTATGTTAAGCAATACTTGGTATGCGTTCGTTCTTTAAAACAAAAGGAATGGTTTGTAATAGCCCAACCATATCATATACAGCATTGCTTTGTGAAAATTTTAGCAACTTGCAAAGCTAACCAGAAAATTGCCAGTAACCCCTTGGTGGACCATGGGGTCCCTGCCCTAGCCCACCCTTGCCCTAGCACACTGGTTTCCAAAGTGGGCAATACCACCCCCTAGGGGGCGCTGGAATGATCCAGGTGGACAGTACCTTGGGTGCAATTGGGGGGCGTTGAATAAAAATAAGGGGCGGTGGAAGCATAAAGGAAGAAGAGTCCAGAACCTATCTAAAGCAGCCTTTTCCTGCCTTCTCCTGGTCTTCTTTGGGATCAGGGAGGGAGTTGGAGGTGGAGAGGGGTCCCCACAGCCAATCACAGCCATGCATTTGCAAATTGCAGATTCATGTGCACCCTTGTAAGGCTAGTGTTGCTGCTGTGTGGTGGCTGCTGCTGGCCTCAAGCTTCAAAGTATCTTATTTACAACAATATCTTTCTTTACTATGTGCAAATTTGTCACTTTTTGTCCACTTCTTGAAGGTAGATTTCTAGGGGGGCGCTGAGTAATTTTTTTTCTGAAAAGGGAGCCGTAGGCCAAATAAGTTTGGAAACCTCTACCCTAGCAGATCTCTCTTTGAAATTAGAAGAGTGGAAAATAGTAGTTTTGTTTGCCTACCATGGTTATTTCATTTATAACCTGCCTTTCTTCCCAATAGGGACTTGAAGCAGCTTACATTGTTCTTCTCAGGGGCAATTGGAGGCACCATTGGGGTGATGGTGTTATGTAATTTCCAGGGAGAACCTGGATGTGATGTCATGCCTCTCTAGGAAGCACTGGAAACTCTGTGGTGAAACCATAATATTTGTAGTAATTCCTAGAGAGGCATGATGTGACATATCACTGGGTCATGATGTGACATAACACTATTGTGCCAGTGGTGATTTTTTTCTTTGTTTTTCTTCCACTAGCTGTCTGGGAGGTGAAGGCAGTGGAGGTTGTTAGCTGACAACAACCCTATTCTCCTCTTCTCTGTTTTATCTTCACAACAGTCCTGTGAGGTTAGACTGAGTGTGTGTGGCTGGCCCAAGGTCACCCAGAATGCTTCCATAGCAGAGTTGGGATTTGAACTTGGATCTCTCAGATCCTAGTACAACAATCTGGCCACTACACCACACTGCTTGCTTTGTGGAGATTTCCCTGCCAAAAGCTGTACGTACTTTCTTGGAAGCAGTCAAGCAGGAGGCCATAGTTGAGCAGGGGCCCACAGACAGGATATAATCTGTAGGCATAACCATGGCATTGATGGCAGCTACATCCAGACAAGGCATGCCGTATCCTGAGCCAGGAAGTGATGACCAAGGTAATAGAACCAGAGAGGGTGCTTCCCTGAGACGTGGATGTCTTGGGAAGATTTTGGGAGGACTCCTGATGGTGACATGAAATAAGGGCTTGCTGAAGGTGAGGGAATAAGGACATTAGAGATGAAGCAAAATGACTTTCTTCCTCTTCTGGTGGTTTAATAAGCCACAGGGTAAGACTGGGTGCAAGTGGGGTGTAGTGAACTGGCTAGAAGAGGAGCATGCACTGTTATACAGATTGATATTTGCAATAGAACAAGATATGGTGGACTAAATCATTTGAACTTCTGGTGTGCAATGTTTTATTTATTTGTTTAATTTGTATCCTGCCCTCCCTGCCAGGCAGGTTCAGGGCGGCTTACAGTATATATGTATGTGTATATACCAGGGGTCATTTGGGGCCGGAATGAGGCAGAGCAGCACTCCGCCAGCCCAGGAGCAGGCACAAATGGCGGTGGCGGCAAGCCCCGCCCCCAGTGGGCCTGCGGAGGAAGCAAAGCAAGAAGGGGTTTAAACTTTAGAGTTGCCTGGCAGCGGCGATCTTTCCATTGTATTCTATGGGGCCATAGAATACAATGGAAAGATCATGCCGCCACTGCCGGTGCGACTCTTGAGAGAAGGGGTTTAAAGTTTAAACCCCTTTGCTATTCGCTCCCCCCCCCCCCGCCTTGGCAGGCCGGCTAGGAAAGCAAAAAAGGTGGGGCATCTTCAAAAGCCTCCCCTTCTCTCCCCCAGCTGACCTGCCAAGGCAGGCAGGCGGGCGGGGGGAGGGAAGCAAAGCGAAAAGGGTTTTAAAGTTTAAGCCCCTTCTCTCTAGAGTTGCGCGACAGTGGCAGCACGATCTTTCCATTGTATTCTATGGGGCCATGGAATACGATGGCACGACTCTTGAGAGAAGGGGTTTAAACTTTAAAATCCTTCTCTCTTCGCTCCCCCCCCCCCCGCCTTGGCAGGCCAACTGGGGAAGGGAAGGGGAGGCTTTTGAAGATGCCCCCCCCCGCTTCCCCTTCTTACACACTTCTGGTGATGTCAGGGGGTGTGGCATATGCTAATGAGTTATGCTAATTTATAGATATGCTAATGAGCTCCTGCACCTCTTTTTCTACAAAATGACCTCTGGTATATAGCAGGAAATAACAGAAAACAACTGTGAGCTGAGTTACCTGCAAAAATATATATCCAGAAAGAGACATCAACAAAGTGACATGCATCTACTGATATAATCCATCATAGAAACATACAGAAGCCAACAAGATCCATCATAGGAAAATACAGAGTCCAAAGTATAAGTATCCAACACTTTTCCTAGGTAATTTTCAGTGTTTCAGACTTCTGGTCCTTCCTCAGAAACAAAGAACTGTGGAAGTACAAACTGCAATAATACTTTTTAAAACAATATTCCTTTTTTTTAACAACATTTCAAAAACATTGATCCCAAAAATACCAGAGTCCTATTCAATTAATAACATCATTATATTATTATCCCTGTTGCATAGAGTCCCATTAAATCTTACCAACTATTGGGAGTCTCATTCCATTTCCTTATAGGATAATGCTATTCTGTTTCTCTGTAAAAGAAAATTTCTCCTTAGAATTTTATTTTAATTTTTTTTAAAGAAACAGCACAACATATGGACCGCAAAGCCAACAGAACATATACTCACTTAACATTGGACAAGGTCTCCTAAGCTCTAGTCAGCATCTCTAAAGGCTGCTTCTATGTAACAGGATCAAAACATGCCTCATAGTATCCAGCATACTGGGTCTACTTTATGGATCTACATTGAATGCACCTGGTTGTATCCTGCTGGCATTTAAAGTTGTAGAAGCCCTTGTTGCATTAGCACCTGTGCCACACACACACACACACACACACAGAGAGAGAGAGAGAGAGACACACACAGAGACACACAAGATATGTTAAAAACACAAGTTTCAATTAAAATCACAGCATAAAATCATAAGTGCTAGTAATCATAGGTGTTAGTAAGGGATGGCGGTGTTCTCTCAGCATCCAGAATGATCAATTGCCGCCATAGTCTGCGTTCATGCCAGGCTGCTAATTATTAGGTTGGTACTAATATTAATATTGGGGTAGATGATACATAAAAATAAGCCTGAGATAAGGCGTTGGTTGGTATAATGTCTGGCAGTATCTATCAGAGAAGTATTAATGGTTCTATAAATCAGGAATAATCACTGTGGTGTAGTGGATAGAATCTTGAATTAGCACTAGAGAGACCCAAGTTCACGTCCTCATTCAGACAGGAAGCTCACTGGTTGACTTCGGGTCAGTCACTGTTTCTCAGCCTAACCTATGTTGCAGGATTCTTATGAGGACAGCATGGGGACAGAGGGGGGCAGTACCCTGCTCTAAACTCCTTGGAGAAAGGGCAGGATAAAACTAGGTGAATTGACTGATAGGTCAGTGTTACTCTGTGCAGCAGTTCCTAGGAAAAGGAGCACTTGGTGGACCCTCACTCACATGAGAGGCTGTGGAGTTCTCAAACTAGTTTCCTTCCCTTGTGTCTCAGCTTTTCAGTAATATCTCTCCTGTCCATGTTGGCAAAGGAGTTCCATATGATCAGGTAGACAAAAACATACTTGCTGACATGTGGAATAATATAAATGTTGTTCTTACAATTTATCAAATATGTATGTTTTGAGGAATATGAGGTTGAAGACTATGCACATTTCAGAAAAAATATATAGCTTCCATAGAACTGATGAAATGGCAAAATTGAAAAGAAACAAAGAAGCTACATTGCAAGCTCTGAATGTGATGTCTCTCCGACATGTCCTTGGTGGAGGAGACTGTGTGATGTTGCATTAATAAGAGCAGCAGGCAGTATGGAGAGCTGCAGTTTTGGGCCTTCTTATCTTTGTAATTGTTTTCTAATCTTTATTGATTTCTGTTTTAGCATTAGTATCCATTACAAAGAAAGTAATATAAATCATTTCTCAGGACTGAAATGCTATTAGGTAATAATAGGAAAACCTACTATGTCAAATAGGGTTGCCAAGTCCGGGTTGGAAAATACCTGGGGACTTTGGGGGTGGAGCCGGCAGAGGGCGGGGTTTGGGGAGGGGAGGGGCCTCAGCATGGTACAGTGCCATAGAGGCCACCCTTCAAAGCAGCCATTTTCTCCAGGGGAACTGATCTCTGTCAGCTGGAGATCAGTTGTAAAAGCAGGGGATCCCCAGGCCCCACCTGGAGGTTGGCAACCCTAATGTCAAAGTTAACACATGGTGCAACCAAGCATTGTTTTGTATTTGTAGTTGCTCTGTAACCACCACTGAAAATACAACAACATCTTTTAATAATTGTAGGTGATCCCTGTAAGGCTCTGTGAACCTTTTGACTCTCCCCTCCCTCTGATCCTTGTGCAGTTTACTGTGAATGTGAAGTGCCCAGGAATTCACCGGGAATGGAAGCTATATATATGAGTCCATAAAACAATTATTCACCTGTCTTGTTCCTTATGTGCAGCCTATGTATGTGGACAGGCCCATTGAAGTGATTCTTGTTTGGCTTTTGCCTTTTAGCCCCTTGTGGTCACACTAGTCAATAATTTACAGGCATTAAACGACTGTATACATTTTCATAGACAGTAAATATAGTTAGGTTGAAATCAGCCTAAAAATACAAATTGTCTGAAGATGAATGTTTATCAGTACTTCATGTTTATAGGCATGGTCATAGTCTTTAATGAAATGCAGTCCTAGACTGTGAATAAGTTGTGGACCTTATGTATCTTTTATTAATGTGAATTATCTATTCTAACTGTAATATTTAAATATTCAGATCACTTTGGCATGACTGAAAACAAAGCAGGAGGGAAACTGTACATTGTGAGGGCCAGGGAAGGTGATAAGTAGTAAAAACTACATCATGAAAAATTGTGATTCTTCCACTGACCATTGGAAACCTGCAGAAAGCTCCTTTTGGTTTCTCATAAGTCTGAGGTGGTATAATTCAAAATGACTGTTCCAGTTTATGTTAACTGATTAACAATTTTAATTTTAATAAATGCAAGGTCTTTGGAATACAAAGTTTATATGATGTTTTTGTGGTTTTTTTTTTAAAGAGATGCCCAGGCATTGAATTATTTTCTACATGGAGCAGGCAGTAAATCTGTAAGTCACATTCTGCTAAATCTAAATATTTAATAGCCATGCCTCCCCCATCTAATAGGACTTCCCAAGGATAGGGCATAGGTTTCTGCAAACCCCAAGGGAACCTCAAGTGTACAGAAAAATCAATTTTTTAAAAAGGAAAAACACTAGCATTAAAAAACAACAACCCAAACTGTGTACACACAGACCTCCTGGGAGGAAAAAAAAACATTTGGGTGAGTTTGGGGGTTGTTGGAACAACCCAGAATGGTGCCTAATGTAACATGGCTGCAGTCAGAAGGGGAGAGATGAACTGGGGCTGTAGAGGGGGAAGACACAATGAAGAGGGTTGTGATCAGAAGAGTCAGTATGGGGGAAGGAGGAAATGGTAGTGAGAGGAAGGAATCTGAGCCAGTAGAGCAGGAGGGAGGAAAAGCAGAGATGAAGACAGTAGAGGGGCATGGGGGGCAAGTTGTGGACATAGGAAAAGCAAGAGTCAGCAAACGATCTGGGAAGCAGTATGTGGAGGAGGAATGGCATTTCCACTCCCCTGTGACTCCTCATAGATGCCCGTCTTTTAATTTTACTAATCGTGCTAGTGTTAACTTAATCTTGTTTTTCTTGTTTGTGCTCTTACAGAATAGTGAAGACTTGACGAATGCAGGATATTCTGCAGCCAACTCAAATTCCATTTTCGCCAATACCAGTGTAAGTACATAGGAAAAACTGTAATTTTATTTCATGTATGTCTAATTGCAATGGTTTGTTTATGCTGCACAAAATGGAGGGGATATGGTATTTGGTTATCTTGCATTGTCCAGTTCTAGTCTATACCGTATATATTACTGAGTCTTAAGTGCTGATTTCAAGTGGGTTATATTTCTTAAAAACTTTGGGCACAGTCCATCTCACAGGACCAAACTATAAGCAGTGGTGGGTTTGTATCCATTCTGTGACTGCTGATGCTATTTTAAAAGCAACTGGGGTTCTATAAAAATCACAGTGAGGCCCCAATCTGGATTGGGTGTGTGGCCATCTCAGGAGCTCTTGTCCCTACTCCCCAAATGTTTCAGGTGTAGAAACAGCCCAGTTTCTACATTTGAAATGGCATGGGGAAAGGGGAACTACAGATGTTTCTAAAATGGTTTTGGCAGCCATGGGATGTCTCTGTACTTGCCATCACTTGTCATTTGGACCACTTGTCTAGAGGGCAAGTTGTGGAGGCCTCCAGATGCATGAGTGCAAGCCCCCGAGTGGTTCAAAAATACAACATAATCACACCACACCAGGCTGCAGGATAACAGTGAGAAGCCCTCTGCAGTCTTCATATCCCAGCCCAGCAGAATATTCAGTGTTGTGAGTTGTGGCAGGCACAGATGCTTTGCTTGCCATGTGAAGCCTCTGGCTAGTTCAAACCTGTACTGGCAAGAGGACATGGCAAAGGAGTGTCCTCAAAGTGTCTGCTAGGTAGCATTTACTTAGCAGATCAGGTTTGGAAAACAGGGAAGAGGAGGTGGTCTAGAGTGGTGTGCTCATAATTTCTGAATCTGCTTGGTCAAGGGTGGATGGGGCATCCTGTTCTACTTGACTTTCTTTCTTCTCTGTCTAGTTTCCTAGCCCTGTCTTGACAAATGTAGGCATCTGGTAGGAGCTTTGATGACTATTTGTTCTTAGTTTGCTCCATCCTGTGTGAACTATTCTAGGATTAGGGCCAACAGACAGGTTATACTCAGTGCGATCTTGAATGAAAGGGCTGGATTGAGCCCTCTTGCATGATAAAGACCTGCTGTTGAATGGAAGAGTCAGTAACAGCACAACGGACATTTTAGACTACTAAGATGCTGTGTTTGAATTAAGGTAGTGTTATATGGCTAGCTTTTTTACAGAGAGTGTTAGCAGTTCCTAATTGTGGCTTCTGTGCAGGCAAACATTGGGGCTGCGTGTGCACTGGCCAGCTGTGGAAAAGGCTTTCTAGGAGAGCAGGAGTGCCCTTCTGGTGCCTTCCCACACAAATGATCACATGACCAGGAGGAGGGACACTATTCCCCTCAGTTCTGGATTTCTACTTTGTTGTTATGGCTCAAAAGGAGCTCTCTCAGCCCCACCTACCTTACAGGGTGTCTGTTGTGGGGAGGGGAGGGGAAAGGAGTTTGTAAACCGCTCTGAGACTCTACGTGAGTGAAGGGCGGGATATAAATCCAATCTCCTCCTCCTCCTGCCGCCACCTGTGGCTTTAAAATGGTGCTGATAAAATGTCCATACTCTGTGTGTGCCTCATCTGCTAGAGGATCACACAATAGAGCTGCCTGCTTTGTTACCAGTTTACCTTGATTTAATAGAGCTGGATTGATAAGAGCCCTTTTTCAAAGGCTTTGGCTTCAAGTCAGCCTGAATAAAGGCACTTTCTCCCTCCCTGGCGAGGTGTGGTCTGACAGGGCCTTGGATTCAAGGGCTCTTTTTAAAGGCTTTGGCTGTGCCAGCCTGAATGAAGGCACATTCACCCTCCTTGGCTGGGTCAGAGCCTCGGATTCAGAATGGTTCTTTTCTAGGGCTTTGGCTACAGTCTGCTTAACTGAAGGAATCTGTTTCCCTCCCTGGCTGCTCTTAGTTCTAGTTAGAAGCCTTGGAGGTGTGTCCTGTCTTTTTGCTCTTTTCCTGACAAGGAACCCTTCTGTCGCTGAGGAATGCCCTTCTAAGCCAGTTTAGTGTAGTGGTTAGGAGCACGGACTCTAATCTGGGAGAACCGGGTTTGATTCTTCACTCCACCGCATACAGCTGCTGGTGTGACCTTGGGTCAGTTACAAGATCTTTTAAAGTTGTTCTCTGAGGAGCAGTTTTCGAAAGAGCTCCCTCAGGCCCACCTACCTCACAGGGTGTCTGTTGTGGGGAGGGGAAGGGAAAGGAGTTTGTAAGCCACTCTCCTTCGGGTAGTGAAGGGCAGGGTATAAATACAATCTCTTCTCCTCTTCTAATCCCTTGGCAATGTAATCTGTTTTTACGTTTCTCCCCCCTGGCCGTTTTGCAGCACAGATTGCACTGCAAGCTGCACAAGATTCATTTTATGGTGCTTGCTGTCCATCCTTTCTTTTGCCACATCAGGCCTGCTTCACTGCTTTCATTATTATGGTATAAATCTGCTTATTCTCACTCCTGCTGACAACTTTGGAAGTAGTGATCAGCTTCTTTCCTGCATCATAGCAGTAGTCTCAATGCCACTCCGTCACTACCATATCTTGCACCTCTAAGTGGAAAAGAATCTCCACTGAGGCTGTAACAGGGTTTGGACCCTGCTTCTTGTGCCAAATTATGTTTGGGTCACTGGTTGGGATTCAAACTCTCTAAGCTTTCCTCTTCCTTATTGCATGTCTAAAGATATTGCAAACAGAGGTATTATTTTTCAATTATTTTTTGCACATCCCTGGTGCTTCTTTAATAACTTTTTAATAACTTTATGTTTTCGTATGCAGCACTTCCAACTGTGGAATGAGGACATTGTGGGTTCTAACCTATGACCTCTCCATTCATGAAGTTTCCCAGGGTTAGGGAGTTTGATGCCCTGGTCAAGATTCCCTACTGGGGAATGTTTCTCTGTTTTCATGTCACACAACACTATCTTTACACTTGTTTCTGATGCCAAAATCTGTGTACTCCTTACATTCCTTGAATGTGACTTTTGTTGAGTTTGGTCTGCTAGGGATTCAACACTACTTTGTTTTGGTCTCTCAGGCTCCAGGAAGGAGTGGTCAGGATCCTCACACAACCCCTCCTTGTGGGTTGTTAGAGGCTATCACACCATGTCTTGAGTGCATGACTGTTCAGTACCACTTCACATATCATGGCTATACAACAGAGTGGTCCCTTCCACATGCACCTATTTGCCACGCTAGAGGAATGCTTCATCGACGGATCAAATTGGCGCGATCACACCACCACATCTGGGAAGCATCCCACAACTGTCGGCAAGCCGGGGCAAACCGATTTGATCCGGCAGAGAAGCAGGGTAAAAAGCTACTGGTGAAAGACCGGTACGAAACGGTTTGCCGCAGCCCACAGTTGGACTTTCCCTGGGTGATCACACTATCGCAGAAGTGTAGCGTCGCGGATAGCGTGATCACACGCTATCCCAACGCCACGCTGTTGTTTTTGTCCCCCTTCCATGTGCGCATCATCAAAAGCCCGTGGGGGGGAGGAGCGAGTCATCGATCCCCCCCTTCCTTCGTTCCAGTGAGGCATCGATCCCCCTCCTCCTTTCTTCCAGCGAGGCATCCATTCCCCCCCTTTCTTCCAGCGAAGCATCGATCCCCCGTTTAAGCGCCTTGGAAACCCACCACCACAAAAAAACCCCTCTCACTCGTGGTTGTGTCTGATCACGCAGCAGCAGTTTGCCCCAGCAGATCCATGGAACTGTGTGATTGTGCAACTGTGGGGCAAATTGTGCCGGGGCAAAAAAGCTTTGATTCCCCTCCGGATTATCCCACTCGTGTGGAAGGGACCCGAATGTTTTTTCTTTGCCATGTTCCCACATGTATTTTATTTGGGACACCTGGAGAAAGCCATCTGCTCATTTATAAGGCAGTTTTGGGTGAATGTCAGTATGTGACGCTAAACAACTGTTGAGAAGGCGGTCCTCCATGGTCTCTTCCTTTGAGAGCTTCACACCCACCTCCTTCACTCAGTGAATTTGCTAATCTCCCAATGTGGAACTGCACAGAAACTGCAACAGTGGAAACAGGGTTGCACTTACTTGTCACTGTTGTCAACCAAGTGGTCTTCTGTGCAGGCACACATCCCTCCCTACTGCCTCACTGTGACCTCTCTGGAACTTTAGTTTATTGATATTCCTCATTTAAAAAACAACAACAAACCATTACAGTATTTCCTGTTTTTCATTCTAAACTAGAAGTACAAGGAAAGGTAGAGAGTGGCCAAGAATTTGCTGTTGCTGTAAATGTGTTTCCTTTTACTTTGTTGAATTATTTTATTTTTTTTAAATAATTTTTTATTATTTTTCCATTATAAACACTTAATAACACTACAAAGACTAGACACTACAAACACTAAACCACTAGACTAAAACATAAGCTACAGAAGGGTCACACAATCTGGTTACTATTTTGCTTAAACAAAGATTTCTTCTCAGTAAGATTAATGGAATAAAACTTGTTTCTCAAGGTTGCTAGTTACAGACTGGAATTTAAAGATTTAAGTCAAGTAAATACAAATGTAAAATTCTCAAACTTTTGAGATTTCAAACTTTCATTATTTTTTTCTTCCCTTTATATTGCTCTTTCTCAAAGTCCTATTTGACTTTCGTTTTGGGGCCCCTTTTTCTGAGTCAGAGTCCTCTTCTGGAGTACTGCTCTCCTGAGTTTTCAGGACTTTCTGGACCATGTGTGCTGTTTTCTTCTTCTTCCTTTTCCTCTGGTGCTCTTTTTTCTTTTTCTGAACTTTGTTGCTTCTCCAAAAACTGTTTTGCTTTTACAACAGAGGCCCTGATCACATGCAGAATTAGCCGTGTGATAAGCATGACCCCCAGCCGGATTTTAAGGGTGCAATCACATGAGCACATCTGTGAAGCGTTCCACGCCCATCGGCAACCCGTTTCTCTCCACCAAAGAAGTGGAGTAAAAAACACAGGGGAAACTCCAGTATCAAATGGGTTGCTGCAGGCCACAGAAAGAGTTTCTCCATGTGATTGCTCCAGCATGGACTTGTGGCGTCGGGGATAGTCTGATCAGGCTATCCCGACGCTATGCTGTTGTTTTTTTCCCCCTCTCAGTATGTGCATCATTGCATACTGCCATTGGAAGCCCTCAGGGTGGTGTTGTGATTCATCGATCCCCCGTTTAAGCCAATCGGTAACGAACGACAAAAAAAAAAAAACCCAACTGGCCCGTGGTTGCGTCTGATCATGCAGTGGTGAGTTCCGCCCGCAGCTTCGCAGAACTGTGTGATCGCGCAGCTGTGGGTCAAATTGCTCTGGTGCAAATAGCCTTGCTTCCCCCCCCACTTTATCTCGCGCATGTGGCTGGGGCCCGAGTCAATCTTTTCTTTCTTCTCTTAATAGTTGAAAACAAGTCCCTCAGGTAGTATCCATCTGTAGGGGGTGGAGTTTTTTTTGTAAGAAGTTAGTTAAGCCTTTTGTATTGGTTTCTCTTTTTTCTTATCTCGAGTGGAATGTCTTTTAAGACTCTGAGTTCTTTGTCTTTGGTTTTTAATGTTGTCCCATTAGTGGCCATGAGCACCACATCTATTGTAGATGTTTTAGAGAATCTCACCAGTATCTCCCCAGGCAGGTTTTTTTGTCTTGATGAATTCTGGACATGTTCGATAAACCATATCTACAATTGATTGTAGAATAAAAATCCAAAGTATTTTTTAAAGATTGTGTTGTGATAATAAACTAGTATAGTCATAAACAGAGATATCAGTTTATATAATTCTCAGCATGTTTCCATTGGTGGATACTTAAAAATCAAGAAATTGGAGCTATTAACAGACAAGGCAGATCTTTCTACAAACCTGAGAAAAGCTCCAGTTTTGCAGAGAAATCTAAAAAACAAAAAATATATTGGGGGTGTTAACTCCCCAATAATAGAAGCACAGTGCCCACACTTTTAAGAAATCAGTACCCTCTGAGATCTCAGTGGCTATAGCGGTGGTTATTAGGAACCCACAGCAATACTGCCAGCCTTCAAACCTTGGTTTCTGTCAGCAGAAGCCAGGGGAGTAGATACGCGAACTCAGATCTTGTAAAGGTTTTAAGTTAAAAGGTGAGATTTTGGCCGATTGCGGCTGTGTTTCAAATGAAAGTCTAGAGCTTGGCTTGGCAGAGATCTGCTTCATGTGCTTGAAAAGGTGCGGCAGAATTGTCAGGTCACAAGAACAGCAGGTAGGATCCCTTCCACCTGAGCTATCTGTTGCTTCTAAACCAGTAACCCAGTGTGAATAGTACCAGCTTTTTCACTGCACATCCCAAGAAAAAAAATTGGTTGCTTGCATCATATACTATTTTTCACTATTGTCTCCCCCTACATACACTCTTTCTTCCCATCTGGCACCACAACATGCTCCATCTCTGGTAATCCTCTCAGTTTTTCTTTTTTACTTTCCCTTTTCTCTCCATGTCTCATTATTCACTTTCTTTTTATTGCCATTGTTCTTTTTTTACATACTACTATTTATTACTGCTGCATTGGGATCTCACAAGTATGTGGTTTGGTGCTGCTGTGGGTAACACATGGAGGGGTTTGCTGATTTTAACTGAGGGCGGACCTACACATTGTTCATGTCACTTTTGCTAGTAGACCCTTGCCACTACCTTTCCTCTTCAAAGGATGCTGAATCCTTCCCACTGCCTTTTCTCTGCAGCCCCACTTCTTTCCAGCTACATTTATTCAATTTTGGGTCCCATACCTGTTTCCATCACCAGTGTGGCTGAGGGTGAAGTACCTCTCCTCCCCCTTTGTGCTTCTCCCTTTCAAATTGTTTCATCCCAATATCAGTTGGGAATGGAGCAGCCAGTTTGTGCAAGTGAATGATGTGAACTGCCACGAATTAAGCTCTTTTGGCACAGCTAGTATTTTGTTCCTTCCTCATTGTTAAGTGGGATGATCAGTGGAGAAGAAGTTTTGTTGGGCTTGGCTTCACTGCCCCTTGTCTGTTACCTTCTGAGCTTCCCACCTACTTGTACTAAACCTAAAGAGCCAGTTTGGTGTAGCAGTCAGGCATGTGACTCTGGGAGAACTGGGTTTGATTCCCCACTCTTCCACATGTAGCTGCTGGGTGACCTTGGGCAAGCCACAGTTCTCTCACAGTTGTTCTCTCGTGAGCAGTTCTCAAAGAGCTCTCTCAGCCCCACCTACCTCACAAGGGTATCTGTTATGGGGAGAGGAAGACAAGGAGGTTGTAAACCGCTCGGAGACTCCGAGTGAAGGGTGGGTTATAAATTCAATCTTCTCCTCCTCCTCTTGACCAAGAGTAAGTGCTGCCAGAAAATCCAGTTCAAACAGTGCTAGCAAACAGTGCGAGAGAGTAGTGCTCATTAATTTAATGGTCAAATTGTCTCTTTTAGTACTGATATTTTTAAGGAATGCTCTGAGCAAGAGAGGAAAAATTTAATGAGGAACAGCCTATATTTATTTATTTAGTTTGATTTGTATCCTGCTCTCTCTGCTGAGGCAGGCTGTTTTAACACACTGTTTTAAACAAACTGATGTAACTTGTACATTTTTATCCTTTTTAGAGCTCTGATACGAAGTCATCAATCAAGGGTGGTCAGCTTGGAGAAGGGCCAAGTGATGGACTACAGTTGCCAAGTAGCCTTCAGTTTCTTGATGATGAACTTGAATCTTCCCCATTACCTGATCTCAGTGAAGATCAGCCATTTGATATCCTTCAGAAATCTCTGCAGGAAGCTAATATTACTGAACAGACTTTGGCAGAAGAGGCATATCTGGATGCCAACATAGGTTCCAACCAACAGTTTGCACAAACTCAGCTTCATCCTTCCTCATCAGCATCTTTTACTCAGGCTTCTAATGTTTCTAATTACTCAGGTCAAACGCTGCAACCTATAGGAGTGACTCAAGTGGTACAGCAACCAGTTGGAGCATCTTTTGCAAGCAATACAGTTGGTGTGCAACATGGCTTTATGCAACATGTGGGGATCAGTGTTCCCAGCCAGCATTTGTCAAATAGTAGTCAGATTGGTGGTTCTGGACAGATACAGTTAATTGGTTCATTTAATAACCAGCCTTCCATGATGACACTCAATAATCTTGAAGGATCTCACATCATTTTGAAGGGTAGTGGACAGCAAACATCTGCAAACATGAGTGGTGGACTCTTGGTTCATAGACAAACTCCTAATGGTAACTCAATGTTTGGCAACTCAAATTCAAGTCCAGTAGCACAACCTGTAACTGTTCCATTCAATAGTACAAATTTCCAGACATCTTTGCCTGTGCATAACATTATTATACAGAGGGGTCTGGCTCCAAATTCTAACAAAGTCCCCATCAACATCCAACCAAAGCCTATTCAGATGGGACAGCAAACCACTTACAATGTGAATAGCTTGGGAATACAGCAGCATCATGTACAACAAGGGATTCCTTTTGCTTCATCTAATCCACCTCAAAATTCAGTGGTTGGTCCACATATGTCTGTTAATATTGTTAGTCAACAAAATACAAGAAAATCAGTTACTCCTCAAGGAGTAAGTAATGCCAGTGGTAGTATTGTTATCCATTCTCCTATGGGACAGTCTCATGCGCCTCAAAACCAGTTTCTTATACCCACAAGTTTGTCAGTAAATCCTAATTCAGTTCACCATATCCAGACCATAAATGGACAACTGCTCCAAAATCAGCCTTCACAGCTTGTTTCTAGCCAAGTGTCAACTGAGCATGTAATGCTAAACAGGAACTCTACAAACATGCTTAGAGCTAACCAGTCATATTCAGGACAGATGCTGAATAGTCAGAATGCTGCTGTACAGTTAGTTTCTGGTCAAACCTTTGCAGCTCCTGGAAGCCAAGTTATAGTAAACCACGGAACTTCTCAAATTGTTAGTGGCCAGGTTCCACTACAACAGGCATCTCCTGCTGTGTTGCATTTATCTCCTAGTCAAGGAAATATTTCCCAAAGTAGAACAGGCTTTACTACCATGTCTCCTGGACAGTCAACGGGATCAAGTATGACATCAAGCAACCGGTTTACTGTTGTGAGTTCTTCTGCCACGGCACACCACAGCATTGGCCCATCTGTCCAGTCTGTTGCTTCAGGAGGAAGTTTTGCTGGAGATCAACCATCACAACAAAATAGAACGCAGTTAGCAGTTGGTGCATCACATCGTCTTCCAGTTTCCTCTTCCAAGTCTGCCAGCACATTTAGTCATGCATCAGTAACACAACCTCAGTTTTCTTTTGGCCAGGTATGGAGTGATGCAACCTTACTTTTATTACTGTATGTACTGTTTAATTTATTCATAAATGATTTGGAATTGGTGGTGAACAGTTTAGTGACTAAGTTTGCGAGGGATACTTAAATTATTCAGAATGGTGAAAACCAAACTGGCTATAAAGGGCTAAATGACGTTCTATTCAAATTGGGTAAGTGGGCAATGTGTTCAGTGTTGATAAATGTAAGGTGATGGACACTGGAACAAAAAATCCTAACTTTAAATTGTCTGAGACCAAGACTGAAAGATATCTTGGGGTTATAGGAGGTAGCTCAATCAAAATGTCACCTCAGTATGCAGTGAAAAAGGCAACTTCCATGTTGGGGATTATTAAAAATGGGTTGAGAATAAAATGGCAGATATTATAATGTCCTTGTATAGAGCCATGATGTGGCCCCATTTGGAGTATTTTGTACAGTTATGGTCACTGTATCTCAAAGATGATATATGCAGAACTGGAACAAGTACAGGAGAAGGCAACGAAGATGATCAAGGGATTACAGCTCTTTTTTTTAAGAAAAAGCTGGAGAGTCTGGGACTTTTTAGTTTAGAAAATAGAAGGCTAAGGGGAAAGTGATAAAAGTTTGTAAAGTTACAGGTGGCAGACCTACAAGGATTTGCAGGGAGCATCTAATTTTCTTCCTCTCCAATTTCCTTTCCTGAAAGCCCCTATAGCCTCTCTCCTTTTCCTACTTCCTTCTGACCTTCTGTCGCACCAGCCGACCTACCTTTAGCTTTCCTGCCTTCCTCCACCTGGTAGCCTCTCCCCAGGAAAACTGTCCAAGTTGTGTGGGGCTGGCTGAGCCAAGCCAAGTTGCATGATGGAGAACCTGAAAGGATCTTGGGGGGGCGGGAATCACTCTCCCCTATTTCCCCTTCCCACACTGTTTCTTATTGCCATCCTCCTGGCAGCGCTCATACCTGCACCATTTCCTCTCCTTCGTACCCACAAACCAACCTACCTTTATCTGCCCTCATTTTCAGCTATTTTTATTATTTATTTACTTCATTTTTATCCCAACTCTTTCCACAATAGCATCTTAAATCATTCTCCAAAGCATCTTAAATCATTCTCATTTCTTCCTCTTCCCAAACCAGCCCTGGAAAGGGTCCTCCTGTCTCCTCCTGGCTTTTATTGATAGAAACCAAGGCTTGACTATACAATTGTGGTAGTCTAGCGATGATGTTGGAGGGCATTAGTTTCTTAAAGCTACTTGTGCTTCTTTCATCATTTTGGGTGGTTTTAACCTCCACCAGTGTATTTTTCCCAGATTTTTCTGCAAACTTGTCCCCCCCCCCCCCCCCTTCTTGGTTTGTGGAAACATCTCTCTTGCTTGTTCTCAACTTCAGTCTCCAAATTTAAGTATTTTCAGATTTGGCCATGTTGAAAATTATATATATTAATGATGCATAAGGTGGAGAAAGTGACTAGAGTCAGCTTTTTCTCTCCCATAATACTAGAACATGGGGGCATCCAATTAAGTTGATGGACAATAGGTGCAAGGCAGACAAAAGGAAACTTCTTTACTTAACAAGTAATGAAATTGTGGAATTCATGGCCAGCGATGGCCATGAGAATAGATGACATTAAAATAGGTGGCTTTAAAAGGGGATTAGACAGATTCATGGAGGATATGTCTATCAGTGATTTATAATCTTGATTAATAAAGGGTCGTTGCAGAGCCCGTCCAGGTGTCCCCTCCACCTGTTAATACTTAAAACCTCCCACCCTGGCCTCCAGTCTCAGCTGCAGAAGTCAAGAGGCTTATAGCCCAGCTAAGGTTGGAGAAGGCCCCAGGGAGTGATCTGATCCCTCCAGAGTTGATCAAAATGGACATTGCATGGTGGGCACTAGTCCTTGCCACTCTTTTCACATACATTGACCAAACTGCACAGATCCCCAGAGACTGGGGTCTGGCCATCATCATCCCAATATATGAAAAAGACCCTTTTAAATACCACCCAATCAGTCTGCTTAGTGTGGTGGGCGAGCTTTACGCCAAACACCTATGCTGGAACTTTGGGGATTGGCTCAATAGGGAGAACATCTTAGCTGAGGAACATGCAGGTTTTAGAAGTGGTTGCTCCACAATGGACCAGTACTTGATTCTGTGCCATCTGGTGGAGAAATGCACCACCAGGCCGCATGGGGCCCTTCACGCAGCCTTTGTTGACTATAAGATGGCGTTTGATAGCGACTCGTGACAGAGTATGGCTAAAACTAGAAGCTTCCACAGTAGACCACAGACTGCTTGCCCTTATGCGCACACTACATGAGAACAACTATTTGTCAGTGAGGTGTAATCGGCAAGGTCATCTGTCCCACATTGTTCTGGTCAGGAGAGGTGTGTCACGTTCAAGGGCAAACCTGGTATTGACCAACCAGGAGCCTTTGGTATGCAACAAGGTAGCTAAATCAACAAACAAATGTTGTGTTCAGGCAGTGCCTCATGCTTTCACTGTACTCAGGAATTCCAAGAGGCACCAATGCAAACAACATTTGGAGCAAGAGACAAAAGCAAGGTCACTAACTGGTCCTCAGTCAGGGGGCCAAGAGTTCCATCCACAAATCTGAGGAAGCAAGGAAGGCAGGAATTCAAAATCAAGGCTGGGGATACAACACAACAGGCAAGGTCGGGGTTCCTATTCTGGGAAAACAACACAGGCTAGCAAACAGAATTTCAAAGCAGCAAGGTAGAAATCAAGTCACGGAGAACTCAGCTTTCAGCAGGGGTGGTAGCAAAGTTGCTTCCATGTAGACTGCTAGTCCTTTTATTAGCCTAATGGCCCACAAATGTTACTTCTCTTCACTAGCTTGGAAGGCTCCTCTAACAACTCTATGTCATCAATTAAAGCTGATTGCCTTTGTGCAATCAACCTGGCACTCCTATGTCTCTCCACAGCTGTCAAGAGTTCTTTATGTCTTCTGCTCGGGAGATCCAGGCGAGGAGTGGCAGTTTGCCCTTTGTCCCATTTCCTTCATCTGCTGCCAGAATGAGCAGCCCTCGTCACCTGATTTGTCTTTTGCTGGCTCTGTCTCTAAATCCAGCTGTTCAGGCAGGCATTCCACAGGTGCAGGGCCTGACTCCTCCATTCCCTCATCTTCAGAGGAAGAGATAGCTGACTGCCTCACAACAAGGTGTGAAGCAAGGTTGCATCCTTGCTTCCTTATTATTTAGCTTCTCTATAAACACCATGGTGCAGACCTTATCCAGTCCCAACTTCCATCCACCCAGTATGGCAAATAGACCAATCTCCACACTATTATATGCAGACGACACAGTTATTCTATCTTACGCCAAGGTAGGGCTCACAAGAGCCCTCTGGGCACTTATGGCTTATTGCAAAGAGGAGCATTTAACAATCAGTCTTTCAAAGACCAAAATTCTTGCTTTCTCTAAAAGGTTTCTCAAACACAGGTGGCAGATTGACAGCCATGAGATCAAACAAGTTAAAGTTAGGTGTAGTGTCCCAGCTGTCTGGCTCATGGACTTCTCAGCTTTCCCGTGTAACTGAATCTGCCCAAAGAGCAGCTACAGCAACTTTAAAGATTCTTCTTTACAGAAGGGGGCTCTCATATACCATATGCATTGAATGTCTTTCAGGGCAAGGTGGTTTCCCAGCTTACGTATGGTTCACAGACGAATGTACAATGAGTACCATAAGCTAGAAGCAATCCAATCCAAATTCCTCAGCTCCTTGTTTGGAGTACCTCTTGTGTAATCAGTGCCCAGCTTAGGCTGGAAGCAGGGTTGGTTCCACTAGAAGTAAATGCCTGGTTCCAAGCTACTGTGAGACTTCTGATTAGATCCAATAAGCCAGGCCTTGTATTTCAAATCGAAGTATTCTTAATGGTCTTTCAGGAAACACTTGAGTTGTTAGTGATACCAGATACAGAAGAGGAGGAATTGATATAGTAAATTCAAACTAGGGTAAAAACGCGGGTACCAATGGAAAAAGAATAAACAAGCACCAAAATGTACTACCGTTACTTTCTCAGGAAAAAAGGTGCGTAGGCAGAGCTACTTTCCCATCCCCTGCCCTGTGATTTCCCTACATGCAATCCCACACAAAAGATACCTGGAAAAGCGGAGGCCCAGTTGCCCAAGGTTACAAGTGCAGCAACAGAGATAACAGGAGTCTAGCAAAAGATTTGAGCTCATTCCAGTGAAGGAGAGGTGAGGAGGGGGGGGGGGGGGGAAGGAACCATCAGAGCGGAAGCTGATGCCGATCTCCCGCCGGGACCTGCAACCGGGATAGACATAGAAAAGCAAACCATGACAGGGAACCTGACAGCTACATGCTTCTGGCTCAAGTTAAACCTCTCCCTCCCCTTTCAGACAATTTTCATTGAAGGTGGGTGAGAGCAATATAGAACAAATTGCAACTACTTGGTTTCTCCTGTACAGCCTTGCTGCATCTTGGGTACCCAGGAGCCAGAGCACTAATCAATCCCATAGACTGGGGGAAATCACCCTTCAGTTCAATAGATCACAGGCCTGCTGAGCTCCAGCAGTGGGGAACTGTAACAAAAATTCCATTCCATCAAGTTACCTTTATATATTAGAATTTCTCAGACACTGCAGATCCTTCACTCTGGCCTAGTTTAATGCCCTCCCATCTGCCCTTCTTGACGGGAGATATGCATGTACCCCATATGTACAACGTCTCTGCCCATGTCAGTCTGGAATGATAGAAACAATTGAACATGTCCTCTTACATTGCTGATTTTACCAGGACATTTGAAATACGTACATTACCCCAGTTCTGTCCAAATATCCAGGTAGATCAAATTACTTTTATACTTCTCTTCTTCTTGCCGACTGTTTCAGTGAAACTACCCTTAAAGTAGCAAGGTTTTAGCGCTCTGGCATGTTTAATAAGACAGAAGAACATAGTCTAGTATTTTAATAATTTTATTATTTCTATTATATATTTTCTGTACAGAACATCTATTTTATGCATCCAATGTATATTATGTATTGTTGATATTCTTGCTTGCTGATCTTGGATCATCATCATCATAATAAACTAAATTACAGAAATAGATTAATAAGGAGAACCTCAGTATTCAGAGGCAGCAAACCTCTGAAATCCCAGTGCTAGAAAGCAACATCAAGGGAAGCCTTGCCCTCTGCATCCTGGTTGTTGGCCCTCCAGGGCAGCTGGTTGGCAACTAGACAGACCACTGTTCTTACACTGGTGGGATGGATCAGGAGTTATAATACAGTCCATTCAAATATCTTCTGAATTATTTGTGTTCGTTGTGCTTCAGTTGTTTTATGGCTACTCAGTTATGCAAAAACTTTTCTTTAACGTCGTTGAACTGTTGTTCTCATTAACAAAACAATCTTATTTGCTTAGAAGTTTCCAAACCCTTTCACCCCTGGTTTAGATATCGAAGTAACAAAATCACATTGTCGCTGATGATTGAATGCAACCCATTGTGACTAGGAGGGCTTTGATCTTATCTACATCTTTCTTGATTTTGTATGTAGTATGTAACTGTATTTATATACTTAAATATTTTAACTATTTTTTCTCCCATTCAGGGGACTCAAAGCAGTTTACAAAATAAAGTACAGAAATCAAAATACAATTTAAATAAAAGTATAAACCCAGCAGATGAGCAATACATTCTTGAAGCAGATGATAAGTCAAAGGTCATCCCAGGTCAAAAGCTTACACTTCTGGCTATGCCCAGGCTTTAGCAGTGCCATCCTAAGCAAAATTATACCCTCCTAGGCCCACTAACCGCAGTTGACTTAGAAAGGTGTAACTGTTTAGAATGGTACTGTAATATTACGTGCAGGAAAGGGGTGTGTGTGTCAGATGCTTAGTCTAGACCTTACTCATCTTGCTTTGATGCTCCCCCACCCCTGCGCTCCAGCTTGTACCTCTGTAGATGCGCAGGCTTTAAATTATGTGTGGTGAGGAATTATTCCATTACATCCATATTTATGCTATTTGTCCTTTGTAAGTCTGAAAATATAAAGCAATTTAGGATTGTGATGTTGGAATAAATTGGTAGAATGCTACATTTTATGGTATAATTTTAAAAATTATATTTGATTCTTCTGCCACGTGTTTGTTTGCCAGAGCAGAAAGCTTAGAAAGGGAAGAAATGTTATTATGTGTGAATGTTTTCAAATGAGAGCATAGCTGTCCATCCCACTGGGAGTCTGAGTTTCATTATATCACATATGATCTGATATTGTGAATGAAAAGATCTATGTCAGCTTACCAGATAAACAGGTTCAGATTCCCTACCTGTGAGGGTGTCATTACAACTGTAATGAAAGCGAATAAAATACAGCTAGACTTTGATTCTACACAGCAGAAGTGTCATCTTCCCCACCTCCCTCCTGTTATTGAAGCTTTCTGTACCTCCTCAAAATTGTGGTCTTGTGGGTCTGGACCCAGAGAAAGACTGCGGGGAGCAAATTGAGAGTCTGCAGCAGGAGGGGGGAAAGGTCAAAAATCTTCCTCCCCTCTTTGCAGATGGAAAAGCTGTTCTGTTGGAGGGGGAGCTGCTGCTGCTCTTATGGAAACGAGTCCGTAGTATCCAAGTCACAATGTTTATTGGTTTCCTTTGTTATATGGGTATATTGAGTTTTGATTACCTTTTGTATCTGTGTGATAAATTTACAGGCTCAAAAAAAGGTTACGAACTTGGCGTCTTCAGTTTCATCAACAAAGGCACAGGATAGTCTGAGACAACCGCAGCTAACAAGTCTTCTAGGTAATATATTGCCTGGTCAGATAGTCTTTTTTACAAAATCCCTTTTCAGGAATGTAACATGTTTCTTCTTAAATTTCTACAAAGACTTTGTTCTCATGAATTCTTAAATAGTAATGGAAAAGTTTGAACTCAGAGGCTCATTTTTATTGATAATTACACACACCCACACCCCCACACCCACAGAGTCAAGGTATATATACCTGTCTCTATATAGTGCAAACTGAAATTCCCACATGATATGCATGATCCATGGACATTTGGATTAGTTTTACAGAGTATTGCAGGGGTCCCCAACATGCTGCCTATGGGTTCCAGGACACCTGCCAACATATTTTCTGGTGTCCCTGCAAGTGCTTTTAGAAGGTGGGTGGGGGCTAGGTGGGGCAAAAATTTTGCCCAGCACGACTTCTAATTGGCTATGCCGATTAAAAGGCCCCCTTTTAAACAGACTGAAATGTTGAAGACTTACTATGAGAAGTATGCATAATTTTGCTCCCTGACATTTTGTGGTTGGCCCCGCTTCCTGCAACTGCCATTTATGCCCACCACCCTGTGTCAGAATTCTAGAGTTGCCTGCAGGTTAGAAGATATATATTTTATTGAGATATATAAAAATACAGTATCAGAAGTATATTTATGTCTGAGATGTACTCTTAAACGATTTCTTGAAGTTCATTCAATACTATTTTTTCTTAAATAGTTCTATATATTATCTTCCAAGATTATTATAAAGTATATATAGCGGGGAGAGCGACCTAGAAGTCGAAAGTATAAATAAATAAATAAATAAAATATCAATATATAGATTCCTGGGATTTTAAATGGTTACCTTGGAGTCATAATTGGACAAGAATCTTGGACACTTTTACCACATGTTCAGACACATAAATGCCCTTTAAGCATTCCAGAAAGGATGTAATAGACGTGTGCTAGAAATGGAAGCTAACTTTTCAATTAAAAATCCATATGGAATAGATACAGTAGAAGCTGGATCTTGTGGACTCACTCTTGCACAATGGAACTTGCTAGTTTAAGAAACTGTATTTTGGACCACAACTTAAGATGGACAGTGAACAGAAAAAGAGTCACAAATATGCTTAAAATCTTTAACCAAGTACAAAATAATGGAAATTTTCACTAGACCTCTTGTATAATTAAAGCATGGTTTGTTTAAATGGACTGTCACACTATGTATTATGATTTTACAATCTGTTGCCCTAATCCAGACATCTGTGTGTATATCCAACATAGAACTATATGTTGGATCCTAGGATTCCATTCTGCAAGTGATGGAGCTTTTCTGGACACAGGGAGACTTCTGCTGTTGCAAGGAGTCTTGCTCTGGCGGAAGAAGTATGTTCCACTAGGCGAGGGCTCCTTGTTCTGGCAGTAGGCATCCTGTGTCCATGGAAGGTTCCAGCATTAGTAGAAGGAAATCTTAGGATCCAGTTCTGTGCATGCAACTAGGTACTCCATGTGCAGTTCCCTTCCTCAGTCTAGCAGCCAGTAGCAAATCCTGGCTGTTGGATTGGGAGGTGTTCCATTCAATTTGTCCCACTCTGTCTTTATGAAAATATGATGTTTTAACTTTTTTAGAAAGGGCTGTGTACATTCTGCTCCCAGTGAGTGATCCGCTGGGTCAGGGTCTGCATGTATTGTGTTCCCTTTGTTGTTTTGCTGTTAGCAAAATGGATCTAGCTGTGGAAAGGTTAAATTAGCAGTGGACTATAAAACAGACATGCCTTCCAAGTAGACTATTTTAAGTGTACTGTTGTTTCTAAGTAGCAAATCAACCAATACAAATTTGTAGTAACTCAGCACAAATGATATTGTATTTAACAAAGATTCTTTTTCTTAAGTAATGAACAAGTTCAAATAATTTATGAGTATCAAGTGAGGTCTAACTCACGAAAGCTTATGCTGAAATAAACTTGGTTCATCTTATGGGTGCCATTATATTTCTGTTTTACTTCGCTACTACAGACTAATACAGCTATTCTTTTAAACAGGGCTATTTTGGGGCAGGAACGCACAGGAACAGAGTTCCGGCTGGCTCCTGAGTTGGCCATGCCTACAGCCAAAACCTCTGGCATGCGTGGCTACAGAGCATGCTGCCCTCCCCACATTACACCCCAGAGGGAAAGGCAGCATGTTAAAATGCCCTCTTTCCCTCTGGGGAGCCCTTGGGGATATCCTTGTCAATTTCACTCCCGGCAAGTCAGCTGAGAGTGAAATTGACAAGGAAAAGCCTTTCTCTGACTTCCCTTCTCTAGCTGACATGTCCCAGCTGGAAAAGGGCAGGCTGGGAACCCAGGCACGTTAAAAATGCCTTTCTTTCCCTCCCCGAACTGGGGAAGGGAGAGAAAGGCATTTAATCATGCCCCCCCCCCCCCTTCCCTGAGGCTCTCCACAATAGCGGAGAGGCTCAGGGAAGAAAAAGGCATGTGTGCATGCTTGCCTGCCTTTCCCCAGCCTGTCCGCTGCACTACAGTCCCAGGCACTACAGCAGCGCCTTTCCCTGGCCATCTGGTTGGGATGGGTAGAAGGCTAGAAAGGCAATGCTGAAGTGCCAGGGATCTTTCAGATCCCAGGCACTTCAGCAGCACCTTTCCCTGGCCATCTGGTTCGGCAGAGGGTGTGTGTGTGTGGACTAGAAAGGTGATGCTGAAGTGGGGTGGAGAAACTCGGGGGGGGTGTGACAAGTTTCCATACCTGCTGTGTGCTTTCCTTGTCCCTGCCTAATATGCTAATGAGCTGTGCTGTCAGGGGTGTGGCCTAATATGCTAATGAGTTCCTGCTGGGCTTTTTCTACAAAAAAAAGCCCTGCTTTTAAAGATATGTGCATCATGGATAATTTGCAATGAGATTAGTTCTGAAGCCCTTTTAGGGGTAATTTTATTATCAGAGAAGAAATATTGTTATATGGAGTTTATTTAGTAGATGTCTCAGAGAAAATTGGGATCAATACTGATGGAATGCTGGGTCTCAAAATGCAATCATTGCGTTGTCTTTAAAGAAATTGTATTTGCTCTTATTTGAGTTCCAGAAAACCCAGTTTGCAGGAACTATTTGTGCAGAGTTGTGCAGTGCTGATTGCCTGGTGATTGTGGTGCCACAAAGACTGCTCTCATCCATCCATACAGGGCTTTTGCAATTGATTGTGCTTTTTAAAGAAACAAATTATGTGACAAATGTTTATATGAATAATTATATTTGTAGGACAAGATACTGGAGGCAAAATTATACAGCAGCCTATAGGAACAGCATTGTCACACCAGGAAAAAGTAATAGGATCATCTCCTGTCCAACAGAATATGCTGGTAGGAAACAAATTTTCCTCTCATTTCTTCTTAAATTTTAGGGAAGATTAAGCAACTAATAATACCTCACATTATTTTTATGTAGAGCATATGAGTTGGAGCTAATGAACAGTGCATGAAACGTGTTCATAGACCGGATCTCTAGCTCTTCCTGTCTCTTACAGCTCCCTATCCGTCCCTGCAGCTGGTGCTGACAGGCATGCAGTATGGTTAACAAATCACAAGAATCATAGATCTTTCCTATGTTCCCCTCCCCCTAGTAGTCCTTTTCAAACCTGGGAAAGTTTATTCCCATTGTTGAAGGATCTGTGTGGACTAATATTTATGTAGTTTGGGAGTAGGATTGCAAGGCCCCCCCCCCATGGGAATGGGGGAACCTCTGCTTTCACAGGCTCTTGTCTGCCACTGGTCAGTTAGCTGGTGGGGGGAAATGCCACCCTTAACTGACCTTTCCACACCTACTTCTGGTTTCAGGCCCACTTCCGGGTTGTGTTTTTTTTGAAGCCCAATTTACCATAGAGTTTTGCCCAAAAACCAGAATGTCACCCCCAACTGGAAGTAGGCCCCAAACTGAAAGTAGGCCCAAAAATGCCCAACATCACTTCTTGTCTCCCGGAAGGACGTTGGAAGACCCTTGCTGGCTAGTTAAGTTGACCTGGCAACCCTATCTGGGAGGGGAAAGGGAATTAAGTTGCTCTCTGTTTTTCTGTAGTCCCCTTTATCACCACTGTAGCATCATGATCTGTTAGTCCATGTGGGTCCCCTGCCCTGGGAATAAACTTTCCTGGAGTTGGAAAGGACTGCTGGGGGAAATGGAACACTGGAAAGCTGCAGCTGTTGTTGTCATCTGCTGATAGATGGTAGGATTTAATGCAAGATCTTACTCTGGTTAAGAATTCCTATTTGTGGCCCTCATAAGAACATAAGAGAAGCCAATGCTGGATCAGGCCAGTGGCCCATCCAGTCCAACACTCTGTCACACCGTGGCCAAAAGCACTAGGTGCCCTCAGAAGGTCCAGCAGTGGGGGCAGGACACTAGAAGCCCTCCCACTGTTGCCCCCCCTCAGCACCAAGAATACAAAGCATCGCTTGCCCCAGACTGAGAGTTCCTATCTGTACTTTGTGGCTAATAGCCACTGATGGACCTCTGCTTCCCTCTTGAAGCTGTCCATGCTTGTAGCCGCCACCACCTCCTGTGGCAGTGAATTCTTTGGGTGAAGAAGTACTTCCTTTTATCTGTTCTAACCCGACTTCTCAGCAATTTCATGGAGTGCCCACGAGTTCCTGTATTGTGAGAAAGGGAGAAAAGTACTTCTTTCTCTACCTGCTGTATCTCATGCATAATCTTATAAACCTTGATCATGTCACCCCTCAGCTGTCGTTTCTCCAAGCTAAAGAGCCCCAAGCGCTTCAACCTTTCTTCATAGGGAAAGTGTTCCAACATTTTTTATCATTTTATCACTTTTATCATTCTTTTCTGCACTTTTTCCAATGCTGTAATATCTTTTTTGAGGTGTGGTGACCAGAAGTGTACACAGTACTCCAAATGAAGTTGCACCATTGATTTATACAGGGGCATTATGATACTGGCTGATTTGTTTTCAGTTACATTCCTAATAATCCCCATCATAGAGTTGGCCTTTTTTATTGCAGTCGCACACTGTCTCAACATTTTCAGTGAGTTATCTACTACGACTCCAAGATCTCTCTCTTGGTCAGTTTCTGCCAGTTTGGACCCCATCAACGTGTATTTATAGTTAGGATTTTTGGCTCCAATGTGCATCACTTTGCACTTGGCCACATTGAACCCCATTTTCCACTTTGATGCCCACTTGCCCATCCTCAACAGATCCCTTTGGAGTGCTTCACAATCCTCCCTGGTTCTCCCTGGTTCTCCTCATACTAAACCAGACTTGGTGGCTAGTCACCATTTAGATGTCACAGTAAACTGGAGTTGTGAACCAGAGTTTAGCATGCCACATTTGATAAAATGGTTTATGTAGGCCTTCCCATTTTACCTTTGGTCCATTTTAACAAGGGGAAATTAAACTTTCCTCTTTAAATACCAATACTCACTTGATTCTTTAGAATTATCACTATTCTCATAGTAATTTGAGTAGAAGGCCCGGGAAAACCTTCTCTTCTTTATTTGAAGAAAGATTTTTAAGGAACCAAAAACAGATTGCTTAGTCCTAATAGAAACTAAATTGGCATTTCCATGCAAGCTTCTTGTGGTGGCATTTGGTGAAGTTGTTATTAGTTGTGGATATGGAAGAATAAGCATCACTGAAATCTGGACATTTGGCATGTTAAATTCCCTGCCTAGGTAAAACAGGGAAGTCTGTAGATGGCATTTTGTCACCCCTTGACCCTCAGAAGCAGCTTTTAGGGGGCTGTAGGGTAAGAGGAAGAACATCCATTTCATGAACTTCTTCTGTTTGTCATTGGATCCAGCCTAATGAGTTTGTTCACTGGAGTGATTTTTACTGAAACAGTAATATCATGATCTATGACATTGTGTTAGTGTATCTGTTAACATTTTCCACCTTGAGCTCCAGATTTATGTGCTGTTTTAAGATCAGCCTGTAATCTGCGTGGCTTGATACTAGCCTTGTTTACTTGGAGATGTCCCACTGAGTTTAATGAAGCCTTTTCTCCAGTAATTGAAAAGGATTGCAGCTGCATCTGTTGACTCTGTATGCTCATACAATTGATATATTTTTCTGGAACTTCAGAAGATTTAAAAAAGCAAAACACTTTGCAACAATGTGTTTATGTTGGTGGTACAGAAAACACTTCTGAGAAGTATTTGCATGTACTGTATTTTATTCCTGTTGAGCAATATGTATGAGCCTATAATTTGTTTTTATTAGAATAAGGATTCCAGTTTAACAGAGATGTGTTTTGAACCCAGGTGGATGGTCATTCAATAGGACAAAAGAGGCCTGCTGCTAAACAGCTAACGAAAGGAGCATTGTAAGTTGTTTCCTTTTATTTATGCTTTCACTTTAGACATTTTTTTCTCCTTGTAAGTTTTGTAAAATTGTCCCAAATGTATAGTGCTATTGTAACTGTTAACATCTGACAACCATAATCTTCCCATTAGTATTCTACAGCAGTTGCAAAAGGACCAGGCACATGCTGTGACTCCTGATAAAAGTCAGTTCAGATCTTTAAATGATGCAGTCCAGAGACTCCTTGCATATCATGTGTGCCAGGGATCACTGCCAACAGAAGAGGATTTAAGGAAAGGTAATTTTTGCTTTCCAAGTTGTTAAAAAAGAGCAGAAAGTGAGCTTTTATACAAATTGAACAAGTATTATATAAGGGAAAATGGCAGAAAGAGTGATTCTTTCTTTTGTTTTTAATGTCTTATCATTCTGAAACAAATACATTTTTGAATCAGTATAAACATGAGAAAAATATCTTACATTAAAAAAGCAAAATTGGATTTATAGCGAAGAGAAAGAAAAGAGATGTTTTACTTGTTGAGGCCTACTATCTAACTAAGTTCTTTTTGCCTTTTCAGTGGACAATGAATTTGAAACTGTAGCCACACAGCTTCTGAAAAGAACACAAGCTATGTTAAATAAATACAGATGTCTGCTCTTGGAAGACGCAATGGTAAGACTGAGAAAAGAGATGTATGTGTAAGTGCACACACCCATACCTTGTAATGATAAGCAGAATATCCCTTGCTGGTCAATTTTCATGTCATTTATTCTAATACAACGTGTCTGTGATATGTGTAGTTCTCATTTAATACCATATCCCATTAATCTAATTAGTGTTTTGTTTCTGGATTTTTTTGCTGTAAAATTAGTAGTTCACAAAACAATTAGGGCTATATTACAATGTTCTTTGAATTTGCAGTGGCCATTTGGATGAAGGTTTCACAGTTCTTTCTAATGCAGCAAATATCATGTTTGTCTTCTGCCTTTCAAAAGTTATGTGTGTACCTGTCAGCCTTTTACAACTTTCATTTTATATAGGAGCCTCTTTTTAACATTCTTCCTCCTTGTTTTGCATTGATCTGTTTTGCAGCACACCTATCCACATAATTTTCAGATTTGGCAACCAAAGATTTCAACGATATTATTTTTAATGTTATAATAATATGGGCACAAACGTGTCAGTGTGTGCAAATCTGATATTTCCAGGAATACACTAGCTAAAACTACAAAGAACAGCTTATATACACTCTCAGTCTAACCTACCTTACAGGGCTGTTGCGAAGTTAAAATGGATGAGAGGGGAACAATGTAAGCTGTTTTGGGTCTCCACTGGGGAGAAAGATAGGATATAAATGAAGTAAATAACAATGGATAATATATAAAAGAATGGTAAGCATGTATATACGGTAAATTGGGCGTACCACACAAAACTCACAAACATGCTCTATAAGGATGAGAAACAATGCACTGAAAAGGTTAGAAATGTTAATGGTGCAGCTTTACTACAGACTTTGATGATTTCTATGCATATGGGGTTAAGACTACAATCCTCTCTGTTCTTGGGAATGAGCCCTATGGAACTCCGAAGGGACTTGTGGGCAAAAATTTAGAGGATTATGCTGCAGATCACTTAGTGATGGAATATGATGTTATTATAAAAATAATTTTGTAAATACTTGGTTATCTTTATATAGTCTAGAGTTCACCGGTTGAACTTGTAATATTATGTGTTATTGGTAGGAAACGTGTGCTAAATTCCATGAAGATACTTATTATTTATGATATTAGAAGTGATTTAATTTTTTTCTTTTTCAGAGGATAAATCCTTCTGCAGAAATGGTCATGATTGACAGGATGTTTAACCAGGAAGAACGACAATGTTTATCCCGGGATAAACGTCTTGCAATAGTAGATCCTGGTAAGAAACTAATTATTTTCAATACTTTAAATCTTACATATAGATGCTTTATAGATGCTTTTAAAATACATAACAGTATTCTTTCAAGTCACTTCATTAAGTCACAATAGCAGAAGGAGTAATACTTGTGAAGCAATATAACATTTCTGAAAATTTTGCTACCATAGGAAAAACAGTTTTGGTGTTTTTGTTGGGGGGGACCCCTAGACTCCTGAGTAAAACTGAAATATATGCAACATTGACTTGCTTGTCAAACTGTAGTTGTATCTGCCATTGTAAGAATATGAGGACTGCACTCCTAAGCTCACTTTTGAGGTAATAAGTCCCATTGAACAGTGGGACACACTTCTGAATATATATGTTAGGGATGGGCATGAACTGGGAAAATGCTGTTTGTGCCAGTTTGTGGCCGAACCATGAACCAAACCAGGAGGTTCGTTAGTGAACTGAACCAGTTTGTGGTTCGTGGCCCTGCAAACCTCATGAAAGGGACCACAGTCCTTTTAAATGGGGTTTGCAGAAATCCTGACATCTCTGTAGTTCCTTTAAAAGGGTTTAAAGGGGTTTTGGGCTGTCTTTAAAGGGACTTCACAAGACAGCCTGAAACAGCGGAGTGGCTACTCTTATCCATGAAGCACCACAAACTACTTTAAAAGTTTGTGGAAGTTCATGACAGTAGACCCTTCACAAATTTTTGTTTGCGGACCACGAACAGGCAAAATTCATGATGATTTGGTTTGTGCCCATCTTTAGTGAATGCAGCAAGTTCACAGAAGACATTTTTGCTGCTGTTTCCTTCTAACTGGTTCCTCATATATCCCTATAAGCCGCTCTTGAGGATTAGGGGACTTCTCGGAGTAGCATGGGATGTGGTCAGAAGTATTCTTCCCTTCTCTTGTAGAAACTCTTCTGCAAAAGAAGCAAGAGCTTGCATAATTGTTTTATTTGAAAAAAATGTATTTTGCTTCTGTGCTGATTCATTGTGGCTAACACAAAATTAATAAAAATACAGGAAAGGAACAGTGATACTTTTTACCAGCTTACAGGTGCCATTGCTTACCACAGTTGAAACTCTCAGTGTAGCATTATCCTTCAATTCAGTACTGAAGTATTTGTTTTCAATTTCAGATGGTTTTCTGGCAGACTTCTGTTGTCCCTCCACACAGTTTGATGTGGTCACTGATGAAGCACACCCTAGTGAAAGTGATCCTCAATCTAGCAAACCTTTGACTTCTCTGAACCAGACTGCTAATACCCCAACCAGAGATATGTCAAGTTTGAGCACAGCAGAGTCCTTAAATCGCAACAAACTTCATGTAGTGCCTAACAATATTGTGAGTCCACAACATGGAAACATTTCTGTTAAAAAATCAGAAAGCCTCACAAAAGCTTTAAAATTTCAGAAAACAAGCTGCTCTCTTGAAAGCCAGCACATGTCTGCTTCTGAACAAAAATTAGCTGGCAGAGACCTTGACAAGTCTCATGAAAACTCTTTAAGTTCTGAAGATCATTTGAGGTCAAAAACTTTATCAGGTACAGATCATGGTACGCATAATAAAACATGTCGGAATCCAGGTGATGCTCACCCAGAAGCAACATGTAACCATTCCCTCCAAGACAAAGCTCCTCGGAGTTCTCCAAAGAATGAGGATTTGCATCCAGACGACTTGAAAGGCTTGGGGGAACCCCCAAAGGATTTGCTGCTCAATAAGAGTTTAGAGACTACATTCAAAAACATACTGGAACTGAAAAAGACTGGGAGACAGCCACAGAGTGAGGCAACTGGCAGTGGCTCACTAGAATTAGAATTTCCAAACTTTTCACTTATTGCTTCACAAGAAAACTGCCTGGAGAAATTTATTTCAGACCACAGTGAAGGAGTTGTAGAAACTGACTCTCTTTTAGAAGCTGCTGTAAATAGTATCTTAGAGTGTTAATAGTTGCAGTACCATGGACATATTTCTCTTAGAAGCCAATGTGAATGACACCACAAGTACAGCCTGACATATGTCAAAGATTACCCTTTCTAAAGTAGATTCTGTTCTGTGTTTGAGAGCAATACTCATTGTGGTTACAGTGAGGTATCTAGTAATATAAATCCTTGAGAGAAAGCTGTCTCATAGGGCCTACACATTGTGATACTGCTTGTGCTAATTGTTTTGAAGACTGTTTAGTAAGACCGCAGTTCACTAGGCCCTAAGTAACAAGGTAATAAACTGACAATCACAGTCTAGCAACAGGTTTATTAAATAAAATGTTTTGAATGTTATATTTAATGGGAAGGACCAGCCCACCCCACCCCCCCATAAATAAATTAATTTTAAGGCTCACGGTTTGTAGTTTAAAAATCTCACATAAGCTCTGTTTAGAAGTGTCTAGAATTTGGTTTTGGGATAGAGAGATTTTTTTCAAGGCTTTATACTTTTAAGTGGTTTTCTATTGTTCAACAAGCAGAAAGAAACACATTACAGAGGATGAGTTTAGTCCATAGAATGACAGTTTTTCTCCTTGAAGCATGGGATGAAACAATACACACTAGGCTGAAAACCAGAGGGTAGAAAACTGTAAAACAGGAGGCTAAGATACATCAACAAAATGCTACATAAACATTGAAATGTTAATTCTTGAAGAAAAGGTTTTGCATTTTATAATTGGATATAGTCCACCTGAGTCTTTCTGAAATGGTATAAATGTTTTTCTAGACCAAGTGTCACAAGCACTTTTATTTGGAAATTGTGTTATTATAGTAGTAGTTTGTACTTTAAGAAAATATTAGCCTTAACCTGAACAATTTAAAGGCAAGTGTTGGGGTTTTTTGCTTGTTTCTGCTTTTTGCTGCTCAAGAATGTTACTCATCTGTAGCAGCAGTCATAATTACCAAAATATGTACAAACCAAAGTTAATCTGCTATCCCATTTTTTAAAAAAAATATATATATCTGAAGACATAGAATTCATACTCTAGAGCCAAAGGAACCCCATGCATGGTGTACATTTGGCTGGCAGTCATGTTGACAATATAATGTTATTATTTTAATTTATTATTTTTAATCAGTGGTATGCTCCTTTTATGCTGCCATGCTGCTTTTTTTTTTTTTAATAAGCCTGCTTCTGTCATCAGAGCTAGGCACACTGGTTTTGTGCCATTAGCAAGAGGGTCATGGCATGTGTGCTTGCTCAGAAAGACATAGCTGTGTGGTTTGTAAGGCATGTTCTCTGTAGCTTTCCCTCCAAAAAAAAAGAAAAAGAAGAAAAAGACTGATTTCATGAGAGTGCAGATGCACAGTAGCCTTGATCCGATGTGATTCTGTGTACATACAGGAGTTAGCTGTGGAGCGTTTCCTGATAATGGCAAAAGTAGGGAACTCCTGTTCTTGTGTAACTCTTTGGAGCTTTCCAACACAGTAGGAGTAACAAACTGTGGTTGTCAGTCAGATTGCCAGAGTGCCCAGAACACAGGGCTGAGTTTTACTTTCCTAGCTCCACTTGAGTTGTAGTAATCTAAAGGAGAGTAAAATATGGCTCTTGCACATCTGTCAGCACAGAAGCCCTAAGCACCTCCTTGTGTTGAACCAGCAACACACAGGAATTCTAAAAAAAATAATGTAACCTGAGAAAATAGTGATGTTCTTTATAATTCAATTCATTTTTAACATGAATAGAAGTATGGAAATCATTTCTGTTGATATTACCACTTTTTAAAAAGTGTGCCAATCTTAAAAATCACAGTTCCTTGGTGACTGTGATTTGGAAGATGTTGCATAATGGCTTGGTATTGCCACTTTGTTTTATTTTTCCTTTCCCTCAAGATTCATAGAACTGTAACCATAATGAGATGTCTAGGAAGTAGGGTGTATCTTGCACCAGTTGCATAGATCAATTGCTTGGAAGAACAATAACTTGGACACACATTCATAGATCCTGCTACTTTTGGTTTTATCTGGGAATAAAAAGTTTCCACCATCTGTACAGAATATTCTGAATTTATATACCAAACCAAAACTTACACATTTTAAATCTTATATTAAAGTTTACTTTTCAGTAAAATCATAGCTGAAGCATTGGAACTGCACTTCCATCCATGTGGATTAAATTACACCTTTGTTTATCCCAACATTTTATGCTGGGAGCCCTCTGAACAAAGTTCAGCTAAATTAACTGGGGATAGCTAATGTATTTTATTTATTGAACTGAACTTCGTTTTAAAGCTCTGAATATTTTAATTGATAATGCAGTAAAAATATTTTTGTTTGTTGTTTTAAAAAAGTGTGAATTTGTTATGCAGCCCATGGTTCTAAATCCAGTGAAGACCATTTATTTGTGCTTAATTGCTTTGTAGGATTGGTCTATTGACTTCCTGGATATCTCTCCATACTGTCTAAGGTTTAAACAAATTTTCAGCTGGCAACTGCGACAAGTACCTGATTTGACATGGTCAGCATAATTTATCTGTTAGATTTGGGAGGCCTTACAGACTGACTTTAATGAAAGAGGATGAGTCACTTATTGTCAGTGTGGTATGGACTTTATTTGCTTAAATACTTTCATTTGTATAGTATGTCTCACTTGAAATTGCTTTGTATACATTTTGTAAAAATATTTATAAAATGTTTTGTAAAAAAAGTATAACAAATTGCAGTTTATTTTGTTATGTTAGATAAAAACTGTTAAAAGACAAGTTGGGAAAATATATTGTTAACCCATGGATAGGAAATGTTTAGCTGAAGACTACAAGTTGAAACAACCATTGCAATACAGCCAAAGATTTGGGAAAAAAAATCTTGTTATCTGTGATTGTCTTGATTTAACCAAGATGAATAGCTAGGTTTTCAAAACTCTTTAAAACAAATTTGGATAACACAGTTGCAAAATATTGATATTTGCTATATATTTATTATATAGTGAATTATTACAAAATCAGAATGATGAAAAAATAGATTTAAGAGAGCAAATTTGTATTCTACACATTGGAAGGTAATGTAAACAAGTTATTTATCTCAATTAGCTCCTTCACTTTAATGCTTTTTGTCAAATTAAGCTTTTCTTCTATATCTTGTGTTTATACACCTGGCTCAAAAAAGGTGTACAATACCAGGCCTTGTTTTTCTGGGGGAGGAGGGTACTTATAATGGTAGTAGGACACTGGGAGCCTTTTCATCTTTTCTGTAGTTGTTCAGCACACAGCTAGGAGATGCAGAAACAAGGATGTGTGGTTCAATATTCCTTTCCCCTGCTATCATCATGGAAGCATGAACTGTGGCCAGGGAAGGTGGCTCCAGCTTTATGTAGATTTTGCAGGTAGTGTTTCTATATCTGCTCGGTAATCTCCTTATATCTGTAATTGTTTCCTCTAGCACTACTGTTGTTTTTCCCAATGTAGTTAAGTTCTGCTACAGGTTATACTTGAATGCTTCACTTCTCATTCAGCTATGCACTTTAATTTCTTTGGTGTTGCAGGTGTAAAGGTGTGATCTTTTAAGGAACTAAGTATTTCTGTAATTATTGATAGCCTGCAATGAAATTAGTAGAACTCATGAAAGAACAGCTGGTAGTTTTCATGAGCACTGCTTCTCTCAGCATCTGACAAAATTAAAGAAAAGTTACCTCAAGGAATATCTAGCACCAGGGTTTTGGTGCTTGCACCGTCAGTTTATCATGTTTGTTGCTATTTCATCCTTGCTGAGTCTGCTAATATGCTTGGAGTAGAAATGATCATCTTGGGGATCACCTCAGCTTCAGTGTGAGTATCAGGCAAACAGATTCAGCAAGACTGAATATTTGCAAACCCTTCCATACAAAATCATGACCTAATAAGACATAGTTTGGAGATGTTACTTTCTGTAACCTTTTTTTTAAAAAAAAGAATGGACTAAGGTGCTACTGCAAATAGAATCCCATGCACTGGAAAGTGGAGATGCCAACTTTGGGTTAGGAAATTCATGGACATTTGGGGGTGGAGCTTGGGAAAAGCAGGATTTGGGAGAGGATGGACTTCAGCGGGATATAATGCCATAGAATCCACCCTCCAAAGCAGCCATTCCCCCCCCAGGGGAACTGATCACTGTAGTCTGCAGGTCAGTTGTAATTCTGGAAGATTTCCAGGTCCCACCTGGAGGTTGGAAAGCCCATTGGAGAGTAAAATAGAGACTGGATGAGGACTAAGGGCAGAGGTAGACAACATTTTTGGCTTGAATGTTGAAATTTTTTTTTAATATGTCTGTGAAATTGTTGATGTATAAATAAAATGGGGGTGGGGAATAGGGCTGTACTTGCCCAGACTCACCAGGGCCAGCTGAGCCTCAGCAGTGCTGCCAGTACGTCAGGGTTTTCCTTCAGTGTCTTGGGCAGAAAACCAGCCATGTATGCCAAGCAAAACAATCTGGCATGTCACTGTTCAGCACGTATTCTGAGGATTGACTGTTGTTGGCTAAGAGCCTCATTATGTGTGAATTTTAACCAAATCGCCAAAATAGCTGCAATGATGGAATTCAGAAATATTCAACTATATAAAATTTGTATAAAGAAAATTCAGAGTAATAATGCTTATCTCTATAGGGTAGGAGAAGGGGAAACAACGTGTGTAGACAGTATGGATAATCCAGAAAATCCAGTGTATTCAGCATTGATCTATTGCCATCTGCTGGTAAGTGGTTGATGAAACAAAAGTGTTGGTTTAAAAATTAGATAATTCAAGAAATAATACCAAATTCAGTTATAACACAATAAACAATCAAAATCTGGTAGTTTTTAACCAGCAGATCCAGAATATCCAATTTAAATTATATTTTACTTATGTTCATTTTTCTTTTTTTCTCTTTAGGATGACCAGATGCAAAGAAGAACAACAGGGCTCTAGTACATTTAACCAGTTGGCTCTTTATTTACTTGATTTATTCCCCCACTTTTCTCCTCAGTGGGGACCCAAAGTGGATTAGAACATCTCCCCTTCAGAAGAGGGATTTTCAGTAAGTGGTCCTTACCATCTAGGGATGAGAAAAGCTGCAACTCTAGAAAGCAGCTCTGTTACAGAGCCATTGGAGGTTCACAGCACTTTGCCATTTTTCAATTGTAAATAATCTCCCATTTTATAAAGAAACTAAACATTGCTGAAGCCTTCAGAAGGCTGGTCGGAGGAACAAGGACCTTTCCAGGGGACGGGGTCATTTTGCTGCAGCCATGACACAAGCAGGCATTCCCGCATTGGGGGGGGGGGGGGGGGGAAGGCTGGCACCAACTCCTGGAGCTGTGCTCCCCCAAGCTCCTGCTCGAGATGACCCCTAAACATTGCCCAGAAGAAAATGGTGACAATCTGTTGCTGCTATTGTGGCCCATTCAGGATCAGAGTGTGTGACACACTTGTGGATTCTCATACACTAAGTGGAGACCAAAATGAGATAAATAAAGCCAAGGGCTTTATCCGTTTTTCACTGGAAAGAAAAGTATAGAGGCCTGAAGGATATTTTTGGTAATTGACAAGGACATATTGGTCTTTAATGGAAGGAGAGGTGCAGGCACCAATACTGGAATGGTTAATGGTGCCAAAACCTTTTCTGAAGAAATGCAGCATTTTGTTTTTTTATTTACATAATTTGTACCTCAGCTTCCTGCCCTTATGAGGGCTGTCAAGGCAGCTAACAATTTAAAACATACATGATAAAATTACATGATAAAACCATAAAAATCAACGGCCTCCCAAACATACATCATTAAAGAAATTTTAAAGAGTTAAAAACAGAGTACATATAAAACAGTTAAAATAAATACAAAAGCATTGGTTAAGAAAGAGGGGTTATTGAAGGAATGCCAAACAACAAAAAAAGTCTTCACCTGCTGTTGTAAAATGGCAACAGAAGAGGACAGACAAATCTCCCTGGGGAGGGGGTTCTGGAGCTTTGGTGCCATGGCCGAGAAGGCCCTCTTCCAGATTGCCACCTTCCTAATTTCAAAGGGTGGGGGCACCTGAAGCAGGACCTCAGAAGGTGACTAGAATCGTCAGGAGGGCTTGTAAGGGATAGGAGGTCTTTCAGGTATGTTGATCCCAAATTGTATAGGGCTTTAAAGGTCATCATAGAATAGAATCACAGAGTTGGAAGGGGCCATCTAGGCCATCTAGTCCAATTCCCTGCTCAATGCAGGTCAGCCTAGAGCATCCATGACAAGTGTTTGTCCAGCTGCTGCTTAAAGACTGCTGGTGAGGGGGAGCTCATCACCTCCCTAGGCAGCTGATTCCACTGTTGCACAACTTGTACTGTAAAAAAGTTTTTCCTAATATTCAGCCGCCCTTAATTTAAACCCATTCTTGCGAGTCTTATCCTCTGCTGCCAACAGGAACAGCTCCCTGTCCTCCTGTAAGTGGCAGCCCTTCACATACTTCAAGGGAGCAATCATGTTCCCCCTCAACCTCCTCTTCTCCAGACTAAACATTCCCAAGTCCCTCAGCCTTTCCTCATAGGGCTTGGTCTCCAGGCCCCCAATCATCCTCATTGCTCTTCTCTGCACCTGTTCCATTCTGTCAACATCCCTTTTGAAGTAAGGCCTCCAGAACTGCACACAATACTCCAGGTATGGCCTAACCAATGCAATGTACAGTTGGACAATGACATCTTGTGATTTGTATGTTATGCCTCTGTTGATAACACCCCAAGATTGTATTAAAATTGCATCTTGTTCACATCTGCCCACTTTTCCAGTGTGTTCAGATCTTGTTGAATTCTATCTCTATATTCTGGTGTGTTTGCTGCTCCTCCTCCCAATTTGGTGTCATTTGCAAATTTAACAAGTAGCCCCTCCATACCCTCATCCAGATTATTTATAAAAATATTGAAAAGTACCAAGCCCAGAACTGAGCCCTGTGGCACCCACTGGACACCTCCCTCCATTCAGATGAAATGCCACTGACAACTACTCTCTAAGTGTGGTTCTCAGAACACCCTGTAAAAAGCTTTACTGAAATCTAGGTAAACAACATCAACAGCATTTCTTTTATCCAGTAAGCTTGTCGCTTGATCAAAGAATGAAATGAGGTTGGTCTGGCAGGATCTGTTGGGGACAAATCCGTGCTGACTTCCCTGGATCACCAAGTTGTCCTTTAGATGCTCACAGATATATCCTTTTAAAATCTGTTCCAGTATCTTCCATGGGACAGAGGTCAGACTGACTGGCCTGTAGTTTCCCGGGTCATCCCTCCTCCCTTTTTTTGAAAATTGGGATAACATCTGCCCTCTTTCAGTCTTGTGGCACATCTCCCATCCTCTGAGAGGTCTGGAAGATGATGGACAAAGGCTCTGCAAGTTCTCTAGAAAGTTCTTTGAGTGCTCTTGGGTACATACCATCTGGCCCTGGGAGTTTGTACTCATTCAGTGCAGCCAGGTGCTTCTCAACTACCTCTCTGTCCATGGCAACTAGCAGCCCAGATGCTGTGACTTGCCTACTACTATCTCTAGATGAGCCTGTTCTCTTTTTCAGGGAAAAAACTGAGGCAAAATAGGCATTGAGCCTTTCTGCTTTCTCTCTGTCCTCTTGTCAGAATTTCTCCATTTTTACCCAACATTGGGCCCATTGCCTCTTTTACCTTGTGTTTGCTCCTCACATATCTGCAGAAGAGTTTCTTATTGTAGCAAGCCTCCCTGGCCAGCTTTAGCTCACTGTGAGCTTTGTCCTTTTTGATGGCTGACATACAGTGCCTAGCAACCCACAGATACTCTTCTTTAGAGAAATATCCTTGCTTCCATTTCTTGAACATTTCCTTTTTCCCCTTAGCACATCACACCGTTCTCTGTTCATCCACATTGGCTTCTTGGATCTCCTACCATGTTTCCTTCTTGTTGGAATAGTGACAGCTTGAGCTTGCAAGAGCTCTTGTTTTAGGAGAGCCCACCCTTTACTTGCTCCTTTCCCTTCCAGCAGTCTTGCCCGTGGAATGATTCTTTGGTAAATTTTTTATTGTATTTCAGAAAAAAATCCTCTAATCTGCCCTTGATCAATGTTATCTGATTGATAGAGAAATCTATAAAAATTCTCAATAATCTTCCGTAATTCTTTTGAACCACTCTTTTCTTCTCCATTCTCGCCCCACAACGTCCAATATGTTTTTTTTCTGATTCTTTTCTCAGTTTATAAGCTAACTATCTTGTCTGTTTGTTTGCATTTTCAAAATAATTTTGTTTTGCATACATAATTTTATTCGCTATTTCCTGTGATAGGAGGCATATTAATTGGTGTTGAAGAGTTTTAATCTTTATTCTATTTTGCTCCAAGTTTGAAACTTCTTTCATAGTATCTTTTTCTTTTTTAATTTGTTCTTTGACCTGTGTAAATTTTTGTGTTCTTTGTTTCTTGACCAATGTACCTTGTCTTATAAACCAGCCTCTTGCATGCCCAAACTACGTCCATTGAAATATCTGTTTGTATATTTGCTTTAAAGAATTCTTGAAATTCTTTTTTTGGTATCAGACACAAATTTTGGATCTTTCAGAAGCCATAAATTTAAAGACCATTTATTTCTCTTAGGTCTGTCTTGTAAAGTTAAGAGCAATGGATTGTGGTCTGCAAATGTTTGAGGAAGAATCTCTGTGTCTATAATGTCTTTTGCCATTGATGTTGAGATCCAAGCCATGTCCAACTTTGACCAGGATTTATGTCTAGCTGAAAAAAAAGTAAAGTCCATTTTATTCAGATTCCTGGTTCTCCATGTGTCTACTAGGGAAAATTCTTCAGTTAAATGCATAAAAGCCTGTGGCAATTCGTTTCCTGATTTTTCTTTTCCCACTTGTTTTCTTCTTTCCAAGTTTTATCAAAAACAGCATTGTAATCTCCAATAATACATAATTCATCCTGGTCTTGTTCCAATTCTCTTCTGAAGTGCCTTATAGAATCTTTCTTGGTTCTATGGGAGACTGGGGTCCTGCTGGGACCTGGAGGTTTGGTAGTTCCTCGGGAGCTTGCCTGGGAGTAACTGAAAGCAAATGAGAGATGGACTGGAAGTCTGGAAGGATTCTTATTATACCTCTGAGTTTATTAAAGTCTGCCTTACTGAAATCTAACTTACAGGTGTGGTTACATACTTGTTTGTATACATACTTGTTACCTCCACAGCAAAAGGAATTCCAGCAGGACACAGTCACTTCCCACCACCTTCACTCCATCTACCATCTCTTGCCTGTTGGTCAATATTAAGTTGAGTATAGCCGAGCCCCTCATAGCTTCCTCCACCATTTGATGAAGGAAGTTGTCCAGACAGGTCAGGAACCTGCATGACTGTGGACACTTTGCAGAGTTTGTTTCCCAGCACACATCAGGGAAGCTGAAGTCACCCATAACTACCAGCTCATGTTGTTTGGATACCCTGTCAAGCTGTTCAAGGAAGGCAGCATCCACCTGGTCAGAAGGTCTGTAGCAGACTCCAACCACAATACTGTTTGTCCTTCCTTCCCTTATCCTCACCCAGATACTTTCCACTGAGCTCTCCTTCTGCAGTATTTCCTGAGAAACAAACCCTCTCTTCACATACAGCCCCACTCTGCCTCCTCTTTGACCCTTTCAGTTTTTCTTGAACAACTCCTATCCATCCGCTACTACATTCCAGTCATGTGAATCATCCCAATATGCAACCATGTGAGGAAGCTGCTTGTCTGCATGCAAACTCAGCCCAGGTAGAGAAACAGACCTGAATTTCTGGACATGTGGTACAATGACCCTCATTGTGTAGGTAGACATCCTATCAAATTTTTGTCTTGCCCTTTCTCCAAGGAACTCAGGGTTTTTCCTTCCTCTATTTTATCCTCATGACAACCCTGAAAAGTAGGTTAGGCTGAGACTGCATGATTAATTTGAGATCACTCAGTCAGTTGCATGGCAGAGCAGGGATTTGAGCCAGGGTCTCCCTGATTTTAGTCCAGTAATCTTATGTACCACTTCACACTGGTTTTCAACAGACACTATAGACAGTTTCCAATTGTTGCTCTTATTGCACTTCATAAATGTTTGCCTTGTCACCACCTTAAACAGCCTTTCATAATAAATAATCAGGAATTTAGTTAGTTAATGCAAACCTTATATTAATTAGGGTACAAATAGCTTTGCATGGATAGGGGAGTATTAAAGACCTTTTAAAACATTATCCACCCACAATGCATATAGGTTTACAAGAATTTTAAACTGTGCCACTAGAGGGAAGTGCTGTCCTGTGTTTGAGTAGCTATGTACGTGCTTATGTTTTGTCCATTACCTTTTGCTTGGTGGAACTTTTAGAATCAGAAACGATAGACACATGTAAGTGTTTAGTGTGAAATTAGAATGGTTACAGTGATCACATTGTCCCTTTTCTCTTTCTGGCACTATCTAGTTTTAAATAGAATATATCTGGGGGAAAATTAGGTGCCTGATGATTTTGTAGTACAGTACTTGTTGGCATGTAAAGCTGCAACTAGGCAATTTTGAAAAGAATGGCTGCGCTCACTTCTTGTTCAGTGAGGGAGCATTTAGCAAGAGAACTGGGACTGAACACCAAATGCTAAAGGCGTAGCCACACATCAGCTACTCCTTACACTTCAGTGCTGTAGCCTCAAGTGTAATTAATATATCTGTAAAGAGTCAGACTTGACTGTGCGACTGAACAACAACAACAACAACAGTGTTTATTTGTTTATAGCATTTCTGTATTGCTTTTCTGTCATACATTCAGAATGGCAGGTATCTTGTATTCCAGAACAACATTGTGCCCGTATGTTGTCCCTGGACATGGAAAACACAGGTGCAAATTTTATTTTGTTTGTTTTATTTTACAAAATTTATACCCCCCCCTTTCTGCACCCAGAAAGGCCACTAAGGTGGCTAACAAATTAAAAAACTTTCATAATAAAGCACATCTTAAAACCATTAAAAACAACAAAAACGTATCAGCAAAACAATTAAAATAATCTAAAACATGCATACAAAAACATATAAACAACAATTAAAACATTGCACAGGAAGTAGGAATCACTGAGGGAACACCAAATGAAGCACAAAAGTTTTCACCTGCTGGCAGAAGGTGGCAACTGCAGGAGACAGATGAGTCTTCCTGTGGAGAGAGTTCCAGAATTTTGGTGCCATGACCAAGAAGGCCTTTTTCCAGATAGCCATCTGCTGGATCTCAGAAGGTGGGGGCACCTGAAGTAGGGCCTCCAAAGATGACTGCAGTGGTTGGGTAGGTTTATAAGGGAGTAGGGGATCTGTCAGGAATGTTGGTTCCAAACCATACAGGGCTTAAAATCAGCACCTTCAATTGTGTCAGGAAACATTGGTAAGCAGTGTAGATGGGCCAAGACTGGAGTGATCTGGTCCCTATGACTAGATATGCCAACTGTGAGTTGGGAAATTCCTGGGGATTTGGGGGTGGAGCCTGGGGAGAGTCGGAGTTGGGAAGGAGAGGGACCTTAGCAGGATATAATAGAGTCTACCTCTAGAGCAGCCATTTTCTCCTGGGGAAGTGACAATTGTTGTCTGGAGATGAGTTGTAGTTCTGATAGATCTGCAGACCCCACTGGAGGTTGGCAATGGTGCCTGTGACCCACTTTGGTCAACATCCTGGCTGCAGTGTTCTGTATTAATTGAAGTTTCTGAACCACTTTGCAAGGTCAGCCCTGCATAGAGTACACTGTAGAAATCAAATCTAGATGTAACGAGGACATACACCAAAGTGGCCAAATCTTTTCTGCCCAGGAAAGGCCACAGCTGGCTAACCAGTTGAAGCTGTTAAAAGGTACTCCAGACCTGTTCCTTCAAGGGGACAGCAAACCCTATACAGAATGGGTGACACCTAAATACCGGGTCAGATCTTGTTCTCACTAGCAGCATTTCCATCTTGTTGGGTTGGAGCTTCAGTTTATTACTCCACATGTTCTCCAAAACTTCCTCCAGGCACTGGTTCAGAGTAGCTACAGCCTTCCTAGGATCAGCTGGAAGTGCAAGGCAACGCTGAGGGTCATCCTTATATTGACAGCAATCCATCCCAAATCCCCACTAACTATGAAGTTTATTGGGTGGTAAGGTTGCCAGTGCTTGGAATGCAGAAATGTGGCAAGGGATGGGGAGACCCATCTCATGGCCTAGCCACTCAAGGGCTGCGGTCACACACACTAAATAATCCACGTTCAGTCCACTTTCAATTCACTTTCCAACTGGATTTTGTCAGTTTGCACAGTAAAATTCAGTTGGAAAGTGCATTGAAAGTGAATTGAAAGTGGATTATTTAGTGTGTGTGACTGCAGCCAAGGAGTGTGAAAGAATTCAAAGACAGCTGTATTTTTAGAGAAAGTGCTTTGAGGCAGATAAAGCCTGTCCTGAAAAGGCAAGTTACAATTGACTGCACAGCACAGCCAGTTCATCTTCATATCTTCGGTGCAGTCCCACATGGGGGGCTGCGCAGAGCCCATGTGCTCCCGCATAGGAGAAGCTCAATGAACAACAGTTACAAGTGCAACCCTGTTTTTCTTTTCCCTAAAAGGCACAAGTGTTAAAAACTGGCTTCTGCCTGGAGTCTGCATGCCATTTGGCATGCTGAGACTCCTGCCTTCATATTTAGCACAGAACCTTAGAGGTAGTGGCCAGGATGACAAATAGGAACAGCAAGCAAGAGAGAGGGTGAGCCAGACAGGGAAAAATCAGTCCGGGGAGGAATGGGACCCTGATTCCTTGTAGGTCCCTCTCTTAAAACATAAAATACATATCACTTTTACTGCCATGGGGCTGCAACATCTGTGAGTGCAATCCTGTTTAAACTGCAGTTCTTTGTCTGTAGTGGAGAGCCAGCCTAGATGTGACTGTAACAGATCCATGCATTCTACTTCTATTTTGACCAGTCAATAGAAAGTGAGGTGGGTACCAGCCCAGTTTAAAGAACAAAAGGGCACACAGTGGTGCAGCTAAAAGTTTCTTTCCCCTACAGTTTATCTCCCTACAGTCTGCTCCCAATGTCAGTTTCTCTTCATCTGTTCTCTGATACCAGAAATGAGCCCCCCACCCAATGGTGGGGAGAGGAGCTGCTCTTTAACATCAGTCCTCTTTATCCAGCTTTCAACATGGCTAGGGACAAACTGTGTTCAAAAGCATAGATCTGCTGCCATCAAATCTAGCTTGGTCCTGAGTGCTTATCTAGACATGGTGAGAAATAAACTATGCCTGGATCTCCCTCTGATTTTTAAACACACAGCCATAGGGGACTTGGTTTGGATTGGCTCTGGACTGCAGGGGAAGTTTGTCACCCAAATATTAATTTTGCAGTATCAGTGCCTCCCTCCATTACTATTTGTCCTGTGGGGAAAATAGGTAGCATATAATCACTTATATTTTTTCTCCTGTGAAGCAAGTAACAGTTGGGGGAATGGCATAATGTGTGTGTGTGGGGGGGGGGCAAGGGTTAAATCTGCTTCCATGCCCTAGCCTCAGTCTGAATCTAGACTCTAGTTGCTACTTGCATTTTAAATAACAATAGGTGATCTGTTCATGGATTACCCATCATGCTTATTGATACCCTGAAATTATGGTTTTCCAAGGGTCCTATACTTTTGAACACTGCAACAAACATAGCTTTGAAATGGACATATTGCTAGGGTGGATCAAAAGGGATAGTCTCATGATAGTCAACATATATGTACCATTGCTGAGGGGGCAGCACAAAGCACATTTAGTTCAAATTCCAGTTTCTTATTCAGACAGCATCTGCAGCACAAAATGAAATAAGTTCAGCATCTTTCAGCATGCTCAGTTTGCTCCATGGCTGTATCCCAGCAGCCAGTCAGTAACAACATATGTGCAAATAAACAGTAGACTTTAATTATCTGTTGCTAATTATCACTCAAATTTGATTTGCACGGACATCAAAGGGGCCCAAATCTTTCGATTTAGTTATTTGTTTCAGTCTGATGGGTCTTTAATTCAAACCAAACGTGGGTCTGTTGCCAGCCAACAATGAAAGGAATGTGTTTATTCATAATCATCTCTCTCTTTCTTACATGGATACATGTTTAGTTATTCATGAAGTCACTGGGGAAGCAAATTTATGTTAGTTTGTGAACTGATGTAGCTCATGGGGGTCAGTTGTTAAAAAGGCTTAAAGAAATTTGCAGAGTGAACTATATATGTATTTAAAGGAATAAGGGAGATGCAGTGGAAAGAAAAATAGCATAGTGGAAGGCAAAAGATGCTCTCTTGAATTTTCAAAAACTAGATTCAGAAAACTTTGTGAAGAAATGAATAAAACCAGCTCAACCACCAGCCTTCTGCACTGGGAGGAAGGGCTGGGGGCAGGATGAGACTTTTCTAGGGTTGCCAGTTCCAGGTTGAGAAATTTGTGAAGATTTTGGGGTAGAGCCTTGGGGTGGGCAGGGTTTGGGGAGTGGAGGAACCTCAGCAGGGTATAATGCCATATAGAGTCTACCCACGAAAGCAACCTTTCCCTCCAGAGGAACTGATCTCTTTCATGTGGAGATCAGTTGTAATTCCAGGTAATCTTCAGGATCCACTTGCATGTTGGCAACCCTAGACTTTGTCCCAGCTGGTGAATTTGGGTTCCAGGTGGGGCATGATTTCTGATGACTCTCTCTCTATTCCATACTCACCAAAAAAATCGAGATATGGCACTATGGGCAAAGGTCTGATGAACAATATCAATTTACATCAGTCCCTACATGTGAGGGGAAGGGGGGCAGGAATGGGCATCTGGCTATGGTTCCTGGTTCTCATTGGCATGATCCTACTGAGAATACAAGAACCTATCACAAAACTCAACCACCTAAGTGACTAGTAATAGTATATGTAGGATGCCATTTTATTTCTTTACAGTAGATGTAGCAGCCCTGAGGCTGAGGGACATATAGCTCGAAATGCCATGAACTATGCATTTCTGGGGAATGTATTTATTTAGATTTCATCTTCACTTCCTTTTTATTCTTTTTAAAAATGTGTGTACCATGCCAAAGACAGGAAATGAAGGTTCTAGTTGTGGTGTTCTTAGAAAATGAATACCAACCATATTATTTTGTGTAAATAGCTGAACTCAGTTCTTCTGCAACTTCTTAGTGCCTCTGAGAAGAAATGTATTTAATTTTATGAAGAACAAAACTAAATTTGACAGTGCTACTGGCCACAAAATGCTTGTCGAAAATATCTGTTTCCCCCACTTGACTGGGAAGAAGGAGATGGCAAACCACTAAAATGTTGGCTAACCTCAAGCAATCATTTGCAACATGCAGAATGTTAATTATGAACTCGGTCATTTTAAATCAGGGTATTATTCAAGAACCTCCATGCTGTGTAATTTGTGGCCATGAATGCAATTCCTTAGAAATATCTCTGTCATTTTTGGTCACTTCCTCATATCTGACTGCAATGTTTCTGAAGTCAGAACTAGTTATGAATAGAGTACTCGCTGGGGTACCATAAGCCATCTCTGGAATTGCTTGCCTTGTTACCAACTTTAAATTAAATATATAGCAAATCCTTGTGAGATTGATGGTTCTTTTTTCACTTGAAAATATAACAGCAATTCTTTAATTAATATATGTGAATGCTGGAATGTATGGTGCCATTGTTTCCAACAGTGAACACTACTTTTCCACACTTCATTTTTATTGGATACTTTTAGCAGAGTAAATATGCTTAGCGGAATAAAAGCAATGCAGCGCAAGTGTGCAATTTGCTTTAAGAAGAGTTTACTAGAAAATAGGGAAGGTTTGTATGGAATTAAAACAAAAAAATCCTGACTAGTTTTCTAGTTCTATATCTTGCTAGTTTGTTAAACTAGCTAAACTTGTGTGGTGGGAAAGAACAAAGAAAGAGAAGGTTCTCCTCCCAAAAGGCCACCCCCTGTGTACATGACAAACGGCATGCACCCCCAACCAATTTATTGGTTAGCCAATAGACAAACTACAGCTTATCTCATTAGGAATGATACCTCCCTTTCTCTGGTGGGAGATATGTGCCTAACACCTAATTGGTTCTAAGCTAAATACCTAAGAATTAGCATACATAAACAGTTTAACTCTTTCATGACTGAAGTGCTGATATTTGCAAAATCCCAATAATTTTCTCCCTCTCAAACTGCAACACAATACTAGAAAGCAATGACATCAATGGAGCTAAATATACTTGGTTCTGACTGGATGGTTTGAAGTATGGATCTGCTCTATATTGAGTCAGACCATTGGTCTATCAAGATGTCTACTCTGACTGGCGGTGGCTCTACAGGTTGAGGTCTTTAATATTACCTGCTACCAGATCCTTTCCACTGGAGATGCCGATGCCTGGATTCAATGCAGATGAAGCCATGGCCCTTCCTGGATTGTAAATTATCATCGTCTGTACCAGAAAGGCTTAGTTAGATATAGGGCTGTCAGGTCCTTTTGGCCACCGGCTGGGGATTTGGGGGGGAGTACAGTTGCCATATCCAGGTTGAGACACTGCTGGAAATCTGGGGATAGAGCCTAGGAAGGACGGGAATCTCAGTGGGCTACAATGCTATAGAGTCCACCCTCCAAAATAACTATTTTCCCCGGGGAAACTGATCTCTATAATCCGGAGATAAATTCCAGGGGATCCTCAGGTCTCACCTGAAGGGTGGCATCCCTAGGCAACTGGCAAGGATCAATGAGGTGGGAAGACAGCAGCAGAAGGCAATAAAGTTCAGAAAAGGCTTTGCAGAAGAAGTAAACTTTGGACTTTCTCCCTCTGAGGTGGAGGCCATCTTGTGAGGTGGAGACCATCTTGTGGGTGATTCCCACCTATCTTCAGGGAGGCAGGACTAAGTTAAACTTCTTCCTGTTTCCTGTGTTGGGAGTCACCCTAGGCTCAGTTCGTTTCCTGTCTCAGTAGGGAAAGCAGATTGGTGTTGGTCCTGCTCAACACCAACTTCTAGCATAGCAAGCTGAACCTCAACCTATTCTCTTATTTCTTTTCATTCTACTCCTCTCTCTCTCTCTCCAACCAAATACAAAAAAAAAGAGCCTTCCCTCTCTCTCTCTTCCTCTCCAATCTGCATCCTCCCCTCCCCACTGCCTGGGGGAGCAGTTCATGGTGTCTCTACCTCTGGAGGACAGGCCAAATTTCTGCAACCGCGGCCAAAAACCTCAGTTTTTTGTTCTTCAGCCGCAATGTATGCGGCGGAGCCTGCAGTGGAGAAAAATGACTCTAGCGTGCACAAATGGCAAGCGGCACCCAACGAACCCGGAGAGGGGCACAGCGGTTGCGACACAAAAAAGCGCACCAAATCGGCACATAGTGAAACTGCAGGATGCCCGAAACAGAAGGCGGCAGCTGTGGCCATTTTGGAGCAACCATGCCGCAATTTCTCACAAGCCGGGGATGGCTCCCAGTGCCTAACCCCGCACAAGGCGAACCCTGAGGCTACTGGCTACACCGGGGAGGATCAGATCAGACTGATCCAGGAAAGTTTCACCCACAGAGAGGAGGAGGAGGAGGAGGACGAGGATGAAGACGATCTCCAGATGGGTAATGTAGACGAGGGGCCCCTTCCCTTCTCCAGAGCAGCTCTAGCCTTCTTTAAGAAAGCCATGAGGGAGGAAATCGCCCTATATCACAAGTCAGGGGGGCGTGGGTCCAGCAGGTCTCATTCCTCCCCATCGCCTTCCCCACCCCCCCACCCCGCCATCCACAGGGGAAAAAGGGGAAGTGGCCCACCAAGGCTGCTCAGAAGAGCTCAGCCAAAAAGCACCATCCTTATGAAACCCATAGTTATCAGGGAGATGATATTTCTCATGACTCCAGTGAGAAGGAGGAGGGTGAATTTTCTTCTAATGCAGAAGACGAGGGAGACCCGGCCCCAAAGCTTACTCCACCTAAGGACCAGTCCTTTTGTTTTTTCAAACCAGAGGACCTCCACCTACTACTCACTAAGACCCTATCTGCCTTACATATTAAATATGGCCCAAAGACCCCGAGCTCGGCTCCTGACCCTCAAGAACTAGAGGAGGGATCAGAAATTACTGACGAATTCTTCCCCCCTGTGGACCCATCAGAGATAGCTTTTCCCTTTCCTGGATTCTACGTCAGGAAAGTCAAAGCTGAATGGGAAAATCCACTAACTACAAGGTCCTTTCCCAGTATCACTAGAAGGCTATATCCAATGCATGCCTCTGCTACAGAGCTTTTGCAGGTTCCGGTGGTGGACATGCCAGTGGTGGCACTACAGTCATCCAGCCTCATCTCTGAGGATGGCCATGGCACTCTGTGCAACAACCTGGACAAGAGAGCTGAGTTTGCCCTCCACCTGTTCCACGAAGCAAACGCCCTAGCCATCAGGACATCTTCAGCAGCGTCTACAATATCCAGAGCATCAATTGTTTGGATGTGCAGGCTGATCCAGATGTTACCTGAAAACAACCATAGACTACTAGAAGGAGCCAACAGATTCCTAAAGGCGATATCTTTCAAAGCGGATGCCACCTTTGACTCCATGGTGTTCTCAGCCAGAGCGATGTCCACGGCTGCAGCAGCACGCCGTACGGTGTGGCTAAGGTCCTGGCCTGCAGACTACCAGTCCACAGCTACAGTATCAGCATATCCTTACCAAGGAAGGAAGCTGTTCAGGGACTCCTTAGACAAAATCCTCGTAGAGACGCGCGACAAGAAGAAAACCTTGCCCAAAACAATCCACACCGCAGATAGGAGACCAGCTGGTTCGCCATCAACTTCTTCTTCCTTTCGACCTTACAACTCCTCTTACTGCCCACATCAGGACTACAGACGTCTCTCCTGGAATTCCAACAGGCAGCCCTTTCAAAGAGGAGGATTCAACAACAATCGATTCAACAGGAACACCGGGAGCAGACTGGACAAGGGCAGTGACCCCAAGCCTTTCAAAGCATGACTATCTGGAACCACCCATGGGAGGTCGGCTGTCCCTCTTCAGACATGCCTGGCTAACCTCTCAACCCAATTCCTGGACAATAGATGTCATTACAGAAGGCTACAAAATCGAGTTTCAGTCTCTCCCCCCGCAAAGCTTCTTAGCGTCACCTCTTCGAAGAAACCCAGAAAAACTAAGCAGAACGCTGGCAGCAATGAAACATTTGATCCACATCCAGGCTGTAGAACCCGTGTCCATGAAAGAACAACAGACGGGTCTGTACTCCACCTTTTTCACCGTCCCCAAAAAGTGCGGAGACTGGAGAGCCATTCTGGACCTGAAATTTCTAAACAAATTTGTGAACCTAAAACACTTCCGCATGGAAACTCTTAAGATCTACCGTGGAATCCCTGCAACCAGGCGAGTTTCTGGCTTCAATAGACTTGACGGAGGCATACCTCCACATTCCAATCTTTCCCCAGCACAGGAGATTCTTGTGTTTCTGTGTGGGAGAGACTCACCTACAATTCAGAGCCCTTCCTTTTGGCCTCTCCTCCACTCCAAGGGTTTTCAAAAAGACTCTAATACATCCTGTGGTCCTCCTGTGGAAGCAGGGCATCCATATGCACCCTTAGTTAGACGACCTACTGATACATTCACCATCAAGAACCCAATGCCACAGAGACATCGCCAAGACCATTCAGTGTCTACGGGACTTTGGCTTTCTCATCAATGAAAAGAGTTCCCTGAACCCTACTCAGCGACTTGAATACCTGGGAGTAATATTAGACACACACTCTACAAAACTTTTCCTCCCAGCGCCAAAGGCAAAGAAGATACAAGGGATAGCCTTGCAGATCATCAAAGCCCGATTTTCGTTCCTCTCTCTTCTGGCCAAGATGATGGGCCTAATGGTATCGGTGTTTGACACACTACAGTGGGAAAGGTTCCACTCCAGAGCTCTTCAGAAATTTCTTTGACCTTTTCAGAACTCCATCACGTTGAAGATGGAACTTTCACTAAAAGTACCACTAGCCATCAAGGCAAGACTACGCTGGTGGTCCAAGAAGTCCAACCTGATTCAAGGCAAATCGTTCTGGATTCAGGACCAGGTCCATATATTTACAGATGCCAGCCTACCCAACTGGGGAGCAACTTTCCGACACCAACCGGTTTAAGGGAAATGGTCCGTTTCGGAGACAACATTGCCAATCAGCCTCCTGGAACTGTGGGCAGTACGCCTGGCCTTATTTCACTTTGCTCCTCAGATACAACAGAAGCACGTCCTCATTCGAATGGACAATATCTTGGTCAAGGCCTATCTGAGCAAACAAGGAGGCATTCGCTCAACGACTCTTTCCAGAGAAGCTGACCTATTGCTGAGATAGGCGGAAAACAACCTGGCATCTCTACAAGTGGAACATGTGAAGGGATCCATCAACATCCAGGAGGATTGGCTGAGCTGCCAGAGTATACAGGAACATCTTCAATCTGATTGTATCAGAACTAGTGACTCCTCAAATAGATCTCTTTGCATCCCCATCCAATGCTCAACTGGACAGGTTTTATACCAGGTTCTTTCATCCGTCAGCAGAACAAACAGACACACTTCTATCTCCGTGGCCTGTGGGACTTCTCTACGCCTTTCCTCCTCTACCAGTCCTCCCGAGGCTGATCCAAAAAATAAGATCTTCGAGGGCAAAAATAATCATGGTAGCACCTTATTGGCCTCGTTGACCATGGTTCACATCGCTTCAAGAACTGTCAGTGGCTCCACCCATCACACTACCTGTTTTGGAAGACATGCTACATCAAGGCCCGATCTGACACCCCGATCAGGGCTGGTTTCAACTGACCGCGTGGAAGTTGAAAGGGAAAAATTCACCAGGCTAGGCTATGATGACTCAATCATACACACCACTCTGGCTTCGAGGAAACCTTCCACCACCAGAATTTACAACATGACCTGGAAGGCCTTTGTTAGGTGGGTGCGCAGAAAGAAAATCGATGCACTTCACCCCAGAGTCACATCCATTCTATCCTTTCTTCAGGATGGCTGGAAGACCGGACTTAAGGGTTCCACACTTCGAGGGCAAATGGCAGCACTATCCACTGTTCTTCCTCAATACAATGATCTGCTGATTTCCCAACACCCACATATACAACGCTTCCTTAAAGGAGCATCTCACGGTGACCCACCTACATGTCATAGGTTTCCAACCTGGAGACTGAACGCCATCCTTACAGCACTGACCAAAAGCCTTTTGAGCCCTTGCAAAACATACCCCTCAGGGTTCTGAGGATGAAAACATTATTTTTGGTAACTATTACTTCAGCCAGAAGAATTTCAGAATTAGGCACACTCTCTATTTGGTCTTTGCGTATTCCACAAAGATAAAGTGATCCTTAGAACAGACCCTTCATTCTGTCCAAAAATAAACACAAAGTTCCATAGAACACAGGAAATATACTTGCCATCGTTCTCTCAGAACCCTTCCCATCCAACTGAAAGGATGTGGCACACCTTGGATGTAAGAGGAGCCCGGAAGTGCTATATACTCAGGACTGCATCCATCAGGAGAACGGAAGCAATGTTCATTAATGTTTCACCACCTCACATGGGAAAGAAAATGTCCACGGCTTCCATAGGCTATACCATTAAGATGTGTATTTTAGAAGCCTGCAGAAGTATGAGCCTTAAAGTTCCTGAGGGCATTACCGCACACTCCGTTCGAAGTGCAGCCACAAGTACAGCCTTTTCTAACAGGGCCTCCATAGAAGAAGTATGCAGAGCAGCAACCTGGTCATCACCAACCATGTTCATACGCCACTATAAGATCAATGCATATGCGTCAGCTGGTGCGGCATTTGGCCGTTGAGTCTTGCAATCAATTTTCTCACCAGATGACAACCACCTACCCGAAGCCTAGGACCACTGCTCTGGGAGGTCCCACAAGATGGCCTCCACCGCAGAGGGAGAACGACTAGTGGACTTACGATGAGGGGTCCTTCTCCTCTGAGGGTTGGAGGACATCTTGGCCCTCCCGGGTTGTCATCCATCCTTACGCAGCATTCAGATCTCGCCAATCAAGAAAATAAGAGGATGGCTAAACATCAATATAAACAGAGAAAGTACACAATTGAGAGAAACAGAGAGAGACCACTAAGGTTTGAGTCATCTGATGCTCATCATATTAAAAAGATTGTATATAGTTGAAAGAGATATATTATCTGTTCTTCTTTTCTTCCTGTTGCACTTCATATTACTATACTAACAGCGTTTTTCTTTTTGAGTTGTTCCTTTCCATATACTCAATTTAGTTACGGTTTATCCGGCTTTAGGAGCACCCAAACTGAGCCTAGGGTGACTCCCACCACAGGAAACAGGAAGAAGTTTAACTTAGTCCTGCCTCCCTGAAGATAGGTGGGAATCACCCACAAGATGGTCTCCACCTAACAAGATGTTCTCCAACCCTCAGAGGAGAAGGATCCCTCACTGTAAGTCCACTGGTCGTTTTGTTGGCCCATGATAATTTCTAACTGTGCTGCCATTGGCTAAACCAGTCATGTAATAAATGAGATGTGGTTCAGTATGCTTAAGAGCAGAATGCATAAGAACTAATGAAGATCTTATACTTATTTAGGGTTGCCATCCCCAGGTACCAGTGGAGGTTCCCCTGCTTTGGGGGGGCTTTGATCCGTCACCAGCCAGCTGACCAGTGGGAGAAACTCCACCTCCAAACAGGGATGTTGTTGTATGATGTCCCCAATGCAATGACATCACTTCTGGGTGACATCATCTGGTGATGTTGCACAATGCTGGTGATGTTGCACAATGATGCTCTGGTTTTGGGCAAACCATGGTTTTGAAGGCAAAAAACCATAAGAGTTTTGCCCCCAAACCAGAGCATCACATGATGCCACTGATGCAATGAGATCACTTTTAGGTGATGTTATCGTGTTGCTGCCCACCCACAGAATGCCCCTAAATCCCCCCACCATGATAGCAAGGGGATTTGACAATCCTATTCTCACTATATGGGTATAAGTTCCCTGCTTGTATTCATTTGGAATGCTGTGGAGGAGAATGGAATCCCACCCATCAGAAGCCTGTACACATGAAAAGAGAAAGAAAGAAAGAGAGAGAGAGAGAGAGAGAGAGAGAGAGAGAGAAAGAAGTAAAGAAAGAGAAAGAAAGAAAGAGAAAGAAAGAAAGAAAAAGAAAATCTAATTGCTAGCCCTTTGCTTCCAGAATTACAGCTGATCTCCAGATGACAGAGATCAGTTCCCCTAGAGAAAATGACTGCTTTGTAGAGTGGACCCACTGAGGTCTATCCCACCTTCCTCAGGCTCCACATCCAAAACTCCAGGAATTTTCCTGCTCAGAGCTGGTAACCCTAGATGATAGATGTGATAGTGTCAAGTTTTTGTAAAGCACAGAGGCTTGTATAGTATGGGCATGGAGGCTCTTCCTTAGTAGGCTAAAGCCAAGGAAGCAAAGTGGCGAGGGCCGATGTTTTAGTTGGTGTGGCAATCATCCTTAAAAGTCCTGCCTCTCTGCCAGAGCTCTGAACCAGTCCTTGTGATTGTCAACCCATCAGAGCCCATGAAACTCCTCTGAATGGGAGAGGGTGAGCCAGCCTCAACTTAAGAAGGGTGAAAAAACTTTTTTTTACTTTTGGATAGGGATTTCATGGCTCTGGAAAGGATCATCAGCTTAGACAGGCTTTTATTTGGCCTTTTAGTTAGGGCTTGGGGACTGGCTTAGGGAAGAAAGCTTATTTTAGTGGTACAAATAACCATCCTGTTAAAGGCCCATCGTTCCTAACTGTTGCGTGTAGGTTCATCTTTGTGGCTTCTGTGCAGTCTCCCACATAGGACTGCATTTCTGCAGGCCTGCCATGGAGAGGAGCTAGTGAGCTTTTTAAAATAATTTCTTGTATTCCAAGAGTGCTCCCCCTCCCCTCTCTGAGAGTGTGAATTTCCTGCCTAAACATCATGTGATCTGGGGCTACTTCTGCATCTGGCATTCACTCCACATTTTCTCAACACTGAGGAAAAGGTGCAGCTAAAAACCGCATTCAAACACCCCAGGCCAACGCCTGACTGCAAAGTTACCCCTGAATGGCTATAAAATGGCCATAAATCTATGCAGAAGGTACCATAAAATCTGATGATCAAAGGAAGTGAAAGCAGCATGCAGTGTAGAGAGGAATTTCTGTTCCACTGTGGGTTTGCTAAAACAACAGAGGGAAAAGCCAATGCAGAATCGCCCTGGGAGAGGTGAGCACTCTTCCCTTAGTTCTCTTTTTGCCATTGTGATCAGAGGACATTGTTCAGTGAGCTGAGAGATTTTTTATTCCTGAGGTGATTTTCCCCCTCAGGATTTCTTCTGCGATGGTGTTGTTTAAGAAGTGTAGTGAATGTGGAGCCAAGATGGCCCAGGATAACAATCATTCATCTTGTCTGCTCTGTCTCAGTGAGGGACATATTACTTCCTCCTGTCAGGCCTGTTGCTGGCTTACTCCCAAGGCAAGAGAAGGGTGGGCTGTGCATTTAAAGGCAGCCTTCTGGGAGAATTTAAAGGCAGCCTTCTGGTTTGACCACCTGTTAGAAAAGAATACCAGAATGTCTTCAGTGAATTCTGTTCCAGGTCCAATTTCGATTGTACCGACAGAGAACTCCTCTGTGTCTTGGTTGGCCTCTGAACTGCTGGCAAAAAAAAGTTAAGAAGCAACAAACATCTTGGGCACGACTCTCATCCATCTAAATCTCCCTAAGTGGAGCAATCTTTTGGATACCGACAATCTGTTTCACCTTGGAGTCAGCAGTTGGTTTCACCTTGGCGCAGTGCCAACTTTCCACCCAAACACTGACCTTGGTCTTGATCTAGAGGTCATACATCACTGATACTGAGAACGGAATCAATGTCACCTTGACTTTAGTCACGGTTGAGGCAAGTTGGCACTAACAGACCTTCAAGACCATGGAACTCCCTTGCCGTTGAGGAGAGGTCAGCAATCTTTGATGTTGTCCAATGCTGAGTGCGTTGAGGAGCTGGCTTCAAGACATGAGAAGAGGTGAGATGCTGCATTGTATGCTCCGTGGTTCCCATACCCAAAGATGTTCCCTCCTCAGTGGGGGTTTGAGGATTCCTCCCACCCTCCATTATGGTGCACTACATCTCAGTCTTCCAAGGGCGGTAGCTGGAATCGTAGTTCTACTAGGCACTTACCTTTGGTGGATGATACCTCTCATGTCTCTGCTTCCGATGTCAATGTCAATGATGGTTCCAACCATGGGTCCAAACATGCTTCTTTACCATCTCCAGATGGCCCTATGGGTGAAAGGCTGGCACCGTCTCCTACGGAAGACCTAAAGCTCTACTCAGAGCAAACTATCAGGATATTTAAGGCTCTGAATTTATAATACAATGCAACAGAGCCTCAATCTAAGGATACGATATTGCAGATTTTGTACACACCTGGTACATCTGGTCCAGTGGCTTTCCCTCTTCTAGAGGATATAAGAGAGGTTTCCATAACTGTCTGGACAAAACTGCTTCCAATCCTGCTTCGGCGAAAAAGCTGGAAAATCCTTACAAGGTGAAGGAAGAGGACTGCAGTTACTTATTCTATCACCCGAAACTGAACTCCTTCATATCTGAAGTGCTGCTTGCAAGGGATTGCTCTGGTTCAAGATCTTCACCCATGGATAAAGAGGGCAGAAAAATTATGTTGGCTGGAAAGTGTACTCTTCTGGGGCTATGGGCCTTAGAGTCATTAACTTTATGGCCATAATGAGCCATTATCAGATATTACTGTGGGAATGGATGAACCAGTTCATTGAAATGATTCCTGAGGAGAAACAATCCCTGGCAAAAGCACAGATTGCTGAGGGGCAGAAATGAGGGAAGCAACAGCTCAGCGCTTCCAGACATGATGCAGATTGCCACAGCAGGGCAATGGGGTCAGGCCTGGTTATGAGAAGACACTCATGGTTGAGATCTTCTGCCCTCCCACGAGACATGAGAGCACAGCTGGAAGATCACCTTTTGAGAGGAAAGAGCTCTTTAACAAACAAACCAATAAGGTTTTAGAGTGTATTCGTAAATATAAATTGACAGCCAAATCATTTGGTAAAACATCAGGCTCTAATCCTCAACACAAACAGTGTTACTGGCCAAAATCTTTTCAAAGGTATAATTACACCAGGCCATTTTGGTATGGTGCTTTTAGATATCAAAACCCCTCATATCAGGATTCCTCCAGGTCTCCTTATCCACAACAGAACCAAGAAAGGAGACGGATAGAACAAAGAACACGAAGCCCTCTAAGGTCCCTCGGGATCAGCAAAATGAGTTTGGATCTAAAATGACTAGATAAGGCTAAGCTTTTTTCCAACAAGTCATGCCAGTTTTACAGTTTATGGTTACAATTTATAGGTTTTGTCCATAATAAAAAACCCGGTAATTTTATGTAATTCAAGTCATTACCTCCTTGTCATCTACTTTTTGGTTCCCAACAGACATCTGTTTCAGTGCTCCCTAGAGAGGCTGCCACATTGCTAGACAAAGGGGCAATTTCTGAAGTTCAGATGGACTCTAATGCTTGGAGGTTTTATTCTATTTTTTTCGAAATGGACAAAAAAGGGGAGGTGGGAAGTGACCTATCCTAGACCTCTGATCCCTGAATCAATACATAAGGGTACCAAAATTTTGCAAACTGTCTTTACAAGATGTGATCCTTCTGTTACAGAAAGATCTATGGTTCGCTATTATTGATCTTAAAGATACATATTTTCATATTTCTATTCACAGACCTGTAGAAAATACATCAGGTTTGTGCATGAGGGCACTCCCTACGAGTACACCATTTAACTTTTTGGCTTACTCTGCTCCCAAGTCTTTACAAAATATATATAAGTGGTTATTGCACAGTTAAGGCTATGAGGTTGTATGGTTTACCCATGTCTAGATGATTGGCTTTTTGTTGCAGACTCTGTTACTTCACTGCTAGCTAACATTGCTTTGGCCAGACAGACACCGCTCAGCCTGGGCTTTATTATTAATGGCGACAAATTGTCCTTGAAACCCACTCAATGCATAGAATTCATAGGGGCCATTTTAAATTCCAAAAAGGGAAAGGGTTTTTTGCCCCTCTCAAGGGCAAAACGGATAAAGGTCTTGGTGCAGAAATTCAAGTCTTGTAGATTCCGAACAGCTAGATCAATTCAGCAATCATTAAGCTACATGGCTTCAACCACCACAGTTACTTCGCATGCCAGGTTGTTCATGAGGCCACTTCAGAACTGATTTATATAGGCCTTCCATCCCCAAGTGGATGACCCATGGGTTAAACTGCCAATTCCCAGACCTGTGATCTGCTCTCTAGCTTGGTGGGTGGACCTTACTAAGCTTTTGAAAGGTGTGCCAATGGACTACTGGACCAATGACCAACAGGACTTTACTGATGCCTCATTATTTGGTTGGGGAGCACTTTGTGGTTCCTTCACAGCACAGGGCTTATGGTCTCCTTATGAGACATACTTACACATCAATTTCTTGGAACTTAGAGAGATAAGACATGCTCTCTCTTCTTTTGCAGATCTCCTGTAGGGGCATCATGTACTGTTGGCAACAGACAATACCACTCCAAAATTCTATGTGAATAAACAGGGGGGCACAGGGTCCACTCAGTTATGTGCAGAGGCAACAAAAATTTGGAAGTGGGTGATAAAACACAGCATGCACATCACTGCTATTCATATCGCAGGGCAGTCCAATGTGCTAGCAAACAAGCTGAGCAAAGAGCTCGCATCTAGCAACAAATGGTCACTTTTGGATTGTTACTTCAACCCTGGCTTTCTGGAATGGGGTTTTCCAAGGATAGTCACATATCAGAAGTACTGGAGCAGTTCAGAAACCCTCCTCTTGCCAATGCTATTTAACATCTATATGCACTTCCTTGCCCAGTTGGTCCAGAGGTATGGACTGGGTTGCCATAAATACGCAGATGACACCCAGCTCTATCTGCTATTGGAAGGCCATCTGTCTTCCGTCCCTGATAATTTGGCTGAGGCTTTGGGGGCTGTGGCTAGATGGTTGCGGCAGAGTCAGTTGAAGCTAAATCCATCGAAGACAGAGGTCCTGTATTTGAGTCAGAAGGGACGGGATATGGGTAACAGGCTCCCCATGCTGGAAGGGGCATCTTTGGTGCTGGCCCAGAAAGTAAGGAGTCTGGGAGTGACACTGGATGCTTCTCTTTATGGAGGCCCAGGTAACTGTAGCCGCCCAATCTGCCTTTTCCCATCTTTGGCAGATTAGGTTGCTGAAACCCTATCTCTCCCCCCAAGACTTGGCTACAGTGACCCATGCAATGGTCACTTCCAGGCTTGACTACTGTAATTCACTCTATGCAGGTGAATAACCTTGAGGCTGACCCGGAAATTACAGCTGGTGCAAAATGCAGCAGTCCACCTGCTAACAGTGATGCCTACATGGGCTGACGTTTGGCAGGTACTTCACCAATTGCACTGGTTACCAGTAGAATTCCGGATCCATTTCAAGGTGTTGGTAACAACCTTTAAAGCCTTACACGACCTGGGACCAACATATCTAAAGGACCGCCTCTTTCTGTGTATGCCCCGACGAGCACTACACTCTATGGATCAACACCTCCAGGTAGTCCCTGGCCTGAAAGATGTCCATCTTGCCTCAACCAGGGTCAGGACTTTTTCTGCCCTGGCCCCTCCCTGGTGGAACATGTTCCCCGTTGAGATCTTGGCCCTGCAGGATCTCCTTCAATTCTGCAGAGCCTGCAAGATGGAGCTGTTCTGTTCTCAGGCCTTTGGCTGAGGCAACGGACGTCCATATATGGCCTCCCTGAGGTGTTTATCACTCTGTTATCAACTACTGGCTATGGCCAGGAACCTCCCACAACCAGGGGGATTTTTTTTTGTTATTGCTGTGACCACTATTTAAATATTTATGACGATGTTTTACATTTTAATGTTATTTTATTAACAATTTTTTTGTATAAATGATATGTTGTTACACACCCTGAGCCCGCTTCTGGGAAGGGTGGGCTATAAATGTGAATGAATGAATGAATAAATAAATAAATAACAAATAAAGTCCTATTTCTCTAGGTGGGCTGGAGACCAACATATTGATCTGGTATCCTGCAATATTCATGACTTATTTGAGTACTTGTCACTTAAGGGTTTTTGTGTACCTCTTCTATTAAAGTATATTTGGTGGCCATTTTGGCATCACATGCATTAGTTAATGGTTCCACTGTTTTTGCATTAAGAGAATCCTGCCATTTTTTTAGAGGTTTGGTTAATTTATACCCTCCCTCTGTATGTCCAGTTCCTCAGTGGAGCTTGTCTTTGGTTTTATTAAAAATTGTTCACGAACCTTTTGACCCTCAACCTACACTGATTGTCAGATCCCCAGTCAAGTTACTCTCAATAACTCTCTCTTAGGCAGTGATAAGTTTATTGAATAGTATGCATGATCCAGGACATCCACTGTGTTAGAACTGAAGCATTTTGGCAGGTACATACTTCATATAGGCAATTCAGACATAAGCCCCTGTTGCCATCCTAACCAGGGAGTAAAGATGCATAGTTTGGTTATCTCCTGATTGAGCTGGCACCAAGCTGTTCCAAGAACACCCTTTTGTGAGAATGAAGAAGGAGGCATGCTTAAAAGAAAATTATGGCTGCTAAAGTGAAAGGTCTCATTCATTCACACTCATTCACACACACCCCTCCCCGCAGGAATTCCCTCCCCCCTAACTTATGGCAACCTGATGCTAGCAAAGTGAAGCAAGATTTGACAGTGATTTGCCTTTTCTTTCTTACAAAACAGTGTCTTTTGTGGCCATTACTTCTACTAAACATGTAGGTGAAATGGGCGCACTTTGCTGTGACCTGTCTTTTATAAAATTCCATGCTGATAAGGTGATATTATGCCCATGTCTAGAATTTCTCCCCAAAATAATCTTCACATTTCATTTGAATCAGGATATTATCCTGCCAATGTTCTTTCCCACCCCTACCTCTCAGACAGAAAGAATGATGCACACATTAGATGTTAAAAGGGCTCACCTTTTTTTATTTAGATAGGCCTTTTAGAAGGGACAGGAATTTGTCTGCTTCAGAGGCTGCAATAAGGGAAGGCTGCCTTTGCACAGACCTTGTCCAGATGGATAGCTTCAGTGATCAGGCTAGCCTATGCTGAGGCAGGCACACAGAGTCCATGCACTGTGCTGGCTCTCTCTACACATGCCCGGGCTTTGCCAGTGGCCTTCTTGTCCGGTGTGACTCTGGCAGACTCTGCGACATGGTCAACACCATCAGTGTTTGTTCAACACTATTCAGAGGATGCTAATTGCAGGAGCGAACTTGCTATTCTTGGTAAGTGAACTTCTTGGTAAGTGAACTTGCTGTTCCCCCATGGGGGACTGCACAGAAGTAACGAAGATGAAAACAGGGTTGCACTTACCTGTAAGTGTTGTTCATCTAGTGGGCTTCTGTGCAGGCACACATCCTTCCCTCCTTCCTCACTGTGGCCTGTATTTAGCATGGGTCTCCTTTTTGGCGGCAGTTGGAAAACTGAAGGAAGAGTACTTTCTCCTCCCAGATCATGTGATGTTTAGGTGGGAAATTCACTCTCTCATAGAGGGAGGGGGAGCACTCTTGGGATACAAGAAATCATTGAAAAAAAGCACAGAACCACTTGATGAACAACTATTACAGGTAAGTGCAACCCTGTTTTCTGTACCAAGGTGCTCTGTGAGAGAAAAGAGGAGCCTTGAACCTGCTGAGGTATACTGCCCAGAGAAAAGGGAATCAAATCTCCCCTCAGAGGTTATTAATTTTATTTGAAAGCCAGTTTTACTTCATATATTTACTTTATATATTTAAGTTATCCACACATCATTTTAACCTTATTAAGTACTTTATTTTCTGTTAAATAAACCTCTGATAACTCTAATAGTAACTAATCAACATCTCAGGTAAAAGTTTTGTTTAGAGGATACCTTTTAAAATGAACGTAATGTTTAAAAATATATTCTTGCATACACACAGTTTACCTTCAGTCCCACAGGGAAGATCCTTATGCTGTGGTGGCAGCTGCTGCCAAAGCAACTTTAAAACAATCTGTGCAGCGTATGTATGTATGCATTTATTATTTAATTCATTTATACCCTGCCATGTTCATGTCCAGTTTGTAAGGTTTGGGAATTATCTTGGTGAACATGGTGGCCATCTTGGTAGGTAACTGGATGCTGGACTAGTATTTTTAGATGGATCAAGTAGCTTCAGCTTATGTCCTTAGGTCCACCATTCAAGACCTTCACCTGCTTAGAGGCATTTAGAGGTCTTTGATGCCAAGGCCTAAGTTTGGATCTGCACTGTTTACTAGATACTTATGATCAGGGCTTTTTTTTCTAGAAAAAGCCCAGCAGGAACTCATTAGCATAACAGGCCACACCCAACAACAGAAACTCATTAGCATATTAGGCCACACCCCTGACAGCACAGCTCATTAGCATATTAGGCAGGGGCTGGGAAAACACGGCAGGCATAGAAGCTGTCTCCCCCCCCGAGCTTCTCCACCCCACTTCAGTATCACCTTTCTAGTCTACACCTCCCCTCCGAACCAGATGGCCGGGGAAAGGTGCTGCTGAAGTGCCTGGGAACTGAAAGATCCCTGGCACTTCAGCACTGCCTTTCTAGCCTCCACCCACCTCAACCCGATGGCCAGGGAAAGGCACTGCTGTAGTGCCTGGGGCTGTAGTGCGGCAGACAGGCTGGGGAAAGGAAGGCAGGCATGCGCACATGCCTTTTTCCTCCCTGAGCCTCTCCGCTATTGTGGAGAGACTCGGGGAAGGGGGGGGGCATGATTAAATGCCTTTCTCTCCCTTCCCCAGATCGGGGAGGGAAAGAAAGGCATTTTAATGTGCCTGGGTTCCCAGCCTGCCCTTTTCCAGCTGGGACATGTCAGCTAGAGAAGGGAAGTCAGAGAGGCTTTTCTTTGTCAATTTCACTCTCAGCTGACTTTGGGGAGTGAAATTGACAAGGATATCCCCAAGGGCTCCTCAGAGGGAAAGAGGGCATTTTAACATGCCGCCTTTCCCTCTGGTGTGTAACATGGGGAGGGCAGAGTGCTCTGTAGTCACACATGCCAGAGGTTTTGGCTGAAGGTGTGGCCAACTCAGGAGCCAGCCGGAACTCCGTTCCTGTGCGTTCCTCCCCCAAAATAGCCCTGCTTATGATGGAAGACTTGATAGGTGCAAACCTGAATCTGCCATCTCACTTGTTCATCTGTGTCTCTCCCTTGATTGTCTCTTGCTGTTGGAGACAAATAAAAGTATAAGTGTAGCCATGCTGTGTTGGAGACAAATAAAAGTATAAGTGTAGCCAATGGTCCAGATAGACTAACATTAAGGATGCCACAAATTTCACAGTGAACATGTTCAATAATTGAACATACTGTATTCAGCTGGTAATCAGATGTTAGCTGATCACCATATCTGTTTAGTTTAGCACCAAACAGCTTGAATGCCTGATGAACAAGTTTGTATCAGGTTTTTGAAAAATTGCAAATGTGTGAACAGGCTGCTGATCCAAACAGATGAGCGCCATTAATGTAGCTTGGAACTACTTAGATGAACATTGAATGGTAGAATATTTTATAAAACATGGTAGAATATTTTAGACTATAGTATCTATAGGATTTGTGACTGATTAACTATCTATTTAAATAATTGTCTGCTGAATAAGGATGGGAGTGCAGAGTAGAATTGTACCTGGCTGTGTGAGAAAGCACCTGTGTGAAATCAGCTGCCTGATCACAACTGAAAAACAGCTGAAAAACAACTGAAAATCTGTATCCCTATCCATCCATGGTGGCTCAGAGGTTAAGATGCTGAGTTGCAGACTGGAAGGTCGGTAGCTCTGCAGTTCGAGACCCAAGTGCCGCATGACGGAGTGAGCTCCTGTCTTTGGCCCCAGCTCCTGCCAGCCTAGCAGGTTGAAAGCAAGAAATTGCAAGTAGATAAATAGGTACCGCTTCAGTGGGCAGGTAACAGCATTCTGTGCACCTCGGTGTTTAGTCATGCCGGCCACAAGACCATGGAAAAGTCTTCGGACAGTGCTGGCTCTTTGGCTTGGAAACAGAGATGAGCACTGCCCCCTAGAATCGGATTCAACTGGCTTTTGAGCAAGGGAAACCTTTACCTTTACCTTTATCCAATGTTCTACATGTCTGGCCCTGTAAGGCCTAAAAGGAGGAAATGGAGGCCCAAGCCTCCCCCTATTTTTTTCACTCAACACTGATAGAGGATTTTTTGCATTTCCATTCAGTTATCATGGCTAAAAGCTATTGAGAGATCTGCCCTCCATGAATGTGGCTAGTCCCCTTTTAAAACCAACTATACTAGTGAAGATTTTGGGCTCTTTAGCAGGCATTTAGAGGAGTCCAGTATTTTCTAAACCTAACTTCTGCTGAGCTATTGTGCTGGTCTCCTTAAGCCATAGGTTCCTCCTCTAAATTGCAGCCTGGCAATTCTAGCAGAATGTCTCCATGGGGCAAGATAAAACTAAGACGGCACTGAGCCAATGGCATTGAAGACAGGTTCATTTAGATACCTGCAATTAATGAGATCTTTTCTTTGCCAGTGGAGAAGCACAACTTCAGCATGCTTTTGGCACCTTGAGGTTGGATTAGCCTAATGGATTGTACAAGAAACAATGGGCTGAGACCCTTAAGAAATTAGATCTGGTGTAAAATACAGCCACCTACTTGTTAAATGGAGGAGCAGGCAGAGAATATTCTGCAAAGGTACCTAGGGATCTTCTGTAACTGCCAGTATGTTTCTGGATGGAATTCAAGGTGTTGGACTTTAGTCGTAATTTATAAGACCCTAAAGGGTTTCAGACTTGCTTATTTGAGAAATTACTTCTCTCTACCTAAAGTGCTGCAACAGCAGAAGTGGGATCAATCATCCCTTCTTTTCTCATACCAGCATTTAAAATCTTGCAGCTGCAGTCCTGAAACCATTCACTCACTCATTGCATAGCCATGGCTGTGTGATCAGTTTCAGGACTGGGACCAATATCTGGTAATATTCAAGGCATGCAGGCCTCCTGGTATCTAGCGCACATCTGCACTATAAAGTTATATAGGTTGTATACCAGTTTGTCATGGCTTTCCTCACAGAATTTTAGGAACTGTAATGTTTGGAGGGTGCTGAGAATTCTCTTTAGGAGAATCATGGCATTCTTTGCTGAACTACAGTTCCTAGGATTCTCTGGGGAAAGACTCTGCATGACCTTTAGCTGTTACTGAAATTACTTCCTCTTCTCTCCTAGTTGGCTTTCCCCCCCCTTGCGCTCATCATTATCAGATACAGCTGAAGTGTGGGGAGACAATGGTTTCTGAGCTTCTTTTCCAAATTACATGTGGTAATAGGGTAGTGTGAGTGCTGTGTATCAGTGAAGATCTTGTGTCAAAAGGCATCTAGTCCATCCAAGCCTCAGCTGGCAGGGAGGAAGGCACTGTTTGGTTCAGCACTCTGGTTCTCCTTTGCACCTTCTGCTTCTCAGTTTTCTCATAATACTAGAACTTGGTTTACTCAGTGAAACTGATTTACAGTAGGCTGAGGACATATCAGTGGCAAAAAACCCTCCCCCCCATAGTTACTTTGTGGACTTTGCTACTGCAAGATGGAACAATACCCACTATCCCACTTGGCTTTGAAGAAGGGTTGGTACATTAATGAACAACACAGATCTATCACATTTTACAAGCCATGATAACTAAGCAGACTCTTCACATTTAGAGGTACCTTATTGGCAGTGGGATGGACATCAAATTCATGCTCTTTTTTTTCCAGAGGCATCTGTCTGAATAATGGACCCACTGCCCTGATCTAGCAAGGCAGTTTTTATATTTAAGCTACAAAAACTGCACTTTAAGCCTAGCCTTAATTTTAGGCCACTTACAGTGTGAGCCTATGCATGTTTGCGCCAAAGCAAGTCCCAGGTTGTTCAATGCACACTTAGGTGAGTGTGTGAAGGACTACAGCCTAAATTTGCCAAAAAGGTAGCGGCAATTGGATACTTGCTAAATAATGCTGCTGGGATGGCTTCAGGTCTTCATACAAAATTTGAGAAAGGCTGAGACTATGCTGTATGTCCAAATAAGCTAGACACACGGAATTGGCATGGATGTCTATGGGCATTACAGATATGGATCTGAATGTTGAGCTTAGTCTTTGGCTTTCTGGCAAAATAATTTATAAAGCAGAGTTTTCCTTCCATCCACAATCCCTAGTTTTTTTTAGTTCCAACTAATGTGATTTTGCTGCTTGTTGTAAATTGGGAAACACTTGTTCTTAATATGGCAGTAAACAACCACCAAGCACAGTGTTCCTTTAGGCAACAATAGAGCATTCCTTAGAGAGGAACATGTATTTGCAAATTCTCAGCAGTGCCAGCAAAATGATTCAGAACCAGAAAGACAAGTGAATGATGGAGAGTTATTTTGAAAACCTGATAGGTATCCAGTGATATAAAGTCAGACTGGAATGGAGGATTCTGTTGATGTGAAATGTTACACCCAATTTGACCATAGTGTAGACTGAATTTATGATCCAGTTGGGTATGCATGTTAGTTATTGTTGGAGGTCAATCAAAGTGTAATTGTAACATAGGGGAAGACAGTCCCGAGGCTACCAAGATGTGTTTCCAACAGCTGCTGTTCATTATTCATTCAACTCCACTTTCTGGCTTTGAAATTAATAACCCCTGGCCTTTGAGCAGGCCTCACCTTTGGAAAAACAAGCAATCTGGAGCCCAATCCACTATCTTCTCTTGCATGAACCCCATGGAAAATAAAGGGAGCACCCCACACCCCAATTGTGGCTTCGTTTTATTTCATCAATGGATTCTTCAGGAGAGAATTCCTGGTGCCTTGTGCATCTTGCCAGCTCACTTTATTCCAGTGGAAGGGTAACAACAAATGCTGTTGGCTAGCATGAGGCTTTGACTACTGACTGGGTCTTTTCTCCTAGTGGAATGCCAGCTTTGAATCCTAAATATATATGGCATAATGTGTCATGTGCAGGCAACGTCCTAATTTGTTCTGTCTTTATGCAGATGAACCCAGTTTTTACAATATCTTGGGAGAGAGCAAAAAGATTTATAAAACTGAGTTTCCAGAAATTAAAAAAAAACAGCATTAAAAACTACCAAGAGCATAAAAACAGCACAAAACATAGAGCAGCTTAAAATGAGTCTCATACAATAGTTATCAGGTTAAAACAGATTATAAAAGTGATGCTAAAAGAATAACCTGTAATTAGCATGATAATACTTGCATCCTTCTTTGCTGAGTTCAAGGGAGTTGTGTGATACCTATGAATACTTTTTTAAAAATTTAGAATTAGTAGCTTATTATGACCGTTAATATATTACAACCCACCTGAGAGCCAAGTGCCAAAGAAGAAAATCTGGGTAATGGCAGTTCCATTTTTGAAAACTGGGTTAGTGAATGTTGGTGCAATTAGAAGTCAGTTCTGGCTGAGCTTTTTGACAAATGAATACTGGACTTTGTTGAATACTGTTGAACCACCCCAGGCTGTAGTGTAGTAGTTACAGGTGGAGGAGAACACTGCAGATGCAGAAGCATCACCATGCATTTATTTTTATTACACTACTTTTTATTACATATTTCTATGCATTTTATTTTTTATTAACTATATATTTATTACATTGTTGTTACTCCATACAAACCACATTCAGAAGAACTTGGGCATGTGCTTGACAGTTTTTGGATCTTGGCTTATATATTGGGTCACATGCAATTCTACTAAAGGGCTACATATTCATCATCAGAGATGCCAAGGTATATACTCTACAGCTATTTCACAATGTATGCTGAGAATCCATCCAGCCTATATTGCATAGTCTACATCCTAGTAACAATTGTAAAAAAAAATATGGTGGAAAATGATTAAAGGATTTTACCTTTCTTATTTCTAGAAGAGTTTTGGAAGCCTAACTAACAAAGACAGTAATACTTGCAAGAACAAAATGTTGGTCTGAGGCAGTTGTGGGTAGGGAGATTTATGGTAGTGTGAGGAAGACAAGCTAAATAGAAGGTAAGTTAGATATCTTCACGCTTTCCTCCTTTACATTCTTCTACCATCCAAGGAGACCCTGCCATGACAGCAGGTCATTAGATCCTAAAATACAGGTGCTGAATGCTAGGTCAGTTAATGAAAAGTTCCACCCAGGATTTAATCTTGGATGAGTATCCTGGCATGGCTTGTATCACCAAGACCTGGGCAGACAAGGGAGGCAGGTTTAGTTTCTTTAGATGTGACCACCTCCTAGTGCTCAGCAGTCTTCCAGCCTCAGCTGGCAGAGATAGTTTCAGGACTGGGAATGGAGGTGTCCAGGTAAATTATTAGATATGAAAAAGTCATCTTGAGGCCCTGTTGTCTAGTCAGGCTCAGGGTTTCATAACCACTTTGGTATTTAGTCTCACACATTTGGATAGCCACACTCTCAGTATGAACCAAATATTAGCAATATCCTGTTGTAATACCTCACCCATGATAACTCGGGCAGTACTTCTGAGCATCTACTTAGAGGCCAGCTATTCATCCTCAGTGGCAGAGTACTTAGGCAGTTTGCTGGTTCAGCTTGAAAATCCCCATGTCGATTTTTGTCCTGAACATGAGTTTCTATTGTCATGTTTTCTTTTTCTTCACGTCAAATTTTTGAGAAAATTGTATAAGATCACTCAATCAATTGCAATGAATGGCCTGCAATGAAAACAAGAAAAAACTAGAGAAGAAACTTAACAGCATACAAAAACAAACGATAGGGGGCATGTTTGTACATTCCTCTCTCTATTATATTCCCCCTTCGTCTCCTCCCCCTAACTTAAGAACGTAAAGCAGATAATAAGAAAATGCATTACAGTTCATCATCACTCTTGCTGAGATGGGCTGTAACAAAGTCTCACCGAACATTTACCTCTTCCTATGTTTGACTGACTGCTCACCTTTGATATTTTAAGCCATAGCTAAATGTTACATTGATGGCATTTCTCTAAACTAACAGAGGAAAAGCTGTAGCACATGGACATGTGCCCTCTCCTCTCCTGGCCTTGTCAGCTTATCTCCCATTCCACCTAAGTCCAGCCTTTCATGTTCATATAATTTAACGACACTAAATGAAACCAGCTATCTCTCTCATTTTCTCGTAGCTTGGAGGTAAGGTTAAAATATCAAGCAGCTACCGTATGTTTGACATTACAGCACCATAACTGATAAGCAAATATTTTTCTTCTAAATGCATACTGTGTTCCTAGATGTATGCAACAGCTTTTTCGTTCCTGTTCTGTGTCTAGGAGAAGACCAGGCTCTTGTCAAAGATGACATGTCGCCCTTGGTGTTTATGTTGTTAAATCTGTCCGCATTGATTGGTTCTGTCTGGTGTGTGTATCAAAGCAAAGGCTACGGAAAGGTCACTTTAGTTGCCCTTCATTTCAGTTCCTTACTTAGGGCCCCCACTGTTTATAATTAAAAGCTCATTTCACCTGGGGGAGAAGGAGAGAGCAAATCTCATGCTTTTTTGTATTGTTTTTCCTATTTTAACAATTTGTTGAAGATATTTCCTATAATAAACCTTAATTATCTTCAGAAACCTATACGTTGTAGTATACTGGTGGCTCAGTTGGGATACTATAGACTACTTTGATTTTTGTATCTCACTTTTAAAGTATCAATGAGAAAACTGGAATTGCATTGGAATAGGAGTTTGAATTTGCAAGTTAATCGTATAAGAGAAATTATTTTTTAAATTCTATACTTTTTCAATAAAATCAAACTATACTTACATTTATATTTTTAAAAGTTCAGTTAGTTTTTCATGTCACATCGCATGATAGAGTTAAAAAATATTGGGCTTGGATACATGAAATATTACAAAAAATGTTGAAATGTACCATACCTTTTACCCCTGAATTATTTTTATTGAATATAAGACCAGAAAATTATAAAAAATGTGATTTTTATCTTATATACATGTTCTTACTACTGTGAGAATATTGTATGCCAAGTAGTGGTGAAAAGATGAAACACCTTCAAAAGAAGAAATTATAATCAAAACTCTTAAAACTGTGGAGATGGATAAATTGAATTTATTTTTGAGAGGACTACAAGAAGAAAATTTTTAAAAAACATGGTCGAGATTTTATATATGGTTGTAGGAATATAAGAAATGAACTATATAGACTTTGCATATAACTGGAGATATCATAGACATTATCTACATTTACATGCAGGTTTCCTAGATAAACTATCTTGGTATCTTACATGAATTCAACATATAACTGGGTATTGTAAGAAGTAAATTAACAGATATTACAAAGAGGTAAAGAGACCCCCACCAAATCTCTATGTATTATGTATTTGTTTGTTTTTCTTTGTATATTTTATATGTTTGTCTGAGTTACAATAAAAATAAAACTATTCTTAAAAAAAAGTTCAGTTAGATTTTAAACCAGCAATTTAAAGAAACAGGGTTGGGTTCAAAGGCTTCTCCCAAAAGCACTTCTTTGTGCCAGGGTGGGGGTGGGGGGTGGGGAGAGTGCTATTCACAGAGTCCTTACTCCCACTGCCGACCATGGGCCTATATGGGACTGGAAACATCTCAGTCAGCTGAGTGAGATCTTGGCTCAGCTTCTGTTCCTTCCTTTTTATGGGTCTTTAAGCCTGGTTGTGGCCTAGGGTTGCCATCCTCCAGGTGGTGATTGGAGATCTCCTGCTGTTACAACTGATCTCCAGGAGACAGTTCACCTGTAGCAAATGGCCACGTTGGAAGGTGGACTCTATGGGACTAAACCCCATTGAAGTCCTTCCCCTCCACAAACCCTGCCTTCCTCATGCTCCACCCTAAAAATCTTGAGGAATTTCCCATCGTGGAGCTGGCAACCCTATTGTGGCCAGAGGCACAAGCATTTTGGCAGGAACTGAAGGGTGAATCCAAAGGGATCTTGGCTCTTGGTTATATGCCTTTGTTTTGCAGCCTGTGGCTCTGACGGAGTCAAGGTGGTGGATCCAGGGCTAGGTCAGTGTGTTGGAGTATTGTACCATTTGCTTCAATTGTATTTTTTGTATTGTGCAAGCCACTTTGAGTCCTTATTGGGGAGAAAAGCAGGGAGGAACTACTAAACAAATAATGATTGCTCTCTTGATGAGAGGCAAATTTAAACCCACTTTCAACTAGCACAATGGCTGTGGAAAACGAAAGGGAAGCTCAAGGGTGGCTTTGTAGGCTATCATTATAATTTAGCAGATTTATATAATTATCATGATTCTCTGTCACTGGGTGCTATGCCTGCAGACAGATTTTTAAAGCAGCATCACACCATTACTAAAGCAATATTTACTGGATGCTCTGACTCTGGAGGAAAGGAAAAGATGGGAATTTACTGTGAAAAGCATACTGTGAAAAGCATCAGCAGTTTGAACTAGCCAGTATAAGTGTCTTACATCTTGCTCTTTCTCAAGTTAAGTTGTGCTATTATCCCCCAGCTCTCCTCGGTTTTCCTTCCCCCTCTTTGAGTTGTTGCTTAGTTCTGGTGAGGCGGCACATGGGTGGAAGACGTCTGGAAGGAATAGTACCTTGCCAGTCGCCATTTATGTGACATCAAAGCACAAAAAATCATGGAAGAAGGCCATCACCAATGCTATACGGCCCCAGCAAAATGGTAAAAGATGAGGGGCTCTTGGAAAAACAGGACCGAGGAAGCCAGGTCTGCACTACTTACCATAGGATCAGTCTTCAGTTGCAGGGATGAAAAAATGGCTTACCAGAGTATCATCTAATTGAGGGGATGGCAGAACTGATCATTTAGTGGGTACTCAGTATTAGAGAGCCAAAAAGGTGTGATAAAAGAGAGTCATACTAAAAGCAGTCATGAGGGCCTGCCTCCAGTTTTAAAAACAGAACTACAGTAGCAGTGGGAGAAGCCATTAGCCTCTTAGTGGGAAAAAGGAATCTTTTGATATGAATTCTGTTGGCCACCTTAAGCCTAGTGTATGTTATTTTTCAAAATACTATAGTGTGTGTGTATGTGTGTGTGTGTGTGTATGCATGTATATATATGTATATGTATATAAATATGTGTGTGTGTCTCTGTGTGTGTTTATGTGAGTGGTGTATATTTTGTCTTTGACTAAACAAAAAAGAGATTTGTTTGAAGAACCAGTATTAATTTCCTCAGGAGCCTTATGAAAAAAATATCAAGGGTGAGTTGGAGTTGTGGTGACAGAGCTTTTCAGCATGTCAGGAGAAAAGCTGCTGTTGATGGTAACACATGGCAGCCAGACCCCAGTGTATGCACAGGGTTTACAGAGTGGAGCTTGTTCATTAACTTTCCCTTCGTGAACATGCTGGCCAGATAACTTCACTGGTCACACTTAATGTACCATCACATGTCTGTGGGGGTCAAATATTCGTAATATCCAGCTGCAGTTCAGGTTGAGTTTCAATAAGGTTTCAGACTAGACCATGAAATCTTAATATTTTGGAGCATTATTAATCTTTGCTGTCTAACGTGCTACATGAAGCTTTCATAAAGGACAGAGAGAATCCATTGGCCAACACATGTTCAAATTAGGAGTCTGGAGATATTCTTTGTTTCTCAACTTCAGCCCAAAATGCAATTTTAAATCTGTCAATGACACAAAACAAATAAATTATAGTATGTCCAGGCTAAGTAAAGATCCTCAACAGCTCCTGCTTTGGAAGATCCAGGAAATGAGAAGATGCAGATAGCTTGGAAAAGTTCTGAAAACAATGGTCAGCTTGAGGTGGTTATGGAATCATAAGTAAATCTATATATTTAATTCTAAATAAGGCACCAGAGAGCAGATAAAAAAAATTAGCACAATGGGGCCAGGTACAGAAGGGAAGAACCATGGATTTGCCAAAAATATGTTATTAAAAGAAGAAATAAAATAAAATAAAATAGAAAAATTTTAAAAAGCCAAAATTTCATGAAATTATCTCACGAGCTCTTAGCAGCTGGTACAAGTGTCTTACATCTTGCTCTTTCTCATGTGATGCTGTCCCCTATTTGCATAAGTTGCAGTCGAATCCATCTCTAGGGGGCAGTGCTCATCTCCGTTTCCAAGCCAAAGAGCTAGAGCTGTTGAAGACTTTTTTCCATGATTATGTGGCTAGCATGACTAAATGCCGAGGCACACAGAACAATGTTACCTTCCCATCGTAGTGGTACCTGTTTATCTGCTTGCAATTTCTTGCTTTCGAACTGCTAGGCTGGCAGGAGCTGGGGCCAGAGATGGGAGCTCACTCCATCACACAGCACTTGGGTCTCAAACTGCCGAGCTAGGGAAACCTTTACCTTTAGGTAATCCTAAATGGCTGCTGTAGTTTCATTTTGAAATGTGAGGTGAATTATGGGGATAAAGGAGTGGTTGGGCAGGAAAGACAAGAGAAAGGATGAAGCAATGAGAGTGATGGGTGAGAGGGAAGGAAATAGAGCAAAAGTGGGGGAAAGGGGACAGGAGGGAAGGAAGGAAGTAGAGAAAGAGGAGAAACTGTAAGGAGGAGGGGTGTAAGGAAGTACAGAAGGACTGCATGGAAAGTGGCAGGCGGGAATGAGAAAAGAGGGAAAGAAGGAAGCAGGGAAATGGGAGAAACTCTGGAGGCTACAAAGGGAAGGGAAGCAGAGACAGCAGGGTAGGAGGACCATCAGGGGGGTGAGATACCCCCCAATTAGCCTTCATAGGTCCTCTGCTTGTATAGTATTAATCTCTGACCTTGGAAATGAAAGTCATACAGTACAGCCTAGGATTCAAGAAGTTTGATGTATGTGCATAATGAAAAATGGGCAGCACATCAGCATTAAAATTAATCTGGCAAAATCTTACAGCATCCTCTTTAGTTTAATGACCCAGTCCTAAGAAACACCAGAGAATCATAATAGCCCAAACAAAACTAACTTCCCTAACACATTCAGTTACATCTGATTTTGACTGCTGCCCATAAAAAGAGGATTGGGTTGCTGGCCAATTATAAAAACAGATCACTTTACCAACCAAATCATTAACTTTATTTTGCAATAATAATCATTCTCATTTGAAATATGTGACAGAAAAATGGATTAAAAGGGTCAAATGGAAAGCTGTCATCACACGGTCCTTTGCTTGAATTACTTGGACAGTCCCAGCATTGAGTTTAGTACAAAGTATGCTATTTTTTTCATTTAAACTATTTTTGTCTTGACCGATAAATTATAACAAAAAAACCCCGGAGTCTAGTATTTGTGCATCATGATATTTCTGTGGCCGCCAGCAGCTGTCTTTACTGCATTTATGCTGCTTTTAGAAGCCAAAGTAAATAGTCACAACATAAGTAAATTGAAACTGCATGGATATGTAAAATCTTTCTTGCACTTCATAGAGCAGGGGGAAACCAACGAGGGAAAGAAAAAGAGGAATGAGGGCTAAACTTGACATTACAGGAAAACCCACATCTTTAGTCACATGTAGAGCAGGTAGAGGCTGGGAGATGGGTTGACGATTTACTGAATATGGAGTGCACAGTTGAGGGAAACTAAATCCTACCTCTTCTCCATACTAACATCACTGTTCTCCATTGCTGTAAATATTTTTTGTTCAGCCCTTGGCATTGGAACCACACTTGTAAAAATGCTTTGTGTTATGTATAAGGAAGGGGCAGCCACAACTAGGTTGCCAGGTTCATCAGAGACACCAGTGGGGGGATAGGGGGCATTCTGGGAACGAAATGATGTCACATGATGTGCCTGCATCATCTGGAAGTGATGTGGGGACATTAGGAGTGATGCTCTGAATTCTGGGCAAAACTCTATGGTAAAATCAGCCTCAGAGTTTTGCCCAAAAACCAGTGTCATCCCTGATGTCACCAATGTACTTACATCACATCTGGGTGAGGGAGGGGTGTTGCATTTATTTCTGGTGATGTTGCTGTCCTCCTGATTTCCTCCCGATGGCCAGCTGGCCGGTGGCGGGCAGGAGCCTGCAAAACCAGGGGATCCCCTACCCCCAATTGGAGAATGGCAACCCTAACCACAATGAAGGTACAAAGCCAACAAGTAATTTTATTATACCCACAAAAATACATCAGAAGGAAACTTGAACTGAACTACCTGTAGCAGGAGATAAACTGAATGGGAAAAAGAAACTGGTGTCACAAAAAGGTTGAATTCTAGCACTTCCTAGCATGGCAAGCCAGGAGAGTCAAAACACTACACTTTGACTAAGAAGTTGCAGCAAGGGTAAGGAGGGGGAAATCAACTTCTCCCCTATGCTCCACATAGCTTCACTCATCTGAACAGGGTCTTCTGCAGGTACCAACCTGCAACTGAACAAAATCAACACTGCCGTCCATGTGCCTTCTCAGTTGTTGCTCCCACCTTGAGGAATGGTCTGCATAAGTAGGTCAGGAAGGGTCCTACTCTCCTGGCTTTCTGCAAATAATGTAAAAATGAATTATTCAAGAGGGCTTTTCTGTGCAGGCAATAGGGTGACACTGTACAAAATATTTCATAAAGTTACTTGGCCAAACTGTGGTCTATAGTACTGTGTATAGTTTGTTATAAAATGGATTGTACTATGTAAATTTGCATCACTGAATGTGTCATGTTAACACTTATGCTTTGCTTTAATTCTGTTTTTTAGATTTCTGGTTGGTTCGACAATGCAGATCCTATTTCATTGTTTCTTGAATGCAGTCTGACTTGAGTTCTAGTGAGAAAGGTGAACTATAAATAACACAGATGAAATTAAATGAAAGGGGGCAAAGTCTAGTTCCCCTTAGTGTGCCATTTTCATTTTAAAATAGATCCTAACTCACTTGTCATGTAAATTGGGCAGATATGTAAATAAGGATCTAGGGATTCCCCTAATCAGATCTAGTTTGATCGTAAAATTAGGGAAACCCTGCTTTAGCTAGTCCATGGATGCCCTCCATTAGCCAAAAAGAGAAGCCAGTTTTTCCAGCAGTTCATGGAGCAGTGTTGGTGACTACCTGTTTGCTTTGTCTAGGAAGTGGTTCCATATGGAAGTGGTTCCATATTTTACAACGGCCTAATATGAAAGAGAAAGGTTCATCTTTGGTCTTCTGTGCAGTCTCACATAGGGAGTTTGCACATGCAGGTCAGCCACTCAGGAGATTCTTCTAGCTAAGCTAGGCCGATTCCGCACAAGGGCTTTGCTTCCCTTTCCTCCTGGGTTTAATTGGTCTGAATCAGTATGTGCATTTCCGCATTACATGAATCTGACCCGGGTTGATGTCGGTTATTCATTTCCGCATCTGTCCTTGCCCTGAATCTTGAGCCCCTGCCCGCCATTTTTAAAAAATAATGTAGGCGGAGTTTCGTTATAACGTCGTGATGCAACAAGGTCATGATTGGCCAAGGGTTTTCATAATTCCCGGGAAAGAACATCATGCACCCGCCCCTTCCCCCCCCTTTTAATGTAGGTGGAGTTTCGTTGTGACGAACCATCCCACAGAGCGGCAAGGATCCTCCACGCATGTGCATGAAACAACTCTGGTCACTTTCGCCATTCGGAAATGCCCGTGAAAAGAAAAAAAATTGCACCAGGGTTGGAGGGGAATTGGAGGGTGGGAAAGGGATGGGAAATGGAGGGGGATCATGCAACACTACACATGCTCCCCCCATAAAAAAAGTGTCCACACCACCACGCCACCCACAATACATTGGCCCCGAACAAAATAAACACACAACGATGGATCAATGCCATGTTGTGTTGATGTAATGCAAGGGGGGGGGGGAACCAGCTCGCGCTGCGCCTCAAAGCCATCAATACATATCTTTACAGTGGCATGACTCAGGCGCGACTTTTGTGCAGACAATGCTACACAGAAATGAGGATACATCAACAATAAAACTACATTTTAAATAAGACATTTAAATACCAGTCAACAGTGGATCAATGTTGTGCCGTGTCGTTGTAACGCAACAAAGTGGGGAACAAAAAACCCCCTGTTTGCACCAAGGCGGGAAAGGGGAGGAAAAGGGGAGAGAAAGAAGCAGAGTATTAAATTTGTTTTCCCTGGATGATGCTCAGATGACTTAATCTGCTCCCCCCCCAACACTCCTGTGCGCCATCCTCTCTCTCCACTCCCGATGGGTTCCTGAGCCCCCCCGCCACCCCTTTTGGCATATGGGGGTGGCAGGGATATTTTTAAACTGGAGGAGGAGGAGGGTGGGGGGAGAGTGTTGTGATCCGGCTTGGCAGCACTCGGTCTGGGAACTGGAGGGCAGAGCGGTGGACAGAGGCAGGCGGGTGAAGGACCCACGAGCACAAAGGGCTTGGAAGGATTGCAGCTGCAGCAGCAGCCGCTGCCCCGGCAGCGCTGGGACCTGCCCCCTCCCCGGTGGCCTGCCGCAGCTGAAGGGAGAAGCCCTCCCCACCTGACCGCGCCATCCCGCTCTCATCTGGCTCCCTCCCTCGGCTGCTGCAGGGGGCTGCAGAGGAGGAGGAGCCCGTTCTCTGGCGCACGGTGCTGGTGCAGGACAGGCGGCTTCCTAGCAGCCCAGATTCCTCGGGCTGTGCTTTCTTTACCACTTCCCTGCCCCCCTGGGTTGGCATCACTCGTTCGGCTGTGGGGGCCCGCAAAAAATTGGCCCCGCAAAAAATGTTAACCACACAACAATGGATCAATGTCATGTCATGTTGTTGTAACGCAACAAAGCGGCAAACAAAAAAAAAACCCCACTCGCGCCAGGGCGGGAAAGGGGAGGGTAAGGGGAGAGAGGGCATTAAAGGGGTGGAGCAAGAAACTCTGATTTTGGAGTTCCCCACCTGAATGCCCCGACTTCACTCCTGTGGCAAAAAAAAGAACCTCAAAATCCCGGAAACGGAAGATCCGGGGAAAACGCTTATTAAATTCAGGACAAATGCAGACCCGAAGCAACAGGTGGGGAACTGTTGCTTAGCCCCGGATTTTATTGGGGAGTGAAGCCGGGGCAACATCTAGTGTGGAATCGGCCCTAGTCTTAACATTCAAAGGGAGGCCCTCCTCTCCAGAGTGTGCTAGATGCCATTTCCCCCACACATTTTTATTATTTATTTATTTATCAAATTTATATCCCACTTCCTCTCCCCCAGATGGGACTCAGGGCAGCTATCAGCATATAAAATACATCAATAAAAACAATACAAAGATACAATAAATTATCTTTAAAATATAAAATGGTTAAAAATCTATCCCTATTAAAATCTATCCACTGTCAAGCCGGGTAGGATGTGTGGATGCCTGAAAAAGAGCAGCCTTGCATGTCCTGCAGAGCCTAGGGAGGTCCCGCAAGGCACGCCCCTCTTCGGGCAGCTGGTTCTACTACTGAGAATGCCCTCATCCTTGTTGACACAAGGTGGACAGTTTGTAGACCAGAGATCTTCAATAAATGTCATGATGAAGATCAGAGAAGATGGGGAGGATATGCTGGGAGAGGCAGTCCCTATGGTATGAGGGTCCCAGGCCATTTAGGGCTTTAAAGGTAAATACCAACACTTTGAATTGGCACCAGAAACACTTTGAATTGGCACCAGAATGCAGCCACCGTAGGAAAGGTGTTATTTGCGCTGACCAGGACACTTCTGTCAGCAATCTGGCAGCTGCGTTCTGGACCAATTGTAGCTTTCAAGTATCTTCAAAGGTAGCTATTATGTACTGGTTTGATGCATGGAAAGCCCAGACTACAACGTAGTGATCAGCATAGATTTATTGAGTACACAACAAGCATGCAATACTGGCTGAGATGGCCAACTATATACAACTTGTAGGACACACCCAAAAGTCCTATTGGTGGGTTTGAATTTCCCGCCAGAGTTCTTATTGGAGGGCTAGTGGTGGTCTAGGATCCTTGACCCCTATTGTCTCTTGGAGTCAAGCTCTGACTGTACGCCGCTGGCGCCCAGTGGCGGTCAGCGGACATAACAGTAGACCTGCACAGAGTGTGTTACACTAGTCCAGTCTCAAGGTGACTGTTGAGTGAATTACTGTGACAAGGTCCTCACAAGACAGATAGGGAGCCAGTTGGTGGGCCTGGCATAGATGCTGGAATGCAGTCTTTGGCCCATAATGCATTGACAGCTTTCTCCTGAGGATCTGAGCAGTCAAGCCTTTCAGCTTGACTTCAGATTTGTGTGCTGGCTGTATGCACCATTTTTTCTCTGGTGTATTTCTGTGTATTTATTCTTCAGCTGCAACCAAAATCTGCAGTTTTTCTTAACTGCGGTGAGAATGTTACTTGTGACATGTGGGGGGTGGCGTCCAAAAGTTTTTTAAAAATTATGCAATTGTTCTATTGCAGCTGCGAAGTAGCGTCCAGCAAGCACCTTCCATTGAAATCCTTGTGGTTCAGACTTCCGGCAAGATTTGCGACCATGGTGGACGCGCTCCTCCGCACTAGCGGGGAGCGCGATCCGTACCCCGCGGGAAGAAGGGGCTTCGGACCGGTGCCGAGCCCCCAGAGACCCTAGTGAAGGGGCTCTGCCTGGGGTGGCACGAAGGGGATCTCTCCCTACGGTGGCGATCGAGGGATTGAGGTCCCCTTTCATCACCCCCATAGGTTCCCCCGTCCGTGGGAGCCGTATGGCTAAAAGCGCAAAACCGAGAAGCAGCAGAGAGTGTGAAGCAATGAGGCTGGAACTGACAGTTACGCTTGGAGAAACAGTGAGTCTGAAGTAAAAAGAAACAGAATACAGCGGGAAAGGCGGGTGGAGTAAACCCCCCCCCCCTCGAGACTGGCGTACTTACGGGACTCTTTACGTGGCGTTACTGCATGAAAAAACGTATGTTCGGCTTGCTTGATGGCAGCATCGCGCTTTAGAGGATATGAACTTTAAAAAGATATAAGCGCAGTCGTGGAATTTGCTCCTTTCGTCCATCTTATCTAACTATCAACAAAGAAGCACAGTCTCAACAATGGCGGGGAAACCGAAACCTTCCCCCAAACTAGGAAGTACAGCTCCGAGTTCAAAGGTTGATACCACGGAGATGAGCACGGTGTTCTCCTCGTTATTGCGACCTCTAGTGGACCAAATGACAGCTCTCAACGTTAAGATGGACAAGATGCAATTGGACCTGAAGGAGTCGAATAAAACTACAGAGAAGCTGCAGCGAGAACTTCTGGAAGTTAAGACTTCAGTTAAAAATCATGATTCAAGACTACAAAAAGCGGAGAAAGAAAAGGCCTTCCATTCTGATCAGCTCTTGAAACTACAGATGGAAAGATCGAATTTTTTCCTAAGACTTCAGAATGTACCAGAGGATAAAGGAGAAGACCTTAAAAATCTGTTAAGTGAAGCGCTTGAACCAGTGACGGGCTTAAAAGCAGCGGAAATAAAAAGCGATATGGATATGGTTTACAGAACCTATCCAGATTATACTAAAAAGAAAAGCCTGCCTGGTGAGATTCAGATAAGGTTCTCCAAAAACTCAACAAGAGATGTGGTGCTTAGGACCACAAATAAAGCAGTTCTGAAGATCAAAGGAAAAGAAGTTAAAGTGATGAAAGACATCCCATTTGAAATAAGGAAAAGAAGGAAAGCCTATGGAAAACTGACATCTTGGCTACAGTCTGAATCTATTATCTATAGGTGGAATGTTCCGGAAGGACTGAGCTTCAGCATCAAAAACAAGAAATACAAGATTGACTCCGTCCAACAGGCGAAAAGTTTTTTGGAAAAAAGCAAAGAAAAGAAAAAAGAGAGAGACTCAGATGGTTCACTGGCATCGCAAGAAAGTATGTATGGATTTGATAGCTCAAAGAGCGAAGAAGAAACGTCTGACTCGGAAAAGGGAGCAGCAGCTCCAAAAGTACAAGAAGAGACTGTTAAGACAAGAAGAGGACGAAAGAAGAAATAAAGGCTGAAATGTTTTTTGAAACTGCACTTATATATAATAGATAATTTGTATAATTAAGCATTCCTTCAAAAGAGCATGTCTGTCAAACAGCTTTTTTTTATTTTTCATGTATCATCAGTAACAATTTTATCTGAATATTAGCCAAGGTTTAAAACGCTTCATATGTATTAATGGCATAGCAATATTAAGCAAATGATAAAGCACACTCTGTATAAGGTAAACATAGCTTAGAAAAGTAGCGTTGTAGAATTAGATATAGATAAAATTAATAAAAAAATTTTTTTTTAAAAAAAGAAATCCTTGTGGTTCAGGTTTTCTGCATGCCTTTTAGCATTAGTTCATTGAATGAAAGGAACCCTGGCTCAGCTTGCTTGATTCTTGCACAGCGCCCAAATGTGTCAGTCTTGCATATGGGTTGCTGTTCATTGACATCCCACCCCCACAACTGACATGTCTCTGTTAGTGGTCTTGCCTTCCCTTATCAAAAGGGGGGGGCAGCCTCACCCACTGCATCTCTTTTCCCCCCAGGCACAGAAACACATGCTCCCCATGCTCATTCAGTGCACCCCACACCTCCTCCACTTCCCCTCTTCTTCTGTGCAGCTCCCCACTCCAGCCTCACTGCTCCATGTGGTTCCCATTAGGCTCCCCCCCCTCCAGCCACCTTTCTTTCCCTGGTGATGGCTGCTGCTCCTGCCACTGCTGCCCCTGAGCTCTCCTGAGCTTGTCAACTTTGGACTGGCCTTTTCCAACCACCCATTCCTCTTTCTTTCTCCCCCAATGCTCCTTTCTTTGCAAACCGGCTTTGCCACGTCCTCTGGTCCTTCCAACGCTTGCCTGAAAAAATTTGTTTGGAAACTTTATATTTTCCCCCACCGCCACCCTCTTCTCACTCCCCCCATCTCTCCTCTCCCCATCCTCACAGCCAGTCAGCCACACACACACACACACACACACACACACACACACACACACACACACATTGGCACCCTCCCTCCCTCCTTTTAAACTCTGAACAACCCTTCATTTCAGTTATCCCCCCAATCTCTCCTGGTCAGTTTCACACCACACATTGAAATGCACAACTTAGGTTCTCTTGTCCTTTCTTTCTGGTGTCCCCCTGCCCATCCATATAGGAGGAGGGGGGGGGCTGGTTTTGTTTTCACAAAACTCTCTCTCTTTTTCTCCTCCGTCCACTGCTTCCAGGCCTTTTTCTTCACTTTCAGGGGAGGCGGATGGTTTCTCTCTCCCCCTCTCCCTACCCCTCTAAGCACTGACACTTTTATTTTTCTGAGGTGCTTAGCAAAAAAAAAAAAGAGAGAGAGAGTAAAAAACAAAACAAAACAAAGCAAACCTTTCCAGTAGGAGGATTCTTTTAAAAATCCGGATTGTAACACACAAGTGCTTGCCCAAAACAAGGAAAAAATGGGATTTTCCTGGCATGCATTGTGCTGCTGGTGCCCTCTCCGCATGCGAAACTGACCAATAAGGAGTGGGAGTAACAACCTCAATGTGGATGGAGGAATGACCTCTGAGGGGCCGGAAAGAGGCAGGGGGGAAATCCAAGGGAATCTGTATGCTTTTGAATTCCCTTTGGCTTGGAAGCGAAGCAAGGGGAAAACCCACCACTAAATCATTCTAAAAAAAACTGGGGGAACAGTGAATGCAAAGCAGACTAAGCACTAAAGGGATGGAAAACAATGCAGAATGAAGGAGAAAACCCAACAGACATGAACAGTGAAAGTGATGGGAATGTAGAACAACAAAGAAAACCCGATGGACAAACATGGTGAAAGTGAGGGGGAAAGCCCATGCATAATATGCGTTTGTCACCAAGGACACACATTTGTCCACAGAGAGCAAAGAATCAAGCCATTCTCCCACATTTCTGACTGAGTTGACTGTAGAAAGATGGACCCTGTCAAGGATTGGTAGAAGAGGCCACCCCAGTGGTCCGGGATTCCCCAGCCACATAATCTCTGTTTTAGATGGATTTAGCTTCAATCAACCCTCACTTAGCCATTCCACCACTGTATCCAGGCAGGAGGCCGAGACTGGAATTTCAGCTACCAGTCACTCCTTAAATAAGAGGTAGGGCTGGGTGTCCTGCACCTCTTCCCTCAGTTCATTCTTCACTGCTGTGTTGTAGGATGAATATCCGCCCCTCTGTGTTCTTGTTTTTTATTGTCTCTGGAGATCTACTAAACAGTAATTTGGCTAATTTTTCTTTGTTCAGCTCTTCTCTTCCTATAATGTTGCAGAAGGTACTTTTCAAGAAATTTTCCAAATGTGGAACAAAAAGAATGAAGTCAGATGAACACTTGCTTTGATTTATGTATTTGGGTGATGGGTATAATTTGGCAACTTGTAAACACTGCCAGCAGTCCCCCCCCCCCAAAGCTCACTCTGACCATGCTGCCTGTTTGAAGGCCAGTTGGGGGGGGGGGGGACACCAGGCAGCAAAATCATGTGCCCTGGCAGAGTGTTCTCAGACTTTACTGGCAAAATCTCTTGCTCTAGCTGAACAGCTGTCAGGCTTGCCTTCCATCTCAACTCCATCAGTTCCTTAGTCATATCCAAACTGACATCAGGCCCAATCTGTGGACCATTCTCCTACTTGATGCTCTTCTGAACCACTGCCTAAGAAAGCAAAATTGAAAATGAAGCACAAAGACAAGCATCAGTCAGTTCTGAGGCCATCTTCTGATAAGCCTACCATGTCGTCTCCATCTGTGGAGCAAGAGGAGCTTATCCCTCCAAGGACTCCTTCACCCCATTTGCACTCACAGGTTCTATTGTTGTCTGAAGTAGGGTTGCCAGGTCAGTTGTAAAAGCGGGAGATCCCCAGGCCCCACCTGGGGTCTGGCAACCCTAGTCTGAAGGCAAGATGGAAGTTGAGCAAAGACCTCTTTAGGGCAGAGTTTCTTCCTACTCTCTGACCTTGTTGGACCACTGCATCCACCAGGAATTTCAAACTGGATTTTTTTGGATCTGTCTTCCAGATGGTTATTCTTTTCCCAGTTGTTCTTAGGAGAATTCTACATGAATGATTTGTGGTTCAATGGTACTCAAAACCAGAATCACCTACAAACCACATAAATTGTTATGGGCAGTGGAGAAACACCATCACCTCACAGTTAATCCTTATGGACTGGGATCAGCATGCTCAGAGGATGTATCATTGCAGCAAATTAGCAATGGCATCTGTAATTTCCTACAGCAGTAGTCAATCCCCTGGTCAGGGCCAGCATTAGGATACTCTGGGGTGGGCCATCTGCCATGGCCCAGGAATTCTGGCAGGGCCCACTGACACTGACCCCTGCCTGTACACCTCTTCTGCCATCTGGCTGCATGCCTTTTCCTTGCCCAGTCACTTGCAATCATTCCACCTCCTGTGTACCTGTCTACCTGGGCTGCCCAGGACAACCAGAGAAAAGTGTGCAGGTGGTGCCAACATTAGTCTTTATGGTCACAGCCATGGCACTCCCAGTCACATGTACTAACCAATGCCATCGTGGAAAGGGCATGCAGGTGGCTCTGGGCTTGGGAGATAGGAGAGGTCGTGAACAGGCAGAGGAAGGATGCACAGTCAGATGTGGGGCATATGGATGGGGGCAGAAAGGAAGGCCCCTGAGTGCTTTTTGGCAACACTAAGGAGAAGAGATTATCTGTCGGTTAATACAGTGCTTGGAAATCTATCCCAATACGAATCCATTTCAAAAGCAACAGAAACAAGCTATAAAGTCAACATAAAACACTGCAGAATTGCCGAGCCAGTAATGCTTTTTTGAGTAATGAAACTTCATAGACATTTTGTTTCAACAGTAGCTTTAAATACTACGTGGATCTAAAAGCTGTATAAACAATGCTAATCTATTTCCACTCTTAGCTCTTGCTTAAGCATTTTATAGAAGCTGGAGAATTCTGGCATGGAAAGCACAAGGCCTTTTTTAAAAAAAAAATTGGGATCCAGATCTTGGTGGTTTCTGTTTCTGTGTGTGCTCCGTGCCTCGCAGCAACATCTGCTAGCAGTTAATTTGCAACAAGGGGGAATGTCACCGCAGAAAGTAGACTTTATTTTAAAATAAACACTAGAAAAATATTACTGGGGCAAAAATAAATGTGCATCAGAAAGAAGAGGTGGGTGGTAGCTGCCCACGAACCGGATGGTCTTTATAACGATTCAAAAGAGTCAGCGTATTGCAAACTGCCACTCTGTCCTTGTGAAAGGCTGCCAGCCATCAGCAAGCCCTGAACTGGGGTGTCTTCTATTCCCCCCTCATCCTCTTCCCTCCTGTCACCTTTCTTGTAAGCTAATGAGAGAATTACAGCTTCATAACATGAATGGCTATAGACAAACAAAAAGCTGTACATGTGCGCTTAACACAATTTATGTGCATCTTTTTACCTAGATGGCCCGCCTTCACTCCAGAAACATATTTACAAATGCTTGAATCACTGATACTTGTGCATGAAGCAGCCCAAAATGGCCTATTCATTCGACTATGAACTAAGATTAGAAGACACATTACTTTTGTATGGTCCTGTTCAGATGAAGCTTTTCAAAATGACTTGACAATCCGGAGAACTTTGTCAACCTTTTCCATTTTGGACCCTTTTGCACTCTATGTATAATATTTATTTTGTATTGTATTTAATAATTAGTTCATAAATTGTTTTAAGCGCACATGTACAGCTACCTTTCTTGTAAGAACATCCTGATCACCAGTGTGTTGTCATGTGCAGCAGTACTGAAGAAAAGCAAACCACCATTTTGTTTGTTTGTTTGTTTGTGGGATTTTTATTCTGCCCTGGCTCAGGGCGGGTTATAAGGTACCAGTAAAAACATATAAAACAGTTCCATATAAATTTCAGTTAAAACCTAAAAACCAACTAAACTACATGATGGTGAGATGGCAATACATAAGCCTCAGGGATATACTCAGGAGAGGGCCATTGAAATAATACTTAAACTGGCAGCCTAGGCCATCCCCCCACCTATCAGTAGGAAAAGTTTGGTTTTTCCTTTGCTGATGGTCAGAGAAATGCAGCCTTAACATCAGGAAAGTAACAAAGGCCATGAAAGTAAAATATAGAAAACAAGATTTATTTAGCTACAGTGGGATGGTTGCATTAGCCAGTAGCAGGAAAAGGGCAGATAAAATGATGGGCTTTTTCTCCTGTGGCTGTTCACAAAGCTCGTGAATTAATCTTGCAAGCCGTAATTTATTAGTAATTTTCAGTTTGCTTTGTCTCAGGTTTCAATGCCTTTTTTTTGGGGGGGGGGGGGGGTAAACAATTATAATTGGAAAAGCCCATGACAGGCAGCTTATCCCCTCCCAGTTGTTAATGGACTTTGGAATTTTACTAATACCACTTAACATGCAGGTGCCTGGTACTGGATGGCCTCTCTATGATGTCACAGAAGCTTCTTTGGTGGTCACATCAGAGATGCTAAGCCAATGGCAGCCAAAAGGGCTGTCACATCCTCTATGGCCAGGTTCACTGTGACACCAGAGCAAATTAGCCTTAGGGTTGCCAGCTCTGGGTTGGGAAATTCCTGGAGATTTGGGAGAGGGGGTGGAACCTGAGGGGATTGGGGGAGAGGAGGAACTTCAGTGGGGTATAATTCCATAGACTCCACTTTCCAGAGTGGCCATTTTCTCAAGGTGAACTGATCTCTGATGCCTGGAGCTAAGTTGTAATACCAAGAGATCTCCAGCCACCACCTGGAGGTTGGCAACCTTAATTACCCAATTGACTCAGCATAGGTAAGACAGCAGGGAGGTAAGAGTGTGAGAAAGACTGTATATGGGAGAATTTATTTACTTCATTTATATCCTGTCTTTCTCCCCAAGGGGGACCACAAGGGTCTTCTCTCATTCTTTTCATAACAGCCTTGTGGGGCAAGCTAGGCTGAGACAGAGTGACTGATCACCCAGTGAGTTTCCAGGGGATTTGAGTCTGAATTTCCCACGTCCTGTTACAACACTAGCTAGTACATCATACTGGCTCTCCATAGCCAAAACCACAGCCCATTGTATCGACAGTCTTTTTCTGGTTCCGGAATAAATCACCCTATGAATTAATTGTCATGTGCAGGAGCATATCTCTGTGTGGACTGGAGGACAAGATATGTGACTTTATGATGGCCCGTGTCCTTTGTGCTTCAAATTACTTCATGTATATCCATTTGCCATTTTGTTCCCAAGGTGAAAAAAATAATTTTATGGTAAAATAGTTGAATTTTTTTTTTGCATCTTGAGAGAATGCAGATTGCTGGACTGTATCAATACACCAACACTCTTAATTTAATCAAAGTGTTATATTTAGAATCAGTATTATCATCACTAATAGAGGGCAACAACTACTCATCATGTAAATGCTTCTTGAAAATGCAGCCAAAGTTACCTTTTTATCTTTCTTTAACTAGACTGATTGCAGCTCACTGAGGAGTAATTAAGGACTGATGGAGACTATTTTAGGACCATGTTTTCTATTTAGAGTGACTTTTTCTGTTCATCTGGGTTGATGCTGAAGAACGAGGCATCTGAGTGTGTTGTCCATGGGCTCAACGTCTTGTTGAATGAGCCATTTAATATGTTAAATCATACTAAATCAGCAGCTGAGTCACACTTCCAAAAGGAAGTCTGAATGAACCTGGGAGATTGTTGCAGGGGCCACTGGGTAATCTCCCATTTCCTGATGTGAGGGGTACCTGGAAGAGGTGGCAAAATGCAGGATCCTTTTGTGCTCGTTTTTCTCCACTGCTGCCTGGTACTTCCCTCACTGGCAAATAGATCAGTGTAGCATCACCAGCTGGATATTGAGCCCTCTGCTAGGTATTGGGCCTCAGCAGGTGGTCAGATATTATCAGCCCCTGGGTCTCAGCCAGGTTATTGATAATCTAGGAGGCAGCCTGTAAAGATACTAGACAGTCCTGCTATCCAATTAAAACATGCAGTGGTGTTCTCAGATGGTACTGCTTTGATACTCTGCTGGTCTCATGCAAGGGTCTGTATCCACTTCACAGAAATATAACTGAAATAGGTTCTGTCACACCTGATCCCTCAGGTCTAGTTCTGTTATAGCAAGATTTCTTCAAGATTAGGGGGTAAGACTGGACAACTTTAAATTTGAGATAACATGCACCGTGAGAAGACATTAGACAGGTTTGTGGAGGAACCTCCCACCCCCGGATTGTTTGCAGCCTGTCACAGACCAGATGTTCAGGAATAGAATTGCTCTGACCCAAGAAGGGTTTAAATAGGACACAGAGCCAACTAAAAGGGGGGGGGGGCTGAGAACTAATCAGGGCCTGTGTGATATCGACAAGAGATGTGAAGAAATTCTGTTACTTCCTGGGTTTTCCAAGCTGGCTAAGTGGTTGAAGCTCCTGACAGAGTTCTGGCCTACAGAAATCAGCACCTGGGAGGAATCCTCTTCTGTAGAATATTAAATAGTCAGACTGTGCATTTCTTTGACAGAAGGAAAACTTAACCAGATAGAGAAAGAAGGTATTTTGTACAGGGCCACCCATTGAGCATTGGTCTCAATGCCAGATTTTTAAGCTTCTTGACCACTCCAGCCTCTGTTCAGTATTATAAATCATGGTCTAATATATTGTATAACTTCACTGTCAATACTCTTCTATGGCAGCCAAATGGAACTGTTCTGGCTTTTAATTTTTTTAAAAAATGCCACCAGGAACTAGTAAAAATTTAAAGGTAACATCCTTGCACAAAACAAGAGGATTTGGCAGAAGCAGAACTGCAGAAGAAATGCTTGCTTTGATGAAAACCAATGGGAACTTTTCCACTGATCCAATGTGCCAGAATTTTATTCCAAGAATACATATAAAAAGTCTATTTCCAGATTCTCAGAACTCACAGTCGGTTTCAATACTGGTCTTGTGGTTAAGGCCCAGCAGAATCGAAAGATACCTGCAGATGGGGATCATTCTTATAAATGCTTGCTAAACTTGGTTAATATCAATGTGGTAATCCCCTTGGCCCAATTTGTGAGGCAAACAGCTCATGTTTCCCATAACTGCATAACATCACAATGAAAAAAAAATCCACAGCACTGAATGAACAACACTTAGAAAGGATTTAGGCTGGAATTTGAATGGAAATTAGAAGAGCTGTGCTAGGTTGGACCAAAGGCCCTTCTAAGCCAGTATGCTGTTTCTCAGAGCAGCTACCTAGATGATTCTGGGAAGGCCACAAGCAACAGAGGAAGGTAGCTGCACTCTCCTGTTACTCCCACCCAGTGTGTGGTGTTTGCAGTAAACACATAATTTATGTATGTGGCAGTTTATTACAATGTTCTCATGTAGTTTTGTAACAATAAGAAATGTAACTTTCCTCATGTAAAACAGAGAAACAAACTACAGAAGGTTGGACACAAGGTTAGTCTGAGCCTTTTCCCTAACAAATTGTTTGGTTTGGATTGAGAGCCCCCCCCCCCCCAAAACAAAAATGCACCCCATTCTGCTTGCGGTGCTATAATGTGGGTTGTATGAACTGGGCTTTAGTCATTGACATTTAAGGTGCTAAACCAAGACTCCACTCTTGCATTATGTACTGACGTGATCAAGTCATCAGAAGATGAATTTACCCAATCAGTTTTCTGCGGTAAACTTTTTCTTCCAAACATTTCTGGAAGAAATGGCACCTAGGGTTTGGGTCTGAGAAATCTTTCTTCAGCTATAAACTCTTCAGATTGTCATGGGCACCTAGAGAGTAATTGTATCTCAGTGGTGGAAACACTGAAGACATTAGTCTTGTTCAGTCAACCAAACCAAGGCAGGCAGTGTGTGTGTGTGGGGAGGGGCTAGAATTGTGTCTGCTGGCCTTGTGGTGGTGAAGCTTCGGGTATCAAGGCAGACCAAGGAAAACTTTACTTGCTGAAGTTCTGCTGTTCACAACAGGCATGGGAGCCTTGCTGGGAAGAAATATGGCAATCTTACATTGAGTCAATATGCATGTTACCTTGACCACACAGGAGAAAAAGAGTCAGCATCTAGAAGTATATGCAGCTAAAGCAGGAGGCAGCATGGTGTACTACTTAGAGTGCCAGTCTAGAGCTGAGCAGGCCCAGGGTCAAATTCTTACTGTAACACGACATTCACTAGATGCCCTTGGGCCAAAACAGGGTCAGTCACTCTAATTCAGAATAGACTACCACATAGGGTTATGGTGGGGATAAGAAGTGAAGAAAAAATAACCATGTAGCTGAGTTCTTTGTAAGAAAAGTGGGATAAACAATAGAGCTCCGTAATAATAGAAATTAATTTTTGGCACCTTCTGATGCTGTACTTCACACCACTTGACCACTTTATTATATTTAGGATAGTAAAGGTACAAAGCATTTTTCAATGTTAATGGAGTAATTTAAGACGTCACTAGTGCCTTTCACAGCTCAAGTGTTAAAAATACTTCTTAATTAGGCCTCCGCTACAGCTGCACTTCAGGAGCCAAGACCACTAGATGGCAGTGTCGCTTCGCTGAAATTCCACTTTCTGCGACCCTTTCTGGTAGTAAATCAGGATGTCAGCAAGGATGATAACAGGAGGCTTATCCAGACGATCAGTCAAATCATGCTGCAACCTCATCGGGTAATAGGACAGTTTAAAGTCTATAAGTAACTGATGCGGGAAAGGGTGGCCTTGCTGTAGAGGGTTAGATTACCAAGAGGGAGGATTTTCAATGCCAATTTTTAACCCCCCCCCCTTCCCAATGTAAGCTGTAATCCTGTATACTAGAGAGGGAGGGGGGTAAAGTGTCCAGATGACAACAGGAGAAAGAGGACCTTGATGATATTCACAACCTTTTTTTAAAAAAAGGCTCCTTGCATACTTTGGTATTTTAATGATTGGGACCGTTGCTCCCTTGTAGAGCATGTTTTGTTTTGTTTTTGTATGTGGAAGGTCCCAGGATTGATCCCTAACACCTCTCCTTCAAAGATCTCAAGTAGCAGGTGCTGGGGAAAGAACGAACCTGTCTGGAGTCTGCCAGTGACCAGTGTTTTCCTAACTCATGGGCTGGGACCCAAAAGTGGGTCACACAAAGCCTCTGAAAGTGGGTCACAGGCCAGCCCTCCCTGATGGTGGCTTCTGCCTTTTGTGTCTTTCTCCTCTTTCCTTCTTGCCAGCGCATAATATTCTCATCTCCCCCTCCTCCTGTGTGACACTAATGAGAAAAAAGTCACCAGGAAACAAGTACCTTCACTATAGTAGCTGAAAGAAGGAGGGGATGCTGGAGGGCAGGTGGGAGCTGTTCAGCATGCCATGGAAGCAGCAGAGGAGGGTAGGAAGAGGCATGGGGGGTGGGGGTGGGGGTGTGCAGACTCTGCCTGGGTGCTGCTCCTTCAGCAGCCCAGCCTCTTGCCCAGCCCCCTGCACTGCTTCACTGCTGCTTGCACTGTGCCCCTTGCCACCAACCTCTTCACTCCCATCTATTGTCTTTTTTTTTAACAATTTTATTGTTTTTTGTATAAGTAAGCGAATTACAATGATAAAACATATAGCGAAAGATTTACAAACACTGTGGTATACTTAGTTACTGCACTCGATAAAAAGACCAGTTAGGTGGTGCACAAAACGGTTAGATGTTGGTATCGTTCTGTGCCTTTGCTCTGAGATGATACTCGGGTTTGTGACGGGTGCTGAGATTAGCCGTAGATGTAGGTTTTGAACTTGGCGTCCATTATGTGTTCCCAGTCGAAGCTATTAAAATTAATTTTATTTAATATTGGGTTCCATTTGTCAATGGGGTTTAATAGGTTCCCATCTACTGTCTTCATGTCTCTCCTCAATCCAGTTCCCCTGAGCGTGCCTCCTCAGACTTCGGGTCTGGCCCAACTGGCAGAGAAGAAGGAGGTTGGGGTTCACAGTGGGGAAACCTGTACCCTTTGTGTGAAGTTTATTGGTGTCTCAAAAACATCTGTTTGGGCACTGTAGAAAATGGAATGCTGGAATAGATGGGTGACGAGGTCATAGAGCACCAAAAAACCTTGGGCTAGCCCTGGATGGGTCACCCATCATATGAAGTAAATTTCGATATGTGGGTCAGCACCCAAAAAAGGCTGGGAACCACTGACTTAGATGATGCTGAGCTGGACAGATCAGGAATCAGATGTAGCAGATGACAACAGCAAGTGCTCAGTAGGAAGCTACACAGAAGGACTCTGGCTGCCAGCTTTTAAATCGGTCCCTTTAGTATAAGTTTGATCTTCAGGTAATTATCAGGTGATGTTACTTACCTCCATGCCTGAAAAGCTTCGGTTGCCCATTTTCTCTTATTAAATCTTGCTTGCTTGCTTGCATGTCTGCTTATTTTTATATCCCTCTTTCCTCCCTAACTGGAACCCAAATCAGCTGATCCTATTGTTCTCCCCTTGTCCACCCAGTCCTCTCAACAATAACACCGGGGTAGGCTGGGAGTGTGTGACTGGCCCAAGGCCATCCAGCAGGCTTCCACGGCAGAGCAGGGATTCAACTCCTGTCTGACACGCTAACCACTATGCATACAGCCTTTCAAGGACACCCCCCCAGTCCAGTTGGCAACGTGAAAAAGGACTTTTCTGTAGCAGATGTTATCTTGTGCAAAGCTAACCTCATTAAACTTGCTGTCCTTACAGGCCAGATTTGAAAGAAAGGAAAAACAACAACAAGGTATTGCGTTCAGTGAGAATTGTCTGTCTCCTGGAGCACCAGCTGAACTGCTCCCCTGGAACAACGGACTTTTTCTTTTTGTTTACTTAATTACAATATTATACTCTGCTCGTTCTCACAATAATACAATTAAAACAAGTAAAACCTGTATGGTGCATAAAACAGTGACAATAACACTATATATAAAAAGAAGCAATTGTAATGGTGGGATGAATCTTTCAGGTAGATAAAGGAAAGGCGTTGATACTTTATTGTCCATTGAACCTGATGAGAATCTTTTTTGAAAAGCACTGCCATTCATAGGTCTGGGCGTCAGGATGACTGACATGTTATTTCTCACTCTTTTTAAGCATTACTATATTTGTATAAGTTGAACTCTTGTTGGGACATTTATCTCCATGTTGTGGGGGGGGGGAGTTAATGCATTCATTTGGGGAAATTATAAAAATATGGCCTTAATGCCATTATGGTTATAGAAGAGAAGACTTGTTGCTTTAAAAGTTAGAAATGTAGGCTACCAGCATGTTAGCATATGATCACAATCTAATGCTGACAGTTTAAAACACCTGCAATTGGCCTACGGTTGACCTTTCCCCCTCTGACTGGTTTAATCATTTGCCTTGTCTCCAGAACAGGTTGCAGAAATGAAGGTTAGAACCTTTCCTCTGAAAAGTTCTTGTCATTCGGGACTAAGATTTGTGCAGGACATTCTGCCTGTCACAAAATACGCACACAGATGACAGCTACTTACCTCTTTTATGTCATGACAGAAGCCTGAAATTGCTCATAAATGAGGAAGAAAGCCATTATTTAATCAATCAAATTATGTCAATTGGCTGAAATTTGTCTTCAGTATAAACAAATGAAAGGTCTTTTTTTCTTGCATTCTGAGAAAGCATAGCTAAATTACTTGCAGATCGAGCAATCCGAAATAACATAGGAAGTGAATCAGCAGTCTGACACATTAAAAATAATTGCAGAGATTTATGTTGAATCACTCCTTTGTATGGTGCATATGCACCTTCATTTCTGTATGGGGATAAAAATCAATAGCTGCTGCTCTTAAATTCAGTGCTTGCTGAGTTGAATAGGTCCGTACTCATTGGGGAGGTGTCCATTATTTATAAGTATACTGATACCAATGGCAAAATAACTGCAGCTTTGGGAAATGTGAGGCATTGGGTGCCAGGAGCAATGGCTTTTGCCATGTCAGATACATACCCTTCATAAAAGGAGATCCTGGTAAGATAATTTATACTTGGATTTGGAATTCTTTGTGCAATTCTGGTCACCATACCTCAGAAAGGATATTATAGCACTGGAAAAAGTGCAGAAAAGAGCATCTTGAGTGATAAAAGGGTTGGAACACTTTCCAGTGAAGAAAGGTTAAAGTGGTTGGGTCTCTTTAGCTTGGAGAAAGGATGGCTGAGAGGTGACATGATAGAGGTTTACAAGATTCTGCATGGGATAGAGCAGGTAGAGAAAGAAGTCCTTTTCTCCCTTTCTCACAATACAAGAACTCATGGGCACTCCGTGAAATTGCTGAGCAGTTGGGTTAGAACAGGTAAAAGGAAGTACTTCTTCACCCAAAGAGTGATTAACATGTGGAATTCACTGCCACAGGAGGTGGTAGAGGCTACAAGCATGGACAGCTTCAAGAGGGAAGCAGAGGTCCATCAGTGGCTATTAGCTACAAAGTGTAGATAGGAACTCTCAGTCTGGAGCAAGTGATGCTCTGTATTCTTGGTGCTGGGGAGTGGGGAACAGTGGGAGGGCTTCTAGTGTCCTGGCCCCACTGGTGGACCTCCTGAGGGCACCTGGTGTTTTTGGCCACTGTGTGACAGAGTGTTGGACTGGATGGGCCACTGGCCTGATCCAACATTGACTTCTCTTTATCTTCTTATGTTACGATAGAAAGGCCACAATGTGGCTCGCCTATCTTCTCTCTACTGTTGTTCACGTGTCTTCTTGGTCTGAAAAAAGGCCAAATTGATGGCACTCTAGCCTTTGCATCCGAACTAAGAGCATGTGAAACTGTGAGAGCAGGGACCCAGACTGCTCCCACATGGTGACACTGCCATGCTGTCCACTGATTGCCACTGATGATAGAGTGGTACTTGCAGTGGCAATGGAGCATTCCCATGGGGACATTCTCTGGGTTTTCCCTTCATTTCCTCTCATGCCCACCATTTCACTCACTCATGTTCAAAGGCTTTTTTCCAGCTTTTAAAAAATGTAATTATGTGTGTAATGATGCTATAGCAATGATGCTGTAGAATTGTGTAATGATAGCAATATAGCTGCTAGCATTTTTAAAAAGTGGCAAAAAGCCTGCCTTCAGTGTGAGCAGATGGGTGAAATGGTGTTGATGTGGAGGGGAAGGTTAAAAATATGCACCTTTTGTGTCTTCATGGTGGGCAAATCTGCCTTGACTATGAAAAGCATGTTTCTAGAAAGATCATATAAAAACAGGTTTCTGAAATAACGGAACAAAGCAAAACAGGGAGAAACTGGGCAAGTGAACAATGAGAGGAGAATTGGGGGTGTGAATGCTTAGAGAAAAGTTTGGAGAAAAAGAGGTGGTTTGAGACACAAAATGGAGCAAAACCCCCTTGTGAGTGCAACCTTCCAAGAATTCAGCTTCAAAGGGGCATCCCGCTCCATCAGATATTAGGAAAGTTACACTTTTCTAATATTAACTATATTCTCTTTTTATTTTGGGGAGGGAAGGCAGCATGGTATAGCTTGATCTTGTAAGATCTCAGAAGCTAAGCTGGGCTGGTAGTTGGCTGGGAGACCACTAGGGTTGCCACAGCTCTGGATTGGGAAATACCTGGAGCTTTTGTGGGAGGAGCCTGAGGAAGGCCAAGTTTGAGGAGTGGAGGGACATGAATGGGGTAGAATGCCACAGAGTCAACCTTTCAAAGCAACCATTTTCTCCAGATTAACTCATCTTGGTCTCTTGGAGATCAGTTGTAATAGTGTGAGATCTCCAGCCACTACCTGGAGCTTAGCAGCCCTAGAGACCACCCAGGAAGACTCTGTAAAGGAAGGCAATGGCACACCACCTTTGCTTCTCATGGGCCTTGAAAGCCACTTTCTGGGGTCACTATAAGTTGGCTCAGCTTAGTAGTTCTTTAAAAAGGTAAAGGTCGAATCTGACTCTAGGGGGCGGTGCTCATCTCTGTTTCCAAGCCGAAGAGCCAGTGCTGTCCGAAGACTTTTCCAAGGTGCATGGAATGCTGTTACCTTGTTGCCTAGCAAGGCACTTTACGTTCTCTTATGGACTCTTAATGTTCATAAGTTTGAACTTTGGACTGTGCTAAGTTTATGCTTAAAGGACTGTATTGTGATGCCATCCGCAAACTGCACACATGCCCTCTTACCTGCTGCAAGAGGTTCCAGTCTATTCCTGACTGCCAAGAAGCACACTCCCGCCATTGTCCACACAAAGACAGAGACAAGGAGCTGAGGACCCCATTGCCCAAGGGTGTTCCTGTTGACTTACGCTAGGCAACCCCCCCCAACATACCTGTGGGATTCCACACATTCCAGAGAGATGCTGAATGAGGTTGCTTGGCAACTAATCCTCAACCCATCAACTGGCCGAACTAGGGCCATCAAGAGACAATAGGATGGCTCGATGACTCATCGCAAGCTTGCCCAGGTGTCAGTTCCTCTCTAGCTCCTAGAGTCTCAATATTGACCACCCCCCAGCATCCCCTCCTCTTTCTCCTTTAACCAATGGTAGGGTTTGTAGGGACAGACTACCTGGTAGGTGTGTTAGGGGGATGTGGTCAGCGTTGCCCACCCCCAGATCACCTAATAAAAGAGGTTGCCTACCATGCGGCCGGTCTCTTGAGCTTCCACGACCCCTATCTACTTTTACCCCTCTCAAGTCCAGCTTGCTATCCCAATACCCTCCCTCTATCTTTGATCTCTGGGTCTGCAGCCAGAGGTAAGCATGCTTCTGCCGGTTCAGAACACATTCCCTATTTTCCTTTCAATCCCTTAATTCTTCCTTTGGAATGGACAACCCATCTCCAGGACAGGTAAAGTATTGCCCAACCATCGAACCTCCTGCTAATGTGAAAGTGCTATTTATCTATCTAAAGTTTCTTAGGAATCGTGTGTTAGTGTGTGTGAATCTGTATTATGTGCCTGAGAATATTCTTCAGTAAAAATCATTTAAATGGACCTCTGCCTCAGTGCCTATTTACTGGGAACTCCTGGAAGGGGCGGGACCTTGGTATAGTTGGCTGTAACCCGGTTATTTGCCAATTGCTGACCTTAAAATCACTAACCCAGAGCAATTCTGCTTTGAACCTTCCCACCGAAGCAGTACCTATTTATCTACTTGCAATGCATACACCCTTTTCTTTTGCCCTGGTGCAGATTTTTTACAGTTTTTTTTTGAAGTGTGGAGGAGAGTTTCAACAAGTTGAGAACATGCTTGTTATTTCTATTAGACTTTCTATTAATAGCCTCTGCTCTCATTAATCTTTGTATAAACGACCTCTATTATATTATCAGACTCAATGATAGCAGGGGCTATTAACAGAAAGTGCAATAGAAAAGATGAGCATGTGATTCACCTGCTGATAAATAATATAAGAACATAAGAGAAGCCATCTTTGGCTCACTCCTGCAGTGCAGCAAACCCCCCCCCCCCTGTACCCTATAGACTCCTGCCATGGAGGAGAGAGGGTCCTTTGCACTGAACATCTCCATGCCCCTCCAAATACTGGTGAAACAGCAGGTATGGAAATACTACACATGATCGTGGGCCAGTGTAGTGTAGTGTTAGAGTGCTGAAGTAGGATCTAGGAGACCCAGTTTCGAATCCCCACTCTGCCATGAAAGCTTGCTGGGTGATGGCGAGCCACTCATGCATTCACAGCATAACCTGCCTCAGATGGTTGGTGTGAGGATAAAATGGAAGAGAGGAGACCCATTAGGGAGAAAAATGGGGTATAAAAGAAGTTAATTAATTAATGTGGTAAATTATTCTACGTGCTACAGCCACGGCATGGAGCAGTCGTGTGGAGATGCTTTCAAAATGTTAATTGGAAAAATGCTCTTAAAATGTACAGCTTTTTTGGTAATATAATCTTGGAAATATCCCCAAACAGCCTTTGATCCTTGCTGTGAATCTTGGTCCCTCCTCCCACCCCCATTGCAACCTGAAAGGGTGCCCCTGTGTGGAGTTGAAGAGCTTGTTTGGTATTTGAAACGGAACATAATTGCAGCTCTGCTATCAAAAGCCTTAATGCTACTTGAAAGCTTTTCTCTCTCATCCATGCGCTCCCATTTGAAAGATTACTTCCTCAAAGGCAAAAGGAAATTCAGTCTTTAATCAGAAATATTTTATTGAGTCCCTAAACCAGGTAAGGCAACTACCAGATGTAAACCATTTTGCATAAGGAGAAATAGGAAGCTTTTAAACATTAATCTTTTGGTAAAGTCATCTGTTTGGTCCCATCTTTTTGGTAGGGATAGAAGCTGTTATTTCCATTCTCAGTGGAGCGGCCAATATCAGCAAGTCTGAAAGATTAGATTTCTATTTCTTCCCAATTTAGACTTCAGGAAGGTGCCATCTTCTTCCACAGCTGACAGATAATAGTAATAGTAATAATAGTAATAGTAGTAATAATGATGATGATGATGATGTGGTAGAAGGTGCTGTCCAGTCACAGCTGACTTATGGTGACTCCTTAGGGTTTTCAAGGCAAGAGACGTTCAGAGGTGGTTTGCCATTGCCTGACTCTGTGTCACAACCCTGGTATTCCTTGGAGGTCTCCCATCCACATACTAGCCAGGGCCAACCCTGCTTAGCTTCCAAGATCTAACGGCATGGGGCTAACAGGACTATCGCTCTGCAGAGAACAATCTACTTGTGATCCCCAGCCCAAAAGAAGTCTGGCTGTCCTCAACCAGAGCCAGGGCCTTTTCTGCCCTGGCTCCTACCTGGTGGGACTCCCTGCTGAATAACATCCATGCCCTGTGGGACCTAATGCAGTTCTGCAGGGCTTGCAATGCAGAGATGTTCCCCCAGGCTTTTGGTTGAGGACAGCGACGGATACCATCCTATTGGTACTCCCTCCTCCCCCTCTTCTTCTTTTTCCTTCCTGCCCTCTTTCCACCTTCTTATGGGGCAGTGACAAACTTGGAATTTGGAGTGTTAACACCATCTAACAATGTTTTGATCTATGGATTATTTTAATTGTTTTATTATTTGTGAATGTTTTTATCATTATGTTATTTACCTCACTGAGCTGTGTGTACTCAAGAGTAGGGCAGTATATAAAGTGAAATTATAAATAAATAAATAAATAAATAAATAAAACCATTCATTTATATACATATTAGGATTGCCAACTCCAGTTTGGGATATACCTGGAGATTTGGGGGTGGAGCCTGGGGAGGGTTGGGTTTTGGGAGGAAGCACAGTAGGGATGAAAGGCAATGAAGTCCATCCTCAAAGCTCCACTTCCTCCCAGGGAACTGATCTCTGTAATCTGGAGATCAGTTATAATCAGGAGATCTCCAGCCCCCATCAGGAGGCTGGCAACCCTACTTCTCATGTATTGCCTGCTCTCTGTCATGAGGCTTCCAGTTCAAGCACCACTCTTGCAGCCTATCTCATCCATCCATTGAGTCTATAAAAGCACAAGTAAAATGATGACATTTCTATAGGGAAGACTGTGTGTTGAGCTCCCCACTCCTCACTTCACTGATACAGACTAATGTGGCACAAAAGTTTTCTAACCCTTTGAATTCAGTTCAGAAGGTTTAGAATGACAGAGGCCCAAAGGATGAACAAAGATAATATTCTATTGGAAGTGTGTAAGAGAAGCTTCCTTCAGGTTCCTACGTTTATCCCCTTTAACCTGGATCCAGAAGTAGGTTATCTTGTTTGCTTTATTTTTGCACTGAATCCAAGTGTTATTAGGGTGGTCCTTGTGTCAATGACCCTGTCCTAGGGTTGCCGTCCTCTGCGTGTGGCCTGTAGTTCCCCCCAAATTACAGCTGATCTCCAGACTTCAGAGATTGGTCCCCCTGGAGGAAGTGGCAACACGGTGGGATCACGTAGCAGCTGAGCTCCCTCCCCTCCCTAAACTGTGCCCAATCTCTGCCCCCAAATCTCAAGAATTTTCCAAGCCAGAGTTGGCATCCTCTCACAGGGTAGTATCCTCTGAGGTGTGGTGGGAAGGGATTAGCTGATATATCAAGTCCTGCTCAATAGCTGGCACAAAGGAGACTCTGGTGTCTTCTGTGACAGGTCTGTTCATTACCTCCAACTGGGAGAGAATGCTTACAGGTGGAGAATACTAAGACCCATGCTAGAAGGCTGCAACCAGCACACCCAGAAGAAGACCTGAGTGAGGTTTCTGTCATACAGGCTCTGAGTGAGGAAACAGAATCTAGCCCTTGAAGGCTCAGTTCAGTATTTCCATCACTCTCAGCTTGGACCAGCACCTAGCTTCGGCTTGGCTCTTGGCCTCAGCTTGGAAGGGGAGGGAGTTTATAACTGCTGGAAGTTCCAGATGCGATGTTCCCTGTCTCAGACCTCCAGACTGAATGGCAAGAGGGGCTAGATAGCTAGACAGGCACACTGACCTTTCTTCCTCTGTACACTCTTCTGCCAATGTCCTCTTTGATATGTAGATTGTAATCTCAGGGATCAACTTCCCTTTCCTGCTTCTCTCTCTGAATGAAGACTTGCTCTCTAGATTCACGCACCAAGAGGGGGACATGCAGCCCTCTCTTGGCACCATGAGGCAGATATAGGGTTGCCAAGTCACTCACTTGGCGCAGCGGGGGAGAGTTGGTCCTGGCCCGGGACATTCGTGCACGCGCTTTGTGTGCATGGGGCACAATGCCGTCACCCGGAAGTGATGTCATCACATTGGGCACATCACCGGCCAACACTCTAGCAATCAGCCTGGAAACTCTATGGTACCATAGAGTTTTCAGGCTGATTGCTAGAGCTTCGGCTTGCAATGTGCCCAGCGCAATGACATCACCTCTGGGTGACATCATTGCGCCGGGCACGTCAGCCTGAACCGGAGGCGGTGTTCCCCTGGACCTGGCAGCCCTAGGCAGATTGGCCTCTCTCCATCCGCCTCCATCCTTTAGCTAGTAAGTTAGTAATCTATCAGTCTCTTCTCTTTCCTATCCAAAGTATACTTCTCAATTAAAGAGAGAAGTATTTCTCTTCTAAACTTGCAATATGGCTCTGTGTAGCTTTGTAAGCTGAGTAACCTGGTGAAGTGATGCTCCTGCATTTGTAGCTTTAAGCACTCTGCTAACTAATGGTGATTAGACTAACCAAACCAGTTAACCTCAATAACAACATCTAGCCACCTCCTCCTCCTCCCAGCAGCCCCTGTTCCACATTGACAGGAGTTCCAACCTTGCATGTGGTTGGGCTCTTATTATCCTGCAGATGCTTGAACATTGCTGAGTCCCCATCCCCACTGTGCAGCTGAGGAGGCAACACCACTTCAGAAGTTTCCATGAGAAGTGACCTCTTCTATGTGGAACAGTTGAGGGGTTGTTAAGTCCCAGTTCCTGGACACCAAGATTTTCATTGTTGTCAAACCTCCTGTTCGTTTTTTACTGGTTAAATAGCAGCTGCATGTGCTGATTTGGACTGGGCCTCAGTGTGGAGGGAAAGGAGACCCCCAATACTCTTGGTGTAGGCTTTTCTTGCTGTACTCTCTTTTTGATTTCAAATGGTCCCCTGTGGCCACTAGGACAATGTATATGTAAATTAGTAAAAATAACTGGGGCAAAGATAAGTTGCAGGGGACCAATGGAGAATGGTCCCTCTCCCCTGCATCTCAGCCCTGGTTTAAAAGTTGTCCTACTCTGCGGCTTTTGTTTATTAGTAAAAAAAAATGCTGAGGAGATTCAGCCACAGATCTCCCAGCATCAGATCTAGTTTGGTCTTTGTAATGTAGTATGCTCTGTGTTCTAACCAGCCTGCCATGTGCTCCCAGGTAATGGTGCCCGCCGCATGGCCAGAGCACATGGTCAGGCAGAGAGGGGAGCTTGAATCTGGAGGAACAATAGACATCCAGAATCCAGATTCAAAGCCTCCACCAATGTGGGACCTAGGTTCTCCCTGGAGAGCCAATGCAATCAAAGGCTCCTCCAGGGAACCTATGACAAACATGCGCATATGTTAAGCCCCTATCAGGTCTTTTGGGTGTGGCTGGAGGTGTGGCTCCAGCCAGCATATAATGAGGGCCCTGGGGCCCTGGAAGCATGCTTGTTCTGACCATCTACTGGGCATGCTGAATCACTCAATAAAGGCTTCATGATTTCACCGTTCCTGGCCTCCTGAGTCCAGTACTCTTCAGTCTTAAAATAATTACATGGACTCAAACTCTGTGCCAATGCCAACACTCCGCCAAAAGGACAGTTGAAGTCTAAAAACGTGCAACTCGAACAAGATAGTGTGGGTTTTACTTCAAAGTATTTCTTCAGCATTTTATGTTTCATAAACTATTTTGCTTCTGTTGTCCATGAGGAGCTTTAGAAAGTTCTGTAGCCCCCTGGCCTTCTCTGAAGGGGAGAAGTAGAAGGGGCAACTCTGAGGTGATGTGATACTGTCAACCCCCCTCCCAGTTGTATGTCACATGGCAAGTGGTCATCTATGGCTGTTGTGGTGGGTTGATGCCCAGAATTTCTTTGCACTCATGGGCTTGGATCTTGCCAAGAATTTCTGCTGTTCAGGGTGTGTGTGTGATTTTTTGCTGCTTCTCTCTCCTGTGGCAGCCCAAAATGATCCCCAATTGCTGTTCTTGGGGGATGGGAGAGCCCCAGTAATAGCTTCATGTGGGAGTACAGCATTCACTTTACATTTACCAAAGTCAGTTCTAGCAGCTTTTCTGTTTGCTTTACAAGCAGGAGTGAATGTAGCTCTGAGAGCACATTTTTCTGGAATATTTTAATATACATATTTGGCCTGTCCTACTAGACTGTCTGTAAACACTGTTGGGATTACAGCTGACAGCAACTTTGGCTAGAAAATATGATAAATTTCAGCTGATGGTTCAGTAAAGAATTGCTCATGAAAACAATTCTCTATTGCAAGTATTTCTTCATGGAAGAGCCTGGTGCATCAAAGCCTGTCCTTGTGCTTAGATAGGCTCGGATTCCATACTGGAGTGAAAAATTGATCAGGGGAGAGGTAGAGGAAAGATTCTGCAGAGATTAAAATTTGGGTAGTGAATTAATCCCAGAAACAATGTCTCTTATCAATCAGTGAAAGTTATGGTTTACTTGTAGAACCACAGTTCCTAATATTTCTACTGGCCTGGGAATCTATCTCAACCAGAACCTGTTTGCTGAAAAAGTGTAACAAATAAATATAGTTAAAATGCTAGAGCAGGGGTTCCCCTACCTTGAGCCCAGTTTCAGAAGAATTATTTCAATTATGGAAGCGACAGGAGAGGAAAGGGTTAAGTACCTCGTCTCCTTAATCTTCCAAGTAGCCAAAGGGGCTGCTAATAAGGCTTTTAAAAGCCACAAGAAATTCTGACCCCAAGCTGCAGCTACCAGTGGGTACAAAAATGTGCCTGCACCATGGTGGCAGCAGCTAGCAGCTTGGGAAAGGGGTGTCCACATGCCCTGGATATGTGCTGCTTGCTGCCGCCGCCACCACCACACCTGTCCTGAATCCCCCCCCCCCCCCTTATTTCCACTGAATCTGCAGATGTGACACCAACCACTCTGGGTCTCCTGCAATCTGGACCCCCCAGTTCCCACATTTTACTTAGTAAATTTAAATCAAACAAAGAGAAAGTAACCAACTATAACTTGGGCTAGTCATGGATCCAGTGGTTCAGCCCATTCAAGAGCATGACCCACATATGATCCCTTTAGCTCTTTCCCTTTGGGTCACACACAAGGGCACAACCCTCTGGCCACGCCCAACTTTATACCAGGAGACAGGAAAAAGTAGCAACAAAGCACAGCTGAGCTGTCGCAGCTGGCAGCAGTGAACTTGCTACAATACAGCATGCCAGGGAAAGTGAAAAAAAAAACTCCTTAGATTTCTATATTTCTGCTTCTCAAATGATTGCATGTCAAAATCATTTACTGTTTGAAGAATGTGAAGCAAATGGAAAGAAAAGATGGCAAGATGCACATTTCTGTGATATAGCAGTGGACAAGCAACAGGCTTTCTGCTTCTGCTTTAAGTGGAACACCTGCAAATTAAATGAATCTCCCCCTTTAAAGATCTGGGCACGAGAAACCTGAAAATCTACTTGGTGAAAAGTTCATGTGTGTGTGTGTTAACTGGCAGATGCAGGGAATGTGAATGCATTCTTCTCTTTCCCAGGAGAAGTTGGGAGGAGGTCTGCCAAATCTATGACAGATCCTTTAGATCCTTCACGCAGCATGGTTTCCCCCATTTAAGCCCACCCACTCTTGAGGCCTCATGTCAAAGTCAACATATTTCTGCATGGAAAGGACTGGACAGGACTCCCTTCTGAGCCTGTCAGCACCTCCCCTGCAATTGCTCTATAGGGATGCAGTTGAATGAGTTGAAGAACTTTCCTTGCCCTCAAAGTCTTGGTCAACTAACTCAAGCGGAGCAAGCTTGAAACCATGGCTTGGATTCAGATGTTCCCATAGCACTAACAAATTATTTCTATGCAATTTCTCACATTTACCCCCTCACCTTGTTGACTTGGTTGTTATTTCTTTAATTTAATCTTTTTGTAATGTTAGTTCAATCTATCTAAGACAGTAATGGTCTACATAGCTCACTATTGTCCATATTGACTGGCATCAGCTCCCTGGAAGCCTGCACAGGGTCTTTCCTAATGTTATTGCATGAGATTTCACCTTTAGAGCTGCTGGGGACAGAACCAGGGTTCTCCACATATGCTGGTAGTGTTGTGTACTGTTCCTGGTGTTACATTTCATAGTTCGCATGTTGTGTGTATAGGTAGAAAGCAGCTGGAGGTGTGTTTCCCTCAAGATCAGATACGATTGTCAGCCTCCGGGTGGTGGTGAGAGATTTCCTGGAATTCTGGCTGATCTTCAAGCTATAATCATCCATTCTCCTGTTTTGGAAGGTGGACTCCATGTCATCATTACACCACACTGAAGTGCCTCCCCTCCCCTCCCCAAACCCCACCCTCCTTAGGCTCCACCCCCCAAATCTCCAGGAATTTCCCAACCTGGACCTGGCAACCCTGGGACTCATGCAAGATGAGTCTGTCGGAGCAACTATTGAAGATATGGGTGTTATACTATGCAACTATAGGGCCAGAGTCGAAGGATGAAATTCTTTTTGTTTCCACCGTCCAGCTCTGATCACATAAATGAACTGCAGAGAGCGACAATGCAGCAAGGAAGTTTATTTTAATAATAGGTCAGAGGCTAACTATCATTTGTGGGCATGACTGGGCAGTCTTGTGAACGCCCTGGTTGCTCTCTAAAAGTCTGAGATGAATCGGTAGGTTAACACTGTCACCCTTAGTTGCTCTCCCTCCTAGGAGAGCCCACATAGCCACTTGTTGACAAGAAAGTTAGGGATAATGAAACAGGTTGGAGCATAAATGGAAGAACAAAACCTTGAACTGATGATGGCCAAACACACTGAAATACACTGTCCTTCTCTGTGGTGGCCATGACAATCAATCATGGGCTTCTCTTCTACCATTTTGTCAGCACAAAGCCTGCTAGCAGAGTTCTTCTCAGTGATAAGAAGGCTGTTGCATATGAACCCCAGGAAGACATAACGGAACACTCCAAGGCATACTGTGACTTATTTGTGAGGTATTTAATGGATAAAATCCCTTGTACCTGCTCCAACTTGGATTCTGTGGTTTGGCAGCTCATTCATGGAACATTATCAGAGCACAGGAGAAGTGAGGCCTACCATTTCTATCCTTAGCCTTTGCCCATTTTGGCTTATTTCATCTTGCTGTGTCGGATTATGGACATAGTGAATGTTTCACTGATGGGAATGGGGTGCCATTCTAACTGTCTTGTAGTAGCTGGTAGGGAAGATCTCTCCTGCAAAAGCCCCCCTTGGGCTCAAGTAATTGCAGTATAAAAATAAAATAAGTAAATAAAAAAAGTTGCTGGTCTCCAGCCTTTAGTTGTCATGTACAGAGACAGCCGCCCTTATGTGGATGGCCCAGGCTAGCCCAATCTCGTCACATCTTGGAAGCTAAAGCAGGGTTGGCCCTGGTTAGTACGTGGAGGGAAGACCACCAAAGTCCATCTCTGAACATCTCTTAGCTTGAAAACCCTTCGGGGTCACTATAAGTCAGCTGCAACTTGATGGCACTTTCCCCCTCCACACAGAGACAGCCAGTCAAACCTCTTGTACTGGTGCTGACTGCATGGTCAAATCTTAATGACTGGTTGCACCAGCCATGGGTTGTCAGGGCTCCTTTCGTAGCAGGAGCTCCTTTGCATATTAGGCCACACACCCCTGATGTAGCCAATCCTCCAAGAGCTTACAGTAGCCCCTGTAAGAAGAACTCTGGTTTATGCCTTCTTGGAACAAATATTTGAACAATTATTCAAGATCATTTGTTGAAAAATATCTCCTGATCTCAGATTAGCATTGTTCTGTTTGTTTACAAAGATAGATGTAGGTAATACCAATTTATTTATTACTTGGTTGTGACATGGCTGAAAGTAGCAAATTAATGCAAGTTTCACGATCTGAAGCACATGGCTGAGCTTTTATGTACATACCTGATATAATCAGGCAGTCTGAGTATACAACACAAATGGAAAAATGAGTTCTGAAGGGGGGGGCATGAACATGTAAATGACCACCTTTCCCTCCTCAGGGAAGCAAAGGCTCAATTCTCTCTGTGCTGGGTTGGTTGACCTAGTTTTTAGGGTAAGGAAAGCTTTAGCGTTGTAAAGAATATTTGCACATATATACTTGACTGTTACAGTGTGTATGTATTTTATATTTGGTTATCTGTATCTGTGAACAAAATATAGAAAGGCTACCCACATTTTGTCACACTTCAGCTGTTTTTGCTGCTTTGTACATGCACACACACACATTTGAACCTGGATCTGAATATCTGAACATTAGGTTATGCTCTAATATATTGTCAGATGGCATGAATTTATTAAGCTTCAGTGCTGGGTGCCAGTTCTTTACAAAATGCACATGTTTTGGTATTGCTTAAATTATGCACTGGCAATGAAGTAAGCCTCCATCGAGATTTTCCATGGTGTTCTCCAACCAAATGTCAGTTGGAGGAGCTAACCTTTGGTTTCACTCAACGAAGAGTTACTGTACAGTAGGATTTGGTGAACAAGATGCTTCAAGATCCATGAATGCTTAGTAAGTTTTAACGATAAGTTGCACCCATATAATGCTCTGACTCTGACTGTAGCTTTCCGCTATACTTTCACTAGGGCTGAAAAGGAAGAGTTTGTCTTTTTTTACTTTGAGGGCTAATAACAGTCTTGGGGAACGGAGTTGGTTTCAGTTTGTATTGGCAAAAACTGTGCTATAGGAGGGTTACACTTAATGTTTGTCTTTTTAGATGCAGAACAGAAAGCTAAGGAAGTAGGAGGGAACAATCTGGCTGATGTATATTTTATACTCATATTATATACCTGATTAGAGCAATGGCCATGATAGCTAAATAGAGCCTCCCCATTAGGGTTGCCAAGTCTGGGTTGGAAAATACCTAGAGACTTTGGGGGTGGAGCCAGGAGAGGGTGGGGTTTGGGGAGGAGAGAAGCCTCAGCATGGTACAATGCCATAGAGTCCACCCTTTAAAGCAGCCATTTTCTCCAGGGGAGCTGATCTCTCTCAGCTGGAGATCAGTTGTAAAAGCGGAAGATCCCCAGGCCCCACTTGGAGGCTGGCAACCCTACTCCCCATACACAGGCAGTGTACTTCTGAATGTCAGGTGCTAGAGACAAACACTAAAATTGAGGTATCACTTTCACTGCTTGCTTGTGAGCTTCCAGAGGCCTCTTGCTGGCTGCTATTGGAAACAAAACGCTGGATGAAAATAAAATATGCTTCCAGTCTAGTAAAACATTTCTGAAAAGTGTAAGAATTGGACAGAGATTCTTCTTGCCCAGTATTCAGTTTCCAATGACTCTTATTATATTGGCATTTAAAATATAAGGGAGTTGTGTGAGCATGCCCAGAATATTGGTGAGGACTGTTGCAAATGTTATGATTTCTTGCAAAGATAAATCTTGGCTCTGGGATAAGCAGGGCTGTTTTTGGGCAGGAATGCACAGGAATGGAGTTCTGGCTGGCTTCTGAGTTGGCCACGCCTACAGCCCCCCCCCCCCCCGGGTTCCCCAGGCACCTTGCCAGCTGTGGGGCACCTGGGGAAGCCAAGCCGATCCAGGGAGGGAAGGCAGTTTAAACTGCTTCCCCTCTTCGGGTTCCCCAGGCGCCCTGCAGTTGCAGGGTGCTTGGGGAAGCCGATCCAGAAACTGCCTCCTTCCCTCGGGTTCCCCAGGTGCCCCACAAGCCACAAGGCACCTGAGGAAGCCATCCTGGGAGGGAGCTGCGCTGTCAGGGGTGTGGCCTAATATGCTAATGAGTTTTTGCTGCTGGGTGTGGCCTATTATGCTAATGAGTTCCTGTTGGGCTTTTTCTACAAAAAAGGCCCTGGGGATAAGAAATGCTCTTTGAAAGTATGGAGCAAAAGTCCTGCTGGTAGCAGCCTGATCAGTGTTCAGCCAGTGAAAAGAATTATCAGCCTTTGCTCACATTTACCTTGTGCTCCTCCTCTCGCTTTTGAACTTGGAGATTAATGATCTAACACTGCAGAGTCCCACCATTCTAAACCAATTGGGTTAGATCAAACACACGATGTCCCCGTGCTAAACCTCTTGCTCAAGTGGAAATGCAAGAATATGACTGCAGTTGCCACTTGTGCCAAGTCAAGCTCATTGTATCCCCTTTTACATTTTTTCTTGTGCAAGATTGTATGCAACCACTTCCTGGGCAAATGCATAGTTAGGGAGAGCATTGACTTCAGCAAATTCAGAAGTTTGTAACTTTGCTTAGGGTTGCACTGCCCATGTAGTAAACTGCAAAATTTAAGACTGCTCTTACTTAAGGATGATTCATACAAGCATTTTAATGTGGGGTTTGGATATTCATTTGGGGAAAGAAAGGTCTGTGCTTGCAGCTATTCAGAATGAAGTTCCTGAATAAGGCAATGCATACAGTTCCACAGATGGCACTGGGTTTCAGGCTGTATTCTGTGAATCTGCAGGATTTCTTCGAAACTTATCAGGGTTTCTTAATAAAAAGATCATTTGTAGCAAAGAAGCTTCCACCCATTACTTCTGATTTTCTTAGCAATTCGTATTTGTAGGGAAAAGCAACATGTATTCTATGGCATACTAAGCAGAATGATAGTAAGCAGAATGAACACTTCTCAGAATCATTTGCAATATGCTGGGTTCTGAGAGAGACATGTTGAGGCAATATGACTTCTCTGAAAATGCAAACATTGAAAATCACAAAATTTCTTTATTGCCAGGTGCAGGTGTAACCTCAGCTTGTGAGTTCTGTGGTGCAGAATTTGGAATGAATCTTGCAATCATTCAGAGAGAATAAAACATGTTTTACTTTTCAATTAACATCATGTGACAAAAACATAGTACTTAATAACACAACAGAGCAGGGATATTTTAAAGGCCAAATCATTAACTTCTCCCTCCTTCACATAATGTCACCCCCAAAGTCCATTCTTTTCCTCTTGTTGATCAATCAAGAGGTCTCCAGCTGAACACTCTGTGCACCAGCTTCCAAAATGAAGGTCCCAGCTGAGCTCCCCACTAGATGACGACACAGCCTCCCCAGCAAGGCAGCTTGGCTTCCTCTTCAGCTTTCCACAAGGTCTGCACCCTTCTGCTTCTAGAGGTTCCACTCCTTCCTGAAAAATTCCATTCTCACCTCGGGGGTTACAAAGACTTCCTCCACACACTGAGAACTGCTGTCTCTCTTCCCCCCCCCCCCCCGATACAGCACATGGTTGTTGCGGCAGTTATGGGGATTTGGCATGCTGAACTAGTCTTGTGAATTCACCCAAACACACTGGGTTGGAGCCTACAAATTGCCAGCACAATGGTGCTTAGGGTTGCCAAGTCCAGGTTGGAATATACCTGGGGACTTTGGGGGTGGAGCCAGGAGAAGGTAGGGTTTGGGGAGGGGAGTGGCCTCTGCATGGTACAATGCCATAGAGTCCACTCTTCAAAGCAGCCATTTTCTCCAGAGGAGCTGATCTCTGTCGCTGGAGATCAGTTGTAAAAGCGGGAGATCCCCAAGCTCCACCTGGAGACTCGCAACTCTAATGGTGCTTGTAGATGCAGATATTTGCTGCCCTCCCCTTTTTCTCCTGCAATCAGTCTGACATCAGTACCAGGTAAGTTGGTGGAAACTCTTATTAAGGAGAGAATTAGTAGGCACATTGATGAACAAAAAACTACTGAGGCAGCATGGGTTCTATAAGGGAAGATCTTGTCTCGCTAACCTGTTAGTGTTCTTTGAGGGGGTGAACAAACATGTGGACAAGGGGGACCCAGTAGATGTTGTTTACCTTGACCTCCAGAAAGCTTTTGATAAAGTTCCTCATCAAAGGCTCCTAAGTAAGCTCAGTAGTCACGAGATAAAAAGGACAAGTCCCTTTGTGGATCGAAAACTGGCTAGTTAATAGAAAACATAGAGTGAGTATAAATGGGCAATTTTCACAGTGGAGGGTGGTAAGCAGTGGAGTACCACAGGGCTCAGTACTGGATCTGATGCTTTTTAATTTGTTCATTAATGATTTGGAGTAAGCAGTGAAGTGGCAAAATTTGCAGATGACAGAGTTGTTCAGGGTGATGAAAACCAGAGAGGATTGTGAGGAACTCCAAAGGGATCTGTCGAGGATGGGTGAGTGGGCATCAATGTTGCAGATGGGGTTCAGTGTGGCCAAGTGCAAAGTGATGCACACTGGAGCCAAAAATCCTAAATATAAATACACATTGATGGTGTCCGTAACTGGCAGAGACTGACCAAGAGAGAGATCTTGGAGTCGTAGTAGATGACTCACTGAAAATGTCGAGACATTGTGCAGCTGCAATAAAAAAGGCCAACTCTATGCTGGGGATTATTAGGAAGGGAACTGAAAGCAAATCAGCCAGTATCATAATGCCCCTGTATAAATCAATGGTGCGACCTCGTTTGGAATAGTATGTGCAATTCTGGTCATCACACCTTAGAAAGGATATTATAGCATTGGAAAAAGTGTAGAAGAGGGCAACTAGAATGATTAAAGGTCTCTATGAGGAAAGGTTAAAGCACTTGGGACCCTTTAGCTTGGAGAAACGATGGCTGAGGGGTGACATGATCGAGGTTAATAAGATTCTGCGTGGGATAGAGCAGGTAGAGAAAGAAGTACTTTTCTCCCTTTCTCACAATACAAGAACTCGTGGGCACTCCGTGAAATTGCTGAGCAGTTGGGTTAGAATGGATAAAAGGAAGTACTTCTTCTCCCAAAGAGTGATTAACACGTGGAATTCACTGCCACAGGAGGTGGCGGCGGCTACAAGCATGGACAGTTTCAAGAGGGAATTGAATAAACATGGAGCAGAGGTCCATCAGTGGCTATTAGGCACAAGGTACAGTGGCTCAAGTGGTTAAGTTGCTGAACTGCAGACTGGAAGGTCGGTAGTTCAGCAGTTTGAGACCTGAGTGCTGCGTGATGGAGTGAGTCCTGTCTCTGGTCCCAGCTCCTGCCAACCTAGCAGTTTGAAATCAAGAAGTTGCAAGTAGATAAATAGGTACCACTTTGGTGGGAAGGTAACAGTGTTATGTGTGTCTTCGTGTCTAATCATGCCGGCCACATGGTCACGGAAATGTCTTCGGACAGCGCTGGCTCTTTGGCTTGGAAACGGAGATGAGTACCACATCCCTAGAGTCGGATTCAACTGGCTTTTGAGCAAGGGAAACCTTTACCCTATTAGATAGGAACTCTTGGTCTGGGGCAAGTGATGCACTGTACTCTTGGTGCTTGGTGGGGGGGGGCAACAGTGGGAGGGCTTCTAGTGTCCTGCCCCCACTGGTGGACCTCCTGATGGCACCTGGTATTTTTGGCCACTGTGTGACAGAGTGTTGGACTGGATGGGCCATTGGCCTGATCCAACATTGGCTTCTCTTATGTTCTTATGTTCCTGAGACCTCTGAAAACCTGATGTTGAGGTTATGGGACCTATGTGGACAAAAAGCCATGAGGTGTTGGGGGGCTGCAGTAAGGAGTGGGGAGCCAGCTGAAACCATCTCAGTCTTTTTCTGCTATCAATGTTACTTCCATTGCCATAAGAACCCACTTCTCAGGTCTCTCTCTGTTTTTTTATGTCCATGTGGATTTTGCAACCTCCAGCATCAGATTCTCAGGAAGTCTCTGAGGGAAGGTGGGAAACATCCAGGTCTGTGAATGGCTTCCACTTCTGCTTCACACAATCCAACCTTTTGAAATCACAACTCATAAAATGCTAGTAAACCTTTGAATATGTGATCCAGGGTACGGTGACTTAGAAACTGGCAAGCATTATACTGTTTCAGGCCTTTCCATTACCCTGCCATAACAGGATAGGATAGGACTTGATTTTGTGGTGTTTGTTTAAAGTGTCTTCAATCTATTACTGCTGAAGTGCTTTGAAACTAGATCAGTTTTGAAAACCTGCTGCCAAAATGTGCCTCAGAATACCACAGGGATGGAAAATGAGATAAATGAGTAATCTTTACTTAGCAGAAGTGTATGAATTTTGTTTTCCATGTTCCACCTAATATTATACAGGCCTAGTCAGGGCACTGAACAATTTAAAGTTACGAGTAATGTTTGGCATCTATAGAGTACATTTCACAGTGCTCAAAGTGGATCATGGTCATTATGTCAACAATCTTTACAGCATTCTTGTGAGACAGGCCAGTATTGTTACCTTGATATTGCAGATGGAGCACTGAGGTAAAGAAACGGAAGGCTTTCTTATAGGGTTGCCAGTGGAGGGGGGGGGGCGTTGTGTCTGCCACCAGAAGTTACAACACTTTCAGGTGACATTCAAGGAATCCACAAATCTCTATGGTAAAGACCACAGAGATCTGGGAAGATTCCTAGAATGTTGCCCATTTCTTCTAGGTCTGGACCAAAATCCCCCCTTTCACCTGAAACAATCAGCAGTAGTGGTCAAGTGAGCAGATGGGCAGATGACAGTCATATTTTCCCAGGGCTTCCTAGAGGGTTTATGGGGCCTGGGGAAGAAGTGACATGCATGGAGGTATAAAGCTGGGGGACCACATACAAGAATTCTTCAGCTTGCACTTTCTTCTGCTAGATCTCTAGTTATTTTGTGACATTTTAATAATCTTGGGCAAGCCATGTTCCGTTTATATAATCTGTTCTACTTTCAGCTTCCTTACTTCCTTTCACCTCCCATCCAAACTGATCCAGTGTCTCCCTCCCCTTTTGAGCCTGAGCCCCCTCCCATTTGTCTCCTTTCTTTTTGCTGGGTGGGAGTGATACATATACCTCACTTTTTCTTACACTGGGATGAGGGAATAAGAATAGGGCTGTGCTTGCCTTGAGTAGCTCCTCCAAGCTCCAAACATCTTTGGAAGAGCTTCTACAGTTTGGTGTAGTGGTTAAGTGCGCAGGTTTGATTCCCCACTCCTCCACTTGCACCTGCTGGATGACCTTGGGCAAGCTGTAGCTCTGGCACAGCTGTTCTTGAAAACGAGCAGTTTCTTTCAGAGCTCTCTCAGCCCCACCTACTTCACAAGGTGTCTGTTGTGGGGAAGGGAAGGGAAAAGGAGTTTGTAAGCTGCTCTGAGACTCCTTTGGCTAGTGAAGGGTGGGGTATAAATCCAATCTGTTTTCTTCTTCTTCTACAAGCTTCTGGGGTTCAGACTCACAAATCTTCTGGTGGCCTCCTGGACTTTTCCATTACTCATTCAGGACAGATTTTTTTCTTCAGGGCCTGGCCTCATGCCACTCATGGGCCCTTCTCTGAAGTAACTGCCACAAAAATATACTCTCCAAAGGCATCTTTCCTGGAAATCTTACCCAGCACTCACTCAGTACTTGAACTCTTCCCTGGACCTGGAGGGTTTCCTTAGAAAATAACTGTGGTTGCAAACTGGTCTGGAGAAAAATATCTTGTCCCTTCAATATATGTTTAATGGGGTGCTATTTATCAGGTCATGGTATGTACCACCATCCCTACTATAGCTGGCAGTGGCTCTCCAGGGCCTTAAGTAGAGGTCTTTCCCATCACCTACTGCCTGTTCATTTCAGTTGGTGATGGCAGGGACTGAGTGTTCTGCATGCAAAGCAGATGCTCTACCACGGAGTCGCAGCCCCTGTCATATTCCTGAGGGTCTCTTGTCCCCCAGGAGCAGCATTTTGGGGGTATTTTGGGCTACAGGAGGATGGAGGAGGCAAAGAAGTTCCATTCCACTGACAGAAATCCCTTCTGTCACCATTAATCTTCAACAGGATCCAAGTCAATATTTTCTTCATTGAGGTTGAGTCTCATTATGTTCCAATTACATACTGAGCATCTGTGTTCATATCCAATTTCCTCTTTTTTAATGAACATTTAAAACAAAATAGCAAGAATTCAGGTAATGTGGCTGGGCCTGAGCAGGCAGCAATGGTATATACAGAAGGGTCCCTTCCACACGCACCTATTTGCCACACTAGAGGGACGCCTCACTGACGGATCAAACTGGCGCAATCACACCACCACATCTGGGAACCGTCCCACAACTGTTGGCAAGTCAGTGCAAATCGATTTGATCCGGCAGAGAAGTGGGGTAAAAAGCTACTGGTGAACGACCGGTAGCAAACAGTTTGCCGTGGCCCACAGCTGGACTTTCCCCGTGTGATCACACCATCGCAGAAGTGTGGTGTCACAGATAGCGTGATCACACACTATCCCGACATCATACTGTTGTTTTTGTCCCCCTTCCGTGTGTGCATCATCAAAAGCCCATGGGGGGAGGAACGAAGCATCGATTCCCCCTTCCTTCATTCCAGCGAAGGATCCATTCCCCCCCCCCCTTTCTTCCAGTGAAGCATCGATCCCCCGTTTAAGCGCCTCGGAAACCCACCACAAAAAAACCCCACTCGCCTGCGGTTGTGTCTGATCACACAGCGGCAGTTTGCCCTGGCAGGTCCATGGAGCTGTGTGATCATGCAACTTCAGGGCAAATTGCACTGGGGCAAAAAAGCCTCGATTCCCCTCCGGATTATCCTGCTCATGTGGAAGGGACCAAGATGAGGCAGAGGGACTTTACTTATTTATTGATTGACTTAAAACATTTTATGCTGCCTTTCTACCCAAACAGAGTCCCCAAGGGGGCAAACATAAAAACATTACAAGATTTCAATATTTAAAATAAAGTATATATAACAATGAAAACATATAAACAAACATAAACATCAAAACCAGGGTGGAGTCTGAGACAAGTTGCCACATTCCTCTCTGGGCATCTCTGAGCTTCCTGACAATCACCTCATAAATTCCTTTTAGTCAAAGTGTTGGGCAGATAGTGGCCAAGGAGCAATAAATGCTTCTGGATGAAGCAGATAATCCAGATCGATGTCAGTCTGGATGGGAGTTGGGTGACTGCTTTGGTTGTTCTGGTTGAAGTGTTTTGCTGGGAGACCAACAAGTGGAGTGTGACCTCATTTCTTCTCTTAGACCTGTTGGTGGTTGACCATGGGATTCTTGGGGATTGAAGTGGTATGCAGGGCACTGGTTTGCAGTAGTTCTACTCCTCCTTCACTGGTGGTATGCAGTGCACTCCACTGAAGTGGTATCCAGGGCACTGGTTTGCAGTAGTTCTACTCCTCCCTCACTGGTGATATGCATTGCACTGCACTGAAGTGGTGTGCAGGGCACTGGTTTGCAGTAGTTCTACTCCTCCCTCACTGGTGGTATGCAGTGCTCTGCATTGAAGTGGTATGCAAGGCACTGGTTTGCAGTAGCTCTACTCCTCCCTCACTAGGGGTATGCAGTGCACTGCACTGAAGTGGTATGCGGGGTACTGTTTTGCAATAGTTCTATTCCTCCCTCACTGGGAAGTTTCAAAACAATGGAGCTTGTTGTATGGATATATTCTTTTTCACTTATTTCTCTCTCTCTCTTTTGTTTGTCATTGATGTTATTCTGTTTTGCATATTTTTGTTGCTGGTGTTTCCAATTTGTTTTTTTTACACCATTTAAACAACACAAAATTTTATGCCATTTATATACAACTGACACCAAAAAGGTGTCAATTTAATGTTAACAATTCTATCAAAGTTAGTTGGTTTGGTCGGGAGAAAAAAAGATTACTGTCATTTTGTCCAAAGTATGGAGAACCCATGTAAGAAACTAGGTCTGTTGAACTGAAATGTTTGTTCTCAAAATATAGTTCAATCCCTAATGTGCATGCCGGAGGTGAAGGAGGTTCCTCATTGAGAAAACCAACAGGGAATCATCGAGGGGCAAGCTAGTCAGAAAGTTCTAGGATAAGATTGATAAGGTAGAACTAAGAGCTTAGGAAAAGTAGGTTGTGATTGAGAATAAATGGGAAAGAAGGCTGGGACAAAGACTGTGGCAGGGAAAAGATGGCCTGAGGGGAGAGGTACATAGGGCCAGACATCGTGAGAATGAAGAAGACCAAAGTTCACCTTTTGATCTGAAAGAACCAGCCAAATGTTGGACTTTCAGTAAATAATGGGTTGTAACAGAAGGGAAGGCATTGTTGTTGTTCAGTTGCACAGTCGAGTCTGACTCTTCGCGACCCCATGGACCACATCACGCCAGGCCCTCCTGTCTTTTGTTGTGTTCCGGAGTTTGCTTAATTTCATGTTTGTTGCATCGATGACACTGTCTAACCATTCTCATCCTTTGCCGTCCCCTTCTTCTTTGACCTTCAATCTTTCCCGGCATCAGAGTCTTCTCCAATGAGTGCTCCCTTCTCATTTAGTGGCCAAAGTATTTGAGCTTCAGCTTCAGTTCTTCCAGGGAACAGTCAGGGTTGATTTCTTTTAGGATTGACTGATTTGATCTCCTTGCAGTCCAAGGGACTCTCAAGGGTCTTCTCCAGCACCATAATTCAAAAGAATCTATTCTTCGGCACTCGGCCTTCCTTATAGTCCAACTCTTGCAGCCATACATCACTACCGGGAATACCATGGCTTTGACCATATGGACTTTTGTTGGCAGGGTGATGTCTCTACTTTTTGTTATACTGTCTAGGTTTGCCATCACTTTTCTTCCAAGGAACAGACGTCTTTTAATTTCATGGCTGCAGTCACTGTCTGCAGTGATCTTGGATCCCAGGAAGGTGAAGTCTGTCACTGCTTCCACAACTTCCCCTTCTGTTTGCAAAGGAGTGAGGGGCTGGATGCCATTATCTTTGTTTTTTTGATGTTGAGTTTCAAGCCAACTTTTGCGCTCTCCTCTTTCACCCTCAGAAAGAGGCTTTTGGGGGGAAGGCATAATTCCCATCACTTTCCCCTTCCTGCTACAGATCTCCACTTCGCCCCAGGCCATTCCTGATGGCCCCTTGTTCTCCCAGAGCAGCTTTTTTGGAAGATTAAGGGGCTGCAGTGGGAGGGGGAAAGCAGGAAACACTGGTTCTGTTAAATAGTGGCTTCAAGAGGCTAATGTGACTTCAGCATAGCTCTTTTTATTCAGAAATACAACAGTAACAACACGTGGCAAGCTCCAAATATATACAGAAACCTGAGCCCCAAAATACCCCTACAAAATACAGGTAACCAACTGAAACATAGCTGCCAGAATCCTTCAATTGCATTGCCTGGGTCATACTTCTGTTACATGATTGGCTGGTTCTGCAAGGGTGGCCAATCTGAATGTAGCTGTGAGGAGCCTCTCTAATAATGTGTATTCAGTTGAAGCTCTCACTACACAACAGGTTCTGCTGATAAAAGTGACTTCAGTTAGTGAAAAATTTAGTCTGGATACAATCCATAGAATATACCTTAAAAACTTGATTGTGCATATAGATTTTGGGTTGTGCATTAAAAACTGATAATGAATAGAGATTCTAGCCTCTTGTTATGTCTCTGCTTCATTTGGCTCACACAAGTGACTAAGTTTGCCAGTTCCTGGTTGGCAAATTCCTGGATATTTGGTGTGGAGCCTAGGGAGGGTGGGATTTGGAGGGGAGGGACCTCAGTGAGGTATAGAGTCTGCCCTCTAAAGTAGCCATTTTCTCCAGTGGAAATGATCTGTCATTTCCAGATCAGGTGTAATTGGAGGTTGGCAATGATACAGTTCACACTTCTGCTTCAATTTACATTCTCACCTATTCCATCCTTCGACTGCAGCCCTCCTGCAGGCCCCCCAGGATATTCCCAACAGTCCACCAATCGACAGGAGTAGGATTTTGAGGAGCGCAGTGTGGCTGCAGCATGAAGGAGGAAGGCAGGAAAGTTCCATGCATAAGATCCAGTCCTCTCAGTTTTCGGAATCCATTTTCTGCTGACCTTTCTTGTGTTATCTGAAGCCTGGCGACAGGCTGAGTTTTGTAGCTGAACCTCTGGTGCTTTGCCCAGGGCCTTCCTAGCTCAGGTTGAAGGCTGCAGAAAGGTCTCTAGGGATTCTTCTTGGGAATCTGATTATTTTTGTTAGTGAGACTGGCTATCAAGTGTTACTGAAATTAATAAAGAGAGAGAGAAACATTGCCCTGTATTGTTAGAAGCCAGTAATTAAACAAAAATAAAAGGGAGGGCCGGGTGGTGAGGGAAGGCAAGCATAATAAAGTCAGAAAGGAATGAAGGAGTCTGGAATGCCCTCCCTTGACCTCTACCATCAGGACAAGAGGAATGAAGTTCTTAATGCCTGAGTTTTGTTAAATTTAATCCGTGCAGTGTCTGCTGCATTCTCTCTCAAGGGAATTAGAGGTCTGACTTGCATGCAGTGTTCTCACATTAAACTGTTCCATCAGCATCACCATGAGCTATGGGGAATATTAGCTCTGGTCGTCCTGCTGCCTTCGGAGTTTAATGAAGGGGCCAAAGATCACCAGTTTCATTAATTTATTCAGGAAGAAAATAAAGTAAACGTAAACCATGTACTTGTTTTCCCTGAATGACTGGGCTGTCCTCAGTTGTTGTTTTCCTCCTCTGTCATTTCCCACTAGTAGAAATAAAAGGACAAGAAAAATTATCTTGGCTATATGAAAGAATTTTTTTTACATGAAGCAGAATGAATTCCAAATTTGCATGACATTTTGGGTTTATTAAATACTAGGAATAAGGCCCGTTGTGGAAATAAATACAGCGGGCTCTAGAAAGGCTCTGGGAGAGTGCCAAGGCCTTGGGCGCTCAGCGTCAATTTGCTGTGGCAACCTCAGCAGAGTATAAGGACACAGAGTCCACCATTTTCTCCATGGGAACTGATCAATTTAATCTGGAGAGCAATTGTAATTCTGAGTGATGGGTAGTTTGGCAGTTTGAGACTCGAGTGCCGTGTGATGGAGTGAGCCCCCATCTTTGGAACCAGCTCCTGCCAACCTAGCAGTTCGAAAGCAAGAAATTGCAAGTAGATAAATAGGTACTGCTTTGGTGGGAAGGTAACAGTGTTCTGTGCGCCTCGGCGTCTAGTCATGCCGGCCACATGACCATGGAAATATCTTCGGACAGCGCTGGCTCTTTGGCTTGGAAACAGAGATGAGCACCGCATCCCTAGAGTCGGATTCGACTGACTTTCGAGCAAGGGAAACCTTTACCTTTAGACTGCAGGTATCTTTTGTGAGGAGGGAAGGTTATGTGAGGTTTTATTTTACATATTTTAAGTCACATTATTTTAAACTGTGATTTCTAAGCTCCCTTGGACATAAATATTTAAATAAATAAATAAATGCAATGAATGTAAAGCCTCTTTTGTTTTTTAAAATCATAACAAGGTGATTGTGGTGGGGGGACAGGTCTCAGGGTAGGGTGGTGCATCCCATTCTGTGATTAAGTAATTTTTGCCTATGAAAGCAAAGAGTGTGATAAAATACTCTTTAAACTGCTCTCGCTTTGTGTGCTTTTCTTTTTGCTGCATTCCCACAACTCTTGCAAAAGGGCTCATACCCTGCCACACATTTTGTTAATCTTTAAGGTGCTACTGGACTCTTGCTCTTTTCTACTTCTAACCTGCATATTTGAAAAAAAATGTTCTCATTTAAGAAACACTCTCTCCTTTTCACTTCTTTAACAAAAACAGATGAAACACTTCAAGATGAAACCAGTTTTTTGGGAAAGTATTACATTTAAAGAATGCATTTTGGGGAGAAACTTTGTAGTCAGATCATTATGTGCACATTTGTCTCTTTGATCTAATGTAGTGGTTTTAAAACTTTGTGCCCCCAGGGATCCCTTTACACATCAGCTTGGAAGAAGAATAACTTTGTGTCTTCCATGGAACTCCTCCAAGTAGTAGAGGATTTGGCAGAGTGCTCTAGGAGACATACTTTGGCCTCCCAGGATACTAGCCGTAAGACTAATGAGTCCTGCTTAGTTTGGTTATCAATGGAATGCAGGCATCTCATTCCCCCTCTCCCACTATTTCCTCGTTCCCTTTCCTGAAAGTTCCCATATAGTCTGTCCTCCTTTCCTGCTTCTTTCTTTCTTTCTAGGATTGCCAACCTGGAACTGATCTATGTCACTTGGAGAGCAGTTGTAACTCCAGGAGATCTCCAGCCCCCACTTGAAGGTTGGCAACCCTAGTTCCCCTAGAGGAAATGGCTGCTTTAGAGGGTTACTCAATTGCATTATACCCTTCTGTGGTCCCTCCCCTTCTCAAACCCTGCCCTCTCCAGGCTCCACCCCCAAATATTCAGGAATTTCCTAACAAGGAGTTGGTAACTGTACCTCCTCCTCACCCAACAGCCAGCCTACCTTTTCCTACTCTCCCCCCCCCCTCCCCGGCAGCTTCTACCTAGGAAAACTATGGCCCAAGTGTGTGGTGCCACTGGTAGGGAACCCTCACAGACTTGTGGGGAGGTGCCTCACTTTCCTCGTATCCCCTTCCCCACACTATTTCCTCTCCCCCCCCGGCAACTCCATATCCTTTTTACATTACCTGCCTCATTCTCTCAGCCATTTCCCAACCTACCTTTTATTTGCCTCCCATCTCCAGCTATATTTATTATTTATTTACTTCATTTAAACCCCACCTTTCCCCACCATGGTGACTAAAGCAGCTTACATTATCCTCCTCTCCTCCTTTTTATCAGCACAACAACCCTGTGCGGTAGATTATGCTGATAGTATGTGACTGGTCCAAAATGCCCAGTGAGTTTCTGTACATTGGGACAAAAATTTCCAACTTCAAATATAGGCTAATGGGGTCTGAACTTGCTGAGACTGAGAGGGAAAAAGATCTTGAGGTGTGACTAGCTCAATGAAAGTGTCCGCCCAGTGTGCTGCCCCGATGAAAAACTCTCTGTTAGGGATTATTAGGAAAGGAACTGAGAATAAAACATTCGATATTGTAATGCCCCTGTATAGATCTATGGTGCGGCCTCATTTGGAATACTGTGTACAGTTCTGATCACTGTATCTCCAAAAATACAGAGGAGGGCAACCAAGGGTGACTTTGCATCTAGCATTCACTCCACATTTTCTCAACTAGGAGGAAAAAGTGCAGCTCAAAATCACATTCAAATACCCTGGGCCAACGCCTTACTGACTGCAAAGTCACCCCTGAATGGCCATAAAACAGCCATAAATCTATGCAGAAGGTAACATAAAATCCAATGATCAAAAGGAAGCGAAAGTGGCATGGAGTGTGGAGGCTACCATAATATCTGATCATCAAAGGAAGTGAGAGCAGCATGCAGTGCAGAGGGGACTTTTGGTTCCTTTGGGTTTGCTAAAACAACAGAGGGAAAAGCCAATGCAGAATCAGCCCAAGATGATTCGGGGGTTGGAGCACCTATGAGGAAAGGCTGAAGAGTCTGGGACTTTTCATTTTAGGGAGGAGACGATGAAGGGGGGGACATAGTAGAGGTTTATAAAATTATGCATAGGGTGGAGAGAGTTGACAAAGAGAAATTTTGCTACTTCTCCCAAAATACTAGAACTTGAGGGCGTCTAATGAAACTGATGGGCAGTAGGTTCAAGAGGGACAAAAGAAAATACTACTTTCCACACAGAGTGATTAAAATGTGGAATTTGCTGCCAAAGGATGTAGTAATGGCCACAGGAATAAATAGCTTTTAAAGGGGGATTTGATAGATCCATGGAGAATAAGTCTGTCAGTGGCTACTAGCTGTGGTGACTGAGGGGAAACTCACTAAGCCTCTGAATCATAAGAACATAAGAACATCAGGCCAATGTCCCATCCAGTCCAACACTCTGTCACACAGTGGCCAAAAACACCAGGTGCCCTCAGGAAGTCCACCACTGGGGCCAGGACACTAGAAGCCCTCCCCCCCAGCACCACTTGCCCCAGATTGAGAGTTCCTATCCATACCTTGTGGCTGATAGCCACTGATAGACCTCTGCTCCATATGTTTCTCCAATCCCCTCTTGAAGCTGTCCATGCTTGTAGCTGCCACCACCTCCTGTAGCAGTGAATTCTGTGTGTTAATCCCAGAGCCAGGAGGCAACAGAGGAAGGGTTCAGCTTCTATGCCCTGTTGTTGGCTGTCCAGAGGAACTGGTTGGCCACGGTATGAGAAAGGATGCTGGACTAGATGTACCACTGGTCTGATCCAGTAGGGCTCTTCCTGTGTTCTTATGCAGCCAGATGGGGATTTGAACCTGGGTCTCCCAGATCTTATTCTGAAGCTGTAACCACTATACCACACAGGCTTTCATAGGGTGGTTGTGCTGGAACAGTAGCAAGCAGCCAGGCCTAGTTGAGTCACACAAGTTGGGTGGTATCAAGTCACCCAGAGGCTGCTGCCAGGCCCAGGGGTTGCCAACCTTCAGGTGGGACATGGAGATTTCCCAGAATTACAGTTGCTCTCCTCAGACTCTACCACAAAACCTCCAGGAACTTCCCAACCTGGAGCTGGCAACCCTATGAGTCTTCCCTCACAGGCCAAAATAGGCCTGAAAAAGGGCCCCTACCCCTGTATTTTACCGACAGAACCAAGTCTTGAATACTGTGGTTGCCTAACAACAGCCAGTGAAGAAATTTAGTGCTTAAAGCTACAGGTACTCCTTTTATCATTTTGGGCTTTTAAAAACTCACCCATTTTTTTTTTAAGATTTCAAATTTTTCTGAAAACCTGGATCCTTTTTCAGGTTTGTAGAAAGATCTGTCTTGAATATTCACAGCTCCTGTCACCGGATCTAAGTATCGAAAGATTTGGCTGACTTGGCTATTAATATATGAGTGCAGACCTGCAAGAAACTTGTGGAGAGGGTGCATCCCCCCACTTTGCTTCCTTCCCTCGTTCCCTTTCTCTAATAATCTTCCCCCTCTTTCTCCCCTCCCATTACCTGTCAACCTACCACCACCTCTTTTGCCCCCTTCTCCATCAATCTGCCCCCCCCTTCTCTGGCAACCTATCCCCTTATTCCCCCCTTTCTCCTATCCCATTATTTGTCAGTCTACTCTTCTCTATCTTTTACTTTGCACCCCTTCTCAGTCAGCCTACCTCCCATTTCTTCCCCTTTCTTCCCCTCCCCTTATTCTCCCCTTATTCCCCCCATCTCTTTTGCCCTGACTCCTTCTCCATCAATTTACTCCTCCCCTTATCTGTCAACCTACCTTCCTATTTCCCCCCTTTCTCCCATTACCTGTATCTGTCAATGTACCTCCATCTCTTTTGTCTGACCACCTGTTCTCCGTCAGTGTACTGTTTTCCTCTTGCTGTTCTCCCCCCCCCACCCTTGGCAGATTCTCTATCCCCCCCCCACGACACTCTACTCCTCCCCACCTTTGCACCTCTCCCTTGCCATTCACTCACCGCCGCCCTTGCTGCTATCACAACCTACCCCCGATCCTTGTCACTACATTCACCCCTAACTTAGCAGCTCTCCCTATCTATCCCTCTCTTGGAACCCCACTCACCACCCTCCTTGCTGCTGTCCCCATCTACCCCTCCACCCTTGGCACTCCACTCACCCCCCACCCTTGCTGCTCCACCCACCAAACTTCCAAAAGTGGGCGGTGGGCTTGCTGGCTTGGCAGTGGGGTGGCAAGGACTTCCTTGCTGGCTGGGGGGGGGTGTCTGCAAAACTTAGAGGAGGAGGAATTAGACAGTGGGGGGGGGCTGCTGGATTGACATTGTGCTGGCTTATGACTGATGTGGTCAGTAGTGGGATGTTAGAGCCTCAGACTAAGGTGTGGGAGACCCACATTCAGGTCTCCACTCTTATTTATTTATTTATACTTCATATTTATACCCCGCCCTCCCCGCAAGTGGGCTCTGCCATAAAACTTGCTTGGGTGACCTTGGGCCAGTCAGTCTGTTTGACTAACTTCTCTCATAAGATGAAATGGGATGGGGAGAACCATGACTGCTGTCCTAAGCTCCTTGGTAGGAAGATGGGACAAAAATGTAATAGGCAGACATCTGTGGCTCACACTGCTGGTTAGTCAGCATTCATTCATGACACCCAGCCATCCCTTGCCTCACAACATCTGGTCATTGCATCAGATCTCACGCCCCCCACACACTCAGCAGCAGTGGCTGGTCATTCTTATTCCACCTCCACACTGGGCGCCATAGTTATGACTATGGCTTGTGGCTTTTCCTGAGGCCGAAGTCATATTCATCATTAATCATTTGTAATGTTCATTCTCCATGATAAAAAATACAGTCTCAACAGTGCAAGAAATCTGGAGCGTGCAAAAAGCCTTAGAGGCTTTCTGCCTAGTATCCAACAACTCGCTTTCTAAAGTTGTAGTTTGAGTCCAGTGGCACCTTAAAGACCAACAAAGTTTTGTTCAAGGTATGAGCTTTCATGTGCATGCACACTTCTTCAGATACAATGAAATGGAAATTAGCTCTCCATACATATAGGTAGAAGAGCAGAAAATTAGCATACAATATAATGAAGATGTTTAACAAATGCTCAAAGAAGATGATGCTGTAAGGTCGCCTCCATGCTTGAGAGGAGGTGGGTGGAGCATAATGGCAAGGTCTCAGTTAACTACTTCCAGCATTCTACAACTAAGGATACATCAGTTTCCAATTTAGACATATTTATTTCCTTCATTGTTTCCCCTCCGAATTGAACCCAAACAAATGGTAACCAGATAAACTAAGTTTGTTATTCCTGAATCTGTTAAACATCTTCATTATATTGTATGCTAATCTACTGCTCACCCTGCCTCTACCCATATGTGTGGACTGGTAATTTCTATTCCACTGTATCTGAAGAAGTGTGCATGCACATGAAAGCACATATTTTGAGTAAAACTTTGTTGGTCTTAAAGATGCCATTGGACTCAAACTTTGTTCTGCTGCTTTAGACCAACACGGCTACCCCACCTGAATCTTTCTAAAGCCATGTTGAGGGTCCATGTAGTTTTGGCTGAAATCCTCTTTTGCAGTCACATCCTAGCTTAACAATTTAGTGGATGTTAACCCTGATGGATAATTGATAGTTGGGTGCACCAACGCTTATTTTCTGAGCAGCTCCTTTTTGCTTGTGCAAACAGGTCTTCTGGTTTATTGCTGGATTGGATTTCAGCTATCTCCTTCCACGGAAAGGAGTTATAATAGAGGTCACAACTTGAAGCAAGAAAAAATAGTGACAGAAAACCCAACATTCTGTCTCACAGGGTTTTGATTTATTAAAAACTCAAAACTTTCTCATCACTCTCCATCCCCAACCACCTGGGCCTAAAAATGTGGTGGTTTTATAAGAAAAATGATGATATTAAATGAATCAGTTAGTTAGTTTGCCCTCCACAAGCTTGCAAACATTCACTGGGAAGATGATATTATTCTGCATATTTGTGTCCCTTCCAGGCAAGTCTCTATCTGCCTCATACTGCTTCTTAACTTATTAAACAGATTACTCAAATATAGAAAAAGCTATACTCCATATGAACAACTGTGATAATCTGTCACAGGTGCATACAATTTTGCAGCTAGAAGACTGCTATTATCTTCTAATAAAAGAGGTAATGTTTCTGTATGATCTGTATTTTGGAGCAAAGAAAGAATTAAAAGATTTCTATGCTCAGAAAAATGATTACATTTAAAAGTCACATGATACATGGTGTCTACACTACTTGTATCACAGTTGATACTCTAACACAGTATGGTATCTTAAGATACCTTCCTTGCAAAACTCTAGATGGTAGGGCATTAAGATGCACCAACATAAAGGCAAACCTATAGCGAGGAACAGTCAAATATGAGCAGTAATTGGGGAGTTCTCCTGGAGGAAGAATACCAATAAATTGAGTAGAACAAATATGTTACTGTCTACAGATTGTATTGTTGTAATCTTTAAGTAGACATTTCTTGATCATTCTTATGGCTTCATGGGAGTCCAAGGAAATGTTGAGGAACAGTAGTCATTGCTTAACAAGTTTATCCCAGTGGGAAACATAAGAGTCCTTTCTGACTAATCTGAGGTATCCCTCTTGGATGTTGGAGTGTAAAATTTTACTTTTAAGGGAAAAAGCCTTCAACCAGGCCCGAGCTTCAAGAGAGGATTGTCCCAATTCAGCTTGGAGGGCTACCCCTGGCTACACAATTTGGAATTCCATAGATGGAATGTAGGAATTTAAGCAGAATTGAATCGAAGGACTCCCATATTTTGTCAATCCAGATACCAGCCCCATATAAAATTTGCATGGCCACCTTGGCATTAAACTGTTGATGGCAGCTGGGATATACTGAGCCTCTGATGAATAAAAGAATTGACAGATAATATTTGATGCCGCTGTAGCCATCCTTTTACTGTGAGCAGCTTGCATTGACCGTTTTAATCTCTGGTCAAACCAGACCCCTAAGTATTTAAGTGCACTCATGTGAGTAATCCATGATTCTAGCTCCGGCATTTGTATACTTTGGATAGTGGCATATACTCAGCTTCCCACTTGGGGAGCATTTCTCTTCTTTCACTCTTCCGTACTTGGCAGTGATGAAGCTGCTAGTATAGACCATGCTTGGCAAGGTAAAATTAGCCAGCAGGGAGATGATGACAACTATGGAAGTAAGGGTTAAATAAGAGTGACTGCCTGTTAAATTTGCACATGATATTTTAGAAGGAGTCCTGTTTCTCCTTCTTTGACGAGACCATGCTTAGCAATAAAGCATAGTGATATATTCATAAAATGGTGATAGCCAACATTTTTCTGGCATGCATACCCCAGGTGAAGTCCAAAGCTTTTAGAAATAATTCAGTAGATCGGACAATACGAGGCCTCAGGACTGACATTGCTCCCCAAATAGTCTTCCCCATGTCTTCTCTAAATTCATTTAATTTTAACCAATCCTTAATCAGGTATCTCAATGCAGGGACTCAGATTGTAGATCCAGGTGCTTTACTCTATGTTACATACTCTCCCTTCTTCAAGCAGTGGTAAGTTTCAGATTTCCAGTGCTGGTTCCCTTTGGAAGAGAGAGCACTGGCATTTTATGGCATTCTTGTAATATATTACAAATATACAGGAAGCACTCCTACAGGCAGCAGATCTGCTATTCCACATCAAATACCCAGAGACACAGAGAAAGCAAGCAAGAGTATTTGTGTGTGTGTGTGTGTGTGAGAGAGAGAGAGACAGAGAGAGATTCTCAGCTGTGTCTTGTCTGCTTCCCTCTCTGTTTCAAACTCAACTTATTATTTCTTTACAAACACACTCTGTTACCTCTCCAGCTGGGACGGAAAATGAATATTTGAACACAGCGATGAGGGGCCTGCCATGACCTGGATAGCCCAATCTCAGATCTTAGAAGCTAAACAGTGTCAGCCCTGGTTAGTATTTAGATGGGAGACCACCAGAGAAGTCCAGGGTCATGACAGAGAGGCAGGCAATGGCAAATCACCTCTGAATATCTCTTGCCTTGTCAGGGTGGCCATAATGACTTGATAGCAAAAAATAACATATATATATTTTAAATAAAATAAAATAAAAAATCTAGGGACTAGACACTTAGTGCCTGTTATGGAAACATCAACAAATCACCGTATTTTTCGCTCCATAAGACGCACCTGACCATAAGACGCACCTAGCTCTGCTCGGTGCCGTGGCTTGGGAAAGGTGAGGGGGGTTTAAGACGCACACACTTTCCCCCCCACTTTCTTTGGGAGAAAAAGTGAGTCTTATGGAGCAAAAAATACGGTATTCTACGCCATTAACCTAACAAAGTAATAGTCAGCAGCTGCAGTATCTCTGTTCCTCCAAGGCAACTTACTGCAGGAAGCACTTGTTGGCCTTCCCTTCCCTATGTTGCAGCACCATTATCTCGTGGTACCTCAGGAAGGACCAGGTGACACAAGAAGCCCCTAGTATTCCATCCTTTCCTCTCAAACTCCAGATTCTGGCCTGACTCCTATATCAGAATAACACAGTTCTTGGACTGTCCATCCCCTCCCACTTGACTATTTGTTTCCCCCCAGGCTGCCAGCCACAACAAATCTTTTTTGGGGGGGGGAAGGGTCACAGCTTTTGTTTTCCTTCCAGAAGGATGCTTGTCAGTTTACGAGGCGATCCTTTTGTTGTGGTTTTACCTGTAGTCCAGTGAGCAGGCAGGAGTGCAGGGCAGGCAAATACGTTTGACTGTGCCAGAGCAAGGTCTCTAAATTCTCCTGTTCATGTGCCACACCCCCTCCATCTATACGATTTGTGGATTTGCCACCCATATTTCCACTTTAAAAAAAGGCATGGCAAAGGAATTTAATGGAACATTTTGCTATTGTTTGGCCTTGAGTACAAGTACATGACCTTTGAAAACATATCTGTTTCTTCCTGGAAGTGTTGTCCACTATGGTCCTGTATGTGAGCTCTTATTCCTGGAACTGTTTTCCAATGTTTCACAATAGCCATTGCCTCTGTTAAAAACTTCTGTGGTGCTTAGCTATATAAATATTCTTAACTGCTACTGCTGGCATGTCGGTGGTGTTATAACAACTGTCAGAAAATGGTCACCCGTATGTGGCCTCAGTGGAATCTAATAAAGACATAACTGCTCTCTTTAAGGGATACAGATGATGTAGTGTCAGGATCATGGAGTGTCAAACATTCACCCCAGTTCAGCCAGAGAACTCAAGTTCTCTTGATTTTTAGAGTTCTTCTCCAGCACTAAAGATGTGTTAAACCTGTAAAGACCCTGAACAATTCAAGAGCTGGTACACAGGGTGTTTATGCTAGTAGTGATCTAGGATTGCCAGGTCCCTCCTGACAACTCGCAGGGGATTGCGGGTAGGGTTGCCAGGTCCTTACCAGCTACCGGCGGGGGCTCCAGGATCTTGTCTGGGATGTCACCTAGAAGTGACATCATTATGTCACTGATGTGGGGGGGGGGGAACGCTCTGTTTTTTGGTCAAAACTCTATGGTTTGAGCCCAATTTTACCATAGAACTTTGTCCAAAAACTAAAGCGTCACCCCCTTGACGTTGGCAATGTGATGATGTTACTTCCGGGTGACATCATCACGTTGCATTCAGGGCATTTGTGGGCGAGGTTCCCCCCCACTGGCCAGCTGGCTGCTGGTGGAAAGGCCCCTGCAAAAGTGGAGGAATCCCCATCTAAAGCAGGGCCCTGGCAACCCTAATGGGGGGGGACTTACTGGGAGCAGGAGGAAGGCCCAGCTATCATGCAGCGACATGCCTACTTCACTGCCCATATGACCTGGTAGTGACATCATCATGTTGGGGATGTCAAAGTGACATTCTATTATTTAGGCAAAAACTCTATGGTAAATTTGGCTTCCACCATAGAGTTTTTGTCCAAATACCAGAGCATCACCCTAATGTGATGACATCACTTCTGGGTCACGTGGGCAGTGATGTAGGCATGTTGGCTGAATCTCCCTCTTTTTGGGGGTAAGATCCCCCTGCTGGCCAGCTGATTGGCAGTGGGGCAGTGGGGCTTGGGAGCAGGGGACCCCTGCCTCCACCTGGGGGTCTGACAACCCTATAGTGATCTGGTGCCAACAGCATAACACACTGTGTAATAAATGGGAACAGAATCATCATGCTGAATAGTTTTTCCCTGTTCCCTGAGTAGATGAAAAAGTGTGCTTCTGAGATGAGCAGGAGATAGCACAGAGTTAAGGAACTAAAACAGGTAAAAGAATACAAAATAGCAGGGCATTGCAGTGGATATAGTTGCTAACCTCTAGGTGGTGGGTGGAGATCTCCTGGGATTACAACTGATCTCCAGGTGGCAGAGGTGAATTCATCTGGAGAAAATGGTTGCTTTGAAAGGTGGACTCTCCGGCATTTTGCCCCATTGAAGTCCCTCCCCTCCCCAAATCTTGCTATCCTCAGGCTCCACCTCCAAAATCTAAAGGTATTTGCCAGTCTAGAGCTGGCAACCCTACTGGTGGAAGGAAATCTTGTGTGTGTATGTGTGTGTGTGTGTGTGTGTGTGTGTCATCTTTTCAAAAGACTAGATTTAGCCTTACAGCAGAAGACAACCTTTAAAGACTATTTTGAATAGTATTTTTCAATGCTAAGAATGCGTGATAGTGTGACTTAAGTAGGGGAAGGAAGGAATCATAATGCTGTCTGAATATGATTGTTCACTCAATCTTGCAGAAATATTTTCAGGAACAAATCATTGGGAGTTCAGTGTTGGAAAATGTGATTTCCTGAGAACATGTATATTAGCTGGAGGAGCACCATCTGGATGAGTGAGTTACCAATGCACATTAAATGATCAAAGATTAATCTGGAAAGAAACTTATTGTACAATCCTACGCAGAATTACCCCAGTCTAAACCAGGGGTTTAGATTGGGGTAATTCTGCATAGGATTGTTCAGTAAGGTTACATGTTGTCAGGAAATCACATAGAACTCCATTGCTAGTTATTAGTTAGTAGTCTTTGTCCTGAAACATTGTGGTGGCATGAAATATTTTGTTTTGCTGTTTCTTGCATGTTTTTCTCCATCTACGGTACCACTCAGATTTGCCGATGAAATTTTATGAGAAAGTGTTCTGAAACAAGCCAAATATTCTGCTAAAATAACTCAGTGAAGGAGTATGGCAAGTGGGAGAAGAGAGCATGATGGGTGTTGTAGTTTCAGCAAGTGCTAAAGCACAGTATAGCTCAACATGAAGAAAGGTATATAAGAGCAAAAGAACAAGAGAAGCCATGTCGGATCAGACCAGTGGCCCATTCAGTCCAACACTCTGTGTCACACAGTGGCCAAAATCCAGGTGCCATCAGGAGGTCCACCAGCAGGGCCAGAACTCCAGAAGCCCTCCCACAATTGGCTTGTGAGCACCAAGATTGTTGATTGTTATAAAACCAAGGTTCCTTATTGTTCACAGTTTTAAAGGAATGGGTGTGAGATAAAGCGCCCTTGGCCTCCCCTCAGTGGTTAACTTGAGCAGTAACTGGTAGGTGCTGTTAATTGGTTTCTTGGCCTGTACAGTTCTTATCATCTGCAAGGCCAGAGATGGAGGTGGCGTTATCCCATGAGGACCTGCTGCCCAAGGGTTGGGGGAGGAGAACAAGGGGTGATGAGGTAATCTTCTGGAGGCTTCTCCAGAGAATGTATTTTGATTGAATATCATCCTCACCAGATGTTGCCAGGCCAAAAAATATTATTCAGTTTATGCCCAAAAGAAAGGAGGGTAGCTGAGATCCTTATTGAGAGAGAGGCAAACTATGTCCTGCTTGAACTGCAGTTGTTAGCAGAGCAGCATAGACAATGCTTGAACTATGTCCTTTGACTTTGGAAGGTTTGTGCTGTCTAATGCAAGCCCTGAATGTGTCAGACAGTTGAGCTAGCTTTATTATTTTCTTGCTGCATGATTTTAGAGCAGCGTGTTGGCTGCAGAATGAACTCTTTTGTTATCAGAAATTGAAATAAACTTTATAAATCTTTTAAAAATAAATCAACAGTCTGGTTACTTATGTGTAACTGCCCTGGGAACCCATGGGGTTCAGGTCTGAACTCCTTGACAGTGGGCTAGGGGTTGCCAGACCCCCACTGAGGGTGGGGGAACCCCCACTTTTGGGGGTTGCTTCCTTATCGCCAGCCAGCTGGCCAGCAGGGACCCCCCCCAAATGACGTTTTTTGGGCCACTTTTGGTAAATCTGGAAGTACCCATTCTGAAGTACTGACATTATCCAGAAGTGATGTAGGCATGTTGGGGACATCTGGGGGTGATGCTGTGGTATTTGGGCAAATTCTATGGTAAATTTGGCTGAATTTACCATAGAATTTGTCCAAATACAAGAACATTGCCCCAACACTTTGTGCTGGCTAGGCGGGATATAAATTCAAATAAATAAATAATAATAATAATAAATGTACCTATGTCATTTTTGGGTGACATCAGCATATTGGAACAGGCACTTCTGGTTTTACCAGTCTCCTGGAAGTGGGTTGGGAGCCCCCCGCCAGCCACATAAGACCACCTGGCAACCCTACAGTGGCCATTTAACAATATTTTCCTGGGGGGCGTGGCTTCAATTGCGTGCCGACCAGAAGCCATTACTGGCTGCTCCCAGACCTCTTGCTCTTAAATCAACTCTAATTGACTGTTTTGAAACAAACCTAAAGTATGCCGCCTAAAGTTTCTAAGGGCAAAAAGAATCAAAAGACTGCTGGGGGAGCTCCTTTGCTAAAGAATTTTTTTGCATCGGCTGAACTTGCCAGTACCTCTTCAGCTTCTTCAGGCAATGGCGATACAAATTCTGCTGACTCTCTCCTCACACCCAAGTTTTTATTAGAAGCATTGGGGAAACAATGTCAAGAGCTAAGGCAAGATATGATGGATATGATATCACCTCTAGCCCAACGCATGGACGAACTGGAGTCTCAATGTAAGCAAACAGCTCTAAAAGCAGAAGCAGCATTAAAGAAAGTTACCTCCCTGGAAAAAACACTTGGAACCATCCCTCAAGACAGTTGGTCTAGAGAAAAAAATCATGATATTGGAGTCTCACATAAGAGACAAAAACTTGAAATTTCATGGTTTTGCATCAAATGCAGAGGCAACAACTGACCTATTTTCTATTTTCATGGCATCCTGGCTGCCATCAGAGGAGGGAGTGACACCACTGATACTGCGAGCTTACCGAGTAGGCAAAACAACATATTCTTCCCAGGCTGCCCCTTATGGCAGAGACACAGTGGTGGAGCTGGCAGAGTAGAGAAAAATCTTGATGGAAGCACGTCAGCAGAGCGACTTGGATTTTCAAGGAAGCAAAATACTTGTATTTCTGGACCTTCCCCCAGAAATGCTTAAGATTCGAAGAGACTTAAAACCTATTATTTCTAAACTCCAGGCAGCAGGTATAAAATACCGTTGGTTGCAGTCAGGTAAAATGTTTGTGACATACCAGCAAACTCAATATATTGCATATGACTCTGTTTCTGGATCAGCTTTATTTATCTGCATCAGGTTTGCCTCAGTTAGAACAAGCTGAAATTCGAGCTGTAAAAAGGAAGCCTCATTCACTGTTGACACCAGTTTAAAGCAGCAAGCTACATGTTTCTGAAGAAACAGAGGACAGTGAAATAGAGCTTGATGCAATGTAATTTTGTAATGTAGCAAGCTACATATTTATCAGCTCAATATATATAAAGTTTGGGGGGTTGCAGTAGTGTAGAGTTTTTAACTTATCGGGGGGGTAGGAGCTCTTGTGTGTGCGCATGCACAAAGCGCGTGTACACTGGGACGATGTCCTCGCTGCCGCCGCCACCGCCAGAGCATCCCCCCCCCCCCGGCCTGGCCGGCCAGCTAGCCGGCTGGCTCCCCTGAACCCACTGGCTCCCTCCCAGGGCCCCAGCATAATGATGTCACCCAGAAGTGACATCATCACGCCAGGCACGTTGCCGGGGCAACGCTCTGGCAATCGCCCCGAAACTCTATGGTGCCATAGAGTTTCAGGGCAATTGCTAGAGTGTCGCCCCAGCAATGTGCTGGGTGTGATGATGTCACTTCCGGGTGACATCATCACTCTGGGATGGCCCCAGGAAGGAGGGAGGGAGGGAGCGAGCCAGTGGGTTCAGGGGAGGAGAGCCAGCCAGGCGGCCGGGCAGGCGGCTCTTGCAGCGGTGGCGGTGGTGGTGGTGGCAGTGGGTGGGCGGGTGGGCCTGCCAAACAAGGGAGGCGGGGAGGTGTGGCAGTGGCGGGTGGGGCGGCGGGAGCCCCGTTTTGCTGGGGGGGCTCAGTCCCCCCGTAAACTTCAGGGGTGGCCTGAGCTCCCGAGCCCCCTCGTAGTTGATGCCTATGGGGGGTTGGGAGGCCTAAGGAGCAGACAGGTATGTGCTCTCATATTGTAGGTCATGGAATGGAGGAGAAAGTTCTCCCCTAGCTTACATTGTAAGCTTCTATAGACCCAATAGTTTTCTGGGTTCCAATGTATACTTTATCAGTTAATCAACTGCATTATCAGATTAAAACAAGAAGATAGAAGATGCTGGAACTTAGGAAGCTAATAATTATTGTGTATGTTTCAATGCATAATTAATTATCATTCTGAAAGAATGAAAAAAGAACACCGTTTATGTAAAGAGATATAAATATGATGTTAGGACATATAAGTTGAATTGACATAATTTACTTTATAGATTAGATGATGTTATATTCAATTTATGTACCTTTTTTGTTGCAAGTAATATAGTTCTTCAATTAAATAAAATTATTAAAAAACCCACAATATTTTCCTTTAGAAACTTGTGCTTAGGGCCTTATTGCAAACCTAACATATGTGTGTGTTAGGGTTGCAAACTTCTAGGTAGGGGCTGGAGATCTCCCAGAATTACAACTGATCTCTAGACTACAGAGATCTGGTCTCCTGGAGAAAATGGCTGATGTTCTATGGCATGGACTCTATGGACCCACTGGATTGGAAGATGGACTCTATGGACCCACTGATGGTCCTTCCCTCCCCAGACCCTGTCCTCCCTAGAGTCCATCTCCAAATTTTCAGAAATTCCCAACTTGGAGTTCTCAACCTTACTCCCTCTATCTCTCTGTGGAAGTTCACACCAGAGCAACATAATGGACACAGCTATTCGCCTCCCTTTCTGAAACGAGTTCAGTGGAACCAGTAATAATGGAAATGTAACAGCTTTTTTGACAGTGGTGGAGGCAAGCTGCATATGTTTTTAAAATTTCACAATCCTAACTCATGGTAACTTCTTTTGACTTGAACTTGGCTTAAATAAAACATTTTCAAAACAACAGGACATGGTAACTACCAACCAGATATTTTTTAGTAGTTGATGTTTGGCTGCTGTGTTGCAGGTTGTCGGGTTGCCAGCTCTGGTGTGGGAAATTTCTGGAGATTAGAAGGCAGTGCCTGGGGAGGGCAAAATTTTGGGAGGGAGCTCAGCTGGGATGTGATACCCTAGATACCTCCATAGCTGCCATTTCCTCCAGGGGAACTGAGTTCTGTAGTCTGCAAATCAGATCAGTAGTAAACCTGGGAGATCACCAGGCCTCAAATTCGACATTGGTAACCTTTCTGTAGACTCATCCAAGCTCTGAGTCTGAAACATTTCACAGCATTTTTTCTTTATATGGTCAAATCGTTCCAGTGGTATCTGAGGGACTCTGGGGCTTGAACCAGGAACTTCTGGATGTTGGTCCTAGACTGGTGAACTACCATGGGCTGTGGGATGTCTTTCAAAGGCTTCTTCTGGAAAAAAAAATAGCTATATACACCATACACAGTGTTCCCTGTAAGCTAAGTTAGTGTGAGCTAGCTCACAGGTTTTTAGCCTCCGGCTCACACATTTTTGTCTTAGCTCAGGAAGGATGGCACCAGAGCAAACTAATTTATGCAGTAGCAAAACCATTCGCTAAAAACTTTCATGCCAGTAGCTCACAAAGTATAATTTTTGCTCACAAGACTCCACAGCTTAGGCCGAGGACAGACTGGCAATCTGGAGTGGGAGGAATCCGGAGGCAAAAGCTGTGGGGGGAAAATTCCCTGGGGCTGGCCGTTCACACTGGCCAATGTATTGCGCAAGGATGCTGTTACGGAGCATTCAGACTGCTGCGGAGCGGCCCCGGGTGGGCCGGCCTCCGCTGCTTGTGGCAGGGCTGTTTTCGGCTATGTGCGCATGAGCGCATGAGCACATGAGCGCTCATGCGCAAATTGCCAAAACGGCACATTCACACAGCCGCCTCCGCTTGAATCCCGCCTTCTTCCAGTTCACACTGCCTGAAAACGGGAGGCATGCGGAAGACGGCCCCTGGACACCGGTTTCTCCCGGTGTCCTTCTACAGCGAGAGGAAACCGGCTTCAAAGCGTGTAAGTGTGGAAGGGAGCTGAGGGACAGCTGGAGATGTCTGAATGGGCTCCCTTCCCCTGCTTCCCAAGTGGAGCTCTCCCGGGGCAGATTGCCAGTCTGTCCTTGGCCTTAGAGGGAGCATTGCATGTGAGGCCGTGCAGAAGTACTGTGGGACTTCTGTATTGGCCAGGCCTAGTATAAATACTAGGAGGCATTCTGCCTTCTGATCAGCTGACAGTATATACAGCTTACTGCACTTAAGACTTCAATTGAAATCGCTGACTGTTATCAGAGATTTGTGTGTGGCATTTGTATGTATCTGCCTAGGAACTTGGCCTAGTCCTTTACACTAAACTTTATTTGCATGTTATGCCAGTGATATGGAGTATGCTTTCCTTTCTTTTGATATGTCTAGTGTGAAGTGGTGTTTCTTCTTTATGCAGCTAGTGGAATGTTTTTAATAGCACTTCAGTTCCATATGTATTTGAACTGGGACTTTGGATTTCTTTGTTTTCAAACAATTAAGCATTGCATTGTGGTATTCTTAGTTATGGCGATGGTAATAACTTAGTGACCAGATGTGAAACATTTATGCTGTCCTCTTTATTGAAATAAACAAGTGACCATTGCTTAAATTGAATGTGCATCTTTAATGAATAATTCACATTGGCATATAGGGGACAAAGAAATAATGTTATAGAGTCAAGAGCTTTCTTTGAAATAAGTGAATATAATGGAGGGTTGGATCCTACAGGGGAGTACGTTCACAGAAGAGGAAAAGGCTGTGTTTCCCTTCCCATTGTAGTCTCTGTCCCCCCCCCCCCGCCCAGCCACACCTGAGGGTAAGGGGACCTTTGAGGATGGCACTGGATGTGGTGCTGGGGGTTATAATCGGAATGGCAAAATTGTCAGAAGTCTCCCCCACATTTGTGGTGTGAGCTCTTTTGTGATGTCAACAAGAAATTGGGGGCAATTTCCTTTTTTCCATTGTATCCCTATGTTGCATCCCATGCTGTTTTCTGGGGGCCTATTGACCTTCAAAAGTGGCTTTTTGTGGCTTTAGAGGAAGGGGAATATGGGAAGGCCTCTCCCATGAACTCACACAGTTACAGCTCAATGATTTTTGAATGATAGTATTTGATTTCTGAAATGAAACACTCAGTTCCTTGTCCTCAGAGTTAATTGTGCCCCACATGCTACTGAGTTTGAACTGATGACTGAGAAATTCTCCAGAAATGATAAATGCCATTGTCTGCTTTTGGGATTGCTATCAAGATGCAGGAATTGATGGAAATATTTGTGATCAGTCAAGAAGACCAACAATAGTGAGGATAACTGAATGACTGATGTTAGAGAACCTGGATCTCTTGCCAGCAGGTACCAAAAGCCAGAGTGTCATTAAAAGGCAAACACTTGTGTGGAAGAGAACACCCAGGGCTGGCATCAGCATATCCTGAGGTGGGGCAGCTGCCAGAACCCAGGACTTTCGTTGGAGCCCACTGCTACTGATCCCCACCCACCCACCTCTTCTGCCTCCTGTCTGTACTGCCCAGAGTCATTGAGGAAGGAAGGGCATGTGGGTGGTGCACAGTGGTGGAATTCCTGTTAGCAATGGCAGGTGGTACAGGCAACTAGGCATAGATGGTGGGAGGACTTGCAAGCAGGAGAAGGATGCATAGGCAGGTGGGGAGCATGCAGGTTTGAAGGTGGAAGGAAGGGCATGAGGGGGACCCTGGCCATTGTCTGTCCAGGACCCCCCAAAACTTGGAAATGGCCCTGAGGACACTATCCAAGGTTCTATGTAGTAGGGCAAAGAGTGTTCCATGTGAGACAGTGCACCCTCTGACCACACCCTGTCTATAGCCCTGTTGATATTAATGAAAGTCATCCATGAAATCTAAGGCAAAGGTAATTGTTGAAAATTACCTTTGCCAGACTCAGAGGAATATCACTTTGTAGCATCACACCTCTATATTTTGGGGCAGAAGAGAGAGACTCGGACAGACACAGGGAGGAATATTTCAGAAGAAGATAAATGCTAGGTGAAGAAATTTTATTAAATAACACATCTGTTTCCAATTCATTTTGAAAAAAATCTCCATATGTTTTTATTTTAAATTTGTATGTGTGTTGTTATCCTTATGTCAACTATTAGGTAAATAGAAGCATTGAGAATCCATTTTCCAGTGAAGTTTGGTTAGGAATATTTGTATACATTGTGTGAGAGATAATTTGACAGCTAATTGGATCTTTGAAGAGTGCAACTCCCTGCAGAACTTCTAAATCAAAATACCTGCTTCTTGTGTACTACTTTCTACTCTAGGCCAGTATTTGTTTTGGATATGAAGTTACATTGCTCTTCAAAGTGCATTTTTGATGTGCTTTGCCACAGCTTTGGATAACGCAAAACAGTGTCACATAATGGGCTCCGGCATAACAAACACAACTGGAACAAGGACTTAACTTTAAACCCAAACCAAATGTATTTTCTGTTATCTCCTATATCCTATTTCCGAATTTACCAGATTGTATGTGGACCAATGCTCCCTCTAAGCTATGGGGTCTTGTGAGCAAAAATTCTACTTTGTGAGCTACTGGCATTAAAGATGTGAGCGAGTGATTTGGCTACTGCATAAATTAGTTTGCTCTGGAGCCATCTTTCCTGAGCTAAGACAAAAATGTGTGAGCCAGAGGCTAAAAACTGTGAGCTAGCTCACACTAATTCAGCTTTGAGGGAACACTGATGTGGACATGATGTCTGTCACTTCCACAGACTTGACTCAAGACTTAAATCAGATGGCATTTCATAGAGTGCCCACCCTCAAGTTTGGGCCAAAAACCTGCCACCACAATCCTCTATACTTCCCAAAGCTCTTTCTTAAGGACAGCATGCCTCACTTATTAATTGAAAGCCTGGGTCAGCAAGTCCTTTTATATTATGTAAAGAGTGCCCAGCTTTTGGAGACTAAACTGAACCTCCACATTTAGCGGCAGTAATACCTTTGAATACCAATACTAGGAAGCAACATCAGGGGAAGGTAGGGTTCCCAGCCCCCGGTCTGGGTGAGGGATCCCACAATTTTTGGAGCTTATGCCCTGAACAGCAAAGTTGTGTGGTGACATTGCTGACACAATGATGTCATGCAGAAGTGACATCATCACGTTGGCAACATCATGTGGCGACACTCTGCTTTTTTGGGCAAAACTCTATGGTTTGAGCCCAATTTTAACCATGGAATTTGCCCAAAAAGCAGAGTGTTGCTGCACGACATTGCCGACATGATGACATCACTTCTGCTGATGTCATTGTGTTGGGGATGCTGCTGCCCACTCCTGGACCACCCCCAAATCCCACCGCTAGTGCAGTGATTGCGCCTGGCAACCCTAAGGGAAGGCCTCTGCCTCTGTCGTATTATTCCTACAGAGGAACTGGCTGGCCACTGTTTGAGATAGGATGCTGGACTAGATAGACCACTGATCTGATCTAGCTGGGCTGTTCTTACATTCTTATAAGAGCTGTTGGGGGAGGGAGCACAGAGGAAAAGCTCTATGTTTGCCTAGAAATGCCCATGGTGGCCCCAACAGGGAGGGCTGTACAGACTCCAGACATAGTGTTTCACTCATCAGAGATGGTCTTCCAACTTCCATGAGCAGTCTCTGTGATTTTTGGAGGTTTCATTTTGTTTAAATATGTGTATGTGTGTGTGTGTGTATTACAATGACATGATGTGAAAACGAGTTTCCCACTGGGTATAAATAAAGAGTGCATATGGATGTAGTTAGGTGCATGTGTATATAACAGATGCTTTATTTGGTTCTCCTGCGCTGATATCTGCCTCTCATCAAAGGTCAATATTAGTGGGGCAGAATTGGAATGTTGAAGGGCACTTTTATAACACCAGCAGTACTCACACAAGACCAAATGCATGTCATAATTTCATTTGCTTAGTGGTGATTGTATTGAGATGGTGATCAAGTAGCAGATTGGTCAAGATGATCCTTCTTCCCCACTTTTTGGGGGCCACATGTATTTCCCATCCAATTGACATCTTCAGTTGAAACTTAAGGAGATGGTATTCTGTTTATTTCTGACATTATTATTAATATAAAGCAGTCTGTTGCACAAAAGTGTCTTCTGCTTGTGTTGACTCTTATTAAGTGTACTATGTGCAATAGCCTTTGATTTCTCTGGTGAAAGAGGAGTCATGATTTCACACACAAAAGGCCATTTACTTTGCTATGTCTTTGGTATGCAAACTTATCCTCTATGCTTTCCCCTTTTCATATACACAAACACACCTATGTGAGAGCCAGTTCCTTATACTGCTATCCCACATGGCTCTGGTATGTTGTGTGTGAGTATACCAAACACACAGAGAGGGTCAGTAATGTGGATCTTGTCTACCTAACTAACTCTATTGGGCGGAGTGTCCTATGTAGTGTTTAGCTACTCTCTGCATTTTCTAACCCTTAAATGCTGTTGTAGTTGTTGTACTACAAGTGTGTCCTGTTATATTTAAAGAAATGTGTGAAGACCTAAGAGAAGTCCCAGACCCCATAGTGCAGAATAATTACTTAGCTTTTGTTCAGGGTTGCCCTCTGCTCCTGGTGAAAAATACCTCAGGCAATGGTTAAATTATTTTGATTTGTCTGCTCTTGACCCTTAAGGAAAGATAGGACAAAACCCTGCAGGCTGAGTTTGAGGATCTAAAGGAATTCCTTGGAATAAAACAGCCCCTGGTTGTGTCACAGGAGACAAATAACTAGGCATAAAAACAAACTTCCAGAGTATTCCTGGGACTTCATAATTATAATCGTACTGAAGTTAAAACTATATTACAATAAAATAATTTCTGGGTTGCCATTTTAATCTGTCAAGTAGAGACCAATTAGGCAAGGGCCATAGTTCATTAATGGAGCAGATGGTTTGCATATTTATGGTCCCAGGTTGAATCCTGTACATTTCCAGTTAAATGGTTTCAGGCAGATGTCTAGTCAAATTGTTGAGTGTATCGCAGACATTTACTTACAACTGACATGTTGTATTTAGACATTGCATTCCCATTTACTCTTTGAACTTTAATTTTGGTGAGATTTCTAAGGCACCATAGAAGCTTGTCACAGATGCTAGAAACTTCCAGACAGTGCATCATGGGTGATGTAGTCTACAGAGCTGAAGGCCTGATGGCAAGAATTATAGCAGAACAATCCAGAGGCAGTGTCTATGGCCTACTGTAAAAGCTGCTAGTTTTGCCACTGTGCTGCTAACTGAAAGAAAAGTGAAAACGACAGAATGAACCCACAATGTTTAGCTTTGATTGAAGACACTGGAACAAAATGTCAAAGTAGAAACATTTTGTTCCATGAGATGATTTCATTTGGTATTTCCTGTGGGATAGAAATTTTACATTTTTGAGTAGCTCTCTTATTTAGGAAGAAGAAAATGCCAGTATGGTAAAGCTATTACATTTTTTTAGAAAGTGTACTCAGATTTGGAATTCAGTTAAACACACTGGCAGCTCTAGGCAAAAAGTGGTTCTTCAGACAATATCAATCATAGGATATGCTGTTATTTCACCCAGTTGTTTCATGCATGGACCAGATATCACACATTTGATGATGAGATCAAGCAGTGGCCACAATTGCCCCAGTTAGGAAGGAACTGCAGGCTTCAGTTTAACGAGGAAATGACAGTTCTCCTTTTCCAGATTATACTGTATGTAATTGTGGAACGCAAGCCACATTGCTTCCCATAAACAGGGCCCTGTTTTTGTTTTGTTGGACTACGCTCTCTGTGTGTCTTCTGTATGTGGCAAGGAGGGAGAGGGAACTTGTACTTGTCTACCACGCAGACTGTACAGATAATGTTTAATGGGAATGGAGGCTTTGGTGTGTGTGTACATCAAAGAGGTGCAGACCTTCATGTCATCTGTCTGTCATGGGGAAGGATGGATGGATTACATGAGTGAATGGGGGTCTTTTCATAAAGGCAGGGCTCCGTTGGGGCCGGAGCGAGGTGGAGCGCTGCTCCGCCAGTGAAGACACTGGGGGGCGGGCACATTACAAAGCCCCGCCCCCAGCAGGGCCGCTGCTGTGTCGGACCCTCTCCCACCCACCCCTGCCCAATGTTTCCGAGCCGGCGGCAGGCTCTAGGCAAAAAGTGGTTCTTCAGACAATATCAATCATAGGATATGCTGTTATTTCACCCAGTTGTTTCATGCAAAACCCTCTCCCACCCCCACCCCCCCGCGCGCAAAGAAGCTCTCCCTCCCACTCACCCACCCCGCTCAATGTCCCCGAGCTGGCGGCAGGCCGCCGGCCAGGGAAAGACAAACCCTCCCACTGCCCCCCGCTCAAAATCCTTTCCCACCCCCCCACCCCGGGCAAAGAAGCTCTCCCTCCCACTCACCCACCCCGCTCAATGTCCCCGAGCCGGCGGCAGGCCGCCGGCCGGGGAAAGACAAACCCTCCCACTGCCCCCCCGCTCAAAATCCTTTCCCACCCCCCCCACCCCGCGCAAAGAAGCTCTCCCTCCCACTCACCCACCCCGCTCAATGTCCCCGAGCCGGCAGCAGGCCGCCGGCCGGGGAAAGACAAACCCTCCCACTGCCCCCGCTCAAAATCCTTTCCCACCCCCCCACCCCGTGCAAAGAAGCTCTCCCTCCCACTCACCCACCCCGCTCAATGTCCCCGAGCCGGCGGCAGGCCGCCGGCCGGGGAAAGACAAACCCTCCCACTGCCCCCCCGCTCAAAATCCTTTCCCACCCCCCCACCCCGCGCAAAGAAGCTCTCCCTCCCACTCATCCACCCCGCACAATGTCCCCGAGCCGGCAGCAGGCCGCCGGCCGGGGAAAAAACCCCTCTCCCACCCCCCACCCCACGCAAAGAAACCTCCTCCCTCCCTCTCACCCACCCACCCAGCTCAGTAGAAAACCCACCCCACTCACCCAGAAAACCCTCTCCCACCCCCTCGGCCGCATGGCTGTCTCCTCCAAACGGAGGCGCCTGCCCTCCCCATCCCCCCAGGAGGGATTCGGGGCTCCCGGCTCGGTGGCATCCCGTGGCTGTCGCTGCTGCTGTGCGCGGGGGGGGGGGGTGCCTCGGAGGGGAGGGCAAGGCAGCGCAGCACAGCGCCCCCCGGCGGCGGTTCGGCCTCCAGGACCTGGGGGTGGCAGTGTTCTCCTGCACACGCGACAGGCGCCGGAGGGCCTCGGCCAGAACGTCCGCCCGCCCACTGTGGAGCCTGCGGGAGCCGAAGTGACGGGTGCACAGGTAGGCAGCCGCTGCCTGGACAGAGGTCCGCAGACGTCGACAGCCCCCCGTCTCTGTGCCCCGACCCATCCCCCCTAGAGGCTCTGAGGCTAGCCGGGAAGCCCAGGTGCCTCCAGTCTCCAGGCCCTGAGTGGCTGGAAAGGGGCGCGGTGTGCGCAGCGGGGTGGAGAAGGCACACTGGCTGAAGAGATGAGCTCTCTCCCCCACCTACCTAACTACCTTCCTGTTCCTTCCTTCCTTTTCTTCTCTCTGTCCCCCACCTACTTACCTACCTTCCCCTTCCTTCCTTCCTTTTTCTTTCTTTCTTCTCTCTCTCCCCCACCTACCTACCTACCTACCTTCCTGTTCCTTTCATTCCTTCCCCCCTCCCTCCCTCCCTCCCTCCCTCCCTTCCTTCCTTCCTTCCTTCCTTCCTTCCTTCCTTCCTTCCTTTCTTTCTTTCTTCTAACACACTTCCAGTGATGTCAGGGGTGTGTGGCCTTCTGACACTTCCGGTGACATCACGGGGTGTGGCATATGCAAATAAGTTATGCTAATGAGCTCCTGCACCTCCTTTTTTACGAAAGGACCCCTGCATAAAGGAATACACGTGGGTAGATTCCTAGAACATTTCTCTGTATGTGGTAGGGCTGCTGTGCCCTGCCATGAGTTTGGGCCATTATAAAAGATTACTAATGAAATTCTAGTATGATAGGATCAAGTCTATTGTTCCTTGTCGTTGACATACAGAAGTTTTGTATGTTCAGGGTATTTTTTAAAAAATATAAGGGCACTATTTTGAAAGACCATATATGCTATATGGCCCTGTGTACCATCTGCAGTCTTCTGGTTGCCATCTCCTAGTTGTTCTCCTGTTGGTTGACTACTAGAGCCTATTCCTTCTGTATAGTGGAATGGGCTCCCTGAGGTGGGCAGGGAATTTTAGAATTCAGATTTTTTTAGTAAGGCTTCCTGTTTGTGAGGGCTTTTAATGCAGTTTAAACTGCAGGAATTTTCTTGTTGAGGAGGCTTACTGACATTTTATTGTATTTTGTATGTTTTTAATCTTGGAATTGTAAACCGCCTTGAGCCACAAAGGGAAAAGCAGAATATAAATATTGTAATCCAGTAGCACCTTAGAAAGCAACATAATTTTCTTGGTATAAGCTTTCTAGGGTCAAAGCTTCCTTTGTCAGGTGAGTCTACTGATTGTTAACCAGTTGGCTGTGGATGACCTGAGTGTACATCCCCACAGGGATTTGTCCTTAGAAAATATTACTCATATCAGAGTAGAGGAGATGGAAAAGACTGGGAATGAGTGCAGCTTGAGAGTGTCCAGCCACAAGTCACTTGTCACCTCATAGCCTAGTGTATTTTCAGGTCCTTGAGTCCCAGCAAGTGACAGAAGTTGCGGTGGCAGGTACCATAAAGACACCATAATGAGACCATGAGTGAGGATCCTGTGAGATGGCCTGTGAAGAGTCAGCTCTGTGTGAGTGAGATGCAAATCTTGGGACCAGTCAAGCAGAATGCAGTCTATCATCTGTTAGAACCATCGGTTCTATGTTAGCCCTTAGTTAGGGAAAATATATTTAAAATGCTCAGAGGTGCGATAGATCTTGCTTCACTGGAGTCGAGACGGTTTCCTTAAGTTTAAAAATACTTTATTACTAAAGGAACGGGTAAACGGGAATAGCTACTAAAGAAATCCTAAGGAGATACGTTCTTCTCCGTCTATCTACAAAGACAAACTTAGATTACAAAGGAGAATCCCCTCCTTCTTCTTGACCCCTAGAATAAGTCACCTGAGAACAGTAACCAATCAATAGAGCAATACCCCTGTACATTCACGGGTTTTTCTTCAATTGGCCAGCTGCCAGGTTCCTCTTCCAGGTCAGCCTAAACAATAACACTGCAAGGTAACCAAGTTAACCCTATAATGGCTGGAAAGTCAGGTCTTGTTAGCTCATACATTTCCAACATCATCAACTAGTGGTAGCTCACAAGATGCTCAAACTCCCCCCCCCCCCCCCCCCCGTGTTGGTGCCTGCCGGGGAGCAGGGGCTGCGGATTGCCAAGCACTTAGCACGGGTGGTATTTGGCTTGGTGAATGGTGAGATATAGAGGCCTTATTGTAAGCTATGTAGAACTGTGGCCCCCAGCATGCCTGTCGGCTGAAGAGGAAGGATGCATGCAGAGTTATACGAGATTCTGAGCCCAGAATTATTGTCTTCAGAGCCGAACGTTTCTTGATCTGTCTCTATCCATCCATTTTGGCTCACTAGCTGCCTCTGGTAGAAAACTGTGTTAACATAAGCGTTGGCAGCGTTGATACATTTTTTTCACCAAGTGATCCGTCATATTAACATTCTCAGTTTTTGGGCAGACACATCCTCAAGTGTTTTTATTTATTTGATTCAGCACTTTCTGATCTATATGAGCTGGCTCACAGCAGAGCTCTCCTTCACTGTGGTGATGAAAAACTCCTGCAGAGGGCAGGGCAGACAGGGTTCCAAGGACCAGCATGCTGTCTGTCTTATAAAGCTCTCATTCTTCTGCCCTGGCCATCTGTGGGTGGAAAAGGACCGTTATTACACAGCAGGAGTTTTGTTGAGTTTGGCCTCAGTTTCTTCTCCTCTCCCCCTCCAGATCCTGCCCAGCAATGAATGGGGTGGGATGTGGGGGCTGGAGAGAAGAAACCCTAGTGAGAATTTTGTTGGGAAGCAGAGGTGGTGGCATGGTGGCGGCAGGGAGACACGGCTGAGCACAGGAAGCTTAAAAAATGACTGACTGGTGGGAAGAGCACAGTGAAATCAGTGAATAATTTTACTGTCCTGCTAGAGTATCTTGGGAATGTGCCATGAAAAACAATAATATCTTACAAGTAAGCAAAAGAGGGAGAGGAGTTGGGGGGGGGGGGAGAGAATGTTTGAATCTTTGTCTTTAGTTACTGCCAGATTTGGGATAGATCACTTTAAACAACTTTGCATATTTCTTTCATTAAATATTTGACAGCATGTTCAAGTTCAGAATGTAAAAATCAGTATTGATCTCTTGCAGGAGCCTTTACACACAGCATTTATAAGAGGCCTCAGTGGCTGCAAGCTTTACACACATATGTTAAATGGTTATTGCTCTTTTGGCCACATTTATATAAAGCTATGTTGGGTTGTGTTAAACAGCATGTGGGTTGGCCTCACAGGAAAAGCAGCAAAAGAATACTCCCCTTCTCCAAAACAGACTGAGCTCTCAGGTGATAGGAAGAGAAAAGGTTACACATTCAAATCTGTAGGGATTCTTTCTTGGCAGCAGGGACCTGTGAAGAGTCTGGGGTGGAGGACAGACTGACAGAATGAAGCACAAGGGAAGCGGGGCAAAAAGACCCGGGCCAAGTTGTTGTGGGGCTCTCTGGTCGCACTGCATGGACTGATGCGGGACCATAACCAGGGAGGAGGCAGAATGGAGTGTTTACACTGCGGGGCGGCCCCTAGCACTGCCGCCCCAGTTGTGTGCGGCTTTGGTCCGTTTTGTCAACCTGCACGTGGGCACATGGGTGCATAGGTGCATAGTCGCAGCAGCAGTTGGGGCAGGATCCCATGGCTGGGAGCTTTAACACCGCAAACCGGAAACGTCCCTGTGGGCGGTTGTGCGCTCAAGCGCACAGCACTCATGGGCAGTTATGCCGGATCAGCAGGTTCACATTACTGGCGCTGCTTGATTGCGGCTTATTTGTGTCCACACTTATAGGAAGCGGGATCAACGTGCACCCAAATGGTTTGCCACAGCTTTCACCTGGTACTTTTTAAAAGCGAGATCAAAATGCTTCAGGATGGGGTGAGTATATAAAAACTTTTTTCCAGAAGAAATACCTATGTGGATTGTACCTGCAGAAGTTTTAAATCCATCATCTCACTACAAAGGACAAGACTGGTTGAAATATAGAGACCTGTTAACAAGACATGGTAAAGACTTTAAATTGAAGGAGCAGCAGCAGATGGACTTTGATTATGGCTGGTTAAGGTACAGACAAATATATGATATGTACAGAAGTGATAAAAAAACTGGTTTTAGAGAAAAAAAACAATGAAATAGAACAAATTTGGGAAGAAGATGGGAAAAAAATGATTTCTAAAATGTATAAAGTATTGTTAAAATGGTGTAATGCTGATGAAATGGTTAAGGAACAAATGATAAAATGGGCGATAAACTTAAACAAAGACATTGAAATGGAATCTTGGGAATTTTTATGGAAAAATGCTATGAGTATTTCTACATGTTATAATTTAAAAGAGAACTGTTTTAAAATGATGTACAGATGGTATATGACACCAAAAAAATTGCAAATATTAATCAAAATATGTCTAACAAATGTTGGAAATGTAAAAAGAAAGAAGGTTCTTTTTATCATATGTGGTGGACTTGTGATAAAGCGAAGACTTATTGGTCTATACTACATGCAGAAATGGAAATTTTTTTGAAATGTACATTTAAGAAGTTGCCTGAAATGTTACTGCTTGGACTTAAACTAGAAGAGATAAATGTAAAGAAAAGGACAATAATATGGTATATGATTACAACAGCAAGAATGGTGTATGCACAAAATTGGAAAAATGAAAAAATACCAGAAGTGTGGGAATGGTTGAAAAAATTGTTATATATGGCTGAAATGGATAAATGGACTAGAAAGTTGAATAATCTGTACTCAGAGACTTTTTTAGAAGATTGGAAGGATTTGAAAGAATATGTTGAAAAATATTGGGACATGAAAAACTACATTTATACATGGTTATAATAGCATAAAGGAATAGAAATTGAGTATATGAATGTACTAAGGATAATTAGACAATGAAGTTGTTTTTTAGAATTATATAAGAATATAGAAAATAAGAATTGGTATATAAGTATTTTAAAGATATATAACCGTTACCAGAAATGTAAACATAGATATAAGTATTACTATTTTGGATAAAGTGGAAAATGTGTTATGCTTCAGATGTGGTGGGAAACCACCAATACAAGATAAAAGCAAGACTATACAAATACAACAAAATGTTATATAATATGGAAAAAAGGATTTGTATAAAACAAATGTATTAATTTTAATGTTTTGAAAAATAAAAAATTTCTTTACAAAAAAAAAGAAAAAAGGACGGGGTGAGTACAGCATGGGAACGGCAGACAGCTGTGGCTGTGTGAGCCGGCCCACTTAATCCGCTTGAGAAATGTGCCTATATTGGGCCAAACTGCCAGTCTGAACTCAGCCTGGATTCGTGCTCAACAGCAGTGCTGCTTTCTTTTACTTGGCCCTTGTTTCCTATCCTGTTTGTGATTCAGTAGCCATTTGTGATTCAGTAGTCTAAAAAGAGATGAGCCACTTTAACGCCTGGGCTAATTATTCCAATTCAGAAAAAGGATCTCTCTGTGTGTATTCCATTTCCCGTGTCTGTCAAGAGTACCTAAATTCTTCATGCCAAATAAGTTATAATAATTAAATGTCCAGCATCACAGCACTCCCTGGACTTGCCTCCCTGGTGGCCAGGCCCTGGGGAATGAGCTGCTGCAACAGGAGCAGCATCTCAGGAGCCAGCCCTACTGGGATTTGTGGAGGGGGTGGTGCCAAGGATGGTGCCAGTGCTGGTGGCACCGGTATAGGCTGAGGCTTTGGCCAGGCCATGGTGCTGACTGATGAGGTCTGGCAACTGTGATGCGTGGCTGGGCATGGCCCATGCGGCTGCTGGCCAGACGCTGCAGCCCTCAGAAGAGCCCATCTCTCCAGGTGAGATGGCCCAGCCCTTGGGGGGTAACTGAGGGCAGGAACAAGTGTGCCCTTGGGGCCTGCCAGTCTGATGGGGAAAGGATTTGAGGGCAAGCTTCAGGAGGAGGTGTGGCTGGGGGAGGCCAGTTAAAGAAGGCTTGCATGCAGTCTGGGGAGGATGAATGTGCTTTGACCATCAGTGAAAGATGTCAGGGGTTACAGAGACCTGGAGGAACAAGGTGGAGCAACCTCCACCCCTCGCATTTCTGAGGTCTTGCAGTCCCTCGAGCACACAATCTGCAATGGCTGAAAGAGGAACACAGGGGATGCCTTACACTGAAATTATATTCAAGGAATTGAACATTTTATTTGTGTGGACTGGGGTGGCAAAAAAAAATTAAGGTAGAAAGTAGCCCTCTATTAGACCAGTGTGGAGTAGGAGCCTGCCAGTTGTGTATTGTAGGAGTGTGATTAGAGCAATGGCCATATGAATAAGATAATGTGGTTTTTCACATGATATGGCACATTGTGCTTCCAAAATGTGCTACTGGTGAGCTTCTGCTCTGCACAAACCCCTGCAGAGGACTACTGAGGGCCAAACTAGATGTGGCAGCATCCACAGATAATTTAATCAATTAAAAATCATTGTCTTGTTCATGCAGGAGGTAAATGATTACAATAGTGCAATGTTGATATAATAACCATTGATGTGTGGGTCTAGCCTCTCTCTAGTTTTTTAATGTTTCAGTCCTCTAGATTGTACATTTTTGTACAATACTCTAAGGAAGCCTTGGTATCTTGGTCTCAGGAGCTATCAGTCACTAAAAGAACCAGAGAGGAGAGGTGATAGCAGTAGAAAATTATTATGTACATACAAATTGTAAACAACCATGGATATCCAAAGAATAGTTGATTTGCTAATTAAGGTCATTAATTTATTCTTGTTCTGATTAACCCTGTGGGCTATGTTTCTAAGGAAAAGAAACACACATACAATTTAATATCTCGGTCTATATACATATATGATAGGATATGATGAATGGTGGCAGCGGTGATTGGAATAGGTCAGTGTGAGTGAGGGATGATAATGAAAGGGGGCTGGGCTACCCTGTCTGCAGATGTCTCTGGGATTGAGAGAGAAGACCTGAGGTGTGAGATGGTCAATCATGACTCTCTATAGATTTTAAAAGAGCCAAGAAGGGTGGTGAGTATGACATCCTGTCCTATGTATAGCCCATGACCTGAAGAAGAGAGATTGTAGCGGGTGGTAGGCACTCTGTGTGAGTGAAAAAGGGGCATCACAGTAGTCTTGCCCTTTGGTATCATCACTGAATCTAATAGTCAAGTGGGTGGCTCAAGCTAGTCACAGATGCAGCAAAACTAGGCCATCACAGACAAAGTAAGGGCTTCCACATATTCAGGGAACTCTCCAGATATGCAGAAAAATATGACTTAAACCACATGAATTAACCAACAAGATAACCCCCCAAAGGGTAGATGAGGACTGAACATGCTCCGAGAGGCCTAGAATGCTTCATGCAATAACTTCTTAGCCAAACACAAGTGCCTGTGTATTTTAATGTCTAAGAACTATGCAATGAATAATAACAGATACTTTTAAATTCAGAAGTGTACACCCACTAATAGTGAACACTTTGCTTAAATTGATATTAACTTGTTTTATTTCTCATAATCCCTTTTAAGCACCCTAACATGGTAGTAATCATACTGCTTACGGAACATTTTTGTGAATGGAATGACAAGGGGTTATAATGATTCCCCAAGATTCCTTTATCTTTCTGCCAGTTTGGTGCAGTAGTTAAGTGTGTGGACTCTAATCTGGGAGAACTGGGTTTGATTCCTGACTCCTCCACTTGCACCTGCTGGATGACCTTGGGCAAGCTGTAGTTCTGGCACAGCTGTTCTTGAAAAAGAGCAGTTTCTGTCAGAGCTCTCTCAGCCCCATCTACCTCACAGGGTGTCTGTTGTGGGGAGGGGAAGGGAAAGAAGTTTGTAAGCCACTCTCAGATTCCTTTGGGTAGTGAAGGGCTGGGTATAAATCCAATCTCTTCATCTTCTCTTGGCTGAGGAGCTCTGTTTCTTTCTTCTTTGTTTCTCTGTCTGTCTACCCAGTTGTTTAAATAGATGTGGAAATACCCAGCCCAGGCAACTGAGGGACAGACTAAAATCCTTCTTTTGTCTTTGTCTGATAATGGCATGCTAGAGGCTGATGGTAATTCAAAACCAACAAACTATTTCACTGTTGAGGGGAAATAGTCAGGTAGTTATCAGGTTTAGGACTTAGAAGGTGAACAGGCAACAGGAATGAAGTAACTTTGTGACAAATTATCTATTGTTTATATTTATACAGTCAAGTAGCTGTTTTGTTACAAAACCGTGGAGAGAGTTCTCTTGGCAGTCAGTGCTTAAATGAACAAGCATAAGCTTCTTTGTCTTTAAAATACTTAAGTTGATGAAGGCAGGAACACAAGTTCCAATTTCCCTTCTTAACCACTTGATAAGGATCATACCCAGGGCTCCGTTGGGGCCGGGGCGTGCCGGAGCGCCGCTCCGGGAGAGGGGAAGCCGGGGGGCGGGCACATGATAAAGCGCCGCTGGCCCGGGAGAAGTCCCTCGCCCCCCCCGCCAGCCCGGGAGAAGTCCCTCGCCCCCCCCCACTCAGATCTTTCCCGGGCCTGGCGGCGAGCGCCGCCAGCCCAGGAGAAGTCCCTCGCCCCCCCCCCCGCTCAGATCTTTCCCGGGCTACAAACGTCAAACCCCTGTGGGGTGGCTACAAACGTCAAAGATTCACTTTCAAATATTTCTTATTTCAGAAAAAAAAACCCTTGTGATCCCCCAGATCTAAAACATTTGTCCCTTCTCCAACTTCAGAGCTCTAGACATCCAGAGAGCCCTTACCTTCCTGTTCCTTCCTTTCCCCCTTCCTTCCCCTCTCCCTTCCTTCCTTTCTTTTCTCTCTCCCCCCCCACCTACCTACCTTCCTGTTCCTTCCTTCCTTCTCTCTCTCTCTCTTCCCCCACCTACCTACCTACCTCCTGTTCCTTCCTTTCCCCCTTCCTTCCCCTCTCCTTTCCTTCCTTCCTTCTCTCTCTCTCTCCCCCCACCTACCTACCTACCTTACTGTTCCTTTCTTTCTTTCTTTCTTTCTTTCTTTCTTTCTTTCTTTCTTTCTTTCTTTCTTTCTTTCTTCCTTTCTTCCTTTCTTCCTTTCTTTCTTTCTTCCTTCCTTCCTTCCTTCCTTCCTTCCTTCCTTCCTTCCTTCCTTCCTTCCTTCCTTCCTTCTCTCTCTCTCCCACCTACCTACCTACCTTCCTGTTCCTTTCCTTCCTTCCCCCTCCCTCCCTCCCTTCTTGCCTTCTGACACACTGCCGATGACATCATCACTTCCGGTGACGTCAGGGGGTGTGGCATATGCAAATAAGTTATGCTAATGAGCTCCTGCACCTCTTTTTTTACGAAAGGACCCCTGATCATACCCCCTCACTTTACTAGGAGCTATTTCCCTTAGGGAAGGGCTACTCGTCCCACTTTCCTAATTCAGGTTCCTCCTTGATCCTCTCACTCTGCTTAACTCTCCTTCACTTTTTTCACTCCATTCCTGACTGTAATTCTTAACTGCAACTCTTAACTGTAGAGTTCCATTTGAATCCCCTGTCACTCAAGGTTCTCTGAATTGGTTAAAGCATCAACCATTTACTGTCTATCACAAAGGTAATAGTGATCTTGGGGGGGGAAGAGAACCTCTCTGGAGCCAAAGGTTGGGTTGCCAACCTCCAGGTGCTGCCTGGAGACCTCCTGGAATTACAACTGATCTCCAGACAGTAGGGATCAGTTCCCCTGGAGAAAATGGCAACATTGGAGAGTGTACTCTATGGCAATATACCCTGCCCCACCCTCTACAGGCTACACCCCCTAATCTCTAGGAATTCCTGAACCCAGAGCTGGCAACCTTAGCCAGAGGGTATCTTGGGTGGGCAGAGCTGTGCACAGTTTGGAGTATTACCACTTTGAGGGAGGCACCTGCCATTATCACTGATCTTTTAAAAACAGAAATATTTGTCTGTCTGTCTGTCTGTTTCCCCTATGTCCAGCCTATCTTGAAGAAACTCAAGGCTGCATACATGATTCTCCAGTTCATTATATCCCTGTGACTGGTTAGGCTGAGTTAATGGAGCAGAGTTAACGGAGCAGAATCACTTAGTGAATTTCATGGCACATCTATCTAGTCTGATGTTCTGACTCTCAAACTAATCTAAAAAGAAGCCATCATGTTCCAGGTTAAAAAGGGTGGGATACAAATGTTTTAAATACATTCAAATACCCCAATAAACTTTTGAATGTTTACATGAACTGAGATTGAACTCTAAACCATCAGAGGTTCACCCATTTTTGCTTGAGTTCAGTCCAGCATCACTGGAAGCCAACAACAGACTCCCTATTGATTCTCCATAGAGAAAGACAAGCTGGTTCAGGAAGCATGCATTTTTTCTTTGTTTCCCTCCAGTGGAGGATGATTTCATTACCAAGAAAAGCTATACATAGTGCTGAGTATTAAACAATTATGTTGTATGCTGAAAATACACCAAATGTGCACAGCTGTTTAGTGGATATGCCAATAGCCTAGAAGTTGACTGAATTCAGTTGTTAATTTGCTGAAAATATCTCTTCTTTTCCCCTTCCCTCTGTTTCTTTTTCCCCATCTTCTGTTTCTCACGCTTATTTTCTGGGGATAATTATTTCTTGAATAGAAGACAAAAGGGGCAGGGCTTTACTATTTGTATTAGCATTTTAGAAGGGAATGTTTCATGCACACTCAGATCTCTAACTTTTTATATGGACACTATTTTTTATCCTTCTGCTCTTCACCTGCCCTTCCTTTTTCTCTAGTACTGTCATTATGGGGAGATGCCGATGATTAAAAGGAAAGTCTGTGTAGGGACAAAGAGATCCTGTGCACAAATAAATGTGGGGTCACTGATCTCTCTCTCAATCATACATACACAGCTCAGTTGTTAACTTCTTGAGGGGGAACAGGAAGGAGGAGGTGAAAGCAAGGTTTACTCTTGGTCTCAACCAGTGTAAAATCTCTGGGGCCATGTAATAAGTTAACAGGTTCCTCGGCCCACCAAGCTCATGAATGCATTGTTCCAAATGCTGGTAAGAAAGTGCCATCAAGTCGCAGCTAAATGGTGATCCAGTGGGGTTTCAAGGCAAGAAATGGACAGTGGGGCTTTGCCATTGTCTGCCTCTGTATTGTGCCTCTGTATCATGACCCTGGACTAGCAAGTACTGACTCCCTGTTTAGCTTCTGAGATATGACAGGATCAGGCTAGCCTGGATCATGCAATTCAGGACAATATTCCAAACACTATAGTTTGAAAACCCATTTCTTTGAAAACAGACTAAACCTGGACTTGTGCTGAATTATGGTAAATTCTTTTTCAAGACTGACCTGAGGTGAATATAATATTCTTGTTTACTTACCTGTGGGCTCAGGAACTGTAAGTACTTATTTGATTTGTTAATTAATTACCTGAAAGCCAGTTATCACAGACTCTGTCGTTATTGGAATTTGCTTTGTAGCTTCTATTCTACTTTCTGGTTAATTTTTCCATATAGAATTAGCAATTCTTATGCATTCAGACTTATTTAAATATCATTCATTGTTCTGTATATCTTTTGTATAAATCATGTATAAATCTTTTGTATAAATGTATAAATCTTTTGTATAAATCATGTATGTTCCAGCTTTATGAACAACATTCATAAGTTTCCAAGAATATCTATCTACAAAAATTCTATCCTCAGTTTTATGATTTAATGATCAATCACTATATCGAAAGTTTCCCCACAGACTTTGCTTTCAATTTTAAGAGGTGACTGTCTGGTTTAAACTTTCACTGTTGAATTTTTCTTGAATGTATCTTGTCACATCTTGGGTTTTTTAAAAAATATCTGCAGTTCAGAGTATGCTTACACCCTGCTTTGAAACAGCTGTGTTTGGAGATCATTCGAAACAGGGGAAATAACTCAGAAGGATATGTTACAGTCTGTGCTTTTGGCAATATTTCAATAGGGATTTCAATTAAAATTACATTACCTACAAGCATAAAAGATACTTAATCTCTCAGAGGACAATCAACTTTGGTCATTAAATGGTGTAATTATCAGTGCAAATGAAAACACAGTAAGACATAAGAATAAATGTCTCACATTGCTTCAGGAAAAAAAAATCTTCTGTAGCAATCTGGAACATTTGTATTACTAGCAATGGAACCAGAAGACTCAGTTCTTGAACTCAGAAGATTCATAACACCACATACTGGAAATACAATGGGCAAGTTTAATTCAGTTTGAGAGTCAGCTAAAGGGTGTTGATTGGCTAGAGTTGGTGATATCATCCATGTACTTCCCCAGAAACCCTGGAGAAATTTTAGAATTCATTCATTCATTCATTCATTCATTCATTCATTCATTCATTCATCTGGACTTGTATCCCGCCTAGCCAGCACAAGCCGGCTCTAGGCAGCTAACAGCATAAAATCAACAACATACAAAGATTAAAATCACATCAAAGTATACAACTAAACAGTAAAACCATAACAGATGGCAGCAGTACAGAAACCAACACCAGGAACGGCATCCTACATATTTCTGGCCAGGAAAAATAATTGCATTCTAATAAGGTAAAGGATGATGTATAAATGTATAAAGGGGGCAGTTTGGTGTAGTGGTTAAGTGTGCGGACTCTAATCTGGGAGAACCGGGTTTGATTCTCCACTCCTTTTTTTGCACCTGCTGGATGACCTTGGGCAAGCATAGTTCTGGCATAGCTGTTCTCTCAAGGACAGCTCTGGAAAGAGCTCTCTCAGCCCCACCTACCTCACAGGGTGTCTGTTGTGGGGAGGGAAAGGGAAAGGAGTTAGTAAGCCGCTCTGAGACTCCGAGTGAAGGGCGGGGTATAAATCCAATCTCTTCTTCTTCTTCTTCTTCTTCTTCTTCTAAATGAACATGCCACTCAAAAGAAACCAGTGTCCATGAAACTTCAGGAATGAGATAAGATAGGTGGATGAATCAACATTTCATTTGCTGGTTTGTTCGTTTGTTATTCTACTGTGCAAGTTCTCTTTAATGCATTTATTTTGACATCAGCTTCTGTTGATAGCCCACTTCATCAGGTGCATAAACTGCTCACCCAAATGCATAAGTATACAGAAAAGACAACAGCAATGGTCTATTTCTGCTAATAAAGGGTATTTCCATTAGTGTGTGTGGATGGGTGGGTGATTGCTGCTTTTTTTCTTCTCACACTTCATACCCTCACTTTGCCCTGTATGCTGCTTATAAGGGCACTTACACACCAGGAAAAAACAGAGGCAATTCGAACAGTGTAATCTTAAAAAGAACAGAAGTCAGCAGGCTTAGAAGTGTGAGCTAGCGAAACTCGTGTGTGAGTGTGTGTGTGTGTGTGTGTGTGTAAGAAATCCTAGCTCCCCCTTTCCCATTGCTGAGTCTTGGAGCCTGGCAGTGCTGGCATTCGGGAGCTGTTCCGAGACTGGAGTGGCTCCCAGTGCCTGCCACTGTTAAGCCAAGAGCAACTCCCAGTTTCTGCTTCAGCAGGGCTGAAAACAACTGGTGTCTGCCGCTGCTGTAGCAGGGCCTGGAGCAGCTCCTGGTGTTTGCCACGGCAGGGCCTTTAACAGCTCCTGGCATCCACTGTCACTGTGACAGGGCCTAGAGCAGCTCCTGAACAGGCTGTCGCAGCTCCCAGGCTCCACCACACAGATAAGAAAGAAAGAGCATTCTCTGCTCTTGCACAGAGAACACTATTTTACTTTGCAAGGGATTTTTGATTTTCACATTTTCCTGCAAACCTGGAGAGTACTCCTGATGAAAAATTTGTTTAGGCTCCATGTGGCTCTGATCTGTGGATTTAGCTGCCCACAGATGGGGGCCACAGGTGGCTATTAGAATCCTATATATATAAAAGCCCAATGTATTGGCACTTTTCAGCTCTCCCATTGGCTGTGCTGTGCGCTCCATCAGCCATTGGCCCATCAACTGCCACTCAAGAGTACTCACGTGCCTTTGGCTGGGTGCTGGGTCCACTCCTTTTCCATACCCACTGCCATTCCCTGTCTGGATAAACTGCCAAAACTGCTGTGTGGCTCACTTTCCTCTCAGTGGCTGTTGCTAGGTGACCAAGCTTGGTTCTGTCAGTAGAAAGGCAAAGAGATATGCAGGGAATTCCAGTGAAAAACAATAACAGCCATTCACTTAACACTAGAGATCAAGCGTTGTTTCTCTGCCAAGCTGTCCTTACAGGTATTCACTCCCACTTTGGCTGTCTGACTTCTTTCACTCCAAACAAAATACCAATGCACAGTTCTTGCTAATCGGTATATTTGGCCGTCCAAAATACAGTAGTCGAAGATGTTTCCAGATATACAGACTTTTCGAAATTCTTTATCAAGACTGGACTTATCATGAAGCCACACCTTTAGACTTTCTAGTGCTGAAGCTCCTGATTCTGGCATAGCATCAATCTCTCTAATGAGGCTTTTTGGCTTTACTGTATTTTGGACTGCCAAATATACCGATTAGCAAGAACTGTGTGTTGGTATTTTGTTTGGAGTGAAAGAAGTCAGACGGCTGAAGTGGGAGTGAATACCTTTAAGAATGGCTTGGCAGAGAAACGATGTTTGATCTCTAGTGTTAAGTGAATGATGAGTAAAAAGGCAAAGGCAGGAGGCCTCTTTCAGGCCTAATTTGGCTTTTGTGGGGAACTCATTGGGGCCAGTCCTGACTAGGCTTGCCAGCTCCAGGTTGGGAAATTCCTGGAGATTTTATGGTGGAGTCTATGGAAACCATAGAGAGGCCTCAGATGAATAGAGTCCACCCTCCAAAGCAGTTATTTTCTCCAGGGGGAGACCTAGGTTCTTGCTGTGGAAGCTGATTGGGTGATTTTGGATCAGTCAGACTTTCAGCCTAACCTATCTCACGGGATTGTTGTGGCGATCAAAAGGCGAGAAGAGAATGATGTAAGCTGCTTTGGTCTCCACTGCAGAGAAAAACTGTACTTTTCCTCCTGGGGAACCATTGTTGCCAATCTCCAGGTGATGTCTGGAGATCACTCAGAATTACAATTGCTCTCCAGATGACAGAGATCAGTTCCCCTGGAGAAAATGGTGAACTCTGTATCATTATACCCTGCTGAGGTAGTCCCCCCATGACAGCCAGTGTAATGTAGCAGTTAGCGCTTCAGAGCAGGGTCTGTCAGACCCAGGTTCTTGCTGTGGAGCTGATTGGGTGATTTCAGACCACTCACAAACTTTTAGCCTAACTTACCTCACAGGGTTGTTGTGCTGATCAAAAGGGGGAGAGGAGAATGATGTGAGCTGCTTTGGTCCCAACTGCAGAGAAAAACTGTACTTTTCCTTGGTAGAGGCTGCAGGGAGGGGGGAGGAGATAGAAACCTAAAGTCAGAGGGGCAGATAATTGAATTGTGTTCTGTTTTGTTTAGTGAAACATGCATTGCTATCTTTTGGGCTCATTTTGTATAAGGCATATGTCTTTTACAGCACTGCTGGTTTCTACATCTAAAGAAACTGCTACCTGTAGGCCAGGTTCCTGACAGTTTCAATATATAAACAGTGGACTAACTAGAACATGACCATTTTTTATCTTAGCAATTTGCTAACACTTGTGTTTCTACTATAAAATTAGCATTTATGTAAATATTTTTCTCATTACTAAAGGTAATCTTAGACTCATACCAAAGTACATCACAGTTGCATTGTTATTAGTGGTGTGTCTTCCTTGATGGTAAAAGGGGGAAAGTTTTTAACAGTAACATTCCATAACGGTTATATTTTCTGAATTCTTTCCCTCGTCAAAAGCAATCTGGAATGAATGAGGACAGTGAGGATGTCTGGATGAACCTATCCCACAGAGACATATTAAAGTCAGTACAGAGGTGAACTATGATCTTTTAGACCTCAATCCATGTAGCCTAGGCTATATTTCTGCAGCTGAACCATTTGAAATATGAACACAGTGTGCCTGGCCTTCATTTAAGCTGTCATGGGGAATGGCTACCAGAAGGCTGGAGGAATCTCAGGAGTCATTCTTAGGTGTGAGTCAAAATGTAAGGCTTCCTCCCACAAAAACTATGGATTGCAAAATGATTTGTATCTGGGCCATCCTTCCTGAAACCACAAAATGTCAGTGTCTTTATTGTGAACTGTACCCATGTAATCTGTTCTGGTTCCAGATGGGTAGCTTAGGGCTTCCCTGCATAAAAAAGAATGGCGTTCAATGTGGTGAATATGAATAGCAACTTCTAATGCTGAAAATACAGCCATCTGCAAAGGATAACAGTATGCAGGGTCAAATTCAACAAAATGCAGAGAAACTTTCCCCTTCTTCCAATGACAGTTCATTTGCTTATACATCCTTGCATGATTATATCATGCAAGCCATGTCCCCAGATGCATCTGAAGACAAGGGTAGAAACAAATTTGTTCACAGTTGTTTTGCTGTGTACAGAATGTAAGCTACCATAACGTACATGCAGAAAGTCCTTTAAAAATTAGAGTTTAAAATCTTTTTTTTAAAAATTGTTTTCTAAGATGGGATCATTTTGAATGAAAGACCATTCAGCTCTGTCTGCTTTGCATGTTTCTTGTTCATTTCAGAGATACTGGTACTTTTAGCTAAACAGAGAGAAATCTGCTATTTTAAATGTGGTGCTTCCCCAACCCGCAATTATATTTTAGTAGTTAGTAGAACAAAGTTTGAGTCCAGTGGCACCCTTAAGACCAGCAAAGTTTTATTCTGGATATACCTTTATGACCAACTAAATTTTATTTTGGGTATACCTTTATGGTTGGGTTCAGACGGCTATTTTGAGCTGCACCAGGCACAACTGCCTGGTGGATTTAAAATGCATGTCCAGAAAACAACATCTGGGAATCGTGCCACTTCTGTGATCAGCCTGTCGATCCCCATCAGGGATCTGTACTTAAAGGATAGTGGTGAAAGTCCATCCTAAGCTGGCTGATGGGCCAATGGCGGACTTTCCCCCATCTGGTCGTTCCACCAGTGCACAATCAGCCCGTAGGGATGGTCTCCAAACCATCCTGAATGGCCACCATTTAAAAAAAGTCTTAGTGATGCGTGCATAACTGCTTAAACACGAGACGTTTGCAGAGCTCCACTCAAACAATCGGAACAATTTAGTGTTTCTGAAGGTCCTAGAGGAAGGTACCACTGGCAGTGCTTTTACCATTTTAGTCCGCATATGCGTGGAAAAAGAAGTAGATGGTGAGGCATGCACAAACAGGATTTTTAAAAAAACAGCTGTCTGCACAGCTCCTTATGGTGGATGCCGTGGAGTCACGCACGGTAAAGCAATTCACGGGGGAGCTGTCTGGTCATGCAATGCTGGATCAAAAAGATCTAGATCAAATTACAGCCTGGCCAATGGTGGGATTAGCTGCCTGTCTGAATGCAGAGTAAGACCAACAAAGTTTTATTTTGGGTATACCTTTATGACTAACAGTTTTATTCTGGGTATACCCAGAATACCCAGAATAAAACTTTGTTGGTCTTAAAGGTGCCACGGGTCTCAAACTTTATTATGCTGCTTCAGACCAACATGGCTACCCACCTGAAACTATCTTTAGTAGTTAGTGTGATGGATCCATGTCTGGAAGTGCCTAGTTCCATTTGTCTTGTTCTAGCTATTATGACATTTGCTGCACAGAAAAGGTCCCTTTGGGTAGTCAGTTGCATGGGATATGTTCATAATGTATGCAGTATAATAATGTGTAATAATAAAACATAATAAAAGCCACAAAAGAGCTCTATACCCTCAAGAAGGCTTTCAAACATTAGTCAATCATGCCACATGAAAAATCACTTTTAAAACTATGGCATAGGTGTCAAAAGCCCCACTGGCCATGGCCAAGCCTTTGGGAACACCTAAAAGTAACTTGTGGGGCCTGGCCAGGGTGTCTGCATTAAATAACAGAGAAAGAATTAGATACAGGGATGCTGAGAACATGTTTGACATGTGAACATCTAATTTTCAGCAGCTATGATCAGGCATAAGAACATAAGAAGAGCCCTGCTGGATCAAGCCAATAGGCCATCTGGTTCAGCATCGTGTCTCTCACAGTGGCCAGCCAGTTCCTCTGGACAGCCAAAAACAGGGCATAGAGGTCAAGGCTCTCCCCTGTTATTGCCTCCTGGCTCTGGGATTCAAAGGATTATTGCCTCTGAATGTGGAAGCTCCCCTCAGTATGCTCAACTCCAGATGTCCTTGCCTGAGCACCATTAATCAGTTCCTGAACAACTCTGTGGTTATGCCACTGCTGTGGTTGCTGACTTTTGTTTCTTTATGATCCACTGCCTTCCTTAGCAACTGAGCCTTTAGAGTTTAGTTATTTAAACCATTTATATCCCACCTGTTTAGAAACCAGCTTGAAGTGGCTCACAAAATAAAACAAGATAAAATACTAAAAAATAAGGTCATTAGCATTCACAACCATTCAAAACCCAACCAATAAAAACTAGGGTTGCCAAATCCCCTTGTTGTGTTAGTGGGGGATTTGGGAGGCATTCCGAGATGTCCCCAGTATGATAATGTCATCTGGAAGTGACATCACCACGTCGGTGACATCAGGGGTGACACTAGTTTTTGGGCAAAACTCTATGATAAGAGAGAAGAAGAGATTGGAGTTATACCCCGCCCTTCACTACCCAAAGGAATCTCAGAGTGGCTTACAATCTCCTTTCCCTTCCCGTCCCCACAACAGACACCCTGTGAGGTAGGTGGGGCTGAGAGAGCTTTCAAGAACTGCCCTTGACAGAACAACTCTGAAACAACTGATGTAGGGTCATACCAGCAGCTGCATGTGGAGGAGTGGGGAATCAAACCCAGTTCTCCCAGATTGGAATCCGTGCACTGAACCACTACACCAAACTGGCTTCAAACCATAGAGTTTTGCCCTCAAACCGGAGCACCACCGCGTGACATCCCTGATGTGATGACATCAGTTCTGCATGATGTGATCATTTTGGAGATGTTGTGCAGCAATGTTGTTGTTTGGGGGTGGGTTTTCCCCCACCCACCAGTTGGCCAGCGGTGGAAAGAGGCCCCCAAAACTGGGGGAACCCTTGCCAGGACCTGGGAACTGGTAACTCTAATAAAAGCCCAGAAACACAAAAAGGAAGAAGCATAAAAAGCATAAAATCCTGAAGAATAAAGACAGCATAAAAACACAAAATCATAAAACAGCATAAAAATCCAGAGCAGAAAACATTTGGCAGCCTAAATCATTCTCCTAACAGTCCTCAGGCTAACAGCAGATTGTTAACCATTTATAAAGGTGAACCTCCCTAGGTAAAGAAGGAGGTGCTGTTGAGTCACAACTGACACATGGGCATTCTAGGCAAGAGATTAGCAGAAGTGGTTTGTCATTGCCTTTCTCTTCATAGCAGCCCATTTGCCTTGGTGGTCTCCCACCCACGTACTGACCATGGCCAACCCACGGCTCTGACAAACGCGGATTAAACTGGACTATTTAGGTTTCTCCCTAGGTAAAAGCCTGGAGAAAAATAACAATTTTCATTATATTGTTTCATCTTTCATTGTAAGTTTTGCATGCTAAATTCTTTTACAATAAAAGAAAGGTAAAAACCAGATGTTTTAAATGGACCCTGCCCCCATGTATCTGTGTAAGTCTGTTCTGAGCATGCATCTTGAGTGAAGGAACTCATGCAGAAATGCAACAAGAAGACTGTTCTGACAGCACATACTTCTGCTGCATTAAGAGCCATCAAATAATTCAGCCATATCTGATGCAGAGACTTGGCAGAGTTGCCCACCCCTACTGAAGGCTAGACTATAGAAAGGAAAGAAGGTCACTTCATACAGAAACACTGTGGGCACCCTCATGTGTGGGTGGGCTATGATGTAATTGTCTTGGGGTGCAGGAACCTTCTGCTCACAGCGGCAGTTTGGAAATTCACAATATCAGCTTGTAGCAGCACAAAGAGCCTGGCCTGCTGGTGATGGATATATCTGGGGATCTGCAGTACCACTGGTGATGTAGCTATTATTTGTTTTCCCTCTGAACATCTTTCTTTGAGATCATCTGGAAAACATAACAAATCTTGTTTCACTCATTGTGTTAGTCTTCTGGCAAGATCTACTCTTCTTTTCCCCCCCAGGCTGCTGCCAGTGAAGGCATTAGTTCATATCTTTGGTGCAAAACAGTTTGTGTAAGATATGGACCATAATGTACAGAATTTGCAGGTCACAGAAGTGTTACAGTCTACTGCAATGGGTCTGGAATCAATAAGGTTACAGATCAAACTCAATTTTGTTTAATTTTCATTACTACCTAGAGTAAAATCTCACATGGTTTTACACGCAAAAGAAGAAAGCATAAAAGCTCATTCTAGCTCTAGAATCAATACATTTTATGACCTACAAATTGACTTTAACACTGCTAAGTACATCATAGTTGTACCTTCTTCCCACTTTCCCTCTATTGCCTGGAGGATTTTTTTTTAAGGCAAAGGAGACAAGATACAAACCTGCTATAAAAACCAAGAGAAATAAACCAGTATCCCACAGCCATATTAGAAGGCGTTCTGCCTGTTTTCTAGGTGAATAGCTGTGATAGCCTGTGGCAGCAAAAGAGAACAAGAGTCAAATTGCACCTTAAAGACTAACAAATTTGTTCCAGCATAAGCTTTCACGGGTGAAGTAAGTCCCTTCACTCCAACAGGTGAAGTAAGTCCTGACTCATGAAAGTTTATACTGGAATATATTTTGTTATTCTTTAAGATAACCAGTGACCTGTTTTAGTATCTGTTTTTAAGTTTCCAATGTTTGGCTTCTTGTTGGTTTCATGAATATCTATGGTAGAGGAAGGAAATTTTGTTGTACAAAAGAGTGGTTTCCTTGGCTGATTGTGCAGACTTTCATACTGAAGTGGTACTGACAGACATCTTACAGTACAGGATCCTAAGTGGGATTTGGCTACTGAATATCTCTGCAGTGTTCAAAACCCAGTTTAGACAAATGCAGTGCCATTTACCTGGGGCTGACTTTGACTTCTGCAGGGCCTGTAAAATGGAGCTGTTCCATCAGGCCTTTGGCTGGGGTGGCCTTTGGCTGAGGCAGCAGATGCTCAACCATCTCAGTCTCCAGGGCTTTAAAGCATCTGCCTCAATGCCCTCCTATGCTATTTTGCTCCAAGAATGTCAACAGGGCACAGTAGGAAAATGGGGTGCTATCAGGGGTCTGTTGGGGCTGGAGCAAGGCGGAGCAAAGCTCTGCCTGCTCAGGACTGGCCAGTAGGGCAGCCACGGGCTGAATCAGATTCTCTAATCTGATTCAGCTTGCTGCCGAATTGCCGCTGAAATTCGGCGGCAACTTTAAAAGCCACTGGAGGGGAGGGGGTTGAGGGAGAGGCTCCAAACTTGCAGGGTAGCTGCTGGGGCCTCTCCTCGAAATGTCCACCAAGTTTCAAGAAGATTGGACCAGGGGGTCTAATTCTACAGGCCCCCAAACAGGTTGCCCCCATTCCCTCCATTGTTCTCTATGGTAGGAAAAAACATTTTTTCCCTCCATAGAGAACAATCGAGGGGATAGGACAATCTGTTTGGGGGCCCGTAGAATTGGACCCCCTGGTCCAATCTTCTTGAAACTTAGTGGGTATTTCGAGGAGAGGCCCCAGCAGCTACCCAGCAAGTTTGGAGCCTCTCCTTCAAACCCCCTTTCCTCCAGCCCCTCATATACCCTATGAGTTTTTGCCATTGATTTCAATGGCCCATAGGATATAATGGGGCTGAAACTGACATTCCCTTTCTGACACACTTCTGGTGATGTCAGGGGATGTGGCATATGCTAATGAGTTATGCTAATGAGTTATGCTAATGAGCTCCTACACCTCTTTTTCTACGAAAGGACCCCTGGGTGCTATTAATAATTATCTAACAACCTGCAGGAGGCATTATGGACGACTGTGAAGTTCTATTGTTTAGTTGCCATCTTGTTCTGATTGCTCTAATTTTAAATTTAAATTTGGTTTTTAGATTATATGTTTTAATGTCATTGTGTTTCTTATATGTTGTAACCGCCCTGAGCCCACTTGTGAGGTAGGGCAGGATATAAGGCAAACAAACAAACAAACAAAAAAACAAAAACTACTATTTGGAAATTTATATTGCTGCTGCCACCTGCTCTGCCCCCCCTTTCAGCTCCTGGGTCTATGAAGGAAGCTGCCTTATAGATGAAGGGAAGGGAAGTCTGCCTACTTGACGAAAGACTGTTTCATCGAGGGCAGAGCTGTTGGCACATACTCTGCATTAGGAACTAGTTTGTTAATGGCAAGTACTAATTGTGAAATTTGCTTAATTTGCATATCTGTGAAGCGGCGTTGGGTCCATATTGTATGGCGAAAAGCAGGGTAAAAGCAGGCTAAATAAATAAAGGACATTGTGCTTTGCACTGTATGTTTCTTTAAAAAACTGATCTGTGTTTAAAAATTCATTCCACAGACACTCTTCCTCCTTCGTAAAAACATTTTCAAAGAACACAGTCAGGATGTAATAGGAATCAGGTGGATCCCTGATGTGCTATATCAATTGATCTATCTCCAAATGAGAGGTATTGTGTAATGCACACCTTCTGGCATTTTTCCAAGCCAGTCTAAGTAAGAAGAGTAACCTTCTGTGAGTGCATAAAATGATGACATTTGTAGTAGTCAATAAAACGTTTGATTACTTTTGTCTACAGTTTAAAAGAACTGGAACTTTCCCCTACAGACTCTTTTCCAACTACACCATTGAAGTCAGAAGCCTTTCGAAGACCACTTGTGGTAGAATAGAAAAAAGCAACTGAAAGATCCTCGGTCCCCAGGCCTCAGTTACAGACCCACTGTAGATGGGACCAAATAGGAGTTGATGAATTAAAAGATAACTATTAAGATTACGACACACACAAGGTTCCCAGAGTGTTGGAGATCATGTATATAAATAATTTTTACAGGAGAACTGGAGCTCTTTCATACGCTGCAGATCCAGACAGCTGCCACCCCCTTCCTGCGAAAAGCACTGCTGTCTTACTACTTCCTCGCCACAGTGTTATTCGAGGTGTCTCAATCCTGTCTTTTCAGCTTCCTGGGTGCCACACTGCTGTTCCTGCAGGAGCATGGGCATGTCTGACTCCCCACAGAGGTGGTGGAGCTGGCCCCCATCTGTCCCTGGTTCTCCATGTTCATGGGTCTCCTGAATGTTGCGAGGGCCCTTCTGTACATCCACATTGTGCACATAGCCCCTCAGAATAAAGTGTGGCTCTACTGCAGCCAACACCACCTCTATAACCTGAATAAGTATGGCCAGGGCTCCTGGTTCAATCCCCACATGGGAGGAGGCCACAGAGATGCAGAAGTTTTGGACTTGGGATCTGCTGTTTGTGTTGTACCTCAGCTGTATCTACTCCATCTGCTTCTACTGCTGCATAGGGCTCTGATCCTGCAAAACAATGGACACCAAGGATGGTTGCTCAGCAGATCTGCAGGACACAATGGGGTGGTTGCCAGCCATCCCCGAACTTCAGTTGTGCCCCATCCCCCACCTGAGGGAGGGGGCACCCTGGCAAGTGACTTGCCTAACAGCCCAGTACAGGGCTGCCAGCATCCCTCCCACTTCATCCCCCTCTTCACATCATGCCCAGCACTCCTCTAGGTATACTGTTCTCAGATATGCCCCATTGCATGACATGGGTCATCATTACATGACATGGAGTACCCTGCTGGGTATACATACACTGTTAGCTTTAGCTGTAGAAGCCTGCATTTTTGAGGTAGCACCCAGGGTGTGTGCACAGAGGGAAGAGGAAGCAGGGAAAGACTCCCAGACTGAGCCTGGTGGATCCCTGCCCCTGTTCAGTGTGTAGATGCTCCTTTGCTGTGCATCTCCAGAGATGGGGTACCTGTAAGGATTCTGAAAATGACACATTTGTCACCTGGCAAGAAGGTTTGCTCCCTGGCCTGGGTATAAGTGCTAGGTGCTCCCCCCCCCCCCCCCGCTACTAAGTGTCCTCTCTGTGTATTTCCCACCATCAGGATGAAATACTGTGTGCTCTAAGTATGCAAACTGGAGACCTCAGAGTCCTGTGATGTCCTATCATCTGAACTGTTAGACTACATAAGTTGGCAACCCTAGGCCTGCCAGAGTACAGGTTCCTCTGCAGTTACCATGCAACCTCCCTTTTCAAGGTAACTTAGAATATAACGTGGGAGGTAGCTCAGAGTCAGTAACCTGGCTGATAAAGCAGTGAGGTCAGGCTTATCCTCAAACCAGGAAATGAGTGCGTTTTTGTGCAATTATTTTTCTACTGATCTTTGTTATAAAAACCTTAGGCCGAGTTCACTCCAGGGATGAGTTGAATTGAAATTGGCCCATTGTGTTTATGGCCGGGAAGGCCAGAGGAAAAGATTTATTTTCGTTTTTCATTTGAGAGAAACATGAAGCTTTTGTGGACTCAGGAGCACCGAAGTCCCCTTAGGAAACATTCACCTTGTGGATTTTGCTGCATTGAGTGTTTATTTTGCCACAGACCTGAATCTGCTTAATCCACCCTGTTAACTGGAATGAAATAAATCTGCCGTTTGCCTTTACTCTTCGGAGCTCATTTAAACTTGAAATGAAAGATGCCTGAACTGCTCTGTGGGTGTTGGCTTGTTGGTTTCGTGTGTGTGGCTGCTGCTTTCACGCCCTATGTGTTGCTTTTTTTAAAAAGTGTGTTAACCCGACTCTTTGATTTAACGTTAGGAGTAAGGTTGTTCTATTCAGTATGACTAAGAGTAGCCAGTTCTCATCCTCTTGGAATTGATTGTTGTGAGGAGGAAAGTTTTTTCTGGCAACTTGACATTAATTTATATTTGGTGATTCTTCTCAGCCCTGACCTGACCTTAAGAGGAGGTCCATTACCTGTAAGTCTGGCTGAACTCAATTCTCTCCATGCCTTAATTCTACATACTCGGTGGCTTCCTGTGTGGTCCTTGATAATCACAGGACTTGGGGGAAATGGATCAAGAAGGAGGGAAGGTGTGTGTTTTATTTATGCATTTCAAGTTATGCACAGTTTGAACTTCATTCCAAATAAATAATAATAATAAAAAGCATAGGAAATTCTGTATAAATAAAATAAGATCCTCTCCCCGTAACTTCCCTTGCTGCCATTCAAGGGCATTGGTTTCAGGGACCACACAGAGAGTGACAATAATAGCTCTGAAATATAAGACTGAGGTAAAAGTATGAAAGACCTTGAAACCTGCATTCAAGACAATTCCTGCTTTGTTCAAGTTGCAGTCAACTATCCACGTGATTTGGTGTCTTCTCACTGAAGTCTATGAAATAGGATGATTTAGGAATCTGCATGAATAAGTGCCTGCAGATTGAGTTCTAAAGCTGCATTTGACCTGTGAAACCCTAAATAGCTTGGACAAGGGTATCTCAAGGCTTCCATGTTCCCACACAAATCGATGTACATATGAAAATCTGCTAAGGTCCTTTTCTGTGTGCTCCTACCTTTGGAGATACGGGAAGGTGGATGTGTTGCAGAAAACAAGGTCTTTTTGTGGCCACACCTCAAGCTCCCTAGATTTACCAGACAGCTATAATATTAAATGCTGGGCATCATAAACTAAAAACTTGCTTGCTTGTTCAGGCAGCTGGTAGTGTTTGGTTTGATTTAGTTTCCTGAATCTGTTACCTGCTGTGTTTTCTAAATATTGGCAATTATTTTAATTGTTTTGATGCCTTGCTTTCAAACAAGTTGTTAGCCACCTTGGGGAGCCATTTTAGGTAAATTTCTGGGAGGTATATATTGTAAATAACATAAAGTAAATAAAGTACAGAACTGTGCAGATGAACTCCAGCCCAATTAGAGGGTTTAACTGGAGTAACTCTGCACCGGATTGCAGTGCAAAGCTGCGGTGAAGTTGTTCATTCTCTATACCTACAGACAAGGCTGGCCCAAAGTTTTTTTTTGGTGCCCTAGGAAAACTTATTTTATTTCATGGCTGCTTCCCTCCAGCAGCAGTGGCCAAAGGTGGCAGAGGCTGAGGCAGCTCCAGCCTCACCCTGTGCCATTCTCCAAGCCAGCTGTCCCAATGGTGTTATTGAGTGGTGGAGGAGCAGTGGTGGTGAAGACACCTGGCACTTAGACAGGGCTAGGAGCAGAAATGGAAAGAAAAAAGGCATGTGGATGGTGTCTTTCCTTTGGCCCCCAGAGGAAAGGAACATGGGAAAGAGGAGGCCCCTCTTGCTATTCTTGGCATCCCTGAAAATCCGGCAGCCTAGGTGATTACCTAAGTTTGCCTAGTGGCTGAACAATATAGAATTCTCAGTAGGACTGGATATGTAGTCAAATGTTTCAATTCTTCATTTCAAATTCTGTTGCAAACTGAATAAAATTTAGTCCCCATACTGGTGGACATTTGAATATGTTCAGCCATTGCTCAAGGGGTAGAGTTTCCATAACTACATGGTTACATGATCCTCCTTCATGGCTTCTGACCATTCTCCTCTACCTACATCCGTCACTGTTCTGTTGTCATATTTCTCACTGGTAAAGAAACCATATGTTCAAGAAAAGAAACTCAGCAAGCAAGCATTAAAGGCCAGTGAATTGTGGCACTTATGCAACGTAAATAAAGTAGATTTCTCCTAGAAACATCCCATAGAGTTGTACTACTTTGGCATATTATGCATGGGTGTTTCCCCTCGCTTTCACCCTGCATGTCTGTCGGGTTTTCTTTGTTGTTCTGCACTGATTTTTCTCCCTTCAGTGTTCAGTTTGCTTTCTGGTCACTGTTTCCCAAGGTTTTCTGACAGTGCTTTTGTACAGACTTTCCCCTTGTTTTGCTTCCAAGCTGAAGGCAATTCAAAAGCGCAGTTTCCCTTGGATTCCCCCCACCCCTCAAAGGTCACTCCCCTGCCCATATTGAGGTTGCTCCACCCACTCTGCACATAACACCATCCTCCCCCTTCATCAGTGTACAATCTCCATTTCCCCCTCATTTCATTTTTTTAAACTTTTTTTTAACAAACAGCATTAGTAGGAAAGGCACAAATAGGTATAGAAAAAAGCCTGCATGGTTAACAAACAAAGTAATGGAAGCTGTAAAAGGTAAGAAGGATTCCTTTAAGGTGGAAAGATAGTCTCAGTGAGGCTGATAAAAGGGAACACAGGCTGTGGCAAATAAAATTCAAGTTTGTGATCAGGCAGGCAAAAAGGGAATATGAGGAGCATATCGCAAAAAACATAAAGACCAACAATAAAACTATCTTCAAATACATTAGAAGTAGGAAACCAGCCAGGGAAGCAGTGGGGCCCTTGGATGACCAAGGTATAATAGGGAAATGGTAGGGAAGGATGAGAAGCTAAATGCATTTTTTGCCTCTGTCTTCACTGTGGAAGATGAGAAGTGCCTGCCCACTCCAGAACCACTGATTTTGGAAGGGGGGTTGAAAGACCTGAGTCAGATTGAGGTGACAAGAGAGGAGGTCCTGCAACTGATAGACAACTTAAAAACAAATAAATCATCAGGCCCAGATGGCATACATCCGAGAGTTCTGAAAGACCTCAAATGTGAACTTGTGGATCTCCTGACAAAAATATATAATCTTTCCTTAAAATCTGCCTCCATTCCTGAGGACTGGAAGGTAGCGAATGTCACTCCTATCTTTAAAAAGGGTTCCAGAGGAGATCCGGGAAATTACAGGCCAGTCAGTCTGTCATTGATCCTGGGTAAGTTGGTGGAAATTGTTATTAAGGAAAAAATTAGTAGGCACATTGATGAACAAAATCTCTTGAGGAAGACTCAGCATGGGTTCTGTAAGGGAAGATCTTGTCTCACTAACCTGTTAGTGTTTTTTGACGGAGTAAACAAACATGTCGACAAGGGGGCCCCAATAGATGTTGTTTACCTTGACTTCCAGAAAGCTTTTGATAAAGTTCCTTATCAAAGGCTCCTAAGTAAGCTCAATAGTCATGGGATAAAAGGACAAGTCCTTTTGTGGATCAAAAACTGGCTAATTAAAAGGAAACAGAGAGTGCTTATAAATGGGCAATTTTCTCAGTGGAGGGAGGTAAGCAGTGGGGATCAGTACTCGGTCTGATGCTTTTTAACTTGTTTATTAATGATTTGGAGTTGGGAGTAAGCAGTGAAGTGGCTAAATTTGCAGATGACACGAAGTTGTTCAGGGTGGTGAGAACCAGGGAGCATTGTGAGGCACATTGTCAAGGATGGGCGAGTGGGCATCAATGTGGCAAATGGGGTTTAATGTGGCCAAGTGCAAAATGATGCACATTGGAGCCAAAAATCCTAACTATAAATACATGTTGAGGGGGTCCGAACTGGCGAAGAGTGACCTAGCGAGAGGTCTTGGAGTCGTAGTAGATTACTCAATGAAAATGTCGAGACAGTGTGCGACTACAATGAAAAATGCCAACGCTATGTTGGGGTTTATTAGGAAGGGAATTGAAAACAAATCAGCCAGTATCATAATGCCCCTGTATAAATCGATGGTGTGACCTCATTTGGGGTACTGTATACAGTTCTGGTTGCCACACCTCAAAAAAGATATTATAGTATTGGAAAAAGTGCAGAAAAGGACAACTAGAATGATAAAAGGGTTGGAACACTTTCCCTATGAAGAAAGGTTAAAGTGCTTGGGGCTCTTTAGCTTGGAGAAACAACGGCTGAGGGGTGACATGATTGAGGTTTATAAGATTATGCATGAGATAGAGCAGGTAGAGAAAGAAGTCTTTTTCTCACTTTCTCACAATACAAGAACTCGTGGGCACTCCATGAAATTGCTGAGCAGTCGGGTTAGAACAGATAAAAGGAAGTACTTCTTCACCCAAAGAGTGATTAAGATGTGGAATTCACTGCCACAGGAGGTGGTGGCGGCTACGAGCATGGACGGCGTTAAGAAAAAGTTGGATAAACATATGGACCAGAAGTCCAACAGTGGCTATTAGCCGATAGGAACTCTCAGTCTGGGGCAAGTGATGCTCTGTATTCTTGGTGTTTTGGGGGGGCAACAGTGGGAGGGCTTTCTGCCCCCACTGCTGGACCTTCTGAGGGCACCTGGTGTTTTTGGCCACTATGTGACAGAGTGTTGGACTGGATGGGCCACTGGCCTGATTCAACATTGGCTTCTCTTATGTTCTTAAGATGTAGAGCATTTTGTGTTTTTCAGGACTGGAAACCATGCCCTATTTATTTTTAAACTCTTTTCTTTCCTGTTGAAATTGTGTTCATGTTTATGAATTTACACTCATGTTTAGATCTACCTTTTTATCCCCTCCTTCCTCCGAGAAACTTAGGGAGGCTTCTTTGTTTTTCTCCTCTTCAATTTATCTGTACAATGACCCTGTGCAGTAAGCTGTGCTAAGAGGGTGTGAATGCCCCAAGGTCATCTGATGCAGTGATCTTCAATCCATGTATAAGTCACATAGCCTTACCGGCTGGTCATGTTTCTATATAGGTGCCATCCCCCCATGCTTTTTGGAAGCTCTTGCTGCTATAGTACATGTGTAGAGAGCAAGGGCACCATGCCTATCTTTGCAAACACACTGGGGAGAGAAGCAGGACAGCAAGTCACCCAGACTTCTTCAGAATTCTGACCCTTGGCATATTCTTCACTACAGTAGTCCTCTGGTGCTCAGCTGGTATTTTCCTCCTTCTTGACCTCTCACCCCCAGTACTTGAAACTGGCAAGATAATAACTAGAGTTACCAAGGGCCCACTGAGGGTGGGGGAACTTCTGCCCCTGCTCTCTAATTCCCACCCTTTCAGTGGAAGAAAAATGGAGGGGCTGGAGTGGCATTTCGCAATGCCATAAGCAACTGGTTTCTTTCTGAGGTACTACTACATTTTGTTTCTCTTGATCAGTTTTTGGGAACATATGTAAAAACTGTTGCAAAGTGAAATTCTGTCCTTCTTGCAAATAATCCACCCCCAAAAGATAATGGTATATTTTAAAATGATTTTAAAATAACTTTTTATATGACTTTTGAAAAAAAAGCAATAATATGTCTGTGACATGGGGGCATACTTGCAATAAACAGCTTTTCGTGGTTACTGCTTGAAATTTAACTGGCCATAAAAACTGTTTATTGCTTTGTACACAGCCCTGCCATGATCAATATTCCTTACTTATCACAATGCTCTGAGTAACTGTACCAAGGACAGCTTTAATTTAAGCCAGAGAAAGAGGAACTCGTACCCTTCATTTTTATGTGAGCAAGTAATAAATGTAATATATGAATCCTCCTCCCACTTTTCTTGATGATTATGGAAAAGTATATTCCTTCCAAAGATAGATCTGTGAGACAGCATCTGAGGGAGGAACTCCTGCTACATATATACAGTTATACTAACCGAATGGAAATGTGGTATAGCAATTTTTAAAATACGGTTTTTAACAACAACTACTCTCTAAACAGCTTGTTTAGAGGAGCCTGATTGTATGCAGCCTTAAGAATTATGCTTAAGCACAGTCAAACTGCACAAATACTGTGGTGTTGGAGGTGAGTGTTTGTGCAGGAGTGGGGGGGTGAGAGGCACATCAGACTGGTGATCTTCAGTCCATGAGTCAGGGCCCTCAGGTAGCAGTAGCAGGACCTCAGTCCATGGAGGCCTATGTGTTGGGTTGTGAGCTTCACTACAGCTCCCCTTTGCCTCTCAAAAGGACCAGCTACTACTTCACTTTTGTAGAGAGCAATGGTGCCATGCCTCCTGCCTCTCGTACACAATGAGACGAGCAGCAGAATGGTGACACAAGACCATTTGGTGGTGGAAGCAGTTTCCTCCATTGCCTTTGGTTTCTTCCTCACTATAGAACATAGTTCTGGTCTGGAGCTTAGCTTGTTTCCCTCTCTGAGTATCTTGGCCTGGTACTCTAGACCTTGACACTGGCAAGGTCATCACTGGTTTCTGCTTCTCACACAACTCTGATGTAATGTTCTTGACAGGGTTGCCAACTCTAGATTGGGAAATTCCTGGAGATTTTGGGGGTGAGCTTGGGGAGAGTGGGGCTTGGGGAGGGGAGGGATGTTAACCAAGTATAATGCCAAAACAGCCATTTTCTCCAGGGGAACTGATCCCTACTGTCTGGAGATGAGTTATAATTCTGAGAGGTCTCCAGGCCGCACTGTTAGCACTCAGACCCTTCCTCTCACTGAGGGGCAGTTTATAGATAGAAAACACATAAACACCCTTCCTAATATACATAGTTCAGCTCAAATATCATAAGCTGCAATGTACTGCCTGGCCTAGAAATGACACAAAATGGATGCCAGCCAGGACAAGTCTGACACATAGTTTAGAAGTATGTGGCAAAGAGTGACTGGCCTGCTGAGGACCTCCACTCCAAAGTTCCCCCTAAGCTCCACAGTGTTGTGAGCAGAAATTCTGCCTTATGAGCAATAAAGCTAGTAGCATTAAAGTTGTGAGCGAGTCTACATTTGACTATCACACAAATTAGTTTTTTTAGATTACCTTTATAATTTTGTAAAAATCTCAGAATAAATTCTTTTAAATTATATTTAAACTATATTTTAAGAATAATTTAAATATTATAAGAGAAAACAGAATCAAGTCAAATTTCACCCATCCCTTTCTACTATATTGGTTGACCTGTTGTGAGGCTTCTGAATGGAAATCAATAAGCCAGGCCTTTGGTGAAAGCAAAAGTTCTTTATTTCTTAATGATCCTTCAGGTACACATTGTTTGTCAGAGATAACTAGTTACCAGCAGCAGGGATTAATATACCATATACAAAAAGGTAAGGGCAGGTGAAGAACCAATCAGAGCCAACTAAAATAAGTGCGAAAACCCTAACCGTTATGTTCTCACAGAAAAAGGCACAAAAGCACTAAAACCCGCCCCCACAGCCCTTTTATGAACTCTACTTGCAGTTCACAGGCCAGGCACCTGGCTAGAATCAGTTCAGAAGTCTTCAAGGTTACAAAAGCAAGATTAGCCGTCCCAGACGCCAGAGAGACAAGGGGAGGCGACTCGGAGAAGATAGCCAGAATGTTATATGACGTGGGAGTACGCAGCAAGCCACCCTCCCGGGGGAAAGAAAGAGACATAGTATTCATGGCAGGCAATAAACTCAAGGCTAGCAGTCAATTACTGATAGAGACCCAGAACAAGAGACAATTAATGGCAGAGGATCTGACACCTGTCCTCTGGAGAACAGGTCTACCTGCCCCAGTCCACTATAGTGGTAGACCTGTCTTCCGGAGAACAGGTCTACCAACCCCTTTCACTATATTGGTAAACCTGTCCTCCAGAGAACAGGTCTACCCACCCCTTTCCACTATATTGGTAGACCTGGCCTCTGGAGAACAGGTCTATCCACCCCAGTCCACTATATTGGTAGACCCGGCCTCCGGAGAACAGGTCAACCCTGTTGGCCTCAGAGCATCACCCTGTGCTGAGCCTTAGAAAACATACCAGCATTTTGTGTTTTTTAGTGAAATATGACAAATAGCATTACAGGTCAAGTATAACAGAGGTGGAACAATCACTGTCAGAATACCGCCTAGCCTAATGAACAGGAAGTTGCTTAAATTTTATCAACCTGCCCAAACTACTTATTCATTCAAATATTTATATCCCACTTTTCTTGTGACTCAAGGCAGCTTATAAATCATATTGAAAAGCATAATAGGGGTCAGTGTTCCCTCTAAGCTGAGTTAGTGTGAGCTAGCTCACAGTTTTTTAGCCTCTGGCTCACATATTTCTGTCTTAGCTCAGGAAGGATGGCTCCAGAGCAAACTAATTTGGGTAGTAGCCAAATCGCTTGCTCACAACTTTAATACCAGTAGCTCGCAAAGTAGAATTTTTGCTCACAAGACTCCACATCTTAGAGGGAGCATTGATAGGGGTATGCAAAAAAATTGTTTTTTCCTGGCTCCATTGTAGCCAATGAGGACTATACTCTCTTGGCAGTAGTATGTGTGAAAAGAATCTCGGGGTCTTAGTAGACCATACCCTGAACATGAGTTGGCAGTGCGATGTGGTGGCTAAAAAGGCAAATGCGATTTCCAGCTATATCAACAGAAGAATAGTGTCCAGATCATGCAAAGTGATTTACTCTGCTCTGGTTAGCCCTCCCCTAGAGTACTGTGTTCAGTTCTGGGCATCACAATTTAAGAACTATATAGACAAGTTGGAACATGTCCAGAGGAGGGCAACAAAGATGGTGAGGGGTCTGGAGACCAAGTCCTATGAGGAAAGGTTGAAAGAACTGGGTATGTTTGGCCTGGAGAGGAGAAGACTGAGAGGTGATATGATAACCAATACTTGAAGGGCTGTCATATAGAGGATGGTGCAGAGTTGTTTTCTGTTGCCCCAGAAGACCGGTTCAGAACCAATGGTTGAAATTAAATCAAAAGAGTTTGGTGTAGTGGTTAGGAGCATGGACTCTAATCTGGGAGAATCGGGTTTGATTCCCCATTTCTCCACATGCAGCTGCTGGTGTGACCTTGGGTCAGTCACAAGTTCTTTCACAGCTATTCTCTCACGAGCAGTTCTCAAAAGAGCTCTCTCAGCCCCACCTACCTCACAGGGTGTCCGTTGTGGGGAGGGGAAGGGAAAGGAGATTGTAAGCCGCTCTGAGACTCCTTCCGGTAGTGAAGGCTGGGTATAAATCCAATCTCCTCCTCCTCCTCTTCTTCTGAACATTAGGAAGATCTTCTCCTGACAGAGGGAGATGGTGGGCTTTCCTTCTTTGGAGATTTTCAAACCGATTGTGTGAACTTGGGCAGATCATGAGAGGGAGGGCAGGAAGGGTTACATCAGTACTTAGTTCTTGTGGCCCAGGGAAATGCTGATTGCCACTTTGGGGCAGGAACCAATTGTTCTCCAGGCCAGTTTGGCCAGGTATCCTGGAGGAGGTTTTTTTGCCCTCTTCTGGGCATGGAACAGCGGTCACTGGGGGTGTGGTGGGGAGGTATTTGTGAATTTCATGCATTGTACAGGGTGTTGGACTAGATGACCCTGGAGGTACCTTCCAACTCTATGATCCTATAATTCTATGATAGTCAGTGGGCCCCATAGGCTATAATGGAGAATCGATCAGGGGGTACCTTGGACTCTGGGGGGCTCTTTTTTGAGGTAGAGGCACCAAATTTGCAGTATAGCTGCTGGTGCCTCTTCTCAAAAAACCCTCCAAGTTTCAAAAAGATTGGACAAGGGGTCCAATTCGGCTTCTATATGGCAATACTTTCTCGGGAAGCTGAATCAGATCAGGGAATCTGGTTTGGCTTCTAGGGAGCCTGAATAATGCCATAGAGGCATTTTATGGTTTTTTCCCCAGCTCGGCTGAGCCGAATGCACACCCCTACTCCATAGTGGTATGTGTGTGTTTTTGGCGCCATACCTCACACCCCCACTTACATGTGGGCTTTCCTTCTCCTTTTTCTGTGACACGCTGGTCATTTCATTGGTGCCTCTGTGGACCTTGCTCTCACTTCCTCCCTGTTTTACTCTTAGCTAACGTGCATTTTTCATGTGTTTGTATGTGTGTGTTTTTCCCTTTCATACTTATTTCAATAAAACCCTTTCCAGTTTAACACTGGACTGTTTTATTTCAAGAGTTCTTTTAGGGAAAGATCCCAGAATATTAGGTGGATAATTCCAGTTACCCTCTCTCACTTTCTCTCCTTTAAAGCTAATTTCCCCCAATTAAATAGGAGACTGCCTCTTTAGGTAACAGCACCTGGAGGTTGTCAACCATAGTCTATGATCAGTGGGTCCCAGGTAGAGAGGCTGAAGACTACTGAGTAGAAGATGAGTCACCACATCCTGTACTGTTTGTTTTACCTCAATGAATTTTCCAGCAGTGTGCTTTGTGGCAGCTTTACAAGTTATGAAATAGAAAGGAGGCTCAGGCCCTAAACTGGAAATAGGGATTTTGGTGGGTAATTTGCTTAGTCTAAGATTTCCCTTGAATCTTCCATATAGTTTTGTAAATAAAAAGTTCCCAGCTAAGCACAGAAGAGTCTTATTTTTCTGCTGTTCTTACAAAACAGGGTGTTTACGACGGCTCTGTACTATTTTTTTTAGCCAAAGTGCCAGAGGATTCTGAGTAATTGTAAGGTTTTCTTCCACCCAAGGTCTTCCACTGAACTCTCAGAACAGAGGGCATCCTGGAAGCAAGATCCAAGAAATGTTTGGAAACATGAGACATCACCCGTCTGTGGTCCGTATTAGCTTTTTGGAAGACTTATTTCTAGAGATTCCCAGAACACTGGGAAACAACTATTACCTTCGATTTCAATGATCTTAAGGGTCAGAGCCAGATTTCCTGCATAAGGATATGGTCAGCAGGGTATGTTTGACATGACATGCTCTTCAGAATGCTACACTGACTACCCTTTGTGCTGCGCTGGCCACCTGTTGCAATCTTCTTTGTCAAAGGATGCAAGCCAGAGCCTCGAGTTTCTCAGTGTGGTGCTGCAATCATTCATAGGCTTTACCTGACCATAGCAGCCATCATACCCTAGGAGGAATTTAGGGCAGCAACCTACCCTCGAGGCACTCCCAACCTGTTTGAAATTCCTGACCCACTAGCTGGAAATCACGACTTGTGGCAACAGGATCTGCTGGTTCCAGTAAACCACATTACTAACTTCTGCTGTTAATCAGTTGTAATTCATATTGTCAGGTTCAGTGTTTTTGGCTCAATTATATGACATTCTTGCAGTAACGTCTGGCATAGGACAGATCCTGCGCTGCAGCAGTAATATAAGCCATTCCATTGGTCTCACTGGTGTAACTGAGAAAAGAGACTTGGCCAGTGAAATGTAACTGAGCAGTTATTTAAAAAAATAATAATAAAGGATGTATTCACAGACTTTCTGCTTGGACCTACTTATTACTCGATAGCATCCTTTCAGATAAACTTATAGATTCATACTTTGCAAGCAGATGATACTGTTCGTAGCACTGCAGAAATAAACTGTACTTGCACATGTATGTGTGTGTGTATATGTATGTAATTAAGACATCCAGATGTTAAAGAATTCTAAAGGTCCACCTTGTTGGGAGGGGGGAAGGTAAATAAACATTAAAAATGTTTTTCTGAATAACTATTCATTTTAATGGCACCCCAAGAGTTCATCCAAGGGTCTCTTGCACACTTGGGAGCAAGGACCATACATTTTGGCTCTACGTTCTTTGACTTGTTACAAAGAGCTAATTCTTCCAATTAATGAAAGAAAGGCTGCTGATGTGGATGGATTGACAAATTATTTTTAAAGACTAATTTATTCAAGCTGATGGCAAAGTCTGATAGGGTGAAACTGTTTTAAGAGGCAAAGGGGTACATGTGCATGCAGAGAACTCCAGCTAGAAAAGAGTCACTGATGTCTATTCATGCTGACTCCAATGGGAATATTTATATTGTATTTATGTATGAAAAATTCATACCTCATCTTTGGCACTGAATAGTCCCAAAGTGGCATACATCATAGTGAAATTTCAGCTGTACATTCAGTTTAAAATATTATAAAAATATACATCCTAACAAATACATCAATTCTGTACCCAGTGATCAAGAAGAAAACAAAGTAAAATACTTTAAAAATAATCAGCAGAACCAGCAGTTCAGATAACAGATACCGCCTCCCAAAGATCTGCTGTTGAGGTACTGGTGGCTGTTGGTGGAACTGATTGGGAAACTGGGAGGCAAGCTAAGAAAAACTGTGGAAATATCTTGGTTTTATTTTGATGGAATTGTTGTGTTTCAATGGCACATGTGCTCTTGAATGAGCACTTTAGTTTCTTGCTGTTAGTGTTCTTCAGTTTGAGGCTTAGAGTTCTTTGGCAGTGTGTAGTACCTTGCCAGCTGTGACCTTTCCTCAAGGGGCAGCATCTGACCACAGTAATCCATGTTCTTGTCACCTCCAGGTTAGTTGACTGATGTGCACTATATAGGCCTTCTCTCAAAGATGGTTCAGGACCCTCAGTGAGTTCAAAATGTAGCAGCTAGACTGTAGACTGGGGTGGATTACAGAGAACATATTATACCACTGCATAAAGAGCTGCATTGGCTACCTGTTTGCTTTCATTTCCAACTCACAGTAGTTTTTGATGTATACAGCCCCTAGGACCAAGCTGTTTAAAGAACTACCTATTTCCATACATTCCTGCCTAAGCACAGGGTTGCCAGGCTAAGGTTTTAAATTGCCATTTAAAGAATTAAACCTGCCAACCAGCAGGAGGATTGAGGGTGGAGACATAGTGGGGGGTGGTGTTGCAAGCATGATGATGTCATTTCTGGGGAGTTTCCAGTGATTCCTAGAGCTACTGCCATTGTTTCCAGAGATTCTCCAGAAGTGACATCATAACTCTTGCAATGTTGGTGAGTTTTAATTCTTTTAGTGGAATTTTTATTTGTAATAGAAGCTCAGGGTGGGGAATCCTCCATCCCAACTGGGGGCTTGGCAGGCCTGGGGGTTACACTGAACAATCTCAGGCTCTACATCCTGCTCCCCCACTGTTCAGGTGAGGTAGGACAAAGGACAGGGCTTTTTAATTGTGTCCCCCAGTTTCCCTTCATTGGGAGTTTGGTGGTGGCACCAGGGTGCTAGGGTTGCCAACTCCAGGTTGAGATATTCCTGGAGTTTTAAGGGGTGGAGCCTGGAGGAGGGTGGGGTTTGTGGAAGGGAGAGACCTTAGTGCGATATAGTGCTCCAAAGCTGCCATTTTCTCCAGGGCAACTGATATCTCTGGTCTGGAGAGCAGTTGTAATTCCAGATCTCCAGGCCCCACCTGTAGTTTGGCAACTGTAGCCTATCCCCCCAAACTCTTAAATCAAAAGCATGCTGGAATAACTATATTTCTACAAATCAAGAGGAATGGTGTCTGACATGCCTCATGGAGGGAGGGGATTCTATTTTCTTGGTGTTTCCATTGTACAGACCCTGTCAAATGTGACCTCCCCCTGAACCTTCAGTAGGGGTGACAGACAAAGCAAGGCTCTACTGGATGACCTCAATATACAGACAGACGCATGCTGGAAAAGGGGGTCCTGCCTGTATTCTGGTCTCAAACTGCCTTCAGCTTTAAACATTAAAGCCAATTATTTTGAACTGGATACTCAAATGGCGTAGAGACCAGTGAAATGGCATTAGAATTGGTACAATTCAGATGATAACTTGGCCTTCAAAATTTGAATCCAACTTTCCAATCCTCCCCCGCCCAAAAAAAGTTGGCCACATTTAGAGTATATCACAATCATCTGCTCTGGAAGTTACCAAAGCATGTGTGATTGTACCCATGTTAGGAATAATCTGAAAACTGCAGTAGCACCAGTGTGGTGGAGGGGGTTAGCCTATCAGAAGGAATTTTTTGTTCAGGGCACTGGCTATGCATCAGGATATCAATGATACAGATCTGCAGCTCAGATTTCTGTGGATCATTACTTAGCACACTTTTAAGGGCATTCATTACCCAAGCAATTGTGTTTTCTTGCATATAACGGCCCAATTAGAACAGCTTTGCAAAAGCAAGCATTTTTATCTCAGAGATTCCATGGGTATTCAAATATTTAACACAAATGATTATCTCTGTATTCTCTTGACACTGACTGGCCAATATTGTTCATAGTTCAGGGCTAAACTTGCATGGCTCACTAAAGGATTCCCTCCCTCCCTCCCTCCCTCCCTTTTAATGCCTGCCTGAGTCTTCTGTATGAAGCCCTCTGGGAACAGAAGGCAAGGGCACTGTGTTAACAAGCCAAACCGGAAACAAGACTCAGCATGTCATCTGTACTGTACAAGTCTTATCACTGTGAATGAAGGTGTTTCCTCATGTTCTTGCCTTGATGTCTCTCTGAGGGTTATTCAGAAGTAATTTAAGTGCATTTCCCTTCCTCGTAAGCACAGTGCTTCTGTTTCTGAGGCAAACCACTGTGATGTGGTGAATCTTGAAAGTGGGGGAGATGGGGTTTGGATGCCAGAATGTGGGGACTGGCATCTCATCCATTTTGTGTCAAACTGTCTTTGGAAGGTGGTTTAATATGACATGGATTTGTTTTACCCTGCAGGATGTATGAAACCTTCCCTTACCCAAACTTTATCCAACCAACCAAAGTGAAGGTGAGGTAGAAAAGAAATAGCAGGAATATCACCAGTATATGATGTCAGCATTTAGGGGCTCACTACCCCATACCCCCTCTGGATAAAGTTCCGATTTCCAGCGTTTCATCAGATGCTTGAAAGATTTATCCATGTGTTTGTTTCCATAGTGGATTTGGGTGAGTCCACCTCTCACTGAGTTGTTAAAAGAGTTAATGATGGATGCCAAAGTATGTACACTTACCTGGGATAAGCCCCGCTGTAGAGTCAACATGGATAGGCATGAATCATGAAAGTGGGATGGGGTCAAAATACATCTAGTTTCAATCAGTTTTGACAAGGCAGGACCCCTGTAGTGTTAGGATTTGCTGCCCACTGCCACTCACTCAATTGAAAAACAAAAACCAGAATGAAGACAAGTGTACCTCAGAACCTTAAAGTCTGGATTCTCAGACAGTAGTTGGCCAAGTGTTTCCATCCTGTCCTACTCCCAAAATTGTTGTTTCGCTATCATCTGGAAGAATTCTTTAGAGAGTCACACCGAGAGAAACACACTGTTTTCATTTTTCATTCAGCCTTCGCAAGTGCAATAATTATCAAGTGATAACCATGAGTTTTGATGAGGGATAAGGCCATAGTGTGTTAAAGTTTGCCTAAAAACTAGGATTGTGGATGTTTCAGGGTAGCTGCCTTAAGATTGTTTCAAAGTAGGTCCTTGGGGTTAACTGTCAGTGACAGAACGTCAACTTTGCACGGGAAAAGTCCCAGGTTCCCTGAAATCTCTGGCTGAAGGATCTCAGGAAGAAGATCTGAGAAAGAATCTTCAAGGGTGATTGCTATTTGATGGCAATGAGCTGATGAATTACATGGATTTATTATTGATGTAAAAAGAGTGTGTTCTTTGTTAAGGTGAGCCTGGCTTGACAATGAACAAACAAGCATGCAAATGTATTTAATATTGGCTCACACCAGTTCCTGTCTTAGATCTAATCCACCTCTTAAATTATCTGCTGCTTCTTCCTCCTTGTTCTTCAGCTGGGGAAAGTTAATTAAGTTAATTAGCTGGACATCTGAAACTGGAAGAGACCATCCACTTCTTAGGCATCCACCTTCAGGGTACTTTGTTAACTTTCTCTAGCTGGAGGTGGCAGTGAGCGAGCAGCTGGCAAAGGGCATCACAGATGGCTTGAAATGACATCTGGTTCCCTTGGGTGCTCATCTATCAGTTTGATTGTGAAGCTGGGCTCTACTCTAAGTGCTTTCTACATCTGTCTCCACCAGTAGGTAGCTTCATAGGTTCTAGGTGGTAGTTGCAAGTTCACCATGGAAAGTATATTGCTCTGTTGAGCCATTAGTCAGAAAGAGCTAGATGGAGATGTTAAAAAGATACTTGTGTTCTACCTGTGTTTTTGAGGTTTTTCTTTGTTTAAACAAGCACAATAAAATGTTTCTTCACTTAATCAGATGATTTTCACAAAGAGAAGACAACAGTGTCGCCTGTTGTGCCAATAAAACGATGATAGAAATCACAGATGTACAGGGCTGGATCCTATGACTCCCTTGCTCCAGAGAAAGGAGACATGCTTTGGAAGAGGAAGAAAGCTTGTTCCATTGGAGCTTCCCCATTGAAATAAATAGGATTTAAGCAAAAAAATATGCTGGGGTTAGTGAACAATGCAAAATGTTCGGTATTCTCCAGAGGTAAAGCATTATTAGCAATATTTTAAGGAAACTTATATAATAATAATTAAATATGACAGCTACTAAAGTGTGGCTGTAGAATACAATGAAAGTTTGAAGCATTAGATTCAACAAATTTAATCTCTTGCTAATGGATTTAACAAACCAAATCAGGGAACAGACTAGACACTGTTGGATCTCTGGTGCTTAATTAGAAAACCATTTTCTTTCCAGCTGCCATAGAAGCTATCAGTTGCTACTGCAGTTTTTCGTTTTAAAGCAATTATATGGTAACATGCAGAAATCTGCCGTGGAAAATGAGATTTATACAGAAATTGGATATCAGTTTAGAGGTCTGACTTTACCATAGGCTTCTAAAACGTAGATCTCTGCAGCCAAACCCCAACTTTGCTTTATTACTTCTGTCTTGTTAAAGCATTGTACAAACTTTGCAAAATGAAATGGGCTGAAACAAAAATAAACAAAAAACAAACCAGCCAAAACATGCACCCCTAACTGGATTACTTTTGTTCAGTTTCATAAAGATATTTCATAAAGATACTACATCATGCAAAGGCATATTCTCAGGGTACTTATCTGACATCTTTGATGAGGATCTAAAGAACCACTGCCCTCTGGTATTTTAAAAATGGTTTTCTTTGAGCACCAGACCCCAAACATCATATCCTAAATTGCTTTGGAAAGACTACTCAGTTTCAAAAGCTATTTGCCATACGGCCTGGGCTACAGTTGTTGTTGGTTTTTGGATCACTCTTATGACTGTGGCTCATGGTAGTACATATGTGTTGCATGTAGGTGGCCCTAGATTCAAAGCCTGGCATCTCCAGCTAAAAGATCTTGGATAGCAAGTGTCTGGAAAGACCCTTCTTTGCCTGATGACACTGCAAATCAGTGTGCACAATACTGTACTAGATGGACTAATCAACTGACTTTGTAAAGGGCATCTTCATATGGTGTTGTGGCATTCAAGAACCAAAGGCTCCTTGGGTATACAGAATTACTTTTTCAGTGCAATGATGGCAGTGGGTGTGGGAAAGTGCACAAGGAGCCAACAAGGTGCTGCGATGGTGTGTCTCCAAGATATGCTAGCATATCTCTAAAATATGCCACTGTAGTGTCCTTGTGAAGAATAAGTTTAAGGGACTAGATGGAGGTTCGTGACATTGTACAGGAGGCAGCAATCACCACCATCCCAAAGAAAAAGAAATGCAAGAAAGCAAAGTGGCTGTCTGATGAGGCTTTACAAATAGCAGAGGAAAGAAGAAAAGTGAAAGGCAAAGGTGAAAAGGAAAGATTTACCCAACTGAATGCAGATTTCCAGAGAAGAGCAAGGAGAGATAAGGAGGCTTTCCTGAATGAACAATGCAAAGTAATAGAAGAAAACAACAGAGTGGGAAGGACTAGAGATCTCTTCAAGAAAATTGGAGAAATCAAGGGAACATTCCATGCAAAGCTGGCCATGATAAAGAACAAAAATGGTAGGGACGTAACAGAAGCAGAAGAGATTAGGAAAAGATGCCAAGAATACACAGAAGAACTGAACAAGAAGAACCTCAATGTCCTTGACAACCACGACGGTGTAATCACTGACCTTGAGCCAGACATTTTGGAATGCGAGGTTAAATGGGCCTTAGAAAGCATTACTAACAACAAAGCTAGCAGAGGTGATGGTATCCCAGCTGAGCTGTTCAAGTCTTAAAAGATGATGCTGTTAAAGTGCTGCACTCAATTTGCCAGCAAATTTGGAAAACACAACAGTGGCCGCAGGGTTGGAAAAGGTCAGTTTACATTTCAGTCCCAAAGAAGGGCAATGCCAAGGAATGTTCAAACTATCACACAATTGCACTCATTTCACACGCTAGCAAGGTCATGCTAAAGATCCTACAAGCTAGACTTCAGCAGTACATGGATAGAGAACTGCCAGAAGTACAAGCTGGGTTTTGAAGAGGTAGAGAAACTAGAGATCAAATTGCCAACATTCGCTGGATTATGGAGAAAGCAAGAGAGTATCAGAAAAATATCTACTTCTGCTTCATTGACTATGCTAAAGGCTTTGGTTGTGTGGATCACAACAAACTATGGCAAGTCCTTAAAGAGATGGGAGTACCAGACCACGTCACATGTCTCTTGGGTCAAGAAGCAACAGTTAGAACTGGATATGGAATAACTGATTGGTTTAGCATAGGAAAAGAAGTATGACAAGGATGTATATTGTCACCTTGCTTATTTAATTTATATGCAGAGTACATCATGCGAAATGCCGGCCTGGATGAATCACCAGCTGGAATTAAGATTGCTGGGAAAAACATCAACGGTCTTAGATATGCAGACAATACCACTCTAATGGCAGAAAGTGAAGAGGACCTCAAGAGCTTCTTGCCAAGGGTGAAAGAGGGGAGTGCAAAAATTGGCTTGAAACTCAACATCAAAAAAACTAAGATCATGGTATCCGGCCCCATCACTCCCTGGCAAATGAAGAGGAAGTTGTGGAAGCAATGACAGACTTCATGTTCCTGGGATCCAAGATCACTGCAGACAGTGACTGCAGCCATGAAATTAAAATACGCCTGCTCCTTGGGAAAAAAATGATGGCAAACCTAGACAGCATAAAAAAAAAAAAACAGAGACATCACCCTGTCAACAAAAGTCTGTATGGTCAAAGCCATGGTATTCCCAGTAGTGATGTATGGCTGCAAGAGTTGGACTATATGGAAGGCTGAGCGCCGAGGAATAGATTCTTTTGAATTATGGTGCTGGAGAAGACTCTTGAGAGTCCCTTGGACTGCAAGGAAATCAAATCAGTCAATCCTAAAAGAAATCAACCCTGACTGTTCCCTGGAAGGCCAGATACTGAAGCTGAAGCTCAAATACTTTGGCCACCAAATGAAAAGGGAGCCCTCAGTGGAGAAGACCCTGATGCTGGGAAAGACTGAAGGTCAAAGAAGAAGGGGACAGCAAAGGATGAGATGGTTAGACAGTGTTATCGATGCAACAAACATGAAATTAAGCAAACTCAGGAGCATGACGGAAGACAGGAGGGCCTGGTGCGACGTGGTCCATGGAGTCGCGAAGAGTCGGACTCGACTGTGCAACTGAACAACAACAATAACAAAAGTGTCCTTGTGGTACTGTGCCCTGGTCAGGTACCGACATGGGTATTGTGTGGAGCAACACCAGTGCAAGTCATTGTGCTGGCGGCAAAAGGGGTGGATTCTGGGGCATGGCAGAAGTTAGTTGGTTCCTTAAGCCCCCCAGCCTGGGAACACCTCCTCAGAACTCATGGAAAGTTATGCCAGCAAAAAGCACAGTGTAGATCATATATGCATACCATGGACAATGCCATGTGCCTCCTGGCATGTTCCTGCCCACAAGGTGCAGAATGCCAACTACTGCCACAGTGAAGCACATCCTCCCAATGACAGCCAAATCCCTCCTCCACACCAACCCTCCCCCAGCACTCCAAGGCGAGGGTTCAGTAGGCAAGGCATGTGGCATGGTACTCAGTCTCAGAGTCCCCTGTCATGCACACTTGGAGCCCAGCCCAGAGGTCTGCACCCATCTGTGACCTCCCCTTGGGGAAATCTCCCATTTGCACATATGAGGGGGGTGGGTTCTGACTCAGGGATGCTCACACTACCCATACATGTTGGTCCCCACTACCTTCCCATACACACACTTTGCTGGCTGATGTGTGCAGTTTGTACAGGGAACAGGCTGGCGAGTCATTTTGTGTGTGTGTGTGTGTGTGTGCTGTAGAAAGGGGGTGGTGGTGTCTGGGTTCCACACTCTCCCATAGTACTGCTGGCATCTAATGAGTCATTCAGCTTGGTGGTGCAGGTGCGCAGGGGGCCCAGGGTGGATGTGGTGGATGTGAGCTGCTACCATGTGTGTGTGGCGTAGAGAGGTTGTGAAAGGGCATCCTTGTCAACATGATGGATCTCCAGGGCAGCTCATCAGCTGGGCTGTCCTGTTCCCTCTTTTGTGGTTTTGTTGTCCTCACAAAGGACCATATACACAGTCGGATTAACACATGGCTGGGAGAAGCTACTGAGCATTGCTCCAAAGAACAATAGATACCCAGGATCCTGGCAGCACCCTATTAGGGGAGCAGGATCCTGGGAGGACACCAATCTGGTGTCATACATATTATAGAACCTATCATGGGTGTTGGGTGTGTGTGTGTGTGTGGTCTGGAATGGGGATATAAGTGGACCTGCGAATCCAGCAAGTAGCCTTGTTCTGACCACTAAATAAAGTATGAACTGTTTTCACTTGACGCGTCTCCGACCTCAATACTTTTCAGGTTTGCAGGGGCAAAATGTCAGCTCTGAGGCTTTTGTTTACTACTTGTTGTGGAGACTGAACCTGGAGCCCTGGCCATGCCATCCCAGCGTCTTTCCACTGAGCCTTGCCTGTCATGGCAATGGTCTCTGCCTGGCCCCATGTGGCTGCTGGTGGTGTCAGGGCTGCAGTGGAGTGCCTAATGCCTGATTGCCTGCCTCCTTTGCACCTGTCCTCTTGGCCCAGTGGTGGCTATGGGGTTGAGCCTGGCCTCCGTCTTTCCCCCCTTTCTTTTAAAAATATGCAAGGGAAGGGTGTGGCTCAGAGTAGGGATGGTTGTGTGTGGGCAGCACTTTTGCTACCAGCTGACTCTTGCTGGGGGGAGGGTGGGCATCCTGTCTGCTGCATGGGTGCCCTTTCCTATTGTTCAGGGGGGCAGGAAGATGCTTTGGCCACATGCCTCTGTTGATGTTATACTGTTGCTGGGTCTTTCCTCCTTGTCTGCTCCATGAGAGCCAGTTTGGTGTAGTGATTCAGAGCTGCAGACTCTAATCTGGGATCCCCACTCCTCCATATGAAGCCTGCTGGGTGACCTTGGGCCAGTCAAAGTTCTCTTGGAACTCTCTCAGCCCCACCTACCTTACAGGGTGCCTGTTGTGGGGACAGGAAGGGAAGTTGATTGTAAGCCGCTCCGAGTCTTTTTAGGGCATAAAAACCAACTCTTCTCCTCTCTGTGGGGGAGAGTCGCATCAAGAGGCAGTGGCCAGATTGGTGGGTGGTGATTCACTGTGCCTGTGTGTGCCACTCACAGAGACATCATTGGCTGCTGATGTTTGATTGGTGGGTGTTGTCAGGGTTGCCCTGGACTGCAGCATGCTTGCTATGCCATCCATGCCTTGCAGCGGGGTGCATGCTGTTATGTTCCCCTGTGGAATGTCCATGGGGAAAGGACCAGTGGCGCTGCTTTTACATCAGTGGCTGGCCACCACCACCACAGTGGCCCTCAGGACTGGGCTGTTCACAGAATCTTAGCTTCTGTATTTTTCATGTCTATTAAAACTATTTTTTAAAAACACCCTTACAAATTATACTTAATTTATAATTTTCCAGTTTTCAATCTCCACACCCCTCTTATAAACATTTTGTGGTTGCTAAGTCATTTGGTATACTTCATTATTCTTAAGCAGACTTAACAGTTCCTGGAAAATCTTTAGGCTACTCTTGCTGAAAGACTTGTTGGCAATAGAACCATACGTTTCTCTTACCATTGCCACAAAAGGGCAACCTCCTGTGTCCATGTTCTTTGATAATTGAACCATGCAAAAATTTCCACACAAAATTCTGCCTCCCCAGGAGTAGATCTGAATGTTGTTTCCCCTTACTCTGTGTTTTCAGAATCTACTCATTCAGTGATTTCCCCCCCCCCCCCTTTGGATCATAACTTTGCAGTTTTTGAGTGAGGAATTCCCATGTTCAAGTCTATTTTCTCGCTGTGTTGCCATTTTTGTTGTGTCATCAGTGATGTGTGTTCACCCTGCCAACTGCCCCTCCTGCCCCCAGGTTGTCCTAAAGATAGCCACCTTAAAAAAATAGTATTGATTGCGTTAGGACATTGTGGTTATCAGGGCGGAGAATGAAGGACGCCTTTAAGCTGGGCTGCAAGAACACAGCAGCCAAGGAGAAAAAGTTTTCCTTTGGCAGTTCCTGGAAGGCAAATGTGTGTTAGCATCCCCCCCAGTAGTTGGGCAAATGACTTGTCTAGCGAGCTTCAGCCAGGCTGCAGGAGTTCCCGGAAGGTGAATGTTTGTTAGTGTTCCCCCTGGCGAGGTGGTCATCTAGAGCTCCCCCCCCCATTGTAATACAGCAAGGTTAGAACATGACATCAGTGGCAGTACACTTCCATGTAGTCTTCTCCGTGCAACTGGATTAAGAAGAAAGGGCAGAGAAGGGAGAGAAACAAGTGTTTTCTATGCTGCCAAGAATGCCTCTTCCAATCAAAGTATACTGACCCTTTCAATCCCCCCCCCCCCCAAAAAAAAATTTGGGCAAATTACTGTCTAGCAAGCTCCAGTCTGGAACCAAAATCGAGGAAGAAATGGAACCATTTGGTGTGCCTAGGGATGCTTAGGATGATAGCCTTAGATAATTTAGGGCTGAGTTTACTTGGAGCTAAGTCCTCCTGAATTCAACCTGTTTACTTCTGAGTAAATGTATTGAGGTCTGTAATGAAAGGGTAGTGGGTTTAGGTTCCTTTTTTTGTTTGCTGGGCACATGTTGTTTGCAAATTGCAGCTTGCACAGTCACCTGAGGAGTTCATTGAGGGAAACTGGAGATGGTGTGACCTTACCATCAACCCCGAGAAGCCTGGAGGAGCTGTTGACAAGAGCTGGGAAGGTCAGAGGGGGTTTTGGGAGAGTGCTGGAAGCAGGGTGCGGAATGGAGGGAGAGTGTGCCTGGCATGGTGGCAGGGGGGATGTTAAGCAAATCTTTTTTGACCATGCAATTGCATTGTAACATCACCGTGCATGTGCAACATTTTTAAAAAGAGCACCATTAATGACAAAGTGCATGACAGGAGATGGAATGCATGGACCCCTTTTGAAGTAATTGCAGAACGCATGCAGTCTTTCCGATCATGAAACACTATGCTGTAAAAGCCCTACCGTGGAAGGGAATTCAACTCACTGGTAAAAAGAGAGAAACTCGTACTGCAGAAATGTCTAGATGGAGTTTGATCTGGTGGAGATGGCAAGAAGAAAGATGAGAAGTTCATATGCTGGTGACTCCATGTAGATGTTTCAAGATCTATATAATTTACTAGCTTGACTTCATTAAGGCAAGCTGACATTCCAACCCCCACCCCCCACCCCCCACCCCCGGCCATTTTTTCTTCCTAGAAGGAAAATGCCTGGCTGCTTTAGCTGTCAAGCAGTGACAGATCTTTCCAGCACTGGCTGTATGAGATCCTTAAGCTGGAGATGTTCAAGACTGAACCTGGCATCTTCTGCGTGCAGAACATATACTCCTTCCCTACAGCTCTATGTTGCCCAGTGGGGGTTAGTGCTAGCATTAAAAATTGCACAGCTTCACTTTGTGGCTGTGTGTACGCAATGAACTATGGATCTTGGAAAGTCTATTTGTGTACCGAGTGGTATGTATTTCTCCTGGGTGCACCAAACATCATAGTTTCTTTTTTCATAAGAGCATAAGAGAAGCCAAAGTTGGATCAGGCCAATGGCCCATCGAGTCCAACTCAGTGGCCAAAAATACCAGGTGCCATCAGGAGGTCCACCAGTGGGGCCAGGACACTAGAAGCCCTCCCACTGTTGCCTCCCCCAGGCACCAAGAATACAGTGCATCACTTGCCCCAGACTGAGAGTTCCTATCTATACCTGTTGGCCAGCAAGGCACTTTTAGTGCTCTTATGGATTTTGATATTCATGAGCTGGAACGGGTTGCTTTTATTGGAAGGGCCATGTGCATTCTCCATTATAGGGGAAAGCTCCAGCCCATGCCAGGAGGCTGACACCCTAGAGAGTTCACCTAAAGACAGAAACAAAGACTCCTTCTGCCATGAGGTTTCTTTCTGTCACACCACGCTGGTCAACCCCTGCCCCCTCCAACACACCTAAATGAATTATGCTAACTCGGTTACCTAGCAACTGATGGTAGGGCCATCACCCAGTCGGCCAGAGCCATTAACTAACAATAGAAGTAGCCCAGGTGAGTCATCGGGCCTTGCCCAAGGTGTGTTCCTGGTGAGATCATAGTTTTGCAATATTGGCCACCCCTCTGTCACCAACCCACTTTTTACCTTTAACCTATAGTAGGGTCAGTAAGGAATGGACCGCCTAGTAGGTGTGTTAGTGGGATGTGGTTAGCGCTGCCCACCCCAAGACCACCTAATAAAAGACCTTGCTCAGAGGCAATCGGTCTTTTGAGCCATCATCCCCTATCTGCTTTACTACCCCTTATGCCCAGCTTGCTATACCCATACCCTTGCCTCCATCTTTAAATCTCTGGATTCGCAAACAGAGAGAACCATGTGGTCTCGCAGGTTCGAGCTTCGTGTCCCATATTTTTCTATATTTTTCTCCCCATCCAATTCTTCCTTTGGTCGGACAACTCCTCTTCAGGAAGGTAACGTATTGCTTCCCCCTCAACGAAATCCTGCTCATGCAAACGTGCTATTTTCTGTCTATGTTTCTTAGGCCTGTGTGAGTGTGTGTGTGATTACGATTTCGTGTGCTTGAAATACATATTTTCAGTAAAGCCCATTTAAACTGAACAACAGCCTCACTGCCTATTTAGTGGGAACTCCCGGAAGGGGTGGGACCTTGGTATAGTTGGCAAGAACCCGTGTATTTTGCCAATTGCTAAATGTAAATTAAAGCAATTCAGCTAACATACCTTGTGGCTAATAGCCACTGATGGACCTCTGTTCCATATGTGTATCTAATTCCCTCTTGTAGCCGTCCATGCTTGTAGCCGCCAACACCTCCTGTGGCAGTGAATTCCATGTGTTAATAACTCTTTGGGTGAAGAAGTACTTCCTTTTATCTGTTCTAACCCGACTGCTCAGCAATTTCATTGAGTGCCCACGAGTTCTTGTATTGTGAGAAAGAGAGAAAAGTACCTCTTTCTCTACCTGCTCTATCCCATGCATAATCTTATAAACCTCAATCATGTCACCCCTCAGCCATTGTTTCTCCATGCTAAAGAGCCCCAAGCGCTTCAACCTTTCTTCATAGGGAAAGTGTTCCAACCCTTTTATCATTCTAGTTGCCATTTTCTGCCTTTTTTCCAATGCTATAATATCTTTTTTGAGGTGTGGTGACCAGAACTGTGCATAGTGCTCCAAATGAGGTCGCACCGTCGATTTATACTGGGGCATTATGATACTGGCTGATTTGTTTTCAATTCCCTTCCTAATAATCCCCAGCATAGTGTTGTCCTTTTTCATTGCAGTCGCACACTATCTCAACATTTTAATGATTATCTACTATGACTCCAAGATCTCTCTCTTGGTCAGTCTCTGCCAGTTTGGACCCCATCAATGTGTATATATAGTCTGGACATTCCCGTTAAATCCACCAGACACTCGTGCCTGAGTAGGATCTAAAGACCCATCTGATCATGACCTGAATCAACCTAATTTCTCCCCATTTCTTAAAGTGGATTTCTATTATTTCAAATCCAGTTATATCCCAGAATGTCTACATAGCAAAGATCAGTATATTAGGAGTTTTAAAAATTATTTGGAAGTGATTTCCAATAGATTGGTAAGGAATGCAACCTCAGCATGGAATTACTTTTGATGCATCACTTGAGTTTTTAAAGTCAAGTTAGGTATTTCAGGTATTCTGCACATTAGTCTCAGTGTTTTGTTTGAAAGAGAAAACACAGAGTGGCAATAATATCTGCTACAGTTATGAAATATCTTTGCTTCTTTTCAAAGGCACTGATTATATATCAAGGCTTTGGATCACTTTTCCTAAAAGGCAAAGCATTAGCAATTATGGTGTTTTAGTTCAGAATGCAGTCAATGGTCCTGACCTGGATAGCCCAGGCTAGCCTGATCTCATCTGATCTCACAAGCCACGCAGGATCAGCCATCGCTAGTATTTGGATGGGAGACCTCCAAGGAATACCAGGGTCACAATGCAGAGGTAGGCAATGGTAAAACACCTCTGAACGTTTCTTGCCTTGAAAATCCTGTGGGGGTGTGGAGGTAATCCCAAACACGTCTATTCAGAAGTATGTCCCATTTTATTTAATGAGACTTACTCCCTGGAAAGTGTTTTAATTGGTGACTTCAACAAGGTCATCTAGTAAGCTTCCATTACAAAGTGGGAGTTCAGTATTCTATCTTTTACACAGCACCAGCTCTCCTTAACAATTTTTAACAATCAATAGGAATGACAGCAAAAGTTATCAGATGGGGTGCTTCGCTCACAACAGATCTGTTTTCAGATTTTTCAGCCTTTCTCTTAAATCCTCTAATGCTGCTAAACATGTAGATTTTCCAGAGCTGTTGCAAAATTCCTTGCTCAAACCCTGAAGATCAAACTTTAAAGTCGTGTGTCACCAGTGGATTTCTGCATGTGCTACTAACTGATGATCAGATACAGAATGAAATACTTCCTTTCCATCACCTCACTGCCAGGTCTTTTGTTCCATATGCTCGTCTTAACAAAGGCCTATTATTTTAGGTACAAGTGATTAAATACCAAAGGACTTTATGAAGGCTGCATACAGCCAAACATTCAGACTGACTGTCATTTTTGCAAAATGGCTTTTCTATTTAAATGAGTTCCTTATTAAAACACAGGAGTTTAATTAAATCTCAGTAATCTCCCAGGAGGAAAACAGCATTAACTTGCCAGTCATGCAGCTATGATCATTCCAAACACCACCAGTATTTTTGGCTTCTTCAAGGCTGGATGGAATGTCTGATCAAAGGAATTTTGTTTAAGGAGATTTTGGGGTATAAGAAGGGTAAATCAAAGTGCCTGAAGGCACATTCACATGGATACCTAATCTGTGTAGAAATAGGTACATGGCATGTTTTCTAGTGCTGAATATGCTTATGTGCTGTCATTTGTATTGTGCCTCCTGCAGGGAAGCCGTTAAGCAGTGCAGAAAGATCCTCTGTAGATGCTTTGCTAATGCACAAACCCCTCTGCATGCTTCCTCTTGAACAGAACTATAGAGCAGCAAAACTTGCTGTCATGTTATGAATGTGCATATATGTGTGGCCTTTTCTTATTTAGCATTATGAAGTCCTTCTAATCCAGCAGGAATTAGTTTGTGGCTTCAGCTTTGTGGTTGTGTGTATAGTAGGGCTAGTTGCAAGTTTTGACCGGTTTTAATTGCAAGACTACTCAAACAAAGCTTCAGTTGATTAATTTTAGGGGGTAATTTTTTTTTTAATCAGTGGGTCTGCTTGTTCAGGACACATTCATTTACCCTCCCCCCCCCCCCCCCCGTTTACATTTAGTGATGGAATAGGTCAATTGAAATCAATCTGGTATGTAGAGTGTTCAACTAGTATCTGGGAAACCCAGGTTTAAATCCCTGCTCTGCAGTGATAGCTTGTTGGCTTGGGCCAGTCATTCTCTGTGAGCTATACTGTAGTGTAATCTACTGTACAGAGCTGTTAGGATAGAATGGAGGGGGTGGCAGGGGTCATTTCGAGCAGGAGCTTGGTGGAGCTCAGCTCTGGGAGTTGGTGCCAGCCCCACCCCCCCACGGAGGAATGCCTGCTTGTGTCATGGCTGCAGCAAAATGACCCCATCCCTTGGAAAGGTCCTTGTTCCTCTGACCAGCCTTCTGAAGGCTTCAGCCACCACTGAAGCTATCCTCCCAGAACAGTGGTATTTCTGAAGCTTCGAGTAGTAGCTGTCCCCTTGCAGCCAGCTCTTCCTTCCTTCCTTCCTTCCTTCCTTCCTTCCTTCCTTTCTCCCCCCCCCCCCACCTCTTTCTTTCTTGCCTTCTGACATACTTCTGGTAATGTCAGGTGGTTTAGCAAATGCAAATAAGTTATGCTAGTGAGTTATGCTTATGAGCTCCTGCACCTCTTTTTCTACAAAATGACCCCTGGGGGGTGGGAATGTCGTAAGCCATTTTGGGTCCCCAATGGGGAGAAAGGTGACATATAATGAAGTAAAGAAATAATCTTTCTAGCTTCAGGGAACAGTTTCCAAATTGACTTGTCTGCCATGGAACCCCTGAGCACTGCACAGAATTCTGGGAAGTGTTTTAAAGTGTTACCAAGTCACAGAAATCTATGGGTGAACAATCAAGCTACATTCAGAAGATAACATTTTGAAAATCTTGGGGAGGAGGGTGAAATACAGCCATCATTGCCTGCAGTAGCTTTTTTGGTCCCTCTGTAGGCTTTCAGCAGCTTGTTTGAACAGAAACCATTGGGCGTGATCATACACACCCATTAGCCAAGCGAGAGGGATGATTCAACAGCGGATCAAAGCAGTGCCATCATACCAGCACATCTGGGAAGCGTCCTGCAACCGCCGGCAAGCCATCGCAAACCATTTAGATCCACCGGAGAAGCGGATTAAAAAGCTACTAGGGAAACCCCGGTATCAAATGGTTTGCTGTAGTGCACAGCCAGACTTTCCCCGTGTGATCATGCCAGCGTGGAAGTGTGGCGTTGGGGATAGTCTGATCACAGGCTATCCCGACGCCATGCTGTTCTTTTTAACCCCCTTCTCAGTGTGCGCATCATCGAAAACCCTTAGGGTAGAGGAGCGATTCATCAATCCCCTGTTTAAGCAAATTGGAAACCAACCATGCATGCACAAAAAATTAACTCACATGCGGTTGCGTCTGATCACGCAGTGGCGAGTTGCGCTGGCAGGTCCACAGACCTGTGGGGCAAATTGCTCTTGGGCAAAAAAGCCGTGCTTTCCCTCCGCTTTATCTCGCTCACATGGAAGGGACCATTGTGGGACAAAACAAAATGAGGGTATGGGTTGGAGACAAGAACAGCTTCATCGTACCACTTCTGGAATTCATCTGAACATGATACACAGAAAGTCTGTGCATACCATTGCTACATTTTTTGGCAAGCTGCTTTGGGTATAGTGATTCAAAATCCCGACAAGGTGCAACTTACTTATGGTGACCCCATAGGGTTTTCAGGGCAAGAGATGAACAAAGGTGGTTTGCATTGCTGGCTTCTACACAGCAACCCTGGACTTCCTTGGTGGACTCCCATTCAAGTATTAATCAGGTACTGCTTAGCTTCCAAGATCTGATGAGATCAGACTGGCTTATGCCCTGTTGTTGGCCCTCCAGTGAGACCAGATTCTATGTGAGACCAGATTCTGCACTAGATGGACCACTGGTCTTATCCAGCATGGGCCATCCAGGTCTAGGTGCTGTGGATATAATGTATCTAATGTATCTAAATAAATATAATGATGTAAGAAATGCTGCCACTTTCTGCAATTTTCAGCAATAATGGTGCTTTATGGAAGAATGCTTCATTCCCAGACTTGCACTATTGAGTTTAAACTGGTTTACCATAGTTTTGCTGCACTACCACAGTTCTGCAGTTGCCTGTGGCTGCTGCTTTCATCTAGAGCCCAAAGACAAGCTAGAATAAGTTGAATGTTTGTTATTTTATTTCATTGCTCTTAAGTTTTGCCCTGGATCTTCCAGATTGTTTTTCTAAATACATAGTTCCTGGTTAAGTACAGAGGTGTCTCAGCTTGTGGTTGCTCTTTCCACAACACAATAAGAAACACATATGGTAATGACATCACCTAAACATATTCACCTCATACAGGAAAGGTCATGATGCATTCACATAGCTATTGTTATAGCCCAGATGTTTCAAGTTTACACAGTGGGATACCTTTCTCTATGAAAGTGCCTTCATCATGTCAATCAGTTGCCTTTCAAGAATGGGATGCTTCTGTCTTGTGGTAACTTGCGGGTAAAATGTTGGCTTTGGACTTCGAAAAACTGGATTAGAAATCTTGCTTAGCTATAAGCTCTCTTGAGGGTGCAACTCACTGCTTTCTCAGACTCGATTTCCTCATGGGCTAAGGGTGGTGTCAGAGGCTGGCAGCACAGCAATTTGAGGTTACCTGGATGAAACATCTGCCTTTGACCCATTTCCATCTGGCTGTAGTCTGCCTTGCAAGGAGTCTCAGTTTGATTTCTATAACTATTTGAGAAAGTGAATGGTGACTCACAGAAGCTCAAATGGTGTTAGCCTTTAAAGTGCCACTGGATTTTTGTTTCATCTTTGGAATCAGACTTTAGATACCCTGGTGGATGACCTCTGTTTACAGCCTTTGGTCTTATTGAATATCTGTGGCATTTGATGCAGCTGACTGGTTCATTTTCTTCATAAAAATATGTATGGGTTGCACAGCTCCATTGAACTACTACTCCCTCTGACTTATTTAGATTTCTTTGTTTAGAAAATGTATATGCCATCTCTCGAGACTTGCTCAAAACAGCACACAAGATAAAAACAATATAATAATAAAAATAATGAACAGTGGCTTGGATCCTGTCTAGATTTTTGTAGGCATGGGAGGGGGAATATTTGCTGATTTTTTTTCTCCTGCAGCAGCCCCAAACACTGCTCCCATGGGATGGGGACACAAAGGGATAGCTTGGGGAGAGTAGAATCCAAGGTCATCTGTGGAGGGGGGATTGGCATAGATCATCTCCTCCTTGCACTTGCGGACATCTAGGCAAGGTCCAAGCTATACACATTATCAATATTAAAATAAGCTATACAAACACAAGCTGGGTGTGATTAGACTATTTAAGCTTTCTTGATTCAGAGACAGTAGAATTACCCAGTCTCAGAGGAAGTTGTTTTTATTATGTCTCTGCATGTCAATGGCCTCCATCCAATGAAGAGGCATGCTCAGACAAGCTACTCATGGTGAAGCCTAATGGATGGGGTCATATAAGGATTAGTTCTTTTTGGGGGTGGGGAATAGATATTTTAACAGAAGTTACAGTGTTTTCACATGACTTAGAGAGTGATCCTAACTAAGTCTACTCAGAAGTAAGCCCCATTTTATTCAGTCGAACAGAAAGTGTTCTTAGGGCTGCCCCCTTTGAAGGTTAGAATCTGGAACGCACATAATCCAAGATATCCTGATTACTAGAAAGACTTGAAATGAGATATGTTCAAGATGGACTCTCAAGCATATCGCAAAGAAGTTAAGGTACGTCCAAAACACCCAGAAAGGTAAAATTTGGTAAACCCATAACCCATAATACTTAGATTACTACAAAAGTCTGGTAAAAGGACACTGTTACCTCTTGTAGTCAAAACTCAGGATATGAATTTGACCTCTGATAGCGGGCAGCACTCTAGCACAGAGCTAGCAAAAGCACAGATGGGAATGAATGTTAGGCTGTGGGAGTTCTGTTGTTTCTTCATACACTGGAGTCAGCCTGGGGAGGGGGGGGGATTTCCAGTAGCAGCCAGGAATGCATATCCCTGCTTGCATAACACAAGCTTTATTTACTAGCATTTATATATTTCAGATTAGATCTGATCTTTGTTGTTTTGTTTGTGTTACCATGCAGAGGCTATTGGCTGTTGACTTTGATTTCATTTCAAGTTTTCATTCTGCCATAAATTTTTAGTCGAAACGGGATCAGATCCATATGTCAAATATTAAAGCCATGGTAGCTGTAGACCGCTGATCTTTATTGGAATGCAATTACTTTAAGTGCTGGCTGTTACCATGAAAAATCTGGGCTGGAATGCAATTATGGCAAGAGCATGTGGTGTACTTTTCATTGATTAGACTGTCCTTTTTGATTAAGTTCCTCAGAGTTTCTAATTTTCTGGGTCTAATTGTTGCCTTACATCTTTCTCAGGATGCTTTTATTGTAACGCATCTGCTTTCAGGCTCAGTTGTAATTTTTTGGGGTGGGGGTGGGGATATCAGCTCCCTACCAAACATATCCTGTCATTATATGCTCTAAGAATGGTTTCCATTGAAGAAAGTTCTTTAGTAGGAGCTTTCAGTCTATACAGCTAAGCAAAGTACTGTTTTTCTGACAGAATGATAATGATTTATAAAGATGGCTTTACTGCTGCATGTATAGTAGTCTGGCATCTAAATGACTGTTGATAAGAAATTGACTACAAACTACAAGGCAAAGGTCTTCTTGGAGACCTTCAGGAGGTGCTGCAAGACCTGCCTGGTTGCCTGGGCTTATGATTTAGACAACAAGTTTTAACTATTATTATAAGCCACCTTGAACCAAGAGGAAAGGCAAGATATAAATGTATTTAAAAATAACAAATAAATAAACACACAGGAGTCTTTTCAAAAGATATCTCTAGAATCTGGATGTTTTCTTATCCAGTGTTTTTATCTTCCTGGTTTCCTCCTTTGCAAAAAAGGGTAAGACTAGTAGCTCCTTAAAGACTAACAAAATTTGTGGTAGGGTATGAGTTTCGTGAATCACTGCTCATTTCTTCAGATATTTCTTCGAGATGCTTTCAAGCATGTGGTATCTGAAGAAGTGAGCAGTGCCTCACAAAAGCTCATACCCTACCACAAATTTTGTTTGTCTTTAGGGTGCTATTGGACTTTTATTCTTCTACGGCTGCAAACAAACTGGGTGCGTTTAGACATGCAGATTTGAGCCGGTTCGAAACGCTTTGAGCCAGCTCAAATCTGCGCGTTCAGACAGCCACAGCTGCCTCCTGTCCCCAGCCATCACCTACCGGACCAAATGCCATCTCAAAGTGTCGTGTTTTTGAGACCAGGTCCCAAGGTGGTTTCTCCTGTTCTCTTTCGGCTCAAGCCTTCTTCTCCCCATGTGATTGCAGAGCCGTCGCCGAGCTACTTCTGAGTCTTTAAGGGCCCCCCCACCCCGTGGAAGCCTCTGGCTTTTTGACTGCCATTTTTTTTACCATCAGTGATATGTGCATGAGCGCTTCTACACCTTTCCAAAAATTTTTTACCAGTTTAAGCATTATGGTTACTTACTTGAAGGTTGGGTCTCAGACTTACCTGGAATTACTGCTGACCTCCAGACTCTAGAGATCAGGTCTCTGGCAGCAGTGGCAGCATTGGAAGATGGACTCTATGAATGATATTACATCTCCACTGAGCTCCCTCTGGTCCCCCAAATCCACCCTTTGTAAGTATTTCCCCTAAATCTCCAGGAATTTCCAAAACTAGAGCTAGCAATCCTATTGAGCAGGGAATTTCCCAACTCTCCCTGTCTCTTCTTCAGCTGATTCTCCACTGCTCTCATTATTTCAAGTGCAAAGAGCATATCAGATGATCATGTACACCCATCTTTCACCCTTTAAAAGCTGTCTATATCAAGAGGTCTAGAAACAAAGTAAAATCTAGGATTCCCAAGATGGAGAATTCTGTATTCATGATGGGGTTGTATAACTAGTTCAGAACTGCAGGAGTCACAGAACTGTGACCATGGGTGTGATAAAGAAATCCATTTTTGATACATTCTGGTACGGCAGCTAAGCTGGTCTCAAGATTTTTATCAGTAGGCTGATGAATCACCACCTAGAAATCAGCACACATTGTCTTGTTTTGAATATAATATGCTTTTCAGACGGGGGGAGGGGCTCTTGCCTTCCCTTTCACACCATTTTCCCAACCAGAAGCAGCACAAAGAGCTCTTCCTCCACCCATATCGCACTTCCCTGCTCAATTGAGCTCTCCTTTATTTCAGAACAGATGTTCCCCATAGCTACTGTGTGACTGCAAGGAGAGAGAGTTGAATCTGGGGAACCTGGACTCAGCTCTTTAAAATATGTAACATCTAGTTTGGCCCTGTGTCTTTTTTTTTTTACCCTGTTGCCTTTATTAATTAGCAAAACACCTGGATGTATCAGCATCTTCACTGACTAGTCTCAAACTACAAGTGACTCTACAGAGATGACCAAGGCTGTGGACAGAATTGCCCCTCAGTGCTCTCTCTCCTTCCATGGAGTCCAGAATGTGTCTTAGTTTATTGAAGAGCTTGCCCCTCAACGTAAGACACAGTTGGACTAATTCAAATGCCAGATGTTATTGGAACACAGTCTCGGCCTAGTTGTATGGATGAATTTCAGCTGATGAGGCCTGATGAAGTAGACAAGATGCTTACAACTATATGGCCCAACATGACCCATCTTGACTCTTGCCCCTCATGGCTAATAGTATTGTGCCAGGTTGGATTGGTTGATTGGGTTCAGGAGGTAATAAATGCCTCTGCTGGAGGCTGCTGTTCCCACAATTTTGAAAGAGGTGGTTGTGAGACCCCTCCTGAAGAAAACATTGCTGGACCCAAATGGTCTAAGGAACTACTGCACAGTGGCTAACATTCCATTCTTGAGCAAGATGCTTAAGCCGATGGTAGCTACACAGCTTCAGGGAGTCTCGGAAGAGATGGATTATCAAGACCTATTTCAATCAGGATTCAGATCTAGCTTTGGGATAGAAATGGCCTTGCTTGTTCTGACTGACAGCCTTTGCTGGAAGAGTGACGGGGGAGTATGTCCCTGTTGATTCTCCTGGACCTCTCAGTCACTTTCAGTATAATCAACCATGGTATATTTCTGGAGAGGTTGGCTGGGTTGGGAGTGGAAACACTGTGCTTCAGTGGTTCCACCATTACTAGATAAGCCCTTTCCAGATAAGGCATTTATGCCTTGGGTCCTGCAGTATTCCATCATTGCCCATGCTGCATGAAACCACTGGAAGAGGTTGTCCAGGGGTTTGGACTGAAATGTCACCAATACGCAGATGATACCCAGCTTTATTTCACCTTAACAGCTAAGCCAGTTGGTTCCGTGGAAGTCTTGAGTAAGTGCCTATAGAAGATAATGGATGAATGAGGGTCAATAAACAGAAGCTCAATCTAGACAAGGCTGAGATGCTATTAGTCAGTGGAGAAGGTGCTCAGGGACTGCAGAGACAGCCTGTCCTGGAGGGAGTGCAGTCACCCTTAAGTAGCAGGTTTGTAGCTTGAGGGTGCTACTGGACCCTGGCTTATAGTTGGAGACTCAGGTCCCATCCATGGAATGCAGAACCTTTTATTAGCTCCAGCTGGTTCACCAGCTATGATCATTACTCAGAAAGTGTGATTGGTAACAATGGTCCATGCTCTGACCACATCGAAGTTAGATTACTGTAATGTGTTTTAAGTGGGGCTGCTTTAAAAACAGTCTGGAAGCTTCAATTGGTCCAAAATGCAATGGCCAGGAGTTGGTTATAGGGATCGTTTCACCGCTGTGCTCAAGGTCTGCACTTGTTAGCTATCTGTTTCCAGGCACAATTCACAGTGCTGGTTTGTACCTTTAGGGCCCTTAAAGGTCTGCTTTTAATTGACTTTTATATTTTTAATTGTATTTTAATAGTTTATAGGTTTTTAAAAATGTTCACTGCCCTGTGGACCCTGATTGGGTGGAAAGATGGCATTAAAACAACTTGGCGCCAGGATACCTGAAGAATAGTTTCTTTTCATAATATTCAGCTCACCAGTTAAGCTGGGTTGATTTGGTCATTATGGACAGTGGGAAGATTCCTGGTGGGCTGATGGCCGAGGGGGCAGGCCCAAGGTATGAACTGGCCATTTAACTTAGAGGGAAATTTCCTGGTGGGCCACTACCCTAGAAGACTGCTGATGGCCAGGAGAAAGCAGTGTGAAGCCCTATTCTGCCAATGCTTCAAGGGCACTTTGCTTAGACTCTTAATAAGCAATGCCATTTGCTATAAGCTCACCAAGTATCTCCTCCTGCTCTGCTGCCAGTTTATGGGAGGATGTAATAGGTAAGCTAATGCCTACTATTTGCCCCATTGAGCTGAGTAGCCCTGCAGTGCTGGCTTGTAGTGCCAGAAAGATAACTTAGCCTGGATTGCTTCAGGACCATTTTCACATTTCAGTCCACTTCTGGCTGCCCCTCCTGCCAGGACCACACCAGCCTGGGGGCCACTCCCCAGCTGGGGCCATAGGGATGGGGCCAAGTTCCCACTATTTTAAGGATGCCAGACCCCTTGTGTGGGTGGGGTTCTCCTGGTTTCAGGCACTCCTCTCAACCCCGTCAGGCAAGAAGCTGGAAATAAATGCAATGTGCCTACGTTACCCAGAAGTGACATAGTATGTCGGTGATATCAGGGGGCGATGCTCTGGTTTTGGGGCAAAACTCTATGGTAGAAGCTAATTATAACATAGAGGTTTTGTCCACAAACCAGAGTATCACCCCCAACATCCCCCATGTGTCACTTCCGGGTGACATAGGCATGTAATGTTTATTTCCAGCTTCTTTCCTCTCTGCTCCTGGTAAGTTCATTCCCATCCCCTACTGGTTCATCCAACAGACTTGGTAACCCTACACTGTTGTGAACCAGGGCCACAGAAAAGGAAGCACCTGGTTTGTACTCATGTTACCTGGCATGGGGGCTGGCCCTGGCCTCGTTGTGGTGAAGGATGTGCCTGGCCAGCCCAGGCTCATTTTTTGCCTTATCCAGCCTCATTGGGGCAAGGGATATGCACCTGGCCCACCTGTGGTGAGGGATCTGCACCTGGCCCAGCCTCACTGCAACAAGGGACCCTGCCTGGCCTGGCCTTGCAATAGTGAAGGACCCACACTCAGCCCAATAGCTTGGCCATCTATGTATGTCTTCCTTTGGGTAAGCCAGGCATGCTCTCCCTCACCTCTTTGGGATGAAGGCGGGCTGCAAGCGTGATGAAGGGCCCTTTTCCAGGACTGTTTTCTCCTCTGTCACCAATAAACTCAAACCAGAATTCTGCCCCCCCCCCAATGTTCCTTTGGGGAAAAAAGAAAGAAAAATAGGTCTGGAATTACCCATCTGAGAAAAGTAGTGAGCATCATGGTTCCAGTTGAGTTTTGACTATACCGATAGTCTCATAGCCTCACCAATTCCAAAGATTTAAGTACCCCTTAAGCAAAACTTCTATCAGTTCAGAGTAGAGATGTTAGAATTCACCTTTTGTTTTCTTTTATATATTTCTTGCAGTTCTCAATGCTCTTCTCTATGTCTATATTTAGTTACATTTCTAGACTGATGTAATACTGTAACTTCAATAATATCGCACAGATGAAGACATTTGAGTAACATTATTGATAGAGGAGTGGGTGCAAAACACTCTTGAAAAAGAGTCTATTCACAGAGAAGGTCACAGCTGTGCCCTTATAATTTACTCTCCCCAGCAATCTCTTCAAGGGTGTCTCCTTACCTTGGAAGAAAGAGCTTATAGGAGTCTGGTGACAGGAAAGTGAGGCTGAATTCTCGTGTGCCACGTAGAGCCATTTTAGCCCTTCTCCTGCTGTTGGTATACATGTGAGAAAAATCATTCTAAATGTATGAGTATCAAGTTTCTGATGTGTCAAAAACAGAGTTTTTAACATGATTGTACTCATTTTTCTGAATCAGTTGGTGGTCATGCAGGAAAGCTGATTTACAAATGCATTTCAACCTTTCTATGCATGTATTATTTTGGTCTTGTTCTGGGAGCCATGGTGTGGTGGTATCACACTCCAAGCATCCCAGTCAGTTGCTTACATAGTCAGGAAGTGTGGCCCTTGCTGTCATGGCCTGGGCGACATTGACCCAATCCATATTGTCAGGAAGAAAAGTCCTCAGAGGGTGGAAGGGCAGGGGACGAGGAGGAATCTGAGCGGAACACTGGGAGAGTGGGTATGCTTGTGAAAATTCTAGCTATTTTGGTTAAACCCACTGTCACCCTCGAGCTCCATTGGTAAACCCAGACAACCCACTTTTGGGGGGGGGGGTTCAACCCACCAATGGCCAGCTGGACAGCAGGGGAAGCCTGCCCCCAAGCCCCAACACCCACAGCTACCCTTCTCCCTTCTCTCTTGAGAGAGAGGAGGGAGAGGGGTGGCTGCGGGCTGCAAACCCAATCTCCGAGCATCATTGCCATTTGAAGATCAGGTATGCGGGGCCCTCCAACTGTGGGCACTTAAAGGGACCCCTTAAGTGCTCACAGCCTGCGGGATAGGGCCCCGCGCATCCTATCTCCGGGCGGCATTGGGCATGCGGGGCCCTTATGCTTTAGGCACTTAAAGGGACGCCTTTAAGTGCTCATAGCTGGCGATAGTTGTTGGGGGTGGGGCTGGGAGTGGGGATGTTTGCAACATGGCATCATCATGTTGGGGGTGCCCCACCCCCTCTGGGAATGCCCACAAAGTTCCCTGCCAGAAATGAAGATGGACTTGGCAACCCTAGTGGGAGACCATCAGCTTCATATGCAGAAGGTCCCTGGTTCAACATCCAGCATCTCCAGTGAAAAGAACCAGGTAGTAGGTGATGGGAAAGACCTCTGTATAAGACCCTGGACTCTGCTGTCAGTCTGAACCGACCATATTGATTTTGATCATGGACCGAAAAGCTTTGATTCAGTATAAGGAAGCTTCATTTATCAGCAAACCATCACTCTTGATAACTGTTCTCTATGCTTTTTTTGCCAGCAGACTTTAGCTCCCTTCACATTCAACTATACAGCATTTCAAAAATAATTTCTCTTTGTGAAACCTCACATATGAATAATTTAACCACATGGGTGAGGCAGGTAATATGTGTTCATGTATGTTCATCTTTCTCTCCTGGGTGGTACCCGATGAGGTAATTATTAGGTAGAAAAGAACAAATTTAAATAATAAAATTATAACAGGTCAAAGCTGGTTAGAAGCATTTGTAAACAAGACAGGCTTAGCCTGACATACAAAACATAGCAAGGTTGGCACCAGGCAAATTCCTCTGGGAGGGGAGTTCCATAAATGCCACTGTGGAAAATTCCAGTTTCTGTGATCACTTACCTAACTTTAGATGATGGAGGTGTCTGGACAATTCATACTAATGGACTGGACCCCATGGTAGACTTCTACGTGTGCCCTTGTGGAAGTGGAAGTGCTAAAATTAAAATAATAGAATCACAGAGTTGGAAGGGGCCACACAGGCCATCTAGTTCAACCCCCTGTTCAATGTAACATCAGCCTAGCATCCCTAACAAGTGTCCAGCCAGTGCTTGAAGATTGCCAGTGAGGGGGAGCTCACCACCTCCCTAATCAGCCAGTTCCACTGCTGAACTACTCTTATGGTAAAAAGTTTTTCTTAATATCCAGCTGGTATCTTTCCACCTGTAATTTATTGTGATCCTGTCATTTGCTGTCAACAGAAACAGTTCTCTGCCATCCTCTTAAGTGACAGCCTTTCAGATACTTAAAGAGGGCAATCATGTGTCATCCCCTCCTTATGCTTGCAGTCTTTTCTGTGTGCACAAGACATATCACAAAGTATTTCTTCTGATACAATTTTAAAACACGAAACCACATGAACCCTGTGGTGTACAGCCCCTTGCTCTATAAGCACATTGCTATTCCTCTAAAAATTATATTTCAGTGTGTTGCTGTAACTGTTATGCTACTGTTTGTGCAAGCAGAACTGTATTAAGTACACTTTCCTTTTCATTCACACACTGCTGGATCCAAACCATTGTGCTATGATGATGATCATAGATTACACAACACTGCAAAGAAAAAAAAACCCTGAACTCTGTCTTACCATTAAAGTCTGTGTTATAAATACAAATAAGAACAGTTCCATGTGAAATTTGCTCTAAAAGCCATTCATTGTCAGTTTCCAACCTAGTTCTCTTCCCCGCACAAAGGGCTGTTCCCTTTAAAATTAATTAAGTTCACTGGCCTCAGAATGTGGCTCAGCTTCTTCCCACCTGCAGTGCAAAACTTCCAAAGTCTTAATTTCACTGTAAATAAACATGTGGAAATTGCCCAGCAATAAGAACGGGAGCTTGTGCTGTCACTCAACACGATGCTCCCCACCCTCACAGGCAGATGCCAAGCTCCCCGCTGGGTGCCTGGCTTTACAAAACTGAGACAAATTAACCTTCTTGCATTTCAAAGGAGACAATGCTAGGCAAGACAATACGGTAACCATTGTCTGCTTTCCCTCCTGTAGCTGCTTGAAGCCCTTAGTGCCAGATTCACTAAAGCTTACACAAGGAGATGAAATTCTGTCCCTCTTTTCATGAGTTCCCTTACACTGCAGGGGATTTTCCCAGCAGAGAAAATCTTTATGTTTTTTTGTGGGGAAGTAGATGCTTTTTCATTCCTATCTGGCTATCTAACATCCTGACCCAGAACATCAGGGGAGAAAGGTTTCAGGTTTTCTGCAGCTGCCGCAGCAATCCCGCTTGCTTTTCTAGGCTACAGTGTGCATACTTGTCTGGGGGGTCTGGCAACCCTGTCTACCACTGAGCCACAGCCCATTTCTACATGATACAGCAACTGAGAGGGTATATCTTTGCTCAGTGCCTGGATGGGGAACCTCCTTGGAACTACCTTGAGTTCTGTTTTGGAAGAATGGTGGAATAGAAATGCAATAAATAGGTGCCGATGGAAAAGAGAAAAAGCTGCATAGCTACTTGTGCTTGAGAAGGCCCGGGATCTTCCTTACAGTTGGTCCAAGAGTACCATCAAAATACTTAATTCTCAACATGGCCAAATCTAGGAGACTTAACTCTGAAGACTGGAGCCATGAGCATATGAGAAAGATCTTTCTACAACCCAAGCAATCCCCTGATTTGCATACAAATCTGAAATTGAAAGAAAGAAAGAAAGAAAGAGAGAGAGAGAGAAAGAGAGAGCGAAAGAGAAAGAAAGAAAGAAAGAAAGAAAGAAAGAAAGAAAGAAAAAGAAAGAAAGAAAGAAAGAAAGAAAGAAAGACGGGGGGGGGGAGGGAGTTAAAACTGCCAAAAATGACAGAAGCACCACTTGCAGCATTAAGAAACAAATGCCCCCTGTGGGCTTTGCTAGACCACCACAACAGTATTACCAGTTGGTTTCTGAGAGTAAAAGGCAGAGGGAGCATGTAGGGGCCTTTCCAGGGCTGTTCTGGCCTTTGAAGGAGACTCACTGGGACCTGCCAGTACTTTCTAGATGACTTGCTACTACACGACTTGAATGATTCACCCAAGCCCAGGTGGTTGCTATTGTCCAACAGCAGCTTCTGCATGACAGTCAGTGTGGTGGAGTGGCAGGGAATCCTGCTGGGTGACCTTGGCCACCCTAAGCTACCTCATAACATTGTTGTGAAGGTAAAATGAAAGAGAATTATGAAAGTTGCTTTTGGTCCACATTGTGGAGAAAAGCCTGGTATAAATGTACTAAATAAATAATAAATATAGCTGAAGATAAGGGCAGATAAAATGTGGGTTGGTTGGTGAGTAGGAAGGAGAGCAGAGAAGGGTGCGGATATGGGAAATGCCAAGAGGAGGGAAGGAAAAAAATAGTGTGGGGAAAAGTAACACAGGGAAAATTAAAGTGCCTCTCCCAAATCCTTGTGGGTACCTCACTGTGCAACTGAACATGGTGACAGAGGCTGGCTGGCACTGTACAACTAGGCTAGACTTTTCCCAGGGAGAACTTCCCAGGGCTGAGGAAGGAGAGAAAACTAAAGATTTGGGGGGGGGGAGGTAAAGGTAGCTTGGCTGCTGGGAAGGAGAGAAGGAGGCAGGAAAAGGGGAGAGGCTATGTGGGTTTTCAGGAAATGGAAAGAGGAAATAGTTGGGGAGGGGGAAATGTGATGCCCCCTGCAAGTCCTTGCTGGTCCCCTGCTTGTATAATATTAGGATATAAACCAGTACAGAATACCAAAGATGCTGTGATCCAGCTCCTGGAAGTTCTGCTTGAACCTACTGGTTACTGTTGAATGTGGCAAAGAGGAGATGTTCCATGTAACTGGCTCACTCACTTGGGCAGTTCCTATGAAAACCTTATGGAAATCGCCCAGTGGTGTCAAGGTGGTGGCCATAATATGTGAAGTCCAGAATCCCACAAAAGCTATGCCTCAGTGTGTACCTACTTCATAATGAAAAGTGCCTCTTGAACTATTAAAATTCAGGAGGCACTTTTGATTGAAAAGCATGATTCCTTTGCAGATACCCAACTCCCAGAATGATGGCCCCATCAGATTATATATCTGTCTCCAAATGAATGTGCAGGAGTCTGTAACAGGTTAAAAAAGAGAGAGAGAGAGAGAGTGATTTTTCAGTTGTGTCTGTCTTTATTAGATCTGACCTCCAATCCAGGAGCTAAAGCCAAGAGGAGAAAACGATGGCTTATTTGGTATTAGGCCACTATTCACATCAGAAGAAAAGTAAATGCTTTTGCAGTTTTCCCTACAGAGGTGTCTTTATTCATTTGACATGCCTTTAATAACTAATTCTAGTTGTCTGGTTGACAAGACAGATTTCCTACAGGCAGAGTTAAAAGTGATTTTGTCCTTTTTGCATGCATGGCTTCAAATGATCCCAGAACAGCAAACATTAAACTTCCCTTCCAAGTCTTGGATTTTCTAAAGTGTTGTAATAACATAAATGGGTAAGAATACTGCTGCAACCCGCCCCGCCCGCCGAAGACATGAATTAAAGAAGTGTCTTAGGATATGAGTGTCACAAAATACTCTTATCCTGATCTAGTTGAGGAGGTCTGCAGGCAAAAGCAGACTTCCATGTAAATACCACTTGCTGTATCAGGAATTGCAGGTATGAATTAGATGTGCATCCACATGGGCATCATTTCCCACATTATGATGCAACTAATCATGCAGGAATGCCCTTTTAAAGTATGACTAGAGCTGTATCAGAACATCTTTGGTATCCTGTACTAGTTTATTCCCCATTCTTAGTAATCAGTGCAGTAAAGTAGTACACCTCTGGCCATTTTATGTATTTATTTACAAAATTTACCCCCCACCTTTCTGGTCCCTCAAGGGCCACCAATTTTTCAGATTCTCAGCACCATGTGTTGCCTCTGAGGAGATGGGCTCTGGCTGATGAACGTTTATGACACTATACATTTGTCAGTCCTTAATACACTTTGTTGCATTTCTGTCTTTGTTTCTTGTGAACAAGTAAGAACATAATCTGAGGGGCTCTTTCTGTTTTAATTATATCTTTAAGCATCTTTTTATATCATTTTGGCCTCTAATATTTTGTGGTACCTGGAGGTGGCCACCTCCTGCCTTGATGTAAAAAGACATAATGCTTGACATTGGAGCCGTTGTTATTTAATGTGGGAATGGTCCTCTAGCATAATGTATATTTTGGATGTACAGAAAGGAGGTTTAAGGTATAAGTGCTAAGAACAAGTATCAGCCTCATCTCTTCTCATCCCTGCCACATTCACCCAACCTTATTGGTGTAGCCTGTAACTAGCACGTCTTTTTTCTGCTTTCGCATCCTTCCGTAAATCAAGGCTGTGATCCCTCTTCCCCTGGATTATCTTTTCCTCTAGCCATCCATTGGTCCTTAGGAACATTTGACCAGGGGTGAAAGTAAGCCAATAGAGGTTAGTTCAGAGCAGTGTTCCCTCTAAGCTGAGTTAGTGTGAGCTAGCTCAACGTTTTTTAGCCTCCGGCTCACACATTTTTCTCTTAGCTCAGGAAGGATGGCTGAAGAGCAAACTAATTATGCAGTAGCCAGATTGCTCACTCACATCTTTAATGCCAGTAGCTTACAGAGTAGAATTTTTGCTCACAAGACTCCACAGCTTAGAGGGAGTATTGGTTCAGAGCAGCTATCTTCTGCTTCAGTTCTCCCAAGAGAGGCAGTACTGCTAAAAAATACAAATTACTTTCACCTCCTCAATTAACAGCTCTGTCCAGTGTCTATTGTTCGAATGGCCTTGTGCAAACTCCACCTTTCTCTTTTTCCTCCTTCAGACCAGCAGCCACTAGCGTCAGCTCCCCCTCCTCAATAGCCAGTTATTCCTAGATCAAGCCCACTGCCCTGTCTCCTGGCTTTCTGGGACCAGAAACCTAACTAGGCTCGCAAAGTCCAGCTTCAGAAATTCCTGGAGATTTGGGGGAGGTGCCTGGGCAGAGTTTGGGGAGGGGGGAGCTCAGCAGGGATGTGTTGCCACGAAGTATGCCCTTCAAAGCTGCCATTCCATACTAGGGAGCTGATCTCTGTAGTCTGGTGATCAGTAACACATCTGGGAGAACTCCAAGCTCCACCTGGAGGTTGGCAACTCTAAACCTGATCCTCAAGCTGACTTTCTTCTCTAAGTCACTTCAGCTATTGTGGCTGCTTTTTGCATAAGAATTCTACCAAACCCCATTCCACTTCTGTAACACCACTGGCTGATGTAAACAAAGGACAGTTAGAAGCAGGACTTTTTTGGTGTGCGATGGTACTCCTCATTACTGAGTACCAGCACCTTCTTTCAGGCTCACTCAGGTCCTGATCTTCATGTACGTCCTTCCCATTCAGCCAGAGAAAGACTGAGTGGACTCTCAGGAACAGCCTAGTTGGGATCTGCAGGGGGAGGAGGGAAATTGGTGGAAATTAGTGCAACCTTATATATGAATTCTCACACTTTTTTTTTTTTTTTAAAAACATGTGTTAGAAGATTGACAAGACCTTTATTAAAGGGGGAGGGCTGTGAGGTGGTTAAGAAGATAAATAAGCAAGGACAAAATTGTTTGTTTTTTTAAAAATCTTGGCTGTTTTTCTTATTGTATATTTCAGATTAATAGGTAGGTTTCTGGTCTGGACCCCCCTCCCAGACTACCCCCAGATCTATTCACCCTTTTTACTGTCAAGTCGCAGCTGACTTATGGTGACCCCATAGGGTTTTCAAGGCAAGAGACAAACAGAGGTAGCTCTGCATAGCAACCCTGGACTTCCCTGGTGGTCGCTCATCCAAATAGTAACCAGGGTTGACCCTGCTTGGGTTCTGAGATCTGACAACATTAGGCTAGCTTGGGCTATCCAGGACAAGGCAATCTATCCCTTGACCTATCTAAAAAAAGTCAGACCACTCCCAAACTCACCCCAACGCCCTGGGCTACATCCCCAGAGTCACTCTGGGCTACTTTGTAAACAAGAGGAACCCTCTGTATGGTACAGCAGAGGAAAAGGAGGGATTGGATGTATGCAGGAAGAGTGTAATGAAAATCTAAAGAGAAGGTGCCATTTCTTCTTGCTGGTCACTTTTCACCCCAGGCCTCTATTTGACATATTTTTAAATTCTTATTTTGTTTAAATCAGGTCCACAGATTTCCCTTTCTATTTACACAATCTTTACTGGTCAGTCATTCAACTGGAAAAAAACCACCCTGTTTTAAAATAAATATCTTGGTAATATAAATATAGATATGTGATGTATCATGTTTTACTCAGTTCAGTAGGACTTCTATCCGAGTACTGTCTAAATTGACTGCAAGGAGTTCTACAGACTAGTTCTCACAAAGAGCAAATGAAGTAGTAATCCTCTTCCTGGTTGGGGAAATTCTTAGCTGAGTGGGGGAAAAATCCCAGTACATGGAAAACTAGCACAACAATGTCAGGATTAGGCTGCAGCCTTTCTTCTTGCCATCTAGTTCTAGGAAGCTTTTTATATAATAGAGTACTCTCAACCATATATTGCCCTTGCATGGAATAGTATGTAAAATAAGCTAATAAGGACTGAGTTTGGCTATGACCAACTTGTTATACTCAGTTCAGACATTTAAAATTGTTTACACAAGCACACACCCACACCCACACACACCCTAGAAAAGAGACCAAGGGGGAAAAAGGAGAAAAATCCAGCCACTAAATAAGGTTTTTAAAAAACAAAGACAAAAAAACCAACAAAAACCCAACAGTGGTGGCAGATCTACACACTATAAACAGTTTCCAAATATCTAAAAATAAGTCCGTGTTTATATGCCCTGTGTTCAAATATTGATAGAGTTCTAAGGTCCTCAATCCATTGATTTCCTGGAGGAGAGCTTTTCTTTCCAGTGTTGTAATACAAGTCTTTTAGCTGTAGTAAGGGCACGGAGGGTCCATTTTAATTGACCATCTGTTAGCCTCCAAGAGATGGGCAAATACTTTAAAAGCACATAAGCATCCTACACTCAGTTCAGACATAACTTGAAACCATGATTTATTTTAGCTGTGGTTAGTCTGCAAAACCAGGTATTTGACTCATAGATCATCACTTAAATCCCAGCTTGCCTTGAGATATGCTGTATTTATTGTCTTCACTCTTGACGTGTCTCCGTAACCTAGGGTTGCCAGATCTGGGTTGGAAAAAACCTGGAGACTTTGGGGGTGGATCCAGGAGAGGGCAGGGTTTGGGGAGGGGAGGGGTCTCAGCATGATACAATGCCCTAGAGTTGACCCTCCAGAGCAGCCATTTTCTCCAGGGGAGCTGATCTCTGTCAGCTGGAGATCAGTGGTAAAAGCGGGCGATCTCCAGGCCCCACCTGGAAGCTGGCAACCCTACCGTAACCAGGGAGGGAAGGCGGGTGGTGCTGGGGAGTAAGCCAAGATTAAGACAGGCAGTCTGTGTACATCACATGAAAGCATAGTTAATACACCAACCTGAAACCATGATTTCAGATCCTGGTTTGATGGACTGTAACTAACGATAATTAATGGAATGTCTGAACTTGGCTGAGTGTGCCTTTCCATTATAAACCTCTGTTTTGTTCCTGAGTTTTCAGGGGAAAAGTGAATTTTAGAGAAAATCAATTAAATAAATAATATATATATATGAATCAATGAAATATGTTGCAGAACCATCTGAAGTAAAGGTAAACCCTTCTAAATCCACTGAAGTCAATGGGTTTAGAAGGGTGTAGCTCTGCCTAGAATGGCACTGTGACACTCTTAACATTGCAGTTTTATGCAGGGAGACACTCTTAACTATGTCCTATGCAGTCCTATGCAGCTGACACTCTTAACATTGCAGTCCTATCTATCTAACCCCCTGAAATCAATTGGCTTAGACTGGAGTGACTCTGCATAGGATTGTGCTGTAAAGGTTTCACTTGGAGTCCTAAAATCTTGATAAGTGTGTGTATATTTTGTGCGAACTATGGAAGTGTCAAATAGTGAATTGCATTCTTGGTGACTGGCAAAAGCTGCATGTTATTTACACTGCTCATTTTCCTGTCGCACAGTGAGTGATTTTTATTGCAGGGAAACTGTCAATGATTGTAGTTGAAACAGCCAGTAATTCATTCCATAACTTTGCTGAGAAAGAAAGGAAGAGGTTGGTTAAGGGTTAACCTATCTGGTGCAAATCCATTTAATTAAATAGGCACTTTTAAAATCTAAAGAACAGTTTTGGAACATAATTAAACTTTTCAGGGGGGGGAGAAGGAGGGAGAGGAGTAGCGGTAGAGAAAGTTTTTTTTTTTTTTAACGAACAAGGTTGTATTTCACGATGACCTGATTCACACGCTATGAAATTTATACCCATTTAATTTTCTACTTCAGATGGAGTCTGAACTCTGCCAAAGAGCCATGCTGAAATATATTTGGTTGTTATGGAGCCATCAACATTACCTCACTTACTCGCGGCATCATATGTGGTGCACATGTCTGCTTAACCTTTAAAGCGGGGATATTTGAGCCCAGTCCCAATCAAACGGTGAATTATAAAATAGGGTGTTGCTCTAAAAGCCTCCTTGCACAGGAAACAGACCTGGTCTCTCTTATATCAACTGCTGGAACTTACTGTCCTGTTTAAGAGAGTCATAATTAAATCAGGTAACATATGCTAGAGGCCACCTTTTAAAATGCGGTTGTCACAACAACTCAAAACCCACTTGGCTTTTGCCGTGCTTCTCACACAGGGAGCATTATAAACGAGTACAGCTGTGAAGGCACTTTCTTGGCAAAAGGCATTTCCAGGTTGCCACATGAATGGACAAATGCACACAGTAGGGAGAGTGTGTGTGGATGTGGATGTGTGTGAGACAGATGTGGTAGGGAAACAGGAAAAAATATTAGGTCACACCCTCCCCCATCACATTCTTGCCATCACTTAAACAACTGGGGGCACTGTGCTATAGTGTTAGAAATGCAAATGAAGTGAAAAAACACCTGCTTTTGAATTTTCATTGATTAACCCTGAAATTTAGGAGATCCAACAGCACTTGGGACTTGCTAGTGTGCCACAGCACTATCTAGAATTTTGTGCTGGAAACAGAGTGTTGGGAAACATGGATTATCTATTTAAGCCTCACATTTGGCAGAAGAGGTGGGATATCTAATGCCATGAACCTGGAACATTTATTTAGTTAGATACTTTTCTCTCCAATGGTGACCCAAAGTAGCTTACATCATCATTCCCCCCTCTTCCATTTTGTCTTTACATCAACAACAACTCTGTGAGGTAGGGCTGGGTGAGAGAAAGTGATTGGCCCAAGGTCACTCAGCAAGCTTCCATGGCAATATGGGGATTTGAATCTAGGTCTTCCAAATCCTAGCTTAATACGTCAACCACTACAGCACACTGGCTTTCCCCCTTATTCTATCCAAGCACAAAAATGTACCCAGGTTTTTGCTGCTTGCAATATTGTGCCACAGGTGCTTCTGAATAACTATACAGCCCAAAAGAGATTTTGTTGATTAAACCTGGGAGTTCCTTCATGTCAAGCAGATACTCTACCACTGAGCCACAGACCCTCCAGTCAGAGGTGTGCCATGGCTATGGGGTGCACAGCATGCCGTGCCCCATTAGGTTCCTTATACAAGTGTAAAACCACCTTGAAATGGCCCTTTGCTTTTTCCTTGAGTTGAATTCTTGATTGTGTCACAAGGAACAAGATGTTGATGTCTGAGTGCAAGGTTCCTGTGCAATCTTGAACAGAGATTTCAACCTCCCAGGGCTATATAACAAGATCTCAAATATACCAAGGAGTCCAGATTAGCCTGTAACTGAGTGTAGGAGAAACAACTGAAAAGCTGTGTGTGCGTGATCACTTGGTTTAATGTCTAACTGAAATGGAAATCTTTTAATTTCCCTTAATTGTACTCACAGGGGCGAAATGTGTAGTCTTTAAAACAGTTTTACAAATGATCTGTTTTGCAGGTCCTTTCTGCTTTGCCTTGCACAGAGTGTCAGTGGGGCCACGTCATGAGAAAATGCCGGCAATGCTGATAAATTCGTAAAACATATGACCTTTAATCAATTGGAATATTTTCAGCCCGCAGAGCCTTTTTAAATGGCTGCAACCTTAGCCCTTTCGCTCCCATTTATCACAATTACTGCTTGGCCTGTCTGATGCAATGCTTAAAGTGCTATGCATTGACATCCAATATTTTATCATTAATTTTAAAAAAGAAACATTCCAAGAATTGTTTTTTTGGCCGCTCTGATATTTTCCAGTGCAGCACCCAGGAGAACCACAGGCAGTTTTGATTTATGCTAGCATTGGCAGATACTGTTAATTAGCATTCACGGTTAGCGAAAAGCAGGAATGGTTAATTTTCCCAGCAATACACTTGGTTGCCCAAGCAGGCAGTAGCAGCCTTAAATTATTTTCTAACCTTCATAATGCTGGATGCTGTATAAATGAGAATTGTGTTTGGAATGTCAAAGAGTTAGCCCATCCCCTCTGCTTGTGGTGGCCCCTTTCTTTTACCCAGTGAACACCAGTATTAAGTTACCTTTTCACTGAATCCAGCCTCTGGTCCATCTCAGTATTATTTACCCAGTACTACCCAGGGGATCTCAGGGCAGAGAGAGGTGTTGCCCACTGCAGATTCATTAGCTTTTGGATGCAATGGGCTGAACACGTTGCACTTTTTATAGGCAAAGCATATGCACTACCACTGGTCCTTCGTAGCTACATATGGCCCTTTTTCCATGCATCCCATTTTGCAAATTGCTGATATCACACTGAGGAGGCTAGCACTGAAAGTAGGTGGGGCTGCTGTAAGTCACCGTGAACCCCTGGACAAAAATGCCACCTCTCCTCCCCCCCCCCAACCATGACCCTGATCCAAAACAAATTCCTTGGTTTCCTATCACGGTGCGTCCAGTAACAAGTGTTCATCAGGGAGGCTATACTAAAATAAAAGGAACAGGTTTATTAAAGAATAGATTTTACTTCACATCATTCAGTAGTTTATAAACCTATATATGTCTATAGTTTATATATATCTATATAAGCATTCTTAACTGTGTAAAAGAAGCAGGGGCAGAGTTTCTCACCTCTTTTCAGAGAAACTGTTCCTGCCCCCAAATGCCCACCTCTTGTATTTATCAAAGATTCTGAAAACTCTTCCATTCTTTTGGTACCAGTCTCTGTCTATATCATCTACTCCATTTGCACTGCTGGTTACTCTCAATATTTCTCTCTTTGGTCTTTTGTCTAATTTTGTAATTTTATATTCACACACACACATCTACCAATATAGGATACACTTTTGGTTCTAACTTCTAATCTCAGACTTCACATGTGCTTTAAGTCAGAAGCAAGATGCATTTTAAAACCACAGATACTAATACAGTCACATATTTAAGCAAGAATATAGTTTGAATTGATATAAATTGAAACAAAGGCACCCACTATTCCACATTTATAACCTCTGATACAGATTAATACATTGTGTGTGTGTATGTGTGTTTGTGGAGAGGGGGAATTACCCTTCACTACTTTGAAAGATTCTTGGGAAATTTTAACTCTACACCCTGCTTCTATTCATAACACAAACAGAGGTTTTCTGTTCTATTATGAAGTATGTTTTAACTCTCTCCCTGCCGGGATATGAATGTGAAGCAATTAGGTTGGAAAGGGGCAGGGGCAATCACAGAAGAATTAGATGGTGAGGAGAGAGAAATGAAGGCATTCCAGGCTGGTTGATAGTCTTAGCAACATGCCATGATAGCCTCGTAGTTTTAAAAGTTTGCAGCCATGGAGGGCTTTCGACTAACTAACTAACTAACTAACTAACTAACTAACTGACTGACTGCTAAAATGGCAGCAAACAGTACCAGACCAGGAAGTCAGGTTGTCTGTTTGCTCTGCTCTGCCTTGCCTGTGCCCAGTTTCTACAGTGCAGAACTAAAAGGAAATAAACTAAAATGCATTCATTGACTGCAGAATGATTCCAGCTTCACTGGGCCCTCAAACTGATTTGGGCCTGGGAATTTTGTACGCTTGGTGCCACCCTAGGGTTGCCAAGTCTGGGTTGGAAAATACCTGGAGACTTTGGGGGTGGAGCCAGGAGAGGGGGCAGGGTTTGGGGAGGGGAGAGGCCTCAGCATGGTACAATGCCATAGAGTCCACCCTCCAAAGCAGCCATTTTCTCCAGGGGAGCTGATCTCTGTCAGCTGGAGATCAGTTGTAAAAGCAGGAGATCCCCAGGCCCCACCTGGGGACTGGCAGCCCTGTGCCACCCCCCCAGTCAATGGCCCTGAAAGTAGGTGTTCTGCTCAATCATAAGCAGTGCTACATTCCTCTAAGTCTATCAAAGTTTGAAGGGAATAATTCTGTTTAGGACTGTTCTGACAATTTCTGGTTTTCATTTATTTATATACTGCCTTTCTTCCTCATTACAGTTGCTAAGGCAGTTCTTGATCAATCTAAAGATCTTCCCTTGACTAAGGTCATGTTCATACGGGCAATTTGATCCATTGCCCTTGCTGTTCCCTTATGGATTTAAAGTGCACCATCAGACAGCATCATCTGTCTGTTGTGCCCCAGTTGTCTGAATCCCCTTCACCCTCCTTGCTGCGAGTTTCTTTGATACCTGAGAAAGTCCAGTCCTGCTGAGCTGGTTCCAAAATGGATTTCTGCTGTCTGGTCACACTCTTGAGCACCCAAGCCATCAGGCAGGTCTGACTGGTCTCTTGTTTTCCAGCCACCATTTTTTAAAAAAACTAGTTAGTAATGATTGCATAACTGCACATTCACACCTCTCCTCCCCTACAAGGGTTGCTCAAAATTTTATTTTTAAAAACTCTCAAAGAAAAAAGCCTCTGTTCTTCAGCTTTTTTCTGTCCTTTGGGGAAGGGGTAAATTGAAAAGATTACAGGGAGGATGGCAGTCAACTCCACATCCCAGCATTCTCAGCAAGCACTTGTGCATGTACTCAGAGGGAAAACTTTGAAAAGTAATGGCTGACAGCCCCATGAACTACGTATCCCAGCAGGCTAATTCCTGCTTGTGGACATACTTCTAGGACAAACGTCTAAAAAAATGGCCAACGGGCTGACTCCGTGTTTGGTGCTGTCTGATCACTCCACGGCCAGTTAAATCGCTTTGAAGAGTGCTAAAAGGGGTGAGTCTGGTCAGGATTCTCTGTAACAAAATAATCTGGTTCTATTAGAGGCAGGGCAACAGCGACTTGAACTGCCCGCCTGATCGCAGCCTGAGACATGGGGCAGCCAGTCCCAATCTGAGCAGGCAATGCAAAACAGGATGGATTAATACATGAAGCCTGAAGGGAGCTTCATATGTTTCTATGACTCTCATGTATAGTAAATCTGGACTATTTAGTTATATATTTCAAATGCTTTTATACTGCCTCACAACATATTGCTCTCATGATGCCTTCCAGTGATTATTAAAATGACAATAACAATGAAACATTAGTTTATTGAAACCCATAACAGAGCAGGTAAAACCAGCAATAAAAATCTAAGCATGTACAGTAAAACCATTATAAAAGCCACTGTAAAAAAAAAAAACCCTCTGCAAACTCTGAGTATAAGGGAAGGGTATACAAACATAGATAGTAACAAAGACCAATCCTACGAAAATCTGGTACATAAACTTATGATGGCTTGGCACCAAGTGAATCCAGGTGGGGCAGTAATTCTGTAATCTGGTTATCACAGCAGAAAAAGTCCTGTTTCTAGTGACCACTGCCTTACTTTAAATTGTGAAAGCACATAGCAAGGCCTTGTAACTGATTTTAACTGTTTGGCAGGCTCATAGAGGAGCAGAAGTTTCTTTAAAAACCTTGGTGTCATACCATTTGGGACTGTATAGGTAAGAACCCTCTTCCCAAAAGCATAGTGGCAGCTAGTAAAGATCTTTTAGAAACAATGAGATATGTTCTCTATGAGTCACCTCAGCAAGTCATGTTGCTGCAGCATTACACACAGTTAAAGCAGCCCTATTACAAGTAATGTCATGTTATGTTGTTGTTGTTAGCCATTCAGTCATGTCCGACTCTTGGCAATTCTATGTGACAGCTCTCTCCATGTTTTCCAATCTTGTACTGTTTCTTTGAGGAGATCCATGCTCAGGCTGGTGACAATTTTTATGGTGTCTAGCCCGGTTATGGTGTTCTCTGGCAGCCTGGTTTCCTTTTGCCGCTAACCAATCCAAGCATAATTGCTTTTTCTATTGAGTTCTTCCGCATGACATGGCCGAAATAAGTCAGTCACAGATTTATGATTTTTATGTCATGTTATATTAATGTCTTAATTGTTGGATGCAGTCTTATTATAAAACAGCTTCTAAAGCTGAGTGTCTCCTAAATTAGGCTTCCCTGCCATATGCTTGTGTATAAAATTCCTGTCATGTACATAGCGCCTATAATGTATATTCATTATCTATGGGAAGAAACTTTTCTTGTGCGTTCAAGGAACTAACTGAGGTATTGGGGTCAGGTTTTTCTATTAAAATCAACAATACCCATATTTATGGAAAGTCTGTAGGAATGCTCCTCTGGACTCTCAACTTTCTCTTCGACACCTGCAGTGGTTCCCCATTCTTGACCTTCCTGCTGCCTCTCTGTGGCTACTCCACACAGAGTATGGCATGAGACAGCTGTACTTACGCAAGCCTGAAAACTGTTTATCTTGTTGGTAGAGTAAATTTTATCTACTCCATTTAATTATTTTTTTTAAAAAATCTCCAGTCCCCTTGGGTGATTCCTTTTTACCCCTTGAACAACTTGATTCATTTCCCTAACTACTGATGTTTAATAATAACTATTAATCCATCTGCTAAATTTGCCCACAGCTTCTCCCCTCCTTGTTGTCTCTCCAAAATGGAATTCCTTTTGAGATTACTTCTATTATTTATTTATTTATTTATTTATTTATTTAATTCGATTTCTAGGCCGCTCTCCCCGCATAGCAGGCTCAGAGCGGCTATTAGGATGTTTCCCTATTGCATTTGAATGTGGGAGACAGAACCTCATATTAAAATGTGCCTTTTGCAGAATTCTGGTGGTGACTTAGAACATGGGGTACTGTGGATTAAACAAGAAGGTTCATAGGGCTTCCTGTTTCTGAAAACACTACTGAGAACAGTCCCCTCTTGGTGTCTTGCTGTTCTGTTTGGTGGGGAAGCGACAGAAATCTTGTTTCAGGTAAGAGTGTTTGGGAAGAGCCAGAAGTTCTACAACACTGTCATCGCCCAAGTCACTTGAGCAGACACTCTCATATAGATATATAGGCTGAGTACAGACTGGCAGTTTGGCCCAATATAGGCATGTCTCTCAAGCGGATTAAGTGGGCTGGTTCACACAGCCACAGCAGTCTGGTGTTCCTGTGCCGTACTCACCCCGTCCTGAAGTGTTTTGATACCACTTTAAAAAGTACCAGGTGAAAGCTGCAGCAAGCCATTTGGGTGCATGCTTCCTAAAAGTGTGGACGCAAATAAGTCGCAGTCAAGCGGTGCCGGTAATGTGAACCTGCTGATCTGGCATAACCGCCCATGCGTGCTGTGCGCTTGAGTGCACAACTGCCTGCAGGGACACTTCCGGCTCGCGGAGTTAAAGCTCCCAACCATGGGATCCTGCCCCAATTGCTGCTGCGCCTATGCGCTCATGTGCCTATGCACCTACACACAGGTTGGCGAAATGGACCAAAGCCGTGCACAACTGGGGTGCCACCGCCAGGGGTTGCCCCGCAGTGCGAATGCTCCATTCCACCTCCTCCCCGGTATGGTCCCACATCAGTCCACGCAGTGGAACCAGAAAGCCCTGCGACAACTTGGCCTGGGTCTTTTTGCCCCACTTCCCTTGCACTTCATTCTGCCAGCCTGTCCTCCACCATAGTATTTCATATTTATATATTCATATCTATATATCAACTATACCCTATTTTTACATTTCTGCTCTCCCTCCTTCTACTTGGTCATCTAACCATCTGCGATGATCCAAAGATTATCTGGCCAAGCTCTCTCCAAATAAATTCCCTATGTGATGTTTGTCAAAAACATGCTTGTGTGTGTGTATGCAACCCAAGCTCTGTTTGGCTTGAGTAGTACAAACTGATGATATGGCAGGATGGCCTGGAAATGCAGCAGGGTGCTGGAGACTGGCCAGAGTTCTCAGAACAGATAGCCATCAATATTGATCAGCCATTCCTCCAAAGGAACACAGTTGACAGGTATAGGTAAAAATTTAAAAGAGTCTAAGTACATGGTCTATTCCCACCCCCACCCCGGTCCTGTTGAGCAAACATGCACTGAAAGTTCCACAGTGAAATTAATTTCCAGGAATGCAGGGGCCTGATTTGGATTGACTCAACACATGGGAAGAAGGGGCCACTTTCTCAACATGAAATAGCCCCAGAGCTGCTATTTTCCCTGCTGTTCTGATGGGCTACCTTTGTACTGATCGGCTACGTGGCAGAATATGCCTGCTCTGGCCTGCAGGCCCCATTTCTGCTATGCCCTCCTAGGGATTTCCAACTCTCCAGAGTAGCTTTTCTTTCTCTCTAGGGTAGCCAATACCCCTACCTGCCCTTTTTAAGGAATTGCCCACTGGGAGGGACAGGACTTTCAGCTCCCCTTCTTAGTTCTGAGGCCTTACCTCTGTGTCTCCCACTACCCAGTGCCTGGCCACTGCAGGAACAGATTAATGCCTTGGGCGTCCCTGGGGGAATAGCTGCTTGCCACCCCCCCTGGACCCCCTTTTTAAAAATAGCATGTCCAAAATGGTGGAGGTCTATGTGGCACAGAGAACTGCTCCCAGCATCAAAAGTTTAAAGTATTTACTAGAAAGAAAAAGTTTACAAGGATACTTTTAGCACAGTGCCAGATTGATCAAGGAAAACAAAAGGAAATTGGTAAAAATGCTAATCCTCTTCCCTCTCTCTATCCCTCTCTCTATCCATGTCCTACCAGCTGAAATAACATGGGTGCACCAGAGCATTGCCAGTACGTCAGGTCTTTCATAAGAACAGCCTGCTGGATCAGACCAGTGGTCCTTCTAGTCCAGCATCCCGTCATCCAACAATGGAGCATAGAGGGCAAACCCTTCCTGGATCTGGGATTCAGAGGTTTAGTGCTTCTGAATATGGAGGTTCCCCTCAGTCACTGTGTCTAGTAGCCACCAATAGACCTATCCTCCATGAATTTATTGAATCCCCTTCTAAACCTATTTATTTCTGTGGCCATCACTGTGTCCTCTAGCAGCGAATTCCACATTTTAGTCACTCTTTGCATAAAGAAGTATTTCCTTTTGTCTGTCCCGAATTTACTGCCCATCAACTTCATTTGATGCCCAAGAGTTCTGGTATTTTTAGTGAGGGAGAAAAATTTCACTTTGTCAACTCTCTCCACCCCATGCATAATCTGCCCCTATCTATTTTTATTATGCTGTTCTGTTAGCCATGTGTTGGCACTGATTGGTCAGAAGGCAGGCTATAAATGTTGCAAATAAGTAAATAAAATTGTGCTATGTTGCTATGATGACCTCACCCACTTCCCACCCTCATGTTAGGACTTTTGTCCAATAATCAAGAAAATTCAGAGTAATGAATCTTGCTTTTCTGGAAAGAAGAGATTGCTTCTTTTAGTTTAAAAGAAGTTTATTACTAAAGGAAAAGGTAAACGGGATTAGCTACAAATAAACAAAACATGCTTACTAAGCAGCATTGTGCTGCGTCTGCACACTAAGACATCCTGATAGAGAGTGAGAGAGATTACAATGGAGGATCTCTCCTTCTTCTTGACCCCAGAAAGGAAACACCTGATATCAGTAACCAATTAGCAGAACAGTACACCTTCAGCTTTCCCGGGCTTAGAGTTAATTGGCCAGCTGCCAGGTATTACTTCCAGGCTAACATAGGTAAACAAACAAGTTGCATAGGTTAACCCTATAATGACTGAATTTCTCAGGCCTTGTGTTACATGCTCATTTTTCCAACACCTCAGAGGCAAGATTTTTCCTCTGTTTTTCTCTCCCTTTCTTGCTGAGCAGCCCCTTTTATCTGTTTCCCTCCTTTCTGATGAACAATGGCTGTCCCACTCTGTCACAGTATGATATTTTGCTGCAGGCTCAGCCCTAGAACCTGAGGAAAGGGATGAGTTTTTCCCTTTAACTTAAAACTACTGAAATGGCATGCAAGAGGCTTTTTAAAGTTCAAAAATACAAAGTATTATGTTCAATGCACAGGGGAAAGGTCAGGTGATATCAGGGTTAAAAGGTCTGAGGTAAATCAGTAAAGAACTCTGGGGTAAATCAGGACAGGCACAGACTACAGTTCATATTTTTCAAGCCATTGAGAGTTTCTTAAACTTTTCACAGTGACTTAGAATCTTTAAAATGAGAAGCTTTTGTTTCAGTGTTTCCCAAACATTCCAGTACACTTTCTGGAATATCAACTGGCTCCTCAGGTATTAAAAAGGCAGTCTCTAACCACACCAGAATAGAGATCACTCCACTCCTTAGAACTATCTCCCTGTTTTGGAGTAGGGCCTGCGCTTTGCATTCGGAAGAGCCCCACTGGCATTCAGGGAAGACAGTCCTGACCTGGATAGACCATGGGTCTAACTCATTAGCTCTGTTTCACAAGTTCCAATGAACATGTGTAGAGCCTGAGTAGATTCAGGGATGTGGTGAACAAAGACTGTGAAAAAGGCTGCCTGGGTCATCATTAAAAAGTACTACACCCGCTTTGGGAATGACTTCCACACCAACAAGTGAGTCTGCAAGGAGATCGCCATCATCCCTAGCAAAAAACCTCACAACAAGATTGCCGGATAGGTCACCCACCTGATGAAGTGCATTCAGAGAGGACCAGTCAGAGGCATCTCTATCAAACTGCAGGAAGAGAAAAGAGAGAGAAAGGATAACTACATCCTGGAGGTCTCTGCCCTGGATCAGGAGATCATCAAAGTAGATCCCAACACCAAGGAGATGTTGAAGCTACTGGACTTCGGCAGCCTGTCCAACTTGCAGGTCACGCAGCCCACCATAGGGATAAACTTTAAAACCCCGAGAGGTGCCATCTGAGACCATCGCCCTACTGTCACTTTTACAATAAATATGTAGAAACAACAAAAAAAAACCCTATCTTCCTGTTTTAACTGGGTTGGGAAATTCTTCTTTCACTAGAAAATGTATCATTTTTTGTGTGGCCCTAATGGCAGTCTTTACCTAACTACTCACTTCTCCTGCCACCTTTCCCAGTACTCCATGTGTGTTAAACTGCTCTCAGTCAAGGCTAAACACAAACTCTGTCAGCACTAAACCCTTCTCTGTCAGGGCTAGACTCAGACTCATCAATACTAGACTCTTCTTGGTCAGGGCTGAATTCAGACTGCCCTCTCCTCAACATTTAGCTCTCAAGTCTTTCTCTGCTCAGCTGATGCTAACCAACCTGTCACTCAAGGTTCTCTGGCTCTGTGTGGAATTAACCCTTCACAGTCCTGTTTATACATACTTATAAGACTTTAAAGAACAGTCTGTTACAGTTGCCCTTCTGCACTGTTAACAGTTATGCAAAACATAGCCTCACCAAGCATAATGAGAAAGTGTATGTGTGTGTGTGTGTGTGTGTGTGAGAGAGAGAGAGAGAGAGAGAGAGAGGAGTCTCTGCTCCATTTTTTTCTGGTAATGCCTAATCAGATGATGATCTTTTGTAACTGACAGTGCCCCTTGCAAAGCCTAATAACCTTTAGATGATTATTCTGCATAAGAATGATTCAGCATATGGACCATGTATTTATGCCTGACAAAAGTTTTTTATTGAGACACCTGGGACCTAGCCACCAGGAAAAAAATGAAATTGCACTAAAATAAATGTTCTAACATTCCAGTACTATAACTTTGTCCAGCTGTTGGCATTGCCCAATTCCTTTCATGTTGGATGGGGTCAACTGGTGAGCCTTAGGCCAAATCTAAATCTTTGGGTTGGCAGTTTCTTCTCTTAGTTGGCAGCCAGAAGACATAGAGGTACAGAGGAGGCTGGGGGGGGGGGGGGGAGAATAGCAGATCAATGACAAATAGGGTTGCCAAGTCTGGGTTGGAAAATACCTGGAGACTTTGGGGGTGGAGCCAGGAGAGGGCAGGGTTTGGGGAGGGGAGGGGCCTCAGCAGGGTACAATGCCATAGAGTCCACCCTTCAAAGTTGCCATTTTCTCCAGGGGAGCTGATCTGTGTCAGCTGGAGATCACTTGTAAAAGCGGGAGATCCCCAGGCCCCACCTGGGGGCCAGCAGCCCTAATGACGAAGCTTAATCTCCAATTCTATCTGTTATAATGGAGGCTTAGGTTTTGCAAATGGAGACTCCAGGTTTTACAAAAAACTGATCCCAGTCACTTCTGAAGGAATTGAACAGGCTTTTTTTTTTTTTTTTTAACCAATACTCTTATTAGGCAAAGGATCCCCCAACCTTGGCTCCTGCAACTGGAGGTAAGAAATAAAAGTTTTAAAAACTGCCATCATTGATGGCATGGGATCACTTTGAGGGAGAGGGGAGGAAGTAACATCAATCCTCTTTGGAAATTGCTGGGACCTCTTTGATTTTACCATAGAGTTTCTGGCAATTCCTAGAGAAATGTAATAGCACTTCTGGGTTTTACCCAGAAGTGATGTAATGCTTTTGTTGGTGGCACCACCCCCATGCTTCCTGCAACAACTCCAGCAGCCATCTTAACAACCACAACACTGCTTCTTCTTCTGAGAAACCAAAAGGAGGCAGACGGCCTTACCTGAGTTCAGCCACCACTGAAGCTATCCTCCCAGAACAGTGGTATTTCTGAGGCTTGGATTAGTAGCTGTCTTCCTTCCTTCCTTCCTTCTTTCCTTCCTTCCTTCCTTCCTTCCTCTCTCTCCCTCTCTCTCCCCCCTTTCTTTCTTGCCTTCTGACATACTTCCAGTAATGTCAGGTGGTGTAGCATATGCAAATAAGTTATGCTAATAATTCCTGCACCTCTTTTTCTTTGAAATGACCCCAGCTTACCTCCAAACATTAACTGTTTCTTAATTGTATCATTCTGTGTAACTCTTTTAACATACTGCCAAATTTATGAGCTTTTCATTCTTATTTATCCTTTCAGATCTAATTTTAGAATATGTACTTCCTCCAGTAATTAATAAAAGAGAAATCTTAGGGTACTATTTTGGTTGTTTAGGGCACATATTTCAGGTAAGCAACAGTGTTGTGATTTTAAGTGTGCCATCCCAGTGGGCACCATATTACACTGAAATCCTAAATAGAGTTACACCCTCCTAAGCCCCTACACCAAAATAAAAAAAAAGGCTTGGCTGACTGTCTCATGTAAGTTTAAAAGACAAAAAAAAATAAAAATCCCAGGCTTTTAATTTTTATTCAAGCAACAGGAAATTACCTCTTTAACTACCACAATTGTTAAGCATGGGTAGAAGTTTTGAAGAGGTAAAGGATAATCTAAAGCAGGATCAGCCAACTTTATCATCCTTGGTGGCGGATCAAGCCATGATGTCCCTGTTCCACCCCACCTGAAAACTGGTGTGTGTGTATTTGTGTCTGATACCATCCAGAAATGCTGTGGCCCCACAAAATAAGGAAGGCTAACTATGGTAAAAAAAAAAAAAGGGCTTTTATAACATTTGTGGATTTGAAGCCTCCTTCATTAAGGGCATGGTTGGTGGATCTTACGATTCCTACCCCATCCTACCACTCAACTGAATAGAGTTTGAAGCCTTTCTCCAGCCTTATGAACCTTATGAGGAATGGAGGGAAGGAGGGAAAGAAAGAGAAGGAAAGAAGGAGGGAAAGATAGAAAGAGAGAAGGAAAAAGGAGGGAAAGAGGGAAAGAAAGAGGGCAAAGAGATGGGGATGGAGGGAGGCTCTCCCACTCCTCCAATCAAGCCCCCCCCCCACAGGAGCCCCCTTTAAGTGCAGAGATCAGGCATGTGGGGCTTGGAGATCAGGCATGTGGGGCCCTTTCCCATCGGGGGGTGGGGTGGGCCTCTGCAACTTACCTTCCTTCTTGCTCCTTGAGGCCCGACAGAGGGCAGCTAGGAGTAGGGGGTGGGGCTTGCTGTATGTGCCCACCCCCTGGGCTCTAGAAGCCAGCCAGAACACCATTCCCCTGCGTCCCAGCCAGAAACAGCCCTACCAGTGATGCTTTTGCATTTGGCCCAAGCTGTGGTTTAACCATAGAGTTTTCACTGAATGCTAGAACATCACCCGTGATGCAATGGCATAAATTCCTGTAATACCAGATGTGACAGTATCACATCAGCATCCAGTGATCACCCTCCCCAGTGAGTGGGAGGTCTCCTGCCTGAAGAAGGAACCTGGCAACCCTAGGAGGGATCCACCCCATGAAACATATTAATAGACTGGCTGATCTGTACACCTGAGCATAAAGAAAAAAATATAAACAGTGGGCTCAAAAGGCAATAAAATGCAAAAAATATTGTAAAATTTCTGTGCAGTGCTCTAATGTTAGGCATGCATGTAAATAAAGGTTCTCAAAATAATTGTAGTTAAGTATTTGAATAACAGGGCTACTGTACACTGTACTGTCTCTTCCCCCTCTACTTTCTCCTTCAGAATGTACAAGAGTTATAAAACTTGGATCTTGTGGTAGTTTGAAAAAAAAAAGGAAACCTCTTTAATTGCCTGCATAAGACTGGCACATGGGTAGCAGCTAGGATTGACAGTTCTGGATTGGGAAATTCCTGGAGATTTGGAGGTGGAACTTGGGGAAAGGAGGGTTTGTGGAGGGAAGGAACCTCAGTGGGGTTGGTTGATGGTAATTGTTGTATGTACTTCTGAAAACCAATACACTTTAAGTAATAATATACAGGACAAAGAAAAGATAGTAGGTTTCACTTCACCAATAAAATAATGAAATACCATTCAGTATGAGAACATTTTCAGAGCAGACAGTTAAATTTTTGTAACAGGAAAATTACAGCAATCTTTCCCAAGTGTGTACTCAGGCAGGGGGCTCATAAGGTGGAGTCGATACTAAGGGGGAAGGTGAAAGGGAAGTGGAATAATGTTCAGTGAAGCTACAAGAGATCAGGGGTCAGTGGTAGGGTTTCCAACTCTGGGTCAGGAAATTCCTGGAGGTTTGGGGGCAGTCTCAGGATGGTTAGGGAGGGGAGGAAACTCTGGAGTGTAATGCCATAGAATGCATGCTTCACAGCAGCCATTTTCTCCAGGGCAACTGATCTCTTTAGTCTGGAAGTCACTTATAATTCTGTGAGATCACCAGGCCCCACCTGGAGGGTGGCAAATCAAATAGTTTCAGACTGTAGATGTGTGAGTTCTTCCGGTCAAAATGGATTTGGCTTTATTTTTGCATGTATTGACACTGTAAAAATGTTAGTTTTTTTTCTTCTTCTTACCACAAAGAACTATAATAGTCCAGTTCTGTTTGTCATCTCAACCTAGTTTTCTTTTAAACTCTTACCATATGCAGAAAATTGACTAACTGGGTTTGAGTTCATACAAGAAAAGGGGGTATTTGTTGGAAAATTCTTGGGAGTCGCTCCCATACATTTGATAACTCTGTTAGTTTCTTGAGTTTTCAGAATTACCAGGTAAGGTCCAACACTTTCCAGATCTACAGAATTTTGCTGTAATATATGAAAGACAAATACCAGAAGTCAAATCTAACAGTTTTTTCCCTCAGGGATCCTGTAAAAATAAAATTAAATAAAAACTTCTTTAATTTTGAAAAGGTGCAGTATGATTTTTAGAATTACATGGATGATTCATGCTCAGTAGGTGAACTGACAATATATAGAGGTCAAACTTTTTTTCTTCCCCCAACCCTCAAAGAGTGGAGAAGAACTCTCTCCTTTCACTTCTCACTAAGACATGCTTAGCTCTGCTTTTGAGTACTGAGTTTCAGGGCCAAACATCTCTTGCTGAGTTATTTGTTTTCTTATTTTATACCAACATAATGTTGGAATATGCAAGGTCTGTTTTGCACAGATAAACATGAACATCTACAGGGGGCAGCAGAAGGGACAACTAGTTAGCATAGTGAGATTGGAGACTTCCTACTATTCAAAGGTGGTTCAGAGGTTAAGATGTTGAGCTGCAGATTGGAAGGTCTGTAGTTCGGCAGTTTGAGACCTGAGTGCTGCATGATGAAGTGAGCTCCTGTCTCTGGCCCCAGCTCCTGCCAACCTAGCAGTTTGAAAGCAAGAAATTGAAAGTAGATAAATAGGTACTGCTTCGGTGGGAAAGTAACTGCGTTCTGTGCACCTTGGCATTTTGTCATGCCAGCCACATGACCATGGAGAAGTCGTTGGACAGCTCTGGCTCTTCGGCTTGGAAATGGAGATGAGCACCGCCCCCCAGCGTCGAATTCGACTAGCTTTTGAGCAAGGGAAACCTTTATCTTTATCTTTACTATTTTAAAATAGTTTCCTTCCTGTCTCCTGATTGGCTCAGTTGGGGTTTTTCCTTCTCCTGCTGAGATCAGTTCATTACTGACTTTCTCCTAGCCAGTCAGACTTCCCTTTCTCTCTCCTCTTTCTTACAAAGTTAGTTCTGTTCTTAATAAACTGGCTTTATTCTTTAAACAGCTTGTGCTCCGCTTTACTGTATAAGTGTATATGGTACTCAATTGATAGTCCTGAGAACCTTAGCCTGAGGAGACATGCAATGTAAATTTTGATAGCAGGGAACAAATATAACGGGAGGGGAGATAAGTGGGAAACAGGAGATGAATATACCATTCAGTGCAAATGAAGCTACAAGGTCTTCTTAAGTAAGGGAAAAAAGGATACTGCAGCATCTAGAAAACTACTTATCCAATTACCATGAAACCTAGAGAGGCATTAGTATGCTAAGGGGATTCTTATGTAGCAGACCAAGCAGAGGTTGGCAGCCCCAGAAGGCAGACAGAATTACAAAGTGGGCAATAACTTGCATTGGTAATATCCCCAAGAAGACAATATAGGTGAACAGGCAGAGATTGGCATGTGGATTCCCTTCTGGTAGGTAAGGTGGATACTGAGAGCATGAGAAGAGGAGGAGGAGGAGGATGATTTATACCCTGCCCTCACTCAGTCTCAGAGCAGCTTACAATCTCCTTCCCTTCCTCTCTCCACAACAGATACCCTGTGAGGTAGGTGGGGCTGAGAGAGAACTGCTCTTGAGAGAACAGCTCTGAGAGAACTGGGACTGGCCCATGGTCACCCAGTTAGCTGCATGTGGAGAAGTAGGAAATCAAACCCTGTTCTTCAGATTAGAGCCTGCCACTCTTAAGCACTACACCAAATTGAAGAGAACTCACAGGTATCATCTGACTTCTACAAAGAATGGAGACCCCAGACCCAACCTATGAAATCTGTAACTTGTAAATCAGATATACATCTCAAAAGGTGAGTATGGCTACATAGGTTTCCAACCTCATATCACAGGAGTATCAAACATGCGGCCTGGGGGTTGGATCAGGCCCCCGAAGGGCTTCTATCAGGCCCGCACTGGAACTGGCCATTTCCTGCTTCCAATTCTGTTGCTGCTGCTGCATCATAGCTTGCTTCGCCAGACTGTCTCAATTGCTCAGCCATTTCATGTTTTCCCCTGGGTCTTAGACTCAGAACTCTGAGCATGAGATCTCTGTGGTGAATGTCAATAAATCAAAAGTAGGTTTGCAGCTTACAGATACACACCTGAACAGCATACTCAAAATTGCAACAGCACAGACTAGGGCTGCCAAGTCAGCCCGGGGTGCGGGGGATCCCCCGCTAAAGGGGTTCCTGATCCGCCGGCCAGTATTTGGCCGGCGGGGGGAACCCCACCCCCGACGTCGTCCAGCGAGGACGACGTAATGACATCACCGGAAGTGACGTCAGCACGTTGGGGGCATTGCCAGAGCGTTGCCCTGGCAATGCCCCCAACGTGCTGACGTCACTTCCGGTGACGTTGCTGGGCACGCACACTTTGCGCGCACGCCAGAAGAAACTCCCGGCCAGAGGAGGACTCCCCCCCGCCGGTGAGTTTTGAAGACTTGGCAACCCTAGCACAGACATTTTGATGCAATAATTCAGAGCAAGAGGTGTCAGTTATCAGAGACTGTTAAATAAACAAAATATTGCAAGAGTGCTAATGTTTTAAGCATGTTTTTATTTTAAGTTAAAAAATCTTTGTGTTTGTGTCCTTTATAAGGTTTATGTCTCTGCTACCTGGCATTACATTTTATGACACACATGGTCTGGCCCAATAAGGTCTCATTTATGTCAGATCCAGCTTTCATACCCCTGTCGTATCATATAATATGACTAGAACAATCAGACTAAAATTATATTCCAGAGAAAACTGTTTTGTTGTTGTTGTTAAGGGTTCTGCTGGAAGAAGTACTTTGTCCTGAATGAAGTCAGATCTTTTACTATATTTTCTTTGTGGCCCTGAAGCTGAGATGGGACATGGTAATCCCAGAAAGATAACAGTTTTGACTGTCTAAATGCACACATAGTGTTTTCAGCCCTCCTTGGTAATGATACCTGAACATTCAACCCCTTTTTCATGCTTCCATTAATGTAAGACACATATTTTTCCTTAAAAAAACAAAACAAAACTCTCAACCTTGTGGCCATTGTTGTCTGTTAGTTATGGTAATTGTTTCCTGTTTGGAAACCATATGCACAAGATGTGGAAGATGGGTATGTGTCAGGAAAGGAAAGGAAACTGTGAGTGTATTTGTGAGGGTGCGGCCATTTGTGTGTGTGTGTGTGTGGGGGTCTTTGAAGGCTTTCTAACCCCCTGGAGGGAGGGCCTCATAATAAGCAGCAGAGTTTATACTGAGGTTTTCAGTGCTCTCTGCTGCCCCTTCTTCACCTCTCCTTTCACATGGAGATTAAAGTCAGTGGTTGAGGCTTCTCCTCCTTTCCCCATGTGGCTGTTATAAATTCTACATCAAATAGAACAGAGGAAGGGAAGGTTTTGGCTGTCAGCATAAAATGAAGGAGATGGCTGACAGCTACAGAAAGCTCAAAGCTCAGGCCTCATTAATCTGGAGGGCGCTGGGAGAAAAAAAATAAGGTGGAAGTATAGTATGGGGATGTTTTGTCTGTTCTTGGGCTGAAAAAAGTTTATGAGTGGCAATATAAGAATGGCATTAATAAGCACATGGGCAAATGTTCCCCAGGAAATAGTTTGCAGATTGATATGGCAGGGATGGAAAAACAGGCTTTGTTCAGTAATGGCTAAGGAAACCCAGAATGTTGCATATCTAATGTATCATGGAAACATGGTAAAGACCCAATAGGTTAAAATGGTAATCTGCTTTCTATTAAAAGTCTGATTTTTAAACCAGATTTTTTTAATCCTCTGCCTTTTAACTTGCTTGTGAATTTGGCCTTCTGCTAGATAATTTCACAAGGGCAGTAGAGAGCCCCCCCCCCCAAGTTTATCTGGAAAAAATTCACAGTTAATTGCACACAGAATTTCAAAAGCATGAATCTCAAAGGAGGCCAGGTTCATTCCCCCCTCCCCTTTACAACAGCAATTTTTGTCCTTGACTGTGAGGCTATTACCATCACCTTCTGTCTCAGTAGTCACCAGGCTTCATTAAGGGAGATCAGCTTGCAGGAGCCACTAGAATAGGGACCATGCTAGCAGTGCACGTGGGTGCTCACACAGATGGATATGGGCCTGAGTATCATGCCATCTTTACTGATGATAAACAGTATAGAATGGAAGGGAAAATCCATATCCATCTGCTTTGAGATGAAGGCACAAAAACTCATCTGCTATCTGAATACATTGCAGAGAGTAATTACTGTTTACTCATCATACCTTAGTTCACATGAATGTCCACTGGGCCCACCAGACCCCACTGTCCCTTAGCTTGGATTAATCTCTACAGTGATAGAATTTTTCCACTTCTGGGCTAGAGGCAGAAATGTCATTTCTGCCTGGAAACCAAAAAGGAGGGAAGGGTGTTGGCTAATCTGCCACCTTGAATTCTGGCTTCTGCTCCTGAGAGGAGAGGGGTTGCAAGAACTGTCATGTTTAATTACCCTCACAGTAGCTATGCTGTTTGTCAGCAACACATGATTGCAACTTCCTCCAGTAGTTAAAATGCTCACAAGCATTTCAGGTCCAGTGGCCATTGCTGACCACTCACTTTCAGTCTCTCTCTCTGCACACACACATTTCTGCTATGGTCTTTTCAAGGCCACCATTTTTTAAACCTAAAGCAGGTCACTTCTTTGGTTGCCAACTCCAGCTTGGTAAATTCTTAGAAATTTGGTTACGCATTCATGCCTGAGGAGGGCAGAGTTTGGTAATGGGAAGTGAGTTTAGTAGGGATGTGATGCCATAGAGCCCACCCTTAGAAGCTGCCATTTTAACCACTCTTATCCGAGAGAAGTGCTAATGCTATGAGATTTTATGCATGTTTATCTCTCTCAGATAGTTAGTATATAGACCTGGTATGTTTACTCTTCTATTAATTGTTTTTTCGTTAACTATTCTGGATTACTCTGTAAATACCGATAAAGTTATGCAATATAATATGAATTGCTCATGATACTTAAAAGAAAAAAATTAGAAAAAAAGAAGCTGTCGTAGCTTTCTGGGCAACTGATTTTTGAAATTTGGAGATCAGTTGTAATTCTAGAAGAACCTAAAGGAATGCAGCTCATTCTGATGAGGGAAGAGAGCCCCCTGACCCCCAGCTTCTCAGGTTGCCTGGCATATATACGTAACAGAACTGATACTTATATTGGGAATGTCCTAGATATTTTGGTTGACAGGGCAACAACGGTTTCCATCATAGCTGGCACCCTCCTCTTTTCTTGTCTCTTTTTCCCATCTTGCCCTCTTTGGCCTCCTCCTTAATCTGCCCATGAGATGGAAGAACAGTGCAGAGCAGGTTTTAGATTAAATTATAGATGCCATTTGAAGACCATGAAATTTTGGGACTAATTGATTGCTGATTTTAAATTGTATTTTGTATATAATAATTGAGGGTTCCAATATTATATTCAGGATCAAACTAAATTTCCCTTGTAGGGATGCCAATTATACTTATGACGGAATATGTAATAGTAGTTTCTTTTGTGCTGGAAAACAAGAACAACAAATTGGAGACCATGCTACTGTCCAGATTTCTGAGTTAATATTCCATCTGGCAAACAGACCTACAGGAAGGAACTATTTGGTTATTTCTATGTGGAATACGTTCAAAGGCAAGGAACCAGTTTGCTGCTTCTTTTATAGATGGCAAGTTGGCAGTCATAGATGCTTGCTTTGCTTGACCCTTGTTGTATCTTGCATTAGACTGGCCACAGTTGTTGGAAAAAAGCTGGGCTTTAGCCAAGGAATGGAGTAGATTATAGTTAATGAGGGCTTCTGTGGCCATCTCAGTGCAGAAAAGTTAGAATAGCTGTGACCCAAGGCCCATATGATAACTATTCACTATTTTTGTGGTTACATCGTTCCACATTTACCACATGGAAAACAGCCTGGCTTTGCCTAAAGACTTTCAGTGCTGTTCTAAGCATAGTCCCTTCTAAGTCCATTAAAGTCAATGGGCTGAGAGGGGTGCATCTCTACTTACAACTGCATTGTTTCTCTTCCTCAGCAAAGAAGGTTGGAAAGAGTAGAAGAGGTCCCTAACCTGTTGCCTTTTCGATGTTCCCAGGAAAGAGAGAGGCCAGCGAAGCCATCTTTAGGCTTTTTGCTAATATTCCCTAATATTTGCTAATATTCTGTACCCCGGAGATCCTAGTGTATGCAATATCCCGGTAGCCCAGTGAAGATGAGTAAATTTGCAGTTTCAGAAATTAGGCAGAAATCTGGCACCTAACCCTTCAAGTTGGGCTGCTTTTGATGACAACGGGCTTCAGTTTAGGGTTGCCAGGTCTTACCTGGTGGCTGCTGCTGGTGGGGTCCAGTCTTGCTCTGGGAGTCTTCTGGCACCATAGAGTTTTTGCCCAAATGCTAGAGTGTCCCCCACACAATGTGCCTGGTGTGATGACATCACCTCTGCGTGACATCACTCCATTGGGCACATTGGGCAGAATGGGGTTCTCTGGGGGGCAGTGCTCCCTCCACTGGCCAGCTGGCTGGCAATGGATTGGGCCCCCCAAAATTAGGGGAAACCTTGCCCCCATTGGGGGGATGGTAACCCTAGTTCGGTTAAGGATTGCTACGATGTTGCAGCCAAGGTTACAGAAGACAAGTGACAAAATGAGGAACAGTATCCAACAGTGAAGTCCTAAGCAGAATTACACCCTTCTAAACCTATTGAATTCAGTGGGCTTGGGGTTAATTCTGTTTAGGATTGAATTCTAAAGCTCTTGAATACTCTTCTGAATGACAAGAGTATCTGATCCTGAAAACTTTAAAGAGGTGAAGAATACAACCTAATACAAACATACTAAGAAGTAGGTTCAGTTGCATTCAGTGGGACTTACACTGAAGTAAATGTGCATGGTTCTGCAACCTTAAATACTAGCTTAGAATTTGTCTTTCACACTCTGATTCACATCCATTCAGCTTATTGCCAGACCTCAAGATAACTTTCCAGCAAGTCACCGCCAGTTTAGACTGCCTGTGAGGCTAAATAAAAACCTTAGACGAAGGTGATCTCTGGTCTAATATGATAGTAAGCATAACTGAGTTTACAATCCTAAAGAACTATGCCTACTAATAGTGTTGCCAACAGGCTTGCAGAAAAAATGTCCTCTCCCTTTTATAGAGGTTTAATGTGTGGAAATGGGCAGCTGGAGCTTTTCATGGCATGGAGGGAAACAACACCAACTAGGAAATAACATCCCTTTAAGCCTTAAAGGAGCATGACATTTTTTCTCCAGGTTGTTAGCAACCCTGTCAGCTAAACACAGCAAGAGTTACAGCTGAATAAATATATAGAATTGGGGTGTAAATCTGATGACGCATTATGGCTTTTTAAAATATATGTATAACAGCACTATGTACATTTATCAGTAGAGTTTATGCATTACAATTCATATAGGTAACAACTGGGTAAACGTTTGCCTGAAAAAGACAGTTCTTCTATACATGGTATGCCTACCCTGAAACAGGACTGTAACAATTGCCTTATGTTTTAAAGTCACGTGACTATTACTGTGATTATGGGATTTCAGAGAGAAAACCTTATTTCATTTAACAGAAGCACTTCTTTCAGACACACTGTATGGCAAAAGGAAAGCACCTGTTACTTATTTCCTCAATCGGGGGAAAACTCAGATTTCAGTTCTTTTAAAAATTCTCCTCTTGGATTCTTCAGGAAATGGGATTACTTTGGATTTGAAAATGGTGACTAGCTGTTTAAAAGCAGTGCAGCCTTTAAGTAAATGCTTATGCTTGCTTGGGGATCTGAATGGCTTAAAGTCTACTCTAGAAGGCTCATGTAATATTTTGCTTAGGGTCATACCAGTTCAGAGCCAGCCAAGATGAGTCAGAAGTGGTATGAAGCAGGAATCAACATCATCTATCTTATTCAGCTCACATGGACACAGAAAAGCTGAGTCAGAGCAGCATTTGTCCATCACTGCCAGAAGTGTCTGCTCAGAGTGGCAGCAGCTCTCCAAGGTCTCAAGTAGAGGTTTTTCACATCACCACTTACCTGATCCTTTAAACTGGAGTTGCCATGGACTGAACCTAAGACCTTCACTCTGCCGCTGAGCCATGGCTTCTACCCGATTAGCAGTACATTTCAAGCCTCCTGTATTATCCTATAAGCCATTTCTGGGTGGAAGGCTATTTGTTTAGTTATTTATTTTTATTTGATTTGTATCCCACCCTATTCCTCAAGTGGCTTCAGGGCGGCTCATAACAGATGATAAAACAATAAAAATTCATAAAAACACCACAAGAGGAATAGTAAATGGCAGCCGGAGCATTGAGGGGAGCTGGGAATAGACTGAGCCATCAGCTCCTTCCATGGTTGCCATTGCAGAGAAAATAGCAAAAGAGATTTGGCAAGGCAGGTCTGTCTTCTAAGGGACAACAGCATCTGGCTACTAGGCTGATAACAGCAACATTTACAGGATGGGAAGAATTTCCACTAGGAATGCCATAGAGCATGGAGGATCCCTGTGGGATCGACTTAGATGGGCAATGTGTTGTAAAAGCTAAAGTATCATAATAGGATCTGGGAGACTCAAGTTTGAATCCCCACTGTGCCATGGAAGCTTGCTGGGTGACTTTGGGCCAGTCACTCTCTCACTGTTTTACCTACTTTGCAGGATTGTTGTTAGAATAAAATGAAAGGAGAATGGTGTAAATTGCTTTTGGTCTCCATTGGGGAGAAAGGTAGAGTATAAATGAAGCAGAATAATAAATAAAACAAATTATATATTCCAGAGCAACCACTGACTGAGAGCCCAATGTGGCATCATATGACTAGGTAATTTTTGCATTTTGCAAACATAGCTTCATTGGCTATGGCCAAATGTGCCATTTGGTGTGGAAGGGGAAGCAAGCCCATTTTCCCTGGTGGAAACTGACACGGTGTTGCGCGATCCTTTGTAGCTGCAGGCTCAATCCGTCACTGCCCAATCAAACAGTACATTTGGGTGAGTGGGTTTTTTTTGTCTTTTGTTTCCCATGCACATAAATGAAGAATCGCACCTCTGCACTGAGAGTTCCCTATGGAATATGCAGTTATGCACATACTGCTACGTGAGGAAAAGAGAAACGGCACCAAGTCGGGATGTAATGGCAGACCATCCCGATGGCTTGAGTGTGTGCTTGAGCGATCAGACAGGGGAAAATCTGTCCATGGCCCATCAGCAAGCATTAGGACCGGACTTTCCCCAGTGTCTTTTAACTCTGCTTCCGCAGAGGGGCTGCATGGGGTGCCGACAACTGTGGGATGCTTCCCAGATGTCTGATTGTGCCCTTTAGATCCATCAAGCATTTACCAGGCATTTAGATCTATCTGGCTGAGTAGGATCTAAAGGCACCTCTGACCATGGCCATTGTGTATGTGTAAAGTCATAACTGACTTATCATGACCCCACAGGGTTTTCAAGGCAAATGATTAAGCAGAGGTGGTTTGCTATTGCCTTCCCCTGCAAAGTCTTCCTTGGTGGTTTCCCAAGTGCCAACCCTGCTTACCTTCCTAGATCTGACAAATTCAGGCTATACTATGCCATTCCACATATATAGCCTCATTAGTGGGAGTAATGCTTTATCATTCCTTGTAATGGAGAGGCCAGTTGGAGTAATGACAGGAATGTAGAAGTAGAAATGTGCAATTCTGATTTTTTTTTTACAAATGAAGAATTGGTTTTCAATCCATGAGAAATGTCTGATGGCAGACTACATATTCTGGAAGACTTTTGGTGCAAGGTTAATTTAATTTCCCTGACATGGTGCTGATCTCGCTGGTGATTTGATTGCTGAAATTTAGTTTTGTTGTTCTTTCCTGTTGTAGTAATTTCATTGCCTTTTTTTGCTTTTTAAATTACTGCTTATGGGTGTCCAGCTGATAGTTGATCCTTTTAGGATTTTAGATCTGTGTTGCAATTATTTTATTCTGTTTCTGGTTTGCTTGTAAGCTGCCATCAGTGTCGTCCTAAGCAGAGTTACAGTCTTTTAAGTCCATTGAAGTAAATTGGCTTAAAAGGGATTGACTGCTTAAAATTCTGCTGCATGGGGACTTTCAGTTTCAAGCGCTTTAATGGCGGGCGCTTCTCTCTGCAACTGCAGGAGAGGCGACCTGCTCTCGGCAGGTTGAAGGGGTCCTGGACTGGTGCTGGACCCCCCAGGGAGCCTAGGAAAGGGTCCCTGCCTGGGGTGCTTGAAGGTAGCCTCTCCCTGCGGTGGCGATCGTGGGATTGAGGCTCCTTTTTACCCCTAGAGGTTCGCCTGCCGGAGGAGGCCCTTGGGCTATTAAAAGCGCTGCCATGAAGCTGCAGAAAATGTAAGCGGATAGAGGTGATGATCTACCAGATACGCAATGGCAGAATCGTGAGTCTCCTGATCTTTTGATATAAAGCGTTAAAGGGTGGGCTAGGAGGATTGGATTCCCCCCCACCCCCTCCCTCGTAAATTACTTGGAGACTTTCTCACGGTCTTGTTGCTGTCTTGGAGGCATTATAAATGAGTTGGAGAGCTGGATCGCATACAGCAGAGGGAGAGCTTGCGAAAGGCATTGGTGTGATGAATCAAGAATGTCTCCTTTGAGATCTCTTATCTAACTGTAAACAAACGGCGGCTGCAGGAAGCATGGCGGGCAGGGCATCGCCAAAACCTGGAAGCTTGACTTTAAAAAGTGGATCTGAGCTGAATGCAGTATTGACGGCGGCACTGCGACCCCTAGTGGACCAACTGGCTTCAGTCAACACTAAACTGGAAACGATGCAAACCGAGATGAGGGAGTCAAACAAAAAGCAGGAAAAGCTCCAGCAGGAACTCTTGGATGTCAAAACAGCTGTTGAAAAAAACGACTCAAGACTGCAAAGAATAAAAAAAGAGAAGTCTTTTCAAAGTGACAACGTATTAATGCTTCAAATGGATCGATCAAACTACTTCCTGAGATTTCAGAACATCCCTGAGTTAAAAGGTGAGAATCTGAAGAAAATATTAAGTGAGGCACTGGCACCTCTGACAGGATGGCAAGCAGCGGAAATTCAAAGCGACATGGATATGACTTATAGGACATATCCAGAATATGTTAAAAAGAAGAGATTGCCAGGTGAGATTGTGGTGAGATTCTCAAAAAGATCAACCAGGGATCTGGTGTTACAAGCTACGAATGGAACTGTTCTGAAGATACAGGAAGAAGAAATAAGAGTTCTAAAAGACATTCCATTTGAAATAAGAAAGAGAAGGAAAGCGTATAGGAGTTTGGCTTTATGGTTGCAGTCAGAGACTATTCCTTATAAATGGGGCATTCCAGAGGGAATGCAGTTCAGCTATAAAGATAAGAAATTTAAAATTGACTCCATTGAACAAGCAAGAACATTTTTGGAAAAGCACAAAAAGAAGAAAGCAGAGACTGAACCAGATGACTCACTGGCAGAGCAGGAGAGTATGTATGGATTTGAAAGCTCAGAGATTGAAGATGGAGAAGATTCGGACTCTAAGAAAGGGGCGGACGCCCCTAGGAAGAAGAAAGACAAGAAGAAAGGAAGAGAATCAAAGGAGAAATAGTTTTATAACTGTTTTGTTTCTTTGCTGTAATAACACACCAAGCCTTGTAATCTTAAAATTTAGTATAGATTGCTTACTCTGATGTATGCAGTCCAGGGATCCAACGTTATATTTTTATTTGTAAACAGCAAGAATGAATTAGTAATGTATGTCAAGAAATAATTTAGCTTTTCAGTAACTAAAGATGTTAGTATTATTAGCATTACGAACGCATTTTCTGTATACCTTAGGGTAGGATAGTGTGTAGATTTTAGTATAGGTGTAGGAATTAAAATGCAATAAAAAATCTTTAAAAAAAAGAATTGTGCTGCATGGATACTGTTTTGGTTCAAGGGCAAGGTAAAAATCTTCTAAATAGATAAATGAAATAATATCCTATGAAGGAATCAATTATTTAGTAACCCCAACTATAGTGTACAGAGGAAAACTGGAATAAATGCTTTTGCAAGAAAAAAGTAATATGAGTGTTTGATTGCCAGAGCTGTAATTAAAGGGGTTTTGTAATTTATATCTCTATCTATCCATCTGTTTGTGTGTATACACATGTACACATGGATTTATAAATAAGAGTCATGTGGGCAACTTCTTAGGAATGCAGAGCAAAGCCTGGTGTACCCTTTGCTGTACAGGGCGATTTTACTTTTTTCAGTTTAAGGAAGCATTTCTGGGAGATTTCTGGAAGCTGTTCCAAAAGTTCAGGGAAAGGTAAGCAGAACTATATCAAGGTATAATGAACACAGATGGGCTGATGCACCTGCATTTGTGATATAAGAAACAGATGTTGACCCATTGATTTACTAGGAGACTCACTGGGGGCTGTCAACTTAGCACACATAACTTTGATAACTGGGAAAATGGCAAAGGTCTGTCTTTCAGAGAGGTACTCCAAAGGAATGGGCTTGTTGAAAAGGGCTTTTATTTATTTTTCTGTAGAATGAATGTCTTTTCAAGGAAGAGGATGCATGGCAATCCATTTAAGCTTAAATTGTGCTATGATTTAGGGATGTAGAAACAGTCCAAGCGTAGGAGCAGCCGTTCATCTCTTTTCTTCATTTATTTGGCACACTCTCTTTTCCATCCCTCCTTCTCTTGGCCTGCCACCTTCTCATATTCTAGTTTCTTCCTTTCCTAGTCCTGTTGCCCCTCCTCCTTTCCCCCTGCTTTGCTACTCTGCAGGATATTAGCAACTGCTGCAGCCAGAAACCCGAGGATAAGAGCAGTCTACCCTACAGCAACCAGATACTACTGTATTCTTCTATGACATTAGGCCAGCTTACTCAACTACTGCTAGAAGCTTCACCACCACCAAATACCTTGTTGCAGTGTATCATGGGAGATTCTTTGTTCTGCATTCATTGTCCTGAGGGGTTCGGAAAGGTGTCCTGATGATCTATTTACTACCTTAAATATCTCACACTTATATGAGGCTATTTTCTTTGAGCTGGTTCAGAAATAAAGCATTCCCATGCTATTACCAGAGGAGAACAAGGAGCCACAGCTGGGCTAATAGCCATAGCTGTGTTCATACAGTTGGACCACCATAGTATTCTGAACCATTCTGGTCTGGAAATGAATCATTTTTGTGTTAGTTCAAAGATGTAACTATGTAAATATGGTATATGATAATTGTTTATTGTTGGTAGGCATGGGAGTTAGGTATGGCTTGAGTGGCTGAGTCAGTGGGCCAATGACAGTATGTGAGGAATGTGGTTTTGCATGTGGAGTATGAGTGGTTGAGGAGATGAGGCCTATGGACTGGTTCTGGGGAGTGGAGAGGGCAGAGGAACAGAAAATCTGCCTGTGTCTGTGTAGAATGTCAGCTGGTATCTGAGGCAGAGTCTGTGTGAAAGATCTTTCAGTGCTAAGTGTGTCTGTCAGTTTATGTCTTTCAGTCTAGTATCAGGGGGCAGTGTTCACTCTAAGCTGAGTTAGTGTGAGCTAGCTCACAGTTTTTTTAGCCTCCGGCTTACACATTTTTGTCTAAGCTCAGGAAGGATGGCTCCAGAGCAGACTAACTGATGCGGTAGCCAAATAATTTGATCACAACTTTAATGCTAGTAGGTCACAAATTAGAATTTTTGCTCACAGGACTCCATAGCTTAGAGGGAGCATTGATGTGTGTGTGTGGGGGGGCAGGGCCTAGTTTCATCCAGAAGTTACATAGGACACTCTAGCGCACTCCTCTGTGTCACTTCCAATCTCAGTGCAATGCTGGCACACCAGATCTCTCCCCCCCCCCCCGGTACCTCCTGCTGATGCCTGAGGCACTGGTGGGTATCAAAGGGAATCAAAGAGAATTGCCAGGAGGGCCTGTCATCCCTAGCCTAGTATACTTATTGTATAACTTTTATGTTTCTCCTAAAATTTCATTCCTTAACTTTTCAGCTAGATATATATATACATACATACATACATACATACATACATACATACATATATATATATATATATATATATATATATATATATATATATATATATATGAATAGACCGATGGGAGGGCCCAGTACCGATCATGGCTCGCATTAGCCCAGCCGTGTACAAGGTAGCCATCCCGCGCAAGCATGGTGCCACCTGGGAAAAGTTTTTCCATTCTTCGCAGCTCAAGCCCTGGAAGGGCCAGACCCCGGCTGCGCCTCCTGCACTCCCTCCCGATCCTGGCGGTGGTCCTGGAGGTGGGTCGACCCCAACTGTTCACCCGGTCGCTTTGCTACGGCAGCTTTCTCTCCCGGACACCGTAGCGGGGGCCGCTGACTTCTTGCTCGCTGAGACATGGCTCTTTAAACTGTGCTTCTTCTTTGCCTTTGGCTTTCAGAAGAAGCAAGGGGGGGAAGGTGGAACGGTAACTGAACTGTCCTTTTAACTCCCCCCCCTCGGAAGTCTGAACTTGTTAGAAATGTAAGAACTTGCTGGATTTGCACAAGTGCTGTCCTTATGGACCGTACTGAAATGCTATGTGTAGTCCCCATATGTGTTTGTGTTGTGTTTTTCATAGCTAGTAGTCACCCTAATTTTGGATTTTGTGAACCCTTACCACACCAACATTTAGACACACATCTCCTAGGGATCTCTGCTCATTCCCGTCTCAACGTTACACTGTTTGTTTTTCGATGCTTAATTTACTTATTTACTGCTTACTTGTCTGCTTGTAATCTTGACTCCTAGGAGGGAAACCCTCCTAGTTTTTACACGGCTCAGTAGTCTAAGACGCTGAGTCAGAAATACAGTAGCCAGCGGTCCACATTCTGGCTGGAAGAATCAATGCGCTCGACCTCTCTTTACGCACGATTTCACATGCTCCAGAAGCCCTTTTACCAAACGATCTGCGAGCCCACACATAAACTCACGCTTCAACTTAGTTCATTCTTTTATATGGGAACTCACGGCTATACTGAGATGGTCCTGTATGTATGCCGACCTCAGTATCCGCCCAAGACCCCTGCTTGCTTCTTCTTTGAGTTGTACCTTAATCCTTTTCCCTCCACAGACCTTTTGGACTACCTGGCAGCGCCTCAAGGAAGGTGAAGATGTATTTGGCCTTAGTTATCATAATGGGCCATTTGCCCCTCTATGCTGCTCAAGGAAATGAAGCTTTCTCCTGAACTATATGACTCCCTCTCACCAGTCCCTCTAGGTATGGGACTGGAACTGATCCGAAGCCTACTCACACATCCTGATCTCCATAGGGAATTAGTTAAGGTCAATGAAGCTGGAGACAATGCCTCCCTTACAGTTGCACATAACAGGGCGCAGATCACAGCCTTGACAGCTGATATTAAGGGGTACTCTTCGTTTCATTGGTGGGAATCGATGATGGGTTGGTCCCCGACCTCTACTAGCATTTTTGAACATGGCCCTGCACCCCATAGTCATGATCGTTATATTCCAAGTAATCCTGGTTATTTTATTACTTGGACTCGGATGCTGGGTCAAAACAGAGACCTGTAGACTGGAAAGGCTCACTCTTATGATGCACTGCTCCCCGTATACCTATGTGCAGCCTAGCGCCGATACCCCAGCACCCCCCTCTCCCTAACTGAAATACCCCTGCTAATGATGATGTGCCTTCCTGCTCGGTTGGAAGCCTCAGAGATGTGTTTTCTTGAAGTGTATTATTTTCTTTACCAGTAAAGGGAGGTCCGGAGGGACCTACATGGCTACGTTCAGAAACTTCTCTGCCGAACTGCGGGCGACGGCAAGCCCGTGAGCCATGACACATAGCCAGGCAGCCTTCCAGGCCAGCGGTGAGGTTGGAAATAGCCAGCTAACGTGGATGGGGAAGGTTCAGCAGGACATTTGGGGAGTCCAAGGTAGCTGGCCAAGGGATCTCAGCATGCAACCCCCGTCACCACCCAGTGACAGGGATGCTGAGTATCGATACCCTGGGAACCCAGGCATGGAGCCCAGGGCTCCTGTTGAAAAATCAGCCCAATGACAGCCTGAATTCTCTTTTTGGATCCCTCTTTTAGGTCATGGTTACTTTTTCTTTCTTCCTTTTTAATGCCTCTGCTAGATCCTGTGATCCCTGTGATGTTAGATGCACTGTTTGTTTTTGTCCTACTGATTCCTATTAAAAATCATAGCCGTTTTTATTGCTGTAAATAGAAGTACCCATCATACTTTACTCTTGAGAAAATTTGCATAAGCTCTGCCCTCTGGCCCAAAAAGATGTTTCCTGGTATGGGGATGTTTGAAACCCCCCCCCCTTTTGTTCAGGAAGAGTCCAAGGCCTCAACCACCAGGGGGAGATTTTTGGAAGTTCATAAGCAAGTTCTATTTTTGTACAGTATTGGGTGAGAGCCCCCCCCCCGAGAAGAGAGGGGCCCTCTGGTTAAAAGGGGGGTATCCATCACAAAGGTCCCCCCGCCCAAGGCTACTGAGGCCCCGGGCTCCAACAGAACCTCTTAGCAACGACTCATATTGCAGTCGGCATAGAAGTTTCTGATGGAATGTAGCCCTGTAGTCTCCCACTGGAGGTTAGAGGAATGAAGTTCCATCTAGTTTCACTTTAGCCTTGGGCCGTATGGCTCTTCCATGATACTGGTTTCACTTTCTCCAATTTTGTAAATAGCCAGCTGGATTGATCTTGTTTTTCTGTGCACGTTGTCAACGTTTCAGATCAATCGGTCCACGACTTTTGCCAAAATCGCCATTTTTGTATCAGCCCGGGCTTCCTCCCATGATTCCTGGATCTGGAGAGGGGACTCCCTCCCCATTATGCAGATTGACTCCCCTCCTTCTCTGCAAGGCTCCTCCTTGCCCTAGCTGAGTAGACCAGTTGCAGCCAAGCCCCCTGGGGTGAAGTAATGTATTAAGTGAATGTATCTCTCCTTGCTTCCTGATTGTTGTTGCATAGCCTTCACCAAGGCAAACGGAACATCTTCCCTCTCCTTGCTTTGTGATCTTTTCCCTCCCAAGACAGTTTGAAGGCCCCCTTTCTTTCTCACTGTGATTTTTGCCTTTTCACCTCCTGGATCCCTACATTGGAAAATCCTCCGTTATGGTTTAAAACACTCCACTTCCTCCCCCCCCTCGGAGCAGACTGAATATGTCCCTTTCTCTTGATTCCCGACACAAAAGTCCCCCCCCCTTGAGTGAATCTGATGCCTGGCTTCCTTCCGATATGGGGGACACCTATCCCCCCCCCTCGACTCACGATCGCTTTAGAGATCAAAACACTGCCAATGACACCGAACACAAGCATCCTCTCAAGCCCATTCATTGAATTTTTACCCCGATGCTTGTTATCTCCTCTTTGAGCCTCGTTTAGCCACTTGGGTATTTTTAGCCCATGCCACGTTTTTAAAGCCCCAATCCATTTGCATGCATTTGTGCGCACCGTTTTTCATGCACATGATTTTTCTCCCCACCGACAGCCACAAGCTGACAGCCCCCCTTCTTTCCCTTTGTACAGCTTCCTTCTAACCGCATTTTATGTGTGTGTGCTTGCTTTAACTTGTTCTATTCTTTTACCAATAGAGGGTGGACCATTGGGGTCCAGGGTAGGGATCAGATTAATCGAACTTCGGGGGCTGGTCGAACTCCAGAGGTTGTAAGCCATGGGCTAGCACTGAACCCGGCTCTTTACTGAAAACATGCTATCAGCATGTTGGGGAAGGCCAAGCTTCGTCAAACTTGTGGAACTTTGGGGGTTGCAAGCCATGGAACAAGCATTAGTGCTGACTAGCTAGCTCTTTAAGCCCCATTGGCTCTGATCCCTTGCCAAACAACAGCATGATGAAGAAGAAAGCTTCTCAAGGCTCCTTCTCCAAGGCAGTGCAGGCTTAGAGTTCGAAGCAACAGACCAGATGACTAGAGTGTGCAGTCCCCATGTTTTGAGGAACTCAAGTCTTGACCCCCGGCGTTAGCAGCAGCCACCCTAGCTTAAGGCTTTATGGCCAAGGAACTGACTTGTCAGATACAGTCACTACATCAACTGATCTCCCTTCCTGGAGCGTCTCATGGATCCTCGCCATCAAGATACGTTGTATTGTTTTGTTTTCATGCGTTTGACTGTATGTGTTTGCTTATTATTGTGTGTTGTGTAACTTGTCCAGCATGCCTCTGGGCACCACAATTTACATATGCGGTGCCCTCCAGCCCATAGGAGCCATCCCTTTATTTATTATTAATGAGATATGCCCCCCCCCCAGTCTGAAGCCACAGTAGGCTTCTATGCAAGGGGGGAGGTTTCCAATGTCATTGTATGTGACTCTATTCTTTACACAGGAAAGGGTAGGGATCCCTCGTTGGTTGATGGGGGCCCTATTTCTGATCATGATTGTTGCTCTCCCGGAGAAGCTGCCCTCGGTGCGCCTCTCTTTACACTCAGATCCACCTTCAGCAGCAGACCGCTCTTCTATTTAAACCGGCTAGTAGCTTTTAAAACTGGTTCTTCTAGTTCTGGAGCCATCTCCCATTATTCCAAGGGACACAAGGGGGGAGCCCTCCCATTATGCAAATGACCTCCCTTCGTCTCTGCCCTTCCCGATCGTGTCCCAGTTGATTGGACACAAGTTTTAATGAGGCTTGCCGATTCAGGAGACCCGAACACACGAGAGGGTCTCGGGTCTCCTCCCAAGCCTCCATGCCTTGTTTTCCGGCATGCTTAAAGCTTTGATGCCTCCCTTCGACTTGCACTCCAGTCCTGCTATTTTTGAGTACCCCGGACCCTGCAGGAGGCAAGGGAAGTCCTCTGACAACATACTACATATGTAACTTTATTCTATTTTACCTTTCATTTTACACATATTGTGTTTTGAATAGCTAGTTTTGATTATAATTTATCCCTATTAGGTAGCCTTCTTGTTCCATTAGGGAAATGTTTTGAATGTTAGCTCCCAAGTTCCAGGTCATATTTGCCTCCATAGGGTTGATGGTGAACCGGTCTGGTAATTTGGACTATTTTTGTTAGAAGTAGGTTAGCTTTTCAATTTTTGGTCCGTTCTAGTTAGGATGGTCAGGGGAACATCGAGGACGGTCCCGAGGAAAAGGCACCCCAACAGCGATGTTTCCGCTGTTCCAGCGATCTTTCCTTCGTGTGTGTGTGCGTGACCATTCGTCTTTCACCTTAGGTCACGCAAGGGGGGAATTGTAAGACTGCACAGCGTTTTTATGAACTTCTCTGACTGATTTATGTAAGCAGTGAATGGACTGTGATGCCAGTTATGTGAGACATGAAAGTACACTAGGAAACCAGTGGGAAGATGGGGACAGACACCTACACTATAGGGTCAAAGCACCATTTTCTGAGGTTGCCACCTCCAGGCAGGAGGTTAACACAGAGAACAAAGACATTCTCACACACAAAGCCATGAGGTTACAGGCTCTATCAGCAACTCCATATAGGCATGCACTCCAGGCACGTACACAGGCTTATGCACCCTCCTGCAAGACCTCATTACCATCTCTACATCAAAGGACTTCACACCTGGGTGCGAAGACAGCGGGGTGCTTCCTGAGAATCGGTTTGCATGCCCAACACTCCTGTGATCCAGAAGACTGGCGCCAGATGCAGCCAACGTCAGCATCCTGCCCTGACCATCAGGTAGATCTGAATATTGACCACTCCAATAGCACCCCCTTAGTGGATAGAGATAGAGAACAGACCATCTATAGGCTCTTCTGAGATGGCATCATATCATGCCATCCTCCCAGGTACCACCTCCCAATAAAAGTTGCTCCCCAAGAGTCACAAGTTAGTTCTAGACTAGTTCCAGTCCCTGCGTCTTGCCTGTCTTCCGTCCTCCCTCACGGACCCTTGGGTGCACCACTGGGGTCCGCCACGTGGCTTTCTGCTGGTTCAGAACCACAGTCTTTTGTTGTCTTCCCAAAGACCCTTTCCTCTCGTTTTCCAGATGGATCCCACTGATTCACATAGAGGTAAATATCACCCTCTTTTTTTTTAAACTGTTTATATTTTATTAGAGTATGTTCAAATACATGTTCTCACGAAATCAGAAACAATAGCAACAAACTTGTACTTAATAACCGGTTTGATTAGTTAACTTAACTGCTTATCAACATAGAGTGAAACCTTTTGTTAGACCGAGTTACAACTTGGATAAATTCATAACCTATATAAATCATCAATCTGATTTCTACTTTGAAAGTGTCTATTGTTATTCTATCGCTCATTTAGTATTTGCGTGGTGTGTGCTCAGTCTAAATAGGGAAGATTTAATATCGTAGCCATTCCATATAGTGTGGATTAAGTGGTATATAATTTTGTTCTGTCATGTATTGAATCATAGGAGACCATGCATGTACTAGTGATGAGTGTAAGTTTGCCTGCTTTCCGAGTCTTTTTTCAATAGAGTCTGCTGTCTTGTCCATGACGATGTGGTCCCAACATTTATTTATCCAGGATAGTATGTTTGGAGGATTCTTGGACTTCCAGGATGCCGCTATGGTCAATCTCACAATCGCCAATAAGGTAGAGGTAAGTTTCGATATTTTTTTCTCTTGGTTGTCTTCGTCGGGCAGATTGAGCAGTAATATGGAGGGATCTAATGGTAATTGTTGGGATGTGATTTTGTTAATTTCTGTTAGGATTTGTTTCCAGAATGATTGGATTATTGAACAAGACCACCAACAATGGAAAAAATCACTGACTTCTCCACATCCCTTCCAGCATAACGGCTTATATCTAGGTTGCATATGTTGTATTCTTGCAGGTGAAAGGTACCATCTTGTTTGTAATTTAAAAAATTGCAGTTTTATAGAAAAGATTCTTGATTTGCAGGCGTGTGAGTTCCAAATTTTTTCCCATTGAGACGGGGTTATTTCTTTCTGAAGATCTTTGTGCCATGCAATCTTATTGCTCTTTGTTTTTTCTTTTTCAGAGTCCATCCATATCTTGTATATAATTGACAGTAACCCTTTCTGTTTATCTGTGAACTTCTCTAAAGTGATTTCAAATGTTGTTTTAGGCCTGGAGAAGGTTCCTTGTGTTGTAGCCCATTCTGTTAAATTTTTTAGTTGATAATATCTTAACCATGAGATTTTGTAATTTTTTTGGTTTTCAAAGTGTTCTTTAGGGAGAAGTTTTCCTTTTTTGACTAAATCTTGTAGCCTTCGGAAACCGGTTATAGTCAGCGTTGAAAATGCTCCATTTTCTTGTCCCGGCATAAACCATGGTTGGTGTGTGAACACGGTTAACGGGGATAGCGTGGGTGATAATATTTTTCTTTTTAAATCCCATATTTTCAGAGTTGAATCTAGAAATATGTTTTGATTTATCATCTTTGGTCTATTACATTTCAGCATCCATATAATTTTTTGCAAGGTTAATGGAAAGACATAAGATTGTTCTATGAACATCTAACTTCTATATTGTTCTTGTTGCAGTATTCTCACTATGTTTGCAATGGCTGTTGCTTGGTAGTATCCTCTGAGTGACGGTATTCCCAGTCCCCCCATAGAAGCTGGTTTGGTCAGATGTTGTTGGTCTATTCTTGATTTTTTTGAGTTCTAAAGGAATTTAGTTAGTGTGCATTGCCATTTTTTAATTTCTTTATCCTCTATTCTGATAGGCAGAGCGCGAAACAGATATAGGAAACAAGGGAACAGGAAGCTTTTGATGAGTCGAAGGTGATCTGCTAAATAAAATGTTTGCTTATTCCAATCATTAATCCGGTTTTGTATTTCTTTATGTAATCTGTGAAAATTACAGTCTATTAATTTTTTCAGATCTATAGGTATTTGAATCTATAGGTATTCCGAAGTTGTCCATTTGAATTTGAAGGAGTGTTTTATTTCAAGTTTTATCATCTTGGACATCTTGATGGGGTAGATTTCAGATTTGTTTGTATTCAAGTGCAATCCGGAAATATTTCCATACCTTGTGATATGGAAATATTTTTATGTGATATGGAAATATTTTTATCCAATATGATTGGTAAAGATTGAGTTGGGTTGGAGATATATAACACCACATCATCTGCATACATAGACAACTTGTGTTCTGTGCCTGCAATTTTGACTCCTTTGAATGCTGCATTCCTCCTCAACTCTTCCGCCAATGGTTCTATGGCAAGAGCAAAAATGAGTGGCAATAGTGGGCAACCTTGCCGTGTCCCTTGAGTTGGAGAAAAGAAGCTTGAATTTAGACCATTGACCCGGATTCTTGTCCTGGGATTTTGATATATTGATTTTAGTGCTGTGAGGAATTTTTCCCCAAAACCTAGTCTTTCAAGGAGTGACATCAAGTAGGGGATCTCTATCGAGTCAAATGCTTTTTCAAAGTCTAAAGCCAAGATCATTGCATCTTTTTTGTTTTGTTTCCCATGTAGTATTATGTTTAGTGTACGTCTTATGTTATCCGTAATTTGTCGTTGAGGGATAAACCCAGTCTGATCCTCATTTATAATTTTTGGGATTACCTTCTTAAGGCGGTTTGCTAAAATGGCAGAAAACAGTTTAGCATCATTGTTTATTAGGGCAATGGGCCTATATGATGCTGGGTCTGTTAAATCCTTGTTCTTTTTCGGCAGGACTGCTATAGATGATTCCGACCATGATGAAGGTAAGCGGCCTCCCTGTAGAGCTGCATTACAAAGATCCAGTAAAGGTTCAATGAGTGATGAGCCAAATGCCTTGTAAAACTCTGCCGACAGTCCATCAATTCCTGGAGACTTATTTGGTTTTGTATTTTTTATTGCATCTAGCAGTTCTTGGCATGTTATTGAATCGTCTTAATATTTTGGTCTGCTCTGCCATTAATGAGTTCATTTGAGGAATTGATTCTAGGTATTTATCTATGTCTTCTTTTTTTGGTAAAGAAGAACGATATAATTTTTCATAGAATTTGGCAAATGTATTCGCTATTACTCTTGAATTATTCTGATGATCTTCCTCTGGTGTTTTGATTGCTTCAATTATTGTTCTCTTTCTTTTTTCCTTAACTTTCCATGCTAGTATCTTTGTATTCTTTGATGATTTATGCCAAAATTTTTGTTTCATAATTAGTAAATTCCTTTGGATTGTTTTAGTATCTAGTGATTCTAAAACCTTTCATTCTGCTTGGAGTTTTGCATATGTTGAGTTTTCCCCTGACCATTTATGTTCCTGTTCTAGGGCTATTATTCGATTCAATGTTTCTGCTTTTAATTTTTGTGATTTTCTTTTCAGGTGAGCTGTCGCTGCTATTATTGAACCTCTCATTACTGCCTTCAACGCATCCCATCCTTCGCACCATTTTCTCCGTGCCTTCAGTAAACTTTTTTTTTTAGGTTTACCGAAGGTGCGGAGAAAATGGTGCGAAGCCCCGTATTAACACACACGCCGCAGCAAAGGGTGTGAAATTGACACCCAGCGCCGGGACAAACAGAGGCAGAACGCCGGCACAATGTGAGTGGGAAAAAGGCCTGAGTGTGTATTGGGCACTCTGGAAGTTGCTTATTAAATTCCATCCTTGGGACGTTTTAAAAAGGCAGTGCAGTAATAGCAAAGTTTTGGAAATCTGCAAAAAATTTAAAATTACATTATTGGAAATCTGCAAAAATTTTAAAATTACATTATTGGTATTCCAAGCTATGAAAAATAGCTATGGCAGAAAAATTGACATATCAACTTAGTGTAGTCAAAAGTAAAGCTAAAATGTCAGGTTTTTATGAAATGTGGCATGATTCTATTGCATATACAAATCAGAAACTTATTCACCATCAATCTAAGCTCTTTCTCAAATTATGGAAAAATAATTAAGTATAAAGTATACAAAGAATTATCTTTAACTTCCTCTCTTAGTTATATCTTGTAAGATAAATTGAAAAATGTGTTAAATATTAAGCCCTCTAGCTATAATTTGATTCAACACTGTATTTTTGTGTGTTGTTTCTGTAACCTTGTTTCTATGTTTTGTAATTTAGAAGGTTTTTCCTTCTTTGTTCGTTTGTCTTGAGTGGTGGTTCTTCCTTTGTGTTCTTTTGTTTGAAAAATTAATAAAAAATTTAGAAAGGCAGTGTAGTCATAGCATTTTTAACTAGACTAATACAGTTTCAGAGCAAGCAAATGAACTTATCTGTTCTAGGCTTGCTAACCTCCAGGTGTTCTGGAGTTCTCCTGAAGTTACAAATAATCTACAGGCTTCAGAGATCAGTTCTCCTGGAGGAAATGGCAGCTTCAGAGGGTGGACTCAATAGCATCACATCCACAGTGGGTTCTCTTCCCTCCTTAAACTCCACCCTCCCCAGGCACCACCTCCAAATCAGGAATTTTGCAATCTGGAGTTGGCAACACTAATCAGTCCATATATTCCATTTAAGCAACCACACTATAGAAAAGTATTTTTTTTAAAAAAGGTCAAGACATGGTACAATGTTTGGGTAACCTATAGAATAAGTAGGTGAAGGCAAGGGCGTAGATATTTGAATTTACTGGGGGGGGGGCTGGGCCAGAGGAGGGGAAAATTACCTTTTTTTTCTTTGCACTGGCATGAAGTCTGCTGCCACTCCCACCGCCACTCCCCCGCACACCTCTCCCCTCCCTCCCTCCCGGGCCGACTACCCAGTGTGATGTGGCAGCGGCGGCGAGGCAGCGGCACCCGCTTCTTCTTTTTGGGCGCTGGAGGGCTCTGGAGGGTTGGGCGGTGGGTAGTTCGCATGAAGTCTGCCACCGCTGCTCCTCCCTCCCTCCCTCCCTCCCTCCCTCCCAGGCCGACTGCTCAGAGTGATGTGGCAACAAGGCCGCAGCGGCGGCAAGGTGGCGGCCACTTCTTCTTTTTGGGCCCTGGAGGGAGGGGCGGTGAGCAGTTTGCATGAAGTCTGCCACTGCCGCTCCCCCGCACACCTCTCCCCTCCCTCCCTCCCGGGCCTACTGTCCAGCATGATGCAGCGGCAGCAGCGAGGTGGTGGCAGTGAGGCAGCAGTGGCTGCTTATTCTTTTTGGGCCCTGGAGGGCAGGGTGGGGTGGCAGGTGGTTCGCATGAAGTCTGCCGCTGCTCCCCCGCACACCTCTCCCCTCCCTCCCTCCCGGGCTGACTGCCCAGCGTGATGCGGCGGTGGTGGCGGCAGTGAGGCTGTGGTGGCGGTGGCCACTGCTTCTTCTTTTTGGGCCCTGGAGGCGGCAGGCAGTTCGCCCGGGGGGGCTCAGTCCCCCCTGAAAAATTTCAGGGGCGGCGTGAGCCCCCGAGCCCCCCCCATAGTTGATGCCTATGGGTGAAGGAAGACTCAGATGAGAAGGAGGAAGGAACAGAAAATAAGGTGAAAGAAAGAGAATTAAAGGTCATACAGGTATGAGTGTTATCTCTGGATATTTACTAGTTAGATGAATGGTCCCAGTGTAAGTGTGTTTTGAGCATTTCTTTTAGTTAATTTATTTTGCACTTTTTTTGTATTATGAAGATCAAGTCAGCTAATTAGGGTTTCCAGGTCCTCCCTGGCCACTGGTGAGGGAAGGGGGGGTAGGGTTGCCAGATCCAGGCTGGGAAACTTCTGGAAATTTGGGGTTGGAGCCTAGAGAGAACAGGGACTTCAGTGGGGTAGAATCCCATAGAGTTCATCCTCTAAAGCATCCATTTTCTCCAGGGAAACTGGTCCCTGTAGTCTGGAAATGAGCTGTAATTCCATGGGATCCTCAGGTCCCACCTGGAGGCTGACATCCCTAGTTTAGATGGGGCTCCCAGGAGTTCTCCCAGCCAGGCAGTAACCAGGCCTAGACCTGTTCATCTTTAGCAAGGTTGCTGCATCATGTACTTGCAGAACATATCTTGAGATGGTATAGCAGAGCTGTGATGCTAGAAGTTCCTATATGTAGGGCACACAGGAATAAAAGAATCTGTTTTCCTTTGGTTTAATATATTTTGTTGATTGTATCCACAATAATCATGGGCCAATTGGACTATCATGAGCCCAAGTGAGTATGATCCTAGGACCAGAATTTTTGCAGGTTTTCCCCAATGAATTTAAGCAGCCCTTCATGTCTAACTCTGAAGAGCTATTGTAATTAAACTAATCTGGCATATTCCCATGACGTCTACAGTACTATTTACATTCAATTAATCAGACTTCATTTTCTAAAAAAACCCCAACATTTCTGACCAGGAGCCAAAAGCACTTAAAAAAAAATAAGCATAGTCACAACCTACATGTGAAAAAGTGAACAAAGGCCCAAGAGGAACCTCTCTCCACAGGAGAAATATAACTAGGAGGAATGGAACGTCCAAATCCTGCATACGGCCTAAGTTCAGGGGCAAAACAGGGTCTACAAAGGATTTCATTATATGGGAATTAACTACAGTTCATCCACTTAGTCCAATATAAAGTTAATTACTGAGCATATATTTTGAAGTTTTGGAGCCAGAAAAAGCACAATGCTGCCAAACAATATTTAATAATTTTATTCAAAATGTACAAAAAGAGAACCCTTGGGGCTCTCCTAGATCATTGAAAACAACTGCTCATTTAGTGAAGAATGTGGTTTTTCAGATTGAATTACAACTGTTTTGCGTTCTCAGGGGACTCTGCAAACCTAAGCTTTATTATTTTAGTGGGTGCAAAATAAAAGGCCTTTACTTCATGGTCACCAACTAGGGAAACTCTTTGGAGACTAAAAAAGAATTTGTGAGCAATAGTAGGTTCACACCCACTCTGTTCTTCTCTATTGAGCTTTTTGGGTTTTTTGACTGTATAAGGAGCATTTCAACTGTTTGGTTACAGATCTGGCCCCACTGCTGGACCTCCTGATGGCACCTGGTATTTTTGGCCACTGTGTGACAGCGTGTTGGACTGGATGGGCCATTGGCCTGATCCAACATTGGCTTCTCTTTTGTTCTTATCTGATCTTGATAACAATTATTTCTGGCCTCAAAGACAGGAACAGCAAGAATATTTCCTGATGATGGATGTGGGTGTGGAGGGAGGTGATGAAGTAAACATTCCAAGCAATCCAGGCAACATTTTGATTGTGGACTAAACTATATGGGAATACTACATGGAATGTAAAGGTACTTGTTAGCATATGGCATTAGGGCCACAATGTCTGCTAATCAAGTAAGGCTAATTTCCCATCATTTCTTCATCTTGGATTTATGAATTTTGTAGAAAGCTATATTCTGAACCCCATTTTGTGTGCATAGATTCCACTCATGATGTTTCCCTGGTTACAAACCTCACGGGTCCTAGAATTCTCCTGGAATTACAACAGATCTCCAGGCTATAGTTCCCCATAGGAAATGGCAGTTTCAAAGGGCAGATTCTATGGTATATTGTAGAGTCTAGGAGCAACTAGAGTGATAGTACATCCTTGTGGATTCCCTCCATTCCTCAGACTTTGCTCTCCCCAAATACTGCCCCCCCAAATCTCCCAGCATTTCCCAACCTGGACAGGCCCATAGCCAGGATTTTTTTTAAAGTCGGGGGCATTTAAATTTCTTTGGGGGCACTGGCTTTTTGAATTAAAGGAACACTCGGCTCCTTCCACGCACCTGCCACCACTTGGGACCCCTGGGCTGGATGGAAAGTTGTGGGGCCTTGCCAGTAAGTCAAGGGGCCTAGCCCCAAGATGCCCCACTGGTAAGTATTGGAGTCGGGAGTCCATGGAGTAGTGAAACAGCTAGATCTTTATTGCTGGTCTGGATGAAGCATACAACTCAGGGCTCGAAGCCTTTCTTTTATGCTGGTCAGGGACAATCCCCTGACCTCACCCAACTGGCCTGATAGGTTATTATAAGTCTATTTACATCTCATAGGTTCCTTGGGAGGAAGCTAGGTACATGATTGGTGGCCGGTTTGAATCCACCTGGTCTTTGTTCTACCTGGCTGAAGCTCAGGTAGTTTCTTGGCCATGTGCTCTGGCCACATGGTGGTCGCCATTACGGGAGCACATGGCGACCGCATGGTCAATACATAACACCCACTGTAGCTATAGGCCTGAACTAGGCAGTTGGTTACCTATTTAGTGTCCAGGAGGAAGAGATACCCACCTTTGAGTAGATTTTTTTTGACTCTCAGTTGTGTGCTATGGTGGCTATCATTCATCTTCTGTGATGATACCTACATAATCACATTCTTAATAGTTGCAGTGCTAGGGTTGCTATGTGCCCCTTGGTGGGAGACCTAGGTTTCCTGTCTCATTACCAATGCTGATTTTTCCATGCCTGTTGCCCCTCTGTATATCTCACCTAAATCTAGTCACGCCTGCTTTGTCATTGACCTGCTATTGTTATTTGCCTGCTATTGTCATTCAGCATCTGAAATCACTCCACTTTCCAATAAATAGGACTGATAGATTCCCATTCTAGCTGTATCTGAAGAAGTGAGCAGTGACTCATGAAACCTCATACCCTGCCACATATTTTGTTAGTCTTTAAGGTGCTACTGGATTCTTACTCTTTTCTATAACCCAATAGAGTTAATCTGGAAGAATGAAAGCAAGCAAGAAGATGGATACTAAATTATATATTATTACTACAGGATGAAGTAATACAAAAATGCAAGGAAGACTTGATGGAATACTTTAGCATTAGCAATACAACTGATACTACTGCAATAACAACATGGGAGGCTAGTAAAATTTATATTAGAGGAACTTTATTGGCAATAGTTGCAAGACAAAAAAAAAGCAAGACTCTATAAAGAAGATAACAGACAAAAAGAAAATATTAGAACAAGATAATAAAACTACTGAAAACAACAAATTGAAGGAAATAAAAAATTAAAGAATCAATTGAATTTGTTAAAAATAGAAGAAATGCAGAAAAAAATTGAACTATTTAAAACAAAGACATTTTGAACACACAAATAAACCTGGAAGATATTTAGCACACTGCTTAAGAAAAGAAAGAAAAAAGAAGGATACCTGGGATCAGGAAAGGAAATCAAGTAATTTATGCAGAGCAAGAAATGGAAGAACAATTTTTTTAAAAAAATTATTGAACCTTTGTAAGAAGACTCTATAGATGAGAGAAGAATGGAGAAATATTTATCTGAGGTAGCAATCAAGAAATTTACACCAGAACACAGAATTTTGAATCAAGTCATAACAATACAATAAATTAATTATGGTATAAAAAAACTCAAGAGGGACAAAGCACCTGGACCAGATGGCTTAACAGCAACATACTATAAATACTTTCAAGAAATACTAGCAATACCTCTTCAATGAGTAATGTATAAAATACAAAAGAGAAAGCAAATACCACCAACTTGGCAAGGAGCAAATATAACTTTAATACATAAAGGGGGGAATGACCCTATGACAGATTCCTGATGCTTCCTCTTCCCCCAGACAGATTCTCAAGTCAAAAATATTTTTAGTTCCCCACAGTGACTGAGCTGACTTCTATTTTATAAGCTTTAACTGTCCCACCCTGTCACAGATAGTAGTTTAGGCTTATGACCTAGCATAGGAACTAGAGGGAATACAGCAGCTGTCATTTTAAAATACCCTCATACAATGGCACATGAGACAAAATTAACATTTAAAACAGAACAAAGATTTTAATAAACAGGCAGGAAATATATAAATATGAGGATTCAAGATACAGAGGTTGCTGAGGTAAAATGTTCAAATATACATATATATACACATATACATATACATACACACACACAAATACATACAGAATTGAGGTTTTTGAACAAACAAAAAAGTGTTGTAGCTTATATATTTCAGAATCTTAAATACAGTTTCTTAGAGAATAGCCTTGTCTTAGTGCTTCTAGATTTTCCCTTTAGATATTATAACTTTCCAGTAACTCTTGAGTTGTCTAAGCTCTTCCCCTTTATCACAGACCAGGGTTCTCTTTCTACTGGCTAGAAGTTATTTTTCTTGTCCCTAAGAAGCAATAGCTCCTTTTCCAATTTGGCTTGTCTGGGAGATCTTGCTAACTCCCCAAACCTCCTGCCAAATTCCTCTTCCAGTACTATATGTCTGTATAAAGCAGTGCTGTAGCTTTCTTGACTGAGAATCTAAATTCTCCCTCAGAGCAGTTTTAATATATCTTAGACAATGAAGTCCCTCTTCTCTCTGTATAAGTACTTTTTTGACAATTCCCTGACAGAAATCACTGACTCCCAAAGTCTCTTCTCTCAGAAGCCAAACCCTCTGGCTACTGATCCAGACGTTAGATTTCAGACCAAGACCAAAAGTGACTTGAAAGGCGAATAAATCTTTCCCCTCCATATCAGCTGTTTTATTTCCTCTCTAAGCTGATGCTGGCCAATGAGAGAGTGATTAGAGCAGCCCATCACTTAAGCTCTTCTCTCCAGGGAAGATTAACTCATAACTTCCCTGACTCTCTGTTCCAAGCAGCATTTAAAAACCTGCTTTGTCTTGCAGTTCCATCACAGACCCATTATCACCACAATCATACAGACCAATCTCATTATTAAATGTGGACTATAAAATCTTTACAACAATCATGGCTGAGAGATTAAGAATATGCATTCCAGATCTAATTTATAAAGATCAAACAGGATTTGTTCCAAAAAATTGTATGAAAGCTAACATTAGATACCTGCTGAATGCAAGTGAATATTCCAAGACAAAAGGAGAGAAAATGGTATTTATGTTCCTGGATGTAGAGAAAGCTTTTGCTAATGTGTCTTGGTCAGGGGTCATTTGGGGCTGGAGCAAGGTGGAGCAGTGGTCCGCCAGCCCAAGAGTGGGCACTAGGGCAGCCACGGGCCGAATCAGATTCTCTGACTGATTCAGCCCACTGCCAAATTGCTGCCGAAATTTGATGGCAGCTTTAAAAGCAGCTGTAGGGGAGGGGGTTTGAGGGAGAGGTTCCAAACTTACAGGGTAACTGCTGGAGCCTTTCCCGCAAATACCCACCAAGTTTCAAGACAATTGGACTAGGGGGTCAAATTCTACAAGCCCCCAAACAGGTTGTCCCCATTCCCTCCATTGTTCTCTATGGTGGGAAAAAAGTAATTTTTTCCCCACAGAGAGCAATGGCGGGGATGGGGCAATCTGTTTGGAGCCCCGTAAAATTGGGCCCCGTGGTCCAATCGTCTTGAAACTTGGTGGGTATTTCGGGGAGATGTCCCAGCAGCTACCATGTAAGTTTGGAGCCTCTCCCTCAAACCCCCTCTTCTTCACACCTTGGCAGGCCAGCTGGGGAAAGAAAGGGGAGTCTTTTGAAGATGCCTCCCCTTTTGCTTCCCTTTCTGACACACTTCTGGTGATGTCAGGGGGTGTGGCATATGCTAATGAGTTATGCTAATAAGTATGCTAATGAGCCCCTGCACCTCTTTTTCTACAAAATGACCCCTGGTCTTGGTCATTCTAATAAAACTTCTACATATTATGAACTGTGGAACAAAACTGTAAATTGGATCCAAAGTATTTATACAAATCAGCAAGCTAGAATTTTAATAAATGGCTCCCTAACAGAAAGAACTGAGATAGCAAAAGGAACCTAAGAAGGCTATCCAGTATCACCACTATTATTTAATTTGGCAATGGAAATGCTGTCTATAAGAATTAGACAAGACACCAAGATTTCCAGAATAAAAATAAAGAAAAACAGAGGTCATTTCGTAGAAAAAAGGTGCAGGAGCTCATTAGCATACCTCTAAGCTTAACTCATTAGCATATGCCATGCCCCCTGACATCACCAGAAAGGGAAGCAAAAGGGGGGCATCTTCAAAAGCCTCCCCTCCTCTTCCTCAGCTGGCCTGCCGAGGCGGGCGGTGGGGGAGCGAAACAAGAAGGGCCCCATAAAAAACAATGGAAAGATCATGCTGCCGCGTGACTCTAAACAGAAGGGGTTTAAAGCTTTGCTTCCTCCACAGGCCTGCTGGGAGCTGAGGGAGGAACTTGCCACTACTGCCCACTAGGGGTGTGCAAATAATTTTTTTTGGCCTGATTAAGATCAGGCCAAATCAGGCCACATCTGTTCTGGCTGCTGAATGACCCCCGCATGTCAGTTTCAGTCATTCGGCTGGCCGAATGTCAGTTTCAGCCCCATTATACCCTATGGGCCATTGAAGTCAGTGACAAAAACTGTGGCAATGGGAGCCAATTGGGGTGGCATCTGGCTGGCTGAATCACATTCGGCTCAATTATACCCTATGGGGATTGTCCCCATAGGGTATAATAATCTCCCCCTTGAAGGGGGAGGTTTCCTATCACTGAAGGGTGCCTTCCCTTCAATGAAGGGAGTGTGCCACTTCAGTGGTGCAACTGGAGTTTTAAAGTTTAAATCCCCCCCCCAGTCATGCCGCAGAGGCGGCATACTCCCTTCACTGAAGGGAAGGGAAGCTTTCCTTTGTCCTTGATCCTTTCCAGTCTGGCTTCCGCCCTGGCCATGGGACAGAGATGGCTCTGGTCACCCTTACAGATGACCTCCATAGGCAATTGGATTGGGGTGAGTCGGCGCTGCTGTTGCTATTAGATCTAATGGCAGCTTTTTAACACAGTCAACTATGATCTGTTGACCCACCGCCTCACCAATGTGGGAGTTCGGGGGACTGCCTTACAATGGTTCTCCTCCTCTCCTTATGGTCGGGGACAGAGGGTGGCAGTTGGTGAGAGGGTCTCCCCGCGATACCCACTTGAATGTGGAATGCCACAAGGGGTGATCCTCTCGCCAATGTTATTTAACATCTATATATGCCCCCTTGCCCAGTTAGTCAGGAGTTATGGGCTGGGTTACCATCAATATGCTGATGGCACCCAGCTTTATCTGTTAATGGAAGGCCATCCATCTTCTGCCCCTGACATTCTGGCCGTGGCTAGATGGTTGTGGCAGAGCTGGTTGAAGCTTAATCCGTTGAAGACGGAGTCCTGTATCTGGGTCGGGGGGGAATGGATGTGGGTATCAGATTCCCCACACTGGAAGGGGTAACTTTGGTGCTGACCCAGAAAGTGAGGAGCCTGGAAGTAACACTGGATGCCTCTCTCTCTACGGAGGTCCAGGTTACTGCAGTTGCCAGATCTGCATTCTTCCATCTCAGGCAGATAAGGCTGCTGAGACCGTATCTCTCCCCCCAGGACTTAGCTACAGTGATCCATGCAATGGTCACTTCCAGGCTTGATTACTGCAACTCACTTTACTCAGGCTTACCCTTGAGGCTGACCCAGAAATTACAGCTGGTGCAAAATGCAGCGGCACACCTGCTTACATTGATGCCTGTGCGGGCTCACATTCGGCAGGTGCTCCGTCAACTGCATTGGTTGCCAGTTGACTTCCAGATTCACTTCAACCTGTTAGTAATAACCTGTAAAGCCTTACACGGCCTGGGACCCACATATCTGAGGGACCGCCTCAAAGAACATTATGCTCTATGGACCAACATCTCCTGGTTGTCCCTGCCCCGAAGGACGTCTGTCTTGCCTCAACCACAGCCAGGGCTTTCTCTGCCCTGCCTGGTGGAACATGCTCCCAGTCGACATTGGACCCTGCTGGATTTTCTTCAGTTCAGTTCCACCAGGCTTTTCGCTGAAGCAGTGGACATCCCTATATAGCCTCCCTGAAGTTGTTGTCACCCACCTACCAATTCAATAATATGCCAGGGAACCTCCCACAACCAGTTGATTTGTCTGAATTGTGACTGTATTTTAATGTTTATTATTGTTATAAATTGTTTAAATTTTAACTGTATTTATTGTATTGTTCTATGATGTTACCCACCCTGAGCCCACTCGCAGGATGGACAGGCTATAAATACAAATAATAATAAATATATAATAAATAAGAAAATATTGGATAGATACATGAAGAAATGCAAAAGATTTTGAAATTTAAGTTTGCACTGGATCCCAAAAACTATAATACTAAGCAATGTTACTAAATTATACAGTGAAGTATTTCAGTATATGGTGATAGTGGCAATAGTAATTTTTGCAGCAAAATGGAAGACAGAAAGGGCACGATCGTACGCACCCATTTGCGACACAAGAAGGATGATTCTCCGCCAGCTCAAAGTGGCGTGATCACACAAGCACATCTGGGAAGCGTCCTGCAGCCGGTGTCAAAGTGTCGCAAACCACTTTGAGCCGGTGGGGAATCGGCTTATTTAGCTACCAGTGAAAAGGCAGTCTCAAATGGTTTGCGACGGCCCAGAACTGACCTTCCCTGGTGTGATCGCGCCAGCGCAAACAAATGGCGTTGGGGAGTGGTCTTTTTGGTTTTCCCCCTCCCTTCCCAGTATGCGCATCACTGAATGATCCCGAGGGTGGAGAGGCAAGTCATTGATCCCTTGTAGAAGCAGATAAGCACACTGAAAATGGCTGGAAAAAAACCCCAACTCGCCCGCGGCTGCGTGTGATCACACAGCGGCGGTTCACCCTCACAGATCCATGGACCTGTGTGATCCTGCAAAAGCAGTGCAAATTGCACCGGCACAAATTTGTGTCACTTCCTGTCCAGCTTATCTTGCTCGTGTGGACGGGGCCAAAGATGCCCAGATCTGAAGGAATGGAAAGATAAATTATATGACTATGCAACAGTGGTAAAATTAACATCATATATACAGGATAAACCAGTTTCAGAATTTCAAAAAAAATGGAAACCTTTTTTTGATAGCTGTAAATTAAGAATAAGATCAAATTGAAATAGTAAATGATAGAAGGAAAGAGGAAATAGATATCTGTTAAAAATGTTATTAGATATGATGACAGACGGAAAAGAAAGAATAAAGATATCTTAATAGAAGTGAAATATTTAAAGTAAATATGAGTAAGTTCCATATAAATATATGAATTGGAATATAAATTATAATAGTTTATATGTTTGCATGTTTTGTATGTTTGTAAATTGAAATACAATTTATAAAGAAAAAAAGAAGTGTAGAGCCAAATTCTGAAAGCCATAAGGGACATCCATGATGTTCTATGGATCGAAAGCATTCTGAAAAAATGTTTTCTTAAAATAAATGTCCTTTCTAAAAAAGAGGTATTTAGAAGTCCTCTCACCTTTGCTGTTTGTTGCCACGAAGCCCATATCAATATCTTCGCTGTCTACAAAAGGTCAGTGAGTTTAGTATACCAATGTTCCAGTTATAGGCTGTTTTTTTTCACCTTCATTTGTACTGAATGTGTCCCTACTGAGGTTTCATATGTGCCTGGGGCTGTTGGTTATAATGAATGGTGGGGTCATGGTGTTTTTGTAACTCATGTGTGGAGGGTTTGTCAGTGCTGAGACTAGCTGTCCACCTGTGAGACTCAAATTACATGTGGGGTGGACTTTCATGATTGTTTCGTCTATGTTTCTTTCCTCTACAGTTATTTTTGACACATATTACCTGGACTAGATTGTGAGTCTGTGAAGAAGAAGAAGAAGAAGGAGGAGGAGGAGGAGGAGGAGGAGGAGGAGGAGGAGGGATTGGATTTATACCCCGTCCTTCACTCGGAGTCTCAGAGTGGCTTACAAACTCCTTTCCTTTCCCCTCCCCACAACAGAATGGGGTAGGTGGGGATAAAAGAGCTCTGACAGAAACTGATCTTTTCAAGAACACCTCTGACAGAACTATGGCTTGCCCAAGGTCATCCAGCAGCTGCAAGTGGAGGAGAGGGGAATCAAACTCGGTTCTCCCAGATTAGAGTCCTTTATTTCTTCCAGCTCAAAATCTCCCTTCCCAAAATGCCTTTCAGCTGGGGATAAGATATAGGAGTTAACCACAGAGGGTCCCACAACTTTGAAACAGCTTTTCGTGCACTGCAGTGGGAAAAAGATGGGAGAAAAGCCATTTAGGAACATAGATCCCAGCCAAAGTGCCCATTTAATCTGGGCAGAAGAAAATATCCACCTAGGAAGTAGAAATTTGAAACACTCCTCAGGCAAGATCCGAAGAGGTTCAAGCATGAACTTCTGCTGGAGGAACCATGAAGAATGAATTCCAGCATCACAAGAGATGCATCTGTCTGTTCCTTGTTGCAAATTATTTATAACTCTTCATCCGCTAGGCATTTATATTTAATTGCTAGATATCAATCAGTGCAAGCAGAAAATCTAATGTTTTTATGATTTTAACATCAATAAAGTAGCTATAAAGAGAAAATAACATTACCCCACTGGAATCTTTTTCTTTGAACATATTCCTACAGATATAATTAAAAACACCAAGTGCTTATTTCAAAGCCATAAGTGATGGGTTTGGCATCATGCCTATTGCAGGAAGGCTAATTACACCATAAATTAAATGATTTTTTTTAAAAAAATAAACATTATGACCTTTAATAAAATTGTTTTTACAACTAGCTGTCAATAAATCACCCAAGAAAGCTAGTGAGAAGTGGGTACTTAACTTCTGTGAATTTCATAAGCTAGAGTTTATTTGCTTTTTGGTGAGCACTGATGTTTTTTAAATCTTAAATTAAAAGCTCCAGCTCATAAAAATTAATTCCAAAATGTTAGCATTTCAGTCCCTGAAAATGAGCCTCTCTAATTGCAGGAATTATTCAAGATTGTATACTAATCAGAGGCTATTAGAAAGAAATAGTCCGTGGGAAGGGTCAGACTTCACTACAGTAGTTCCAGGAAAGCCCTTTCGGATGCACTGCTTAGTGAGGGCAAAATCTCTGGCTACACAATCTTCAAGTGGAAATAATATGTGTCTTTCAATTAATCACTGATGAGTAGCTGTGTTAGTCTGTCTGTAGCAGTAGAAAAAAACAAGAGTCCACTAGCACCTTAAAGACTAACCAAATTTATGACAGGGTATGAGCATTCATGAGTCACTGCTCACTTCTTGCGATACTTGAAGGTATCACAAGAAGTGAACCATGACTCATGAATGCTCATACTCTGCCACTAATTTTGTTAGTCTTTAAGGTGCTGCTGGACTCTTGCATTTTCCTACAATTAATCACTGAGTTATTTTGTATCTCCACTTGCACTAACTTGTCCTTTCTTGCCCGTGACTTCGTAGGAGAGGGGACTGGTTACGTGGATAATCTGACCCAGCAACCACAGGGGGCCCTGGGCGTAGTTGTGGATGTAGACTGGGTCCTCTGGCGTGAACCCTCTGGGAGCCTTGGGGACGTTGGGTTCTTTGGAGGTGGCCGGCACTCGATTGGGGTGGTGCCGGTCGAGCTGGGTTGTCAACCGGCAGCCCATGAGCAGCTCTGCGGGGCTGCGACCAGTAGCCGAGTAAGGGGTGGTGCGCTGGCCAAATAGGAAAGCTGTTAACTTAAACCCCAGATCCCCCTGGTCCATGCACCTCAGCGCCTCCTTAGTGGTGCGGACCATTTCCTCTGCTTGGCCATTCGTGGCTGGGTGAAAAGGGGCGGATCTCACATGCTGGATGCCATGGAGCTCCACGAAGTGCTGGAACTCCGCAGAGGTGAAAGCCGTGCCGTTGTCTGAGACAGTGGTGTCCGGCAGGCCGTGGGTGGCAAAGATGTGCCACATTGCTCGAATGGCGGCTTCGGAGGATGTGGCGCGCACAGGAACGACTTCCAGCCGCTTGCTGTAGCTGTTGACTAGGACAAAGAAAAGCTGCTCCTGTACCGGGCCTGCAAAGTCCACGTGGAGCTGGGACCAGGGGCATTGGGTTGACTCCCAGGGGCAGACGGGAGCGTGTGGAGGGTCCGGATGGGTCTCTTGGCACTTTTCGCAGCAGCGGACCCGGTCCTCTATCTCCTTGTCAAGGCCTGGCCACCAGACGTAGCCAAATCCAGACCAGTAGATTGGGGACCCTTTAGCAGGGGATTCCCTGCCCCCCGGGGGGACTTGGTAGCCTTATGAGAAGCTCAGAGGACCCAGTTTGGGAGGAGCCATGGCATGGGGCATGTCATGCAATTTCTTTTTATGTGGTATTTGGTTGGCTCTGGGTGGTAAAAAAAGGGGACAAGAAGCAGTCTTTTCCTAGGGACCCACTGTAGTCCTCAGCAGCCTTACCCAGGAACATAGTTGCTCGCTTATTTAGTGCAACCATCTTTGCACCTGATCTCACATATTTATTTGCTAGTGTAGCAATTCACACAACTGAGCTATATAATGATAAAAGTTAAGAAAAACTAAGCAAGTTCCAAGGAAAAGAAAAGGCTCTTGACTACAGACTCTTCCCTTCTCAAAGGGGCAATTTTGCCCTTTTCATGGATATCTTTTAGAAACACGGATGCTGGAGACATTTTTATATGTTCTCCTTTATTTGCTTTCAAGAGTATTTTCTTCTGTTATTACATTGGCCTTGGTATCAGACAGACTCCTATATGAGCTGTACTCATATGTCATAGTGACATAATGCACAGTAAAAGCCCAATATTAAAACAAAACCTCTTAACATTTATATGGAGGTTGAAATAAATCAACTTTAAATTATTTTTAAATGTTGAGAAAGGGCAATGCAGCTTTGAATGTGACTATTGATAGAACGAGGTAAAAAAAGAGAGGAAAGTTAGAACAAATTCATTTGGATTACTCAGGCCCTGTGAAGAAGTATGTATAAATCTAGATGTGGAGTTTTTCTTCCTGGATTCATCAATCAATGAGTGCTAGCCAGTTAATATGAAATACATTCACAGTCCTGGCATAAGTAGACAGTATTTCTAAAAAACAACAACCCTGATTTCATTTAATTCTCCTTTTTATTATTCAGCAGCCATTTCCGGAAAATATGATTAGCAGCTGCAGAATATTGCTATAATATGAAAAGGCAGGTGGTTCCCCCCCCCCTTCCCATGATAAACATTTTCTAAAAGGTGGAGTATCTTAACTGGCTAAGTATCTAGTACACGGGAGGGAGAACTGAGAATGCTACCACTTCCCCCCACCCACAAGTAAGTATGAGGTAATAGGAAAGGAAAGCAGTACCTGTTTCATACAATCCTTCCTTTAAAAAATGAGTAGGAAAGATGGGGTTTCATGTAGATGACATGTTTGTGGGAGGAATGGGGGGCACTGTCTGTGCTATTGTGCGAACTACATCTAGAGTTGCCAACTTTCAGGTGAGGCTTGGAGTTCTCCTAGAATTACAGCCAGTCTCCTGTCCCCCCCCCCCATTAGCTCTATTTGTGACCCCTTAAAATTGTTTATTATGTCCCAAACAGCAAGGAGAATTATGGTCCCTTAAAAACTAATCAATTTATTTGTCATAAACTGTGTGTGGCAATAATGAGCTTTGTTCCAGCTCCTCCAAATCCTAGCTATGCGACTGGAGTGGAACACAAATGATCAGGTGCCTGCAGATGATCAGCCCAAGGTTGCCCAGTGAGCCTCCTGGCAGTCCAAGACTGGATTAAACTATGCTAACTCTCTACTAGTTTTGCCAAACTGCAGAAAGGGGGCAGCTGGTAGCAAAAAATGTGTTCAAAAGTGTCTTAGGGTGGCAAGGTAGTACTGTACAACAACCAGGCATTACCCTAGTATGTCTAAAGTTATCAATTGCATTCATGTTAAAATAAACTCTTTTTTTTTTAACGAATACTGAGAATTCAGAGAACCTGCTTAAGCTGCCATTGGAACACTACAGCATTATATCTGTATTTTAGGGCTTTTTAAAAAAAAAAATCAACGGGGGTGCTCTGACACCACCAGTAACTGCATTGATGATGACAGCACCCTCCTTTGATAATCCTCATTATTTAAGCCATGTGTGGGAGAAAATAAACTGACCCCACAATTGTAAAAATGCATTGGGGGGGGCACACATGTGGAAAAATGCTGCACAAACTGATTCTAATGTTTGTAGCTTGCCTCCCAAGCAAGTCAGGAGTACCTCCAACATACAGACAAGGTCTTGGTCACAGGGTGGGATCCTGGCAGCTTTTCCTCTCAGTCTCACACAGTTCTCCTAGACTAGTTCTAATGGGTGGAAATTACAATGGAGTCGATACTGGCTAACTCTAACATTCTATGATTCTAAGATTCTCCTCTTTATCACAACCCCTGTCCAGCATGGCATTTGTACATGTAGGTCCCATGGTCCCCAGCATAACCTTTTTGGGTGGACAGTGGGGAACCTGTTTCCTTTTTTTCACCAGCAGAAAAGCTGGTTGGATGATCCATTCCACAATGCTGGAAGGCAGGAGCAAGCTGACTTACCACAGCTGGGTAAAACTGGCTGCATATTTTTATTATATTCCCAGATGATACAGAGCTACAGACTTACTTTTGTTTAACAAAAGCTAAAAACTCAGGGAATAGGCCTGGAATATCTAGGACCAGGCCAGAGTCACATAGCTGTGAGCAGGCTCTTGTGGCTATGGAGTTGGGATAAGGATATTCAGCAATTTTGGCATGCTGAGCCATAGGACTACCTAATCAATTCATGGCAGAGAAGGGATTTAAACCGAGGATCTCCTGATGCCTACTTCCAGAGATGGATATTTTCAGAACGGAGGAGTGCCTTTTAGTCCAGCCCCTTATTGGCAAGAACTCTTGGTCATTAAAGAGTTATTAGCAGGTATGTATTCTCTTTATTGACTCCCAGTATGAGTATTAAACCAGTTTTTTTTTTTTACATAAGCAGGGCTCTCCCTGTGTGAGTGTGATCCCAGTAACACCTGTTTTTCACTAAAATTGAGGGTGGTGGGGGAAGGGTTCAGAGGGGTAGCTGTGGGTTAGCTCATTCTCTTGTAAAGCCATGCACATCATAAAATGTTATAAGTAAAAAGCCACCTGTTTCTCCAGAAATACCTCTAGCCTACCTCTGTGATTTAAAGAAATGCTTCAGTACTGAGGCCTCCAATTTTCATTTCATCCGAAGAAGGGTGATTTTAATTTGTACAGTTGCTCTAAACTCAGTCCTCCAGGCACTTGGAAAATTAAGACTGGAACTCATGAATGACTGACAATGGCATTTTGCATGACCACAAGTGCAGATTGTAAATCAGATAAACACCTATATGCTGCATCTTTTACCTTAACAAGAAATTTGACAGAAAACCCCCAAAGCAAAACACGTGGAGGGCATTGCCAAAGAAACAATGTGCCTGACTCTATTCACTGTGACAGAGACTTCTGAGGGACATACAACCCAGCTTCTATAGAAACTTTGAAGGTTTTATATGGAGTCAGTAAGATGATTATGGCTTCTAGTGTATCTCTCTCTCTCTCTCTGTTTGCTCTTTATTTCTGAATATAAGAACACAAGAGGAGCCCTGCTAGATCCATCTAGTCCAGCATCCTGTCTCACCCAGTGGTCAACCTGTTCTTCTGGAGGTCCAACAACAGAAGTTAGCGGCCAGGGCCTTACTCTGATGTTGCCTCCTGACAATGGTATTCAGAGGTTTCTGAAGAAGTCAGCAGTGACTCACAAAAGTTCATGCTTAGCAACAAATTTTGTTAGTCTTTAAGGTGCTACTGGACTCTTGCTCTTTTCTACTGCCTCTGAATATGGAGCTTCCCTTCAGTCATCATGGTTAGTCCCCGCTGACAGACCTATTCTCCATGAATCTGTCTACTCCCCCTTTAAAGCAACAAAGTGATGTGCATGTGCAGTTAGACACCACTTGGTTTTCCTTCAGATCTTGTGGTCCGTCCCCCCACTCCTCTACATGACAGATACACACATGTGCATTTATGTAATGCTGGAAAAACACAGTCTTCACTTGATTGGATATATGACTGTATCAAGACTTTCTTTGTTTTACTAATGCTCAGCAGTGCATGCACAGTAAAACACAATGCACGCTCGCATAGTCTTGATTGCATAACCACTCTTGGAGTGTTTTGTCAACATACCAATTCATACCAGGAACATAAAAAGAGCAAACGAGGAAAAGGAATGAAAGAAATTTGAAAGCTGCCGCTACATAAACATGCTTGAATTCAATAACTAATTTTAGAAATTCTTGTAGCTAAACTGGAATTAAAGAGGTGTCTATCATAGCACATGGTGAACTTCAAGAATGGAAACAGGGAAATGTACTCATCCCTGCTCTTGATTATGGTGGTGATGGAAAGTCACAACTGACTTATGGCAACCCCTTAGGGTTTTCAAGGCATGAGACATTCAGAGGTGGTTTGCCATTGCCTGCCTCCGCACCATGGCCTTGCTATTCCTTGGAGGTTTCCCATCTAAATACTAGCCAGGGATGATCCTGCTTAGCTTTTGAGATCTGACAAGATTGGGCTAGCTTAGGCCATCCAGGTCAGGGCTGCTCTTGATTATATGGCCATTAATTTCCCAAGTAAGCATCAATAATATTAACCCAAGTCCATATGGTAGCCAAAACATCCACAGTAAGGCTATGTTTATTACTATAAAGATTATGGAAAGTCCCAATGGTGTCTGATGCGCCAATATTTTAGGAAAGCATTGATCTTAATGTGCTAAAACATATTTTCAAAAGAGTCCTATTGCTGGATATAAAACACAAAGATTTACAAAAAGAAGCCATTTTATGCTTTCCCAAAATGCTGTTTGCAGCACTTAACCAGTGAATCATTATTCTGTTCTTGCAAGTATTACCTTTATTAGCTTTATCTGAGAAACTAAAAGCCCATTCATCTTTGCTTTAAAAATAATAACAACAGCAATAAATAATAATGACAAAATAACTGTGGTGGGAATAACACAATCCATAGCACTAGTGTATCATCCTTCATCTGTCCCTATTAAATAAAAGCCAGCGGGGGTGGCAACATTCCATGTGCTCTCATTGGCAGTAAAATGCTCTCCATCAGCCCTTGGCTCATCAGTTGCCACTCAAGAGTACTCGCATGCCATTGGCTAGGTGCTGGGTCCGCTCCTCTTCCCCACCCACTCCCCTTTCAGCCACTGTTTTCTATGTCTCACGACGAAGACACTTCTCTTGCTCAGCTCTTGTGGGGGACAAAGTTTTCCCTCAGTGGCTGTTGTGAGGAACTCATAGGGTTGCCAGCGCCAGGTAAGGAAGCCAGTTTAAGTAAGTCAGAGTTTGGGGAGGGGAGAGGAAAGACCTCAGCTGAATAGAATGCCATAGAGGCCAGCGGCCAAAGCATTCTAACTTTTCCCTCAGTGGCTGTTGGTAGGCAACCAAGCTTGGTTCTGTCAGTAAAAAGACAAAGAAACAAAACCATTTCTACGCCTTTGTGAGGAACTCATTGAGGCCAGTCCTGAGTATGGTTGCCAGCTCCAGGTTGGGAAATTCCTGCTGAGTCCTTCCCCCCCCAATGCTGCCCTCCACAGGATCTACCCCCAAATCTCCAGGTATTTCCCTACTCAGGGCTGGGAACCCTACTTTCCACTCGGTGCCTGCTGCTGGTCAACCAAGCTTGGTTTCTGTCAGTAAAGGGCCCTTTCCACACCTGTTTTGGCCTTCAGGAGAAAACTCATTATGCCTTTATACCCTGCTGAGATGCGCCCCCCCCCCCAACAGCCAATGTGACATGGCAGTCAGGGCTTCAGAGCACGGTAGAGGCTGCGGGGTGGGGTGGGAGAGATGGAGGGGAAAATAAAGGTAGGTTGATGCTTGGCTGGAAAGGAGATAGGGTTGCCAACTCCAGGTGGAACTTTGAGGGATGGAGCCTGGCGAAGGTGAGGTTTGAGGAGGGGTAGGGCCTCAGACAGGTACAATGCCATAGACTCTGCCTCCAAACAAGCCATTCCCTTTGGGGAACCACTGTTGCCAATCTCCAAGTGAGGGCTGGAGATCACTCAGAATTACAACTGCTCTCCAGATGGCATTGATCAGTTTCCCTGGAGAAAATGGTGGACTCTGTGTCCTTATACCCTGCTGAGGTTGCCACAGCAAATTGATGCTGAGTGCCCAAGTCCTTGGCACTTTCACAGAGCCTCTTTCTAGAGCCCGTTATATTTATTTCCACAACGGGCGTTATTCCTAGTTTTAATATGATACATTTTTTCTCAGGAACATGAAATGCTAGGTTTACAAGTCATTTTATGTAAGTGTTTTGGCATGCATGGCCTGTGTTTGATTCTTTTATGTCAACAGATAACCAGTATCCCCCCTTCTGAAACCAGCTTTGATCAGCTTCATTCAATTCCGTTCCCTTCTCAGATGAGAAATGTAGCTAGTTTCCTTGGCATGCATTTAATGGATACATAGGAGGGCTGGAATGAGATAGACTTTTATTGCTCAGAAGAAAACATAAATATTAGCATTTTCAGGGGTTAGTTAAGTAACTTTGATTTACTATTTTTTTTAAAAAAATATCTTTCAAAATACATACGATCTCTAAAAGATGAATGAAGTGATTATTTGATTTAGCATTTGAAGGGGCTCTCTGATTTACCGAAAACGAAAACCTCACATTTTTCTTTGTCTACTCTAAAACCACTTCAGCTTCTGAGAGACTGTGCTGTCATCAGTTTCTGAGATTTTGCGGTAACACCATCTATAATTTCTTTGGTATTATTTACTAATATGCATAAATCATTACAAACTCATTTGGTATTAAGATGGGTGTCATAATGGTATTCCATCACTTAATAAAAACACTCACATGGAGAGCTGACTAAAATTAAAGCAATAGCACCACTGCTGAGAGAAGAATTTTTAAGTCTTTTCAGACAAAGGTCTTTTCTTGTGGGGTGATGCTGTTTTCTTTTAACACTTTATTAGCACCAGCCATGACAAGTGATATCCCCAGCCTCACCAAATGGAAAGGGACAGCCTTCTTGTGAGGGGAAAAATAGAGGCATGAGCTACAGAGCTGAAGAGGGTGAATGCTCAGAGCTTACTAAGTAAGAAAAGGAAAGGGGAAGAGCTGGGGGAAAGTTATGATGGCAGCGTGATTCACAATTGTGCCTGTAAATCTGGGGAAAGGATTGTGATGTATCTCATGGTGGCATTACAAGCATCCATCAGTAGGTGTCCATGGAATTCGAACAGGAAGGCCGCTTCACTTCTACCATTCTGTAGAATATGCAAAGCTCAGGAGGGCACTTTTATAACTGAATTAGAAATGTGGTATAACAGAACAGCTCAGGGAGCCCCTTTTAAAGGAGACAAGTGGGAGGCTTGTGACACTCACAGGGAGAGATAATTGCATCTCTCCCTCCTTCCCCCATCGTGAATCCAGGCCCAGTGCAGCTCCTGGCATCCTCCACAGCAGCAGTTGGCCCCAGAGGCCCTCCTGAAGTCCTCTGTTGCGTAGCCAGGCCGGAGTGGCTCTCAAAGCACTTTGCTGAGGCAGCCAGGTAGGAAGCGGCTCCCAGAGTGCACCACCACCATGGCCGGGCCTGGAGCCCCTCCCAGCATCTGCTGTGCAGAGGCAGCCAGGCACCAGGATGCTCCCAGTTCTGCTGCACATGCACAGATAATGCATTTTCTAAATTTGGGAGGGATTTAAAGCCCCAGTGTATTTTTACAAATGATTCCCTAAGTCCAGTATAACTTTCTGACAAATTGAACACTTTGCTCTGTGTTTTATATACAGTACTATATGTATTATTAAAATTCTTTACTGTGTTATTGCTGTTGTTTGAGGTGGGGTTATAGACAGCTGGGGGGCCTAGGCAGCTGCCCCTTTTGCCCATTGGCTAAGGCTGCCTCTGATCTCTGCAGTCTGGAGATCAAGTGTAATTACAGGAGAACTCTGGATTCTGCCTGGAGGTTATCAACAACAATAATAATTGTGTGTATATATATATATATATATATATATATATATATATATATGTATGTATGTATGTATGTATGTATGTATTGTTGGTACCCACCCTGAGCCTACAGTGTGGGGAGGGCAGGCTATAAGTCTAATGAAATAAAAAAAATAAAAAAAATCTGTGTTGGCCTTTACCATGTTGGGCTACAGCTGAGGGGTTACATGACTGAACAGTTTCCCCAATGAAAATAGTCCCTGCACATTAAACAAATGTTTAGGGAAAGACCTCTAGTAGCCTTCTCTGTGACAAGCTACTTTTGTACAAACAATTTTGGGGGGCACTGAGTCACATGAGCCCCCCACCTGCAGTCTAAAGGGGTACAGTCCAGAATTGGATTAACTGGTTTTAATGCTTCTAGTCCTTTCCCCCTCCCTGCCCCATGGCCTATACTGTGTAGCTGTACAGTTCCACCCTAAGCAACATTTTGTCCTTCTAAGTATATTGAAGTAAGTAGGCTTAGAAGAATGTTCTCTGCATAGTACTGCACTGGTAGTGTGCTCCTTTTCCATTTCCCCTCAGTGCACAGCAGAGGTATGACAAGTGTGTAGCAGTCTACTCAGGTTGAAGAAATGTGAGCATTTGAATTGATCTCAAAATGAGACAGCTGATTATTTCATTTCAGTAATTTGAATCAATTACACCCTATTAGAACAGGAACAGAAGGCGAGATTAAGAATACTTTTAAGTCCATGTTTAACTAGCTCTCTGTTTGCATTTAACTGTGGCTGAATGGGGTATTTCCAAGCAGCTTCTTTCAATATCTCCCTTTTTCAGTGTTTTCACGGATGCCAATTGGCTCTGCTGTGATGGAAATACACCACAATAGCATGTTTATTACGTTACAATCTTGGATAGATTTGTTTTCTTCTCAGTACCAGTGCCACATGATTGTATGTGAAATTGGTTCTGTGCATACTGTAACTAATCAGATTTGTCTGGAAACAATCACCACATCTTGTACAAATGTTTACAATGAATATATGAGAGTTTACCGATGCTATCTTGCAATCAATTTCCATAAATTTGTGAAATGATTCAAGGGCAGCCTTAGAGAATTTTTTTGAGGGAAAGCATTTGTTAAGAAGAAATTGCCTTTTTTTTTGTCTTTAGAAAGGTAAAAAAAAATGTTGCTACTTATTTGCATCAGCATATGAAATGTTATGCTCGAGTCCAAGCATGGGAACCTGTGTATAGTTCAAGTTCTGCTCTTGGAGGGATAGCACAGTTAAATGTAAAACCAAGGGGTTGGAAAACCTTAAAAACAGTTTAGCCTTAATTTCTGTAAATGAATATCAGTAAAAAACCCAACCCTTTATTGGCATAGATTGAAAAAGAAAACAACAACAACAACATAGGAACCACAGATTTTAAATGTACAAAAACAATCATCCTGCCAGAACTTTAACCTTATATTCTCGAACCCTCATAGCAATAGAGAGAAACTTTGCCACTGCAAAGGTGATATGAGGGCGGTGATCTGATAGAAGGAAGGATACTAGTCTCTCTTTTGGACAACTGTGCCTATTGATAAAAAGGGGGCTGATTAGGACATCCTGTATTTTATTGTAGAATCTGTGAATGAATATAAGAGGAGCCTTGCTTAATCAGAGCTAAGGTGCATCTTGTCCGTATGACCAACCAATTACCCATGAACAGGTATAAAGTCCTCTCCTCATTACTGTTCCCCAGCCACCATCATACAGAGGTACACTGATCTATCATTCATGTACAGTCACTGTCTCAGACCCAAGTAGGGATGCAAGTCTCCAGGTTTGACCTGGAAATCCCTTGGAATTATAGCTCATCTCCAGACTATGGATGTTCACCTGGAGAAAATGGATGGTGTGGAGGGTGGACTCTATGGCACTGTATCCCACTATTCCCCCTATCCTCCCTAGGCTCTACTCCCAAATCTCTGGGAGTTTCCCAACCCTAATCTAGCAACCCTCCCCACCCCCGCCCCCAGTGGCCAGGGGGGACCTGGCAGTGGCAACCCTAGACCCAAGAACCCACTGAGGTTTCTGGCTAAGAATGAATTTTTTGTCTTGAAGAATGGTAGGCCCAGAAAGCCAAAGGAACATGTGTTGTGTAGAACAGTTCAGTAAATGGCATACGTTCTGTTCTTTTGCTCTGGCCTAGCAGTTCTAGTAGGGTTGCTGCTTTCCTTCCATCACAATGCGTTGCCCACCATGGTTTAATTTGGTGTAGGAGGAAAAAAGGATGGGAAAGTTGGCACCGTCTATATTGTGACATCATTTCTGGATGATAACCAGAAATGACATCACCATGAGGTGTTGCACAATGCTATTTCTACCTCTCTGTCCCCTGGAGCCTGTTTATACCCTGCTAAGCTTCCCAACAGTGATCAGCCAAGGGCTGGCAATCTTAAATCCTATCTTTATGGCTGCAGTTAGTAGTGTTCTAGGCCTGGTTATTTGTAAGTAGTTTAGTTATCCTTGTAACCTCCTGTTTTTGGTCTCCAATAAAGTTAGTTGAGATCTCATGTTAGTTTTGTGTGAAACCAGTGCTTTTTTTTAGTAGAGAAGAGAGACAGAGAGAGATGCAAAGTGCTAGTACTTATTCTACCAATTTCCCCTCCCTCTGTAGATTCCTAGTAGGCTGTTCCTAAGGGTCCATTCTTTCTTTATCTGGCTGAGAGCCCCCCAAAGCTGCTGGTACTCAGTACTGATGAGTACAATCACAAAAAAGAAGAACCGGTGTGAAGCCTATTATTATTGCTACTGTAATGATCATGAACATCAAAATGTATAACCCACCTTTCTGCCCTCATAAGTGCCACCAAGTTGGCCCCAAATTAAAAAACCTCCATGCATAATAAAATCACATCTTAAAAACCATTAAAACCAACAAAAACCACATCATTAAAACAATTAAAACCATTACTTAGGAGAGTCCAATCAAGATTCTCAAATATAGTCTCTTCAGATTGTGAAGGCGACACTAATGATTCACTCCTACTAAAGACATCTTTTGTTGCTGCATTAATTCTTTCTGCCTCATGTGACGCTGTATGGGGAAAGGACAAAATCGATCTCCACATACTTTGTATAGAACAGACTCTCCATAACTGCACCAAAGGCTCCCACATTCTTAGTAAGCTGCTGGTTTGGGTTGATTGGCCTCAGTTGCAAGGTGTATGTACACAGCTATAGCAGTACCTCACCAGAGAAAAGTCTTTCTGCTTGAAATAATGTAAGTGGAGATAACTGAAATGGAATCTGGATCTTTGCCAGAGATGGTGGCTATACAGCAGAGTACATACTCAATATGCCAAACAGGAAGGCATCCTATGTGTATTCAGATTTCCTCCATGATATTGGTAGTGCAGCTGACTTGCATGAACTGACAAAAACTCTCTTAACACTTTATTTTCTTCCCTCCCTCAAATATTAAATAGGGCTTGTTTTCTCTTGTGAGCTGGCCAACACCTGTTGCAACAACTGGCTAGGAAATGTTATTAATTTATTTTAAAATATTGTTAGAAGATGTTAATAGAACACAGTAGTATGTCCCCAGACTTTGCAAAAGTACTAATGGTGATTTAACTTCAGCTGAAATATTGAACAATTTTGGGAGGTTTACAAAGAAAAGGTTTAAACCTATGTTTCTAGTATATTAAGATCAGAGCATGAGTTGTAAAGAGTCAGACCACAATACAAGAGACATCAGTCCTCTTGGACTAATGGAAATCCAAACCTGATTAAAACCCCATTTCAGGCTTTTTTTAATTGCAGGGGTGGGTTTGATAGCTGTCAGTGTACAGGAAAGTAGCACATCTGGAATCTTGCTGTGTACTTGTGCTGGCTGGTATAACTCAGCATATGTGTCAGTTTTTTAATAGCCAAGATTTATTTGGTTTCTATTATTTTCTTTTTAAAAGAAGTAATTCATTTTAAGTATGTTGATTATATATTATGCTTCTTTCCATGAGTCTTTTAAAGGTTAAAATATATTTGTTTCTGCAGGTATTCTATTGATTGGTTGTTGTTAGTGTATTGTATTATGTGTTTTCTGCTGTATTTTATTCTTCCTGCTCATTGTTATTTATCTGCTATTGCTTGATTAGTTGGTTTTAAGATACTTTTATTATTATTATTGTCATAACATTATTTTTATTATACTTTTATCATTATATATAATTATTGTTATATATTGAGCTACCTGTTTTTATTGTAAATACTGCATACCTGCTGCTATTTTTAACTTTTTAATATTCCTTCCAATTAATTTTTTTTAGAATTTTCCTAGTTTTATGAGGATTGCTATTTTAATATAGTTTGACCTGTTTATTGTATTCTTGTTTCATTGTAAACTAGCACAAGAGCCAAATTTGTCTGCCAATATGGGAGAAATAGGCAGAGGACAAAATTCTGGGTTCCCTACTCCCCAGTCACCCCCTGGAGCCAGGAAAATAATGTGATTGGCTTTCATATGATGATTAGGTTGAGTGGGGGGTGGGGGCAGTGGGTTTCTGCAGTGGACTTTGGCATCCCTGCTTAAAGTTATAAGATATAACTATTAGGAAGGAAGAATGCTATCTTTAAGTACCCAACCGTTTACTTGATTCAAGCATCTGTGATTTTTATATAAAGGAAATTTAACATGAGAGATTAAACTAATAGCAGGCAGTGTGTCCATGTCTAGTATCTGCAGCTGATTTTATCAGATTCGTAGGTTTTTATACCTTGGAAATCATAAATAGCTTTAACATACATACAGATATATTCCCCATCAGATTTACACATAAAAATGAAGCATCATTAAATCATATAAATAAAAGTGTAATTTTTTTTGAAAAATGAGAGGGCATCTACAAAGGCATAAAGTAACTGCCTTGAATGTTATTTTTGAGATCAGATCCAACCAAAATGCAATATATTTTAATGAACATACATATTTTGCAATCATCTGTGAGTTAAAAGCAAAAATATGGCAGTAAAACTCTTCAAACAATCCCCCACATCCTTTGATTTATTGCCTAGTGAAATTTTTAATGGTGTAAGTTCAAAACTTGTTTGAATGTAAGTGCTTCAGGGAATTTTACAGCTGAAATATTTCATATCTTTTTCATAATTTCAAGTAAAGACCTAGAATCAGCAATGACCTGGAAGTTGCCTTTCTCTTTTGGTTCTTCCTGTAATTCATTTATAAATCCCCACAGGTTATTTGATGCATTGGTATGGTAAAATTCAGGTCTTGATACCATATTATTCCCTATTCAATTTGGCACAAAGTTTCCCACAATCTTTACAAAAACTAAATGTTTACATCTTAATGGGAAAGCAGCCAAGAGACAAAATAACCCAGGACACTCTATTTATCTTTACAATAGCAATGTTTCAGAAGCAAATTATATACAGTTTACTCAGTGTATATTTTTAATCTGACCAGGCAGACATCCACATATTCACGTCTTCACTAATGGAGATCTGTTCAACATTTCTTCTTCTTTTCTGCATTTATACCTATTTTGCAATGTCTAAAAGAGACATCTGTTCAGTGGATTCTCTCATGACTTCTGATGTTGCTCATACCCACCTGCTTAGCAATTTATAATAAAGGTGTACATCTGGTGTGTGCAAAGTTGATAGGATTTTGGAAAAAAGCATAAAGTTTGGTTCACAAATGAATAGATGAGTTCTTCCTAGTGAAGGAAACTTGTAAATGTGTTATAAAATCCAAGGTTGATGTGATATATGGTAAGCAATAATGTGCTAAGAAACAAAAATATAAGCAAGTGCTGCTGCTAACCATTGAGTGCACAGGATCACCCACATTCCATCTCTGTCAGAGATTTAAAATGTTTAAATTAACCATTTACAAACACAAGAAACTGCTTTATATTGAATTGAACCATTAGTCCCAGCTACACCTAACATGGAATGGATGCCATTGTGCCCAGTGTGTGTTTTTGGGACCTAAGAACATAAGAGAAGCCAATGTTGGATCAGGCCAGTGGCCCATCGAGTCCAACACTCTGTCACACAGTGGCCAAAAACACCAGGTGCCCTCAGAAGGTCCAGCAGTGGGGGCAGGACACTAGAAGCCCTCCCACTGTTGCCCCCCCCCCCCCGTCAAGCACCAAGAATACAGAGCATCACTTTCCCCAGACTGAGAGTTCCTATCTATACTTTGTGGCTAATAGTCACTGATGGACCTCTGCTCCATATCTATATATCTAATTCCGAAGGCGCCCCCTGTGTGAGGATACCTAAATCCGTGTGGGGGGGGCACCTGGGAAGCAGGGAGGTTTTCCTACACATGGGGGGCACTCCCCCCGTGTGCAGAAAAATCCAAAAAGTTAAAAAAAAACCTTCAGTGACCCTAGAATCCCCCAAAATACCTTTTGAAATGGCACCAACTCCAGACGTCAACTGTGAGGAGATTAGAATGTTAGGGGGAGGGGGGGAGGCTCTAACTGTTTTTGTCAGTAAAAAGCAGGGTTTTTACTGGCAGCAGTCTAGGGTTGCCAAGTACCCCCCCTGGCCATCAGCAGCAGATCCAGATCCAGGCTGGGAAACTCCTGGATATTTGGGGGTGCAGCCTGGGGAGGACAGGGACCTCAGTGAGGTACAATGCCATAAACTCCCCCCTCCAAAGCATCCATTTTCTCCATGGAAAGTTATCTCTGTAGTCTGGAGATGAGCAGTAACTCCAGGGGATCCCCAGGTCCCATCTGGAGGCTGGCATCCCTAGGCAGCACCCTCTGTGTGACTTGATACCACCTGATTTGCATGACTTAATTAGCCCCAGCTGTTTTGCTACAGTTCATCAGCAGCCACCATATGAAAGCCATTGTGGTGCAACAGTTCGAGCTTCAGACTGGGATCTGCGAGACCCAGGTTCAGATCCCCATCTTGCAGTGGAAGCTGACTGGGAGATTTTGGACCAGTCACATACTTTCAGCCTAACCAACCTCACAGGGTTGTTGTGCAGATAACAAAGAGGAAATAATAATGTAAGCTGCTTTAGTCCCCATTGTGGAGAAAGACTGTAATTTTCCTAGGTAGAGGCTGCAGGGGAGGGGGGTGGAGATATAAAGCTGAAGACAGATAGAGGTAGGTTGGCTGTTGGGTGGGAAGGAAATAGAGTTGCCAACTCCAGGTTGGGAAATTCCCAGACATTTGAGAGGTGGAGCCTGGGGAGGGTGGGATTTGAGGTGGGAGGCAGAAAGAGAGAGAAAGAGTGATGAGGTGGGGAGGCAGAAAAACAAAGGGAATGATGACAGGTCAGAAAGAGAGAGGAAGTAACATACATGGAGGAGAGCGAGAGAGTAAGAAAGGGGGGCAGAAGGGAGAAAGAGTGTGAGAGAGGTAGGGGGAGAAGGGAGGAAGCAAAGGTGTGAGGAATGGGATAACTATCCTGCAAGTTTCTTGCAGGTCTCCACTTGTGTTTATCTAATTCCCTCTTGAAACCTGCTTGCTTCATGGGATGTAGGGTCAAAATCCAAAGGCTCTTGAATGGAACAGGAAGAAAAAGGAACTTTCAAATTGCTCCATAGCTGCTGACTGACTGGCAAAGTGCTGAGCTTAGCCTGGGCAGGCTCTTCAGAGCTATCCCTGTCAGCCTGGCTACAGAGAGGGTTTCTTATGTCTCTGAGCTGAATTGCAAACTCTCCCTTCCCATTGGAAACTGGAAAAAGTAGCATTTCTTCCTCAAATCAAAGAGCCAGTCCTGGCTTTTCCCCACCTTCTTGTTGCAGGAGGTTCTTCAAAGGAGCCCAAGAAGCATCGGCCTTTGTATCTGCAAGGAGTGATCCATGGTAGGAGGAAGAGGGGGGGTTAGAATATTTCAAGATTTTGTGGAATCTGCCAACATTTTGGGATTGTCCCTGACCCTTGGCAGCCATTTTCCAAACGTTCCTACAACAGACTCAACAAGGTTGGGAACCCATTGTCTGTCAGGGTTAGTATTGTCTGCTCTGACCAGCAGTGGATGTTAAGGGTCTCTTATGTGTGTTTTCCCACTAAACTAAGTGTCCTAATCTTACTAGGGGAATTGCATATGTGGAAAGCAAACTTCCATCTACCCATCCCCAGCTGTATGTATAGCACCTTTTCCATTTCAACATGTAGGGATGCCAGCCTTCAGGTGGGACCTGAGGATCCCCTGGAATTACAGCTGTTTTCCAGATGCCAGAGTTCAGTTCCCCTGGAGAAAATGGATGGTTTGGAGGAGAGATTCTGTGGCATTGTACCCCACTGAGGATCCATCCTCCAATCTGAAGGTATTTCCCAACATGGATCAGTCAACCCCATCCCCCCCACCCTTTACCAGTGGTCAGGGGGGACCTGGCAACCGTAACAGTGATTGTACATGTGGAATTCTTTAAGAAAATTTTAAACATCTGACTGTTGTAATATTCAGACATCTGTTTCCTATCGTTCTGGAGTACCAGAATCTAGAGGAGTTTCAGAAAAGGTTTTACTTATTCCTGTCTGTATGCTGGCTGGGCAAGCTTTTGTGAAGAACTCTGATGGGCCTTGTATTCCTTTTATTTCTTTGTTCTGAATAAAGTTATACTTTGTTTATCTAAGAAGACTCTCCATATATTTCTGAATGACTGCAGCATCTTACAATGAGTAGAATTTTAACCTTTTTGAAAATGTTCTACATGTGTATTTCTAGAAGCTCTGCACACACTTCTCTGGATCCAGGCAATTATATATAAAAATCAGTTCTTTCTGACATGCTCTTAAAAGCTCAGAGGCTCAACTGGAGATATGCTCAGATCTCCTGTTTCTTAAAATTTCCATTGACAGCAGCTGTGGAGATTTCTGTGGCATGGGGGGCAGTAAACATTGTTTTCTTCTTATGTCATGTTCCCAGTGCAAAAATGGCTTAGCATTTGTCACCCTTCTAACAGAATTTTCTGACCCTAAGGGAAATTTTTCTTAAACTATGAATGATGGATAGCTGCTTCTTGTTGATAAAACATATTACAGATAACTTGGGCAGGCCTGCACTGTTTCTTCCTGTATTTTCAACCGTTGTGATATTAATGGCAGGAGGTTTCATGCCAGCACTATGGTTTTCCAGCAGTTCTTCTGCACTTTCGCAGCACTGTGATTCAGTATAAGAAATAGGGTTGGGAATGAACCAGGAAAATGGAGGTTTGTCCTGGTTCATGGTTCGTGAGGTCCCATAAACCACAACTCACGAACCAGGATGAACCTCCCCTGCTTTGTGAACTGGTTTGGGTTCGTGAGGCTCGTGGATCTTCCCGTCTTTCTTTTATGATGGCAGTGGCTCCCTGAGGCCAGCAGAATGTGTGTGTGGGAGGAAGATCTTCCAAAACCTATTTAAAGGGAATGTTCCCTTTAAATGAGTTTGACAGTGGGCACCATGTGGGAGTGGAGGCCAAGCAGCGAATTCACTGCTTGGCCTCCATTCCCATGCAGTGCCCATTTATAAAGCCCATTTAAAGGGAACACTTGGAAATCAGGGAAGGACACTAGATGGATCACTGAAATAACTTGTGTCTATAGATGCAAGCCATTTCAGCAATCCCTCTTGCTCCCCCCACCCGCTTCCCAACCACGAACCCCACAAACCTTCAAAACCACCTTGACAGTCCTGGGAAATTCGTATAGGGATGGGCGTGAACCATGAACTGGGCCTGGTTTGTGATTAATTTAGGCTCGTAATTTGGTTCGTGCCCATCCCTAGGAGTACCCAGATTGCTTTAATCCTAAAAAGACAGCAGGAGATAAATTAGGGTTACCAACCTTTAGGTAGGGCCTGGAGTTCTGCCAAAATTGCAGTTGATCTTCAGACTACAGACTTCAGTTTCCCTGGAGAAAATGGCATTTTGGAGGGCAGAGTCTGTGGCATCGCATCCCTGCTAAATTCCCTCCCTTCCCCAAACTCCAACCTCCCAATGCAGAGCCCCCAAATCTTCATGAATTTCCAAAGCTGGAGTTGGTAACTGTAATGTAGTATGTTCTGTGTAACAACCGGCCTGCCATGTGCTCCCAGGTAATGGCACCTGCTGCATGGCCAGAGCACATGGTCAGGCAGAGAGGGGAGCTTGAATCTGTCCGGATTCAAAGCTTCCACCAATGTGGGACCTAGGTTCTCCCTGGGGAGCCAATGCTGCCAAAGGCTCCTCCAGGGAACCTATGACAAACATGCACATATGTTAAGCCCCTATCAGGTCTTTTGGGTGCGGCCGGAGGTGTGGCTCCAGCCAGCATATAATGAGGGCCCTGGAGCCCTGGAAGCATGCTTGATCTGACCATCTCCTGGACATGCTGAATCACTCAATAAAGGCTTCATGATTTCACTGTTCCTGGTCTCCCGAGTCCAGTACTCTTCAGTAACCTTAAGCTAAATCCAAAATATTTTTGTTTTGTTGTTTCATTGTACCAGTCTAGATTACGCCCCCCCCCCATAGCCTCAGCCTGAATTCATAAGCCCATTTCTTTCTCAAAATCCAAGCATGGCATGTGGTGGTCCTGTTTTCAGTCTTATACAATGTTGGATTCCAAGACAGAAATCTGTCTGAGATGTTACTCATGTGATGACCATATGGCTGGAATTCTAATTTGCCTGGAACTGTAGTTTAAGCTGCTACAGTGTCAGTGACAGAAGTGGGGTGGTTTATTATTATTATTTTTTCATTTGGTGAGGTGTGCTGAAGAGTGACTTGGTGCAGCTGTATTTTTTGGCACATATCCATAACACTTTCACATCATTACTTGGAAATGTATCTTGACATTACCATCTCTGTCACAGTTTTCTTTCACAGAACCATGATCAGTTCATCATTGCATCTTGGGTCGTATACAATCATGCTCCTATTGATTTGCAGTATTTGAAGACTGGTAACTTTTGTCTTTCCCTGTAGCATATGACATGGCTCAGTTAGCACATTCCTCATAAGAGATACTACTGATGTTGCTTCTTGTTTGTCTTAAAATAGGTGCGTCTTCATTCCATATCCATGGCAGAACACTTTCTTTGTGTGCATAAGGTCAGAGGTTCAACTCCTGGCACCTCCAGTTAAAGGATGATGTCTGAGAGATGTCTGCCTGAGATCCTGGAGAGCCGCTGTCAATCAATGCAGACAATAAAAGGCTATTTATTGATCTGACTCAGGATAAAACTGGTTCATATGATCATTTCCTCTTTGGGTCTGCTGTATGCTATGGTATCTGACTACGATAACGTTATTCCTCAAATGTAATAGTTTGGAGAAATGGTTTAAATTTGTAAATCATTCCTTGGTAAAAGAGGGTCTGACCAACAACTTAAGGGTATTCTGTGTAGACAGATGGCAAACTTGACCACTGTTCTTCAACTTGTTGACAGCATAATCTGTTTTCTCAAGGGCGTTAACAAGCTAAGTCCTCCTATAGTATGTTGCTTCTCTCTTGGTGCCTCTATGTGGCCTTATTAGTGCTTACTGAGCCTCTGCTTGAACCTATCAGCAAAGTTCCCATTAAGATGCTGACTCTAAAGGTCCTCTTCCAGATGGTTGTCACAGTATTGGAGTTGGGTGCTCTCTCAGGTAGAAAAGGACAAATGCTAGAGTAGGGCATCGAGGGTTTTCATCAGATGTATTTTTCTACAGGATGGGAGCATTCTAGCATATTCTGTAATGTAGAGGCAAACAAGATATGATGGGTGTAACCAAATCTGTGTATTGGCTGTGTTTATGTGTATGACAAGGGGACAGTCTGATTTTTATATCAAAGGAGGTACACAGTTGAGTAGAGCTGAGCCTTCCCTGCCACAGCTCCCCTCAGATTGTTTCAAGTTCTTGTCTTCTGGATATCTTCTAGTCTGGAAAGCGGGCTGGGAAAAAGTATCTCAGGCTGTGTTCAGACGGGCACTTCTATCCACTGTTGCTCCACTTCTAATTCAGCCAGATTATTTTGTGGCAGAGAATCCTGATCAGATTCACCTCTTTTAGTGCACTTCAAAGTGCTTTTACGTGATCAGACGGTAGCAGGCAGGGAGTCAGCCTGTCCGCCATTTTTCAAAAAGTTTGTCCTTGGACCATGCCCACAAGCACTGACCAGTCTGCTGGGATATGTAGTTCATGGGGCTGTCTGCCATTTTTTAAAAAGTGTGCCTTCTGAGCATGCACACAAGTGCTTGCTGAGACTGCTGGGATATGGAGTTCACTGCCGTCCTCCCTCTAATCTTTTCAATTTACCGCTTCCCCAAAGGACAGGAATAAGCTATCTTCCTTTGAGAGTTTTTTTAAAAAAGAAAACAGTTTTGAGCAGCCCCTGTGTGTGTGTGTGTGGCAGAGAGAGGTTCATATATGCAGTTATGTGCTCCTCACTAGCTAGTAAAACAAAATGGCAGCTGGAAAAACAAGACCAGTCAGACCTGCCTGACAACTTGGGTGCACAACAGAGCCATCAGACAGCAGGAAATCCATTTTGGAACCAGCTCAGATCAACAAAACCGGACTTTTGCAGGTATTAAAGAAACATGCAGCAAAGGGGGCAAGAGGGACTCATACGACTGCGGCACAACAGACAGATGTTACCATCTGATCGTGCACTTTAAATCCATAAGGGAACAGCAACAGCAATGGAAGAAACTGCCCGTCTGAACGTAGCCTCAATGACAGAGCTTGGGGAGTTAAGGAAATGGAGGACGGATGTTTCAGGTCCCTTTGCCCATGCACTGGTTTTGGACATAAAAATCAGACCCCTGTTTTATTCATGAATGGGAGCAAACCCGAGAACAACAAACATGGCTGCCACATCACATCTAGTTTGGCTCTGAGTTAATCAAGTTTTGAAAGCCGTAAATTCAAGCTCTTTGGGATGTATACATGACCAATTGCAGGAAGTTGGGAAATAAAAAGAACTTTTCAAATAAAAAAAGATATCAATTTAATGGCAAAGGAGTTGAAACAGATGTTTTATGCAAAGCTTGAAAGTTGGGCCATTCCTTTTAGGTTTTCAAAGTCCCTTCTTGTCAAATTCATCAGAAAAGAGAAAATTAATGAGCTGTGTTTAAGTTTCATTACACAATCTTCTAATGTGAGAAAACTTTGCTCTAGGAACTATCCTGTACATTGCTCAACGGATTGAGGCATGCCTGTCACAGTATTCTTCAAAATGTGTTGGAGATCAAAGTATGGTAAGTTATTTGGGCTTCAGAGTAAGGTAATTAAATAGGAGGAAGATTGTGCGATACAGGTTGTGTTGGCAGACTCTTGTTGACAGCAGAAAAATGAGTAAAGTGTAAGAAAGTATGGAGTAGAATGAATATATAAAGACATTAGATCAAATCATGCTCCTCAGAGAGAGGCTATTGTAATACCATTTACTGCTTGTTTGACATGTCATGTTTAATACAGTTTCCCCCCAGATTTCTGCTTCATTTCAGATTTCTGCAATCCCAGTCCTATTACATTGCTTATTAGATGTCTCATCCTATTGATTGCATTGACTTACACTGTGTAATCCACTGTGAAAATGAGTTTCAATGAGAAAAAGTATAAATCATGTAAATGAAAAAAAGTTAAATAACAAATGGACAGAATGGTGGGAGCTGACTGACAATATGCTAACAGCATAGCAACTGGATGTTGCTATTCTATATCTAATTCTGAATCTGGCTCCCAGAGTATGGGGCCAAGTTCAGATAGGGGTATTATTCCAGGTTTGTGGGAAAATTTGTGGGAAAATTAGAAAAAGAAAAAGGAGGGAGTTTAAATCCTCCCATGATAAATATATTGCCTGTGCTTGTGTAGACATTGTACAGTAGCAACCCTGTGGGCCAAGAGTGGGGAGGGGAGGGAGCTGGAATTGTGGCTGAGCAGGCAGAGATGGGGGAGGAAGGAGGAGCTGGAGCCACTGCTGCCGCATGAACCTGGTGGGCAAGGAGGAACAGGAGCTGCTGTAGCACTGTCCAGCCAAGCAAGGAGGAGCGAGAGTCCCCACCAGTGGCACCACAAGTTGGTGAATGGGGATGAGAAGGCACCACTGCTGCTTTCCCTCCACCACTGGCAATTGTGGACAGGTGAAGAGGAAGAGTGGGAGCTGGCAGCAGTGCTGTAAGTGGGCAGGCAGGGGTGAAAGGGACCCACCATTGTCCCCTCCCACAACAGCACAGCTGCTGCTGCTGCTGTTGTGTGAACCAGATAGATGAAGGCAGCAACACTGCAGGTGAGTAGGTAGGCTAGCCAGCAAGTGGCCAGCTGAGCAAACAAACATGGATCCCCTATGCAGATCAAAATATTCTGAAGGGTGAGATCAACTAGGGATAGAAGATGAAGAGAGCTTTAAAAACCCTTAAAACTGCTGAAGCGTGTGCTTGTGCAGAAACCACGGGTAAAGGTAAAAGTTTCCCTTGCTTGAAAGCCAGTTGAATCCGACTCTAGGGGGCAGTGCTCATTTCCATTTCCAAGCTGAAGAGCCAGCACTGTCCGAAGACTTTTCCGTGGTCATGTGGCCGGCATGACTAAACACTGAGGCACACAGTGTTACCTTCCTGCTGAAGCAGTACCTATTTATCTACTTGCAATTTCTTGCTTTTGAACTGCTACAATTTACAGAGAAAATGAGGTCTTGCAATATTACATCTCAAGATTTTGGCTATCACTTCAACAATAAAAACTGCTGAAATTGAAGTAGAAGTGGGAAGTTTGGAGGGAGTGGCAGAGGAGGAAGGATGAAAGGAACGGCAGCAGGAAGGGAGGAAGGTGGGAGCGGGGGAAGGAAAGAAGTGGGAGGTTGGGACGGAGGGAGGGAGGATGGGGGGTGGCAAGAGGGAGGAGGACAGAAGGACACAATGTTGGTGATGGTGGAAGGAGGGAAGGAAGGAGGGGGAGACAGTGGCAGGAGGTGGGGAAGAATGGGATCATTTGAAAGGTGTGGAAGAGCACTGGGGGATGGACATTGCTTTGTGAATTCCCCATAGGTCCCCTTGATTGTCACTAGCATAACATTCATTACTATGATGGGTAGTGCCTATGTCTCTGTATTAAGAAATGTTTGGCCCCTTGAGGGTCAATGCTGTAGGAGAGGTATTTATTTATTTAGACTTCAATCCTGCTATTCCAGCAGGTGGGCTCAGGGTAAACAATGTAAAACAATGTAAAATACAACATAGTCAGGGATCCTTTTGTAAAAAGAGGTGCAGGAGCTCATTAGCATACCTATTAGCATAACTCATTAGCATAACCGGCTGAATGTCAGTTTCAGCCCTATTATACCCTATGGGCCATTGAAGTCAGTGGCAAAAACTCATAGGGTATATGAGGGGCTGGAGGAGAGGGGGTTTGAGGGAGAGGCTCCAAACTTGCAGGTTACCTTCTGGGACCTCTCCCTGAAATACCCACCAGGATTCAAGAAGATTGGACCATGGGGTCCAATTCTACGGGGCCTCAAACAGGTTGCCCCATCCCCTCCATTGTTCTCTAAGGTGGGAAAGTTGCTTTTTCTAAGTTGCTTTTTTCCCCACCATAGAGAACAATGGAGGGAATGGGGGCAACCATTCTTGGTGGGTATTTGGGGGAGAGGTCCCAGAAGCTACCCTGCAAGTTTGGAGCCTCTCCCTCAAACCCCCTCCCCTCCAGCCGCTTTTAAATCTGCCACCAAATTTCGGTGGCGGGCTGAATCAGATCAGAGAATCTGATTTGGCCTGTGGCTGCCCTACTGCCCACTCCTGGGCTGGTGGAGTGGTGCTCTGCCTCACTCTGGCTCCAAAGGACCCCTGAACATAGTTAAAACCAAACAGTATAAAATGCCATACTCCTGTGTACCATATCAGCTCTGATAGAACCATATCAACAGTGGTGGAAGATTTTAAGATGCTAGGATCCAGGCCTCTGGTGGGGTCGGCCACAAAGAGGGGGCACCCACCACCTCAACCAAAAGCCTGGTGGAAGAGCTCCGTCTTACAGGCCCTGTGGAATTGTAGTAAATCCTGCAGGGCCCTGATCTCACTTAGGAGCTCATTCCACCAGGTAGGGGGCAGGGCTGAAAAGGCCCTGGCCCTGGTTGAGGCAAGTCGGATGTCCCTGGGGCCGGGGACTACCAAAATATGCTGATTAGTTGATCTCAGTGCTCTACAGGACTTCAAGCATAATTTCTCCATGTTTAGTACTAACTTGCAAAATGCCTCTAACTCAATCCTATTCCATATATATAATCTCATGAGTTACGGACAAAGAAAATGATACTCAGGTTGCCAGTCCCCAAGTTGGATGATGGTGTCATGTCTCTTCCAGGGAAAACCATGGAGTTTTCAGTGATTCCTAGAGAAGACTAGGTTTTCCTAGAAGTGATATCAAGCCACCACTAAAGGCTGCCCCCCATGTTCCTGCCCCCTAACTCTCTCTGGTTGCTAGGCCATGCGTGGTAATCCTACCAAAAAGACATGCATAGACTATACCATTTTGTCAGAACATATGTATGACCCCTTCCTTGTTCTTTGACCATCTGTCTCTTGATGATACCTGAGACATAGAACCTGATGGTTCTTCTAAGATGGTACTCTGCATTGTTATAATCCATTCCTTGCAGGTTCTCACTCATCTATATATCTAATTCCCAAGTGCCCCCCCACGAGGTTGTTCTGCAGACATGGGGCAGTCCCCACATCTGCAGAAAAATCCAAAAAGTTTTAAAAAATTTCGGGGGATACTTAAATCCCCCCAAAAGTAAAAAACGTTCCCTGCGCATGCGCAGGGAACAGACTTACCTGACTGGCGGCAGCGGCGGCCAGGCAGCTGGGTGGCAGCAGTGAGCTGCAGCTGAGCCACCAACTCAGGAATGGGGGAGGGGGGAGACGGCGCAGCGGGCCTCAGGCCTAGCTGTGCTGCCAGCTCTGAGAGGGGGGGAAAGGGGCGGAAGGGGGGGAGGAAGCGCGGTGGGCCTTGGGCCTTGCCGCGCCACCATCCAGTGAATGGGGGAGGGGGAAAAACAGCCGGGGGGCAGGAGGGAGCATGGGGGAGGGGGGTGGGAGGTGGCGAGAGGGGGTCAGGGGTGGGAGGCAGCGTGGCGAGGCCTGAGGCTTGCCGCATTGTCCGGAGCATGGGGGAGGGGGTCGGGGGGTGGGAGGTGGCACGGCAAGGCCCGAGGCCTGCTGCGCCATCTGGAGCATGGGGGAAGGGTGGGGGGGAGGCGGCGCGGTGGGAGGGAGAGATCGCTGGCTACATCTCCTCCCCCCCATGAGTATCGCAGGCCCCTCTTGTCTTTCTACTAATTCTGAAAGCTATTTTTTTCTGTGTGGATGCTTATTTCTGCCAAAAGACAGCTCACTCTCCCCCAACAGCTTTTCCTACATAGTCAAGCCCCTTCCTTGGGCTGCAGAAAAATCTGAAAAGTTAAAAAAAAACTTCAGGGATCGTTGAATTCCCTGAAATACCTTTTGAAATGGCATCAGCTCCAGGCGTCGACTGTGAGGAGATTAGAATGTTCAGGGGAGGGGGGGAGGTTCTAACTGTTTCTGTCAGTAAAAGGCAGGGTTTTTACTGGCAGCAGTCTAGGGTTGCCAAGTATCCCCCCCCCCCCCCCGGCCACCGGCAGTGGATCTAGATCCAGGCTGGGAAACTCCTGGAGATTTGGGGGTGGAACCTGGGGAGGACAGGGACCTCAGTGAGGTACAATGCCATAAACTCTAAAGCATCCATTTTCTCCATGGAAAGTTATCTCTGTACTCTGGAGATGAGCAGTAACTCCAGGGGATCCCCAGTTCCCACCTGGAGGCTGGCATCCCTAGATAGGGTTGCCAACTCCAGGTTGGAAATTTCCTGGACATTTGAGGGGGGGAGCCTGGAGAGGGTGGAGTTTGTGGTTGGAGGCAGAAAGAGAGAGAAAGAGTGATGAGGTGGGGAGGCAGAAAAACAAAGAGAATGATGACGGGTCAGAAAGAGAGAGGAAGTAACATACATGGAGGAGAGAGAGAGAGTAAGAAAAGGGGGACAGAAGGGAGAAAGAGTGTGAGAGAGGTAGGGGGAGAAGGGAGGAAGCAAAGGTGTGAGGAATGGGATAACCATCCTGCAAGTTTCTTGCGGGTCTCCACTTGTATATTCTAATTTGCAACCTGGCCAAATATAAAGATATTTAAATCTTGAGACTGGAGAAGACAGATCTTTCTACAAACCTGAAAAATGCCCCAGGTCTGAAATCTACCCCCCCCCCCAAACTATAAAAGGAACACTTTTAGCTTTAAGAAATGCCTACCCTCAGTGGTCCTAGTCTGCAACTTTAACCACTGCACCACCCTGGCTTTTGTAGCTGCTGCTGAACAGTAGCAAGCAGCCAGGCGTTGGTTAGTCATGCAAGCTGCACGGTAGTAGCAAGTTGCCTGACAGTTGCTTCCAGTCCTGAACTGATGAGTCCTTTTTCAAAGGCCAAAACAGCCATGGAAAGACCCTGTCCCCTCCCCCTCACTTTTACCGACAGAAACCAACTGAGGATGGGGAGGACGTAAAGGTAGGTTAGCTGGTAAATGGGAAGGAGAGAAGGAGGCAGAAAAGGCGAAGAGGAAGGGAAAGAAGAAATAATTGGAGAGAGGAAAATGAGATGCACCCGGCAAATCCTTGTGAGTTCCCACTTATAATATAAGCACTGTGGCCCTGAGGTGGGTTTAAATCTCCCCTACAAGAGGGGGTGGAGGGGAGAGCCAGGGTGATTACAAGGCCTTTCATGGTCCTTGTGCTGGATCAAACCCTGCATGTTTCAAGCAAAATTCTCAGTGGCACTTGTCATTAGCTTAATTATTTCCATATAGAAGGGAATGGGAGCTTTTGTACAGGCCTGGGCTTCTTTGTCTTTGAAACTGCAACAGCCTCATTTGTAGACAAAAACAGCAACTGCATCAGTTAATTTATATCAAAGATGTGGAGGTCTAGTGAGATTTTTAAACCCAAATTAATCATAGACTTTAGCAGAAGGCTGAACAGTAAGGGAGTCAGTAATGGATCTGTTTTGTGTTTGATGTGTCCTACTGCCACAGCTAATAGAGAATAGGTTGTCTTCACATAAAGCAGAAATGGCAAGTCTCTTTTTACAGTAACCAACCTATAACCACCTACATCAGAGTATTCTTATTGCTGCCAATGGAATTACTCTGGAGTAAGTACACTGAAATCCATGAGCATGGTGAATCAGATTATTTTAGAGCCATCTGCACTATCTCCCCTCAGACTCTTATGCTGTAAATGGCTGTTTCTGAATCTTCCCACCTTCCGTTGGGTCTGCTGTCATGTTGTTTCAGAGGCAAGTTCCAAGAAAAGAGGGAGATATGATATAAGGCAGGGGCCATCTCTTCAGGACTGATAAATGAAGGAGAATTGTAATCTCTGACAGATATTTAGAGGAAGCTGTAATGTTTCCCCACAGAACACTTTATAAACATATTAATGGCTTTAAAATATATTTTGAACAGCTTTAAAATATAACTAATGAATTTATTCATCTGAAGGATGTAGAATGTTCTTGGAATACAGAAACGTTAAATATCATTGGTTGTATTGGGTGGTTTTGTGAAAAACATTCTGACTTTATTTCAATTGTTGGTTCTTTTGGCATCTAGATGATATGAATGTGAAATCACATTACAGTATTCTCTTGACTACTCTAAACTGGGATGTTTTATTATTCCAGATGTATCTCCATCTTCACCTCTGCATAGCTGACCCATCCCACAGCCAGGGACTACCTCTCTGATTCTGTCAAAACATATGGTTCCCTGACAGGACCGAGGCCTATTCAGAGATAGTACAAAAAAAGCATACAATTATATGTCTGCCTGTTATGCTGTTGTGAGAGTATTATGCAAAAGAATTCCATTTGTATTTGGGACAGTGAAAATTTTTGTTATTGTTGCCAGATTTGGAAAGCGGAAATCTGGTTAGGATGAACTTCAAAACATATTGGAGTAATTTGTGATAGGAGACTCAGGTTGTGGCTACACAAGCGAGATAAGCCGGACAGGAATCGACGCATATTTGCGCCAGAGCAATTTGTGCCGCAGTTGTGTGAGCACATGCAACCGTGGGTGACTGTTTTTTTTTTGTGTGTGGTGAGTTTCTGAGGTGCTTAAATGGGGGATTGATGAAGTGCTTCAACAGGGGAAGGGGGAATCGCTGATTTGCTTAGACGGAAGGACAGGCAGGAGAAGAATTGAGTATTTGCCTCAAGGGGGGGAGGATTGATGAATCACGTCTCCCCCTAAGGGGGCCTTCGATGATGCACACATGGAGAAGGGGGACAAAAAACCTGTGTGGCGTCGGGATAGCGTGTGATCACACTATCCGTGACGCCACACTTCCGCCCTGGCGCGATGAAACAGGGAAACTCTGGTTGTGAACTGCAGCAAACCATTTGCTACTGGTGTTTCACTGGTAGCTTTTTGAAGCGCTTCAACAGGCCTTTGCGATGTTTTCCTAATGGCTGCACTACGCTTCCCAGATGTGCTCGTCTGATCCCACCGCTTTCAAGCACCGGTGCATCATCCCTCACCCATCGCAAATGGGTGCGTATGATCGTGCCCTCAGTGCACCTTCTCACTATACTGACTAGGCATACCAGTCCCACTGCTAAGTCTGCAAGATATCTACCCATTTGCACAACATCCAATCACATTAGATGCAGGTAGACTTAAACAGTTTGGCCTGGACAGTAAGTGGGATCAGTCCTTATATCAGTGGTGTGCAATTTGGGACTACACAAGTTGGTTTTATGTGCTTATATGCATATGGTGGTGGAAAGTGCTGTCAAGTCACAGCCACCTTACGGCACCGTGACAGATTGTACAGAAAAGCAGGCTTTTTCAGATGCTGCTTGTGTCAGAGAGTCAGGGAGTTCAGGAGTTAATCTTCCCTGGAGAGAAGAGCTTATGTGGTTGGCTGCTCTACTTGCTCTCTGATTGGCCAACATCAGCTGAGGGAGGAAATAAATGCTGATCTGAAGAGAAAAGAGGTCTTTCACAAACTGTTTTTGGTTGTTGTTGTTTTTTTTTTTTTGCAATTTGGTCTTTTTAATGTTTGGATCAGTAGACAGAGGGTTTGGTGTAGAGAGCCAGTTTGGTGTAGTGGTTAAGTGCGCGGACTCTACTCTGGGAGAATCGGATTTGATTCCCCACTCCTCCACTTGTGCCTGCTGGATGACCTTGGGCAAGCCATAGCTCTGTACCAGCTGTTGTCTCAAGGACAGCTTGAGAAAGAGCTCTCTCAGCCCCACCTACCTCACAGGGTGTCTGTTGTGGGGAGGGGAAGGGAAAGGAGTTTGTAAGCTACTCTAAGACTACAAGTGAAGGTTGGGCTATAAATCCAATCTCTTCTTCTCTCTCTTCTCTTCTTCTAAGAGAAGAGACATTTAGGAGTCAGTGTTTTTTGACAGGAAATAGTCAGAAAAGTATTGTCTTAGATATGTTAAATACAAAAAGTATTGTCTTAGATAGATTAAAATTGCTCTGAGGGAGAATTTTAAATTCTCAGGAAGGCTACAGAACAACCTTATACAGACAAAGGATACTGGAGAAGGATTTGGCAGAAGGTCTGGGTAGTTAGAGAGAACTCCCATACAAGTCAAACTGTAAAAGAAGTTATTGCTTCTTAGGGACAAGGAGAATAACTTCCTGCCAGTTGGGTTGGGAAGAGAACCCTGGTCTGTAATAAAGAAGAGACGATAAACACCTCAGAGTTAGTGAAAAGCTGTAATATCTAAAGGAAAACCTAGAACTCAGAAGGAAGAAATCTAGAAACATCAATAAGAACTGTGTTAGTGCTGAAATATACTAAACCAAGTACCTCTCAAAGACAGAAAGAAATAGAAAGCCTTAAAACAAAACTACAAATATACTCTCTTGAATGTTCTAAGAATTCAGCTCTGTATATATTAGAAAGTTTTTTACCTCAGCAATGTCAAAACTTTGACTATTCCATTTATACATATATTCCCTGCCTCTTTAATAAAATCTTTATTCTGTTTTTGAAAGTTAATTTGCCTCAAGTGCCATTTCTAAGGGTTTAAAGAAAACTGGACAGCTCCTGTATTTTCAGTAGAGTTCCTGAGCTGAGAAAAAGCCTAAACTAAATATAGGTGGGACAGTCAAGTCTTTAATGACAAAGAATATATTCATGCTACTGTAGGGCAACTCAGTTACTGAGGGGAACTGAAGATTTGGTGGGGGGAAATATGCCAAACAGTTGGGGCGATACCGGGGTTCATCATAGGCACCCATGTAGAGTTTTCAAAGCAAGAGACTTCAGAAGTGGTTTGTCATTGCCTTCCTCTGCGTGGTGACCCTGGACTTCCTCAGTTGTCTCCCATCCAAATACTAACTAGGGCTGACCCTACTTGCTTCCAAGATCTGATGAGATCAGGCTAGTCTGGACCATCCGGGTGGTGTGTGTATATTAGTAACTTAGCTGATCTGCAAATGTTGAACCTATTAGTGGTCATCTAGGTCTCATGGAGGAAGGATGGATGCAGCCAGAGGGTCAGAAATTGTGATCTAATTCCATCACTATCTAGTCTATCTGTACCTTGTTCATCTGAAATAGTCCTAGAGCTGTAAATAAAATGCAGCTTACAGCAGAAGAACTGAGGTGGCTTAGTGTGTGTATGTGTGCATCGAATATCAGCTTCACAGAGTGATTGCTCTACAGATACCATCGTCTTGGACAAGATGGCACAAGCTTCTGACACATTGTGCTTTTTCCTACTGTGCCAGCAGAAGGGTATTCTGAGATGTTTTATGAGGTTATACCTCTTATAATAGTGAAGTGTGAGAGAAGCAGTGGTAATGCCCATTGATCTTGGGACAACATTACCTTTCCTAAGAAAATGATGGTTTTATCTGAAAGCAGCCACAGGGGGTGGCTTACACATGCATGTATGTTGCCTGCTTGTAGTACTTAGTTTCTGAGCAGATTATGACTGGCAGCTGCATATGTGTCACCACTGGAAACTTTTGCATTTGTTGTGACATTAGGTGGAATGGCAGCTTTATTCATGGTTATAGATCAGGAATGACTATGGGTAGCATACTGGTCAAATATTGTCAGTTGATTGCCTATTTTTCTGATCGGAATCAAATATTGTCAGCTATTCCTTTTCCAATAGTAAAATAGTATTTGATGAAGCCAAGCATACCACAGTGTAGGTGACACCTAACCTTTACATTCCATTGAGGTCGTCACTTGTTGCCCTGTGGTGGGCAGGGGGAGACCCTGCAGCATAGCAAAGGCTGAGATAATGTTGGCTTCTCCCAGCAGGAAGAACTGGCTTGCTGTTGCTGCTTACTTGGCAAAACTGTTTTTTTTTAAAGACTTTTTACTGTTACAGTGTTTTATTTCAGTTTTATTCCTTTTTTAAAAAAAGTTTTGTAATACCAGTTTGGCTCTCATGTTCCAGGATAAAAGCCAAAGAAAAGACATTTTCAGTGAATCATTCAAATTTGTTAATATGTACCCAGTAATGAGAAAAGTAATGATTTACTATTTTCTGTAAAAAAGTAAATTTGTTGTCTTGATATAGCAATTGACTGTAATGATCATACTATAGAATCTGTTAATAATTCAAGTATCTTATAAAATTAAGCTAAATGTTAATATCTTTGCTTTGCTGGCTAGGCAGGGTATAAATCCAAATAAATAAATAAATAAAATTAATTGGCTTGCCTTATAATGCTCATCTAGATTACCAGATTACCTCATAATGCTCAACTAGATTTCTCCAGATTACCTCATAATGAATAATGAGACTCTGCACATGAGCAGAACGAGCTGTTAATTAATGCAGCTAATTCTCAACACAGCCAAACCTGAGGATACTTAAATCCAGAGATTGGAACTGTGAGCAAAAAAGAAATGAAAACCAATATGGTGTAGTGGTTAGCATTTTAGACTAGGATCTGGGAGACTCAGATTTGAATTATCACTCTGCCATAGAAGTTCACTGGGTGTTCTTGGGTCTGTCACATACTCTTAGCGTAAACTACCACAAGGTTGTTGTGAGGACAAAATGAAAGACAAGATAATGACATAAGCTACTTTGGCTTCCCATTGTGGTGAAAAAATGGGTATAAATAAAGTAAATAAATATAGCTAAAAGTGGGGGGGGCAGGTAAAATGTAGGCTGGTTGATGAATGAGAAGGAAGCATGGAAATCTGAGCATATGGGGATTGCCAGGACTCAGAGGATGGTAAGAAGAAACAGCATGGAGAAGTGGATACTGGGAAAAATAAGATGCCCCACAAGCTCCCCTCTGTACAACAGGGTCTGACCCAGTTCCCAGCATTGCACAAGCTGGCCATAGTTTGCCCAGAAAGAGGCTACCAAAGGGAGGGAAGGAGGGAAAACTGAAGATTGGGGGGGGGCAGATAAAGGTATGATGGGTGAGAAGGAGAGGAAGGAAGCAGGAAACAGGGAGAGGCTATGGGGGCTTTTAGGGAATGGGCAGAAGAAATAGTGGGGAGGGGGAAATGAGATGCTCTCTGCAAGTCCTTGTGGCTCCCCTGCAATTTACACCTCCCCTCTGAAGTCGTTTGACTGCTGTCTTTTCCTACGCTCATTTCATGCTGGTTTCAGATTTCACTCCCTGGGTCTGAAGTTTACTAAGCAACAGGATCTGTTAAAAGCAGTATAATGCTAGCTTGACCACAGGAGGGCAATTAACGAATGTAAACAGTAATTTTAAAACTAGAACAAATATGGTTTGAAATTAGAAACAGGTATAGATGGGTTTTTTTGAAACTAGAATGATTCCAACAGGAAAGTCAGATGACCTAAGACTAATTATTGCTCACATTCTGTACAGTAATCAGACCTCAGATAAAGCTAAGCAAAGAACCACAAAGGGTTTTTAAAAGGCTCAATGGAAGCTGTGGAGCTCTGAAATCCATGAGTTTATCTCACTTATTTTACATTATAAAACAGTTTAGAACTCATGGGGGTGCAACCCATTCTCCTCCAAGGGTGCTTGTATTGGTGAGCTGACCTGAGTTGTGAAAAGAAGGATTCATCCATCATTAGTGTGAATCAGCTGTGTGCAGTTCACATGCATCCTGGTGGCCTTTCTCACCTTTCTCCATCTGACTAAGTAGATTAACAGAACACAAGGGCTAGCTGATCAAGCAGTTTAATGATGGCAAAGTCAGTGGCCTTTTCCTGTATCTGGTGTTAAAACAATTTTACTTACCTGGAAAGTATGGGGAGCGGCTTGTATCTCTTTGTAGTAGAAAACAAAACTGATTGACAGTTAATTAACAGAACATTTTGCAGGTGATTTTGTGGGTGACACAAGCAAAGATTCCCCATAGACAAGTGTGGGAAGGGAATGCCATTTAAAGGCACATGTTGTGACCCCCCCCCCCCATCTGTTACAACAGGATACCAGGGTACCCAGACTGGCACTCTGTATACAATCAGCCCATTAAGCACTGTCCTGCCTAATCTCCAATAATTTCAAATGAAGCAAATTCTACTGAAATTCTGGATTTTGTAAACTTCAACTGGCATTACTGCCCCCCCTTCATAGTTGCTCGATCTTTTTCAAAGTTTGATTTTTTACAAATAGTTCTAGTTTATGTCACTTTGGTATCTCTCTTTATAAGATAATTATTCCTACAATGAAGTAGGGAAATGGCTTTCTTATGATTGCCTTTCTGAAATGTGTGTGTGTGTGGGGAGCTGTGCATTTTCTCAGGAGGGAAGAAGAGTTTGCCCCGCTTGGAGCCGTTTGCTAACCCCCTGTTCCATATCCATCGATAGTATTAGACTAGCATTCTTAAGCACAAGCATACTGGGGGGGCGGGTGTTGAGGGGGCCTCTGAGCTCTCCCATATCAATGGACTGGAAAACAGGTTTAGTCAAAAGTCTGCAGAAGAAGAAAAAAAGTGGTGTCAGCTGTCTGTCTGTAGAGCATCTGTCTAGTGAAGGACTTGGTTCATTGTTGTTGAATACAAGTCCTGCAGTCCTGTGCTCTAGATTCCCGTTGTAATGAAGCACATCCTCAACAGCTGAGGCTGCTCTCTGCCGTGCATTCAGTAGGCTGGAGCTGCTTTGGCAGGAGAGCTCCAGGGATTACGGGCTCCAAACAGCTGTCCGCGGCACCCCAGATTTATTTGTTCTCAATGGGAACTTGCTTTCGTCAGCTAAATCAAACTTTATCAGACAGTTTTACTGTTGGCCGTTAAAATCAAATATGTTTGTTGAACAGTAAACACCTTGTTGCCGTTAGGAAGGATTATCTAAACAAAAGGCATGCATGCACACACACAGTGGAGTCTTATGCTGGGTGGATTTCAGAGCAGGACATTTTTATGTACAGAAAGGGGCTTGTTTTGAAGAAATTATGTTCCCCCAAAGACATTTGAAAATGACAAAAGAACCATTTCCCTCAAAATAATCACTGTTCCAAATTGTATATGTGTGTTAGTATCTATATTTTACATAGATAAAAAGATAGACATTGTAACAGATGTCCAAAATTGATGATATCAAACATTACATATACTTGCTAATAATTCCAGATGAATTTTGTAAATAAAAAGAAGACATTTTCTTATGTTTAGGGCATAAACCAGTGAATGACAACCATCACATTTAGGTGATAGTCAGCATTCACTGGTGCCTCTCTTAGTTTTAAGACATCTACAAAAATTACTGGGTGTTGTCAATGTTCATTTGATCATCGAAGAAGGGGGACTTGACACTCAGAAGATTTTAATGAGAAAATTGTTTGCCATCACTGATTTGGAATGGTATTTTTTTATATTCTCCTCATATGGGAGTGGTTTTGCTTCTAACACAATCTTTTTTTTTTTGTCTTTTGCTCCAAGATTAGGGCTTATTCTGAAATGGGAATAGACTAGTACCCTTTTGAAGTTTGAGTCCAAAGTAATTGTTCAGTTTCTTCAATGTTAATATTCAGCTTTTGAATTCAGTCTGAAATCGAAGTTCTACAGTTTGAGGTCAGCTTTATCTGAGTGTAGTTAACATACAGCTTCTCTATGTTCCTACACAAGTTTTCTGCATCTAGTTTGATCTTCCCCTGGGTTATTGATTAGTTGCATGTGGACAAAGACAGATGTAAAATAACAAGAGGGCTCAGAAAAGGTTCTTCCTAGCTGTCTGATGAGATCATCATCAAATCAGCACTTAATTTGAAAGAAATTCATTGGATAGCTCAGGGGCAAACCCAAAATTACCTGCTCTGAAATGTCTTCATGTCTGTTCAGCACTACCATATCCTTATACAGTGGCTGACAAAAGTTAACTGAATACACTACAGCCTGAGAGAGGCTGCACCACTCAGGTATTCTGGCTGTGAGCAGGGATGTGTGTTTGGATATATCCAGTCTGAAAATATACCTGAAATACCTTATCAGTATTTTTTGAGTATATGCTGGATTCAGATACAAGTTAGAGAATCCCAGTCAATATTGGGTATCCTGAGCCCAAGTATTCCCAGAATTATTCACGAATATTCACAAATATCCCAGGCTAGCATTTTAAAGTACCAAACTTTGTTTTTTTGTTTTGCTTTTTGCACAGGCAAATGTGATGTCACCTGAGGGGGTGCTTGCCAGGTTGCTTCAGCTGGGATTCTCTGGTTTGATGTTGGTGCTGTTGGACTTGTTGGTTCAGTTTCCATAAGGAGGCTTTTGGTCAGTGGTTGCTTGCTGTTGTGTGTTTGGCTATTCTTTGCCCTAGAAAAAGCATGGGATTTTCCACCATAAGAAACAATGGAGGATGGCTGGAGCACCTTGTTCAGGAGTCCGCAGAACTGGACTACTTAGTCCAATACACTTGAATTCTTTAGGGGTTGAATTCTTTAGTCCAGTTCTTTAGTGGACAGGCAGCACCAGCTCCACAGCCATTTTTGTGTCATTTGGTTGAAAAACTGCCCCTCCAGTCTCCCAGAAATATTCCCCATATGTAATGATGGAACTGAATACTGGAATCTCTCCCCCCCAAACCTGGAACTGGATGCCAAACTAGTATTTGGGTCCCAAATAACTTGGAATACTGATAATTATGCCCTCCCTGACATCCAGATACAAAAAATGTGCTTTTTTTTCTGGTGCACATTCCTAGCGGTTTGGCACTTTTGTTAACTTTAGCCAACCAGCTGAAGCAGAGGAGGTGGTAGCAGTGGCAAAAAGCAACAGAACAGTCTACCAATGGGCCTACTGATGGCTGGAAGCAGTGTTTGACTGGACAGGAAAGACCTAACCACATGTTTTCCTCAGGGAGGTCTCCGGATTGGGTGGGAATACATGTTCTGCACTTCCCAGCTGTCCACAGGCCCAATTCTGACTGGGACCATGGTATATAAAGAGAAGGGGCTTCCCCCCTGAACTGCTTTTCTAACCTGCGGTGGCCTGGGGCATACTATTTTCCCCACTGGGGACTGCATGTGTATCAATGAATGACATGTTATATTGGCACAACAGGGCACATAGCACCTCCCTGGACTGTTTCAGGTTAGGAAAATGGTATCGAGGAAGGTTTTAAACCTCATATCTCCATGTGCCACCATCCTTTCAATCCAAGCTGGGGCTGTCCCTGAGGAAAATGTAATGTGTAGTTAAGCCCCATTGGGAAGAAACATTCTGCGAAAAAGATTTCAAATGGTTATGAAATAGGATGTTTCCCACAATATTCACATTTGTGCCTTCAAAACCAGAACTCAGTGAATAGCTGGAATACGCCTGTGCTCCAAGGAATCTTCATCAGGTCATAAATTTGTTCATGTTAAACACAAACATCTGAATGGCAACAGACTATGGAAAGGGTTAGACTTTCCACACTTTGTCCTGTTTGGTGCCAGCTCCAGACTTTCCTCATTGACTTAAATGGAAAGCAGGCCTGTTCCATTAACAATACACCATAAGTACCGTCCTGCTGCACATACATAGCACAGGGCTTAATTCTGGAGACAAACTGCTTTGTAATTTAGTGTACTTCCTTCGTTATTGTGCCTGAACTTAGGAACAAGCATGTGGAAACACTGGGTTTTTTCAGAATGGGTGATTTTCAAGAAAATAAAGACGTGCTTAGCTTCCACAAAACATTTGCCAGAAATACTGAGGCAGTTTTAATCAATTTAATATCAGGGAGTACAATCCTTGGGTGTAAGGTTGGGAAGTGTACTTGGGTATGATGCAGTTGGGCATAATGGTCCACAAAAATTGTACTAGATTATCTGAGGGATATCTTCCAGACCTAGAATTCTGTCGCATTATGGATTTTAAAGATTATCTGCCTGTAAACACTTTCCTGCTAGGTATGGTGTGCCTGGATCTTGTTAAACTCTCTTGATTTAATGTCCCTAATTTGAATAATTCTATGTATACATTTTTTGCTGCTGTTACTCCAAAGAGCTCAGGGTGGCATGCATGCCCCCCACCCCCAATTTATCTTCGTAACCACCCTGTGAAGTAGGTAAGATTAAGAGAGAGTGACAGGTCCAAGGTCACTAGAACACAAGTCTCTCTTATTTTCTCCAAATTGACTTAGCTAGCTTTTAAGACTCTATAGTCTTATCTGGGGAAAGTAGGGTATAAATGAAGCAGATAAAGAAACACATTTTACCTTTTGTGTTTATTTTTCAAATGTGTGTCTTTAAGGTCTGTAGTAAAACTTATAAGTATAATATGATCTAACTGGAGAGCCAGCATTGTACAATGAAGACTAAGGTCTGAATCCCCACTCTGCCATGTAAGCCTGCTGGTGACCATGGGCTTGTTATTCTCAGCCTGACTCACCTCACAGGGTTATTGTGAACAGAGAAGGGGGCAGTCTTGTAAGCCACTTTGGGTTCTCATTGCAGACAAAAGTTGGATATAAATGAAGTAAATAAATAAACTTCCCGTGTGCTGGAGATGCCAACCCAAATTCTCTGGAGATGATTAATATATCTTCCTTGAGAGTCTTCCATTTTGTTGGGATGACCCACAGTTTGGAAAACAGCAGACTGAAAACTGTGTTTGGATCTTCGGTTAATGTTGTTCACATCCTTGATGTCAGGTGGAATATCTATGTTTAGGTCTCTGAACCTCATTGTCGTTTTTGCCATATTTTTCAGACCATCAGGCCCATCATTGGCCTGAAGCCTCACACTTCATTTTCAAGCTGTGATGTGGCCATCTGAACTTCATTAGGAAGGAGATCTAGGGAAGCCATACTCATGACACTTAAAGGAAAAGACAGTTGCATGAGGCCAACACAGTTTACACTGTTATTCCTCTTTGGTGCTGACAGAAAGTAGAAGCAAAGGATTACGCTGAAAAAAACACCCCATCACAAAGCAGTAGATCACAGCAGGCCTCATGCTTCAGGAAAGTTTGGACCTAGTTCTTCAAATGCACAGCTTGGGCAAGCACTGCAAAATGGCTCAGCATTAGAACTCTGGATCTGAATTGCATTTGAACAATGAGGAATCTGGATCTTGCAGGGTCTCAACTTGCAGGGATGCCAAATTTCATTCACTGATGACATGCTATGCAGATTGTTGAAGTAAGACAGTTGGCAAATTTGACGCCAGGTTTAACAGAAACATTCCCAGTTAAGTAAATGCTCTGCATTAAAATATACTGGCTGGATTTATTGCTGTGGTAGCTGGACTGAAAGAAATCCACTGTGCGGCAGCAAGACATGCCACTGTGCCAATATGCGCCAGCCTTGGTTTGCAGAAGCTTCCCCCATTTCATTGAATCTTAGGACGCTGTATGAATTCTGCAAATTCCTGCACAATTTATTACTGAGTTTATGACTGGACCTTGCCCAAGTCTCCCATCAAATGGCTGTACATCATGTAAGAGAGAAGTGACCTTTTTTATAAAGAGAAGGGGCTGATTTTCCAGGAATGTGACATTTGGAGAAATGCCTGTGTAAGTCTTTGTTAGTGTTCATGCAGAGTAACTTGGGTTGCTTCGCACAGTAATGTTTCCAGTTGGGCTCCTATAGCCACTGTGTATGCACAGATGTTCACACTGATGACAAAGCCCCCACACCCGGATATACTCCATGCTTTCAATTAATTTCCCCTTGCAGCTGCCATTTTCCTACTTATTGCTGGAGTACTTTTTCCTGGCTTGCTTGCGGGGAGGGCAAGTTATAAATTAATTCAATGAATAAATAATAAAAAACAAAGAAACAAACCAAAGACCAACAGCAGGTATATTGCTATAGTGTCACAATGCTATAACAATATACCTACTGCCATTTTTTTTAAAAAAGTGGAAAAAGCCCACTTGTGGCAGGTGTGGAATGACAGGCATTGGATGCAGGTGGAGAGTTCAGAAAATCCACCCATTCCCATCTACACTGTACCCAAACCAGCCTTGAATATGATCTTCCTGGAACAAATGTGCCAAAGGAGATTTGAGGAAGTGTCCTGTGAGGCAGTGAGAAACCCAGGACGAGGATGATTGCATGACATCACTTCGTGGAAGCGAATATAAAAAAGTGTGTGTGTGTGTGAGGAACTCAGAGAAAAACCTGCATGTGGAAGCAACCTTAATAAATGTTAAAGTTGCATTTTAAAAATTAGTCTCTGATTTCAGGGAAGATCAGTTGGAGATCTTTTGGGGAGCTAGATCCAGGAACCGTCACTGTTTGGGAACATAGTGTTACGTGTGCATGTTGTTTTTTTCTGCATGGATTAAATATGTGTTTTATGAACTAGTTATAGGAATTGGCCACTGAAGAATTGAAGACCAACTCTTATATTCATGTTGACACAATTAAGAGCATTTTTGATATTTCCAAATGGCCATGGTTCTGGTTAGTAGCTATGCAGCTGCACACCTCTACTGAGATAAGGGGCAGGAGGAGATGGTTTGGATCTTTCTATTGAGATATAGGTCAAAATGTAAAAGGTAGCAAGCAGTTACTGTAGATGAGTTTGATCTAACTGTCAAACCTAGCTGTCAGACTAGCAATCATGTAACTACAGACCGGTGCTTCTGCCAGGTGTTACTCATTCTGGTCTTGTGAGTCTTGTTAGAGATTGCATCAGCTTGCTAAGGATTGGCTAATGTTCAGCATAAAGCATGCTGTCCAATGACTTGGTAAATATCTGTATATATTCACCTTTATAAACTCTCTGTGCACTTTCATATCTGGTCAGTCTCCTGCTTCTTATTTTCACAACCCAATACTTTCATCTATAGTGAGCACAACCAGCAATGGAAAGGTGGTCTGGGAGGCAACACCCGATCTTCTTGAGTGAAGGAGAGAGTTTAGAGGAAGGTGGAAAGAAATGGGTCTGACAACTCATTAGGCGCAGCTCTTCCACCATTAAGTTTTTTTAAAAAAATATTGCTTCCATAGTGCTGCTCTCATGCCCTTTAATTTCAGCCTTTGGTCCGATGGCATCCAGTGGTGGCTCAAGGCATTTTACTGCCACCCCCACTGCCCCTCACTTCCTCCTTCATTGCCCATGCCCCTCCCTCACTGTCACCATTCCAGGAGGCAGGGGAGCTGATGCTTCTTCTCCCTTCATCCCCCCAAGTCATTCTAAAACCAGCATGGCAAAACTGGCCCCAGGACAACCCAAATTGTTGCTGATCATAATTATTATCGCAAAAAGAAGGAAGCTTGTGAGCATTTAAAGCAGACTAGTTTTAGAAAGGCTTGGGGAGAAGAGATGAAGCCTGCCAGGCAGGGGAGAAACAGTAGTGTGGTAAGGACAGGAGTGGGGATGGAGGGACACTTTTGTTCTTCCAAAGCTACTGCTTGATGTGACTGCCTTTCCTCATCTCAGGGATGATCTGGCCCTGGAAAGATAGAATTGTGATTCAATTTTCTGGGCAATGGACCTGATTGTTTGCCTCTAAAGGGTCTTTCAACCCATGTAACGAATCAGGAGAAGAATTAGTACATGTTCTTGCAGTACTCCATTCTTCAAGGTTTTTCCCCAAGATAAAATGTCTTTGAAGGTATTATCATTCAGGATAATACAATTTCCTCCTTCACCCTTGACCCTGGGGAGCGCATCAAAGAATATCATCTCCTGCTCCATCCCTGGCTTCTAAAAAAAACCTTAGTGGCTCAGTTCAGATGTTCTGCAGAAACCATGGATTAATTAAATTAGCTATGATCAATGTGTTCATGTTGATTTATTGATCATAGTCTTAACTATGATTCCATGACAGATATAAAGACAAACACCCTGGCTTTAATTCTGGCTTGTTAACTCAGTGTTGCCCTCCCCTCAGTGCAGAACAGGATACCAATAGTGTCTCTGCAGGGAAAGGTGGGGGAAAGACTGAAGGCAGCAAAACCAGTATTTTTGGGGAAAACCAGGATTTAAATGATTATTTGTGAGTCAGATCATGGACTCATAAACTAGCCACTGTGAAAATAAACCCTGGTTTTGCATTATGTCTAAACTCAGGGCTGGTTCTAGGTGTTTAGGAGTCCAGAGCAGGCCTCCCGTCTCTACCTACCCCCCACTCCCAACCCCTTCTCTGCCCCCACCCACATTAGCCTGTGCATCCCCCCCCCCGTCTGCTCATGACCCCGTCCATCTTCCATGCTCACAGCCACCTGCATGCCCTTTCCTCAGTGGCACTGGGCAGTGTGTGTGATTGGGAGTGGCACTGCTGTGGCCGTAAAAAGCACTGCTTGCACCACCTGAATACTCATCCAGGTAGGGCTGCCAAGTCAGCTAGGGGGGCGGGGGATCCCCCGCTACAGGGGTTCCCGATCCGCCGGCCAGCATTTGGCCGGCGGGGGGAACCCCACCCCCTTTCCCCAACGTAATGACGTCACCCGGAGGTAACATCATCACGTTGGGGGCGTTGCCAGGGCGACGCTCTGGCAATGCCCCCAACGTGATGACGTCACTTCTGGGCGATGTTGCCAGGCGCGTGCGCTTTGTGCGCATGCCCAGGAAACTCCAGGACGATGGAGGACTTTCCCCCCGCAGGTAAGTAAGGGACACTTGGCAACCCTACATCCAGGTGGTGCTGGGCAGCCCAAGTAGCCAGGATCATAGGAGGTGGATTTCTTGCAAGTCAGTGGGTGAAGGAAGGAAATGCAAGCAGGTGGCAAAGGAGATGTGCAGGCAGTGGTCAATGTAAGTAGGCCCTGCCAGAATCCCTGGGCCCTGCCAGATGCCGCACCACAACATATGCTGACACCGGTCCGAACTGAGAGAGGAAGTAATTGTAAGACACAGCAAAGAGACAGCCTGCTGACCATCACTGAACATGTTTCTCATCTCGACTGTATTAGCTACAAATGCTGTTGCAAGTCAATGGATTGAGATGGGTATAACTCTGCTAACACTGGTGGTATGTGTGTGGGGACTTACTGGGAGCAGCAGGGAGGCCCAACCTTTGCACAGTGACATGTGTATGCCACTGCTCCTGTGACCAGGAAGTGATACCATCACTTCCAGGATGTCAAGGAGACGCTCTTGTATTTGAGCAAAAACTCTATGGTAAATTTGGCTTCTACCATAACGTTTTGCCCAAATACCAGAGTGTCGCCCCCACCCCCCGTGTCCCAGAAGTGATGCTGTCACTTCCAGTCCAGGTCATGTGGGTAATAATGCTGGGTCTCTCTCTTTTTTCAGGTGAGTTCCCTCCCCACTGGCCAGCTGATCGGCGACATGGAGGTGGGCCCCGGGAGCAGGGGATCCGGCAACCCTATAAAGATTGCACTGCTAAGTACTGTATATTTTTCTTTACAGTGCTACCAGTGTACTCAGGTAATCTGATGCACTAGATGAAACATGCATATTACATGTATTCTCCATTGGCTGCCCGTTGATTACTGGATCCAATTCAGGATACTGGCTATCACATACATAGCCTTGGTCCCTCATCTGCAGGACTGCCTCTCTCGCTATGCTTCATCACATCAGCTTCACTGATCTGAGCAAAGCCTTCTGCGGGTGTCACCCTGAAAATGGGTAAAATCAATAGCTGCTCCTACATGTGCATTCTCTATAGTGGACCCTGACTTGTGGAATGGCCTGCCTGAGGAGGTCAGGAAGAGCCCCACTTTCCAAGCACTCCCCAAACTGTGTAAAAATAATTATCCAGGAAGGCACTTTTATAAAGCCAATAGTGCTATATTGTAATAGAATGATTAAGGAAAAATTTTTAATAATGGAAAGGAGATTCTGGACTATACTACTATGTATGGTCTGTCATCTGATGTTGCATGTATTATATTACTCTCACTGCACTGTATTTTTACTTAGGTAATACCATTTTCTGCATTGTTTAAACACTGTCATGTTTAATATTTATGCTTAATTTCAGATTTCTGCAGTCCTAGTCCTATTACATTGTTTACTGGATGTCTCATTCTGTTGATAAACTGATAGAAGCAGTAGCAGGTCTTTCCCTGTGGAATAGGATCCTATCAAGATATCAACTTGGCCACATCTCTTTATCTTTTAGAAAACTGGCTAAGGTCATGTTAGTCCACTAGGCATATTGAGTTGGAGGGGGACAGGGTGAGGTGCTTTCTTTTGTAGCTATTGTCATTTGGAATCAGCAAGATTTTGAAATACATCTTGTTTCCTTTGCTGATTGTATATAATTCATTTAATTTTATATCCTACACAACTCTGGCATTCAAGCATACATGGAGTTCCCAGATGATCTCACATCCAAGCACTGACCAACCATGTTTGTATGCATGAATAATGGAAGCCAAATCCACGCATCCAGATTGTTTGGTCTAGGCAAGTTATGTTCTTTTAAGCCAGTGACCTTCACACTGTCCAGTCCCCGGACTCCCTGGGCTACCTGATTGTGGCATCAGAGTCATGTGGCAGAAAGAGGGAGGACCAGAGTTACAGACTGCACTGGTGTCAGGGTCAGGATTGAGGGTAGCGGGCCAAGGGAGCTGGGGACAGGAAACCCAAGCCAAGCACAAGGAGGTCACTGTCATGAGGAACAAGCCAAGGGCCAGAGCCACCGAATAACCCCCTCCGTCCCAGAGTGACTTAATTGTGTCATCCTGATGTTCCACAGCATGCGAGCAAAGACAAGCAGGACCCATGGTGCCCTTGCCATCTATGTACTTGCAACAGATCATTTTAAAAGGCAGCAAAAAACTATGTTGGTGCTGGAGGGGCTGGCTGGTGGGACTCTGCGACCCACCTGAATGACCCCACCCACGGGCCGAAGGCCACTGCTTTAAGCCTTTTGCCATGTCTAAAGCTTGCCCATCTGCAAAGACTTCTTCCGCATATTTCTGAACAGTTAAAATAAAATAAGGCTTCATTAAGTAGCGCCAAGAGGGCATTACATTAAGGAAGCGAGCAGTAAATTTATGGCCCTGTTTTAAACAGCTGGCTTGGGAGGCAGCATGGCCATTAGGAGAGAAGAAGGAAGAATACTTGATGTGTGCAGAGGGAACGACTGGGAGAGTGGAATAACACGAATAATTAAAGTGGTCCTTCCTGGCCACTGAAGCAAAGAGTGCTATGGATTTCTAAGGGGAAACTTGACTCCAAGAAGTGCAGGAGGCCATGAGTGACTGAGTGAAAATTCTTTCATAAGCAGGAAGTGAGAGAGAAGGGGAGGGAGAGGACTTGTATGGGAAATGCTCTGTTTATTTTGGCTATCAGTCCAAGAAAAGAAAAGAAAAAAAGAAAAAGCCCCAAAGCGAAAAAGCCAAGACAAAAGATGAAAAAAGGAATGACAAATTATGTGAAGAAAGTACTGAGAAGAATTTTTGAGACTGAAAAGGTCCCTTTGTACAGGCAAATAACTTATTTTTTGTGTTAACCTCTTTCCAAAGATCAAGTTGTAGTTTATTTGAGGTAGATCAGCTGAGCTATTGTGTGTTGTGATAGAAATGTTTATCCCAAATGCACACAAGGGTTCTGCTCAAACATACAGTAGTTAACTGCCTAACTGATGGTCAAAGTAGATCAGGCATTGGGAGACTGATCAATGGATCTTTCCAGCATTTTTAAAGGAAAAATGCTGCCAACCCCTAACCCCACTTGGACTGGGGTCATGGAGAGGGAGAAAAAACTTTTATTTGTTACTTTCATTTATGTCCCACTTTCCTTCCCACTTTCCTTCCCAAAGCAGCTTACATAATTTGCTTCTCCTCCATTTTATCCTCACTACAACCCTGTAAAGTAGGCCACTTCTGCATTGTCATTTTTGTCACTCGTTTGTCCCTATTGCTTTGAGTTCCCCACCCCTTTTCCACATGTGTTTTGCTCCCTCTGGGACTACTAGAGAGAGCAAAACACATTGTGGAGGGGGGGAACCCTGAAGCAATAGAGACAAACAAGTGATAAAAATGACAGTGTGGAAGTGGCTGGGAGTGTGCGACTGGCCCAAGGTCATCCAGTGAGCTTCCATGGCAGAGCAAGGATTCGAACCTGGGTCTCTCAGATCTGGTCTGACACTGTAATAGATCTCTTGCATAGTTCTGCTGATCAAAAATAATTCTTCCTTGGTTATTATTAGTCTTAGAAGAGAAATAAAGGCAACTAAATAGAGGATACCTGACTTTCCCGTTTCCACATGAAGGATGGCTTATAAGTATGGTTGTCAACTCTGGGTTAGGAAATCCCTGGGGCTGGCAAACCTATCTGTAAGTCCTTCCTTCATCTCCCATGTTGGGGACCCAGGGAGCTGAGTTTTGCAGCCCTTGAGAACTTCAGTCAGAGTCAAGGCCTTCCTCAGCTCTTTCAGGATGTCTTTTTTTGGGGGGTGGGGGAGGGAATGCTGCTCTAGTCAATTTTTGACATGTGAAGTAAGCATCCAACTATGGGGGGAGGGGGGGCTTAGCTTGAATAAATAGAAAAATACAACAAGCTAATAAATCTTGATTTTTGTTTCATATCCTGAGCTTTGTTTTGAATATACTGTGCATAATATCCTTATAAGTTTCCCCATGTTTCTGAGTAACTTATTAGACCTTGCAAAACCGAGTAGCTAGTTCACTATGTTTTAAAATTTTGATATCTTGTTTTACTAGTTTCCTCTTCCTGCTTGTGGCCAAGATTTAAGATATATATCATAATTTCTTGAGGTTTTGTTTTCAAGCAGTACACTAAGTACTCTGGAACAAAAATCTCCTCCTTCTGGATTAGTGTCAAGGGAAAATGGGAACTGTTTTTTGACTGTGGGACTGATCCAAAGCCAGCTGAAGTCAGTTGAAAGAGTCTTACTGAAGCTGGTAGCCTTGGATCAAAAGTTGCATGGAAGTTTATCATGGACTCACCCTCTGCAGAACAAAATTAACCACACTGAAAGTTACATTTGGGTGACTGTCAAACCTTTATGAAGTTTATCAGCACATCAACGCTGACATTCAGACATTTGCTATAATATAAAATATGGCAATCTATCTAAGAACCAATCAATGTATGATGTAGGAATTCTGTGACTGGGACTCCCACTGTGACTTTTGGCTCTAAAAAGCAGCCATGGAAGTGTAAGGCAGAGATAGACAAAAACTTAACAAAAACTAAAGATGGCCTTTAGTTCTAACAATACATTTTTTTTTAATTTTGTGAGTTATCTTTCCATCAGTACCCCCCACCAAACAGCATCTATAATACAGCTTGGTAATAAGCAAAATTATTTTAATTTAAACTATATCGAAAGGGGCTGTGGCTCAGTGGCAGGACATACGAAGAAGAGCCCAAGTTCAGTCCATAGTATTTCCAGTTTGAAGGACTGCAGGTGTTGAGAAATACCTTTCCTTGTTGAGGGTTCTGGAGAGTCACTGCCAATCAGAGTAGACAATACTGAACTCAATGGTTTGATTTAGTGTCAGGTAGTTTCATACATTCTCCATTAGGGATACCATTCCCCAGATGAGGGCAGGAGATCCCTTGCTTTCACAGGCACCTGCCCACAACCAGCAAGCTGGCCAGTGGGAGGAAATTCCCCCCACCCCAATGCCATGTGGAATGCACTGACATCACCCAGAAGTTATGTCAGCATGTTGATGATGTTGGGGGGTTGGGTTTGATACTGCTTTTGGGGCAAAACTCTATGGTTTGAGGCCATTTTAACGATAGAATTTTGTCCAAAAAGCAGAGTGTCACTCCTGATGCGCTGATGTCAGTTCCAGGTGATGCCAGCACATCATGCAAGATCACCAACCCACCCCTGGAATGCCCCGCCCCAATCCTCCTGCCAGTAAAATGAAGGGACCTGGCAACCCTATTTTCTATGCACTGTTACTGCAAAATATTATTGCCTTACCACCTTTTAGATGTACCACATACCACACATATATGGAATATTATTGCATTACCACCTGTTAAGTGTACCATGTATGGGACAGCATAGGGACTGCAGCCAGACAGTGGGAGAAAATCAATGGGTCCTATCCTCATATGTGAGCAGTAGCGCCTTCTAATCACACAGGGAGCTCTTTGAATTCTGGGAGGAGGGGTTGTACCTGATGAAACATCAAAACACAGCAGTATAAAACAAATTTAAATCTTAGGGGAATAAAAGAATATTTGGGGATGAAGCTGTTGCATCTTTGATCCAAAGCATCATTATGAGGCTGCTTGCATTGTCTGGATATATTTCCAAACTGTGCTGAAGATGTGTTTGATATTAAGATTTGTGCAAAAAGTGGGGAAAAAGTCTTAGATGAAATCCATGTGGCTGTGTTCAGAGAGGCTCACATGAAGTCATTTTTACAGCAACTTGGAGATATGTGCTTGTAGGGAGTGGTTTTGTGCTTTATAAAACCATGAGCCTGAAATATGGATACTGTTGTTATCTGCTCTGGGAGAGTTGCTCAAAGATGGCTTTATTCCCATAGTTTGTTTCTGTGTGCAGAAGTCATATCAAGGCTTGACATGAGGAATGGGCTTCACAGCCTGACGCTAGCCCAGAACTCTGTTTTAGACATTATTGGAGGGCTGCATTTTTTAAAAAGCCTTTTTCCCAAATCCAAAACTGAGGATGTGGCATAATGTACCGTACGCGTTGTTACGATACACAGAGGTGAGGTAATTCTCGTTCCTTTCTGCAATGTAGGCAAGTTCTCAGGCTGTTGGAATGGCTAAAACAGGAAGCCTCCTGCGGTGCTGTGAAGCTGATTACGAAGGGTCAGGCCTGAACTCACCATGACATCATAAAACACAACTGGGAACTGATTTATTTAAGAACTGTCGTGCCACTTGTGACATTGGGGGGTGGGAAGATTGGAAGATGGAAAGAGGGACTGTGATTTCTGGAAAAGGGTTATCAACAGGAAGACAAGGTTATCTCCCTTACCCCGCAAAACTTAAGGGCCAGGCAGATCTACTCTGAGAAAATTTGGAAAGGAGGAGAGGCAGAGATCTGAGTGTGCCAGTGAGAAGAGAAATTGTATTCTTCTGGGTCTGTATGTGTTCCCCTCCCACTTCCAAATAGTGCTTAACTGAGATGTGTCAAACATACCACTGGAAATTGTAGCCCTTTGTCTTGGCAGCCCTTCCTTCACCAAGTGGTTGCTGTTTGCAGCTGGGAATTAAGAAGCAAAATAGATGCAATGCAAGAGATCCTGGATTAGGATCTCTTGCCTTTAAAAATTATTTTTAAATGTAATTAACAAGCCCCTTCTTGCTGCTTTGAATATTTGGGAAGGATTGCTGGGCAAGGAAATGTTTAACTCTCCTGCCAAAGCCCCCAGGTAGTGTTTTAAAGGGGACTACCCAAACCCTTGGATCAGGCCAGTCCAGAAGAACTGCCTCCAATGCCGTACCCTTGCTCATGAGCCAAAACAGAACTCATACAGCTAGACCAGGTACAGTATTGTTCCTTCTCATTATCTTTCAGCCTTTCTCTAGGTCCATTTTCTCTGCCCAACTGCCACTTGTGCCAAAATCTCTCCACCTTTCCCTCTCTCCTCTGCTCTTAGCCACCCCTGCTAACCAACTCCAACCATAATGATTCTCTTTTGCCTATGAAATTGTGCTTAAATGATTTTCTCATTTTCGTACCTTCCAAAGATCATGTTGTTATCTCATTTCCCTGCTGTTCTAAACATGTCCCAGCTGTTCTAAACATGCCCAGTCTAAACATGTCCAACTGATCCCTTCATTGCCATGCTTTTCAACATCAGCCTAAGCAATTTTCCTGTTGCTTGAGTTGTCCTTCTTCAATTTAGGTCTGGTTCTCACTTGTCACTACCCTGATCTCAGTTAGTTTACCTGAACATTATTCTACTTCCCTTCCACCTTTATCCCTACCTTCCTTAGTGTGAACTCCACCTTATGTTTTTTCCCACACATTGGGAGGGTGGATGCAAAATCCGCACATGGAGAAGATTGCTGTAATTTTCTTCTCACAAGAATTTGACTGTCTGAAAAGGTAATTGTACTGAGTGTAATTTCATTATTTTATTAGTGAAGTGAAACCTATGATCTTTTTGTCCTTTTCTTGTATTTTATTTAAATTTTATTTTTTTTAAAAAAACCATTCAAACATGCATTCAAACAACCTTTCCTTTTCATAAGCCCACCCTCTTCTGTAGTCCTAAACAAAGGGGAAGGGGGGAAAGGAGCAAAAAATAAAGTGAAAGAAACAAAAATAAAGAACTAAATTGGAAAAAGAAGGGCAGAAAGGAAGCTTTATCAAACAGTTAAAATAAGTTTTATATCAGGTTTCTTAGATCTCTAAAAATTCAGCCCAAATACCACTGAAATTCATGCCTGCATCCCATCCATTAAATGTTATTGTTTCCTTTACTGTAAGATCCAATATTTCTTCTGTCCAAGTTTCAATATGTGCTGGAGTTACCACTTTCCATTGTAACACGATAAGATATTTGCAATAACAGCAGTCCTTAAAATCCAGAGTTTGTAGCCCAGTTCCCAAGTAGGAGGCACTTGGCCTAAGAGTATGTTGATAGCTAAGAATGGGAAAAAAATAATTTAAAAAACTAATGTTTCCCCATCTTTCATCAGGTGCACCATATCTTCATCAATTATTGTGGTCACGAAACCAAATCTATGTAACCTATTTGGTTTCAGTGAGTTTGCAAAATGATATATTTGTTTCAGTATAAATTACAATCTCAAGTCCAAAGATGACTGGAAAATTTCAGAATAGAAAACCATTATATTATCAATTAGTCTCAAGACTAAAGGAGAACACTTTCCCTATGAAGAAATGTTAAAGCGCTTGGGGCTCTTTAGCTTGGAGAAATGACAACTGAGTGGTGACATGATAGAGGTTTATACGATTCTGCATGGGATAGAGCAGGTGGAGAAAGAAGTACTTTTCTCTCTTTCTCACAATACAAGAACTCATGAGTACTCAATGAAATTGCTGAGCAGTTGGGTTAGAACAGATAAAAGGAAGTACTTCTTCTCCCAAGAGTGATTTACACATGGAGGTGGTGGCAGCTACCAAGAGGGAATTGGATAAACATATGGCTATTAGCCACAAGGTACAGACAGGAACTGTTGGTCTGGGGCAAGTGATGCTCTGTATTCTTGGTGCTTTGGGGGGGGCAACAGTGGGAGGGCCACTAATGTCCTGGCCCCACTGGTGGACCTCCTGATGGCACCTGTTATTTTTGGCCACTGTGTGACAGAGTGTTGGACTGGATGGGCCACTGACCTGATCCAACATTGGCTTCTCTTATGTTCTTATCATGAGTATTGAAGGTGGAGTTCTAAGAGATGTGACTGAATTTGAGCAGCTGATTATAAAACAAAAAGAGCATTTACTACAATGGATATATAAGAAATGGAAGATGAACAAGTGAAAATGGAAGATGAACAAATGAAAAAATGTATGATTAAGTGGATGCAAAATCTTAAAAAACAAATATCTATGCAACAATGGAAATGACTATGGGGAAAAGATATCAAATTTACTGTCAGCAAGACACTAAGAGAAAATGTTTTTCAGATGTTATATAATTCCAAAGAATACTGAGAAAGCACATAAAAACTACAAAGGAAAATGCTGGAAATGTCAAGACATAGATGGAATTTCCTTTCACTTATGGTGGACTTGTAAAAAAGCAAAAAGATATTGGAAAGAAACACACAAAAATGCAGACTATATTAAAGTTTAAATTCCTTATGAAAGCCAAGAGCACGCTATTAGGTGTCCTGCCAAAATTTTTAGAAGAGCTATTCAAACACATGGTGACAGCGCTAGAACTATTTATGTAGCAAAATGGAAACTAAACAACTGTTCAGGTTCAGAAGAATGGAAAAATAAACTTGCTGAGTACACAGTAATGGCAAAATTAACAACCTGTTTGAGAAACACGTCTATTACAAATTTTGAGAAAGATGGAGTGTGTATTATGTGTATTAGGCTAGCAGGAAACAAACTTAAAGTGAAAAAATATCATATAGAAAGGTATGGTAATGAAATAGAAGTAGAATTAAAATCTGTTCCAAATGTAATATCCTGAATATAAATGGGTTTTCTGAGATATAGACTTTCATTTACACCGTGATATACTAGTTATTTATTAAAGGTTCTAATAAAATCTAGAAGTAGTGAAAATATGTTATATTGAATACGTAGTAATGATGAAACCAGTGTTGTAGTAAAAATAAGTTATGAAATTTGAAACTTAAAACTTAAATGATGAATACAATTGTACCCCAACAGAAATAAAAATATTGTCTTTTATAGATAATATCTTTAAAATTATAATGAAAGGGATAAAAGTGAAAATATTATCTGTCCTATGCATTATGAATTACATGATTATCTTTGACAAATGTAATTATGTTGTAAAACCCATTTTTTTCTTTTTCCCTTTTCTGTAACCCCACTGTTTTTCTAAAATAAATAAATTAAACTATTTTTTAAAAAGAATACCATTGTGTTGCTTGCATTTACAGCCCTGCTTCTGCATTTTCTGCATTCTGTAACTCATCAAGTGCAGGCCCCAGGTCTAGATAAGATTGCCAACCTCTGTGTGGGGCCCAGAGTTCTCTTGGAATTTCAGCTGATCTACAGATTACAGAGATCAATTCTCCTGGAGAAACTGGCAGTTTTAAAGGGTGGACTATGGCTTTTTATCTCTGGCTGAGGACAGACTGGCAATCTGGCCCGCTTTGCCTCCGCTTCTAAAGCGGAGGCAGAGAGGGCGTCTAGATTGCCGCAGCTGTCCCCCGTCGGCGGCCCGCACTTACCCGCATGCGGGGTGCTCTCCACGTGCAGCAGCCAGAGACCTCTTGGAACTGGTCTCTGGCCATCTGGGCATGCATCCCTGCCGCTTCCTGGCAGTGTGGATACATCACAGAGCGGTGCCGGAAGTGTGAACCGGCTGTCCCGGCCGCGCCTTGCCGGAACAGCCGCGTGCCACTCCAGTGGAGGCTCCAGGGGCCGGCGGAGGAAAAGTGGACGTGCCGGTCCACCTCCTTACAGGTGAGGTCCCGCAGCACTGGAGCCAGTGCGAATGGACAGCCACGGGATGAGTTGGTCCCGGGGCTTTTTCGCCCGCTCACACTGCGCTCCAGTTTGCCAGTCTGTCTTCAGCCTCTGCTGAGCTCCTGCCCCTCTTCAGATTTCACCATCTCCATGCTCTGCCCCCAAATCTCCAAGAATTTCCCAAGCTGGAGTTGGGAACCCTAGTTCCAAGCAGAGGTAGGACTATAAGAATTTGTGTGCCTGTGGGCATGATTGTACCAAATCTGAATAGAGTAAAAGTTCTGGAGACTCTGATGCACCTATGGCATCAGTGACAAATTTGGCATTTAGGCAATGTTTTAATTGTAAATATTGCCAAAATGGTGACGGAGGTAGGTAATATTCCTCCTGAAGGGTCTCAGAGAATTTTAATCTGTCAGATTGACAGATTGGTAAAATGTGGTTTGGATCTATGACTGTTAGTTGAATCTGTAACTGGTTGACAGATCGCACCCAAAGAGTGTTTGTGAATGGTTCCTCATCCTCTTGGAGACAAGTGAAGTGCCTCAAGGATCTGTCCTGGGACCTGTTTTGTTCAATATCTTTCTAAATGATCTGGATGAAGGAATAGAGGGAATGCTTATTAAATTTGCAGATGACACTAAACTGGGAAGGATAGCAAATATGGTAGAAGACAAGAGTCAGGATAGGGAGGAAAAATCAAATGCATAATTATAGGATGGGGGAGACTTACTTTGGCAGTAGTATGTGTGAAAAGGATCTAGGGGTCTTAGTGGACCATATACTGAACATGAGTCAACAGTGTGATGCGGTAGCTAAAAAGGCAACTGTGATTTTGGGCTGTATCAACATAAGTATAGTGTCCAGATCACATGAAGTGATGGTATAGCCTTACTCTGCTCTGGTTAGACCTCACCTGGAGTACTATGTTCAGTTTGGGGCACCACAATCTAAGAAGGATATAGACAAGCTGGAACGCGTCCAGAGGAGGGCAGTGAAGATGGTGACAGGTCTGGAGACCTATGAGGAAAGGCTGAAAGAGCTGGGAATGTTTAGCCTGGAGAGGAGACAACTGAGAGGTGATATAACCATCTTCAAGTACTTCAAGGGCTGTCATGTACAGGATGGTATGGAGTTGTTTTCTGTTGACCCGGAAGGTCAGACCAGAACCAACAGGTTGAAATTAAATTAGAAGAGTTTTCGACTAAACATTAGGAAGAACTTCCTGACAGAGCACTTCCTCAGTGGAACAGGCTTCCTCGGGAGGTGGTGGGCTCTCCTTCTTTGGAGGTTTTCAAACAGAGGCTTGATGGCCATCTGACAGCAATGCTGATTGTGTGAATTTAGGCAGATCATGAGATGGAGGGCAGGAAGGGTCGCATCAGTGCTTAGTTCTTGTTGCCCTTTCTTACACACTCAGGGAAATGTTGATCACAACTTTGGGGTTAGGAAGCAATTTTTCTCCTGGCCAGTTTGGCTGGAGATCCTGGAGGTTTTTTGTCATCTTCTGGGCATGGAACAGCAGTCACTGCGGATGTGGGGGAAGATATTTGTGAATTTTCCACATTGTGCAGGAGGTTGGACTAGATGACCCTGGAGGTCCCTTCCAGCTTTATGATTCTATGATTCTAATTCTGCCAAGTAACTGAGTTAATGTTATAAGCCCAGATTTATTGTCTTGCTAATTAAGAAACTGCCATCTCCTTTCTTGGTAACACCTTCAGTCACACTTGTTTGAATTTATATTCAAAGTGATCCCAGACATGCATCAAATATACATGTGTTAATGTGCAACATGAGTATACCCTTTATTCCATGCTGTTAATAGTCTGCTGTCAACAGGCTCCACAGGCACCATTTCCTTCCCCAAAGCTATGGTCAAAAAAATCAAGGGATTTCCATCAGCTTCTTCATTGGGGCTTGCAGTCCCAATTTAGTTTCTTCTGAATTCCTTGGCATAGTTTCCTTTTATCTATGATGCCTCCAGGGCTTTTTTTGTAGAAAAAGCCCAATAGGAACTCATTAGCATATTAGGCCACACCCAACAGCTGAAACATATTAGCATATTAGGCCACACCCCTGACAGTGCAGCTCCCTCCCAGGATCAGCTTCCTCAGGTGCCCTGCAGCTTGCAGGGAACATGGGGAACCCGAGGGAAGGAAGGCAGTTTCTAGATCGGCTTCCCCAGGCACCCTGTGGCTTGCGAGATGCCTGGGGAACCCAAGGGGGAGGAGGCTGTAGGCATGGCCAACTCAAAAGCCAGCCGGAACTCCGTTCCTGTGCGTTCCTGCCCCAAAATAGCCCTGGATGCCTCTATGGTAAGCTTTAGCAGTGGACCGTATTTCCCCAGGCTTTTGCTACGTTCTGAGGAGGTAATACGATCTTCTAATACTAGAATATAGGTTCTATATATTCATATTACTAGAGCACTGCATCTAGTCCATTTAAGTAATCTCTCCTTGTGGAAGATGGGTGTTAGATGTGTTGTTATATATGACCTGTGGACCACATATAGTTAGGACTGCTGCTACCACACCCCTGGTGACTTCTGGGAGAACTCCTGGGGAGAAGCCCTGAAAAAATGGTATTGGTGATGCCATTTCCCTGCCCGCCACCAACTTGATAGATAGTGGGGTCTAGTGTGGTAGCAGGAGGTTGCCCACCACTACCTGGCACCCGGTAGTCCTATACATTGGTCAACTCTATTTTATAAGAATTAAAGAACGGTCATGTTCTTTTTTTGTTCAAGAAAAAGAGTGTTGCTAAATACATGGTACTAAGTTTGCAATGCTATTTCTATAAGTAAATGCTAATTCAAGGCTAACAGGGTCATCAACCTCAAGGTAGAGCCTGGAGATCTCCCCGAATTACAGCTGACCCCCAGATGAAAGAAATCAGTTCCCCTGGAGAAAACAGTTGTTTTGGAGGGTGGACTGTATGGAATTATCCTCCAATTATGTCCTTCCCCTCCCCAAACCCCACTCCCCTGGCTCTGCCCCCCAAATCTCCAGGAATTTCCCAACCCAGAGGTGGCAATCCCAAAGGCTAAGTACATCCTCACTGGATCAGAACAACAATTTATAAAATCCAGTTTACTCTCATTCAAATAAATGTGAGTGTAGATATCAAATAAAAACAAATCAAGTTATATCCACATTATCCAGTTCCACATATTTGAGGCCAGAAGGAGGGAAGCAGGACTATACCAAATATGGTTCATTGTCAGATTTTGAAATACAGCATTTTATACACCCAATTAAAATAATGAGGATAAATATTTCTGAAGCACCTGAAATTACTTAATGCTGTTTAGAGACAGAATTGAGAAATTTCCACCCTGCTTGCAAATTTATAATCTGAATGACTAGACATTTGATCAACAAAAATCTCAAACCCAAAAACTCCACAAAGTTTTTGATTGTTTTTGTCAATCATTTAACCTTATTACACACAGGAAATGAATCCCCCCCACACACTCACACTTCAAACAACAACAAAATTCCCATTTGATTCAGGCTGGAACTTGAGCAAGGGGATATTTTTGTACAGAGAGCCTATAAGTCTCAGATTGCTGATAGAGGTCATCTCAATATTCACATCTAGCCAGTTGTAAAAACATACTTTGAATTTGATTAACATTCAGATATTTGAGGGAAGGGAAATGTATCCTTGGCACAATGAATTTGGTGTTACCGCAAAATCATCTATTTTATTAATATATCATATCAATACATCTAATTGTCAACGCAGCCAAATCTGAGGATACTTAAATCCAGATACTGGAGCTGTGAATGAACAAGACAGATCTTTCTACAAACATGAAACCTGATGTAGAAGTCTGGTTTCTACAAACTGGAAAATGCCCCAGATGTAAAAACCCCCCCCCCAACAACTGAAGTAGTGCCAGTAGCTTTAAGAAATGAATGCCCTCAGTGCTAGGCGACCCCAGTAGTTTTGCCAGCATTCCATGCTTGGTTTCTGCCAGTAAAAGGAAAGGAAAGGAGGCAGGAGGCAGGACCCTTTCTGAGTTTGCAGGAGGATTCACCAGGGCAAGGCCCAGCAGCAGCCTCTGGGCAGCTTGCTACTTGCATGACTCACCAGGACTGGCTGCTTCCTATTGTTCAACAGCAGGCACTTCACAAAAGCCAGTGCAGTGTAGTGGTTAGAGTTTCAGACTAGTTTCAGACTAGGACCTCAAACCCCATTCTGCTATGGAACTCACTGGATGGCCTTGGGCCAGTTACACATTCTTATCCTAACCTACTTTGCAGGAGGGGATTGGCTATTAAAAGCACCAGGATGTCTCCCTGTGGGCTGATGGCCCCCCCTCCCTGCAATGATTTTTGCATAATTTTGGATGTCCCCAAGCTGACCCAAAGCAGCTTATTTCAGGTATAGTTTGGGCTCAGGTACATCTGAATGAACACCCCAGTGGGAATTAAATGTGTTCCCTGGTTCTGGTGAACACAGTGTCTTATATGAAGATCAGATTTCATCTCATCTAAAATGTGTCTCAGAGTGTAGCTCATTTATTTTGTTTCATAAAGCTTATTAAGAATCTAACCTGCGACTTTCTTAGTAGCCCTAGCCTGGCCCCCGGGAAGGTGTGTGATGGTATTGTGGGAATTTGCTTTCATACATATGGATATTGTTTTAAACTACGTGACAGGAATACCACCAGCATTCTCTCTCTCTCTCTCTCTCTTTCTCTGTCTCTATCTCTCAACTTTAAATGCCTTCCCTTGGCTGGGGAGTTGCACTACGGAGGCAGCATGAGCCCCAGAAGGAAAGGGAGACATTTAAAGTTTAAATACTTTCCTTTTGCTGGGATGGTGGGCCACTGCAGCGCACCTCCCCAGCAAAGGAATTCCCCAGCAAAGGGATTCAGCACTATTCAGGGAATCCCTATTTGGCTAGCTGAATCAGATCAGAGCATCTGATTCGGCTTTCAACTTGCCTGAATAATGATGAATAGGCATTATTTAGGTTTGTATTTGGTTCGGCCAAACCAAACGCACATCCCTACTGTGCACCAAAAGAGTGGGAGAAGACTCAAATAAAGTTAACCAGAGTTTTTGGGAAAACAGTGGAACAAAAGCCTCTCAATGCAAAGATCCAAGTAACTGTGACTGGATTAAGAACCTCTTCTTAGCCTGATACAGGAGATCAAAAGTCTGTGCTTGTACTAGTTTCACCTCAGTAATTTCCACCCCTGATTTCACCTGACCTTTCCCTTTGATGTTAAATAAAACCTTTTGTTACTTTTGAATTTCAAAAGCATCTCAAATGCCATTTTAAGGGTTTAATTTAGAGGGTGATCCTATCCCTTTTCTCAAGGTCCTGGGCTGGGCAAATATATATAAATATAAATATATCTTACTGACAGGTGGGGCAGCCAAAGTTTCTTCAGAAGAGAAGAAAACATGTTACCAGGGCTGCTCAGTTAGTGAGGGGACAGAAAAACGGAGGAAAAATCTGGTACCTGAGGGAGGGAAGTGGAAGGGGACCATCATAGGTATTTTCTTTGCTTTGCTAGGAATAGGCACTTTGTGTCCACTGATGCTGGAGACAATATTTTCTTTTCAGAAAGCTCAAGCCAATCTGAATGAGGGATTGCTGCTTGTGATATGTAAACTCAACCCTAGCCCTGTGGTAAATAGGGTTAGGTAGAACTTGCAAAATCATTTGGACCAGAGGCAATAGAGGACAAAAGAAACATGGAGATGCCTTGGGAACTGGCACTTCTTTCAAATGCCTTTCAGCTCTCTTTAAAAGTGTTGTTGATATTCAGTCATATTAGCTTACTAGCTTTGACATTTAGTGTGCTGGGTTTTCTGAATGTGCTATGTTCCCCACAATACTTTAAAGTTTCCATCTTCCTCTGGTGTAAACACATCTGCTTTGCTTCTAGCAAGTCTATTAAGTCACCAATAAATAAAACCAGAATAAAGCGAAAAAAGTTGGATCAGGAGCCAAAGTCAAGCACATGCTTTGACTGTGGAAGGTCCAGTCCCTGGCATGTCCAGAATTAAAGGATCTCAGGGACTAAAGCTGGGAAATACCCCTGTCTGAGACGTTGGAGGTTTATAGCCAGTGAGATTAGATAACATGGAGCCAGCTGAACCAGTGGCATGACTTACTATTCAGCAGCTTCATATATTCAGCCCACAAAAGAAGAGCTAAACATCCCCAGCTAAAAAACCTGACATATAAATGGTGCCATTTGGAAGTCATAAGAAACAGGGCATGCTTCCTTTGAGCTATAAAAATAGCAGCATAATAAGAGTACCTTATGCCAAATAACTTTTAGCAGCAAAACAAGTCAGCAGAATTATGGGGGTAGGTCTAAATATACAAAAGAGTGGAATTTCAGTTGTGATCCAGATTCCCAGACAAAACTGGGTTACAACAGCTGTACTTTCCTATCTAAATAACACCTGAGCAGCTTGCTACCTTGCTGTAACAAGAGTCAGAAGGACTACAGCTGGGAGTCACTGATGGATTTTCTGATCTGAGAATTGGCATGTAATGCTTCGGAGTCAATGGTTATTTTCAATTAGAGGTAGAAGAAGGGGAGAACAATGGTAGGTGGCTGGGAGATGTGGGTTTTCACTTTTAGAAATGTTATCAGCACAGTTAAAATAATCATTGTTTCTCTTAGGTAAAGGGATTTAGGCAAGTGCATAACCATCTGCCATGTTTCCAAATGGGGTTTCAACAAAATAAACAGGAACACGAATGATTTCCCTACCTTTAGTTTAAATATTTATATCCTACCTTTCCTCTGAAGCTGAAGGTAACTTACAATTCCAAATTAAAACCATGCACAATACAGGAAAACAAACAGCCATCACACAGTAATAGTCACAAACCCAAGAAGAACTGTGCAACAAGATGCTATACGCAAAATTTACTACAACAGAGTATACAATATAAGCTACAGTCACCAATAATTGCATAAACAAAAAACCAAATTTACAAAGGAAACTTACAAATTACTATATGCAAGAACAATCCAACAGGTAAGTATACACTTAGCAGGTAAGTATCCGATGTATTATCCAGTGGTGAATCAACAAAGATCATTAGGTCTGTGCTGAGAAGAATGCACAGAGAACCAATAGGTCTACAAAGCAAAGTCCAGATGAGACGAAGACTCTGGATGTAAGGACTTCATTTCTATCATTCTTCCTCAATTGAGGCTGACGAGAACCCTTTGTCTAGACTCATCAAAATTTCCACAACTAACACCAGCAAACAGCTTTCCATAACATTAATAGGGCAACCAGTCAAAGTATATTGGGGGAGCCTCCATAATTTTATTATGCTGGAATGCCTCGGAGGTGAACCTAGACAGAGACATCCAATAAATATATCTAGAATTTCCAATTTCAGAGGCAATAAACCTCCGAATCCCAGAGCCCGGAGGCAACATCAGGGGAAGATCTTGGCCTCTAGACCCTGTTGTTGGACCTCCAGAAGAACTGGTTGGCCACTGTGTGCGATGGGATAAGGGACTAAATGCACCACTGGTCTGATGCAGCAGACTCTTCTTATGTTCTTCTTGGAGGCTAAGTTTCTTTGTTGTACAATGCATGAATTTATTTTTTATGATCAAAAAGCTTATATCCAATTATAATGAACACCTTTCTTAAATAACAACTTGCCGAAAAGTTATCTCTTTCAAGCAGATGGCAACACTGAGGCCTTGTGGCTAAAGGAATAGTTTTTCCCCAGTATCAAAGTATAAAGATCACAGTGATATTTAAAAATCCAGCAGGAGGGGATGGGGAGTCTGGCAGGGTATCAGTGGCCATTTTAAAAAAATTCAGAGGAGACTGACACAAATTACCCTATTGTATTTTAATCTTAGGTGAGGCATGACTGTGCTCCAGGTGAAGAAGAGCACCCATTAGCCCATGCTTGTTACTTACATCCCTAGATCTGGACCTTTGGCATGCATGCCATAAAGCTATAAGGGATGCAATTCTAAGAATACTTTCCTGGGAGTAAGCCCCATGGAATAGACTTCAGTAAGATTCTGAGTAGACCTGCTTAACGGTTGTTCCAAGAAAGTCTGCTTTCTGGGCAGAGTCAATCTTCATTTTTTTATCATTGTAGTTAAATATAAGTCCTTCTGGGAATATCCATCTGAAGGAAGTAGAGTGATTATGCAGAAAAGAAGTTAAATTTTTGTACTGCCATATCTCAAATGGAATGTCCTTCAAAATCCTTGCTTCTTCTCCTTTAATTTTCAGGGGATTCCCATTTGTCACTTTCAAAATTGTATCTCAAGTTGATCTTTTGGAGAATTTAACAAATATTTCAATCGGTAGGTCAATTTTCTTGATGAAAACTGGATAGATTTGATAAACCAAATCCATGTCATTTTGTAATAAGTCTGCTTTAAAACCTACCACTGGTGCCAATGTTTCACTTAGTATTTCTTTTAAGTTCTCCCATTTCTGTTCTGGGATGCCCTGAAACTGCAGGGCATACAATGATTTCTCCATTTAAAGCTGTAGCAGTTGTTCTTTGTCAGCAATCCGTTCTTTTTCCACAACTGCCAGTCTCTGTTTGAAAGAATCTGCCTTAGAGTCAACTTGTTTTTTCCCCCCAATAATATTTATTAATTTTTTAAATATAACACCCACAAAAAAAATAGTTACCCAATATAATGGACATAGTCTTTAGCTGAAAAGGGGATAGTACAACATATTGGCTATAACATCATGTTGTCGTTACACAGTTTGTTATATTCTTTTCAAATATTTCAAAATACTTAAAAATATAACAATTTCTCATAAAAGGGTTTTTTTGGAATTACCTTAGATTCAGTTAAATATCATACAATAGGGAACCAAACTTCTTGAAACCTTTTTTGTAACTTATCAGTGTTACTTGTTATTGCTATTTCCGTAGTTTTACTATAACCAAAGTGTTCCCAAAGTTTATTCTGCCAACAATACAAAGAAGGAGCTTTCTCATTTTTCCAAATTTGTGCAATCGCTATTCTTGCCACTGCTAATAGTAGTGATACTTGTCTTTTGGTACTTTGTTGTTCAATGTGAAATATTCCTGTCTCCAACACTATAGATTCAAGAGATGGGTCTAAAGTTTGACCAGTAATTAAAGTAATTTAAACCAATATATCTTTCCAAAATGCTTGAATTTGGGGACAAAACCACTAGCAATGTGCATAGTTACCAACAGATCCACATTTTTTTCAACAACTCATAGGTATTATGGGGTTAATTTGATGAAGGTTCTGGGAAGTGAGGTACCATCTATTCAACACTTTAAACGTATTAAAACATATATTAAACATTTTAGACATATTATTTGGTTGTGACCAAATTGTAACCCAAGTTTCATCTGAAAAAGTTTGATTGCAGTCCAGATTCCATTGTTTTTGCATGGATAGTGGCTTTTTTAACTTTGCTGAAGTAATAAGTTATATAGTTTAGAAATGAGGCCTTTTACTTCTCCTTGTTGGTTTTTCAATATAATTTCAAAATCTGATAGGGGGTTTGAAAATATACCTTGAATCTGGAGCTTTTGCAGAACATTGTTTATTTGGAAATACCTAAACCAGGGAATTTTCTCCCCTAGTTTACTTTTTAATTGGTCTTTTGAATAAATTTTACCTTTATCCAGGAAATCACATACCCGGTGTATACCTGCTGTTTCCCAAGACATATAGTACTGTTTCTCCTTGCCAGGTGTAAACCAAATTTGATAAACATACGTTGTTAACTGGAAAACGTTTGGCAATAATAAATCTTTATATTTTACCCAAATACTTAATGAAGTTCTTAAAATTTCATTTTGTATAGTGCTAAGTTGTGAGGCTTTAGGGGGATTCCAATAAAATTCCCTCAAAGAAAATTCTCCCATTTCTATCTCTTCTATAGATTGCCAAATCAGTGAAGAGGGCGCTGTAAGCAGTCTCACTATATTAGTGAGACGAGTTGCTTCATAATATGTACATAAATCTGGAAAGCCTATACCCCCTGCCTTACATGGATGTCTCAAAGTATAAAAACTTATCCTGTTTTTTAAAGTTCAAAAAAAATTATTTAACTGTTTCTGCCATTTCCGTAGGTCTGTATTGGAAATTAATACTGGTAATGCTCTGAATAAGAACAAGTATTTGGGTAATACAAAACTCTTAATAATAACAAGTTTGTCTGCCCAAGAATATCCTTGTTTATGCCATTGTTTTAGTTGTCTCTTCGTTTCTCGAGCTAAATCATAAAAGTTATATCTTACTAAGTCTTTTAGGTCAGGTGGAACTATAATACCCAAACATCTCCATTGAGTAAAATTCCAACTATAAGGAAGTTTTTCTTGTAATTTTTGTATAAGAGAATTGTTAAGACCAATTGGAATAATTTTAGATTTTTCTAAATTTATTTTCAAACCTGTAATACTATATATTTCTTGAAAAATGTCTTGTAAAAATAATAAAGAATTTTCTGGATTAGATAAATATATTAGTAAGTCATCTGCATAGAGGCCGATTGTGTGAACTTGTTGGCCAGTTTTGATGCCCACTATTTTAGGGTGTGTTCTAATGGCATTGGCTAAAGGCTCAATAGCCAGTGCAAACAGTAGTGGGGACATCGGACATCCCTGTCTTGTACCTCTATGCATTCTAAACAGGTTACTTAGGGTGCCATCTATGAGCTCTCTGGCTATAGGATGAATATATAGAATGTATTGCATTTAAAAAAGAATTTCCAAAACCCATTATGGAAAGGAGTTTTTTTAAGTATAAAATGTTGACATTGTCAAAGGCCTTTTCCATGTCTACAGTCATTAACACAGCCTGTTGTTTATGATTTTTACAAAAGGAAATAATTTCTAAAGTTCTCTGAATATTATCCATCATTGAACGAGCTGGAATAAACCCAGTTTGATCCGGATTTATATAATCTGATATAACTTTCCTAAGCCTTGTAGCTAATATTGTAGAAAAATTTTTGGAGTCACAATTCAGTAAGGCTATCGGCCTATAAGAGGCTGGGAGTTCTCTATTTTCTTTCAGGATTGTGACTATGTGCGCTTCTGGATTCAACTTGTTTGACAACTTTGTCTGTTTCATCTGCTCTCTTGTCTATACCCATTCGTTGTTTCTGGAAACAATCAAGCTTGTTGTTGATGCTAGACATCTGGTCAACAGAGGGCACAACACTATTGCAATCATATTTGGGAAGTCAGTAACTACTTCCGGATTAAGACTAGCGGTCACTGGGTTGATAGTTCCTGGAGAAGGTCTTTTTTTCAGCGACATTTTCTCCGCTCTTGCCGTCATTGTTTACACAAGGTAAAGTCTGCTTAAACAAGCTGAAAGTCCATCAATTTACTTCACTTTAGACTGTTTTGCACCCCAATTGCTTGGACTAAGCTTCCCCTTGCTGCTATCATCATTTTTGCCTCAAAACTGTTGCTCAAAGTCTGCTTCCCCCCCATGGGGGGAATCTAGCCCCTCCTCTCCCTTTAGTTTGAGACTATAAATCTGCTTTTCCACTTCACTGGCTCAAGTAGCTTAGGGGAATCATTTAAACTCACAGGCCATACCATCAATTTTATGAGGTGTAGAAAGATCGGTTCTAATGCTGGCTTCCTTGCCCACTTCATCTGGTGTGTGCCTCTAGTCACCATAATGGCCTCATGGTGGCAGGACCTATTGGAGTAAAGGAGTGCCTCAATTCCTCAGTCGTCGCCTTGGAAGAGGCACCCCTCACACCCCAGACTGGGAGCCCCCTACAAGTGCTCTGGGGGGCTCGGAATCATCCGAGTCCCCTACCACCCACTGCAATTTGGGATGGTCAATGGAGTGCACCCAATCTGTGAGTTGCCAAAACCAGAAACATGGTTGCTTTATTTGTTAATGAAGAACCAGGGAGTGGGCATGAAATATAGGTGGTCCTGAGGAGAAGTCAAGAGTGATTCAAAACACATACACACCCGCCTGTCTTCTATAAAAAGTGATTTTGAAGAGGAGCAGCTTGAAAGAGAAATCAGAGAATAAGAGAGGAATGACGTGGAAAATAAGAGGAGTGGGAAGGGTAACTGTGCGCTGTAGTACTGACAGATACAATTCAGCCTTCCATTAACTCCATAAACTATGTGTGATTGGTGTGAATATTCCTTATTCAGTGCTCCACAAGAACATTTTGTGCCTTCAACAGTAGCCAAATATTTTATAGCAGGTTGAAGAATTTAGCTGCTCCAGCTATTAAGTTTTCAGAGTTCCTGGATCTGAACAAAATTGTTGACAAATCTTTTGGTGCTTACAACAGTATATCTTGCTTTGGAAAGGTAAATAAATGCTGAGTGAAAGCTGTTGTACAAAAGAGTACTGTGCGCTTGGAATAAAAATAAAATAAAACCTCTTCATCCCCCAATAATGTTCTTTGCCATTTCTTTACTCTGCCCAATGAAATTATGTTCGAATAACCTCTGAAGACATGTTAATAATATATCATACATGTTATTTGGATCTCGCCAGAACAAATCCAACTGCAAGATGGCAGACTGGAGATTGTTCAAGTGTCCAGCAAAAATTATTTTTGTGTGAGTAGAACTAAGATTTTAAAATGGTAGGAAAGGAACAGAGTGATCCTGAGAATCACCCACTCTTCTAAATCCTCTGAAGTCAGTGGAGGTGTAACTGAGATTGTACTGCAAATTACCTTTACAGAGTAGCAGTGATGTTTTGTGTTAAGAACAATTCAGTAGCAGAACTATGAGTTTTGACATAATTAATACAGTGGAGATTTCTTTCACAAGCTCACTGAGAGGTTGGATCCATTTAAAATCTCTGTTTACATGTAGAACATGGGAGCTACCAAGTGAACTTCCTAAAAGGGAGGTGCTAGGTATCTGCTTTCCAGGATGCTTTCTACATGAAAATAGCCAAGAGTGATAAATGAGCATAAAAGGTTCTTAAAGCAGAATCACAAGGCAAAAACATTTCTTCCAGCGCTTCCTTGCTAACTCTATTTAAGATATTAAAGACAGCATGTTCCCCATTTCCCTGGCTGTGGTAGCCACTGGCTATTTTTAGAGCTGGGGGCATTGTCAATGCATTTGAAAAAAACCTCTGTATTCTGCAGAGAAGTTCTGTTAGCAATTTGGGAGGTTGATTCAAATATATAAAGACTAATTTAGGGCTCTGCATCTGGAACATGCATAATTGGATTAAAAAATCAAACTTAGCAATTATGGGAAACGTCCTGAGCCTTGCTCAGGTGTTGCAAACTGAGGTCATGGCTTCCTTGATTGAGTCAGTCATGTTGGGTCTTCCTCTTCCTCTTGCTGCCTTCAGTTTTTCCTAGCATGAGTGTCTTTCCCAGTGACTCTTGTCTTCTCATTATGTGACCAAAGTATGATTACCTCAGTTTAGTCATTTTAGCTTCTAGGGAGAGTTCAGGCTTGATTTGATCTAGAACCCACTTATTTGTCTTTTTGGCATTCCATGGTATTATATATATTATACATTTCAAGTTTTATTCACACAAACACACAAATTGAAATATATAAATACATATTTCATACCCCAATTTTTTGCCAGGAAAGATACAAGTTGATAAAGACACAAATCAGTGGATAGATGTTTGTTGTGCACAATTAGAAAATAGTTTGCATACTATGTAAAACAGTTTTTATTACAGCCAACAGGCCACTCAGAAGCAGAAAACTATTACAATATTAATAAACTATATAATATGTAAAATAGACCACCTGGATATAGGGAACTGGGATGTGGTAATCCTAGCCTAAGGCCAACTAGTGAATTCATTGCTCAGATTTGAACCAGGATTTTCTCACTTCACAATTTCACTTGCAGAAACTGCCTCACTTCTGTTATAACAATTACAACTAGAATAGCAAAGTGGTCCATCTGTAGAAGATGAAAACTGCAAAGTCAACCCACCGACAGACAACAGAAAGGTCTCTATATACCTGAGGGAATCCCTAGATATCTCAAAAATAGGATTTTGTAAATGCCCCCCCTGAGAAAAATCCTTCAAAATGGGCTGATGCAGAGTTTGAAGACTAAATATGCTCAAGAAAGATGTTGAAAGCAGATGGGTGTCAAAGGAAAATCAGGAGATAGGCAAAATAAACCAGCTCAACCCCCTGAGGCATTAGAGAATGTTGGGAGGGGGAGGTTGAGAAAGGAGAGGAGATTGGATGCGATTTCCAAATTCTTCTACCCTTCCTGTGATTTTTCGCACACTCCCAGCTTGTACCCTGTAATGCTGAACTGGCTAATCCCTGTACAGAAAACAATGGAGCCAGGAACAAAGAAGAGAGGGTTTGTGGGGTTCTGTTGTATAAAATACTATTTTTTAGAAAAAAAACCCTTTAAAACATTTTAAACAGCAATATGTTGCTGTTGCATTTGAATGCATCAGTATGATACCATGGAACACTGAGAGAATAGCATGATTGAGATGGACAGCAGTTAGCGCACCAACAACTAGAAATACCTATGATCCCATGAGGCCAACCACACCACTCACTGCCAGCTATTACCCCCCTTTCTGTGGGCCCCCAAATAAGAGGTTCCTCCTTCTACCGCAGATGAAGCATGCAGACAGTCATGGAGTCAGTTCTCATGTCAACAATTCCTTGGGTTGCCCACTTATTATGTTTTGATATTAAAATTATATCTCTGAATATTGTTTCTAATGCAAGCCAACTAATAAGCTTCACACATAAACCTCTTTACATTTCATAATTTACATCCTAGGAATGTGTACCAAATGGCATTGGAAAGAGTAAATAAACTAGATTATGTTTATGAGAAGAGGACCAAAGAGTCTCATAAACTAAAAAGAAGTTCCTGTCACTGCAAAGTAACTGTTGGGTTCTGCTCTTTTTAGACTGATAGTACTAACTGGATATAAGACAATAAAGTGATAGGTAGTGTCCTGTGATACTGAAAATGTGGTAAAAGCCTTTCAGCTCTGCTGAAGTGGGGGTTTGTCTTCTGCCTTTCAGCTATCTGAAATTTAATGTTCAGAAACACAATTTTGTTATATTTTAAAAAGCTTTTTTTGTTAAAAACACACAAAATGGCTTACAATTGGGGATGTACCCCTAAAAAAATTCAGACACTGACACAGACACTGTAAAATTGAAGAAAACTGGGCCTGGGAACCTTAAAATATTGGTGACCATAGAGTTTTTAGCAAATGCTAGAGTGCCCCTGAATAATGTGCCCAGTGCAGTGATGTCACTTCTGGGACCAAGAAGGCCAGAAGACCCCAGGACCAAGCCAGGAGCCTCCTGCTGGCAGACAAGTAAGATCTGGCAACCCTATACTAGGGTGTTTTTTCAATGATAAAATCAGCCTCCCTAAAATACTGTTTCCCCACCACTCCCTCTTTTTCCATGTAACACCTAGCTGCTCTAGGTAGTACCCTCAGATCACATGACAAAATGGTGAGGCCTAGTAAGTCTGGCCAGAACTCAGAGTGGACTTGTACTGTCCAACACTTCTCCAAATCACCTGGGAACACATGAATTGATGTGAATAGTTCCTAAAACTTGGAAGTTTGAAACAATACACTTTATCACACTATAGTGGAATAGGCTATGAACCTTGTTGCTGAGGGCATGATACCCAGGAATGTAGAACTGTGGTATGAGATTAGTAGATAAGGGAAGATATTCTTTGGCTCAGGAAGTAATTTGCAAGGGAAACAAAAAATTACCACACCTTTTCAGACAAAAAGAGTGTATTAGCTCTAGGCTTGCCATTCCCCCGGGGGGGGGGGGCAGGGTTTGCCCACTTTTAGGGTCCCCAATCCACCAGCCCAGATCTGGCTGGCAGGAGGAAAACCGCCCCTAAAGTGCTGCATTCAGGCCAAAGTGCCCGGTGCGATGATGTCACCCAGAGGGGTAGGCACGTTGCGGGAGGACACTGTATCATTTGAGGAAAAACTCACTCCTGCACAATAAGAAGGAGCCCCCTGCTGGCAGCCAGGTAAGACCTGGCAACCCTAATTAGCTCCACTAGGGGGGAACACTCACTCATCCAAGCTCAAAGATCCAACTTGCATTTCAAACAAAATGAGGGGTCTAAGAGAAGGAGATGCTTATAAAAGATTTACTTTTAATTATATCTGAGAACCAGTGAAATGACTAAACTGAGGCTAAACCAAGATGATTAGACTGAGTCTATCATACTTTGCTCACATCATGAATAGACAAGGCTCACTGGAACAGAAGCCTACTCAATCAATGCAACAAAAGAAACAGCCTTGTGCCTACAATGAAAATTGCTGGTATTTACAATGCCACAAGTCTCAACATTTCTTTTCTAGACAATACTCTAATATAAATTAGAAATTTCCTGGAACGTAAACATTCCTTTCTCACATACCTTTCTAAGTGTCTTCAGAGTCAAATTTAAGGGAGTCTGTTCTAGATGTACAGTTGAGAAGGCCTTGCCCCCAACTGCTCTTAGCCCTGTGACCCCAACTTGTGTGCCCATGGGTGACATGGCACCCACCAATGTATTTCCTGGAGTCCACTTTCTTACATAAGAACATAAGAAGAGCCCTGCTGCATCAGAACAGTGGCCTATCTAGTCCAGTATCCTGTCTCACACAGTGGCCAGCTAGTTCTTCTGGAGGGTCAACAACATGGCATAGAGGCTGAGACCTTCCCTTGATGTTGCCTCCTGGCTCTGGGATTCAGAGGCTTAGTGCTTCTGAATGTGAAGGTTCCCCTCAGCCACAATGGCTAGTGGCCACTGATAGACCTCCTCCTTCTCCCCCAAAGCATCTCTTCTCCAAAGCAAAGTGTTAATCCTCAGTCTCCTCCACATGGCTGGAAGAGGAAATGCTTCAGAAGAGCCCAAGAAGCATTACCTTTGTGTTTGAATGGAGCATCTATTTGGAAACAACTACCTCTGTCATAAGAGGATGCTTGATTTGGAACCTCCCAGTATTTTTTGACTGGCCCTTTTCCCCACAATGGTCATTTTTAAAATTAGCTGCGCCACCCCAGCAACCATTCTGAGGTGGCACCCACAAACTGTTCTCAAAATTCCAATAATGCCTGCAGGTTCAGCATTGCTGGGAACCTGATCTACCCCATCAGAACCTCCCAACTAATTGGAGGGCCCTCGCTGATTCAAGCTGTCTTGGATAACAGCCACCGTATGATAGAGAGTGCTACCTGGGCATGCTTGATCTCTTTTTTTTTTTAAACAAATTTTATTATTTTTCTACTTGTTCAAAATTTTACATAGTTACTTTCAGAATATTATCATCACTATCCTATTTTCTATATAACTATGTATTCCAGTTACAATTCAAAACCTTTAGGACTTCCCGCTTCACCTATATCATTATATATATAACAGCAAGTATTAACTCTTACAGGTAACATATTTGGTTATAATTTTTTTTAAAACATTTAAAAGTATTATCTAAATATCTGTTATATGTAATCTAGTTTCCATTCTTGTCATTTCAAACATTCAGTATATTTCCCTTAAAAAGAATTGTTTCTTCTTTTAAACATCTAAGATGAATAATTAGACAATGTAAAAATATTATTTTTCATACCCCAGTGTTGTTCTAGATATTCTTTCAAGTCTTTCCATTCTTCTAGAAACCTTTCTGAGTCTTGATTATTCAATTTTCTTGTCCATTTGTCCATTTCTGCCATAAATAGCAATTTTCTCAACCATTCCCATATGTCTGGAGTTTTCTCGCATTTCCAGTTCTGAGCATAGACCATTCTCGCTGTAGTCACCATATACCATAATAGTGTCCTTTTAGTTACATTTACATCCTCTAACTTAAGACCAAGCAATAACATTTCAGGCAGCTTTTTAAAGGTACATTTCAAAAAAATTTCCATTTCAGCATGAATCCTACACCAAAAGACTTTAGCTTTATCACAAGTCCACCACATATGGTAGAAAGAACCTTCTTTTTGTTTACATTTCCAACACTTATTAGACAGCCGTTGATCAATATTTGCTATTTTTTTTGGACCTTGAAGCATTTTCTGTAAATCAACTCTCTTACTCTCTTAGTGGTAAATTGCACTACCACATCTCTTGGCAAATTTTTCCTGCTAGCATACTGTGAATTAACTCTATAGACCAAGTCAATATTAGATTTTATGTCCTCTTCTTCATCTTTCAAATAGTCACTCAAGGCTTCAATAATCCTTGTGAGTATGTTCTCGCCCATCTTTTCGCCTATCCCTCTAAATCTTAAGTGCTTTTACATCTCCTTGTATACCATCATTGTTTCCACTCTATAATTCTCTTTTGTCACTTTTTGAATATTTTCTTCCAACACAAGCATTTTGTTTTCCATCTCTTTCGATTTTTTTGCCAAATTTTGAATTTCAGTCTTTAGGTCTCCAAAATTCTTATCCACTTGTTCAGCTAAGTCATTTATTTTCTTATCCAATTTCTTGTCCAATTGTTGATTTTGCTGGCTAAGATCACTAAAAGCTATCATCCTTTTGTCCATCATCTCTATCATAGCCATTAGTTCAGTATCTTTTTAAGGAGCCATCTTGGATGCTGACCAGGTTGCCACCCGCTTTCTCTGTTCAGACTCCGTTTTTACCTTTTTAAAAAAGCTGATTTTTTGGTATCTTCTGATTTCAACGTTTTTGGGCTCTGTCAATCAGTCTTGAAGAGCTTTGACAAATGCTGTTATTTTCGCCGTTCTAATGTGTTTACTTTTTGAGATATTTAATTTTAAAGTTTTGGTCCTCCCCAAAATGGCGGATGTCTTTTCTCTATGGTACTGGTCACAGGTCTTGCTTCCTGGTTCTCTTTCACCCAGAAGTGCTCTTGCTAGTTGCAGTCCTCCCAGATCCCTTCCTCTTCAGTTCTTCTTTTCTGCTCTCAGCCAGATGTCACCCTGTTGTCTTCATTTTTTCTCACGCCCATGCAGATCTCGCGATGCCTCCAATCCCTCCAGCTCTCTCCTCCGCGACCGTGGGAATGGTAAACAAAACACTTTTCTGGCAGTTTTTAGCTGAAATCCAACTCTTTTAAAACAGGAAAAAGTCTCAGTATATTCTTCAACTGATCCTCTGTTTTCTTTGCTCTCAAAGACACGGTACCGGTAAGCAAAAAGTTTTTTCGTTACCTTTAGATGTTTTTCAGGTAAGGGTGAAGCTTCATAAATTAGAGTTTGTCTTCTTTTAGTCAAGAAATCGGGGGAGTGGAGGTTTTATGCTGAATAAATCAGCCCGGGTCAGCTCTCTAGAGTTGCTTGTAGAACCCGCACTGGGGGAGGAGATCAAAGTGGCAACAAATCTCCTCTGAGATCGCTCACCGATCTCAACTCTCTCTTGGGTCTTGTTGCTTGCTGAACACTCCCTTGCCTAGGGAGGGTTGCATCGGGTGCTAAAAGCCCTCGACTTGTCAGAAAGAACTGCCATCCACCCTGAGCATTTACAGGGTGCGTCAAATCTCCATTTTTCCTGACCGGAAGTTGCATGCTTGATCTCTTGACTGCTTTCATGGATAACCCCTTTGGTTCCCTCTGTCAGACTCCTTTGGAACAAAGATTTGTGAATATGCATGACTGGTCCAGGCTTGTTCAAAAGGAAAGTGCCTGCTCTTTAATTAGTTTGTAGTGTCTTGTCTGTAAAGTTGATAAAATCATAGTCTGGTTTCAGTTAAGAAGGCATAAAAACAGTAACAAAATAAAGATAGCAAAATTATATTTTAAACACCATTAAATGATTTTTGCATTGCATTTTAATTGCAGATAATTGCAGAACTCATTTGTTCATTGTCTCTTTGTTAGTGACAACCAAACCATAATTTCTTGGATAACCAGAAAAGGAAGACATGATTAGTGCCTTTATTAACATATCCTATAAAGTTGCCTACATTTCAGTATGAATATGAATTCTTTGGATCAGTAAAACGAAATTTCAGAGGCACTGTGAATTTCAGGAATTCCTTGATAATCAATCTGACTTTGAAACAGAGTAAGGGGAAAGGGACTTTTTATTCAATTTATTTATTTGCTAGATTTATATCTCACTTTTTGACCATAAGGTCCTCAAGGTGGCTACATCATTTTAAATTACAGTATCAAGTTCTGCCTTCCTCTCCTGCTACTCTCCTTAGTTGTTATTCTGCAGGTGGTTTTACAGTGGCAACTGTGTCAACGGTGCGTCCCCCCAGAATTAGAGATTTTTAATATGCAGGGAGCCAAATAGGAAAAGCCAAGTGCTGCTTTGTCCCGGATGTAACTGCATTAATGACTTTGAAATGGCAGTGCCTTCAATTCCATTAAGTGAATAGTTCCCATCTGTTTTACATTTTGCATGAACAACGTGCCCAGTAGAAGCAAGATTGGAGGTTCAAAGGATCACACACAAGAATACCTTTAAGGTGAATTCATGCAATCGCCTTGCCTGTTGTGTGATGCTTTAAATGTTAGTTTTCAGTAATGTGCAGGGCTCTTCTTGTAGAAAAAGCCCAGCAGGAACTCATTAGCGTATTAGGCCCCACCCCTGACAGCACAGCTCATTAAAATATTAGCCAATGTTCCCAGAAGTGTGGTCATCCAGCCACATCCACCTTTTGCTTCTTATTCTGTTTACCTTGTTGTCAAAACCAATAAAAACATTATTTTCTGTCCCATCTATACAAAACCTTGCCTGGACCAATATCTTATGTCCAACAATTATTCCCACACTGGATTGGAATCAATTCCTAAGGGTTAGGTTCCCATGAAAATCAGGTTGCCTTCCTGCAGAACTAGTACGCTGAATATGATTTTTTTAGGGTTGCCAACCTACAGGTGGGATCTGGAGATCTCCTGGAATTACAACTGAGCTCCAAACTACAGAGATCAGGTCAATGGCTGCTTTGGAAAGTAGAGTCCATGGCATTATGCCTTGCTTAGGTCCCTCCTTCCCCTAAACTGCACCCTCCACTCCCAAATCTCCAGGGATTTCCTCAACCTAGAGTTGGCAACCCTAGTTCACTGGCAGAACAATGCTAGGAGCCAGTTTGGTGTAGTGGTTAAGTGCACAGACTCTAATCTGGGAGAACTGGGTTTGATTCCCCACTCCCCCCCTTGCACCTGCTGGATGACCTTGGGCAAGCCATAGCTCTGTACCAGCTGTTGTCTCAGAGCTCTCTCAGCCCCACCTACCTCACAGGGTGTCTGTTGTGGGGAGGGGAAGGGAAAGGAGTTTGAAAGATGCTCTGAGACTCCCTTGGGTAGTGAAGGGCGGGGTATAAATCCAATCTCTTCTTCTTCTAGGTTTGTGGATGCACTGGATGGGAGTAGTTTGTGGACTATTTTATTCAAGGTACAAAATTTTATTCAAGGTATAAGATTTCATGTGCCACCCACACTTCTTCAGATGGAAGATGTGTGCATGCACACAAAAGCTTATACCTTGGATGAAACTTTGGACTCCAACTTTGTTCTGCTGCTTCAGACCAACACGGCTACCCACCTGAATTATTACACTATAATACTTTTTACAAGCAATTATTTACCAGTGGAGTGTTACCATGCAGAGTCTGTCCCAAAGGTAAAATTATCCTGTGAACAGGTGGTCTTTACCACATAAAAGTATCACTACCATCACAAGATCACCAATCGTTGGAACTCCTCAGAAGCGGAAATCTCTCTTATTAGTCGGTTTAAGAACATCAACTTTGCTGGCCCATTAAAGGCAGATGTGAGTCCAGTGGCAGGAGAAGAGGGACAATCATCATCTTCAGAAACTCTGCCCACTTTTTTAAATTTCACAAAACAGGTAATCTCCAAAGTGCAGCTGACCATGCTCATTTTTAGTTACAACTCTGTTTCTCTGCCGATGTCCCCCAAAGTGCCCCATGCAACAGTCAAGTATTCTGTCAACACACACAACAATGAAGCTACTTTTTCAGATTTTTCTCTTACATGGCAGTAAGCACCAAACCACTTTAATACAGACTTTAGACACATATATATTTGCAAGCCATTCCCAACAAGACACAACAATGAACTCAGGCTTCAAACTTACTTTTCTTAAGCAGAAGATGCCATGAGAAAACTAAAGAGATTCTCAAAAATTAAAGATATTGTCAAAACCAGCATTTCCTGGGCTCTCTGCTTTTTTACATCCCCCCCCTTTTCAATAATTTTTTTATAAAAACAGAAAGAACAGAAGGAAGGAAGGAAGGAAGGAAGGAAGGGGTAGATGGGGGGAGAGAGAGAGAGAGAGAAAGGAAGGAAGAAGGAAGGAAGGAAGGAAGGAAGGTAGGTAGGTAGGTAGGTGGAGGAGAGAGAGAGAGAAAGGAAGGGGGGAGGGAGAGAGAGAAAGAGAAAGGAAAAAAGAAAGGTGGGGACAGAGAGAGAGAGAAAGAAAGACAGAAAGACAGAAAGGGGGGGGGGAGAGAGAGAGAAGGAAAAGAAATGGGGAGGCACTTACTGGAGCAGGGAAAGCCATGCGACCTTGGCAAGCCAAATGCAGAAAGCCTAGCCCCTGTGCTTAATCTCTGGGCGGGGCTTTCTTCTGCTGGCTGTTTGCTCTTAAAGGGAAAGCACCTGGTGGAGCTTTTTCCTGCCGGCTCTCTGCAGGAATTTTCCCTTTAAGTGTAAACAGCTCAGGCTAGGAAGGGAGGGGGCGGGGCAGGCTTAGACGCCAGCCAGAATGGCGTTCCTGTGCGTTCCTGCTGAAATCGAGCCCTGGTAATGTGTACTCAGCAGGTAGTGAACACCTGTGGGCTACACACTCTGCTATACATATTGAAGATAACTGGGGAAATCTATCTTGTGCAAAATGCAGCAGCCTGGCTTTTAGTTGGTGGTGAGTGACTTACTCATATAGTTCAAGGTGCTGGTTTTGAATGTTAAAATCCTTCATGGCCTGAGATCCCTATACTTGAAAGACAAATCTGTGTTATTTAGTGATTATTGTTTTATTTATTAATTTATAATTTATACTAATTTCATTTAATTTATTTATAGTCTACCTTTATACCTGAGACTCCAGATAGACTGCCCAGTGTAAGTCAATGCAATCACTAGGATGTGTTATTTAATAAGCAACACAATCAGACTAAGGTTACAGAAATGTGAAACAAAGCAAAAAAGTATTAGACAAGATATGTTAAACAATGCAGAAAATGATATTACATAATTTGAAGACAATGCGGTGAGACCAGGATAATACATGCAGTAAACAGGTGAAGACATCCTTTACATAGTCCAGTTTTATGCTTGCAAAAAGCACATTCCTGAACCATTTGGTTGCAAATCAATACAGCTCTATTACTTCTACTCAGACCAACAATTGCTGCTGAAACTTCCCTCCTTCTAGGAGCTTCATTTTGACTTAGTGAAAGCATTGACTTTTTTGAAGTTGCCCAATCCTATGGAATTACTTACCAAAGGAGGTGGTTAAAGGATCTTCTCTGGTTAAATTCTGCAGAATTTGTAAAGCAGCTTCAATCAATCAATCAAATTTATTGTTGCAGTCAACGACCAGTGCACTCAAACATTTTACATAAAAACATTTAAATAATAAATATGAGATAAAACCAACAGTGGCATACTTAAATTTAAAAATCTGTGACTATAACATAGACATAAAATAAGACAGACATAAAATTTGTGTATAATTTAGATAAAAGATTAAAAAGATTAGAAAATCGAATTGCATGCATTTTACCCTCCTTGTAAACCTGGGGTAAAGCAAATTTACTTCAGTGGGCATCTGATGATCTGATGGCTAATTTTGACTGCTATTGTTCTGTTGGCTCTGGTTTGCAGTGTTTTTTTGGGAAACAAATTGGTTTCGTTCTAGTTTGGACTGAGTTTCTCTGTTCTATTGTTTTGTGTGTTTTATTGTCATGATTTTATTAAATATTAGTAAAGCTAGAAGTGGGATAAATTTTTTGAAAACAAATAATAAAAATAAAATAGCCTCCCTCCCACTTGCAATGTAAATTGCCCTTCAAAGACTGTTTGCCAGGTGGGGAGGAAATATTGAAGTTCCATAGCAGCTAGGAAGACTGAAGGAACAAGACTCACATATATAGTGAAGTCTGATTATGGATCTTCCTGAGTCTTGTCTAATTTGGCCTTGAGTCATCCAAATTGCACAACAGAAGCACAGTGTTGGAGAGGCTCAGTCTTCTGCATGGATGGTCAAAGTAATCCCTAATTCTACACTGGGAAAGCTGTTTCCAATGAAGTGAAGGGATCTGGGGTTTCTCTTCTAATGCCTTCCCTTCTGTTTCCACTTTTTGATGGTAAAGTATTCCAGGAGGAGAGTCATTTGTGTGCTCAGAGATAACTGGAGCATAATGAAGGAGTTAACTCTAAATTATGCAGATGGTATGCTTTAAATACTGTTTGGTGCTTCATAAATACCTAAAGTTAAAAGAGTATATAACTCTTGAGGTGGAGAGTGGGGGAGGTAATTATATTACAGTAAACTTAGATATGAAAACTATTAAAGAAAAGTTTATATTCAGCATAGATTTTACAAGAAGAGTAATGGTATTGGCACATTTTAATCTTTTTATTGAAGCAGAGAAAGTCTGTGCCAAGGAAACACACATTCCACACTCAGAAAACTCAGCTTAAGTTCTGTATTCTGAGATACAGTGCAAATGAAAGCCAGGGTCAGATTCTAAACAACCCCTTGTGGTGCACCCGATAGTTTCTGACAGCTCAGTGGGGCACAGGCTTTGTGAGACACAATGGAACAGTGCATTTGGAATTTCTCCACTGGTTTCTCAGAGGACCCTGCCCACGTCTTAGCAAAACTGTTGAAATGGCAGCAAGGGCTGCTGAGAGCCACAACAGGCCCCTTGGACAAAGATTCCATCTGGGCCTCCTCATATGACTTTGATTCAAACTAAAGATCATCACAAAACAAATCACTTGGCTTCCTGATTCCATGAATAAAATAATAATTGTTCACTAGGTAAGAAACAGTAAAAGGAAAAAAAGGGCCCTGACTGTTCAATAATCCAGTTTACTTTTACAAAATGAGCAAGCAGAATCAAAAAGACTCCAAGGGACCTAGCCAGAATACTGACATGCAGTAAAAATTAAATACAGATTTGACTAGGGCTGCCAAGTCCAACTTGGGAAATATCTGGGGACTTTGGGGGTGGAGCCAGGAGACTTTGGGGGTGGAGCCAGGAGAAAGGAAGTGACATCATTTTGTGATGTCACATCCTGTGATGTTGCTTCCACATGCTGACACATGAACTCATGAAGTTTCCTAATACTGAATCAGGCCATTGGTCCATCAAGGTCAGTATTGACTACTCAGACTGGTAGTGGCTCTCCAGGGTCTCAGGCTGAGATCTTTAATGTCACCTATTACCTGATCCTTTTTTAGCTGAAGAGGCTGATACCTCCTGCATGTCAAGCAGATGCTCTATCACTGAGCAACGGCCCTACTGAATCCTTCCTCATCTTGGCAGAATATGAAGCACTAAGTGCTACACAAGTGCTAAATATGATTTTCATATCATAAGAACAGAAGAGAAGCCACAGTGGATCGGCCCATCCAGTACAGCCCATCCAGTACAACACTCTGTGTCACAACAGTGGCCAAAAATACCAGGTGCCCTCAGGAGGTCCAGCAGCGGGGCCAGAACTCCAGAAGCCCTCCCACTGTTGCCCCCCAAGCACCAAGAATTCAGAACCTCACTGCCCCAGACAAAGGGTTCCATTTAGACCTTGTGGCTAATAATAGCCACTGATAGACCTCTGCTGGATGGGGACAGAGAGAGAGAGAGACAGACAGACAGACAGACAGAAAAAAGAAAGAGGGAGAGAGAGAAGGGAAAAAAACTGGCAGAGGCACTTACTTCCATTTAGACCTTGTGGCTATAATAGCCACTGATAGACCTCTGCTGGATGGGGACAGAGAGAGAGAGAGACAGACAGAAAAAAGAAAGAGGGAGAGAGAATGAAAAGAGCTGGAAGAGAAACTCACCTTGCCAGCCACATGCAAAAGCAGCTCCTTCAGTCCCTCCTTAATCTCTGGGCGGACCTCTCTTGCTGTGGAAGCTCTCTTGCTGACTTCTTAAAGGGGAAATGTCTGGTGAGGCTTTTTACTGCAGGGCAGGCTCTCTGCAGACATTTTTTAAGGCAGCCATTTTGTCCCCCCGGTGGCCAACTTTGGAAAAGCGGGAGGTAAGCACTAAAAATCGGTTTTCCCCCCGCCCTACCGGGGGACTTGGCAGCCCTAGATTTGACCCATATCCCCAGGGAATTATACAGTGCATTCTCCCTACAGTTTCTGGAAGGTTGTTTTTCCTCCCAAGCTGAAGTAGCAGGGATGGTATAAGGTTTTGGGTGGGGCTTCTAGTTAACTAGATCACTTGTCCTCAGTTAAACTTACCAGGGATAGTTTTCCCCTAACCCCCCTTGTTGAGATGTTGGTACAAAAGGCCAATTATTGATCAAGAGGCAAGAGAGGGCTTGAATATTTCATGAGCACATGATATAAAAGCAGCCCAGCTGAGTGAGTACAGAGGAGAAATGAACTACTCTGGACTGAGCTGTTCAGCAGGGGATAATCTGCACCCACCAAATCAGCTCAGCACCTGAGGCTAGAAGGAAGTAGTGAAGACTTAGCAAATGCCCCTGGGGCAGTCATGCTGCAGTTTGCAGAACCAGCCTTCAACTCTGCAATGAGCCTTCTCACATGTCTGCCCAGGAAATAAGCAGGTTGGGGGAGGAGCTGTCATGACCAGGCACTGCTGCATTCCCCGGCGTGTATGCTTCTGCCAAGCCAGAAGGGGTTAAGTGTTGGAGAAAAATAGTCAAAATACTTAGATATTCAGATATTTAGATGGATCTTTGCTTCACTGGAAAGGAGAAATTTCTTTCTGTTTAAAAATGCTTTATTTCTAAGGGTAGAGAAGTTTTCCAACTGCTTCTCTGTATACTCCAATGTCTTTGAGCGGTTTTCCATCCTTTTCCTTTAGATATCCAGGTTCAAGTGGTATAGATGATGCTTTGCAGTTCTTCATACCAACGGATTCTATAAAGTCCATAATCTTTCATTTCTGGCATAGAAGAAAAGTTCCATCCTCGATTTGCATTCTGAGGTAGTGTTGTACATCTCCTAGCTATTTGAATACCACTTCCTTGTTCAGTCCATCAGCAATTTCTTTGATGTCCTCTGTTTTGATTAGCCACAATCAAGTAGTCAACGTAAACAAGAACATACTGGTATTGTCCTCTTTTAATTCTTGTGTACAGACAAGGTTCAGCTTTCCCTTGCTCGAAGCCTAGCTTCTGTAATAGTCCAGTAATTTTGTCATACCAGGCCTTTGCTCCTTGTTTTAGCGCCTAGAGTCCTTTGTTGAGTTTGTATACATAGTCCTCTTGTTCTTTGACTTTAAAACCTTCAGGTTGTTCCATATCAAGTTCTTCAGATAGTTCTCCATTGAGAAATGTAGTCTTTATGTTGAGATGCTCTACTATCATGTCCCTTGATGCTGCAACACTAAGAAGTGTTCTGAATGTTGCTTGGGCGGTAACTGGAGCAAAAGTTTCAAAGTAGTCAGTCCCATATTCTTGTAAATAGCCTTTAGCTACTAGGTGTGCTTTGTATAGCTCCACAGTTCCATCTTTTTTGTGCTTGATCTTGAATACCCAAAAGGAGTGGTTCCAGTAATCTTTGAGAGTACTCTATTGTGTAGATACACTGCTGTGTTCACAGCTTCACTCCATAAGGTATTTGGTAGTCCAGAATACATTAGCATAGCCCTACACATTTCTTGGATTGTTCTATTCAGCCTCTCAGAAGATCCATTTTGTTGAGGCGAATGTGGGATAGACACCTTGTGCCCCTTCACATTCCAAAAATCTTTTAAATTCTGCATTGCAATATTCTCCACCTCCATCCGTGTATATGCTTTGAGGTGCTTGGCCAAACTTGTTTTTAATTGTGGCCATGTAACATCTGAATTTATTCAGCGTCTCACCTTTGCTCTTCATCATATACACGAAAGTATATTTTGTTTTACTCTCAGTAAAAGTCACAAAGTATTTGTTCTTGCCACATGATGGCGCTAGTGGACCAACAAGATCACTATACACAGTCTCTAGAAATTTCTCATGAGTAGAGGTCTTTCCAGTATATCTTGGTGCTGTCCCTTTAGCTTTGAAACATGTGTCACACCTCTCCTTTGTCTTGTCACAACTCTCAACAGGGATTCCACATTCCTTCAATAACTTTTCAACACTTTGCATACTCCAATGCGCAAACTTCAAATGCCATGCATACAAACAACTCTGATGCTTACAAGAGTCATTGCCAGTTTGATAAACTTGTCTCTCATCAGTATCAACATCAGATTCTTCATCAATGTCCACAAGATAATTAAATCCATTCCTTTCCTGCACTTCAAATTCAAGTCCAGGAATCTCAGCAACAATTTTACTTCCTTCCCTCTTTCTAAGCAACACAAGATGATCACTGTCCAAAAGACTTTTGGTTGAAATTAAATTATCAGTTGCTTCAGGAACTAGAGCCACATTCGTTAACTTAACATTCACCACTTCTCCACTTGGTACAATCCCAACACCTTTTACAATAAGCAATTCCTTGTTGGCTTGAAAAATCCTTGGTCTATTTTCAGTATCAAGCTCAGAAAACGAATCCTCATATTTGCAAATGTGCATGCAGGATCCAGAGTCAATTAAAAACACTTTCTTATTCTCATCATTATAATCATCACAAAGTCTAAAAGTATAATCTGTGCTGTTGGACGCATGGAAATTTCTATTCCCCTTTGTCTGTGCTCTAAAGCCTCTGCTATGATTTACTCTTCCTTTACTTCTCCCTTTGAGCATCCACTCCAGTGGTCCTTTGTTCTCTGGCTTCTCCTTTAAACTCATAATCTTTGGCATTTTTAGATTCACAGAATTTGGCCATATGAGGCCTCTTACATATGAAACATTCAATTTTCCTTTTAAATCTGTGCCCATGTTTCAAACTCAAAACAGGCATTTCATTAGACAAAGCATCCTGGTCACTTCTTGAGTCATATACCTCCTTTAAAACCATCAACAAGTTTTCAAGTTTTAAATCCCTCTGGTACCTCAAAGACAGAGCCAAAGATTTATAGCTGGCTGGCAAACCTCTAAGAATTGCAGAAATCATATCTATTTCATCAGGTGTCTTTTCCAATTCCTTTAGCTGATTGTAAATGCCCATTAGTTTGCTCAATTGCTTAGGCAAAGAGTCTCTTTCTTTCACTTTAAAATCAAAGATCTGACATTTCAAGTAATAAATCTTGCTGGTAGTTTGCCCTCCATATTTCTCTTTCAGGTATTTAATCATTAACTTGGAGGTCTTAATTGTGTATAAATCAGGGACTTCATGGCAATTTACAGACCCCAGTATTAAGGCCTTGGCAAAACCGTCTTGTTTCTTAAAATTAGTTCTTTCTGGCTCATTGGTTGAGGATTCTTGTATTAAGGCGTGTTCAGCATCATGAGCTTCTAGTCTCATCTTGAGATAGCCTTCCCACCAGTTAAAGTTGTGTGGGGTTAATTTTAAAGGAGCCAGTTCCCCCAAGGGAGCTTGGAACGTACTCACAGTATTTCCAGCTGCATTAATTTTGTCTGGCTGTAGCAGGAACTTGTAGGGTTAATCCTTTCCTCTGAGCTGGGAACAGGAGACTTGAAATGCAGGCTCAGCTCACTTTCCTCATCAACTCTCCTCCGTAGGAACTCAGGAGCACAGCAAAATAAAATCCCAAATGGAGTTTTCTCAGCTGATCATTGCAAAGTACAGACCAGCTTAGGGAGTGCTCTAATCAGCAAGAATTAAAGTACCCTTTCTGGTTGCAGCCTTGCTTGGCAGAGAGCAAAAGAAAAACTTGTAGGAAAAAAAATCAGCTTTAAAACTTAAGCCTCTAAAACTCAGTCCCTCTCTCTCTCTCTCTTAATCCAGTGAGCATCTTTTAAAAAATCCAACCGTCAATGCTACCATATATGTTGGAGAAAAATAGCCACAATACTTAAATATTCAGAGGTTTCAGTGGATCTTTGCTTCACTGGAGAGGAGACCTTTCTGTTTAAAAATGCTTTATTTCTAAGGGTAAGGGTTCACAGGAGACCTACAAAATAACAACATATCTAAGAGCTACATTTTGCATCCTACTCTTTACAAAGCATGGTCAGAACAACAATGGGGATTCCTCCTTCTTCTTGATCCCTAGAAGGAAGTCACCTGAATACAGTAACCAATCAATACATTGATACTCCTTTACATTCCCGGGCTTTTCTTACATTGGCTATCTGCCAGGTTTCCCTGGAATGTGAGATCTTGCAAATACATAAATTTCCAACATCAAGCAAACAGCAGCAACTTATTTTTTGCTCCCACTCCCACATCCCCCCTGCTGCATCCAGTTTCTCCTACATGGCAGCAACTCCTGGGGATTGGACTGCCTGTAGTGGGAGATCTGCCTGCCCACCCACCAGCTGTAGTGTGGGGTGGGTCTCACACAGCGGCAGTGCTTCCTTGCCCAGGGCCCACCTCTTTCTCTGTCTTCTACTCGACTGACCACCCTGCCAAGCCTCATGATCCTGTGCTGAGCTGAAAAACTTTGCGCTAAGCCTTAAAAAAGTATGCACCAGTGCATGCTAGCACACCAGTGCATGCTAGCACACCTTAGTGGGAACACTGGTCAGAATAATCATTAACTGAGAGAGCTCTTACTGCAGTTAACCATTGTATGTTTATCTAGCTCCAAACAAGGGGCAAAGTAAGATTTATTGATTCTATTTATATACTGCCCTCCCCGTGAGTAGGCTCAGGATGGTTTACATCAAATTAGACAAATTAAAATAAGACAAATTAAAATAAGGTCCTGTGCCTCGGTTGGGGCGGTTCGGGGTTGGGGCTCCCATTCTCGGCCTTTGGTGGGGCACCGTTGGTGCCTGCACCAGTGGTTAGGAGTCTGGGAGTGCTCCTGGGATCCTCCTTAACAGTGGAGGCCCAAGGTAGCAGCCACTGCTAAATCGGCCTTTTACCATCTTCGGCTGGTTTGGCAGTTGGCTCCCTTCCTCGATGACCTGGCTACAGTGATCCATGCAATGGTCACCTCAAGGCTAGACTATTGTAACGCTCTCTACAGTGGGCTGCCTTTGTCGCAAATCCGGAGGCTGCAGCTGGTGCAGAATGCTGCGGCTAGGCTACTAATGTGTCTCCCTAAATGGGAGTACATCCGGCTGGTGCTGAAGGCACTGCACTGGCTGCCAATAGCATACTGAATTCACTTCAAGGTGCTGGTACTCACCTTTAAAGCCCTAAATGGCCAGGGTCCAACATATCTGAGGGACCACCTTTCCCCGTATATACCCCAGAGAGCACTATAGTTAGGGACGCAACATCGCCTGGTGATCCCAAGCCCCAGGGATGCCAGGCTTGCTGCAACCAGAGCTAGGGCCTTTTCAGTGGCAGCTCCTCACTGGTGAAATGAGCTCCCAGAGGAGATCAGGGCCCTGTGGGACCTTGTGCAAGATGGAGCTCTTCCACCAGGCTTTCAACTAGGAGCTGCTGCCCCCCTGCATTATTATCTACAGCCCATATTACAGTATTACCATCTATGGCCCATAGCATCATCTATGGTCACTACTAAAATTGGTGGCATCCTGCAGAACCAGAGACTGCGGAGTGGGCGTTTTTGAGTTCGTAACACATAGCACACCATCTGCTGTACTGTGACTGTGAGCACTTTAACTAGATTGTTGTTTAACTTGATTGTTGATTATTTATTGATTGTTTTAAGTGTTTTAATTGTATTGCTTTTTATCTGTTTTATGATTCTTGGCCCTTTGTGCTAGCAGTGTGAGCTGCTCTGAGCCTGCTTGCGGGGAGGGTGGCCTATAAATACTCCAAATAAATAAACAAACATAAAATCACATAAAATCAGATTCTGTGGAATATCCTAAGAGTTTGTGATTGTACTGAGCTCCTGTTGCACCCATTTTTGATAAGTTTCCTGCCTTGGCAGCCATATTTCTGACACCCATTACCTGTACTCAACACTTCAAAGGTGCCCACAGGTTCAACAAGGCTGAGGACCCAGGTTTAAAAAATCAGAAATCCTGGAATAAAATTAGGAAGGGAAGGCTGAAACGTAATGAAAAAGAATCAACAGTAACAACAGGCCGTTCAAGGACACTTCATTCCTTGCTCTTTTGCTCTGACATGAAATATCAACTAAAAACAGAGCGAGGGTGCTCCTCTGGGAAATGAAATTTATAGTTCCATAGAGGAACACATGCTGTTCAAATAGCATAGTTCAATGAAAAGTGCTGTAATCATTGAGACTGATATTGCTGACACAGGTTTTAAAAAGATGGAGTTTGTTTTTCGTATCACATGAAACTCAATGCCTGCAGTAGCAAAGTTGCATTTATCATTGTCCCACCAATACAATAATAAAAATTGATTGCTTGAACAGTGGGCATTTCACACACACTAAATAACTCACTTTCAATTCACTTTCAGTGTACTTTGCAACTGGATTTTAATGTGTGAAATGGCAAAATCCACTTGCAAGCAGTCACTGAAGTGTATTGAAACTGTGTCATTTAGCAAGTGTGAAAGCACCCAATGTTTAGAATGTCATTAAATCCCTTTTATTCTGGGGAAACAGTTTTAACTTCCCAGCCAGGGTAAGAATGAGAAGGAGTGAAACCAAAACCTGAAAACAAGGGTGTGGGAAGCGTCTTGCCTTGCTCCAATGCTGGCTTGGGGGGTGGGATGAGTAGCATCTCAAGATAGGCAAGTTGGAGTCAGATGGGTAGTTGTGGTGGTCTGAAGCCAACCTGATTTCTCAAACTTGCTTTGCTCCAAAGTTTGAGGAAAGATCAAAGTAAAGCCTAGATGGCTGCTGTGTTCATGGGAAATTTTGGATTTCCGCCCCACACATGGCAGTCATTTTCCCCAAAATTGTCCCTGCAGTGGCCATTTCCTTCTCTGCCACAAGAGATGTTAATTATTTTTTTTACTGACACTAGAAAATTATTATAGTGACATAATTTTATAACAAATGTGTTTACCAGGTTCTCTGAATTCCCAGCTTTCATTTTTAAACATAGTAATCTCTAGCCTCTCCTGTTGCAGAGCTACAAGGGGAAAGGCATAATTCCACAATGGAAATGTCTAGAGACTTTTTTTTTTTTAGTGAAAGCTAGGAATTCAGGGACCTAAAATACATGGGCTTCTATAATGTTGTCTCTTCATCAGTTAGGTAATATTGGTATATACGGGTATATACGGGGAAAGCCGGTCCCTCAGATATGTCGGACCCTGGCCATTTAGGGCTTTAAAGGTGAGTACCAGCACCTTGAAGTGAATTCAGTATCAGGTCAATTAGGTAATTGTTGGAGGTGGAGAACACTGTTACACTACCCTTGCACCCTCAACAGGTGAGAAGCTCTAGAGGCTGTGTTTCCAACTTTGATTACCTTTGGATGAAAGAACACTGATGGTGTTTTTGTAGGTTTTGAAATATTGTCTTTATTTGAAATAGATCACAGAGGAAGCAAACATCAGATCTACTGTCCCATAGCAGGCCATGGTGCCATACATGATCCCTCCCTCCATTTTATTGACACAGCAACCCTGCCTAGGTAGGTCACGAGAGTGACTGCCCCAGGTCGCTAAGTAAACTTCACAAGACAGTGGGAATTTGAACCTAGGGTTGCCAGGTTGCTCCATCTTGCCAGTGGGGGGCTTTGGGGGCATTCCAGGAGTGGGCAGGGCATTGTGTGATGCACTGACATCACCCAAAAGTGACATCAACATGTCGGTGACATCGGAGGCAATGCTCTGCTTTTGGGGCAAAAGTCTATAACAAAAATGACCTCAAACCATAGGGTTTTTGTCACGGAGGACAAAAAGCAGAATGTCACCCCTGATGTCACCTACATGCTGAAGTCACTTCAGGGTGACATCAGTATACTGCGCAGGGTGACACTATTTGGGGTGTGTGTGAGGGGAATTTCCTCCCAACAGCCAGCTGGTCCATGGTGGGCAGGAGCCCATGAAAGCCTGGGATCCCCCACCCAGACGAGGGAAATGGCAAGCCTATCTGAATCTGTGTCTCTCCAACCATAGTCCAACACTGTAACCACTATATCACACTGTCCTCCGTGACAAATACTTAATGAACACAATGACTTGGAAACCATCACATGACAACTAGCTCCCACTGAGGAGCAGCTACATTTATAATAGAACATACATTTACAATTTTTTGTCATAGCCCTTGGCTCCCATTCAGTGAGTTATTCAAAGCAAAATCAAAGTGAAGATCCATTCACAGTAAGTTCTCAAACAGAAAATCCATAACACCAACAAATACAAAGGGCTAAATTTGACTACTTGTACCCTAGCACTCAAAATATCATCCCCTTCTTCTACTCCATGTAAGAGATTCAATTTCAGGTTGCTCAGCCAGAATGTTTTAAACTCCGCTTTTCCCAACTTCAGATATGTTTATATTTCTGACAAAAGTCACCTAGTTTGCCAGCATAAAACTCTCTTTTCACAAAACAGCTTGAGAAAACAATGAGGTGAAGAGATCAAAAAGAAGACAGAAAATTATGTGTCAAAACACGGGAAGTCTACAAATTAGGCTTTAAGTGTTCAGTTACGAGAGAGTGTGACTGAAAATTATAAATCTGTTTGTCATATTTTACAGACTAATTTGTCTTCACTGAGCAGTTCTAGTAGTTAAAATAGTGATGACTGTTCATTTCAAAGGGTCTGGCTTGGCTGGCTTGTAATGAGTAAATTGTCAGAAAGCAGTTTTAACAGTTTCCTGTAGAGCTGAATAGCAATGCTGAATTTAGTGAATAAACAACTTGTGTCATTGTAAGCTACTGTGGTGTGCTGGTTAGCATGTTGGAAAGATATGGGATATCTGGGTTCAAATCCTGGCCAATTCACCCCATACAAAATCTGTGTGGCCTTAATGGCCCATCTGTACTCAGAACTTAATTCTCCAGTGCAGATGGTCCCACCATGGCATGCAGGGAAATGTGGTATAAGCCATCCCCTGCACCATTTTTTCCAACTTGAAACAGTCCCAGCATGTTGCTATGAGACTGTTTGGGCCACTTCAGGCCAGGTAAAAATGCCCCTCCCCGTTACTATACTTCAGATAGTAAGACCAAACAGGCATCGTGTGGTTACAGAGATAAGGCTTACAGCATTCAAAATATAAGAAAGTTAAATAAATGAATAAAAAGAACACACATGGTCTGTTCATGCATCAGGCTGAGCAAGGCTACAAAGAATAGGTGAAAACATTCACTCCCTTCCCCTGCACTTGGTACTTGATGTTTAATTATGACAAGCTAGTTTATATGAAGTTGCAATACTTTAAAGTTCAGCATTACCTTTGTTCTCAGAGTTGGGTGTTCTCCCCATTGTTCCTTGCCATGTGGACAAGATGGAGTTTCTAGATAAAGTCCTGCATGGCTTGTGCCTCTCTGGTCAGAGGCTGTAAATTCCCCATGTCCTGGGAATTTATAATTTCTCACTGGAGGGTCTGTCCCCACAGTGGTCATTCTTCTTGGCATAAGGGTTAGAGAAAACTTTCTAGCCATTTGCCTGTCTGCCTCTCTGTCTCCTTAGGTGTGACAGGTTGTGAGGTGGTAAACCAGTATCATAACCAGAACCATTAGGATATGTAAACACTCAGGAACTCAGTTCTTGAGGCTTGATGGGTCATCACTTTGCCCCTTCCTTTGTGCCACCTGTTGTTGTCCAGTTGCACAGTCAAGTCCGACTCTTCATGACCCCATGGACCACGTCACGCCAGGGCCTCCTGTCCTCTGTTGTCCTCCAAAGTTTGCTCAACCTCATGTTCATAGCATCGATAACACTGTATAATCATCTCATCATCTGTCATCCTCTTCTTCTTTTACTGCCACTAGGGGGAGAGCCTTTTCGGTAGTGGTCCCGCACTGGTGGAATGAGCTCCCGGAGGAGATTAGGACCCTGCAGGACCTGGTGCAGTTCCGCAGGGCCTGCAAGAGAGAGCTCTTCCACCAGGCATATGAATAGGGGCCGCTGCCCTTCCTCTCCCCCCCCCCCCATGTTTGACTATCAACAAGGGGCCTCAGACAAAAATATTTAGCTCTAGTGCTATCTGACACTGGGGCTTGAAAACGCTGGGACAGACGGTACGTCATCTAATTTTATTGTATTGTACTGTATGTAAATTACTATGTCTAATTGAGGATTTTATAATGTTTTACCTGTTTTAACTTTTACTGTATTTATGAATCTTGGGTCACCAAGTCGTGTTAGCCACTCTGGGCCTGCAAATAGCAGGGAGAGCGGCCTAGAAATCGAATGAATAAATAAATAAATTACCTTCAGTCATTCCCAGCATCAGGGTCTTCTCTAGTGAATGCTCCCTTCTCATTTGGTTGCCAAAGTATTTGAGCTTCAGCTTCAGTATCTGGCCTTCCAGGGAACAGCCAGGGTTGATTTCTTTGAGGATTGACTGATCTGATCTCCTTGCAGTCCAAGGGACACTCAAGAGTCTTCTCCAGCACCATAATTCAAAAGCATCTATTCTTTGGTGCTCAGCCTTCCTTATGGTCCAACTCTCACAGCCATACATTACTACTGGGAATACCATTGCTTTGACCATATGGACTTTTGTTGTCAGGGTGATGTCTCTACTTTTTGTTATGCTGTCTAGGTTTGCCATAGCTTTCCTCCCAAGGAGAAGGCATCTTTTAGTTTCATGGCTGCAGTCACCGTCTGCAGTGATCTTGGATCCCAGGAATGTGAAATCTGTCACTGTTTCTATGACTTCCCCTTCTATTTGCCAAGAAGTGATGGGGCCAGATACCATAATCTTAGTTTTTTTGATGTTGAGTTTCAAGCTACCTTTTGCACTTTTCTCTTTCATCCTGAGCAAGAGACTCTTTAGGTCCTCTTCACTTTCTGCCATTAGAGTGGTATCATCTGCATATCTGAGGTTGTTGATGTTTTTCCTGGCAATCTTAATTCCGGCTTGTGATTTATCCAGGCTGGCATTTCGCATGATGTACTCTGCATATAAATTAAACAAGCAGGGTGACAATATACATCCTTGTCATACTTCTTTTCCAATGCCAAACCAACCAGTTGTTCCATATCCAGTTCTAACTGTTGCTTCTTGACCCTTATATAGGTTTCTCAGGAGACATGTGAGGTGGTCTGGTACTCTCATCTCTTTAAGGACTTGCCATAGTTTGTTGCTACTGGGTCTCACCCCAATGAGTCCTCCCATAAAGGACAAAACAGCCCTGGAAAGGGCCCTGCCCCTTCACCCTTGCCTTTTACTAACAGAAGCCAAGGTTGAAGACTGGCATTTCTGTTGTGCTTTCCCAGCAATGGTGACTGAAGGCATCCATTTCTTTTCATTTAAATAAATGCTTAATTTTATTCCATTCCAAAAGGTAAACATTACAACTATACAGCTATAGGCTCATTACATAAGACATATAAATCTTACTTAAATGTACATTAATTAAACTACAGACCATATCTCTAGACCAACTATTTTCTACAACCCCACCCCCAAGCTATAAACCTAAACTGAAGTTTCACAATCCCATACATACACAGAACCATCTTTCATACAAATTCCAGTATCTGTTGGAGCACATCTTGATAATCTTTATTCCAATCGTCCAGTATAAGGCAAATAATTTTCAAGTATCTGCAAATTTAGCAGCAGACCAACCTCTCCAAGTTCACATGCACCTGCATGGTGCCATCTTGTTCATTGTCCATGTGAACCATACCTTGTTTAACCACAGTTCCAAAGATGGCACCAACTGGTCCTTTCATTTATGTGCCAATGCCATTTTTGCCACAATAACCAACTGAGATAATGAATGCAATTGAGGCAAATTTATACTAATGGGGCAGTTATTCAATAAGTATATCTTCAGTGAACAAGTAAGCGTACATTGTGAAATTATTTCAGTTTTGTTATGCACACTAATCCAGTATTTTTAAGCAGCTGGACAGGTCCACCATAGGTCAAAAATGGATCCCTTTGCCTTCCTACACTTTGGCCAATCTTGCAGGGGTCAAATACCTACAATAAAGCATTTTCAAACAATTCTCTCTGATCCCAACATTTAATGACATGTTAAAAACCCTATAAAATGCTTCCCCCAATTCCTTCAGTGAGAAGGGCAGACCAAGATCAGTTTCCCACCTAATTTTACAGTTCCACTTTAACTTCCCCCCCTTCCTGAAGATCTGCATACATTTTTGCCAAAAGCCCTCTGGGATAACTGCCAGCCCAATCTCAATGTCATTGAATGACTGAAATACATTCATAGTCCTTAATGATGACAACATATCATGTCTCAACTGAAGCTATTGAAATATGGGGTTTTGTCCTGAAACACTACTCTTCAGTTCCTCCAGAGTAAAAAAAAAAAAAAAGTCCTTCTTTCCTCTCAGATCAATGAATCTTAATAATCCAACTTGAATCCACCAATCAAAATCCTGGTCTTTAGCAGATTCTGAAATTCTTTGGCATATATCCAAGGTTTTAAAAGAAAGTTCTTAGTCCTAACCTAGTGACACATCAGTTTCTTAAAACACTCCTCTTATCATTTCAGGGAACTGTGGGGGGGGGGGGGGAGGTAAGATAAGATTTCAGATTTTTCGGCAAACTTGGAACATTTTTAAAATTTTGTTGAGAGATAAAGTCTGTTCATGACTTCAGTCTCCAGATTTAAGTATCCACAGATTTGGCCAGGTTGAGAATTAGATACACTGATGATGATGTGTAAACTCACGCTGTTGGTCAAAATTGGAGACTGCTGCAGAAAGTATGGTTCTGATTGCATAGAGCCAATGTGCTTACATAGGAGTTCAGTGCAGATGTTCAACTAAATTGGAAAACATTGTGGTCAGAGCCAAGGGGCATAAAGCTTCCTTTCCCATTTGAGTAAGTTCGCTGGTGGGAAGCTGGGAGCCAGCTCCTCAATAGGCAGTTCTGCTGGCTTTCAATGGGCCCAACCTTGTTATTTGGGCTGCTTGCCAGTCCACCCCCCCACCCCGCAGGCTTGCTGTCCTCCCAGACCTGCCATTCAGTATTCGGCAGCTGCTGGAGCCTAATGATGATGAGGCAGGGAGGTCTGAGGTTGGCCCATGGGCAATCATGCTGTCAAGGAGCATGCTGGATGGCTGAACTTACCTACTATGAAGTTTCCAGCATCCATACAAATGAGGAGGAAAAGCCCTTTTTATATCTATATCTGTGTCTATATAAAATTTCAGTTTAGACACACAAACATAAAATTCAAACTATACTCACTTATACTCAAAATCATACATTTTGACCCTTTTGTGAGGCAAAAAAGAAAAAGGTATCCTCTGACAAGGAGTTAGTGGATGTTTCCTGATTTTAATCAATATTTTGAGCAAAGTTGCAATCTCCCATTTTTCTTTCTTGGTGTTATAGTTTGTTTGCAGGGTGTATGCTTGTTATATGGTGGTTGTATGCCATTTATATGGTATCTATACAGTTAATATGCATATACAGATAATACACAAAATGCATAATACTCTTTTATTGGTGCATAAATAAAGTCAAAAATGCATATGTTTTATGAGAAACCTTTGTGTGAGGAAAAGGAAAAACGGCATGAAAATAAAGTATCACATTTTCACTCTGCACTTGGGAGAAGTGCAATTTAAATAGGGATTTTCAAGCCTAAACAGCAGGGATGGGAAACTTGAAATCATCCCTACGATGATGTGTTGAGCCCAATGAGATGCTGAGAAATTTCCAAGAGAATTTACACTTCCAACAGTTATGCAGCCCCTTTAAGCAAATAAGCAGAAAGTTACTCGTTTCTCAAATGACTAAATGTAACATTATTCTGATTTCTGATACATTTTCCAGTGGCCAGTTTGTAGTTTGCACTCACAGCTAGTACAATTTTCAAATGAAATGTAACCCTAAGCTGGTCCAGCTTTCCTTCTAATACTAAAAACATAAACTGAAACTTTAAAAGCCTCAGCAGGCCAGATCGCTTGATGAGATCTCAAAAGGTGTCTGCCGAATGACAAAACTTCAAAAGTCCAGCAGTATTGCAGCAGGGAAATAGGGTTCAATCAAACTGATCTGCTCCACTGTTTCTGATTCTTTTTTTCCAATTGGAGAACTGTGAAGTGGCAAGAACCCCTGGCTGACTTGTCTAAATTCTTCAGTGATGGGGCTTTCCTGCTAGCATAAAGAAATAACAAAGAACATATTGCAAGGCTTGTTAGATGTGCATATTCTTGAACTACACGAACAGCCCTCAAAATCCTGTCTTAGATCATTAAGCAGCTGACACAAAACATTTTCCTTTTCCTTTTGTTTCTTCCCCCCCTTCTCTTTTTTGTTCCTTACTTTGACTCTGATTTGGGCTGGAAAATTAGACTTATGTTAAAAGTCCCTAATTAAAGGTGAGGCACATCAAAGCTCAATGGTAGGTCTTTGCTGTTGTTTGATCTGGGGAAACTGAAATAGGATAAAAAATAAAGAATCCTGGGTTGAACAAAGGAGAAGCAAAATTGAAATGAGGAAATGGCAAAGATGAGAATGCTAAAATCACCCCCTAGCATATCTGAGTGAACAGGAATTCTGCAAAAGAAAGTCCAGTTCCCCCACCTCCACCTCATGGCTGTGCATTCAGCATACGTGAATGGAATGTCTGTGAATGGCTAATTTAAATACTTTCAAGAGGGCTGTGCTATAGTAGACCAAAGGATGAATGTGGACTAGGAGATTTAGGTTACACCCCCATTAAACCGTGAATTGCAATGGGTGATTGTCATGTGCTACTTGATCCTATGTTATATAGGCTTTCCTGGGCTCTACTAGACATGCCTTCCTCCTTCCATCTGCTGAGTAATATCATACCCACTATATTCTTCTGTGCTGACAGCCATGTCTAAGAAATCCCATCCCACCATCAGAGTGGGATCAGTGGAAGAGCCCTTGTGGATAGAAAAAGTGGTAAATTTTGGCTATACTGGTATCCCCCTTCCCCAATTTTTGCATGTAGATAAGCTCTAAGAGTTATAGCAGGACCATCATCATGCTCAGATTAGTGCTGTGGCTTATAAGAAGAGCAATTCAGTATTTTCATGTGGTGTATCAAAGGGCAGTTAATATGTTGCATGACATCTGTGTCTTTAAAAAATAATAAATCCAGGCCATCATTTATATTTTGCTTTTTAAAAAACAGATGTGCATCCTTCTTTTTCACTTTAATAGATTTTTATCGAGTAGCATATGACCCACAATGCCTTAAATAGCCACCCTCTGTGATTAGGCAAGGCTATGAATAATTGTTAACAGGAAATGGGGGATCTGAATATTTCACAGTAGCCATTCCCAGAAGCCTTTTCTTCAGAGATATGTGGTGAATATCTGACTCTCTTGTGACCAGCATTTCCAGTCTGGGAAATTTGTGGTTAATTTGGAGGGTTCAAAGCCTTCTGCATGTGTAATTCCATAGGACCTGGAAGACAGATGAAGATGTCAATGTTTTCCCGTTAATTTCCTTTGCAGTGTTCCTCAAGGCAGGAGAACATTGTCATGAGGGAGCAATGTGCTAAATAGTATTTAACAGTTATTTTTAGCAGTTCTCAGGGACTGTTCAGAAGTGAGTAGCCCTGGAAACCTTCAGTGTATGTGGACTCAGAAACTGAGAATGCATGGCCTTCTCACTGCATAAAGGAAAGCACGTGTAAGCTGTATCTATGCATGTGAATACATGCCCTTTGTCCAGTTTCTGAACATTGGGTAAATTGTTCGTTTATCATGATGCTCATATGCCTGGTTTGCATATGATTTCTTTCACATGGGCATTTGTTCCAAGGCCTTTCCACATGAACCATGAATGCACAAGAAATCTGTATATTCACCACAAGAGATCTGTATATTCACCACTTACCTCCAGAGCCAAGGCTTCTAAGAATGGGTAATGTGAAATATTCAGATCCCCCATTTCCTGTGGACACATATTCATAGCTTTGCCTAATCACAGTGGGTGGTTACTGAAGATATTGTGAGTCATATGTTAAAGATAACTTCCTCAGTTTCATCTGGCTTGGCTTTTATATTGGCCTGCCAGCCTCAGTCCCATTATGACCTGTCCCTCTTGCTGATTTCCCCTCTCAGATTCTAGCATGGAATTGTCATTATACCATCATCACTACACTGGATAGATAGCCCTACCCGTTGACACTAAACTTAACAGTGGGGGGCCAGGCTGCCTCATAACCAGAGGCTAAATTGGCATTGAACTGTGTAGCCACTGCCCATGCCTTTGCTGCCACCAGGGGTCATTTGGGGTTGGAGCGAGGCGGAGCGGCGCCCTGCCAGCCCAGGAGTGGGCACTAGGGCAGCCACAGGCCGAATCAGATTCTCTGATCTGATTCGGCACGCCACTGAATTGCCTCTAAAATTCAGTGGTGGCTTAAAAGGTGGCTGGAGGGGAGGCGGTTTGGGGGAGAGGCTCCAAACTTGCAGGGTAGCTGCTGGAGCCTCTCCCCCAAATACCCACCAAATTTCAAGAAGATTGGACCAGGGGGTCCAATTTTATGGGCTCACAAACAGGTTGCCCCAATTTCCTCCATTGTTCTCTATGGGGAGAAAAAAGTAATGTTTTTTCCCACCATCGAGAACAATGGAGGGGATGGGGCAACCTGTTTGGGGGCCCTTAGAATTGGACCCTGTGGTCCAATCTTCTTGAAGCTTGGTGGGTATTTGGGGGAGAGGTTCTAGCAGCTACCCTGCAAGTTTGGAGCCTCTCCCTCGAACCCTTTCTTCTCCAGCTCCTCATATACCCTATGAGTTTTTGCCATTGACTTCAATGGCCCATAGGATATAATGGGGGTGAAACTGACATTCGGCCAACCCAATGACTCTGGAATCCCCTTGCATTGCTGAAACTGACATGTGGGGGTCATTCAGCAACCAGAACAGATGCAGCCTGACTTGGCCTGATCTGAATTGGGCCAATTTTTTTTATTTGCACACTTCTAGTGGGCACAAATGGCAGTGGTGGCAAGCCCATCCCCCAGCGGGCCTGTAGAGTCATGTGGCAGTGGTGGCACATTCTTTCCATTGTATTCTATGGGGCCCTTCTCGCTTTGCTCCCCCACTGCCTGCCTTGGCAGGCCAGCTGGGGAAGGGAAGGGGGAGGCTTTTGAAGATGCCCCCCTTTGCTTCCCTTTCTGACACACTTCCAGTGATGTCGGGGGCGTGGTATATGCTAGTGAGTTATGCTAATAGGTATGCTAATGAACTCTTGCACCTCTTTTTCTACAAAATGACCCCTGGAAGCCACCATCCGGTAGCACAATACCAAGCCAGGCTTTGGTGGTCTGTTACCAATCATGAGTGATGCTTCTTCACAGGGGTCCTTTCGTAAAAAAAGAGGTGCAGGAGCTCATTAGCATAACTCATTTGCATATGCCACACCCCCTGACGTCACCGGAAGTGTCAAAAGGCCACACATCCCTGACGTCATGGGCAATGTGTCAGAAGGCAAGAAGGGAGGGAGGGAGGGAGGGGGAAGGAGGGAAAGGAACAGGAAGGAAGGTAGGTAGGTAGGTGGGGGAGAGAGAGAGAGAGAAGAAAGAAAGAAAGAAAGAAAGAAAGAAAGAAAGAAAGAAAGAAAGAAAGAAAGAGAAAGAAAGAAAGAGGAAGGAAGGAAGGGAAAGGGGAAGGAAGAAAGGGGGAAGGAAGAAAGAAAGGAACAGTAAGGTAGGTAGGTAGTTGGGGGGAGAGAGAGAGAAGAAAGGAAGGAAGGAAGGAGGGAGGGAGGGAGAGGGGAAGGAAGGGGAAAAGGAAGGAAAAGGAAGGTTGGTAGGTAGGTGGGGGGAGAGAGAAGAAAGAAAGAAAGAAAGAAAGAGAGGGAGGGAGGGGGGAAGGAAGAAAGAAAGGAAGGAAGGAGGGAGGAAGAAAGGGGGAAGGAAGAAAGAAAGAAAGGAACAGTAAGGTAGGTAGGTAGTTGGGGAGAGAGAGAGAGAGAGAAGAAAGGAAGGAAGGAAGGGAGAGAGGAAGGAAGGGAGAGAGGAAGGAAGGGACAGGAAGGTAGGTAGGTAGTTGGGGGGAGAGAGAGAGAAGAAAGGAAGGAAGGAAGGGGAGAGGGGGGGAGGAAGGGAGAGGGGAAGGAAGGGGGAAAGGAAGGAACAGGTAGGTATGTAGGTAGGTGGGGGGAGAGAGGGAAGGAGGGAGTGAGGGAGGGAGGGGTGCTTCTCCCCCCACTAGGGCTGGCGTTTCCCTCCCCCCCCTTGCTTGGGCCTGAGTGGCATTAAGCCACTCAGGCCCGGCTTCTCCCTCCCCGGGAATGGTGGCCCTGGGAATGGTGACTGGGGGAGGGAGGGGTTTTTTCCCGGGGACGATGACAGGGGGAGGGAGGGGGCTCTCGGGCGGGGCCGGCGGCCAGCCGCGGCCCCGAGGAAGACGATCGGGCGAGGGAGGGGACTCGGGGCCGGGGCCGGCGGCCAGCCGCGGCCCCGAGGAAGACGATCGGGCGAGGGAGGGGACTCGGGACCGGGGCCGGCGGCCAGCCGCGGCCCCGAGGAAGACGATCGGGCGAGGGAGGGGACTCGGGGCCGGGGCCGGCGGCCAGCCGCGGCCCCGAGGAAGACGATCGGGCGAGGGAGGGGACTCGGGGCCGGGGCCGGCGGCCAGCCGCGGCCCCGAGGAAGACGATCGGGCGAGGGAGGTGACTCGGGGCCGGGGCCGGCGGCCAGCCGCGGCCCCGAGGAAGACGATCGGGCGAGGGAGGGGACTCGGGGCCGGGGCCGGCGGCCAGCCGCGGCCCCGAGGAAGACGATCGGGCGAGGGAGGGGACTCGGGGCCGGGGCCGGCGGCCAGCCGCGGCCCCGAGGAAGACGATCGGGCGAGGGAGGGGACTCGGGGCCGGCGGCCAGCCGCGGCCCCGAGGAAGACGATCGGGCGAGGGAGGGGACTCGGGGCCGGGGCCGGCGGCCAGCCGCGGCCCCGAGGAAGACGATCGGGCGAGGGAGGGGACTCGGGGCCGGGGGCCAGCCGCGGCCCCGAGGAAGACGATCGGGCGAGGGAGGGGACTCGGGGCCGGGGCCGGCGGCCAGCCGCGGCCCCGAGGAAGACGATCGGGCGAGGGAGGGGACTCGGGGCCGGGGCCGGCGGCCAGCCGCGGCCCCGAGGAAGACGATCGGGCGAGGGAGGGGACTCGGGGCCGGGGCCGGCGGCCAGCCGCGGCCCCGAGGAAGACGATCGGGCGAGGGAGGGGACTCGGGGCCGGGGCCGGCGGCCAGCCGCGGCCCCGAGGAAGACGATCGGGCGAGGGAGGGGACTCGGGGCCGGGGCCGGCGGCCAGCCGCGGCCCCGAGGAAGACGATCGGGCGAGGGAGGGGACTCGGGGCCGGGGGCCAGCCGCGGCCCCGGGGAAGACGACTGGGCGAAGGCGACTGCTGCTGCTGCTGCTGGGCACACTCCTCGTCGTCGCCGCCGTTGTCGTTGCCGCCGCCCCCCGCGGCCGTGCTGGCCTCCGCCCCGCTCGCCCCTGCCGGCTGAGACGGAGGGGGCTGCGAGGGAGGCGCCGCCGCCGCTGAAGAGGACGAGGACGACCCCACGCTGCCGCCACCTCCCGCCCCCGTTGAGCCCCGGGGAGGATGCCTGGTCGAGGGAAGGGGCTCTCAGGCGGGGCCAGGTTCTCAGACGGGGCCGGCGACTGGGGGGGGGAGGGAGGGGTTGAACGGGGGAGGCTTTCTGGTGGGGGGCAGGGGGCGGGGCCCGCCTTCTCTCTCCCGGAGCGGCGCTCCGGCCCGCTCCGGCCCCAACGGAGCCCTGCTTCTTCACAACCATGTTTGCTCCTAGTAGGTGCCTCCCTGCAGGTCCCACAAGGTGGGCTTGTTCAGAGCCAGGGCACCTTTCATCATCCTTGGGCTTTTTATAGTCCTGTTGCCACCTTAAGTATGCTGGATCAAGTAGTAAGGGACTGATGGTTTCATGGTTTTTTCCCGGCCATGGATATGTGATCATATACTGTACATTTTTGTACTTTGAAACAGAAAAGATAACATGGTGTTATATTAAAAGATGTATGGTAATATTTATATTTGAGGGGGCATATTTATATATTTTAATTACAGGGCTGCCAATTTCCTACCTTTTGCTTCCAACTGCCTTGCTTTTATGTCTTAGTAAGGCATGTCCAAGAATAAAAGGTTAGTTAGGGTGTTCCCAGTAACTTTTAGGAAGAGTAATGAAATTTGATTAAATAAAAATGCTTTTAAATGTGCTTGTCAAGAAACATTCCTCACCAATGAGATGAGACAGTTTGCAAGAGCTAACTTACTAGAAACAATGGAAAGTTTTGTTAATTGAACCTGAAGGAGTATATGCTAGAGAAGTCTCTCAATGAGTAAAAGGGAAAAGTTCACCTTTTGCTCTTAATTCACCATGATTCTTAGATAGCAAATAAAGATTTTTTAAAAAGTATATAATGAATATGTAAACACTAGGAATGTTCAAATAGCTACCAGTTTGTCTCACATCCTGTTTGCCACTTGCAAAGAGGAAGTCAATTTTTATGCACTTTTTGTTCATTCCTGTTCAGCAGGTTGCTTCATTCTGTTCCTTCCTAGCACTGCAGTACAGTGCAGTCAGCTTTTCACACTTGTCCATGCTGTTCTACTCCACCCCCCCCCCCCCCACTGAGTTGCTGCTCCACTTGGTATATAGTAATTTAAATAAACAGTCAAAGAGGTCACAAATCATGTAGATTTGTCATAAACAAATCCACTGTTTTGTTTTAAAACCCTATAAAGGATGGGTGCAAGGTACAAACTAAACCATGAAGCATCACAAATTTTGCTCTCTTCGTGGTTCACGAACTGATGTTCATGATGCTACCATCATGAACTTCCATGAACTTTTAAAGCAGCTTGTGGTGGTTCACAGCAGTTCATGGACAGACCATAAAGCAGACCAAAAGTTGCAAAAACAGCTGAGCAGTGGGAAGCAGGCTGCTTCCAGCTATCTTATGCAGCCTCCCCACTGCTCAGCTGTTTTTCAGGCTTTCTACAAACCCCATTTCTGTGGTCCTTTTCAACAAACCACAAACCAGTTTGGTTTCAGATTTGGTTTGTGGTTTGGCCGCAAACCATGACTTGACACAAACCGGATTATTCTGGTTCATGCCCATCTAGCTAAGCCCTACTGTTTGGTGTTCATCTAAGTAGTCCTTAGTAATATTAATGGCTGCTGACCTGTTTGGAAGAGCAGTATTTTGGTGCATGTATGGTTTTGAAAGAAACCCAGTGCACAGTTGTTTGGTAGCCTTCTGAGCCATTCAGAGCCAAAGCAAAAAACAAACAAACACAAAACCCTGGTAATCAAATCACATCTGATCATCACAGTCAAACCTCTTAAGTCCAACTGTTAAACATGTTTGATGTGAAATTTGCAGGATTCCTGGTGAAAAACTAAAATGAGTTATGCATTCCTCCAAAAACTAGCAGGTTTATTGAAGCAATCCTTTCATAGACTAGTGCCCACCATCAGATAGCAGGAATGTAGCATTTTACATTTTTGTACAGGAATGAATGGCAATCATGAGCCCATATATACCAAAAGGAAATAGGTGCACTCAGTGACAGTACTAAGATGGCGGGTGGGGGAGTAAACTGCTTCCTCCTACCCGTGACACTCCCCCCCCCCCCCCGCTATTGAGAATCAAGCCTGACTTTCTTTTTAAAAATATCTTTATTTAATTCTTTACATACAAAAATATATTCAACAGAAAATTCAATAAGTTAAGTTTGCTATCAGTACTCTATTTTAACTCACAGTTCTGTGATTTGAGCAGATTGTAAATACCTAACTTAATTACTGCCTTCGAACATTTCATGTATACCAGAATTAGTTGTCCATCAGAATCACCATTTGTCTCCAAACATAGGTATTACTTAAAGTCTTTCTTTTTAAATGAGCCCTCAATTTAATCATACAGAGTGTCTCTTTTAACTTTGCTAGCCACTGTTTTTCACTTGGAATAGAATTTCTCTTCCAAGTGTCTGGCAAAGACACCACGAGCAGTTGTTATTGCGCATAAACCTGCCTGTTCTTATGTGTACAACCTTCCACTGGGCTTTATTTCTTGGTGATGCTAAGTTATGACAGTATTAAAAGGGTAAGACTTGATGCTGCGAAGTCTCACACAAAGAGATGTATTTTTTAAACTCCACATTTAAGCCTATGCAAGATGCTTAGGCTGCATTCAGACGTCCAATTAACTGTGGCTAAATAAAAAAAAGTGCATTAACCTGGCTTGGTGGTGTCCCTGTCGTCACTTCAGAGAGCGTGCAGAGGTTTGGGTAGTTTGGCATCCTTCATTTCCAGTAAAATGAAGTTGTAAATAGCTTGCCTTGTTTTGGAAACGTGCTGCCAAGATCAAGTTTGTGTAGGAGGTTGGCTCCTGGGTAATTTATTAGTTTTCCAATATTTGCTGACCCAGTGTAACTTTCCCATATGTATTTCATTCTCAGGATTATTTTGCAAGGTTTTACAGGGTGAGGAGGAAATGTTACTTTGGAGTCAACCCTTGTTCTCTCCTTTTCTGCTATGGAACAAACCTAGCAAAATAGATTAAAAGAAAGAGGACACAGCTAAGGAATAGTTAGATGATCAAAGTGGGGGAAACAGCAACTTTCCTGACTTGAGCACGATCTGTACCATATCCTGTCTGTGATGTTTCCCAGAAGGAGATCTGCTAAAGGAAGAGTACAACGGTTCAAGTCAATGACTTGCACTCAGTGTCAAAGAAGCAAGCAACAAGATCTGAATCTTGCTGACAAGCTCGTAAGCTGTCCCAATGCATCAACAATTGTCCTCTCCTCCTTTACCCATACATTGTCCAGGGTGTGACTGCTGAGTGATGGGACCGTGTGTGTGATTTAATCCTTTAAAAAGCCGACTGTTTTAGTCAGTGTAGTACAAGACACCATGATGGATGGGCAGTCAGCGTGCTTGTCTCCCAGCCTCAAGGGGCCGTAATCCTGCCTCAGGGAAGGTTCTTTTCAAGCTGTGTGGAAATGCAGACTACAACCCCAGTCATGCCTTCTTGGGAGGAAGTAGCACTGAACGCATTGGGACATAGTTCTGAGTAGGGATACAGAGGATCCCATGATCCCATGAAATAAAACAATAATTTAAATGAAAATGAAAAAGGCTGAATTTACTAACGGCAGGTAAAGTGCTTTCCAGCCCTTCTCCCCCGATTGGTATGCATGTGAGAAAAACAGAAACACAGTTTTCAGTGCTCTTCATATCAGGTTTCTGAACCGGTGGATGGCCCTGCAGGAAGGCTGATTTACAATCACATTGCAATCATCCTGTGGTTTACAATGCATGTGTGATTTTGGTCTAATTCTTTTTAGCAGACACCTGTGTGGAGCTGAGATGAACATTCATTATTCTATAGGAAACTGATATAAGTTCTGACCCTTTAAGGCAGGCCAGAGTCCATGTTAGATGGCCCATCGGGAGCATGGGAAGCTTTTTGTTTTCGCTTTCTGTCCTGGATTACAAAATTAGAGGGGGGAGGGGAAGAATGTTGTCAGGCACCTGGCAGACTTTAACACAGGGCTAGGGGTGTGTGTTTGTTTGGTGATTCTATCAGGCTATCACCATTTCTGCTACACATTGGTCAAATGACACGCACAATAGTAATAATCACCAATGAATATTTTTACTGTGGAAGTAATGCTGTGAGCAACCAACCTGATTTGTAAGAGTTTTTCAGTTGTATAAATCAAATTATGAACCTGCTGAATTTTTCGCTCATTGCCTGTCTTACTTAATAAGGCCATCAGTCTCACTCCAAATACAGCTAGTGATGGTCAGACTTCCCTTGGTTCATATCATAATTTGGTCATCTGTTTTATAGTTTCGTTCAAAAGCTCTTTTTGCTCTTCTGAGAATTTCCCAAAAGTATACTGATCTATATTATAGGTCGAGAGTGGTGACACAGAATCGTCTTTTTTGTATAGATTCTTGTAAAAAACTTCCGTTATTCTTTTTAGGTCTTTTATCTCAAAGCATTCTGTCCCTGTTTTGTCTTTTAATTTGCTTATGAACTTACTACTATGCTCTTTCTTCAATCTATATGCAAGCCATCTAGAGGGCTTATTGGCGTTTTCGAAATAATATTGTTTAGTGTAGTTAAGTTTCTTTGCTATTTCCTGTGACAGGTAGCAGTTCAACAGGTGTTGCGAATGTTTAAGTTTATTTTTAAATTGCTCCACATGAGGAGTATTTTTCAAACGCTTTTCGTCTTCATGGATCGTAGCTTGTAACAATAAAAAATTTTCTCTGTCTTTTTTGGCTTGCCAGATTTGATGCCTTATTGCTCTCCCTCTAGCATATGCTTTAAAAGCATCCCAAACCGTTGCACTACTAACTTCCGGTGTTGTGTTTTGTTTAAAAAAGAACAGGAAATCTTCTTTAGCTTCTTTTACAAAATCTGGCTTAGATAGAAGCCACATTTTGAAAGACCACCTTGTATTCTTCCTTGAACCTTGCAAAGACAATTCTAATGGGTTATGGTCCGCAAATGATGAGGGTAAAATTTCCACTTCTTTCACATCTCTTAACATTGTCATCGATGTCCATATCATGTCTATGCGGGACCATGATTGATATCGGTGTGAGAAGTAGGTATAGTCTTGTTTATGTATATTCCATATTCTCCATATGTCGATTAGATTAAGTTCTTCTACAAGTTGCTGAAATGCGGTTGGTAGTTGATTTTTTTTATTGTTCTTCTTCTTTCTGGAACACTTCCTATCTATTTTACCATCCACCACCGCATTAAAATCCCCGACTATACATATCTCCTCAGTCAGGTAGTTGTTCAACACCTTGTGAAGGTAGGAATAAAACACCTCTTGGTGTTGGTTGGGAGCATAAATATTAACCAGCAGCGTTGGTTTAGAGAGTCTGAAAATCTTAACAATTACTATTCTACCGTCGTCTGAAGTGAAGATTAGTTCTGGCCTTAAAAAGGCCTTAATGTAAGTTACAACTCCCCTTTTCTTTTTGTCTTTGTCTGCCGATATGAACGCCTGTCCCATCTTTTTAGACTCAAGTAGTTTAATATCTTTTCTTTTTATGTGTGTCTCCTGAAGACACACGATATCGGGTTTTAATTTATTTAGCTGTAGTAAAGTTCTCTTTCGTTTTTGCGGGCCATTAAGGCCATTGACATTAGCTGAAATTAATTAAAGTTTCGGAGTTTCCATTTCTTCCCTTCTTTTGAGCTTCTTCTTTCTTGGATTGTTGCCTTGTAGTTATTATTGAAGACGTGTAGGCCTTTTTCTTCTTTTTGTCTTTAGCGTCACTCAAAGGTACTACTCCCTGCTGGGACTCTGTTCCTTCTGTTTCTGATTCACTCTGTTCTTCACCCAGTTCTGTTCCAAACTTAGTCAGGAAGTCCTCCGCTTTAAAAACAGAGGTTAAATTGTACCTATTTCCTTTATATAGAAAAGTTAAACCTTCTGGGAACTGCCACCTATACGCAATTCCATTTGCTCTTAATAAACTCGCCAGTTGTTGGTAGTCCCTCCTCTTTTCCCTAATTCTCCAGGGTATTTCTCTTAGAATTGGAATCTCAACTCCTTGAATGTTTAATGTCGAGTCTTTAGCTTTGTCCAATATTTTATCTCTTGTAGCACGTTTTACAAACTTAACAAACTTCTCTTGTCATTTTCATTTTCCTAGCCATTGTTGTATTACGTCTGTAAACTGACTCAATCTCCTTTCCCATAGTTTCTGTACTATCATAATTTACAAATTGGGAAAGCGCCTCTGTCATGACTTTATCAATATTTTCTCCTTGCACTTCTGGGATATTTTGAAATCTTAGAATGTTAGATGCTTTCTCCAATTCAAGTGATAAGAGCGATGCCTCTACTGAGTCCAATTTTTTTTCGTTTCTGAGAGTTGTAGGACAATCTCCTCCATTTCATTATCATTTTTATTTATCTGTTTATTTAAGTTGTCTATTTTTTGCCTATTTTCTAAAATTTGCGTCTTAAAGGCTTCCAACTGTACCGCAGTTTGTTGGGTGAAACTGTCAAATTTCAGTTGGATGGGTTCCATTGCCTTAGTAATTAAGTTGGGTAAAATTTCCTGAACAGTTTGACTCATTGACTGTGAGATACTTTCCTGTATCTGCTGATTCAATTCCTTAACGCTCATCTGCACGAGCATGGTAAGAGCTGTTTTAGCTTGTGTGGACTGACTGGGTGATGGGTTCATCTGACCTGAGCCAGGAATTGAAGCTTTCCTGGCTCTGCTAGCCATTATGGTCCTACTTTCAGATTTTGTCAAACTTTTAGGTGCCTCTGCACTCAACACTCTACCCTCAAGACAGACAAACAAACAAACAATAACTTCTCTAAGTCCTCCCTGGGACCTTAGGTAAAGGTATAGACTGATTAATCAATTTGTCACTTAATCAGATCTTGAACTCCAGTCAGATCTTGAACAATCAGATCTTGAACAATTGGTCAGTTAAATAAATCAATTATATCACTAAATTAGTTGATTAGTTAATTAGTCTATGTTAGTATATGTTTGTATAGCAGTTCAATAAAAAGAATCAATAAACAATCAGTTAGTTAGTTAGCTAATTAATTAATTAGTAATTATTTCAATGGAAATTCATTATATAGAATACAATATGTAGGTGTATATATAACAATGTGAACAGTGCTTACAAGAACTAATATATTAATCAGATAAGAAAATCAATTACACCATTAATTACCGTTATTTACCCCAATTAATTACCACATTAATTTACCCAATTAATTGCCACATTAATTACCACAATTAATTACCATTAATTGCCTTACAATTTGAAAATTAACCTCTCTCAATTTCAAACAATCAAGTGGTATAATTCATCCAAAATAATAATTTCCCTTTTCCACCTTTATATATTTACTGTTCTGCTACTGTTCTGCAACCTCCTTTGTACTGTAGCACCTAAAAATCAAATCAAAGGTTTTTCAGCCTGTCCCCACTCAGAGATTATTTTCCCTCTATACACATCAAACACTTCAAAACAAATGTAGGGTAGAGAAGCAGGACCAAAATAAAACAGCAGCTACACCCCTAGTCTTCACACAGATACCAGCAAAAAACAACAACAACACACCAGCCAAGCCCCAACCGTAGTTCAGTCGAATTTCAGTCCCAAAAAGTAGAGTGTCGCTGACTTGATCTTGTTCGCGCACGACGTAGCCAAAATTCCCTTTCGTTTGCTGCCGGCCAGCAGGACCCTTTATAGTGGTTAGACCTCCTCCAAACAAACAATAATAATAAAAAAACTGTAAGTCAACGAACTAAAGAGTAACAGCTTCTGGTAAACACAAAGAAAAGGAAAATCCGCTGGCTGGAAAGCGATAGGGTCAGGGGTAAGACCTAACAGATCCAATGCCTGTGCCGAGTGGTGCACTTTACCAGCTGCCCTGCCTGGTGGGCGGCATCGGGCTTTCTGTATGCAGTGCTGCGCTCCTCCGTGGTGCGCTAACGCAGTTGCCCTGGGTCACATCCGTTTGTGGTTTGTTGTAAAAAAGAAAAAAGGGGGAGAGACAGGGGGAAGTCTTCCAAAAAGCCCCTGTCTCGCTGCAGATGGCCATAAGAGCACCAGCAAAAGTTTTCTCCTTTCTCTTAAGGCAGGCAGGGCAGGTAACTTTGAGTTCTGATTGCGCCCACCATGCTCTAGTCAACTATGCACAGGGCATGGATCTCACTCTCTCGCTCTCTTTGGAGAGTTGGCTCCTCCCCCCTCCCAGCCCCTCATCTCTCTCTCTTTTTCTTTATTTCAGGGATTTATTTCAGATGTCTGACTTTCCACCTTGAGTAGGAGAGAAAGTGGGATGAAGAAAAAGCTGCAGTTGGGAACGGCTGCCCTGCGTTGCCGGCTGCAGGGTGGAGAGGAGGTACTGGGCATGTGCTGCTGCTTGGAGTGTGCTTCACAGAGGAGCCAGCAAGCCCAGCACTGCAGCATCTGCCAGCCAGCTGAGGCTCCCCCTCCGCTCTCCTCATCCCCTACCTCCTGCTAGTGAAGTCCAGGGGCAGAGAGAGCAGAATCCAACTTAGCAGCGTAACTGGGCTACATTGGTGCCTGGAGAGAGTGATGGGAAAAAACCTGTCCTGCTCTTTTAATAGAGGATTAATGAGATGTTCGTCCCAGATGCTGTTATTTACCTTCCTGCCCTGAGAAACTTCAAAGGCTTATTTCCACCCAGGAAGCCTCTATTAAAGGGACAGGATAGTTTGCTCCAGCACAAAGGTCACACCAGGGGAGATCTCAAAAGGAGGAGAAGGAGGGGACTGGATTTATACCCCACCCTTCACTTGGATTCTCAGAGCGGCTTACAAACTCCTTTCCCCTCCCCTCTCCACAACAGACATTCTGTGAGGCAGGTGAGAATGAGAGAGCTCTGGCAGAAACTGCTCTTTTTCAAGAACAGCTGTGCCAGAGCTATGGCTTGCCCAAGGTCATCCAGCAGCCGCAAGTGGAGGAGTGGGGAATCAAACCTGGTTCTCCCAGATTAGAGTTCATGCACTTAAACACTACACCAAGAGCAATTAGGATGGGATAGGTTACGCTGCAGTACTTTAACTACTTTCATTGTTGAAACATAAGGCTGCAATTTGTTTTGGGGAGTAAGTCTTACTAAAATGGTAGAACTTATTCCTGTATAATTGCAGAGGGGCTGGCTAGAAGACATTTACCAACCTGGTGTTGTCAGTGTTGTCCCTTCATCTCCCTCTCCCCCTCCCCATGTATGTGGAATAGAAATTCACTAAACAAAAAATTGATGACATGTGGCGTGTGTTTGAAAAGCTTTGTATTTAAAAGGCTTACTGTACTGAACTAAATCCAGATGGGCAGCCATATTGGTCTAAAAAAGTAGAACAAAGTTTGAGACCAGTGGCACCTTTAAGACCAACAAAGTTTAATTCAGGGTATGAGCTTTTGTGTGCACGCATGCTTGCTCAGATACATTGAAATGGAAGTTAACAGCCCATATAGGCAGAGGATGAACAATTTCAAGCAATTTCAAATTTTGGTTTTCATTCTTCCTAAAATGCATTTCTGTTTGAAAATTGGTGGGTGCACGGTGGAGGGGGCGCCAGAAGGTAGCCTTGCCTAGTGTACAAAAAAAAAAAAGGCCCTGGGTCCGGGCAGGGAAGAAAGCACCCCAGCAGCCATGTTGCCTAGATAAATGTCACACATCAGTTTCTCTCTCCAAATGCTTGGACTCAGGATCCCCACCCCCACCCCTACACTTCTGAATTTCTGATTTGCTTTCTTTAAAGGCCACATTTTCATTATGAATGCCTTTCCCCAGGGGGATACTTTTTTTCTGACTTGAAAGTTTCTGGCCAAATTGAATGAGCCAGTCAGGTCAAGGGTATTGTTCTATAAATTACTTTTGCCCTGTTAGAAGCTCTAGTCAGTTTCAGCAATCAGAGACAAGTCATGGAAATCAACTTTGGAGCAGGTACCACTATGGGGAGCTGAGTCAGATGAATGCCAACCTTGCAGGGGCAAAATAGGTACCTATCATTGTGATTTTCCTTCATTTAAATGATAAAATGAGCAAGAGTTTCAGGGCACCTTCACTACGATTGAGTATTGCAAGCTGGGAAAATATTTATTTTGAGCCTGTTATTTTGTGTCTTTAATGACTAGATAAGACTCAAGCTTAAAGCTCCAGGCGTGATCTCAGTACACTGAACTGCATGAAGGTCTCTTGAGCATTTTAAATGTGAAAGTAAAAGTTTTGGTTATACTTTTTGTTGTAACATCACAGAATGCAACTATACAGAAAATATGCTTTCCACACCTATTTTTTACAGAATACATTAGCTAATATGCATGTGACTTTAACTGAGAGAACTGCATGAAGTCAGGCCCCATTTCTTTTTTCCCAGTTTCACCATAAAAATAGCCCCTAAGTCCTTTTCCTCCTGCTAGAGAAAATGTATGGGCTCTGACCAATCTCTCTGTCTCTCTCTCTCCCCCCTGCTTTATCATTGGCAGCAGATGTAACAGCAAAAGTCTGCATTCATCTTCTAGGAAAGCCAAAGTACAGTGGGATCCTTCCTTTTAAAAAAACAGAAATAAAAATTTAAAACTACTAGTAGTACAGACATGTAAGCAAAGAATAATATAGACAGAGGGACATAGTTTCCAGTTGCCTGTCAAGTCTAAAAAACAGAGATGTCATGGTTAATTCATACAGAGGCCATATATTCATTTATGAAATGAAAAACCTTTGTCTCATGTAAACAAGAGTCTTCTGGCACCTTAAAGACTAATAAAATTGTATACCAACATACTTTTTCATGAATGGCGTGGTTTTTCAGGTGGGTGTGAGTGAGTGTGATGCTCTGAGCTATGCATCCTTGATGATTTCTACACATCTTCCTGACATTTAAAATAAATTATAGTGTTCAGCCAGAAATGTTAGAGGCTGAGCACTGGCAAGCCCTGGCTCAAAGCCAGCAGCTGGCACATGTATATATAAAACACAGACATTTCAGTGCATGCTAACTCCTATGGCTTGAGTTCTGAGAAATGAGGGAGCAGACCTGATTTTCTGCACTAACATCTGGAAAACCAGTAGACAGAGTCTTTCACCAGTGAAGTCTGGAGAGTCTCTTTGTCTCATTTATGAATAAAGCCATTTCATATTATACAACAAACATTCTTCCTGACAGGCTGCATCCTGCCCAATGTTTGGTCCTGTGAGGGCAACAGAAAAGTCTAATGAAAAATGACCGGAATGTGCTGGAGATCTTGGCAGCTCTGTTTTCAAGAGCAGCTCTGAAACTGTTTGTTTGCTCATGCCCAAAAGAGCCGGGAGTAACTTGAAGCCAGCATCTGAAGCAGTGTGACCAGGACTCACCATCATGTCCGGAGGACTTTCCCTTTTCTCTTTTTAATTTTTTAAAATAACATCCAGCCTGATGAAGAGTTCTAATGAACTTTAACACTTGCACATGTCATTTTGTTGGTCCAAATAAAAGGATCATAATGCTCCCTCTAAGCTGTGGAGTCTTGTGAGCAAAAATTCTACTTTGTGAGCTACTGGAATTAAAGTTGTGAGTGAGCAATTTGGCTGCTGCATAAATTAGTTTGCTCTGGAGCCACTCTTCCTGAGCTAAGACAAAAATGTGTGAGCTGGAGGCTAAAAAACTGTGAGCTAGCTCACACTAACTCAGCTTAGAAGGAACACTGGAGACCGTGTTGGATTTTTGGGTTTTACTTTAGGACCCTCATGGCTGCTAGCAGCTTCTGTTTGCTTAATTAACTTCCTGAGGGCAACATTTTCTGGAGACACCTGAGATTGCCGCACAGGCTTGCTTACAGAAATATGGCCAGGCTTTAGGCTTGCTGTCTTAGGAAAACACAAGACACAGGAAAATGACTTACCTTCTTCACCGCTTTGGTCATTTTTGAGTTGATGCCATTCATAACAGTGATCCCACGCTAGGAATATGGGCCTGAAACTCCCAGATTTCATGCCAGTTGACTTGTGGCTGCGTACATTATCCACATAGTGGTGCTCAGGAATTAGGTAAAGGCTCACAAGCCTCCTTCCCTGTGCATGGTGGTAGAAAATGCCATCAAGTCTCAGCTGACTTATGGCAACTCCAAAGGGGTTTCAAGGCAAGAGATGTTCAGAGGTGGTTTGCCACTGCCTGCCTCTGTGTCACGACCCTAAACTTCCTTGGGTGGTTTCCCATCCGAATACTAACCAGGGCTGACCCTGTTTAGCTTCTGAGATCTGATGAGATCCAACTAGCCTGGGCTATCCAGGTCAGGGCCTGTGTGTATATAACCTATAGTGAGAAGTGTGGCTTATGCACATCAGTAGTGTGCCGCTATATATTCAGTGTACTGCTTTACAAAAACCAAATGTTGTGAAATAGAATCTTCTGAACAAAAGTCTATTGAATGTTGCCTGCAACAGCAAAATCATTTAGAGCCAGTTTGGTGTAGTGGTTAAGTGCACAGACTCTAATCTGGGAGAACTGGGTTTGATTCCCCACTCCTCCACTTGCAACTGCTGGATGACCTTGGGCAAGCCATAGTTCTGTCAGAGCTGTTCTCTCAAGGACAGATCTGAAAAGAGCTCTTTCAGCCCCACCTACCTCACAGGGTGTCTGTTGTGGGGAAGGGAAGGGAAGGGAAGGGAAAGGAGTTTGTAAGCCACTCTGAGACTCCGAGTGAAGGGTGAGACTCCTCCTCCTCCTCCTCTTTGTCTTCTTCATCTTAAATGATGACACGCCTCATAAATGTTCAGATATTTGCCATCAAAATTCACAGAAAAAAATATGAAGGGGATAAGGGAGAGTTTCTTTCCATCCTAGTCACAAGTCCTATGTGAATGGTTCACAACTGGTCACTGTGTTAGCTTACTGACAGCACCACCTTGGACTTAACTAGATATTATAAAAAGCATCTGGCTGCTACCAATCCACCTGTATGGCTTAATGCAGAACTTAAACCCCACATTTATCCAGGTACTTAGTCCCAATTTTGCTGTTGGTGAACACACTCTTTCTGTGACTCTTTCTTACAAACCAAGTGTACAAAATATCCTGGATGTATTCGCATTCACTGTAACTTTTGTATTGGGCTTTTGTGTATAGCGTATACATAATTTTTTCTTTATAAATGCATTGAGTAATTCTTGTATTATATTCAGTGCATATACAGCTGAACATGTGATTCCAACCACATGTATTTATATATTATTTTTAAAGAAAAAATGTGTTGGCTCTTGTTTTACAGACAGGTCTATATGCAAGATGTGTGCACACGCACTAGGCCATGAGTACAAGATTTCCTTTGATGGCTACTGCTTACACATGAGATATATATAACGGTTGTGACGTCAGTTGTTCATGATTTTCTGATTTTTATAAGGCAACGAGCTGAAGGAAAAATGATGTCCATGACTGTCTTTCTAAAGGTCTTCTTAAAGTTATGGAATGGGTGGGGGAGTAAACACTATGCTTCACTAAATAAACCAAATGTTTCATTTAAATTCTCAATTTTTTGTATTTTTGAAAGAATGTTTTGTTTCATTTTACTGAGATGTTTTGGACTCCCAGAGATACCAGTAGGTGGGTTGATTTTCATTTCCTGAAGGCATCGGAAGCGCAGTTGAGAGAGAAGTATGGAAAATGGGGTGACTGACTGCTGAGAAATAAAACAGAACAGATACCAAGGCCCACAGACTTCCTCAACTGTCATTGCAAGTGGCAGTTGAACACCAGGCCACCCACCTTCTGCAAGCAAAGCAGTGTTCACTAGGCAAGCTTCCCAGGGGGAGACTGTCATTGGCTCAGCATGCCATTGCCCTACAGTAACAAAAGGGCGGGGGTGGGGGGAGAGGTGCCAATAAATCAACTGTCTTTGGATGAGGGGCATTTACAGAAAAGGCTCTTTGCCTTCAGTCTCATGGAAACAAAACTTTGCACTGTGTCGTTCAGCGACTCTGTGTCATGCACAACCCACTGTGAAGGTTTTTGTTGATGCTTCATTGTTTAAACACTTTGTGAGAAAATAAGAGTTTTGTTTGTTTGTTAAAAACAAACAAGTAGCAAATCAGGCTTCAATATTCATACATAAAGAATATTATATTATAGTTCTGTTCTGATTTGTCAGTTTTAATATAGCAAGCTAATTGGACTCTGCCTTTATTCTGTAAAGCACCACACATATTGTATAAATAATACAACAAAGATGGGTTGGATCCAACCAGTATTTTCTGCTGGTGGAAAAAGAGGAGAGAATCATGCATTCATTTGTCACTGGGCAGTCTCAAATGGTTGCTTATCTTTTGCTGTAAGAATCTGGTTTGTCACTTCCCTCTCTTCTCTTCCCTGTCTTCTCTGTTGTTTATTTCCTGGTTGCTCTCCCTTTAAGTCCCATTAAGTTCCTACAGGACACAAGCAATCTGTGAAGATGTGCTTGCATAGACTTCTCACACCTCCAACAATTTTTCATTTGCTCCCAGAGCTTGTTCTGCACAGTCTTTGCATTGTCTGGTGCCATCTGTTTAGCATCTGAAACCAGAACTGCTTGAGATTTGCCTCTGACGCCCCATTAATAGTTGCTGTGTTCTGCCGCACCACAAGTTTTCGTCATACTGCTTCTTCCCACTTCATTTCTTTTTCTTCTTTATCTAGCAAGAAAGAATGAATAACAAAGTCAGGCAACTCTGAATGAGGATGGGAAGCGTCAGCCCTATGCAGTCGTTATGATGAGCCAGTTGGGCATAAGGGGGAACTGCAATATGTGGTATTCCCTCAGTTCTTGTGGTTGTTATTTTGGCTGTTGTGGATTTCTCCCCCATATGTTCTAGCAAGTAGAAAATGATTTCATGGGTTTTTTTCCAGCCTGGTTTATGCAGATTCTAATGGGGTACTACTCAAGACCTATTGGTTAAATGAGGAGTATCGTTTAAGTAAGTAATACTTTTGGTTGCCATTTTGTATGAATAGGACAATGTACATGTTTTCCAGCTTTGGTCCAAAAGCCTAGCTTTTTGAGAGTATATATTCACATGTTCCAGAGCTGGAAAATACATGCGTTACCCTGTTCAAACAAAATGGTGACTGCTCATCTTGGGAGGATTGTGGGTAGCATGCTTTCCTATTGTGTTAAGTTGGAGTGCCAAAACTGAGATGACTGAACAGGCTAACCTTTTGCATTCAATTACTGTGCAGGCAAGGCAGGATGTAAATCAAAACAAACAAACAGTCAAGAAGTAACATACTTGTACCTACTCAAGCCCAGTCATGAAGATGAGACAAAGGGCTTTCTTTCTTTCAAAAACCTATTTTGGGGAATATTCTTGCATTTTTATGTGCGTGCATGTGTTCGCACCCAGCTTAGAAGTCCTGGTGACCTCTGGCAACTCCTACTGGCACATGGAGGACATTCAGAGAAGTGGCTTGATAGCCTCCCTCTGCCTCCTGGCTCTGGTATTCTTTGGAGGACTCCCATTAAATAATTGCCAGGGTCAGCCCTGCTTAGCTTCCAAGATCTGAAGAGATCGAGGTTGCCTGAACTATCCAGGTCAGGGTGGCTTTTAAAAAAATCTTGACTCCTTTTGCCTGTCCTGAGTGTTTTGTGGCAATACAGAGAATAGTATAAGAACTGCCCAAGAAATAAGGAGACCTGAAGCTGACTTGGGCTCCCCTCCTTCTCAGCCTAACATACCCCAGAGAGTTGTTGTGAGGCTAAAACAGAGAAAATGAGGATAAAAATGAGATTGGATGGATGGTGCTACATAATCAATTAATGAGTATCCAGAATGACTGGCTCAAGGTCACCCAGCAAGCTTCATGGAAGAGTGGAAATCTGAATCCGGCTCTCCCAGATCCTTGTTCAGTCCAGGCAGAAAATGGAAGGGAGAATGAGTGAACCTCCATCTCTCCAAGCCATGCTTCTGGTTTAAATTGGTGCTATTTATGAAGGCAAAAAAACAAAGAAACCCCTCTGGAGAACCAGTCATGGATCTGCCAGTGTCTCATTTGGTTTGACTCTCAGGCATGTACAAATCATGATCAGCAAATTACATGGATGAAGCTGGTAAAATGCACTTTGACCATCACTGCCACATACAAATCCAGATGCAACAGGCCCACGAGCACAGTGGAGATGCAAGCCTGAGTTCTAGAGAGGAGCATAAGCTTTCAGGAAGGTCTGTGTGCTCTCTGTGAAGGCCAATAAGCTAGAACAGATGACTGGGGCTGGATGGCCTTGTGATAGCCTATCCAAATGGGCCTTGTGGGATACATGGGAATATGGTGTTCCATGAAAAGAAGAGTCACAATGGGCCAACAAAAGCTCTGAAGTATTGCTCTGGATTGTGCCCCAGATGTTGCACTTTTGGGAGTAAAACCTAGATTCAGAGAGACAGTTAAAAGGATTTAAAGATTGTCTGTTATTTAAAGCCAGTCTGGCAACATACAGCAAATTCTGCGTTTCAAAATGAAAAATCCCCTGTACACCAGAAAATCTTTTACTGGCTTGAGCATAGATCGTCTCATTGCGTTCATAAATGCAGATTAAATGTCTCTTCCTAAAAATGACATTGCAGATCTGTCTGGCTTGGTCAATGTTTTCACTGCCTACTGGAATAATAACAGCTCTCTTCCTCTTAGTCTTTTGCAGTGAATTCTAAAACAACCTTAGACAATCGCACTATTGTTATCTGATAATGCCAGAGATCCATCCATTTGCTGTGCTGAAGTTCTACTTCCCAGGCATTATAAAACGGCTATTCTTGCTTGCCAGATGTTATTACTCTAAGACTTTCCAGCTCAAGATTTTATTTCTTTGTAAGAAGCATATGAATATGAAAGTCTATAACTTTTCAGTGAGCCAGTAGCTATTATTTGTGGCTGCGCTACACTATACCTGTCTCTGGAGAATTAAACTCATTCTGTTCAGCTCAGCATCTTCAAAGATGCTCTTCGAAGTCAGAACAAACTGCAATGTTTTAAGTGACATTTATAGTATCTGCTATTAACTCTGTCAAGGAAATACCAAGCTCTACAGTTGGAAAGAAAACAACTGAGATAGTGAGGAAACACACATACAGCTTTTCAGGAACATAAACTGACATTAGAGCCCTGTCTTATTACTTGGACCACTCTGTGCTATTTCTCCATAAAAGCAAGAGGGAAATTCCCCTTGCTAATGGTCCTAGCCAATGTAAAGCTGGTGAAGACCATACTGGGACGGGGGTGGTTTGGCTCAGTGGTAGGTGATGCAGAAGGTCCCAGATTCAGTCCCAGACATCTCCAGCTGAAGGGTCAGGTAGCAGGTGATACTAAAGACTTTTAAACTAGAGCCTGAGCAATTGCCAGTCAGATTAGAAAATACTGACCTTGATAGACCAATGATCTGATTTATCATGAATCAGCTGTGTGCATCCACTTTATTACCTAAACTTGGGTATATAAGCAGAGAAGGTAGGAAATGAGCAGTTTTTTTAATGGTGGCCAGTGTTGACAGTGGTTAGAATGCTGGACTAGGATCTGGGAGACCAGAATTCATATCACCATGCAACCATGAAGCTTGCTGGATAATCTTGGGTTCAACTTACTCTCTTAAGCTAACTTACTTAACATGGTTGTCAAAAGGGTAACATGGGGAAGGGTTGAATCATGTTTGATGGCAGAGCAGGATAAAAATGTATTCAATATATAATGGGAGGACTCTATGGAGATGGGGAAGGTATGCACAGAACTCTTAATGGACCTAGCATACTATCCTGTGTGCATATGTAGAGGGGAGGAGGAACTGGGCTCTGCTGAGCCTCTCTTCAAGACTGTTGTGTCCTCAGTAGACTGGTTTGTGCAGAATAAGACTGCATTAAAAAAGTTAGGGTTGCCAGGTCCTCTTTGTGCGCCAGCAGGAGGTGGGAGGGAGCTCTCTGGGAGTGCTGGGGGCATGGTGATGTCACTGCACGTGATGTCCCTGTCATTATGATGTCACATGGAAGTGATGTCATCATGCCAGGGATGTTGTGCAGCATTACTGTAGAGTTTTGACCCAAATACCAGAGCAGTGATGTGCAATGCCCCCGGTGTGATGCCGTCACTTCTGTATGATATTGTCATGCCAGGGATGTTGTGCTGGGTGGTGGCTGTTGGGGGCTTCCCCCATTGGTCAGTTGCCCAGTGGCAGGCAGGAGCCCACCAAATCTAGGGATCCCCCGCTCCCACCTGGGGGCTGGCAACCCTAATAAGAGTTGTTTCTGAATAATCACATTTTAGCACACCATCATTTTACCTTTCTCAGCAATTCTCAGGCTCCCCTTGCCCAAATCTCTACCCTCCCAAAATGCAAATCTCTCAGGAGACCATGTATTGAATAAGACTTATTCCTGAAAGCAGTCATTTCCTTAGATGCTGTGGAACTTGTCTTCAGATGTAGTCAGGTGCCAATCTGTACAATGAGAATTTTGCTATAACCACCATATTTCAAATCGGGGAAATGAACAGTCCTTTAATTTGTCTTATTCTGGATCAGTCCATCAGTCTATCAAGATCAGCATTGTCTACTCTGACTGGCAGTGGCTCTTTGGATCTCAGGCAGAGGTCTTTCACATCAGCTATGACCTGATTCTTTTAACTGGAGATCCTGGGGATTTTCTGCATGCAAAACAAATGTTTTATCATTGACCATCCCCCTCCCTCTGCACCATGCCCCTAATTCATATTGATAATAAAGATTAGGATGGTTACAGGAAGGTTTGCTGAAGTTCCCAGGCAGTGGCAGCATTTAATGATTTGTGAAGCAGATGTAATTAAATTCCACTAAGTGCTAAAATTTTATGCAAGGCCGTTGACCAATGTGTTACATATCTTTCAGAATGTCAAGGGCTTTCTGGGAGACACCTCCCTTGCAGTGATGAATTACTTAATCTATCATTCTTGGGCTGTCAGCCTCAGATCCTTATGTAGTGCAGACAGACAAAGCATGTAATTTCATTCCTGCTTGATTCATACACTTTTCCTTGGTCTGTTGGCAAAAGCCTTCTGGTGCCAAGTCTCACATTTCAGCTGTTGGACATTTATCTTACTCTAGTGCAAATAGTTTATCATTCCTTCACTCTTTGGGAATTAGACTGACGTGCAGACAATATTTGTCTGTGTGTTTGTGGGGAGGGAAAATCCTCTGGAGTCCTGCTTCTGAAATGTTCACTTCTAACTGCCTCTCTTTGTGTCAAGGGCTGTGTTGCCTTTCCCCTAAGTGCTGGAGAAGTTTGCTCTGGTGCCCTCTAGGAGGACAGCAAACAAACTGCTGTTGCCCAGGAGACTGAGGCCCACCGATGACTCCTTCAAACATGATGTGGCTACCTGCCTAAAAACTGTGGTATTTAAGACTCAGGTTGCATCCACACAGCAAATATTCTCTGTTTTCTTGTCATCACTCCCATGAACACAGAGGCATTTGCAGTGGTGGAGCATCCACACGGCAGGTTTATGCAAACTTTCCTTCATATGCTACTATGTCCCCTGTGTTTTCCCTCTACAGTACCACTAGAGGTGGTTTTGGGGTGGTGGTGGTGTTAAATTCCAATGAACGAGTAGACTGTGGCGATAAATTCATTTGTCATTACTGTGCATTGAGTAATAGTAATTAATGATTTTTTAAAGCCTGAAAACACCCTCTGATGGTGCACAGTGGCAGTCGGGGTGAGGCAAAGAAAATTGTGCTAATGTGGGCAGGACCTTAAAAATGCACACTATTCTGTTCAGATGGCTTGCTAATGTGCTTGGACTGTGACCTTTCTGAAAAGATCTACCAGACTGGGTATGAGAAAGAATTTACTGAGGATGGGGAAAACCTGAGAAATGGTCAGTTGGAGGACAATGTCATGTGGTTGCTCCCCCCCCCCCCGATATTTTGAAAGATAAGTTGGGGGGAAAATCCATTTTGTGGATGCAGTGTCAGAAAATATCCAGAAATTTCTTCCTGCATGAAAATGAGTTCAAAACCCAGTTTCCTCCACTACTTCCATTTTGCAGTAAATGTGTTCAGTGTTCCATCCTGGCATCAGCTTTTGAGACGCTGGGCTGAAAACCTTTCTGGAGAGTGAGCAACACACGGCCACTTTAAACTGAAATCCTTGATTCATCTCCAAAACATATTCATCATAGATCATGTACTCACAATCTTAGGTGAAGGCTGGGTAGCAGAGTTACATCTAGTGATTCCAATCTTCATTAGCCATGGTGAGAAAGAGATGGTCTCCCTCTCCTCTTCCGTATTAGACAGAAAACAAAGGAGCAGGAAGGAAGCTACACTAATCTCCCGCTTCTCATAATTTAGCCAATCAGAGGGATGCCTCTGGTAAGGACTACAATACCCAGAGGCACTTGCATTTAAAGCTACAGCATCTTATCTAACTTCTATTAGCTGGCTGGGGCAGCACATTCAGCAATCAAACATAATGCATTTGGCTGTCCCACACATAGTGATCTGATTCCCAGATCAACTTGAATGGCTGCCCATAGAAGCTGGCTCCAAAACTTTTTGCTAAACCCGCTCTTTGCAGAGACACAGCAAGAGATTTGGAGGTGGAGATCAGAAGCTGGTTGCCACTTGATATCAGCTGAAATCCTGTTCCTTGCCCAAGCTGCTCCCTCCATCCCTGCAAGGCTGAGACTCAGGGAGAAGTCTGAAATGAGGAGAACAGAAGCAATTGGCTTCTGATCTCCACAACCCAAACTAACAGTTGTGTATCAGCTGTGAGCATCTGATTACAGAATGAGTGTCTGATCACCACCTCCAAATAAGGGACATAGTGATTTTGGAGATCAGAAGCCCATAGTTGATATCAAACTGCTCACCAGTGCTGCTGTGTTTCAGCCTTGTTGGGCGGCAATGACTTTTCATGGGGTGGTGAATCAGAACCCACTCCTAACTGATACTCTGGTCAGTTCAAAGTGGGCTTCTGATCTAATCCACTTAAAGAATGATTGAGTCAGGTTATAGATCAGTCCATAACTTCTGACCTCCAACTTTGTTGTGTCCCAGCCTTGCTAGGATACAGCGATGTTGTGCCTGGGGACCAGGAGCTTATTTGTAGCTGATCTCCCAATCAGCTGGCAATCAGTTTCTGACCCCCCCCCCCCCCAAAAAAACCCTTTGCTGCATAACTGGCAAGTTTCTTGGGATGGGAGATTAGAACCTGATTTCCATCTGATCCTTGTAATGAATTGTATGTCAGCTTCTGAGTCCCCTCCACAAACGTCAGTATATCCCAGCAATGCTGAGTCCCAGTAAATTTTCCCCAGTAGGAGATCAAAAGTAGATTCCCAACTGGTACGGTTTGTGAATAGTGGAACAGCTGGCTGAATAAGTAACTTTTTATTATTCAGGTTGAGTTCAGCTGACTCCTTGACTGAGCCTTGATTTTAAGTCTTGAGATTGGTGACTGTAATGAGAACTTTAGATCTGCAGTTTATAACATGGGGAGGCCAGCTGAAAAGGCCAATATGTGGCAACTGGTACATAGGGTAGTTGCAGCATGTAACTCATTATGCAGCTTCCCCTATTATTGGAGTGTCTTCAGGCCACAGTGCTGCTGGCAATGCCATGGAAGTTCTCTACATGTTACAGATGGATATGGATGTGGACAAGTCAAGTCCCCACATGAAGGCATTTTTCAAAGTATGTCCATGTGATCATAATAGTAGCCTCAAAATTCCTTGATTCATTAAGAAAGACCCCCAAATTAACTTAAATATGCAGCTGAGGGCATGTCTCTGTATTTTTAGCTGGCCCTTAAAGAACAAAAGATTTTGCCTTTGCTTGATAAATGGCAAAGAAAATTTGACAGGCATACAACATATGGAATATTATTTAAAGCTGTGATCTTTTATCAGCATTTCAGGATCACAGAACCATCTGTGCTAATTTTCAGATTGAGTATGAATGTTGAGCTTTGCTCAGTCAATATCTCACCTTTTGGCTGCAGTAGTGGAACAGGTCTGAGGTGCTAGATCAAAAACAGAAGGTCCTTGTCTACAGTGCAACCTACAGATGTTTCAACAATAGGCCTTTCCTGTCCAGCTCACCTCCTTTCATCTAATTCTGAAGTCAAATCATATACTTCTTTCCTTTACATTATGTCACCACTGAATATTTTACTGTAAATTGGGAAGCAGTGGTCCTATTTAGTGAAGACAGGTCTGCAATCTAGAGTTCTATTAACGGGTCTTTTATATCCCTGTGTATTGGGTGTCTTTGATGGAAGACACTGGGAAAGGTGTAGGGATCAAGTTGGTTTTTGACATTGAATTGAGGAGACTTTACTGAGAGAGAGAGAGAGAATATTAAAAACAGATAATTCCGAACTGTTAGGTCAAGCCAAAAGTCTAATTGCATCTGTCCCATTGTCTCAGGTTACCTTGCAATGTGCACACATTTTCTAGGATGGTTGCTCTTAGGTGGCCATCATGTTCAGAATGTAAACATTCTATAGCAACCACTTTAGCAGCCTGGGAGTCAAGTGTATGCTTGGTTTCATTTTTGAGGGCTTTCCCATCCTGTGGGGCTGGCGAGATGTGTGGGGTGGTGGTACAGGGGAACCACAACTGGTAGGGGCACAAAGGCTAATGGCAGTGATGGGAAGATATAGCTTTTGGGTCACACATCACCAAGTCCTTGTATCTCCCGTGTGTCCGCTACAGGTTTTGTTTACAGATGTGTTCTGGGAATTCTGTGCTCAGAACTTAATCCCCAGGTGCACATAGGCCTGATTCGGAGGGGATCCACGGTGCATGGGGAGACAGGGCTTAAATCTCCACCCCACACCATTTTGCTGACCTGAAAGTTCCTGAGGAAGCTGCTATTTGCCCTGTTGGGGAAACATATGTGTAGCCTATCATGTTAATTTCCATAGTGAGGTGAACAGCAGCTCTGTGGGGCTGCTTCAGGTCAAGAAACAACTGGGGGACGGGAGGATTAAGCTCCCTCTCTGTGCAGCTGTGGTCCCTATCTGTCGAGGACAGCTAGACCTCCTTAGGGCCAGGGATCACCAACAAGTTCTTACTAGCCAATCTCAGCATTCTTTTGGGGACATATTGGAGGAGACAGTCCCGGAGGTATGTGGGTCCCTGGCCACTCAAGGCCTTGAAAGTCAACACTAACACCTTGAACCTGCCTCGGTAATCCACCACTAACCAGTGTAGCTGGTGCAGCACAGGTCATATATGTGCTGTCCATGGCTGCCACGTTCTGAACTAGTTGGAGCCTTCGGGTCAGTCTCAAAGGCAGGCCAGCACAGAGTGAGTTACACAAATCCAGCCTGGAAGGTGACCATTGCATGGATTACTGTGGCTAGGTTGGGGTGTGACAGGAAAGGGGCCAGCAGTTTAGCACAGATGGTAAAATGCCAATCTGGCAGTATTTGTGACTTGCGCCATAAACAAAATGAAAACATTTAGATGTTTGTGCACAGCCCTAATCCTACTATTCAGTATGGTTATATAAATATATACTACTTGCTGTCTTTTTGGCCTCTGGGATTACTAGCTGAGTAGGATAATTTATAAATCTGTCTTCTGATTTTTATTCCGATACTTCGTTCTCTATGCCCATGGGATTAATTTATTTAAAATATTTCTATTCTGCTTTACCTTCTTAGACTCAAGATGGCTAAAGTGGGGTTTTACTTTTTTGATGGACTGTTATATTGTTTTTATGTGTTTGCAATTTATTGCTTCACTAGGAATAAGGCCCACTGTGGGAATAAATACAACAGGCTCTAGAAAGAGTCTCTTGGAGAGTGTCAAGGCCTTGGGCACTTAGCGTCAATTTGCTGTGGTAACCTCAGCAGGGTATAATGGCACAGAGTCCACCAGTTTCTCCAGGGGAACTGACCTCTGCTACCTGAAGAGCAGTTGTAATTCTGAGTGATCTCCTGCCCTCACCTGGAGATTGGCAGCATTGGTTCCCCAAGAGGGAATAGCTGGTTTGGAGGGCAAAGTCTATGGCACTGTACCTGTCTGAGGTCCCACCTCTCCTCAAACCTCACCCTCTCCAGGCTCCACCCCTCAAATCTCCTGGAATTCCCCACCTGGAGTTGGCAACCCCGTCTCCTTCCCAGCCAAGCATCAACCTACCTTAATTTCCCCCTCATTCTTCAGCTTTCCATTTTCCCCTCACCTGCAGCCTCTACCATGCTCTGAAGCTCTGACGCTGCCTTTTTAGAGGGTCAGTGAGACACCTGTGGTCAAAACTCCCTATTTGGAGATGGAATCCTCAATCTTTGGGGGATCCCTGGAAAGTTGGCAACCCAAGGATCTGGCCTTTCCTTGCTTCCCTTGGCTACCCCCTCCCTTTGGTATTGGCAGAGCAGGGGAGACTATGGGGTCAGAGTACAACACAGATTTTTGGTCCAAATAGAATAATTTATTTTGGTATTTACACAATTATGGAACACACACACACTCTCTCTAAATGAATAAGGGACAACCAAATAAAACAGGAGTTAAACACAATCCTCCCTGGATGGGCTGGGATCTATATTGATGGTGCCCCACCCCTTGGGAGGGTCCCTCTTTTCTCGCAGTTTTTGGCCTTGGGGCAGCTGGGAACTGTAGTCCAACAGATGCGGAAGCCTCATTCAACCCAGTTAATGATACCCCTGCAGGCCCCTCTCTGAAACTACAGCTCAGTTGAATCTTATGGGGGAAGATTTTAAACAAACCACAGACAGCAGACATCTTATAGACACAGGTAACTGCCATTTCGTTTCACCTACTAACAGCCACTGAGGTAACAGTTGAACCTTATGGAGGAACATTTTAAACAAACCACAGACAGCAGCCATCTTTTAAACACAGGTATCTGCCATTTCGTTTTACCTACCGACAGCCACTGAGGTAACAGTTAATCCCCCCCACAGGAAGGAAGCAGGAGAAGTGTCTTTGTCAAGAGATGATGCCATCTGGCAGAAATTCTGACAGGGCACAGAGGCTGAAGGAGTGGGCGGGGAAGAGGAGCAGACCCAGCCAATGGCATGCGAGTATTCACAGCCAGTGGATAGGGACAGCTTCTGATTGACAGGCCAGGGGACCACATAGGCGGTGTGTGGAATGTTCAGGAGCGTGCCACCACCAACTGAGAATTATGTATAAGGGAGGAGAGTAGCCACCTTAAGTCCACGGAGATAAGGCAGAATAAAAATATTTTAAATACAGAAATAAAAAAGTTGCAAAACACATAAAACAATACAACAGTCCATCAACAAAATACAAACAACACACAGGATAAAAAACAGCCTGATCTGCCAAAATCAGCCTTTTCCCAAAACCACAGAATTTTCAGCAATTACTGGAGAGGACTGATGTCACTTCCAGAAAAAACCAAACATCTACATGCATCCCCTTGCCCAGTTAATCTGGAGGTTCGGGTTGGGTTGTGACCAGTGCTGATGACACCCAACTGTATCTGTTGATGGATGGCTGCCCAGAATCCACCCCAGATATTCTGGCTAGGGCCCTGGAGGCTGTGGCTGACTGGTTGCAACTGAACCGGCTGAAACTTAATCCAGCTAAGATGGAAGTCCCGTTCCTGAGTTGTGGGGTATGGGTTCGGGAATCTGACTCCCAGCTCTTGGTGGGGTGTCATTGACACCAGCGCCAGTGGTGAGGAGTTTGGGAGTGATCCTGGATGCCTCCCTTTCTCTTGAGGCCCAGGTCACTAATGTTGCCAGATCAGCCTTTTATCATCTCTGGCTGGTCAGGAAGCTGGTTCTCTACCTTTCCTCCCAGATTTTGGTGACAGTGATCCATGCAACAGTCACTTCCAGGCTTGATTACTGCAACTCACTCTCCGCTGGCCTACTCTTGAACCTGATCTGGAAGCTTCGATTGATGCAAAATGCTGCAGCTCACTTGCTGACTGGGATGTATGTGCAGGCACACATTCAGCCAGTGCTGCACCAACTGCATTCATTGCTGGTTGAGTACCTAGTCAGGTTCAAGGTAATGGTACTAATCTTTAAGGCCGTAAGTGGATAGAGGCCAGAATACCTGCATGACCATCTTTCCCTGTATGTGCCCTGAAGAGCCTTGTGCTCTTCAGACCAGCACCGTTTAGTAGTCCCTGTTCTGAAAGACATCCACCTTGCCTTGGCCAGGGCCAGGGCCTTTTTCAGCCCTGGCCCCAGCCTGGTGGAACATGCTCCCCATTGAGATCAGGGCTCTGTGGGATTTATTACAGTTTTGCAGGGCCTGTAAAATGGAGCTGTTCTGCCAGGCCTTTGGTTGAGGTGGTGGATATCAAATAACATCGGCCTCCCCTGCTTCAAGTGCTCCATGATGCTTTTATACCATGGGTGTCAGGAGCAAGTGATCTGTTCCATCGGAGTGATCCTCCACCCCTTCCTGGCATGAGTTTACAATATACTGGACTGAAACTAACTGCTGAGCTGCTGTTAGGTATTTTAAATTTAGTATTTAAATTTTAATCTTGTATGAATTAATGAAGATGTTTTATGGAACTGTTTCATTGTTTTATGACATGATGTTAAGCCACCCTGAGCCCGCTTGTGGGGTAGGGTGGAATAAAAATTGCATAGATAAATAAACAAACCCTCTCTGAAGTATGAGTCTGAGACACAGTGTAAAGTCCTTCACTTCCAACACTACACTGCTATTTTTACTGTTTAAGGGGAACTTCTGCTATCTAGCTTTTACTTTACTATGATATTTATATTTGAGATATTTATTGTATTATTGTTGTTATGTATCATGCAGGTTGGTCATGCAGGTTGTTATGTATGTTGTTAACTGCTTCAGGAAGGGGTGCTGAGATGAGGGGATTATGGGTACAACACTCTGAGGGCCCTGGTCATCCCGGAAGCTCATGGAGACCCAGCAGCCATGTGATGTTTTTTTCATATGAACTTTGGGTTGGGTCTCAGTGTTGTGGGTGAGGGGAGTCCTGAGAGAAACTTCATTGGTCCACTAGTGTTTCAAATAAATTGAAAATGTGAGATACATTTTTTAATTTTAATAAACAATCTCTGAAAATATTTCCAAGTGAAAATAATTCCATATAAGGGTTGTAATTATGACAGTGGCTCACCAGGTGATTTTGCCAGAACTCATGGAGATTTTCTGTGCCAGCATGACATGTTCCTAGTAAAGGTGAGCCCTGATATGGAAACTCATCATGATATCAAGCTGAACTACATATTAAATGGGACTGTTTTTAGCTGTTTGCACAGAAAGGCAGTAATGTTTGCGATGGTCTTCAAACGCATTTCAGGAATTACCGTTATGGTTTGGGAACAACTTCCTTATGATCCAGTCCCACTATTCAATAGCTTCTGAAAGCAGGGGCCAGATAGGATGGGCATGATGAGATGAAATTACATAGGAGCCAGTGCTTTCTTTATTAATTAATAAGGAGCAGTAAATCTTGTAAAACTTACTTAAGAGTACAATATATAAAACTCTCTAAACAAACATGTTTTCAAATGCAGGGTACTTATTTAAGAACAATGAGTGATCAGAACCCACAAGAAGCAGTGACTAGATCTTACCATATATATGTACATATTTCTTATCTAACCACTTTGATGAAACAACTAAGCCACAGTATAGCTAGGATCTGCTTTCTAAATGATCAGTATCATTCCTAGAAAAACTACCAGCTTAAGGCTGAGAATACCATGAGATTGTTTTTCTGGCACCTGCCATTCTATATCTGATTGCCCTCCAAAGAGTAAAAAAAAAAAATTACCTTTCCACCTGAACAGAAGATTACATTTATGTGATTCAGCCCACCCCACCTCCTTTTCTGGAAAAAAAAAAGTCAGGTTCATAGACTTAATGCTTGGCTGATTCACGGCGTTCCATTTCCTGACCATTTCATTGCTTAGAGTAACAAAAAGTCTTCTCTTTCTGTTCTTTGAAGTGGAAAAGCTGAGTAACTGTTCCCTTTAATTATAAAGAAAACCCCCATTGTTCCTATTTTATTACTTATGGCTAACTACATTAGGAAGGACTCTGTCACTGGCTTATATTACTGGCTCTTTCCCCTTTTGGATTATTGCAATGAATTGACAAGAGAGATACTGAATTAGCAGTGTATCCAGAGCAAACACATCTTTTATAGATGGGTGGGTGAGTGGATGGATAGATAGTGATGGAAGATAGATAAACAGACAGATGATAGATGCACCTTTTGGGCTGTATAGTATATCTGCCTGAATACTTACGGCTTATAGACTCAAAGGATGTTTTCACATTGGAACTTCATTACTAGTTTAATGTGAAACTATCGCTGGATATGCTTGTACCACTGTATGGTTCACACATGATTAAAAGTAAATTTATGATGGTATGAATCTGTGCACCAACTTTATTCCTCCCATCACTCGTTCTTTGTTATACCATTCCATGTATCTGTCAGTGACCAAAGCCCAGTACAGACAATGCTCCCCAAGTGTTGACCCACTGCGCAGGGAAGGGAGATGGGCATGAGTGTGCTGGCTTTGCCCCCTGTCTCTGCTCAATTGCCTGGTTGTTTGCAGAGAGTGACTTCCTGGAGGAGGAGGCTGCATGTACACCCCACTCCAATGATCAGCAGTGCTGCTTTCAGCATGTTGCTGATCATGGAGAGAAAATGTGCACATGGCCACTTCATCTGTACAGTCACACTCTTCAAGATGACCAGGCAAACATGCTTGGTGTGTCAGCATGTGGGTTAGCCATCTGTAACAGACTATACAGATAAAGGAATGTGCTTCCTTCTTCTTGGTTGTCACCAAGCTGCTTACTGTTCTCTACCCATCTTGCTGGACAGCATCAGCAGGTGGCACCTCTACACAGAGAATCAGAGTTCACACTGTGGTCAAAGGGAGTTTCACAGATTTTCTGTTTCAGATATTTCTGATTGTTGGGTAAAAAAAGTTTAAAACACTTCAGTGTATTTACTGGGTTAATGTTGTTTGTATTAGTCAACAGGAAGTCACATGTTTGTTTGTAACCAATCTGTCTACACAATAGTTAGCCCGGGAACTTTGTTAGATCCTTCACTCTCTGATTGGAAAACTGATAAGTATTGGAGTCAGGAGTCCATGGAATAGTGAAACAGCTAGATCTTTATTGCTGGTCCGGATGAAGCATACAACCCAGGGCTCGAAGCCCTCCTTTTATGCTGGTCAGGGACAATCCCCTGACCTCACCCAACTGGCCTGATAGGCTATTAGAAGTCTATTTACATTTCATAGGTTCCCTGGGAGAAACCTAGGTACAGGATTGGTGGCCGGTTTGAATCCACCTGGCCTTTGTTCTACCTGGCTGAAGCTCAGGTAGTTTCTTGGCCATGTGCTCTGGCCATGCTCTGGCCATGCGGTCGCAATTAAGAGAGCACATGGCGACCACATGGTCAATACATAACACCCCTCCCCCCATAGTCCAGAACCCCTCTGCACACATAGTCTTTGAGATAGTCCAGGCGTCTGCGCTCACGTCCAGAGCGCCGGGGGGTTGTAAGGCGGGGCGTGTTGCTTGTGTCGGCAGGTTGCAGTGTGGGTAGTTGTTCTGCTGGCGGGGCCTGTCTGCTTGGGGGTTGTTCAGGTGTGGATGGTGCGACTGCTTCGTCCGCGGGCAGGAGCGGCAGCTCCGCAGTCTCCGGATCAGGGTCTGGCACTGCTTCTGGAGTCGTGTCAATGTCACTGTCTGTTGGTGCAGGGAGTTCGGGGGCCTGGGTATCATCGTGGTTCTGGGTACGGCGTCGAATCTGGTCAATGTGCCGTTTCCAGACTACGCCATCTTCCGTAAGGACCTCGTAGGAATAAGGCCCTGTGACTTGGACGATCCTCGCGGGGAGCCATGTCGGACCCCGCGCGAAGTTCTTTGCGTATACGGGGTCTTCGGGAGCGAATCCTTGGGCAGCTGGCCGGTCCTCCGTTGTCGGGTTCCCCTCGATTGCTCGGTCGGGATGTAGGCAGTCCAAGACCATTCCCAGTCGTCTTCCCATCAGAAGTTTGGCTGGCCGGCGCCCGGTCCCTGAGTGGGGTGTGTTCCGTTGGCAGAACAGGAACTTGTACAGCTGCTCTTCCCAGTCGCCATGCTCCATCTTCTTTAACGCGTCCTTCGTTGTCCTCACCATGCGCTCGGCCCGGCCGTTGGTTGCGGGGTGGAACGGAGCGGAGCAGAGCGGATGTGGTGCAGACTGCAGGCTTCCACAAACCGTTGAAACTCGCCGGAGGTGAAGGCGATGCCAGAAACTCCATTGTTGGTCACGAGAGTTTCTGGCATTCCGTGTGTTGCGAAGATCGGCCAGAGACTTCTTAAGGCAGCGTTGGTGGAGGTCGAAGCTACCGGCACTACCTCAAGCCACTTGCTGTAGCTGTCAACAACGATAAGAAACAACCGGCCCTGGACCGGTCCCGCGAAGTCTAGGTGCAGGCGGGACCAGGGCTTGTTAGTAGATTCCCAGGATCGGACAGGAGCGTGTGGCGGATCTGGCCGTGACTCCTGGCATTTGGTACACTTCTGGACCCACCCCTCAATGTCTTTGTCCAGGCCTGGCCACCATACGTAACTCCGGGCCAGAGCTTTCATGCACACAATTCCCGGGTGAGCCTTGTGGAGGGCCTCTAGCACTCGGGGCCGCAGGGGCCCGGGGATCACCACTCGAGATCCCCATAGCAGGCATCCCTTGTGGGCCGATAGTTCATGCCTGCGTGCCATGAAAGCGGCGAAATCTGGTCCCGGTTTTTCCGGCCACCCCCTTCCCACCCAGTCCGAGACACGGGAAAGGATGCAGTCCCGCCGCGTGCGATGGGCCACATCTGATACCTGTACAGGGCACTCCCGTAGATCCTCTAGGAGCGCGACGTGGAAAGCGGGAGCCGGATCAGGGTCGCAGGATGGGAGGGGAAGACGGCTGAGGGCGTCTGCATGACCCATCGCCTTCCCCGGGCGATGTACCAATTCGTAGGAGTAGCCTGACAAAAAAATTGACCCCCGCGGGGACAGCATGTGAGGGGTCTGCCTGTGGGGGGCAAGGAGACCCAGCAGTGGCTTGTGATCTGTGGCCACGGTGAACGACCGTCCGTAGAGATAGTTGTGGAATTTCCTGACGCCGGCTACAATTGCTAGGGCCTCCTTGTCGATCTGGGTGTAGTTCCATTCTGCCGACGACAGGGTCCTGGAGTAGTAGGCAACCGGTACCTCCTTTCCGTTGGGTAGCCGGTGTCCCAAGACCGCCCCAATGCCGTAGGGGGATGCGTCGCAGGCCAGGATGACAGGGAGCCTCTCATCGAAATGCGCTAAGACCGCATTTGAAATTAATAAGTCTTTGACGGCCCGGAAGGCTGCATCATGCTTGGGACCCCAGGCCCAAGCTGCTCCCTTGTCCAGGAGACGATGCAGGGGTTCAGCGACCGCCGCCTTGTGCGGAAGGAAGGTGTGGTAGAAGTTCACAAGTCCCAAGAACGCCTGGAGTTCCGCCTTTGACGATGGGCGGGGTGCACCTGTAATTGCCGCTACCTTCTCCTTTGTAGGGTGAATGCCGTCTGCGGTGACTTGGAACCCCAAGAAGGTCACCGAGGAGACTCCCAGGGTGCACTTGTCTTTTCAAACCTTGAGACCCGCGTCCTGGAACCTTTGCAGCACCATCCGGAGGCGAGCTGCGAATGTGTCGGCGTCCGGGGCGGCGATGAGGACGTCGTCGAAGAACGGCTTCACTCCTGGAACATCTTTTAGGAGAGAATCCATTAGATTTTGAAAGATTCCGGGTGCTACGCTGACCCCAAATTGGAGGCGTTTTACCTTGAACGCTCCCTTGTGAGTCACAATAGTTTGTGCCTCGGCCGTTGCTTCGTCTACGGGAAGCTGCTGATAGGCTTGGGCCAAGTCTAATTTTCCAAATATTTTGGCGCCCGCGAGGGAGGCCAGAACATGGCTGACCACCGGTACCGGGTACACGTGGTCCTGTAATGCCTTATTAATTGTACATTTGTAATCTGCGCAGATGCGGACTTCCCCGTTAGCTTTGAGGGGGGTCACAATGGGAGTCTCCCACTTGGTGTGGGAGACCGGCTCGAGCACCCCTTGTGCCACGAGCTTTTCCAACTCCGCCTCCACTTTGGGCTGGAAGGCGAGTGGTGGCCGGCGGACGGCCACGCGGATGGGCCGGACTGCCGGGTCCAGGTCAAAGGAAACCGGGGGTCCTTTGTAGCAGCCCAATGAGCCATCGAAAATGGCGGAAAATTCCTCGCAGATGGATGAGAAGTCAGTAGAGCCCATGTGGTGTATTCCGGTCCACTGCACTCCGAGCGGCTTGAACCAGGCGCGACCTAGGAGACTGGTTAGATTGCGCTCCACCACGAGAAGGTCCAGCAGGCCATTAAAGGCGTGGTACTGGACCCGGACCCTGGCTAGCCCCTTAATAGCCACTGGGTTTTTCTGGAAGTCCCGGAGGACCAACCCAGCCGGCAGCCGCAGCCAGCGTGCCCCCTTCGGGCAGAGGCGGCGGAACGTAGCTGCGGACACAATTGAATATGCTGACCCTGAGTCCAGTTCCATGGAGCAAGGAACTCCCTCTATTCGGAGAGACACGGAAATTGCGCCCGGGATGGGCTGAGGCAAGTTCATTACCGTGGCCGTGGGAACGACACTACCCACTTCTTTGAAGTTCGCTACTGGGGCACGGTGGCTGTTCCTCAGGCGGCAGGCCCGGGGGAGATGTCCTGCTTTCCCGCAGGCGCAGCAGATGGCATCACGGAAGCGGCATGTCCGTCTGTTGTGAGGGTCCCCGCAGCTGGCGCACATTGGGGCCTGCCTGTTGAGGGAAGCAGAAGAGAGAACAGAGACAGATGCTGGGCGCCGGCCCTTGGGCCTGGGGCCGCCGGGCTCACCCTTCTTCGAGCGTGGTTGCATCCGGTGGACGTCCTCTTCTTCGCTTGAGTCGGGTTCGGGAGGAGCTGCCTGGTGGACTTTGGTGGCTGCCTTGTCCTTTTGCGTTGTCTCGAAGGCTGCCGCAGTTTCGAGCATCTTCTCCAAGGTTGGCTCCGGCATTGCAATGAGGCGCCGGCGGAGCTTAGCTTCCCGGACCCCTCCCATGAAGGCGGTCTCCACGTGGTCATCCATGTGGCGGAATTCGCAGCCCACGGCTAGTCGACGGAGTTCAGCCAGGAAAGTGGCGGCCGACTCCCCTGGCTGCTGCTGGCGCTGTATGAACTCCCAGCGCCTGGCCAGTTTTGATGGCTTCGGGGCGAAGTAATCGCCGAGGGTCTTGGTGAGCACGTCGTAAGACACCTCGGTGGGGTCTTGCGGGGCTAGTAGGTTCTGGGCCACCCGCATGACCTCCACCCCTCCGGAACTCAAGAGCCAGGCACTCTTCAGGTCCGCATCTGTGATTCCGCGGACCTTAAAGGTGCAACCCAGCGTCTTGAGCCAGGACTCCCACATCTCGGGGCGAGACATATCGAAAGGGGTAATTGGTCCCGGAGCATTTGCCATATTTACCAGAGCAGGAGCGGCGGCGGCTGTTTGAGCGATGTCCTCGTGTCTTGCGGCGGTGCCAGGGAGCGCTGAGGCTTGGCGCTGGCTAGTGCCGGAGGATTGGGCTCAGAGCGGCTTGCGGCGAGGCGTTGGAGCGCTGGAGCTCGGAGATGCCTGCGGCCGGCGGGACGGAGCTCACTGTGCTGCTGTGGTCTGCTGGAGAGTCGCTCATCGGGATCCCACCTTCGTCGCCACTGATAAGTATTGGAGTCGGGAGTCCATGGAATAGTGAAACAGCTAGATCTTTATTGCTGGTCCGGATGAAGCATACAACCCAGGGCTCGAAGCCCTCCTTTTATGCTGGTCAGGGACAATCCCCTGACCTCACCCAACTGGCCTGATAGGCTATTAGAAGTCTATTTACATTTCATAGGTTCCCTGGGAGAAACCTAGGTACAGGATTGGTGGCCGGTTTGAATCCACCTGGCCTTTGTTCTACCTGGCTGAAGCTCAGGTAGTTTCTTGGCCATGTGCTCTGGCCATGTGCTCTGGCCATGCGGTCGCAATTAAGAGAGCACATGGCCAGAGCATGGTCAATACATAACAGTAACCAACACTGATAAAGTCCTAGCAAGCCTTTCCACAAATGTGTCCAAGGAATGAGGTTCTAGTGCATCCCCATGTAGTGTATACTATTGGTAAATATCTTCTCCAAAGTCCTGGCTCCTTCATCAAATAGAACACACTATCTTTTTTCCAGCTGTAATGGTCTGTGATTCCTCACTATCTAGGACTGCATGCTCCTGATGTCTGCAAATAATCTTCTTTGGCCATCCCAGCGGACTGTAGACTATGAACCGTGAACACTTGAAAAAGGAAGGCAGAACAATCTATCCCTTTGGGGTGCTGAACAAGCTCTCTAGCTAGACTGCTTTCTTTAAATGACATAACAGTGCAGACACCTGATTTCAGATCTGACCACTGAAAACACAGATCCATGCTGCTCGATGCTGGAATACTGTTAAATCACTCTAATGGGAACCACATTTGAATATGGCATTCATAGTTGAAAGGGCACTACATTAATCTTCTGAGCAACAGAGTTGCCTTGTAAATGGCACTCATGTGATTCTGTAAGAAATTGACTGTGAAGGGTGCAGTTCTTTGAACTCAAGATCCTTGATGGTTGGGAAATACATAATTTTTATATGCTTTTGCAAGGAGAGCAACAGAATAGAGGCAGTATTCAAATGAAAGGCCCTTTGCTTTCTCTCTCTCCTTCAGTGTCATGATTCTGGGGTGGTGGTGGGGGAAGTCATGTCATAACTTTCTCAGCATTGTCATTTCTCAGCTGTCTTCAGTTGACAGATCTGTGAAAAACATTGTGAGTTCCCAGTGATTTGCTTCAGAAAAGTAGAATCTAAGTAACAGACTGCTATGGCATTTCCCCTTCAATGTTAATCCATCATTATCATCTGAAGCCTGCTACTTTGAAGACTGGAGATGGTCCATATTTCAATTTAAATGATGCCAAACAGGTATCAGCTTGACAATTTCTGTTCCCGCTATGGTTTAATGGGCTGACAAAATATGTACTTTCCCCTCGTCTTCAGATGGCCTTTATGGATGGCCAGATCTGTATTCAGAAGCACATATGAATATGTGTATAGTCAATATTCAGAAATACTTCCCTTTTATGGGATTTTGCATCAATGTTTCTGGTGGAAGATGGCATTTTCACCATGATCCACTGCTTCTTTTTGTCTATGAATCTCTGAGCTACAATGTGGGGACAGAATAAATTCGAACAGGTGAAGTAGCCCCACCTGCTAGGTCTAGTTTATCTCAGAGATTGGCATCTCACACCTACAGCATCACACGAGAACACACCCAGTGCTCCTCTGTAATGTCAAATGCAGGAAATGATCATTAGGGGTAGGCAAGCTGCCTTGAAGAAAGTTTGCCCTCCACTACTGGTTTTGCCACTGAAGGCTATGTATACGCCATCAAGTTGCAAGCAACTTATGGTGACTTCAGCAAGGGGCTTTCAAGGCAAGTGAGAAGCAGAGGTGGTTTGCCATTGCATTTCCCTGCAGAGTCTTCCTTGGTGGTCTCCCGCCCAAGTACCAACCCAGCTTAGCTTCTGAGATCTGATGAGATTGGGCTATACCATGCCACCTTTCCTCCACTGAAGAATGCCTGACAGATTTCTGAGAAATATTAGAGTTCTCTGGGCACTAGGTAAAATACTTAATTCCTTTAGCATGTCCTTATAGGATTTGTCTTCCAGGCACTTTATTTTCTTTTAGACCTGTCTTCTGAGACCCTTCCAGTAGGTCAACATCCTTTTGGAACTGCAATGTCTGGAAAGAAACAGACTTCTCCAAAGGAGGTATTAACAGTACTGAGTCATTTTATAGCCTCCCAAGTTTAAAAGTGATGATCTCTCTGGCGTATCTAGAAAGAACATTTGCTGTCTGAATTAGTGAGTCAGTATTGAGTCATACACATTCCATGTTAGAAATGGGGGGCATCTGATACCGCAGCCTTGCTATGCAGCTGTAGGCCTGATCAATGTCTGGATGGGAGACCTCCTGAGAACTCTGTGGAGCTGCTGTAAGTTCCAAGATGGAAGAAAGATGGGATGTGATCATATTATTCTTCTGTTAAAACAGCTACACTAACTGCCTTTTTGCTTTTGGGCTCAGTGCTGGTTCTTTGAGCTATGGGTCCCACATATCTGAAGGAACATCTCCTGGTTTAAACTTGTATGCACGTTCAGATCAATCCAGGAATTTCTTCTCGTTGTTTCTTCTGCCATTCATCCACCATGAGAAACTGGACCTTTTCCATCATTGCCCCTCTTGAGGTGGAACAATTTGCCAAAGCCCTTCTTTAATAGTCCTTAGACGTTCTTGTAAGACCTTTTCATTTCGAAGGGTGCTGTGCTGATTGTCAGTATTGTTCTAATGAATTCTGAAGTATAGAATATGTGTCTGGGGAAGCTGTTCATTTTTATTACTGGTGTATTATATGGTTTCATATTTAAATGTCTTCTGTGGTGTAAGCTGTCTGGAGCTCTTGGAAAGGTGGCATATAAATGTTTAAAATGAATAAATGGTAACATAATAAGTTATGTTTGGTGAAGACTGTAATCTGGGAGAACCATGTTTGATTCCCCATTCCTCCACATGCAGCTGCTGGTGTTACTTTGGGTCAGTCATAAATTCTTTCAGAGTTGTTCTCTCAAGAGCAGTTCTCGAGCGAGCTCTCTCAGCCCCACTTACCTCACAGGCAGTGTTCCTACTAAGCTGAGTTAGTGTGAGCTAGCTCACAATTTTTAAGCCTCCAGCTCACACATTTTTGTCTTAGCTCAGGAAGGATGGCTCCAGAGCAAACTAATTTATACAGTAGCCAGATCGCTTGCTCACAACTTTAATGCCAGTAGCTCACAAAGTAGAATTTTTGCTCACAAGGCTTCACAGCTTAGAGGGAACATTGCTCACAGGGTGTTTGTTGTGGGGATGGGAAGGGAAAGGAGATTGTAAGCAGCTCTAAGATATCTTTGGGTAGTGAAAGGCATGGTATAAAACCAATCTCTTATCTTCTTCTTCTTAATTTGGTTTCTGCTTCTCTTTCCTTTTTTGCTAATTCAGATCTCACATCCAGGGAAAAGGACACAGTGTCAAGTGATAATAAAGGACTTTGGCTCATCTTTCCTGGGGCTGGTGTCTTCTTTTATTTGGAGACCCTCTTGGAAGTGTAGCTGGTCAACATTGCAGATTTACTGCTGAGAATGTTACACTGTTTTCCTTGTCTAAACTATACACAGATGGAAGGGCAAAGAAGTCTTTCAGGAAAGTCAATTTAAACTAGTGATCTGGTTTACCCAAAGAATTTCATCGTTGTCTCCTCTTACGTTCCCTGAACACACACACACACACACACACACACACACACACACACACACACACACACACGCTGTGCGTAACATAGTTGCTGAACGCTGGAATTGTCAAGTTCGATCAGGTCTCAGGACCCGACAGATGGTTTAAATAATAAAAAAAGTTACCTTGATAGGAGTAATGAGCTGTTTTCATGAAGATTTTAGTCCATTTCATGTGAAAAGGAAAGGTATCTTTTTATATGAATTGCTTCCATGTAGCAGCTTGAGCCCAGAACTTTTCATAAGAGTTGGTGAGGGGAGGGTGACTATGTTCCAACAGCTGACATTAATAATCTTGTACCCTAATAATCCTGCTTGATGGTGCCCAGAGACAATCATAATAGGCTCTATACAGATGCCTAACACTCCTTTGACTAAATACAATAGCCACAACCTGAGCACACTGAAGTCTGACCTAGACATAATGGTTACACTGTTGTTGAAATCTGGATCTATCCCAATCATACAGAAAGAGGGAGAAATCTGGTGGTTGTTTTTTTACATTGATGCCTTTCCCATAGCCCTGTCATTTCCTTACAATGAGTTTCTCCCCTTACTTATCATAATATGTACAAACACAATGTACATAAAAAGCAGCCTCATGCCTGTCATTTTGGCCAGCAGTTGCTCCCTGGGATTTTTTGTGGAGATGTTGGAGCTCAGAGGGCTTCCCAGTGTATGCTTCTATACAAATGTGTGGTTGCAAATTACATTGAGTTGTCCTGATGAAATTTTTGTGCAGTTCTTTGCTAGTCTTCCCTGCTCAGAACTCCTCCTGTCCATACCTATTACTTTGTAGGGAGGCCAAGAGATCATGATTCCAGGAATAGAGCCTGTATGCTATCGAGCACCTGGCACTTTCTTGTGGGATTTCTATTGCTATGCAACTTCTCATGAGATTCTTGCAAGATTGCATGTACATGTGTATGGGTGACAAAACCCACTAGGTTACAGCTGCCATGCCCCACTGTCCAGTCTTTACTGCTGTTTCATTTGTAAAACAGTGGCCATTGCCCCTACCTGCCACTGCTATTTTTAGCACTGATTTCCAGATTTAAAGCCTGAATTACACATAACACGTCGATGGTGACAGTCAGATGTCAGGAATGGGGAATTTCTTTTCCAAGCACTGGGCCCCCTGATTTGAACTGAGAACATGGCACAGAGGGAAAAGAAGCTTCAGCCCCTTGGGACACTGTTTGCCCCACAGACACATGTATCCCCCAATGAAGTAAATATGCCCTTGATAAGAACATAAGAGAAGCCAATGTTGGATCAGGCCAGTGGCCTATCTAGACCAACACTCTGTCACACAGTGGCCAAAAATACCAGGTGCCATCAGGAGGTCCAGCAGTGGGACCAGAACACTAGAAGCCCTCCCACTTTTGCCCCCACCCCCAAGCACCAAGAATACAGTGCATCACTGGCCCCAGACTGAGAGTTCCTATCTATACCTTGTGGCTAATAGCCACTGATGGACCTCTGTTACATATGTTTATCCAATTCCCTCTTGAAGCCATCCATGCTTGTAGCCGCCGCCACCTCCTGTGGCAGTGAATTCCATGTGTTAATCACCCTTTGGGTGAAGAAGTACTTCCTCTTATCTGTTCTAACCTGACTGCTCATCGATTTCATTGAGGGCCCCTAAGTTCTTGTATTGTGAGACACAGAGAACAAGTTTTCTAAATACACAGAGATGTACCTTACAAGTGTATACTTCATGCATGCAGACTATTTCAGAACTTATGCCAAATGTGTAGAGAGTGAGATGAAGCCAGCAGTAGGACTCTGAGCAACCCCATCACCCCACACTGTTGAGTTCTGTAACATCTAAACAGTCAGTTCCCATATGTGTTAGTGTCATGTTCTAATGAAATTAACATTACCACTCAAAGGGAATTTTCACTACCTTTTCAAATATTCTACACGCATACAGTGAATGCAGATAAGAGGGAGTGAGACCATGCTGACAAGATTTGCTGTTGTGTTCACTGGCGCAGAGGCATATGGCTTTTCTGCATTTTTCTGTTGGTTCTGGGCCCATACTGCTTTGATTTATTCCCTGATTTCTGAACAAGTTTCTGTCCCTTTAGTTTTTGCTTCTTCTTTTTTTGGTATGTGTGTGTGTGGTAGGGTTGCCAGGTCCCCTCCTTGCTCTGGCAGTGGGATTTGGGGGACATTCCAGGGGTAGGCTGGGATGTCCCCAAGCTCTACCCCAAGCACTGCCCCCCAAGAGCAACCACCCACCTGGCCACCTCCTCTCCCCCCTTGCCCGATTTAAAGGGCTTCAGCTGGTTGGCAGGGACCACATGGCCCACCAACCAGTTAGATGGCCCTTTAAATCCAGCAGGAAGGAGGGAGGGGAAGGTCATAGGTGCAGGCTCCACTTGTAAAAAGACACTTTAAAGGGTCTCTTTGTGAGCAAGGTAGGGGCCGCGGTGCACAGGGCTGGATCAGCTGAACAGCTGAAGCCCTTTAAATTAGGCAAGAGGGGAGGGAGGAGGAGCTGGGTGGGTGGTTGCTCTTGGGGGTGGGTAGAAGCCCCCAGAAGTGGGGGAACCACCACTTGGACCTGGGCACTGGAAACCCTAGCGTATGGGTTATTCCCTGATTTTTCCCCCCTGGTTCTTTTAAATCCACTTTTACCATGATCTTTTTCTGGAAGCCAATTTTGAGTTTGTTTTTTTCTGTTCTGTAATGTTTCTGCTGGTTTTCTTTTCTTGTTTTCTAACATGATTAATTCATTGCGTATTCATGACTTGCACACATTCCAAATAATGTACTTTCAATCTACTTTCAGTTTCCTTTCGCAATTGTTTTCAAGCGGTGTTTGCTCTTTCACATAGTAAAATCCAGTTGTAAAGTGCACTGAAGGGGGATTGAAAGTGTGTGAAAAAGTCAGGGTCTGGTTTACAGGCACATATTCATTAATTACTGTTTACTGCATTTAAGTGAAGCTTTGTAGCTGTGAATAAACTGATCAGTCACCATGGATAGAACTTAAATTTGTTGTAAGAACAGTACAGTATGACAGCATTGTCCTAAGCCGAATTACACCTTTTGAAGTCAATTGAAACAGCTGTCCCCAGGAAGGCTTTAGACACAACTTCTGATCTCTGATTTCACTGTGTCCCAGCCAGCATGAGATGCACTGATTGGCAGGTGGGGGGGGGGGGTTTGAATCAAAAGCCCACTCTTAACTGATTCCCCGATCAGTTGAGAGTCAGCTTGTGATGCCCCTATAAAAAAGTTGTTGTTTCCCAGAAAGTCCAGCAGGCAGTGAAGTTTCCAGAGCAGTTGTCTTGTGATCGGTTGGGAGTTGGCTTCCATTCCCCTCCTAAGGTCATTATCCTCTGGGTGGTGCCTGAAATTCTGCTGGAATTTCAACTGATTTCCAAATTACAGAGGGCCATTCCCCTACATGATATAGCAGCTTTGGAGGAATCGCACCCCTGCTGAGCTCCCTTCCTAGACTTTGCCTTCCTAGGCTCCTCTTACAAATCTGCAGGAATTTCCAAAGTAGGAGTTGTCAGCCCTATCTCCTCCCCTGAAAACAATGCTGTCTCATAGCAAGGCAAAGAGGATGATCAGAATCCAGTTCCCAGTTGATCTCTCAATCAGCTGAGAGTTGGCTTCTGAACAATCCTATCTGGCACTGTTTGCTTTGTTCTGAAGGAGCTAAAAAAACTGGGTTCAGTTTGCAGTCTGTGTTGGCAGAGTTTGAGAAATAATACAATCTATGCTTTGGAGTTTCCCCAAGAGATTTCCCAAGATATGCTATACGGATGACTTTCATGTGATTCCTATTAAGTCTGTTAAACCCTGAGGCTATACATTTCACCTAGTATGTACAAGATCTCCTGCATCTTCTAAGAAGGGTCAATGCATGGAATTGTAAGATCAATCAGTTATTAAGAAAACATGAGCACAAATTCCACCTTAGTCCCTTGTGTCTTACTGAGGTGACCCATTTAGAGGCGCTTTACGTGTTAATTGCAAACAATTTCAGAGTAACAGAGGTAGGCTATTTTTAAAGCCGCACTTAACTTTTTTGGAACTAAATGCTGTACAGATATCATAATATTCTCTGTTAGCCATTGATAGGAAATGAAAATGCATTCATTTTCTCATCTCATTTTTTACGATAGTTCCACATCATTTCATTAGGTCTGAAGGTCTTTCTCCGGGGCTTATAATGGAGCAGGGCTTGCCATAGGGACTTCATACGTCAACCTGAAAATGGGAGCTAGACAGTTCCTGGTTCAAATTTTATTTCTGTTGTGTGGTCAGTACTATCCTAAGCAGAGTGACACCCTTCTTCGTCCATTGACTTTACAAGGAAATAACTTGTGTCCATCCTTAAGCAAGCTAATATTCATTCACCTCCATTCTTCATCTGAAACACAGAAATAGTAATACTGGCTTACCTTCCAGATCAGTTGGTATTACTGAAATAGGGCTGGATCCTATTCCAGAAGATCCTCTGTCACTCAGAAGCAGCATTTTAGGGGGCATTTTGGGCAGCTGTGGGTGAGGTAGCAGGAGAGTTGTACTCAGCAGACAGAAATCCTTCCATCTGCAAAATGCTGTGTTGGATTCAAGTTACGGTGTACATGGAAAACTTTGGACCCCTAAATATATAGTTTAAATGCCCACTGAGCTCACATGCACATAAACGTGATCACAATTTGCCCCTGACCAGAATCAGAATAAACTGTATAAAGTATATAAATACATTAGGGTTGCCAGGTCCATCCTGGCAAACTGCAGGGGATAGGGGAGGGCAGGGGATGGGGGAGGACTTATCAGGACTGAGAGGGAGGCCTAGCTGATGTTGAAGCAACATGTCTACATCATTTCCAACATGACCAGAAAGTGACATCATCACACTGGCGGCATCAGGGTGACACACTGGTACTTGGGCATGAACTCTGTGGTAGAAGCAAAATTTACAATAGATTTTTTTTTTGCTCAAATACCAGAGTATTGCCCCACCATTGCTGATATGTCACATCCAGGTCACATCAGAAGTGATGCAGAAACATCATTGCAACGTTGACTGGGCTTGCTCTTTTTCCAGGTAAGTCCCCCTGCTGGCCTGCTGATCAGTGGTGGGGCCTGGTGGTGGGGGATCCCCATCTCCACCGGGAGAGAGCAAGAGTTGAGGTGCATACCCATATTTTTTCTATCATTGCGTGAGCTCTCCTCCATAGTAGTATTTCAGTTCCATTGCTCATACCAGTACAAAGTCATGCTTGACTACACCCCATTCATAGATCTGAAATCTACCTGACTACATACTGCATTGTGTGTGTATACACATACAGACATAATATAATCTGTAGTCTTAGTTTTGACTGATTCACATCTCCCTCTTTCTTACATACACACACATCTGTAAAATGTGCTCAGATTCTAAGAACTGTAATCCCTGCATTTCTGGAACAGAGTAATAAAGCAGAAATTGGAAAACTAAACAAGCCCATCCTCTTTGAAATCAACTCTTGCAAGAACAGAACATTTTTGTTTACTTTATGGGGGGAAATCTGTCAGATACATAAAATGGACTAATTCTAGTGAAAGTTCTAATCTGGCTAGGAAATAAAAATATTTACATATCAAGTCCCTCTTCAGTCTGGGGACTGTTTCTAATTTGCATAGATAATCCTTTGATTCTGCAGATGGATTACCCCAAGCACGGGTACTGAATGCAGTCAGATGCTTTAGATTATGAATTATATATTCATAGTTTTTCTGTAGATTCCTAGTTACATGTCTCATTCTAAATCATCTCATTTGCAAGCAGCAATAAATATGGCCCATCCCAGTTCCAACCATGGCTTGCCCAGACAAACACAAAACACTCCCTGACCCCACCCAAAGGACTAGTATTGCTTAAATAAAACAACTGGCAACCTTGCTAATCGGTGGCCTGCTCATTTTCAGTTTCAGCAATGAAAAGGTTGGGGAAATAATGTTTTTTACAAAACCTTTCATTATAACAATGCTATACATATAACTTTCCATTAAAACTCCTGGGGAAAGTTAGGTGACCTTGCCATGGTGGAAATTTCAGGTCCCTTAGGCACACCATTAAAAGCAGCCTGCTGGACTTTGCCACCTTGTGGTAAGCATAAAGAACTGCCTTTCCTGCCTTCACATTGGCAGTTTCTGTTTACCTTATTTGCATCAGCCCATCATCTCCTAATTTAGACTAGACTTCGGAGGATTATGAATATCTCTGAAATACTGTGCAAATGTCCCCAGATTTCTAATGTTTTGTATGATTATGAGCTCTACGGAACAGATTACGGATTCTTTTGGTGTACTGCCCATCCTACTGCCCAACAGTCTTCCATCTTGAGGTGGTAGAGGTGGTCTGGGGGTGGTTTTGATTAGGTTTGAGTACTAGGTACTTCAGCATCCACAGTCAGACTCCTGAGTCTGGAACAGCTTAGAATGACAATAGGTATGACTCAAAATGTTCAGTAGTATACAGTCTTGGTTAGGATTCAATCTTGGATAAAGATGATGATCTAGAAATGGGGGATATTTCAGTTGCTATGGCCAGATCATCCTTGACAATGCTTAGTCAGAACTTCCTATACTTCTGCAAGTGTGGGGGGTATTAGGATTTTCTGTCCCCAGTACTGATACATTTGGATGGTTTCCTCTAGGGGATTTTCCAGGAGATGTACTTGCACTTCTGTCAGAGCGCCAGATTATGGAGAAATGGGCCAGATGGCTGACATGCTTGCTCCTAAATGCTATCTCCAGCTTGGTAGACCCTATTCAGCCCTGGTTTACAGGAGCTAGAGACAACAAAATAGCAGGGATGCTAGCAAGAACAATGGTGGTAAAACACTTGTCAAATCTGACCAATTACAAACTAGAGTCAATTTTAGAGCTCATGATGATGGCAAAGAAATCTTAACCCACCACCATTGCATCTATTTAATGTCATTCAGCAGATATTTTTATAGTGGTTAGGGCCTGGGGTCTGCTTCACTCTGATCTGCTCTGTCCAGCCTATTAGCCTGCTGTGACCAATATGACAAACATTTTGCAAATAAAATCACTCATGTTCATTCCTACTTAGACTCTGCATTAGATATAATGGATGTGATCACTGATTCCAGAGGACTGTCTAGTTTGCCCAATGATGTCATATCTAGCCTTAATAGACACTTTATGAAACTTGAAGATGTGAATAAGATCTTTAATTAAATGTGGAATATTGCTAACATGCTGGATCCTTGTCTTTTCTGGCAGCCAAAAACAGCCTCTGTATTATGCATGTTCATTGGAACATATATATCATGATCTTATGAACACAGATGTTGGCTTTTTCCACCCTGTCTAATTTTCCATGATTCTCAGTTGTTCATATAGAACCCTACATACATATAGTTGAAAGCTCATCTTGTCTATGACCTTTACTGCACACTTGATTTACTTCCTGACAGTCAATCCGCAAACATTGGAATTGGTTTGGGCAGAGTTTTTCTGCACATCTGCCATCCCTCTGCATTTTCACAGTTCTTAATTTCCAGTGTTTGTTTAAAAAATTAAGTCTCTATCTCCTTCCCTTGTGAAGATATAAGGAAAAAGTTGAATCTCTGCAAGCAGGGGGATAGAGACTTACTTTAAAAAAAATGAAAGCTGGGAATTCAGAGAATCTGCTAAACCTAGGCCGTGGCCACACGAGCGAGATAATCCGGGGGGGAAGTGAGGCTATTTTGCCCCGGAGCAATTTGACCCGCAGTTGCGCAATCACACAGGTCGGTGAAACTGCTGGTGCAACTAACCGCTGCGTGATCAAACACAACCGTGGGCAAGTTGGGTTTCTTTTTGTCATTGGTTCCCAATTCACTTAAATGGGGGACCGATGAATAGCTTCTCCACCCAGGGCTTCCAATGGCAGTATGCGATGATGCACATACTGAGGGGGGGGGGAAGCAATGGTGTGGCATCGGGATAGCCTGATCAGACTATCCCCGATGCCACAAGTTTGTGCTGGAGTGATCACATGAGGAAAGTCCATCTGTGGCCAACAGCAAATGGTTTGCTATTGCATTTTCCTTAGTAGTTTTTTACTCCGCTTCTCCAGCAGATCAAAACAGCTTGCGACAGCTTGCCGACGGTTGTGGGACACTTCCCAACTGTGCTGGTGTGATTGTGCCATTTTGATCTGCCGGTGAGTCGTCCCTCTCGCGTGGCTAATTGGTACGTATGATCACGCCCCTATAGTTACAATGCTATATCAATGTATCAACATTTTTTTTTAAAAAAATTGAATATGAATCACTCATCTTCAGGACATGGGGAGAGGAAAGTGTAGTTTGATTATGACAACACTACAAACATCGAAAAATGGGCTTGAGGTGAGTGGGAGCAGTCAGGACAAAGAAAACCAACAGAAACATAACATAGGAGAAAAAGGTGACTTAAAATTGGCTTCCAGAAAATTATTGGGGTAAAAGTGGTCTCAAAAGAACCAGGGGAGTGGGAGTACAGGAAAAAAAAAACCTTAAATGAAAACTAAAAGCACATAAATGCACACAGAAATCAAAGATAAGTTGAACCAGTATGCGGTCAGAAACAGCAAAAAACCCATTGTGGAAAAGCCCTGTGTTAGAAGGGAAATTTTGTAGCAGGAGTAACAGAATCTTTTTAAAAGTATTAGGCACTCCCAGTTAATTTGGAAATGGTGAATAATTAAAAACACCCCCCCCCCCCCCGGACAACCTCAAATTTCCAGCTTGCTTCTCCACTTGTGACATTTCCCATCACCTCATTTATTTGGAAAATTGGCTGCAGCCCAGTGGCCAAACGATGAATTTTTTTTAAGGAATCCTTCTGGGAAAGAAAAAAAAAGCCAGGTTACAACATAAAAAACAGTATTAATGTTTGCTGCTTAAACATAGTTTTTGGAGTTCATTTAGCCTAGGTTTAACTGTTGAATGTTTATACAGGCTACTGACTGTTTCCCTTAAGTCAATACTCTTTCTTACTGTATTTATCAGGCTGGTTACAAGAATTCTTGGAAAACTCTATTCCATATAGTGGCGTTTTAAAGATTCTCTCCCCACCCCCACACATCATGTCTGAAGAGAAAGAACAATTAATAAAACTAGGAGGCAAGTTGACAAGCAGCTAATGTCTTTTCAGATGATGCAGGTCTTTTTCTTTCCCCAAAAGTTAGAGCAACAAGATTTTCTTTCACATGAGATGGTTAATTATATTAGCAACTCAGTTAATGGGTGAATGCTAAATAAGTCAAACAACTCATGACAAATGAAGAGATATTTTTAAGTCAAGAGACATGAGCCAAGTTTTGTGAGAAAGAATGGGGCAGAGAAAGAAAGGAAATTTCATTACTGTTAGCTGAAGGTCAGTGTACATAAACTGTCTGTCGCCAAGAAGGCTGCTTTAAATGACCATGATGTTTGCATCCTGCCAAATATATTGGAACATTTTCTCCACAACACTTCAGACTTGTATAATGGAATTCCATAAGAAGAAGAAGAAGAAGAAGAAGAGATTGGATTTATATCCCGCCCTTCACTCACTTAGAGTCTCAGAGCGGCTTACAAACTCCTTTCCCTTCCCCTCCCCACAACAGACACCCTGTGAGGTAGGTGGGGCTGAGAGAGCACTGAGACAACTGTCCTTGAGAAAACAGCTGGTACAGAGCTTTGGCTTGCCCAAGGTCATCCAGCAGGTGCAAATGGAGGAGTGGGGAATCAAACCCGGTTCTCCCAGATTAGAGTCTGCACACTTAACCACTACACCAAACTGGCTCTCAGAACAACTGTGCTTCAGAACTACCATCCTAGAGCATACACTACAAAGCTTCAATATCCCTTCACATCACATCACATGTATTCATTTTACTTCAGCAGCCCCATCAAATGTATTGAGAGGGAAAGTGACCACCCATGTACTTCCACCACATCTAATGATCACATTTTTTACCCAACTCTTCATTTAAGGAACTCAGTGCAATGTATATGATTCCCCACTTTCTCCTTCATTTTATCGTCACAACTACTAACCTGTGAGATGAGTTAGTCTGAAAGACAGTGACTAGGTTACCTAGTGAACTTTATGGTTAAACTAGGAATAAAGCCCATTGTGAAAATAAATACAGCAGGTGCTAGAAAGAGGCTCTGGGCAGGTGCCCTGGCCTTAGGCACTCAGCATCAATTTGCTGTGGTGACCTCAGCCGGGTATGACACAGAGCTTACTGTTTTCTCCAGGGGAGCTGATCTCTGCCATCTGAAGAGCAGTTGTAATTCTGAGTGATCTCCAGCCCACCCATGGAGATTGGCAACTATGGTTTCCCTGGAGGAAATGGCTGGTTTGGAGGGTGGAGTCTATGGCTCTGTACCTGTCTGAGGTCCCACCCCTCCTCAAACCCCACTCTCTCCAGGCTCCATCCCTCAAATCTCCAGGAATTTCCCAACCTGGAGGTGGTAAACCTATTTCCTTCCCAGCCAACCATCAACATACCTTTATCTCCCCCTCTGACTTCAGATTTCCATCTCTTCCCCTTCCCTGTAACCTCTACCTAGGAAAACTACAGTCTTTCTCTGCAGTGGGGACCCAAGCAGAAGGGAAGCGACCTCAGCAGGGAATAATGACATAGAGTCCACCCTGCAAAGCAGCCGTTTTTTTCCAGGGGAGCTTATCTCTGCCATCTGGAGAGCAGTTTTAATTCTGAGTGATCTCCAGAGATTGGCAGCAATGGTTCCCCAGGAGGAAAAGTACAGTCTTTCTCTGCAGTGGAGACCAAAGCAGCTTACATCATTCTCCTCTCCTCCTTTTGATCTGCACAACAACCATGTGAAATAGGTTAGGCTGAAAGTCTGTGACTGGTCCAAAATCACCCACTCAACTTCCACAGCGAGAACCTGGGTCTCGCAGACCCTGCTCTGAAGTGCTAACTGCTACACCTAGGGTAGCCAACCTCCAAGTGGAGCCTGAAGATAGCTGGGTATCACAACTGAACTCCAGACAACAGATCTCCCCTCCCCCCAGAGAAAATAACTGCTTTGGAGGGTGGGTTCTATGGCATTCTATTCAGCTGAGGCCTCTCCCCTCCCCAAACTCTGGCTTCTGTAGACTCCAGCACAAAAGATCCAGGAATTTCCCAACCTGGAGCTGGCAACCCTAGTCAGGACTGGCCCCAATGAGTTCCCCACAAAGGCATGGAAAGCGTCTCCTGCCTTTGCCCTTTTACTGACAGAACCAAGCATGGTTGCCTAGCAACAGCCACTGAGGGAAAAGTTAGTCCCACAGGAGCCAAGCAGGAGAAGTGTCTTCGTCAGGAAAGACAGCCATTTGGCAGTTTACTCTGTGAGAGAAGAGTCTCCAGGCTGGCAGTGAGTGGGGAAGAGGAACGGACCCAGCACCCAGCCAATAGCATGTGAGTACTCTTGAGAAGTGGTTGATGGGCCAGTGGCTGATGGAGCATACAGCACAGCCAGTGGGAGAGCTGGAAATGACCAAGACACAAGGGAATTATATATATAGGATAAGGATTTGAACTCTGGTCTCCCCAGTCCTAGTACAACACATTAACTACTATGCCACATGAGCCCTGTGCATTGACTGAACGCGTGGTGAGGGAGAGCAGACTCAAGTGTGCTGGCTCCACTCCTGCCTTGTGAGCATGGTACACAGTAGAAGCAGGGATCATTTCAAGCAGGAACGTGCAGGAATGCCGTTCTGGGAGTAACAAGCCCAGGAGCGGGCACATATGGTGATGTGCTGTGGAAAAAAACAAAAGCATACTAACTTGATCTGTATTTTTATGCTTGTTGTAGGGTAGTTTCCCTGCAAGAGCAAAGGAAACCTTAAGTGTCTTTAGTCAAAGTGTAAAGCTGGTTTGCCAGCTCTGAGTTGGGAAATACCTGGAGATTTTTGGGGTGGAGCCTGAGCGGTGGGTGTTGCCTTCTGACACACTTCCAGTGATGTCAGGGGGTGTGGCATATGTAAATAAGTTATGCTAATGAGTTATGCTAATGAGCTCCTGCACCTCTTTTTCTCCGAAATGACCCCTGAGAAATGTCCATTCATATGCTTCCTCCCTGTATTGAAAAATGTAAACAAAATCTGCTTTTTTGCAAAAATATTTAAAGTATTATAAGATTAGCTATTTAACAAAGTGCAAATACAGTACAAAGTGGGCTATTAAACAAAGTGCAAATAAAGTACAAAGACATGCAATTACAAATAGGACATAAACCCTGCAGAAATACAATCATAAAGGGACTGAGCCATCTTCTTTATGCTGTAAGGACAGAGAAAACCATGCATTTTAACAGCCAAAGATAAGTCCCTTGAAGCCTGAAGATGTCAAGGCTAGTACACGACAGGACTGTTTCGATTCGATATCTTTATCAAGCTGTTAAGTCTTTGTAAGGCTTGTGGGACTTCCACTAGTTTCCAAGAATTCACAAGCGCATGGCGGCAATGTCCCTAATGACAAGCTTGAGATAGCTGCTCCCTCCCTGTATTGGGCATCCCTGATCACAAGGAAAGATGATGTGCAGACACTTCCTCTGTGCTTCCACACCATGCAGAGGACCCAGTAACCATGCATGGGTCAGGGCCAGCATGCTTATGCTCCTGCTTCCTCCTCACATGTTCAATAAACATGTGAAGGGGTCATGTGTGGAGACCTACTGCCAAATACTGTTGAGAGGGAAGGATCCTAAGAACCATCCACACAAACACATTCTATTGTAGGCACAGATGGAACACATGAATGATCACAATCTTCAACTCACCTCTCTCCATCAAAGGGCCGCTTGGGTAAGTATATGAAGTAGATTTAGATGTTGCACAAGCTGGTGTGAATCAGCCTTTCAGAGCGGTGTGGCCGTGCCCCCGGCCATTCTGATCTACATGGCAGAGGTCCAAGTCCTGTCCCACTGGAAGCCTCCTGTTGCTGTTTGAATCTTTAAACAAGCTTTTATGTTCAAGGGTTTTTGATATTGCATTTCTTATCTATTTGCATCATGAAATGCTTTGGGTGCCTGTGTAGGACAGAATGGCAGCAGGGCAGAAATTTAATAATGAAGGAAATGAATAAATTGATGCTGTATGCACACACATACCCTCAAGAGAGATACATCTTCCCAGGCAGGCCAAAGAAATTGCCCTGCTCTTTCTTCCTTTGTGTCTGAGTAAGAAAGAGATGCTATTATGATGATGCCAGTTCTTTCATGTATTTTTCTTTCCCCCTCCAGGTCATAACACCAAGGATGAACCGAAGCTGCAGTTAGAGATTTAATTAGACAGGCTATTTTTGGATGAAACTCATTATTGCTCCCTATAATTAAAATTGGGGTCACGATATACCCTTTTGGCAGGTTAACCTGTGAATGGAGTTTCTTCTCTTTTATCTTACTTTACCCATTTTGTGTGTGTGTGTGGCTGTGGCAAATCGTTTGTATCTAAACCGTTTGAAATCTTCCCATTAAAAGATGAAAGGAAATTATTCATGAAGTAAGCAGCATGGAGCACCTTCCTGACAATTATACCAGAGGGAAACAACATGAACAAAAGATAGTTGCATCCGTGTTGGCAGGGTTTGGCATGCTTACTCATTCTTTACACCACTTTTTGAAAATGGCCAGAATGAATTCTATTCCCAACGAGCTAAATGGCAAAGTAACCAATGCTTCAAATTCCTGCATTTTCCTGGCAGCCGAGACAATAGAAATCATTGCTAACTTCCCATGTGTGAAGGCTGTTTCACTTAGCTCTGTCCAGTCATTTAAAGTGTGGACATCTTAAGGCAAACAAAGGAATGTGATTGCTCCTGCTGGCTCCACCCCAGACACTTGTATATACATATGCATGTCCTGCACATATACGAGTGTACACACTTGATTTTGTCCATGTGATGGAAGACCCTTTTTTTGCAGTGTTCCTGATCTCACGTACATAGGGTTGTCATAATTTGGAAGCAACTTGATGGCACTTGCACACACACACATACACACACAGTGCTAATGGGCATAGATCTTGTTTCTCTCTATGCATATAGAGTTGTAGGCATTTTGAACAACTGAATATTTGTTCTCCATCCTGTCCCACAGCTGTATACATGATCTTGTGGCAGAATCTTATAGTGTGATGCAAGTCTCAAGGGTCCTCCTCACATGGTTGGGGTGGCTCATGGGGCTAGAGTAAGAACATAAGAAAAGCCATACTGGATCAGGCCAATGGCCCATCCAGTCCATCACTCTGTATCACACAGTGGCCAAACCCCAGGTGCCATCAGGAGGTCCACCAGTGGGGCCATAACGTGAGAAGCCCTCCCACTGTTGCCCCCCAAGCACCAAGAATACAGAGCATCACTGCCCCAGACATAGTGCTCCATCTGTACATTGTGGCTAATTAGCCACTGATGGACCTCTGCTCTATATGTTTATCCTATCCCCTCTTGAAACTGTTTATGCTTGTAGCTGCCACCACTTCCTGCAGCAGTGAATTCCACGTGCTAATTACTCAGAGGCTCATGAAATGTATGCATATATGGGTATATATGGTTGATAAAAAGTGAGCGCTGGAGAATATGCAGCACAAGGGACTAATGGAATAATCCTATAAACCACTAAGCACTGCGAAATCAACAGCTGTGATTGAGTGGTAGAAAACTGGCAATAGAAGAGGAGCAAACACCAATGGCTGCCCCGGTGCTTCAATGAAGGTTTTCTACAAAGGCATTCAGGTAAAATTTGCAGGGACAGGGGAGGGAAACAGGTAAAAGTTTCTGATGGCTGACAGCCTTTTTGATCCATTGGAGTTCTGCCATGATAAACAGGAAAGGAGATTATGGTCCTTTACGCACTAGACTTTAAATCCTGGTTCAACCCTGTCCCCTAACTTACATTATACATGTGAGCTTACCCCTGTATTTATCTTGGGGTATTTTTACATTCTGCAAACTCCTGAACATGACAGAAGACAGGAGGGCCTGGCGTGATGTGGTCCATGGGGTCATGAAGAATCAGACTCAACTGTGCAACTGAACAACAAATTTTTACATTCTAGACTACACTCGAGTTCACCCCTGTAATTATCTCGGGGCATTTTTTGTTTCCACATTACTTTGAAGTCACCCTGGTTTCATCCCACACTTGTCCTGGAATAAACAGATGCTGTTATAACCAGGGATAAATGCAAGGTATTGTGACACGAGTTGAACTCTGATAAAACCAGGGATGAGATCCAAGTGTGGAAAGGACCAGTTTCCCTGGCCTGCAAGGCACACACTGCCACATTTGACAAGCCTGGGCATGGTGATGCATGTTTTCAGTGCTTGTAAATAGTTACATACGCACTTACCTGTGGTGAGTAAAACTCAGTTCCAGGTGAGTAGGCAGAATAACTTCACAAAGTTTGGTTCTCCTCCCACCTTTTCAGGCACAAATCATTAATTTTTCTATAGCCAAGTTAGCAGTCTAGTATTGTTTTTAGGCTAGTAGAATTATGGCAAGGTTGGTCTGTTTCATGAACATGTGACAGCACAGTACAAATAACTAATCAAGGACTAAAATCTGGTATTAGAACAATCTCAGCTTTCTCCGCCTCCCAGGAGTCATCTTAAAGTTACTTCCTAGTCCTTCTGCCTAGAACTGCTGAGCCTGACTCTACAGACAATACCCAGTGTTTTCTCCCCAAATACTGGGGCTGGATAGGAGACAGAAAAATTGAGCAGGGTGGGATGTCTAAGGAGTGAGATAGTTTCAAAAGGTAGCTGTATTAGTTTGGAGTAAAACAGTTAGATCTTGGTTCAGTAGCACCTTAGAGACCAACAAGAGTTCCAGGGTATGAGCTCTCCAGAGTCAAAGTTCCCTTCATCAGATGGTGAGATGTTTATGCTTTGGCTCCCCTTTTCCTTGCTGTTTAGTTAGCAGCATAAAAAGATGTTGCAAAACAAGCAACAGCAGGCAAATAGACTGGATTTCTACAATGACTGCAGGTGGACAAATAGAGATCTTTGGTACGTGATGCAGAAAAGGGGGGAGGGGCTCAAGTAAATCTGACAAAGCAGACTTTATCTTCATCGAAGATGCACTATTGCAGCTAAAACTGAACCACAGATTCACGCTGGGAAGAAGTTTCTCTCCAGAAGAGAGATGGAATGGATTGATGAATACAAAGATAATGATGGTTATGGTGTTGCTTGTAACCCTTTCAAATACCATACCATAAAACAGCTATACTGCAATAAAATCAGGACAGCTACAAGAAATGTCTCTGAAATAAAACCTGACAGCAAAAAAGGATAAGCTGACAGCAAAATCAAAGAGAAAGCAGCAGAAAAACAATCTATATCCCAGTCTAGGCAAATAAGACATTTTCCATCTGATACCTAATACTCAAAAGAATATGGCTGTCAACTTCTGAGTTCAAAACACTTAATTCAGCGATGCAGGCAGAGTCCAGGCAAAAACTGATGGGTCCGGCTCAGAAGTCAGGCAAAATCTGGCGAGCCAGAGGCAGGGCTGGATTAACAGGTGCCATGACTCTGAACTATGTGGAGTTCAAGAGGCCCCACAGCATTACTAAAAATAAATAAATAAACCTTGAAATATAGTAAACCCACCCCCCTTGGAGATTCTTCATAATCTGAGGCTCTGAACTGCAGTTTATTTAGTTTGTGCACGAATCTCTCAAGTCAGAAGTAGAAGAACCTTATACTAAAAAGAAAAGCCTGCCTGGTGAGATTCAGATAAGGTTCTCCAAAAAGTCAACAAGAGATGTGGTGCTCAGGACCACAAATAAAGCAGTTCTGAAGATCAAAGGAAAAGAAGTTAAAGTGATGAAAGACATCCCATTTGAAATAAGGAAAAGAAGGAAAGCCTATGGAAAACTGACATCTTGGCTACAGTCTGAATCTATTATCTATAGGTGGAATGTTCCGGAAGGACTGAGCTTCAGCATCAAAAACAAGAAATACAAGATTGACTCTGTCCAACAGGCGAAAAGTTTTTTGGAAAAAAGCAAAGAAAAGAAAAAAGAGAAAGACTCAGATGGTTCACTGGCATCGCAAGAAAGTATGTATGGATTTGATAGCTCAAAGAGCGAAGAAGAAACGTCTGACTCGGAAAAGGGAGCAGCAGCCCCAAAAGTACAAGAAGAGACTGTTAAGACAAGAAGAGGACGAAAGAAGAAATAAAGGCTGAAATGTTTTTTGAAACTGCACTTATATATAATAGATTATGTGTATAATTAAGCATTCCTTCAAAAGAGCATGTCTGTCAAACAGCTTTTTTTTATTTTTCATGTATCATCAGTAACAATTTTATCTAAATATTAGCCAAGGTTTAAAACGCTTCATATGTATTAATGGCATAGCAATATTAAGCAAATGATAAAGCACACTCTGTATAAGGTAAACATAGCATAGAAAAGTAGCGTTGTAGAATTAGACATAGATAAAATTAATAAAAAAAAAAAAAAAAAAAAAAAGAAGTAGAAGAACCATAAAGGTCAAGAACACAGGTTCTGGCATTTCAGACTCCACACTGCTCATTACCTGACGGAACATAGTTGTACTGTAAAATATCAGCTGGTTTCCAAGCATTCCACTGGTGAATTCCTCTTAGTTAAAACTGGGGAAGCTTTGTGTTACGGGGAAAGGACATGGGAATTCTCCTTGTTCCACTACAGCATTCTTCACCAATATAGTCACAAGGTTGCTGGGCTTGTACTGTATGCCACAACCGATGATCATCAGATTAACAGTTAAGGGTAATCAGATCCAAACATTCCATTGTGGTTAAACTGTTGAGCATTCCATCTGTCTTCTTACCCTTTCTTGCAACATGTGTTGCTACAGGAGTGTTGAGTCAGTAATTTCACATCACCACAGCTAAATTAAGTTTGTGGGCTTCAGGAAAGCTGCTGGTGCTACCGTGCCCATAAACACCTACCCTGTAGGGAAAAGGCCACAGCCTGCATCCTGGATGGCTTTGGATTTAGCAACAAAGCAACATTTAGGACTGCAGTTGAGTTATTTGTTCACGGTTAACTTTAGGAAAATGTTTCTGAAAAACTACAGATTAGCTGCTGTGTGCTCTGCTACATTTGAATACTGTCTCTTGATTAAAACAAGGTTATCTAAACTCCTAGATTCACATACTCTTGGAACATGGCCTGGCATGGTGACTGGCACTGCACAACTGCACCATCGTGTTCCTGGGTAGAGGCTACTACGGGCAAAAAAAAATTGAGGAAAAGCTGAAGATAGGAGCACAGGTTGGCCGATGGATGTATAAGGATAGAAGGGGGCCGGAAAAGACAAGAGGCTATGGGGGCCTTCAGGGAAGGGAAAGAAAAAATAGTAGGGGAGGGGTAGATGAGATATCCCCCACAAGTACTTACAGGTTCCCTCTTGCTCATGGCTAATAGCCCTTGATGGAGTTGTCCTCTATGAACATCCCTTTTAAAGCTGATGAAACACTGTGGCTGCGAATCTCTCACGTTATTCTCAGAGTGAAGGATTACTTCCTTTTTTCTGTCTTGAATCCACGAGCCAACATTACAGGAGAGGAAGAAAAAGCTTTCACTTTCTCAAGCCCATAAATAATCTCCAGGATCTGAAAGCCACCCTAAACCAGTCGTGAGAAAGATTGTGCATGCAAGTTGTCAGTTATACTTTCCCAAGCACATGGTATTTAACGCTACTCCCAAGGGTACTGGAGCAAGTTCCAATAACTGGAAAAGAAATACATAACCCATAAACTAAGGCACGGTAAAGCAAAAGGCCTATATTTTACAGTGTTTTCTAAACAGTTAATAATGTGCTATAATAATAATTAAAATATTATGCTATTATGTTTTCTAATGATGTACCAGTAAGATATGCCATCCTCAATAATACGTTACAACCACAAATCTTAGGTAAGGCTGTGTATACAGAATCCTGTGTCAAGATAGGCTAAATCTGGTGACCAGCATACATTTTACAAATTAGACATATGTATATAGCTTGCTTATTTGAGGGAGAGGCTGCGCTTTGCATGACGAAGGTCCCTGGTTCATTCCCTGTCTTCTCCAGGCAACAGGTGCTAAGCGCTCTCTCTGCCTGAGACCCTGGACAACCAATCAAAGCAAAAAAATGCTCAATTGCTGACTTACATGAACCAGTGCTATTATTTGGTATAAGGCAGTGGTGGCAAACCTATGGCACGCATGCCAGAGGTGGCACTCAAACCCCTCTCTGTGGGCACGCACGGCATCGCCCCAGCACAGAGTTCGCAAGATTGGACAGCAAAAATCACATTAATTGATCAAAAGCATGCCAAATGCAAACTTTTACCTTTCAATAAAAAGTTGTTTGTATCATTGAAAGCTCTGTTATTGTGTTTTTCTTTTAAGACAAAAGATGTTAATGTATGAGTTGTTTTTTCTAAAATGAAAACCTCAGTATTCAGGTTAAATTGCCGTGTTGGCACTTTGCGATAAATAAGTGGGTTTTGGGTTGCAGTTTGGGCACTCGGTCTCTAAAAGGTTCACCATCACTGGTATAAGGCAACACTTCACTTGCATAATTGTGTTTCTGATGGCAGTTGGGCCAGTGAGTTATGGGGATATGAGAACTTTGTTACCTGACCACTGAAAATCTTATTCAACCACAATTGTGGCTTCTGGGATCTCATCAGAACCTGCCCATATAGTTTTGATCCAACATCAGCTTTCCCATCATGTTATTCTTAAAATGCAAATATACAGTCAGAAGGGTATAATTAGTTTGCTGTTTCTAATTCAGATCTTTCACTTGCATGCCTTTTTTCTTATTTGTAGTTTTGCACATCCAAATTCCAATCTTTGTGATGCCAGTGCTCTGAAATACATCACTGTCTAGTGCAAAAGGTTGCTTGGGCTAATTTGAAATGACCTTCTGGAATTCCAGGCGAGGGAGCGAGGGAAACTGAATTCAACTTAACAATGTAAGCTGGCTTCTGTTACACTAGATTTTGAGCAGTGCACAATACAAGCATCTTTGGTTTCTAAAACTTAATAGCAGGCCTCTTTCTAAACATATTCTCTCCCACTGTGGCCATGAGAAAGAGTAATTTATGTGGCTGTGTTTAATATGTTCTTCAAAGGTGCAAACCTGTAGAAACTGGATTAGTATGTTGACTCCATCAATTAACGTTAATCTAATATCCTGCCCATTTAAATTAGTGTAAACATTGGCCAATAGGGTTAAGGGAATGGAGTTAAACAGAAAAAGATTTATTTAAGGATTAGTGTAGTAGCTAAACTAGAATTCAATCCAGGCAGTAAACATCCCAGCAATGCAAGTTGCGGGAAACAACAAACCACAGCAGAGATTAGCTGCTCAAAACAATAAGGCAGAAGAACAGTTAGAGATTGGGGGTGGGGGGTGGGGAGAGAGTACTATACAATTCAGGAGGTTGCGCTATTTCTTCAGCTCATTGCAAAAACAATTTAAAAAGTCCACTTGGAACAGCCCAGGATCCTTTTCTTATAATGTTGGGCATTCTATGTGTCTCAGCAGATTAGAAAATGCAAGTTCTAACCACATTGGTTGAAACATGACCACATTGCTGCAAATTAATATAAATAAGATCCATGTACTGTTTGGAAAGAGTAAATGGGGGACTGCTACTTGTTCTTCTCAACAATGCAAGAAGTAAGGAATACTGGAGGAAGCTGAGAGAATTTTCACAAAGCAGAAGCCAAAAAGGATACCTCCTCCTACATTGTTAAGTAAGGAAACGATGAGATTGCAACCTCCACCTTTCAAAATCCAACTGCAATTATCTCCATAGGCTGAGGACATCCAACCAGTTTGATCAGAAATTCACAGAGTGTAAGTGCTGTGACTTTTGCCCAGCACCAAGGAATCTGTGCAGTTCTTGAGATGGACAATATGGGGCTAACTGGAATAATCACTTGACCTCGGGATTTGAGGTGAGGTCAGAAGTGCAGGGTGCAGAAGGTACTGCTCTGCTCACCCAGCAAGAACAGAAACCTAAACTCCTACTATGTATACCAGCACTGGCAAATCCAGATATTTTATACTGTTTGCCACTCACAGGGGTTGATGTTCACATCTGTGTTCTGTTATCTGACTGGCATGGGTACATATAGTATCAAATAGCACTCTAGGGTAGTCCTAGGCTTGCCAAGTCTGGTTTGGGAAAATCCTGGAAATTTGGGGGCGGAGCCTGATGAGGGTGGAGTATGGCGAGGGGAAGGAGTTCAGTGGGGATGTGAGTCCATACAGTACACTCTCCAAAGCTGCCATTTCCTCCAGGGGAACTGATCGGTGTAGTCTGAAGATCAGTTGTAATTCTGGGAGAGTTCCAGGCCCCACCTGGAAGATGGCAAGCTTAGCTAGGACCCAGCCTAGGGATGCCAGGTCCCTCCGAGTCCCCAGTGGGGGACTTTGGGGGGGCATTCCAGGGGGGAAGAGCCCCAACATGATGACATCATGTAGAAGTGATGTCATCACGTTGGGGACCCCCACTTCTTCTCCAAAGAATTTAAAGGGTCCCTTAAAATGCTTCGGGGAAGAAGTGGGGGGGGGGGGGCTGCAATTAATGCCATGAATTCATGGCTTGGATTGTAGGCTTGCACTGCCCCCCCTTCTGCTTCTTCCCTGAAGATTTTAAGGGACCCCTTTAAATGCTTCAGGGAAGAAGCAGGCGAGCCCTGCATGCACCTGTACTCCAAGCTGTGAATTAGTGGCTTGGAGTGCAGGTGTGGGAGGCCTCCCCACTTTTTCTCAAAAGCATTTAAAAGGATTCTTTGGGGAAGAAGTGGGGAATGGTGAGCACCCCTCTCCCTCTCTCCTGCAAGATTTAAAGGGCTTTTCAGCTCCAACTGAGCAGCAGGCCACCTGCTCCCCACCCATCAGCTGAAAAGCCCTTTAAATCTTGCAGGAGGGGAGGGAGAGGGGTGGCTGTCAGCAGTCAGGTTTGGTATGGGGCTTCCCCCTGGCAGCCAGCTGGATGACAGCAGATTGGAGCCCCAAAACTGGGGGAACACTCACCGGGACCTAGGGGATGACAACCCTACCCCAGCCTCAGGCTGTTTAGTTGTCAGTTCAAGTCTCGGAAGTGAATGGAGTAAATTGTAGGACATGGCATGAATTTAGATAGAAAACTTCAGAGAAATAGTGTCTGGGTTATAGGGGCTTTTTCACATTATCTGATGTACTAGATGTCAGGCATATAGCCTGGGAAATAGAAGGCCTGTTTCTCCTAACTTTACAAGGTATAGATCCTCAGCTTCTCTCAGAAAACCAATGAGCAGAAATTCACTAAATCTCCTTGAAATAAAAGTTTCTGGTTATCAGCAATAGGAATAGTAATGTGGTCAGTATGTCTATCCATTAAAAAGATTATACCTACACTTATTAGTCTGTGCATTTCATTGGCAGCTACAAGCATGGACACTTTCAAGAGGGAATTGGATAAACATATGGAACAGAGGTCCATCAGTGGCTATTAGTCACAAGGTATAGATAGGAACTCTCGGTCTGGGGCAAGTGATGCTCTGTATTCTTGATGCTGGGAGGGGGACAACAGTGGGAGGGCTTCTAGTGTCCTGGCCCCACTGCTGGACCTCCTGACAGCACCTGGTATTTTTGGCCACTGTGTGACAGAGTGTTGAACAGGATGGGCCACTGGACTGATCCAACACTGGCTTCTCTTATGTTCTTACTGCTCCAGTCTCTTCAATACATGTTGTTATACAAGCTTATGTAGATGAAGTTTCCTGCATTGTGCAGGGGATTGGACTAGATGACCCTGGAGATCCCTTCCAACTCTATGATTCTAGGTTTACAGTATTGGGTCATTTGATAAAGGGAGTGTAGCATTTCACCTTACAGACTAGTCTTTGTATAGGCCTGTAGGGTGTATAGATTTCAGAGGGATTAATATGTAGGTTGCAGAACAGTGTTTAAATAAACTCTTGGGGGAGAGCTGACAGGAAATAGGAAGCATCTGCTTCAGCATGATGGGCTCCTAAGGGCTGATGGGTAAATATTCCAGGTCAGCTCAATGGGGGCAGTGTAGAAATTGACAATAAGTACATAGCCAGACATGATAGTTGCCTCTTATGTCTGCCGTAGCAAAATAAAACAAAAGCCCAGGACACCTTTCAGTATGAGCTTACATAAGTCAAAGTTCACTTCTTCAAATGAAAGGAGGATGTGAGCTTTGATTCATGAAAGTTTGTAACTTGGAATATTTTGTTGGTCTGTCCAGCGCTACTAGAGTCAGATTTTGTTCTGCTACTACAGATTAACATGGCTACCCATCTGAAAACTTCTTCAGATGTGTGAAGGAAAATTATGCTGGGAATTCTTTTTATGGGGAACATTACCGGGGGTGGGGGAGAGATTAGAGTTGTCTCTCACAAAAGAGCATATCGAAATAAATGTTAGTCTTGCCCTAACCTGGATAGCCCAGGTAAGCCCGATCTCATCATATCTCAGCAGCTAAGCAAGCTTGACTCAGGCAAGTACTTGGATGGGAGACCACCTTGAAAAACCAGAGGCGGGGGCAAGCTTTATTCAGCCACCTTTCTGAATACCCTCCAGGTAGGGGTCAATCAGGTCACCATGACTTCCAGGTACACACACAGTCAGTCACCAGAGGTCACCGTGACTTCCAGGTGCACACACACACTCTCTCTCACACACATACACACATGAATTTTTTTTTTAAAAGAGGAAATAAACATTTGTCTTTAAGTGTCACTGGACCTTAGCAAATAATAGTCCTTTAAAGAGATGGAAGAATCCCAGGGAGAAAGGTGCAACCCCATGATGCTTTAAGAGGGAAACAAGTCACAGAAGTTTGTATGCAAATGTTCCCAAGACAGTATGAACAAGCAGGAATGCTTGGTGCTAACTGAGATATTGCTGCAATGGGCATTTCAGAAATCTGGTGGAACGGTGAAAATCAGTGGGACACCATCATTCCTGGATATAAACACTATAGACAAAATAGCAAACAATGAACCAGGGGTATAGTTGCTGTGTATGCAATCAAGGTAGAAGACATAATAGGAACAAACTTCCCCACAGAATCATAACAGGTGGAAATACCAGGTCTGGAAGGCAACTCAGAACTAGGAAGATAATATTGCCCATTGTGACAGGCCTTATCTACCAAGGGGACCCACACAGTCTCCTGATTTTGTGGGAACTAGGTTTGTTTTAAGTTAAGTTAACTTTCCCCTCAGTTACCAGGTGTTCTTAAGAGAGCAAGTATATAAACTTTGGGCTCATTGCCATGAAGTAAGCTTTGTAGTCAGCAAGTAGAATACAGAGATCACTGAAGCAGGAACTGTATATAAAAAATAGAGAAAATTTATTTATTTACAATTTGGTTTCAAAGAACAGATCAGCATAGTGCTGCCAGGTCCCCCGGGGAGGCGGCAGCGGGGTTTGCTTGCTCTAAGGGCCCCTGATCCTCCAGCCCAGGTCAGGCCGCTGAGAGGAACTTTGCCCCCAAAGTGACTGAATCGGGCCAATGTGCCCAGCCTGATGACATCACCCGGAGGTGATGTCATCACGCTGGGCACGTCATCGGGGGTGCTCTAGCATTCAGGCTTAAAACTCTATGGTACACACAGCCTCTCCCCCCTGCTGGATGCCAGGTAGGGACCTGGCAACCCTAAATCAGCAGCACCTTCAGATAGTCAGAGGAGAAACCTGGCTGAGGCATACAAATTTGAGCTGGATCAAGATGGGTAGCTGTTTTAGTTTGTAGCAGTAGAAAACAGTGAAGACTCCTTTAAAAGACTTAAAGACTAACAAAATATGTGGCAGGGTATGAGCTTTTGTGAGTCACTGCTCACCTGTTCAGATACAGCTAGAATTGGAATACATCTGTCCTATTTATTTATTTAAGCTAGTTCTGGCTTCAGAGTGTGGGATTAAATTTTCTTCAGTGCTTTCAGGTGCGAAAAGCCTTTCACTGACTTGCTACTAGGTTGGATCCTCTCTCACACACAGGATTCCACCCACACCAGCCTGCCCTTTCCCAAGAGTCAGACTAAATGGTACAAGGTCTGCTCATTATCAGAGACAGGCTAACAATCAGGTGCTCCATTCTCTCCCAGAGGGCGAGCTAAACTACTCTGCCACACTACCAGGCAGAGCTACTGTGATGGACTGCACTTTAAAAGCTCATGAGGGCTGTGTAAACACATGAAGGACTGTGAAGGGTTAATGCCTCACAGAGCCAGAGAGACTTGAGTGACAGGCTGCTCAAAGGGATTTGATTGGTTACTGTCAGTTGAACAAAAAGACACAGGAACTGACTGCTGAGGAGAATTCAGTTTAGCTCTGACTAAGAACTGGAATAGTTTAGCTCTGACTGAGGAGAGTTTAGCCCTGACTGAGAACAGTTTAACACTGACTGAGGACTGGGAAGGTTGGTGAGGAGCGGAAGGATCCGTGAAGACCCCCCATTTAGGCCAGGAAATAAGTCTTCTAGTTAGAGATTAGATTCCCTGCCCAGTTGAAAGAGAGATAGCTCTAAAGGGTGGAGTAATCCCTGGTGTGCTCAGAGAAGGAATTTGGTGCTTGTTAGTGTATCCCTGCCTTCTGAAACCTGAAGAGTCAGTTAAACTCAAGAAAATATACTGGAGTGGTTAGGGAACACTGAAATCAAAGCTTCTCATCTCAAAGATTCTAAGACTTTGTGTAAAGCTTTAAACTCTCATATGCTGGAAACATATGCACTGGAGTTTGTGATTATAGCAAGTTACCTCAGAGTTATATTTGATTCATCTCAAGACGTTTTACCTTAGATTTCACCTGACCTTTTCCCCTCTATATTGAATACAATATTTTGTTTATTTTTGGACTTTAAAAAGCTTCTCGTGTCATTTTCAGAAGTTTAAGTTAAAGAGGTGATGTTGTCTCTTCTGTCAAGTTCCTGGGATGAGCCAGCATAAGAATATAATACTATGACAGGGTAGCATAGCCATAAACATTCAGAAAATAAGAAAATAGATAAAGTGGCTGCTCAGTCAAGAAGGAAGAAAAAAACGAAGGAAAAATCCTGCATGTGAGGGAGGGAAGAGGGCAAGGTCACCATAGCTACCTTTCAAACTGTCTGCTCTTTTGCTGAGTGAGATCTGAGCTCTCACTGCTCTCTCCCCTGAGGCAGAACTGAGCTTCCTTCTGAAAAGAGACTGGATGCTGGAGCAGCATTCCCACAGGCTCAGCTGAGTGGCTGTTTTCCTCTTCAGGGAATCACACCCACCCAACCAGAACTTGGAGGGTGATTGTGAGATAGAACAAGAAATGTGAGAAGCAACCAAAGTGGAAAATGTTGCAATAATTAGTGATTTCAATTACTCTCACATTGATGGGCTACATATTGCTAAATACCATAAATTATTATAACTTGGCACAACTAGTTATGGAACTTTCTTGAGAAAAAGCTACCCTGGAATTGTTTCTACATAGTGCTTAGGAGTTGCGAGTATTACCTTTACCTTATATAACTCTTAGGGGTACCAAAAATACCCCAAGAGTTTCTTTTTAGAAAACACTGATCCAGGGAAGCCTTTTAAGTACTGTGAAGAGATATGGTCCCTTCTGATAATCAGATGATCCTTCCTGATAACCTGGAACACATTTACCTCAATCATCCTCATTCTCATCATCATCACATTAAGCTTCTATACCATCCTCCCAACAAGTGGGCTCAGGACAGTGCACAAAAAGTTCATATAAAATACAGTACAACATATAAAATACGATAAATAATCTAAAAGTAAGGTAAAGGTTTCCCTTGCTCAAAACCTAGTCGAATTCAACTCTAGTGGGTGGTGCTCATCTCCGTTTCCAAGCCAAAGAGCCAGCACTGTTTGAAGACTTTTCTATGGCACATGGAACACTGTTACCTTCCCACCAAAGCAGTATCTATTTATTTACTTCCAATTTCTTGCTTTCAAACTGCTAGGTTGGCAGGAGCTGGGGCCAGAGACAGGAGCTCAGTCTGTCATGCGACACTAGGGTCGAACTGCCGAGCTACCAGTCTTCTGGTCTGCAACTCAGCATCTTAACCTCTGAGCTACTGCGGCCCCTTTAATTTAAAAGTACATTTCCATAAAACATATATATTCTCAAGGGTACAGAAATACCCCAGATGCAAATAACATTAGCTATCATTGTTAGATTTTTTCCCTTTAAAGTTTATATCAATTTCATACCTTAGGTTCAAAACACAGTCTTTGTAATTTCAAATTGAAATAAAAATTGTAGCTATAAAAACACACCTACACTGATTTAGTTAGTATGAAAAAAAGTTAAACTCCTTTACTAACTGAAAGTTTATTTGAGGTAAAAATATACCTCAGAATACAAACTGGGAACATTTCCCCCCCAGAGTACACCATCTATGAGCAAAATTTACTGCCAGAGGATTTAGTGATGGTGACTAGAATAGACAGCTTTAAAGGGGGATTAGATTCATGGGGATAGGTCTATCAGTTCCTTGCCATGCTGACTGAGGGGAACCTCTATGTTCAGATGCAGTTAGCCTTTGAATCCCAGTACCAGGAGGCAACATCGGGAAAGGCCTCAGCCTCTATTGTTGGCCCTCCAGAGCAATAGGTTGGCCACTGTATGAGACAGGATGCTGGACTGATCCAGCAGGGCTCTTCTTAAGTTTACAGTGGGTCCATAGGGCAGCTACCCCAGTACAACATGGATCAGGGCTGCTGACTTCCACCTAACATTTAAGTTAAAGTTATTCATGTCTCTAGAAGGTGTCCTGACCTGCTCTATATTGTAAAGCCCTTCTCAAAAGGCATTTTAAATATATTCACAGATTTATTATACTTCAACCAAGGTGGATTAACATTACATTTCAATAAAAGTGTTACCAAATTGGGGGGGGGGGGGGGAAGGAGGGTGTTAGGAATGACTGGAAAATAGTTGGCATGTTATCAAGGTATAGTTTGAAATCTGTTTGCCTTAATTTTGTCTAGCAGAACACACATGTTGCTTTTCAGACATGTGTAAATTCAAATTTTAATCACTTTGGCAGTACCTGGGTAACAAAAATGAGAAGCATGCATACTGGATGGGGGACATACTTCTGGGTAGCAGGGCATGTGAACAAGATCTCGGGGTATGAGTGGACTGTAAGCGAAATAAGTCAGTGTAATGCAGCAGCAAAAAAGGTGAATGTGGTCTTGGGGTGTATTGGCAGGGGCACGACATCCAAATCACAATAGTTTCACTGTATACCGCATCAGTCAGGCTGCACCTGGAGTAATGTATATGTAGCTCTGGAGACCTCACTTCAAAAAGGATGTGGACAGAATGGAGTGGATGCAGAGGAGGGTGACGAGGATGATCAGGGGCCTAGAGACCAAGCCCTATGCGGAAAGGCTGAGGGACTTGGGAATGTTCAGTCTGGAGAACAAAAGGTTGAGGGGGGACATTACTGCTCTCTTGAAGTATTTGAAAGGCTGTCAGAGGACAGCAGAGAGCTGTTCCTGTTGGCAGCAGAGGATAGGACTCACAATAATGGGTTTAAATTAAGGGCGGGAAGGTACTGGCTGGATATTAGGAAAACTTTTTACCATAAGAGTAGTTCAGCAGTGGAACTGACTGCCTAGGGAGGTAGTGAGCTCCCCCTCACCGGCAGTCTTCAAGCAACAGTTGGACAAACACTTGCCAGGGATGCTTTAGGCGAATCCTGCATTGAGCAGGGGGTTGGACTAGATGGCCAGTATGGCCCTTTCTAACTCTTTGATTCTATTATTATACCTCCACAAGCCAGAGCCCCTAAAAACTGAAATCATCATGTCCACACATTTCCAGGGGGGCATGTCTTTTAGAGGCAATAAATGCAACTTCTCACTTTCTTGTCTAATGTGACTCTGTACCAAGCTGGCTCTTTGCAGAAGACTCTGGAATTAACAGTTGCTGAAATGCATACTCTCTATCCTAACAATATAATTGGCATGAATTTACATCTTTGTTGGCAGCAGCAGAAGAAAAAAACCCAAAGACTTGGCTGACAGGGCTAGAATCACTTACAAACAAATAGACCCGTTGACGTCAGGAGAGTAGCTTTGAAAAGGCATTGTAGCAAGCGTTGATACTGGAAGTCAGCTGGGTAAGGAGAAAGCCTTACCACCCACAAAAGTCATTTTTCTTTAAAGAATAGCTGTCTCCCCAGCAACAACAGAGATGGCTGCTCCAATGCATTAATAATAAATTAAAGGGAGGAATGTGTTAAGAAGTATTCAATTTTTGTTTTCTTATAATCTGTTCAAAATGAGCAAAATGACACCCACGCCCAGGTGATCGTCACTATCCATGTTATCCTTGTCTAAGCCCACTGAAGTAAACGCGCATAGAAGAGTGTACCTCTGCTTAGAAAGGAATTGTATGTTTCCCTTAACTTCCCTTTAAAATATCCTATTTTGCCATTTGACTCACCTTTTCTGTGTTCCATAATTTGCTCTCAGCAAAAGAAATTCAGTCAATTTCCACAATTTCAAAAGATTGAGGGTCAGCCTACACAAAACACTGGGATCCATGAAGGGATCTCCCCAGGATTAAAAAAAGAAAGAAATCGCAGCTGTATAGGTCCTAGATGCATATTTAACTCTTCTCCCCATGTGGCTTCAAATCTCTTTCTCTTTCACACACCACTCTAAGCCCAGCACTCTAACCACTATACCACAGCGGTTCTCACTCAGGTTGCAGGACGGTAGCCACAGAAGGCTAACACTAATAGTCCTTACTCATAGAATTCTCACCAGGAAGAAAATTTCTCCCTGTCTCTCTCTTTTAAAATCACATTTCTTTTAAAATGGCCCTACAAATTACCTAGTAATGTAATACAGTTTTTTTTTAAAAAATGCCACACTAAACCACCTCTTAAACATAATGAATTATATGAAGTCATCCAGTTTAAGAGACTCTCTTAAAGAGGTAATTTAATTCAGATATGGTTATATACTACCAATTTCAGTGGCTAAAAAACATTTATAGAGTTGGTAGCAATACCGTTCTATTGCCTTAGGTTATTCTATAGATTCAAAGGCACTTGCAGAGAAAGCTTAGCAAAAACACACTGCGGTTAGGCAAGAAATGCAGTACAGAAGTGGATAGCAGCTTCTTTATAGCTAAACAATGATGATTAAAAAGCGAACAAGGAAATAAAAAGTTGTAAGAAGGCTGACTCATGTTTCTTAGAGCCCTCATAATGAGAAAACAGCTGCCACAAATTTACTAAAGCTTTTGGGCCCTCCTGGCTTTGCTCCCTAATTGTTAATTCCAGGGCTGTGTTTATGTTGAGATTCTATTCAAACACAAGGAAAAGTGTAGACTTTGGCACAGGATGCAGAACTCAACTTCCCAATAACCTCAACTTTAATTTTTTGAAATGTAACATTTATTTTATTTATATTTATATATATATTTATTGAACCATTTATGTGCTTCTTTTTGTTAAAAAAATGAAATAAAACTGATGGGGAATTTTCACAAGTGAATGTTTTTGGTGTAAAAAGAGGCTTTTGTGGGGAGGAGAATGTCCTCTGATAGACCATCCCAAACAATACCCATTTGCACTGCTCTTACTCTTCTTAATAGTTGTGTTGACATTTATTTATTAAAAATAGTGTTATTCATATTCTATATTTGTCCAGCCAGTCAGGGATCACATAATAGCATCATGGAACCATATATCCAATAACACACAGGCAGATAATGACATTATGAAGAAAAATTGGAATGAGATTAAATGCTCCTTGCCATCACGCTTAATGGATGTGAAAAGAGACATTTCAGAGGCAAGGGAATGCCATGGATACGCAGGTTTTGCTTATAGGTATTTATGCACTCACCACCCAGATTAGATTACTGCAACATGTTCTATGTGGAACTATTTTTTAAGATGGGTGAGAAACTCCAATTACTACTGAGTGCCATAGTATGATTATTGATGGGTTCCAGCTAAAGAGATCAGATCTTGCAGGTATTAGAAGTTCTTCACTGGCTTCCAAGTAATTTCTGGGCCCTTATCTGTAAGGCCTAAATGGCTTGGGACCAGGATGTCTAAAGGGCTGTCTTCTTCTGTATGTTCCTCCCTGTCTGTTGAGGTTGCCTTCTGAGGTCCTGTTCAGACTCTCTCGGAGGTTAATAAAATTACAGCTAGGAACAGGACCTTTTAATTTGTGTCACCCCAACTTTGCAGTGGCCTTCTTAGAAGCCTGATCTGTTATCTTTCTAGTGCCAGCTTAAAATGTAACCATTTTCCTAGATTTTTAGGTGAATTTTTTGCTCTACCCCTCTTTGCAATGTTCCATTTTAAACTTTTGATTTACTGAATTTACTGATTTTTCTATTGGCTTTGCTACTGATTTTCTATTTCTGCCAAGTTTTATTTTGATCACCTGTACTGCAATGGTAGGAGAGAGAGTGGCATTAGATAGCCCAGTCTCCTCAGATCTTGGAAGCTAAGCAGGCTCAGTACTCGGGTGGGAAGCCATCGCGGAAGACTCTACAGAGGAAGGCAATGGCAAACCGTGTCTGCTTCACACTTGCCTTGAAAGCTCTTTGCCATAAATTGGCATTGCCATAAGCTGGTTGCTACTTGACAGCAGTTAGAGATGTATGTAGTGTTATACTTTTTATGGCTTTGAGGTTTTGATGTTTCACTGTATATTATTTTAACTGTATTACTGTGCAGTTTTAGAATGTTGTTGTTTTCCTCAGGAACAAAGCTGGTTGAGAGGTAGGACATATACAGGCCTGTAGCTATAGTGGGGCCAATGTTTCCCCAAATTGTGGAGTTGTGTGAGAAAAAATTCTACTTTGTGAGCTACTGGCATTAAAGTTGTGAGTGAGCAATTTGGCTACTGCATAAATTAGTTTGCTCTGGAGCCATCCTTCCTGCGCCAAGACAAAAATGTGTGAGCTGGAGGCTAAAAAACTGTGAGCTAGCTCACACTAATTCAGCTTAGTGTTCATGCCCCCCACCGACTTACTGCCCATGCCTCCTGACTTCCCATCCTGCCAGTTTATTTTATTTTATTTTTTGTGTGCTCCACAGCCGCACTGTGCTGAGCTGTCACCTTGTCCTGTCTGCCAGCACCCTCGCTTCTTACCCCTCTCTCTCTCTCTCTCTCTCTCTCTGTCTCTCTCTCTCTCGTCACTTTTAAAAAAATTTACTCTTTTGTTGCTTCTGACACAGCCTGGGTTTGTGTGTGTGGGTTTAAATGCCCCTTGAAGTTAAAAATCCTGGCTACAGCCCTGGAAACCAATATTTGAATGAATGCATAATAAATGACAGTCATACCTCTTCCTCCTGATTCCAGTCATCCTTCCGCTTCCCCAAACTGCTATTAACCAAAGTGTTGGGGAGGAGGGGAGACAAACAACTCCTCCCATTTAAAAAAATGGGCTAGGCATCCATCTGCTTGTTTAACAATACCGGAAAGCATGGGGTAAAATGAGCTAAACCAAGTTCTTCCCAAGCTAGTCTTAGGCCCAATTTATACCTCCCCTCTGAAGTAGTTTGACTGCTGTCTTTTCCTATGCTCATTTCACGCTGGTTTCAAATTTCACTCCCTGGCTCTGAAGAGTACTAGGCAACAGGGTCTGTTTAAAGCAGTATAATGCTAGCTTGACCACAGGAGGGCAATTAACTAATGTAAACAGTAATTTTTAAACTAGAACAAGTATGGCTTGAAACTAGAAACAGGTATAGACATTTTTTTTTGAACTAGAATGATTCCAGTGGGAAAGTCAGATGTAGATTTGACCTTACTCATATGGTTGAAGCCTTTTTTTCTCCTAGCCAGGCTCCAGTTTGGGAAATTCACCAAGTGGGAGAAAACGCTGAAAAATGTTGTGCCATGAGATCAAGTTGTTGTTGGGGTCAGTGAAGAGTTCAAGTGCCCTTGCTTATAAACACAATATTCTTTAAAAAACATTTCTCCCTGCCACCACATCAGAATTCTGGGAAAGGAGGGTAATAGCCACTCACACACTAGCTGATGCTTGCCTGTGTTTGTGGTACAAGTGAAATTTTAATTATTTCCAAGGCAAGGATGTTTGTTCTAGCTGTCTGAATTTAGTCAGGGAGGATTCCCTGACTGTGGGGTGTAATTCCTGAGGCGTTTTTTCTCAGTTGAGTGGCAAACAAAAAAATTACTTCCAGAAACATACTCTGCCTTTAAATTGTGTACAACATGGGGATATTTGTGTCCTACCTACCTGTAATTGGAGTAGAGGTGATCCCTTAAGAGAGGAGAGTGTTCCTGAGAATTTCATCACAGTAAAGTTGCTGATGGTGGTGGGGAGCAGTGTTCCCTCTAAGCTGAGTTAGTGTGAGCTAGCTCACAGTTTTCTAGCCTCTGGCTCACACATTTTTGCCTTAGCTCAGGAAAAATGGCTTCAGAGCAAACTAATTTATGCAGCAGGCAAGTAGCTCACTTGCACCTTTAATGCCAGTAGCTCACAAAGTAGTATTTTTGCTCCCAAGATTCCACATCTTAGAGGGAGCATTGGTAGGGAGGTAAACTCCTCCTTTGCTGAAACCAGTGGAAATCATTATCTCCTAATATAATTACTTTTACTTCCATTAGTAAAGTTTCAGGTGAGTACCTGTGTTGGTCTGCAGTAGAAGAGCATCATTTGAGTCCAGTAGCACCTTAAAGACTAACAAGATTCCCAGGATATAAGCAGGGGTCCTCAAACTTTTTAAACAGGGGGCCAGTTCACTGTCCGTCAGACCGTTGGAGGGCTGGACTATAGTTTTTTAAAAAAAACTACAAACAAATTCCTATGCACACTGCACATATCTTATTTTGAAGTAAAAAAACAAAATGGGAACAAATACAATATTTAAAATGAAGAACAAGTAAAGTTAAATCAACAAACTTACCAGTATTTCAATGGGAACTATGGGCCTGCTTTAGGCTAATGAGATGGTCAATGTCCAGTTCCATATTTGTCACTGCTAGTCGTAACAAGTGATGCAAGTGTGCATCAGTTAGTCTAGATCTGGTTGGAGATTTCAGATGTTATTTTGCGGGTAGGGAAGGCGCACGGCGGGGGGGGGGGGAGTGTACGCACAAGCAAGGCACCCTTGATGGGGCTGTTTTCTTTCCCTCTCCGAAAAAACAAAAAACTCGGCATCCTCACAAACTTTTTAAGGCAGCAAGCCCCCAGCTGCTTTTCCCTGAAACTCCACTACTGCAGGCATCATGATGGGAAAGAGAAACCTCTCTCTCTCTCTGTCTCTCTCTCTCTCTCTCCCCCTCTGATTCCCAGCAGCACAAAAAGCCTCATGTCTTGCACGGCGCAGCTTTCCCTCTCCAGGGGGCCGGTCGAAGATGACCGGAGAAAAGCAAGGCAAGGGAAAGTGCGCGCAGGCACGCACGCATACACACACACAAATGGGATCCAAAAGATGGGCTTTTTCTTTGGTTATTTTGTGGGTAGGGAAGGCGCGCCGGGGGGGGGGGGAGGTGCGCAAAAAGGCACTGTTGACAGGGCTGTTGTCTTTCCCTCTCCGAAGAAACAAAGAACTCGGCATCCTCACAAACTTTTTAAGGCAGCAAGCCCCCAGCTGCTTCTCCCTAAAACTCCACTACTGCAGGCATCATGATGGGAAAGAGACCCCCCCCCCTCTCTCTCCCCCTCCGATTCCCAGCAGCACAAAAAAGCCTCATGTCTTGCACGGCGCGGCTCTCCCTCTCCAGGGGGCCGGGCGAAGATGACTGGAGAAAAGCAAGGCAAGGGAAAGCGCGCACAGGCACGCACGCATACACACACACAAATGGGATCCAAAAGATGGGCTTTTTCTTTGGTTATTTTGTGGGTAGGGAAGGCGCGTGGGGGAGGAGGTGCGCAAAAAGGCACCGTTGACGGGGCTGTTGTCTTTCCCTCTCTGAAGAAACAAAGAACTCGGCATCCTCACAAACTTTTTAAGGCAGCAAGCCCCCAGCTGCTTCTCCCTGAAACTCCACTACTGCAGGCATCATGATGGGAAAGAGAAACCTCTCTCTCTCTCTCCCCCTCCAATTCCCAGCAGCACAAAAAGCCTCATGTCTTGCACGGCGCGGCTCTCCCTCTCCAGGGGGCCGGGCGAAGATGACCGGAGAAAAGCAAGGCAAGGGAAAGCGCGCGCAGGCACGCACGCACGCACACACACAAATTGGATCCAAAAGATGGGCTTTTTCTTTGGTTATTTTGCGGGTAGGGAAGGCGCACGGTGGAGGAGGTGCGCAAAAAGGCACCGTTGATGGGGCTGTTGTCTTTCCCTCTCTGAAGAAACAAAGAACTCGGCATCCTCACAAACTTTTTAAGGCAGCAAGCCCCCAGCTACTTCTCCCTGAAACTCCACTACTGCAGGCATCATGATGGGAAAGAGAAACCTCTCTCTTTCTCTCTCTCTCTCCCCCTCCGATTCCCAGCAGCACAAAAAGCCTCGAAAAAGACCCCCGCCCGGCTCTTGGGACTGGCGCAGGTCTCCTAGCCGGCTGAGAGGCCTCTCAGCTGGCTAGGAGACTTGGGACCAGCCGGAGCGCCTGCCACCCCACACTTACCCTCTTCCAGTCTTCCTTTTGCCTCCTCCTGGCTGACTGGAAGCAGGGGGGCGGGGCTTTGTCATGTGGCCCGGGGCGAGTCGGCTGCAATTTTTCCGCTGCTTTGTGTGCTGCTGGGAATTGGAGGACAGGCAGTGGCACACCCGGCAGGCCAGAAAAATGCCCTCGGCGGGCCGCATGTGGCCCGCGGGCCGTAGTTTGAGGACCCCTGGTATAAGTATTCAGGAGTCAAAGGCCCCTTTTCCTACAAGTATCTGATGAAGGGACTTTGACTTGTGAAAGCTTATACCCTGGTAATCTTGTTGGTCTTTAAAGTGCTACTGGATTCAAATCTTGCTCTTTTAGTAGTAAAGAATCCAGCTTTTAAAAATGTTGTATAATCCAGCTCAAAATCAGACTTCTCTTTTGAATACCCCTGGTAAACACCCCCCCCCCGTCCCCCCCTCAAAGCTTTCAAGAGGCCTGATCTGACCTTATTGTATAGGATCTCTTTTGAACATCCAGCCAATTGCATGAAATATGTATGATATAATTTGAACTACACTGCTGACATTTTAAAAAATACAGTTCTGAAGACTGCCAGCAGCTCAAGTCTATAGTTTTTAATTTCTATATGAACTAAGTTGAGACATGAATCACTCTGAGTATGCAAGTGAGTAGAGGAAGTAACAGTTCCCCTGAAAACAACAACTGAATATTCTACCTTGGCTTTAATCAACAAATATATAAGAGTAAGCAGATGTTCATTGCCTGCTTATTTCCCCATGGAGTAACCATAGAGGGAATGGATAGACTCCTGCCTCAACTCCCACATCCCCTTTATTCATCGGCAAGTGATGCTGAGGTCTTACAGACCTGTAACAAATGACTACTTCACTTTTCCTGCCAGTTGTAAAGAGGAAGCAGAGGTGGACAGACAGGAAATCTTTCTGAAAAAATGGCCTCATGAGGTTAATTCTGGTGAAGAAGATAACACAGTCTGTGATGGATGGCCATTTCAAAAGTTATGCATTACCCCCACAAAAACACTTTCATACATGATAAAACATGCAAGCCGACTCCTAGATATATGCAGTGATCACACATATGCCTGTTTTGCTGTCAGTATGCCTTCTGAGAGGTCACAGTCACTGGGGAGTAAGACCTGAACTGGATAGAGCATTTAAGAAGAGCCACACTGGATCCCACTAGTGGTCCATCTAATATCTTGTTTCTGGCATAGGCCTATCAGATAAGGTTGCCATGCCAAGCCAAGCCTGGCAACCAGTTGGAGGGTTGGGGGGTGGGGACATGGGTGCGGGTGACACTGGAACTGGCATACCAGTGTGTGTGACATCTGAAACTGATATACCAGTGTTGAGGACTGTGACATTTGAACATTTTCTCCTACTACCACTTGGAACAATCAGCAGGAGGCCTCCCACCATAACAGCAACCCTATCAGATACTTCCAGAAAGCTCCCATGACTTATTGACCATAACCACTTTTTATGGCAGTGAAATCCTTAAATAAATTATCTGCTATGTGTGGAAGAATTTATTTTGTCTGCCCTACATCTACTGCCAATCAATTTTGCTGGCTGACCCCAAATTTTAATACTATATAAGAAAGACAAAATCTTTCTTTGTCCATTTCTCCACACCACTCATGGTTTTAAAATCTGCTATCATGTACTTCTTACTTGTCGTTTTCCTACACTAAAATTTTCAAATGCTTTAGCCTTTTCTGTGACAAATGAGAAAAGGTCCTCCAACCTTTTAATCATTTTGGATACTCTTGTTTGGCACAAGACAATGTAGGGCTGGAAAAGAAACATGTTTTCCAGCTGTAGAATGTCCTATGCCGAACAAGGTGCTCTAACCTTTTACCTCCCTGACTTATTTCTCCACCTCAGCATCTCCATTGGAGTTTTGGGTTTTGGCCTGGTATTTCTTCCCATAGCATTTTTGTTAAGGAATTTGTTCCTTTTTAATTTTTCTAGTTTATTGGGCCCTCTGTCCACTGACATGTAGAGCAACATATTCCCTGATCTGCCATTCTTTTCTTTTTCTGATTTCTTTCTTTCGCAAGAAAAGGGTACCTGATTGTGTGCTACAATTGCCTTAACATAATATAATTACACTTTATAACTAGTGTACTAACTCTGTAGCTGAATTAGCATAATGGTAATTTTGTTATACTTTATCAATTTGGGAGGCCATCAATCAAATCCCAGTTTATCAAGGAAAGTACTGAATGGCCATGAGCAACTCATTATCTTCCAGCTTCAGTATCATTGGAATAATAATAATGAATGACCTACCTCCCAAGATGGAGTGCTGAGAGAAATCATAAGGATCCTATAAAACAGTGTAGCTATCATTAGTACGCTAGGGGGTGTGCACTGATAGGGAATAGTATTTGGGGTGTAGACCACAAAATGATGTTACACAAATAGTGTCTAGGTCTTCATTGCGAACAGGAGTATCCAAACTACAGAAGGAAGCCTACTGCCAGCCTTCAGACCCTTTTCATCTGGCCTTCTGGGGCTTCTGAGTGCCCTGATTAGCTCCATGTCTATGAAAGTATGCACCTGGAAGTTACTATCAGTGTGCTGCAAGTGACATGATATCAGCACTCCGCATGACCCAGCAGCTATCTAAAAAGGGGTGTCACTATTCCACTGTACAGGTCCTATAGCCACTGGGGGAATGTGTAGCACAATGATGGGGCAAATCCCACCCTCATCCTTGTCTGACCCACCAAGTATTTATGTCAACGTAGTCTTCGGATCAAAATTTTGGATGACCCTGGTCTAGAAGATAACTTGAATTCCATCTAACGTAGGGTTACCAGCCGGCCACTTGAGGTAGCAGATGTGTATGTGTTGGTGGGTAGTGGTTAAATATTTAAGTGTTTCTCCCATGAAAAAGAATCCCTAGATCTAGAAAAGTAATATGTTGCGGAAGGGAAGCTAGGGGTCAACTTTCTTCCTGACATTCTCTTTTTCTATGTAAGGCAGTGATTATGGTTACCAGCCTCCAGGTGGGGCCTGGAGTTCTCCTGGAGTTACAACTGATCACCAGAGCACAAGACTCAGCTCCCCTGAAGAAAATATGCCAAATGAGATTAAACCATGATAAGCCTTACTACTCAACAGTACTTTACAAATACATTTATATATTTTATAGTTTTAAATGAACAGTACAGTACATATCACATATGAAAATTATAAATACATTTCATAGAAAAATAAAATCTTTGTTTCCAAAGCCTTAGGAAAATTCATCAGTAGGAACAAAGTTCTTATACTGAAAGTTCGTCAAGTGGGAAGAGTCTTCTTAAGGAGAAGAAGAAGCATTTCACACTTCATTAGTGTATCCTAATTAGAAGAATGTCAAGTCCTGCTGAATGTCAAGTCCTGCTGACATAGTAGCCAGCATAAAGCCATGTTTCAAAGATTTTTTCAAAGCAGGAATAGTTCAGGATACAAGCAACATATTTTGCAAATTAATAGTAGCAAATTAAACATGAGAACTTTCACTGACACAGCAACCTTCCCTAGAGGCTGGTCCCTAGAGGGCAGATTCTATGGCATCACATCCCTGCTGTCCTCACTCTCCACCCCAAAGTCTGCCTCTCCCAGACACTGCGCCCAAAGCTCCAGAGGTTTTCCAAGCAACCCCTGGTTTCACATTTTATTTCACTAGTCAGACTGTATGATATGGCAGAACCAGTCAAGGAGATCTGTTCCCTATGGTTGACATTCCTGTGCCTAGAAGATCTTGGTGCTCTAATCTCAGATAATGATCCTTAGATAGGGTTGCCAACTCTGAGTTAGGAAATTCCAAGAGATATGTCAATATAGCCAGCAGAAGGTGGGATTTGGGGAAGGGATGGACCTCAGCAGGGTATAATGCTATACAGTCCACCTTCAAAACAGCCATGTTCTCCAGGGGAAGTGACCTCTGTAGTCTGATCTTTGTCATCCTCAGATCAGTTGTAATTCTTGGAGATCTCCAAGAGCCACCTGGGGAATGGCAACTGGAGTCGGGAGTCCATGGAACAGTGAAACAGCTAGATCTTTATTGCCGGTCCGGATGAAGCATACAACCCAGGGCTCCGAGCCCTCCTTTTATGCTGGTCAGGGATAATCCCCTGACCTCGCCCAACTGGCCTAATAGGCTATTATCAGTCTATTTACATCTCATAGGTTCCCTGGGAGAAACCTAGGTACATGATTGGTGGCCGGTTCAAATCCACCTGACCTTTGTTCTACCTGGCTGAAGCTCAGGTAGTTTCTTGGCCATGTGCTCTGGCCGCATGGCGGTCGCCATTACTGGAGCACATGGCGACCGCATGGTCAATACATAACAGCAACCCTGTCCCACTTTGAAACTGGGAGTTTGAAGAAAGACTAGCAAGCTACTCATAGGCTTTGGAAAATGTAAGGTAGAACTATATACCATCCTGGAAGAGCTGTGAGTATCCTAAACTGCCCACAGTGTTGTTCTTTTTTTTTATATATAAATTTTTATTGATTTTTCCCTATAACTACAACTATAACGCTACAATCTAAGCTACATATACCTTATACAGAGAGTACTTTATCATTTGCTTAATACTACCTTATTACATGATATACTTATGAAGCATTTAGAACCTTGGATAAATTTCAATTACTTTGTTACTGCTACCATAAAAAATATCAAAACTATTTGGCAGATATGCCCACCTAGAGAAATACGGTTAATTAAACAATTTGCAGGGCTCCGTTCGGGCAGGAGCTAGGGGGAGCGACGCTCCGGGAGTGACGAGCTGGGGGGGCGGGGTCTTAGTCAGCGAGGAGGAGAGAGAAGGAAGAGGGTAAGTGGCGGCGGCAGGCGCTCCGGCTGGCCCCAGGTCTCCTAGCTGGCTGAGAGGCCTCTCAGCCGGCTAGAAGGCCTGCAGCAGCCTCGGGCGCTCAGGAGCCGGGTGGGGGTGTTTTTTTTGGGGGGGGGCATGGGAAGCAGCGGCAGCAGGAGCTCCAGCTGGCTGAGAAGCCTCTCAGCCAGCTAGGAGGGCTGCAGCAGTCCCCGGCGCCCAGGAGCTGGGTGGGGGTGTTTTTTTGGGGGAGGGGGGGTGGGAAGCGGCGGCGACAGCTTCCCCTCCCTCCCAAATGCCCTTTGCCGAGTCTGTAGCACTCTCGTGGCGAGCCCTAGTCAGGCTTTGGCTGGTGTCCAGCGTATCTGCTGCTGCTGCATCCTCCTCCGTCTCTCTCGCAGCAAAAGCAGCTCCCTCTCTGGCCGGGTGAGTGAGCGAGAGGGAGTGACTGCTGCCAGGTGACCTCGAGGCTCCTTCCCCGCGCTATGGAGGAGCACGGCGGCAGGGGATGGAGAGGCCAGTGGTGGAGGCAGGAGAGGAGACAAGGGGCTTCTGTTGGGGCCGTCCGGCACCCAGGAGGAGGCGGCGGCTGCCTCCCCGCTGTCCTGTGGCCATGTCCTCGCTCGCTGCGTGAGCTGCCCAGGGAAGCGCTGGGCTCCCCGCCAGAGAGGGGCACGGGGCGCTGCCTGCAAGGAGGCTCTGCTGCTGGGCATCTCGGGCAGGACACTGCCGGGAGGGGGGGGGGGAACCAGCCTTGCGGAACAGAGACAAACGTGCACAAGATTGCTTGGCCCGCTTTGCCAGCCACAGAACTCTCCGGCGCACTCTGTGCATCCCGCACTTTCAGGTGTCTGAATAAATAACATTTGAGTCCAGGGGCTCCTTTAAGACCAACAAAGTTTAATTCTGGGCAGGGACGTGGAGTTTTGAAATCGGGGTGGTGGTGGGGGCTCTTACAGAGCTCTCCGGTGCATCCCGCACTGTGAGGTGTCTGAATAAATAGCATTTGAGTCCAGTGGCTCCTTTAAGACCAACAAAGTTTAATTCTGGGCAGGGGCTTCGCAGCCTCTGTTCCTCCTTCCCCCCCCCAGCTGGCCCCAATGGAGGGGGGAGGGAGGAACAGAGGCAGGAGAGGCGGCGGGGGCATGGCTTTCCCCCCATTTCAAAACTCAACGCCCCTGACACCATCCCAAAGGCGGAAAGAGTTCTGAGAGAATCCTCAGCTGAAGTTGCAGACTGCAACTGGAGGGGGGAAAGCCCTTCAGCTGGATCCCTTGCAGGTTTACTGGCAAGTAAGTAAGGGGGGGGGGGGAGATAAGCCTTCAGTCCCTCCCTGCTGGTGAGAGAAATGCAGGCTGTTGTGTACTTTTTTTTTTAATGGGAAGTTCTTATTACATAGTTTTGAAATGCAATGGCAAATATGTGTTCCATGTAGGTTCGACAAGGCTGCCTGCCAGTAACTTTGCATGGGGTGATGCTGCCAGGGGAACTGCAGCATTGTAAGGGTTAAATGGTGCGAGAGCTGCTTCCTAGAGAGGTGGGAGGGGGGGAGGGAGGAAAAGTCCTTTCCAGGGCTGGGGAGAGGGGGCTTTGCTATTTGAATGGCCAAAGAGACTAGGGAGGGTTTCAGTTCTGCAACAGGAGAAAAAAGGCTTTTCAGCCGGATTCTGAGCAGGGTCTCAAGTAAGTCATGGGGGGAAATAAGTCAGTTGTGCTGGAAGAAGACGAGATTGGATTTATACTCCACCCTTCACTTGGAATCTCAGAGCAGTTTACAAACTCCTGAGCTGTGACTGAGTCAGGAAAGCTCCTCCCCTGCCACGAATTTTGTGAGTCTTTCAGGTACTGCTGGACTCTTGCTCTTTTTCCCCCTTACGCTCTGCCATGACAACTTTGCTCATCTGAGCAGCAGGAACTCCTGCAGCCCCCCCCCCCCCCATGGGCAGAATCAACAACTGCCCATCCAAGGGTGCCTTCTTGGCGGCCCCCACAGCATGGCTGAGGTCAGGAAGACTCCCAGCTTTCCGCAACAGGGTGGCACTGTACAGAAAGATTCACAAAGTCCCTTGGAGAAATTATCTGGGTCTGAGGTCTATATTAATGTATATTTGCTGTTGTTGCTGTCAAGTCACAGCTAGGGTTTTCAATGCAAGAGACATTCAGAGGTGGTTTTGCTTTTGCTTGCCTCTGCATCATGATCCTGGTATTCCTTGGAGGTCGCCCATCCAAATATTAGCCAGGGCTGACCATGCATACCTTCCAGGGGATGAGGGTGGGGGCCCAGGTTGCCCGCCATGAAGCAATGCTCCCCCCACCAAGAAGGTTTTGGACATTTGGTATCACCTCAGTATCCCTTCATTCTTGGAGCTGAAACAAGGGAGGGGAAGGGAGGCCAGTCCTGTCATTTTCTTTGCTCTCCCCTCCTTGATTGCATTGACTTAGAAGCAGGTAAAGGGATAGAGGAGCAATGGCACATGGTCTCCCCCCCCCCCCCCAAGCTCCTTAGAACAATATTGTGACTAAATCCCAGCCAGCCAGTGATTTCTCACAGTTGTAGGGAAAGTACAGTCTCTCCACCCCACCCCCCCTTTTCCAGGTGAAGTTATTTGTTCCTGTGGGGAAGGAGGAGGAGGGAAAGACCTGGGGGGGGGGGGGGATGGAAAGTCTACGCCCTTGATTCGAGTCCTCCCACCAAAGCATGCATTTTCTCCAGGGAACTGATTTCTGTAGTCTGGAGATAAGCTGTAATGCCAGGGGTTCCTGAGGTCCCCCCTGGAGGCTGGCATCCCTAAGTGGGAAATTTAAGGAGCCAGAAGTCACACCTCTAAACTGAAGAGCTGCATTTAGCCTGGTTTCTGGACAGCTTTGATTGTATTAATGGAATATTGATAAAAGGCTAAATGGTGTGCTAAAACTGACCGCAATCCTCTGTTACATATGTATAGTGAACAGCTGTTCCTAAATACCAAGTATACAATCTGGTAAAAAAAGAAATTCTCAAACAACAGCTATTTAATATCTTTTTAATGGTGGCAGAAAATGCCAGCAAGTCACAGCTGACTTATGGCAACCCCCTACAGTTTTCAAGGCAGGATGCCTTCAGAGGTGGCTTGCCATTGCCTGCCTCCACGTCACAACCCTGGTATTCCTGGTAGGTCTCCCATCCAAATACTAACCAGGGCTAACCCTCCTTAGCTTCCAAAATCTGACAAGATCAGGCTAGCTTGGGCACTTTTTAATAGGGAGCAATTTTTTCTGCTCCGCAGAATATTATGTTGCCTCCAAGCAGTGGTCTTCCAAGGTTTACTGATAACCAAATAGACCTTGCCCAGAGCTGGTTAGCTAGTTAAGCAACTGGGGGGGGGGGCACAATGAAAAGGGGACCCATACACTGCAGAGGTTCAGCTGACTGAACCTGCTTTTCCTCTCTGAAAGTGACCTTGTTGTGGCTGACAAAAATAACACTAAATGCCAGTGATATAAAACCCACAGTCAACTATAACAGAGAGGAAGACTGCCAGTCAAACAGAAAAGGAACACTAAAAGCACCTTAGCTATCAATGCCAAGGAGAATAAAAATATATTGACCTGGTACCCTGGCATCCCCCCTCTTTACATGACATGGGTAGTTTGTTTGTTTTCCCCCACGTGTGCCATCAGATAGGCTTGCCAGCTCTGAGTTGGGAAATACCTTGGAGATTTTTGGGGTGGAGCCTGAGCGGTGGGTGTGGCCTTCTGACACTTCCGGCGACGTCAGGGGGTGTGGCATATGCAAATAAGTTATGCTAATGAGCTCCTGCACCTCTTTTTTTACGAAAGGACCCCTGACAATTTGTAATACATAAGTGCAATGCTTAATAAAACAGTTTAATCACTATTTCTTCTTTCGTCCTCTTCTTGTCTTAACAGTCTCAACTACTTTTGGAGCTGCAGCTCCTTTTTCCGAGTCAGACACTTCTTCTTCTTCACTCTTTGAGCTATCAAATCCATACATGCTTTCTTGCGAGGCCAGTGAACCATCTGAGTCTCTCCCAGTTTTCTGCTCTTTGCTTTTTTACAGAAATTTTTTCGCTTGTTGAACAGAGTCAATCTTATACTTCTTATCTTTGATGCTGAAGCATAGTCCTTCCGGAGTATTCCAACGATAGATGATAGACTCAGACTGGAGCCAAGATGTCAATTTTCCATAGGCTTTCCTTCTTTTCCTTATTTCAAATGGGATATCCTTCATCACTTTTACTTCTTCTCCTAGGATCTTCAGAGCTGCTTTGTTTGTGGTCCTAAGCACCATGTCTCTTGTAGATTTTTTGGAGAACCTTATCATAATTTCACCAGGCAGGCTTTTCTTTTTAGTGTAATCTGGATAGGTTCTGTAAACCATATCCATATCGCTTTTTATATCCGCTGCTTTCATGCCTGTCACTGGTTCAAGTGCTTCACTTAGCAAATTTTTAAGGTCTTCTCCTGTGTTTTCTGGCACATTCTGAAGTCTTAGGAAAAAATTCGATCTCTCCATTTGTAATTTCAAAAGCTGATCGTGGTAGAAGGCCTTTTCCTTCTCTGCCTTTTGTATTCTTACGTCTTGGTTTTTTACTGAAGTTTTTACTTCCAGAAGTTCTCGCTGCAGCTTCTCTGTGGATTTATTCGACTCTTTTAGTTCTAGCTGCATTTTGTCCATCTTAACGTTGAGAGCTGTCATTTGGTCCACTAGAGGTCGCAATAACGAGTAGAACACCGCACTCATCTCCGTGGTATCAACCTTTGAACTCGGAGCTGTACTTCCTAGTTTGGGGGAAGGTTTCGGTTTCCCCGTCATTGTTGAGGCTACGCTCTTTGTTTATAGATAGATAAGATGAACGAAAGGAGCAAATTTTCAAACAGCAGTTATGTCCTTCTAAAGTTTATGTCTCCAAGTGAGCGATGCTGCCATCTAGCAAGGCGGATGGGCTTTTATTTCTGCGGTAACGCCACGTAAAGAGTCTCGTAAGTACGCTAGTCCCGGAGAGGGGGGGGTGGGTTTCACTCCTCCCGCCGTCTTCCCGCTATGTTCTGCTTTTCTTACTTCAGACTCATGTTTTCTCCATGCGTAACTGTCAGTTCCAGCCTCATTGCTTCGCACCCTCTGCTGCTTCACGGATTTGCGCTTTCAGCCATACGGCTCCCATGGCGGGGGAACCTATGGGGGTGATGAAAAGGTATCTCGATCCCTCGATCGCCACCGTAGGGAGAGATCCCCTTCGTGCCACCCCAGGCAGAGCCCCCTCACTGAGGTCTCTGGGGGCTCGGCACCAGTCCAGAGCCCCTTCTTCCCACCGGGTACGGATCGCGCTCCCCGCAGTTGCGGAGGAGAGCGTCTGCCATTATCGCAGGTCTTGCCGGAAGTCTCCCCACAGTGTTGTTCTTATGACTTCAGATAACTAGAAATCCTGTACATAAGCAGCAACTGTTGTCTGCCTTTGTTTGTTAAAAGCTTATTAAAATACTTACTGGAGATGAAACAAGAAGTTGTGATTCCAAAGCTCCTGGCATGTATGCACAACTTTATTAAATTTAATATTTCATTAAATCTAATAAGTGTAGGCTATGTGCCATGAGCTTTCAAATCACTAGTTGCTGATTGTCCTTAGAATCCAAATGGTAAAGTCTTTCAAATTCATTGCATTGTTCTGCTACAGCCCATCTATGACATGAAAGCATCTGAACCAGCGATCCCCAACACTGCTGAGTCCGTGAGCACATTTGAAACTTGGAGAATGGGTAGTGGGACCAATAAAAAAATGGACACCACATAAGGGCAATCAGAAACTGTTTGGAGGTTCCAAGCCCAGAGTCCTCCTGCCTCATATGAGGTGAACTATTTCTGAATGGGTGCTCCCTGTAGTCCCAAAGGTGATGCCTCCTGGAGGTCTTCTGAAGCACTTCCAGCTCCAGTGGTAGAAGAAGCAACTGGAAGCCAGGAAACACATCAGCAGGCACCTTGGTGCCCATCACAGTGGCACTGCTGCCTGCCTAGGCCTACTGTGAGAACAGATTATGATCAGCCATTTAACATCAGGAATCATAGGGCAAGCAGAGGAGTGAGAAGCCCTTTGCTTAATGCATATAAGTCAGCACTGCAGCAGAACAACAGCAGTTGATCACTGCGTTTTCCTCCAAGGTTTTAAGCTTGTCAAGAGTGCTTAATCCCCAATGTCAGCATTTTCAAGTTCAAATGTAGATCATTTATTAAACAGACACAAATAGTTCTGCAGCCTGCTTGCTTTAATGTATAGCCCCCTATTTGGACTTCTAAATACTACTTATCAAAGGAAAATAACTGCATTTGACATTATACAGTTTTGGAGAGAGACAAACCCGATGAGTAAATATTCGTTCTCTGGATTTAATGCAGGAGACAGAGGTCAAAACTCATGTGGGTTAATATTTTCCAAGCCAGGCTGAAAGACTTCCTATTGCCTTCCCATTGTAATTATGTTGGTGTAGGGTTTGTTCTTTGTTTAGCTTGCTTTAAAAGGAACTCCTTTTGGGTATGCCTATAATTTAACCGGAAAGGGGTGAAAAGTCTCCCCAAATGGTCCCCCTCTCCAACGATATTTTACGGTCTTCACTACAAAGGGATACTCTTTGGTGAGGATGCAGTCAATAAAAATATTCCTTTTGTAGCAGAGTACTGTGGGAAAGCTGTTTAATGAACTGCTAAAAGGCTATAAGCAAGAAACCTTGACTTATAGCAGACCTACCTCTCGGGCTCCACAAACTACATTTTGCATGTGAGCAGGAGTGGACTGACTTATACAAATTCCACCAGTTACACAAATCCTGTTTGATTACCTGATCTAATAACTTGGATCCAAGTGGATGGATCACATCATTACTCGATGGACACAACATCAACTGAACCAAGCAACAGCTCAGTTCCACAGATACTAAGGAGAGTGGACAAGCAACCAGGACTTTTTTTCTGGGGAAATGTGTTGGAACAGAGTTTCAAAAACTCTTCAACAAAATTCTTTTAAAACTGTTTAAAAGTTCATGAGTTTTCAGTATACAGATTGAAAAATTCATTTCCTTCTTGAGAGTTCTGGCACCTCTTTTTTTTTCTTTTTTTAAAAAGTCCTGCAAGCAACCATATACCCCCCCACCTAATAATACATTTTGTGAAGAAGAATAACCAAAATGACATAAAACTGTTTGTCTGTGGCCTAATCGTGATTTTCTCCTGCTGGACTGTAAATGTGGGATGTTTTCTTTTGGGTGGGGATGATCACACATCCCAACCCGATGGCGGCGGCAGCTGGGGGGGCAAGGTGAGGGCCACCCACACGCCTTCTCATGGCTGCCTTCCCCAAACACTGCACAAAAGAACTGGCTGGCTGGCTCGCCCCATGCTCAGCTTCAGGCCCCGAGCCCCACTGGCCACTGCCTGATGGAAAAGCAGGGAGAAGTAGGGAGAAGCATGCGGGGGGGTGTGTGTGTGTGTTTGCCAGGCAGCAGTGGATGGCAGGGCTTGGGGCCCGGAACAGAGCATGGAGCGTTTTGAGGAATGCAGGCAGCCAGGCGCTTGAGTGCCCATGCACACAAGTGAAAGAAAGGAACCCCCCCCCCAAAGTACGATCAGATGGCCCTTCTCACAATCATTGTGAGAGAAGGCTATCCAGATTGGCAAAATTGTGGGTTCAAAGTGCAGCTTCTGGGAAAGTAGTTGATTTTGCCAGGGTCAGAAAATGCGCTAGAAACCCGGGAGTGAGCTCGCTTTGGCATGGGAGTAGGCACGGCTGGTCTGATCAGTTTATTTAAATCTGGGAGGTAATAGCAGTGATTCTGGATTTAAAGGACTGTGTGACCGTGGCCTTTGTCTCTGTGAAAGATTTTATGTGGCTTTTGTTCTGGGGTTTTGTTTCAGAACTGTGTGACTGCCTGCAACCTCTGTGTACATGAAGGCAGTCTCCCCCAAGAGAAAAGGAAGCACAATGTGCAAGAGGAAACAGATAAATCCAATTAGCCCTGCTATGTGGCTATTTCATTCAGAAATATTTTCAAGCAGCGTGGGATAGTACCACATGGATGTGGCTCCCACAGCACTATTCATACATGTGCATACATGTGAATAAAAATGGTGCTATCTCCCATAGCCAGGATGTGCCACGCACACTCTGTCCTGGTTGCAAAATAGATTGGTAGAGAGGAAGAAGGGATAGGAGACAGAAAATAATAGCAGTCAGAAGTAAGGGGAGGGAGTTGAGGCCAATGGGTAACTTTACACTGAAAGACACGTTCCTCTGAAATAATTCCAGAGGTGATAGCCAACATATTCTGTTACAGCAAAATTAAGCCACAGCCTTATGGCACTTTGAAGACCAATATATATATATTTTCCCCATCCTAAACTCTTGTGAGCAAAAGCCTACTTTTGTCACATGCATCTGTCAAAGTGGACTATAGTCCACAAAAAAATTAAGCTGGTATAAAATTCAAAGGCTGCAGACTATCAGGCAGATCCTCATTGTTTGTATGTTTACTATTCCCCAACTGCAGCAGAACACAAATATACATAGACTTGATCTAGTTCCAGACACCCCACAAAGAGCATCTCCAGAGACGCAGCTGCACACAGAGAGAGGTATCTCTCCTGGTGTGAACACAAGCTTGCCAGGCTCAGAGTAAAGGCTGGAGATTTTTTTTTTTAAAAAAATGGCAATTGAAGCAATGTCACGCCATTGCTAATAGCCACCCCCTCCATCTCCCGGCCCTATGATCTCTTGCTGGTTGCCAGGTCATGCCTGGCAAATGTTTGTGAACACATTGACAAGCATACTAAGTAAAAACTGGAGTGCTCCTCTCACACTGTGTCTCTGGAGATGCTCCTTGTGGGGCATCTGGAACTGGATCAAGTCTATGTATATTTGTGTTCTGCTGCAGTTGGGGAATAGTAAACACACAAACAATGAGTATCTGCCTGATAGTCTGCGGCCTTTGAATTGTCTTCTACAGCTGCTATTGCTCATTGTCACAAGTAGCTTCTTATCATTTCTGCCATTTTTGTGGTCCACCATCTTTGTTATTGTTTGTGTGGTACTATGGGTACTACCATACTGAACATTGTATAGAAATCCTTTTTAACAGCCTTGTGTGCACACTACAATGTTCAATAGGGCAGAAGAATAAGGGGATCCAGGTGTAATACAGTGCTAAATGGTGGGCAATGAATAACGGTGGCCGCGGGGGGGTTAGGGTTGAGTGTGTTGATCTCCATATGCTTATATCCCACTCTTCCTTTAAAAAATTCCCTTACTTAGAGCTCTCAGTGATCTCCCATCCATGCACTATGCAGGTACATGTCTGTTTTGCTTCAGGAACTTTACAACATTGAATGCTTCTGGAGAAGTCATTGAACCAAAGTCTGGAGGAAGATTAGGAATCCGTGAGCCTATGTACAAAAGCCCATGACTCTAGAAGTCAAATTTCACAATTGGTGGCACAGTTGTGGGTTACTTAAAGCTGCTTCATATGTTACCATAAGTTTTAAAAAAGCTAATATAAGTTGTAGAAGTGATTATGAATTTTGTACCACCGTAAAGACTGATACAATTATTGAGGTATAAGCTTTTTATGTGTCAGAGTTCACTTTGAGTTTGTGCATCTGATAACATGAATGTGCCACTAAATTCATGCCACAAAACTTTTTGATAGCTTGGGGGGAACAGACTCAGAATGCCATCCTAAGCAGTTAATGGGCTTAGAAGGGTTCAACTTTTATGTAATAATTTAGGAAATTATGTCTCTTCTTCTGTGAACAAGATAATTACCAGGAAAGAGGAGCTATGGTGTTGCACAGGTTTCTGTTTTTCATGTTAACACCTCTCATATGAATACACCACTTGCAAGAACAAATATTTGTGCATGTAGAGAAATCAGGGTTGCCAGCCTCCAGGTGAGGCCTAGAGATCTCTCACTTTTACAACTGATCTCCAGCTGACAGAGATCAGCTCCCCTGGAGAAAATCGCTGCTCTGAATGCTGGACTCTATGGCATTGTACCATGCTGAGGCCCCTCCCCTCCCCCAAACCTGCCCTCTCCTGGATATATCCCTAAAGTCTCCATTTATTTTCCAACCCAGACCTGGCAACCCTAGGAGAAATGGTTTTTTTTTTTAACTTTGGAGGTTTGAACTGTACAAATCTTTCACCTTGAGTTTTAAAAAACTTCTCTCTCTTAGCAGAGAACAGGAAAGAGGGTGAAAGTCAATTGCTCTCCTGCCTCACCCAACCAGGCTTTAGAAATACTAATGTTGAGCCAGGCCAGAGACAAAGAAGTAATCAGTTCACACCTTCTGCTAAAAAGCTAACACCTAGCAGAGAACAGAGATCTGGAAGGCTTAAGGTGCTAGAAAGACTTCAGAAAAACTTCTTTGACCCACAGGGGGTGGGCAGATAGAAATAATAAAACTCCTTTGCACCAAAGAGAAGGGTTCCTTTTTTTAATGATTCCATCCAGGCAGACAGAGCTCTCACCTGGGTTCCTGCTGAAGGTGGTCGTTGTCATGTAGGGAACTGCAGGCCTGAACAAAGACTCCAAGGTAATAGGACCCTTTTAGAACCACTGTACCTTCTAAGTTAAGGAGCCTGCCTTAGAATAACATCAACTAGGGCATGTACAGAATGAAAGACAAAGGAACTGCATGTTTACACTTTTCTTTTGGATCCCTTAGTCATTCTGTTACTGTACTGACGGTATGTGTGTGAGTGTTTTATTTTTCATAAATGTTTTATAACTCTTAATGCTGGCAGCTGTTCTCTGTTCCACCTATATCCCCCCTGTTCAAACATGCTATTTTAAATGGGCACCATGAGAAGGGGGCAGTCAATCAGTTGGCAAGCTGGTAATCTCCCAGGGGTGTGCAAATACAGCAAGCTGTCCCTGTAGTAGTGGGAGATGCAAGCCCAAAGTGGTGCTTAGAACTACAATGTAGGGAAGGGAAGCTGGGAGTCCAGCCCTCTCAGTGAATATTTCTTGCAAAGACCAGGTGATGACAGTTGGTGAACTGAGAGAGGGAGAGAAAATCCCCTCAGAGGCCAAGATAGAACAAGGTCTGCAGGTCAGTGGGGCTGTTCTGCCAGAGTGCATATGATCTATTAATTGGCTGTCAACCAGGGCTAATATAAATGCTAAACAAAGCACACGATACAGTTAGCTCTGCCTTAAAATGCACTTCAGGGATTACTTGCTTGAAAGTACCAAGGCACATCAAAATGTATATGTAAGTGAACAGCTAACACATCCAAATAAGACTGGGTTACAAATCTACTTCTTTGGGAAGATTTTGATAGGAGGATGCATTCAGACAGATGTTCCCATGTGGACAGTATCACATTTGAACTGGTTCTCTACTCAGGGTTCTGCAGGGTTTGGGCAGGGGATCATGAGCAATATGGCCTTCAGTGCTCTTCCACCATTGCTTCCCACATGCACATGCATAAATTTACACCAAAACACATGTACCACTTAAACTGAAGGAAGGAACAGAGTGCGACTTTTATGTGTTCCTTTGAATCCTGTCAGTACTGGCAGGGATAAAAGGAGCATGTGATGCTATGCTCCCTACAGTGTTGTTTCCAGCAGGAAATGGGAGATTTCCCAGAGGTCCCTTTAACATCACAGGAAGATGGCTTAAAGGAATATAAAAAGATCACACTCCACTGAAGACCACTCCAGTGTTCCATGAGTTTCCTCAGGGGCATCAGGAGCAACCTCTGCTTTCCTGCTAGGGGGAACACTGGAGCTAGTGGCAGCAAGAAGCAGGATCACAGGCAACCTTTTGCCCCAGATAGCATCATCTGGTAAATTTCAGCTGCTGTGCTTGGACACTTGCTCTGTCACCTTCCTGGGTAGGCAGGTAGTGGCTATGCAAACAGCAGGTGCCTCTTGTCTTCTGCATGTCAGTTCCTAGACGCCACTATTCAGAAGTGAATAAGTAAGCAAATGGATGGGGGGGGGGGTGTGCATGCAGCAGTTGACATTGTTCTGGTGGCAGTGGCACAGTCTCAGTGGGGTGACAAAGAGACTGAGGAGGCAATCCTCCAAGGGATCTAATGCTTGCTACTGCCCAAAGTGAAAGGGGTAAGGACTGGCCACTCCTAAGGCCAGGTGAGCCAGATGAAGGAGACTTACCAGGGCAGCAGATGGGTCTCAGAAGCTTCCCATGGAAGCTGACCCTCTCTTCTGTTTTACTGTAGATGTAGCTTTTCCCTTGTTAATGTTCATTCTAGTGGTGTGGTTGATGCAGGTGTATTATGGGAATTTTAATATGCTTTCAAATATTTTTGCAATGATTTGGCTTGGCTTGGCTTCTTCAAATGGCTTTTCTAGGTGAGACCATGTTTCAAACTAAACTTTTATAATATGGGGGGGGGGGAACTAGGCGGCACAAGGAAGTACTGAGATCCATGTGTTTCATAGTACAGAAAGATCAGTTCTGATTCTTATCTTCACAGGCACATGAAAAATGGTGCCTTGTCCTCAGCCTTCTTAGAAAGTTATTTAATAAAGAACTTGAAACTACTATCAATATTTACCAAAGAAATGCTCAAGAGCTGAGTTATGTGTTTTGAAATTCACTGAAGGCCTCCACCATTGAAGCAACAATGATAGGAAGTATAGTTGACATTTTCCAAATATAAAAACCAGATGATGGAAAGTTTAATTTCTGTGAATTGGAGCAGTAGCTCAGCAGTCTCCGCAAGCCATGTGGGAATAGTGTTGAGGCATCAGGGTGCACAAAAAGAAGAACATTCTCAGAACTCGTGGAAAATTCAGTTCACATTGTTTAAATTACAGATCCACTGAATCTGGAAATATCCATCAACATTCACACATGTAGGGTTAGAAAATGTTGTACTTAAATACAATTCAGTATATTGTGGACTATGTTTGATCCATGTTTTCCAGTCTTCCAGGTAATTCTAAGAACTTCAGAAGATTATCAAAAGCTTCTTCATAACATCCGTAATGGCAGACAAGATTCCCGGAACTCATTTTGCCCACCATTACTGCTTTTCCACAGCCATACCAATCTGCAGGGAAATGTTGGGTGAGTTCTGTAGCATGCTTCTAAGAAGAAGCCCAACTGTGCCCTGTGGGGAATGGACTAGCTTAGCCCACTGAGGTTATGAACCCTTTGGCCATACCTACTATGCTTCTTCTTGTTATGTAATGCCTGAGTGCCAGCCTACCCCAGTTTTCCAGCTTCCTGTCTTTTAATAGCTGCTTCCCAGCCATGTCAGCTTCCTCCCTCCTTTACTCATGAGCATACTTTTACTCACAGGCAGATCAGTGCTCATGAAGAGACTTTCTTCCTGCTCTCTAGCAACTGCTGCAGATGTGTCCTGATCCATGGTAAGTGCTGCTGCTCCTCACTTGGCCCCTTCTTGTACTCCTTTCCCCACACTCAGGCTCTGATCATTAGATGATGGTATTACCACCTTACATACAAAATGAGAATGTCAGGGAAAAGTTTGAGCTCTAGTATAGATCCTTTCCATAGGAGAAACATTTAAATATGCAACACTGTGCCTCAACACACATCTGCTACCTCAAGAGGTACAGTTCAGGAAAGGCTTTATTATTTGATTCTGCTGATTTTATAAATGGTTCCTGAGGCAAAAACTCACTAGGGTTGCCAGCCCCCAGGTCTGCTCAGGGATTGCCCCACTTCTGGAGGCTTCAATCCACCCCCGCTGAGCTGGTGAGTGGGGGAAGCCCCACCCCCAAGACTAGCCACCTGCTTGGCCACTCCTCTCCTGTGCCTGTTGCCCAATTTAAAGGGCTTCAGCTGGTCAACAGGGACCACGGCCCTTTAGATCCAGCAGGAGAGAGGGAGGGGGAGGTCATTGGTGGATCTTTTTACGAGTGGAGTCTGCACCCACAGCCTCCCCCTCCCTCCCTCCTGCTGGATTTAAAGGGCTGTCCAGCTTGTCATTGAACTATGTGGGGAGGGAAGCTGAAGCTGAAGCTCTTTATATCGGGCAAGAGGGGAGGGAGAGGGGTGGCCAGGCAGGTGGTCACTCTTGGGAACAGGGCTTGGGGGTGTCTTTGCCCACACCCAGAATGACCCCCAAATCCCCCTGCCCGAGCTAGGAGGGGACCTGGCAACTGTAAAACTCACAGAGCTGCACTTCAGATCTTTCTCTCAGCACCTGTGTTCAGTGTTGGAATATATGAAATAACAGAGAAACTTTGCTAATCCCAGTTTGAGAAATTTCTGGAGAGGTGTGGGTGGTGCCTGAGGAGGGCAGAGTTTGGGGGGGGGGGGGGGGAAGGGAGCTCTGTGGGGATGTGATGTGTAGAAACCACTCTCTGATGTTGCCTTTTCCTCTAGGGGAACTGATCTCTGTAGCCTGGATCCCAGCTGTAATTCCTGGAGAACTCTGTGGATTTGGGATTTCTGTGGTAGAAAACACGGCTTCCAGTCAGGCTGAAGCTCTGACTCTTCCAGTTTTGCCAATGAAACACAGCAGCGGTGATTTCCCCCATATGTATGATGAATTGCCTACCAAGTAGAGGATTCTAAATTTAAAATGGAGGGGAACAGAGGTGAGTATGTTCCACTTTTGAGAAACATATGCTGGCCGCAGTGTTTAGATTATGATTTTTGCTTTCACAATATTAAAACAAAAATTGTTTTCCTAACATCTCTCATATCTTTAATGGTCTCCAAAAGTTCATCCTTGAAAAATGACCCATCGGTTAAAAACATAATCCTAAATCTCTCTGGGAAAACAACAGTTTGAATTTCAGTGGATGTTGTTGCCTTCATTTGCTTGCTCTCTAGGAGTGTAAGAAGAGTGGGAGGAAGAGAAAACTTGCATTGATAAGGTTACAGAAAGAATCTATCTTTTAGCTGCACAACATCCTTTAGCAGGATGACATTAATATATAACCAGAGGCATACACCTCAAATGGTAGGATTGTATAAGGAAATGAAGATGGCCTATTGACCAGTGCATCTGTGAGTGTGGATCTCAGCTTCCCGCATTATTCTGTGCTAGATTCCCCCCCCCCCCCAACTCCTTTGCCTTGGTCCCTGCTTCCTTTCATTCTCCTTTCTTGGGTTTTTTGTTTTCACTCAGCCTTCCTTCACCCCCCTTGTCTGTCCATTACTTCATCTGCCTTCAGGCTTCCATTGCCATCATCAGGGGTCATTTCATAGAAAAAGAGTTGCAGGAGCTCATTTGCATAACTCATTTGCATATACCACACCCCCTAACATACTGGAAGTGTGTCAGAAGGCAACACCCACCCCTCAGGCTCCACTCCACAGGTGAGTGAAACTGACCTGCTCTTCCTCCATTCCCTTCCCCATCCAATACTTTGTGCAATAAAAATAAGCGTAAAGAACACACCCTCATTCTCTTCCTGCTCCCTTGAAACCACCAGATTTCAAGTAGACTTGAGATACCCAGAACATGTGCACCACCCATCCTTTTCCCTTCCCCTTCCCACAACAAGACACCCTGTAAGGTAGGTGGGGCTGAGAGAGGTCTTTTGAGAACTGCTCATGAGAGAACAGCTCTGAGAGAACTTGTGACTGGCCCAAGGTCACACCAGCAGCTGCATGTGGAGGAGTGGAGAATCAAACCCGGTTCTCCCAGATTAGAGTCCAACTCCTGACCACTACACCAAACTGATGGGGTGGAAGCTGCTGAAGGGTTGGTGAAATTTCTCCAGTACTTATGTGCCATGTGCCCAGATAAAAAATGGTATACTTAGAAAATTTATATGCCACCTTGAGCAAGTTTCTGGAAAAGCAGCACATAGTCATAAAAGGAACAATGATAAAATTATCAATATTAAAACAAAACATTAAAAACAATAAAGACCCTAGCAGGGCTTTCCCCAGGGCACCGCACCTCTGCACTGTTCGAGGAAGCCGAGGAAGGGGAAGGGCTTGGTCATGTGCCCACCCCCTGGGCTGCTCACTCCCGGAGCTGCGCTCCTGTGCGCTCCCGCTCCATCGGACCCCTGGCCGTCATACCTATTCTTCCTTAACTCTACTTTCCCATTCCTCAGTCCCTGCTTCCATTCATTTCCATTCCTAGACTGCCTCCTTCTGTGATCCCTCCAGTACCAATTTCCTTTGTCCTATTGGCACATTTCCATATACATTCAGGACCAAAGCTTCTATGGTGCAATGTTGCAAAGGCCAAACCAGGATGAGGACTGCCAGGGATGGCGAAACTGTGGCTCGGGAACCTCATGCAGTTCTTTCACACATATTGTGCAGCTCCCAGTGGGGTGGCTGGGGAAGCGAAGGGGTGGCATGCCTTCCCAATAGGTCTTCCCTTCCCCAGCTAGTATTCCCCTCCCTGGGTAGGCTTGAGGTGGGCAAGAGCAGAGAAAGAAAGCAACTTTAACTTTAAATACATTCTCAAAGTTCCCCCCTTCCAATCAGCCAGCTTGGAGAAGGCATGTGTCTCTTTAAATCCCTTCTCCAATCCAAGCCAGCCAGCCAGCCAGCATGGGGGTGGGGTGGGGTAGAGCCTGGAGGACACATTTAAAGTTGGTTTCTTTCCACCTCCACCTCCCTTCCTTCCTCTCATCTTCTTTCTTTCTTTCTTTCTTTCTTTCTTTCTTTCTTTCTTTCTTTCTTCTCCCCTCCCCTCCCCTCCCCTCCCCTCCCCTCCCCTCCCCTCCCCTCCCCTCCCCTCCCCTCCCCTCCCCTCCCCTCCCCTCCCCTTCTCATCTAAAGTTAAATGTGTTCTCCAAGCCCTGCCATACTGGCTGGCTGGCTTGGCTCAGAGAAGGCATTTGTCTCTTTGAATCCCTTCTCCAAGCCAAGCCAGTGCAGCAGGTAAAGTTAAAGGTGTTCTCCAAGCCCCCACCTCGTGGTCCTGCCCACCGGCTTAGAGAAGGCATTTGTCTCTTTAAATCCCTTCTCCAAGTCAAGCTGGTTGGCATGGTGTGTGTGTGCTGGAGAATATATTTAAACTTAAAGTTGCTTTCTTTCCACCTCTCCCTTCCTCCCCTCCCCCTCCCCATTTATTTGCTTTCTTCAACCTTTCCCTCTCCCTCTCTCTCTCTTTCGCCCTCCCTCCTTCCCTCCCCCATCTATTTGCTTTCTTTGTTTCTGTTTCTGTTTCTCTCTCTCCTTCTTTCTTTCAATCTCTTTCATTTTTTCACCTTTCTCTTTCTCTCTTCCTTCCTTCCATTCTCCCTCCCCATGTATTTACTTTCTTTCTACCTTTCTTTCTCTTTTTCTCTCTTTCTCCCTACCTTTCTTTCACTCTCTACCTTCCTTTCCCTTCCCTCCCCCATCTATTTGCGCTCTCTCTCTCTCTCTCTCTCTCTCTCTCAGACTAATAAATATCATTAGCAAACAAATATCAGTGGACAAATAAATATAATTATCAATATCTGTTTTTACCCCTATTGTTTTTATTTTTGGCAGTCTTGTTTAATGTTAATAAAAAGCAGATTTGCATATTTTCCAATAAAAATGTTTGTGTGATATTTGTTCAGGTCTTGTGGCTCTCAAATATCTGATGTTTATTTTGTGTGGCTCTTATGTTAAGCAAGTTTGGTCACCCCTGGGCTAGGCTAAGGTTCAAATCCACACGCAGCCATGAAGCTCATTGGATGACTTTGGCCCAGGTATTCTGTCTCTCAGCTTGCCTAAATGAGCTCACATGGTTTGTGCAAGGGTAAAATAGAAAAAGGGAGAACCAGAGGAAGGGTGGGATAAAAATATAACAGATAGATAAAGAATACCATGGGGATATAGAAGGGAAAATGGCTAGAACAATAGAAACTTCTGGTGGCCTACAGAAAGTTGACTCTACACAATTATCATGTCAAAACTATGGCAAATACACCCCAGCATACCAGAGCTCCATAATGTCATGCAAATGTGTGTCTAATTTGGAGTTTTATGTACACCATTTTTTGTTTGTAGGCATCATGTAGTAACATACAGGGGTCATTTCGTAGAAGAAGAGGTGCAGGAGCTCATTAGCATACCTATTAGCATAACTTATTAGCATATGTCACACCCCCTGACATCACCGGAAGTGTGTCAGAAAGGGAAGCAAAAGGGGGGGGGCATCTTCAAAAGCCTCCCCTCCCCTTTCCCAGCTTGCCTGCCAAGGCGGGCAGGGGGGGAAGTAAAGCGAGAAGGGGCCCATAGAATACAATGGAAAGATTGTGCCGTCACTGCAGCATGACTCTAAACAGAAGGGGTTTAAACTTTAAACCCCTTCTCGCTTCACTTCCTCCACAGGCCCACTGGGAGCTGGGGGAGGGGCTTGCCACCACTGCCATTTGTGCCCACTAGGGGTGTGCCAATAATCTTTTTTGGCCTGATTCAGATCGGGCCAAATCAAACCGCATCTGTTCCGGCTGCCGAATGACCCCCGTATGTCAGTTTCGGCAATGCAAGTGGATTTGGGAGTCATTCGGCCAGACGAATGTCAGTTTCAGCCCCATTATACCCTATGGGCCATTGAAGTCAATGGCAAAAACTCATAGGGTATATGAGGGGCTGGAGGAGAGGGGGTTTGAGGGAGAGGCTCCAAACTTGTAGGGTAGCTGCTGGAGCTTCTCCCCAAAATACCCACCACATTTCAAGAAGATTGGACCATGGGGTCCAATTCTACGGGCCCCCAAACAGGTTGCCCCATCCCCTCCATCGTTCTATATGGAGGGGAAAAGTAACGTTTTTTTCCCACCATAGAGAACAATGGAGGGGATGGGGCAACCCCTCTCCTCCAGCTGCTTTTTAAGCTGCTACGAAATTTCAGTGGCAGTTTGGTGGTGAGCCGAATCAGATCAGAGAATCTGATTTAGCCCGTGGCTGCCCTAGTGCCCACTCCTGGGCTGGTGGAGTGCCGCTCCGCCTCGCTCTGGCTCCAAATGACACCTGGTAACATAAGAACACATGAAGAGTCCTGCTGAACCCCAGACCAGTGCTCCATCTAGTCCAGCACCCTTTCTCACACAGTGGGCAACCAGTTACTCTGGAGGGCCAATAACGGCATAGTCGCCAAGGCTTTCCCTGCTTAACCCCCTTTTAGTACATTTCCAGACACGACACATGACAATTTTGGCCTCTTGTCTAGGTATATGAGACTTCTTTAGTATGGGCCATAGGTGACTTGCTAGCTAGACCCCATGTTTAAATATGGCAACCCCAGGAGATTTTAGAGGACGGAGTATGGGATCGAGGAGTGTTGCTGTTGTGGCACTTGCTGTTGATGTGGCAATGTCACTCCTCCCCATATGGCTCTAGGAATTTCCACAATATGCATGCTAAAGGTCACAGAAACGGGGGAAATTCCTAGAGCACTGTGGATATGGCAGGTGGTGGTGATGTTTCCATGTCCATGACATCATGCCCTCCTCTGTTTTCTCCTTCTGTGACAGCAAGTGGGGGTGGGAGGTTTCCCACCATAGTGGACAGCCTAGAGAGAGCCAGTTTGGTGTAGTGGTTAAGAGAGCCAGTTTGGTGTAGTGGTGTAGTGGTGTAGTGGTTAAGAGAGCCAGTTTGGTGTAGTGGTAAGTGAGTGGACTCTAATCTGGGAGAACCAGGTTTGATTCCTCACTCCTCCACTTGCACCTGGCTGGATGACCTTGGGCAAGCCATAGCTCTGTACCAGTTGTTCCCTCAAGGACAGCTTGGGAAAGAGCTCTCTCAGCCCCACCTACCTCACAGGGTGTCTGTTGTGGGGAGGGGAAGGGAAAAAGGAGTTTGTAAGCCGCTCTGAGACTCCCTTGGGGAGTGGAGGGCGGGGTATAAATCCAATCTCTTCTTCTTCTTCTTAGATAATGCTAACTAAAATTCTTTTTCCAGTCACAGCTAGAGATATTCTTATATAAAAATAGGTGTGTTCTGATGTCAGAACAATAGCATCCATTCCCATATAAATTTGTGGTGGTTTTCTCCATTGCAATGTCTATGGTATGGGGTCTTTCTAGGTGAATACTCTCATTCTGTCTACATGCAGATGAACTAACACTTCTCCCTTTCGTGCAATCAATACATTTTAATCTGCTGCAAAACCTCCCTGAGATATTTCACTGCTTTATGGTATTAAATAGGGATACTGCTAAAGTTCATAAATCAGGGTTCTGAAACACAAACTTATTCAGCTCACAATGCCCTCATAGATCCCCCCCCCCCATGTTGTTGCTGTTATTGTTAGCCATTCAGTCATGTCTGACTCTTGGCAATTCTATGGGCCAGCTCTCTCCACATTTTCTGATCCTGTACTGTTTTTTTTTAGTCATTCCATGCTCAGGCTGGTGTCGACTTTTATGGTGTCTAGCCACCGTGTTCTTTGGGGGCCTGGTTTCCTTTTGCTGCTAGCCAATCCAAACATAATTGCTTTTTCTAGTGAGTTTTTCCTCATGACATGGCTGAAATAAGTCAGTTGCAGTTTTATGATTTTTCATTCTGATGACATGTCTGGTTTTATGCACTCCACTACTTGCTTGTTTGTCAACTTTGCTGTCCAAAGAATGCTCAGGAGCCTTTTCTAGCACCACAGCTCAAATGAGCCAATTTTCCTCCTGTCTTGCTTCTTCATGGTCCAATTTTCATAGCCATAGGTTGCTATGGGGAACACAATAGCACAGACTAATCTGCATTTGGTTGCTAGGCTAATGCCCTTGCTCTTCCATATTTGATTCATTCTCATCATTGCTGTGCAACCAGCATGATTCAGTGTTTTATTTCTGGACTGCATTTGCCATTTTGGTTGCTCTGTGATCCTAAGAAAATGAATTCTTCCACACATTCAATCTCTTCGTTGTCAACTGTTATTTTGACATTTCTCTTTTTCTTGGTGGTCATGAACTTGGTCTTTTTGATCTTTAGGGAGAGACCAAACTTCTCACTTTCCTCTTTGATTTTCTTGATCAGGTGTTCCAGGCATTCTTTTGTTTCTGAGAGGAGTGTTGTGTCATCAGCATATTGAAGACTGTTGATATTCCTTCCTCCAATCTTCTCCCTGATTTTTGATTCTTCCAGCTCTAATTTCCTCATGATACAGATTGAATACTTCCATTCATAATTTAAAATAAAGACTGTGATGAGCATGTGCTCCATTTCTGCACCTATGCAGTAGTCGTTCCTCAGAATAGGCACTCCGAAAGACAGCTGCTGTGCTGACACATCTTTGCTGGCTGCTGACATTGACTCTGGAATTGAAATGGATTGTATGGAATGCAATGGAATGCATGTATTTTACAGAATACTCATTTTTTCCCTCTTTTTCTTGAATGTTCTGCCCAGCAGTTTTTAAATGACACTAACTTTTCAAGAGTGGGCTATGCATATATGTGTTATACAATGCTAACAAACTCTACATTTGGCCTATGGAGTGAAGAAAAATCAAGTATGATTGTTTGAGGGGGAAATACATCTTTCTTCAAGATCACATGATCAGTTTAAACTTTTGACCAACAAACCAACAGATTTAAAAAATGTGAGGCCAACTTGAGCATATCATGCATGAATATTTGCAAAAACTGTAGACAAGGCCCTGTGGAGATTTTTTTTTTAAAGAAGCAGCCTTTGCAACCCTGTTCTGAAAGTTATCATCATCTTACATTCAACCTGGCTTTAAGGGAGTGTAGAGTCTCCCACATCATGCATTTTAGAATTCCCAAACAACTATGCAAGGATGTGCATATGTCCCTCTGGGAAAGGAAATGAGCAAGTGCAAGAGTAGCTAATTCAGAACTGTTGGGGGTGAAAACATACCTCCTTTCCCCCCCATTCATGCTCACAACTGATAAACCATTTCCAGACTGAGACTAGGGGGTAATCCAGCACTTTTCTTAACAGAATATTTTTTGTTTCTCTTTAAATCTGTCAAAAACCTTGCCTAAGGAAGAAGTTCCAAATTCACTTTACATTTTAGTTAAAGTGAAATCCAGTGATAACACACAGAAATAAAAGCCAGTGTGGTTTTATGAATAGAGGGCTGCTTGGGCTGGAGAAGTCTGGATTCATATCCATGTTCAGTCATGAACCTCATTGGCTGACTTTAGACCAGTCATTGACTGAAGTTATGAGGGAGATTCTTATCAGGGAGGACTCCCCACTGCCAATTAGAGGATCAAGGGCCACTGATTGTCTTGCTGTTATGTCCGCTGACAGCCGCAAGGCGGCAGCGGCATATAGCCCGCCAATAAGATCTCTGGCGGGAAATTCAGGCCCAGGGATAGGGCCGGGAGAAGTCGAGGCTACTGTATATAGTTGGCCCCTCGCGGCCAGTACGCCATTACTCTTTGTGTACCAATAAACTAGTGATAGCTATGACATTGTTTGTCTCATCTATGCTGTGAACCCAGTACACAAAAGTGGCGACCAAGGTGGGATCCCGTTGAGCGAGCCTGTGGTGGCTGCAGAGGAAGCAGATGTCCGCTGTTGCTGCCCCCACCGAGGGCAACCAAGACACCAGAGGAGACGCTTCCCAGCCATGCAGTGCACAAATGGCAACCGCTTCGGGAGTCGTCCCACCCTTCGATCCTGCGAAACCCCACCACTGGGAGGCCTGGGTCGAAGGGCTACACTCGATTCTGGTCTACCAACAAGCGACTGAGGATGAGCGTAAGAAGGGGCTGCTCATCGGATCATGCGGCACCAAGACAGTCGAGCTCGCAAAAAACCTCTTGGCACCTACGAGGCTCTGGGACGCGACCTACGATCAGGTCATCAAAGCGCTGCAAGATCATTTCAACCCGTGGCCCCCGGAGGTCGCCAGGCACATAGCCTTTCAACAAAGGATGCAACAGCCCCGAGAGTCTGCAGCTACATACCTAGCGGAGCTCCGGCGGCGTGTGGTGAAGTGCGAATTTGGAGCATTCCTGGATAAAGCTCTGCGGAACCAGCTCGTATACGGCCTGCGAGATGAGAAGCTGTGGCGTCGCATAACGGAGGATGACAAATGCACCCTCGCCTCCACTCTGGCAAAGGCGACAGCCTGGGAGAGGTCGCATCCTGCAGGGGCTGGCTCCTCATCCAGCTACAGGGTGGTTGCAGCCCCCCCCCATGATGGGCTCTGAGGCTAGCGAGGGGGAAGGAATCCACCTCACTCAGCTGACCAGGCAAATGACGAGCCGCCTTACAGCCAAGACGGAGTCGACTCGATGGGAGTGCGCCAGCTGTGGGGAGCTGCACGACCACAAGTCTTGAAGGTTTAGAGAGGCGATCTGCAGGAGCTGCGGGCACTCGGGCCACATCGCGAGGGTCTGCAGGGTGAAAGGATCGCATGGGCCTGCTCCGCAGAGCCGGCCCCCTTGCCATTGGACTGTCTGGGCACACCAGGAGCAGGAGGAGGTGGACACAGAGGACCTCTACCTTCTGGTGGCAGACCAGGTACTGAAACTCCCTGGCCTCCCTTCCGCCCCTAAATTCCAAGTGACTGTGCAAATAGAGGGGTCCCCCTGCATCATGGAGGTAGACTCGGGGGCGACATTCTCCATAATTTTGGAAGAGACCCTGGGAAGGCTGTGTCCGAGGGGGGGGCCCTGCCTGTGAAAGTCCCCGGTCACCCTCACGGATTTCCAGCAAAATTGGGTGCCTGTCAAGGGCATTGGCAGCTTCCGAGTCCAACACAAAGACTTTAACGGCCGCCTAGACCTCCTAGTAGTCGCTGGCAACTTGAGCAGTTTGCTGGGACGCTCGTGGTTTGAGCCGTTGGGGTTCTCGGTTGCAGGGATTAAGAGCTGCGCGCGGGACTTTGGCAACGTGTGCAGCCAATTCCCATTCATTTTTGAGGGGACTTTGGGATGTTACATGGGCCCCCCAGTCTCCTTGCAACTCGACCCACTGATTGCACCCATTTGCATGCAAGCCAGGAAGGTTCCAGTAGCCCTGCGCCCTAAAATCGAAGCGGAACTCGACCGCCTGGTGGTCCAAGGGATCCTGGAGCCCATGTCCCATGCCCCCTGGGAGACCCCCATTGTGACGCCATTGAAACCAAACAGGGAGATCCGCATCTGCGTGGACTACAAATGCACTTTGAACAAAGCGCTGCAAGATCACGCATATCTGGTCCCGGTGGTGAGCCACGTCCTGGCCACTCTGGCGGGGACACGGATCTTCGGGAAACTAGATCTCGCACAAGCCTACCAGCAGCTCCCCGTAGACGAGGCGACTGCTGCCGCTCAGACCATTGTCATGCACAGGGGGGCCTTTAAGGTGAAGACGCTCCTGATTTCTAACAACGTGCTCGCACACTTTGACGAGAATTTGCCCGTGGTGCTTGCCTGTGACGCTTCCCCGTATGGGGTGGGCGCTGTCCTCGCGCATCTGCTCCCGGATGGCCATGAGGTTCCAGTGGCCTACTATTCACAAACCCTGTCCTTCGCGGAACGCAACTATGCGCAAATCGACAGGGAGGGTTTGGCAATTGTGGCCAGCATGAAGAAGTTCCACGACTTCCTCTATGGCCACCACTTCACGATAGCAATGGACCATAGGCTGCTCCTGGGGATCTTTGTGGCAGATCGCCAGATGCCTCAGGTGCTCTCCCTGTGGGTCCTCCACTGGTCCATCTTCCTGGCAGGATATGACTACACCCTGCAGCACCGCCCGGGCAAAACCATGGGCCATGCGGACGCATTGAGCCGCCTTCCTCTGCCCGTAGTGGACGAGGACCTGGCCCCGGTACACCATGTCCTCCGGGTGGAGGACCTCCCCGATGAGCCCCTCCAGGCGGCTGACGTTGCGTGTCGCACGGCCCAGGATCCTGTTCTTTCCCGAGTTCTGGGCTGGGTACAGAGGGGGTGGCCCGGGGAGGCGGCGGGCCCAGAGTTTACCCCCTACTCGGCTCACCGAGAGGAACTCTCCGCCCACAAGGGGTGCCTGTTGTGGGGGAACAGGGTGGTAGTTCCCAGCCCTCTGCAGCAGGGCATCCTAAAAGCCTTGCATGAGGCACATCCAGGGGTCGTGCAAATGAAGGCTCTCATGCACAGTTATGTGTGGTGGCTGGGCATGGACGGGGAGATTGAAGCATGGGTCAAGCACTGCTGCCAGTGCCAGGAGTCCAGACCCCTCCTCCCGGCAGCACCCACCCAAGCATGGGAGTCCACCCGCAAGCCGTGGTCGAGACTCCACATTGACTTTGCTGGCCCCTTTCACGGTCTGATTTTTCTTGTGACAGTGGACTCTTACTCCAAATGGCTGGAGGTTAGCCCCGTTTCCACGACGTCATCCAAGGCTGCGATCCGGGCACTCTACCGGATCTTTGCAACGCACAGCCTACCGGACGCCATCGTCTCAGACAATGGGACGGCCTTCACGTCGGAGGAATTCCAGGAGTTTCTGCGAGGGAACTTGATCAGGCACACCTGGTTCGCCCCGTTCCAACCTGCAACAAATGGACAGGCCGAGCGAATGATGAGGACCACTAAGGATGCCCTGACGAGGCTCACGGAGGGCAACTGGGAAGCCCGCATAGCTCAGTTCCTTCTGGCTCAGCACACCATACCGAACCAGACCAGCGGCCGCTGCCCAGTGGAGCTGCTGATGGGCAGGAGGCCAGCCATCACATTAGACAGGTTGCACCCAGACCATGCCCCCGAGGCACGCACCCAAGTAGAGTGGAGGGAAGCTCCCCGGGGGTTCTTTCCAGAAGACCCCATGTACGCCCGTAATTTTGGCAGGGGTGCTACCTGGCTTGCCGGGAGAATTGTTCATCCCATGGGGCCGGTCTCCTACGAGATCACAACAGAAGATGGACAGATCCTGCGCAGACACATAGACCAACTGAGGAGGCAAGTACTTCCCCTCACTGAGGGCAGCCCAGCTCGAGAACCCGGGGCCATCAACCCAGGGGTGGGAGTGCCAGGCGAGGAGCCGGAGCCCCCTCAGTTGCCAGCTGGAGAATGGCCTGCTGGGATGCTGGCAACCTGCCTCGCAGACAGGGAATGGCCTGCAGGGATGCCAGCAACCAGCCCTGCACACACGGAGGAACACCCATCCCTGCCGGAGAGAAATCCAACAGGGGTGCCAGACGAGAACATGGGGGGGACAGTTGCACCCGCACTGTGGTGATCACTGAGAGAGCACAGGCCCCCAGGGTATTTGCAAGACTATGTGACATAGGGGGAAAACCTAAACTATGGGGGAAGGGATGTTATGTCCACTGACAGCCGCAAGGCGGCAGCGGCATATAGCCCACCAATAAGATCTCTGGCGGGAAATTCAGGCCCAGGGATAGGGCCGGGAGAAGTCGAGGCTACTGGATATAGTTGGCCCCTTGCGGCCAGTACGCCATTACTCTTCATGTACCAATAAACTAGTGATAGCTATGTCGTTGTCTGTCTCATCTATGCCGTGAACCCAGTACACAAAACTTGCAGAATTCATTCCAGATGTAAAGGAGAGGAGTTAAATGTATCTATTTCTGACTCAGTTTGTCAATTGTCCTTTACAATATGCTATACTGTTTATATCTAACCATGCTGATTAAGGAAAATATACCACAGTGTGCATGATACTTGCTAGGGGTGATCTCAAGCCATGGAAGATTTTGTGCACATGTACTCTCCCAAGATTACTATCTTTTGAAAAGGGATATTGTACGGGATCAAATTAATAGTGGGGTACTTGATGCTTATGATCAGATGACCATTCTTTTGGGCCATCTCAACGGATGTACACATAATAATGCTGAACTAATTTCTTTCTCTTTCCAACAGATGACATCTTATGGCATTTGGATAACTTACATACTTATGGCATAGACATGAAAAATCTCTCTGAAAGAATGGAAATAAAAGATAGCAGCTCAATCAACTGAATATCTTGAGCTCATAGATGGAAAAAAACTCAGATTTTTTGTATAATTGGTTTTCTTTTACTGTGTTTATGTTATCAAAATGTTACTTACATTTACAGAAGTGCAATAAATTTTCTTTTATGTAAACTTGTAGATACTGCTGTTTTAAACTATCTGTAGGTATAGATATTTAGATATAGATATAATCATGCATACATCTCTAGGCCAAAGACTGCAGTCACACAGGCAGTTTGATCCAGTGTGGCACCAGTTCTAAGAAATCCAGGTTTTTTTTTAATGTGAGAGTTTGGTCAGACTGACCCCCTTAACCCTCCTCACTGCACATTCACCCCTTCTTTGATTGTACAGATGCAGCAGCCAGGAAGTTGGGTAGTTGGGCAGCTTTTTAAAAATTATTACTCCACTGAGCATGCACATAGGCACTGATGGGAATTAGTGCTTCAAACTCCTGGCAGAATGGTGGCAGCTGGTGGCCAATGGGATTGCTGGAAGAGGCTGCTGGGAAATGGCATCCAGTGTGAGGACAGTGTTTTTGAAACTGTGCTTCTGATAAATTCCATGTTTCAAATGTTTAAAAATGGGGGGGGGGGGGGGTAGAGAAGCTTCGTCCTGTGACCTGTGTGCTGCTGATGTTTTTATTTAAATTCTCGGAGCGAAGCTGGAGTCACTGGCATTGTTCTCAGACTCCCTCCCCCCTCTCCCTCCCTCTCTGAAACAAACTCATCTTTAATTAACCCCTTCCCTACTCCATGTGCTGCAAAGCTCTAGGCAGGAGAGAGCTGAAACACATGAGCAGTGATCCAGACATGCGCACATCACTAACTGTTTTTAAAAATAATTAGCAAAAGTGCAAGGAAAACATTCAGATGTCCTAAATGGCTTCAAATTGCTAGGAGGCAGTTCAGACAGGTGGAAATGTGGGGTGGAGCCAGAAACAACCGTAAGGTACCTGATTTTTCCAATGTTGAAAAAACCGTGATGGAAGAGGGTTGGTTGTGGGAGGGGATAAGTGCCAGATGAGAGACAGATGTGGCCGTCTGATCATTCGTTTTACATTCATTGGGAAATTGTGGCGAAACCCACTCAAAATGCCCTTGTGGTCACAGCCTGTCTTCACAGAATTGTTGTGAAGATCAGTGGGGTATATATCCCATCCTGAACTCTTAGAGTTGGATCCAGATAGAACTGCCAGTTTCCACTCTGCTTTCCAGCTGCAGGCTGTCGTCATGTCATTTCTCAGGGTCCCTCATCTGCCAAGATCAGCATTTTGTGGAAGTCAGCTGCAGCGGGAGGGAAGAGGCAGGAAAGTTCTGTTCCATTGATGGAAAATTTAGTATGGATCCAATTCCTTGTGAAGAAGGGTGGAATACAGATGGGAAAAGGAACATTTTGTGCCCCATGGCAATTTTCCAAGCAATAAAAAGGGCAAATACATAAAGTATACAAAGAATGGTGGAGAAAGTGCAAAAATAATTTCCAGCTGATTTTCCTGAACATTTTTTATGGAAGATATGACATAGTGCAATAATTTTACAAAACTCTTTTGAGTTTTCTCACAAATTTATTTGTAGCCATACCTAAAGGAATTCCATACCAATAGCTTATTTTGCCATTTTACAATCCAGCTTTTCTTGCTTCTTATTAATAATAATATCAAGGGCTATCCCATTATTAATCTTTTTCAGTACCCAGAATTGCCTATTTATTCCAGGCTAATTATAAGTAGGTTTGATTCTATGACAGCCTGTTACCTCTCACTCTGTGGGGGTTACTCAGTTTCCTTAATAACCTCTGTTGAAGTCAATCTATCCAATGCTTTCTGATTGTCTAAATGAATTACATCCCTTGGTTCTTTTTTGGTCACTATTTTATTAATTCCCAGGACTGCAAAAGGTCACAGAGACAAGATTTATTCTTTCATAAACTATGGTCCTTATGAGTGATTTGTTTTTAGATTCTTGATAATTCTCTCCAGATTTTATGACCTTCTCAGATGTCTGTATTTTGTATTCCCAAACTAGAGATCTGTACCTAAGAACTACTTCAGATATAATAATGGATCAATGTAGGAAAACCTATGCATTATGTGTGGATTTCATGTGGTAACCACTCATGCCTCATTCACTGAAATGGTAAATTGTGATTAGCAGTGACTACCCGGTTATAGCTGAGCAGAATGTTCTCCAGTGAAATTTTTCAGAGTGAAAAAGGGGACTTGTAGGGGCTCAAAATGTTTTGTAAAAAGCTCCCCAAAGCTTATATATTTTGTGTCTTTTCATAAGAACATAAGAGCCCTGATGGATCAGACCAATAGTTCATCTAGTCCAGCACCCTATCTTACACAGTGGCTGACCAATTCCTATGGATGGCCAACAACAGGGCACAGAAGCTGAGGCCTTCCCCTGATGTTGCCTCCTGGCTCTGGGATTGAGAGGATTAATGCCTCCGAATGTGGAGGTTCCCCTTAGTCACCATGGTTAGTAGCCATTGAATCTATCTAATCCTCTTTTAAAGCTGATTATTCCTGTGGCCATTACTACATCCTCTGGCAGTGAATTCCACATTTTAATCACTCTCTGTGTAAATTAATATTTCACTGGTGTTCTCGGCCCCAGTCAGCAGCTGCTTCAGGATAATTTTTTTCTTTAAATATTTATTTATTTATTATCAGGGCTTTTTTTGTAGAAAAAGCCCAGCAGGAACTCATTAGCATAATAGGCCACACCCAACAGCAGAAACCCATTAGCATATTAGGCCACACCACTGACAGTACAGCTTATTAGCATATTAGGCCACACCCCCATGTTACCAAAAGAGTGGTCATCCAGCCACACACACCTTTTGCTTTTTGTTTTGACAGGGCTTTTTTTGTAGCAGGAATTAATTTGCATGTTGGGCCACATACCCCTAATGTAGCCAATCCTAATGAGTTTCTGCTGTTGGGTGTGGCCTATTATGCTAATGCGTTCCTGTTGGGTGTGGCCAACTTAGGAGCCAGCTGGAACTCCGTTCCTGTGCGTTCCTGCCCCAAAATAGCCCTGTTTATTATATTTATTATTTATATCCCGCCTTGCCAGACAAGCTGGCTCAAGGCAGCTTACACACAATTAAAATACAATCAAACAAAAAATACAGTGTTAAAAGCAGAATCGGGTTACAGATAAAAACAAAACAAATGATGGCGGCATTCAGATTCAAGTCCAATGGTAAAGGTGGCATCCACCGGAATCTCAGACGAGAAAGATGTTCCAGTGGTGCATACATCAGTGGTGGCTCCTAATCAAAGGCTTGGTGGAAGAGCTCCATTTTACAGGCCCTGTGGAACTGCAGAAGGTACCACAGGGCCCTGATGTCCTCTGGGAGCTCATTCCACCAGTGTGGAGCCACCACTGAAAAAGCCCTGGCTCTGGTGATAGCCAACCTGGCTTCTTTCGGACCAGGAAGAGTCAGGCGGTGTTGTGACCCTGACCTCAGTGCTCGCTGGGGCACACATGGGGAAAGGCAGTCCCTCAGGTAGGCAGGTCCCTGACCATATAGGGCTTTAAAGGTCAAAACCAGCACCTTGAACCAGATCCGGTACACTATTGGCAGCCAGTGCAGTGTCCTCAGCACAAGCTGAATGTGGTCTCATATAGAAAGACCCACCAACAGCCTGGCCATGGCATTTTGCACTAGCTGAAGCCTCTGGATCTAAGACAAGGACAGCCCCATGTAGAGAGCATTGCAGCAGTCTAATCTCAATGTGACCATAGCGTGAATCACCATTGCCAGGTCATTGCGTTCGAGAAAGGGAACCAACTGCCTAATCAGCCATAGATGATAAAAGGCCGCCTTGGCAGTGGCTGCTACCTGGGCCTCCATTGTTAAGGAGGCATCCAGGAGCACTCCCAGACTCTGAACCCTTGGCGCTGGTACCAATGGTGCCCCGCCAAAAGTCGGTAGGGGGAGCCCTACCCCCAGCTCACTCCGACTCAGGCACAGGACCTCCGTCTTCATTGGATTCAATTTCAATTGGCTCAGACTAAGCCAGCCTGCCACATCCTAAAGCACTCACTCCAGGTCATCTGGGATGGAATCGGACTGACCGCCCAGCAACAGATATAGCATACTGGTGACAGCCCAGCCTACGCCTTCAGGCAATCTCAGCGAGGGGGCACATGTAGATATTAAAAAACATTGGGGATAACACCACCACTTGAGGAACCTCGCATATCAGTGGGTACCTCTGGGACATCTGCTCCCCTAATGCCACCCTCGATCCCTGACCTTGGAGAAGGGAGACAACCCACTGCAAGGCAAGCCCCTGGATTCCGGTGTCGGTGAGGCGGTGGATCAGTAACTGGTGCCAACAGGTCCAACAGCACAACACCGCCGTGTCACCTCGATCCAGATACCTTCAGAGGTCATCCGTGAGGGCGACCAGTGCTGTCTCTGTCCCATGGCCTGGCCAGAAGATGGACTGGAACTGGCCCAGCTAGGGCTGCCAAGTCCAACTTGGGAAATATCTGGGGACTTTGGGGGTGGAGCCAGGAGACTTTGGGGGTGGAGCCAGGAGAAAGGAAGTGACATCATTTTGTGAAGTCACATCCTGTGATGTTGCTTCCACATACTTCCACATGAACTCATGAAGTTTCCTAATACTGAATCAGGCCATTGGTCCATCAAGGTCAGTACTGACTACTCAGACTGGTAGTGGCTCTCCAGGGTCTCAGGCTGAGATCTTTAATATCACCTATTACCTGATCCTTTTTTAGCTGAAGAGGCTGATACCTCCTGCATGTCAAGCAGATGCTCTATCACTGAGCAACGGCCCTACTGAATCCTTCCTCATCTCGGCAGAATATGAAGCACTAAGTACTACACAAGTGCTAAATATGATTTTCATATCATAAGAACAGGAGAGAAGCCACAGTGGATTGGGCCAACAGCCCATCCAGTACAACACTCTGTGTCACAACAGTGGCCAAAAGTACCAGGTGCCCTCAGGAGGTCCAGCAGCAGGGCCAGAACTCCAGAAGCCCTCCCACTGTTGCCCCCCCAAGCACCAAGAATGCAGAGCATCACTGCCCCAGACAAAGTGTTCCATTTAGACCTTGTGGCTAATAATAGCCACTGACAGACCTCTGCTGGATGGGGACAGAGAGAGACAGACAGACAGAAAAAAGAAAGAAGGAGAGAGAGAGAAGGAAAAGAGCTGGCACAGGCACTTACTTCCATTTAGACCTTGTGGCTAATAATAGCCACTGATAGACCTCTGCTGGATGGGGACAGAGAGAGAGAGAGAGACAGAAAAAAGAAAGAAAGGGGGAGGGGGAGAGAGAGAGAAGGAAAAGAGCTGGCAGATGGACTTACCCCAGGCCCAGCAGCAGCAACCTTTCAATCTTACACCAGCCGCATGCAAAAGCAGGCCCTTCAGTAAGAGCTTAGTCCCTCGTTAATCTCTGGGCGGGGCTCTCTTGCTAACTCTTAAAGGGGAAATGTCTGGTGAGGCTTTTCACTGCAGGCTCTTCAGACATTTCCCTTTAAGAGGCCTGGAAGGGAGAGGGCCCGGCAGGCTCCGACGTTCCCCTCCTGTTGGCAGCCATTGCCTCCCCCCGGTGGCCAATTTTGAAAAAGCGGGGGGGAAGCATGAAAAATCGGTGTTTTCCCCGCCCTACCGGGGGACTTGGCAGCCCTAGGCCCAGCATGGAACTGTCATCCATAAAGCTCTGCAACTGTATTGCCACCACTCTCTCCAATACTTTGCCCAAATAGGACAAATTGGAAACCGGCTGATAGCTGGCCAATTTGGCCAGATCCAAAGATGTTTTTTTCAGGAGGGGGTGGACCATCGCTACTTTGAGTGCCCCCGGGATTAAAAAGCGGAGTTCCACCAAGTACCAGTGATGCATCACATAGACAAACAGTAACAATTATGCTACCACATAGCCAATCAGATATGTCTACATTATGATGTCAGTGAGAGCAGATGAAGATAGTTCAGAGTGAGAACAATGTCTGTTCAGTGAGTGGCCTCTCTCAGAATTGGTGATGCCATCACTTAGGACACAGTTACATGATGTGATGTCTCTGGGGACAATCTGAGGATGCTACAGCCATTTTACCTTACAATTTCTGTTGCTTAAAAGATGCTGCATGGCACAGTCTTGCTTTGGACACAGCACAAGGTGGGGGGGGGGAGTTTCTGTTTCCCCTCTGCATTGCAGGATTGGGTTCCCATGGCATTCTGAACAGGATTGGGTTCCCATGGCATTTTTAAAGCAATAGAAATTCTAAGGTAAAATGGCTGTGGCATCCCCAGGTTGTCCCTGGGAACATCTATCTATCTATCTATCTATCTATCTATCTATCTATCTATCTATCTATCTATCTATCTATCTATCTATCTATTTCATAAAGTTTATATCCCGCCCTCCCCGCCAATGGCGGGCTCAGGGCGGCTAACAACACAAAAGTAACACAAACAATGTCAGTAAAACAAATAAACTTATACCACAAGATCAGCAGCTACAATTTATCTTCAGAGTGTATCAGGTCAGCACTCAGATATAATCCCTATATAAGTGCAGATGTCCTTGCCGGCAGCTGGAATTGGGCCAGGGCCAGAATGTAAACATTAGGCGGCCTCTACTTGAACCCGGTGGAAGAGCTCCGTCTTGCAGGCCCTGCGGAATTGTAACAGATCCCGCAGGGCCCTGATGTTCTCCGGGAGCTCATTCCACCAGTATGGGGCCGCCACTGAAAAAGCCCTGGCCCTTGTACTTGCCAGCCGCGCCTCCTTTGGCCCAGGCAGGACCAATCGGTTTTGGGATCCTGACCGAAGTGCTCGCTGGGGAACATATGGAGAGAGGCGGTCCTTCAGGTAAGCAGGTCCCAGGCCATATAGGGCTTTATAGGTAAGCACCAAGTATAGGTAAGCACCAAGATAAGCATCTAGTATAACATCTCATATTTGATGGGCTATATGAGAGCCAGTGTGGTGTAGAGATTAGTGTTGTGATCTGGCTAGGGTTGTCAACTCTCACTTGGCCACTGTGGAAGCTTGGGGGGGGGGCTGTGAATATCACCATCACATGATGCACAAGGAATTCCCCAAATCTTTATGGTTTTTACCATAGAGATCTGGGAAATTCCTAGAGTGTTGCATGATGCCATGACATCACTTTTGGCTAAACCTGGAAGTGACATCATGGCATTGCACCATGCTGGTCCCCTCCATTTTGCTCCTGCTGCTCCATCAAGTTAGAACTCCATTGAGTTAGAACTGTACTGCTCCACTGAACATCAGCAGGAGCCCAGAGGCCATAGTGGGCAACCTGGCAATGCTAGATCTGCAAACCCAGATTCAAACCCCACAGTGCCATGAAACTTGGTGGGTAACCTTGACCCTATCACATTCTCTCAGCCTAACCTACCTCATGGGGTTGTCATGAATGCTCCCTCTAAGCTGTGGGGCCTTGTGAGCATAAATTCTACTTTGTGAGCTACTGGCATTAAAGTTGTGAGCAAGCAATCTGGCTACTGCATACATTAGTTTACTCTGGAGCCATCCTTCTTGAGCCAAAACAAGAATGTGTGAGCTGGAGGCTAAAAAACTTTGAGCTAGCTCACACTAATTCAGTTTAGAGGGAACATTGGGATAAAATGGGGAAAGAAGAATATGTATGCTGCCCTGAACTTTTAGGAAGAAGGGTTGGATAAAAAAGTTATAGATAAGTAGACAGGTGGAAACCTACAAGGACTTGTGGGAGGCATCTCACTTTCCCCTCCTGCACTATTTCCTCTTTCCCTTTCCTGGAAGCCCCAGCATCTTCCCTTTCCTTGCTTCCTTCTCTCCTTCTAGGGTTGCCAACCTGGAGATCTCTTGGAATCACAGTGGATTCCCCAACTACAGAGATCAGTTCCCCTTAGGGTTGCCAGCTCAAAGTTGGGAAATTCCTAGAGATTTAGGGGTGGGCCCCAGGGAAGGCGGGGTTTGGGTATCATGTCATAGAGTCCACCCTCCAAAGCAGCCATTTTCTCCAGGGGAACTGGGCTCTGTCATCTGGTGAGCAGTTGTAATTCCAGGTGATCTCCAGCTCCCATCTGAAGGTTGGCAACCCTAGTTCCCCTGGAAGAAATGTCTGTTTTGGAGGGTGGCATCTATAGCACTATACTGTTCTGCGGTCCCTCCCCTCCTCCTGTTGGACTCTGTTTTTAGTAGAGCCAGGAATCACTATTAATGTAGCAGAATGCATTAGGCATTTTCATGCAGCAGAGCTTTGGTGCTGAGTGTGCTAGCAGAGTTACAAAGTTACACAGAGCCAGTAGTCAGATTCAAAACTAATAAGTTCTTTATTATATGGAACTCCATTCTAGACAGTATAGATGAGAGACAGAGATAGAACCTACTCCTAACTACCTAAGGTGGGTATGGACTCAGGGAAGAGCACCCCTGCATCCATTGTTCAAAGATAGAGAGAAAACATGTTCCTTCCTTGTTTGTGTGAGAGAGTGTGTGTGTGAGAGTGAGGTGTCAAGCCGGAAGGAAGAAAACTTGTCCCTAAGGATAGCATTCTACTTCAAAGGGGATAGAATCAGATAACAAGAAAGAAAGGATTTATTTTATTGGACTTGTATCCTGCCCTCCCCACAAGCAGGCTCAGAGTGGGTTCCTACAGTATCAATGCAATATACAATACAATTAAAACCACTTTAAAACAACAGATTAAAACAGCCCCAATCATACGACACTGTGTAAAATCTAATTAGATGCTTCAGCAATTAAAATGGGACAAGAGTGTGATTTCCCAGATAGCTATTCGAATTCAGGCCACTGACGGGAGGCCAGCCAGAAGGGGGGGAATGTCCACTGCCTCAACCAAAAGCCCAGTGAAAGAGCTCTGTCATATAGGCCTGATCTCATGTGGGAGCTCATTCCACCAGGTAGGGGCCAGGGCTGAAAAGACCCTGGCCCTAGTCAAGGCAAGTCAGATGTCCCTGGGGCCGGGGACTACCAAAAGGTGTCAATTTGTAGACCTCAGTGCTCTACAGGGCTCATATGGGAAGAGGCAGTCTTGAAGGTGCTGGTCCCTGGCCGTATAGTGCTTTAAAGGTAAGCACCAGCACTTTGAAACTGATTCGGTATTCAATAGGCAGCCAGTGCAGTTCATGCAGCACTGGCTGGATGTGAGCCCGCACAGGCGTCACTGACAGCACCTGTGCTGCCGCATTCTGCACCAGCTGCAACTGCCAGAGCACAGTCAAGGGCAGCCCCATGTAGAGAGAGTTACAATGATCCAGTCTGGAAGTGACCATTGCATGGGTCACTGTAGTCAGGTTTTTTGGGGGGGTGAGCTATGGAGCCAGCTGCCTGATCTGCCTCAGATGGAAAAAGGCAGATCCGGCAGTGGCAGTGACTTGGGCCTCCACATCTTGACACTGGCACCAGTGGAGCCCCATTGAAGGCTGGGAGCCTGCTTCCCTGTCCCAGTCCCCTGCGAGTCAGGTGCAGGACCTCCATCTTGGATGAATTTAACTTCAGTTGGCTCTGTCACAACCATCCAGCCACAGCTTGTAATGTCGATCCAGATCTCCTGGGGCTGAGTCTGGGTGGCTGTCCATCAGTAGATAGAGCTGGATGTCATCCGCATACTAGTGACAACCCAGCCCATACCTCTGAATAATTTGGGCGAGGAGGGGCATATAGATATTAAACAGCACAGGAGAGAGAATTGCTCCCTGTGGCACACCACATTCCAGTAAGTGTCATTGGGATAACTCCCCCACAATGCCACCATCTGTCCCCGACCCTGGAGGAAGGAGGTCAGCCACTGCAAGCCAAGCCCCTGTATCCTGGTGTCAGTGAGGCAGTGGGTCAATACATCACTGTCAACCATATTGAATGCTGCTGACACATCAAGGAGTATCAGCAGCGCCAATCTGCTTCAATCCAGATGTCTTCGGAGATAATCCAATAGGGTGACAACACCGTTGCCATCCCATGTGCAAGGTGGAATGTTGTACTGGAAGGGTTCCAGGACTTTAGCATCATCCAAGAAAACCTGAAGCTGCATTGCCATTGCCTTCTCTACTACCTTACCCAGGAACGGTAAGTTAGACACTGGACAATAGTTATTAAAGACCATAGGTTCCAACAAAGATTTTTTAAGGAGCAGATGAACCACCGCCTCTTTCAATCCACCTGGGAAGGTCCCCACTGAAAGGGACAAGTTTGTAATCTCCCTCAGGGGGATCTGCACCTCATCCCTGCAGGCTTAACCAGCCATGATGGGCAAGGATCTAGGGCACATGGTAGGCATCACAGCTGCCAGGGTCTTGTCAAGTTCATCCTGGGAAAGCAGACTGAAGTGGTCCAAAACTGGACTCAAGGACAGCCCCCCCTCCCCCCAAAAAATTACACGTTGCTCATTTAACCTTGTATGTTCTTAATTTTATGTTGTTAGCTGCCTAGAGCCAGCCTTGCTGGCTAGGCGGGATATAAGTCAAAATAAATAAATAAATAAATAGTTCTTTTATTGTATCAGATGTGGTTGGATGGTTGCAGTGGGGCAACAAGACTTTGTCTGCAAAATAGCTTGCAAATGCCTCACAGCCAATTGCCAATTCCCTAGCATTTGGCATGCCTGAGGCAAAGCAGTCAGTGACCAAATAATTCTAAATAGTTGGCCAGGTGAGAACTTGCAGTTGCAATGGAGGTCACGTAGAAGTTTCTCTTCGTGGCCTTCTCTGCCATCTCACAGGTCCTCATAAACGACCTATAAGATGCTCTTGTAGCTTCATCATAAACTAGCTGCCACCCTCTCTCTAGTTGTCTTAGCTCCCATTTCATCCATTGTAGCTCTGAGTACACCACAGAGCTAGTTTGGTATGAGGGTGAAGAGGACACTGGGGAGCAACCTTGTTGATGGCTTTGGAAAGACGGGATTGCCAGTCTTCCATCAGTGCTTCCAACGGGATGCCAGAGGGAATTGGATCCTGCAGAGCTTTCTGGAACCTATTGAGGTCCTTTTGACTCCACAGGCGAGCATGAATTCACTTGCCATCTAAACAGGGAGGGTCAGGGATACTCACTCAGCCAGGGCAAGGTGGTCCAACCATGGTACTGCATCAGCTGTAATCTGGTCCACCGTGATCCCTGATACAAAGATAAGATCCAGCATGTGGTCTGCTTGATGTGTTGGGATCAAAACAAACTGGGAGAGTCCCAGTGCCGCTGTGGATGACACTAGGTCTATAGCCTAAGAGGAGGTCACATCATCTGTATGGACACTGAAGTCTCCCAAGACCTAAAGTCTGGGGTATTCCAAGGCCTAGCTAGATACGGCCTCCAACAAGCCTGGCAGGGCATTTGCTGGTTTGTTAGGCAGATGGTACACTAGCCAAATGGACAAACTCTCCTCAGCCTCCAATACCAGGCCCACACATTCAGTGTTGGCAGTCTTTGTCTCAGGGAGTAGTCTGAAGGAAAAAGCCTCCCAGATTAGTAACGCCACTTCCCCCCCCAGCCCATCAGTCGGGACTGGTGAAGGACTGAAAAACCTGGGGGGGGGGGGGCAGTTGACTCAGGGTGACTGTTTCACCCTCCCTCACCCAGGTTTCAGTCACACAAGCCAGGTCTACTACCTGCACTACCAGATAACTCTAGAGAACAGAGATCTTATTATTAATAGACTTGGCATTGCACAACACCCGTATCAGAGAAGGGTATACCTTCCTATTCCTACAGCCAGCATCTCTTGAGATGGGACGAAGGTTGGAAGGGGATTGAACGTATCTAAATGGCCTTCCCCTTCCCTTATTCCACCTTGTCCCACTGCCATACCTCCCCCGCCCCATCAGCACTGGGATCCCCAACCCCAACATGGCCTCAACCATCAGATGTTATTGGTCTGAATCTGGGCCCACTAGAAATCTGGAGGCAAACATAGTGGAAGATCTCAATCCCTAACAAGTGCCACAAGGACAATCCCACAATGTGATAGCCTCCCAGTAATACTCTCCCAACCACCCTTCCCAGTTTATTAAATAACAACCCTAAAAATTGATACTGAAATGTAAATGTAATGTCTAATAATCAATTTATAACTAAACAATTTATAACTAAACAATTAATGTGTCCTGACCCATCTGACTAAATCTATGGTGACATCCTGAGGGCTGAGGCAAAAGGACTGTGCCAAGTCCTCTTCCGATAGTTTACTCATGTGTGAGCATTGTGACTTGATTGCAAGATCATGATTATTTGCATGTGTGGATGGGCTCGGAAAAATGGGGTTGGGAGGGGCTGTAGCTCAGTGGCAGGGCATCTGCTGTGCCTACAGAAATCTCCAATCCCTGGCATTGCCAAGTAAACCCCCCCCCCCCAGAAAGCAGATAAGAAAGGCCTCTACCCGAGGCTGCAGTGCAGACCCACTGCATGTGTGGGGAAGCGATGACCTTGATTATAAGTGATGGCACAAGAACTCTCCAACAGGAGCCCAAAATTCTCATCATAGCCACATCCTACATAGTGCTTTCAGATTGCTTAATTGGGGTCAGGAGCAAAGAAAGAGAGTTCATAACTTTAATTGAGCATAAGAGCCCATTCCCTATCAGAAAAGACTTCAGGAGTTTGGGGCTTTTTGGTTTCGAGAAGAGACAACAAACAGGAGAGGCAACAGAAGTTTACAAAATTAAACATGAGGTAGAAAAATTAGCTAGAGAGAACTATTGTTCTTTCTCCCATAATATGCACACAATAATATTAAAATTATTATCATTGTAATGTTTAAACAGCAACATAATTTGGTGCACTGTAAACTTATCATACTGGAAGGCATGGTTCACATGCTCTCTTCCTGCTATTATTGCTTCCTGTGTTTAAGGCTCTTGAGAGTAAGCCAAGCAAAACTTAAGCTCTGATTGTTACTATAAAGTACTGGGTCCAGAGACGTGTTGAAGTGAAATCAGCTCATAAGTTTATTGGTGGTACAAAACACAACTGGCGAATGGGGCTTGGGGGTCTGCTTATATGTCCGTCTAAACTGCACCCCCGGCCTTGCCCAATCTCCCTGATAGGGTTAATTACAGGTGACCCTATACCATAGGTCCCCCGGCGGATATTGGGTGGCAGATTGGTCTAATTTACAATCCACCCAGGCTATTGTCTCTTGAAGCAAAGCTCTGGTAGCCAGCCTGGCCACGTGCGTTTCCCTGACCATGTGCGTGGTCACCATTAGGACACAACAGTTACTTACCTTAAGCCTTTAGAATGGGGCAAGCTAGAAAGCCAGGAAAAGAGAACACAGTGTTGATGCAGATGCTTGATTCTCACCCTCCTAACCAATCTATTGCTCTCATGTATGGTCACAGGAACATATATTTTTCTTTTATCTCTTTCCCTGCTGGACGGCTGTGGTTTGTGAAGCAACAAAATAATTTCCCTAAGGGGCAGTCAATACATTGCTGCAACCTTTATCATCTTTAGCAGGGAAGCATGGTTTTAATTTTTCTGTGTTTGATCCCCTTGGCTTTCAAGACACTGATAGCAACAGGGACTGTTAAGATCAAATAAAGAGCAAATGCTTTGGTGGGGGCTGTGGGGGGGGTGCAATCCCCAGCAGAACTTGTTCTTCCAAGTTTTTCTAGGGAGGATGGCTGAGATAAAAGGCAGACATGAAAACCAAACAGTTAGTAGCCACCCAAATCTGTTCACAGATTCCATATGCTGACTATACTGCAAGAATGGGGCTGTGGCTCTGTAGTAAAGCATCTGCTCTGTGTGCAGAAGGTCCCGGGTTCAATCCCCAGCATCTTCAGTGAAAAGGATCAGGAAGTGGGTAAAATCATAGGCTTCAGCCAGAGATCCTGGAGCGCCACTGCCAGTCAGAGCAGACAGTACCAACTCTGATTGTCTGAGCATAAGACAGCTTCACGTGCTCATGTAGTTGGTGGGCTACCAGTACATATGACTGGTAGCATCTGGAAAGGATTCATTTGCTCATCTTCAGAAGCAAAAATTCAAACTAAAATCCTGATTTAGAGGATTAAGTTAGAGATGCCAGCCTCCAGGTGGGACCTGGGGATGCCCTGGAATTACAGCATATCTCCAGACTACAGAGATCAGTTCTCCTGGAGAAAATGGATGCTTTGGAGGGTGGACTCGGTGGCATTGTACCTCACTGAGGTCCCTGTCCTCCCCAGACTCCATCCCCAAATCTCCAGGAGTTTCCCAACCTGGATCTGGCAACCCTACCCCCATCCCCTGCCGGTGGCCAGGGAGGACCTGGCAACCCTAAGTCTTGTCTGTCTGATTTTAATATACAGACTAAAAATTCTGCCATCCCCCACCCCCAACCACCTAAATTTGATCCTTCCCTGCAGAGGTAAACACAAAGTCCTGACACCGGGAAGCCTGTTTGCTGGTCTTTGTTAACTCCAGACAGTAGCTTTGTTTATAAGCCCTTGTTGACTTTTCTTCCAGCTTAGTATAATTAAGTACACTCAAGTCAGCTGGCGTAAATTCACTCCTGATTCTGAGTTAGGTGCTTGGAACAGCCTTTCCCATCCATTGGGTAGAGGTAAACCAGGGTATTAATCAGTGGCAGATCTAAAAGGAGTTCATAATAAGAAACATTTTCTATCTTACTGCCTCCACATCAAAGTGTTGCTAAGGCCAGCCATCTTCCAGAGGTCTGTTTCCAAATTGAAATGAATAGTACATGTTGTGGCATCCATTGTGGAGTGATATAAAGAAGAACACGGAATCAGAAATGAAGCCAAATGTGAAAAATGAAACAAAACCAAACAGGCTGCCCATTTTAGTGCACCAAAAAATGGATGTTTGAGGCTGTGTTCTGGCTGAAAAGTTAAGGATACGCCTGGACTAATATTATTGAATTTTGCTATTAACATAGAACTGCAGGGTACTTGACAGTTGTAAATTGAAAGCCGGTGCAATTTAGTGGATAAAGTGCCTGAACTGGACTGGGAAAACCTTATTTAAATCCTGTTTGGACATGGGGCAGCCAATCATGTGGGAGGGGCCAATCACTTGGGTCTTTTAAATATGGAGCACCAATGTGGTGGGAATGACCTACATGATTGGCTCTGTCAGCTGACCACTGTAGTAGCGCCATGGGATGAAGGTATGGGAAAAAATGATCTCCATAGTGTTTAAAGGAGCTCTCAAGCATCATGAGCCTGCTGTGCGGGGACAGCGGCCTAGAAATTGAATTAAATAATTAAATAATTAAAATGAAGGTCATCAGGTATTCCATTATTAGACATGTGCAAGTGATTATTCCATATCATGACGATTAGTGTTTCATGTATTACATATCTTCTTTCCTCCATACAATGTTTTATTTTATTTAGATATTTATATTTCACTTTCCTTCCCAATGGGGACCCAAAGCAATTTGCAACATCATTCTACCCTTCTCAAAACAAGGAATGAATTAGAGTAATCCCTTTAAAAAGAAATCCTCATAAATACCTTGTAATGTAGGCTGCAACCGGCTCATGGTTGAACACATATTTGAACTCAGGCCTTTTAATTCCATTTCTGACACACTATTCACTATGACCGATTTCTTACAAGGAGCTGCGGCACTGTCGCTCCTCCCTTTCCCCAGGTTCCATTGGTCAATTTCCCACTTATTGTTGCACAGTCACATTTCAATCCATGGCTTCACGCTATTTTCCCAGCGGCTTCTCAATCCTGTTTTTTGAGGATCTAGAAGCCACAGGGAAAATTGCGCAAAGCTGCGGATCAAAATGCAGCCACATAGCGATTAGATGCAAATTGACCAATGGAACCGGGGGAAAGGGAGGAGTGACGGCGCTGCAGCTCCTTGTGAGAAATCTGTCTAAGTCACACTGACATTCAATTTGGCAAGAGTTTGAAAGCAAGTGTGACCAAGTACATGAAGCAAACAATATACCTTGCAGTATGCCAGCCTGAGATATGTTCTTGCCTGCCACTGGAAATCCCCAGCATCCCAAATCCAATCACTATTGATTTGTGTGAAGGGAAGTATCTCACACTGGTACAGCTTGTCCAAATTTCAAGCTTGGGCTTCTGTTTGTCACTGAAATCTTCCATGCTGCAATCTCAGATTGGTCCAGAATGCTCACCTTCCCTCATTCTGTCCTGACTGTTTTAGAGTGCTTATTATTATTAGTAGGCCATAACACTGATGGACAGAAGTAAAAAATATTCCTTTTGCAAACTTTTCTAGCAACCAGCAAGTATGTTTTCAGATGACAGTATGACACATTTCAACTTTGCATTATGTATGACGGTTATATAGCTGTGTCGATAAGTGGACCAAGTAGGCTAGACATGTGTTGTTTATCATTTTTGATTCCTATGATAAATAGGGAATCCATGTGAATTTTTGTCTTAATTTCAGTTGCTGCCATCACTGCAAACTAAAGGTGGATCCTCCCTTGGACAAAACAGATTATTAATTATTTAGATCAGTCCTGTAGAACTTGTGTCCCCCTCAGCCTTGCTAAACCTCTAAGCTTTGTTGCTTGTCTTGGGCTGCAATACCAAGGGGGTATTTGTGTGTGGTCAAACCCCAAGCAGGCCGTAATCCATGGTCAGTGAAGCTGTGTTTGACTTGGTGAATCACAATTAGAGTGGACCTTCTTTAGGCTCATCAAATCTGTTATTCTGGCAAATTCCTCAGGCCAGAGGGAAAAAATAACCTCAAAACCCAATAAAGTCACCCAGCGTAGGCTGAGTCCAGCAGCCTTGGACAGAGATTGGCTGTGGAATGCTGCTGGGGAGCTGTGAGACATACTGTTCTTTAAGGTACCAGCTCCCCAGAGCCTTTCATATACTGCTGCTCCTAGGTTTACACAGCCTCCCTATTGCTCCTTAAAGCATAGATATGTGTGGCCAGTCAACAGCACAGGTGTTACAACCAGGGGTCCGTTGGGGCCGGAGCGAGGCGGAGCAAAGCTCCGCCAGCTCAGGAGTGGCCACTAGGGCAGCCATGGGCCGAATCAGATTCTCTAATCTGATTCAACCCACTGTCGAATTGCCGCCGAAATTCGGCGGCAATTTTAAAAGCCACTGGAGGGGAGGGGGTTTGAGGGAGAGGCTCCAAACTTGCAGGGTAACTACTGGAGCTTCTTCTCAAAATACCCACCAAGTTTTAAGAAGATTGGACCAGGGGGTCCAATTCTACGGGCCCCCAAACAGGTTGCCCCCATGTGTGAAACAGGATGCTGGACTAGATGGAACACTGGTCTGATACAGCAGAGTTTTTCTTATGTTCTTAGGAGATCTCCCATCCAGCCCCAGCCCCAGAACAGCTTGTTGTTTGCCGGGCTGCTGAATGATGTACCTCCTAGCCTTCCCTTGAACCCAGCATGCTATGCTGCTGCCTATCCAGAGGTAAGACTGTAGCAAGTGAGAGGGGTGCATATATAGTAAAGTGTCTACAAGAGAGGTGCTTTCTCATACTGTGGCTTGACTTGTGACATAATTGCCAGGAAGGATGGTCATCCCTGCACAGTTACCCCACTTTGGATGCTGTGGCAGTCAAGAAAATCAAGTGGAAGGATGGTAATATAGTTTGAGTGGAGAGTAACAGCCAATTCCAACTATCAATGAAGGAAAAACTGATATAATACTCTAACAGATAGCATTTGAAAATACATCTGGGGAAAGATCAACAAAAATATAATGGACTCAGGATATGGTTGGAAAGCACATGAAACAGCAGCTTCACTGAAGCTAAACAGGCCTTGATGGGATGTTTCCTAGGAACTTTATGAACATTGCCTTGAGTTCTGGGATAGAAGAAAGACAGGCAGAATATAAATGTAACATAATAATAAATCAAGAGAGAGATGTTGAAAATTAATCATACATTACCCTCTAATCCCACACAGAAAGCAACAGGGCTATTTTTGGGCAGGAACGCACAGGAATGGAGTTCTGGCTGGCTTCTGAGTTGGCCACACCTACAGCCTCCCCCCCCTGGGTTCCCCAGGTGCCTCGCAAGCCACAGGGCACCTGGGGAAGCTGATCCTGGGAGAGAACTGTGCTGTCAGGGGTGTGGTCTAATATGCTAATGTGTTTCTGCTGTTGGGTGTGGCCTATTATGCTAATGAGTTCCTGCTGGGCTTTTTCTACAAAAAAAGCCCTGGAAAGCAATAAATATACAATATTTTTGGGAAATAAAATGACAGAAGGATAATTCTTTTATTGCTGGTGGACTTGCTCAGTGGTCACTGATCTCAAGCTGAGAACACTGAGCCCAACTGGAATTATATCAGTTTGTTTTGTAAATAAGGAGGCAGCTGTGTTTCGTTGTTAACATCCTGGCAATAGTTGTGATTAACCACTTGAGTAAGAGGATCATCAGTTCTTGATAAAGAGGTTTCTTGAAATGGTCACTATCGAATGTCTGTTGAATTTTTGAATCTGTTCCAGCTGATGTTGTATTGTTTTTTAGTAAACAGTCCTTGTTAAGTGAATAGCTAAATGATGTGGAGAGAACCTGAAGAAGTTTGGCGTGTCATGAACTTTTCAGGACAGAGGACTTCTAAGGACATTTTGTAATATTATTTCAAGATGGACTCAATGCAACTTTGAATTGTCATGCATCTTTGATACATATTCATTTGCTTTGATACGAGGCTGACATTCTGGGACAAGAAAGATTTCCGTATGGGTAAAGGAGGGTTATTAAAAAAATGTGAAGAAAAATGAAAATAGCTTTAAATTTTTTTTTAGTCTTAGTGTATCAAAGGAAGCTCTTCTGCCATATTATAAGAAGGATATGTGATATAATGTTTCTTTTTCTCTTGGAGATTAGGAGGTCTCCCTTATACCTTTACTGTGTTGATATCTATATTCTAATTCCAAGAGATTTTTTTTCTGTGTGGATGCTTATATCTGCCAAAAGAGAGCTCACTGTCCCCCAACAGCTTTTCCTACATAGGCAGGCCCCTTCCTTGGTCTGCAAAAAAAATCCGAAAAGTTAAAAAAAAACTTCAGGGACCATTGAATTCCCCTCAGTGCCTTTTGAAATGGCATCATCTCCAGGCGTCAACTGTGAGGAGAAGAGATTGTTCTGGGGAGGGGGGGAGGTTCTAACTGTTTCTGTCAGTAAAAAGCAGGGTTTTTACTGGCCGCAGTCTAGGGTTGCCAAGTACTCCCCCTCCCGTGGCCACCAGCAGCAGATCCAGATCCAGGCTGGGAAACACCTGGAGATTTGGGGGTGGAACTTGGGGAGGACAGGGACCTCAGTGAGGTACAATGCCATAAACTCCACCCTCCAAAGCATCCATTTTCTCCATGGAAAGTTATCTCTGTAGTCTGGAGATGAGCAGTTACTCCAGGCGACCCCCAGGTCCCACCTGGAGGCTGGCATCCCTAGGCAGCACCCTCTGTGTGACTTGATACCACCTGATTTGCATGACTTAATTAGGCCCAGCTGCTTTGCTACTGTTCATCAGCAGCCACCCTATGAAAGCCATTGTGATGTAACAGTTAGAGCTTCAGACTGGGATCTGCGAGACCCAGGTTCAGATCCCTATCTTGCGGTGGAAGCTGACTGGGAGATTTTGGACCAGTCACATACTTTCAGCCTAACCAACCTCACAGGGTTGTTGTGCAGACAACAAGGAGGAAATAATAATGTAAGCTGCTTTAGTCCCCACTGTGGAGAAAGACTAATTTTCCTAGGCAGAGGCTGCAGAGGAGGGGGGTGGAGATGGAAAGCTGAAGACAGATAAAGGTAGGTTGGCTGTTGGGTGGGAAGGAAATAGGGTTGCCAACTCCAGGTTGGACATTTGAGAGGTGGAGCCTGGGGAGGGTGGGATTTGAAGTGGGAGGCAGAAAGAGACAGAAAGAGGGATGAGGTGGGGAGGCAGAAAAACAAAGAGAATGATGACGGGTCAGAAAGAAAGATGAAGTAACATACATGGAGGAGAGAGAGAGAATAAGAAAGGGGGGGCAGAAGGGAGCAAGAGTGTGAGAGAGGTAGGGGGAAAAGAGAGGAAGCAAAGGTGTGAGGAATGGGATAACCAAACCGCAAGTTTCTTGTGGGTCTCCACTTGTAATTACCTATTTACAGAGCTGGTTCTCTGGCCACCATACCGACTGCTTGAGGCAACACAATAAAGAGAGCTCCATTCCATCATAGAGGCTCAGCTCACTCCCAGCCGTCAGTGATGCTGGAGGCAACAGGAATCACTTCCTGGACCTGCACTGCCAGTGGCTTGGTCCAAGCTGAGTGTATGAGGCATTGCCCAGAGGTTTGCCTCAGAGCCTTCTGGTGGCATCATAGGTGGAAGCAAAGTATGTACCTTGTTTGGGGTTTTGAAATATCTTGAACTGGCCCTATTTATAGTATAGTTGTAGTAAAACAGGTCTTACAAGTACCTCTGCTCTACCCGGAGCAGAAGGAATTTACCCAGCTGGAAAACGTCTCAAATTACTAGGCCCTAAGGAACAGATCGCTTCTCCATCCTTACTCCAGTCTTCCCCACAACAGAAAGCAGCTCCTTTTCAGAAGCTTGTAAAGGTATATCACTTTAGTTCTTCTAGTATGTCATTTTGAATAATAATGAACCATAATTATTTCTGTAAGGAAGAAAGGCAGCTAATAAATGTCTTAAATAAAATAAATATGTCTAAAATACCTAATTCAAGCTTGCAGGCAAATAGTTTACACAGTGTACTTAAAAGTGATGAACAGACTACAAACTTAATTGAATCTGGCCTCATTTGAAAGAAAACAATTCCACTGCCCTTTTTATTCACCATTTCTACCTTGTAGAAAATTCTGACCTCTTGGCTTTAGAAGAGTCCAAAGAGCTCATTGTTTATGGCCCTTTTGTTGCTAAATAGTTGTAAAATGCATTTCATGATCTTGCTGTATTTTATGAACAATATTAACTCCGGATCTTGTTATGACTATAAAATGTGTTTGTGGCTCTTGTCTTGACTGAACATTTTGCATGTTCTTACTGCTTTTTCTAACTAATGTAATAATATAAGACTAACACTATTTGGACAGTGTAGATTACATATATTCCCCTTTTTCTGTCTTCTTTCCTCCCTTTCAGTATTTTGTTAAATTTGAAATTGTTTGGTTATCAGTGAAGATATCAAAATGAAAGATTCAATATGCCTTATCAATGAAATGATTTGATATAGAGCAACTACTGAAGGATGATGATGTAGTTTGATATGCAGTCTAATTCGTATCTTGATTCTGTTGCCCATAGTATCACTGATTTGTTTTTGTTGTGAGTTAAATTTTCCTCCTAGCAGTAGCCTTTGAATTTAGCAAATAAAATATTGACTGGTTTCCTGGATTAGTTGTAAAAAAAATCACATACAAAGTTTTCAGTAAACACGTAAAATCTCCCAAATGTGAAGACAGAAAATGAAAGAATCTTATCACTTAAAACTGAAGCATCAAAATAAAACTCATCCAATATCATATTTAATAGACATTCAGTTTTGAAAATTGTTAGATTATTTCCTTTTAAAGGTACCAGCAGCCACACAGCATCAGAACTAAAGGATGTGTTTGTTCATAGGGATACAACAAGAGTTTTCCAGACATCCATACAAGGTGGATTTTATGAAAGTCTACAGCTGCTCTTCCATGTCTCCAGTATGCTTATGATTCATTCCAGGGTTGGAAAGAGTTCATCCAGGAAGACAAATCTTTGATGTCTAAATTAAAGTTGTGATAACATCAGAGATTAACTGGTATCTTCTAACATGAAAACAAAAGCATGATGAGATGAAAAAAGTCCTTTAGTGTTAAGGTCTTTCTTTGGTCAATAATAATAAGGTCTTTCTTTGGTCTAATAAGTGCTTATATCTAAAGGGCAACACCCTAATTGCCCAGCCTAGCCTGATCTCACTGGAGTTTGGAAGCCAAGCAGGGTCAGCCATAGTTTGTGCTTGGTTGAGAGACTACCCAGAAAGATGGGCTGCTGGGCAGAGGAAGGTAATGACAAACCACCTTCACTCATCTCCTGTCTTGGAAACCCCATAAGGTGGAACTTCATGGGGTCACCATGAGTCAGTTTTGACTTAACGGCACACTCTGCAGAGGAAGCATCGAGAATGGGTTATATTGGAGGAGAAGGCTGGTTAATGCTCATCTTGGATGCTGAGCTATGGAATCTTTTAAATCAGCAATATGGAAAGACTGAACAAAAATATACATTACCCCTCTATTTTTCCTGTTCTCTCCTTCTCCATCCCACACATACCTAGAACTGGGAGTCACCTCAGGAAACTAAGGAAGTGTTTCTTCATGCAACACATAATTCACTTACAGAGCGGCTTGCCACAAAGGTATGTAACAAAAATGCAGTGTGGTGTAGTGGACCAAGAGTTTGGCTTGAACTGGGGTTCTAATCTCTGCTCAGTCATACAGCTCAGTGGAAGAGGAAGAGGTTTGATATCACTTTTCTGTCATTCTCATCTTATCTCCTGGGACTATTCTGAAGATAAAATAGCATCCTGAACTCTTTGGAGGAAGGGTCAGATCCAAATGTAATTAAGATATAGGGATGGCATCTGGCATAGCTGAACAGTTTTAAGGACTGGATAAATTCATGAAAGGTGCCATGATATCTAAAATCTATCTAGTCCATCACCCTGTTTCACACAGTGGCCAACCAGTTGCCCAGGAGGACCAAATAAACAGAGCAGAAAGGACAAGACCTTCCCCGTGAAGCTGCCTGTGTATATGGAGGCTCCCTTCAATTTCCAGGGCTAGTAGCCATTGGTGGACCTCTCTTTGTGAAGAGTCAGACTCGACTGTGCAACTGAACAAAAACAACAACAACAAAATCACTTTCCTTAATTGTGTAAAAAGCTAAAGCAAAGGTTCCAATTTTGCTGTCAGTATGTAGTCTTTAAAACAGACTCCAGCCTCCCCTTCTGGTCCTTTTCTTACTTTTTCTTTGGCCTATTGACATTCCTGCTCCTAAACCACCTCAGGTAAAACTGTGATGCAAAATACCTGGCTAAATAAGCTCTTTCAATAGGGTAATGTTTGCTCCATTATCTGATAAGTAAGCTTCTAGATGGAAAAGCCTCCATTGTGTGCTTGATGGGAGGTTTTCCTTTGCTTATGGTGTGAAGGCTGCTAATCCAACACTAAATTGGTTCTGTGATTAAAAAGCAAGGCAAGTAAATAGCTGTTAGGTGTCTGAAAACAATGCCAGCAACCCAGGGGAATTCTAACCCTGAAGACTACTCTACCTACAAGAGGCTGATATAGCTACCTTATTCACACCATGAAAAAATCAGAAGGGCTTTGCAGTAACTTGCCTCAAGGGTGGCATTTAATAAGATTGTAAAGGTGTTTCTACATATAACACCAAAAGTGATGCTGGTATTGGCAAGTTTAAATGCTGCTATATCTTTCCAAATTCCTGTTCTGCATTGTCAGCATTTACTTGGTGTTTCAAGAACAGAAGAGTGATTTAAAGGCACTTCTGTAGTACACTGTACGAAAAGACCCTCCCTCAGGGCTGGATTCAAGAGTTGTGGATGGAGAGAGTTGGTGGAAACAATTGAATCGCTTTCCCCATTCTCAAGCAATCCCCTACATCCCTGAAATGCCACTATTGAGTGTGTGTGTGTGGGGGGGGGAATCATTCAAATTAATATGTAATACAGGACTGAGAGAGGGCAAGCCAAGCAAGAAGGCGGAAATCTGCTGAAATTACCCCCTTTGTTCTTGCACAAGCTTTAACAGGGCTGAATGCAGCCAATTTTTTTTTCACTCAGTCTTATTTAATCCCCCTTCCTACTACAACTCACACCTCACGTGCCTTTTGTCCATGCGGGTCCCATTATCCCCAATACAGTCTTTTTGGTAGTCAAAGGGGACCCTCTTTCCTTTTTCACCAGTGGAAAAACTGGTTCCATCCTACCCATGGTGTTTCCTTTACAACTGCAGGAGTAGTGGACTATGATTTTTGACTAATTCCCCATCAGCAGTTGCTTTTCAGCAGGTTCTCCAGTCCAAAAGCTGGCAAACTTAACTGTTTAGTAATTGCTACCATCAAGTGCCAGTGTGATGTAGTGGTAAGAGTGTCGAACTCGGAGAGACCCAGGTCTAAATCCCCACTCTGCCTTGGGGACTTGCTGGGCCTGCCATATACTCATAGTGAATGCATGTACACCTGTTTGTAAGAAAGAGCCAAGGTGCCTCCATTGTACAAGTGAAATTGAGGACCAGTACCTGGATAAATGTGGGTTCATATCACATGTTCAGAAGAGTAGTAGAAGAGGAATTGGTTTTTATACCCTGCTTAAGGAGTCTCAAAGCAGCTTACAATCACTGTTTCCTTCCTCTCCCCACAACAGGCACCTTGTGAGGCAGGTGGGGCTGAGAGAGTTCTGAGGGAACTGTGACTGGCCCAAGGTCACCCAGCAGGCTTCATGTAGAGGAGTGGGGAATCAAACCCCATTCTCCAAATTAGAGTCCGCCACTCTTAGCCACTACACCACGCTGGCTCTCAGTTCAGCTGTATATGTGTTGAATGTAACATGTGAACAAAGTTTGGCACCTTGTGGCACCTTTAAGACCACTGGACTCACTTTATTCTGCTGCTTCAGACCAACATGGCTACCCACCTGAATATAACATGAGAATTACTCAGCATGTATATAAAGAAAAATCAAGTGTACACTGTACACAGATTGTATGTGCTTTCATTGTAACTTGTGAACAGGGCTACTATTTTAGTCAAACCAGGGGTGTCGAGTTGTCCATTTCCTGGGGGGCAGTGGCTCCTGTGCGCACGTGAAGTGCGTGTGCGCCCCAGGACAATGTCCCTGCTGCTGCCACCACCGCTGCCACCTCTCCCTGCAGCCTGGTCACTCCTCCCTCCCCCTCCCTCCTGGGTGAATGCCCAAGCATAATTGCGTCACCCGGAAGTGATGCCATCACACTGGGAACGTTGCCAGGGTGACACTCTGGCAATCACCCTGAAACTCTTTGGTGCCATAGAGTTTTGGGGCGGTTGCCAGAGCGTCATCCTGGCAACGTGCCCAGCATGATGACGTCACTTCCAGGTGACGATATCACACTGGGCATTCGCCCAGGAGGGAGGGGGAGGGAGGAGTGACCAGGCAACGGGGAGAGGCAACAGCACGGCGGTGGTGGGCGGGGTGGTGGCAGGTGGGCAGGCCTGCCAGCTTGGGAAGGAAGGGGGCCTGAAAGGGGCCTGAAAGGCATGGTGACGGCAGTGGCAACGGTGGGCGGGCGGCCCGGCGGGTGCTCCGTTTCACCAGAGGGGCTCAGTCCCCCCCCCGGGAAATTTCAGGGAGGTCTGAGCCCCTCTGTAGTTGACGCCTATGAGTCAAACCTATATTACAATGTACAAGTGTGATAAACAGACCTAATGATGATTAATGCATTGCATCGTCTTGTTTGAAGGAGCTATAGGTCTGTTATTATAACGGGATGATATTAACAATGGTCTTGACAGGCAACTTTGATCTGATTTGAATGACAACAACAATAATAAAATGAATAATAATAATTGGAAATAATTACAGGGGTCCCTGAGTTTATTCTCCTTTCAGGCACTATTGGAATTTTGAGAATGAGTAGTAGGTGTTACTGCGAAACAAGGGCAGAACCAATCCGAAACAGCCACCGTGGAGGTGAGCCAAGCACAAAACCATTGCTATGAGGATGGTAGGGCTGGTCGTGACAGGCTGGGAGGTTCCATACCAAGTGTCCTCCTACAACAAAGCCAGTTGATTCTGAATGAGGACTCCCTGCAGATGCAAAGGTGGTGCCTTCTTGGCTGTTCTGAAGCTCCTGTGGACCTGAAAGAAAGCCAGATTTGGCTCTTTGTTGTTGGGAAGAGATGCTGGTCAGTTTCAGTTTCTAAAGTAAGGGGAGAGTTTATTCCCCATGGAGCCACAGAGAGAAACAGAGAGAGGGAGAGAGAGAGAGAGATTTACCAAGCCCAGAGACTAGTGTTCCCTCTAAGCTGAGTTTGTGTGAGCTAGCTCACAGTTTTTTATCCTCCGGCTCACACATTTTTGTCTTAGCTCAGAAAGGATGGCTCTGGAGCAAACGGATTTATGCAGTAGTCAAATTGCTTGCTCACAACTTTAATGCCAGTGGCTCACAAAGTAGATTTTTGCTCACAAGACTCCACAGCTAGAGGGAGGATTGCCAGAGACATAAGAAAAGCTGTGTTTGTGGCCAAGCAGAAAATGCACAGTTGTGACATACCTGCTTGAGATGAGTTATGTGTTTTGCTAGTCAGTCAGCTGGTAGGGAGCAGTGCAAAGGTGCCCTCCTTTCCATTGCATTAGAAACCCTTTGGATTTAATTCCCAAGGTTGAAGTAGCAAGCAGGAACCAGGAAAGAAAACTACGGGCACCATGCCACTCATGGGCACTACATGGGGCACCCCTGTGTTTCATTATAATTAGACATGCTCCTATATTAAATATCATTATTATTAAGAGAGAAACTTTGGAACCAAAACCCACTGGAAAACGTATCACAACTCATCATCAGAAGCTTATCTACACAGTAGATCTTGACAGAATTAAGTCAATGGCATGCAAATATTGTAAACATACAATTTTACAAACCTGCCCCTTAAGGAAGAGTTTTTCTGTGGGTGGGCATGGCTTACACGCCTTACATTTCACTGCCTCAGTAATTACTAATGCTATCAGTTATTATTCAGGACACTACTAGAGCCATTGTCAGCTCTCCATCTTCAAATGTTTAATTTAATTTAAAACAGCCATGAGGAAGGAGATGGGGTTTCTACACGGATCAGGGCCGTGGCACACAGCAGCACACTTAACCTTTTCCTGTTGTTTTTGTTTTCCTTGTAGAATCACTGTGAGCCCTAATGGGGGGAAGAGAGGAACAACCTGTCTTTTCCCCTACTAAAGCTAATAGTAGCTGGAGGGAGGAGGCTGAACTCCTAGCAGAGTCACTCAAAGCAGAATGGTCACAGGTGAGACACCAGACTAAGATGCACCCACCCCCTTCAAGGTTCAATGGCCACATCAGCAGAATGGACAGTTCCACTGGTGATGGGGGTGGGGAAATCTTTAAAGGGTAGCTACTGGGCAGCAGCAATAGTGGAAGGTGGCACTGGTGGAGGATCTACCATAGACAATGGCAGTGCTTCTTCAGCTAACTCTGGTTAGTATTGCACAGAAGCAGGCAATGGTAAACTACTTCTGATCACTTCTTACCTCAAAAATGCTATAGTGAAGGTTAAAGAAGAAAGTGCCAAAGCAGGATTACAGCTCAACAAAAGTAATGACTACTGGGGAATTTACAACTTTAAGGTTGACAATGAAGAAATTGAAATTGTTCATGATTTTCTATTCCTTGACTCCATCATCATCCAAAAAGTATACTGCAACCAAGAATCAGAAGGAGATTGAGACTGGGAAGGGCAGCCATGAAGGAGCTAGAAAAGATCCTTAAGCATAAAGATGTGTCGCTGGTGACCAAGATCAAGATAATTCATGCCACAGTATTCCCCATTATTATTTATGGGTGTGAAAGTTGGACAATGAAGAAAGCTGACAAGAAGAAAGTTGATTCATTTGAAATGTGGTGTTGGATGAGAATTTTACAGGTATCGTGTACCGCCAAAAAGACAAATAAATGGGTTCTAGACCAAATCAAGCCTGAACTCTCCCTTGAAGTTAGAATGTCTAAACAAAGGCAATTGTACTTTGGTCACATTATGAGCAGGAGAGGAGGAAGAGTGGAAGACCTGACATGAGATGGATTGACTCAATCAAGGAAGCCACAGCACATTTTTGAAAAATTTCTGGTTAGCATGATAAACTTAAATAGAGGCCTGATCTCAAAAATTTATAAAATTCTAATCTTGCCAGATTCTGCTAGATTAATAAAATATCAATCCTCCTGGAATGTAGATTTAAATAAAGAGTTTACTGCAGATCAATGGAATCAAATTTGAAATTCACTGCCTGCCACCTCGAGAGCTTTGAATGTTCATTTGCAAAACTTTAAGCTTGTTTCTCGCTGGTACCTGATTCCTGCACAATTAACTCACTCTGCTGGAGACAATGTGGTGAGCAAGGGACTTATTTCCATGGCTGGTGGTCTTGTAGCTTGATTGGTAAATTTTGAACCCAACTTCAAGACCAAATTCATTAGATCACTGGTTATTGGATTCCCAGGACCCCTGAACTGTTCCTTCTCAATTTGTGGGATCACTGCAATATTCCCAAAGTAAAATGAGAACTTATTGTGTTAATGTTAATCACTGCTAAATGTCTTATTGCTTCGCACTGGAAATCTACATCAATTCCATCACTGCAAAAATGGTTCATAAAACTGTGGGACCTATTTATTCTGGACACGATTACAAATAATTGAGGTAAGTCTAGAGGTTCCTCAAATCAGCCCAGTCTTCTAGAGAAATGGTACCCCTTCTTATACAAATGTTGGTTAGGCATCTCAGATCGTTGTTCTGTACTGGACAAGAATCAAATCTCCTTTGCTCACATTGAATGAATTGTGATTATGCCTTTTCATGGTATGTTGAAGGTTCTAATGCTAATTTATATATGTTGAGTGTGATATTTAGATCTATATTTGTATTTATCTTTTACTGTACTTTGTTGATTGCACTCCATTCTATTGTCAGTTTGTAATATTGTTATATTGTTCAATAAAATTATTTTTTTTTAAAAAAAGGAAGCCACAGCGTTCAGTTTGCAAGACCTTAGCAAGGTTGTTAATCATATAACATTTTGGAGGTCATTTTGGAAGTGACTCTATGGCACTTAACATACCCACAAACATAAAGGATGAAGCTCAGAGGGCATTAGCAGACTCCTCAACATATACCTGGAACCATTTGCTGACGGCTTCCCATGGGACTTCCCAAATAGCTCTGGTATATTTGTGAATATTAATAAGACAACCAGCTGGCCAGCTCTGATCGTAACAGTCTTTCTCACTCAGTTATAATCCTTTCCTCCCTGAGGTGTTATGAGATGGTACACTCACTACTCATGAAGCAGCTCTCATGCCTAGCACATGTATGTGAAGGAGGCTCCTCTTGCATGTATGTCTATTTTCCTGTTGTATTTTCCCATGTATGTCTATTAGCTATGCTGCTGAAATTTCTTCTATGGAGTATCTGCTATCCAACTAGTATGGTGGTGATCATACTACCACTCTGCAGATGCTTTGAAGCTTTGATGCTTCAAAGTGCTGTTTCTATGGATTTGTTTCTAGTGTACAGAGGAAAACTACAGCCAAATTGCTTGAATTCAAAACTGTTACCAGAAATGTTTAAATTCCCATCCCACAGCCTGGTGTTTTAGGATTGGTTTCAGCAGCAAGCAAGCACCAGGAGGTGGCGCTTAATGGGTAGCTACTTGTTTGGCTTTTCACTGTATAGAATCTCATGGGCCAATTCTGCATGCATGCCTAAACACACACCTGTGAAAGAGAGCGTGAGGACAAGGGTTGTAGTTGAACATTGTGAGGCGTGTGGACTATGCTCCCAGGGCACTGAATGCATTGTTAAGCCCTCACACAGTTCTGGTGAGAGCTTTTTATTGCTCACGTATTATCTTCACTCTGACTTGTTTGTTTTTAGCCTGTGCTTTTAGCATTAGGCTTCAGGGCCAAACTGATCCTCAACTATTTCACATTGAAGTCTCATTAAAAGGCATTGGAATGGAGCTGGTGGCTGTTTCTCTCTGCCTTCTAATGTGCAGAGAAGCATTTGTATCATGAGTGACTAACCATGGGTCTCAGGGTGAATGATAATTTATCACTTGGTTGAAAAGCAAACAGCTGTAAATCTGGGTGAGGAGGAATCCTTCACATTCTTCTGAGGGTCATGCATACATATTATCTAAAACCTTTATGTCTGCTCAGTTAATAGTATATTGAGTCTAGAGTGTATGAGTAACTCATAAGAAATACTACTTAGGAGACTTTAATGTCTTAAATTTTAAAAAGGCGGGGGGGGGGGGAGAGAACCCAGAGGGTGTTGGATGGAGCTGCATGCTCTTCTTTCAGACTCATTCTACAAGTTATTTATCAAATTTCCACCTTCTTTTAATTACCGCTTCATGGTTTACATGCCATCCAATTAAAAGAATATTGCATTAAAATCAAGACCATATTTTTGATGGGAGTTCAGCTTCACTTTTGGCATCTTCAACTTGTCACTAGAAATTTATTATAGTTTTAATAACTGTTCAAATTGAGAACTGATCAGAAAAGTCAGCTGGGAAATTTTTAGGTGATATGTCTATTTACATTATATTGATAAATAAATGCAATACAGATAACATTTTTTATACTGATAGCTGAATTTATAACGATATATGACCTAGCTAATTTTCTACCTGTCAAAAGTGTGTGCCTAAATTAAAATTTGGCATAAATGTTTGGCCTAAATATGCTTATATACATAAAGAATGTTTATACAAGTTGTGATGGATTGCACAGAAAAGCAGGGTTTTTTAAAAAATTCTGCTTGTATCACAGAATTGGGGAGTTCAAGAATTAATCTTTCCTAGAGAGAAGAGCTTAGGTGATTGGCTGCTCACTTTGGCCAGCATCAGATGAGAGAGAAAATAAAACAGCTGATCTGGAGATAAAAGCGGTCTTTTGCAATTTGGTCTTTTGCTGTTGGATTTTTGAAATCTAATATCTGGATCAGTAGTCAGAGGGTTTAGCTTCTGAAAGAAGAGACATTTGGGAGCCAGAGTTTTCGGAGAGGCAATGGTCAGAAAAGTACTTCTACAGAAAGAAAAAGACACAGCCCTTTGTCTAAATATATTAAAACTGCTCTGAGGGAGAGTTTAGATTCTCAGTCAGAAAAGCTACAGAACAGCCTTGTACAGACAAAGGATACTGGAGAAGGATTTGGCAGAAGGTCTGGGTAACTCCCATTCAAGCCAAATAGTAAAAGGAGTTATTGCTTCTTAGGGACAAGGAAAATAATTTTCTGCCAGAGAAAGGGGTTGGAAAGAGAACCCTGGTCTGTAATAAAGGGGAGAAGATTAGACACCTCAGGAGTTAACAAAAAGCTGTATTATCTAAATAAAAACCTGTAATATCTGAAGGAAGAAATCTAGAAATATCAATAAGAACAGTGTTAGAGCTGAAAAGTACTAAACCAAATACCTCTCAAAGAAAGAAATAGAAAGTTTGGAAACAAAACTATGAATACACTCTCTTAAATGTTCTAAAAACCTGACTCTATAAATATTAGAAAGTCTTTATCTAAGCAATCTCAAAACCTTGACTATTCCATTTATACATATATTCCCTGCCTGTTTAACAAAATCTTTATTCTGTTTTTGAAAGTTAATTTGCCTCAAGTGTCATTTCTCAAGGGTTTACAAAACTGGACAGCTCCTGTATTTTAAGTAGAGTTCCTGAGCTGAGAAAAAGCCTAAACTGAATATCTAAACATTAGGGTGGGAGTGGACAGTAAAGTCTTTTATGACAAAGAATATATACACTCTACTGTAGGACAACTCAGTCACTGAGGGGAACAGAAAATTTGGCGGAGGAAATCTGCCAGACAGTTGGGGAGATACACTCAGAAATCAACGGCCATTGTCCAGTTGTTGGAGTTTAAAAGTTGCTGACATTTCAGTCATTATAGGGTTAACTGATACTGCTAGATGTTTTAGTAAACAGGATATTAGTACTGTTGCCTGTAGCCATTTAGAATAGAGATTAGTTTGCCCAGGAAAATTAGTGGGAAATGTTTACTCTGATTCAGGACCTGTAACCCTTCTATTGGTCAGTTAGCATCTTGTTGGTAGACAATGCTTTGATCTTGCATGCATGTATTCACAAGTTTTATAGCTGATCTTCCACTCTGTCCTGAGCAAGAAGAAGGAGAGGAGTAGCCATTGCTATTTCTGTAGCTATGTAACTGATAGGATGTAGTTAGCAGCTAGGATGTATTCTTTGTTTATTTCTCTCCAAAAGTTCCCCTGCCCTTTCATCTTTTAGTAAACCTTTTTATAATGAAGTGCATGGCATATGGCTCTCACTTATGCACCTAGTAATATTTAAATATTTAGTAATATTTAGCAGAGAGAATGGTTCTGATCCACAAGGCACTAAGCTCCATGTATGCCTTTTGCCTTTTGCTGTGAGCTAAATTGAAGTAGAATAGGAAGAGAGAGAAAAAAGGTTTTCTGTTCAAGTCAGAAGCCTTTTTAACTGCAGTATTTTTGCCTACTGGAAAAACGAGAGAGAGCAGGGGACGCTACTGAAGATACCAGCCTCCTTTCCTAGCTTACCCCTGTAAGACAAAAGGAACATCTTCTATCAAAATGTGCTCCAGCTAAGAGAGACAGAAGAATCCCTTTAACTCTACCTCTGCTGAGAAATCTGCTTGCCTCCAGACAAAACAATGTCCAATGACCAGGGAGCAAGCTTCACGTCACCTGCCAGAACAGGAGCAACAGGTACTGCCTTTCAGCAAAATTTGAGTGGGCATGGTACATCCAATTTCCAAATACCAGTCTTGAACTCTCATAACTACAGGTGGTGGTCTGCCGTGCTAAAAACAGCCTTACAAATGCATGCAGCTGAAAATATTTTAGAAAAAGATATCCCTGATCAACCACCAGAGAAACTAGAATTTATGTAAAGGGATGCTACTGGAAAAAACTCTACTGGTTGCCTGTGCCAGTGCCAAACAGATGTGGCATATGTTAAAGGATCAGTAAGGGCAAATGACTGATACACAAGCATTATTTCTCAGACAACGCTCGCATAGTTTTAAACTGCATGAAGAAGAATCAATGTCTAAACATTTAGATAAGATTGTGAAAACTGTGTCTGATCTGAAAGCTTCAGAGAGGGCCCTTCATTTTTGCCTCTATATTTAACAGTCTTCCTCAAAGTTACCAAAGCCATCTGGCTGTAATACAGGCACAGAAAGAGCTGACTCCTGACTTTGCTATATATTACCTATGGGAAGAGGGGACTAGAAGAGAGTTCTTAGAGACAACAAATAAAATGTCAGTTTTACGGGTGCAACATGGGAAAAGAGATGTCATATGTTTTGTATGCAGACTTTCTGGACTTTCTGACTCTTGCTGGGCTGAAGCAGCTAACACTGCAGCATATTTGCATAACAGAATTCCCTCCAAAGTAACAGGCAAAACTCCTTTCGAGATTTGGTTTAACAAGAAGCTAGCTTTAAAATTTTTTAAGCTTTTGGTTCCAGAGCATATGCATATATACCCAAGGAAAAAAGGGGAAAGCTGGATCCCCAAGCTGAACTTGGTATTCTTGTTTGGGGTGCTCTTGGTGGAAGAGGATATAGAATCATGTCAAAGAATGCAATGTGGTACATTTTAATTGTTGGTTTAAATTGTTTTTAATTGTTTTAATGATATTGTACTGAGATTGTTGTGAACCACACTGAGCCCGCCTGTGGAGAGGGCGGTATACAAATCAAATAAATAAAATAAAAATAAAATAAATATAAATGAAAACAGTGTATTGCAGACTCCTAAAGAAGCTGAGTACACAGTGCATGCTGATCAGGACACTACAGAAGTCTCTTTCAGTGACCTAGCCACATGGCTACCTGCAGAGACCACCTGTGATCAGGCAGGTCCACCTTCTAAGAAACCACTCTGTCAGAAGGAGAAGGAGGATGGCCTAGGCCAAAGGAGGCAGAGACGGAGACTGTGACTACTGTGAGAAGATCAGCAAGGAGAAACAGAGGTGTACCATTGCCAAGACTTGGTATTTGTGCAAGTGTGCAACCTGTCAGAGAACCCTGAAACTGGAAAGAGCTGAATTGACTACCTGCACCAGAGAGAAGCAAAGGGATGTATACAATAAAGGACAAATTTGAATCATTACATGAGAAACAAACTTGCACACTTACTAAATTACCTCCTGGAAGGGAAGCTGTTGGCAGTAAATGGGTACTCAAGGTAAAATACAACCCTAATGGCAGCATGGACAGATACAAAGCATGCCTAGTAGCAAAAGGTTATATGCAAAAATTTGAAATTGACTACTCTGATACCTTTGCACGTGTTACAAGCCACACATCTCTCAGAACACTTCTAAGTATAGCAGCCTCAAAAGACATGAATGTTGAATATTTGGACATTAAGATAGCTTTTCTAAATAAAGACTTAACTGAAGATATCTACATGGAACAACCATAAGGTTTTTAAGAGAAAGGGAAAGAGAATCTTGTGTGCAAACTCAAAAAAGTGTCTTTATGGACTTAAACAATCTGCCAAGGCATGTAATGACATTTATTTATTTATTTATTTATTTATTTATTTATTTATTTATTTATTTATTTATTGGGATTTATATCCTGCTTAGCCAGCCTTAGCTGGCTCTAGGCGGCTCACAGTATTAATCATAAACATATAAAATCACAGCTAAAATACAACAGCAAGAATCACAAGATTCTACCAAATTTGGCACAGCAGATTCCGGCCCATGACCACAAATAGATTTTGTGGTCACAAATAGATTTTGTGCGCCAATAGATTTATTTCAGTGCTATCCAGGGGGCCCCCTTCCCCCCCACCCCCAGCGGCAGCTCCCAATTAAAAGCCTGGCGGAAGAGCTCCACTTTGCTGGCCCTGTGGAATTGCATAAAGTCCCACAGGGCCCTGATGTTATCTGGGAGCTCATTCCACCAGTGAGAAGCTGCCACTGAGAAGGCCCTGGTCCTAGTGATCATCAGCCTAGCTTCTCTAAGGCTGGGGAGGGTCAGGCGATGTTGAGTGCCTGATCACAGTGCTCTCTGGGGTATATGCAGGGAAAGGCACCTGACCATATAGGGCTTTAAAGGTTAAAACCAGCACCTTGAACCAGATCCAATACGCTATAGGCAGCCAGTGCAGTGTCCTCAGCACAGGCTGGACATGGTCTCGTGCCGAGAGACCCATCAGCAGCCTGGCCGCAGCATTCTACATTAGCTGCAGCCACCGGAGCTGAGACAAGGGCAGCCCCATGTAGAGAGCTTTACAGTAGTCCAGCCTCGAGGTGACCATTGCATGGATCACTGTCACCAGGTCATTGTGTTCGAGGAAGGCAACCAACTGCCTAATCAGCCGCAGATGGTAAAAGGCTGCCTTGGCAGTGGCTGCTACCTGGGCCTCCATTGTTAACAAGGGGTCCAGGAACACTCCCAAACTCTGGACCTTTGGCGCTGGCACCAATGGCACCCCCCCCCCGAAGACTGGCAATGGGATCCCCACCCTTGGTCTGCTCCGACCCAGGCACAGGACCTCCATCTTCATTGGATTCAATTTCAGTCGGCTCAGCCTGAGCCAGCCCGCCACTTCCTGAAGCGCCCGCTCCAGGTCATCTGGGGTGGCCCCGGACCGGCTGCCTAACAACAGATAGAGCTGGGTCAGTATGCTGATGACAACCCAGCCCATGCCTCCAGGCAATCTGGGCAAGAGGGTGCATATAGATGTTAAACGACATCGGTGACAGAACAGCCCCTTGTGGCACTCCACACACTAGTGGGTGCCTCTGGGATGTCTGCTCCCCCAGCGCCACTCTCTGTCCCTGACCTTGGAGAACTGAGGCAAGCCACTGCAAGGCAAGCCCCTGAATCCCTGTGACGACAAGGCAGTGGATCAGTAGCTGGTGGTCGACCATGTCAAACGCGGCTGAGAGGTCTAACAACACCAGCACCGCTGTACTGCCCCAATCCAGATGCCACCGGAGGTCATCTGTGAGGGTAACCAGTGCCGTTTCCGTCCCATGACCTGGCCAGAAGCCGGACTGGAACGGGTCTAGCACGGAAGTGTCATCCAGGAAGCCCTGCAACTGAATCACCGCCACCCTCTCCAAAATCTTGCCCAAATAAGGCAAGTTGGACACTGGCCAATAGTTGGCCAATTCAGCCAGGTCCAGTGATGGTTTTTTCAGGAGGGGGCAGACCATCGCTTCCTTGAGTGCCCCCGGAAACAGTCCCTCCTTGAAGGACTTGTTGATAATCTCCCGGAGGGCACATCACAACCCCTCGCAGCCAGCTTTTATAAGCCACAAAGGGCACGGGTCAAGGCTGCATGTTGTTGGGCGTACAGTTGAGAGCAACTTGTCGACTTCCTCCAGACCAAGTGGACTGAAACAATCCAGAATGGAACAAGAAGACGTGCATGGGGCCTCGAGTTTTCTAACTGTTTCATGTGTGGCCAGGAGATTATGGCGGAGCAGCAGGATTTTATCTGCAAAATGACTCGCAAAAGCCTCACAGCCGATATCCAATTCCTTATGGTTTGGTCTGCTCTGTGGCAGCTCAGTTAGAGACCGAATTGTTCTAAATAATTGTGCTGGGCGTGAGCTTGCAGATGCAATCTCGCCCGCATAGAATTGCCTCTTCACAGCCTTGACTGCCACCTCATAGGATCTCATAAACACCTTCATGCTTCATCACGGGCACACCACCACCACCTCTCTAGCTGTCTGAGCTCTCGTTTCATCTGCCCAGTGTACCAGGGAGCCCGCTTAGAACGAGGGCGCAGAGGGTGTCGGGGGGCGATCTCATCGATGGCTGCCAAGAGCCGAACTTGCCAGTCCTCGACCAGCTCATCCAACAAGCCGCCAGGAGGCATGGGATCCCGTAGAGCCAGGAGGAGCCACTGAGGGTCCATTTGACTCCGCAGGCAAGCCAGAATCCGCTCACCACCCACAGAGGGTCTGAGTGGCACCTGCAGATGGGCCTTCAGGGCATGGTGATCCGGCCATGGTACTGCCAAAGCAGTAATCAGGTCCACCATAACTCCACCCGCAAAAATCAAGTCGAGCGTATGCCGGGCCTGGTGTGTGGGCACCGGTACACATTGGGTGAGTCTCAGTGCCGCCATGGCTGACACCAGGTCAATCGCCAGCCCAGAGGCCGCATCATCGGCATGGACGTTGAAGTCCCCTAAGACTAAAAGCCTTGGATGCTCCAATGTCCAGCCGGCCACGCATCGGCCAGAGATGACAGGCTAGCAGGTGGTGCATTGGGCGATCGGTACACCACCCAAATAGCCAAACTCTGCCCAGTTTCCCACACCAGGGCAGTGCATTCTATGCCCGCAAGTTTCTGCGGTGGGAGCGTCCTGTAGGAGTATGCCTCCTGAATGAAAAGCACCACCCCACCCCCTGCCCCTCAGTCTATGATTGGTGAAGGACTGAGAAACCGGGTGGAGCCATCTGGGAGAGTGCAACTGTCTCCCCAACTCGCACCCAGGTCTCGGTCACGCAAGCCAGGTCTGCACCCTGCTCGACTAGAAAGTCTCGCAGGGTAGAGGTCTTATTATTTATGGACCTGGCATTGCACAACACCAATGTCGGAGGGGGGTCATTCCCAGCCCCACTGCCTGCCACCCTCGGGATGGGACACAGGCTGAAAGAGGGCCGAGCTTCTCTGTTTCTCCGCCCTCTTCCATTTCTTACCCTCCTGGTCCCACTGCTATACTTTCCCCTCCCCAGGAGCACTGGTATCCCCAGACCTACATCCCCCATCTATGATGGCCTCCGCGCTGTGTTGCAGCACCCCAGGCCACCACGTGGGTGGATGATCATCAGTTGGTAACAGGTGCTGAGCTGTGCAAAGATCCACAATGTCCTGCTCAGAGACTCCACACAACCGTCCCTATACAACCCCAATCTAAGTACAATAAACTAGTGGCCTAATTATAAAAGAAGGAAAGAAACCAAAACAACCCAACCTAGACTAGCAGCTTTAACTTACTCCCCCTGACCTCCCTACCTAACGCCAACCCCCTCCCCACCTGATGACAGAGCAGAAATTCAGAAAGAAAACTACCTCCAATAGCTGGAAAATATTGCCATTGCGGGGGATGATCTTCAAGGCACTCTTGGCTCCCCAGTCCCGCCTCCACACCGACAACACTCTCCTGGGAGCTGCACAACCCACCAAGGTCTGGTGGCGGGGCAGACACGCACATAAGAACCAAGTCGGTCAAGGTGTGCTTCCAGCCTTAGGCCCAGTCCAGGGGACCAGTGCTAGCCAGGGGTAGCTGTGGTGGGTACACAGGCGGCCTCTGCTGGTTGATACAGGCTGCACCAGTGGTACGAACACTACAGGCCAGCAGGGGGAGCCCAACAGGCAGCAAACAGGCCTGTTTAAACGGGCCCAGCAACAACAGGTGGGCCCGGCGCAAGCATACCACCCTGACTCCCGGGGCCACAATGTCGGTGACGTCCTTGTCCTTGGCGAAGCCCCAAAAGGCACCCACCGCAGTTCCCAGCAGCGTGGGGACCCAGTGGCAGTGGGAGCAGCAGCTCTTCAATTGGCGCTTAGCGTCTCACCTGTCTTCTCCACCTGCTCCCCAGCCTCGGCTCCCGGTGGTCCGTGGCCGTCCGCACAGCCTCCACACTCCCCCAATGGCCCTGGCAAGTCTCCAGCTGTCCTCCACCTCGGCACACCCAACACTGGCATCCTCTGGCTCTCTCTTGGCGGCAGTCAACAGCGGTGCCCTCCGACTCAGTGCACCCAACAGCGGCACCCCCCACTCTCTCTTGGGGGCGGTAGCTCCCTCTGACCCAGCCCTCCTGGCGACTACTCCGGCTCTCTCGGCTCTCTTGGTGGCGACTCTGGCTACAGGCTTGCACCTGGTCTCCTCCAGGTCCCCTGGGCTCTCTCAGCCACCGCCGGCCCCTTGGGTCCGGCACTCCCCATTGCAATGGGGCCTGAAGGCCCCCAACTCCAGCACCACCCAAGCCTCAGCCCCTGCCTCGGCTCCAATGCCCGGCGTACAGGGACTCTTGCCCGGCATCTCTCGGCTGCAGGTCGCAGCAGCAGCAGCTGCAACAGCATTCAACCAGTACCGCCCCGCCACAGTAAGTTGGCCACAGGTTGGCATTTCTCCTTGCCTCCTCTCCCTCTCTGTAAACAGTTGGTGGAGTTGAGGAGTAACAAAGTTAAAACTAACATAGCAGGAATTAAAAATACTCGGCGGAGCTCAAGTTACGAGCGTCTATGCCGGCCGCCATCTTGAGTTTACGGGACAGCTGAACTTGCCAGTCCTCGACCAGCTCATCCAACAAGCCGCCAGACAAACTGACTATGTTGCTACAAAAACAAGGTTTCAAACAAGGAATAGCAGAACCTTGTTTGTTTTCAAGAAACAAAGATGTTTGTTTTCAAAGATGTTTGTTTTCAAGAAACAAACAAAGATGGCGCCTGGTGTAGAGCTCTGGGATTGAGCTCCGCCAAAAGTACAGAGGAAAACAACAGCTAAAGTTTTTTAGAGGGTTTTAATTCGGCTTTACTAGCTTTATTGAATTGGGTAGGTAAAAGAGCAACTACCTACCTTTGTTTACTCCGGCCCTCAGCGGCTTGCCCTATACTTTGACGGGTTAGGTGTCCCTGCACTGCTGGCGGCTCTGGGTGACGCTGGGCGCTGGGAGCGAATAGCTGGCTGGCTCAACCTCGGGGTCCGGAGACGGGCGGTGAGGCTTGCCCTACTGTTTGGTATATTGTTTAGCCTACAGTTTGGCCTGCTGCCGAGATTTGCCCCTCCGGCTTTTTGGGAACATCGACCCGGGGAGCAGTGGGCGTGGTGCCGGCCCTGAAAACGGACTGCAGTACTGGAGTCGCGCGTATGACATGGGCGGCGGCTCAGTGCGGGGTGCATTGAGCGCAGTGGCGACTCTTGGATCTTGGACCTGCGCTGGGCTTTTTATCTCCCCCCCCCCCGGGATTCGACCTGGTTTTCGGACTTGCGTTGGGCTCTCCACCTTCCCCCTCGGGATTTGAGGGATACTTCGGAACATCGGAGGACGACGGGCTCGCCTTTGGGTTTGCTGCCGGTCTTCCTGCTCCCATAGAGACCTTGGGACGCCAATGAGAACCGCCGCGGCTGTTGCTGCGTCTCTGCTGCAGCTGTGGCCATTAACAAATACAGCTCTTGCCTCGCCATCTGAGTGACTGCCAGGGAACGCTTGGGAGCATCTGCATCCTCGCGGTGTAGTACCTAGCAGGGGGGTGTCACCACGGACGGATCGGGTGGCCTTGGAGTGTTCCAGAGTGCCCCGATACTGGCTGGCCCCGCCCAGTGCTGCTGCGGGCGAGTGTAATACCCAGCGGGGGGGAGGTGTCATCCTGGACGGATCGGGTGGCCTCGGAGTGTTCCGGAGTGCCCCGATGCTGGCTGGCCCCGCCCAGTGCTGTTGTGGGCGAGTTTGAGCATGGCTCTCGGTCCCGGCTTTTGGACCTTGACTGGATCTCAGGACGACCTGAGATTATTCAGAAGATGGCAGGTATATTAACGGGCAACCCTGCAGTCTGTAACCATTAGAGGATGGAGGAGATGAAGACGGAGTCAACAAACGGGCTGGCTGCATTTGGACTGTTTGCCCCTGAGAGAAGAACATTTGTCCAGCCACAGAAGTTAGCCAGTTGGCTGAGAGGTAGAGCCCAGAGTTGGGAGCTGATCTATCATCTGATTTATCTATTATTCCATAGCTAGTAGTATTAGTTAGGTAGTATAGTGAATAGTTAATAATAGTGGCCCTTAGATATTGGATGTAGTTGTTCCCTCCCCTTAATTTGATGTTATATTAGATTAGTTAGGTAGTGTTAGGTGGGGTATTCTTTTGGGATTGGGTGGGAAATAGGTTTTAATGAGCAGCATAGCATAGAGTGTTAGCTCTGCTGATAGGGCCTCTTTTTAACTAAATTGAGTAGCCGAATCGGATTTCTAGCATTATCCTTATAGGATGACCAGTGGGGGAAAGGCGGAGTAGCAGTTTCATCCGTTGTGATTGTGCCCAATGGTGACCGAGGCTAACCGGCAAAGGCCACCGAGGGGCACATGGACAATCAGGGGATCCCGGTGCTCCTGGGGAAAGGGAGGTATGGCAGTGGGAACAGATGGAGGGAGGGAAGGGGACGAAGACATAGACGGGCTCGGTCCCCTTCCAATCTGTGTCCCATCCCGAAAGTAGTAGGTTGTGGGGCTAGGAAACAGAACCCCACTCCGACACTGATGATGTGTAATGCCAGGTCCATAAATAACAAGACCAGAATCCTCTACGACTTTGTGGCCGAGCAGGATGTGGACCTGGCATGCGTGACCGAGACCTGGGTGCAGGAGGGGGAGACTGTCTCTCTCCCAAATGGTACCACCTGGGTTCTCGATCCTTCACCAGTCCCGGACTCAGGGGTGGGGGGGAGGTGTGGCGTTGCTCATCCGGGTTACACCTTCAGGGCGCTACCGCTGCGGAATCTTGTGGGCATGGAGTGTGTCGGCTTTGTTTGGGATGCCGGGGTAAGTTTAGCTGTTTGGCTGGTGTACCGACCACCCAACGCACCAGCAGACAGCTTGCCATCCCTGCTGGAGGCCGTATCAGGCTGGGTGCTTGAGCACCCCAGGCTGATAGTCCTGGGGGATTTCAACATCCATGCCGAAGACGCGACCTCCACGCAGGCAAGGGACCTAGTGTCGTCCATGGTGGCACTGGGACTTACCCAGTTTATTACGACTCCCACGCACAGAGCCGGTCACACGCTTGACTTGATTTTCGCAGCGGGGGTTACGGTGGACCGGATTACAGCAATGACTGTACCATGGTCAGACCACCAGACTCTGAAGGCCCGGGTGAACTTGCCACTCCAAACCTGTTTGGGTGGCGAGCAGATTTTAGCTCGTCCGCGGAGCCAAATGGATCCAATCCGATTCCAGGAAGCCCTGCGGGCTCCGATGCCCCCTGGCGGCTCGTTAGATGAGCAGGTCGAGGACTGGCAACATCGTCTTTCGGCGGCCATCAACAAGATTGCTCCCCGGCGTCCTCTGCGTCCTCGCTCTCAACTTGCCCCGTGGTACACGGGCGAGTTGAGGGAAATGAAGCGAGCACTCAGACGACTAGAGAGGCGGTGGCGTCGTGCTCCCGACGAGGCATCAAGAACATCTTATAGGACGTTTATGAAAGCCTATGAGGTGGCTGTCAAGGCTGTGAAGAAAGCATTCTATGCGGCCGAGATAGCATCTGCGAGTTCCCGCCCAGCCCAATTGTTTAGGATGATTCGATCACTGACGACTCTGCCGACAAGCAGACCAAACGATAGGGAATTGGCTATTGGCTGTGAGGCATTTGGGAACTTTTTCGCAGATAAAATCTTGGCACTCCGCCGGGACCTCCCTGCCACAGTTGATACAGTAGCAGAACTTGAGGCTCCAAGCATGTCTTTTGGTCATGTTTTGGATCATTTCGGCCCACTCTGCCTGGAAGAGGCTGACAAGTTGCTCTCTCTGGTCCGCCCAACTACCTGCCGACTCGACCCATGCCCATCATGGCTAATTAAAGCAAGCCATGCTGGAGTATGTGGGGCGCTGAGGGAGATTGTCAACACGTCCCTTGAAAAAGGGACGTTCCCGAGTGCCCTAAAGGAGGCTGTGGTACGCCCCCTCCTAAAAAAACCATCATTGGATCCGACCGAATTGACCAACTATCGGCCGGTATCTAACTTACCCTATTTGGGTAAGCTGATCGAGAAAGCGGTTGCGGATCAGTTACAGAGCTATTTGGATGACGCCTCTGTGTTGGATCCCTTCCAGTCCGGCTTTTGGCCAGGCCATGGGACGGAGACGGTGCTGGTCGCCCTCACGGATGACCTCCGAAGGCATCTGGATCGAGGCGGTACGGCGGTGCTGATGTTGTTGGACCTGTCGGCGGCGTTCGACATGGTCGACCATCAGCTAATGACCCACCGCCTCGCCAATACTGGGATCCAGGGGTCAGCCTTGCAATGGCTTTCCTCGTTTCTCATTGATCGGGGACAGAGGGTGGCAGTGGGGGAGCAGCTCTCCTGCAGACATCCACTGATTTGTGGGGTCCCACAGGGGGCAGTGCTTTCCCCCATGCTGTTCAACATCTATATGCGCCCCCTCGCCCGGAGGTATGGGCTTGGGTGTCATCAATATGCAGATAATACCCAGCTCTATCTGTTGATGGGTGGCCAGTCGGACTCCAGCCCGGGTAATCTGGACCTGGCACTGCAAGCTGTGGCTGGTTGGCTCAGGCAGAGTCGGCTGAAACTGAATCCGACAAAGACGGAGGTCCTGTGTCTAGGCCGGAGCGGTCTGGGGGCGGGGATCCCACTCCCGACCTTCGATGGGGTACCGTTGGTGCCAGCGTCGGAGGTTAGGAGTTTGGGAGTGCTACTGGACCCTTCACTGACGATGGGGGCCCAGGTGGCAGCCACTGCAAGGTCAGCTTTTTATCACCTACGGCTGGTCAAGCAGTTGGTCCCCTTCCTCGAGCGCGACGACCTGGCCACAGTGATCCATGCTTTGGTCACCTCAAGATTGGACTACTGTAACGCCCTCTACATGGGGCTGCCCTTGTGCCAAATCCGGAAGCTGCAGCTGGTGCAGAATGCAGCGGTGCGGCTAGTGACAGGTCTCCCGGTTCGGGAACATGTCCAGCCCGCCTTAAAAGCTCTGCACTGGCTGCCTATAGCATACCGAATAAGGTTCAAGGTGCTGGTACTTACCTATAAAGCCCTATATGACCGAGGACCTGCTTACTTGAAGGACCGCCTCTCACCCTATACTCCCCAGAGAGCACTTCGATCCGGATCCCAGAACTGCCTAACCGTCCCAGGGCCGAGGGAGGCCCGCTTGGCAGCTACAAGGGCCAGGGCATTTTCTGTGGCGGCCCCTTACTGGTGGAACGAGCTCCCAGATAACATCAAGGCTCTGCGGGATTTATTACAATTCCACAGGGCCTGCAAGACGGAGCTCTTCCGCCAGGCTTTCAAATAGGGGCCGCCCACGGTGTTTACATCTGGCCCTGGCCCGATCTCTGGCTGCCAATGTATGAGCAGATATGGGGATATGCTGGATTGCTGTTTTATAACTGTACTGAAGCAACGCCATCTGAATGATATGGGACAGGATGTTTTTATGGTTGTTTTAATTTTTAACCAAACAATGTATTATGCCATAATGGCTGCTGTGAGCCGCCCTGAGCCCGCGGTATGGTGAGGAGGGCGGGATATAAATTCCAATAAATAAATAAATAAATAAATAAGACTAAAAAATGGACAATATCAATATGTACTTACTTATGTTGATGACTTAATTTTATGTTGTCAAACCAAAGAGGACATTTAGGAAACAGCTGATGAACTGAACAAAGAAGTAGAAGTAAAACAACTGGAAGATATAAAGCATTATCTTAGGATACAAATTGAAAGAACTGATGATGGGAGTTTTCTCTTGAACCAAAACCACAAAATTATGGATTTTCTTAAATCTCTGGGCCTAACGAAGGTAGAAAAATCAGTATTCCACTTGAACTGGCTTACTTAAAACTGACAGAGAATTACATGAGAACATTCATGAATACAGTGAAGCCATTGACAGACTTTTATACCTGGCCACAGTATGTCAACCTGACATTTCTGCTTCTGTTGAATTCTTGTGCAGAAAAACAAATTCATGAACTCATCATGACTGGAATGCTATAAAGAGACTGGCTAGATGCCTCATGAGAACAGCTGATCTAAAGTTACAGATTTCGGCTTGCGGCAATCTAAGATTAGTTGGATACATGGATACCAACTAACATAAAGATGCACCTCATGACAAGTCATCCAGTGGTTACCTATTTTTCTATGGAAACAGCCTGATCAACTGGACTAGTCAAAAACAAGCAATCATTGCTCAATCTACTGCTGAAGCAGAATGCGTGTCTGCTGTAAGTGCCTATACTGAACTGGAATGAATCATTCATCTACTGAAGGACTTTGGCATAGAACCTAAACCAATAATCTTGTTTGAATACAATCAGGCCTGCATAACCATATGCAAAGGTGAAAGCACCAAATCAAAAGGCAAGTCCATTGCACCCAACTGTCATCTAGTGAAAGATATGCAACAACAAGGACTGATTGAAATACAGTATTGTCTTACTGAAGAGATGGTCGCAGATATCTTTACCAAGCCACTAAACAAATTCAAGTTCGAGTATCTACACAAGAAGCTGAACCTACTTCACTAATGACTATATACTGCAACTTGTGAATGGACGTTGGAGTTTACAAGTTACTTATATTTCAGTCATTATAGGGTCAATTCATATTTCTCTATGTTTTAGTAAACAGGATATTGCATTCTGTTGCCTGTAGCCACTTAGAATTGACATTATTTTGCCTAGGAAAATTAGTGGGAGATGTTTACCCTAATTCAGGACCTGTAACCCTTCTATTGGTCAGTTAGCATCTTGTTAGTAGACAATGCTTTGATCTTATATGCATGTATTCACAAGTTTTATAGCTAATCTTCTGCTCTTTGTCCTGAGCAAGAAGAAGGAGAGAAGTAGCCATTGCTATTCCTGTAGCTATGTAACTGATAGAATGTAACTAGCAGCTAAGATGTATTCTTTATTTCTCTCCAAAAATTCCCCTGCCCTTTCATCTTTTAGTAACCTTTTTATAATCAAGTACATGGCGTATGGCTCTTGCTTAAGCACCTAGTAATATTTAAAGTCTCAAAAATCCAACACCAGTGCTTCTTGAAGAGAGGAGATTTGGGTAGATATAAACAGCTGGATTGAATGCAGCAGTATCTTATTAATTACCCAAGTGGCACTAACAGTGCAGTCCTAAGCATGTATACTTGGATGTGAATCCCACTGAATTCAGTAGGGCTTACTCTCTAGTAAGTGCACTTAGGATTGGAGTCTAACAACCTAAGCCTCTGCATCTGCTGAGTAGATGGGGCCATGAATTCTTGATAATGCCCCCCTGCCCGCTCCACAGGAAAGCAGCAGATAGATTGAATTGCATCCACATATAGGATGCTTTACAGAAGCAAAAGGCAAATCCCTGCCACAGGAGTACAGAATTTGAAGTGTGTGTGTGTGTGTGTGTGTGTGTGAGAGAGAGAGAGAGAAAAACAGATCATTACCAAGAAGAAGAAGAAGGCATTGTGGGTAGTATAGCCAGGAGATCCTAAGATTGTCTAGCAGCCAGAAGTTTTTGCTCTTTTAGCGTCATGCATCACTAGGTGGTGAGCTAGACTTGTTTTTAAGGCAAGAGATGTTTCAGAGGTGGTTTGCCATTGCCTGCCTCTGCCTCCCGGACCTGGTATTCCTTGGAGTTCACCCTTCCAATTCCTAGCCACAGCTGACACTCCTTAGCTTTTGAGATCTGACAAGATCGGGCTATCCTGGATTATCCAGGTGATTGAAATCGTATAACTCTAAATATGTAATTTTGCTCTAATGAATAAAATGTAGCCATGGAGTGATTGGGTGCTGGGGAAAGGAAGCTTAGCATTCTCTTTTTCTCCTTCACCCCATTCCTCTGATGTGACTAACATGACAGTATCTTGTGGGGGGGAAGTGTTAGGTTTCCTTTTTTTAATCAGACAGAAACATGTCTCATTTTTATATGTTTGAGTAATTAGATTGACGTTGAATAAATTTTAGGTTTTCGTAGTCCTGAAGTGCTATGACAACTTTGATATCCCTGTGAGCAAGTAATTCATTCCATCTTCTTTGCTACTATTATCTGCCGCCAATTTGAAATATAATTTTATCTTCTATATTGAATTTAAGAATTCTGTGACTGCTGTTTCATCACTTGTACTGTTTTATTGTTTGTTTGGATTGAATTTAATGGCAGTTATTGTGTATTTTAAAAGTGCAGGCTGCCTTGAGAACATCAGCTCTGATAAAGTATTTTTTGAAATAGTGAAATGAATAAATAACGTTGAATCAAGACACATACATTGATGTTTGGAGTCTGCTGCTTGGTACACATGTACTTTTGTTTTATTTAGCTATACTTAGATATGTGTCTGTGCTTGATATAGTGCATATATGCACACTCTACATATGTTTGTGTCTTTCATGCAGTTCTTCCCTCCCATGAAACCAATATATGTTTACACGGGTTTCTAAAAGAAAGCAAAGCCAGCACCACACAATGGTCACTTCCAGGGCTTTTTTTGTAGAAAAAGTCCAGCAGGAACTCATTAGCATAATAGGCCACACCTAACAGCAGAAACACATTAGCATATTAGGCCACACCCCTGATAGCACAGCTCCCTCCCAGGATTGGCTTCCCCAGGTGCCCCATGGCTTGCGAGGCACATGGGGAACCCAAGGGAAGGAAGGCAGTTTCTGGATCAGTTTCCAAAGGAGGGGAGGCAGTTTAAACTACCTTCCCTCCCTGGGTCAGCTTGGCTTCCCCAGGTGCCCCACGGCTTGCAGGCACCTGGTGAACCCGGGGGGGGGGGGCTGTAGGTGTGGCCAACTCAGAAGCCAGCCAGAACTCCGTTCCTGTGCATTCCTGCCCAAAAATAGCCCTGATCACTTCCAGGCTTGATTATTATAACTCATCTTATGCAGGCTTGTCCTTGAAGATGATCTGGAAACTCCGTGTGCCTGCTGTCTGTGTTGCCTTTGCAGGCATGCATACTGCTGATGCTATGTCAATTGCACGGGCTACCAATTGAGTACCAGATCCGCTTCAAGATGTTGGTTCAGACCTTTAAAGCCCTGTGCAGCCAGGGACCAACATATCTGAGGGACCACCTTTCCCCATATGTGCCCCAGATAGCTTTGTGCTTGGCAGACAAGCATCTGCTGGTTGTCCCTGGCCCAAAGGACACCCACTTAGCCTTGACTAGGACCAAGGCCTTTTCTGCCCTGGCCCCAACCTGGTAGAACATGCTCCTGCCTGAGATCAGGGCTCTGCAGGACCTATTACAGTTCCACAGGACTTGTAAAATGGAGCTGTTCCACCAGGCTTTTGGGTGAGGTGGCAGGCATCCATTTATTCCATTTATCGGCCTTCCTTGCTTAAGCTTTCCATCCGATAATGGCTCATCTGAGAAGATGTTATAGTCTGGTTTATGGAGCAACTGCTCCAGTTCGGAGAATATTGTATTTGTTAATCACAGTGCCATCTGTTTTCAGCTCATATGCTTCGTTTTAACTGCTTTAATTATTTATTTTCTATATGGTTTTAATTGTTATTTTGAATTGCTGCTGTAATCCGCCCTGAGCCTGCTTGTGAGGAGGGCGGAATATAAATTTGAATAAATAAATAAATCCTACAGTACCAGAATCTTAATGAGGTATGCGCTGAGTTACAAGTAAACTCCACTGATGTACATGAAATGCACTCCAGAGCCATCTAATTTCATGTGACTGGGTGCTAAGTTCACATGTGATGTTTGTTTAAGGTGGAACATCCTTATTTGGAAGCAAGGTCAATTGAAATCAATGGGACAGCCACTTGAAAATATTTAGAATTGGGACACATGGAGGAGCCTCTCTCTTCCTCCTCTTGCAGAACTGGTGAGCACTGAGAGGTGGGTGGGTGGGAGCTGGACTAGACAGGTCAATGGAAAGGTCTTGTGGTCATTCACAAGAAGGGAAGGCCCAGGTACCACATGGTTGTTGCTCCAGTATAGGAAGAAAGTGTGCATAGTGTGTGAACGATGTCATGTACTTACCATGTGTTCAAAGCATGAGCTTCCTATAGAAGGAGCTGAGGAGGACTTCCCTTCATTTTTATTCTCTGCTGGTGGCAGAAGAAGCCAAGGAGAAGCCTTCATGTATCCTGCCTGTGGCAGCCACTGACCATCAGTTGACCACTGCAAGCCCCTGCCCACACATTCCCTGCTGTAGACTGGCCAGTCCACACTTTTCAGTCAGTTTATGAGACCTAGTGGAATCACTGTAGAAAACTGGTATGTTGGCTTAAGGCCCTCACCCCCCCCCCCCCCCCAATACACACACACCTTGGCCATTCTTCCCCAATCACCCTAACCCGCCCTACAAGGATAAAGTGGGAAAGAGGGTGAGATGACATGCCACAAATTTGATCGAGCTCGTTTTCGTGAGGGAGAGCTATCCCCCCCCCTAAAGGCGCTCAGGCTGTGTCACCCGCCTTGGGTCTCAATGAGAAAGGCATACTAAACCTAAGGCCCATTAAAAGAAAACCGGAACCAGGTCTTGGCTCCCCGCAGGGTTTTGCTGCAACGTCTCCCAGGAGTGCACTCTGGGCTGGGAAAACCCTACCCTGCCTTAGCGAGGTCTTGATTGGATGGCGTCATTCCCCCCCCCCCCCCCGGGCCGGCGGAGCGCAACCCCCGTGTCCATTCCAGCCGGGCCGCCTTTGTGTGCGCAGGACTATGAATGGGCCCGGGCCTTCTTCCCTTCACCATCGGGCGGCTTGACTGGCAACCCCCCCCCCCCCCCGCCGCTGATGCGCTCTCCCTTTGTGTCGTTTCTGGGGGCTAATTGCATTTGTTAATTAGTTGCTAACAGCATCGTAATGCGGCCCTTGATGGATAAGCAGGCCATTAGCACTCAGCCCTGCAATTCACAGCTCCGGCGGGGCCCCGGGGCGACCCCATGCTGAGCTCAGGCGTTGTAGATTTAGGCTCCGGGGGCACACCCCCGCAGTCGCCCCGGCGGCTCTCGCCAGGGCCCTTTCGTCTCTCGTTTTCTAGCTACAACAACACAGACCCCGGGGGGGGCGGGGGGAGAGAAAGAAACGAATCCAAGTTTAATATTCCCTATAATGGGGGAGATGTCGAGCTTTCGATTTACAGTTTTATTGTGGGTGATTAAAACCGGTGTCCTCTTTATGGAGAGAGAAATGGAGCTCCAACATCCCTTCTCGATCACAGAATACCTTTGATCAACTAAAGACTGCCCACCCGAACTACTGCTCCCCTGAGTCTGGACGGGTCATATTTGTGCGTATGTAGGACCATCAAAACTATCGATAAGATTAATTCGTTGGTTTTAAACGGGGATGTAAAACGCGCTTGTCTCTGTCCCTGGCCAGTTCAGCCTTCCATTTGCACCTCTTGCTCGAAGAAAGATAACTTTCCCAGTGATTCCCGATTTGGCTGATTGGTGGGAAGGAAGGGGCGTCCTTAAAGCAGCCTTAAAATACCCACCTCCCCATCCTGGCAGTTCCAAATAGAGGACGCCGAAGCTGGCTCGGCTGAAATTCCTGGATCCTTTCGGTATTGTTTGGAGTAATATCTTTAAGCTTACTAATTTGAATGCATGTTATCATCTATTAACATATAGTAAAGAATCGTGTAACACCTTGTAGTTTAGAGATTACCAGTACGATCCTAAAAGCACTTTCCTGGGAGTAAGCCCCACTGAATAGACCTGAGTAGGATTCTGAACAGATCTGTTTAGTATAGCTCCCTTTGTTCGGCTATACGTGTTGCTGGGCTAAAGTCCATCATTTCACCAGCTGCATTAGTATGAGTGAGCTACGCTTACAAATATCTACTTTGAGTTTGATGGCACTGAACCCGGACCAATTTTTTTTTTTAAAAACTGGCTTTGTGACAATCAAGAATCTGTGCAGCCCGATCGTATGAACGTGCACTCGAGGGAACGAAGTACCAGTGGGGTTTACTCCCATGTAACCCTACAACCTTCAAAGGGAGCCGCTGTGATCAAGAGAGTAAATCATCAGTTACAGCTAAGATAGCTTCATTAAAGCGGACCCTGAAATACCTGCCTACCTTCCTATACTGAGATGCAGGGCATATGATAGCTAAGAGACGTCACACCTAAGACTGCTTGACGTAAACGTCTGGTTGGCAGCCCTTATTATGCCGGCTGAAAGACGCATTTGCAAAATAAATACCTAAAGAAAAAATAAGTCGAGCCCTATTTAAGAAAATACGTTTTCCAAAGAAATAGAAGAGTTGCTTAGAAGTCCTATAAATCGCATTTATGACAAAGGGACCGTGAATCCGACGATCATAGTTCTCTTATTCCTTCTGGTTGATATTTTGACGGAGTCCGACTTGCACGTCTTTCCTCGCATCGGTATTTAGACGCGGGCGGCAGCGGCTCCTCCCCCGCCCCTTCTCTCCGACAGGCTTTTTGTATGTGACTGACGGGGCGCCTCACAACGCTAGAGCTATTGGGGGGGGGGGGGGGGATGGAGACACGTGGGCAAGCAAAGACACACCCATCACTCAAAAACTGCCCAAATCCTGAGGGCTAGAGCGAGGAAGTCCAACAGCACGAGTCTTCCGAGAATCACAGGTTGGAAAGAAACCAGGGGGTCATCTAGCCTCACCCCTCCCCTAAGGCAAACACCCCCCCCCCCACACACACACAAAGAACACACTGTGCGCTTTCATTCACTCTCACACACACGCACGACAGATCCTCGGAGGCAGCGTCCCAATGAAAAGAGGGCGGAGGAGAGGGAGACTCCCCTCCCCCTTTACACCTTCCTGCCCTCTAAGGCTTTCGTGAATGCCGAAATAGTTTTTTAAATTTCTTGATCTTGCAGCGAAAGGGATGAAGGGCATCCCCCCAACGCACGCAGCCACCCCTCGCGCCCGCCTTCCCAGCGCCGCTCCATCCCGCAAGAAGGGCTCCTTTCATACCGTCCCATTCACCACTGTCCTCTCGCCTACACCGTTATCAAGTGCGTTGCCGCCTATCGCATGGAGCAGCAGCGGGACTCTGGGAGTTGTAGTCTCCGCTGCCATAGTTCCCTCGTTGCCAGCGGCGAGAAGAAGACTACGCTTCCCAGCTCCCCCCCGCTGCGGGTCTCCCCGTTCCACTGGCAAGCGCGAGCAGTCAATCAGGTGGCGTCACAATGTGTGCAGGGCGCTCGGAGATTCCCCCCCCCCCGCCCCGTTCCAGCTCTCCTTTCCCTCCTCGCAGGGGTGCAGCTAATAATAAGCGCCCGAGGGGGGTTATAAAGGCAGGGCGGGAGGCAAGTGTCATGCGGGAGGCTCGGCTGGCCGAGGAGCAGCGCGGAGGCTTCGCAGCCTGAAGAGGCGGCTTCGTAGGGTTGCTTATTAAAAAATTTAAAATATATACGGGATCTTTGCCGTTGCTGCTGATCTGGAATGCTGCAGGGGAGATCGCAGCCAAGCTGATCCAGAGCCGCGAGAGCGGGGGACGCGGAGGGCGATGAAGCGCCGAAAGCTGGCCGTGGCAGCCGGTTTCTGCCTCTCCTTCTTGCTGGGCACTTTGCTGAACGTCTTGTTCATCCCGGCCTTTGATCCGCAGCAGCAGGAGCAAACGGCAGGCGTCACGCACTCGCTGGCGGGCTCGCCTTCGGACGTGCCGGGGGAGGCTGAACGCAGGAGCAGCGGCAGAGGCAGCAGCCACCGCTGGGACTTGGCGCAGCAGATCCGGGAGCGCTACGAGGAGGTGCTGCGGTACCAGCGGCGGCAGTACTGGGCGGCGGCGGCGGCGGCTCCCGGGGCCCGGCTGCTGATGAGACCCTTGGAGCGGCGGCTGATGGATCTGGCCCCTCGGCGGCTCGCCTCGTCCTCCTCTTCCTCGGAGCGGAGCCCGGCCAACCCGAAGGCACCGCCGGCCGCCCGGGGCACCCCCTGGGAGCCCCACGCCAAGCTGGAGGTGTCTCTCCGCCCGTTCCGGCTGGGCTGCCGGGACATTAGCAATGTGACCGACGTGCATTATCTGGGCTCCGGTTACACCAAGGCCGTCTACAAAGCCGTGCTCAACCGGAGCCTGGCGGTGGCTCTCAAGTCGGTCGACTTCGGCGGCCACGACATCGACCACTGCGTGAAGCTCTACGGGGCTCTGGAGGACTGCTACCGGCTGGCCTCCTACAAGATCCTCAAGGAGATGATCCTCTTGCAGAGGCTGCGGCACCCCAACATCCTCCAGGTAGTGAAAGCGCCCCCCCCCCCCCCCCCCGGGCACTCTCTTTCTCATCCTCCGCTCCAAACGAGGCGGAGGGGACGCGCAGGGTTTGAAACGGGTTTCGCACAAGATCGAGGGAGAAAATAGGAACCAAAATAGGATTCGAATTAAAAGCAAAACCGATTCGGTTGTATTTATGAGCGAGAGGATTAAATCAGAGGGCCAAAAAGGAACATGAGACTAGGCCATGGTATTATCAGGAGTCAGCGTGATTTAGGAAGCCCCAAGAGAGCAGGATTCCCTTAGAACTGATCCCCCCCCCCGACGTAACTCAGCACAGGGCCCTTTACCCATCTAAAGAGACCGCTGGGCCACGTGTAATCTCTGGCTAGCCTCGCTTATTCCTCAACCCAGTAGTGCGGGATGTAGGTGTCGTAATCCTGAAGGGATTTGCTTACATGTAAATCCCCCTCAAGTAAATTGGACTGACTTCCACATAAACGTATTTGGGATCGGGTTACCAAAGGGTTGAAGCCAAGACCCGGTTAAATCCGGAGTAGTTTCATGTGGCTTCATGCGAGCACTGGTCCGGGGGAGACAAAGACCTCGGAGGAGCTCGGAGGACTGGCAGGATCAGATGCTGAGCCTGTAATCTCGCGGAACTGGCTCCCCCGATGCGTTGCACTCAAATCTTTAATGCCTGTCCTTCAAGACACGTCCCATAGGTTTCCGTGGAGTTTTCTTCCGAGTAACTCCTCTTATGATCCTGCCTTTAAATCCCACGGGGATTTGAGGTATTAGTTCACGGTCGCCTATGCATGCTTACATAGCGGTAGTTCATATTGTGCTATGGAGGGTTTACTCTCAGGTAAGCAAGCTTTAGGATTGCTGCCAAATAGTGCAGTCCTATAACAGGTCTCCTCAGAGTCCTACTGGAGTCTACTCAGTGGGGCTTACTCCCAGGAAAGTGTTCTCAGGATTGCCCGCTTAGTCTTGCTTCAGGGGGTTGGATCTGGAATCTGTCACTGTCCCTCAGAAATCCTCGTGGGTGGGTGGGGAGGACTGAGTCAGGTTTGACCCCCTGAGTGTTCCTACTGAAAGGGCTGCGATGGTCAGCACGTTTAAGACTGCAGATATATTCTACTGTCGCATTTAATCCTGGTCTCCAAAGAAACGTGTTTAAAATCGAGAGATGGGGGGGGGGGGGGGAAAGTAGGAAAGCCAGATATTTTTTTAAACCCTCTATGAATAAAGAGGCAAATATCTGGAGATTATGAGCAGATCACTTTTGGATATACACAGAATTCTTCAGCTGGCAGAATATCTGGCGCCTGGTCATTTGTGTTGTATACCAGGGAAGACCGCAAAGAATCTGGGCCAGCAAAACATTTCCCTTGGCCAAAATGGGGGGCGGGGGGGGGGGGAGGCGCCGGCGACATTGTGTCGATGTGGCTGGCATGGGAACCAATGCTCCCTCTAAAGTGTGGAGTTTTGTGAGCAAAATTCTACTCTGTGAGCTACTGGGATTAAAATTGTGAGGGAGCGATTTGGCTATAAATCAGTTTGCTCTGGAGCTATTCTTCCTGAGCCAAGACAAAAATGTGTGAGCCGGAGGCTAAAAAACTGTGCGCTAGCTCAGTTTAGAGGGAAAACTGAGTTTAGAGGGAAAACTGAGCTAGCTGAGTTTAGAAGGAACACTGATGGGAACCCTTTGCCGTTGGAACCGAGTGCTGAAGAACACCTTTATCTTTTCTCCAATGGGGCAAAAATAGCTGGGGGCGGGGGGAAAGCAGCAGAGCCGGTCAAGTGGAATGGAAATGTGTAGAAAAATGACCGGGATGATGAACGTGTAGTCCTGGACAAGTAGGTTGCCGCTCCCTGCCTAAACGACCGCCTAGAGGCAAGTGAGGAGCGCGATCTAGTCCCTGGCGGCTGGCTTTAAACTGGAGCCCCGAGGACAGGGAAACCCGAGTTCGAATCTCGATCGCGCTCCAGGCAGCGTGCTGGGCCTTTTACTTTCACAACAACCCTGTGAGGTAGGATAGCCTGAAGTTGAATAGATGGCCCGGGGTGGCCTGGTGAGGTTCATAGCGCAGAAGAGAGTTGAGCCTGGACCCGCCGCATGGGGCTCCCCCCACCCCCAGCCCGACACGTGAACTGGGATCGGCGCCCTGCCTCCTTCCTGGGCTGAGAAAGCGATGCCGGTTCGGACCAGAGGAGGGTTGCGGGAGGAATTGCTCCCTGGATGGGTGGTAGGGAAGGCTGCCAACTAGGCAAGTTGTTTAACGCCATGTTGGGCCAAAAGGAAAAGGCAAAGAGCCAAGAACGCGACCCATGCGGTACCTTTTATTAGGACCAACCCAGTGGCACAGGACAGTGCGCAAGCTTTCCAGTTCCCCAGTACTCTTTATCAGGCCTGGAGGTGGGGAAAAGTGCCCAGACCCATTTAAGAGAGGTGTCATTGGATGCCATTTATCTCCCTACCGCGGAAAGCTTCACTTGCTCGTGGGCACGCATGAAGCCGCTGCTAAAGGGACGGCTTTTCTCCAGGCCTGTTGGCAACCCTACGCGGGCGTAGCGCCGAACTTGTCCTTGGGCATCCAGTTTCTCCGCAGCCGCCTCGCTGCATGGGCCCTGTTCAGCCTCGGTCTCCATTCGCCGAGATGCAGAGTAGTTGTTTTGGCAAGGCACGAAACGCTGGTCTTTTTCCAGGGCTGCTGTTGCATAGCCTGTGTGCCTCCTCCTCCTTCGGCGTTAAAGGACGGGTCCGTTTGGGATTTTAAAAACCTGGAGCCAAAACAGTCTCCCCCCCCCCCCCCCCCCCCCCACGAATTGCGAAGCCTTACGGTTCCCGGAGCGGGGGGAGCATTCATCTGCACGGGACACGATCCAATTGAACCGCAGGGATTTCTGCGGGGAGAGTAAAACTGCGAGCAGTGGGAATTTGGCAGTGCTTCCTTCCATCTGGATCGTGTCCTGAGAGCATGCCGGCTCTCGGTTTACTTGGTTGCTTATAGATCAGAAACGAAGCTAAGTAGAGGGAGATCCCCTATAAAGCAAATCTGAAACAGACAAATGTGTGGCATGAGCGAAGAGACCGATTTCCCTAAAGAGACATTCGCTGCACAAATCCCACTGAAATCCATGGCAAAACAGCCACTGTTTTTTTAATGGCTGCTGACTATCCCTAGAGCTGTTAACTGTTTAAATTGGCTTTCTGGGTACCACCGGGATAGGATGCTCTTCAATCCTAAACTGTCTGTGTATAGCCGGGCTTCATTGATTTCAATAACACTTTATTCCGAGTAAAATGATTTGAGGATCAGGGTGTAAAATCTCCTGAAAATCCCAATTCTCCGTTTGTTTGTTTTTTTCCCCTTGGCGGTGGCAATCAGTCTGCCTGCCCAGGAACGAAATATAAACGCCTCGTTTCTTCCGCCCCTGCAGGGAGAGAAGGACAGAAGGGGTGGAGGGAAGAAATATCTTCCCCTCTATAAACAGCAGCAAGAGCCCTCAGAGAAGGGGGTCTCTGTTAGCAATTTTCACTCAGGGCGGGTCTTTGTAGGGAGCATATCAAATTGGCCTTGTCCAAAGTGTAGACAAGGCTATCAATGCAGCTTGACAGCCAAAGCTCCCCCCCCCCCGCTTAACCCCCCCCCAAACAAACTACTGGTGTTCATATTTTTCCCTCTCAAGAAGACTCAGTAAGTTCCCCACATTTGGGAATGTCTGTAAATATGCCACACTTGAAAACAATTTTTAAGCCTGTCTTCTCACCTTGCCATAGGTCAGCTGCAGTCCTCTGCACATTTACCTGAGAGTAAGTCCCATGCAACCCAGTGATCTCATTTCCTTGTCAGCATGGCTGCGGCCCCATTTTCACCATGTGCCCATGGGTCCTAACACACTTCCCCTCCACATTCCTGGCACACTTTCTAGATGGGCTGACACATGCCCCCACAGTGCTCCTCATCTTGTAAGGGCTTTGGTTTCTAGAAGGAGAACCTGTATGCACAACCAACCCACAGTGCAATCTGAGGCAGGTTTATGTGGAAGTAAGCGTTACTGACTTACTTCCAAGGGACCATGCATCAGGGTTATGCCCCAAGAGACCTTAAAAAGAACGACCAGCTTAGGGTGTTTCCCACCCCCCCTTCACTAAGATCCAACTTCTTCCAAACTGCAGCCATTTTTTCCTCTCCAAGGACTCTTGTCTCTTAATAAGAGTATGTTGCTCTCTTCAGTTTTGGGGAGAATAATTTGGCTGTGCTACTCATAAAATGCCAGCCTTGAGTCTTCTTTTCAGACACCTCTCTGGTCTGACTATGTAGGAAAGATTTGAATAGAGAAAGTCAGCTTGCTTTGGCTTGTGAAAGATAGAACTTGACAGTGGTTCGGAGCCATTCTGAGCAACCTCTATTTTTTCTCCCCTTCATGAGCAATTACTGGGCATGGAAGACTCTGGAAGAGACTTATCAACCTTCCCAGTTAGTTCTTTTGGAGTTTGCTTCTCTTGCCTGGTTAACTATGTCTGCCCAATTTTGAAATAAAAACAAAACAGAACCATATCTGTGACGGGGCTTAGATTCCTTTGACTTTACAGCACCACTGTTGGTTATCTGAATCGGCTGCCCAGTGCATGAAGTGGAACATGGGTGGGTCTCATTAGAAAAATCTGGTTTAATTCTGCAAATCCTGTAGAAGATGGGGAAGGGGTGGAGGAGGCAAGTGAACACTAACCGCTTGCTGAAGCATTACTGGAGAAGGATTTGAATAAAAATGAAACTGGGCAGATATTTCTGGAAGGGTGTGTGGTCCCCGCCTGAAGCAATTGTTGCTTAGAGTGCGTTTTGGAACAGGTTTTTGAGTGGATAGTTGGGCTTGAATTGTATGAATTGGATCATGATCTGTTTCTGAGACTTAATGGGATTTTAGTCTATTTTTGAAGCATTCTGTCAGATCTGTAGGCAGGGTGTTGGACCCTTAATTCTGTTCCAAAGAGTTGAGACATACTAGACCCTTCTGCTTCCTGCACTAAAGATTCTTCTTTTCAAATTGAATGAGATCTGATCATTTTTGGGGGGGAAAGTATGAAAATGTGATTAGACATTTATGATTCTAGAATGCTGACATTATCATTGTTCTCGCCTAGATGGATTTTATCCTGTTTTGGAAGGGGCTAAATGCGGTATCTTGTTCCATCTGCTTTGGCTTTCATTCTGGGTTGGGTGGGATTCTAGAATCCTCATTTGCATTTTATTCAGTTGCAGGAACTCAAACCTAATTTCATTTTTCACCTTTGTTGGTGATTATTAATATACAACATTCATGGATTTCTTTCTGTACATTTCTGGGGATGGTCTGAAACTCAGTCTCCTGACGCCCTCACCCCAGGCTCTTCTGGCTTCTGATTTAATTTGGATGGCAGGAACGGACTCTCTAAATAAACACAACCTATTTAGGCGAATTTCCTAAAGCAAAGCTCTGGGCGTCCCAAGAAAGCGTCAAGAGCTTATGAGAACAGACACTCATTTTCTTATTGCTGCTTTCCTGAGTGCAGGAATACACGGGAGACCACCCATTCTCCCGCTCTCCGCTCCGGCTCAGCAGCACATCCATCTAATGGTGAGTGATGGGTTGCCAAGGGCCTCTGACACATTAGTGAATTAGGCTATTTATCCAAAAATAGTCCCTTATCCTGAAGCAGCCCATAAACTTTAATCAGAAATTGGAATCGAGGGTTTGGAACACAAGAGTCTCTCTCTGTCTCTGGCGTCAGTTAACATCAATCATTTACCCTTTAATAATATTATTTAGTTAGATGTTTATACTGTGCTGTTCACCCCAATTGGAACCCGAAGCAATTTACGATATCCTTCTCCCCTGTTCTGTTTCAGACCCACAACAATCCTGTGAGTTAAGGTCAGCTGAGAGTGACTCACCCAAGGGGAGCTTCCATGGCAGAATGGGGATTTGAACTTGGGTCCTCCAGACCCTAGTTTGACTCTCTAGCCACTACACCATATTGGCTTTGCACTGGGACATTGCTTCCAGTGCAGAAAGCACTTCACACAAACTGTCTTGTTCTCATCCTTACTGTAGCCCTACAAGGAAGGCCATCATAATTGTCACCGTATTGCAGAGAGGCTTAAGGCCACCTAGTGAATTCAGGGCACTGGGGATCTCCTAAGTCATGGCTCATACATTTGTTCCCTAATTTAATTCCTTTTTAACAAGAGCAGCTGAGGATATTTGGGCATGAGTCTGAAAATCCAAGCAGCATTTCTTCCTGCTCCCAGGAAAAAGGTCGCAGTAAATTAAGTAACCTAGCACCTGGCATCCTTCAACCACATCCAGAATCTAAGGCTGCTGCTTCATTTTGCAGAATGGTAGGTTTGGCCCATTAATATTGCAATCCTAAGCATGCTTGCCTTGGGAGTAAGCTTCATTGAATAGACCTGAGTAGGATTAGGCCAGGCTGCGATCGTTTCAGCTTCCCAGTGCCTTGTTTGGGATTGAGTGGTCATTCCTGGGGCCGCTTCACGTGGACATTTTTAAAGTGAAAAGTGAATGAAATGAAGATAAATTCAGAACCAAGTATTCTGCATACATATACTAATCAGAGACTGGCAGCAGTTCCATACTGAATGTAAACTCAAGCCAGTCTGTTGGTGCTCAGTGTCTGAAATGGGCCTTCCCCAGTATGAATGTGAGCAATTATTATAGTTATTATAAATATAAACAAAATTATATTAATTAGTTACCTCTGAGCATTCTTTAGTATCTTCTTGTGCCAGGAAAGTTAAAGAACCAGGAAAGTTAAAGAATGGCAAAAGTAAACAGCATCTCTTCTCTTTTTCTGCTCTTTTTCTTTACAGGGAGGATTGTAGTGCAATCTATTGTAGAGTTCCTCCAAGCCCATTTTGTTCACTGGAAAAACTCTGCAATTGATTGCACTGTTAGCACAGTGCAGCAGCCAAGAGAACTGTTGGGGAGTTTTTGGGTCCATCTCTTATATCAGCAAAAAAAGCCCAGGGCTTCAGGTGGTCCACTGCCTTGTTTGAAACATCTTAACCCATGCATTAGACCTCTTGTGTTCACTTTAGCGCACCAGCAAACTGTAATTCAGAGGGAAGCCATGCTGCCAAGAGAAGGTGCATAGGTGAAAAGCACTTTAAATGAGATGCTGAGCCACATGCAACCCAACACATATCAATGATTTGCTGTACCATGTGCAGTGCATTAAGCAGTTCTCCTTTGGTGGCTTTAGGAAAGTCACTCCAAACAGGAGATGGAGCTGCCTTATACTGAGTCACACTCTTGGTCAATCAAGGTCAGTGTTTGTACCCCAACTGGCAGCAGCTCTCCAGAGCCTCAGAATCTGGAGGCGCCTCTGTTTGTAGAATGTCAGTGTTGACCAATTGCAAGGGTAACTTGCCCTGAGCAATTTTTTTTAGTGGAAAGGTGGCATATAAACATGCTCAGTGAATATGAATAACGGAGATCATGCAAGTGGAGCATTTTGAACATTCCCAAAGTGCTAGAAAATAAATTTATTGCTGCTGCTGTGGCTGTTGAGGGACATCAATTCATAATCGATGGGGATGACTGATAAGTTTTTGGTAGTTCCCACAGTTCCTCAGTTGATGCTGAGTACAGGGTGGTGATCTTGTGTGTGGAACACAGAACCAGCATAGGATGATTTCCTCTAGAGCAAAATGACATGATCTTGTCTAAGTGCTGCCAGTCACTCGCTTGCCTGCTGAAGGCTGTTTGGAAAAGCCATTCCAAGTCCTCTGTGTTTCCCTCCTCTTTAAATGGGGAGAGAAAAACCTTTCACATTTTTCAATGGTGGGGGAGGTGGGAATCCAGGCCCCCTCCTTGGCATCTGGCCCATAGACACAGGTGAAGAAATGGCTCAAGTTTTGGGTCAAGCTTCTTGGCAAGGAGACGGACTGGAGAAAATTATTCTGTGTGAACAAGCATGACATGCTGACCTCTGCCTTCTGAACAATTTGACTTAACGGGGCAAATTTCATAGGAATCTGTAGCCAATCTGCAAGTAAGTCCCACTGAGTTCAATGAGAACATCTCTGCAAGGTATAGTGAGGACTGCATTTTTATGCCTACTCATTTTTTTGGGTTTTCAATAATGTAATTGAATTCTGTTTCCATTTAAAAATGTCAGTCCAGTTCATGTATGGAAGAGCTACTTGAAACTGAACTGTGTGAAGGCAGCTCCCTGTGTCAAAGGACACTGCCCTTGGTGGGGATTTCCACTGTGGTTCCCCATGGTAGGCATTTCACCATCCGGATGCAGTCCCTCTTGTTTTGTGTTAGTATGGCCAACATCTCTGTGCTTCTGTAAATGTCTTTACTCTCTCTAGCATCACAGTTGCTAAGGAAATGATCCCATCGCATCGTATCTTAGATTTTGACTCTTGAAAGCTTCTATTCTAAAATTCTTGCTGCTCTTTAAGGTGCTGCTGGACGCCAGTCTAGCTGTTCTCCTGCAGACCAAGAGGGCTGCCCTCTGGAACTATCGTGCCCCTTGCTTTCTTTACACATGAGCAGGAGGTTGCTTATCTCACCTCCAAGCAGGGACTAACAGAAGTAGGTGACGGAGTCTTATAGGGGAAATGGTGCAGGGGGAAAAAATTACCTCCCACCTTGAAACTGATCCCTCATCTGCTTTTCTGGAATGCTGAGATTATAGTGCTCTCATAGGGTTTGGCTCTGTCTGCCTTTCTGCCTTTGTGTTCCTGATTGCAGTGCACAGAAATTAAGTTGACATAGCAGATGCCAACTAAAGCTGGAGATGGATACGTGGCGTTGGTCTCCTCTGCCCCCCACCCTTTAATTTCTGCAACAGTACCTTTATCTTTGCCCATATAGGAAAGCAAGTCATTTCTCTCTGGTTAGCTGCCATGCTAGCTGCACCAAGGGGGAATGGCAAGCTTTGTACTACCTAAACTACCATGATGTGTAAAAGCCAGAGGGCTTTGCCTCCTTGGTGCAACCTAAGAGAGGCCAGACTAACAAACTGGAGCTTTTGCTCCCTGTCTCAGTTTCCTTTCAGCTGCATATCTGCTGAGACTTTTCACACTCTCTCTTCCCTGTGACCTTCTTGAATTATAAACCAGACAACCAGGCCCTAGAACAGGGGCCAAATTCAAATCCTTCCACTGTTATCAACTGTGATTTCAATATATCTATATAATATTTGTATTAAGGAGTTCTGTGATTGTAGTCAATGTCTGACTGCACATTCTTCCCACGTATGCAAAATTCGCATGTCAGGGAGAAGATCTTATGTTGGCTTTCCCTGAGCATGCTGACTTTGTGCACAAAGCAGTTATTTTATGTGTGGGAGCATTCAGACATTCAGCACACACATATTACCTGGTGCAGTTTGAAATAGCACAGGCTAACATTATGGGGTTTCTGTTCATCTGTTTCATCCAACTCTTGGGGACTGCATTTGTTAGCCACGTTTTGCGGCACACGATATTTTGTGTACATCCACATCTTACTATGGCCCTGAGAAAAGCACTTTGCTTCAATATCTCAACAGTGTTTCCAAAAGAATATCATGATCTTATCTTTAATTTTGCCTTGCTAGTCACTCACCCCCCAAATAATACACAGTCCCAGGCCTATTTAAACCTTAGCATGCTTGTGAGTCTTTCAGGAGAAACCGGCTGTCCTTTCGGTGCGAATGTGACTCCAGGGAATGGGGATTTTCCTTGTAAGTCTCTTCTGGCTGACAGTTTGAAGTGTGGCTTGCAAGGTAACAGCCATGCTCCTCTACTGTCTCAGCCCTCTCTTCATTCTTGGCCTGCCTCTTGTCAACTTGAATTGGATTGCATTTTTAAAAACCATGTCTGTTCAAAATGCATGATGTGTGCTTTATGTTACCCAGTGTTCATTCTATTTATTGGTTATCAAAGGTGCCCCCATTTAATTAGGACAGCAGAATCTTTATTTTTTAAATTTTATTTTTTTTAAAAGCACACTTAAGTGGCTGCTCTATTACTCCATCTGCTTTGCACTAGAGAACTATGGATAGGGAGGGTGAATTAAGAATTGTGCAGGCTGGAAGAGGCACCAGAGGAGGGCAGGCAGATGTGCCAGTCCTCCCCGCACAGCTGGCAAAGGTGAACCAAATGGTTTTATTTATATGCAAATGATAGGGATTGATATCTGTACATGAATGAACTAAGATTTCTTTAAGTTGCAGCCCTAGTATGTATTGGGTGTTGAGGAAATGAGGGGTTAGGGTTAGCTGCTGAAGGCTTTTTTTTTTTTTGTCGGCTGACCTAGCAGGGAAAAGGGCATTGTGTCCCACCCACCCAATTCGCATTTATCTTGCCGGCCATTGCCGTTGCTTGTCAATTTCGCGCCCACAACTGGGCTTTGGAACCCGCATTCCTCTTGTGCCAGCCTCTACGCTGGGCAGGTGCAGATCGCAGTGGGAACTGTAGCTTGATCCGGAGTGGAGGGTGGTTTGGGAAGAGGGGGAGGAGAGACGTTCATTACAGTTGATTTAATAATGAGAGGCATTTGGGAAAGGGAGGGATGTCGCTCGCTGATTTATTGTGTTTTAGGGGTTTAGCAGCGCCACTAATTGCTTTGCCGCCGTTCTCTGTCAAAAGCGGTGGCTGCTGACTCGTCCTTGCAGAGAAGCGGGAGGGGGAGATTTGTCCCAGGCTTCCTTTCTATCACCAACCATAGCGGCAAATTGACACGTCCGTAGCTTGGTTTTCATTTCATTTCATTTCTTTTCTTTTTTTAAAAAAAGAGACCCACTAGATTCTGGGGAAGAAGACACAGAGAGAAACCCTTTCTTTGGTTAAACTGCAGTCGCTCGTTACTTTCGAACAATGGCTTTGCTTGTAAAGAGACAATGGCGATGTTAGATTTACTGTAATCAAACATAATTATAAGCCTGGTATGTGTTCAGCACTGCGGCCCAGCCGGTCCTAAACAGCTAGTTGGAAAACGATTGTTCTCTAAAAAACGATTCTTTCTTCCCTCGGGGTGGGTGGTGGTGGTGGAAAACTGACAAGCGACTTGGAAACCGTACGCGGTATATTTCCTCCCAGTTGCTGTGATGATCCCACAGGGCAACCTATGTCTCTCCCCCTGCCCCCCCAATATAATGAATGCGTTCCTGCACCGGAAGGCTTCTTTGCCCCTTAGCCAAACTGGGCTTTTTAGATCTGCAATTTCACAGTGTTTTGTGTTTTTAAAAAATCTAAACTGTGATAAGTTCTATAGCAAAATGGCTTTAATGGATGTTAATTGCAGGACACTTTGGGTACTTCTGTTTTTTTTTAAAAAAAGCTACCAGTGAATCTTTACAGTGTACAGCAGATCCAGTCCAACCACAGCGAAGTATTTTTAAAATTCCACTCGACTTCAGTGGGGAAAATATAAGCATTTGCAGAAGGCTTTTCCTGAAATCACCAACATTTAAAGGGATATTTTTAAATGGATTGATCACAGCTGGTGTGGTAGGCCAACAAGTCTGTAATGCCTGAATTCCCCCATTACCTCTCCAGCCTATTTACTGTAGCAATCATAGGGGTAGGAACTGAGAGCTACAGTCAAGCTGCTGGAATCCTGTTGAAACCAGTGAGATTTAGAGGGGCCTTGCTAGGCCCAAGACTGCAGTTCAAGGTGAGAACTGGAGATAACAGATAATATCTCCTCCCTTCTTCTCCCCTCCCAGTTACTGAAGGACAAATAGGGAATAATGTCAGAAGCCTGCTGCTCTGTGAGCACTTGGAAGTCAGCGGAATCTCTAACTAAAAGTAAATAGGAGAGAGGGATCCCTCAGTATCCAAATGCTGGAAAAGGGTATCCTTTTTAATGTGGGTACTCAGTTTGGCGGGGGGGGGGGATCTCTTTATCAAGTAGTATATCAAGCAGGCAGGCTGAGCCGCTGACATGATTTTAATAACCATTGTGTAGTGAATAGCTGTTATTTGCTGGGAGCTGGTGACTAAGCTGTGATCCGAGGAAGTGGTCTGAAGTTTGCAAAAAGCTTATGGGGTGGGATAAAACATAGTTTTTACAGCATCTCAAGACTCTTGTTTATTTTTGCTGCAGCAGACTACCATGGCTACTCCCTCTGGATTTGTCACCCTCTCCAACCCTTTCTGCAATATTGGGATAATACTGGCCCACCTTACAGGACTGTTGTAAGGTTTACAACATGATGGGGAGATGGATTGAACTGTGGAAGTGCTATGAACAGGGCCGGTGCTACCATTAGGCCAAGTTAGGCGACCGCCTAGGGCGCAGACCTCAGAGGAGTGCAGAAACAGACAATCAGCGCCCCTCCAACTGGCCACAGGCTCTCACACTCACTCACTCACCAGCCCCGGCTCTCCCATGCTTTTCCTCCTCCAGAAAGTCATGGCAACTGCAGCAGCAGCAGCTCCCTTCAGCTTTACCTCGCACCCTGCCTGCCCAAGCCTGTACAATTTTTTTTAAAAATTAGCAGGGTCAAGTTTTGTGCTTTTAATTTTTTCTAGAATTTATCTGTTTTTGATAATTGGTTAGTGGGGGGGGGGGGGCGCAAGTAGTTAGCCTTGCCTAGGGCGCAAAAAAGCCTGGCACCGGTCCTGGCTATGAAGTATTATTATTAGGCACTTAAAGTTCAAATGCTACTATGAAGAGCTTTAAGCATGACAGACCAAGAGCTGCTGGTGATCCCCGGCCCAAAAGACATCCGTCTAGCCTTGATCAGAGCCAGAGCCCATGAGATCAGGGCCCTGCAGGATCATCCAGACTGTTCCATCTGGTGTATTGATGGTCTTTCCCCACTGTCCTGAAATTGGTCCATCGTGGGTGCATCTACATGCAGAAACTCTGGGAGCACTGTATTGTAATTGTTGCTATAGTTCTAATATCAGAATGATGTTTTAATTGATTGTTTTATCTTTTGTTGTAACCCGCTCTGCAGTTCAGGGGAGGGCGGAATAAAAGTCCAATAAGTAGGACTAAAACTGTAAGGCTTAACACAATGACAAAATGTACTCTGACCATATTTTATAGTACATTGTGTGATTTTAAAAAATGACTATACCTGATATGTCTATATATATAATGTTATCTCCATTTATTTAGTCCAATTTGGACAATATGAAAATCAGTATAGGTGTAGCTGATAAATTTTCAAGGGCAAATGTTAATCAATTGGGTTGTGGGTTAAGTTCATAGTGGTTTATCTGGTGACTGTTTTGGCTGTGGAAATAAGATAAGCAGTGGGGTTCCACAAGGATCGGTACTGGTGCAAGTAGTATCTAATTTGTTCATAAATGATCCAGAACTTGGAGTGAGTAGTGTAGTGGCCAAGTTTGCAGATGACACAAAATTATTCAGGATGGTGAAGACCAAGGCTTACTGGGAAGAGCTTCAAGAGGATCCCCACAAATTGGGTGAGTGGGTAACAATGTGTCAAATGAAGTTCAGTGTTGGTAAGTGTAAGGTGATACACACTGGGACAAAAAATCCCAACTTCAAGTAAAGGCTAATGGGATCGGAGCTTGCTGAGACTGAGAGGGAAAAAGATCTTGGGGTCATAGTAGACAGCTCAATAAAAGTGTCAACTGCTGCAGCAGTGAAAAAGGCAAACTCTATGTTGGGGATTATTAGGAAAGAGACTGAAAATAAAATGGCCAATATTATAATGCCCCGGTATAGGTCTATGGTGTGGCCCCATTTGAAATACTGTATACAGTTGTGGTCACCATATCTCAAAAAGGATGTTGCAGAACTGGAAAAAGTACAGAAGACAGCAACCAAGATGATCAAGGGATTGCAGCAACTTTCTATAAGGAAAGTCTGAAGAGTTTGGGACTTTTCAGTTTAAGGGAAGACATGACAATGCTCCCCCTAAGCTGTGGAGTCTGGTGAGCAAAAATTCTACCTTGTGAGCTACTGGCATTAAAGTTGTGAGTGAGCGATTTGACTGCTGCATGAATTAGTTTGCTCTGGAGCCATCCTTCCTGAGCTAAGGCGAAAATGTGTGAGCTGGAGGCAAAAAACACAGTGCGCTAGCTCACACTAACTCAGCTTAGAGGGAATACTGGACATGATAGAGGTTTATAAAATTATGCATGGGATGGAGAAAGTTGACAAAGAGAAAATTTTCTCCCTCTCCCAAAATACTAACCTTGAGGGCATCCAGTGAAGCTGATGGGCAGTAGATTCATGATGGACAAAAGGAAGTACTTCTTTACACAGCAAGTGATAAAAATGTGGAATTTGCTGTCAGAGGAGGTAGTGATGGCCACAGGCACAGGCAGCTTTAAAAGAGGGTTGGACAGATTTATGGAGGAGAAGTCTATGAGTGGCTATCAGCCATGGTGACTAAAAGGAATGTCCACATTCAGAGGCAGTCAGTCTCTGAATCCCAGTGCTGGGAGGCAAGGCAACATTAGGGGAAGGCCTTGGCCTCTATGCCCTATTGGGGTTTTTTGGGGGGAAAGGCCTCCAATATAAAACAATTGATACAGAGAATCCCAAACAATACAAACTATTTAACATTAATAATATTCTTGATATTCTATTCAGTATATCTATCTAAAACTTAACTGATCTATGCCCTATGTTGACCCTCCAGAGGAACTGGTTGGCCACTGTGTGAGACAGGATGCTGCACTAGACGAACAACTGGTCAGATCCAGCAGGCCTCTTCTTATGTTCTTATATTAGTGGAGGCCTTCTAACACTGTGTATTAGCTGTTTGCTAAATTGTGTGTATTAAATGGGTATGTTCTCACCCTTCCTTAGCTATTACTAAGTTTTGATAGTAGGCAAGTTTATTCAAATGATAATTATGAACTTCAAATTATTTAATTTGCTGGCCACTGTAATATAACTGGCTACAGGGAATTTTACTCACCATCCTTTGTTTAGCCTGCAGATTAAACATATCTCATTGTTATCCTACCCTTCCTCCAAAGGGCTCAAGGCAGTGATTCTGCCTTCTTCCATCACTGGATCTCCCCAGTCTGATACTCTAGCTACTGCAACACACTGGCTTCTGACTGTTTTCCAGCTCAACTGCTACGGGGTTCCAAGAGCTATTTTGGCAACCACTTGCATGCACAGAGGGGCTTTGTTTTGGCAGACTTTCTCCCCTTCAAACAGCAGTAGCTCTCCTTGGCCCCATGCCACACCACATCACAAACTCCTTTTAGAAGTCATCAATTTCAGAGATGCTTTTTGGCATAGGTGGCTTGTTCATGACATAGCACCTCCCTCAGGGCTTGAAACTTGTGCAGGTCTTTGCATCCTGGCTCTGAACTGCAAGGTGTACAGTCTGATCTGGGACAACACTTGCCTTGTACTTACATCTGGTAGATTGGCAACTTCCTGCTAGGAGAAATCCTGCCCTAAAGGACACTGGAACTGGATTAACCAATAAGAATAAAACTGAGGCTAATGTCTGGCTCTAGAGTCTGTGTGCAGTACTCTTCTAGAATTTGTGGAGTATGAACATGCAAAATGTACAGCTATAACCCTGCCCCATACGCACGTTTGAGGCTCAAGCCTGCTGGCACCTTCTGATTAGCAAGTCCTGCAGTTAAGAACTTGGGGGGAGGCAGTCATAGACATTGCAAGCTGAGTCAGCTTCAGAAAGAATGTTATCTTCAGGGCCATAAACAGGTGGAGGGAAGGGGAAAGGCTGGCCACTTTTGAAATGCTATAGACCTGTCATTGACATTTTAGATCTATATTTTTTTAAAAATGCAAGTGTCTAGCCCTCTACTTTATGGAGCTATAAAGGAAGAAATGTGCTGATAGTATTCTGCTCACTTGTCCCTAAAGTAATCTCCCTGATCTCAGAATTGTGGCTAAGAGGTTACAAAGGCACTGAGATCCCATTTAAGCTCTTGGCACTTTCTTGAGAGCAGAAAATGCCTTTGATGCCCATCGTGAAGTTCTGGACTCAGTGTTGACCTAGGGAGACCTGGATTCAAATGGTTGTTCAGTCATGAAGCTCTTTGGATTATCTGGGTCCAGTTATCGTCTCTCACAAAGGGGTTTTAGGCTGCGATCACACACACTAAACAATCTACTTTCAATCCACTTTCCAACTGGATTTTGCCAGTTCACACAGTAAAAACCCAGTTGGAAAGTGCACTGAAAGTGGATTAGAAGTGGATTATTTAGTGTGTGTGACCGCAGCCTTAGATGGGTAAAATGGAAAATCCTGTATATGGCTTGGAGCTCCTTGGAAGAACAACAGGAAACTGTAGAGGCCAAAACAAAACAATAATTTTGTTAAGCATCATGAAATTAATCCTGCAAAGCTACTTTCACACACTTTTATTCTGGTTTGCTTTGCCCTGTGAAAGACCTACCAGAACACTTCTGGCTAAGTGTCTGGCTGGCTTACTGCAGACAGACCCTGAAAGTGACGCATGTCTTGGAACTGGCTCTGGCTGGAAGGTGATGAGAAAGGTCAGCACAGTGCCATCTTCTGGTGATTTGCTGAAGATGACCATCTGGTGCTCCCTCCTCCACACCTCAAGGGAGTTGCAGGGGGGTGGGTGGGTTGGGGAGAGAGGAGACAGGAGGTGGGCCGGAGGAGCAGACAGATGCGGCTTGGCGAGGAAAGATGAATCACACAAAGTGCTTCTTTATTGCAAGAACGCTTCCCCAAAGGCCCAGATGTTATCCTGAACTTTTAAGAGTGAAGAAAGGATCTGTTAGCAAGGACTCGGCTGCTGCGGGAAGGCCAGAGCTGATACAATTGTAAACCAGCCATAACTATCCATGTCCTTATGAGACCAGCTGCGTGGTTCTGCTCTGAAGTGGCCGAACATTGTTTCTTGAATTCAGACACCATAGGGAAGAAGGGGTGGTTTGATTTGTGGTGCTGTTAGCAGGATGGGTGTACTTTTTCAGCAAAGTCATGATGCTGATTCAAAAGCATTCACCTCCTTACTCTCCTTCCACGCTGCATTTCCTTTTTAAAAAATCCTGTTTATTTGTCAACTGAGATCTCTTTTGGCTCCTCTTTTTCTCTGTGTCATGGAAATCATTCCCCAAAAGAGCTGCTTTTGCTGCTTTAATAGGGAGCAGGTTACTGCCAACCTTACCAGCCTTTCTGTGGAATCCCCTCTACAAAGGCCTGCCCTGGGACCAGTGGCTACTATTTCAAATATGTTGGGATTTGCAGTGGATGACCGTTTAAGGCAGGAAACTGCTTGAGACTTAGAGAGCTTCAAATTGGTTTAATAGTCATCCTTTCTCCCTCCAGGGAACCCCGGGAGCTATAAGTCTCTGAGGAATGTCAAGGAGCTCCAAGAGAATTCTCCTGACAGTGCTGCAACACCAGCCGTTCTTTGGGAGAAGCCCAGTTAAGCTGGTATAAAATGTACATTGTAAGCATAATGTAGACAGGCCAAGAGGCATCCTCCATAAGACATTGTTAGTAATAACACAATGAAGTTTCAGGGTGCAGACTAGGGTTGCCAACCTCCAGGTGGACACTGGCAATCTCCCAGAATTATAACTGATCTCCAGACCACAGAGGTCCATTTCCCTGGAGAAAATGGCAGATCTGGAGGGTGGGCTGTATGGTGTTCTATCTCCTTGAGGTCCCTCCTGTCCCCTCCCTGAACCCTGCCTTCCCCAAACTCCAAGGAAACTATGCTCAAATCTCCAGGAATTTCCCAACCTGGACCTGGAAACCCTAGTGCAGCAGTGTCCTTTACTAGAGCAGAAGACCCCACACAATCCCAGTCTGTATGCTAGCAAAACATCAATCTCTGTGTCTGATAATTTGATGTAGAAACTGGGCTTACACTTTGTCTCTGGAACATTTTGTTTTTCCCCTCCTCATCTGCATAATGAAAAGTAACACTTTTCTGAATCCTTATTATCTTGGCATGTACATTTCTGCAAATCCAATGCTAGAAACCACAGTAAGCCCAGGGGCAAGCTTCACTTGCATATCCTTATGCATCGAGAACACCTTCATAAGGTATTTTCATGCAGATAACATTTTGGTCTCTGTGTCTGATATGAATGTGGCTTTTGGGGGCATCTGAAAGGGTTACTTCTGTAGCTATAATTATGTAGTCTCCAAGGCTTTCGGGATACTGAATTTTGTGGATATGTATGTCCAGAGGCAATGCTGCATTTCGCATGCAATTCCAAAGTCAGAGTGAAGTCTTCAAGATTATTTTGATGTAAAACTAATGTGGAGTATTTTCCCCCTTCACTGGATAATGAAGAATTTGTTATGCTCACTGCTCAGAATTATCAGCCCAAACTAGGACAGTACAGCCTATCTGCATGATACATTTTTCTAGAGTTAGTCAATTTCCCTGAGTTAGTCAACAGATGTGGTCTGGGAATTCCACACTCCCCAGATGTGCATGTGCCTGATTCAGATCAAGATGCAAAGAAAAGAGGCTTGTCTTCCCACCAAACCATTTCCCCAATCTGAAATGACTCTGGGGAGCTGCTGGTCACACCACTGGAGAATAGGGTTGCCAGGTCCCTCCTGGTAACAAGTGGAGAGGTGGAGGGGGACTTACCAGGAATGGGAGGGAGGTCCAAACAATGTAGCAGTGATGTGTCTACATCATTCGATGTGACCTGGAAGTGACATCATTATGCAGAGATGTTGGGGTGATACTCTAGTATTTGGGCAAAAACTCTACGGTAAATTTAGTTTCCATCATGGAGTTTTTGCCCAAATACCAGAGCATTGCCTCGACGATGTCACTTCTGGGTCACATTGGAAGTGATGTAGATATGTTGTTGCAACACCAACTGGACCTCACTCTTTTTCCAGGTAAGTCCCCCCTCCAGCCAGCTGATCTGTGGTGGGGCAGTGAGGCCTGATGGAAAGGGACCCCGTCTCCACCCAGGGACATAAGAGTTTTTAAAACCCAAAGGGGGGGGGCCCTCTTGCGTGTGCACGAAGCACGCGCGCGCGCTGGGATGATGTCCCTGTTGCTGCCAGAGCCTTCCCCCAGCTCCCCTCTACCCTGAACACACTCCCTCCCTCCTTCCCTCCCTCCCTCCTTCCCTCCCGGGGGCAGTATGATGACGTCACCCGGAAGTGATGTCATCACGCCAGGCATGTTGCCAGGGTGACGCTCTGGCAATCACCCCAAAACTCTATGGTGCCATAGAGTTTTGGGGTGATTGTTAGAGCATTGCCCCAGCAGTCGCCCAGATGGCCCCAGGAGGGAGTGGGTTCAGGGGAGGCAGGGAGGCGGCGGTGTGGTGGTGGCCGGTGGGTGGGCAGCCATCCTGTTTTGCCAGGGGGGGCTCAGTCCCCCCCGGGAAATTTCAGGGGTGGCCTGAGCCCCTGAGCCCCCCCCCCCGCAGTTGACACCTATGTCTCCACCAGGGTTGGGGGTTGGCAACCCTACTGGGGAAACTTGCAATGCAATCTTGAGCAGAGTTACACCCTTTTAAGTTAATTGAAATCAATGATCTCTCTATGTAACTCTGCTTAGAATTGCCCTGTTGACATGCACTGATGGGCTCCACATACTCCTGGGAAGCATGAAACTTCCAGACTACACACATCAATCTACCTTGGGGACCTACCTGGGATGGGAAAAATATACCATGAAGGTCCTATGTGAATCCATGAAGCTATCTTACACTGTCTTACACTGCCTTGGATCATCAAGCAGCAGTTTTTAAGGGTCTTAGTGGAGATCTTTCTCAGAACCTCCTGCCTGATTAGTTTAGCTGAACAAGCCAGAGAGTGAAGCTGGGACCTTCTGCATGTGAAGCAGGTGCTCCACCACCGCACCATGACAGCTCTCCATGGCTGATCATTCTCTGTGCAATGGAAAGGGAGCATGAGGGCACGATCATACACACCCATTAGCTGTGCAAGAGGGATGATTCCCCAGTGGATCAAAGCGGCGCGATCACACCAGTGCATCTGGGAGGCATTGCACAACTGTTGGCAAGCTGTTGCAAACTGTTTTGATCCGCCGGAGAAGCAGAGTAAAAAACTACAAGGTAAACTCCAGTATCAAATGGGTTGCTACAGCCCACAGCCGGACTTTCCCCGTGTGATCGCTCCAGCATGGAAGTGTGGTGTCGGGGATAGTCTGATCGCAGGCTATCCCGATGCCATGCTGTTGTTTCCTCTCCCTTCTCAGTGTGTGCATCATCGAAAGCCCTTAGGGTGGAGGAGCAATTCCTCAATCCCCTGTTTAAATGAATCAGAAACCAGCCACACACACACAAAATACCTCGCTCGCAGTTGTATTTGATTATGCAGCGGTGAGTTGCCCTGGCAGGTCTACAGACCTGTGTGATTGCACAACTGCGGGGCAAATTGCTCCGGGGCAAAATAGCCTCACTTCCCCTCCAGATTATCTCGCTCATGTGGTTACGGCCTAATTCTGTCAAATGAAGCCTCATTTTACCACTAGAATTAATGGAAATAATGGTCAACTCCCATAGCACTCCTTGTGTCTTTTTCTGAAGTAAGCCTTTGTCATGTATTTTAGCCTTGCACTTATCTTTGCCATGTACCTGAATTCCAAACAACTCTTATCTAATTCTCATAGCTAGAGTTTTTCTTTTCTCCCAGTGGAATGGGCTCAAAACTAGCACCACTGTAACCTTTCTGCTCTACTGTTGATTCTCTTACTATCCCCTTCATGTTTCTAAATTGGCTATGCCAGAAAGTATGGTCAAAAGCTACTATAGCAAGTATATATTTCATGCCAAAGTTTCTATCATTAGTTTTCAATTTTTCTTTTTTTAAAACACTCCCTTTTGGATTTGTCTGGTGTTAATACATATTTTAAAGAACGTGTGTCCAAAGGTGTTCATTTCAGGAAAGGGGTAATTATTTCATATAACCACATACATTTTTGGCATTTTGTTTAACCTTCAGCCCCCCAGACAATGACATATCTGGCAATAGTTTTCACACTTTCCACATCAATCTGTCTGCTGGGAAGCGACATATCTGCTGTGGAACTCTGCCATGCGACTGAAAGCCAGTGGAGCATGATGTTTAAGAAATGGGGCTGTGCCAAAAGAAGACCCCGGTTCAAATTATGCCTCCTCCATGGGCTGTCTAAGGGCCAGACCAGATGTGATGCTAGGAGCTTTTTTGAGTGGAGCTTTCTGTGGTTTTTGAGTCAAATATCAGTAGTTGATTCCATTTTGGGACTCTGGTGCAAGAGGAAGGCTAAGTCTCTCCTTTTTGATACCTTCTTCCTGGCCTTAAAAACTCCTGGAGCTCTTTGCCCTGTTAGGGTAAATAGCTGTGTATGGTACAAATAGGTATGTACACTTGCCCAGCAGGGCTAACAGCAGTTCCTCAAGGCCATTTCAGGAGAGAAAAATGGCACAGGTAGATGCTTAATCCCCCACTTTGCATTATGGAATTAACTAGCCAATGTCTAATATTTGAAGGGAGAAAAATGTTGGGTACTCTGTTCATACCCTGATCTGGATGGCCCAGTTTCATCTGATCTCAGAAGCTAAGCAGGGTCAGCCCTGGTTAGGGCTGCCAAGTCCCCCGGTAGAGCGGGGGAAACACCGATTTTTAAAGCTTTCCCCCGCTTTTTCAAAATTGGCCACCGGGGGGACAAAATGGCTGCCAGCAGGGGAACCTCGGAGCCTGCCCTGGCCTCTTGAACTTCTTAAAAGGGAAATTTCCCCTTTAAGAGTTGAGCGAGCAAGAGAGCCCCTCCCAGAGATTAACGAGGGACTAAACTCTTTCTATTGAAGGGCTTGCGTGCAAGGTTGCTGCTGGGGTAAGCTGCTGGGGTCTGCGAGCTCTTTTCCTTCTCTGTCTCTCCCCCTCCGCCTCTTTCTTTTTTCTGTCTGTCTGTCCACTGTGGTTTTGTCAAAGGAATAAACTGTCACTTCCAAAGAGGTAAACATCACAAGGAGAGGTTGCCTGTAGAAGGTCTGGGAGTGGGATTGTTTAAAATGTCTTGTCGTGGCTGTTTGGGTCCCCCCAATCCTCATTTCCCTTCTGCAAATAAAAGTTGGGATTCCTCATTTTTATGCCAATTTTCTGTTTCTTTCAACCGTGTTCCCCCCGTGATGTACAAATGCTTTTAAAAAATGCATTTTTAAAAGCATTTGTACATCAAGTAACCGGTATTTTAAGTTAGGGATGGATCCAACTAGCTTTTCTGCTGGCGAAAAGGGGAGGACAAAGGTCCTCTTTAGCCACCAAAAAGCCTATGCTGGGGGGGGGGGAGAAGTTATGGGACTTACATGGACAACAGCTGGGTGAAACAAGGGCCAGAAATAAAGCCTGGGAATTGGGCAAGAGTAAGTGAAAAAGCTGGCTGTCTGTCTCTGTCTCTCTCTCTCTCTGTCCCCATCCAGCAGAGGTCTATCAGTGGCTATTATTAGCCACAAGATCTAAATGGAACCCTTTGTCTGGGGCAGTGATGCTCTGCCTTCTTGGTGCTTGGGGGGCAACAGTGGGAGGGCTTCTGGAGTTCTGGCCCCGCTGCTGGACCTCCTGAGGGCACCTGGTATTTTTGGCCACTGTGTGACACAGAGTGTTGTACTGGATGGGCTGTTGGCCTGATCCACTGTGGCTTCTCTCCTGTTCTTATGATATGAAAATCATATTTAGCCCTTGTGTAGCACTTAGGGCTTCATATTCTGCCGAGATGAGGAAGGATTCAGTAGGGCCGTTGCTCAGTGATAGAGCATCTGCTTGACATGCAGGAGGTATCAGCCTCTTCAGCTAAAAAAGGATCAGGTAATAGGTGAAATTAAAGATCTCAGCCTGAGACCCTGGAGAGCCACTACCAGTCTGAGTAGTCAATACTGACCTTGATGGACCAATGGCCTGATTCAGTATTAGGAAACTTCATGAGTTCATGTGGAAGCATGTGGAAGCAACGTCACAGGATGTGACATCACAAAATGATGTCACTTCCTTTCTCCTGGCTCCACCCCCAAAGTCTCCTGGCTCCACCCTCAAAGTCCCCAGATATTTCCCAAGTTGGACTTGGCAGCCCTAGCCCTGGTCAGTACTTGGATGGGAGACCACCAAGGAAGTCCAGGGTTGCTATGCAGCTACCACTGCCAAATCTCTCTTGCCTTTAAAACCCTATGGGATTGCCATAAGTTGGCTGTGACTTGATGGCACATTCCACTACCACTCTGCTCATAAACTCCAGTGTCATCTGCAGTTTAGTCTTGTGCAGCCCTAAACAAACAACGGTTTCTCAACCTCTGTGTCTCCTTCATATGTAGATAATAAAACTGACTTCTCAGTCCAGCTGTAAGGGTTGTGGTTTGGCCCTAGATCTTTCCTTTTGTGTTCCTTTTTCTGTCGTGGAGTGCCATTCCTCAGGTGCTAAGCTGCTCCAGTCACACCAGACTTATGTCCTTGAAGGAGCCAAAAAGTACCTAGTGTGAGAGGATCATGCTCTGCATCAGAAGACCACAATGGATGAAGGGGAGTACAAATGGAAACAAAGGCTGAGGACAGACTGGCAATCTGGAGCGGGAGAGCTCCACTTGGGAAGCGGGGGAAGGGAACCTGTTCAGACATCCGCAGCTGTCCCTTGGCTCCCTTCCGCACTTACGTGTTTTGCAGCCGGTTTCCTTTCACTTTAGGAGGACACCAGGAGAAAACGGTGTCCAGGGGCTGTCTTCCGCATGCCTCCTGCTTTCAGGCAGTGTGATCTGGAAGAAGGTGGGATTCAAGCGGAGGCGGCTGTGTGAATGTGCCGTTTCGGCAATTTGTGTACGAGTGCTCATGTGCACATGTGCACATTGCCAAAAACAGCCCTGCCACAAACTGCGGAGACTGGCCCACCCAGGGCCGCTCTGCAGCAGTCTGAACGCTCTGTAACAGTATCCTTGCGCAATACACTGGCCAGTGTGAACGGCCAGCCCCAAAGAATTTCCCCCCCCGCAGCTTTTGCCTCCGGATTCCTCCCACTCCAGATTGCCAGTCTGTCATCAGCCAAAGTATAGGATTGAAGCCTATGAAGATTTAAATATCCCCCGTATCATTTTTTAAACTTTTAGGATTTTTCTGCACACCTGGAGAGTCCCCCAAGTGTGCAGGAAAATCTCTCTGCCCCTCAAGTGGAGCTCTTCCACCAGGCCTTTAATTAGGAGCTGCATAACAAGTGAACTGTGGCAAGGCCCGCTCCCCCTGGACTACCATCAGCAGCTTACGCCAGCCAGTATAAAGGGACTGGATAAGCTGTAGGCCAACTCTGACTATACTCTTCTGTGACCATTCCACCATGGCCTATTGTGATTTCTATGCAATGCTATACCGCCTTCAGTATTTGCTACTAGCACTTTATGATTATGTTAACTCTTCAGGATTAACTATGATGTTTATAAATTTATGTTTTTAATGTGTTTTAACTTTTTATGTAAGCCGCCCTGAGCCTGCTTTGGCGGGGAGGGCCGGATATAAATTGAAATAAAATAAATAAAAAGATAAGTATTATATAAATGATCTGCCTGAGACACCTTCCTCTTCTGGTCAGAGTTGACAATATTGAGCTAGATGCTGATGTTCTGGCTTGGGACAGAGCAGTTTCATATGATCAGATCCTGCATTTTGGGCTTCCTCTAGGATGTAAACAATTCACATGGTATACTTGGCCATCTCTGCTGGTTCTCACCCTTGTCTTGCATGAAGGCAAACACCTACCCCTGTTGTTTGGGTACACACATGGAGGTTCCTCTTCACTATCATGACTGATCACGGGAGACAGACATAACCTCCATAAAGCCTGTCTGCTTGTTCTTATTCAGAAACTTCTAACCTAAGGCTCCCTGGGGGCACAGTTTGAAAGCATCTGATCTGGGGAATCAGTCAGGTGTTCTTTACAATTCAGGAATTTTTAGTAGTTTATAAAGCTGAGTGAGTGATGTCTAATTCTTCAGTGTCTAGTCCAGTATCCATCTAGCTAGTGACAAAAAGTGAGTCAGTCTGTCTGTCTGTCTATCCATCCATCCATCCATCCAGGGCCGGTGCTACCATTAGGCCAACCTAGGCGGCTGCCTAGGGCGAAGACCTCAGAGGGGCGCAGAACTGACAGTCTGCATTACTGTGCAGGAGACCCACTGCCAGGCTTAGCACCAGCAATTTCAAATTTTGTGGTTTTCAGTTTTTCTAAAATGCATTTATGTTTGAAAATTGGTGGGCACATGGGGGGGGGGAGCAGAAGGGAGCCTCGCCTAGTGTGCAAAAAAACCCTGGCACCAGCCCTCCCTCCCTCCCTCCCTCCCTCCCTATCTAATCCTATCTATTTTTGTGATTTGTCAAACTCTTTCTCTGTTTTGGTACTGGACATAGCCTCAGCTCCAGTAGAGTCTGAATGTACAGAGGACTCCCCTGTAAGCAACAGGTCCTAGCTCAAGCTCAGTCTATAAATCAGTGGTGCTTATGCAATATTCCTTAGTAATACTACCTTGTACATAGCCACTTAGCTTTTAATCTAGCCTTCTTCCATGAGGAGCTAATTATCTACATGCAGCCAGATATGAGTATGGTGAAGCATACAGCATGCCCACCCTATACCTGTAGCACAGGGATGGGCAAATTGTGGCCCATGGGCCACATGTGGCCCGCCACAGAGTTTTTTGCGGCCCGCCAAGACAGTCGGCCACGTGGTTTCTCAACAAGCAATCTCACTCCTGATTTCAAAAAAATTGTAGAAAAGTGTGATAGGGTACATTTGTCTCATTAAACTGATTCTAAAATTAAATGTGCTTGCAGCTATAGATGATATGAAATTAGCACAATAAATAAATTGAATAAAACTACCACTATTTTATTTAATTTATATTTATTGATTTTTATGATACAATTTATACCTTTTCTGAAATGCAAAGTTAACTAATGAATGCAATCATTTTAAAAGGTGCGGCCCTCCGCTAACCTCCACTCCCACAAAGTGGCCCCCGAGTCAAAACAATTGCCCACCCCTGCTGTAGCATGATGTGTTTGCCTTCTATGGATTGGGAAATTCCTGGAGATTCCTGGAGATAATGCCACTAGGGTTGCCAATCTCCAGATGGGGCCTGCAGATCCCCTGGTATTAAAACTGATCTCCAGACTACAGAGATCAGCTCCCCTGGAGAAAATAGCAGATCTGGCAGGTGGATTCTGTGGTATTATACCTGCTGAGCTCCAGATATTTTCCAGCCCAGAGCTGGCAACCTTTGGTTAGGCTTGCCAACCTCCGGGTGGCACTGGGAGGTCTCCTGCTATTACAGTCACCCTCCAGGTTTGCTTGGAGAAAATGGCTGCTTTGGAGGCTGGACTCTATGGCATTATACCCTGCTGAGGTCCCTCCCCTCCCCAGGCCCCACTCTCCCCGGGCTCTAGCTCCCAAAATCTCCAGGTATTTTTCAACCCAGAGCTGGCAACCCTACCTAGAGTCCACTCTTCAAAACAGCCATTTTCTCCAGGGAACTGATCTCTGTTGTCTGGAGATCAGCTGTAATTCCTGGAGATCTCCAAGCCTCACTGGGGGTGGGGTGGGGATGGCAATCCTACACATGAATTAGTGGAGTTGCAACCAGATTGTTGAACTGTGTGATCATTATGTTAATGTAGATTGGCTTTCAGTGCCACTCTAAGCAGAGTTACCCTTTCTAAGTCCATTGCTGTCAGTGAGCTCAGAAGGGTGCAACTCTGCTTCGGATGCCGCTGTTTGAGACTCAGATATTTACTAGGGGGGTGAACACAGACATGAAACATATATATCAATATGTCTTTTTTTCCTCATGTGTCTTTGCAGCTTTATGGCTACTGTTATCAGGATAGCAATGACATCTCAGACACACTGACCACCATCACAGAACTAGGCTCTCCACTGGAGATGATACAGCTTTTACAGACTTCGTGGGAGGACCGATTTCGAGTAAGTACAGTTACTAAGTTAGAATTGTAATAAGCAATAGCCCAGTGCAGGTGACAATAAAGGGTGAATTAATGTGCAGAATGGGGTCTGGGACTGCAGCTGCAGACCTTGCACTGATGGAGATTCCATCATTACTGGAAGGATGGTGAGCCTATAGGAGCCCCATTTGTTACAGGGGACATCTCTTCTCCAGAGTGTATCTCCAGCAGCATCACATCTATCTTGTCTGGATTTCAGCCTCAGCCTGTTCCGATGCATCCTTTTGACTGCAGCTTCTAGACAGGGCTTTAGGACAGAGACAGCATCTCCCAGCTGCTTGGTGAGTGAGGTATAGCTAGACTGCTAACCCACAGCTCCTAAAGTTCTGCTGATCTTGCCCAGCGGCTTCAGTGTAAAAAATCCTAGAATGTTCAGGGATTAGACTAGCACAGAATCTTGTCCTGTCAAATGCTAGTTAAATACGTATATTTTTATGTGAGTGATACTTTTGTTGGTTTTTAACTCAGTGGACCTTTTTGCTAGAATTGGTCTGGGAAACCAAAGCATGCTCAGCCACATCAGTTTTTAGCATGCGGGTACCTGGGTTTTGCTGAAGGTGTCCCAGGATCACATTGGCACATTACACGTCACCTGCTTTTATGTCTGCATCTTGGCCTTCAGTTTTTATTTCTCTCCAAAGAGCTCTGAGAACCAAGTTACTACACCAAAAAATTCAGGGCAAATTAGGGAGACAGCCTCATATGTGCATTTGGTTCTTCTGGTTCACAGCTGTTGAGTCTGTTTCTGATTGTCCTTCTCCGTGCTAATGGTAAACAGATACAAGTAGGATCGCCCTGTTTGCAATGGAATACAAGACTGCTTGGCTTTTGTTCTTTCAGATATGCTTCAGCTTAGTTCAACTTCTGCATTACCTGGCCCACTCGCCCCTTGGCTCTGTGACACTGTTGGATTTCCGACCTCGTCAGTTTGTGATAGTGGATGGAGAGCTCAAAGTGACAGATCTGGATGATGCCAGCATTGATGAGACATCTTGTACTAGCAGTAGAGACTGCTTCATGGAGTTCCCAGCAAGAAACTTCACTTTGCCTTGCTCTGTTGAAGGGAAATGTCAGAGCATGAATGAGAAGAGGAATCTGTACAATGCATACAGGTAAACTGTCAGCCACTGAAGTAGCTGTACATGGACAGAAGTTACTTTCCATTGGCATAACTACTCTTTCCCTGATAGAAGAGCATATTTATTGCCAGCGGATGAGTGTTATGCTAGGGAAAAGTCATCCAATGCAGTGTGGTTTTTCCAGCAAAGCACAAAGGCAACTGTCCAATTTCTGAGCACAAGAGGAAAATGCAACCACAGCCACCCAAAGCTTCTTGGGACTCAACTAGGGCAAAGCCTCCTACCAAGATCCAAAGAGTTATTCCCACCATGGAGGCCCTGCCTGGTTAGAAGGCTGATCTTTCAGGGCTATGTTGACCAAGCTCAGCCAGTAGAGTGGGAGACAGGGTGGGGGAAAGGGATGATAGTATCAGATGATGGTGTGATGTAATTTCAAGGAAAGCCTGGAAATGATATCACACCTCTCTAGGAATCACCAGAAACTCTATAGTAAAACTCTGGAAGTGATGCCACACCATTGTCTGAATGCAATTTTGAATTCTACCAGCAAGCAACTGGAGCCAGGGGCAAGGATCATCTGCCCCCAGCAGGAACTTGGTAACCCTGTCAGCAAGCAACAAGAGAGAACAGAGAGTAGGAAAACTGCCATAGGAAGCACAAGCACAGCCTGTACTGCTTTCAGTTCTTTTCTGCCCCCTCTCCCAAGTCTGGCATGGCTGGCCAAATCATTAAAACTCTTCCAGGGTGATGACCAGCTGATGCCCAGCTTAATTGAGGGGAAATAACTGAGACTTGTTGGCATGAGCTGTCTTCTAAACACATCTCCATCCCACACATAGTAGCTGAAATGTGTAACGTCTAAATACAAGGAGCTCAGCTTGCAGCTTCTGTCTGTTGGTGAAACACTGCTACCACTAACAGATTTTTGGATCTAAACCACTGTTCACCATAACTGTAGCAATGTACTGAATCAGAGGCTATATCTTAAAGGGTGAAGACAGCCATTCTAAAAGCACTCACAGGAAATTCTTCACCTGTGGAGTAGGGTTGCCAGCTCTGTGTTGTGAAATACCTGGAGATTATGGGGGTAGAACATGGGGAGGACAGGTCTTGGAAAGAGGAAAGACCTCAGCAGGTTATAATGTCACAGTGTTGACCCTGCAAAGCTGCCATTTTTTCCAGGGGAACTGATCTTGATCATCTGGAAATCAACTGTAATAGTGGAAGATCTCCAGGTGCCACTTGGAGGCTGGCAATTCTACTGTGAAGTGAGTCTAGCTTTGCAGTTGGTGTTGTAAACATATCCACCAGGAAGTCAGTTACACTGAGTTGCTACCACTGCCAAAGTGGGATACTAACATGCCCAAGACTATCCAGGGGTGGGCCAGGAGAGCCATTTGGCTGAAGTCTCTACCTCAAAGGGGGCTTCATATTTGGACACTTGTCAATCTTTTGGTATTCTAGAAGTTTTTCAGCTCTTTGCACATCATGTGCTGTCACTTTTAGATTTTTTATTCTGGCTTGGGGCCTCAAAATGTATAAGTAAGCAGGGCCTCTCTGGACCTCTGAGGGGGCCTGGGTACCAGCAGCCTTTGATCGTGCTCCTCCCCTGGTGCATTTAACAGATGTTGCTTGGGGAAGGGCTGTGGCTCAGTGGCAGAGTATCTGCATGGCATGAACTTCCCAGGCTCAATATGTATAATTTCCAGTTAAAGGGATGAGGTAGTAGGTGATATGAAAGACCTCAGCCTAAGAAACAGACAACCACTGCAAGTCTGAGTAAACCACACTCACCTTGATGGACTAATAGTCTGATTCAGTAGAAGACAGCTTCACGTGTTCATGAGTGTCACCCTATGGGAAATCATATAATTGTTCCAGAAGAAGTTGTTCTTTATTGTGAACTAGGAATAAGGCCCGTTGTGGAAATAAATACAATGGGCTCTAGAAAGAGGCTCTGGGAGAGTGCCCCGGCCTTGGGCACTCAGTATCAATTTGCTGTGGGGGGCTCAGCAGGATATAATGACACAGAGTCCACCATTTTCTCCAGGGGAAGATCTCTGCCATCTGAAGAGCAGTTGTAATTCAGCGTGATCTCCATTCCTTCCCTGGAGATTGGCAACAATGGTTCCCCATGAGGGAACGGGTGGTTTGAAGGGTGGAGTTGATGGCACTGAACCTGTCTGAGGTCCCACCCCTGCTAAAACCTCACTGTCTCCAGGGTCCACCCCTCAAATCTCCAGGAATGTCCCCACCTGGAGTTGGCAACCCTACCTCCCAGCCAACCATTAATGTATTGTTATCTGCCCCCTGGCTTCAGCTTTCCATCTCCTCCCCCCTCCCCCCTAGAGAGTAGTTGTACTTCTGAGTGATCTCCAGCCCTCACCTGGAGATTGGCAATGATGGTTCCCCATGAGGGACTCACTGGCTTGGAGGGTGGAGTCTATGGCATTGTACCTGTCTGAGGTCCCACTCCTCCTCAAACCTCACTGTCTCCAGGCTCCATCCCTCAAGTCTCCAAGAATTTTCCATCTGGAGTTGGCAACCCTATCTTCTTCCCAGCCAATTATCAACCTCACTCTTCAAGTTTCCATTCCCTCCACCCCCCGCAGCCTCCACCATGCTCTGAAGCCCTGACTGCTATGTCACATTGGCTGTCATAAAGGGTCCATCTCAGCAGGGTATAAGGAAGTAGAGTCCACCATTTTCTCCAGGGGAACTGATCTCTGCCATCTGGATAACACTGCTAATTCTGATTTCCAGCCCTCACCTGGAGATTGGCAACCATACTTCCCCTGGAGGAAAAGTAGTCTTTCTCTGCAATGGGGATTGAAGCAGCCGACATCATTCTCCTCTCCCCCTTTTTGACTTGCACAACAACCCTGTGAGGTAGGTTAGGCTTAAAGCCTGTGACTGGACCGAAATCACCCATTCAGCAAGAACCTGGGTCTAGCAGATCCTGCTCTGAAGCACTGATTGCTACGCCTAGGGTAGCGAACCTCTAGGTGGAGCCTGAAGATCGCCAGGTATTACAATTGAACTCCAGACAACAGATCTTCCCCCCCTCCTTGGAGAAAATGCTTGCTTTGGAGAGTGGCCTCGATGGCATTCTGTTCAGCTGGCCCCAATGAGTTTTCTTCCAAAGGTTAACGTAGGTGTGGAAAGGGGGTTTCAGAGAAGCAAGCTTGGTTGCCTAGCAACGGGCACTGAGGGGAAAGTTGTCGGCTCTGATGATGGAATAGGGTTCCCAACCTCGAGGTGGGGCCTGGGGATCTCCCGTTTTTAAAATGGATCTCCAGCTGACAGAGATCAGCTCCCCTGGAGAAAATGGCTGCTTTGGAGGGTGGACTCTATGGCATTGTACCATGCTGAGGCCCCTCCCCTCCCCAAACTCCACCCTCTCCTGGATCCACCCCCCAAGTCTCCAGGGATTTTCCAACCCAGACCTGGCAACCCTATGATGGAAATACCTGAAGATTTGGGGGGTGGATCCTGTGGAGGGCAGCTTTTTTTGGGGGGGGGGTTGGAAGGACTCAGCAAACTATAAGGCCTATGGTCTACCCTCCAAAGCAGCCATTTTCTCCAGGGGAACTGATCTCTGTCATCTGGAGATCAACTGTAACAGCGGGAGATCTCCAGGTGCCACCTGGAGATTGGCAACCCTAGGGGGAAAGTCAGCCACACAGCAGGGGGTTGAAGGGAATGGTTTGATGATTGCTGCCCCACCTCATTAGCCAGCCAGCCATGGTGGAGCTAAGCAGGAGAAAGAGCCTGAGGAATTTCACACAGCCAATATGTTCCATTTCAGGAACTCTTCAGTAGCGGTTTCTGTCAGGCATTTTACACAGAACCATATTAGTACCGGTTCCCTAATGGAACATATTGGCCCTTTCACACAGAAACATGCCTGTCCTGTTGGGGAAGTGTTCCTCAGCTGGTTTCCCTTGTAACCTCCTCCCCAGTGTTCTTCAGTTCTTGTACCAGTCCTAAAGCACTACAGGATGCTGTGTGAAATGCCCCCTGTTTCTGACAGTTTATTCTGACAGTTTATTCTGGGCATGCTAGCAGTGTGCGGAGGAGGGGGTTATGCTGATAGTCCATTGTCTTTTCACTAACAGAAGCAGGCCACTGAGGGGGCAGTTAGACCCACCTGGCAGTGGGTGGAGGAGAAGAGTGGACCCAGCACCCAGTCGGTCCTTCCCCTTTGCTGGCTTCCTCCGGATTGAGGCCGAGACGCTGGCTGGTGGCTCTGTGGGCGGGACTGAGACAAAGCAGGAAGAGAATGCAGCCAGTGGCCAGGGACCCCCTTTTGAGTGGCAGTCCATCCAGCCAACTGATTTTGGTGCCCCATAGAATCTTGCCCCATGGAATCTTGAAAATGGCTTTATATAATAGGAAAGACTGAGGAAGGGTCAACTGATTTTAAATGGTGATAACTTCCAACACTCTCTCCTAACTGCTCACTTTTCTCAAGTAAAAACAGTTAGACATAATTATGATTCCACCCACCCAGCTGCAGGTCCTTGCTCTTCCTTTGTGCCACTACCAAAGTTTTGGAACTTGTTTGTTTTGGGCAGAAGGTCTGCATTTAAGAGGAAGGCCTTGGAAGCCTTGTGGAACATGCAAAACTCACCTTTGATTCAGAGCCTGTGCCATCATTTTGACGCTGAAACTGCGTGTTCACTTCCTGGTGCTTTCATAGTTATTCCATTGCTTATCCAAAACCACTCATGTCCTTCACCACTGTCCAAGTACAATGCTCTGTTCACAACACCATCCTAGTGCCAACAAAGAACCTTGTAGTGACACTTCTGTGCAACTTCATTTTTAATTTAATGTTGACATAGCATATATTTATTTTCACCCTAGGATGTGATTTAACTACTTTTTAAATATGGCTTCTTTTTATATGACAGTGTGGTCTGTATGTCAAAAATACTTTACTTTTCAGGATAGACAGGCAGCATCCCATGAACTTTCCTATCTATATTACCAGTCTGCTCATAACCTAATATTTGTGCCTCGTGCTCCAGTTTATACTGAGCCTGAACTGTCCAGCTTGTTAAAATGAACTCTGGAATTCATCTGTGCCCTTCATATTAAAGGTGTTGACACTTTTTGAGATTCTAGGTTCTGTTTCCATTTTAAGTTTTTTTTATTGGCAACTGAAGGCTTTGAATAATGTTCACCAGCCCATGGACTCTTGGTTGAGCTCTATTTATATACTAATAGCCAAGTGCCCCCCCCCCCGTGCACCTGGGGGGCAGGGAGGTGGTTCTGCAAACGTGGGGTGGTCCCCATGTCTGCAGAAAAATCCAAAAAGTTTGAAAAAATTTTCGGGGGATATTTAACCCCCCCGAAAAGTAAAAGCATTCCCTGCACATGCGCAGGGAATGCTCAGGGAACTAGGGCAGCCCAGCAGTTGGGAGGCATCTACGCCTCGCCGCTGGAGCCGGGGGGGAGGGCAGCAAGGCCTGGTGGCTGTGCGCCTTGTGGGCCTTGCGGGGCCAATGCAGGGGTGGGAGGGGGTTAGAGAGGTGAGGCCTGGCGGCTCCAGGCATCACCGGGCCTTGCTAAACCAATGTGGGGGTGGGAGGTGAGTGAGAGCAGCCGGGGGGAGGGAAATGCTGGGTCCAAGTGGCATTAAGCCACTTGGGCCCAAGCGAGAGCAAACCGGGGGGGGGGGAGGCGAGCAAGAGCAGCCGGGGCGGGAGGGAGGGAAATGCCAGGCCTGAATGGCGTTGAGCCACTCGGGCTCGAGCAAGAGTGGGCGGGAGGCGGGCGGGAGGCGAGCAAGAGCGGTGGGGGGGCAGGAGGGAGGGAGAAGTGCCACCCCCGAGTGGCTGTCAGCTTCTCCCCCCCACGAGTATCGCGGGTCCCCCTTCTTGTGTTCCTCTAATCCCAAAGCTGCAGACTGATGTTTTTGTACAGTTGAAGGTTGTCTGAATGACGGTATAATCACCCCACTTTAGCCATTTGTGGACATTCTGTTCTAGTGACACAAACTGGGACTCTGCTAGCCACGCACATTGGGGAGTGTGATACTGTCAGTCACCATCTTATATGTATTGGGATGGGCACAACTGGCTTTTTATAGGAGATGGTTACTGTGCAGGTCATGCTTCCAGTATGTGCATCTAGCAGGTTCCCAGTTCATGAATGAAACAGAACATCTGCAGAGGGCTTTTCTATTAAACTATGTTTGCAGTTCTTATATCATTTCAGTCCATGCAAAACTTGCTTGACCATAGTGTGGCCAAAGATACTGTGCATACTATGGGAAACTAGTCTCTTTCACATTTTCAGCTCTCTTAAAACAGTTATATATCTCCAACCTAAATCTCTCACTGTGTAGTCCAGAAAACTGGACAATTCAGATGACTGTGTATGAGGGTGTTATCTCCTACATTCTTTGACCCCGGTAAACAATTCAGCGACAAGGAAACACTTAGCACTTGTAGAACCTGAAATGAGACACATCCATTTCATGCCATGGACTTCTGATGTTCTTGAATAAGGATCAAAATAGTGATACATAATAATGACGCACTTCAGCAAGATCAGATCAAACTTGGGGATAATCTGAACTGATGTGTGTGTGCATCAGTTATATGGAAGCTCAGAAAAATTATGGAAACACACTGGTCATAGAATTCAGATTAATAAAAACCCATGCTTCTGGGTTTTTAAAAAATAAATACAGTCTCGTTTCTAGCCTTATGGCTGTGAAGATAAGCTTAAAAGTAATACCTAATGAAACCTAGAAGCTGGAGGAGTTGCCAGTAAGACTCCCAGTGGCCAAACAGTGGGCTTCACAGCTCTGTATGGCTGTCCCTTCCATGACTAGTAGAAATAGAATAAAGTTAAACCATGTAAATGTGCATAAGGTTGGATCTGATGTCTTCCTCTTAAGCCTTTCTCTGATGGTAAGGCTCCCTGTTAAAGGAAGCTTTAATCCTTCTTCCACAGAGTTCAGGTCAGCTTTAATCCTTCTTCCACAGAGTTCAGGTCAGCAGTATATGTGTCTGCCTTCCTAATTTTATCCTCCCAACAATCCTGTGAGGTAGGTTAAGCTAAGAAGGAGTGACTGGCCTCTGGATTTACAGCCAGATTGTTGGCAATTTCAAGACAGGTCTCACTGAGCCTAGTCCAACCAGTTTGACTGCTGTCCCACACTAGGATATGGAAAGGAATTATTAGATCTAACCCAGAGATTGCAGCATTCATCTTGGCTTGATACAAAATTGGTCCAATTTTTCTTTAACTGTAGAACATTGCTCTACTTGGCCCTTACCATATGTACCAAGCCGCTAAAAGTGTTAGCGACTGAACATAGGTAAAGACCTGGTTATTTAGTTCTCAGGCTGGAAATGTGAGAAAAGTTTTGAATGTACAGCTTTTACAAAAACAACAAAAATAACTTGTTCACACAAAGACAGACAGCTTTGCAAATAGGCAAAATCTGTGGGTTTTATAGCAAATTTTTACATTCGTAAAACATTTACAGGTAGTTACAAGGTGGCCTTGAGCAAAGCAGGTCTGTGTAAGCAGCACCCAGCAGCTGTGTGGACATACCTGCAGCTATGCATTTAATTATAGAATATGATTCTATTTCCTGGATAGCTCAGTGGCTTGTAAATTACGGGAATTTTATTATTCGTTATGCTGTTCTGCGGTTTCTCGACTCTCATAAACCTAACAAGTTTTTCTACTTTGTAGGTTTTTCTTTACCTATCTTCTGCCGCATAGTGCCCCTGCGTCCCTGAGACCTTTACTGGATGTGATAGTCAATGCCACAGGTAAACCAATGACCTTGCAAGCCCTCTTTCATTACTCTCTCTCTTTCACAATGGCTTTTATTTGACAGTCATATCCTTCTGAAAGACCGCGAAAATTCCAAAGAAACCCCAGAGCAATTTAAAACCAGTTAATATCAAAGGCCTTCAACTCTCATCATGAAAGAGCATTTTATTTTGTTATATTTGCACTTTGTGGCCTGTTTGATTTTGTATTGCTTTATTTACTATCATTGCAGTTTTAATTTGTAAGTCACTTCATGCAAAAAAGAAGTGAGATAGGAAGCTTTATCCAGTTTGCTGTAGTGGTTAAGAGCGGCAGACTCCAATCTGGAGAACCAGGTTTGATTCCCCACGCCTCCACATGAAGCCAGCTGGGTGACCTTGGGTCAGTCACAGTTCTTTCAGAGCTCTCTCAGCCCCACCTACCTCACAGGGTGTCTGTTGCAGGGAGAGGAAGGGAAGGTGATTGTAAGCTGCTTAGAGACTCTTTCGGGTAGAGAAAAGTGGGATATACAAACCAACTCTTTTTCTTCTTCTTTATACATTTAAATGTATTTCTGTGTTCCAAGCAGAGAAAGGTTTTTTTGAAGGATCTTGTCTTTGTGCAGATATCTAAACCCTGGCATACTTCAGCACTACTGAACTAAATAAATGGTTGTGTGGGCATGCTCTGAGAGCCACTTGCTGAAGTACTCACATGATTAAGAGACACCGGATGGGTAGAGATGACCATTTTACCATTTATCTGCACTTGAGGTGTGGCAGTCTGATTCAAATGATCAAGTTATCCTAACGTACTTTGGTCTTCTGCAGAAGCTGTATAGGAGCCAGTATGGTGTAGCAGACAGAGTGTAGGGTCTGGCTCAGAGATCTGGGTCCAAATCTCAAGTCATCTGTGAGGCTCACCTTGGGCTAGTACCTATGAATAATGCATAAGATTGCTCTCAGGATAAAACGGGATCACCCCAAGAATGCCACCCTAAGATTCTTGGAGAAGGGGAAGTGTAGACATGTAATTTAATAATAAATATGCAAATAGTTTGACTTCTTGGCAACACTCCCAGCTGGACCTCTGTCTTTACCTTCCCATTAGTCCACACAATGACTACATCTTTCTTTTTTGCTAACTACCTTTTGCTTCACAAAATCTATTTTTCTCTTCCCTCTTCAGGAGAGCTTCATTGGGGAATAGACACAACTGTTGCCCACTTAGAAAAAGTTTTGCATTTATACAAGAGTGGCCTCTACCTCAAGAATACGACGTGGACTCCCAGATCTGGTATAGTGTTGCTTGTAGATGTGTGGCAAAGTCCTGCACTGGAAGGGATGGGAGCTTAAAGGGGTCATGAAGCTTTGGAAAAGGGAAGTGGGAATTCCAGTGCCTAGAATACAATTCCAGCCATGTGCAAGGTTATCAAAGAGCTGAATAAAATTGAGAGGAGGTGGGTGGCAATGCATTTAAGAGATACATGCTGAATGATAATGTAACTGCAGCATTGGTATTTGTTGGGGACAATTTAGTGTTGGGCTCCAGATGAACTGATATGGTAACAGAATGAACTCTTCTGTTTTCTGTGCTTTCTAAAAAATCCCCAGAGCTCCAAATGGACTTGCTATATTCCCTATATAAGCTAAAAGGATGGAAATGTTGTTTCAGGTTGGAGAGAACCAGGGTGACATGGTGGAAAGAGTGTAGAATGAAGTCCATAACAGTCTGGATTCAGATACTTAAGGGTGGTCATTTTCTCACAACATAACTTGTTTCATAGGGTTTTTATGAAGCTAGATAGAGAAAATAAAGTCTCTTTTGTTTGGAGAACAAATGTGAGAAAATTCATGATATTTTAAAACCTATTAATAACTTCAAAACCAACATATTAAGCATATATTTCTGTGGTTTCACAGTGCAGTATGATACCCCCCCTTGACTTTTCTTGATAAGGACCTGGGTGGTATTTCAAAACTGGATCTTGATGGTGAGTGAAGAGAGGTCAAAGCTGTGTCACCTCCTGGCTCTCTGCTTCTCACAATTCCACAACACATGGAAGTGGGGGGAGATCCACATGGCCCAGAAATTTTAGAATCCTGACAATTAACATAGGGTGTCCATTTTTCTTAACGTAGATTTGTTGGGTGTAGGTCCTTTCTTAAGGGTGGGGATGATGCCGTTTTTAAAGTAGTCGATCAAAAGAATAACCACATGGATAGGCTTTGGGTTGGGTCATGGGGCAGAGCTGAATAAAAAATCCAAATGGGGACATTTCCAGTGAGAGAATGTCCTGGGTCAGGGAGCCGTTTCAGTCCTGGATGCTGTACTGAAATTTCTGGTTCTGAACTCTCCGACAACCATCACAGTAAGGAATCGGCAGAAGGTGTTCATTTAACTTTCTAATTTGAAGATTTTCATCACAAACTTTGCTGAGTGACAGCTGTCGACACAGCCAAATTGTTTTCAGCAGTACAATCCATCCTTTGTGGAGGGAGTGCTGGAATATTGGAGAGTCGTTGGGGCTGTCTTCTGCATCCAGATTTACCTGCATCATTAGAACAGTACAAGGTTCTGTGGAACATAAACTCTACCTTGGCCAATTATGATGGAGCAGGATTGCAGGAACAGGATGCTGAGACAGCAGGCTTTATATATGTGTGTATATAGTCTTAATTAGTTTCCTAGAAAGTAAAACAAATAACAGTGTGTAACAACCAGCAGCTGCATTTGGCTCAGCTCAGCAATGGCCAGGGTCCCCCTTGTTTAGAGGCAGTTTGGAGTATTTTGCCCAATCCTTTTTGGATTTTTCACCTACAAACCATACCAAATAATGATCAGGTTGGATTGCATTTAATTTTTTTTTTAATGGAACCATGCATTTGACTTTTTATTGTTAATATTTTCAGTTCCACTCAGTAGCCTGGAATCTCAGTTCATTCTTACCTAGAACCAGCATGTTGTCCCATATATGCTCATGAGCTTTGTGTAGTTACTGCCTGCCTCATTCATTTCAACAATGCACATCTCCCTGCAAAAAGCAATGCCCAGTGTGGATCTACCTTTTTGATTGAAATGACTGAGCACACTGTTATTAGGAAGGGCATGCAGCAGAGGGACTAAGAGTACGAGTCGTGATCCCAGATAGCTGCTGACTGAGCTCTCATCAGAGCCACGAACTTGTTAAGGTAGCCTTGGCCAATCCATAAGGCCTTAGCCTCCCATCTGCAATATGTGGGTTGTATTGCTGGCCTATCTTCCAAGACAGTTTTAAGGGCTGTGACAATGCACTTGAAGCTCTTTGAACCCTGAAAGTCCGTTACCCATGCAGAATCTTATTATGGGGGGAGCTGTAAGAAACTGCTGAACTGGACTGTCTTCTAATAATGCATTGTGAAAACTTCTATTCAATAAGATGTGATGCTGATCTTTGGGGAGGAGCCCAGATTTTTATGAAAGAGCCTGATAATCAGACCTCCACTCTCTTCCAGAGAGAGAGAGAGAGGATGCATCCAATTTCAGGAAAGGGAAGTGGTACCAACCATCAGTAAAATAGCAACTCCATAAAAGCACTTGTCAATCTGAGCCTTCCCATAAATAAAAGTTAACAAGATAAACCTTGGTCATGTTACAGAATGACTTCGGTCTTAAGCTTTCACTGTGCTTTGGTTGTAAACCTTTTTATAGTATCATAAATTATATTCTTCTTTGGACTTTGCTTTAGTGACAGAGAAACAAAGCATATGTGGGTGTGTGTGGGGAGCTTTAATAGTCGTATGTGTTTTTTTAAATCGTAAATCATCCCATTATTAAAGTTGGTGATCTGGATGCAATGCTGTTTGAAGTGACACTGTGTTCAAAAATACTTTATTAAAACTGCTGAATGTTGGAATGTATACATTTATGCTGTAAACAAAACATGGATGATGGTTGCAGAAGAACATAAGCCACTTCCTTTTGAACTGACTTATATGTTTTCCAAAAAATTTAGAAACAATAGCCCCAATCCTTTAACAAGCTATTCACATGTTCTCTCTCTGACATCAACAGGAACACTGGTTTGTGTTCAGCTGTTTGATGTAGCTATTTAAACTACATCTAGACTAAGAGTACACAAGTTTTTTTGGTGAATATTTTTTGCAGTGTCAGAAATGTTTCCCATGTTAATTTAAATCTTTGCTGTCATTTTCACTTGCTCTCAGTAATGTCATTGTATAGCTAAATCTGATTGGCTATGTATGATTGTGGCATTGTTCCTTTCACTGCATAATCCTTGATTATATGAGAGCATTGCATGACTTCATCCAGGAAGAAATGTTAACCTGGGTGAAAATAATATCAAATAAGTTGAAAAACTTATCTGCAAAGTCCAAGCATTCTCTGGAAAAAAATTCTGCCCCCCCCCCCCCCCCCCAATTGCTATGAAGCTAAGAGAATCTTTGGCAGAGGTTATTAAAAATGGATTATTTATTGTGAAGCACTTCCAGTCACAAAGAGGTGCCACCCAGTTTTTAGTCTATTACATGAAAAGGAAAAAATATTTTTCTCATTTGGGGTGAAAAAATGATACTTTTCTCATTGGGGTGTCTTAGGGAAGCCCCCAAGGCATGACTTGTGCAGCAGCCTCTGTGGGTGCTGCTGAGATTTGAATCAGAAGAAAGCATGGCAATTCAATCAGCCTTAGAATGAGCTTCCTCTAATCTGCCCTGCGCCTGTTGGAGCCCTTTGCCTGGCAGCTGTATCAGTCCCTCAGGGAGCCATCCATATCCCTGCAACACACCCTGGTGGAGGTGGGGGGGGGTCACCAGGCCCTGCCCCTGATCAGCTGGCTGGCAGGGGGCCTTACCGGGTGAGAGATAAGGTCCAAGCAACATAGTGACATCACTTCCAGTGTGCATTGGAAGTGATGTCATTATGATGGCGATGTCCTGGTATTTGGGCAAAAACTCTCTGACAGAAGCCATTTTTACTGCAGAGTTTTTACTCCAGTATTGGAGCATCACCCTGATGGTGGGATGTGATGACATCACTTCCGATACATGCCAGAAGTGATGTAGCTATATCATCAGTGATGTCCCCTGGGCCTCCCTTCTGCTTCTGGTAAATCCCTCCCCCCATCCCCAGCCAGTTGCCAGGAAGGACCTGGCAACCCAACTTCTTTAAGGCTGCTTGACCCAAGGGACCTCCCTTAGGCATTTAAGAATCAAATTCTGTTTTTTTTAAAAAAAAAAATCATTAAAGCAAGCAACTGTCATTATTACATCCCGGGGATTGCAAAGGTTAAATGAGAGCTGCGGGGGTGGTGGTGGGGAGGAGTTGCTTTCTGAAAGAGCAAAGGAATGCTATGACTGCCTGTAAGGTAAGACTTTAGCTGTTCTCATTTGCCCTTTTGACGGTTTGGCAAGGCCATGCTGTGTGTAAATATTTACAGTACAATGGTGTTTCCAAAATGCTATAGCAACCTATGTAGAAAACTGGAAGCCTATTCAACACAGAATCGGATCTCGTTCTCTGACTGGGTTGTATGTTTGGTTGTAACGGTCAGCCTGTAGGCTTAGAAGAATCTTGTTTCTCTATTTATAGAAGATTTATTCCCTGCCTGCCTGTTGTACAAATGGCACTTGAGGTGACTCACTGCACATAACCTTAAAACATGATAAAATTGGAAAGCTAATTTTTAAAAGAATCTAAACCAAAAAAATAGTTATTAAACTGAGCAGGGAACAAGGTGAGACATCTCCCTGGTATCTGACTGCTCAAGTGCCCTTCAGTCATAGGCAAGCAAGTTTTACTTGTGTAGCCAGGAATGATAGGCTGATGGTAGCAACACACACAGACAAACCTTCCTTGTGCAGTGCCACATCACCAAGCAAGGCTTTACAGAAATGAATGGAAAATCAGGGGTTTCTTCATAACTATTGGAAACTTCTATAACCTGATGGCCAAGCACATCTGTCTTGGTGGCTTTGAGCATCTGCCTAGGAACTGTTATCTGAATAAGAACATTTTTATAATATTACAAAACTTTCCCCTACTTATAACCAATAACTTCCTTAAATAAATAATCATGTTCGTAAGTTACCTCTTGCCTCCTTTAAGTAACTTGCTGTGTTCATAGCCTTAGTAATTAAGGAAAGTCCCCCCCCCCCCGAATAATTTAAGTATGATAATGGCACAAATGCCAAGGGAATACTAGATAGACTGAGCTGAGTGGATGAATCTGGGGTACTATCCTTTGTGGAGGCCACCAGGTTCTACTCATCTTTTTTTAAAACTGGAAATATTTTTATTCCAAAAACAAGCTACTACTGTTGAAATGCAAGCTATAATTTCACAAATTAAGAAGCCAAGTTTTTAACAGATTTGGGGCAAATCAGTGCTCAATGCACTCCAGGGCTATTTTTGGATAGGAACGCACAGGAATGGAGTTCTGGCTGGCTTCTGAGTTGGCCACACCTACAGTCTCCGCCCCCTTGGGTTCCTCAGGTGCCTTGCAAGCCACTTGGTGCCTGCGGAAGTCAAGCTGATCCAGGGAGGGAAGGCAGTTTAAACTGCCTTCCCTCCTCAGGTTCCCCAGGCACCCCGCAGTCACAGGGCATCTGGGGAAGCCAATCCTGGGAGGGAGCTGCACTGTCAGGGGTGTGGCCTAATATGCTAAAGAGTTTCTGCTGTTGGGTGTGGCCTATTATCCTAATGAGTTCCTGCTGGGCTTTTTCTCCAAAAAAACAGCCCTGATGCACTCCATGGTTGTGCCCTGGCCCTCTCACTTAGGGCAGTCCTAAGCAGAGTTACACCCTTGTAAGGCCATTGACTTCCACTGATAGCTTTCTAAAGTCAATACATTCTTTGTCCTTGTGACTCAGACTGGCAGAATGGGGGAAGTGAATAGGACGATTTGTGTTGCATTAGGGATGCAAAGAGTTACACACTGAACCAAGATGTCACTGGTATTAGTAGAGGATTGCCCAGGATTTTTGGCGTAGTCTTTTTCACAAATTGATATAAAATCCAAATATATCTAACTACATTTCTGCATACCACATCCTACTCATCCTTTTGTCTTTTTCCCCCTGTTCCTGTGTCTGTGTCTCTTCTACAGTTGAGATTCAGACTGTGGGCAGGGAGTGGTTTGGTTTGGCTTAGGTCATGTACATACATGGCTGAATATTCTTGGGATAAACAGTAAGTCTTATGGGCCTGGGCATAGATCCAGCCTTCCTCCAAGCTGTGGCTCATTTGTTAGATGACAAACCATGTAAGTTGGAGAAAGTCTCCATAGGCTGGAGGAAGGGTTCAAACTTTACTCAGCAATATGGTAGAATTCTCAGCCGCTTAACTGCCCTCCAGGCTGTTTCTTCTGCAGAGCTTCCCTCTTCTTCCTGAACAACTAGTTTGGGAGAGAGTAGATTTTTGTATGCTGAGGGTCCCATCTTCGATCCTTAGCATCGTCAGTTAGAAGGTCTCATGGCTGAGAATGCCTTCAGACCTGCTACTAATGAGAGGAGACAGTGCTGAGCAAGATGGAGCAATGGTCTGACTTCATATGATCAGATAACACCCAGATTTATTTTGCTTAATCTCAAACCATTTGACTAATCATTCAGAATTCAAATATGTAGAAGTAAATAAAGGAATGAAAAACAGCAGTGGAAAGTAACCCAAACACAAAACAATGGAAAACTGGGCAAACACTTCATAATTTATGAAGCAAAGAAGAACAGTTTTAGCTTCTCCCAAAATTGTTTGGAGTCTTCATCAGTTACATATACTCAAAAGGACACTAGCAGTTGCAATTCTATTCAGTTCATTTGCATCACTTTCACTTGTCTCCTCCTAGGCTTCTGCTTTTGGCATTTCCTTTAGTCATTAGACTGGATGGGACGAGGAAAAGGAATAAGGATGCCTGCGCCTACTGCGGTGTCCCTGAACCATGGTATATTGGCAGGTGATAACGAGAAAAGGAGGCTGGGCAGCTTTCCAACTGGTAGCTACATTTGGTAGTTTTTAAAAAATGCCATCTGGCCGCTGCAGATGAAATAAATGGTCATTAGGACTGATTACAGTCAGATTGAGGGTGACTCAAGCAAGTTAAAAGGAGGAAACTGCAGCCTGTTTATATTATATTGTAGCCCTTATGTGCCGTGAGTCTTTAGGGTGGAAGGGGGTTGTCACGCCCATCTTAATCCAGCTACCAGAGGTGGATTTTAGAAAGAAGGTTGTTACTACAGTTTGCTTTGATTGCTGTACAGAGTAATAGATTATTGGTCAGTGACTGAGGAACACAGGAATCTCATGGTAGTTGTTTCTCCACAACCTGTTTAGCATAGTGATATAGGACTGGTGAACAACAAGATGGGCCATTGACTCTAAGGCCAAATATTTGTTTACTTGCTTTACTATGGGCTGAGATCCCTAGGAACTGCTCAGCAGTAATTTTAAAATATATGGTGATGTCTTTAAAAACTAATTTTTAGACACAAATTGATTTATTTAGAAATTATTTATGTGATCTATCGAGAGACCTGCTCAAGGTGGCTCACAATGCAAACCAATACAATAAAATCACAAAAAGTATAAAAATTATCAATAGTAGAAGGGATTAAAAACATGCCAGGGCATAAACCAACAAACTAAAAAGAATATTTGTAGAACAGTTGTCAGGATAAATGCAGATTGCAAAACCAGTTCTAAAGAGATGGAACCATGTAATTAAAAGTTGTAGTGAAAAGAAAAGTTTTGGCCTTGTGCATAAAGATAATGAAGTAGGTGCCATGTGAGCCTTAAAGGGTAGGTTATTCCAAAGAGAAGACCCAACATGAGATTAATTTAATAAAGGAAGCCACAGCCCTTCATTTGCCTGAGCAGGCTGTTAATAATAGAACATTTTGGAAAACATTTAATTTATAGGGTTGCCATGTCGAACAACAAACTAAAACAACTTGGCAGCACTCTGTCTCTGGTTGCTTGCTACTCATCTCATCTCTGCAGGTGAAGGCAGAGCATGGGAGGAGGTGGTGTCGAGTACTCTAGTCCCAAGCCATTTAAGGTAAGACTGAAAGTATTCCATAACAAAAAAAGAAAAAAAGAAGAAGATGAAAATAAATACACAAATAAAGAATGGTGGCAGTCAGACACGAGAGATAAAGTGAGGGGGAAGTGAGGCTATTCCCTCCAGTGTAAGTTGACCCGCAGTTGCGCGATCACACGGACTTTTGTAGAGGTGAGCACAGCCTGCCACTTCATGATCCAACGCAACCGTGGGTGAGTTGGGGATTTTTTTGCCGTTTGTTTCCAATGCGCTTACATGAGGAATCTATTAATTGCACCTCCGCACTGAGGTCTCCCTATGGAGTGTGTGCTGATGCGCATACTGCGAAGGGGGGGGGGGGAAACCAACTGCATGGAGTCAGGATTGCCTGATCAGACTATCCCGATGCCATGGGACTGTGCTGGGGTGATCAGACGCAGGAAAGTCAATCTGTGGCCCATAGCAACCCGTTTGCTACTGGACTTTCCAAGGTGTTTTTTTAACTCCACTTCTATGGCAGAGCAAAACGGGTTGCTGGCAGCTGCGGGGCACTTCCCAGATGTTGTCATCTGATTGCACTCTTTTAATCCACCTGGCATTTGCTCCTATGTCAGGGCGAATTGTGTGTGTGATCACAACCAATAAATAAATCTGGTTAAAAAAATGACAATCCCTACACATTTTGCCTATGCCTGTGCTTCATAAGGGGATCTGTAAAACAGCATTGCTAGAAAGTTCCCACAGCAGTTGAGCTTCAAAGCTCAATTTTCTAGCAAGGTGAAATGCACAGGGATTGTCAAGTCAAATAAATTATTTTTTCCCATGGCACTAATTGTTTTTTTGCTTTTGTCTTGTTATTGGTGCAGCCCTCTTTTTTGCACTAGCTTTTCCCATGACATGTGGGTTGTCTAGGAGTCATTCTGTATGTAGAGCTAGAGCACATGCATCACATGCAGAAATTTTCATTTCACACCATGCCATCTTCTGTTAAAGGCTTCCTGGTGGCAGAATAAAGCAGAAGTCCAGTGGCATTTATGCCAGCAGGTGCTTCCGTGAGTCAAAGCTCACTTTGCCAGATGGTATGAAGAGGAAACAGGAAGAAGTGAGCTTCTGTTTTATTTTGCTCGAATAGACTAACATGGCTACCCCTCTCTGGCAGCAGGCCTGGGAAAGACCATTCTCTACTTGAGAACACTGGTCTGATTTGGTATGAGGTAGCTTTATATACAAACTCAGGTTTGCTGCCAAGTTTAACCTCAATAAATAGGGAACTGCAGCCAGCTCTGGGTCCATAATTATTGTGTTTGCATGATAAGCACTTATTGTGTTCACACATTTTAGGTGTATACTTACAAACATATACAAAAAAAATTATGTAAAGCAGCCTTACATGTAGGGAGCTTGCTTAGCAATGTGTGGGAATCCATGTGATTCTCCCTTCTGTAGTCGCTAGCCCAAGATGAGGGGTTATGTCATATGCTGGGGGCTGCAACCTATGGCTGTATATGGCTTAGTATGGAATCAAATAGGAAACTTTCAGAAAAGAAAATGAAATCTTTAAGTTAAGGTGTAATGGAAGGGTATGACCTGGATAGCCCAGGCTAGCCTGATTGTGTCTATTTTTTCAGATCTCAGAAGCTAATCAGCCAGGGTTGGCCCTGGTTAGTATTTGGATGGGAGACCTCCAAAGAATACCAGGTCTGTGATGCAGAGGCAGGCAATGGCACACCATCTCTTAATGTCACTTGCCTTGAAAATCGTATGGGTTCGCCATAAGTCAGCTGTGACTTGACAGCAGTATGTGAAGGGAAGAAGAAGAGCTGGTTTTTATACCCTGCTTTTCTCTACCTGAAGGAGTCTCAAAGTGGCTTACAATCACCTTCCCGTCCTCTCCCTACAACAGGAACCTTGTGAGGTAGGTGGGGCTAAGTGAGTTCTGAGAGAACTATGACTGGCCCAAGGTCACTCAGCAGGCTTCATGTGGAAGAGCAGGGAATTAAACCCGGATCTCTAGATTAGAGTCCACTGCTCTTAACCACTACACCATGCCAGCAGGAAAGGATCCTTCTGAGACTAGAAGGCTTCTTAGAGATGCTTTACAGAAAGGGAACTGATAGAGGAGAACAGTGGCGAGCAATCCAAGAACAAACCATGTTCAGATTTATGCCGGTGCATTAAAACAATGGCACAGGGTTTTCCCTATGTATATGTATTACTTATTGTGAGACCTCATACGCACGGTTTTCTAAAAAAGGACTCACAACAACCAGTGTTTGGGACTGCAGAAACTTTATGGATTATTAATCAACAGATCAGTTATCAGCAATGTGAAATGGGATAGTTTCAGTTGCATAAATGGGCTTTCTTATGCTGGCTCTTTGTTGATCTCTTGGTCTGTATTTCAATGTAGCTTAGCTCTTCAATTATAAAAGGTTGCAGGCTCAATGTTCCCTCTAAACTGAGTTAGTGTGAGCTAGCTCACAGTTTTTTAGCCTCCGGCTCACACCTTTTTGTCTCAGCTCAGGAAGGATGGCTCCAGAGCAAACTATTTTATTCAGGAGCCAAATCGCTCGCTCACAACTTTAATGCCAGTAGCTCACAAAGTAGAATTTCTGCTCACAAGACTTCACAGCTTAGAGGGAGCATTGGTTGTAGCCCCCTGTCACATGCTATTTCTGAAGGTCTAGGTTGGCTCTTGACTAGCCTGGATATTTTTTTCATACTGCTATAATATAAATCAAACCTCAGTTGCTAGAATATCTATTCAAGATGGTTGGAATGCAAACTAATTTTGTCAATATTCCTTCATTTTTTTACAAGAATAGCTTCAAATGACTAAAATTGAATAGTTTGGCTTATGCTATCACTTCAGTTATTGGTGAACCCATTACAGTGCCATTGCATGACATTAGAATGGTGGCTTTTTCACATGCCATGTCAACTTTTATGCATGTGTCTATATGTTAAATATAAATTTATTGCTACCTTTATAGTATGAGGCAAGTATTTACTGGTTTTAAACACCATTAGTCTGGAAATTAAACAGAACTTTGACCTTTTTATGATGTGATTTACTGCAGGGAGTCTTCAAATTCCATGAACTCCATTTACACAGGTTTCAGGTTTTGGCGAGACAAAGAACCCTGAATCAAACCTGCCTCTTATCCAGGCGATTATTCCTAAATTACATTCAAGTATACTGAGTTGAAATAAAGCCAGATTACCAGATGGATTCCCATTACTAAATAGAGTTGGTGCAGGGGGGTGGGGAGAATCTTGGAAACCACCACTTAATAAAGGTTCAGATGCTATAATCATCATTGTCAACATCATTTAGTGAGCAGTTTTTGCAATTTCAAAGCACTCTGAATGTATCATTTCAGAAATCTTTAGAGCAATCCTGTAATGCAGGTCAGTATTATTAACAGTAATGGGCAAAATACCAGTAGCTCAAAGCATAATTGGATCACTAGTTATGGGCAGTATTAGCGAACATTTGGTGAAAAAAATATTGCTTTTTCTAAGAAGACAAAAGAGCCCTTTGTTTTTACTCGTATGAGTTCTTACCAATTGGAAACTAGTGCATATGCATGCAAAGGAAGTATATTGCCCAAACATCCATGCAACACTCCCATTGTTTCTGTGTACTTAATGTATTATCATGAGGCCTTGACCCAACACACCATATTTATGGGGATGGGTCCTCCGAAAAGAAAAGGAGGAAAAAGCGGAAGCTCTGATAGTGCTCACAGCGACATGCAGGAAAAATGTGAATCAGTTTCAGCAATTAGGACCGTGTCATCCAAACCTAGTAAGGGGCTCACATAATCTTTCTCAGCAAGTGTTAACAGCAGCTGGCCATCAGGCCTAGTTTGATAGATGTTGCTGTGTAGGTCCAAAAGCATCCCATAAGATCAAAGTAGATTTCATTTTTTGAAGTTATGAACAGAATAAAAATATGATTGCAAGCCCCTGCTTGCAAACTGAAGTTGTACAGTCAACACATTTATGTCCTCAGTTGCTGTTTGCATGAACGAGGCTCAAAGGATCCTAATCAGGAGTGGAAGAGATAAAGGAAGAGGGAATGTGTGTCGGCTGTGTAACTCTTGTAGTAGAATTGGCACAGGAAAATTTTTTTAAAACCCTGTACAGCTCTACTGCAGAGTAATGCTAGATTTAGAGAAAACCACAGAAGGGAAGCGCACAAATGCCACATCTTCATGGTCAGCGGAGAGAAGCCTGGATTAAACCTTCACCTACAGGCATCTTTCATATCAACAGCCAAGGTGGGAGTGGGAAGTGTTGAATTGTGGGAAAGGACTTTCTGGTGATTGGTATGCTCTCCATCCGGCTCATTTCAGTATTCTTTGATTCCCCCTCACCCTCCTGAGATTTGCCAGATAACTCTCCTGAGCCTTTTAAAGCTTTTCTCCGAGGAAGCTCAAAGAATCAAACTCAGGAATGATCACCTTGCTAGGGTTGCCAGTTCTGCGTTGGGAAATACCTGGAGGTTTTGGGGTGGAGCTTGGGAAGGGTAGGGTTTGTGGAGGGGAAAGACCTCAGCCGGATTTAGTGCTGCTCTCCAAAGCAGCCATTTCTCCAGGGAAAGTGATCTTGGTCATCTGGAGATCAATTGTAATAGAGGGAGATCTCCAGGTGCCACCTGGAGGTTGGCAACCATATCCCAAGTTTTCCCAGTCAGATTCCCCTTCTAAGCAAACTTACCTTTGCAAAGGGCTGGGAGACAAATAGCAGGGAGAACTTGCAACAGGAGGACCTACGTAAGGGCCACGAGTCTCCTGAACATGCTTAGAAGCTTTTATGCTAGTTATTGAGGCTTCTGCCGACATAGCTATCTCTCTCCCCACAGCTTCCCCTATGCCTTTACAAAGAGTTTGCTTGGAAAGGGGCAGCAACCTGCTGGAAAGGGGTGTTTAGCAGGGACAATGAACACCATTACTAGCTGAACCAAAAACTGGAGCAATTTAGGCTTGGATGTTTTAAGGTGTTTTGGATTTCTGATCTGGGTGATTTTATCTTTGGAACCCCTGAGTTCTGAAATTCCTCCCATTACTCCTTTGTTCCTTTTGGGAAAATTTGCATTCCTCCCCCATTTCCCCCCTCACTTATCTACTTTGGCTTGTGCAGAAGTGTCACAGTTCAGGACTAAGAATTTGGTCCCTGCTTATGGCTAAAGTATTCCTCCAGGGGCTAGAGAGACCCTCTTCCCTTAGGTGTTTAGTGATATTTCTTTGGGTATAATAAAGCTTCCAATGAGCTGTGCTGTGTGTCAAGGCATCTAGCATGTGCTGACGGGTTTATGAATCCCATGAGCCTTGTTTTCCAGTTGATGTGGAGCTTGGGGGTGTGTGGTGTTTCTTCCATCTGCCTGGCTTGAACACTTGCTGCTTTGCATACCCTCCTGTAACTGCTCCTGTAACTGCACTCCCAAAAGACAACCCAAACCAAAGGACCAACACCATGGCTTTCGTCTCCTCCGCAGGGTGTCCTGCCAGTTGTCAGCCAGTGTGGTCCAGTTGACAGAGTATTGGACTTTAACCTGATTTCAGATCTTGGCCTAGCCAGGAACTCACTGGGTGGCCTTGGGCATGTCCCTATTTTTCAGCTTCCTCCACATCTGGAAAGTGAAAATGATAATTGCTGACTTCATGGAGTGGTTATGTCTGAGGCACAAAACATAGTATACATAATTTGTATTAACATTGTGTATTTGATATGGAGGAAATAAAACAAGTTTATCAATTCTTCCATCCTTGACACTTTGGGGCTGTTCTGCTCACTGACTACTTCATGCATAACAAACATAAAGGCAAGATAATCAGCATGTATATTTTAATAACTTTCATTAAAATGCATGCTAAATGCACAGTTGTTAACTGCTTCCTAATGTACTTGATATGGAAAAGAGAGTGCATATCCTTACACTGTGGATGTATGTCATATTGTGCTCTGTAAAGTCTAGGTATACATTCAGTTTACTGACACAGGAGCTGTGGTTTACTTGCAAGACTTTTGTTTAGAGCTATTTAACAGCTCTGGTTAAGCAAAGTTCATCTTAAGGAGTTCTCATTCAACCTAGCAGCTCTGCAAGGTCAACTGTTCCATACTCTGAGCAAACCACAAATTACAAAACTAATTTAGAATTAGTGATTGCTCTTTAGTGCAGCTTGGAAAGTTACACTATGCATGTTCCAGCTGTGAATATCTTGTCAGGGCTTCAGTGAGCAGCTATGATTATATTTATTTAGAATACTTCTGTGCCTCCTCTTCAGATATTTGTTTGATGCCACTTAACAATTTGTAGATATAAATGTAAGTTGCAGCAAACTTTGATGAATGTCAGTATTCAAATGGGAATGCTGATGACCCCAGAGGAATTTTATGAATGGTTAAAACATAAAGATACCTAGTTCTGAGCTTTTTGGATATCCAGAAATGAATGCTGACATTTAGGTTCTGTCAGTGTTTACCAATATATGTGGGTTTTCTGATATGAACTACATTGGCCTACATTCATAATCAAGAAGAGGTTAGCCAATCGGGTTGCCAGCTCTGGGTTGGGAAATACCTGGAAATTTTGGGGGTGGAGCCTGGGGAGGGATAGGTTTGGGGAGGGGAGGGGACTTCAGTGGGGTATCATGCCATAGATTCCACCTTCCAAAGCAGCCATTTTCTCCAAGGGAACCGATCTCTGTCAACTGGAAATCAGTTGTAATCTCAGAAGATCTCCAGCCAACACCTCGAGGTTGGCAAGCCTATCAGCCAGTATTTATTGCAGCACTGCTTCCAGGGTTCCTAGGTTCCTGCTGGGGGTGGGGGATCCTCCATCCCTGGCTCCAGTTTCCTGTCACCACTCCAATGGCAAGCCGGAAAAATAAGTTGCCATTGGGTGATGGCATTACACTACTTTCAGGGGAAAACTGGAAGTGATGTTAGTCCACTGTAGGAATTGCTGGAAATTCTATAGTTTTATCATAGAATTTCTGTCAATTCCTAGAGTGGCTGACAGCATTTTGGGTTTCCCCCCAGAAGTGACATCACACTGTCATCCAACAGTGACCTCCCCACATGTCCCTGCCTCCCCAAACTCCTGTCAATTGCCATGCCGTGCCTGGTGAACCAAGCATCTTTCTCTTTGGAGAAGGCCTTCCCCCAGTGAGTCCCCATTAAACTGGTCTGGGAGAAAGATAACTGTTGAAATCAGTGGCTGTTCCAAGTTGCGTGCCAATTTTGTAAGTTTGCCAAAAACCCATTTGAAACAGAGGTGCTCTGTGTCCCTTCAGTCAGACAATGGGCTTTCCAGTTGTCTTGCTGTGGTTCTCCTCAAGCCTTTCTCTGTCAAAGTGAAGTTTTCAACTTATTCCAGCTCATCATGTTCAGTAACTCCCCACCTCGGGACCCAATTAGTCCTCTTTCTCCCCTCTGTATATTTGCGTGTGGCTTGCATTACCATTTACTAAATATGTTATGACATACTATTTACATTAGTCCAGAGCCTGGAGACCTTTGGAGACCTTTGTGGCTTCCGGGCTCTAGGAATTTGACAGATGGGTCTGTGCTGCATACCTATGTGGGCTGCCAAGAGTGGAAAGATTTACTTTATTTGCCTGAACCTTTTCACAGGAACAGAACATGTTAGGTAATATTACAAGAGCTTTATTTAGGCCACTGAATTCATGGGGGCTGTGTCCAAAGTTACAGTTAGTCTCTGGGTAACGACATTTCTGAGTGCAGGAAGGGTGGAGTGGATTTCTGGAAAGCTGAAAGACAATTTCCACAAACCAGAAAACTGAATTCTGCAAGTCTGCAGCAAGCAGAACAAGTTATACAAACCCTGCTTAATGGCTCTAACACCTCTACCATATAATATATAAATTCTAACAGGAGTGTATTGGACATAGAGGCTTGGTTGAGACCTTGGTGGATTCTCAGGTTTTCACATTCCCTTCTCCTCTTGAGGGTGCTGAGATTTTTAAAAATTTGGTTTATTATATTTTTGTCCTGCTTGTCTGCCAGAATTGGCCTCCAAAGCTGCCTATGGGACTAATCAGTGTCATTCAGTATAAACAATCCAGGAGGAGGGGATTCACAGCTAAACTCGATCCGGCACAATGGATGAGTATCTGGTTGTTTCTTGCTGTCCCTTCTCATGCCCTGTCAAAATTCCTGATTTGCAGCAAACAAATTGTGGTACACCTACCCATGCGATTAACATCTGATGAAAGTATAAGTTTTCACACATGTATTCCAGCATTCTTGGAGGCCTCACTTTTCTGACTGGATTGACAGAACACAGTAGCAGCTCAGTAATATATAACCCAAGGATCAAGGCCATGCCCCATGCATGGAAGCACCCAGCCTTCACAGCAAGAGCACAATCCATTTGGGCCCATCATGTATCAAATGACCATTACTTAAAAATATCAGAATTGCAGTCTAGTGGAATAGTCCGGGATAAGGCTGCCAACTCTGACTTGGGAAATTCCCTGAGATCTGGGGGCAAGTCCTGTGGAGGAGGGAGTCTGGGGAGGGGAGAGAGTTCAGCAGGCATGTGATGCCATAGAGTGTGCCCTCCAAAGCTGTCGTTCCCTTCAAGGGAAATGATCTCTGGTTTGTCAATAGGGTTGTCAGGCTCCAGGTTGCTTTCTTCAAGAATCACAACTGATCTCCAGATGACAGAAATCACTTCCTCTGCAGAAAAGGACAGCTTTGGGGGGTGGACTCTGTGCCCTTCCATCCCCACTAAGCTGCCTCCCCATGCTTCATGTTCCACTCTCCCGAGGCTCTGCTCACAAATCTCCAGGAATTTCCCAAGCTGGCAATCAGTTGTAATTCTGGGAAAGCTGTAGGTGCCATCTAAAGGTTAGTAGCCATTGTTCAGGAGGGCAAGTCTATATAGGAATGTGATTATTGCCCATTGCACTGCGTATTGTAGGTATCATTTTGCTTTTCCTGCACTGTCTTGTACCTTCACAATCCACTCGCTGCATTGTTTATAGTGTGTTATGCCTCCAATAGTTTTCTGCTTGCCTTGTTTCCTGATTTCTTGAACCCTAGTCCTGTTGCATTGTTGCTGGAGGTCTTGTGATTTCTGATTGAATTGTTTTCTATATTTTGTAATCTGGCTTGCCTTTCAGTGAAGAAAGTGGGCTATAAGTGATTAATTAATGTGGCAGTTCAGGCTTAATGCTGGTCACCATTTTTGGTGATACTGGATTGGAACATATCATGGATCCCACCAAACTTTGAGTAATCCTGCCTACCTTTCATATTGATTTTCTCATACTCAGTTGCCTTTGGTCTGGATTGCCTGATGTATTACAGATGAGAGATTTTGACTGGTTTGTGTACTCAACAGAAGAACAGACCATTGCAAGGCATTTTGGACAGGATTGAGGTCCTAAGTATCTCTCCATGAAGTTGGGGGAATTTGACAGAACAATTGGAATTGTTTGGGGATGGCTGCAAGACCCTTCTGGGGCTGTGATCACACTGGCGGTTTGGCATGATATAGTGCCGCCTCTAATTAAACCGGTTGAAAGTATTGCGGGGCATATCAGCCACACAGCACACCCTGCTGCAGGCTACCTATAGAGACATCCTGTGGTAAAGCATCCACATTATTGCAGCGCAATAGCCATGGAGTGGGCTGCCAATTTTTTTTCAAAATTCATGAGTGTGCATAATGCACATGTGCGCACATATAGGCATTTTTTTGGGGAAAAAAACCCCCGTATCCCCAGTGGCATAAAGGATCTGCAGGTTCAGACTGCCAAATCCATTATGCATGTGCTCCCCATGTTCAGACATCCGGCCATGCATGATGAATGTGCAGGGAAACAAAAACACCACTTCAGAGGTGGTGGCTTTTTAACCCAGCTCCAAGTCATCCTCTGATGGGGTGAGTATGCCTGGGGAACACCTGACAGATGTGGCTGTGTGACCAGGTCCATTTAATCCGTTTGTGAAATGTGCCTATATTGGGTCAAACTGCCAGTATGAACACAACCTGGGTCAGAGCTTCAGAGGCTGGGGAGTGGGAGTAAGGCTGCGTCATGGATGAGGTTGAAAACTGCATTCACTTTACATGTAGGGTTGCCAGGCCAAGCCCGGAAACTGGCGGGAGGGGGGGAATCATCAGCATGATGTCACTCCTGGGAAATACTTGGATGTGAAAACGATAGCTCTAGGGATCACCAGAAATGCTATGATTTTACCCTCCCCTGACTGGAGGTTTGGCAGCCCTGGAACTATGGTTTCTTGAAAAGGCCAGGAGGCTGAGAAAATGTGCACATGTTCCTGGGGTGCGGTGGGGGGCAAGATGTTGCTGCACTCCTTTAACATAGTCTAAGGCCCGGTCTGTACATGGAGAATGAGGTGATATGAATTGGCAAGGTGCTGAAAGGGTAGAATGTGAATATCCCAGTCTATAGTTTGAGATGGTGCATCCTATTACTTCAGAATTTGTTTACCAAGCCTTAAAGGTAATAAATTTAAAAGAAAAAAAAGAAAAGAATTTGTCTGCCTCATTCAGCAGCATATGTAGACCAGGTCTTGGGGGACATGCATTTTAATTCCAAACTGTTAGTTTAATATTGTTGTGCATTTCAGCTTCATTGAACATTACATTTCTGGCACCTGCAATGGTACATTGGCAGGGAGAAATTTATCCAAATTTATCCAGATAAAGAGCCAGAAGCAAGGAATCAGGCCATATTATTCTATTTATTTAATTTACTTCATTTATACTTCACCTTTCTACCTGGTGGTGACCAAAACCAGCCTACAGTGTAGACTGCAGGTGCGGCGGATGTTGTATTTCAGCATGAGGGGTGGGCAGGCAGGCGGGGAGAGGTTAGCCTTCTCTGTGATGTGCTAGTTAATTGGGGAGCTCTTTACAAGAAGGAATTGTTCAGAACTAAGAAAACCTGCAGGCTGAAAGAGTATAGTCCAGCATTTTGCTACATTATTCTGTGGATATGTAGATCAGCTCTGAATTTCTTGCCCTGTGACAAGTTCTTTCTTGTGAGAAGTTCTAAAACCCTCCAGTGAGACCCTTCAGCAAGACTCCTTTTTGATTTTTAAAGCTAATTTCCATGCCAAATGCCTTAATTTGTTGAGAGTCAAGGGTTCCTGTTTATAAGTTGCTTTGTCTGAAGGTTATTTGGCTTAGTCATTCCTCTGTCAAATCCATTCATGTCAGTTCTAAGGTGACTAGGAATGCCAAAACCAATCCTGAATATGAGCTGCATCCAGCTCAGCAACACCTACAATGATTTTATCTCAGCATTACTCTCCCACCTGTCTCACAGAGCATCAGTTCCAGGCATGGTGTTCCAGGGCTCTCCATAACCATTGGCCTGTTTCCCATGAGTAAAAGAGTCACAGTGAATTAGGCAAAGCAAGGCAATATCCTTCATTTGGACAATTTACATAGGTTGCCAACAATACCTTTTCTTTTGGTGTACAGTTTTTACTTTGAAGAATAAAAGAACACAGAGAGCGCACAGCTTTGCTCTCTGTGCAGAATGTTTTCTGGATGTGCCTTTGTATTGTTATCATCATAGGGAAAGAAATTGCTTGAGGACTGTGCAAAATGGTTCTGCATTTACAGATCACAAGATTTTACAAGGAGATAGCATGTGGAAAGCATACTGAATCCAATGGAGAGCAATTGTTGTATTAACCAATCCATTGTATATTAGGTTGTGCGGCCCTTATTCCATGCTTGTTTACCATGGATAAATCCCATTTCTTCCCAGGTGAGCAGGCACCTAATTGCAGCCAACAGTGAGCTCCATGCCTGTTACGTTGGAAGCATCGTTATGAAACCCTTTCCCAAATGTCGACAGGCTGAAATTTCATAGCTTGCAGGCGAAAGCCCTTGAACTGAAATGACTCAGAGACTCATAGGCCATGAAGCTGAGACTCCAGATACAGTTTCTGTAATCTGTACAATTAGAAGCTCGTGATCTTGCCTGGCAATTTTTTGGTGAATCTGAGGGCTAAGTAGAAATATTTATAAATTATTAGTTTAATTTGGCGGGTGCATTCATTAGAGGAGACCGCAAGCAGCTGGGAAACGGAGGAGAGCTGTGAGCAGCAAACAAGCGAGAAAAAGGAGCTCATAAAAGGAGGGAGACTGAAAGGCAGCCAAAGGGGTCAGTTAATCCACAGCCAGCGGAGAGGTGCCAGGCAGGAGCCAAAGTTTGCGTCCTTTTTCTCCCCCTCCCCGTGTCTTTCTCTTCTGGGGCCCATCAAGCAACTGCCCTTTTGTATTAATTCAAGGAAGGAATAAAAAAGGTTTGCTTAATTAAACCCCACATTTTTTCTTCACAAAGTAGGAGAAAAACAGCCACGCTCTCCTGCCTCAGAAGGGGGGCTGGGAATGCCTCACTGGAACTCTCCATGACAGTTCAGCTCACTGTCTGGTTTACTGGAGTGGATGTTGTTCATGGTCCATAAAGGCCCCAGAAAAATCAGCTCCTTGTGTTGGACGGGCAGGAGGAGAGGGATGAAGCTGGGGAAGAGGGTACTGTCAATGTCCCTCCTCACCAAAATGAACGTAACAAAATATTCTTTGTGGCAAATGTTTCAAGCAAGACGCGTGAAATAAAAAGTAATGCATTTTACAGCCTTTTTAAAAGCCTGACTTGTCTCATGGTTGACTTAAGAAATGAATGTTTTAAATGATTACTTTCTTCTTTTTTAAATTGTAGACTATAGAAGGATGCCTGAAGCCATTATTGTCAATGAGAATTACAGATGTTGGCCATCCTATCATCACAAGGGATGTCTCCTCTCTGTGTTTGATGTTAATGAAGCCATGGAAGTCTGCGAGAGCCATTCCCAGTGCAAAGCTTTTGTTCTGACTAACCAAACAACATGGACAGGTAATACGTGCTACCAAACTGAAGTTACTAATGACATGCTGACCAAATGATGAGAACATTTGAAATTCGCATCGTGCCTTTGCTTTTCATTCAGAAATTGGAATTTTGAAAGGGAGAGAGGACTCATCTACTTGTTGCTGCTGTCACATACTCTTTGAGCTCTTCACTGAAAGAACCTCTCCTGTACTATTTTTCCCGTGGAACTTGGAGGATGAGAGTAGGGAAACTATCAAGATCTCCAAATCCAGTATCTCCCTCTCTCAGCTTTCTGATGGTGACTCTCCTCCTGTATCAGTGAAATGGGCAGGTACAGGAGATGCAGTGAGATTTGTTTGCAAATCTATTTACTTGCTTATGTCTTTTATGCCCTGTCACTTCCACCTAGGAATCCAGAGGTGATGTCACTGCAGTGCACAGAACCCTAGGAATCTTTCCAATCTCTATTGTTTTTACCATAGAGGAATTCCTAGAGTGCCATGTGACATGGCAATATCAGTTTTAGGTTCTAAGCCAGAAACAACATCACATGATGCTGTTTTGCCAGTCTCTGCCCCCAAAATACTCTCACTGTTGTTGGGGCAAGGGTTACTGGCAAATCCTAGGGTTAGATAATCCTTATATCAAGCGCCTAATAACAGCATTTGAAGTTTCCAGACAATTTTCAAAGGCACATTCCACTAATCTAACCTGTGGGTGATCATAGCATGTGGCCAAATCATGCTTTTTGAGGAACGGTTGTAGCTGGTCCATCAACCAGAACTGACAAAAGGTATTATATACTACATAATTGAGCCTCAGATGGCTAGGATCCAGCAGCACTGACAAGCTACAGACTTCCTTTAGAGGTAATGAAATCCCCTCCTGGATGGCCTAACTACTCTCTCCTCAAGCAGCGTTGCTGTTGAACAATAGCACCTTAGTCTTGTCTGGATTGTGCTCCCATTACCTTCTCCAGGTACCTGTTCAGCACTTCCATGACCCATCACCCACAACTGTTAAGGATAAATAGAACTTGTTGTCATTTGTGCATTGGTGGTACCTCACTCCAGATCCCTAGATGATTTCTCCCATAGGTTTCATGTAAATGTTAAACTGCATGGGAGACCTGCAGCATCAAAGTCACTGGGCCAAACATCAGTATGCCCCCCCCCACACACCTTATCAAGCTGGCCAGTCAAGTAAGAGCAGAACCACTGATGCACAATACCACACCCACTCCCAGCTCAGCCAGCCTTTCTAGAAGGATGCCATGGTTCACCATATTGAAGACCATGGGGGCAGTCCAGAAGAATCAACAGGGTTGTGTGGTCCTTGACACCTGGATGTTGCCAGTGGATCTTATTGCTTGAAGCAAATATAATAGTTTACTCTGCAAGGTTTAGGTATAAAATGGGAGGAAACCACTACCTGTAATATTTTTCATCATATTTGGCACAGGGAGGACTCTGGCTTGCATGGTGGGGAAATCCTTCAATCTCAGCCCCCAAACATATTTTAATCTGGTGGCTGCCTAACTATGCAGCATGTCAGTGGCAACAAAAATTTATACCAGGCCTGAAATTCACAATTTTGCTCATGCAGAAATGGGTAGATGCCACATCTGGCTTATGAGCTGCAGATTCCTTACCTCTTCCTTTAACCAAAACAGCTGGCAGGACTATGCAAAAGCACAATGACTGAAGTGGCCATCATTTTCTAAAAACAGCACAGGGGCTATAAAAGGGCTAAATTCCACACAGGACACTACTAGAGTCCTGAGCACAACATTCTTTTCGGACTGTGTACTGAAGCAAGGTCACTTGATCTGTAGCCCTTGCATGAATAGATTGTAATGCTGCAATCATTTGAACTGTGCAAAGAGAAAATGGCCACATCCAAGAGCATTGTTACCAGGCTGTAAAGGTTACAAAGGTAAATCAGATTTTTCCCATTCTTCTGTCACCCACAGTCTCAGTCAGAACAGAATATCTTTCGAGTGGTTTGCTCTTATTCAGCAGCTTGATGGCTGGGTCCATGATGGATGCAAGAGGAAAGGTTCAGCCTTGCTGTCAGCTGACTGTATGTTTAAAATTAGATCTACCCAGTCCTTAAACATTTGCTGTCCCATAGTGAAGGAGGTGAGGTGCTGGTTGTATAATGCATTGATGGGAATCATGTGTTGGAGCTGTGGCTCAGTGGTAGCACTTCTGCTTGGCATGCAGAAAGTCTCAAGTTCAGTCCTGGAGATCTCAGTTTAAAAGGATCTGGTAGTAGTTGATGTGGTCTTTTGTTCTGCCCTTTGGTCCAACCACACCTGTTTATATCTGAAATGTCACATTCTGTGTCAGCATCAAATTCTTTGCCATTGCTTTGGAATTAAAATTACAGAATTGAGGAGGAGGATTTTTTGATCTTTTTTTGCTAAAAGAACAGCAGATGGACTTTGTGGGAAAGCTGAAAAACCATCGGCAATAGGTTGCCTTTCCTTTAGATTGATTTTTTTAAACATAAGCTTTACTGCTGTCATCTCACATGCCTATGCAATCTGCTGGACTCCTGTCATGAGAGCTAGGAGCTTGTTAATTTAAAGATGAAAACTGATCTTTCAGGATTCTAGTAAGAACATGTGGAATGCACTTAATTGTCTGCAGGACAAGGAAGGTGGTACATGTGGGGGGCACTTTCCCACATACTAAGAAACTAACATTCCTCCTCACTGCTTGCCAGTTCCCAGGTTTTAGATGACTATGAAATATACAAAACTGCCTTCAGCAGTATTCAGAATGACATTGCTGGTGGCAGCAGTCCCGAGAGGCAGAATATGGGAGAAGTTAGTGTCCTTTGCATTGAGTTTAGACAGAAGGTAGAGAATGGTTGAGCAGCTGCAGGAGTGATCCCGTGGATTACATTCCAGCACCTTCCCTTTATCGGTCGAGGCGAGTGCCATAGAGATTAGCATGTGTGTGCCGGTAGACCGCTTCCAGCTGGATGAAATGTGAGCAGGATCCTCCTTTGATGGGTAGGAGGCCACAGCTTGCTGTCTCAGCACTAGCAGATAATAACAAATGCAACCTGTCTTGATGGGCAGCCCCAAATGACCTCAGGGAATGTTGGGAGAATATTTGTCTTAGGTGTCTTGCACTTTGTGTGTTGGTATGCTGGGAGCCTTCATTTTGTTTTTTAATCTCTTTCCTGCCCTAGAATAGCAAAGCAGTTCATAAGAAATGATAAACAATAGTCAATCAACTATAATTATATTAATAATAACAAATGATAATTTAAAGCATGTGGAAAAGCCTCTTAAATGTTTAAAAACTAGCAAATCAACTGTTCAGTCTGCATGGTACAACATGACTCCCAGCTGAATAGGCTGGGATTTGGAAGTTAAAATTGTGAGTGGCTTTTCTTTCTTTTTTTTAAATTATGGATTTCAGTTTCGCACTGTGTGTGTGTGTGTGTACTCTGAATTTGCAGGCCAGACCTGAGAGCGAAACTGCATGTGACACTGGAGTTCTATGACTGGAAATTTAAATGTGATTTGGCCTCTGTTATATATTAAGAGCATGCACAAGAAAGGGAAGCTGAACTCTTCTCCCCCCCTCATGCCATTTCCCTAGATGAAAATCTCCTCCATCTTCTGGAGGTATCTGTCTGTCTTTCCTACCAAGCTGCTTTAATACACATGAGTTGGGGAAGACATTTTCAATCAAGGAAATGGTGGAGAGCAGGAGAGCGGAAGAGTTAAGCCACTCACCAGAAGCGCTATTGCTCTTCTCACCACAATTACTTTTTAGGTTTAAAGAAGAGTGTTTTGGTGCTGGGGGGGGGGGGCAGTAGTGGGAAGGCTTCTAGTGTCCTGGCCCCACTGGTGTACCTCCTGATGGCACCTGGTATTTTTGACCACTGTGTGACAGAGTGTTGGACTAAATGGGCCATTGGCCTGATCCAACATTTGTTTCTCGTGTTCTTAAGAGGGGCCTTGTGAAGACTCACAGAGCACTGATAATCCTATTCCCCCACTGTCCTCCATTTCCCCCACTATTGCTCTGAGTCCTGTTTTCTCTCCCACCCGCCTACTTGCTCTTCCTCCTGCCCCCTGCTCACCTGCTTTTCCTGCATGATCTTCCCTCCTCTTCCAGCTGTAGAAGTTCCCCACTTGTACTTTCCTGCACTTGCCCAGTCATCCCTCCACCCACCAATCTGCCAGGTGTTGCTTCTGTCTGCCTGCTTTTGTCTCCTTCCCATCCTCTGTCTGCCTGCCCACTTGGTCCCCCACCCTGTCCTCTTTCTCTCTTCCCTTTCCAGTCCTGTCCCATTCAGCAAAGGGGGCAGGTGAAGCAGATGGGCAAGGGAGGCTAGCCATCTCTGGCTCTAGTTTCCATTTGTTGCCTGCTTGAGGTGGCCATTGTCACCTCATTTTCATGCAACACTTGGGTTGCTTTGGCAACACGATATGCCATCCAAACTTTTTTTGCACAGCCACTATTTTTAAAATTATTTTTGGCTATTTTAATCCCTTAGATACATATTTATTAATAATTCAGATTTTTCTACAAACCTGGGTGCCTTCTAGCCTTCAGTGGCTTTGATGTATGGCTTTTTTTGATCCACAGTGGGGCTCACACATGGTTATTTGCTATATAAACAATACATATGGCATTCTAAGCACAGAATTCCAAAATTATGTGTAGACTTTCCCCAAGCTGTAGGGCAGAACTCCACACTACTGGCATCCCTGATTTGAATTCTTTGCCTCTCCCATGCATTATTTAGGCATACTTAATAGAGGCATGAGGTCACCACATGGTGGGTTCTCTCCACTCTTACTCTGCTCCATACCCTAAGGGCAGGGAAATGCACAGTGTGAGGATGTTACAACACGGGTCAAGCTACCTTATGTGTTACGTTAGCAAGGGGGTGTCATTTTCAGTCACAGCCCCATCTCTTAATTTGATGAGTTCGATTGGATTGTTGTGGGCTTTAAGGGTTTTTATCATGCAATAGAACTGTATTTGCCGGGGGGGGGGGGAGAGCAAGGTAGCCTATAAATGAACAATAAAACAACTAAAATGAATGTCACATATGTATTCATCCTTGGTAGTCAGTGGCAATAATATGGTGATGTTAATTCTATTTCATTGATTTGATGATCCTGCCTTATCCAAATGGATCAGCATAGGTAACAATTTGTCAGAATGATTAAGAGCAATTAAGCCCTTATCACAGTCTACCCTTCCCTATCCCAGCTACCCAAATCCAATTGGAATCGAACCATCATATACTATTTTCTGAAGATGCCTAGATCTGGACTTTGGTAAGTCTCTGAGGCAAGAGAATCCAACAGTTGAAGAGCAGCCACTGAAGAATGTCTCTGTCTAGGCAACTTTTGTCATCTTGACTTGGTGCTTAGATGGTAAATGCAGAGGGTACTCCTGGATGACTGTAGAGTATATTGTGAGATCTAGAGTGTGCTCCTCATTTCTGTTAACTGTGGCCCCTTGCCTCTTTTTTTGTTGTCTTCTGTATAGGTCGGCAGCTTGTCTACTTTAAGATGGGATCCACATCCATTATGTCTGATCGTGACAAGACAACATATGTGAAAGTGATGCACTGAAAGACAAAGTGACTGATGGTTCAATCCTATGCAAGTTTACTCAGAAGTAACTCACATGAAGTTCAACTGGCCTTACTCCCTAGTATGTGTGTATAGGATTGCTGCCCTTGTCCAGCTAGTCAGTAATGGTAGCAGTTTGCATATAAATGTAGGCCACAGTTGCATCTAAGGAAGCTAAGGATGGAGAAGGAATTGCACTATCACTCATTCTCATCTATGGAGTGTGAAACCAAACTTTAAAGAAGACACCTGTCTGACCAGGATGAATGTGCAATAGAATAACATTTTTAAAATGTGATTTTTTTTTTAAAAAAAGAAGCAGAATGAAATCCAAAATGTGATAGATACACTGTGTGGCTATCCATAGAGTGTTAGAAAGCAAAGGTCAGCCTTAGGTTGCTTTTCCTATTAGGATTATAAATGTTATGTTAAGCCTTTTATCATAGGGTTGGGATGGAAATCCTTCCTTTCCATTGGGAGCTTGAGACCTCTGTTCAAATATTATTTATGTGGACAAGTACAATCACCACAGCAGTGAAAGACCTCATGAGTTCCAAAACTAAAGATCAAACCTCTTGGAAGACAATCAACGCTCATGGTTTATTGTACCAAATATACATGACCAAAACCTATTATGGTCCTTGTCCAGTGGATCAAACAGAATTTATAGATTCAGTGTGTAGCCAGCTTTCCATTTCCTGTAAACTAGCACAGCAGCCATCACTGTAATGAATGGAGAGTGGTACATTGTGGCGACTTCTAGAGTTGGCTTCTATATGGTATCTGTCCTCATGAATGAGGGACAAGGATTTTTTCCTACCCAGTGATGTCCCTAAGTGCAGACAATTTACTTTTGCCATAGGACTGAGTAGAAATCATACCCTTATTTGGGGGAAAGTCAAAGTGTGACCTCACACTGTTGATTTGGGGGCTTAGCGACCTTAACTTCTTGTTGGGGAAGTGCTATTCTTCTTGCAGCCATTTTTATAATCGCAGCTTCCCATATAACTTAATGAGAGTCATTGACAATCGAGTCTTCAGTTTTACATAGGTTGGGCACAACACCATGGTCATGATAGATTGTGGGCACTAGAAAGTACAATGAGACAGAATCCAGGAGTGGCTATATATATATAAAATCAGCTGAACAAAGCTGTGCAATTTAATTTAAGACTAGTGTGTGTCTCATTTACCTCATCCCAGATTCAACTAAACATGTAACTTAAATGTTTAATGTTGATCAATATCATTCAGTAAATAAGGGCCAAACTAGATGTGATGGCATCCTTGTGACCAGCACAGGGTAGCTGCCACCATTTCAAAGTAAAAAATGTCATGACAGCCTGATCCTGATTGGGCTCCCAACATGGTGCTTTTGTCCCTCCCATCACATATTTTTAAGTGCCCAAACAGTCATGGGGGGGGCGGGGTGGTATGGCTGTTTCGGCACTTGATAAGGTGTGTGTGTGGGGGGAAAAGAGTGCCTCAACCCACCATGCTGTAGTCCCTCACAGCACTTTATAAATGACTACTTTAAAATGGTAATGGTGTCCTCATAACAGCCAAGAGGATGCTGTCACATCTAGTTTAGTCCTAAGACTTAAATACAAACATAACAGTTTTGCAGTGCAGTCATAAGCAGAGTTACACCCTTGTAAGTCCATTGAAGTCAGTGGGCATTGAAGGGTGTAAGTCTGTTCCAGATTGCACTGCAAATGTACTGAACACACATATATTTAATGTTCCACATAGATTCAGCTGAAAGGCTCATATACTCAGGTTTGCAGAATAGGTTATCTATGTATCCAAATAATTATATGCCCTAGGGGGAGCAATGTGGATAATTCAATCAGCCATAACTTCTGCACATGATCAGGAGAACACCTGAAGAACCTCAGCATGTCATGTTGGGACTGGCCATTGTCTTTAGCATTTGCACAGAATTGTATCTCTGATACATCAGCGGAGCAGCTGGTAAGAAGGAACAGCACAGTTTTCCAAGTGTATTTCACAACAGAAGGTTATACAGTTCTGTTAACTGGTTCTTTGAAGGTGCTGCTTACAAGCTTTAAGAATGAATGACCTGAACAGCAGCAAATGAACCCAAGCCTTAATAATGCAATAGAAACAGCAAAACCTTTTACACATGATGTGCGTCTTAGATAATATGCTTTCAGTGAAAGCAAGCAAGAAGATGTTAAAAAGTGACAAAATGTCATACTGTTTTCTAGTTTGTACATTCAGAATTTTTTGTACTTTTGTTCTTAAATTGTTTATTTTTGTAAGAAAATAAAATCAAATGGATGAACTTATTTTTGTCATTGCAGCATTTTTGCTTTCTGCTGCTTTTAAAAAATGGCTGAACCTGTTTATTCTGGAATATAGTCCTCTTTAAAGGAGATTCTTCTGTAACTGGTGTGGTTGCCAGCCCTGGGTTAGGAAATAACCTGGAGATTTGAGGAATGGTAGGATTTGGGGAGGGGGGGACTTTGATGGGTATAATGCCATAGATACCACCTTCTAAAGTGGCCATTTTCTCCAGGTGAAATGATCCCTGTCTCCTGGAGATACACCACATGGATGTTGGCAACCCTAGCAACTAGTGGCTATAAGAATGAAGCTAAAATCTTTGGTAGAACCTCTAGTTGGTTCTCCATGTTGATACAGTTTTACATTTATCCCTTTATTGTTTGCTCTAGCAACATGTTCAAGGTGGTTCATGGAGTTAGAAAATTAAATTATTTGACATAGTAGCTATATAAAATCAGAATAAAGTTTTTTTAGACTTTAGCTCAGGTGGGTTCCATAATGTAAGAGCCATCATTAAAAGGGCAATGTTATTCTCTTCCTCCCCATCCCACTTGATTAGATGTAAATTATTCAAGGATCTGAGACAGTGTCTTAGTTAAGATATAATGCAAAATCGTGTTCATTTGTGAAACCAGAATTCAAGTTGCAGTGGTCACTCAAATATCGGTTTGCTTTGACAAATATTGATCACCTTTGCTCTGGCCAGGTACCTCTGTAACCTGCAAGTGGATTAGAGTAACTCTGGAGAAGAAGCCAAGATGAAGCTTGAATATCTGTATACTACATCACACAAAAACATAGTTAAGACTCTGGTTCATAAACCAACTCCAAATCATAGTTTCATATCCCATTTTTGACAGATCCTAAATAGCCATAGTTAGAGGAGTGGCTTGTGTTCAAACAATCACACTAACCACAGTTTAAACCATGGTACCACATGATGTTTGAATCCATTAAATCAGAGTAACCCAAGCTGATTCTGCACAATCGCTTGCCCCGGGGGAAGTGATCATTTCCCCACATGTTGGTGCGGGGTTGGCATGTGACCTGAATCCAATGGCGTTTATCCCTGGATTTTCCCTCCCTGCCATCTTCGGGATCTTTGTTTGGACTACAGGGTTGGAGTCAGGGTCAGCTTGTGACTCACGGCTGTCTTCTCTCCATCCCTTTAATGCCCCTCTGCTTCTTTCCCTCCCTTTCCCTCCCCTTCCCACCTCTCCTCTGGCTGCCTTCCTGCCTCTCTTCAATTTTTTTGCTGCTGCATCCCCCCCCCCCCATCCTCCTTGGAGTGCATATATTTTTTTGTCCCCTCCATGTTGTGTTGCAACACAATAATGAGCCAGTGTTAACTGGCATTTAAATGTCCTTCTTTGTGTAGTCATTGCTCATGTTCATTGTTTTATTTTTTTATTGGTCTTTGTCTGCACCAGGAGGAAGACTGCAGATCGTGGAGATATTTGCTTCTCCATTAAGATCTTTTCATAAATGCAAAAAGCACATTGAGGGCGGAAATCAGACTGAGGGTTATCACCTGTAACAGGGACAGGATTACCCCTAGAGCTCTCACTCACTTAGGGGACATGATGGCAGCAAAGATGGTTGGAGGCACCTATCTTCAATGGAGTTCCCTCTTTTCGTGGGCATTGAGGTTCAAAAAAATTAAAGGGACCAATCATAGACCCGTTGCATTACAATGCAACTATGCATGCACAAACCACATATGCATAAAGCATGGCTGCTTTGTGCAATGGTGGGTGGGTGCATTGCAATGCAACCACGCATGCGTAAAGCACAACTGGTTTCCCCGAATGGGCGGGTGTGTTACAACGCAACCATGCTTCTGATAAAAAAAAATCAGGGAGGAGAGGGGATGGGGAGGGGCGCTAGATGCAGGGAAAGGCGAAAGGCAGAAATGCAGACCCGGGCCAAACTCGGGCCAGACTTCCACAGTGCAGAATTTCCCCATCAGAATCGGGCCAATTATATCCACAGGGAACGAAGAGCAAACCATTAGTGTGGAATCAGCCTTAGATCACTTTAGAAGGGGATTACAAATTAATTGAGGATAGATTCAACTATACAGATTAGCCCTGATGGAAGATTAAACAGGCTGTTTGGAGTTTCTGTTTGCTCTGGGAAGGGGATGCTGAGATAAAGGCTATTCCTACTGGATATAGCTTCATAATTTTGGCAGGTATGAGATTACTGTGCATTTAAAAGGATGCCTGCTCCAGAAGCATGAGCTCTTCACTTGGTGTGCACAGTTGAGGCTCAGCCATTTCATACAACAGCTGTAAGAAGTGCCACCATTATGGGACAGAGAATATGTGGCACCAGTTACTTATCTGCACCCAGGAGCAGCACTTACATAGACCCACACCTGTGTGTCAGCACTACCATCAACCATGTGGCTTCTCTGTGCATGGTAGCATGTTGAATATTTGAATATCTCTTGTGAGTTGTTAGTGATGACGAGGGAATCCTTACCCGGAGCAAGATGTTGATGATTGAACATAGTATTTTAGACCAGATGAGAGCTGGTAGATATGAAGGTGGGATTTCTCAAAGATGGCCAGTATTTGGCAAGGATGCTTATGGCCTCTCTAATCTCTGTAGCATCTTGAGAATCAAGGATACAAGAGCCCAGGGATGGCCAAAAAACAAGAATAAGTTTCAAAAAATTACAAGATGAGAAAAAAGAGGAGGTTTAGCAGTCCCAAATATAAAATTATATTACCTAGCAGCAGGTCAGGTCTGAATTGTGGACTGGATTAAGTACCCAAGACAAAGAACAGTAAAATTAGAATCAGCAGATCTTGCTGAAGGCCTATACAATTATTTACAGATTAAGAAATCAACTAAAAAGATCATCAACACAAGAAAGAAGTCACATAATCAGAGATGGACTTTTGAGAATATGGTTTACATGCTGGGATTTCTGGAGCTCCTCAGACTCTTTACTTATGTCCCCAATAGAGGCACAACAAGAACATGAGAAATAAAAATGATTTTTTAACATATGGCATAATGATAAACACTCAGGGGAAAATCAAGTCTTGGCAAGATACTGAAGATGAAGGTGTAAAGATTCAATGGCTGATATATTATCAGTTATTTTCAAGACTAAAGGAGATCATGGGTATTGAAGATGGAATTCTAAGAGATGTGACTCAATTTGAGCAGCTGATTATAAAACAAAAAGAGTATTTACTATGATGGATATATAAGATTTTACTCCAGCTAGAAATGACAGATGACCAAGTGAAAAATGTACAGTTAAGTGGATGCAAAACCTTAAAGAACAGATATCTATGCAACAATGCGAACAACATCATGGAAGTGATGTCATCACATTGGGGAAGTCGCATGGCAACACTCTGCATTTTGGACAAAACTATATTTTTTTGGCCTAAAACCATAGAGTTGTCACCACATGATGTCCCTGTTTGGGGGTGGGGCTTCCCTCACCAGCCAGCTGGTCAGTAGTGGGCAGAAGCCCCCAAAATCAGGGGAAACCCCACCTGGATTGGGGGGGGGGTCTGGCAACCCTAGCTGGAAATATCAAAACATAGATGGAACCTTCTTTCATATGTGGTGGACTTGTAAAAAAGCAAAAGGATACTGGAAAGAAATACATTAAAAATGCAGAGTATATTAAAATTTAAATTCCCATTGGAAGCCAAGAGTATGCTATTAGGTGTTCTGCCTAACAAATTACCAAAAATTTTAGAGAACATATTCAAATACATGGTGACAGCAGTTAGAACGATTTAGGCAGCAAAATGGAAATTAGACATCTGTCCACAATTAGAAGAATGGGAAAATAAACTTTCTGAATACACAGTAATGGCAAAATTAACATCCTATTTGAGAAACAGGTCTATTACAAAATTCAAGGGGAAATGGAGTGTGTATTATGTGTACTGGGCTAGCAGGAGACAAACTTAAAGCAAGAAAATATCATATACAAATATATGGTAATGAAATTGAAGTAGAATTAAAATCTGTTCCAACTGTAATACCTTGAATACAAATGGGCTCTTTATATGAGATATATGACTTTCTTTTACACTGTGATAAACTACTTATCTATTAACAGTTTTAATAAATATGTAGAAGTGGCAAAAATATGTAATATTGAATATGTAGTAATGATGCAAATAGTGTTGTAGCCAAAATAGATTAGTTATGAAGTGCTTAAAATTTAAATGATGAATATAGTTGTATCCCAACAGAAATAAGAACAATTCATAGTTTTGGGGTAGGTTGTCATCAATGTGTTGATGTTACCCAGTTCTGTATCTTCTTATTCAAATCTCTTGGTGACGCTATAGAGGGCCTGAATCAATACCTGTCTGCTATGGTTAAATGGTTACAAGTGAACAAACTGAAACTAAGTCCTGACAACATAAAGGTAATGCTGGTTGGAAAGGTGGAAATCTTGAAGGCCTTTATGCTTCCCACCTTCGACAGAATTCAGCTGACCTTGCTGACTTGGTTAAAAGTGTAGCAGGGGTGTTGAACTCATTTCTTATGAGGGCCAGATTTGACATAAATTGGACTTTGTCGGGCTGGGCCATGTGTGTCAGAGTTTATATCTCTGCTACCTGGCATTACATTTTATGACACATATGGCCCAGCCCGACAAAGTCCAATTTATGTCAAATCCGGCCCTCATAAGAAATGAGTTCAATACCCCTGGTGTAGGGATTATACTGGATCCATCATTATTACATGAGAAGAAAGTTAATGCAGTTTGGGGGAGGGGACTTTCTTCCAACTCAGTCTAACCCAGAAGATGGCTCCCTACTTGACTTGGCTGGTATGGTTACCTGGGATCCATGCTATGTTAACATCAAAAATGGACTCATGTAATGCACTAGATATGGGTCTCCCCTCAAAGTCAGCTTAGAGACTGTAGTTGATGCAGAATGCCACAGCTCAGCTATTATCAGAGCATAAATATTGCTCCCATTTTGCAGTCATTCCATTGCTTACTGATCACTTCCTAGATTGAATTCAATGTACCACCTGTCACATACAAAATTCTTCATGGTGTTGGACCCTGGTACCTGCAGGACCTACTCCCCACCTTTGCTCCATCACTAAAGCTTTGCCACCCTGCAAGCAGGCAAAATCAACACTGCCCCTACAAGTTCTCCCCCTCCGTGGAATGGCCTGCCTGATGAGGTTGGGAAGACGCCCACTTTCCTGGCTATCAGCAACTATGTGGAACTGAGTTATTCGGGAGGGCTTTTTTAAACACAGGTAATAGCTTCAAATGTTCCTAGGAAAGGAAGGCACAAATGCTATCTAGAAAGACCAATCCAGTTGAATTACTCTAGGCATGAGGCAATATGCAGATACAGTTCCCTTGTAGAAATGTATTTTTATTATCAGTTCAAAGAAAGTTCTGCACTGGTTTACATATTTCCTTGGCTTCTTCAAACAGCTTCTTGGAGCTCCAAGGTAAAGACAGTAAAAGAAGAGAAGAATTGATCTTTGGGATAAAAGAGAGAAAATTCCTCAGATCAGAATGGAGAGATGTCATCAATGTAGTGCAAAGGGGCCACTTATAAAATGACCAGTCTGTCTGGCGCCTCAGTGAATGGGTTAAAATGAGCAGAGTAGAAGGTAGAATTTTGTCAATAAAAAGGTGGGAATTCTTCAGAAATATTAACCTTATATATTCACTTGTTTGAGTTTAACAGGAATTTGAGTTTCAGTTCATTAGGAAAACAAGACAAAATTATTTTAATATTCTAATTTCCCTAAACTGTTGATGTTAATGAAAGTCTTTTACAGGATTAGTTTAATCTGATAACCAAAGGTATCTTTTTAACAATCTGGTTCTTTGTGCAAGCAGAGCAGCTACTATTAGGGTTACCAACAACCTGGAGGGAAAAATGTCCTTAATAGAGGTGTAATAGGATGTTATTTGTCAAATGATGTTATTTTATGTCAATGTCATGAAAAGCATCACCTGCTCATTACATACATTAGGTCTCTATTAAAGGGCAGGGTGATTTCTCCCCATGTTGTTGGCAACCATAGGCGGGTATAGAAGTAAGCAGGGATCATTTCGTAGAAAAAGAGGTGCAGGAACTCATTAGCATAACTCATTAGCATAACTTATTTGCATATGCTACACCACCTGACATCACTGGAAGTATGTCAGAAGGCAAGAACGAAAGAAGAGAGAGAGAGAGAGAGAGAGGGAGGGAGGGAGGGAGCTGGCAGAGAGGGGACAGCTACTAATCCAAACCTCAGAAATACCACTATTCTGAGAGGATAGCTTCAGTGGTGGCTGAAGCCTTCAGAAGCCTGGTTGAACAAGGACCTTTCCAGGAGTCATTTTGCTGTGGCCATGACACAAGCAGGCATTCCCGGGGAGGGGGGGGGGCTGGCATCAACTCCAGGAGCTGCGCTCCCCCGAGCTCCTGCTCAAAATGACCCCTGGAAGTGAGCACTCAAGTAGACAGTGGTTGCGGTCACACATGCGAGATAAAGCAGGGGGGGGGAGTGAGGCTATTTGCACTGGAGTAATTTGACCCACAGTTGCGTGATCACACGGTTCTGTGAAGCTGCAGGCACAACTCCCCACTGCATGATCAGATGCAACCGCAGGCAAGTTGGGTTTTTTTTTTGTCGTTTCTGATTAGCTTAAATGGGGGATCGATGAATCGCATCTCCACCCTGAGGCAGTATGCGATGATGCACGTACTGAGAAGGGGGAAAAACAATGGCATGGTGTTGGGATAGCCTAATCAGACTATCCCTGATGCCACAAGTGCGCGCTGGAGCGATCACATGGGGAAAGTCTGTCTGTGGCCTGTAGCAACCCGTTTGATGCTGGATTTTTGCTAGTTTTTTTTTTTACTCTGCTTCTCCAGCGGAGCAAAACGACTTGCCGATGGTGCAGGATGCTTGCCAGATGTCCTCTTGTGATCGCACCCTTAAAATTTGGCTGGGAGTCATGCCTATCGCACGGCTAATTCTGTGTGTGATCAGGACCAGTATTAGGTTCATGGTGACCTCCGTTCCAAAGCAACACTGGGAAACCTGGAAATAACAACAAAAAATGATTCTTCTCTGGAATGCCTATGTACCTGAAATGTAGTGACTGGGATATAATTCCTGAGATCCCATTTGGATGGAAAACAAAAAGTTACAGTTTTAAATAAGTTTCGAATGTAATTGTCTATAAGGCTGTGACTCTTTCTTCTACTTGTCTGACATTTGACTGAAAGGATCTTTTTTTGCACAGGGTGCAATGCCTGAAATGGAGGAATTGGAAGACTATGGAGGGGGCTTGGAGGATGTGGGCAGCCAGGGAAATGCTGGAAGAGGGGGACAGTGTTCAGGAAAAAAGAGAAAGGCATAGAGGAGAAGAATAATTGCAGGAGGGGGACAACAGACTGAAGAAAGAAAATGGCAATATGCCTTCAATGGTAGTTTGTGAAAGCTAGATTTGCTCATAGTGCTAAGTGCTCATAGTGCTAGATTTGCTAAGCTGTGGTAACCATAGGATATACTAGAAAAAGCATACTTTGGCATTTAAGTTCTAAATTTTTACAGTAGATTGCTACCTCCTCCCAAAAGAAGTCTGCATCTTAGTCATAAGATGACCATTTGAGACAGCATTGTTCCAGTGACTTGTACCCAACATTTTCAGAATATATTTCTGCGATGTGTTTCTGTTGTCCTCACCACCCTTCTCTTTTTCCTGCTCTTTTTCTGCAGCCACAAACCACATGTGATAGGTCAATGTTGTGTTTCCATAACTAGTATCTCTCTTTAATGTAACATGTAAGATCATGCAGCAAGATCTGTGCTTCTGTTACAGTGATGGACCCTGGTCATCTTAGGCCTTGAATACACCCAGCACCAAGGGAAGCATTGCTTGGGTGTGAGTGTTGCTCCTCCCCTTACCTCCAAGGAGCTGTGAGATTCTGCCAAAGCTCACCAACAGCATTCCCCATGGCAAGGTTTGCACCCTTCCACTGCTGCCATTTACTAGGCAGTGGCCAGAGTAGGCAACACAGTGATAATTCTAACTGCATATAAAGCCTTTAAGGACATAACAGCAGAATACTAGGATCATCATATTTGCAGGCGCATTACCTGTGTGAAGGATAATAATACTGAAACCATGCTTCTGGCACAAGCTGGCAAACAGATCTAATCCTGCAGGTGATGTGTAAAGGGAATAGGGGAATAGAAAGTGTCAAAAGAAGAAATATATCAGTCAGGCCCAAACAAAGACACGGTAGATGCTCGCTCCATGTGCTAAACTGGTTGTGGCTGCATGACAGAAATAGCACCAGAAATTCCACTCTGAGACTCAAAAAAAGGATTAATTTTTAATTCCCCAAAGCCAAATCAGGATATAGCACAGCTCATGCTGTTCCAGTTCCCAGCTCCTTAAGAATTTCCTCTGTTCTTTTTGCAGTCCAGGTCTGTCTGTGTTTACCCTCCTTTGGTTCCTGAGTCCTGCTGCTCCCCTCACCCCTAGTCATTGGATATTTTATGCTCTCTGTATGCAAATAAAACCATGCTCACTCAGCCACCATTTTGGATATGGCTGCTCAGAAGTCCCTTTCTGCCAGTTCATATTTTATTTCTCTTGGCTTAAAACTGAATGGAGTCCTTTCCCCCACTTTCTTGACTTTCTAAACTTTTCAGTAGACAGACAACACTAAAATTACAATGATGCTGACAAATGCAGTGACTGCAACACAAAGCCCATCCCCTTTATATTCCCCTGTGGTAGTGTGGAAGCTTCTTTCTTCTGCTATTGTTCTTTGTAGCTGCAGTATCCATGTGAACATCAGAACCACATGGGTAGGATCAGCCCCATTTTATTTACTTAGTCATTCAGTTACACTGAACATTAATGGGAAAAGCTGAGAAAATGTCACTTACCCAATAGGTTCTGACTATGGTGTCCATAGAAGTCAATTTACAGAGCAAACCTAGAGATACACCCTTCTAAGCCCACTGATTTCTAGTGATTTGGAAGGGTGTAGCACAAATAGCTCAGCTTAGCCTAAGCTTGTTGGAGGTAGGAAGCTAAGAAGAGTTGGCGATGCTCAGGGCTTGGATGGGAGGCAACCAAGGAAAAGTGGTATTACTATGCAGCTGAACGCAATAGCGAACTACTTCTGTTCATCTCTTACCTTGAATGACCTGTGTATGGGGTTGCCATGAGTTGGCTGTTGCTCAAGGACACATTATTTATTTATTCAACTCTGTTTAGGATCACACTGTTAATCCACTGAACACTGGACTTCTTCTGATAAGCTAATTGCACAGGTATGTATACAGTAGACTTATACTGTCAACTGTGACTGTCAGTAGGTCTTCACAGGGTTTCAGGTTGAGGACTTTCCCAGGCCATCTTTTAAACTGGTGATGGTAGGGTATTAACTTGGGACTTTAGGTATCTGCTTTACCACTAAGGTATGACCTGCCCTCTGAATGACTGCTACAACAATCTTTCCCTATTGGAGAAAAAGAAAGTTATCTGACTCCATCCTGAGATATCCTAGATAAAGTCTTCACATTATTTTCCCCATCTACCTGTACATAATCGGTTTGTATTGCAGACAAACTTTTAATGACATTTCAAACCCAGTCCTGTCATTACATCTCTGATGTATGCAGGCTCAGGGTGATAACATTTCATAGCGCTGCCAAGAGGGAACTCCTGAGCTGGAACCTGAGGGGGATGGCGAGGGAGGAAAGAATATGGCAAATTTGCTGTGTTTAACACATTGGAGGCCATCTGTATTTTATTCAAATAGGGTTATATATTTTGTGAGAATAAAAAACAGCTTCATGAGTCAGTGTGTGGATGGCAGTTGCTTGAATATCCATAATGGGAAACATGTTTTAGCTTGGAAGTTGCAAAGGGAAATCAAATGTTTGAAGTGTCAAAGCTAGAGAAATCTAAAATATGCCTGACACCGTAGGTATTGAAGCCAAGAGGAATAAATCATCATCTCAGGAAAGAAAACCCCACCAAGCTCTTGGCTGTAACACTCATTTTCCTACGCTCAAATAAAATTTCATACAACCTGATAATTTAACCAGACTTGTCAATGGGGGAAGATTGATTCCACAGACATCATCTCTTTGTGCTTATAGGCAGAAGCATCCATTGCAGTATCTGAGAAATGAATTTAAATGCCTACAGGCTCTTTTTCAAATCAATAGATGGACCAAACCCCCCCCCCCCCACACACACTCTTACCACACTAGACTGGTTATTAAAAGTTAAATATGGTAATGTTTCTTTTTCCTGTTTCTAATCATCGTATTTTACAAACACAATACACAATATAAAATATATCAGTCTTCCCTCATTGCAAACACATATTTCAATCCACCTTTCTATGTAACACTTTCAACACTATTTTCAACACTTTCACCCCTAGATATCCCAAACTGTAATACTTCTAAACCCAAACACTGAACTAAAGGTGTCCAGCTCTCATCCATATATTTGATATTCCCAGACTGTTGTCGCACTGTCAGCTTTACCATTTTTATTGTGTTCCGAATGTTCAATAGTCATTCATGCTTATTAGGAAACAATTGCCTTTTCCAATATCTAGCAAAAACTATCCTTGGTATAGTTAGTATGTTTTATAATATTTCTCTGTACATGATTTACACTGTCTCGATGCATTTCATAGAAAATTTTCCAAATTCATTGGGAGCTCAACATTCCAGACATCCAACATTGCTCTCTGGCTCATTTTTACAATAAATATAGTAATGTTATGTTTCAGCTGTTCTTAAAAAGAGGTACATTTTCCAGTGATCTTTGGGAAAAAAGAGGTAGGGTAAGATGGGGAGAAGGAGATTTCTGTGACAGGACACATGCCCTTGTAGGCTGAAGGTCCAAAATTCATACCTTGACATTGCTAATAAAAGGATCACAGGACTGAGAAGCACCCTGCACAAGATCCCAGAGAGCTCCTGTCAACCTGACTTGACAATATTAGGCAAGATGGACCAATGGTTAGACTGAAGTAGCTCCATATGTTAACTGTTCATTTCATAGCTCTGTTGATGGCAAGTTGCTAAACCAGGTTAGTGCTTTAAGAGCATAGTTACCAAAGGACAAAGTGGGATGATTGTCCTGTGGCCCAGTCCACTGGAGTAGCAAGGTTGTGCTAGGTTTATTAGTATAACATCCTCACTTGGACTGGAGTAGCAGCGGCTTGATAGTGTATCTACATCTCTATACTGCAGTGACTCTGCCTCACTACTGGTGGAGTTGTGGGTTCAAAGAGCAGAAGTGAAACTTAAAACAGCCGGAAGCAGCAAGATCTTGTGGACTCAGGAACTCCCTGACAATACTGACATGATTAATCTAAGATACTGATTCTTGGACAGGATACTGATTCTTGGATTCCATCTGTGTACTAAAAGGGTAAGCATTGTTGTTCCATTTATATATATATATATGTTACTGAATGCATACATTTAAATGTGGACAGTTCTTTCAAAAATGTATTTTTAATTGAAATATCATTTGGAATGAAGGAGGGATATGCAGTGAAATATAGACACAGTTTTGCATTAATATATTTGCTCTGCATGCCCCTCAGCTGCCGATCAGCTGGTCAGAAGGGGGACTTACTTGGAGAAAGAGAAAGGCCCAGGTCTCATTGCACAGAAAGTGACATCCAGGCAACACTCTGGTATTTCAGCAAAAACGCTATGGTAAAAGTCGATTTTATCATAGAGTTTTTGCCAAAATACCAGAGTGTCACCTGGACATTGTTGGTGTGATGACATCACTTCCTGTGTGACACCAGCAAAGAGGCCTAGGCCTTTCTCTTTCTGCAGGTAAGTGCCCCTAGGAGGGACATGGCAACCCCTACCCAAAGCCCATAACTTTGAACCATGGCACTGTTATATAATCAAGTCCAGACAGAAGAACCATGGACAATAATGGCTGCTGTCACCCTGTATCAAACTTCCTCCTGGGGTAAAGTTAAAGCTTGAGCTTTGTATCATGAGAGCTTCCTGTTTGTTCCTGGTCTTTGGGATGGGGTTCAGTGTTCATTCAGAAACAAAAGGGAAAGATCAGTGAATTTCTATTTCATTATTGCTCATCTATTTTGTTAGAAGAGGGGATCATTTGCCTCTGTTATTGGCCCAGAGCCATCATGGTGTGTAGGAAGGCTAGAAAAACCACTCTGTATTGGTATGATGAAAGTTGTCTGGTTACCCCCAACAATGAAGGCTGCAAAGAACTTTTAGGCCAGTACAATTATGGGTATAATGATGACACTATTCTTCATTACAGGCAAGTGCCAGCCAAACTTAAGAACTTTTAAATCCTTTGAATGGGATCGATTTATGTATTTATTAATATCCAGCTTTCCCTTGGAGATTCATAACAGATATGCTATTTTTAAATACAATAAAAACATTACACAGGTAAAACTAGTAATAAAAATAAACAGAACAATACTAGCTAACCAGCACAAAAATGTAGAAGAAGAAGAAGAAGAGATTGGATTTATACCCTGCCCTTCACTATCCAAAGGAGTCTCAGAGTGGCTTACAATCCCTTTCCCTCCCCACAACAGACACCCTGGGAGGTAGATGGGGCTGAGAGAGCTCTCTCAAGAACTGCCCTTGAGAGAACAGCTCTGAAAGAACTTATGACTGACCCAAGGTCACAACAGCAGCTGCATGTGGAGAAGTGGGGAATCAAACCCAATTCTCCAAGATTTGGTTGAGGCAGTGGGTGCCCATATATGACCTCCCTGAGGCTGCTGTCACCCGTCTGTCACCTGTCTACTGACCAACAACAACTGGCTGTTAACTCATTGTACCATCAGGCCAGAACTTTATAGCCAACTGATGCTGTTTCAAGCTGTACCCATTGTTTTAATTGTTATAATGTTTTGTTGTGTTTTAATATTTAATGTTTTAAACTGAAATTGTATTTATTCTAATGATGTTACCTGCCCTGAGCCCGCCCATGGGATGGGCGGGATATAAATGCAAATAATAAATAAATAAACAAACTTAGAGTCTATGCTCTTAACCACTACACCAAACTGGCTCTCCGAACATAGCTTAAATAGTTTCCCCCTTCCGCATGAAAAGCTCCTTGGCAGTGAAATGTCCAATCAACAGAATGGCTGAAAAGTGTTAAACATGGTGCCTCCTCAGGCAAGCTGTTCCTCATGGCTCAAGCCATGACAGAAAAGGCTCATGTTGTGGCTGATGAAGATAATTGAATCCTAAGTGCAGAACAGCAAGCAAGAGCTGAAAAGAGGAGTGCTATTGGCACATGCATTCATACTGAGACACATGGTCCTTCTTGTTTCCTCTGTGGGTCTTCTATCAAACCAGCACCTTAAACTGAGCCCAGAGACAAACAGGCAACCACTGGAACCATTTGTATTGGCCTACCCTGACAAATAGAAAGCCATATTTTGCATTTTAATGTTTCCAAGCTGTCTTTAAGAGCAGCTTCATATAAAGCACATTATAATAATATTGATCAATCTGGCCAATTTGGCTGAACCCAGGAAGGGAGATCACTGACAAGCAATATGTGGCTGATGAAAAATACTTTTTGCCGCAATGCCAAACTGTTTCTCAAATGCTGAAGCATGTATTTAACTTCTCCGCTGAAGTCAGTGGATCTTAGAACAGATTAGTGTTGGCTTGATTAGGCCCTATATTTTACATTCTTTCTACAACACAAGACCTGATTTAAGAATATAAGGAACTTTTAATCTGTGCGACTGGTTGTGCCTATTCATGCTCTCAGGTAGCTCATTTACTGAAAACACAGAGGTTGGATATGGGAACTCATAGATGTCAAGTATGCCTCTCTCTCTCTCTCTCTCTCTCTCTCTCTCTCATTTCAAACTGTCATGGATGTTTTCCACAATAAGAAAACGAACAGCACAGGCACTTTGCTCCATTTCAGCCTGGACAGTGTGGAGGAGGCTCCTTATCAGAAGGCTGTGAAGAATGCCATTTCAACTGCTTTTAATATTCTATACTACCCTCCTACATATCCAGCAGCAACAGAGTCCTGAGGGACTGCCTAGAATGGGAACGAATGGAAGAACAAAGCTTAACCTCTACCTCTGGTGCACCAAATTGGCTGGGTGGGATAATAGACAAAGTGCTGGTGATTGATTGTTTAGATATACTTAAGGACTGCACCACAGCATTAGTCTCTGTGCAGTCTCTTTCAAGAGAGCACGTTCTGTCACCCACATACCCCTAACATCTTGCACATTTGAATGCTCTTTGAACTTGCTTGTGTTCATTGTGTAAATATCCTGTATATAATGATAAATGAGGTGGAGGTGGGGAAACAGGTTCAGTGTGACTTGGGTTATTTGAGTATTAGTAATTAAAGTGCTTCCACTTAAGGTTACTGGTCACATTCCAAACTGCATTGCTATTTAATATTAAGGTCTCTTCTGCAAGCAAAAAATATTCCTTGGCATTAGTTGAAGAATTAAATATTGGCATAATATCTAACCTTTATGCGAGAAGACATAAAGGTTAAGAGATACAAATGTGATTCCAAGAGTAAATGAGAAGCTTGTCAGGACCTGAATGGTCACACTTAGGGGAGTCCACAAGAAATAAATAATGCCAGATAGGGAGTGACATGGTGATGCTGGCTCCAGTCTACTTACTGAGCCAGTCTTGAATAGTGGCTAGAACGTTGGACTAGGACCTAGAGTCCATCTGTGGGATCGAAGATCGGAGTTGTTTTAAGAAGGCTGTGAAAACCCATACAGTCTTTTCCTTGTAGAACTGTGGATTTGGATTTGAATTATAGACTTGTCTGCGCAGATAGCTTGTTTGCTGTTTCTGTGGCTCTGGTGTTCTTCCAGGGAGGGAGGAAGTACGACCTCACAAATGCCTTCTGATGCACAACAAGGACCAAAATGGCATTCCCTTGACCCACAGCACATCCCTGTTTTATAAAATTTAGGATGATCAAAGTCAATTGATGAAATCTGTACCTATCATCAGGGTTTGAATGCTGATGATATTAAATAAGATAGACTGGACAACCACATAATGGCATGACATTTCATAGTGCAAAGTGTAGGGTCATGTACTAGGGGGCAGTGTTCCCTCTAAGCTGAGTTAGTGTGAGCTAGCTCACAGTTTTTTAGCCTCTGGCTCACAGATTTTTGTTTTAGCTCAGGAAGGATGGCTCCAGAGCAAACTAATTTATGCAGTGGTCAAATCACTAGCTCACAACTTTAATGCCAGTAGCTCACAAACTAGAATTTCTGCTCACAAGACTCCACAGCTTAGAGGGAACATTGAAAGGGGACTAATAAATATCATTGATATCAGCAGAAGGTTTATCAGCTAGTAAATGATGGGGGAGATGAAACTGGCCATTCACAAAACTATAACAGCTACCAGCAGAATGCAGTTACAAAGAAGACAAATGGAAAATGTGGCCCATGCAGTATGTTGGTCTGTAGAGAGCAACAGGTCTCATAACAAAGAAGACTTCATCCTGAATAAGATGGAGAAGGCTGGATAATCCATTTTGTGGGGGTAGAAATCAACTCTGGTGGGGTTAAGACTATGGTGTTGGGAACCTATGCCTCAAATGAGGATAAGGGGTTGTTCTATAAACAACTTATGGACATATTAATGGATGTATCTTGTGAAAATCAGTGTCTGATGGGTGGTTGGAATGGGGTGATTTCACTGCAAATAGACTTTCTGGAAAAAAAACTTTACACTTATGCTAGGCAAACTAGCAAAGGTTTTATTTGACTTGATGGACAATTTAGGTCTAGTTGACATATGGAGACAGAAAAATGATAATTCTAAAGAATATACTTACTTTTCAGAGAGACATAGATTGTTTTCAATACTTGACATGATTTTGATTTTCTAGAGCAGGGGTTTCAAACATGTGGTCCGTGGGCCAGATCAGGCCCTCGAAGGGCCCCAATCAGGCCTACAAGGCCCTGGCTGTTTCCTAGTTTATGCCAGGGCTCTCCTGGGTGCAACTGGGTTCCCTCCCTCTTTTCACTGTATTCATGCCCTCATGATCCAGTCTTTCTCAGTAAGAAAGCAATGTGAACTATTTTAGAGGAGGAATAATAACAAGCCAGTGAGGTGGATCAGGCTGAGAGTGTGTGTCCAGACCAAGTTAACCCTTTTTGTAGGAAGTTGTAATTATTTCTTTGAGGAAGGGTATAGTTTTGTAGACAAATACATGGCACTCAGTCTGTGTTAGGATGCCTTCTCATGTTCTTGACCAGCACATTAAGCAACTTGTGTACAAAAGGTTGCAATGCCCAGCCATTTCATGTTTTCCCCTGGGTCCTAGGCTAGGAACACTGAGCATGAGATTTCTGTAATAAATGTCAATAAATCAAAAGTAGGTTTGCAGCTTAGAGATACACACCTGCACAGCATACTCAAGATTGCTACAGCACAGACATTTTGATGCAATAATTCAGAGCAGAGGTGTCAGTTATCAAAGACTGTTAAACAGACAAAATATTGCAAAATTACTAGTGTTTTAAGCATGTTTTATTTAAAGTTTTACAAAATCTTTCATTGTGTTTGTCTGTATCATTTATAAAGTTTATATCTCCACTACCTGGCATTACATTTTATGACAGACATGGCCTGGCCCAACAAAGTCTCATTTATGTCAGATCCAGCCCTCATAACAAATGAGTTCGATTTAATTAACAAGGTCACTAAAATAGAGATTTTACCAAGGACTTTTTCAGATCACAATCCTGTAAAAGAAAAACCAATATCTTTAGATGAAACATTACTACAGAAAGAGACAATTGTGCAGAACTGAAACAAAAATTAAAAGAGTTCTTTGAACTTAATTTAAATAAAGGCACTGACATGAGAATAGTTTGAGATGCAAGTAAAACCTTTGTAAGAGGACATTTTGTACAGCATAATGCTGAGCTGAAGAAAAAGAGGCAAGAGAAAATTCAAAATATCTTGGATGAGATTAAAAGAAAAGAAAATGAGTTTTAAAAAATTCAAATAGTACAAAAATTTCTCATGAAATTTGAACTTTACAACAGCAATTATCTATGCTAACAATAAGAGAAATGGAAATAAAATTGAACTATGTCTGTTAGAAACTTTGAATTCGCAAACAAACCAGGAAGATGGCTGGCTTATAAATTGAGAAAAGAAAGAGAAAAGAAAATGATAATGAAATTACAAGAAGGAGACAAGGTCAAAAATCATTTCTGATGATGAGCATAGAGGATTATTTTAGAAAACAACATTTACCCAAGATTCCAGAAGAACAAAGACAAATTATGAATGGTGCCGTAACAATTAGGGAAGTAGTGGAAGACCAATGTGAATTTTTACCCAGGGACAATGTCAGAATGGTACCTGACATCTTGGAATATTTTGAAAAATGTAATGAAAAACAAGCCACTTTGATCTTTTTAGATGCAGATAAAGCTTTTGACAACTTGAACTGGGCCTTCATGTTTAAAGTTTTAGAAGATATGACTTTTGGTGTGAATTTTATAGTCAGCCAAAATAATTGTCAATGGAGATTTAACTAAACCATGTGAGATTCAAGAAGGAACAAGACAAAGTTGTCCTTTATCCCCTCTCTTGTTTATCATAGTCCTTGAAATTTTTAATAGCTCCCCTGGAGAAAATGGCTGCTTTGAAGGGTGAACTCTATGGCATTGTACCCTGCGGAGGTTCCTCCCCTTCCCAAACCCAACCCGCTCTTGGATCCACCCCCAAAGTCTCCAGGTATAAGATAGGATGAAAAGACTGGGGGTGTAAATATTTTAAAAAGAGAATGATAAATTAAGAGCCTTTGCAGATGATTTGGTTTTAATATTACAGGATCCTTTAAAAGGAGTTGATTCTCTGATGTTTAAAGTAAAAGAAACCACTGCATTAGCAGGTTTCAAAATTAACAAACAGAAAACAAAGATCTTAACAAGAAAAAGTTGAGCTGATGAATAAATCAGGTTTCAAGGTTGAAAAAAAAGTAAAATATTTGGGAATTACGCTTGTCAAGAACTTTGGTTCACTCAAAATTGAGTTCTGTTTTAACAGTCTGGTTCAGTCTGGCTGCGGCCTGTCATTGTTAAAATTATTGCCTCTAAGTTTCCAAAGTTTGACATGGACGTGCTGTAGAGAGGAGAACATCCTTGCACCTGCAAAGATAATGTGTTCTTCTCTCCAGCCTTGGCTTCCCAATTAACATTCCAAAGCAATAAGGAAGAATTTCACACAGCCAATATGTTCCGTTTCAGGAACTCTTCAGTAACAGTTTCTGTCAGGCATTTCACACAGAACGGTATTAGTACCGGTTCCCTAATGGAACATATTGGCCCTTTCACACAGAAATGTGCCTCTTTCGTTGGGGAAGCGTTCCTGAGACGGTTTACCTTGAAACCTCCTCCCAAGCATTCTTCAGTTCTTCTACCGGTCCTGAAACGCTATGGGGTGCTGTGTGAAATGTCCCTGAAGCACGTCCTCCTCCGACGAGTGTTTTTGCACCTCTTTTTGCCCGTGTGGGCGATCTCTGTGAATTTTTTTTTAAAGAGCCGATCCAGGCTGAGTCTTAAAATGTGCGCAGGTGGGGGGGAGATCAAGATCCAGGCTGAGTCTTAAAATGCTGTGTGTGTGTGTGTGTGTGTATGTGAGAGAGAGAGATCGAGAGAGAGATCCAGGTTGAGTCTTAAAATGCGGGGGGAGTGAGAGAGAGAGAGAGAGAGATCCAGGCTGAGTCTTAAAACACCGTGGGTGTGGGTGTGTGTGTGTGTGTGGTGAAAAGAGGCTTGAAAAGAAAGTGGCAATCTGAAATGGCAAACTGCTTCAAAGATGGCTCCAAAATGGTAGGGGAAGGGCTGTCTGAAACGGCTGTCACTGTACCGGTTTAATCCAAGCCGGTCCAGTAACATTTTTAAAGGTGTAGTGTGAAATTCCCCTAAGTCCTGTGAGAGGGGGTGGCAGTGTGAATCTGCAGATCACACCACTTGCTCTTCTGACATGACCAGGGACCAATGAAATCATCCTTTCACTGATTGGCCTACTTGTATCCATAGGACATTGCTTGAACCCTGATTGGTGCAGAGGCCTAGCATCAATCTAGGATTCAAATAATAAATTGCCTTGAAATCAGTTCAGGGGGCTTGATGATGTTTGCATGTTATGTTGACACATGGCATCACCTTGCTCACTTTGGGCTAGGGTTGCCAGCCTCCAGGTGGGCCCTGGAGATCTCCCACTTTCACAACTGATCTTCAGCTGACAGAGATCAGCCCCCCTGGAGAAAATGGCTGCTTTGAAGGGTGAACTCTATGGCATTGTACTGTGCTGAGGTTCCTCCCCTTCCCAAACCCCACCTGCTCTTGGATCCACCCCCAAAGTCTCCAGGTATTTTCCAATCCAGACCTAGCAACCCTACTTTGGGCCATCTTGAACTTTGCTGCTGAAGCCAAACGGCCTGGCTTTTGGGACTTTGGAGAAGGAGTATGCTTTGGACCCAGAACATTGAATGGGTAACATCTTGCCTTTTGAGAACCAAGGTTCTGAAGTGTCTAGTTAGCTTTTTAATCTCTAGGTTTATTGTTTTTCCTCACAGTAATTCTCCTTTTAAGTAATTTTGCAACTTTTAATAATACTCTTTGCACCTTAATAAAAATATATTTTATTCACCAAACTCTGGTTCTTTGTGTCTGCAGCTGCAATAAGAAAATCTAGTGCCTAAGACTGGTGGTTCACTACCTTTATAGTAATCATGTGGGTTTCCTGCTGTGAGTCAGCCTTGCAGGGAGGACTCCCTAGTTAATCCCGGTAAGGTCAGGAATTTGTCCTTTGGCTCCTGACTGGAGGGACAGAGAAGGACTGTTGGTAGCCTACCCAGGTTAAAGGTGCACAGGTGCCTTTGACACCTTTTGTAGTTTCCAGCTAGCCAGCCTCTTGCTGAAAAGGTTTTCAGCCCGGGTTGGGCAGGGGAGACCTTTTTGACAACACTGGCAAGCATGAATTGTATGTTATTTTAGAACAACTATCTTAAGACTTGGAAAGAAATTTAAAAAGATTTGCCAAGATGGTAAAAATTGCATTTGTCACTGTTAGGAAGAATATCTGTAATTAAGATGATTTTTTACCTGGAATGCTATTCTTGTTTCAGACAATACCAGTTCTGACATCTGAGGTACCATTTAAACAATGGCAGAAGGATATCTCAAGATTTGTTTGGCAAGGGAAAAAACACATGTTTTAAATATAAAATATTACAAGATGTGAAAGAAAGAGGTGGGTTGGAGTTACCTGATTTGAAAGTTTACTTTGCTGCTTGTTGTTTGGTATGGCTGAAAACTGGGTGATGCCGAGAAATAAAGGTTATTGGAGTTAGAAGGACATGATTTAATATACAGATGGCATGCCTATTTATGGCATGATTAAGTTAAAGTTCATATGGATTTCAAAAATAATTATATTAGACATGCCATTCTGAGAATATGGAACAAATACAAACTTAGGCAATGTCCAAAAACACTTTTGTGGAACTCAACACAAGAAGCCTTTATAAGACAGGAAATAGTAACGAAACACAAGTGGTTAATGTATTGTGATATATTAGATTTTTCACAAGGGGAATGCAAAATGAAACAGAGAGAAGATTTGACAGCACAAGGATATAGCTGTCAATGTTTTTTTTAATGCACAACTATTAGAACGGTTTAAAGTTGATAAACAGTTTTATGGATATGAGCAAACTACAACAGTATTTGAAACAGAATTATGTAAGAATAATGAGCATTTTATTTATTTATTTATTATTTTTTGCATTTTTACCCCTCCCTCCCCGCAAGCGGGCTCAGGGTGGCAATTTATTGCTAAATTGTATACATTTTTGTTAAAATTGAGACAGAAGAAGAACGGGTGAAAGAATTTATGATAAAATGGGCAAAATACATTGGATATAATATACAAATTCAACAATGGAAAAATTTGTGGTTGAAGGGTCTCAACTTTACATTAAATACTAATCTGAAAGAAATTTTTAATAAAATGATGTATTGGTGGTATGTGTCATTGAATAAAATAGCCAGAATGTATGAAAATGTTTCAAACAAATGTTGGAAGGGTGGACAGTATAAAGGGTCATTTTATCACCTAAGGTGGACATGTAATAAAGTCAAAAAATATTGGATACAAATACACTCAACCATCCAGAAGTTTTTAAACTTTAATATACAAATGAAACCAGAGGCTTTTTTGCTTGGACTAATGGATAAACAAAAAAATACTTATGGAACTTTGTTTTTGTATATGACAATGGTTGCAAGTCTTTGTTCTCTGGAAACCCCTTATAAACTTCTTGCATGAAACGGCGGGGGGAATGAACTGATGATTTGTGGGTTTGAAGATTAAGAGGTATAAATATAAGATTACAGTGAAAGGAGATGTACTTCTTTTATTGTAACCTTCGAGTAAGGGTGCAACATGTAAATGTATATCTTTCTGTCACAGAAAAAAAAAATCTGTTGTTATTCCTTTATATTTTGTTTATAACTGCCACAACTGAATTTTTTCTTTTTATGCTTTGTTTAAAATTCTTAAAAACTCAAGGAAAAAAAAGATAATCCATTTTTATTTCTGTGGTTGGAAGTGACTGGCCATTTTAGTTGGTGGAGCAACTTGGACTTGGGTGGCTTTGTGTGTTCTTTTATTATACCTTTTCTTTATTACTGCACCTTGTGTGTCGGTGCAGAGAGTCTATAGAAATGCATTATCTTCCCACCTTGGGGACACTGATATCTGTGGTGGTTGCAGGAGTGGAGTCCTAGACCCAAGTTGTTTGTGTGAAGTAAATGAGGGGTAATCCTAGTTTTTCAAGCCCAGTTCTGCTGCTCTCTTGTCCAATAATTACATCATGGCCTCAGCAAACTCTGCCTGCAGTCTGCAGTATGGCTATTCTGTCTTCTGGAACAGAAAGTTAAAATCATGTCAGGGGAGGTGAATGGGCACGAATTGGAGAAAAGAGAAAGATGAATCAGAATAACTACTGGAGACTAATAAAGCAAAGGAGATGATGCTTATGGTGCATAAACCTATGCCCTTCCCCTTAAGGGAACTTATGATGTTTCATTGTCCCTGGGAAACATGTGGGTATGACAGGGATGAGGCTAATAAAGGCTAAAAGATTGGAAGGGACCTGGAGAGCCAAGTTAGGTACTGGAATCAACCATTAAGAAAATCAATTTCACTCCACAGAATGAAGCAGTAGTTTTACCAGCCACACAGAATCCATCCCCAACCTTGTCTCATTCCTCTGACAAACCTCATTGGGGTGTCATTCAGGTCTTTTTACAAGATCAGAATCTCCACCCAGCCAAGTCAGAGAAGAAGAGATAGGGCTGTCTGATGTGCCAAACATCTTGGCTGGCAGGCAACCCCTGTCCATTTTACAGCAAAACACCTGCCCCCTCTTTAATATAAAATAAATAATTATCCTCAGCAGCTATATTTACCCCCCACACTCTAGAAGACTATGAGTTCCCAGGCAACCTAGGCTGAATTCAGGCAAATGAGGAGGAACAGCATTAAGTATACCTGCAGAGGTTATATACTGTTAAACATCATGTGGAACAAGGATAAACTCCTCATCTGTCAGGCACAAATGTGGATGGTGGATTACACAGGATGGAAGAGTTCAAAGTCAAGTCAAAGATCAGGTAGCCAGAGGGTCAGAGGTAGGCAAGAAGCTTGCAGAGCATAGCAGTAAAATTACTGAGGGTTAGGCCAGAAGTCAGGAATCCATAAAGCAATCTAGGGCCATGGGATGGCACAAAGATAAGCTGGCAGACATTGGGAAGCAAGAACTATTGCAGCCTTCACACAATGAGCCAGTGGCTTCATCTATTGCCTATCTCCTGCAGAAGCCAAAATGAAAGGCCTCCTTACTCCCCCACCCCAACGAAAATAACAACAGAAGACTAGGCTGACGTGCTAGTGATCAGATCCCAATATCTTGGTTCATAAGTGGGAGTCAGAGGTACAAAAAGCGTCTTTTGCCAGAGAAGACTTTGTTAAATTGCCTTTTGAGGAGAAACTGACTGAGATTAATAATTTGTCTCTGTGTGTATTTGAAAGTGGGGATGCTTAGGCCCAATTTACACCTCCCCTCTGAAGTAGTTTGACTGCTGTCTTTTCCTACGCTCATTTCACGCTGGTTTCAAATTTCACTCCCTCGGTCTGAAGAGTACTAAGCAACAGGGTCTGTTTAAAGCAGTGTAATGCTAGCTTGACCACAGGAGGGCAATTAATGAATGCAGACTGTGATTTTTAAACTAGAACAAGTATGGTTTGAAACTAGAAACAGGTATAGACGGGGGGGGGGGGTGGTTAGACTCGAATGATTCCAGCGGGAAAGTCACATGTACATTTGACCTTAAGCAATGGCCATGCTGGACACAAGAAAGGCAAGCCTAAACTGAAGAGAGATACTTATCTCAAGTATATAGAACATTAATCTTTGCAGAGACAAAGGAAGGTAGCTTCCATCCAGTCCTTTTTGTTGGCATACTTCACACAGGACACTACAGGTAGCTTCCTTGGTAACGGGGAATTACATGGAATTGCCCATAGTGGCATGTCCAGGCACCTCAGAGGTACTTTGACAAGGTTTCTAGAGTACAGAGGCTGAGGGGTCCCTCAACAGTTTCTTGCTTTCCCCCAAACAGCCACTTCTCAATTCCTATTGCAACCCTTCCCAATCTCCTACCTTGATTGCCCAGTGCGGTCCCTGTTCACAAATATCTTGCATAATTCAACCTGACTCCAACCTGACACAACATCGCCTGACCCTCCCTGGACTTAGAGAGGCCAGGCTGGCAACCACCAGGGCCAGGGCTTTCTTGGTGGCGGCTCCTCACTGGTGGAATGAGCTCCTGGAGTAAATCAGGGACCTGCAGGACCTATTGCAGTTCCGCAGGGCCTGCAAAGCGGAGCTCTTCCGCCAGCTTTTGAGTAGGAGCTGCCACTGGGGGGGAAAGGCCCTTTTTTAATTTGCTGGCCCGGGAAATCAACTGGTGGTAGCCCTCTGGTCTGGGTCAGGTGGGTCGCTGTGCTCGGCAGGATGTTTCTGTATTGCCACCTGGAGATTTTATTGTATATTTTAAGTAACTGGTTTTATCTTTATTATGTATGGATTTGATATTAATTTATTGTTAGCCGCCTGGAGCCGGCATTGCTGGACAGGCGGGGTATAAATGTAAAATAAATAAATAAATAAATAATATCAGAGTCAGAATGAATAATGAAAGTAGGACATTCATTCCAGTTCCATAGAGTACATGATTTATATGCATACACTTTTCTTTTCCTTGGCACTGCACGTGGATTTTTTTTAGCTCAAAGTATAAACAGCCCATCCTTTCTAAATGAAGACTAGAGGGAAATTATTATGTAGGTATAAATGGAATTACCCAAGTTGAAATTTATCAGGGCACTTTGAAGATAACACTCCCACTTCTGGCTAGAATTTTAAAGCACTTAAAAGTCTGCAGATAAAAGGTGCTGCTGGAGTGGAAAGTGCTATTACAATTATTTTTCTGACAGGTGCCAAGGAATTGTTTTATCACACACAAATGGTAGGAAAGGGCATCTCAACATCCTGCTTGACATGAAGCTTTTTTTTGCAATGAAAGGCACAGAGGCACCTACATGATGAAAGGTCACATTCTGTATCAGTACTTCTGAAGGGCATTTGCATGAAGGATCCTTTCTGAAATCATCTTTTAGACTGGAATGGGTTACTTTGGGGAGGTTAACACAGGACAGAAAGTGGAAGAGAGTCCAGCAAGTCAGGTATAGATGCCAACCTCCAGGTGGGACCTGGGGATTCCCTGGAATTACAGCTCCTCTCCAGACTACAGAGATTAGTATTGATTGATTGGGTCAATATGTGTTCAAGTCAGGAGAAAGAGATTGGGTTTCTAGATGCTCTCAATGACTGTGCCATGGAGCAGATGGTCACAGAACCTACCAGGGGGGAGGCAATCCTGGACTTGTTCCTAACTAATGCTCAAGACCTGGTGAGAAATATACACGTGATAGCACCAGCTGCAAATAGTGACCTCCCGAAGACCTCCACACCGGTGGCCGGGAGCACCCCCAGTCGAGGAAAGACCTCGTTCAAACCCCGGGCTCTGCAGCTGGAAGGGGCAGCGAGCGAGCAAGGAGAGCTGGAGCTGACGGAAGCACAGATGTCGGGAAACTCCAACGGCCTGCAGTGAGCGGCGCAGAACTGCAGGTCCCCCGCCACGACGCGCCATCTCCGCTTACTGAAGAAGAATCCTGGGCCGAATACATGGCATCCAGTTCCTCCGACACCTCCTCCACTGATGAAGGGGGAGGCACCCCATTTTGAAATTTCTGAGATTCTTGATTCTAAGCTGCGTAGGGGCCACTTATATTACTTAGTTAGATGGCTTGATTTTGGCCCAGAACAAAACGAGTGGGTTCGCTCTGAAAATGTGCATGCTCCTAAACTAAAGTTAAAGCTTTCCATAAAAGGTTCCCCGACAAGCCCAGATAGATTTATTTTTGGGGTGCCAGAGTGTTAGAATCTGCTGATTCAGACAAAGTATTTTGCTGCTTACAGCCATGTTTCAGATATGTTCTTTGTGTTTGCTGCTTTGCTGCGCTAAACTATTAAGTTTAGCATTTATGTAAATAGGATGTTGCCCCAAAAGACCAAACACAACCACATTTAACTTTAGCAGGGTTAACTTCACTCAAATGAGAGGGTTTGTGAAGAAGGTACTGAAAGGAAAGGTAAGGAGGGTCAAATCACTTTGGGAAGGTTGGAGACTATTTAAAACTACTACAATACTGGAACCTCAGATAAAATGCATACTGCAGGTTAGGAAAGGTATAAGTAGATTTTTAAAAAGGCCTGCATGATTAATAAACAAAATAATCAAAGCAGTAAAAGATAAGAAGGATTGCTTTAAGTGGTGGAAGGCTAGTCTGAGTGAGATAAATAAAAGGGAGCACAGGCGTTAGCAATTAAATTGCAAGTTGGTGATCAGACAGGCAAAAAGGGACTATGAGGACCAAATTACAAAATAAAAAATAAAAATAAAGACCAATAAAAATTTCTTCAGATATATTAGAAGCAGAAAACCAGCCAGGGAGGCAGTGAGGCCCTTGGATGACCAAGGGGTGAAAGGATTACTAAAGGATGATAGAGAAATGGCAGAGAAGCTGAATGCATTTTTTGGCCTCTTTTTTCACTGTGGAAGATGAGAGGTGCTTGCCCACTGATTTTAGGAAGGGTGTTGAAAGACCTAAGTCAGATTGATCCAACAAGAAAGGAGGTCCTATGCTTGATGGGACAAATTAAAAACTGACAGATCACCAGGCTCAGATGGCATACATCCAAAAGTTCTGAAAGAACTCAAATGTGAACTTGTGGAACTCCTGACAAAAATATGCAATCTATCACTAAAATCTGCTTCAGTCCCCAAGGACTAGAAGGTAGCTATTGTAACTCCATCTTTATAAAAGGCTCCAGGGGAGATCCAGGAAATTAGAGGTCAGTCAGTCTAATGTCAATGCCAGGTAAGCTGGTGGAATCTGTTATCAAAGACAGAATTAGTAAGCACTTTGATGGAAAAAAAGCTATTGAGGAAGAATCAGCATGGATCCAGTAAGGAAAGATCTCATCTCACTAACCTTTTAGAGTCCTTTGAGGGGGTAAACAAACATGTGGACAAGGGTGACCCAGTAGATGTTGTTTACCTAGACTTCCAGAAAGCTTTTGATAAAGTTCTTCATCAAAGGCGCCTAAGTAAACTCAACAGTCATGGGATAAGAAGACAAGTGGATTAAAAAATGGTTATTTACAGGAAATAGCAAGTGAGTATAAATGGGCAGTTTTCACAGGGGAAGGAGGTAAGCAGTGGAATACCGCAGGGCTCGGTACTAGTTCTAGTGCTTTTTAACTTGTTCATTAATGATTTGGAGTTGGGAGTAAGCAGTGAAGTGGCTGAGTTTGCGAATGACACTAAGTTGTTCAGGGCAGTAAGAACCAGGGAGTATTGCAAGGCACTCTAGAGGGATCTGTTGAGGCTGGGCAAGTGGTTGCCAATGAAGCAAATGAGGTTCAACGTGGGCAAGTGCAAAAAATCCTAACTATAAATATACATTGATGGGGTCCAAACTGGGAGAGACTGACCAGGAAAGAGATCTTGGAGTTGTGGTAGATGATTCACTGAAGATGACGACTCAGTGTGACTCTAATAAAAAAGGCAAATGCTATGCTGATAATTATTAATAAGAGGACTGAAAACAAATCAGTGAGTATCACAATGCCCCTGTATAAATCTATGGCACAGCCTCATTTGGAATATTGTTGTGGTACAGTTGTGGCCACCACACCTCAAAAAAGATATTGATTGAGGAGTGACATGATGGAAGTTTACAGAATTATGCATAGGATAGAAAAGGTAAAGATATACTTTTCTTCCTTTCTCATAAAATAAGAACTCATGGGCACTAAATGAAATTAATGAGCAGCAGGCTTAGAAAAGATAAAAGGAAGTACTTTTTCACTAATAATGAGCATGAACTGGCTCATGAATTAAAGTTCGTGATGAATTTTGGCTGGTTTGTGGTTTGCAAAGTGAAGTTCGTGGCAGGTCAACTGGCACGGGCTTTCCACGAATTTTCAGCCTGTTTGTGGAGGCTCATGCGGGTTTGTGAATGGATACATGTCCAGACAGACTGACTCTGCTCAATCTAAATGTTTACCCAACTTCAAAGCAAAAGGGGTGTGTGTGAAACTTGGAGGCCATGTAGATGAGCATCCAGGGGAGGTCCCCTGTGACTTTGATTTTGACAGGCACAAGTTCGGGAGGTTCACGAGTGTATAGAATAGATCCTGTGCAAACTAGAGACACCAAATTCACAGGGGATCTCCAGCTCACTCTCCTCTGCCTGCCTCCAAGTTTAGTGAGGATTGGATTTATGGGGTCTGAATTATGGTTCTGCAAAGAATTTGGCCCCAAGAAAGTGCTTTCTGAGGAAATGACTGCTTGTCATTTTCCCAGAAAACACGTTCCTGGGGGCACCTTCTTTGGGGGGCTGGAACTTACATGCTGTAAATTCAATCCTCACCAAACCTAGAGGGCAGATATAGGAGAGTCAGCCAGAGATCTTCTGTGAATGTTGTGTCTCTAGCTTGCACAGGGTCTATTCTACTGGATCACAAACCTCACCAGTTTGGCTGCTAAAGTTTCTGACAGTTTGTGCTTAGCGAACTGGGCATGCCACAAACCATGAACTGAACCACATTTCCCGAGTTTGTGCCCATCTGTATTCTTCACCCAAAGAGTAATTAACACATGGAATTCACTGCCACAGGAAGTGGTAGTGGCTATAAGCATAGACAGCTTCAGGAGGGGACTGGATAAACATATAGAGGTCTATGAGCGGCTATTAGCCACAATGTATAGATGGTGTGCTATGTCTGGTGCAGTGATGCTCTGTATTCTTGGGGCTTGGGGGGGCAACATAGCTTCTCTTACATTCTTGTGTTCCATTTTAAGGTGTTCTAAAAGCCTTCAGAATGTAACAGCATGATAGCTTGGCTCATGACTGTAGATTCAGTTCTAGGCAATCCTGTGTGTGGAGGGAATTCCAGAATGTAAGTGATACTACTGAAAAGGCCCTGTCTCTGCTGTTCAGATACATAAATCAAAGTCTCAAACAATGATCTTAAGTGGTGGCAGGTTCCTATGAGAAAAGCCATCTTTTAGGTACCCTGGTCATAGGCTGTATAGAGTTTCACATGTAATAACTAGCAATTTGAATTGTGCCTGCAAGCCAGTAGAAAAATGTTAACATTGGGGAGCTGCAAGCTCATTGCATGTTGTTTGCCGAAGTAACATGATGGCACTGAGAATTTACTGCACACCCACCAGTGTTTCTATCAATCATTGCTCTTTTCAGGGAATGCTTTCATGATGGAGCAGTACTATGCGTTGAGTACTTTTTATGAAAATTAAGCACTTTCAAGTTTTTTTTTTCACTTGCTTTTGTAAATGCTGTGTAATGTGTGCAGTGTGGCCAATCTCCCAGTCATCCCCTGCCCCCAGCTCCCCCCCAGTGGCTGTCAGGCCAATTGTGTGACATCACTTCCAAGGAAATCTCAGAACTAACATCATGCTTCTCTAGGAATCACTGGAAATTTTATGGTAAAAACTCAAATGTGACATCAGTCCTCTATAGGAATTGCTGGAAATTCTATGGTTTTATCGTTGTCACCAGCTGCTCCCATGCCTGGCAACCTGAACTGGGAAGCTCTGCAGCTCAAAATCTACTGAAACGAACATTCACTTTGAAATGAACAACAGATAGTAGGCCACCAAACAAAAGCCACCCATTTTAAAGATTTTGATGATATTGTAAACCTTGTGTTAATCAGTTTCAGGACATTCATTTCCAGGGTTCAAAAGACAAATGCATGGAACCTTGATTGCAAACAAAACATCCTTAGCATCTGTTTTAGTCCTGGTTTAAAAAGGGACTCATTGTTGCTTAACAGTGTAGGTCTAATGTGGAATTTGCACAATGCAGGAAAAATGAGTACTCATTACATCAGTTCTATCATCACTGCAAATAAGCAAATGGACACTATATCCTGTAGCTACTCTTATTTTCCAATTTCGATTTTTCTGTTCAAGGCAGACCTCATTTAAATGGGAGAGCAAATGTGAACCGTTAGCTGTCAGCTCTTTAGACATAATCCCAAGGCTGGCAATTTGAGGGTTTGAAATTGCAGACTTAGAACATATTTCCCGTTTCAGCAAGCTGGAGTAAATGGCTAGTTTACAAAGAAGCAGTTAGGAGAAAAATATAACAGCACCTTTGAACTTTTGGTTGATACAGTGAGGCTTCGTTGGAAAGCTGAATGGATAGAGATTTTTGTGCATTGTTCCTGATGTGCCATTTGCTTGCCAGGATGCAGACTGTAAGAGGAGACCCAGGTTTGAACCCCCCACTCTGCCACGGAAGCTCACTGGGTGACTTTGGGCCAGCTGCACTCTCTCATCCTAACCTACATCACAGTGTTGCTGTGGTAAGGATAAAATGGAGGAAGGGAGAATGATGTTGTAAACTGTCTAGGGACCACCACCACCCCGCACTGAGGAAAAAACAAAGTATATATATACTTATATATATAAAACAACTAAACATATACAGTATCTGTTTTCTTTATTTTCATTAATGCACATTCTCAGTTAATTTACCAGGGTTGCCAGACAGGCCTGGCCTAACAACCAACATGAGACTTGGGGGGGGGGGGGGGGGGGGTTGGGGACAGCCATCAGTGCCAGCAAAACGTCATTTCTGGGAAAACCCAGAAGTGATGTCACACATCTCTTGGAACTTCTGGAAACTCTCTAGTTAAACCATTTCTAGAGAAGACTGACGTCAGGTTCACAGCATGGGGAAGAGACAAAATTTAGCTTTAACTGTGAAAGTTCTGGATCTGGGAAGCCTATGCCTCCTTCCTCCCCAGTGGCTGGGGGGACCTGGCAACCCTATTCCTTTGTTCTAGAGAAAGATTTTGTTAAGGGCTGTTTTGCCATGCTAGTTGCCTGTTTTTTGGATCTCATGTATGCTTTACCTAGAAGACTGAGTGCAGATAAGACTGAGAAAGCCAGATAAGGCAAAGCAACTTGGAGTGCGGCATGCGGAATAGTCAAAGGGATTACTGCTCAGGCGATTAACATCTTTTCAGGCCTTTCCCCTCACACCCACCTACAGCATGAAGGGTTTGCTTCCTTTTCAATGGACAAACAGGCTGAAGTATTTACATGCTGCCCTTTGCCAGAATGAATTTTGCAAGCGGCTTTCTCATTATTGCACACAGCATCTCCCAGTGTTTAGAAAGTTGTACGGGGGATTAATCAGGCATAGGCCAGTGCACCTTCAAGCAGCTCTGCAAATAACCCTTTGCCATCAAGAAGAGAAATGCCAGGCTTTCTAGAACATCAGAAAAGCAAATAATTTGAAGTCAGAATTGCAGATATAATTTTATTGCTGCATTCATGGAAAACTGGATAATCAAAAGAGCTGGCTTGGGCCATCTGCATCCTTGGCTTTCTGAAAAACAACAACATCAGCAGCATCAGGAACAACAGGTTTCCAACTCTCAAGGCAGAAGGAAACATTTTATATTTTGCAGGTAGTAACTATTGACAACACAGTGACTGAAGGAAGCTTCCACCAGAGTTTCCCAACTGCCAGAGACTATTACAAGGAAGTATGTATTCCTACTCTAGGGCTGCCCGCCTCTGCTGGGGGTGGGGGAACTGCGGCCTTCAGGTCTTGTTGCCTGCTGCAGCTTCCAGGAAGTTCTTACAATAGAGTAAGGCTAGCTCTAGGAATTGCAGGAAACTCTGTGATAAGAACTTCCACTTCTATCAGAGTTTCTGGTGATTCCTAGAACCACCCTTTGCCTCTTCTGGGTAGCTCTAGGAATTGCCAGGAACTCTATGGTAAGAACTCCCTGTAAGTAGACAAGGCTTTATTTTTCTTTTTAATTTTTCTCCTGGGATTCTGCCCTCCTCCACAACCCTCTCACTGATAACCAGGCACTGCCTAGTGACCCTATCCTACACTCAGAACATTTATTTATTTAAATGTGTAACTTACTGTATCCCGTGGTCCCTGGGCATGTTATAACATTACAAGAACAAACCATGTCCTTTGGGTGCATCTCTGTTGCTCCTAGCTTGGGACCTGCAGGGCCTCAGATACAAAAAGGGGAGGTGGGTTCTTGTCACCTTATTCTTCCTCAGCTACTTGGCCTCTCTCCTGAAGCCTATGGAAAGAGCCATCACTGCCCTCCTCGCTGGCCTGCAATCTGAGTCCTTGTGAGGACTGGTGCAGTGAGTCACACATGCCCGGTAGCTCCTCCTGTACTCTTGTGAGAACAGCAAGTTTCATGGGAGGCCAAGAGTGAAGCTTTTCTCTACTGTCATTGAGTCAAGAATGGGTTTTTTTTGGTCATCCTGAATCAGTTGTCTACCAGACAAGCCTGAGTTCTAGTACTATGGGAAAGGGAGAAAAAAGAAATAGATGGCTGTCCTGAAAATATAATAAACATAGTGAAATGATATAATGATTTTAAATGGGTCCATGCTGTCATAGGGCCAAACTAGACTGATGACTCCATTTTATAGTGATTTAAAAATGCTGTGAGGACCTGTACCTGATCAGGCCTGCAGTGTGGTGCTTTTGTTTCCCACCATGCTGCAGGCCCAATCAAGATCAGCCCTTTAAAATCACTTTGGTGACCATGTCCCCTTGGTGCCCACAAGAATGCTGTCCCATCTAGTTTGGCCCTCAGTGCTCTGTTAAACCACTGAACACAGAAACCAATCCAAATCAGACCTACTTGTTCTTGACCTTTGTGGAAAAATGAGGGAGACCCATTTAATGAATGTGCTAGTGTGAAATTACAGTTCTGTCTTTTTTTTAAGTAACTCCCTTTGAGCGCTATATATATTTATATGAAGCTGAGCCAGACCTTGGTCCACTTCACTTGGTATTGTCCTCTGTGACTGGTTGCAGCCCTCCAGGGGTAGCAAGGCTGTTTCCAGCATGAACTGTTTTAACTGGAATCCCAGAGATTGACTTGGGGCCTTTCTGCTGACAAGGGGTATTCTTTGAATCGTGGTACCTCCAACAGCCATGAAAGACAAGTGAAGCAGAGTGTGCATACATGTGTGGGAACAGGGGCTAAATCCATTATTATTTGTCTCTTGTCCTGTCAAAATAAATTCCTCCTGCAATAAGTTCTAAAGGACTATTATGAAACACTGTCCTGTTCTCTCCATTTTTTCTTTGCAACACCATTTTTATCCCTGCATTTATCCCTGCATTCTTTAGTCTGTCTGTCTGTGTGTCTGTCTCTCTCTCTGCTTACTCCAACATGATTTTACTCCCCCCCACACAGGCTTTTTAAATCAGGGCTCTTCTTCAGCCCTTTTAACTACTTACTCTGTTAAGAACATAAGAGAAGCCAATGTTGGATCAGGCCAGTGGCCCATCCAGTCCAACACTCTGTCACACAGTGGCAAAATACCAGGTGCCATCAGGAGGTCCACCAGTGGGGCCAGGACACTAGAGACCCTCCCACTGTTGCCCTTCCAGCACCAAGAATACAGAGAGTTCCTATATATACCTTGTGGTTAATAGCCACAGATGGACCTCTGCTCCGTATGTTTATCCAATTCCCTCTTGAAGCCATCCATGCTTGTAGCTGCCACCACCACCTCCTGTGGCAGTGAATTCCATGTGTTAATCACTCTTTGTTACCCAGATGTAGAACTCAGCACTTATCCTTGTTAAATTACATCTTGTTCACATCCGCCCACTTTTCCAGTGTGTTCAGATCTTCATTGAATTCTATCTCTATCTTCTGGTGTGTTTGTTGCTGCTCCCAATTTAGTGTCATCTGCAAATTTAACGAGTAGCCCCTCCACACCCTCATCCAGATCATGTATAAAAGTACTGAAAAGTACTGGACCCAGAACCAAGCTCTGTGGCACCCCACTGGACACCTCCCTCCATTCAGATAAAATGCCATTGACAACTACTCTCTGAGTGCGGTTCTCCAACCAGTTCCCTATTCACCTAACTATCCTATAGTCCAGTCTGCAGTCCTTTAGTTTACCCCTCAGAACATCATGGGGAACCCCACCAAAAGCTTTACGGAAATCCAGGTAAACAACATCAACAGCATTCCAAAAAGCTTGTCCCTTGATCAAAGAAGGAAATGAGGTTGGTCTGGTTGGGGACAAATCTGTGCTGACTTCTCCGGATCACTGAGTTGTCATTTAGATGTTTGCAGATTGATCCCTTTAAAATCTGCTCTAGTATCTTCCCTGGTACAAAGGTCAGACTGACTGGCTTGTGGTTTCCTGGGTCATCCCACCTCCCTTTTTTGAAAATTGGGATAACATCTGCCCTCCTCCAGTCTTGTGGCACATCTCTCATTCTCCAAGAGGTCTGGAGACTCCCCCTCCTTTCATTTTTACATAGAAAATGTACACTTAAAGACATGTGACAGATTTCACACTAATCCCTAGTGTTGATTGGAGGGGCATGGCAAATGATTGATAGGGCACCACCCTCTTTTGCACCACCATGGCTACAGGCCAAGGTCATACTTTGCCTAGGGCACAAAAAACCTTGGATAAACTCTGGATGGGTCACTGTGAAAAGTACATTTAGACTTGTGAGTCACCATATCAAAAAGGTTGGGATCTACTGCTCTAGATGAAGTTCAGAAGAGTGGTGTTCCACTGATTTTATGGAAGGGTTCAGCAAGACTTCCCTGTACTTGAATCTGGCTGGCTTACGCCCTGTGTCTTCAAATGTGTGCTAATTAATGTTTCTGCTAACAAAACGGAACTGGCTGGTTGCAGTGAAGCATTCAGCTGTGAGTGATAATTTCCCTCCCCCCCAAAAAAAGACAAGCCTGCCAGATGCTGACAGGCTTCTGATAGCAACTCTTCTGCTCTCAGGGAAATTATATGGAGTTAATAGTTCCAGTGGCTTCATCTCCATGCTAGTTTAGAATCATAATCCTTGTAGCAAATCCTGCTTCGTAAGCATCCTCCCCCACCCATCAGGATTCTCTTGAAAGGGAGCTGAACCAGAATGACACTGTCAGGTCATTTGGTTGCCATTTAGAAATTCTCCTAGACATTTTATCTGTAAGCAGCTTCCAAAGAGCCAGCAGAATATATAAATGACCAAAGCACACTGGGATGGCATGAGATCACATAGAACTCTTCCATGGAATCAGCACTGTATAATGCTGTGGGAAGTCCCACATGAACTGGCCCTACTCACAAAATTTATACATTCTTCAAGCTGCATGAGAGAAGGTCACAATCCGGTAGGTAATGGTGCAATTAGGTAATTTTGTACTCTGGACCTGATGGCCTTATGGGGGAACTCCTTTAGATGTTAATGTATACTTCAGATACAAAGCACAGAATGAGCACCATCCCATCTCACCATCTCAACAGTTAAAGCATACATCTAGTTCATTGCTGCAATTTAGATATTATTGCACCAAAGAGCTCCAAAGCACTCCAAGGCTGTTGTAACAGGTGACGGGAGTTCTACCATTCCTAAATCACAGGGCCTGCCAGTCATTATTATTTTACTCTGGATTCACTTTATCACCTTTATTAGATACCTGTACCCAGTGTTCACCCCAAATCCTGGACCTGAGCTAGGAAACAAGGAGAAGTACAGTTATTAATCCTCGTATGCAATGTTGTGCTTCTCTGTGATCTCTTCCAGTAGTCATGTTGATTGGAAAAGAATGAAAACAGGACACCACAAAGAAAATCTAGGGATCAGTGCTGGGGGTGTTGGGGGGGAAGGATGTGCCTTCATCACCCTGTGAAATCTCTCAGCTAAGAATGAGCAGAAGCACTCAAGTGTGGTCTCAGCTTGTCCTGCTGTCTTGTCACCAAAAGGGTTCCTGTACAGGTTGAGATCATGTGGTTCCTTTAAGGAATGTTGTTGTGTTCATCAGAGTTTATTCTAGCAGCTAATGAGTGGGAAGACTGTAATAAGAACATTAATGACAAGCAGTAGCATGTGGAAACAAGCTGACATTTGCTTTGATGGATACTTGCAACCAAGCTGGAAATATTCATGATAGATCGGTGTTTCTTTGAATAAATGCAGCATGTTGCCAGATTGTGCCCAAATGTAATGTGAAGTCAATTTAGCTTAAAATACAAATAATCTTTCTTGCCTCCCAATTTCTTTTGGAGTGTCAGAGAAGATAAATGAATGGAAGTCCAGGGAGCAGCTTGAAAAGCAGCAATTGGAGGGGGAAGCTTGATTCATAGTACAAGGAATGTCTAAACCCCAAGTTACTTGACTGAATACAGAAGCCAAAGGAGGCAGCACCCCCCTTGACCTTTGCCAAAGGTGAAAAAAGGAACAAACTTCAAAGTGAATACAACCGCCTGAACCAAGAATAGTGATTGCATTTGATTTGGAAAATCTGAAATGAAACAAAACAAAACGAATTCCTGTGGAAGTCATAGCAGAAGCTGGAATGGAGGAGGGTTTTCAAGCAAGGATTGAAATGCAATTGATGGGTCTTTGAGTTTGCAGAATTATCCCTGCAACTGAGATACTTTGGATTTTAATATGGCCAATAATTGGTTTATTTACCAGTTGGATGTAAGGAATAAATGGACAATGAATCCTAACATCACGATGGGCTAACTTCATGCTGCACATTTTCTTGCCCCTGCCCTCAATAGTTAATTATGGGTTGTGGGTGTAGGGAAATGTCACATGTCATGTCATGTTATGCTAGATATGATTAGAGAAATGGGAGAAAGAGAAGCAGGCTGAGGCAGCACCATGTCTGAAGTAATGTCTCGTTCCAACATAAAACTTTAAAATGGTTAAGCTCAGAGTTCTGGGAAGAGTTTAATGCAAGGCAATGTGCCACTGAGCTATTTGGTGTTGGAACTGCAAGCCTGATTCCATCAGTCCACTGGGTAGAACAGTAGCCCCCCCAAACAAGGACTTTTTTGGAGTGATCTCTTCTCTTTGAGACCACTTCCCATATCTTAGACGGCTTTAGAATGTTGTGGTTTCAGTGATATTTATTTGGATATAATTATTTGATTTATAATTGCTATTTTGATTGTATGTTCAAAGATGCTGCAAACTTTGTCAAAAATGCAGTAAGCCCTCAGACTTGCAATGATTGAACACTTCATTTACACATGAGTCAATCCCCCCAACTGAGTGCCTTAATTAGGGATGGGCACAAACCTGCTCTGGAAATAAAGTTCGTCATGAATTTTGGCTGGTTTGTGGTTAACAAAGCAACGTTTGTGGAAGAGCACCTGGCACAAATATTTCACAAACTTTGGTGTGGCAGTTTGTGGCAGTTCATGAATGGATACATTTTGCAGACAGACTGTCTCCACTCAATTAAACTGTGTACAAACTAGCAAAGCACATCCCCTCATAACTGGGAACTCCCCTGCTGGGGTTTCAGAGTTAGATGGACTCAGGGCTTTGAGCCACCATATCTCTCTGCTCATGTCAAACATAGGTGCTTAATTAGTGGGTTCCTTGGCTGAGGACCCACATTTTGATTGTGATTCCTCTTTCCTGCTGGGGTCTTGGTGGACTCAGAGCTCTGAGCCACCCTCTCTCTCTGTGCACACCAAGCAGAGGGGCTTAGCTACTGGGTTCCTTGGCTGAGGATCTACATTTTATACCCTCCCACCCCTCCTAACTGTGACCCAATCTCTCTGTGCCATGAAGGTGAAAATGGGAGCAAAGGGTGGTCATTGGGGGGGGGGGAGGAGAAGGCCCCATCCCTGGGCATCAAACCCATCTTGCCAGGCCACAGGAGCCCATCCTTAGCAGGGCATAACCAGAAGTCTGTTCCTGGACCCTCCACAGAGGACAAAGAGTTGGTAGCAGCACTGCCCAAAGACCAGCGGTTGATAACAGTTTTTGGAGAAATCTCTGACAGTGAAGCAGAAGCAGGCAGTTTCAAGCAGTTTCGGCACCTTTATTATGACCCTCAGTAACAGTTAGCCCCGCCCGATAGAAGCCACAATGCACCTCATAGAAAATGCAGCCTTTCTCTAAAAAGAAAAATCCCAGGACTGTACTCTAAGGGTCAGGTGATTAATACGTTGTTTTCATGTTATTTTCACTTCTGTATAAAAGCTTTTTAATTGTGCAACTCGGGGTTCAGCCATTTTCTGCGCTTGGCAGGGCTGGACCTGGTGTCAATAAAAGAACCTTCTTCTGTTGTCTGGGGATCTCTCATCTTGGGCATAGGCCTCTGATTCCCATGCCACAACAGTGTGTGTGTGTGGGGGCTTCCACACAACTGCCTGTTGCTGCTCCTGCCTTCACTGATTTTGTTCATCAACATGCCTACTAATTCTTTCCTTAATAACAGTTTTCACCAACTTACCCGGTATCAGTGTCAGACTGACTGGCCTGTAATTTCCTGGCTCTCCTCTGGAACCCTTCTTAAAGATGAGAATGACATTAGCTACCTTCCAGTCCTCAGGAATGGAGGCAGATTTTAATGAAAGATTATATGTTTTTGTCAGGAGATTCCTGTAACTGCAGCTGTCTTTTCTAGAGAGAGCCCTGGGGAGAACTTTTTTTTGGGGGGTGGTCTGTGACTGGGACCCCAGAAATATAATCCACCTCCAACTTGGGGAGATTGTAGAGGAGCAGCCAGCAGGGTGAGATTCCTTGTGTGCTTGGTGTGTGTAGTTTGCAGGGGGTCCATTCTATACAGTTTTGAACCTGTACCTGACATTTTCCCCAAAGGCACATCCCTGGCATGACCTTAGTCCTGTGGATTTGCAGTGCCACAGTGGCACTGGTTCTGCTGGGCACATTGCACTGGTTCTGCTGGACTTGCAAAAATGCCCCCCTTCCGTTTCTACTGAGTGGTTCTCTTGTTTTACCTTAGTTTATTGAAAACAATGGAGAATGGGGTATCTTCTTTGGGAGGCTGTAACTCAGGCCTTGTAAATCCAGTCCTCACCAAACTGGGAGGGCAGGTTAAGAAAAGTTGTATGGAGGATTGTTGCAAGTTTTGTGTCTCTAGTTTGGACAGGATCCATTCTATACACTCCTGAACCTCCTGAACCTGCACCTGTTATTTCTCCAGAAAGCACTTTCTTTGGGGCACCTTCTTTGTAAGGTTGTAACTCAGAACCTGTAAATCCAATTCTCACCAAACTTGGAAGTCAGGTAAAGGAAAGTCAGCCAGAGCTCCCCTGAAAGTTTGGTGTCTCTAGCTTACCAGGCGGCTATTCTACTAATCACGAATGTCACAAACCAAACCGGTTCATCTAGCGCAAAGACGGTCTTGACAGTTCATTGTTCACCACCACATATGCCACAAACCATGAACCAAACCAAACCATGTTTTCTCAGTTCGTGCCTATCCCAAGCCTTAGTGCTTTGCTCAAAATTCAAATTGGGCCATGCAAAACAGCTCTGTGCAGGAGTGGCTCTTTTCAGGCTTTCCTACATAAATTGTTTCATACACTACAGGCCATGGCCAGGCTATGCCCTGACAAGAAAAGTACATGTGTCGTTTACAGGTTGCTGTTTGTGGTAGCTTCTGTCCAGCTAGTTATTTTCACAGTGTTGTGAGTCAACATTCCAGATAAGTACTGGGGCTACTTTTAAAATTCTCTTTATGTACATGCTGCAAATGCATGAAGCCCTCCTTCTTAAATAAAAGTTGCTGTGGGCCATGGATCACACTAGGCCAGTTGTAACTCCTCTCTTGCAAATGGGCCAGCGAGTTCAGCCCCTTGCAGGCTCAAGCTTCTTGTATGCTGAGGATTTAATAGTGAATGAGTCATAGCTCTTCAGCACATAAAAGACTTTGTTCTTTAATCGTTTTTAGCTGGAGAAGATCAGGTGCCAAATGGAAACTTCTCCAGGACTGATTGAACATTAAGATAAGCACAATGTAGCAAGTTCCTACTGACATGGCTTCTGTAAGGATAGAGTGTAACATCTTCTTGCTGACACAAACATTTCAAAGGAGAGAAGAAAGTAATGGCTAAAAGTGAACCTTGCGCTGACCATCATTTACTTGGGGTTTCTAAAGAGAGAGAGAGAGAGAGAGATTGGATTTATATCCCGCCCTTCACTCACTTAAGAGTCTCAGAGCGGCTTACAAACTCCTTTCCCTTCCCCTCCACACAACAGACACCCTGTGAGGTAGGTGGGGCTGAGAGAGCTCTTTCCCAAGCTGTCCTTGAGAGAACAGCTGGTCCAGAGCTATGGCTTGCCCAAGGTCATCCAGCCAGGTGCAAGTGGAGGAGTGGGGAATCAACCCCGGTTCTCCCAGATTAGAGTCCGCGCACTTAACCACTACACCACTACTCTCAAACTGGCCTTTGGTAAGGCTTCTTATGGAGTTATGTTTTCAATAGACAGTAAAAGGTACAGTTGTGAGTCAAACATGAGGAGATAAGCAGTCCTTTGCAGAGACCTACCATAAAGAAGGCAACTCTAGGAAGCAGTTATTTTTTTTGAGGGGGGGGACTGATGTTACTGTCATTAGTGTTCTTCTGTACTGGTGCCACCATCCTTGAAGGTTCACAGGAGGTGGTCCTTTGACAGCAATGTGGCAACTGGCATTTTGACCAGTTGGGCCATGCAAAGGGCCACTAAATTTTAAGAATTATGCAACTAGCCAGGGGTGTACAGTGCCTAGAATACTAAACTGGACTAGGGAGTCCAGGGTTCAATTTCCTGCTTGGCCATGAAAAATACTGAGTCACTGTCCTTTAGCCTAATGTATCTCAGAGAGCTGTTGTGATCAAGTGGAAATGGAGTGTGCTGCCCCAAGTGGTTTAGAGGCAGTATGGGATAAAAACGATCTAATAATGTTACTCTATTATTGCACATTTGTTTTTTATTTGATGTTCCCTTGGGAGCTTCCAAATAGGGGTGAGCAAATTTCCCTGGTTCCATTCCTCTATTGCTATGGAATTTTCCTCTGCAGTATGTTCATTCATTCCAGAACTGGATCATATGCAGATGGCTGTAACTTCTGGCTTCTTTAGTTCATTTCAATCTTTTCCCTGCTGTGTCACCTGCATACATATACATAGATATAGCACTGTAAAAAAGCAACTTAAATGTGACTGTCCTGCAGTTTTATTGATACTCATAGACACATGTAGGCATTATGAAATGACACACAAAACCTCAATATAACCAAATATTAAATTACATAAAGACTGCTGTTATTTCACTGTCAGTCTATACAGGCACACAATTAACGCAATTGGGAAAATATTATTAGAAGGGATGAAAAACTGCAGTGGACAATAAACCACGAAACTGACAAAAATTTGGGTAGAAATTCAAACAAGAGAATTTTGAAAGCATCCCTGTTTCTTGATGAGAAGAGTTGCAGGGGCACATGACAACATCTATTCTGATCTTGGATCAGAAAGGAACCATCATGCCAAAACTGCAAAAGGTATTATAGTAGATATATTTTATTTATGCAACAAATTTGTAACCTGCCCTTTATCTGAGAGCTCAAGGGACAATATGTGGAGGTTCCTAAATACATGTTCAGATTTGCTTAATTTCAGAGCTAGATCTACATCAGGTGTCTTCAGGCCATTGTCAGCAGACTAGGATTATACTAATAGCTGGATAGATAACACAGCCAGTGGAAATTAAGATTATTCATTACCTTCAGTCAATATTCTACTGATTTATAGCTGTCAAGGACCCAGGCAACATATTTGTGTATGAATTAGTTTCTATCTGATAACAGAAAGTTTATATATTTAATTACTTCCATAGTTCAGAAGCTAATTGAAGCTAGTAACACTCCACTGGTGGAGACAGATACTTGTTTTTAAGGGAGCTGAAGAGATACTTGTTTTTAAGGGAGACAGATACTTGTTTGATTGTGCTTCACATGTCTTGTAATCCTTGCAACAACTCTGGAAGGTTAGTTGGAATTATTATCCCCATATAGGAGATAGAAGACAAGAGGCAGAGAAAATGTAGCTAGCCTAAGCCTACCTGGGACATTTGAATGAAAGAAATGCCATTTTTGCACCAATATTTAGCATCCCTTCACAAGCCTTATTGCCTACAGAATCTCTTTCTTTTGGCCTCAAATTGTTTTTGGTCAAACAGGTTATTCTGGTTTTTTGAAACATAAGAAAACTTTTAATTAGCTAAATGATAAAGGGCTGAGTGATGGGAAGGGGGAGAGATCATACAAATTGGGTCTTCCTATATATGAGCCCTGTCCCAGCCTCACACAATAGATACATGGTAGTTGAAAGTGTCAGCATCTGCTCCTCTGTGCAAAGAGAACGGCCCATGTTTGTTTGGGTAAGTGTTTGTTTAAACTGACCATAAGAGCAGATGGTAAGAAATAAAATAGTACATGCAGTGTATGCAATGGTGACGGCCACATGGCCACCACCAAGCACATGGCCAGGGAAGGCCTGAGCTTCGGTCCGGCAAACAATGGCTTGCCAGGATCCTAAATGTCCCCCTATCAGAGGCTTAGGATATTCAAACAGTCCTGTGATAGCCTCTGGCGGGAAACTAATCCAATCACCCTGTTTGGGCAAGGTAGGGGGTGTGGCTTTACTGTGAATATAAGCAGACCCCTGACTGCTGGTTGATATGCTTCATCTGCCCCTAAATAAACTATGCTTGCTGATTTCATTTCACTGCATCTCTGACTCCAGTACTTTTAACTGGCGACGAGGATGGGATCCTGATGAGCAATTCTCCAGCCAACTCAGCACCGCACCAAGCACTGCTCCGTCAGCAACCGGCAATGCACAGCTCCAGTGCCCCTCATCGCTATCTGCTCCAGAGGACACCACTCACTGCCGCGCTGAATCATGAGTCACCATGGCTGCCGCTCCGGGACACATCACCTCTTTCAACCCATCCCAACCCGAGCTCTGGGAAGCCTAGGCTGACCAGCTCGGGTTCTTCTTTGAAGTGCAGGAGGTCACCGACACCGGTAAGCACAAGGCTTGGCTTTTGAGCACGTGTGGCGTTGACACCCTTTGCTTGGTTCGAACCTCACACCCTCACTGAAGCATCTTATGATGAGATCTTCATGGGGTTGAACAATTACTTCATGCCCAAGCCCTCCCAACTGACCAGAAGATTGGAGTTCTGCGGCCGCTCCCAGAAGGTCAGTGAGTCTGTAGCCACGTTCCTGGCTGACCTCTGCCATTTGGCGGTCAGCTGTGATTTTGTATCCATGGAGGACAACCTCCTCACAGCATTTGTGTGGGGAATCCGCGAGCCCAAGCTTCGCAGGAAGCTGGTGGCGACATCGGATCCCACCCTTGATAAGGTCTTTCAGATGGCCTGCACCTTCGAGATGGTGCAGAAAGAGTGGCCTCCTTCATCCACACACCGCACCATGACTGCTTTGGGGTCTGAGACATTGGATGAGGAAGACATCTTCCAGGTCCGCCGATGCCCCCAGAAAGATGCACCTAGAGCAGTCCTGGACAGGAGCAATGCCACCGCCAGACTCAGGTCAGCCGCCCTGTACTCCGGGTCATCCTGTCACAATGCTCCTACGTCTTGTGCCAGCTGCAGTGACCCACACGACTGCTGGAGCTGCCGCTTCTGGGATGCAGAGTGCTGATCGTGCATCAAGAAGGGGCACATCACCTGGGCCTGCCTTTCGTGGGCCACCTACCGTACTCAAGCCACACACTCAGAGGATGCTGACCTCCAATACACGTCGTCGTCCCATCAGCAGGTAATGCAACTACCCCGGGACACTCCCAACAAAATTTTTGTGCCAGTCTCCATAGAGGGGTCCCCTATGGAACTGGATATGAGGTCTGCCTACTTGATAATCTCAGCAGACACCCTGCACAAACTATGCCCTCAGGGGGGACCCCGGCTGTGGAAGCCAACTAGTCTACAATGAAGAAGAAGAAGAAGAAGAAGAAGAAGAAGAGATTGGATTTATACCCTGCCCTCCACTCACATGGAGTAATGGATTTCCAAAAGAACCCCATAGCCATCAAGGGCCTGGGCAAGTTCAGGGTCCAGTTTAAAGACTTCGCTGGGAAGCTGGACCTCCTGGTAGTGGAGGGAAAACTCTCTAGTTTGTTGGGGCTGGCGTGGTTCAGGCCCCTGGGCTTGGGAGTCACGGGGAATAACCAACTCCAGCGCACAGACTTTGGGAAGGTCTGTGACAAGTTCCTGGCAGTTTTCAACAATATGCTAGGTACCTACATCCCCCCCCCCCCATGTCCCTGGACCTAGACCCAGCAGTCCAGCCGATCCGCATCACAGCTAGACAGCGTCCCCTGGTGGTCCGCCCCCAAATTGATAAGGAATTGGATAGACTGGTAGCTCAGGGGATTTTGGAACCAGTCTCCCACACTCGGTGGGAGACCCCCATAGTGACTCTGATGAAACAGAATGGGGACATAACAATCTGTGCAGATTATAAATGCACACTTAACAGGGCACTGCAAGACCATGCCTACCCTGTGCTGGTGGTCAGCCATGTCCTCGCTGGCCTGGCAGGCGCACGGGTTTTCTGATAAGGTTGGACCTGGCCCAGGCCTACCAACAGCTCCCTGATGCCACAGCGGAGGCCCAAATTAGTGTAACCCATAGAAGAGCATTTAAGGTCCGCCGCCTGCAGTTTGGGGTCAGTGTAGCACCCGGGCTGTTCCAGGAACGAATGGACCATTTGTTGAAAGGCATTCCAGGTGTGTTCCCTTTCTTTGATGACATTTTAGTTGCTGCTCCCGATGCTGTGTCCTTCACATAGCGCCTCCGCTCCATGATGCATCGCTTCTAGGACGCGGTTCTGAAGGTGAAGTGGGAAAAGTGTCAGCTCGGCATTTCTTTGGTGGATTTCTTCAGCTTCATGGTAGATGCCCAAGGACTACACCCCACTCCCGACAAGGAGCGTGCCATCACAGAAGCCCCGGTGCCTTCATCCCAAGCGGAGCTGCAATCTTTTTTTGGGCCTGCTGAACTCCTAGGTGGTGGTAGCAGAGCCTCTCCACAGGATCCTGGACAAGAATGCCAGGTGGGTCTGGGGCCCCCGCCACGATGCGGCTTTCCAGGCCATCAAAGATTTGCTCATGACGAATGCCGTCCTAGCGCATTTCAATGAGTCACTGCCTGGGGTCCTGGCATGTGACGCTTCCCCCTATGGAGTTGGGGCTGTCCTGGCCCACTGCCTCCCCGATGGCCGGGAGGTCCTGGTCGCGTACTACTCCTCAGGTCCTCGGCGCTTGGTACGAGAATGCAGACCACCATCCTACCTTCAGGACTATGTTTGCTAGGAAGGGTCTGGACTATGGGTGGAGGGGTGTAGTGTATGCAGTTCTGACAGCCACATGGCCACCGCTGAGCACATGGCCAGGGAAGGCCTGAGCTTTGGTCCAGCAAACAATGGCCTTCCAGGATCCTAAATGTCCCCTTATCAGAGGCTTAGGATATTCAAACAGTCCTATGATAGCCTCTGGCGGGAAACTAATCCAATCACCCTGTTTGGGTGAGGTCATTGCAAGGTCACAGGCTTTACTGTGAATATAAGCAGGCCCCTAACCGCCGGTTGGTATGCTTCATCTGCCCCTAAATAAACTATGCTTGCTGATTTCACTTCACCGCATCTCTGACTCCAGTACTTTTCAGTACAAGTGGGGGATCTGCAAGGACTTGTGGACAGCATTGCATTTGCCTCTCCCCTACGTCACAGTGTTGCCATCAGAATAAAATGGAGGAGATAATTATGTCAGCTGCTTTGGGGACACCGTTGTGGAGAAAGGAGGGGTATAAACAAAGTAAATAAACAATAAATATAGCTAAAGATGATGCAGATAAGAATTTGGTTGTTTGATGGGTGGGAAGCAGAAAAGGAAGCAGTGAAAAGTACAGATACAGGGGCTGCCAGGAGAAGGAAAAGACAAAATAGTGTCGGGAGGCAGATACAGGGGAGAGTGAGATGTCCTCCACAACTTCTTTCAGGTTCCCCACTGTACAACTGGGCCTGGCCCAGCCTGATGGCTGGAACTGTGCAGAGCTTTCCCAGGGGAGGGAAGAAGGGAAAGCAGAAGAGATGGGGGCACATAAAGGTAGGTTGGCTGATGGGCAGGAAAAGGAGAAGGAGGTAAGAAAAGGGGAGAGGCTTTAGGGACATTGAGGGAAGGGAAAGAGAAAAAAGTGGAGATACAGCATAGAACAAGACATACCCTGCAAGTCCTCGCAGGTTCCTCCTTGTATTTTCTAATACTACCCTTTCTGGATGCTACTTGAACTTCCAGTTTCAATTGAGAAAATGTGTACCTCAGTTATCAGAAGTCTGGGGAACTCTGGTGTGAGTCTACATCTTTGTTTTGATATTCTTTGACGAATACCTCCAGAACAGGGGGCTTTGGGTGACAGAAGGGCCTACAAAACAGCTGCAGAGAAGCCGCATGATTTTCATAAGAGGGAGAAATCAATCAGTCATTTTTGCCAAATTTCATTTTATCTTTTCCATCTGGATTTGCTATTTCCGTGTTGGCAACCTACCAAAAGCAGTCGTGTGTCCTGACACGGCTCTGTCAGTGGCTCTTGAAGCTTCCTTTCTCTTAATATCCTCTCCCTCCCACTCATGAATCATGAGGTGCATGGATTTATTTTTTTATTTTATTCTTAAAAGTTGACCCATCTATAGCTGCAAAAGATTAAATTAAAACTCTTTTTGACCTGCTCTTCCTGGCTAGTGCCATGCTCACAGGTCATACATCAAATGGCAGCATGGCAGCCTCATGATGCATTGCTTTGAGAGCGCCAGCACAGAAGAATGAGAATGGGGGATCCCACGACTTGAAATTTATGATTGTGAGACTTCTAAAAAGTAAAAAAATTGCCCTGTGGCTTATGAAGTGGGAGGAAGAGAGTAGAAAGTTTAGGAAGTCTTTAGAGGTCAATGGATGGTCCTAAATAATTTGATTCTGGCATGACTTTTTTTTTTCACACGGGTCCCCTTATTATCTTTGAATTTATTTTCACTAGCATTTCCTCTCCCTCCAGTTCTGCCTGAAGAAGGGAAAAAAAGATATGATTTAACCAAATGAAGTGATTTTTAAGTCCCTCAGATTACAAATGGGAATGACTGAAACATTTGCTCTTGTCGGTCTTACTGTGGCCACCACTGTTATTTCAGTGATTGGGGGCACATTCAGCAGGGTGCCCCTTAACAATGTTAAAGTTTGGGTAGATTCATATAGGAGAAGGTGGTTATAAAGATGTCATGCACCTGGTCCATTATGATTATAATGCAGTACAGTATTATCTGCTTCTAAATGGACTATATGGGCATCAGTCAAGATTCCTGGAGGGGCCCACCAGCATTTGTGATCAGCTGATGCTATGAAAGAACTAAAATATTAGGGTACTGTTTCCCCAGAGTTATTATTGGCATCATGGGGCTGTAGCTGGTATAGCATTACATATAGGGTTACCAGCCTCCAGGTGGGGCCTGGGGACCTCCTGCTTTTATAATTGATCTCCAGCTGACAGAGATCAGCTCCCCTGGAGAAAATGGATGCTTTGAAGGGTGGACTCTAAGGCATTGTACCATGCTGAGGCCCCTCCCTTCCTCAAACCCTGCCCTCTCCTGGATCCACCCCCAAAGTCTCCAGGTATTTTCTAATCAAGACCTGGCAATCCTAATTACATGCCACAGAGGAGATCTGGATCTCTACCTGTAGGCCAGGATCCAGTAGTATCTCCAAGTTATGAACCTGTTTCTTCAAGGGAACTGCAGCTTCATCTGGGACAGACTGACTTCTCAGTCCTTGCAGGGCTGCTGCTTCCATAAGGTGGGGTTAGGCAGTTGCCTAGGGATGCCACCTTACGAGAATGCCATGCTGGTCTGCCGCCCCACCCCCTCACCACCCCTTGTCAAAAGCCCTGGCCCAGCACCTCTTGCCTGGCTCAGAGGGGTGGAGGGTGGAGGGGAGGGGAGAGGCAGGCCCGACCCTGCACTTCATTGCCGGCTTGGCTGTGGCTTCTCCTCCCTTCGCCTATGCTCATGCAGCTGCCGGGAGGGAAGGTAAGTGGGTGGTGGGGAAGAGGTGAGCCCACTGGGGGCCACATGGGGAATGGAGCTGCCTAGCCAGTTGCTGCAGCTTAGCTGCCATGGAAGAGGAGGGGAGGCAGGGCAGACGGGATTGGGGGGCAGGCCCTTGGGGGCACCTGTTGGCAAGGGAGGAAACAAACAAAGCAAAATCCCACCCTGTTGCCTGCTTCTGTGGGGCAGGGGAGAGAGGAGAGCTGAAAGGTTCTGTATTCTCAGGCTTTGCACCTTCTCTGCATCACACTGCTGGTCCCTCCCTGCCCCTCCCACATCTCAGTCTCCTTGGCTCAATTCTACACTGTGGGAAAAGTTACTATCTAACTAGAAACTGGTTTTTAATTTGATGTTTATTATTCTTTGGAATGGGGAAGATCTTTACCATTTCCCTTTTTTGGTTTTCACCACAGTCTCAGGGACCACCTGAAAATGCATCATGGCCACATGCTGGTCAGAAGTTGACAATTTAGGATTCACTGCTCTGTTGCAAGCAGTGGCGCTGTAACATCTGTATGGTGAGACTCAAAATGTGAGACATCTTAGTTAATCAGTGTATAAACAGACACAATACTTGTTGAAACCAATGGATGAAGTGGTTGGGAGATCAGGGGGACTCTTTCAAACAGTGAATTGACATAATAAACTGCATGCTGGAGCTCTGTGCATGTCCAACCTTCCTTACAGAGTCTGTCAAAATAAACAGACACATTTGTAATGATGATGAATGCCCACCAAAGGCTAAAATAATGTGTAAGTTTCTAATTTGTTTTTCAGTCCCACAGAGTTCCCCCCAACCTTCTTTTTAAAAGCGCATGATTGTGTGTGGCTCTCAAACACCATAAAACTCATACTCAAATATTTACAATGTGTTTATACTTACGGGTTCACCTCTGAACAAATTGTTTGACCTTATTTGCAAATGTGTTGCAAGAGCTCACAATGACAGATGATCTTTCAGGGACAATCACAACACAGAAGTGAAATTGAAGCTAGACTGCTGCACCCCTTCACTATATCAAAGAGGGCCATGGGCTTTGAGGCGCGGGCTTGAGTGCAGCCACCATAACATGCTGGGAGTGGAGATGGAAAACTGTCCTATTTTAACCTTTGGCAGAACAGTGGTCCTTTCACGGGTCATTTTGTGTGAGCCACAATAATGACATTCCAACATGCAGAACCCAAGTCCGTTGATGTTACCCAGTCGCTCGAACCACATAATTAATGTGCATCTGGATTTCAATAATAAACAATTCTGATATGCATGGACTACAGGCAAACTTCCTTCATTTCCTCCCCTAAACAATGGATTCTGCCTCCCAATAAATCCCTTTGGAAGTATCGACCGACCTTGCTATATGTGTACAGTTCCATATTTCAGAGGACTAAACAGGTTTAATATTCCAGAGTCTAACTGCATCTCTTTCATACAAAAGTGAAAAGCATTAAAGGATGCCCTGAAACTGTTTGTATGAAAAATGACAGATAATTTATGTATGTACAAGTTTAACTTGGGGGGAGCAAGCAGATACCAAGACCAAAAGTTCTAGTTTGTTCTTGAAAAACATCAATTACATTAACCAAATCTTCCCAGATGTATAGCATCATGTGATCGCCTTAAACAAATTTTGACATATCATAATTGCCATGAATCAAAACTCCATCCTCCCTGCATTTTCCTCTCCTCATGTTTAATACTTCACCTTTATTTTATTGTTGTACTGTCAAATCCTTATATTAAGCCAAGTCATAATATTCTAGGAAGTTCGTTCTGAATGTAATCCAGTCATAGGATGCCAAAGCAGGATCAGTTCCCCGCAAAAGCCACAACAAAATCTTTGCCATTCCAAGCGCATGCTTCTTGCCAGCAACACTCAATATCTTTCTTGTCCCTTTGCTACATTCTACTCAAAACATCCATTTCTCTCTCCTGCTGTGCATGCATGCATGCACAAGAAGAATCTTTCTCCAATGTCAGGGCCTAACATGCATTTGGGAGACAATGTGATGGGGAGTGGGGAGGAAGCATCTGGGGAGGGGGTGGTCTGAAGTGGAGAGGTGTTGAATGGGGGTTAAAGAACCACTCCTGCCCAGCATTCCACTTTCTCCTCACCAAACCTGCTTTTTCCTGGACAAAGCAGCTGCCCAGGGCTTGTCCCCTGAACTGGTCACAATGTTTCTCAGACCCTTAGCTTGTGTGTTGGCTGATAAACATAACTTGCATTCCTGACCCTAGCAATGTTAACTGCTCATAAGCAGCCATCACACAGCACCTTCAAGGCTTTGCCCAACTGAACTGTATGACTCATAACAATCCTGTGTTCTAGTTAAGTATGCCTGCAATGACAGAGAGTTATTGCTGCTAAAGGAGACACAGCCCATTCACATGGTGCATGTTCTTCCTTGGCCTTTTCCCAAACAGACCATGCATCTTGCATGGACTATAAAATAGAAAGTTAATGTTCTCTTTATAATCTGGGAGGCTCAGGTGTACACAGCCCAAACTCTGCCTAGCAAGTTCCCAAGGGCAGCCTGTAGTTGTGTGAATTTGGTGGTTACTAGCTGAGTTGTTCTTACTATTCTGGAACAAAAAAAATCAAGTGCAGAAACAGTGGGTAGGGTAGGTACGGGGAGAAGGTAGGAATGAAATGTGTGCAGCTTTTCCTTAGTGCTTTGAACTTCAGTTTTAATAATAAGACTAAAGCAAAAGCCTCACCATTTTGCCGTACTGCTCGTCCCACTCCAGTGTTGTGAATTTAAGTACTAATGAGGTATGGAGAAGTAGTAAGAGCAGGCTTGCCCTGTGGGAAATAGTAGGTAGAAGGGGCATGGAGGTCAGAGCATTGGGAACCAATGAGATGGAGTGTACGGTGAGAGATGAGTGCAGAAAGAAGTGCATGACGGGGAAAAGGACAGGTGAATTTGAGGATGAGGTGAGTGGGAGAACTAATGATGAACATCTCCTGGAAAGAATATTATCACATAGGCCTCATGGTAGGACTGCTGAGAGCCTCCAGGTTCCCCCAGACAAAGATTCCTCCTGGGCTCCCGTCACATCACCTAAAAGCAATCTAAACGTTATATGAAAACCAATCACATGACTCTTCCACCTCCATGCTGGAATTTGGTCCCCCCATCGTTGCCCAGCTTCATGAAGAGACACTTCATAAGTGGAGGGAGCTCCATGTTATGTAGAGAGAGAACCCCCAGCTATTAGCTAGTGTAGGTTAAAGAGGAAAAGAAGCAGCTCTGAAGTCCCCACTGCAGCAGCAAGCCACTTTGGCAGGCCGCTCTCTTGCCTCTCCTCCTCCCTTTTGTAATATGAAGGCATGGAATTGGTCCCTGTTGCAGGACTGTGCATGTCTTGCTCAGTTCAATATTAAGTCTGCCTCTGTTATTCATTGTTGATGGAACTGTTTGTAACGTAGGGCATTGAAGCTACTGAACCTAGATCAGTGAGCTAGCACACTGGAACCATTACTTTGTTGCCTGTTTTTCATTGTTAGAAAAAGAAAATGACTGGAGGAAGTCTCGGCTGGTCCTGGCACCAGGAACTCATGCTGGAAGCAGACTTGCTTTTGACACAGCTGCCTCTGAAATAGAGCCATACCTCAGAGCAGGCAGCCTTTGAAATCTGTAGCATGAACAATGAAGTGTGTGTCTTATCTCCTGTGGCATTTTCCATGGCTACAGAGTCTCTGACAGCCAAGCTAAAGCGAATATGTACTTTGTATGCTCAGAGCTACGTTTGCGGCATGTACATTGCACATTGTCTCAATGTGCAAATGCATCATTTCCTGTCTACTGATGCAAGGCATGTTGTGCTCTGACATATGGGAGATGTTTCCAGTTCACTTACCCTGGACAGAAAGTTCAAGGTATATAAAGCTTTATCTTTTGACCAATGCTCCCTCTAAGCTATGGAGTCTTGTGAGCAAAAATTCTACTTTGTGAGCTACTGGTATTAAAACTGTGAGTAAGCAATTTGGCTAGTGCATAAATTAGTTTGCTCTGGAGCCATCCTTCCTGAGCTAAGACAAAAATGTGTGAGCCGTAGGCTAAAAAATTATTAGCTAGCTCACACTAACTCAACTTAGAGGGCACACTGCTTATGACTCAGGGCAATTGGCAACAGAGTGATTGTGGATATTAATGGGGACAGCTTTTAAAATTCCAAGTTGTTACCACTCAGGTAGACCACTCCTATATGAAGCTGTTGCGCAAAAACCAAAACACAAATATGGTGGCACATGATCCAAGTCTTCTCCTTTCTGACCAGCAATATTCAGTGGTGGAATGTGTTAGGCTGTAGGTGCAGGGTCGATGGGAAACTTCAGTAGTACCAGTCTGCCTCCCCTGCTTCCCATACTAAGGTGGAGGACAGACTGGCAGAATGAAGCACAAGGAAAGTGGGGCAAAAAGACCTGGGCCAAGTTGTCACGGGGCTTTCCAATCACACTGCGTGGACTGATGTGGTACCATACCAGGGAGGAGACAGAATGGAGTGTTCGCACTGTGGGGCGGCCCCTGGCAGCAGTGGCGTGGTTGCGTGTGGCTTTGGTCCATTTTGCTGACTGCACGTAGGCGCATAGGCACAGCAGCAATTGGAGCAGGATCCCATGGCTGGGAGCTTTAACTGTGCGAGCTGTAAGTGTCCCCATGGGTGGTTGTGCGCTCAAGTGCACAGCATCCCTGCTGGATCAGCAGGTTCACATTACCAGCGCCACTTAATTGTGGCTTATTTGCGTTCACACTTCCAGGAAGCGGGATCAACGTGCACCCAGATGGCTTGACACCAGGTACCTTGACACCAGGTACCTTTTAAAAGTTAGATGAAAACGCTTCAGAACAGGGTGAGTATGGCACAGCAACGCCAGACAGCTGTGGCTGTGTGAACTGGCCCTCTTAATCCGCTTGCAAAACGTGCTTATAGCAGGCCAAACTGCCAGTCTGAACTCAACCTAGGCCTCTGAGCAGGCTCATGTCTGAGTTTTCATGTGCCCTCTGGGAAACTTTAAATTCTTCTATAATGGAAATAAAAGACATAGTTTAACATTGTCTTATACATGACTTTTGGTGTTATTTGTGTCCTGACCATATTTGTGCTCAAGTAAAGGCACCCTGTTATCCCAGAAGTTACCCTGCTGAGAGGACTTCCAGGAGAGTTTGGTTTCCTTCATCCTCATCACTGCTTTTATTGATCTCTGGGCTGTTGTGTTTTTTTAAATCAGTTCTTGCATGAAACAGTCCAGGGGAATGGAATAGCAGATAAAGCCTTCCAGGTTCTTGGTCTGGCACTATTTTAGATTTTATAAGGCTTCATTCCTACCAAGTTATGCTTGGAAATGCTTGACAAACATTCATGTCGGCTTTTTTTTAAAGCTGCAGTTCTCTAGCTTCTATCCTGCCTTTGTAGAAAGTCACCATTGCATTCTCATTCCTGCCACTTCTATTGATCCGGGGTCAGCTGGAGTTTTATTTGGACCGGAGCACTGAGAGCAGGAAACGTAAAAATAGCTGAGCCAGATCCTAATCTTAATGGTACTTGCATATGAAAGCAGAACGAGTCTGTACTGGGGACACAGCTTTCCACTTTCTTCTCATCGCAGTTGTTTCTTTCTGATTTTTTGGATGATGGGATCTCCTGAGGGAGCTCTTGGCTTCAGGTCTCTTTGACGAAGGTAGGTAGGCTTTGCAGCAGGGCAAAGCTCCCCACTCATTTCTGCATCTGCTACAAGCCTGTAGTCTCAGACATTTCCATCATGGCCCCCCCATTTTTGCCAAGGGTTACTATTTATATAGGGTGGGATCATACAACTTTCCTCCACTAAATTTTATTTTGATGGAGAAAGAGTTCTTAGGTGGAGGAAGGTTTTCTCCATTGGCAGAAGACTTGAGAGAAGGGAATTGCATGACCCAGCCTTATATAAATAACAGTGCTTAGCATGTATATAGCACCTTGGAATATTCTGTGACCGTCACATATGCAATTCTGTTGTAATCCTTAACAAAGCCCCCCCCCTCCCGTTGTAGGTCATTATTATTACCGATAGGGCTGGAGAGACACAGATAGGGGCTTAACTGAGGGCTGAACCCTCAGCCCCATGAATGAAATCTCCACTTTTAGAACAAACATATAGGAATCCATCTTAGTATCTGTATTGTTCCTAAGCAGAGCAATTTCAGGTCTGGAAAATGGGGCAGGGCAGGGGGCCATGTGACATGGCTCTGGTCTGAATTGAGCTCTCACAGGGCAGCAATTTAAATTCATGAAACTCCCAGCATCACATTTGGTTTGGTTTTGAGGTGAGCTGATGGCAGAAGCAAAATTCAAACCAGGAATTTCCCTAGTCGTAGCTCAAACACTTAGCCATAAGGTTAGACCAGTACTCCATGATGTTTCTCAAAGGACCCCCCAGCTCTGACTGGCAGGGCTGTCTTCTGCTGGGAGTGAGTTCATGTGGCTGCCACAGAGGAGCTCTTTCTTTAAAGATCCATCACCAGTGCCAGGGCAGCTGCTCAGCAGTGTCCTGGGGCTGCTCTGTGGGTGGTAGAGTAAAAGCAGTGCTGCAGCCGTGGCTAGAGCAACTCCCAACCTCTTGCAAGATGAGGCATCCTCATGAGAAGCTGGGAGCAGTCTCATCTTCAAAAGACTGACGGGGATGAGCAGCTGAAGATGCTCCCAGATACCTGCTCCAAGCTGCACAGGAAGGGAGTTGACAAGACAAGAAGGAAGAGGTGTCCGCCAAATCCCCTCCCTTCTTGAACTGAGGCCATTGTAGATGTCAGGCTCAGGGCAGGACACAGGGAGATAAGCTTGGTGGTGGGTTGCTGATCCAACCAATTTGCGTACATTTAGTTATTGTGCAGACTTTATTCTTCTCCTGATTGCCATGGCAAACACAAGGAGTAATGCAAAGTTTTGAAGTCTCATTCTCTTGACCCCTGGAGTCCCTACTGAACCCCTCTTCTCTGACTTCTGAGATATCAGTAAACTTTCCCCACACCTTCCCAAGAAACTCTGCAGCCGTAGAGCTAGAAATGCATCCTTTTTATTGAATGAAAACCTCAAACACCAATTTATATAGCCAATGTATGAGATGTCGTACCAAACTCTGCATTTGAGCAGTCATGGAATCAACACATCCCAAGCCATATATGTTCAATAGATGGCCTTGTATTTGCGAGGAAACACTTTGCATTGGATGCTTTATCCAGCAGTACTAAAATAGGCTAACTGAAAAGTCCCACACGGGAAGAGATTACATTTTCCCATTAGAAACTGACTTCTAAACATTTGTGTTATCTCCGTTCAGTAATTGCTCAACACTTCTTGAGCTCTGGCATAGCCATCTCGACTCTGTTCTGGGGCTGGGCTATTAAAGAGTTCAACAAAACACAAAGGCAAAAAAAATGTGCCCCTGTTTTTTAAAATATGCACATCACAGTCCATGTGGTGCACACATGTGTAGTGTGGCCATATTTTTATGAATCATTTGTATATTTCTTGGCCAGACTCCTATGTTTAAATAACTGTGGAAACAACATAATGCAGCTGTATTTAGAGATTGCTTTGGGTCCATAGGTAGAATGTACAGATTTTTTTTTTAAAAAAGCCGCCCTTTTCACAATAAAGAAACTGTCCATTTTGCTGGAATGTGCACTATGCCTTGATAAAAATCTTTCAGTTCTTTTCTGCCGTGAAAATAAAAAGACCTTTAAAATATGAGAATGATGCCAACTCAACATTATTAGAGTCTGTAGCAGTCAAGGCTGAAGGTGCTATTTATTACCACGATATAAAAACAAGGCTGTCTGCTTGGCAGGAAGATTGACTCCGGAGTTGTTTCTAAAATTAATAACATCTTATTAAATAAAATTGCCCTTACTTTGTAATGGTGTTACCCAAAGGAAGACGGACTGTACTGCCAGTCTTTGCTCCCTTCAACATGGGTTCAAGGGAAAGACCTTGAAAAGAATATCTAAAGATGGGCCCGATGGCTTGTGTAAGAAAGAAGCCTTGTTTGTCCTAATGAAGGCCTGGAAATATTACCTTCTTGAAGTGATGCGTGTCACATCAGATGGGAATTGCAGAGCTGAAGGCAAAAATACACAACCCCTTGCCAACGTACACTGTTGAATTTGGAGTACGTGAAGATTCCTCCATCAGATACACTCATTCTTCATGAAGATGATTGTGAAGATAATTATGTAGCCTGTCTCATGATTGCTGCATTCCTGGCATGAGCAGATGATGAATGTCCAAGATTTATCCTTTCCCTATTGATGTTCAAAAGGTGAAGCCAGCAGCTACTTCTCTTCACGCAACAATTTTAGGGCTGAATCTGCTTTTGTTTTTCCATGCTCACTCAGATATGTTCCCTTATTCATATCAGAAAAGAAGATTTTCGTAATATTGGTTGATTAGACCAGGAGGACAGAAAGAAGAAATAGTGCAGGGAAAGAGATTAAAGGGGAAAATGAAGTGACTCCTCAAGTCCTTGCAGCTTCCCCACTCTTTTTCTTAAAACCATGTTTTAGCTAACACTATGGCTAATTGCTTGTCATTTGGCAGTAAAAGGGCTAGGCATGGAAGTAGTAGTAGTATTCAACTTATTCCCTGCCCTCCCTGCCAAGGCAGGCTCAGGGCAGCTGTAGTAGTTGTAGTAGTAGTTGTAGTAGTAGTAGTAGTAATAGTAGTTTAAATAAAAAACAGAAGATTCCACCCCCAAAGTGGCCTGATGTGGAATGACTATATTTATTACATCTGGGGTGTGAAGAGTAGATGAAGGTCAGTTCAAGGGAGAAAATCAGAAGGCAATGGGAAATGGGAATGCTTAAGCTCCTAAATGTGAATCTGAACTCTCCTAGAAGCTAAACTTTCCTGAACTCTCCTAGAAGCTAAAATGACCAAACTGAGGCTATCGTACTTTGGTCACTTTATGAGAAGAGTCACTGGAAAAGCCAGTAATGCCAGGAAAAGTTGAAGGCAGCAGGAAAAGAAGAACAGCCAACATGAGATGGATTGATTAAATCAAGGCCCTCAGTTTCAAGAATCAAGCAAAGGCTGTTAATGATAAAATGTTTTGGAGGTCATTAATTCATAGGGTTGTCATAAGTCAGAAGCTATTTGATGTCACATAACACACACAAAACAGTGCAAAATAAGTGCTTGGTTCTGCTCTTTTTAGACTGATAGTACTAATTGGATATAAGACAATAACGCAGTAGGTGGTGTCCTGTGAAATGAAATGTGGCAAAAGCCTTTCAGCTCCACTGAAGTGTCTTCTGGCCCTAAACTTTCTGTAACTGGAAGTTCAGAAACACAATTTTGTCTTATTTTAGAAAGCTTTTTTGCTTAAAACATATAAAATGGCTTACAATTAGGGATGCTCCCCAAAAACTTTTAGTATTTTGGTGGTTTGAATTTTAGGAAGTGTATTAATACTGGTATTCTGGGTTATTAGGTTCCTCAATACTGTTTCAGTATTCAGATTTGGGTTTTCCCTTCTAAAGAATTCTGAACTTTTGGGGTCCATTATTCCTTATGGGAAATATTCCCAGGGAGCTAGAATGGCAGTTTTTCAAACATATGATGCCAAAATTGCAGGGAAACTTCTTGTTCTGTAAAGACCTTCCAAATTTCAAGCAGAAATTCTATAGACCTCTAAACAAGTGTGATACTTCTCTCTCTCTCTCTCTCTCTCTCTCACCCCCCCCCCCAAGAGCTTTAACTGTCATGTGTGGGAGAGATTTAGGTTATGGGGGAGTTCCCAATCATTTATGCCCTTCCCCCATTTGTGATTCTTCATGAGGCTTTCCTTAACTGCAGACTGCAAACAAAAGTGCCTATTGGAAAGGCAATAGAACAAAGGCCACTCATAGAAAAGTGGGATTTCTACATACTCAGAAGACCCACCAGATATGGCGAAAGTATTAATAAATTACAGAGAGGAAACCAGGTCCCCAAAATACCTTGATGAGGACTGAACATGTTTTAGGGGGAACAGAATGCTGAGTTATTTGAGTACCAGATGAAGGGGGGGGGGAACAGAGGGAGAGGGGAAATGAGCATGCGAAGAGCATCTTGGGAGGGGGAGATTTTAGTTAGGGGAAATGCCTCATTTTATTCCATCACCCTCATCACAATCACTGAAGATCCCCCTGCTTGCTGGGCTGACACAGCATCTAGGGCTGTTTTCTCCAAAAGGATTTCCCATGTTTCAGCCACCTGACTGGTGATTTTTTTTCATGCTTCCACAGGATGTCATCCTCTGTTAGTGCACAGCCTGTTAACAGCCTGTTCTTTCCACACACATACAAAAACCTGCTTTATTTTTAAAAAGTATTTTCTGGACGGGACACCATCAGTACAAGCAGTTTCTTGAGTCTGAGGGAAAACAGCACAATTGTAGGACTTCAGTGAAGTACTAGTCAGTGGCTTTTTCCATTTGTTGATGACCACAGAGGGCCAGACCCTGGCAACAGTTAGCATAACTGAAGAGAATTGCTTTCCTTTTAGATAGTGGGAATGGGGGGTGGTCTTCAGTGGGTCTGCAAATCCAAGATTTTTTAAAATGTTCGTAAAGGTATTGCATTGTTCTCATTTAATGTTACTTGTGCTCATTTTCTTAAAAAAAACAGAAGAGAATCATCCACAATTCAGCAAACTTTTAGGAAAGGGGATTGTCAGGGGTGTCTACAATTTTTTTTTTTTTAAAAAAGGCATTGTGTTGTTCCTGTGCAGTGCTGCATTATCCATGCTCCTAAAAAAATTAAAAATGAAAGAGAGTGAGTGGCAAATCCTGAGGGTTACATGAGAACATTGGTGTGTGTGTGTGTTTCAGTGCATATCATATGTGAAAGGGAACCCAGTGCTAAAATGGAGAGAAAACAGATTACCTGTGGTTTATAAGGGCAATTTCATACAGAGTTGCATCAGCAACCACAGGGTTCTGGAAAATGACCCTGGTGTGGAAGCAGCCCAGGTTGAATTTTGCTGCGCTCTGTACACTTTGGGAGGAGTCAACCACTGTAGGCTCACCCTCCAACATTTCATACTTGACATGAATATAACACCCTTATCTGTCCACTAAGGATTCATTTCATGAAACTGCCCTCTTCATCATTATCATCAAAAGAAGAGGAGGAGAAGGAAGGGGGAAAGATTGGATTTATACCCCGCCCTTCACTACCCAAAGGAGTCTCAGGGCGGCTTACAATCTCCTTTCCCTTCCCCTCCCCACAACAGACACCCTGTGAGCAATGCTCCCTCTAAGCTGTGGAATCTTGTGAGCAAAAATTCTACTTTGTGAGCTACTGGCAGTAAAGTTGTGAGTGAGCAATTTGGCTACTGCATAAATTAGTTTGCTCTGGAGCCATCCTTCCTGAGCTAAGACAAAAATGTGTGAGCCAGGGGCTAAAAAACTGTGAGCTAGCTCACACTAACTTATCTTAGAGGGAACACTGTCTGTGAGGTAGGTGAAGCTAAGAGCTGTTTCAAGAACAGCCCTTGTGAGAACAGCTCTGAGAGAGCCATGACTGACCCAAGGTCATGCCAACAGTTGCATGTGGAGAAGTGGGGAATCAAACCCAGTTCTCCCAGATTAGAGTCCGTGCTCCTAACCACTACACCAAACTGGCTCTCTTCACCTGTTGCATTTGTGTATGTGTGTGCTCTAAAACAGCCTGTAATTGAGAAGAGGGTTCACAAGGGAATGATTGTTCTTTTGGTAAATATAGATAAGGATGACGTAATTGTGTGACATTATGTTATTAACAGTTTTAAAAAAACCACAGCACAGCAGTTGGCCGGTGGGAAGTAGCAGGTTATATGCTACATGGCACTTAATGTTCATGCATGTGCACCAGAGGCATTCTCCATACCAAGATTTAACTTCTAAAGATATTGGCAGGTACAGAACTGAACCCTAAAGAAGATCAATACTTACAGTTCACACATATATAATGTGAAGTACAACATTCTGGAATGCCAAACATTGGGATAAAATAATGATTTTGATTTCTTAGGAAACAGAAAACAGGGATACTTGGAGCTTATGCTGAAGGCCTTTGTGTATACTGGATGAAGGAATGTGGAATATGGTGTACAATGTTCCTTTTGGGATAGTCAGAATGGCTTTGGACATTACACAGAAATGAGAGGTAGTATAAATGATCTGTTCCCCCTGAATCAGATCCTGACCTGAAGAGAAATACCTGAGCTGCAGAATTCCACATCTCTCACTCAGACTTCCTCCCTGCCCTGCTTCTGTGTAACATCTGAAGCCACCCTCAAAGTCACTCATTTTAATTATATATTAAATATTGGTAATGAGAAAGGCATTAATACATATGTTATGGCATTATACTTACATTCTTGGACCTAAACAGCAATGCTAATCTAATCTTTACCTATAGGCCCACGTCCTAGACTTTCCCTATGTAAAAGATATGAACAATTTGTCAGGCACAAGAAGCCTTCCCGCCAAAAGCCAGCCAAACTGTGAGAAGATTGATTGTTAAGATTTGGAAGTCAGCTAAGAAAAATAAATGCTGGAGAGCAGCAGTGTAGTATTTAAGCTAGTGGTTTTTGTCAAATGTTACAAATGGCTACTTAATCAAACAATGGTTAGATATGAAAATATTCCAGATGGCTGTTTCTTCCCTCCCTTTAGGATGGCTTTGATGTATGGCCCCCATGGAAAACATGGGCCAGACTGCTCATTTTCTCTGTCAGGGTTACAAACAACTTTCTGCCTTCAACAGTATCTGTAGATGCAAAAAGGCAAGTGATAGTTGGTCTAATCTCACTCATGCTGACAGTAATGCTTCCAATGTACCCCCTATATTTACTGGGGATAGTTGGTAGCAACTTTCCAGTCCCAGGTCTCCTTGGTAACATCTTGTAAGAGAAGATGCAGAGTTTCCCCAGCAACTCTGAGCACCAGTCAAAAAAATTCTTTGAGTGGTGACATCACAAGAGACTTCTCTCACTAAATGTTGCAAGAGAGGGAATATAGATTGGAATCAGTCATACATCTCCTGTAACATCTTGTATGGGTTTAACTCAATTGAGATTGAGTTAATGTAGCCCAGTGACCAGCTCAGAAGATCTTACTTCAAATTCCACCTGATCTCATAACCTGGTCTTACACAAGTCATTCAGTCACAGCCTCAGTTCCTTCCCATAATACAGTAAAAATAACAGAGGTCTACTTAGCTGTGTTGTGATGAGAAATTGGCTAGGCTGATGTTTAGTAAGAGATTTTGCTGCTGACCTTAACTGAAATGAGTCTCTTTTTTTGCTCACTTGGTTAACAGCTTAAGACTGCTTCTTGATCCAGCATTGTTGCTAGAGGATGTGGTTGTTACTGTGGTGAAGAGTGCCTCCCCCCCCCCCCCCAGCTGTATCAGGGATGGAAATTGTCTTACCTTCAAAACTCAGATGTCTGATCTGGCTATACTATATTATTGGTTTTACTGTAAATTCTAGGTTGAGCTTCTATAATTTAGTCTACAGGGTAAACAATTAGTGGCACATAATGCAGCAGCTTGATTTTTGATTAGAGCTATTTGATTTGGACAGATAAGACCTAGCCTCAAACATCTCCATTGGTTTCCTATTTCTTTTTTAATGCATACAGAGTTCACTACAAAGATTCCTTTTCTGCCATGTCAGCAACTAAATTTAACTTGCTTCTTTTTTTGTCCTTCCAGCCCATGGTGAATCCAGAGTACATTAACACATAATTAATCCAGGATGGTCTAAAATACTGGCATGGGTAAAGGAATGTGTTGTTACAAACACCATAACTGATAATTATCCACCGATAATTGAAAAAAAGAATGGAAAATCCACCTTTTCTGATTTTTTTTATTTATTAAAAGTATTTACCTGAGAGGCATCAAACTCATTTATTATGAGGGCCAGATGTGACATACATGTCACTTTGTTGGGCCAGGCCAAGTGTGCCATAATGTGATGCCAGGTACTGGAGATAGAAACTATATAAAGGGCAGCAGCTGGTAATATCCAAGTTGGTGTATCCTCAGTGCAAGGCCCCATGGGCTCGAAGGGGAGTGCAGAGGAAAACCCACATAGGTGGACTAGAGAGGAAGCAGTGCCAGCGCTGGGCACATGCCCCCACGATGCTTGACTGCTGCAAACAATGTTGTTCTGCCCTGCTGAAGTCACAATGGAGTGGCTCTGCCCACTCCCCCCAGCACTCCCTCCCTTGCACCAGTTGCTTGTGGGCCACATAAGAGCCCTAGATGAGGTGGTTCTGGCCCCCGGGCCTTATGTATGACACCCCTGAATTTTGAGCTTGATTCAAGGCAACTTACAAATTCAAATTTGAAACTTACAAGATGCAGGTTACTCCCTTAAAGCCCTAGCAAATAAAATGGGGCATATGGAAAGAGACAATTCTTTAGATACATGGGTTGTGGTGTGTGAAGGGCTTAAAAGGTAACAACCAGCACCTCAAACTGAACTCAGAAGTAAATTGGCAGCCAGTGTAGCTGTTTTAAAATAGGTGAGAGATTTTCCCACTGGCTAGCTATTAACAATAAATGGGCTGCCACGTTCTGAATCAGGTGCAGTTTCTGGGTTGTCTTCAAGGGCAGCCAAACACATTATAGTAATCCCACCACAAGTTTACAAAGAGATACAAAGCTGAAATGTGTTGCTGAGCTGATGACAGCAAACAGCACTTTCCCCCCAAATAAAACACTGAGGAGCTTTTTCCCCTCAATTAGAAACATTTGTCCATTTCCAGTCTGTTCATACTTAAAAATTCTATTATTATTATTATTATTATTATTATTATCATCATCATCATCATCATCATCATCATCATCATCATCATCATCATTTCAATTTATATCCTGCCCTCCCCACCTTTCGGCGTGGGTAGGGTAGAGGATTTGTGCCGCACAAGCGTGGATGCCCAGTGTGTATGTGTGTTGACTCTGGAGGGATGGATGGATGAAGAGACCCTGATTTAGACTCTGAGAGCTGCGGCAGGCATGAGGGAAATAGGCTGTGGTTCACACTGATGAAATCCTAAATACACGCCTGGTCACAGAAGATCAAATTGGTTCCCAGAAAAACAGCCAGAATGTTTAGTAGGCCCCTGGTAAATTTCAGTTATGTTCACACTAGAAACTGACTCTTTCTGAATTGTTTCCTTTGGAAGACAATGATTTTATTACATCACTGTTTTTCTCCTCTTTCCCTCCCACTTCTGTGAGATAGATGATGTACAGACCTAAGTGGTGCTCGTAAATGTGTATGTGTGTATCCACTCCAGGGGTCCCCAATGTGGTGTTCATGGGTGCCATGGTACCCACTGACAACTTTTCTGGCCCCATCCAAGTGTTTTTAGGAAGTGAGTGGGGCCAGGTAGGGCTTTTGCCCAGCAAGGCTTCTGATTGACTACTGGAGATCTGATTGGCTGTGCAGATTTTTTTAAATGTTGTTTTGGCAGCAGCTGCCACCACAGCACAAGGATCTATACTGTGTTAGTGAAGTTAAGCTGTGGCAGCAATTTTTTGTCTGTCTCTGCCACCTGTAGCAGCCATTGTGTTGCTGCACCTACCATCCCATGTAGGAATTCCAAATGTGCCCACAGCCTCAGAAATGTTGGGGACCCCAACTGACTCATTTTTCAGATGAAAATTTTTTCTGATGGAGGACGCGGATTGCAAATAGGCATTAATAACTATGAACGAGGTCACACAGAATGTATCATGCAACAACACTGTATAAATTACTGAGTTTTTCTTGCATTCTATGTCATGTGTTGGTGTATTTATTTAAAAATGCAAAATGATAATATTAATAATAAACTATAAATTTCAAAAATAATCAGACACTTAGAAGAATATATACAGTTCTGTCCTCTCCATGCTGGCTCTGACTGTTCTACAGTGGGTTACAGGGAACTCAGCTATGTTAAAGTAGCCTGTTATGAAATTCTGCGTACAAGTAAAGAAACCATATTTTCAATATCTGTCTAGACAAAACACCAGATGCCCATAAAAAAGACCAGATGTCAAGTAGTTTTGGCCATATCCTTAAACAACGGGAAATAAAAGTCTTTAGTTGACATTATTCATATCAGTCTCACATCATGAATCACCATACTATTACATGTAAGGATTTCAGCACTGATAATTTCAGCAATGACCTAGGGATGATATGGGTCATCAGTCAAGTTTTTTAATGCTTATTTGTTTTTCTGGGATGGTGGTAACCAGCATATAAGAAGAGGTCCAGTTTTCCCCCTCAGCCATACTACTTTCATTGACTTCATATAGAGGATATGTGTCTTTATTACCAGTAATGTTATATATGTCAACTGTGCCTGCAACAAAAGTGGCTGCAATTTTCAATACATAAGTTATGGAAAAAAACGTATTTAGGCTTTCTTTCTTTCTTTCTTTCTTTCTTTCTTTCTTTCTTTCTTTCTTTCTTTCTTTCTTTCTTTCTTTCTTTCTTTCTTTCTTTCTTTCTTTTTTTCTTGTCTTCAGTTTATAGCCAGCCCTCCCCTGAGAGCCAGTTTGGTGTAGTGGTTAAGTGCGCGGATTCTAATCTGGGAGAACTGGGTTTGATTCCCCACTCCTCCACTTGCACCTGGCTGGATGACCTTGGGCAAGCCATAGCTCTGTATCAGCTGTTCTCTCAAGGACAGTTTGGGAATAGAGCTCTCTTAGCCCCACCTACCTCACAGGGTGTCTGTTGTGGGGAGGGGAAGGGAAAGGAGTTTGTAAGCCGCTCTGAGACCCCAAGTGAAGGGCGGGGTATAAATCCAATCTCTTCTCTTCTTCTTCTTCTTTCCCCTGCTCAGCAGGGCTCAGGGTCGGTAACAACAGGTACGAACAACAGTTTTAAAACAATAAGTAAATAAATCATTAAAAACCCAATTTGCAACAGCAGTTTATAGCTAGAACCTAAATGTAATCACTCAGATGGCAGAGTCCTTGCCCTTATCACTTGTATCACTTGCCCTTATCACTTGTAAGGGTTGACCACACTTTTATTTATTTATTATTATATTTTTATAATGCATCCTTTTCTCTGCTGTCTTGGAGTGGTTTATAATAATTCAGCAATAATATACCATAAAATACATCTAAGCATTAAAATATTCGTAAGAAATACAAAGACAACAAAACTATCCCCACCAGGAGCTGGTGCCGCATAGCATCTAAAAGAGTGAGTTACGACTCAAGAAGGACACTGGCTCAATACCCATGAATTCACCAGGGGACATTTGATAGGTCATCCTCTGTCAGCATCAGGGATAATAATACTGAGCTACTTTACAGGGGTGTTGCAAGGATTACCAAAATAATCTGTGGGAAGAGCTCTAAGAATTGTACAGAGTTAGAGTTATACAAATGCTCAATATTCTTTTGACGCAGTCGTGTATGCCCCTCTTTAGGAGTGAAGATTAACTTGAGGCCAAGAAAGGCATACTTACAGAGTTCTCTCATGAACTGTCTAGTTATTTTGAGAAGAAATGGAAATCTATATCTGGCTTTCTAAAAAAGAAAAACATTTCAGCTTCTAGCTTATCTTCATTTCTGATACCTTGCAAGGTCTGAGACACAACTTCAACAGCTCTAATTTGTCTTTGTGCCAGAGCACTTTGTAAGCAGCCAGGTCCTCTGACTCTTATCTTTTGTAGAAGGGTGGGAAATGACATAAGAAAGTTGGCAGGTCATGTCATAGGTCATTTCTTTAATTCTTACCAAAAGCAACTACCCAGCTAGTCAAAAGCAGTGGAGCAAATCCCCATTTGCAAGACACAACCAACATTTTAGGAAGTAAAAATAGATGCTCGCATTATATCATTCCTATCCTATAGTAAAAAAGCTCATTCTTGTGGGGATGATGATAGCTGCACAATGGGGTGGGGGCCTCCACCTACCTACCCCAGGTACACAGGAAAAAAAATCCATCTTTATAGACCAACACAATTTTTTAAAAAAATCTCAAAAACATCCTGATGAGGAATCAGCATGCTCCAGAAGAAATGGAATATTGAGAGCAGCTGAGCATAAATAAAATCGGGTAGAAGGCAGAAATCAGCCTACTAAAGCTCCTGAGAGTTGAGAAAATCTTGAAGGAGAAGTTGTTTTTAAAATCTGTCTAGCTGGCTTTTAGCTTGCCCTTCTCCCAAGGAGCCTAGGCTGGGGATTACAATTGCTGGTTACAATTTTCATTTTTGTCTCTGAATCTGCGGTGTATTTTCACATGCCCCCCCCCCCCAGCCATCTTGGATTCAATGATGTTTCAGTAGACCCTGGCACCACCTAGTGACAAGGCTGCTGAGAGCCACCATGGGCCCAGGGCCGTAGCTAGCATAGGGCCCACGGGGTAATGCCCCTCCCAAATTTGCAACACCCCAGCTCAGCCCCAGCATGTGCAAATGCCCTGGCTGCTGGGACGGAGGGAGGGAGGGAGGGAGGGAGGGAGAAACATCCAGGTTGGAACCTTCTTGCCCCAGTTGCTGGCCTCAAGTTTGCAGTCCCTCTGGCTGAGGCCAGCAGACATTCCTCTGAAGCACTTTTAAATACCACTTCCTGAAAAGCCCTCCAGCTAGCACTGCACAATTTAGGGCAGAGCTCTGCTGAGCCAAGAGGTTTAGCTTTGCAAGCTGTATTTGCGGTGTTCCCAGGCAAGCTCTGCCTCCCTTTCCCCACCCAAGCCAGGAGGTTGGGGAAGGAGGAGGGCACTCCTGGGAATTTGCATAGTTTGGAGTTGGTGCTTTGAATGTGGCTTGGGAAAGGGGAAAATAACCTGATTTATTGGTGTTTTTAATACCTCCCCCTAGTTGCAAAAAGGGTCACCTTGCTCTGCAGACCACGAGAATGATATTATTGCAAGGGAAAGACTTTCTCCCTGAATGAAGCTAGTTTCCTTCTCGTTTTGTCTCTTTTGGATCCACAGGGTGAATTGTCACTTCCAGCACATCACTTCCAGTGATGTGTCCCCGAGTGCCTCCCCCACCAAAAATCATCTACCCATGGGGCTCCGTGGGTCCCTGGACAGAGATTCCACCTGACCCCCCCCCCCATATGACTCTGATCCAAACCATGTGCCTAGTTTTGTATGTGTATTGATGTATGTGTATTGATACTGCATACATTTCTTAGATTTGATGAAGTAGGCTGTATTCACACAAAAAATCATATCAAAAGAAATCCTTAGTATGTAAATCAGTAAGGAATCTATTTCAGTTTCCCTTTGTACCTTTACCTAGCACAAAAGCAGAGGCAAATTTAATATGTAGTGGTGCTGGATGAGATGTACTGGGATCACCAGAATTGATTTTGCTGACATGCTTTCTAAAAAGATTATGTCATTTGTCATATAACATGAAGCTTAATGTCTACAGAAGCAAAGTAGCTTTCACAAAGGGATATTAGATGTCTTACCACCACCGCCACAACCCACTTCCTAATCTAACTAGGGGGGAACTTCTGTTCCACATGTGTAACTATGAAAACAGATCAACATTCAATTACCATGTATGTAAAGGATGGTGATCATTTTACTACTTTGATAGATCATGGGGAAACACTATCCCTCCAGCCTTGCTTCTGTTCATAATATTAACAAAGGTCTGCTGCTGTACTACTATTGAGTATGTGTCATGTTGCTAACCAGGGATGAGAAGGAGTTGAGACCCAGACTGACAAATAAAAGGGCAGGGGAGAAAAATTAGAAGGGATGAGAAGTGAGAAGACAGATCATGAAGGGAAGGGAGAAAAATGGAGGAGGAGAAAAGTGTGGAAAAAAGGAAGAGAAATTAAGAAAAGAAGAAAGGTTGGTTTATTTTCTGCAGCACACTAACAGGGAAGATCTGAATGAATAGACAAAACAATGGAGCTGAGTAGAAGGAAAGGAAGTGAAAAACAGACTGCTGGAAACAACAACCTTGTTAGGTTTTCAGGGCAAAAGATGTTGAGTGGTGTTTTGCCATTGCCTGTGTCTGCATAGCCATCCTGGTATTTCTTGGTTGCCTCCCATCCAAAGCCTGCTTAAGTCCTGAGATCTGACAGGATCAGGCTAGCCTGGGCTATCTAGATCAGAGCAGCTTGTTTGGTACAGTGAGCTTAAATCGGCCAGCTCACAGGACAAATCAACTAAGAAAGTCTCTCAAAGCAAAAGAACAAATTGTAAAAATCAAATACGCTATAGGAGGGAAATCTAAAAAAGGCGAAACTACAGAATTGAGAAACATAAGGAAACTACAGGTTACTTGCTATATAATAACTGTATGCCTTCAGATGTCTCCCCTCCTTCAAAGATGAATCTTGTTTTCCATAGCATGACCTAGCTTGGCAAAAGATTGATTGCATCTTTCTGGCTTATATTTCAAGGGGTTCCTCAGAAGCAGGGAGTTCCTTTTTGTCCAGTCAAAAAGTGGGGGTCCTCATTCATCTTGCCAACCTGCCAATTAAAATCTGCATCCCAAGCCCTCTGTTTGTGCCTCCACCTGAAGCAGTGAGGTTGGTGGTGACTAGAGCAGGGCTTTTTCAGTGATGGCACCTCACCTTTGAAATACCATTTCTCATGAGGCTCATCTATCCTTTAGGTGCCAGGTCAAAACATTTCTTTTTTACCTAGGCTTTAAATTAAGAGCCTTTCATGTTTTAAACTATTTTATGATCAGCTTCTAGCCTCAGAGTTTTTTGGGGGGAGGGGGTGTTGCTTGGTGATCATTTTATGCTGTTTTTATGCCCCAGGCTATTTTAATGATTTAGTAATAATTTATTTTCTATGGCTTTCTGGTATCATTTATACTGTGAGCTGTCTCAAGCAGGCCTCTGAGGAGGCAGGATACAAATTTTTCTAAACAAATAAATAAACACATTCAAAATTCTCACCATAGAGGATTTAACCAAATAAGCCTCAGGATCCTAGGGTGTTTTGCACACAGTTCTTCTTGATGCAGAGTGCAAAGTAGTGTGAATGGGTTGCAAAAAGAAATCAGTGGCTGTCAGGCTAGGACAGAGTATCCGATAAGTCACTGAGACAGATGCCAAGACTGACATCTGTATGCTGACCCCCTCTCCCAAATCTGGGATACTTGTGTGCTTTGCTCATCTCTAATTTAGTTTGTGGCTCAACTGAAAACTCAAAACAGGACAGGCCTGTTCCTAGAACAGAGATCTTTCCATACCACAACATGCATATTTTTCCCTTCCCTATTTCATTCTCATAACAACCCTGAAGAAAACGTGGCTGGCCCAGATTCACCAGGAGTTTCATGGCAGTGGAGGTCTCCCAGGCCCTAGCCTGATACACTGACAGTTATTTTACACTGGATATTTTTTTGGGTGGAGGGGAGGATAAAATCGTTTACTTCTCTCATGATTCCTTATGGGGCCCCAACTCCTGTGCCTGGGGCAGGGGTAGGGGTTAGGCATGAATAAAATAGTTTGAATTGCTGTTTTTTTTAAAAATGGCATGATTTGGGGGTGCTGAAATTCTTGAACCTGAAAACTGTGCCTGAAACCATTTTTTAAAATGGACCCCCCCCCCTACTCCCAGTTTTGGCATGACAAAAATAATGCCCTTTAAAGAAATCTGACCTGAAATCAAAGCATTTTTTTTTACATGCGCACTCCTAGTCACCAAATTACAGAAGTCCTCTGCTTTTTCCTCCAGAACACTTGGATCCCCCCCCCCCAATTTTATTATGGTCAATCTGATTGCAAGGAGGTAGAGGTCAAGTTTGTTTGTTTTCTTTCTTGTACACTGAAGCATTCCACTCTACTAAGGTCATCTTTTCAGTGACCTCTGATTTCATCAAAAATGTTGAGGCTGTCTTGCTTTCAGAAAAGAGATGCAGCAAACATCATGCAACATGCCTCCCAGGCAAAAGTTGCATGTCTCAAGAAATTCTTCAGGCAAATTATTTCTCCTGGAACCAAAGCTCACCATGCTACAGTGCACAAGTCAAGAAATTCTGTAGAGGTTGGCAGTTCTAAGTTCAGTCAATCATAAATTGGCTAGGTGTAGTGTTAAGTGCACGGTCTCTAATCTGGGAGAACCGGGTTTGATTCCCTACTCCTCCACTTGCACCTGCTGGATGACCTTGGGCAAGCCATAGCTCTGTCACAGCTGTTCTTGAAAAAGAGCAGTTTCTGTCAGAGCTCTCTCAGCCCCTCCTACCTCACAGGGTGTCTGTTGTGGGGAGGGGAAGGGAAAGGAGTTTGTAAACTGCTCTGAGACTCCTTTGGGTAGTGAAGGACAGGGTATAAATCCAATCTCCTCTTCTTCTCTTCTTCATGCAAGTATTTGTAAAGTTTTTCCAGCCTTCCACAATTACCACCTGAGCCACTCAATTTGTGGTGCCCATTAATATTATGGTGGTCTATGTGCACAGAGATCATGACAATACATTTGCTAATACATTTGGCTGGATCATTGCAACAAATTTGCCAACAAATGTCAAGAGGAATTTAGTGTTTTTCCCCCTTACTGAGGATGATGCAGTGAACAGAGTTTGAAACATACACAGCCTGCTTTATATTTTGGTTTTTCATACAGTCCTTCTAATACACACATGAATCCCGTACTCTGATCATTCATTTCAGCATGTTTCTTTCAGCTGATGCCAAACTTAATGTACTTCCTAGTATCTGTCAAGGAATTGCCAAGCTTTCTTGGAGAAAGTTAAGTATTTCATACAATGAGATGAGGCATATGTGAGCCTTTCCCACCTTTGGCTACATGTTGTGTTCTGTAAAAAATAAATGCTTCTGGCCTCGTACTTACTTTACATATGAATGAGTGGGCTCATGCATAATCTGTCATTCTAACACCCAAGAAAAATCTCGACCTTCTCTCTGCATGTGTGTATTTGTGTGTTCTTCTTCACTGGGAAGTCAGAAGCCCAATAGCCTTTGCTCTGCAGAATGGGCTGGTTGCCTATCTCCAAAAGCTAGAGGAAATTTCATTTGGATTAGTTGACAAACAGGCAATGCTTGACTAATTTGACTAATTAACTTTTGATTAGCGATGGGCACAAGCCACATTTTTGCAGTTTGTGGCTAAACCATGAACTGAACCACGAACCAATACACCGGTTCATGGACCAAACTGGTTTATATTGGTTTGTGAGCCATTTAAAGTTTAAACCCTTGCTTTCTGCTCCTCACAAAAAGCCGCAGGGAGCAGAAAGCAGGGGTTTTCAGACAGCTGGGCAGTGGTTTGGTTTAAATGGCTCTGAACCATTTAAACCAAACAGCTGAGCTGTTTTTCACAAACCACCACAAACTGCATCAAAATGTATGTACGTTCATGGCAGTTCTTCAGTTCACAAACATCACTTCATAAACCACAAATAGGCCAAAATTCATGATGACCTTTAGTTCATCAGCCGGTTTGTGCCCATCCCTACTTTTGATTAATTAATTTTGAATTGCACATCTTTTGTTAGAACTGTTTCCATGCAACAGGCCACACATTAACCATCAGCATGCTTGGATGAAGAAGTGATGGTTGCAGGCAACTACAAATTTGCATCTTGCATTCTGAAGACTGGCTGGGTAGAAATAGATATTTCATTGAACATATGAACTTCACTGTATTTCGTACACCAAGATAGCTACTCAGTTTTGATCATAATGTGGTTGATGTATACACAAATGAGGAAACTACATTTCTGGAGAGAACATTGTTGCAGAGCAAGCAAAGAGCTGGCATGGCTCAGGTCTACCGGGAGCACTGTCCAGTTGCCCTTTGCCCCTTCCCTTCTGCTCCTCCAGATGCTGCCCTGTGCATGGAAGTTTCCTGTTTTAAACACCCTTTTCCCTTTGATAGCCTTATGCAAACTGAGAGTTGCACTCACAGGACAGCTGCTCATGTAACGGGATACAGTAAGGTTCAGCCAGATCAGGCCCATATTGTTCTTTGTGTGTGTATACACAGGCACACACGTATATGAAAAAAGATCAATATTTTCCTTTTCTTGGAATATTTTCAAATATTTTCTTGCTACAATGTTGAAAAGATGGCTTATCAGGGATCTGCAGATTTTCAGTTCCTGACTGTTAAATATTAGCCAAGTCCTTTCCCCCAGTTTGCAGTGTTTTACATAGCAGAACTAATACATAAAGACAAACTATTTCCCACTGACCTTCATTATTCCTTATTAGCAGGCTCAGCATCAATTTAGAACATTTGGAGCTATTTAAATATCTTCTAGCTGGCATCCTTAAACCTCCATACACAATGTATTTATTAATGGAAAAAAATGGTAGACATAAAATATGTAGTAAATCCTCATATGTTAAACAGCTGCTGTTAAGTATGAATAGAATATATATTGCATATAAAATTTTCAAAAAGAACTTATTGGAATGGAGGGGCTTCATGTTTGCCTGAATTACAGTTTGTTTTCACGAATTATGCAAACACTGTATTGGGAAATTAGCTAAGCCTTATATTTCAGCAAATTAGTCTCAGCAGACAATTTATTTGATTAATTTAGCCTCTATTTGGCTTTGGAATTAGTCCCTCCCATGCTTTTGGATGGAGTAGATTTTACTGCTGAGTTTTAATCAACTCTTTGTTGCTGAGGATGTCACCCTCATCCCAGAACAATTTCATGTGCTAATAAGATCCGGTGTGTTTTGTTAAAACAAAATATTTGCTAATGAAATGTTTTCCACTTTTTCCATTCTTGATCATAAGGAGCTTCTAAAAAAATCATATGAAAACATTACGGATGCTACATGAAGATGCGCAGTGCCTCAACTGAGAGCGAATCTTCCATGTATGCACCATACCTCATCATAACATCTCTAGCCCAACAGATACATGAACTGCTTTAACTGGATTTAGTGGTACAGGGTAAGGCTGTGCTGAATTTTTAACTTTAAAAAAAGTGTGCTTTTTTAAAAAAAAGAACCATGGTTTTGGGGGCTCATCTATGGATCAGTTTTTCAGCCTCCAAGTAAGCTCTGAAGGGACACACCCAAGGACCCTATTTAACAGCTGAGGTTTTTTAGACTTAAGTGAAATGAAAAAGAGGATTTCCCTTACCCTAGTTTGAACCAAAGAGGAGATGGGGGCTGATGATGGCACTGTTCATGCTGAAAGCAGTAGGGATGGCCATCTGTGAACACCATATCATACCTGCAGTTCCTTTTCTCATAGAGCCACTGACAATTCTGTGCTGAGGGCTCCTTCTCCTCCAGTGTCATTGGTCTTGGAATCCTGCTGTGAATTCTATTCGGCTTCTGGCAACAGTGGACTCCTTTAAAAATTATGAGTCACCTCAGTTCAGACATGACAAAAAACATGGCTTGTTTTAAGTACTGTCAGTTTGTGAAACTAGGACTTGGCTTGCAGACACACTCAAATCCTAGTTTGCCTCAACCACTGTTAGTTTCATCACCTTTGCTCTGGCCAGGCATCTCTACAGTTGGAGATTATGTGAGGACATCGCCTGTGCACAAGCCATGATTAAGCCAGGGCTAAGACAGAATGCCTGCATTTGTACATCAGGCAAAATCATTAATAACCCAGCTTCAGATCATGGATTCAGATCCTGGTTTGAGGAACTCCAACCACCCATCACTAGTGGAGTAAACAGAGGGTAATTTTCAGGCTGTTCGACAGAATAACAGGTTGAACTGTCAACACTCTCTAGTCTGTTTTCTTCCATGTTCACCTCCTTCTTGATTAGATTTTAATCTTACATAATTACACTTCACCCTGTACTTTCATGGGCCTTTGACTCTGCTGTTTGGGAGTTGTTCTTTTTATTCATTCCTCTTATATAATGGTTGTAAAATTGATCAGTCTACCTTAATAAGAACATAAGAACATAAAAGAAGCTAATGTTGGATCAGGCCAGTGGCCCATCCAGTCCAACACTCTGTCACACAGTGGCCAAAAACACCAGGTGCCCTCAGAAGGTCCAGCAGTGGGGGCAGGACACTAGAAGCCCTAATCTAAAATAGATTCTTTTCTGTATTGATGGCAGTGAGATAAATAACTATTTTTCTTTAAAAAAAGATACCATAATTAAATGAATAAACAGCTTCAAAAGGGGATTAGATAGACTCATGGAGAATTGGTCTATCAGTGGCTACCAGCCATGGTGTCTGAGGGGAACCTCCACATTCAGAGGCAGTAATCCTGTAAATACCAGTATCAGGAGGAAATATCAGTGGAAGGTCTTGGTCTTTATGCCCTGTTGTTGGCTTTCCAGAGGAACTGATTGGCTACTGTGTGAGACAGGATGCTGGACCAGAAGGACCACTGGTCTGATACAACAGGGCTCTTCTTATGTCCTTAAAGTCATTTTTCTTGTGTAGCTGGTCACATTCTGTGCACTGGAAAAACTGTGAAATGAACAGTTCACTTGAGGTTTGTGAACTCAAGTGACTGGAGTTTAATAAGGATTGAGGTTGTTTCTTTAACATGAACAGATTTAAAAAATCTAAATATATGGATTGTAGACATGGCGTGGATGATGGGATTCACTCTCCCCCACCCCCTCCAGTGCAGTTTGGTTGACCAAAGCTGACCCACCCCCATAATAGTCTGTTATTAGCCCTCAGGTAGAAAAATATTGGCTACCCATCTTTTTTCCTTTGAGGGCTTATAAAAGTGGGTATGAGGGGGAATCAGTTTTGATTGTCATATTCCTGACCTGAACTGGAGCCCCTCATGGCTTTTATTAACATTTTAAAAACACTGGGGAAATGGATCTCCCAGCTTCTAATCTCTTTTGATCCCAAGGTGTAGGGCTTTGAAGTGCTAGACATTTCTTTGTTTTCAACCAGTCTAGTTTATGTAAGAGAGATTTTATATATAACACTATCTTGTTGCTTGCCACTGGCTACTGAGAATGGATGGGATACAAATTGTGTCGAGAATAGGTGATACCAGCAGCAGTCCCCCAGTGCCTTCTCAATTCTTTCATTAAAGTACAGTATACCACCCCTTTTTGGAGTCCACTGTCTTACCTTTCAGCACTTGTGAGAAGTTACTGTTGGGTTCAGGAGGTGTTTATCAAAGACATGATGCTGATTTACTGCCCAAGTCTGCTGAATTCCTTTAGGAACTCCTCTTTGACCCTTTTGACCATAAATTCTGTATTATAAAATTAGCAGACTTTAAGGGCCCATTGTTACTTAGTAACCTGAAAGAAATCATGACCTGAGAAGATTTGCTCATTTTAAGAAGGGGAAAAAATCAGTTGTATATTAAGTGTGAGATAAAATATAGGAAATAAACTATCAAGTCTCTGAGGAATATGGGCAAGATAAAGGAAGTGCTTCATCTAAAAATAATTTCTTTCCAATTATGTAATGATATTTCTGTCTCTTACTAAGTCTGGTGATTTGAACCATTCCAAAAAATTGTCAAATGCTAGAATATGTGAAATATAATCTATAGATAAAATATAGGATGTATTGTTTCGGTGGTAGATTGTATTTTAATTTACAAATATGAGTTAAAGAACAGGAACATCAGATTTTGGTTTGGAGGTTTTTCAAAATGTTTATAACTTAGTGCTGAAATTGGACTGGTTTACATAATTTATGTATTTGCTTTTATTTAACTTATTTATACATCACCTTTCTCCTCAGTGGGGACTCAAAGCAGTTGCTAACACTCTCCTCCATTTTATCCTCCCAACAACTCTGTGAGGCAGGTTAGCCTGAGAGTGTGCGACTGGCCCAAGGTCACCCAGCAAGCTTCCATGTCACAAGTGAGCATTCAAACCTAAGTTTCCAAAATACTAGTCTAAGGTGGTGGTCACATGAGCAAGATAAATTGGGGATGAGGCTATTTCCTCCAGTGTAAGTTGACCTGCAGTTGTGCGATCACATGGACTTTTGTAGATGCTGGCGCAGCCTGTCACTGCATGATCAGACGGAACTGTGGGTGAGTTAGGTTTTTTTTAACAGTTTGTTCCCGATGTGCTTACAGGAGGAATCGATGAATCGCACCTCTGCACTGAGGTCTCTCTATGGAACGTGCGGGGGTGTGCGCTGATGCACATACTATGATGGGGGAAAAAAACAACGGCACAGAGTCAGGATAGCCTGATCAGACTGTCCCAATGCCATGGGAGTGTGCTGGGGCGATCAGATGCAGCAAAGTCTGTCTGTGGCCCATAGCAACCTGTTTTTTTTACTCAGTGTTTTTTTTACTCAGCTTGTGTGGTGGAGCAAAATGGGTTGCCGACAGCTGTGGGGCATTTCTCAGATGTTGGCGTCTGATTGCACTCTTTTAATCTGCCTGACATTCGCACCTATGTCAGGGCGAATTGTGTGTGTGATCACAATCTAACACTCTTAACCACACAATGGGGTTTGGAGCTCTGAGCCACCCCATCTCTCTTCTCGCACCAAGCAGAAGGGCTTAGCTATTGGGTGTCTTGGCTGAGGACACACATTTTTATACCCTCACATCCCTCCTTATTGTGAACACCTCTGTGAAAGTAGGTGCAAAAGGTGCTTGTCATTGGGGGGGGGGGGAAGACATCCTCTATCACCCCCCATACAATAGGCTCCCATCCCTGGGCACCAAACCAGCCCACTGGAGCCTGGCCCTAGCAGGGGTCTTGGAGCCTCCTTTCCCTGATCTATTCCTGGAGCTGGGGCTCTCTGTAGAGGCAAAAAAGTTGTTAGCACTGGCCTGAGACCAGCAGTTGCTAACACTCTTTAGAGAGGAGGACTCTGATAGCAGTGGTTCAGAAGGGGAGGGGGAAGTATCCTCCCCTTCCACACAACTCCCTGTTGCTGCTTCTGCCTCGGGTACATCCATTTGTGGCCCCTCCCAGCCCAGTGCCAGAAAGCAGCTGTTCCTCCTCCCACCTTCTCCATTCCTGGGTCCCCGTTTCCAGCCCACACTTTGGAAAAATTTCTGCACTATCCCCAGTGACCCCTATGTGGAAGAGTGCCAGGTGTACCAAGCTTACATCCAAACCCGCAACACTTGTCCTCCTCCATCTTCCACAGTCACCGGTAAAGGGTGTACACAACTATGGCACGGCTGCTTTCATGTGTCCATGAATCTCCTCTCCTGCCCTCCCACCAGAGCAAGTGGGTGTTCTCCCACCTGGGAGACATTCTCAGCCCCCACCATTCCCACCTGGACCTGGCCAGATTGGATGAGTTGGCCTTCCTGAAGGTCAAGCTCCCCCTGCTGGGCTACCCCCCTCTGGAAATCACAGGGTAAGATCCATCCTTCCTCCTCTCTGGGTGATCTGGCTTGCAAGTGACACCCTTGGCGCTTGAGTGGAAGGATGGCTGCCTCTGCCAGGTGGGGGTGGGCTCCCTCACGCAACACCTAATGCATGAACCAACAACCTTTGCCTCATAACACAACACCTACTTCATGAAACAACATATAACTCATAACACAGCATCTGCCTCTTGGAACAACATCTACCTCAGCAAACATTTGCCTCAACAAACCTCTGCCTGTATAAGCAAGCCCTCTTTCCCTAGCATTTATTTATTTTATTTATATTTTAAATTTGTTAATCGCTCAATCCCTGTGTACACAAGGCTCTGGGCAATGTACACCAAAAATAAAAACATAAAAGAGAACAAGTTAAAATTAATAAATAACATTCATTGCATTCAAAAAAAATTCTCAAAATAGTGTTACTGATTTGCTTTTAAACCCATTCTGGACTGTGTTGCCACCTCATAGGCAGGGTAAAGAGGAGGCAGAAATGGAAAATGATGGGAGAGAAGGGAGGGTGCCAGCCATGATGGAAAACTATTGCTGTCCTCAACCAAAAGCTGGGCAGAACATCTCTGCCTTACAGGCCCTGCAGAATTGCATTAAGTCCCACAAGGCCCTGGTGGTATTTGACAGAGAATTCCACCGGAGTGGAACCAGGACTAAGAAGGCCCTGGCTCTGGTCAAAGACAGCCAAACATCTTTGGGACCAGGGATCACCAGTAGGTTGTTCTCCACAGAGTATAATGTTCTCTTGGGGACATACCAGAGGAGGCAATTCCAAAGATACATGGGATCCAAACCACTCAAGGCCTTAAAGGTCAAAACTCAAAACTCAAACCTGACTCAGTACTCCACTGGGAGCCAGTGTAGCTGATGCAACACAGGTTGTATATGTGCTATCCGTGGCATTCCTGTCAGGACTTGTGCTGCTGCATTCTGAATCAGTTGGAGGTTCTGGGTAAGTTTCAAGGGCAGGCCAGCATAGAGCAAGTTACAGTAGTCCAGCCTGGAGGTGACCGTTGCATGGATTATTGTAACTAGGTCAGGGCACGGCAAGAAAGTGGCTAATTGCCATGCTTGGTGTAGGTGGAAAAACACCAGCTTGGCAATATTCATGACCTGGGTCTCCATACTTAAGGAGGCATCCAGGACCACACTCAAACTCTTGACAGATTGTGCCAGTGTTAATGATGCCCCATCAAGAGCAGGAAGTCTTGTCTTGTCTGCCTTTCTGTCATTCCAAATCTGACTTTGCAGACCTGGGGGAGGGGCTGCAAGCATAGGGGGGATGCTTACCTTGCTTCCAGTGTCTGGCGGGGGGAGGGGTCTGCTCAGGTGAAGTTTCCCTGTGAGTTTGGTGTCACTGGCTTGTTCCTCAGCTGTTCCAACTGCAGCTGTCTTTTTCAGGTAGAGCATGGGGGAGAACTTTTTTGGGCATCTGCAGCTGGGATCCCAGAAATATAATTCACCCCTAACTTGGAGAAATTATAGAGGAGTGAGTGGCCATGTGAGGTTCTCTGTGAGTTTGGTGTGTAGCCTGCAGGCAGTCCATTCTATACACTTTTGGTCCTGTGCCTGACATGTCCCCACAAAGCACTTTCTTGGCTTGTCCTTAATTCTGTTAAGTTTGCAGTGTCACAGTGGCACTAGTTTTGCTGGGCTTGCAAAAATTCCCCCCAACTGCAGGTTCTACTGCAAAGATTTTCTGGAACTTTGATTCTGTTCTGCGGGGCTTCTATTGCCCTTTCTTTCTTTTTTTGCTGTCCCCCCCCATTGGATACAATGGAGGATGGGACAACTTCTTTGGAGAGCCGTAACATGAACCCTGTAAATCCAATCATCACCAAAGGTGGAGGGCAAGTAGAGGAGAGTCAGCCAAAGGGCCCTTGCAAGTTTGCTGTTTCTAGCTTGCCCAGGATCCATTCTATGCACTCCTGAACCTGTGCCTGTCATTTCCACAGAAAGCACTTTCCTGGCAGCACCGTCTTTGGGGGGGCCACAACTCAGATCCTGTACATCCAATTGTCACCAAACTTGGAGGAGTTACACTCCCCTTGAAAAGTCAGGTTCACAGCCTGGGAGTGCTACTTGACACAGCAGTCACCTTAGAAAACCAGACAGCTGCAGCTTTGGCTGGTGCATCATCTGTGTCCATTCCTGGGTCAGTCAGATCTAGCCACAGTTACCCATGTCTTAGTTACATCTAGACTGAACTATTGCAATGTGCTGTACTTGGTGCTACCCTTAAAGAGAGTTTGGAGATTGTAGCTAGTGTAGAGCACTATGGCTAGACTGCTGGTCGGGGCCAGCTATCAGAAGCTTGTGGCCCCAATATTACAGCAATTACACAGGCTACCAACCCACTCCCAAACCCAATTCAAGGGTTGGTTTTGACCCTCAAAGCCCTAAATGATTTGGGACAGAGTATCTGAAGGAACGTCTTCTTCTGAATGTTCCTACCTGGGAATTAAGATCATAGGGAGAGGTCCTCCTGTCTTGACTGTCCTATCAATCAAAGGAGCTCATTTGGTGGGTGCACAAAGGAGGTCCTTTTCACTGGCAGCTCCACAGTTATGGAACAACCTCCCAAGGGAGAGGAGCCTGGCCTCCTCTCTTTTGATCTTTAAGAAACAGCTTTTGATAAAAGCAGTCCTAAACTGTGTTTTAAATTTTGGTTTTATGTTTTTTACATATTCTATTTTTATTAATATTGTAACCTGTCTTAAGGTCTGCAAGGAAGAAAGGTGGCTCATAAATATTTTAAATAAATAATAAATACTGTTATTTAAGGCAGAAGAATGACTAATTTCCTGTACTTTTAGGAGTCACCTTAACAATTCTCCATGTGTACGGCAAGACCCAGGCCAAGCAAAGCCTGATAAACCAGACACACATTGTGGAAGTATTCTTTGTTCATTAATGCTTTGGAGTTGGGAGTAAGCAGTGAAGTGGCTAAGTCTGAGGGTGACACTAGGTTGTTCAGGGTGGTGAGACCCAGGGACAATTGTGAGGCTCTCCAGAGGGATCTGTCGAGGATGGGCAAGTGGGCATCAGTGTGGAAATTGAGGTTTAATGTGGACAAGTGCAAAATAATGCACACTGGAGCCAAAAATCCTAACTACCTTGATGGCATCCAAACTGGTAGAGATTGACTAGAAGAGAAATCTTGGAGTTGTGGTAAATAACTCACTGACTCACTGAAAATGACAACTCAATAAAAACAGCAAATGCTATGCTGGGCGTTATTAGGAAGGGAACTGAAAACAAAATCAGCCAGTATCATAATACCCCTGTATAAATCGATGGTGTGGCCTCATTTGGAATACTGTGTACAGTTCTGATCACCACACCTCAAAAAAGATACATTGGAAAAGGTCTTGAAAAGGGCAACTAAAATAATTAAGGGGGTGGAACCAGGGGTCATTTTGAGCAGGAGCTCGGGGGAGTGCAGCTCCAGGAGTTGGTGCCAATCCTGCCCCCCTGTGGGGGAATGCCTGCTTGTATCATGGCTGCAGCAAAATGACCCCATCCCCCGGAAAGGTCCTTGTTCCTCCAACCAGCCTTCAGAAGGCTTCAGCCACCACTGAAGCTATCCTCCCAGAATAGTGGTATTTCTGAAGCTTAGGTTAGTAGCTGTCCCCTCTCTGCCAGCTCATTCTCTCTCTCTCTCTTTTTCTCTTTTCTTTCTTTCTTTCTTTCTTTCTTTCTTTCTTTCTTTCTTTCTTGCCTTCTGACATACTTCTAGTGATGTCAGGTGGTGTAGCATATGCAAATAAGTTATGTTAATGAGTTATGCTAATGAGCTCCTGCACCTCTTTTTCTACGAAATGACCCCTGGGTGGAATGCTTTCCCTATTAAGAAAGGTTAAAGAGGTTAGGGCTTTTTAGCTTGGAGAAACAATGACTGAAGGGTATCGTGATCAAGGTTTACAAAATTATGCATGGGATAGAGAAGGTAGAGAAAGAAGTACTTTTCTCCCTTTCTCACAGTACAAGAACTTGTGTGCACTCCATGAAATTGCTGAGCAGCTGGGTTAGAACAGCTAAAAGGAAGTACTCCTTCATCCAAAGAGTAATTAACACATGGAATTCACTGCCACTGGAAGTGGTGGCAGCTACAAGTATACACAGCTTCAAGAGGGGATTAGATAAACATATGGAGCAGAGGTCCATCAGTGGCTACTAGCCACAAGGTTATATATGGAACACTCTGTCTGGGGCAGTGATGCTCTGTATTCTTGGTGAGTTGTGAATCAGTGGCAACAGTGGAAGGACTTCTGAAGTTTTGGCCCCAGTGGTGGACCTCCTGATGGCACTGATATGTAACAATTTAATTAAATATATGCTTTTCTGCTACATAATGTTAAAAACATAAGAGAAGCCAATGTTGGATCAGGCCAATGGCCCATCCAGTCCAACACTCTGTCACACAGTGGCCAAAAATACCAGGGAACATCAGGAGGTCCAGCAGTGGGGCCAGGACACTAGAAGCCCTCCCATTGTGGCCCCTCATCCAAGCACCAAGAATACAGAGCATCACTTGCCCCAGACCAAGAGTTCCTGTCTATAACTTGTGGCTAATAGCCACTGATGGACCTCTTCTCCAGATGTTTATCCAATTCCCTCTTGAATCCATCCATGCTTGTTACTGTACAAAGGTAATATGCATGTAACTCTGGGCCAACCAACTAAAGAATCATTCTGAATGTGTTCTTGAACAAGATCCCTTCTTTTGTCCCCATACTGCATGCCCAGTCCAGAAGCATTTTGTGATATGCTGGGGAGAGGATGCCTGTTATTCAAAGGAACAAGGGGTGGGATGGGTAAGCCTAAGCCTATGAGTTTACATAACATGGATCTCTGCCATGACTTCCAAGGTTCAAATCTTCTGAATGAGCCCAAGTTGGTGGCTAGGCTTACCAGCTCTGAGTTGAGAAATTCCTGGAGATATATGAACAAAACCTGGGGGAGGTGGGGTTTGAGCAGGGGAGGGAGCTCAGCGGGGATATAATGCCAGAGAGTCTGCCCTCTGAAAATGCCATTTTCTCCAGGGGAACTGATTTATGTAGTCTGGAGATCAGTTGTAGTTCCAGAAGAACTTCAGCCCTCACCTGGAGGACTACAGCCCTACTGGTGCCCCAAACCAACTCCAGGTAGACATGCCCAATGAAAGAGATTGTTGGCCAACAGAACTGTGGAGAACACTACTTGTACTTTCAACTAAGGTTGCTTACAAAGCCAATTGAAATACAGCTTGTGAGCTGAGCTACACTTGAAATTCTAACTATTGGTCATCCATCATAAAGTGAAGAATATAAAAAAGAACAAATTATTACAGAACATAGAACAACAGTCTGCACCTTCTCCTGCCATCCCATGACTCAATGCTGTGGGAATAATAATAATAATAAGAGATTGGATTTATATCACACCCTTCACTCACTTGGAGTCTCAGAGCGGCTTACAAACTCCTTCCCCTTCCCCTCCCCTCATCAGACACCTTGTGACATAGACGTAGAGTACGGGGGGGCTCGAGGGCTCAAGCCACCCCCGAAATTTCCCAGAGGGGGCTCAGCTACCCCCAGCAAAATGGAGTGCCTGCCGCTGTGCCTCCCCGGGTTCTTCCGAAGCCTGGCCGCCACTGCTGGAGAGGGAGAGTGAAGACCCGGGGGGGGGGGGTGGGGGGAGAGAGAGGCACCAGCAGCAGCAGCTGGCGGGCCTCGGAAGGGCCCGGGGAGGCACAGTGGTTTCCCGGGGGGGAGAACATCGCCCCAGCGAGTGCGCGCACTTCACGCGCACACTAAGGAGCCCCCGCCCCCCCTGGAATTTCCAAAAGTCTACGCCCCTGGACTAGATCGCGCTCCTCACTTGCCTCTAGGCGGTCGTTTAGGCAGGGAGCGGCAACCTACTTGTTCAGGACTACACGTTCACCAACCCGGTCATTTTCCATTCCACTTGACCCGCTCTGCTGCTTTCCCCCCGCCCCCAGCTATTTTTGCCCCATTGGAGAAAAGATAAAGGTGTTCTTCAGCACTCGGTTCCAATGGCAAAGGGTTCCCATCAGTGTTCCTTCTAAACTCAGCTAGCTCAGTTTTCCCTCTAAACTCAGTTTTCCCTCTAAACTGAGCTAGCGCACAGTTTTTTAGCCTCCGGCTCACACATTTTTGTCTTGGCTCAGGAAGAATAGCTCCAGCCTGTGAGAATACTAACTACAATTTATGGTATGAATTTTTGGTGAGGATTTAATTCCATTCACATTACTCCTCTCTTTTTAAAAAACTTTATAACAATCCATTGTAAAAAAAATAATAATTTGCCCACCTTCTTGAAGTAGCTATCAGTGTCAGCAATTTATTGACATCCAGATAAGAACTTTTTAGGACTTAAAAATGGCATTGCACAAAGTACTCTTGAAAGCTTTTCAGTGCGATTTTTTCTGTTTAGAGAGATTTCTACAAAACCAGGGATTTATGCAAAGTACTATTTTGTGTGAAAGTTGGAGAGAGCTTTTCCTCTGGACAAGGGGACTGTTGTGGTATCCAGGCCATGTTCAACTGGCTGTCTTAAAGAAAATAAAATATGAATTCCCTCTTTATCCTGCTTTTAAACATTTATAAATTTAGGAGGCTAAAAAAAACCCTATTTTAATATAAAGGTTTAATGCCAAATTATCAACAGAGTGAGTTAATAGGACTGTAAACTGAATCACAGAATTGTATTTAGCCACATACCAACCTATTTCTGATCTAATCATTCCCAACTTTGTTAATGCTCAATTTACTGAAATGCCTCTTCAGGCCCTGCCAGCATTTGCAGCCAATGAAAACATTGGCTTCAACAGGAACAGCCAGCATGCTAATTGATAAAATGAAGGTAACAATACATGAAAAGCCCATTATTTAATGTGCGCTACTAGTTTGAAATAATTACACTTAATATTATTTCTGTTGTGCAAAGAACAGACTTCCAGACTTACTGTACAGACACTGCCAAATTCTCAGTGATCTGATGGAATTTTGCACAGTGGGACAGTGTGTGGGCCTAGTCTAATCTCAAGATGTTAGAAATTTAATGGGTTCCATTACTATTATAGAATGCTTCATTTTGAACATAAAGAATGAGTGAGATAAAGTAGTTTGCATTCCTTATTTTCCATCTTATCCAGATGGAAAGTTAAAAAGAGAGAGATTAGTGGAACCATTGGCTCCAGTTCAATGCACTTTCACGAGAGTTTACATAATCACTACATGTAGCTAACTAGCTACATATCTCTGTGTTAGCTGTGTTGTCTGTCCTTGAAGATGATTGTTTTCAGGTGGCGATACAAGGTAAGTTTAGATGTCCCCTCCCATTTGACTGATACTCTATAATATGTAACAGTTATTCTTAGGGATGCCATCTTTTACACTGGTCCCTCTAATATCAGTTCACTCTGCAAGGCATTATCAGGTAATGTTATTGAATTTCATGCCATGAAAAGTCTAGTTATATGAGTTACATGCAAACACAGAAATTGACACAGAAAAACAACTGTCTTTGTGCAATTTGAATGCTTTCTTTATACTTTCTTTAAAAGTCTAGTTATATTACATGAGTCACAAGGCTCAGAGGCAGAGCATACACTTTGTATGCAGAAGATTCAAGGTTCATTCCCTGACATTTTCAGTTAAAAGAGCTCAAGAGGCGTCTGAATCCCTATAATAGGAAGTGGTTATACTACATAAGTCTCTAGGTACCACTTAGCTCAGTGGCAGAACACATTATTCATATGCAATGCAGAAAATCAGGGTTCATTCCTTGACATCTTTCGTTAAAGGATGTCAAGTGGAGTTAGGAAAACCTTTTGTGCTACACACCTTGGAGAAAAACAGCCAATCAGAATAGCCAGTACTAAGCTAGATGATCTAATGGTTTGATTTATTATAAGGCAGCTTCATTATAAGGGCCCTCTCAGTTATGGTTAGGGTTGTCCTTGGATGACAGGGGGTCTTACCAGGAGCAGGAGGGAGGCCAGCCAGGCTACATTGCTGGCAATGTGGCAACATCACTTTTGATGTATGCTGGAAGTGATGGCATCACCTCAGCAACATCCCAGTGACACTCTGATATTTGAGCAAAAACTCTATAGTAGAAGCCATTTTTACCATAAGCGTTTGTGCCCAAATAGTAGAGTGTTGCCACAATGTCCCAGCATGATGGCATCACTTCCAGTACATGCTGGAAGTGATGTTACCACATTGCCAGTGACATAGCCTGGGCCTCCCTCCTGCTTCTGGCAAACTTCACCCTAGGGTTGCCAGCCTCCTGATGGGGCCTGGGGATCTCCTGCTTTTACAACTGATCCTCAGCTGATAGAAATCAGCTGATGGAGAAAATGGCTGCTTTGAAGGGTAGACTCTATGGCATTGTACTATGCTATACTCCCCTCCCCAAACCCTGCCTTCTCCTGGTTCCACCCCCAAAGTCTCCAGGTATTTCCTAACCCAGACTTGGCAACCCTACCTCACCCCCACCAGTTGCCAGGAGGGACCTGGCAACCCTAGTCATGGAACCAAAGCTCTGGAACTCTCCCCAGTGAGATTCATCTGTCCCCTTCTGTTCCTGTCTTCTGTCAGGTGGTGAAGACCTTTTTCTTTCATTTCACATTCCCTCAATGGTCCCTTCTTTCTAAACAATGTTTTCATGTTTTGTATGCATTTTAACTGTTTTGTGTGTTTTTTAACTCTATTTTTTAACTCTCTTTGAAATTGTTTTAATGATGTATGTTTGATAGGGATGTTGATTTTAATGGTTTTATAATGTAATTTTTGCTAGCTTCCATGCTCTCTGTGCAGCAGGGTGGGGAAGGGAACACGAGGCTAAAATTTAAAAAGGATAGGGTAGGGAAAGCTATTCCAGTTCTGCAGGAGAAGAAACAAACCTCACACAAAAAAGTAACAATTTGGAAGAAATCAGCAATGCTCAATAACGTGATGGGACCCTCAGAAAATAATAGGTACTTCAAAGTGATTGGAAACATTTTTTCCCCTAGTCACACAGACTATGCAGCATGGGGGAGATCCATGTTACTCTTTTGACTAAGTAAATTCCTCTTGCCGCATGGATTTCTATGACACTTAGTATGGCCTTGCATTTCATGAGAGTTTAGCATTTATTAAATTTGTGTCCCACTCCTTGAAGAAGCTCAAGATGGCAAACATGAAGTCATTTCATTATTTTTCCTTTTGTAACCACCATCAGATAGGTGGCACTCAGAGATAGCAACTGACCCAAAGTCTTCAAGCACATTTCATGACTGAACAGATATCTGAACCCAGCTCTCCTCTCTCCTAATTCCACATTCTGTGCTGGCTCTGAACCCCTTCGTTTTCTCTAGATGATGGGCAACAGACTTTCTGTACCTCTTTCACATCGCTCCATGCATCCACCAGCAGGGCAGGCACAATGAATAAACCTATTCATCCTCTTGCAAAATCAGTGATGCATGGAGTCTGAAATTACGTGGGGAAAGACATTGTAACAAATGGCAGCTTTATTTTGTTAGGGCTTGAAACTCCAAATGGGGTGCTCTGGCAATGCCCTGGCAGGGAAGAGAAACCAGCAGAGTTCTGCAGAATTGGTTCAGACTGGAATGGAGGTGAGAAAGCAGTGGCAGTGGCAGTAACCAGGAAACAATGCTGAAGAGACACTGATTTCCCCAGTTGTTATAAATCCTAACTGTAGTGCTGGTAAAGGGGGAAGATTTGATGTTCCAAAGCAAGGTGATCATATGCTGTCTGAGAACACTGAATACCCTTGTAGACCACTCTCCTCCTCATATACAGGAAGTGATCCAAATGGTAGGTTTGGAAAGGCAGCATTTCTGGCAAGGTGGATTTCCTGTCTGAGAAAATGTCTGCAAAAACAGAGACTTACCTAAGGAAATTCTTTGGCAGGGGTGTCAAACATAAGGCCCTGGGGCCAGAACTGGAGGCTGCGGGGGTGGATGGGGGGTGGACAGAGTAGGGTTGCCAGGTCTGGGTTGGAAAATACCTGGAGACTTTGGGGGTGGAGCCAGGAGAGGGCAGGGTTTGGGGAGGGGAGGGGCCTCAGCAGGGTGCAATGCCATAGAGTCCACCCTTCAAAGCAGCCATTTTCTCCAGGGGAGCTGATCTCTGTCAGCTGGAGGTCAGTTGTAAAAACAGGGGATCCCCAGGCCCCACCTGGAGGTTGGCAATCCTAGGACAGAGCCATTTCGACTGTGGTTCCAGCATGGCGGAACCACTTCATCTACAGCAGTCAAGCAGAACCCCTTCGCTTCAGTGACAGTGCAGAGGCAGATCTACTGCAGCAGCATTGATGCTGGCTCAGGGTTCCAAGCCTCTCTGCTCAGCTTGCAGCTCTGGAGATGCTGTCCCAGATGGCCGCCGTGATCAGCATTTGCATGTGGGGGAGTGGTGCAGATGATCCTCTGCTAGGGCCTCCTGGTGGCCAGTACCACCACCACATTCACACCCTCCCATGTGGTGGCTGTGCTTTGGCCCAATGTGGGGCCTTCTTTGGCAGTTTCTTCCACACATTGCAGCTGGGCCTCCCTCCCTCATGGGACATAGGGCTGCCAGCCCCCAGATGGGGCCTGGGGATCTCCCGCTTTTGCAACTGATCTCCAGCTGACAGAGATCAGCTCCCCTGGAGAAAATGGCTACTTTGAAGGGTGGACTCTATGGCATTGTACCCTGCTGAGGCCCCTCCCCTCCCCAAACCCTGCCCTCTCCTGGCTCCACCCCCAAAGTCTCCAGGTATTTTCCAACCCAGACTTGGCATCCCTAATGGGACATCTGGGGGCCTTCATCTGTGGGTGCTGCCTTGTGTGTGTGGGTGTGTGTGTGCCAGCAATCTCCTGGTCACTGGGTGGGGTTAGCCTGACTGCTCTTTTATTTATTAATATTTGGGGGAATATTAGCTCTTAACAATCTGCAGCAGGCGTTGCGGATCTCCACCTGTGTCTACAGAGGCTGTACTTCACCGAGACTTCCCAGGGATTGACACGAGACTCGAGTTAAGAGTTATAAAGATAAATTGTTTACTATAAAAATGATAAAAGATTCATAGGCAATATTACACAATCATACACACGGCTACACAAATCTAAGAAATTAGGTAGAATTACAGAGACGTTTGCATGAGCAGGAGAATTGATGGTATCCGTCGAGGGTGATATTTACCTATATATGAGTCTAGCAGAGTTCGTCTGGAAAAGGGGTGGGTGGGTTGAAGACGTATCTTTGGACAAAGGAAAAGCATCGTGGTTCTGAACCAGCAGAGGCCACATGACAGATCCAAGTGGTGCACCCAAGGATCCGTGAGGGAAGGAGGAAGAGCAAGCAGGAGCGGGGAGGAAAATCTGAACTGTGACTCTTGGGGAGCAGTATTTATTGGGGGGTATTCTCGGGAGGTTGGCAAGGTATGAGACCTTCCCAGAAACGCCTATAGATGGTCCGTTCTCTGTCCCTAGCCACTAAGAGGGTCCTATGGGAGTGGTCAATATTTAGATCTACCTGATGGTCAGGACAGGGTGTTGACATCAGCTGCATCTGGCATGGTCTTCTAGATGAAAGGGGTCCCGGGCGGCAGAACCGGTCCATCAGGAAGCATCCTGCTGTTTTCGCACCCTTGTGTGAAGTCCTTTGATGTGCCAAATGGAGGGGGGAAATTGCAGGAGGGGGTTCAAGCTTATGTACGTGTATGGAGTTCGTACTTTCATGGAGTTAGTGTTATGTGTCTCTAGCCAAACAGCTTCACATGTCTTTGTGTGTGTGTGAGTGTGTTTGTGCTTTGTGACAACCTCCAGGCTGGAGGTGGTAACCTCAGAAAATGGCGCTTTAAAACTTCGTTGGAAGCATCTGCTATCATTTTCCCACTGGTCACCGTGTGCACTATTTCAGCTCACATAACTGGGAGCATAGTCCATTCACTGCTCTCATAAATCATCAGAAAAGTCCAAAACAATGTTGCTCTGGCTTACAGTGGTCTGGCGTCTCTGCCACATGTGTGGCCATGTGTGCATGGTATTCATTCCCCCATCAGACAATCTGGTGGCCTTTGGCCTGGGGCAGCTGCTGCAGCATGGGGATTGGCAAGGCTTGCTGATGATCTCTGGCTTGAACCTCCAGCATTGCCCTGCCATAGATCACCTGGTGACCTTGGCTGGAGGTGTCCTGCCCGTCTCTGCAAACCATTTCCAGCAAACCTTCCAGTGCTGTGCAGAATACAGACACAAACCATTCATAACTCTTCTTGAATTCTTCTCAGAATTCAGTTATTTCCAATGAACATTCCTATTGGCATGCTGACAGAGCTAGTCCTTCTAAGTCACACTAAATACATGAAGGACTCATGAACATCAACAGAATGCAAAATAAATGCCTTGCACAGCCCTGGAAGAAGATTTGCAGAGGCCAGCAGAACCCTTTGGCTGTGCTGGAGGTGGTTGTGGAAGTGTTCTTTGTTCTGTTATCAGAAAGGAAGAAACAAGGTTATCATCACTTTAAATCTCTCCAAACCATCTATGTTGAAGGAATTTTTCTATGAAGACTTTGTGAATGGGGTTTTTTTGGGGGAGAGACTTTGATATTTCATTATTGAAATGTTATTTGAACCTTCTGGCATTTAAATCTGATTTGGAATGACTGATCTTACAACAGCTATAGCTTTGACTTTGTAATCAGCTTAGTTCCATAATTGATGGTTGTTTATTGTTGCTTTATCTTAAACATTTTGTGTTTGTATTTTCACTGTTTTGTTATTATCTAAATTACATACTTTGGTTATATTTTGTGTGAAGCAGCTTAGTTATTTTATCATGGCTTATGTTGATTTCTGTATTTAGCTTTTTCTGTGACACTCTGTTGGTTGCACCCAACTGGAGGTTGGCAACCCTTTCAACAGGGATTCCCCCTCCCCCCCCCCCAAAAAAGCATTTACTTATTGCATGCAGTACTCAACAAATGGAGCTTAAGACTGCAATGGTGTGCACATTTAACTTGGAGTAATTCCCACTGAGCTCAGTCATGTGTTCTACCTCTGAGGAAACATGCATAGAACAGTCCGTATACTTCCCTAACTAACTGAGTCTCTGTGCTTTAAAGATGAGTTAGTATGACTCTGGCAAGGAATTTGATCCTGAGATTTTTCAATTCTAGCATCCACCTGCTGATAGAATTGACTCTTGTTTTACTACTACCTTGTTGATTGTACTAGTGCTGTGCTCAGGCAGGCTTGGTCAGAATTGCCAAGGACTATTAACTCAGGAATCCTTATTTTGGAAATAACGGTTGTGCCAAAGAGGGGCCGTGATGGGGAGGCATCAGAGACACTGGATGCAAAAGAGGAAGGCCAGAGAATAAGTGGCAAAGCCTTGTAATTACCAAATCCCCATCTGCCTTGGCACTGACAGGCTTGCATTGTTAATCAGAGTAATTAGGGTTTAGTTGAGGCCTGACAAAAGTCCTGTACCTCATAAAGACCCCCAAAGTCATTCATTTTCTTCCCGGCAGTGGAGCAGTTTTCTATTGTGATTCATCCATGGCCCAGTGGGGGGGCAAGCATCAAGTCCCAAGTGAATCAGTGTCTCTAAATCATTAGATTTGACAAACTGAAGTCTGACAAACTCTTTATTTTTATTTAAGAAAGAGCCAAAGCTACAGATCATTAGGCAGCCTGAAATAGTCTGGGCCTGTTTCTCTAGGCATCTGTACAGAGAACAACACAGTTGGAACGGAAACTTCAACTGCTCACGAGGCTGCAGCTGACTCAAAGTGTACAGCAAGCTAATAAAGCACGGCTGGGCTGATGGCTAAACATGCCTCAGATTCTTTACACTACACGATCATTTTGGACTCTAGCCATCTGTAAAGTTGGCTTAGTTCAGTCTGGACTGTCTGAAAAGGTACAGATGTGCAGCACTGAATGGTCAGATCCTGCCAGTTCATCTGAAGCTAGAGATCGACAGTTTTTAGGCGAACTGAAAGTGGCAAGATAGGGCAAACCATGATGGGCACCCCGCATCAATTCTGATCAAACAAGCTTGGAAGGCTTTTGAAGCACTACAAACAACAGTAAAACTTGTTTAGCAAAGAGGACTCTGGTGCATACTCTTTTGTACTACCATTAAGTATATGAAATAAATGCCATCTATCTATAAGGACCAAGACAAACATGTCTGGCATCAGGTGTGGACATAGGCGTCAACTACCGGGGGGGCTCGGGGGCCAGGGCCACCCCTGAAATTTCCCAGGGGGGACTGAGCCCCCACGGCAAAATGGGGCACCCATCTGCCACCGCGCCTCCCCACTGCTGTACCTCCCCGCTGCGCCTTCCTCACCACCGCGCCTCCCTGCTGCGCCTTCCTTGCCACCGCCGAGAGCCTCTCCCTGCCCCCACCTGGCTCCCCTGCACTCCCTTTGTCCCTCAGCCATCGGGGCAACGTGCCCAGCATGATGGCATCACCCGGAAGTGACGCCATCATGCCGGGCACATTGACGGGGCGACGCTCTAGCAATCACCCTGGCAACATGCCCAGCATGATGGCATCACTTCCAGGTGATGCCATCACACTGGGCACATTGCCCCAATGGCCCCAGGAGGGAGGGAGGGAGTGCAGGGGAGCCGGGTGGGGGGGGAAGAGTGAGGCTCACAGCAGTGGGGACGGGGGCAGTGGGGACATCCTCCCAGTGTGTGCACGTGCTTTGCGCGCGCACACACAAGAGCCCCCGCCCCCCTGGGGAAAAAGAAACTCAACACCCCTGGGTGTGGGTACTCCTGGGCAACCATTGGGGCCTCATGGCTACAGATGGGCCCTACTGTTGACTGGCTGACTGGTACTCTTCTTTGGATGGCAGCTGTGAGGTACCTGTGCGAGCATATAGGTGAGGGAAAAAAAGATAATGTTCTTGCTGCTGGCTGCCATTGCTGCTTTGTTACTCATTGCCCAGGTGAACAGATAAGTAGGAAATTGCACTGGGAATCAACCACCTTGGTCTATCCAGTTATTTTTCTCAGGATGAGAGGTAGCTGAGAAAGGATAGGGTGTGAATTCAGTGGTATCAAGCAGCTGTTGTTGCTTCTTCCCTCTGCACTCCAAAACCGGAAGACAGGCAACATTCATGTTCTTGGACTTCCTAAGAAAATATCTTTTTTGGCTACTAGTTAGAGCCAACTTTTAGTTAGGGCCTTTTAGCCTGATATATTATGGGCAGCACAGCCATGGTTCATTACTTTTTTGTAATCTGTGCATAATTGTATGGGCGCTTTGTTATATCATCTTTATCATTAAACACAGAACAAGAAAATAAGATCATACATGGGATGGTATATCAAGAGAAGACATACAGATAATTCAGTCAAAGAGTCCAACTACTAATCTGTCACATAGCTTTTTGTGAAGACCTTCATGGTGCATGGGTGTTGGGGGATGTTTCAGGAACATCTGAATCCCCTTTTCCCGCTTTTTCATAAACAGTTTTTGCCAAATACAAAAATATGTACAAAAAAACCACTGAAATAAAATATTGTGCATGTTAAGTGCTGTCAAGTCACTTCAATCTTTCGGCAACCCTTTGAATTAAGTCCCCCCCCCCCCCCAATGTCCTATTGTTAAACAGCCATGCTTAGGTCTTTCAGACTGAAGGCCATGACTTCCTTGATTGAGTTAATCCACCTCAGCCAGTTTGGTGTAGTGGTTAAGTGCGCGGACTCTAATCTGGGAGAACCGGGTTTGATTCCCCACTCCTCCACTTGCACCTGGCTGGATGACCTTGGGCAAGCCATAGCTCTGTACCAGCTGTTCCCTCAAGGACAGCTTGGGAAAGAGCTCTCTCAGCCCCACCTACCTCACAGGGTGTCTGTTGTGGGGAGGGGAAGGGAAAGGAGTTTGTAAGCCACTCTGAGACTCCCTTGGGGAGTGGAGGGCGGGGTATAAATCCAATCTCTTCTTCTTCTTCTTCTTCTTCTTCTCATGTTGGGTCTTCCTTTTTTCCTGCTGTGTTCAACTTTGCATAGCATTATTATCTTTTCCAATGAGTCTTATCTTCTCATCATATGACCAAGGTCATAGACTCACTTTAGTCATTTTAGGTTCTAGTGAGTATTCAGGCTTAATTTAATCTAGACCAGTGTTCCCTCTAAACTGAGTGTGAGCTAGCTCACAGTTTTTTAGCCTCCTGCTCACACCTTTTTGCCTTAGCTCGGGAAGGATGGCTCCAGAGCAAACTAATTTATGCAGTAGCAAAATTTCTCACTCACAATTTTAATGCCAGTAGCTCACAAAATAGAATTTTTGCTCACAAGACTCCACAGTTTAGAGGGCACACTGATAGACCCTACTTATTTGTCTTTTTGGTGGCCAATGGTATCTGTAAAACTCTACTCCAATACCACATTTCAAATGAATTAACTTTCTTCCAGTCAGCTTTCTTCCTCATCCAACTTTCACACCCACACATAGTAATGGGGAATACTATGGAATGAATTAACTTGATATTGGTGGCCAGTAACCTATCCTTACACTTAGGGACCTTTTATAGTTCATTCATGGCTGGCCTCCCCAGTCTCAGTCTCTCTCTGATTTCTTGGTTGCAGTCTCTTTTTTGGTTGATGACTGAGCCTAAGAATAGAAAATCTTGAACAATTTCAATTTCTTCATCATCAACCTTAAAGTTTTGTAATTCCCCAGTAGTCATTATTTTTGTCTTCTTGATGTTCAACTGTAATCCTGCTTTGACAATTTCTGCATTAACCTTCATCAGGAGTCATTTCAAGTGTGCCAGTAATATTGTATCATCTTTTTTTTTTTTTTTGCTGTCAAGGCTCAGCTGACTTATGGTGACACTATGATGCTGTGACATACCCATTTCTTGTAAAACCAACTATAGCTTTTCATGATCTACAAAGTTAAAAGCTTTGCTGTAATCTGTGAAACACAAACTGGCTTTCTTTTGAAATTCTCTTTTATACTCCAATAACCAAAATAAATTTGCAATATGATCTCTAGTGCCTCTTCTTTTTCTGAATCTAGCTTGAACAGCTAACATTTCTCATTCCATACATGGTAATAGACTTTGATCTTTATTGTAAGATTCTGAACATCCCTTTACTTGCATGAGAATACAATTTACTTGCATGAAAATACAGTTTACTTGCATGATGGTCTGGTAATTGCTGCAGTCTTTGATGTCTCCTTTTCCCCAGAATTCAGAATGTTAACTGAGCATTTCCAATCTATGGGGGTATGGTTTTTCATATTTGTTAAGATTTTTATGTACTCCATTTCTGTGGCTTGGAATAGCTCTATGGATATCCCATCCACTCCTGGTGATTTGTTTCTCCCAATTGCTCTCAGTGCAGCAACACTTTCTAAAACTGAAGGTTCTTTTTCAAAAAATTCTTCTCTTGAAGAAATCTGCTAACCTTTCATCTCTTTTGTATAGTTCTTCAGTGTATTGTTCCCATCTTTTCTTTATTTTGTCTTAAATTAATGTATTTAATTATTAATTATTAGCATGCCTAACTGTGTCTTAAATTTCCCTTTGATTTCTTGGACCTTGTGTAACAAATCTCTTGTTCTTTATTAAAATAATACAGTACAATATGCAGCTGTTGTACCTGTAAGACTTGGTGCTATACAACTATACAACTAAAGGCCGAATTGTGTTATATTGTAAATAAAGCAATGCAGTACAATATAACATAATTTGGCCCTTAGGTGTATAGAACCAAATCTTGCAGGTATAATAGTAGCATCCCAAGTTTTGCAAGTGGCCCAAATTCATTTTGTGCTGCTATCAATCAATAATGGCTTCCCAAAATGTCTCTTCAGGCTGTATGGAGCCCCGAGCACACTTGGATGGAGCCCTGAGCACACTTGACTTGGATACATTTTTCACTATAATCCATATTATTTAGCTTCCAATTAAGAAGCATTTGGTATTAAAATTAAAATATAACTAACCCCAGTGAGGTAGAGAAAAGCCACTATTCACTATTTACTTTGAGGAAGAAATAGGGCTGCCAGCCCTAACTTGCAACCCAGTGGGAGAAATAGGGGGTGGGGATAAGGGATTTGGTTAAACTGTAGAGTTTTGGGTGAATCCTAGAGCATCTCACTGACATGATATCTGGTTTTACACCAAAAGTGTAAATGTAATTTTTTCTAATGCTGTTCTGACTGAAGCCACTAGGGATTCAGGGAAGGCAGACCACAGTAAATAGTGGTATCTGAGTCTGGGGTTTTTCTGCAGTGTTTAGTATGAGGCTGAAGGTAACCCTTTCTTCTCAGATCCTACTAAATCCATCAATCAAGCCAGAAGTGGAGCAAGGCAACACCAGCCAGGACAAGCTACCGTCAATGCCAGGATTCAGCCTCCTAACAGGGTCTATGGTTTCCTTTTTCCTTTAGTACCATCCAGCTCCTCCACAGCCAGATCTTGCAAAGGGACAGCCTTGTTAGTGTATGGTAGCAAATTTTAAAACCTTTTGTTATCTTTTCCTACATTTATGTCTTTCCCACACTTTTCTCCTCCTTTACTGTGCTTTTTTTCATTTCATGATCTGTCATTAATCTATCCCCACTTCAAATTTTTCTCCCCCTCCTTTATTTTTCAGTCTCTACTCCTCCTCACTTATGTAGGTTGGCAAGTTATTTAATAGTAGTATAGGAGCAAACCTTTGTTAATATTATGAATGGAAGGGAGAGTCAAAATTTCCTCATGATCTATCAAAGTAGTAGAAGTATGCTTCTCCCCCTCCACCCTTAACATGCATGACAATGAATGTTAATAAATTATACATTGTTTATTTATTTGTTTCCTTTATTTATATCACACCTTTCTCCCCAAGGGAGACCCAAAGCAGCTTACATCATTTTCCTCTGCTCTGTTTATCCTCACAACAACCCTGTGAAGTAGGTCAGGCTGAGAGTGTGATGGGCCCAAGATCATCCAGTGAGCTTCCATGACAGATTTGAACCTGGCTTTCCCTGATCCTAGTTTGACACTTTAACCACTACACAAGCTTAGCTTCCACTGCAAATAGCATGGAGGTCTGGAGATAATTTGGGACAGAATATTTCAATTCCTTTCATTTTTGGCCCTGGAACTCCCATAATTGCCCTGAAGCTAGTGGCCAATTTTGAGATTCCTAGTATTATTTTCTGAGTTATGCCTGCCACAAATGGACAGACAGATGAACATGTGGATCCTTATTATTATAGATGCATGCTAACAGCCAGCCAAGTAATTTGTTTTGTTATGATATTTTGCTCAAGTCAGGGTCATGGGGGGCATATGGAATCTTTGGGGGCCTATGGTGGCTCTTAGCAGTCCTGGTTATCAGGACACTGAATTCCCCCCTCTTCCTCCCCCTGTCAAATGCCAACAGGGAACAGTGATCTAGGGAGAAGAGACCCTTTGAGAAAGAAGGAAGTGGGCACCAGAAACCACATTGGGGGGTACCATGGTGCCCCTGAACACCATGTTGGGGATCACCAGTATAAGGTCAAACCAGATGTGACAGGAGGATCTCAAATGTATTCAGTCAAATAATCCTATTCATGTCTATAGCAGGGAGGGTGTCTGTTAAACAGAACATGCAGGGGATGGGAGCTACATCAGATCCTCTCCGTCACCTTAGTTCCCAGTGCTCCATTTCATTAAGTATTTTTCTTCTAGTCAGACTCACTTCTGCTATCAGAGCTGGAGATGAAGAAGCACACTTAAAGGAATGGAACATCATAAATTAAGACAGGGGAGGGGCATAATCTCAGTCTTCTCACAAAAGGGTTGCCAGCCTCCGGGGGGACCTGGAGATTTCCTGGAATAACAAGTGATCTCCAGACTACAGTGATCCATTCTCCTGAAGAAAATGGCAGTTTTGGAGGCTGGAATCTATGGCATTATACTGTACTGAGGTCCCTCCCCTCCTCAAACTCTGACCTCCTCTGGTTCCACCACAGATCTCCAGGAATTTTGCAACCCAAAGTTGGTCCCAAAAATGTCTCCCAAGAAAGTAACATTTTTGATTAAAATAAGGCCTTCTAACCCCAGGCTTTTCATGGATCCTCCCACTGTTTCTGATTTGACCTTGTGTGTGACCTCCAGTTAGTTGAAAATAGAATCCTTAAAGAGTTTACAGTGCAGGGCCAATGGAAGGATGACATAGTTCAATATGATACTTTTCACTTGAAATTGTTCCCCCCCTTAATTGATATCCTGTATTTTTTTGTTAATTGATATGCTGTATTGTTGTCCAAACTGCTGGTTCTGAATATGATTAATTCCAAATTTTGGGAGAAAACCAGCATATTTTACATCTGTGAGGGAATGGTGCTCCCTTATGGTGCTTAGTCTTGCAGCTTTTCATAGTTTTTTAATTTTTTTGTCTTAAAAGGACATGTGTTCTGTTTTATACCAATATTTACAGCTGTTTGTCAGAAAAAAAATAGGATTGCAAAGTGAAACACTGAAAACCCCACACAGGGTGTGTTAGTGTTTTCCATTCTGTTACCACATCTGTACTTCCTTTGGGTTGTATTTCATAATGTTTCAGACAAATCAAAAGGAAATTAGAACAGTTAGGATTGTTTAATCCTGCTGGTATTCAGCCCTGATGGCAGAGATGTTCTTAAAAAACAGTGGTCTATCTGTCACAGGACCATGTGTCTAGGTCCTCCTGTCTCTAATCTATAGAAAGGATCATGATCCTGCAGGCATAAACCACATTCACCTCCAGAACAATCAGTAAAAGCAGCAAAAAGAACCAGAGGAAAAAGGAGGAAGACACACACAGCTTTGCCTGACGACAGTATTCTGAAGCATCTCCTCTCTTAGTCTAACCACTACACCTGAAAAGTGAAATGGCAATGGAGTACCATGGGAAATGAGGCCAGGTGGCATCAGGCTGTAGCTATGATGGGGCCCCTCAGGCCCCAGCCCCATCACACATCAGCCAGGCCCCATAAGCACTGCTGCTAGAAATAATTTTTTAAAATAATTTTTAATTATTTTAAATTCATTCTCCCTCTCCACCCTCCCTCTCTTCATGTGTATTTCCCATGGTAGTGTGCCAGGACTCTTCATCTTCTTCATCACTTCTGTTAAAGGTGCAACTGATCCTTGAACCCTGGTAGGCACATCAAGACTCATCGGCGAGGGGTGAGTGTGTCAGACTCATGGGGAAAGCTTAAAATTCAGAATTGGACTTCTTTTAAAAGTGCAGCCAATCAGCTTGAATTGAACCCTGGTAGGCACATCAGATTAGGAAGGGATGTTAGGAACAGGTTTTCCAGTCTATTTTTGCAATCTCTGGCTTTCTTAAACAGCAGAAACAATGATGGGGGGAGGTTTTTCTGCTCTGGAGAGAATGGCAGGATTCCCACCCCCCTTTTGAACTTAGTGATTTATCAGCTCAAGGCTACTATAGAAGCATTCAAGAGCTTTGCAGCTGTAATCCCCCCCCCCTTTTTAGTTATCAATTCAGTCATCAATTCAGTAATTTTTTAACCTGTTTAGAATGTGGGATCAACAGCAGGACATGAAACCACCCCTGCACAGGAGTCCACTCCCACCAGAAAAAAATATGCTCCACAAGCCAAAAAATCCTTGCTATGGCCCTGGGTGGCATGGCATCCCACAGAGATGGGTGCAAATCACAGCGAAATTATTCTGTTATGTCAGCTTTGTGTGTGTGTGCAGGCATGAGAGGGACAAAGAGAGAAGGTGTTTAGTTGGGTGCTGCTAGATGCTGTGCCACCATTGCATGAAAAACCGGAGAAGCCATAGGTGCTGAGAATGATCTACTCCTGTCAAAAGGTAGTTGGTGGTCCTTTGTTGTTTTCAATCTATATACTTGAAAACTCATGAACTTTTGAACATTTTAAAAAGAATTTTGTCAGAGATTCCAGAACTCTGTTCCAACACGTTCCCTCAGAGAAAAAGCTCTGTAACCATCCTTTCTATCATATTTGAAGCTGCTCCATTCAGAGTCAGACCATTGGTCCATCTTACCTAGTATTACCTACTTTGGCTGATGCAGCAATTTTCTGGCTGAAGGAACTCTATACCACTGAAAAACAGATTCACACCTTACAGATTAAACAAGCTGGGTCTTGGTCAGGATCTCTATCCTGCACATTAATACCAAAATAACATTGAAAACTGTAATGGAACAAGAGATATTTGATTAAAGGAAACAGAAAATGGTGCACAAATGAAGACATGAGTTCAGTTCCCATAAGAGAGAAGTGAAATCAAAACAGGGATTTTTTTTAGTTGAAATAATGGAGTCGTGAAACTTGGTAGCATCCCTGCTTGTAAACATTCTAGAATAGGGGCTGTGTATTTGCGGCTTGCAGTGCAGGCACGCATGTGGCCTCTCCCCTCCGATTTGTGGGGCCTTGGGAGGAAGTCAGGGGGGGAGCCCCAGGAGTCCCCACTGTAGCTATGGGCCTGTGCTGACCATTGGAGATTTGATTGGCTGTGCAGATTTTTAAAAAGGTTAGCTTAACATCAGCTGCTACCACAGCACATGGATCTTCACTGTTTGACTGAAGGTAAGCTGTGGCAGCCATTTTATGGCTGGCTCCACCTCCTGTGGTAGCTCTTTTGTGGAAGCCATCTTGTGGCTGCACCCACCACATTGTGACCAAATTACAGTGTTACCTGCTGACTCAAAAAAGGTTGGGGACCTCTGTTCTAGAAATAAAACCATTTCAGGTGTAAAAATGAGGTGTCGCCCCATGCTGTTAAAAAGGGACCACTAAGTTTGAAAAAGCAGGCTGTTTCTTGTTGTTCCACTATAATACAAGTAGTTTAGGAATCACTGAGTAAGTAGGTTTTCAGGTCTAGGGAGGTTCAGCACATACCATACAGGAACACTCTACCAGCCAGCTAGATTGGCTGTGGCTCCATGGCAAGTGTAGACTCTGTGGTGAACTCCAGTTGGCTGCTGAAAAATGTCTGAACCGGCCAAAGAGACTGTGCTGTTTCAAAACGGCCAGCTGGCAACCTTTTGCTGTCTTGAGGAGAACTCTGGCAAAAGAAATGAGCCCCATCATGAAATTCTCACACAATGCTGCTTGTTTATTCAAGCAAATAAGGAAGGAACAAGCTCCTCCTGCCACAGCGCTTCTAAAGTAAATATTTTACTTTTAAAGGTCTGAATTTAGCTTTCCTAAGGACATGTGTTGGGGCCTTTTGGAATTATTTAAACAACAGCAGCCAAGAAATATTTGCTTTGTTAAACTGGAAACACACAACAAGCCCTAATGCATTTTGCCACTTGAAGCTCTCTCAATAAACACGCCATTAAGAGTGCTATGTACATAGGTAACTGCTTTCACTCACTTGGACATTCCACTTCTGAACCATTTTTTGTCATAACATACTCCATCTAAGCTGCTCTTCATTTATCCTGCTGAAGTAAAAATGCACTCCCCCCATCCATTTATGCTGCTAAAATAAACACCTATTAATTCTCCCAGATCACAAAATCTTCAGCTCCTGAAGGTTAACTATGTCTGCACAGTGTGTAGTTCTGCCTTGAATCAGCTCAACAGAAAGTGTCCAAATATTTGACTGGTAATGGGCGAAATGGATGCAATTGATCCATGATGCTAATGTACAACATCAAAGTCTCTGAGGACAGGGAGCTATAGTAAAGTCACGGACTAATAACAGTGCAACCAGGATTTTCATTAAGAGAGGTAGAAAAGAGATTGTTCTCACTGGGGTACATCTTGTGGAAACCTACAAATTTAACAAAACATATTATGAGCTATTTGGAAAATCGAAGACCCAATATAGCTTTCTATGTTTATGATCTTAAGATACCACCTATTAACGTCTGTTGGGATCATAAGCTATCAATTATCATAATCTCCCCAGTTGGGGTGAGGACACAGCAGAATGTAACAATTCATACAGAATATTTTGAGATTTATTGTGTTGTAGATATAAAAAAATAGGCACACAAGTGTCTTCAGAAATAGTTCTGTATGTTTTAGTCTACCCATTTTTGTACTTTAAAGAAATGAGATCCAGTTTGATATAGTAGTTACTAGTGTTGGGTTGTGGTCACACGGACATTTTGATCGGGTTTCCCCACTGTTCCCTATTGCATTTAAAAGGGCTGATCAGACAGCCACATCTGTCTCCCGTATCGAAGCAGACTCACTCCCACAATCCTCCCGGTTTCCTAGTGATTTTTCTGACATCAAGAAAATCAAGTACTTTTTGAATATTTGTGCCGTGAATCCACAATTTCACCAATCTGGACAGCCATCTCTTGCTATGAATGTGATTAGGTTGTCTGAACATCCTTCTTGCACCGAATTCCCCCCCCCTCAGCTTTTGCCACTGTTCACATGAGCAGTCCTGCACTGAATATATTCAATGCATGAACATTCAAGTGCACATATATAGACTCCAGCACTCGCTTGTAAGTCAGTGGTTCATTTTGTTCATTGTTTGGTGGGGGGCAACACTACAAAAACAAGGGAGTACAGTGTGTCCAAGTGGGAGCAGTGATTTGGCCATGTGCATACGAACACGTGCAATGGGGGAAAAAAATTAAACTCATGCTGCCGCTTGGGCAGCATGGCTATCTGAATGGTGCCTGGAGCCTTGTGGCATGATGCAAGTGGTTTGGGAAGGGATGTGTGATCATCCCAACCCACAAAAAAATATCCCAACCAAATATACAGCGGGAACAAATCACAATAAGCTTGCCGTGTGACCACAACCTCAGACTAGGATCTGGGAGACCCAGGACTGAATCCCCACTCTGCCATGGAATCATATACACTCAGACAAACCTACCTCACAGGGTTGTTGTAGGATAAAATGGAGAGAATGATGTAAGCCTCTTTGGCTCCTCATTGGGGAGAAAGGTGGGGTATAAATGAAATTAATGAATAAATAAAAGAAAAAAACTTAGTTTGCCTTGAGTTTTGAGTTTCCATTGACTCTCAGTTATAATATATACTGAAAAGCGAATGCTATAACAGTGAGGCTATAGTGAAATGGCACCTATAGGGATCTATCATTCATTATTTTAGGGTGTGTCCTACCATCCATGAAGAAAAGACTCACAGAATTTCCCTGCAGTTCTCTTCATTGCTGCATAAGCTTCCAAATTCCAGGTGGGGCCTGGAACTACAACTGATCTCCAGGTTACAGAAATAATTCCCTCTGGAGGAAATAGCAGTTTCGGAGGGTAATGCCATGGTGTCACATACCCACCCCAAACCCCTCCCTCTCCAGGCTTCACCCCTAAATATCTAGGAATTTCCCAAACTGGAAGATATGCTGTAGCTGCCTCAGCCCCCCTCCCCCCCCCAGTCTCTCCTGGTGTCAGAAAGAGCCTCGGCAATGGAGGGGAAGGCAGAATTACACCTTCTGCAAACAGAGTGGTAGAATACCACCCATTATAACAATAATAATTCTATAATAATTAGTATAGAGTATATAATTATTATAAATAGTAATGATAATAGTAATAATAGTGATTTCTAAGCCCATTTCAGATCCCACCAGAGTCAGCATCTTCTTGCATTTTTGGAAGTCTTGGGCCTTCTACAAACCTGGAAAGGTTGCTATCCATGCCATAAATTATTTAAATAACCTCTAATGTTAGAAAACCTGGCACAAAAGCACATTTCTGAATGAATACAGCTACCTCCTTGAAAGCATGAGCCCTGATTTCAAGGCACTGGAAAAAAGAGCACCTGAGCTGAATCACAACGTACCTGTAAATTATGCTTCCTGCTTAAAAGCCTTTGGTGTATGTGTGATAGGTCCAGGAACTTGCCAGCCATATGCTTTGGCAGCTGCTTTTTATTGAAGGGCACAATAAACACCACAGTTAAGCAAATCCCCTCTATAACTGAGCCACAAGTTTGATTTGTGGCATGGGGTGATGTTGACTGATACATGGGACTCTCAGCCCAGTCTGTGCTATGCACAAGCATAATGATTCTTTCTCCCCTTGAAGTGTTTTGAGATAAATTCATGAAGGATCACAATACTTTAGTGTCAAGTTATGAAAGCAGTGAAAACTTTATGACCCATTTTCAGCGTTTTCAGTATGGAAGATGAAAAATGCTACAGTAGCTAAATGGTTCACATTTCCTTGATTGCTGCTGGCAATAAAACAGAAGCAGCCAAGAAGAGAAAAATCTTGCTAGGAGGCAGTGCAGAGGCAAAGAAGTAGCCAGCATAAAAAGGGAGACAAGAGTTGCAGTTCTCTTGCAGCAGAAGGTTTAATCGAGAACTCTGCAATGGATTGACATCTGCTTTTAATTAAAAAGCCATTAAGCTGAATTTAAACCAGCACCCTACAGAAACAGTGTTGCAGACACCCCAGTGGTTAATCAGATGATAACCATGATGATAAGCATGAATGTCCCAGTGCGTGAACAGTCTGGTGGGGAATTTTAAAACTCAGTGTGAACATTTTTCATGCCAGTTCTGGTCTGTGTTGTTCTTCAGAGGCCAAAGCTTTCCATTTAACACTCTGATGAAATCCCCAGAGAGATGATAGCATATCTCTCAGTTCTCCGGACCTGCTGGGAGATGGGATCACAGCCAGGCCTCAGAGCTGCTTATTCTCCCTGCTGACTCTGTCTTTGTCTTGAAACAACCCAAAATGATAACTAATTGGCATCACCTATGTTCAGGCCTCTTGCATGTTGAGACCTAGACTGGACACAACAGATGTATTTCAGATGAACACAAAGAGCCTCCAGCACTGCCTTCCATTTCGTCACTAGACATTTTTGGAGTTGCTGAGGCCACTGTGGTAGTCCTGCCAGGGTTGAAGCCAGCCATCTAATGATAAAAAGTGTCATGGTTGGGGATCTGCCCCATCAGCAATAAAAGACACCAGCCAGTAGCTGAATCTGACTGTGAAATGCATACAGTCCAACTTGATCCAGAATATAGTTTGCTTGATATGTCTGGGCTCAGAGTTTGTGTGTGTGCGTGTTGTATTTTGTTCTCTCCGTGCTTATAGCTATGTTATAATTTCTCCCATCTGTTCTGAAATTGTCGTTGTTGTTGGATTTTGTAAAAGATCATGATGTAGTTTCACTTTATCCTATTGCCAATACCACTGCTGTTTTATTGTGTTGGCTTTATTGAGCTGTATTGATTGTTTGTTGCTTAAGTAGATTGTTTTGTTTTCATTGTACATTGCCTTGAGGGCTTTTTATGTTAAGAGTTCAGGTTTCAAATATTTTAAAGAAAGACTTTTTGTAATAATTTTGTTCATATCCTTGGAAAAACACTTTGGTCCCATTGGGGTGTGTGTATATGCCTTGTTAGCAATTTAGAAGGAGTTGCTATCTATGTATTTTTATCCCATCCTTCCTCTGAGGAGTTCAGGATGGTGTACTTGGTTCTTTCCAAGTTTTCCTTCCCTTTATTAATAAGCTCCTTGGACTAAAAGCCTTGAGCACAAAGGCAACACAATATACTAAAATAAAATACAACAGAATAAAATATTACATTACTCGTATACAGTTTCCCCGTAAAACCCTTCTTAATATAGCTTTAGGGAAATCTGGCAGCAGATCAAGTTATTTCTGGATTCAAATCTTTGAACAGAGGAAGGATCACCCAAATCTGGCAGGAAGTTGATGTTTGATCAGGATAGACATAATCCAAAGATCTTTTGGTACAGTCCATTGAGTACAAAATAACATGAGATGGTCTTTAGCAAGGGCTTAGAATTTCCAATTTCTGGGGGCGGGGGGCTGGGCCAGAGGCATTGCTATGCTAGGTCCTTAAAAGAACCCAGTGACATCATAGGGAAGAGCCAGTGACATCACAGGCCATTGTAACTATCTGTGGAGGTAGAGCCATGAGGGATTTAGGAAGGGGCTCCCCAGAAATTTAGGGGGGCCTGGGAACCCCCCTAGCCATGCCCCTGGTCTAGGCTAAACCCAGGAAAAGGTGGGAGTTGGTCAGTGGTTATAGTGGTATCTCAGCGGTCTCCTGCTGTGTCCTTTATTTAAATTCACTTTTAGAATAGTCACTTTAAGATCTACAAATATACATACCATGTGCATAAGACAAAGAAATGGTCACAAATATGTTAGTAAGGATGGCAACACAGAAAAGCCTGTAGGGGAATATTTTAAACATTTTCCTGGACATTCATTTACAGGAGTCTTGTTTCTGCCTTATTCATATGGGTGACAGATGTCCTCCAAAGTCCCCCATGCAACAGTCAAGTGTTCTTCCAACACACACAACAATGTAGCTACTTTTTCAGATGTTTCTCTTGCATGGCAGTTAGCACCAAACAACTTCAATACAGACTTTAGACACACATATATTTGCAAGCCATTCCCAACAAGACACAACAATGAACTAGTTATATTTAGGCTTCAAACTTACTTTTCTTAAACAGAAGATGCCATGAGAAAACTAAAGAGATTCTCAAAAATTAAAGATATCATCAAAACCAGCATTTCCTGGACTCTCTGTGTTTTTACATCTCTCCCCTTTTCCAATTTTTTTTTTTACAAAAACACAAAGAAGGAAGGAAGGAAGGAAGGAAGGAAGGAAGGAAGGAAGGAAGGAAGGAAGGAAGAAAGAAAGAAAGAAAGAAAGAAAGAAAGAAAGAAAGAAAGAAAGCAAGCAAGCAAGCAAGCAAGCAAGCAAGCAAGCAAGCAACGGCTCTCCAGGGACTCAGGCAGAGGTCTTTCACGTCACCTACTAACACATCTTTTAAGCTGGAGATGCCAGAGATTAAACCTGGGACCTTCTGTGTGCCAAGCAGATGCTCTACTGCTGAGCCACAGCCCCTCCCCCTAAACCAAGGAAGGAGAATGATTGGAGGATGATATTGTGTGGAGGCTCCAAGAAACCCTGCCTACAGTTTGAGATCCAGGGCTAAGAAAAACACCTTCGTGGAAGCAGCCTGAGAGAAGATATGGCCCAAGGCAGTCATCTCACCTTAGTGACCAGAGAACATGAGCCAGAAAATGGTTTTGCTCTCCATCAGCATGCAGGGAGCTCAGCTGAGTGTGCCCACCTCTCCCTCACTTAATACCATAGCCAGCCAGCCAGATGCAGCTTCCCCATTTCTGATGGGCGGGGGGGGGGGGGGGGCGAGCAAGAGACTGAGGTCAGGAAATCAGGTCTGCTGCTGCCCAGGGGCTTACCTCTTGGTCTTGATATCCTAACATCCTACATCCACGGCCCAAGGGGAAGCATCTGTTGGGGAGGGAAGGATAAATTAACTCAGGCAAGTGTCCCCTTGAAGAGGAAGTTGCTCATTCAGTGCTCTTCTAGAGCAATCTTCTTTTGAACAAAAAATGTCATGACTGGACTTGCTCTGATCCCATTTATAATACCATCAGTAAGATTATTAAGCAAAACTGGTGCCCACTGTAAAGGGCTTTGGATTATGACCTGGGAAACTCAGGTTCAGATCCCCAGTCTGGAAGGGAAACTCACTGGGTGACCTTGGGCCAGTTGCTGTTTCTCAGCCTATCCAGTAGGGCAGTTGTTGTGAGGATAAAATGGGAGGAGGCGGGGACAATGGATACACCCTGCCCTGGGTTCCTTGGAGAAAAGGCAAGAGGAGAATGTGCTAAATACACTATGGGTCATTGTTCTTAAAATATATATCAATTTGTAAAAGGGATGCAGTGTTTTTATCAACCAGTTACTTAATTGAGTAAAAAAACTAAGGTGCCCCTAATTAATCAACCAGCAGAGTTTATTTTTTTTTAATATAAGCACTTACAAATGCTAAAGAAGGCAAGCATGGTTTTAGGCAGGGGGGAGAGAGAGAGAGGGAGAAAAAGAGGGAGGGAGGGAGGGAGGGAGGGAGGGAGGGAGGAAGGAAGGAAGGAAGGAAGGAAGGAAGAAAAAAAGAAAGAGAGAGAGAGGGGGGAGGGGAGAGGGGGAGAGAGAGAGAGAGAGAGAGAGAGAGAGAGAGAGAGAGAGAGAGAGAGAGAGAAAGAAAGAAAGAAAGAAAGAAAGAAAGGGAGGGAGGGAGGGAGGGAGGGAGGGAAAGAGGGGGGAGGGAAGGAGGGAGGGAGGGAGGGAAGAAAGAGAGATGGAAAGAGAGAGAAAAGGAAAGAAAGAGCAAGAGAGAGAAGGAAGAAAGAAAGATTTTGGCAGCGGCTGGTCTTGGCGTGAGCAAGGCTTTTTGTCTGCAGAACGGCGCCTGCTTCCTGCTTTGCCTCGCCTCTTTCCTTCTCGAGGCGCTGCTCCACTGTTGCTCTTCTCCACTGTGCTCCATGGGAAATTCAAGCTTGCAACTGCGAAAAGAGAAGAGTGATGGCGGAGCAGCACCTCGAGAAGGAAAGAGGCGAGGCAAAGCAGGAAGCAGGCGCCACTCTGCAGACAAAAAGCCTAGCTTGCACCAAGACCAGCTGCCGCTGAACTGCCCGCACTCACCATTGTCATCCCTTGTTTCTGGCCACTGTCCTCTGCCACCACTGCCATCTGGGTCTCCCCCACGATGTCCCTTTGGCAGGGGGAGTAGAGGGGGAGGAGGTGGTGTGCCAGGGGACTCCCAGCCGCCAGGCCGCTGATTGCCATCGCCACCAGGCCATGCTTGCTTTTTGGTGGGCAAGGTGTTGCGCCAGCATGTGGCTCTTCGCTGCTGCCCCTGGCTTTTGGAGAGGGAGCGGTGGGGAGGGGCTTTTGGTGAGGGAGGGGTGGGGTGGGCTCAGAAGCCCTGGGCCTTGCAAGGGTTTCCTGCCCTTTAAAGGGCGGGTTGCCTTTTCAGAGCTCCATTTCGCCTGGGGGAGGCTCAATCCCATTTTGGAGGTGGCCCACACCCCTGCGCCCCCCCCGTAGTTGATGCCTATGGTCTTTAGCCTCTGTTGCACCAGACACACAACAAAGACCATCTGAAAATGGAATTCTCTCAAGATTTAATCCCCAGAACACCCTTGTGAGATAGTGACTGGTCCAAGATCCAGTGACCTTCATGGCAGAGTGAGGATTTGAACTAGAGTTCTAGTCCAACACTCTCACCAGTACATCATATTGGCTGCTTGCTTGCTAGAGTTACCTTTCAGGATGTACCTCCCTTTCTAATGTCTCTAGGAGTGAGCTGATTGAGTTGGGAGGGGGTGCATCCCCTCTAGCATCAAGGCATGTGCATGAACATTAAGGTACCAGGCAGCACACAAGGCTTTTTCCACATGTGCCATCATGAAAAAGAGGGGGCCATCTTAAATTTACAAGCAGGTCATAGTTATGCACAGTAATAAAAAACTTGTGTGTATAATCTTTTCTTAGGGGGACTGTTTTACCTGAAAGTAGTCCTTTTAAGTAAAGTACAGTAGTTTCTTCTTGCAAGGGTTTCATGTTGACTGGCTGACTCTGGATGAAAGCTGTATGTTTGATTTGGAGAGCAAGAGAATTTTTTTTGCTGCTGTCTTTATTATGTGTATCTACAGTATTAAAACTGCAACCCTAATCTGGGTGGTCCTTATTTTTAGCTCCTGAATCTTAATGGTCCCCTAAATGTTAATGTGGGTAAATTGCAGAGCCCAAATGAATGCAGAATTTCCCTAACATTCTCACATTGCCTAAAATTGTCTTCAGATTATTCATGTATAAAAGAGTGGGAACATTGTTCCATTGCCTCTCAAATGGGACGTTTATCCATGGGGGAAAAATGTGGTTTGCTTAGTTGTACCAGAAAATGTTCAGCAGAGCACATGCAAATGATCTTGGAAATCAAATGTAACCATATATAACAGTAGTCATTTTGTCACCAACCCCATTTGTTTCCTCCACAGTGTTTGCCAGTACAGCAGCCAGAAGTCTCAAGAGTGGTCTCACAAGGGGAAGATTAAATGTGTGTATGTTTTCATAAAACAATGACATCTTGTTTTCAAAGCTCTGCATGCTTAAAATGGATATTAGAGCAGTCCCGTATAAACTATGGTTCTCAAGGACAATTGTTTAGTTTAAGTGCCATTTAATGTTCTACTAAATGGTTCTGCTGTTTGGCTTGCAATATATCTTCTAGATTATACCTTTAATCCTGAAAATTTCTGTGTCAGTGAGGGAGTCAAACCAGCTTCATCGGATGTAAAGGTCTCTCTCTCTCTCTCTCTCTCTTAAAAAGGCATAAGAAAAACTTCAAAGCCTTATGTTTCACTTCTTTGAATAGAAGCAGAACTCCAGCTAACAGCTTTCTTTTCACTATGAAAGCCCTTGAAACAATCTTTTCCCCAGTTTATCTTATTGAATTTTATAAATCTCATTAATGGAACCAGTCAAGAAGGGTAATGTATACAACTAGAGAGAGACAGACAGACAGACAGATAGAAAAGATGGCGAAACTCTCACCAGAGTGCCTTTCAGTTTAATTCTGGCTTGCAGTTTGTAAAAAGAATGAGAACAAGAAAACATAAGATCTGTAGCCCCTTCAAGACTATCTACTGTACTGTGGCATAATCCCCCCCCCCAGTCAGTAGCCCATCCCACTGTTACAGTGCCATTCTAAGCAGATTTACACTCTTCTAAACCCATTGACTTCAATGGACAATTTGGGGTCAGTTTGGCACTGTTTTGTCTAATCTTTAAGGTGGCATGGGTCTTCACTGTTTTTGCTGCCGCAGACTAACACAGTAGAATACAAAAGAGTTGCAATCCTGCAATTTCTTTCTGAAGCCATTCCACTAAAATGTCTCCTTCAGTGTATATGATTTGATGGCTGGAACAAAATGATCATGTTGTCAGCATAGAAGGTGCTTTGGGAGCAATCTTAAGCCAGTCTACTCAGAATTAAGTCCCATTTTATTCAGTGGGGTTTACTCCCAGGAAAGTGATTTTAGGATTGCAGTTTTTGAAAGAGAAATTGCTGCTTGAGGTATGTACACTTACTCTGCATTTACTTCTAGTCAATAGATTTTAACAGATTGTTGTATTGTTTCAGAAACCTACAAAAGAGCTTGACTTGGTGTCAGGTGCTCCATGGCACAGGCCTCCCCAAACAGCTTCACTGACCAACAGCATCCCACTGCATGTTAACAAAGAGGATATATCCTTGTTGACAAAGAACCACTGGAGATAAGGTGGCCACCCACTTGCAGGAGACTGGAGGGAGCAGGCCAGGACAGTGCCTGATTCTTTTCTCTTAGCTGAAGGAATGCCTGTTTCAGTTGTGGTTGGGGTCAGTTCTGGCCTGTAATGAGGTGAGTCCTTATGTCACTATCACAGAGAAAAGGAAGGCATATAAGAGTTGTCCCAAAATGTGGCTTTGCCCGCTGATTCTTGGCATATACCCTGTATCCAAGGAAATCCTTACAAATGTGGGAAAAGAAATGTTTATATTTACAGCATGGGAAGTGTTATGGGGCATACTGCACTTTAAATGCAAACTAAAGCAATGATATTTGTTATTGACAAAGCATGAACACATTGAAGCTACCTCATACTGAATCAGACTGGCAGTATTTCTTTAGGGCCTTAGGAAGAGGTCTATCTCATCACCTACTGCTGGTCCTTTTAACTGGAGATGCTGGGGGCATGCGAAGCAGAGGTTCTTCCTCTAAGCCACAGCCCCACCCGAAGTAGCTGTTTCCTTGTTCCAGATATATGTTTCCCCACATGAATGAATTTCTGAAACTATACAAGGAAACAGCCAATTGGACGGCAGAAGCTGTGGGAAAAGGTTCAGTATCCCATCCAATTCAGCTTCAGATCTTGAGCTCCAAAACTGGGGTTTTTGCATTTTTAAAAAAATGAAAGCTAATAGCTTTCATGGCTTTTTTACAAATATATGTGTGTAAAGTGCATTCTGTCTGTCACCAGCTGAAGTCGATAGCGAAAACAGTTGAACATGCATCACAGAGAATGCACATTAGCCTTGAAATGAGTCTCCTTTTCCCTGTCCTTTTCTGGCCCTACAACAGGCAATTAGAGACATGGATACTATTACTGCTGTATCTCTGCATAATAACACAACTGGATTTTGGAAGTAAGTCTGAATTTTTCTGATCTTGGCCGTTCCTGCATTTGATCCAGTTGGGAAGATTAAATTTGACCTGGAAGTAAGTGGGGAGAAACTTCTGACAAAAATATGAGCAGATGTATCATTCAAATTCAACACCAGGGAGATACATACTGACATAACTCATCTGCTGTGTTACATGGTACAAAAAACACCAGTGGGAACTGTTATCAGATATCAAAAAGAAATGATCCACTGTGGTGAACATGGCAGAGTCAGAAGTCCAAGGGCATGTAGTACCTTTGCTTTACTGACCTGCAAAATTGAGAAGGACCTCTGGAGGATGGAAGAACTTTCTTTTTTCTGGAGAGTCTTTGGTAGCCGACTGTTGGAGGTTATATGATGTGAAGAAAGCTAGGCTAAGTGGGTGGTTTGGAAATAAAAATAATGAACTAGCTAGAAACATTGGTTGAAACCCATCCCACAAACTCAGCTGGCTAGACATGGTAACTTGGACAGTGGCCTAGGGGACAGGAAGCATTCCTTTGGCTACTGCCTTTGATCAGGGTTAGTTGGTTAAATGCCCAGATAATTGAGGTTAGAAGTTTTAAAAAATGAAAAAAGATGTTTTTAAAAGATAAAGAACATCCCTGTTATTCATAAAGACAGGTTCCTGTGTACTATAATTTAATATATAAAGCCACAGGGGGAAAGTACTGAAAGTTATGAGGGACATGATCCATACACATACACGTGCAATTGTAGGTTGTACCTTTCTCTCCTTTCCCTGATGGCTGTTGGCTAGACTCAAACACACAGTATGTGAATACAGACAGGTTACTCATTTCCAGGGCCACCCACATTCTACTTACATTTTTAAAAACCTTATGGAAAAAGCAATTTTCAACTTCTGTTTTTTTGTTTAATAGCATCAGCATATGTATAATGATCTACCTCCAAAACTAGTGTCCAAAATATGTTTGTGACCATAAGAACATAAGAAGAGCCCTGCTAGATCAGACCATCTGGTGCAGCATCCTGGCTCACACAGTAGTGTTAGCCACAACACTGGGTCTCTGTTTGAGTTAAGATGGGGAAATATAGCTAAGAGGCCATTTGCTCAATAGGTGCGCAAGCTAGGGATCATACTCCAACTATACCAGAGTCAGAACCCTCTCAGGGCATCACAGACATCAGACAGGAAATGTCTTTTATGAAATTTATTAAGGAAATAACCCTAATACATCTAGCTAAACAATGAAATTTCACACACACACACACACACACGTACCAGAAAGCTAGGAAAGAAAGAGGTGAAGCGACCTTGAGAGATCAGTGATAAGAGGGCAAAGCATTGAGGAGGGAGTTATAGCTACCTTCCAAAGAGAAGAGTCCATAGTGAAGAGAAGCAGATTGCTTGGCTGGCAAGCACATCTTTGAAGACCCAAAAGAGAGGGAGGATCCAGCCGGTATGCATCCCAGGAGACTGAACCAAAGATGGCCGGATTTGGGGCTTTGGGCTCAATGGGAAATGGGCCAGGATGGCCAGTAATGGCTCAGATGGGGTTTTGGACAAAAGAAGTCCAGGTTGAGGAAGGGAAGTCTTTGCTATCAAAGTTTTGGCCAGTTGCAGAGTCTTGGCTCCATTAATGGCTGGGCTATCAAGAGAACAATAATGACAATAGACTGTGCCCGGGGTGGTCCCAGGATCAAGTGGCAAAGTCCAGAGGTTTGATTGTGGGATGTAGAAGTGGAATGCAAGTCCATTGACACCCTTAAGGTGATGAAATTAAGACATTTTCATTTCACGATGACAGATATGTGTCAGCAGTATCTGAAGCAATGGCTGAAGGAGACAGTCCTGAGCATTGCACAAAAAGAGATACTATATTTGCCCTGTGCCAACTTTGGCCCTAACCTGGGCGGGGCACCCTCCTTTATGTGGCTTGAGGGGGCTTGGGGTAGCCAATCAGTTCCTCTGGACAGCCAACAACAGGGCATAAAGGCCAAGGCCTTCCCCTGATGTTGCCTCCTGGCTCTGGGATTTGGATAGTCTTGCCAGGTCTTACCTTGGCTGGAGTGGGGAACTTTGGGGGCATTCTGGGGGTGGGCAGGGATCTCGTGTAATGTCCCTGATGTGATGATGTCACCCAGAAGTGATGTCATCCCACCCGGGACGTCCTGGGGGGCGCTCTGGTATTTGAGCAAACTCTAGGGGTTTTTGGCCTCAAAACCATAAAGTTTGCCCAAGTACTAGAGCATCCCTGCACATCACCAGTGTGATGACATCACTTCTGGATGATGTCATCTCATCTGGGATGTCACATGGCAATGTCCCTGTTTTTTGGGGGGGGGGGCTTCCCCTGCCAGCCAGCTGGCTGGTAGCAAGCTAAAGCCCCCAAAATTTTCCCTGGCACTGCTGGGGGAATGGCAACCCTAGATTCAGATGCTTAGTGCCTCTGAATGTGGAGGCTTCCCTCAGTCACCATGGCTAGTGGACTTATCCTCCACAAATCTATCTGATCCCCTTTAAAAACTATAATTGTCCTCATAGGCTATAATGGAGCTGGAAAAAGATCGGTTTGTTTTGCACACCCCTATTATGCTTTTCAGTATAATTTGTAAGCTGCCTTGAGTGGGATATAAATATTTGAATAAATAAGTAGCTTGGGCAGGTTGATAACGTTTAAGCAACTTCCTGTAATTTGGCATATTTCACTGAAAAAAACACACACCAAAATATACTGCAAGAGTTCCCCCCTCTCCATAAGTGCTGGTATGTTTTCTTTTAAAAAAAAATAATATATTTTATTTCCTTTTAATTCAGATAATATATTTACATCCAGGCATGAAATAGTTGCAAAAACCAGCAGGAAAACAAAAACTAATAAGGGTATAACTCGGCTGATACTATCTAACCATGCCAACATAAACAAAGTTGAGTCAGTAAACATTCGTTGTTTCTAACCAGTCATATACACTTTTCCATCTATTCTTAAATATCTCTTCATTATTATATGTCTCCATCAAACTCAGTCTATCCATTACGGCTAAGTCAAGTATCTTGCGTATTATGTCCTCCCTGGAGGGAAGGTTTTCCAATTTCCAATTTTTAGCCACTAAAATCCTGGCTGACGTTAAAATGTAAATAATTAGACATCTTTCAGACAAATTCCTCAGGGATTATATTCAATAAATATATCTCAGGTAACAAAGGAACTTTTATCTTCATTATCTCAAAAATTAAATTCTGTACTTTCCCCCAATATCTCTGTAATTTAGGGCATCTCCTCCAAGCATGGAAGAAAGTACCCACATTGCTTTTACATTTCCTACAGAGATTTCACAAATTTGGTAGACATTTCACAAGTCTATCCGGGGACCAATACCATCTATAATACAACTTTAATATATTTTCTTTATAAGGGATAGATCTCATCAGCTTTAATGATTTACACACCTTAGACCAGTCATCTATATCGACAGTATGGCCTATATCCCTCATCCAGCTCACCATATTATTTTTAACTATCTCGTCGCACATATAATCTTCCAATAAAAAGTCATACAATTTCCAAATAACCTTGTTGTTCTTAGTAACCAAAATTTTATCTAGTTATTTATTTATTTATTTATTTATTGCATTTCTATCCCGCCTTTCCAGCGAACTGGCTCAAGGCAGCTAAGTTCTAAGAGGCCTGTTTGAAAACCTCTTTTTTGATCCTCTTTAGCTGCATTATTTCCAACCATGATAACTCCATATTTTGATTAGATAATAACACACCAAATTTTAATTCATTGTTTTTATCCAGCAATTTTTCATATGATATATTTTTTTCCGATAAAAATATCACAGGTCTTATAAAGGCCTCCAAGGCGTTATAAAGGCCTCCAACCCATTTAGGCGTTTTTCGGTATATACAATCTTTTAAACCTGACCAAATCTTTATTAGTGCATTTCTAATGATATTATCCGAAAAATTAGAATGGACTTTATCTTTGTTATACCAGACATAAGCATGCCAACCCATACTCATACCTGAACTCTCTAGTTTTAATAATCTCAAATTTTCCAACGTAATCCATTCTCTTACACAGTCTAATGCAGCAGCACTGTAAAATAATCTCCAGTTTGGTACTGCAAGCCCTCCCCATTCCTTTTTTTCATTTAATATCTTCCAGCTAATTCTTGCTCTTTTATGGTTCCATATAAATTGTTTTGTGATTTGCTCTAGCTCCTTAAAATATTGAAACTTCTTCACAATTGGCAGATTTTGTGCTATAAACAGAAATCTTGGGAGAAGATTCATTTTAACCACTGCTACTCTACCCAAAAAAGATATTGGCAAAGATTTCCATTTTAACAAATCTTTTTTGAATTCTTTAATTAAAAGTAGATAATTATCTTCAAATAGGGATCTTGTATTATTAGTAAACCAAATACCTAAATATTTAATTTTTTTTACCACTTCCATAGACAAAATTTCTTGAATCTTCAATATTTGCTTTGGGTTGCAGTTTTTAGTTAAGGTTTTAGTTTTCTGGAAATTAATTTTTAATCCCACAACCATACCATAATCAGCAATGGTTTTGATCAACTGTGGGATAGTCTCTATTGGGTCCTCTACTATGAAAACCAGGTCACCCGCAAAAGCCTGTAGTTTGAATGTTTCTCCTCTAAATCTTAATCCTTTAATTTCGTTATTCCCTTTAATAAGATCCGTCAATGTTTCCAAAGTAAAAATGAACAGTAAAGGTGACAATGGACAACCCTGTCTTGTTCCTTTCTGAATATCTATGCTTTGTGTCAGCTCTCCATTAACTATGATATTTGCTTTCTGGGTTATATAGATCACCTTAATCATATTATAAAATTTTTGGCCACAATTCCATAATAACAATTTGGACAACATAAAATCCCAGTTTACATTATCAAATGCTTTTTCTGTGTCTAAAAATATGAAAGCCAATTGATTTCCAGGGTTCATTTCATAATGTTCCAAAATGTTAATTAATGTTCTAATATTGTTTTTAATCTGCCTTTTTGGTAAAAAGCCCGCTTCTTCTCGGTGAATAATTTCTATTAGGACTTTTTAAACCTACTAGCTAATATATTAGCAAATAGTTTGTAATCTATATTGAGTAAAGAAATTGTCCTGTAATTTTTAATTTCAGAGACCTCTGTACTGGGTTTATGGATCAGGGTTATTGTTGCTTCTCTCCATGAGGTAGGCATACTACCTGTCAGATTTATATTCTGCATTACTTCCTTTAGCGGGTTAGATAACTGATCTTCAAGATTCGGTAACATTCAGAACGTATTCCATCTGGACCAGGGGTTTTCTTGTTTTTTGAGGATTTGATTGCTTTTACTATTTCACATGTTGAGAATGGACCACTGAGTGCTCCTAATTGACTTGCATTGAATTGGTTTTTTTTTTCATATTTAAACAGAAAATTATGGGGATCCTGCTTGTGTATATTTGGTTGACTATATAAGTTTTTATAGAAATTTTCAATAATCTTCTTCATTTCCTGATTATTAAATTGGTCTTCTCCTGTAACGTTTTTTAGGCAATTTATCAATGTTTTTTCTCTTTCTTTTTTAAGTTTATAGGCCAGCCACCTGCAAGGTTTATTGGCATTCTCAAAATAATACACTTTGGCTTGTTCAATTTTCTTTGCTATTTCTTGAGTTAAAAGCATACTCATCTGATGTTGTAGCACTGTTAATTTTGTTTTCACATTTTTCATGTCCATCTTTCCTTTGGCCTTTTCTTCTTCTTTTTTAATACGTTCTTAGTAAATTTAATAATTAAATAAATTATGGTGTAGAATTAATTTTAGTATAACCTTATAGAATAGAATTGATTTTAGCATAGAATTAATTAGAGGATAATATAATAATGATTAATGTAAATATAAGAGATATAGTGAGACGGTACTGAAATTCTATTGTTAATTAGTTAATAATTGATTAACCAAATTAAAGAGGACAAAGTTGAAGGGCAGATCTATTGATAACCTTTCCTAATGTTCTTATTTATACCTCACCAGTTTTTAAGCAAACCCAAAAATATATTATCAAAATTAATTCTAGTACTGTATCTTTAAGGATCTTCTCTTAGTACAGCAGGTTTAAATTTATACTCCAACATTCCCAGAAGCAAAGATATCTCAAATGTTTAAACCTTGAATCAATCAACCCCCACAATTTTTTATACTTATATACTTCCAGTCTCCACCACTACATATAAGTTAGATACATAAGTATGAATCAAGACTCTTGCTGCTTCCCTATTTTAATCCACACCTGCATTGTATGAACTAATCAGCTAGCCCCATCTGCCACTGGGTGTGACAACGAGAGCCGTCCTCTTGCGTGTGACATCTTCTTCATGTCATTTTCTGTGGCTCACGTTGCTCAAGTTGCTCTCTGCTACTCACGTTGCTCTCAGCTGGCTCCCTGTTGACTCTGTTGAGTCACGGTAGTCTTGCCACAGGTCTCATGATATCCTCCCAGTCTAATTGACTCTCCTGCAAGACTCCTTTCCTCTTGAGTAGTCACGGCTTCGCCCTATCTGGGACGTTCCACGACTCCTCAAAGAACAAGGAAAGAGGTTAGCCCCAACAAGCCTGAAGACAAGTCAGGGAGCTAATTCTTACTAGTAAAACTGTTTCCTTTTTAAATTCCACCCCCCTCCCTCTCCAGTAGCACTAACCGCGAGCTTTGTCTTTTTGATGGCCGGTTTATATAAGAACTCAAAGCTCTCAAGTTGCTATGGAAACAAAGAAGAAGGAGGGATGTTAATAAATAACCCCCCCCCCAAAAAAAGCAGGAGGAAAACAAAACAACACTTATCTTTGCCTTTGTAGATTTATTAAGTTGTTCCTTAAGATGCTGCTGACTCTTTTAAAGGTCCGTTCCGGCTGACTAGGTCCCAGCGAGGCTGTGTAGTTCTGTCAGGTGTCCCTGCTGGTATTCAGCTTCAAAGCAGTCCCCAAAAAGAAAGACGTTTACTAGACGTCTAGCAAATTGTGGATAAGCTTTATGCCTGTTCTCCAATATTATGGAGAGTGTCTCCATTCTTCAAGAGAGCTTTTTTACCAGGGGAAGGGCAGCAAGTGATGGAGCAAATCTGCACACGTCTGCTCTCGTCAAGCCCCGGACGCCATCTGTCACCAAAATATACTGCATGAGTCCCCCCTCTCTCCATAAGTGCTGGTATGTTTTCTAAGGCTCGTCACAAGGCAATGGTCCAAGGCCAGGTCTACCATTATAGTAGACTGGGGTAGGTAGACCTGTTCTCCAGAGGCCAGGTCTACCTATATAGTTGGAAGGGGCAGATAGATCTGTTCTCTGGAGACCTGGTTTACCTCCATAGAGGACAATGTTGTCTGTAATGAAATTTGTCTTGATTCTATTTTCTTAAAATATAGTTTAAATCAGAGGTGTCAAACTCATTTTTTATGAGGGCCAGATCTTACATACATACATATCACCTGTTGGGCCGGGCCATGTGTGTCATAAAACGTAATGCCAGGTACTGGAGATAGAAACTGTATAAAGCATTTGGTAAGATCTGAATTGGTGTATCCTCAGTGCAAGGCCCCATGGGCTGGGAGGGGACTGCAGAAGAAAACCCACATAGGACGACTAGAGAGGCAGCAGTGCCAGCGCTGGGCACATGCCCCCATAATGCTTGACTGCTGCAGACAAGGTTGTTCTGCCCTGCTGAAGTCACAATGGAGTGGCTCCACCCACTCCCCCAGCATTCCCTCCCTCCCTTGCACCAGTTGCTTATGGGCTGCATAAGAACCCTGGGTGGACTGGTTTCAGCCTCCAGGCCTTATGTTTGAAACCCCTGGTTTAAATATAGTTTAAATGAATTCATTCTGAGATTTTTACAAGGTTATGGAAATAATCTTCTATAGAACTAATTTATGCAATAGTTAAATGTAAACTCGCTCACAACTCCAATGCTACTAACTTTTTTTGCTCATAAGGTAAAATTTTTGATCACAACACTGTTGAGCTTAAAGGAATCATTGCACCAGGCTTAAACATTCCTTTTCACTCCAGCTTATACCTGAATGGTTTTACCTTTTTTAGTTTTTTCATGCTCTGCTTCTGTCCTCAGGTCAGAGTTTCAGCTCCTGTATGTGAATTTTATGTTGCTTTTATGCCCTGGCTTGTTCTTTTAGTGGCTTGCTTTAAAGGCTTCAGCTTGTTTTTCAGTGCCTTGTTTTAGTGGATTGGTTTGGGTTTTTAATCACTGTGTTTTAATGATTTTGTTTTAGTTGTTAATCACCTTAAGTAAGTCTCTGATGAGATGGCATATAAATTGTAAGATATTTGCTTTTCATCATATAACTGTAGGGCTGCCAGGGCTCCCACTATGGCAGGAGGTGTCCCACTAGAAGCCTTATTAGCCTGCTGCCTCTCTGAGTGCTGGTGGGAGAATTTTTTTAAACACTGGCACTACATGCACTACCGTGTCACTTCCAGGGGAACCCCCAAAGTAGCATAGGGTAGCTCTGAAATCTATGGTTTTACTGTAGAATTTCTGGCAGTTCCTAGAGCAACTGTACATTACTTCTGGGTTCCCCTGGAAGTGACATAGTGGCTCATAGGATGTCCTGGCACCACTCACATCTCTAACCCCCAAGCATATGACTGGTTGCTCACTCACTCAGTAAGACTCACACAAGGCTGGGTGCAAAATAGCCTTTAAAAAAGACTGAGAGATCTTCCACCAGCACAATAATGATTAAGAACGCAGTACCAGAACTGGGAGTTGTAATTTCTGTTCCACATGGATAACCACTAAAACAGATTAATGTTCCATTGCCATTTAAAGGGGGGAGGGGGGAGGCATCCTTTTACTACTTTGTTCGGTTGTGGGGAAATATTAACTCCCCCCTTCTGTTTGTAATATTAACAAAGGTTTGCTACTATACTATTCTTAAATATATTCTGTTGCCAAGCAGAATAGGGATGAGAAGGTTTTAAGTCCAAAAAAGTTAAAATAAAAGGGGAGCCCCCAGAAAAATTAGGTGAATGAGAAAAATATGGAAGAGAGGAAGAGAAATTAAGGAAAAGAGAGGGAAATGTTTTTTTTTCTTGCTGCAACACCCTTGTCCTGGCCCGGACTTACCTGCCGGCCTGGAGGGGGCGTCAGGGAGCTGGGTGGCCGGGAGTCGATCTGTTGTCATCTCGGAGTGCTATGGGAGCAGCCTTTGCCACTGCCAATGGATCCAGGTCAGGGCAGCCCAGCAGTGGCAGTGGCACGTGGCTGCCTGGGGACCAGTGTTCCCTCTAAGCTGAGTTAGTGTGAGCTAGCTCACAGTTTTTTAGTCTCCAGCTCATACATTTTTGTCTTAGCTCAGGAAGGATGACTCAAGAACAGACTAATTTATGCAGTAGCCAAATTGCTTGTGCACAACTTTAATGCCAGTTGCTCACAAAGTAGAACTTTTGCTCACAAGAATCCACAGTTTAGAGGGAGCATTGCTGGGGACCCATGGAGCCACTCTTGAGGTGGGCAGCAGATGCCAGAGCTGGGTCCCTGGGATGAAGACAAGCTGACATGCTCAGGCAGTACTCCTTGGGTGGGCCAAGCAAGGCCCAGAAGCCACAGGCCCCAGTGCAGGATGAGGAAGAGGAGATGAGGGAGACTGCTTGTCTGAGGCAGGGCAGGGCAGCAGCGAGAGGAGACGGGGATGGATGCAGACCCCACCCCGAGCTGAAGAGGAAGCAGGCGGGACCAGCGGCTTAAAGGCTCCAACAATCCTGGCCATGAGAAAGGGGTGCAGGTGGAGGGACAGGAGAGGAAACAACCACTCAGGGTATGAAAGGAAGAGAGAAAGGCTAGATAATTATAGAAAATGAACTTGGTTAGAAGGCTGCAGGCTGACAGACTGCGGTCAGATGTGCATTTTGATCTGGGGTCATTGTTGATCCCTAATAGATTTAAAATGCACATCCAGATAGCAACATCTGTCTCCTGTTCCCCAGTCATTGGCCTCCCATTCTTACCTGTCCTCAAAATGGATTTATTAGACACCAGTGAAAGTCCAGTTCTTCCTGATGCATGTGCCTTCACACTGCATTTCTGGCTGTCTGATCACTTCCATTGCACTTTCAAGATGTTGAAGCACGATTCCCAAAAAACAGATCCAATCAGGAAGAAGGCACATGGACACCAGGAATAGAAAAAGCCAAAAAATTATGGTACCATAAGTCTCAGTCTGAGTAAAAGTTTCAGATACAAGCGAGCTCTGGTTACAGTTGGGCTTAATCTTTTATACTAAGAAGGCAGACAATTACAGTAGGATGGAACTAATGTCATTTCTACACATTTGACATCATTCTCGTAAGCAAAGGTATTCTATTTCATTCTTGCGCATGTCAGTTACAGGAAAGGAATCAAGAATGTTAAGGTTAAACATTGTTGCAAATCGGTACACTTTCTTCTTTTTTTGTAATAAATTTTATTATTTATTTTTCTTATACAAACCCTTTTTCAATATTATATCCATTTTTTGTTCTATTGTATAATCTGAAGCATTTAACATTTTCAACTTTAACCATTCTTTATATGCATATATATATATATTTTACTCCCCTGGTAACGATGTATACAACCTTATAAAACTATCCATCATATAAATTCTTATTTTCTTATACACTTCTAAAAATATCCTTATTTTCTAACTGCCATTTATACATTCAAATATCTCTTTTTAATATTATGTCCAAGTATAAATGTAATTTTTCATATCCCAATATTGTTCAACATATTCTTTAAATCGTTCCAGTCTTCTAAGAAAGTCTCTGAGTACAGATTATTCAATTTTCTCGTCCATTTGTCCATTTCAGCCATGTACAACAATTTTTTCAACCACTCCCACACCTCCGGTATTTTTTCACCTTTCCAGTTCTGCGCATATACCATTCTTGCCATTGTAATCATATACCATATTAGTGTCCTTTTTTTTAACATTTATCTCTTCTAATTTAAGTCCAAGCAGTAACAATTCCGGCAATTTCTTAAATGTACATTTCAAAATTTTCTCCATTTCTGTATGTATCATAGACCAATAGGTCTTAGCTTTATCACAAGTCCACCACATATGGTAAAAAGAGCCTTTTTTTTTACATTTCCAACATTTGTTTGACATACTTTGATTAATATTTGCAATTTTTTTTGGCGTCATATACCATCTATACAACATTTTAAAACAATTTTCTTTTAAGTTATAACACGTAGAGATACTCATAGCATTTTTCCATAGAAATTCCCAAGATGACATTTCAATATCTTTGTTAAAATTTATCGCCCATTTTACCATTTGTTCTTTAACCATTTCATCTGCATTAAACCATTTTAGTAAAATTTTATACATTTTGGAAATCATTTTTTTCCCTCCTTCTTCCCAAATTTGCTCAATTTCATTATTTTTTTCTCTAAAACCAGTTTTTTTATCATTCTTATAGAGATCATACAATTGTCTATACCTCAGCCAACCATAATCAAAGTCTATCAAATGTTGTTCTTTCAGTACAAATTCTTTACCTTGTCTTATTAATAAGTCTTTATATTTCAGCCAGTCCTGTCCCTTAAAATACGATTATGGGTTTAACACTTCTGCTGGTACTATCCACATAGGTATTTCTTCTAAGAAAAAGTTCTTATATCTTGTCCATGTATCCATTAATGTTTGTCTCAAATAATGTTGTTTAAACATATTGTCCATTGTTGTTTTGCCATAGTGTAGATAAGCATGCCAACCAAACCTGCAATCATGACCCTTTGGGCTAATAGTTTTCTATCTTGTAGCGTAGCCCATGTCCCTATCCAGGTCAAACATACCGCATCATGATATATCCTTAAGTTTGGCAACTGAAAGCCCCCTCTTTCTTTGGCTTCACACATTATTTTCATCTTAATCCTTGGCTTTTTCCCTCCCAATACAAACTTGGAAAGTTCTTTCTGCCAATACTTAAATGCTTTTACATCTTTCACAATCGGAATAGTTTGAAATAAAAACATTAATCGTGGTAATACATTCATTTTAACCGTAGCAATCCTCCCCAACAATGACAAATTTAATACATTCCATTTTTTAATATCTTGCATAATTTCCAGCCATAGCTTTTCGTAGTTATTTTTATAGAGATCAATATTTTTCATTGTTAATTCAACACCTAAATATTTTGTCTTTTTTACCACCTCACATTTTATAAGTTCCTGTAGTTCAACCTGTTTTTTATTTGACATATTTTTACACATCACTTTAGATTTGTTCTTATTTATATAAAAACCAGCCAAGTCACCAAACTCTTTCACTCTTTGCAACAAATATGGTAATGTAGTCATAGGTTCCTCTACTATAAACATCACATCATCAGCAAAGGCTCTATATTTAAAGGAAAAACCTTTTGATGTCAGGCCTTTAATTTCTTTGTCTTCTTTTAAGTTCAACAGTAAAACTTCTAGTATCCAAATGAATAACAATGGTGAGAGCTGGCATCCTTGTCTTGTTCCTTTTTCAATCTTGAAACAATCCGTTTTTTCAGTATTGATTATAAGAGAAGATTTCTGTTCTTTATAAATTGACTTAATCAGGTTTAACATATAATCTCCAATCTGGAGTTGTTCAAATACATCAAACATAAAATCCCAATTTAAATTATCAAACGCCTTCTCCGCATCTAAGAAAAAAAAGCCCACTTCCCTCTCTGGGTGTTTGTCATAGTATTCTATCACATCAACCACTGCTCTTAGGTTGTCCCTTATTTGACGGTTAGGTAAGAACCTTGCTTGTTCTATTTGCATAGTCTCCATAAGGTGTTCTTTTAACCTTTCTGCAAATCGGTACACTTTCTCATGCATCTTCTCTAAGCTAGAATGTGCAAGTAATAATAAACCATTGTAAGCAGTTGCAACTTGAAACAAGAAATTGTAACTTAGAACAATAAGCTCCTGTATAAGCATTTCTGCTGAAGTGCAACTATACAATGTAACACCAGAGAATTCTTGTGCATGTTTGTATCTGTGCTGGCTTTGTGGTTTCAAAGGATTAGCTTACTAAGGCAAATAAAATTAGTTTTGCAATTTCTTTCTCTGTTTGGGTCATCTAATCAGTCAATTCTGGTTTGGTCACATTTTTTTGAGGCAGTTAGTGAGGTGCACATAACTGCATATTCACACCTCTCTCTCTCCCCCTCAGGGACTTCTCAGAACTGTGTTTTCTTTATAAAAACTTTTCCTCTGTACTTCAGCTTTTTTCTGTGCTTCAGGGAAGGGGTTAATTGAAAAGATTAGAGAGGGAGGACAGCAGTGAGCTACATATCCCAGCAAGCTCATCAGTGCTTGTGTGCATGCTCAAAGGACAAATTTAAAAAAAATGGCCAATGGCCCCACTCCCTGGCTGCTATGTCTGATCACTCAAAGATGGGGTGAAAGTACTTTGAAGAGTGTTAAGGGGGTGAGTCTGATCAAAATTCTCTGTTACAAAAAAACTTGGATCAATTAGAGGTGCGGCCACACCGGATCAAACTGCATGTCTGACTGCAGCCTCAGTGTAGCAGTCATCCGCCAGGGTTGCTTGTCTTGCTCCATTACTGGATTAGTTGATTGGTTTATCACGATCTGCTAGACAAGTTTTCTTCAGTCTCGGAGAAAGGGAAGCCTAGCCCATAGTAAAGTGCTCAGACTTCCTTGTGCCCCTAGTGGCTGCATAAATAAATGGAAAGATGTTTGGCTGGACACAGCATGCTGGCTTCAAGGGCCCTCCAGCTGACTTGGGGCCCCCAAATTTTGTTTCCCCAGTCCTCCTATGTCAGCAGCCCTGGGTAATACTTCTGTCGTGAAGATACTGCATTTCCCCAGTAATCGGAATGACAATTGGTTTTTCCTTTGGAGAATGAAATTTCTACCCCACCTTCCCAGTGAATGTTTTGTGTCCCAAAGTCTCTCAAGTGTTACATCATAAATTCCATAAACTAGGCCAGTGCAGAAAGCTACATGCCTTGTGCCCAACCAATCCAGAGACTGCACCTTCTTGCCAATCCCAGGGGCTGAGGCTGCACACCCTGCTTTTTTCTATGCCAGAAGAAGACTCCAATGCCTGGCCATACATATTCCCCAGTGACTATGATTAATTCCAGCCTCAGACATGAGGCTTTTGGATCAAACCATGGAGTCCTTGACATTCTCTGCCTTTCAGTACCCAAGCCCTCCCATGCTCTACAGCATGGCTACTCAATATTCATTATGGCCACATTAAATATTACACTGTTACATGTGGATTTGTTCCTGCAGGGTCATCTTTATAAAATCCAGGAAGGACATGCTTTGATTGTCTGGGCAAACTGTTTACCTCAGACTTTCTGAAGATACTGTACAGGATGTTTGCTTTTTTTAAACAGTTGTTAGTAGGTGCCTAGGGTATCCCTTCCTCTTCTAAAACAGTTGGACCTATTAAAAGTCAGCTTTCAAAAATGTTTTGGTTATCTGTGTGGGTCCAATCATTTTATAGCATTTCATTGTTATTCTTATGTGGATTAACTTGGCCGTGCATACTTTGAAGATCTGGACTGCAGAAATCAACAAATTTATAACACGTCAAAGACTATGGATGGGTAAAATATGCTCTAGTATGCCCAGAAGCTGCATTTTAAAGTGAAATATACATTTATCTCATAAACAAAACTATCCAGAGAGATGTTGTAGCTCTCTCCTTGGTTGTTTGATGCATTAATGCAGATATCACAGCTCTACCCAAAGCCCATTGCACAATTACATGGGCAGCCTATCTGAAGTAACATATTTTGGGGGATCACTGAAAGGCACTTAATTGTGAATTATTTACTTTATATTATGTTTTTTACCATCAGAGGGTGGATTTCTTGATTCAGTTCTGGTTACTGTATCTCAGAAACATGCAAAAGTGGGCAACCAAGCTGATTAAGAGCACCTTTCCTATGAGGAAAGGCTAAATGATCTGGGACTTCTCAGTTTAGGTCTATAGACTTATACAAGGGGTAAAGAAAGCGATAAAGAAAACTCCCACTCTCATAATACTAGCACTTTGGGGAACCCAGTCAAGTTGGTGTTGACCCTCCAAGGACTACTGATTGGCCACTGTGTGAAACAGGAGGCTGGACTAAATGGAATGTTGGTCTGATGGAGCAGGGCTCATTTTATATTCCTAAGGGTGTAAGGGTGCTTAGGATGACAATGTTAGATGGCAACCTTGATATTTTCAGAAATCTGGCTATCATCTCCAAAATCTCAGTGTACTTTTCAATAGATTTTTTAAAATCTTAACTTTATTTTTTACAACATCACTCAAAAACTGAGTAGGTTGAAACAGGCTGATTTATAGCTGAGTTGGGATCAAGTCAAGCCCAGTACATTTAGAGTTGGATCTCTTACTCCTGGTGTGATCAGAAGAAGCCTTTTATTCGTACAAGGGGTCAGTTGCCACTGGTTCCTCTTTCTTGCTGCAGTTCCCCTGCACAGCCTCTGCCCTTTGGGAGTGGCTTTTCGATGAGGCAGTAGGCTGCAGCAAGAAGGGGGAAGGGACAAAGATCTGGGCTGTAAGAAAAGCTGAAATGGGGGACTACTGGACCCAAGCCTATTTACATACCCCAGTGGCAACCAAGCAAGGTAAATCATCAGTGAATCTTCATAGAAACTGCCATAGTCCAGCAATATTGGCAATGTAACACATGTGTTCTTTTTATAAAACATGTGCTCTGTAAGGAAGAGTTTGTCTTTCTGGAAGGAGCCACATTTCAAATTGGACAACTGTTTGTTTTTTCAAAGAACTGCAAAAAAAATGCCTCTGAGGAAACAAACTGATGCTGGATGAATCAATTCATATTATTTATATGTGAAAAATAGCATTCTCTTCTCCCGTGCAGATGTCTGTCTTTCTCTATAAACAGAAGCTCTCCCTTGTAAAACAGTATGGGAGGTAATCAGAAGAAAATGGCTTACACAGCTGTACGTTGGCAGAGTATTCTTTATTTCTGGCAGCATTATAAAACTATGGATTTCATTCAAGGCATTGTGAAAAATTCCAACATCGCCTCATCATTGCTTACTGACATTCTGCATAACTTGTGCAATGTAACCTGGGCTGAAGTTTACTACAAAGGAAATCTCATTGTTTCCCATAATCTTACTCCCAAGTAAGTGTACTTAAGCCTTAGTTTAATTTGATATTTTCATATATTGTCTTGAGTGCTATTTTACACTGTATAGGGAATTTATAATGCAGGAAATGGTGCAGAAAGGGCAATCGAAATGGTCAAGTGGTTGGACTATCTTTCCAATGAGTGATAAGAACATAAGAGAAGCCAATGTTGGATCAGGCCACTGGCCCATCCAGTCCAACACTCTGTCACACAGTGGCCCAAAATACCAGGTACCATCAGGACATCCACCAGTGGGGCCAAAACACCAGAAGCCCTCCCACTGTTGCCCCCCCCCCCAAGCACCAAGAATACAGTGCATCATTTGCCCCAGACTGAGAGGTCCTATCTATACCTTGTGGCTAATACCCACGGATGGACCTCTGCTCCATCCGTGGGTTTATCCAATTCCCTCTTGAAGCCATCCATGCTTGTAGCTGCCGCCACCACCTCCTGTGGCAGTGAATTCCATGTGTTAATCACTCTTTGGGTGAAGAAGTAGTTCCTTTTATCCATTCTAACCCGACTGCTCAGCAATTTCATGGAGTGTCCACAAGTTCTTGTACTGTGAGAAAGGGAGAAAAGTACTTCTTTCTCTACCTGCTCTATCCCATGCATAATCTTATAAACCTCGATGACTTTGTGTCATCTGGAAATTTAGCCACTGCTTACTCCCAACTCCAAATCATTAATAAACAAGTTAAAAAGCATTGGACTGATCCCTGTGTACTGATCCTTGTGTACTCAATACTGATCCCTGTGGTACCCCATGGCTTACCTCCCTCCAATGAGAAAATTGCCTATCTGTATTCACTCTGTTTCCTTTTAATTAGTCAGTTTTTGATCCACAAGAGGACTTGTCCTTTTATCCCGTGACTACTGAGCTTACTTAGGAGCTTTTGATGAGGAACTTTATCAAAAGCTTTCTGGAAGTGAAGGTAAACAACATCTATCAGGTCCCTCTTGTCCACATGTTTGTTCACTCCCTCAAAGAACACTAACAGGTTAGTGAGACAAGAACTTCCCTTACAGAACCCATGCTGAGTCTTCCTCAATAGATTTTGTTCATCAATGTGCCTACTAATTTTTTCCTCCGCTCCCATCACAGTGTGCTGCTGAAACATGAGGGGGAGACAATGGGCATACCAGTGCATGACAGTTTCCTGGGGCCACTGCTGTGGAACACACAGGTTCTGAGCGGCTAGTGGAACACCATGCTGGCATGTGATGTCATATCCCCACACTCATTCCAGGTTGTACTTAGACACTGCATGCCCATATGGTGTTACAATCATGCCCATGTCACTTCTTTCACTGCCTTCCTTCATCTGCTGGTATGGCTATAACCCTTACCTCCCCCTTCAGTGGTGCACAGTGGTGGACACTGAGATATTCCCTGCATCCTGCCTCACAAGCCACTGTTGCTCAGATGGTCACAGGTTCCATTTCTCTGCCTGAAAGATCTGCTACCAGTCAGAGAAGGTGGGACAATGGTCTGACTCAAAGTCAAGTTTATGTGTTCAGGGGGTTGTTATTGTATGTTATTGAGATTCTGGGGGAATGCAAACCTCCCCCCAATCCCCCCTAAACTATTTCCTCTGGATAGCTTTGGCATTAACTGTGATTGCAGAACCACTGGTTGGTGTCACCTTCTGCCCATGCCAGTCATGTGGGCTGGTGGATGACTAATATAATTTGGATGACATGAATACTAGAAGCACTGAATCACTATATTAGACCCCTGAAGTCAGAGCTGTCAGGATATACCCTAAAAACGAAGGAAGACTGTAAGAGATGAGAAATATTATCTTAGATTAATATTAGCTGAGCTGATTTAAGAAGATGAGACTAAAAGTGGCTTCCTAAGCAAACTTACAGCCTTCTAAGGCAATTGAAGTCAATGGGTTTAGAAAGGTGTAATTCTGCCTAGGATGCCACTGTGAATTACAAAGTGCTTCAGGTAGGAGCCATAGCTTAAGTTAACTTCAGCCTTGTGAAGTCACTTCAACTTGCATTTTGACTCTCAGTCTTGAAAATTCAAATCCATCATAAGAACATAAGAGAAGCCAATGTTGGATCAGGCCAGTGGCCCATCCTGCCCAACACTCTGTCACACAGTGGCCAAAAATACCAGGGGCCCTCAGGAGGTCCAGCAGTGGGAGCAGGACACTAGAAGCCCTCCCACTGTTGCTCCCCCATATCATTCTGCATTGGACCAGGTCAATATTATCTTCCCTTAAAACATTCCCCACAAACTGAAGAGCTGCAGAAAATAACCCCAGATGCCAGTAGAGGCAAGCTTTATATACAATGATGCAAATGTCATTCATCATTTTACAAATGGTCTTCACTGAATTGCATACCTTGGCCAACAGGAAAGTGGTTTAGTAAAATGAGGCACAGCATGCTGAGGATATATTGCATTTTTACCCTTTATATTTCCTTGCAGGCTAATGAGTTTAACAGAGAAGGAAATATTTTTTGCTGTCTTCCTTTCCATGGAAGATATGCCATCCAGCAGAGGGTTTTTGCACCTACTTTTTGGTAAGAAGAACGTTAAATCCTAATAGTAACACCATATTTTAAAAAATTACAGAATCATGTCATAGCCCAGACAAAGACTGCTACTGTGAAGAAAAGTGCAGTCCTACGGGATTCAGAAAATGAAAATAGTGCTCTGTGTGCTCTGAAATGCACACACAATTCTCCTGTATCTGTTGACTTCCCTGTTCAGAGTATGGTTCCACACACATTTCCCTTGTAGACAGAGGAGATCTCTGTGTGTACTGGAGCTCTCACACTTGCATGGGGCTATTTTACAGGATTACTTTTGTGGTAGATGTTAAAAAGAAACCAGACTCTTTTTAAAAAAAATTTTTTTTTTGCATTTTTCCTGATGTTGCCTTTTGGCTCTAGGATTCAGAGGTTTAGTGCCTCTGAATGTGGAAGTTCCCCCCAGTCATCATGGCTAGTAGCCATTGATAGACTTACCCTCCATGAATCTATCTAATCCCCCTTTAAAGCTGTTTATTCCTGTGGCCATCACTACATCCTCTGACAGTGAATTCCACATTTTAATCACACTCTATGTAAAGGAGTATTTCCTTTTGTCTGGTCTAAACCTACTGCCAATCAGTTAAATTGTATGAGTTTTTAGAAGGAGAAAAAATGTCTCCTTGTCAACTCTTTCAACCCCATGCATAATTTTATAAACATCTATCATTCCCCCCTTCATTGTCTTGTTTCTAAACTAAAAAGTCCCAGACCCTTCAGCCTCATAAGGAAAAGCTCCTACCCATTAATCGTCATGGTTGCCCACCTCTGTACTTTTCCCAGCTCTGCAATGTCCTTCTGAAGATACCGTGACCAGAACTGTACTCAGTATTCCAAATGAGGCCGCACCATAGCTCTATACAGGGGCAGTTTTATTCTCAATCCCTCTCCTAATAATCCATAAAATAGAGTTTGCCTCTTTCATCGCTACAGCACACTTTCACTGAACTATCCACTACAGTCCCAAGATCTTTTCCCCTCTCAGTCTCAGCAAGTTCAGACACCATTTGTCCATACTTGAAACGGGGATATTTTTGTCCCAAATGTGCATTACCTTACTCTTAACTTCATTTGCCACATTGTTGCCCACTTACCCACTTTGTGGAGATCTTCTTGGAGCTCTTCACAGTCATCCTTGATTTTCACCATCCTGATTAATTTTGTGTCATCTGCAAACCTGGCCACTACACCACTCACCCTTAGTTCCAAGTCATTTATGAATAAATTAAATAGTACCACCCCCAATACCAATCCTTGTGGGACCCCATTTTGAGAACTGTCCATTTATTCCTGCTCTTTGCTTCCTGTCATTTAACCAGAACAAAGTGTGATTCCATTGGCACCTTTAAAACCAACAAAGTATTATTCACAGTATAAGCTTTTGTGTGCAAGCATGCTTCCTCAGCTACTGTCATTTAACCAGTTTTTAATCCATAAGAGAACCCATCTTCTTATCTTGTGATTGCTAAAATTACTTAGGAGTCTTTGGTGAGGTACCTTGTCAAAAGCCTTTTGAAAGTCCAGATATATAATGCCTACTGGATATACAGAAACCATGCAGACGTTATGTAGGGTTTTGAACCTCCTACAAACCACAGAAAGACAAACTCATGGAGGCAGCCTCAACTGATCAGTCTTATTTGGAGTTGGCCAGGGCCAAAAGGCAGCTGAGTCTAGAGGTAGCACACAAAAAGCCAGATGTGCCCTGGCCAGGGGAACTACCCATGCTCAGACTGCAGCTTCAGGCTTAGCAAGGGATGTGTGTGGCTGAGGAGGTACTGGAAAGGAGACACGAGATCACCAGGCAAGGTAGCCAGGCGCAACCTGGCAATCAGCAAGAGACCAGGGTGGCATGGACATGGGAAGAAGCCATCAATGACAGTGTGATGTCACTTCCTGGAAGTGATGCCACACCTCTCTAGGAACCCCTGGATACTCTACGGTTTCATCACAGAGTTGCTGGTGATTCTTAGAGAGGCATGACATTGCTTCCAGGTTTCCCCAGATGTCGTGCTGTTGGCCCAAAGGATTCTACCACTAGTGGGAAATGGGAGCTGGGGATGGGGAATCTTTGCCCCTACAGCGGTGTGTGTGGCCACCGTGGTACCAGGATATAAAGTTTGAGTGGGAGGAGTCAGTTAAAGGGCAGAGCAGTATTGAGGGCCAGAACAGAGAGGAAACAGGAAGAGGTGGGAGTGAAAATGGAAGTACTGGAGAAAGAAGGAAGTTGTACAGCACTGAAGAAGGGAGCTGAGGTAGAGAGCCTGAATGAAGGCTACATGCAGCTGTATTTGGTGTATATCAAATGAAGGTGTTCACATGGACTTCTCTGCCTGGCAGTGAACTTCTGACACTGTGGAGGGTGCTTCTAATGCTCCCCTTCCCCTTGGAGGGGCCACACCCATGTATGCCATCTTTAGAGTTACCAGTTCCAGGCTGGGGAATTCCTGGAGATTTGGGGTATAGAACCTGGAAAAGTAGGGTTTGGGGAGGGGAAAAACCACAGCAGGATATAATGAAATAAAGTCCACCCTCCAAAGCAGCCATTTCTTCCAAGGGAACCAATTTATGTAGTAATTCTGTAGTAAATAGTAATTCTGGGAGATCTCCAGGCCCTACCTGGAGGTTGGCAACCTTGCCAATGTGTGCTAGATTTGCATTTTGGGATTCCCCGCATCATAGCATATATAAATACATAGCATTCTGCTGTTGTACTTTTCTCTAAAAGGGGACTCTCTGTGTAAGGTAGGAGCTGAGAATGTTGTGTGTCTCTTCTTCCACACCAAAGGGGCACTTGTCTTCAAGGCTCAATCTGTATAGTATCTCAAGACTTCACTTCAAGAGGACCCTGCTTTGATCTGTGATCTTCACAGGTCTTCACATGTATACTTTGCTACACTTAGTCCCAGCCACGGAGTCTATGTTAATTATTTAAAATGGCTGGCTGTATCTTAAAAGCAATTCCTTTCCTATCTTTATGAAGTGCTGATAAGGAAAGCACAAGTGGAACTCTTTAATGTTTATAGAAGGCACTTCAGGGTGCTCCCAGATTTCTAGCAACAACAATATTACAGTTTGTCAAAGCATATGAAGCCATTTCCCCTTTCATTTATAGGGGATGCAAATTCCACTACCTTACATAACTTGCAAGCCAACTACAATTTGTTTGTTTGTTCAAAACATTTATTAGCCTCTCTCCCTTACGGAACTCAAGGTGGCTTGCAATAGAAATGAAACATAAAAAACACAGTGAAAACACTTTTATAAAACAATTTAAAAACTCTGATTAGGACTGCCAGTAATAAAAGGTAAATCAATTAAAATGCAGTCCTAAATAAAACTGCCCTCGACTGCTTCTTAAAGATCAACAAAGAGGGGGACAGGTGCACCTCCCGGCAGAGGTTGTTCCATACCTGAGCTTCCATGCCACTCTTATGTACCTACCAAAGAAATGTCTTTAACTGGTGGGACAGTCAGGAGGACATCTTCCTGCAATCATAATGCCCAGGCAGGAATTTATGGGAGAAGATGTCCTTCAGATACCCCAGTACCAAAGCCACACAGGACTTTAAAGGACAAAACCAACACCTTGAATTGGGCTTGGGAGCAGATTGCCAGCCAGTTTAACTGCTGTAGTATTGGGGACATATGCTTCGGATAACTGGCCTTAACCAGCAGTCTAGATGCAACATTCTGCACTAGATGTAGCTTCAGAACACTCTTCAAGAACAGCCCCAAGTAGAGTGCATTGCAACAGTCCAGGCTAGATTAAACCAAGGCATGGATCACTGTGGCTAGATCTGACTGATCCAGGAAAAGATGCAGTTAGTGCACCAGCCAGAACTGAGCAAATGCACTCTAGGCCACTAGGAATGCCACTAGGCATGCCAACCTCCAGGTGTGTCCTGGGGATCTCCTGGAATTACAGACCATTTCCAGACTCCAGAGATCTGTTCCTCTGGAGAAAACAGATGCATTGGAGAATGGACTCTATGGCACTGTACCCCATTCAGATCCCTGTCCTCCTCAGGTTCCACCTTAAAATCTCCAGGAGTTTCCCAGCCTGGATCTGGCAACCCTCCCCCTCCCCCAACCGATGGCTGGGCAGACTTGGCAACCCTACCAGCCACAGCAGCCACCTGGCTTTCTAAACTGACTGCTGTGTGAGAGCCAGTTTGGTGTAGTGGTTAAGTGAGCGGACTCTAATCTGGGAGAACCGGGTTTGATTCCCCACTCCTCCACTTGCACCTGGCTGGATGACCTTGGGCAAGCCATAGCTCTGTACCAGCTGTTCCCTCAAGGACAGCTTGGGAAAAAGCTCTCTCAGCCCCACCTACCTCACAGGGTGTCTGTTGTGGGGAGGGGAAGGGAAAAGGAGTTCGTAAGCCGCTCTGAGACTCCCTTGGGGAGTGGAGGGCGGGGTATAAATCCAATCTCCTCTTCCTCCTCTCCTCCTCCTCCCAAGCTGCAAACCTGGCCTTTCAAGGGGAGGATAACCCCATCCAAGATGGGAGATCTGAAGTCCTTGGTCTGTCTTCCTACTAACCTAGAGAACCTCAGTCCTGTCAGGATTACCCTCATCCAGCCTATTTCTGACTCCAAACACTGGTTCAGAACATTAGCAGCATCCTCAGAATTAGATGGAAAAGAAATTAGGTGGGTATCATCAGCATATTGTGGAAATACCAGCCCATACTTTCTGATGACCTCTCCCAATGCCTTCTTATAGATGTTAAATAACTTGGGGGATAAGATGGAGCCCTGTGGCACCCCACAGGTCAACAATCATCTTCTGAGACTGACCATCCAAATAGTATTCAGACCAGTGTAATATGGTGCCCCTTAGTCTCAGTGCTGAGAGGTGGCTCAGTAGGATATTATTGTCAATAGTATCAAAGAGATCCAGCAGAAATCGAAGGGTGCATTCCCTCTGTATGATTCTTCATTGCAGTCACCAACCAAGGCAACCAAAGCAGGCTTTGTTCCAAATCCTGGCCTGAAGCCAAACTGAAGTGGATCCAGTCTAAATTGGTCTCATCCAAGGATCTATGGAGCTGAGAGGCAACAACCCACCATAGCATCATGCCTAAGAATGGAGGATTGGCCAGAAATGTTCTAACAAAGTAGGACTCAGGGACTCCCCCCACCTCCAAAAAAGAACAGTTGTAATGACTGGTCTAAACATGAAGATCCCAAAAACTGTGAAAATTGTGGTGATGGTATGTATAGCTGGAACACTTTCCAGTGCAAAATACCAATACCTTGCTATGCACACGAACATTTCCGTTACATCATGGTTGTAACGGATGTGTAAAACAAGTCCTGCAATTCAGATGTATACCCTGGTCAGGCAATCCCTGTGTTACAATGTACAGAACTTTCTGGAAAGTTTCCAAGGTTTAAAATCCCAGGATGCCAGGAAAAGGTGTTCTGTGAGGATGACTTCTACTCCATTAAAGAGGGCAACATGGTAACTTCTTTGTGCCCAGGAGACACAGTCCTTAAAGCCTAATTTGAACCTTTTCAAATCAGGCCAAGGACAATGTTTAATTTTTGTTAATAGCTGCATGAACAGATACTTTGACAAACTTGATACCTGAGCATCGGCCATCAGAGACACCACCTTATCTCTCCCTCTCACCTGAGTTTCTTTTGAGCTGAGTTGCAGACCCACAGAAGCATCTGTTTCTTTCAGTAGAGTATGGCATTATTCTGGAGGGCACTGTGAAAAAATTCAGGCAGTTTTTAAAATATTGCATAGTTTATTTGGATGTATTATTAGTTTATTTGGATGTATTATTTCATTGGTCTCCAGTTTTATTGTATTGTTTCTTTGGTCTTCAGTTCTGTTGTATTGTTTTTCTAATTCTGTACTCTGTGATCATAGCAGCCTAAATAGCCTGGACTAAAGTGAGCCCATCAGAGTTTAGAAGCTTTGCAGGGCTGGTGATGATCAGTGCTTGGATGGGAGACCACTAAGGAAGATCTCTTCCCTTAAAAACCGTACGTGAGAGAACTTCATTGGCTGTGATTTGATAAACTATTAATCTGCCTTGAGTCTCAGTGAGAAAGGGGGACTATAAATTAAGTAAATAAAGTGAAGAAAAGGTACAGTATTCTGGTAGATGCTTCTGTACAAGTCCCATCAAAATGAAAAGGAACAGCTCCCATTCATTTCAGTGGGTTTCAGAGAACTTCCCAGAGGGCTGTGCCTTAGATATTCTGCTAGAGTGTAAGGTCAATCAGCAACTATTTGTAGAATGAAATTAACATGGTCAGATACATTGTTGAGCAGTAGTGGTGCTGGGATTATGGCTTTTGGTGCCATTCTGACCCATGCCTTATTCAAAAAATCAGATGAATATGCAGATGTTGGTGGCAGGGCCATTGGGTATGATCCTCTCTCCTTGTAACTTGTTGTCTACTGAAGGCTATTTTTCTCCGCTTGTGTGAATTTGTTTAGCCTCAGCACAACACCTGCTCAAATCAGCTGCTGTCTGAGATCCATTCCATCATTCTTTGCTGGCCCCAAAGGATTCTGTTTTATCCCTCTTTATGCCCTCTTTATGGCTGGGTTTAACAGTTGTTTCTTATTGATCGTTCTGTAATTCATTTTCTCTGGAGGCTGTAAAACCCAATTAGGTGTTTTCGGCTTTTAAACATACACAGCCGTTCAAGGCGTACACTGCCCACCGTACAATATTTGCAAATCATAAACTACTGCATTCTCATCATAAACCTGTCATTATGTGTTCCAGGCTTAATTCCTAACTAGAAACAATTGGGTGACAAATTGCTTTGCAAACACAGGAACCGCCAGAATCCTTCCATTATCAGCAACTAATTTTGCCGGGTACATAAACAGGGTAAAGTAGGGAGGCCTGTAAAATAATTTCATCAGTTGTTTTAGCCGCAGACACCATTGCTGATTTGTGAATCAATGATTATTTTTTATCTAGTACCACTGATAAGTGGCTGGTGTGTAGATATAATAGGTAATATATCTGGGTAATATATGCCTAAAAGCCTCATGCCCAGATACCAGACGGTTTGTTTTTGATGTTAGATACTTAACAACCAAAAGATTCTTTCTTCCTTTTATAAGCTGAACCCAATGGCAGTCTCATACAGTGGCCCACACCCTTTCTTAACAGGTTCACAAGGTTAAATACCCATCACTGTGGAGCCATGTTGATGGAAGTAGGCTGAAGAATTTGAGATAGCAGAGCTGTCTGCGTCTCAAGTTCAGTGCTAAGCAAAAAAAAAAAAAAAATCCTCGAATTTCTCTTTGTGTCCTCACTGTTTTTTGAAATACTTCTGTTTAAATTATCAGCAAGTTCACGTTCCACAGTGTTTACTTGTCTTCTCTGCAATTGTTTAAAGATGGAGAGTACTGAGATAATATGAGAAATTCCCATGACCTACTTTTTTAGTTTTATTTTTCACATTTGGGACATTCATGTGTTGTAGTGAATGCCTGAAATCTAGAGACTTTCAACATCGAATAAATATTAACACTCATTGGCAATGTTTGGGAATATTCAAACACTTAGAAATACATTGGCCACTGTTGACCATTACCTCTGCATGTCCCAAATGCATGGAACTGTATATCTGTTTTGGGCCATTCACTAAGATAACCTTGGGTTGTTGGCATCTGCATGTGAATGGAGACATTCATCTAGGTTTGACCATTTGCAGTTAACACATATATAACTTTTCTTGTTGGAAAAAAGAAACTGCCTGCTTGCCTTCCCAGAATGTGATTTCATTTAGGTTTCCCTGGGATTAGACATCTCCAGCACATTAACAGTGTTGTGCCAGAAACCCCTGGTGTCTGCATGGTACTTCCTCCGTATCTTAAAAAAACAGAGTCCTGTTACTTTAGAAACAGAAGCAACAACAAATACTGAATTGAGGTGGCCTGGGAAAGTGACAGTGTTAAATGGCTTGTGCCACAGCTGGCGGTGCACTTGCTGAAATTATCCAGGCCTCAAGTACCTGAGACTGAAAATGTTCTCAATCAAATTGCAAAACAAGAGGAAATTCCAGTAAATCACTGACTTATTCAGATCAACGGGTAACTGATCTCCTAGTCTTGCCCTTGCTGCCGCCATCACCACACTGAACAAGAACAAAGTCAATATTGGTGCTTTGTTATCACCATTTGAAATAATCTGGTGCCAATGTGGACCTGGTAGGTTGGGTCTACGGACTTCGGGGACAATCCAGCTTTTTATTTATTCTGGAGTCAATTGTCAATGTTTTCTTGAGTGCGGCATGACTGCATAGTTTGGAATATTTAGAGGTTGCTATTTTCTCTGGCAAAGAGCCTCTGCCCCCCTCATCAGGCCGAATAACACTGCTGGACTCAGGAACGCTTTGCTGGTGTAAAGCCTTTGGGAAAAAAACAAGGCCTGTTGAATGCCAACGTGTCAGGCTGAAGTAGCACAGACCTGGCCAGGTCTGAAGGCTCCAGCACCTCTGAAGAACAAATTCAGTTCATAATTTCAGCACAGGCCACTGCTTGTTTTTCCCCTCTGGCTGAATATATTCATAGATAGGCTTGCCATTTGCCCATCTATGGTGGGAGACCTTCAGGTAATTCTGGCTGTTGCCTGCCATGCTTACCTGGTCAGAGGGTGGAACTGGCTGGCCAAATGGGAAAGGGGCATGATCCAGTGTGACCAGAAGTTGCAACATTGTGCAGGGATGACAGTTGTGCACCCCCCCCCCCCCCCGTTGCTCCCTCCTGCTTCTACCTCTGGTTTCCATGGGATGCCTGGCAACCCTATTTAGAAGCAATATCCCCTACCCCAAAACAATACAGAAAAGATAAAACATGATATACTTATGATGGGAAGGGATGAGCTTGTTTGTCTGAAATTCTGGTTGATGCACAATGCTGGCTGCCAAACAAGGGTTCCTAAGAACATTGAAGGGAACCCTAACTGAAATTTAAAATTGTGGTCTGCTTTGAATTTTTTTATAATCATCATTTTATTTATATTATAGGCTGCCTTGAGTTCTGCAAGGTTGCAAGGTGGCTAATAAATGTTTTAAACAAACAAACAGATATATATTAGCAGTATTAGCAGTCCCATTGTGCTGAAAGACAGCTTTGACATCATGATGACTCTTTTCCTACATTGCAGAGATGTAGAACAGTGTTGGATCTGGTGGGTAATCTGCTGGGTTGGCTCCACCCTTGGATCAGATGCTGCCTTCAGACAAATGTGAACAAATGCTATTCCTTTGGACTCAATTATTATTTGATTCAGTCATTATCACCATAGATTGCACATTTTGTATACCTGTGCCTCACCTTTGTTTCAAAGAGGTATTTTGCATGCATGGAAAATGGCTCAGATTACACCGAAGCTGCAACCCAAACATTGACGGGAACGGGTATATACTTCAGCTCACAGTATTGCTTTGTCAAGGATAACAGGTCTTTTTATTCCACTTTAGAAGGGAGGGAAATGTGGCTGGTTGTGTTATGAGCAATCATGGTTTATACTTTGGCTTGTGTTTCACAGGTCACAGATGACATATCTAACAAACCTGGCTACTGGCATGCCAGCAAACTATGGGATGTTATAAGACTTGGTGCTTGTGCATAAGTTAAAGCATTATGAGCAGCTAAGAACATAAGTGAAGTCTTGGTAGAGCAGACTAACAAACCATCTAGTTTTCTATGAGGTTTCTACTTCCACAGTAGCCAACAAAGATGCCCCCAAAGGGAGGCTGAGCACTCAGGAAAAGCTGGGGATAAACATGACTGCACAGTCCTGTTTTATCCAAATGTACCACATGTGTAAGGGCAAACATGGAGTTTGTGTGCGTTTGTATGTCTGCACATTCACCTGTAAAGCGTAAGTCCATTGATGTTACATAGACCAAAGGGTATGAGTGAGGAGAGCTCAGCACTGCTCTGTTCCCTATATTCTTTTGTCACTGCACTCCATTGCTTTTCAGTCAGGCTTGCTTTTGATATTGAGGTCAGCCCTTAGGTCCTTGTTATAAGGAGGGAGGTGAAGTAGAAATGGTTTAATTTAATAAATAGCAAGGAGAGGAGGGGAGAAGGATTTTATTCCTCTACTAATGTGATGTATTTTCTGCTAAAATAGATACCTACCCACCCCCTGCTTTACAGGTGTATAGTGGACCCCTGAATAAATACACATGGATTTTTCTATCACACCTAGTTTGACCTTTAGGACCATATTTTAAGGGTGTGCAGATCTGGCTTCATGTGGAGGAGTGCAGAATCAAAACTGGTTCTCCAGATTAGAGTCCTGCCGCTCTTAAACACTACACCAAACTGGCAAGGTAGGGCTGGGTAGTGATTAAAGGATTGGAGAGTGACTAGGGAGATCCAGGTTCAAGTAGCCACACAACCGTCTGCCATGTTACTGCTGAGACTCAGACTGGGGTAAGTCTACAGAGGATTGATTACACCATAGTTATCTTGGGACAGTTTGTCAGCTTAACCAGCCTATTTAAGTTGCTGTTTGGGTAAAAGGGGAAGAATTGAAGAATGTTTACCATCGTGATCTTTTTAGAGGATGGGTGGAATAAAGATATAGTAGTCTGTATTATATATATACTAGCAATGGGCTCTAGAAAGATATGATGTGCAACAAATGCATTGGCTATCTATCTGTCTGCCTGTACACAGCCTCCCTGCCAGTCCGCTTTCTCCCCCTATCCCCAGACCACAGGGCTGAAGGCCGGCGGAACACCATGCCACGGCCTCCCCACCCAGCTGCACACCATGCCACAGCCTCCCCTCCCAGCTGCCTCCGGTGCCCTCCGCCCCAGTGGTGCACACAGTCTTGTTGAGTTGGGCCATGGTGGTAGTGGAGTTCTGGAAGAGGTGCCAGAGCTGCTGCCAGTTGTGCTTGGGCTGCGGTGGCAGCGGCGGTCTTGTCAACATCCTGCAGCTACTTTATATCTTTAAGACTACTATATCTTTATTGTGTCTTTAAATAACTACTGCTTCCCTAAGCCTTGGGAAAAGAGGATTTTTTAAAAAAAAATCAATGTCATGAACTCATTAAATACATACAATGCCATTTTCATTCCTAATTCATTTTATTTTAATTATTTTAATATTGACTCTCATCAGTAGGCTCTTGAAACAGGAAATACTCCAACAAATTAAAACAACAAAATCCATTGAACAATAGTTTAAATGTAAAACAGCATCTAATACAAGGATTTAAAAACCAACCGGATTAGTGGCAGAAAATTAGAATGAATTAAAATGCATAGTAGCAGGTTTAAAAAAACAGTGAAACAGTAGTGCCATTTCATACAGGCTTCCTCAGTAAAGAGAGGGGGAAAGATGTGTGGCATAATACATCGTTATACAGAACAGTGTATAGAATTTTACATTACAGATAATGTAAAGGTTTAATATTTTATTTGGTATTGTCTCTGAATTCAAGTTCTTGCTATAATTGTTTCAGGTTTAAGCATGTTAACAATAACCCCTAAATATAAATCCAAAAACTGAATATGGATCAATCAAATGGAACTATGCCTTTTGAAAAACATATTGGGGTGGTGGGGAAACCCTTAAACATACTGCATTCTGCCTATATTCATATTCCAAGCCAAGTTTCATTATATCTTGGAGTAGAAAAGTTTCCACAAAACCAAAAATGTTTTTGGTGGCAGAAATCGTGTCTCACAACTACTAAATACCCAGAGCCTGTGAAAACATACTTTTACATAAGGCAAAGTGTTTCTTCTGAGGAGATTCACTCACTTTTTGCATGCTGAATAACTCTGACCAGTTGTATTCCTTTATAAAGCTATACTTTTTATTTTAAATTTGAAATAACAATCTATGTTTGTAGTTCAGAAAACAAACACACTTCTGTAAATTTCAAATGAATACATCTAACAATAATTGCCAACATTGCCCTGACTTGGATAGCCCAAGCAAGCCTGGTCTCATCAGATCTTGGAAGCTAAGAGGGGCTGATCCAGACAAGTACTTGGAAGGGAGACCGTCAAGGAATACCAGGGCTTGGGATGCAGAGGCAGGCAATCAAGCCCACCTCTCTGAAATGTCCAAACCCCACTAGGGGTCATCAGAAGTCACCATGATTTCCAGGCATACAAGCACACAAAGATATGCACACACAGAACACACTTTTTTTTTTTAATTGCTAACATTTGCATTGGGGTAATTTTCTGCTCCAAGAACAACCAATGGGATATTTTTGCATACAAAAGCTCCTCAGTTTATTTATTTAAAATATTTTTATGCTACTTTACCACCAAATCAGGTTCCTCAATAGCAATATCATTAGATTTCTGAGCTTGTTTTATATCCCAGGTGCTATTTTGATTATTGAAAGAAAACTGTAAATGACAATTTGCTGTACTCTGGGGAGGCTGGGAGTGAACCTAAGCATGTGTATTTGGAATTAAGGCTGTGGTCACACAGTGCCCTAATCCCATATAAAATCCCACTGGGATTTTATCCAGGATTTTTTCTTATGGTGGCGGCAGCAGCTGGTGGCGGTGGCAGCTGGGGGAGGCATACAGGAGAGTGCTCTAATTCCCCCTCCACCACCACCACCGCCACCTGGATGGTGAATCTGGACCCGTTGTGGCTGGCTGGTTCACCCTGCGCTCCGCTCCAGCCCCAAGCCCCACCAGCCGCTGCCTGTTAGTTTGGGGAGAACCTTGGGGGGGGGCAGGTGGTGGCAGCTGGCGGGGCTCGGGGCCCGGAGTGGAGTGCGGGGCAGGGTTCCCCCCCCCCTTTTGCACTTGGGCGCTTGAGTGCCCAAGCACCCAAGTGCAAAAAAGGGAAAAAAATGGGAGGGACGATCAGACAGCCCTCTCTCACAATCATTGCGAGAGAGGGCTGTCCAGATCGGCTCAATCACGGGTTCCTCGCGCAACCACCTGGGGTCGGAAAACACAGGAGGAACCTGCTATTGAGCTTGCTTCGGCGTGGGAGTAGCCATGGCTGGTCTGGTCAGTCCCTTTAAATGCGGGAAGAAACAGCAGTTCCTCCCGCTTTAAAGGGCCGTGTGACCGTGGCCTAAGTCCCACTTTATTCAGTGTAGCCTACTCCCAGGAACATATTTTTAGGATTGCAGCCATTGCTTCCTAAGAGAAGAAAGTTTCAGGGCCTCATTTTTGGACCATAAATCAAAGGCGGTATTCTTTAATTCCCAAAGTTATTTTTTTGTGTATGTATATGGAGACTTTCACATGTATATGCTGGTGTACCACTGGCTCTCTTTTACATGAAACATGCATAGAGAAATGTGCTGGCTAAATATAATGAACTAATTCCTCATGGATGGCGAAATAACTTCCTAATTACATTTTATATTCTTTTCGAGTTCTTGAGTATTTCATTTCCCACAAATTGAACAGATTTATGTGCATTCGCATGACAGCTCTGGCACAGGCCAGAGTGGGAAGGCCTGCCAGGAAGTGTGTGCAGCCATTAGATAAGTCCAGGCTGCGTCTAAGTACTGTATGCTTAATAGGCCTAGGTGTAAAGTGATGGTTCTTTTTTCACGGTGTATTGCTAAGCCAACCCGCTATAAAACATTGATCTCTCAGATACAGGAGACACATGACTCCCAGGCCAGAAGGTCCACTAGGCTTAACCTGCTGAACTCAACGTGCTAAAAGGGCTTAAAATGTAATCATTAGTCGATTTTTGCAAGCAGCTGGTAAAACAAGACTTCTAGGCAGCCAGGGCACTTTAATTTATTTCTTAATCCTGCCAAATCAGCAGAAAAGTATTTTACCTTAGCACCATTCAGCTGGGGGGTGGGGAGGAATTAAAAAAAATAAAATTCCAAAAGGTACGCTGAAGGAGAAAGGATCAGTATAACTGGAACAGACCCTGACAATCTCGGCACATTATAAGCAGCAAAGCCATTAAACAGAACCTCAAATGATTCCTTGACAACCTCTTTAACAATTCTCTGAAAACCGGGGGAGGGGGGGAATGCTGTGCCTCACTTTTACTCAGCTCTGCCCACACTATATTAGTTTCTTTCCAAATTCCAGGAAAATATTTTTGAGCTTCCCAGGCTCCATTAAAATCCACACTTCTCCGAGATGGAAAGCAGACAAAAAGAGATTCTAGGGGAACCCCCCAACCCTTGACTTATGTGTCAATCAGCAGTTCTTGTCTTGAAGGGCAAATTGCAAGTTGCCCCATTAGCAATTGTCTGTGATTCTCATTTAAAAGAAAACATCCTAAAAGCCAGATGTGCCATTAGGCAAGCAAAACCCTGTCACTGTTTGCAGACAAGTCTTGCCGTGAAGGGAAGTAATCTAAGACAGGGTTCTGTAGGGAAATGGAAAGAGGCATGGCCAGAAACTTGGTTGAGTAGATTTTTATAAACGCCTCCCATGATACAGTTTACAAGTTAGTTGTTCAGAATGCAATAACATAGAAAAATCTGTAGTAGAAAGGTTAACATGTAAAAAAAAATGTGGCTGATGGCCCTCTTAAAATTTCCCACTGCTGTCCATACACTCCAAGCCTCTCCATACCTAGGCTACAGTCATCTGAGAATATGGCAGGGTTTTTTGGGTCACTGAGTGCAGCTTAACTCAGACAGCTCTACAAAGGCACCTCAACATCTCAGCCATGAATTTACTAGTTAGGCAGCTCACTTTTTCTCAGCTTTGGCATCAAAATATAAGGATTGTATTGCATTATTGCATTTGCGTTTTTAAGGTGTGTTCGTTAAGTGTGCAGGGTGAATGTAGTGCATCATAGGCAGGGCTCATTTCTTAGCAGGAGCTCCTTTGCATATTAGGACACACACTCCTGATGTAGCCAATCCTCCAAGAGCTTACAGTAGCCCCTGTAAGAAGAGATCTGTAAGTTCTTGGAGGATTGGCTACATTAGGGGTGTGTGGCCTAATGTGCAAAGGAGCTCCTGCTACGAAATGAGCCCTGATCATAGGTGTAAATTGGTCAAGGAGCCATGATTGGCTGCCATTCCCTGCTGAACACATACTTCATGGCAAACTTGGGTTTGCCCTGTTCATGGTGTGAAATGTCTCTATGTGGCTTACCTTATGGAGTGGTCATATACATTCTTATTCTCTCCCATTCATCCTGGCTTTTGGCAGCTCTGTAAGTCCTCTGCGGTAAATTGTATACCCCCTGCCCCAATCACCCAGCTGCTCAGGGCTGGCATCAAGTATCAGCACCATTGGGCAACTGCTAGTGTCCAAGGTCTGTTGATCATTGACTTTGAGCAACTGCTACCATATCCACCTGCCTTCTTGCTCTGGGTAGAAGAGGCAAAATAGGTCCTTTCTGGAGCCTTTGTCCCACTTCAAGGTGAGTGAGTAGTGATGGCAGGTGGGAGTACACAAAATAGCAGTGGTTGCACCAAATAGCAAGAGAAGAAGAAAAAGAAGAGATTGGATTTATACCCCACCCTTCACTACCTGAAGGAATCTCAGAGTGACTTGCAATCTCCTTTCCCTTTCCCTTCCCCTCCCCCTCCCCACAACAGACACCCTATGAGGTAGGTGGGGCTGAGAGAGCTCTTTTGAGAACTGTGTATGAGAGAACAGCTCTGAAAGAACTTGTAACTGACCCAAGGTCACACTAGCAACTGCATGTGGAGGAGTGAGGAATCAAACCCAGTTCTCCCAGATTAGAGTCTGTGCTTCTAACCACTACACCAAATTGGCTCTCGAACATTGCTTTCTTTGTGCCTTTGAATGAAAAGGATGAAGTAATAATGGTGATAGGGATAGTGATGGGAGTCCACCAGAGGGCACCATACCCAGGATCTTCCAAAACCTGGGGTCAGCCCAGCAGCTACACCACCATCTCTCTCACCCTTCATACCCATACTCATCAATGCTCCCGCTAAACTGTGGAGTCTCATGAGCAAAACTGTGGAGTGTGGACTCCCGCTAAACTGTGGAGTCTCATGAGCAAAAATGCTCCCGCTAAACTGTGGAGTCTCATGAGCAAAAATTCACCAGAGGGCACCATACCCAGGATCTTCCAAAACCTGGGGTCAGCCCAGCAGCTACACCACCATCTCTCTCACCCTTCATACACCATACTCATCAATGCTCCCACTAAACTGTGGAGTCTCATGAGCAAAAATTCGACTTTGTGAACTACTGGCATTAAAGTTGTGAGCAAGTGCTTTGGCTACTGCATAAATTAGTTTGCTCTGGAGCCATCCTTCCTGAACTAAGACAAAACTGTGTGAGCTGGAGGCTAAAAAACTGTGAGCTAACTCACACTAACTCATCTTAGAGGGAACACTGCCCAGGATTGTCCCTTATGGGATACAAAGTAGAATGACACTCCCAGTCCTGCTCATTTTTGTGTGTCATGTTGTATATAGTGGCAGAATGAAATCATCCATATTCTACAATTTCTTGGATGCTAATATTTGCTATAAAGCATAGAGAATGCAAACTTGCTGCACAAGGTCATTTTCACAGCCTGATTGATATGATCTCTTTAATCGAATGCAATCTGCGGACTTGATCTCTTGCCATGTAATCCACTCAGGAAATTCTGGAATGGTAGCCAAAGACTTCCCCCGCCAAATATTTTAAAGAAACAAAAACTCACAAGGAAAAAAAAAATAGATAAAATCCCCTAGTGTTGTTGAGATTGTAATGTTTGGCACAGGCTGGATAGAGATATACTGCCTCTGTCAATATTTGAAGGAATTATTTTTGGAGTCCAATACTGAAGAGTCTAAAAAGCAGAACAGAATGACTTTTAAAGCCAACACCTCAACCATGAATAGATTTTCTTGGAAGGATGTCACCTTGATTTCTATAGATTTTATGTGTAAGGAAGTTTTAGGATTACCGCTGTATACCCTGATCCTAAAACATTCATCCTTTTCTAACACCTATGTGTGGTGCCTGCCTGATTCAGATCATACCTATGGGGCATATGGAGAAGGGGTTCATCCTTCTGTCCTGTGCTATGTTCCTAACCTGCAGTGGTCCCAGGATATGCTGTCTGGCCCATTCTGACAGCTGAAACCTCTTCTCCAGGCATACTGCAGTCCCGATTCAATTAGGAACTTCCCTTATGGGAACTCATGAGAACATGAAACTTGTGTGACACAGGACTCTGTAGTGTGAATCAGACTACATCAGAAATTTTCAATGCATGGGTTACTCTGTTTAGTTTAATGGAGGCAGCAGATCTAATCAGTCAAAGTCATTTCCATTCCAACCTACTGCTTCCACTGGGATCCTCTTACCCACATGTGGATGGCACTCACCCAGTGGTGGGGTTGAAGGAGTCTTGCAAACAAAATCCCTTGAGGCACCAAGGACAGCACGAAGAAGGGGGAATCTCCTGCCTTCCTGTTTGTATGAATGCTTCTAAGATCAGCAGAAGGAGCTGGGGCTGATTCAGACCAATTCACCTTCTTTATTGAAGCCTCCCAGGCCTCATGATATTTGTTCACAAAGATCCTTTGGACCCCTCCCCCAGCATTGGCTTTGTGGGGAATTTATATGGCTGCAAGGGGAAGGGGGAAATAAAGAAAAATACATTTCTGGGGGCTCACAGTTTATAGGTTTCAACATGTTTATAGGTTTATAGGTTCAAAGGATGGGCATGAACCGGCTAATAAACTAAAGTTTGTGGTGAATTTTGGCTGGTGCACCCAACTATGTTGTTACTGGAGGAAAGAGTGGCGGCCAGCAGGAGGAAGAAGGGGGGAGCAGGGAGAAGTGGAGGGGGAGCAGAAGGCCCCTCCAAGAAAGGCTACTTGCACTCAGGGTGCCATGGGTGGGACATCAAGGCCAGCCACTCTTCAAGAGGTAATTTCCATGTGGATTCTGACAATGCCATCTAAAAGGCCTATGTGGATGGCCCAGGAATCAGTTACTTGCCTCATCAGTGAGATGATTGCTGTGGATGGCTAACCACTCTCCCTTGTGGAGGACATAGCCTTTTGCTGGCTTCTGCAACACCTGGTACTTCCTGGTACTCCATCCCCTCATGGAGGACCATGAGCCAATGCACTGCTCTGAAGTGGCAGTGGTCAAGACTTAGCTCTCCAGAGTGCAAGGCAGAACAATGCACTTATGGCAGACCTCTGGAGCAGCCAGCAGCATGGCTACCTTTCCTGCACTGCCCACTGATAGCAACCAGAGGACCTGTCTAGATTGTCAGGGCATGGCCCAGGCCCCAGGGGGGATAATTCTGCCACCGGGCTACAAAGTGGTTCTGCTCCATGCACAGGGAATGGATGCAGACCATATGATGCAAAATATTGCCACCATGATACAGAGTAGCCTGAAAGAGTGGGTGGGCAGTGGCAACATCGTCCATAGCTACAAGGTCATGGACTGCAATACCAACGTGCTGGTAGTGGTGAAGGCTGTGTGCCTAAAGGGCATTGTCTGCCTGGCACACACACTTCACCTGGTGGTGAAGGATGCTCTGGGGCTGGAGAGAACTGTTAAGGCCACATGAGATGCTGCCACCCTCAAGATGTGGTCCTTGCTCAAGACCTGTTGATGCCTAGCCACCCACTTCTTGCACAGTATCAAGTCTGCAGAACTCCACCTACACCATGATTACACATTTGGTGGAGCAGGAGAGTGCCACACAGGATGTCATCTCCTCCATGATATTCTGCACGGGGAAGAGGAGCTCAGCATCAGCTCCATTGACTGGCTGATGCTCTCCCAAATGGTGCGTGTTCTCAAGCTCTTCTGTGTCCATATAGCCAGCCTGGGGCAAGTCACACCCTTGATGGACAGGGCACTGGTCTCCACACTAGAGCTGGGCCCCAAGGGGAGGGCTGTTCTCCCATGGATTAGGGCCTTGGCAGAGATGTTGCAGGCAGGCATCACCACCAGGCTGCATCCTCTCTGTAAGCAAGGGGAGTACAAACTGGCCTGTATATGTGACCCCAGGATAAAAGGCAGCATTGCTCTCCAGAATAAAGAGCTCATGCAATGAAAATGTGAGCTCTGCAAAGAAGTGCAGAGGCGACAGGCCAACAGACGTGGCCAGAGGGAACAGTGGGTGAAAGAGGAGGAGCCACAGCCAAGCACTCTGCCTCAAAGAGCCCAACCAGGGAGAAGCCCCACTACTGGTTGTCAGTGGTGAACTGGGAGGTCAGCAGCAGCGGGGCTGTCAGGCATGCAGTGGAGGAGGATTTGGCAGAGGGGATGATGAGGGAGTACCTTGCCAAATCTCCTGAGCTTGCTGACACCAATCCCCTGGTCATGCAAGGTTGTCATCTGGCCTGACCTCTCTTGCATGGACATGAGTCACCTCTCCTGTCCTCCCATCAGTGTCCAGAGTGAGTGAGTGTTCTCCCTCCTGGGAGATATTCTCAGCCCCCAACCACTCCCACCTGGACCCAGAGAGGGTGGATGAGCTGGCCTTCCTCAAGTTCAACTTTCTTCTGCTGAGCTACACCTTTCCAGACCTCACAGAGTAAGAACCAGGCCTCCTGTTGTCCCACTACATGTTCCCCCATTCATCCTCTTCCTATCTGGGTGATCCAGCCTGCAGCCTGTGAGTTGCACCCTTGGCACTTGGGTGAGAGAAGATGGCTTCCTCTGTTGGGTGGGGGTTGGCCGGCCACACAACCAACCATTTCTCACTGAAATTCCTCCACTAAGAAAACCCCTGGATACCCTGCTTTACATTTACCCTCCAAAGAAAATCTCCCTCACCCAACACCTCATGGACCAATATCCACCTCAGAAAACATCTACCTCAACATACATCTACCTGTACAAACAAGTCTCTGTTTACTACCCCTTTCCATTGCATTTGCACAATTCACATGATCTCTTATTTGTACAATGTGCTCTTCTAATGGTGGGTAACCAGAATTTAACCTAGGGGGGTGGGCTGTGACCAGAGGATTTATGTGTTTGGGCCTGAGGGGGGCTGGGAGAATTGTGGGCATGCCTTGCTGGGTTCCAGTGCTTGTCAGAGGTCTCTGCCAAGCTACCGTGGGATTACTTTGGGGAGCCCCTGTCAAAACTTTGGTGATGTCTGCCTTTTTGTCCTTCAGAACCTGCCTTTGGAGACTTGGGGGTGGCCCTGCCAGCTCAACATGTGTTTCCCTTCATTTGCTGTGTAGAAGAATACATGCTGGTTGATGGGTGTTCTCTCAACCTGTAGGTTTCATCCCTGGGGGGAGGCTGTGAAAGTTGCAGACATACTTCCCTTGCTTGTGTTGTGTGGCTAGGGTGCCTGCCAAGTTGCCATGGGGTTACTTTGGGGGAAAGAAGAAGAAGGGATTGGATTTGTACCCCGCCCTTCACTCACTTGGAGTCTCAGAGTGGCTTACAAACTCCTTTCCCTCCCCCTCCCCACAACAGACACCCTAGATGGGGCTGAGAGAGCTCTTTCCAGAACTGTCCTTGAGGGAACAGCTCTGACAGAACTATGGATTACCCAAGGTCATCCAGCAGCTGCAAGTGGAGGAGTGGGGAATCAAACCCTGTTCTCCCAGATTAGAGTTCACGCACTTAACCACTACCCCAAACTGGCTCTCAGACAGTCCCTGTCAAAACTCTGGGGATATCTGCCTTTCAGAACCTGCCTTTGGAAACTTGGGTGGGGACTTTGAGCCTTGGGGGGATGCTTGCCTTGCTTCCAGTGTCTGGTGGGGGTAGGTCTGCCCAGGTGAAATTTCCCTGTGAGTTTGGTGTCACTGGCTTGTCTTTTCCAGGGGAGACCCTTTTTGGGAGTTCATAAGTGGGGCCCCTGAAAAGTAGTCCTCCCCTAACTTGGAAAGATTATAGAGGAGTGAGCAGCAGGGTGAGTTTCCCTGTGCATTTGGTGTGTGTAGCTTGCAGGGGATCCATTCTATACACTTTTGAACCTGTGCCTGACATTTTCCTCAAAAGCACTTTCTTGGGAGCATTTTCAGGGGGACATAACTTGGATTCCCAAGTCCAAACTGCACATAAATGTAGGGGAGAATCACGGGGCGGTCCTCTGTGAGTTTGATGTCTCTAGCTTGCACAGGGTCCATTCTATACATACCTGAACCTCCTGAATTTTCTCCTGTCATTTCCCCAGAAAGCACTTTCCTGGGAGCACCTTGTTTTGGGAGGGTGGTGGCGTAACTTGGACCCCGTAAAACCAATACTCACCAGACTTAGAGGGCAGGTAGAGGAGAATCAGCCAGAGATCCACGGTGAGTTTAGCACATGGGTCGAGGGCATTCTATTGCATCACAAACCTCATGAACCAAATGCTTCATTTGGCACCAAAAAGTTTGTAATGGTTCATTGCTCACAAACCGGGCATGCCACAAACCATAAACTGATATGAACCACATTTTCCTGGTTCATGCCCATCCCTGTGATTCCCCTTTTACTCTTGCATGTGTCTTTCTTCTCTCCTTCCTTTCAAATTCTCACTTGTAAGTTCCTCAAGACAAGGACCAGTCTTTCTTTTTGACATACTGGTGGATAAATATAACACACTTCTTCTAAAAACATACTTAATAGTCCTGTTTTGCTTTGCAAAGAAGTCAAGGCTAATTTTTGGTAGGAAAAAACGTAAGGATTTTGAGGAGTGATTTGAGACGATGAGAAACAATGTCACAGAGTAGGGATTTCTGTATATTTGATAGATTCTCTGGGTATATGGAAAATATTTTGTTTGTACAAAAGGAAAAGAAAACTGAGAGAGCTCTACATGTGTACATCATGTACTGGCTTTTTGTATACTTTCAAATGAATCAGTCCAGGTCGTATTTATTACTGCCATCCCTTCCCCACCCATATGCATTCAAACTATCCTAAACGTTATCTGAAAAGGGCTTTCTAATAGCCCCAGGCACAGTGAACAATCATGACCTTATGGGAAAGAGTAACCTTTTGGTTTCATGGGGCTGAGGTTATGGAACATAGGACACAGCTGGACTTTGAAACATGACTTTCTAAGGCCTTGTGGCATTCCATACGTATTGTCCCTAGCCAATCCCTACAGCAAATTAACTCCATTAGCAAGAAAAGTGAACTTGCCCCATAACCTTAGGCCCTACAATCTGACCGTGGGCTTTGATGGTCAAGCCAATTATGTCCACGGAGCACATCATCAAATGAAGTGAAAACTAAAGAGGCTGTTTAGATGTCATTGTGGCTTAATTTGAAAGACAACGGGACTTCACCAGCCAAGCCAAAGGCAAAATCAGGCATACAAGATCCTTATGACTGATGATGGCTTTAGGCCCCTGCCCTAGAAGGGAGAGCTTTATGGGCTTGTAGTTATGAGGCCAGCAACTCCGTTTCCCTGCCAAATGGACAAACTGATCAGGAAATAAAGACAAAATGCGCTCCTGGTCAGTATCTAAACTCAGCCGTTTGTCAGACCTGCATGTTTTGCATTTGTGGCTGATTTAATATATTACAATAAAGAACAAGTGTCAGTTATTAATTCACCATATAAAGATGCCAATTTACTTTAAAAAGTTCTAGAATTGTGAAAAAACCATTGAAATATTTATTATTCTTGATTATAATGTTTTAATAACTTAAAATTGTATTCAAAACCTACCTTTATCTTATACAAACATGCTTATGACAGCTGGTGTTTTAAACATCTTGTGATATACTATTGGTTATACATTACACACACATGCACACACAAACAAAACTTGCTGAGGATTAATTATCCAGGAAAAAGATTGTATCCAGCAGAACACTTCACAGAATCATTTTTCTCTCTTCTACCCAAGCAGCATTGTGTTTTAGGAATGGGTATGAACTGCATTTTTGCAGTTCATGATTTGTGGCTGAACCATGAAGCAAACCATGATTTGTGGCTGAACCATGAATCAAACCATGAATCAAACTGGTTTGTGAGCCATTTAAAGTTTAAACCCATGCTTTCTACTCCCTGCAAAAAACAGTGGGGAGCAGAAAGCAGAAGTTTAAATGGCTCTGAGCCATTTAAACCAAACAGCTGTTTTTTGTGATGTTTTTCTTAATGGTTTGACCATCAAAGCCCATGGTCAGATTGTAGGGCCTAAGGTTATAGAGCAAGTTTACTTTTCTTGCTAATGGAGTTTTTCATGAAGAGCAGAAAGTAGGAGTTTAAATGACATGGAGCTATTTAAATTCCTGCTTTCTGCTCTTCATGAAATGCCATGAACCACCACAAACTGCATCAACATGTATGGAAGTTCGTGGTGGAGGAAGAAGGAAGTGATCTTTTTTCCACTGATTTTTCCTCATCACTACACATGCCCTCCACTATGGCACATTTTCTCTATGAAGCTCTCATGACCCGGAGAGAGGATTTTCAGATGTACAGCAGGTTCCTCAGAAAAGAAAGCAGGGAGAGATCCTTTCTTCAGTTCCATCCATGACTTTTCCACTGGATCCAACTGAAATTAGTAAAGGAAGTAAAGGAAGAAGCTAGAAGCAGAGTTGTGCTTAATTAATTTGGTATCTTAGCCTAAAGCCAAAAGCACATTTCACATACATATAGAATGCAGCAGCTTTTCAAAATTAGACACTGGAATTCTGATTTTTTAAAAAGTTTGATTCTAATGGCCAATTTTCAGAGATACTTTAAAACTCTGAAGCCCTGTGAATTAAAGTACTTTACAAAAGTAATTGCCCTAGCATGCTTAAAGCCAACATGAAAAGAACAAAGACACAAAGCTTTGCCTGTTTTTTGAGACCAGTGGAGAGAGACACCAACTACTGTTAAATGGAAGGACAAGCATGCAATCTTGCTTTAAAGTGAAATACATATTTTCTTTTATTTTCTAGTAGGTAAAGACCAACACTCACTTGCTTACATTCATAGAGTCAGATCCCTCACAGGAACCTGCACTAGTACTACATATGCAAAATAACCACAACATGTTTTCTTATTCCAGGACCGAACTATTAATTAATTAATTTAATTAATTCCCTTCATGCGGATCTTTCTCCCCAGCAGGGACCCAAAACAGCTCACATCATTCTCCTGGCCTCAATTTTATCCTCACAACAACTCTTGTGAGGTAGATTAGGCTGAGAGAAACTGGCCAGTCTCAGATCATTTTATTTATTTATTTATTTTATTTATTATTTCACATTTATACCCCACCCTCCCCACGAGCGGGCTCAATTCTCTGCATGTTTATTCTGGAGTATGACCCACTGACTACAGTAGGACTAATTAGGGCTCAGCTATATGAGATGCTGAGAATCCCATGAACAGAGCTCCCATCATTTTAAAACAACACTACAGTCATGTCTTTGGGGGTTGGATTTGGGCTGGGACCATGGAGTATGGCTTGCTAGAACTATTTAAAGGGACACCCTGACGGCATGGTGGCAGCACAACTTACAACTGAACTGAAAAGGCATTCAGTTGGAAGCAATTTTAGCAATCCCTATCACTCCCCCCTGCTTCCAAGTGGGGGGAGTGAAAGGGATCACTGAAATGGCTTGCAAAAGCCATATAAAGGGTATGTTCCCTTTAAATGGCTTTTGCAAACCATTTCAGCATTCCAGCAATCTCTTTTGCCCCCCCTCCAAGTGGGTGTGTGTGAAAGGGATTGCTGAAACAACTTGTATCTGTTTAAACCTAACAGGCTGAAATGGATGCAAGCAATTTAAAGGGAACGTTCCTTTTAAAGGGCTTTTGCAAGATCTCCCCCCCTTCCATTCTGCTGGCTTCAGGGAGCTGCCACCAGCAGAAAGAAGGGAGGAAAGATCCACAAACCTCACCAATTGAACCAGTTCATAAACCTGGGGAGGTTCATCCTGGTTTGTGGTTCGTGGGACCTCATGAACCACAAACTGGGACGACCCTCCATTTTCCCGGTTCGTGCTCATCCCTATTAACTGTCTGCATGCAGGGAGGCTTTTATTTGTGTCGTCCATTCTTTTACCATGTGATTCTGCAGGACATGCCCAATCAGCTGTAATTTGTGCCGCTGTTGAGTCACTGTTTTGATTACCTTAGGATTGTGTTAACTTCACTGTGTACTCCCTGTTCATATCTGGCTGATGATATAGTTCTAAATCTTCTCCTAAGACCTTTAAACAAAATGGAATGTCTGATGGAGATGACTGAAAGCCTCACAGCATTACTCATTGTGTTTTTTCAGAGCACATTTTGCTACCAGCTGAAATGGGTGAGGCAAACAAGAGCATAGGCCTCACCTATTCAAATGTCTAAATGCTAAACAATCCATATGAGATTTTACATATTGTTAAACACTTACCACACAGACTATTATTGAATCCTTTAATGAACTCTCCATAACATAGAAAGAAATAATTAAATACTATGAAATTAATTTTTAAAAGGAATCTGGCAAATTTTCCATAAGAAAAATTAACTAGCTGGGAATGTTTTGCTAGGATCTGCCATCTCAGAGACTTAGCAATGAGCAATCCATCCGTCTTTATATTTAGCAATTTTTCCATTTCATCTTTTGCCCTTTTTTAGTATATGATTTAATTCACAGCACATAAACATTTATACCCGAGCCTCATAAAAAGGAAAATGTGCAGCACTATAGCGAGTATGTTTTCTCACACAACAAAGGGCAGCAAGGAAATTTATGTCCTCCTTCTCACGGCCCAGTCACTTACATCTTCTTCCTTGATCTCTCTCTTGGCTGACCAGTTCTGTTTCAGTTGGATGAAGACTGCCCATGGGATGAATATCTTCAGGGCTATTTTTGGGCAGGAACACACAGGAATGGAGTTCCGGCTGGCTCCTGAGTTGGCCCCACCCAACAGGAACTCATTAGCATAACAGGCCACACCCAACAGCAGAAACTCATTAGGATTGGCTACATTAGGGGTATGTGGCCTAACATGCAAATTAATTCCTGCTACAAAAAAAGCCCTGGGTTTTGACAACAAACAAGGTAAACAGAATAAGAAGCAAAAGTTGGATGTGGCTGGATGACCACTCTTCTGGTAACATGGGGGTGTGGCCTAATATGCTAATAAGCTATGCTGTCAGTGGTGTGGCCTAATATGCTAATAAGTTTCTGCTGTTGGGTGTGGCGTATTATGCTAACGAATTCCTGCTGGGCTTTTTCTACAAAAAAAAGCCCTGAATATCTTTTGTGTAATGGCCAACTTCTTAGAAAATATGCCTGAGAAATATTTGTGGTGCTGGGGTAGTTTGCAAGATACAACTATGGTGGATTGTTATTATTATGATTCCCAGGGAAGCCTCTGGTATCTTTGTAATTATGTTAATTTTTGGTAGTTACGGCTGAAATCCCAAGCATATCCAGTAGGAAAGTTCTCAGTGGACTTCTGAGTAAACATGCATCCTAAGGCCTCCTCTCTGTGCTGAGCTGAGGTGAGGGGTGATCAGAGACAGGGTTTTTCAGTGGTGTCACCTTTCCTTTGGAATGCACTTCCCCTTGAGGCTCACTTAACTGTCCTCTACACAGCAGGATAAAATATTCCTTTTTAGCAAGGCTCTTAACAGATGAATATATATGTAAGTTTTAAAGGTCTTCAGAGACAGGCATATAGCAGTTGACAAGGGGAAAGGGCTGGGCCAGGCTGCTCCTCTCATGAAGATGGAGGCAACACACAAGTGCAGAAATGCATCTTTGTTCTGAATATTATGAATATTGGGAATTATTGTTCCCAAATGCTGTAGACAGTTTTCAATAGTACACATTTTGATTTAGGTACAGTCATACCTTAAAAGAATATTTCACACATTCCAAACAGTGAATTTTTGCAGTGCTCCCCCATTCCATTTTTTCTGTGAAAAAAAATAAAGAAACTCCTCCAGGAAAAATAAAAAAAAATGTATTTCCCCTGATTTTTTCTGTTTTTCTTTCCAGGCCATTTCTCCTCTCCATTTACATCCAGGAATTCTATCAAATCCAGAATCAGGAATATTATGTAAGATGCTTCAGGTTCTGCTAATCCATGCTCTGGCAACTTTGAAGAGTTTCATGTTCCAGTTTCCTTTTGAATACCAGCCTCTGAAGCCCTTTGGAGCTGGGCAGCCTGGGAGGCTACAAGAGGCACAACTAGGGTTGTAACTTACCATAGTGGTGGGCATTCTCCTGATTTCACCTGTGGACTTCCTGCTGCTTTCCTAATAAAGTGGGAGGAAAATGGAAGAGGACAGTGTTCTGATGTCACTTCTGGTAAAAACTCATGTGATGTTACAGCCTCCTTGTGATGCTCTAGGAATTCCCTGTATCTCTGTGGTGTTTACCATAGAGATTTGGAAAATCCTTAAGGGTTGTAAGGTGGCTGTGACGTAATTTCCAGGTTTTTATGGGAAATGATACCTTGATTAGGGCTTTCAGGCACAGCCTGGCAACTGTCAGGAGATGGCTGAGGCAGGGACTAGTTTGCAGGACGAGTTAACCATAGCCGTTAGTGCCCGTGTCAGGGGTAAGGAGTCTGGGAGTGCTCCTGGACCCCTCCTTGACAATGGAGGCCCAGGTAGCAGCCACTGCCAAGTCAGCTTTTTATCATCTGTGGCTGGCACGGCAGTTGGTTCCCTTCCTTGACCGTGATGACTTAGCCACAGTGATCCATGCGACGGGCACCTCAAGGCTGGATCACTGCAACACTCTCTACATGGGGCTGCCCTTAGCACAAATCCGGAAGCTGCAGTTGGTGCAGAATGCCACGGCCAGGCTGTTGATGGGCCTCACTAAGAGGGACCATGTCCAGCCTGTCCTAGCGGCACTGCACTGGCTGCCTATAGCATACTGGGTTCACTTCAAGGTGATGGTACTTACCTTTAAAGCCCTATATGGCCAGGGTCCAACATACCTGAGGGACCGCCTATCCCCATATATACCCCAGCGGGCACTTCGGTCGGGGGCCCCAGGGAGGCCAGGCTTGCTGGAACCAGGGCTAGTGCTTTTTCGGTGGCGGCTCCTGTCTGGTGGAATGAGCTCCCGGAGGAGATCAGGGCCCTGTGGGACCTTATGCAGTTCCTCAGGGCCTGCAAGATGGAGCTCTTTCACCAGGCCTTTAAATAGGAGCTGCCACCGTTGGTACTGTTGGTACTGATGGTACCACACCGTGATTGTCAGCTGACGATATGGGTCACCCTGGACCCAGCCCAGGCCCAACGGCCATGGAATGGTCGTACTCCAACCCTGAAGCCATCTGAATTTTATAATTATAATTGGAAGCACTTTAACTGAAATTTTATTGTTGTTAATGGATCTAATTTATGGGGTTTTAAACTGAATTTTAAATGTTATTGTATTGGATATGGCACATGTGCCCTTGTGAGCTGCCCTGAGCCCGTTCGCGGGGAGGGCGGGGTATAAAACTGAAAAACAAATAAATAAATAAATAGCTTTTGGGGCTAGAGTGCCACATAGTGTGCTGTCATTTTGGGTTATACTGCAAGGAATGCCATCATGCTGGGGAAGCCAACCCCCTCCCCATTTTTTCCAAGCATTTCTTCCTGCTGCCCAGCTGAGTAGAGGCAGGCAACTAGAGCTCAGGGTGAGAGATTCCTGCACGACCAGCAAGAAACTGGCAGTCCTAGCTGCAATGCACATTATGCTGTTTTTCCTCAGTGGTTCTGCCTATTTGTAGGAGATAGGCTAGCAACTAGAGATGTGCATGGTCCGGAAAAATGGTGGTCCATCTGGTCCATTTGGCCTGTGGGGTTCATGGATCACTGGACCATGAACCACCATGTTTCACGAACCGAACTGCATCCATTTGAACCATGACACCTGAGCAGCGACTCCACCCACTTATGGTTCACTTCCAGGTGAACTGGAAGTGGGTGAACTCACCACTCAGCCACTTTGCAAAAGCAATTTAAATTTTAAATGGCCTTTGCTAAGCTGCGCAGCATGCAAGTGAAGGCTGAGTGGCGACTCACCACTTGGCCTTCACTCGCACACCACTTGGCCTCTTTGTAATGGCTTTTGCAAAGCTGGACAGCACACGAGTGAAAGCCGAGCAGCGAGTTCATCCACCCAGAAATGGGTGAACTCGCCGCTCAGCCTTCATTTGCATGCCATACATTTTGCAAAGCTGGGTGATGCACGAGCAAAGGCTGAGCAGTGAGTTCACCCACCTAGAAGTGGGTGAACTCATTGCTTGGCCTTTACTTTGCACACCATGGGACTTTTGCAAGCCCTGCCACCACGTGGACCTATGGGATGGTCCTGGGAGGTCTCTGTTGGCAGGTGCACAGACTGGGCTCATGGACCATGAACTGGGCCCCAATCTGTGGAAAAATTAAGTTCATGTTCTGGTCTGTGCCCATCTCTACTAGCAACCCTAAGCACAAGGCACCCCCACTGAGCCATTGTCTGCTTCAGTCACTTGGGCAGTGAACTGGTCATGCTGGCAACTTCTTTGCTTTAGCCCAGATTCAAAATGGTTCCAGACCCAGTTCTTAGATGTTCCAGAGATGATGAGTCTTCCTTGGAAACTTTATTCCTCAGAACTGCCCAAGGCACATTCTGTGGGATAACAACTTGTCAGCTGCCACAAGGAAAAGGATTCCATATTTGACTCTGCCTTAGACTTCTGCAGTGTGAAGCCTGTAGCTTCTTTCCCCAGGAATCTCACCAGCCACTAAAAGTCACTTGTAAATCCTTTCCCAAGAAGACATTCCCAAAATCTACTCACAGATGCATGGAAGATTAAGGTTTTAAGCATTAGCTCTGTCTCATGAAGAATTCTTTCAGCCCAAAGCTGAGGGTTAAGTTTGGGCAACCAGCAGGACCTTCTCTGCTGCTTAAAGTCAACAATGTTTTCTGACTCTTATTTGAACAATGCCTTATACAACTGATCCTCAACATGGTGGCCGTAGATACTATGAAATCCATCAGTGTCTTTACCGGTGCCAATTGCTTCCTCCCCAAAGGATATCTTCCCTAAAGTGAACAACCTATCCTGGCTTTCCTCTGCCATATTAGAGGAAGAGATGTTTTAAAAAAAATCCAAGGGGGCAACATCATTATTTTCAGAGAGTGCTCAAAACAGGGAACACTCACTGGGAAACAGCTGCCTCCACTACAGGATGCTTGACTTGGAATCTCCTAACATTTTGGCTGCGAGCACACAGCCCTTTAATGCGGGAGGAAGGGCTGCTCGCGGGAGGAACTCGCATTCGAGCCTTCTGGACAGCCCTCTCTCGCAAGCATTGCGAGAGCAGGGCTGTCCAGATGCCCCCCCACCATTTCCCCCCCCCTTTTACACTTGGGTGCATGGCCAAGTGTAAAAGGGGGGGGAAACCCCAACTCACCAGGCCACCGCCACTTCTGCCACTGCTGCAGCCGCCTCCACCGCCGTTCCCGGCAGCCTTTCCCCCCGCCGCGGCCACGGCTGCCACGGCCGCTGACGCAGCCGCCGGGGTTGGGATGTGTACAGCCTGCAGGAAGAAAAATGCGGCCCCTTTACATCCGGGATCCCTCCCGGATTAAAGGGGCCGTGTGCTCGCAGCCTAGTTTTTCCAGGGGTCAGAAAATGCGGGAGCAACCCACATTGGAGCCCGCTTCGCCGCGGGACTCGCTGCAGGCCGTTGTGGACGGCCCCTTTAAATGCGGGAGGAAGCAGCCCTTCCTCCCGCATTAAAGGGCCGTGTGCTCGCAGCCAAAATGTTAGGAGATTGTAACATTGGATAGGTCACTACTGATAACAAATTCATTAAAAAATCTGAGAATTATTGATAAAGGTAAAGGTTTCCCTTGCTCGAAAGCCAGTCAAATCCGACTCCAGGGGGCGGTGCTCATCTCCATTTCCAAGCCGAAGAGCCAGCACTGTCTGAAGACATTTCCATGGTCATGTGGCCAGCACGACTAAACACCAAGGTGCACAGAAGGCTGTTATCTTCCCACTGAAGTGGTACCTATTTATCTACTTGCTATTTCTTGCTTTTGAACTGCCAGGTTGGCAGGAGCTGGGGCCAGAGACGGGAGCTCACTCCATCATGTGGCACTTGGGTCTCGAACTGCCAAACTACAGACCTTCTGGCCTGCAGCTCAGTGTCTTAACCTCTGAGCCACCACAGCCCTGAGAATTATTAGTAGAGTGTACATACAGAGTGTATATATATATATATATATATAAATGAATTTCATAATTAAGGAAATTAACTCATAGACACAAGATATATTGATTTACTGAATTTATTGCTTTTCTCCACAGTGTTCTTCTCTGATTTGTTTGTAATCCACATGTACTGTGGTCCCATTGTGTATTTGTGGCCAGATTATTGTCAGGAAGCAGATGTAAGTTACATCTACATGAGAACATCTACACTGGCAGCCTATTAGCTTGTGGGCAGTTCAAAGTACTGATTGTTATATGTAAAGTCCTAACGGTGCGGTCCTTAGCAGAATTACACCTTTCTAAGCCTAAGGAAGTCAGTGGGTTTTGAAGGGTGTAACTCCAGTTACACTTGTACTGTAAATTAACTGAGAGGTTAGGCTACTTGAAGGACTGGCTTCTTCAGTATCATGTTGCCCACCAGTTAAGATCTTCATGCCAAGCCCTGCATTATGCCTATTCCCACAGATATGGGTTGGATGGCAACCAGACAGAAGGCTTTTTCAATGGTGATTCTCTCTGTAGAATCAATAGAAATCCATCTAGACTTTCAAAACTCTCAGAAGTTCATGTGGTGCTTACACTTACTCTGTCTTTAGGTGCTAGGCTGAGACATTTTTATTCATCCAGGACTTTATCTGACTCCTTGGACGGCTTCAAGAGGGAATTAGATAAGCATATGGAGGAGAGGTCCATCAGTGGCTATTAGCCACAAGATATAGATAGGAACTCTCAGTCTGGAGCAAGTGATGCACTGTATTCTTGGTGCTTGAGGGGGGGCTTCTAGTTTCCTGGCCCCACTGCTGGACCTCCTGAGGGCACCTGGTATTTTTGGCCACTGTGTGACAGAGTGTTGGACTGGATGGGCCACTGGCCTGAACAACACTGGCTTCTCTTATGTTCTTATGTGTTCTTATGTTCTTATCTTTTTGTTGTTTCAGTGCCTGGACATTTTAGTATTTACCATCTTTGTAAAGCTTGAATGTTATTTTTATTGCTTATTGGACTGACCATGTTTTATAGGGTGATGCTGATTTGGTTAGCTATGGCATTGTGAGCTTTTGCTGTAATTTTCTTTCTTTTTTAAATAGTACACTTTATTAAATTTTAGGGTTTAGAGGGGTAAGGAAAAAAGGGGGAATAAAAGCAATAAGTCTTCTGCATATAACTCTTCTCATATCATTTCACACAACAACAAAAATAGGCTGTAAAATTTTAAAAGTTCATAATTGCTTCTTCATATTATATTATCAAAAAGTTCATGTCTTTATGTTATCCAATAGTAGAAAGGAGTCCATAGCCCAACAAAATCTTTTTCCATGTGCCCTTTTAAGATCAAAGTCAATTTGTCCATTTCCACACTTTCTATAGTCTTGATTATTAGGTCTTGTTCAGAGGATATTGTTGGAAGTTTCCAAAAAGTTGCAAATAATATTCTAGTTGCTGTTATCCCATAAAGTATAAAATATCTTTGATTTTTATCAAAATCATCTGATATACAATTCAGTAAAAACATTTCTGGTTGAAAAGGTAATGAAGTCTGCAAGACTGCCTGCATAAATGTATGTACCATAACCCAGAACTTGTGTACAATTTCACATGTCCACCACATATGGTAAAACTTACCTACTTTTTTTTATACCTCCAGCAACTGTTTGACATATTTTTGTACAAGTTTTCTTGATTCTGTCACTTCTATAATTTATTGCTGTTAGTAGTTAATTAATTATCATATGTCAGTGGGTGTAGTATAGCCAGGAGATCCAAAGATTGTCTGCCAACCTGAAACTCTAGCTCTTTTTGTGGCATGCTAAGTTTATTATTTGGGCTGAGAGAACTGTAACTGACCCAAGATCACCCAGCTGGCTTCAAGCGGAAGAGTGGGGAATCGAACCCAGTTCTCCAGCTTAGAGTCCACTGCTCTTAACCACTACACCAAACTGGCTCTCTATTGTTGTTGGTTTGGGTTGGCAATGACTTTGCTGCTCTCTAGTTACTTGTAGTTATTGGTTTTAGGCTGATTTGGCACTCAATTAAATAAATAAGTGGTGAGTCACCTCTGCTGCCTTTCTCTTGTTCCGCAGTTTATCATATCTGGGTGGCTTCACAGGTCTCAGAGATTTTGAAATGGACCAAAATGAGCAAATGATGAATGTGATGGTGTGATAGGACAAGGTGCCTCCAGGGCAACCTGTATCAAGCTGGGCAAAAGTCTGGACTCCATGGATGCTGTCCCCCAAGCAGGTGCCAGATTCCCAAGTCAGTTCTGTAAGAGCTGTTTACTCTTGGTCTTCATACAAGTAGGACAAGATAGTAGTTGACAGACTACCTGCCAGCCTGCCTTCCCTAGCTCACTCATTCCCCTCACTACCCACAAGTGTCTGTCCTGCTGCGTTTAAGTTTGGTGCCAGTTTGGTGTAGTGGTTAAGTGCACGGACTCTAATCTGGGAGAACCGGGTTTGATTCCCCACTCCTCCACTTGCACCTGGCTGGATGACCTTGGGCAAGCCATAACTCTGTACCAGCTGTTCCCTCAAGGACAACTTGGGAAAGAGTTCTCTCAGCCCCACCTACCTCACAGGGTGTCTGTTGTGGGGAGGGGAAGGGGAAGGAGTTTGTAAGCCGCTCTGAGACTCCAAGTGAGTGAAGGGTGGGGTATAAATCCAATCTCTTCTTCTTCTTCATCTTGCCGTAACACACACCTAGGCTTAGCCGACTAGCTGCCCCCACCCACTTCCAACTGCTGCTAATTGTTGCTGGCTCAGCTGGCCTTGGGGTCATTAGCCCACACCATCTCCACCTGAGCATGCTCAGGTTCTCGGAGCATGGGTGAAAGGGTGTTTCACTCGGAGAAAGGGTGTTTCACTTCCAACAGCAACTCTGGACTTTTCTTAGGCTGTGTGCCTAAGTGGGGTCCCTTCTTGGTCTGCCACTGTCACAGAAGGGTAAAGTGAGGTTGTAGGGTTTGCCAGAGGTACAGATTACAGTCATATACTGGCTCTAAACCACTTTAGGAAAAAATTTTAATAGAGTCAAAAGTAAGCTGTTGTTTGTGATGAACCACTCAGGGGACCAGGTCAGAGTGCAGCCTGAAAGCGGACTCAGGGAAGGGGATGCAACTGTTGGCTTGGTACTCTTGACTTACAAGCACTTATCCATGAATTATTATTCTGTGGCTTATGGCTGAAGGTTCTGCACCTTAATTGGTGACAAATCCTGTAGGGCTTTGCTGGCTAAACTACAAGGTAAGACTCCTGCTAATGAGTGATTCAGCCTGGTATGACACTCCTGCTGTGCCTCATCTGCCTTAAAGGCTTTATTGATCTCCTTTAGCTCAAGAGATCTATTTCATCTGGGGAATGTTGAAATAGCCTTTCAGTGATGCCATCTGTACTCTGTGCCTGAAGCATCATATAATTGCTGCTCGTCAAGGCATGACAGTGTGGACACTTTCAAGTATGTAGCGCATGGAGCCATTGTTCTGTCTTGTATCAGTGCCTCTCTTCTCTCTGGTGCAAATATATAGAAATCCTCAACTGGTTTTTGCTCAGAAGTTCACAATGGAAAGGAAATTATGCTTTACCAAACAGAGGCAGCTTTATTGTTAGTTTTCTTCAAATGAAGAGCTTAGTGCATCAGGATTTATATTAACATCACACATATATAATAATTTGCAATTTTAAAAAAATCTTTCATCCTCCTTTTAAAAACCCTTTCTGTTGATACTGCTGTCCTTGTTTTTCAAGTATGCAATGAGCTGGCAAAAATATGGGGAAGGGGAAACAATGTGGGGTTTTGGGGATTGGATAGATATCAGTTTATCTTTCATTCTTGTAAGTAAGGCATATATGTTCACAAGATTAAGTTTTTAGTAGTCATAAAACTGTTGTTACATGGATGTTGTACAGTTTATGTGTCTGTGATTTTTGAAAGAGAGATTATACATGGCTGACACGGTTAAATTTGTCTGCCTTCCTTATTAGCATGCAGTCCCTTTAAGGTCCCAAGAACTCCCATTACATACAAAGGAAGGTCTATGCATGGAGGAATTATCCCTAAAATATCTAAGCTCACTATAAATGATGAAAGCTCATTCAGCAAGGCTGAGCTTTCTCAAAGGACAACTAAAACATCCAGCATTTCCTTTTAAGATGGTGCGTCACAATTTTGATAAGGAGATAAATGTGTTTTTTACTTTACCGAAGCAATTGGGTTTCATCATAGAATGACAAGTCTTGTAAATATGCTTGCTATAATAAAAATCCTTCTCTCATGGAATTCACTAGCAAAAGACCTTTTAAACAGAGCCAGATGAGCAGGGCCTTGCCTTCATAACAATCTGCTTTGTGTGTATAAAGTCCTCAGTTCAAGTAGGCTTGCCAACTACAGGTTGGGAAATTCCTAGAGATTTGGAGGTGGAGCTTGGGAAGGGCAGGGTTGGGAGAAGGGAGCAACCACAGCAGGGTACAATGCCATGCAGTCCACCTTCCAAAGCAGCCATTTTTCTCCAGGAGAACTGATTTCTGTTATCAGGAGGTCAGTTGTAATTTGGGGAGGGGTGTCTTCAGGTGCCACTTGGATGTTGGCAACCCTTAGTTGAGATAGTCCAAATGGATCTTGTTCTTGCATAGTATGGCTCATATGGGAAAGGATGGCTGACTGAGGTCTTGGAAAGCAACAGCCAGTCCAGATTGACAATATTATTTGATGTAAACATTTGGTGAATAAAGATGATTTTATTGCTTTATTGGATTTTTGAACAGGTACATAGTTTGCTGTTGATAGAATGCTACCCTAGGTTCATCCATATAAGCATTCCACCCCACATCTGCACTCGATGTTTGTTTTTTAAAAAATCTTGTGTGTACCAGATTCAGGCATATATAAAAAGCTGTGGATACACGATAAATCAGAGAACTAGTGTGGTGTAGTGCTTATGGTGTCATACTCGGACTTCCAGGGTTTGAATCCCCATTCTGTCATGAAGTTCACCTAGCTACTCATTCTCTCTCAAGTGAACCTGCCTAACTGGACTGTTGTGAGGATAAAAGTGGGGGAGTTATGTTATGAAGGAAGGGTGGAATAATAATAAAAGAATATGCTGGAAACAAATATTAACCTTTGTGGTTCACAGATATTTAGCCAGTTTATAAAGCCTGTCTGCCTTTGTTAAACATTTTCATATATGTCTAAATATATGTATATACACATTTAGATATGTTCAATTATTTGTTCTGTAGTTAAGACATGGTTTTTAAATCCCCTCTATACCCTCACTTGGAAATTATAGGGGAAGAAGGCAGCCTGCCTTATGGGCCAATCTGACATTTGCCCTGGACTGTGACCTCAAACAGCTGGCTGCTTGCCTTTTCTTTGGTTGCTGAAATTGTATGCCAGTGAGCAGTTGCCTTCTTTATCTTCATCTCATCTTTAATGTCCATCTGTGCTATTCTCCCTTTCTTCCAGTTCAGCAAAATGGAGATAGAAGAGAGAAAGACAGGGAGGGGCCAAAGCTCTGCTTGGCTGCATGCATAAGGTTGCTCACAGCTGAAAAGATCTCAGGTGTCAGGACTCAGCCACTGCCACTGAGAGTAAACAATACTGGGCTGAGTGGATCAGTGGTCAGGCTCAATGTAAATGTTCACATATCTTCAGGGAGTCACATACTGAAATGACTGTGGAACTGACCATGGGTGAAATGCTGCATGCTTCTGATTTTGCAGATTAAATTTCATTTATTACATTGGTATACAGCCCATCTTCTGAGGGCAAAATGCCTTGGTGTGTAGTTTCGTGGTGGGCTGACCCAAAACTTCCCAGGGGTTGACCAGGGAGTTGAATCAAGACCAAAATCCTGCCCACATCACTATGGTGCATCTCTCTCTCCCCCCCTCCAAAATATAGATACTTAGATAATTCCTGCATGAGCAAAAGTAATGGCATGTATCCAGTCACACACATTTCTTCTGACAGGCACACACAATTATGAATGTAATGCAAGTTTTTAAAATGGACAACAACAAAACTTGACTAGAATGTTAACTTGACTCTCTTGCTTTTTAAACACTTCACATTGCGTTTGTGAGTAACATATTGTAAATTAACAGGGTAATCCTAAAAATGGGGAGTAAACCCCACTGAATTAAGTAGGATTCTGAATCAGTTTCCTTAGGATAGCTTAAAGGCATATCCCTGATCTCTCATGAAGGCCTCTTTTAATGTGACATCATTACCAAAGGGGCTAATCCCTTTATAGTTTTCTCTTTGCAGGTGGACCAAGTGCTGGACAGTATTTTCCTCTTTCTTTCTTTTTGTTATTGCTGATTTACTACACTGTTTTTATGGCTTTTATCAGCCATCTTAAATGCCACATGTGAAGGGAAGCTGGCTCAAACCTCAATTAAATATATAACATGCCAATTGGTAATCAGTGTGTTCTTACTTGGAAATAATACCTTTTTCATTTGTATGGATTCCAGCTGGAAGAGTTTAGATTAGAAGATTTAGAGTGAGAGCAGGGTAACCATCTTTCTTGTAGGAGATTAAAAAGTAAATGACATTTCTTTGAACATCAGTTTATGATTTGTTGTTGTAGGAATAAACAAGCTTTCAAGTTTCACAGAGCTTTTCACTGCACATAATATTATTTTTTCTACGTGTTCTGATAAAGCATGTCATTCTATTTACTTTATATCTTCTGTACTTTGGGACCATCACTGGTACAGAATCCTTCACTGGAACAGAATCCTTCTCCTAAAGAGTTAAACACTGAAATAGAGATATCTTTTTGCAACCTGCTGTAAGGCCACCTGTCTTCAAATGTTTACCATGCCATTATTCCCTACATGTGCAGATCCTCTATTTCATATGTAAAGGATGCAGTTCTCTAAACAAAAGCTTGAACTCATTCTAGACAAAATAGGTTTGACAGCTTAATGTTCTTTGGAAATAGACATTTCTGGAATGTCAACTTAATTTAGCTGGGAGATCAGTTAAGAGTGGCATTCATTTCCCACATACAGAACACTGTTGATTTTTTCCTCTAGCAACTACCGAGTTACTTGTTAACTTTTGTGAATGAGCTCTCTGACAATACTTGGGATTTCTTTTAAAAGAATTTTGCTGAATACAGTGGTTCTGTTGTTAATTCACTGTACAATGATGAGTTCTTTTTACAATTTACTTATTCATTTCTTCATTGTATTTATATCTTGACCTGCTACAGAGGTATTCAGTGTCATCTACAAGTTTAAAACAAAATAATAAGAAAACAATAAGAAAGCAAGCCAAGAAAGCCAACATTATAACATAATAAAAGTATAAACCCCCATATAAACAATAAAAAGCAGGAATAAAAACCAACAGGTAAAACATCCAAATACTAATTAAAATAAAATTAAAACTGTAACAATACATTTTTAAAAGTCTGCTTTAGATGAAAAAATAAAATTTCCAAATGCTGGACCCAGTCCCCTCCAGAATGTCCCAGTTCCCCTTTTTATCAGTCTTCAGAAGGCCAGCAACAAGAGGGCGCACTGGAGCTCCTGGCTGGGGAATTCTCAAGTTTGGTGGCCAGAGTACCCCCCAGTCCCATATTTCTCAAGGCAGGTGTGTGGGAGAGAGCAGCAGCAGCTGGTGTATTAACACTTATAGAAGCTAAGTATAGATACTTTTTTCTTGGAACATGCAGAGTAGATCCTAATGTTGCTGCAGAATGATTGTTACGGTTCATATTATTATGGATGATTGGCATCATTTATGCAACATATATTGTGCTTCAAAGAGTTTTGTCTGTAAAAAAATATATGCAAGCTTCTGGTCCCCAGTAGTTTATTGTCTGAAATCAAGAAAATAAAAGACAGAAGAGGAAAGTACGGAAGACATAAAGGTGGCAAGGGAAGACCATAAGCAGTGGTAGTTTGTACAATAGTGGTGAGCCAAATTTTCTTTTACATTAAATTCTGTGTTCCTAAAATTTCATTTGCTTCCACTTTCTTTGTTTTTGCATTGTGGAACAGAGACCTCCAGGAAAAGCATGAATGGGTAGTTGGAGGTCTTTCAGAAGGGGAGGTATTGGTGAAAATAATTCTTGTATGGTCAGTGGAAATTTTCCACTAGATCCAACCCTGGATATGTGTTTGAAACAACATTTAAGAGGGAAAAAGAAGAAAAGAAATCCAGGGATGCGATCATACGCACCCATTTGCGACACAAGAAGGATGATTCTCCCCCGGCTCAAAGTGGCGTGATCACACCAGCACATCTGGGAAGCGTCCTGCAGCCGGTGTCAAAGTGTCACAAACCACTTTGAGCTGGTGGGGAATCGGCTTTTTTAGCTACCAGTGAAAAGGCAGTCTCAAATGGTTTGCAACGGCCCAGAACTGACCTTTCCTGGTGTGATCGCGCCAGAGCAAACAAGTGGCGTTGGGGAGTGGGCTTTTGGGGTTTTTTTCCCCTCCCATCCCAGTATGCGCATCATCGAATGATCCCAAGGGTGAAGAGGCAAGTCATTGATCCTTTGTAGAAACAGATAAGCGCACTGAAAACGGCCGGAAAAAAAAACCCCAACTTGCCCGCGGCTGCGTGTGATCACGCAGCGGTGGTTCGCCCTCACAGGTCCATGGACCTGTGTGATCCCGCAAAAGCGGCGCAAACTGCGCCGGCACAAATTTGTGTAACTTCCCATCCGGTTTATCTTGCTCGTGTGGACAGGGCCCAGATTACTCTCACAGATTAGCATTTTCACTTACTGTCTATTGACCAGAAGATTCAATAAATTCCTAATAAATGAGGTGGAGGGAGAGAAAATCAGGGGAAGGACTAGGCAAAAGGAGCACCAGTTGAGGTGTACATCGTACACAGATGCTAAGCATAATAAGTGAGCTCAGAAAGCAGACAAGATGATGTGACATGCCTTACCAAAGCTCCATAGTCATAAATCTCTGTTTAGTTTGGCTCTGTTGAGGAATGAAATCACACAGAAGTTCAGTGGAACACCCAAAATGAACAGTAATAAAATCCTTGTTCCACACCATCATATATACAGATTCCACATCTGCTCTAGACAGACTTCTTATGAAATGATATAATTAGCTCTTTCAAATTAACCCTGTGTAATGTGGACTAGTCTGTCCTCAAGTCAGGTGCTTTAATTATCCTGGATCCAGATGTTGCACATAAAGGGAAGGGGAAGAGTGAGTCATATAACAGTCCTTTGGGCCTAATTGAAAAATTTCTCTGATAAACAGCACGGCTGTGTCTGACAACGCCCTCAGGATAGCTACTCATTTTATCTGTCTCATAACATTTTACCTAGTCTGGTTGTTTTTTAGAAAAAGAAGAGTCTGATCTTCTTAGGTCCTCCTCCTTGACGACACCTTCTGAGATACGGCACGTGACTCTGAGGCATAGGACCTTTCCTGTAGCCCTTCCTGTTTTGGAATGCCCCCTTTCCTTGTGACTGGCACTATGTTGGATTTTTAATACATTTCAGGTTAACAGCTTTTATATTTTCAGCTGGCTTTTTAAATGATTGGTGGATTTTTTAATCTCTCCTTATTGCTTTGCTCTTAGCTGCATTGTGGTTTTAATTGGCTGTGGTTGTTTTTAGTCATTGTTTTACTGCTACACTAGATACTTTTGAAGTTGTATTTAGCTTTTAGCTGGTCTGGTGGATCTTTTTTATATCATGTGGGTTGTTTCTATTGTTTTTTTATTGGTGTAAACTATCTCAGTGGAGAGGCAGCACACAAATCAATTGAATACATAAATAAGGCTAGGGAGAGATAATTGTACTATGAAGGCAACCTTTTAGTATGCAAAGTGTTGTGTGGGAAAGTTAAGCATCTGTCCTGTTAAATTCCATAGGACTTGGAAAGTGCATATGTTTGGCTGATTTAGGTTTATGTTTTTAAACTTATGTTTGGACGTTGCCTGTAATTCTAAATGTGTACTTATCCATTTGAAATCATTAGGGCAGTAGAGCTTAGTGCAGAACTGAGCTCCAAGGTTATACTTTCCTATCATCGTTCTGGAAATACTTAGAGATTAGCTAAAAGAGACTGTGGCCAGAGCTCCATTTCTGATTTTGTTTAAGAGCAACTGTGGGGTCCAACTTTCAGCTGAGGCCGTGGCACCAGACCAGGGGAAAGGATTAGTCCTGCCCCACTCTCCATTTCCTGCATAGGAATCTGCAACCCTGAGTGACATGGTAGGGGAAGCCCTGGTAGGGGAAGAGGTGATGTGAGATCCAGTATGTGTAGTAGTTAGAGTGACAGCCTGTGATCTGGGTGATCTGGGTTCAAATCCCAAGCTCACTGAGTCACCTAGGGACAATTACTTTATCTCGACCTAACCTACCTCACAAGGTTGTTGTGCGGATTTGAGGGAGGGAGTTCTATGCTGCTCTAAACTCCTTGGAAGAAAGATAGAATGAAAATGTGATAGAAGAAACAGACAATTCTCATTGCTCTAACATTAAATAAAATGGTAACAGAAATTAACCATGTGGTTGGAAAGATCCTCAAAATTATATATGTCATAACTCCTGAGTAAATATGTTAGAAGCAGCCTCTAAATAGCAGCTTATATTTGTTTGTTTTTTAATTGAAAATTTTATACTGCACCTTTCTCTTGCAGGTCAAGGTGGCTTACAATTCCAAATAAAAACCATACACAATACAAGAAAACCCCACTGACTCTTCTCCCCAAGAAAATGCTTGTGGCTTTTACCCCATTAAGAGCTCTAATTATAACAATTTCAGAGAAAAGCATTATATTTTATTTTCCCTTTTGTTTTGATTATGAATTACATTGCTCAGATCACTTAGTGCTTCTAAATATTCATGCCCATGGTGAGAGTTTATACACTATAGTGCCAACATAACAATCCATCATCTCCCATGCAGTTGCTTGAAGAGCTGAGCTCCTTCAACACTGTACAGCTGAAGAAGAGCCAGTGAAAGTGAAGCATCCTATTTGAAGGGTTAACAAAGTCACATAGCTTTCCTCTCCGCCCACACTTTTGATCTAGTAAGTGCACAGATTTCTTTAGCTTTCCAAGACATGTTGTCTTGTTTTGTTCTGTTAACAACAACCCTTTGATTCCCTCTCTCCTCCTGTAGTCTGCATTCGCACAAAGGCTGGTGGGGTTAACATCTGTATCACATTCATTCCGTTCAGTGACTGACAGTCCAAACAATGGAGTACTATACAAGGAAAAAGCCACTTGGAAGGCTATAACCAAGGCAATGTTGTTGCCCTTTCCCCTACACTATTATTGCTTTCCCTCCTGAACTATATTTTGGGGATTGGTTTATGCTGGAGACTTTGTGCCATAATGTGGCAGGCCTATAAAAGGTCATACGGGCATGGAAAGTTTGCAAGAAGGGGAGCAGTTTCCCATCATGGCCCCCAAAGAATGTGTCATTAGTTCATTCATTCCTTGCTCTTGGGGAAAGCTATTGACTGAGCCAAAAGGCCAGTCAAAACTACTCTAGGAATAGACTGTGCAGTTTTACAGAATTGTCCAGTAGCGATGTGTGCTCAGATATATCCAGTTTGAAAATATACCTGAAATACACCTTATCAATATTTTTCAGGTATATTCTGGATCCAGGTACACATTAGAGAATCCCAGTCAATACTGGTATCCCAATCCCAGTATCCCCAGAAACATCAGAAGCCAGTGTTTTAAAGCACCAAACTTTTTTTTTAAATATATATTAGCAGGATTCCTGGGCAATAGGAGGGAGGAGTAACGGAGACAGCTCTCACAGGTAAATGGGATTGTGCAGTTGGGGGCACTTGCCTGGTTGCTTCTGCTGAAATTCTTTTCTTTGACATTGGTTCTGTTGGACTTGCACTACCATACTGGCACTGGGTTCTGCTTGGCTTATATGGTTTGATGTTGGTTCTGTAGGCTGGACTCCCTTTCATTGTGTCAGTTGGTTTGGCTTGGATTCTCTGATTTGACACTGGATATGTTGGGCTTGCACATTCTTCTGGGATATTCTGGTTTGATGTTGATTCTGTTGGGCTTGTTGGTTCTGTTTCCATTGGGAGAATTTTGGCAAGTGGTTGCTTGCTCTTGTGTGTTTGGCTATTCTTCAACCTGGAGAAAGCATGGGTTTTTCCCCCATAGGAAACAAAGGAGGGTGGCTGGGGCACCTAGTTCAGGAGCCCATAGATTTGGACCTCTTGGTGCAATTATCTAAAAACTTGGGAGTTCTTTAGTGGACAGGGAGCACCAGCGCTGCTGAATTTATGGTGATATTTGACTGAAGAACGGCCCCTCCAGCTCCCTGAAAATATCCCCTATAGAGAATAATGGACCCAAATAATTTTGGAATCCCCCCCCAAACCCGAATTCAAATACTGAACTGGTACTGGAGACCCAAGTAATTCAGAATACTGGTAATTATGTCCTCCATGAAATTCAGAAGTAAAAAAAAATACTGATTTTTTTCTAGTGCACATCCTGACTGTCCAGTACTTATTCCTTCCCCTACTATCTATGTGGTCATGAGTTGAAAGCCGCCAGCTGACATCCAATGCAGTCAAGGTTTGATTTTTTTTTCACTTTAAAAAGTGCTGCAAGATTCCAGTATGGAAGTTACTAAAACCAAGAGTTTCCCATTCCAGTTTTCTTAAGATAATATCAGAAGAGTTAACAGCAACTAGCACAATGATATAAATAGGGGGGGAAACCCCATAAAATAGCTAGCATATGTTATACACTACTGATAGCTTATCTGCTTTCCAGAGGTTTTCACTTGCTTAGGAAAAGTTTTAAAAAAACCCAGTGGCTTTCAATGGCTAGGAAGGATCCTCCAGAGAATCTGGGCCATGACAGGAAAAATGCTTGCTACAGACTGTCATCTTTAACATTGCTCAGTGCAGAAATCTGAAGCAGGTCTTATTGATAAGTGGGGCCATTGTGGTGGCATGGTTGGACTAGGAATTGGAGAGCCTAGATTCAAATACTCTGTCTGCCTTAAAGCCCACTGGTAGCGCCATCCTAAACATCTTCCTAAATCTATGGAGTTGGATGGTTTTAGAAGACTGTAACTTTGCTTTGAACAGCATTGTGGGTGACCCTGGACCAGTCACTCTCTCTCTCAGGGTTGCTGGGAGGAAGGACAGGGTAAAAATCAAGCAAGGCAGGGCCCAAATGTTACCAAAACAATATGCAAGCTTCAGGGCTGCAGGTTTTTTTCTTCAGACAGTTGAACATTGGAAAACAAATGTTAAGGGAAAGCAGATGAAGATGCTTCAAAAAATCTCCAACCCATAGATGAGTTCTACACAATTTGGACACGTTCATACTATTATTGGTTCTATCAAAAGCAGGGTATTGCTGAGGCTATGGATGCCAAATAATAATGATCATTAGTCCAACTCTAACAGCATGCCAATTCCTGCTTGTTTCTAATGAGGATGGGCTCAGGTGGGCCCTTTGTAAAGTGGTCCCTTCATGTTCTGTCATTACCAAGACTCCCAGGAGATGAGCAGGTGGCAGTCCAGCTACTTCTAACTACCTTTGCTGCTGTGCTACTCACCTCCCCAGCAAGAGAGGGCAAACTGGGCGAGAGGAGCAGCTGATGGCACCACTCGCACACTCAAGGAGTGGAGGAAGCCAAGCAGGGGAGTGCAGGGTGATGGCCAAAGCACCAACCAAAGGTAGTCCACCCCCAGCAATCACCACAAACAGTTCCAGCCACTGTGTCCTTGGGCTGTCTGATGTGAGTAGATACATGCAAAGCAGTGTTTTGCCTGCATCGCATGCATGTAATCACATCAGACAGCATAAGGGGTGGGGCAGAGAGAAGAAGTGGTGGTGGTGACTTGCTGCTGTTGGCGAGTGCGTAGAAGATGCCTGTGGCCACTGCATACACTCCTGTACACACACCAAGAGAGGGAGCCCTCTGAACTCTCTCGTCGTACTTATATGGTAGCAGCAGGCAGCTCCTACTTGGGTTCCCAGCAGCTGCCTGACTGCCAACCCTTGATCCAGGCCCTGCTTCTAAGAACACATTGAGCAGCAACTGGGTATCAGCTTTGCAAAATCCCATTAAAGAATAGTTAACACATAAAAGGTGCACTCAGTGAAGAATCCCCTCCCCCATACAAAGCCAGGGAAATAAATGAGTATCCACATCCTCCAGTCAAAGTTTCAGTTTTTCCAGGAGGCTTGGACAGAAACTCCCAAACGAACTCTGCCTGTTCCTTTTCTTTCTCTTTCTGTGCAGCAGAGCTTTGCATCTTCACACACATTCCTCAAACAGATACATTTCACAAGATAACAGCAAGTGTCGGAGGTGCCAAAGCTGACAGTGATTGGGGAAAAGGATAACCCCTTCTCCAGAGAAAGAAGAATGTTCCACTCAGCAGGTATCGGCAACAGCCAATATCCTGCCAAAGTGATTATGTGACATTCTGGATCCTTTTGAAAGCAAACAGCAGCTCAGTGCCCTGGCCACGATGACTTTATCTCGCAAAGCTCTTTTGGCAGCAGCTCTCCTTATCTGCTGCCTCCTTTCTCCCCATCCATGTAGATAGCACAATATCCTCTCCTGAGATGTCAGCCTTCATTTTCTTTCTGTGGTCGAGAATACGCACTCTTCCTGGAGTGCGCTGTCCCTGGCTCCAGCTAGGCCTGTTCTCCTGGCTTGAACAATAGAGCCCAGTTAGGCTCCCCACCACCCTCATCTTTGGGAAGCGGGAAAGCCAGGGCTGGCGGGACATCCATTGACCGGATGAAGCCTGCAGGCCATATGTTTCCTATCCTTGATTTAAAATAATAAATGACACCAGCCAAAGTACATGTATGTCTGCTTAAAATTCTTTGTGCATCACGAGACATTTTTACTGGAGTATCATCCTTCTTGGACTCCTGGCTGTAGCACTATGTAAACATCCTGAGATTAATACAGTTTATTATTGCTGATTGTTAAGAGTGGCTTGGTGGCTGATTTAGCTTCTTCCCACACTGCTCTGGTAACATCTAAAGCCAGAATTCGCATTGGTTCGGTGGATCACATGGGACACATCTCTATATCTTGGGTTGGATCCAGGCTAACGTTTCCGCTGGAGCATGGATTTCTGCCCATGGAGCACAATTCTCCTACCTCTTTCCTTCTGTGGTAGTCCCCAGTGCCCCCGATCCCCTTCTCTCCCCATGAACCGTATTTGGAGGGGGGGGGGAGAGACAGTAAAATCATTCTCTTTGGGCAGGAATCCTTGCACCCATGCAAACTTTAGTCTGGATATAAGCTGTTGTTGTTGTTATTGTTGCTGTTGCTAAACTGGGCTGGAGTCCTTTGGGTTAGTCCATCAAAGCCAAGGCCACTGGCTATGAGACATAGGCCAAGAGTCCTTAGGCTTCTGTCCCTGGCCATGAAAGAGAAAGAGAACACTCAGCCTAGGTCACACAAGCTGCCAGCCACCCCACCCCCCAATTCCACCTGCCTTCTATGCTATAATAATTTCTGTGTGGTTATATTCCATATAACTCAGTAACCACTCAAGCATACAAGCTGGAACCGCATGGAAGAAACTGCACAAACGTAGAGACAACTTTGTCCATGTTACGTATTTATCAACTTTGGGACTTTATGGATAACAAAATATTATTTATTTATTTTATTTATTTATTTATTAAATTTATACCTCCTCTTCCCCACCAAGGCAGGCTCAGGGAGAGTTATGTTAAAATTTTCCAAAACAAATTAAAATCCTAAAAACAGTTTTAAAGTATTACACAAACATTACAAACAAGACGATGAAACATAGCTTTTAAAACATTAATCATACAGGTGTCTGATCAGAATGGTTACAGATCACTATCCAGCCCCAACATTGGATATCTTCCTGGGCAAGGCTCAGATGTTATAATGGTTGTTAAATATGGTAGCTCAATCAAATGCCTGGTGGAACTGATCTGTCTTGCAGGCCCTGCGGAACTGTAATAAGTTCCACTGCGCCCTGACATCCTTGGGGAGCTCATTCCACCAGTGTGGAACTGCCACAGAAAAAGCCCTGGCCCTAGTCGAGGCTAGTCTGGCATCTTTAGGGCCGGGGAGATCCAAGAGATTTTGTGTTCCTGAGTGCAGTACTCTCTGGGGAACCTGACCATATAAGGCTTTATAGGTAAGAACCAGCACCTTGAAGTGAATTTGGTATGCTATAGGCAGCCAGTGCAGTGCTTTCAGCACATGTTGGATGTGTTCTTGCATGGGAAGTCCCAGCAGCATCCTGGCTGCTGCATTCTGCACCAGCTGCAGCTTCTGAATTTGGGACAAGGGCAGCCCCATGTAGAGAGCATTGCAGTAGTCTAATCTTGAGCTGACCATTGCGTGGATTATTGTTGCCAAGTCACTGTATTCAAGGAAGGGAACCAACTGCCTTATCAGCCAAAGATGGTAAAAGGCCAACTTAGCAGTGGCTGCTACTTGGGCCTCCATCATTAAGGAGGCATCCAAGAGCACTCCCAAACTCCTAACCTCTGATGATGGCACTGATGGTGCCCCACCGAAGGTTGGGAGTGAGATCCCTAACCCCAGACCACTGCAACTTGGGCACAGAACCTCCATCTTCATCAGATTCACTTTCAGTCGGCTCAGTCTAAGCCATCCAGCCACAGCTTGTACTGCCTGGTCCAGAGCATCTGGACCAGAATCAGACAAGCCACCCAGCAACAGATATAGCTGGGTGTCATCAGCATACTGATGACAGCCCAGTCCATGCCTCCAGACAATCTGGGCAAATGGGTGAACGTAGATGTTAAATAACATTGGGGATAGAACCACCCCTTGAAGTACTCTGCAAGTCAGCGGATGCCTTTGGGACAGCTGTTCCCCAAGCACTATCCTTTGTTCCTGACTCTGGAGAAAGGAGGTAAGCCATTGTAAGGCAGACCCCTGAATCCCAGCATCGGTGAGGCGTTGGATCAGTAACTGATGGTTGACAATGTTGAATGCAGCTGACAGATCTAACAACAACAGTACTGCCATCCCACCTCAATCCAGCTGCCTTCAGATTAAATTGATCCATAACCTGACTAGAAGATGTGCATGGAGCCTTGAGTTCACTCACTATCTCAACTGTGGTGGGGAGCTCATGGTGGAGGGACAAGACTTTATCTATGAAAAAGCTCGCAAAAGCCTCACAGCTAACATCCAATTCTCTAGCATTTGGTCTGCCTTGAGGCAGAGTTGTCAAGGACCGAATCATTCTAAATAACTGGGTCAGGCATGAGCTCGCAGACACAATTGTGACCACATAATAGTCTCTCTTAGAGACCTTGGTTGCCATCTCATAGGTCCTCATAAATGACCTATAGGATGTTCTTGTTGCTTTGTCGCGGGTATGCCACCACTGTCTCTCTGGCCATCATAGCCTCCACTTCATCAGCGGCAACTCTGAGGTAAACCAAGGAGCCAGCCTAGAGTGGGGGCGCAGAGGGCATCAGGGGGCGATCTTGTCAATGGCTGTGGAGAGTCGGCTATGCCAATCTTCCACAAGCTGATCTAGTGAGCCTCCAGGGGGCATAGAATCCTGTAGAGCCATCTGAAGCCTCTAAAATATACTCGCCACCCAAACTGGGTCAGGGTGGGACATTTATGTGGGCCTTCAAGGCATGGTGGTCTGACTGTGGCACTACCAAATAGTAATTCAGTCCACTGTAACCCCCACCACAAAGATCAAGTCCAGCATGTGCCCTGCCCCGTAAGTAGGGGCCGTTACATATTGGGAGAGTCCCAATGCCACCATAAACAACACTAGGTCTGCCACTTGCGTGGAGGCTATGTCATCAGTATGGACATTGAAGTCACCCAGAACTATCAGTCTGGAGTGCTCCAATGCTCAGCTCAACATGGCCTCCACAAGGGATGGTAGGGTATTGGCAGGTGTGTTGGACAGTCAGTACACTAGCCAAATAGCCAAACTCTCCCCAGCTTCCCACACCAGGCCAGTGCACTCTGTGCCAGTGATCCTCGGCAGCGGGAGCACCCTGAAGGAGTAAGCCTCCCAGATGAACAGAGACACTCCCCCCTCCCCCTTGCCTGAGCCTGGTGAAGGACCAACCAGAAGGAGCTAATTGGGAAAGAGAAACTGTCTCCCCATCTCATACCCAGATCTCGGTCATGCATGCCAGAGGACCACAGGCCTGATGATGGAGCTAGTTATGGGATGTTCCCTGTCTCTTCTAGTAGTAGCCAGTGATGTGTTGCAGGGGATAGGCAACACTGAACATCACACTGTGATACAGGGTAGGTGTGGAGGGAAAGAACTCCATATGGAGATGATGTATTTGGCAGCAGATGTTTGCAATGTGTAGTGTCTTCCTATGAAGATGTGCTAAACAAAATGAGTGCATTCTTTATGTTTGGTAATTTTGCTGGTGCTGGAAAGTAATAACTCTGGTCTTTAGAATTTGACACAAGCTAGAGAATGCAGTAATTGACTACAGGAAGGAAGAAGACTACAAGGACAATTGCAAGCCATAGGCTACACTTTTAAAGTAGAGACAGAAGAGCCTTAAATGAACCCTAATAAATATGGAGATATTACGACTTCCAACAGAGACAGCTATCATTACCACAAAACCTTGTTTATAAATATGCAACTTTCTTCTCCATACCTTGCTCAGTGGTAATTGTCTATCACAAAACTGGTGTTGATTCTATGATCTAGGAAGCCTTTTTCCTATTTTTGGTGTCAGTGTCTATTGAAGTGACCTTCAACTTCTCTTTTCACCCAGATAGCAGTAATAAAGAACTTTTCAAATGGTCAGGACTGAAAAATATCTAGGATTTTTTTTCTGCCTCAGGGATACAGGGTCCCTATATGATTGATATCTGTTTCAAAAAGTTAATTGAAATCTCACCAGGCAAAAGGGGCTTAGGCAGCACTTTCTGTCATGCTTCCCTGTGAAAAGAGCATGATGAGTCCTGTCTGTCATCACGTGCCAGGTTCAGACTGGCTCTGGTTGACATTTGCTCCATCATGTCCTCCTGATATGTTTTTCTATTTACACAGTTGCAATGGTCATTCTCTGTCACCTTTAATCCTGCCTGATAAAAAAAAAGGATGGAGTCCCCCAATGGCCTTTGGATAATCTCACTGCTCAGGCTTACTTGAGCTGATGTGTATCTTTCCATAGAATCTTGCGGAAACATTGAAAAAAAATCTTCTCCTTTACCATGAAAAGCCCAGTCCTATGCCTGTTTACTTTGTAGTAAGTCTTACAGTCTGAAAAATTCGATCAAGAAAAATGTAAGGACCTATTCAGACATTTACTAACCCAATAAAAATCTTGCTGTGTTGAAGGAATGGCCATATAGGGTTATGTATGGGGAGAGGAAGAAGTGCCGCAATTTGTCCTGTATGCATGGTAGATGATGGACAGGCCAGGTAAGGTGAAAATAGGTTAGATAAAGAGCTATTCCTTTTCTGGAACAAAACAAAATCCTAATGGCTAGGTTGTTGTCCCAATGCATCTTGAGGAAGTGACGTTGAATGTCAGGATACTCCATATAAACAACCTCTTCTTATAATGCTCTGTTTTTAATTGTTAGTTGCCCTGGCAGCCCTGATTAGGCAAAAAGATGGGATATACTTTTTGTAAATAAAGGAGGAATAGGATAGATATAGCAACAGTCTGATCTTGGCTGAGGAGATCAACCTGGCTTATATACATGATAGATGGTGATGTCACACATACTATCCAATTGGATCCTTCCAGCTTTTACGATGCTGAAAAATGGAAGAGGGGATCCTTTTGACACCACAAAAGGCTATGCCAGGAATTACATGATGCATGTGGGCAAAAGCCCTATGGGATGGCTGCTGTAGTGAGGAGGGGTATCAAGTGAGACTGATATCCACGTACTTGTTTAATGACATTTATGACATCACAGACAAAACTAATGGAGTGGAGGGGAATCATATGTTTTCTACCAATAATGGAAAATGTTAGTTTTGACTGTAAGCTATATTGGGGAAGGAGGTTTACCATGGCCGTGGCCTGAAGTAACAGCAGCAGTGGGAAAATGATGCAGTTTGGGGAGAGGATGCTGAAAGAACTTCTTTCCATTCTAAAAAAGGAGCAGAGTTCAGCTGAACAGTCCCCTGCAGAGACTGACAACATCAAACTGCTAAGGAGAAGTTCAGTGTCCTACTTCCTGGGGAGCTGTTTATCTTGAGTAGATATGGTTGTCTTATGTTAGGACAAATCATTGGTCAATTAAGGTCAGTATTGTCTATTCTGACTGACAGCAGGTCTGCAGCTAGAGGTCTTTTACATCACCACCAGATCCTTTTAACTGGAGATATTGGAGATGAAAACCTGGGACCTTCTGCAGGCCCCATGCCATAATCCCAGCTCTCCCTTGTGGCTGACATAGCTTGGGGAACAAAACAATAACTACAGCAGCAGTAGCAGGAAGACCCTCAAAACTGGGGAGAAAACACTAAAACTATGGATTGGATTCAACCAGGTTTTCCGCTGGTAAAAAGGAGGAAAGAGTCCTCTTTGGCCACCAAAAATGTTATGCTGGGGATCATGGGACCTACATGGGCAAAAGTCCCTGTGAGACAGAGACTGCAGTAAGGAGGGAAATTGAGTGAAAAATCTGGCTGGATTCAGTTCCACTATCTGCTCACCAGCTACTGTTTGTCTTTGGCCGATTCCGCACAAGTGCTTTGCTTCCCTTTCCTCCTGGGTTTAATTGGTCTGAATCAGTGTGCGCGTTTCCGCATTACATGAATCTGACCCAGGTTGATGCCGGTTCTTCATTTCCACATCTGTCCTTGCCCCGAATCTTGAGCCCCCGCCCTTTTCCCCACTTTTTTTAAATGTAGGTGGAGTTGCGTTATGATGTTGTGATGCAACAAAGATGTGATTGGCCATTTGAGCTTCCAAGCCCGCGAAAATCATCCATGTAAGAAAAAAAAAGCTTGTGTCAGAGTTGGAGGGGTAATGGAGGGCGGGAAAGGGATGGGAAATGGAGGGGGACCATGCAAAACTAACACATGTAACACCTGCAAAAATTGTGTCCACACAACCACACCACCCTCAATACATTGGCCCCACAAAAAATGTTAACCACACAACGATGGATCAATGTCGTGTCGTGTTGTTGTAATGCAACGGGGGGGGGGGGAACAGCTCGCGCTGCGCCTCAAAGCCATCAATACATATTTTTATAGTGGCATGACTCAGGCACGACTTTTGTGCAAAAGATGCAACACAGAAATGTGCAGACATCAACAACAAAAGTACATTAAAAAAAAGACATTTAAATGCCAGTCAGTGGTGGATCAATGTCGTGTCGTGTTGTTGTAACACAACAAAGTGGGGAACAACCCCCCCCCCCACTTGCGCCAGGGTGGGAAAGGAGAGGGAAAGGAGAGAGAGAAAAGCAGAGGGGCATTAAAGGGGTGGAGCAAGAAACCCCGATTTCGGAGTTCCCCACTTGAATGCCCCAACTTCACTCCCGTGGCAACCCCCCCCCCCCCAAAAAAAGTCCCGGAAACGGAAGATCCGGGGGAAACGATGATTACATTCGAGCCAACTACAGACTGAGAGCAACAAGTAGGGAACTGTTACTCTGCCCTGGATTTTATCGGGGAGTGACGCTGGGGAAACAACTAGTGCAGAATTGGCCTTTGTGTCACTGATGTGTTATTTTTTGTAAGTCACCTTGAAGGTTTATGTATGGTGGATAGGCGTGGTCAAAAAAATTAAACAAACACATGATATTGACAAAAAGGGGATACTTCCCCTACAACATTGTACCTCTGTTGGGCCATAACCTATTAATATGGAAAAGGCCTAGTATTTTAATACAGCTAGTTTTATTTTCCTATACATTCAGCAATGACATGGATTTTAAGGCTCCATGCCTAAGCATACTTAGAAGGGAATACAGTTATTCCAATACTAGCTGTTCCAAGTTAAAATCTTTGATTTTAAATTACAATCTGATGACCTAGCAGTCTTGGACAACACAAATCACTATAGTACCACCCTCTGTCTCCACCCTCACATAGCAGCCACTGCAGCCAAAAAGTGGCTCCCAGAAGAAAAATTAAAAAATAACAAAGAGCTGTAGAGGAACCCACTGCAGAAAACAGGACACTCTCTTTATGTGCCTTCCATGAGAAGGAGGCTTGAAAAAGAATGCCTAGGTAGCAAAATTGAGGCACCTGCTCAACTGGTGAGTTATTCAGCCAACCAAGAAAATTGTTTAGTAGAGGACATCTTTAACCCCCCCCCCTTAACTTTAAGATTTTTCACAATTATTACCAAACCTTCACCCAGTACAGTAAGCCCCAAATACCTCTAACAGCCTATGCAAACCCACTGGGGACCTGGATACAAGACAGCCAATTTTTAGACTCCAAGCTTCCTTTTCTGGTTATCCAGGCCACAAATGGATGAACAGACAGATACACCCTTTCATTATCGTAGGCTTAAATCATACTGTTACTGTATAAATGGAAAGAGGGACTTTTCATGTTCATGAGTCTGCAGAAGGAAGAGCACTGTGCGCACAATAACCCGAGGACTTCAGCAGCATGTTCAGTGAATGTACCAACTGCCTGCAGATTTCTTCTACAAAAGGCTTCCTTTAAAAGATTCTAGAATAAAAGCCTCTCTATTTGTCCATGGAAAGAGAAAATATTTTGTATGATAGGTTATAGATTTTGAGGGAGGTAAGATGAGGATTATCTGTTTTCCTGTTTATCTAATTCCTTCTATTTTATTCTTCTCTTCTGGAATTTCTTCCTGTGTGTGTTCCTTCCTTCTGGTTTAACTATGAGCATGTCTAAAATCAGTTCCAGAATTGGAGCATGTGCTGGTGACTGCAGGTTTTAGTTCCTTCTGTTCACTTGCAGCCATTTCTTTGTTGCAGACATGCACATGTGCATTGGAAAACCTTGCAAAAAAAATTAGGCAAACTAAATGTGATCATGTGTACAACTGGGCCATGCCTTTTGGCATTTATGCATACTGCTCTGCATTGGAAACATGCCACATAATCACATTAAGATTGCCTTTTTGCAGTGTTTGTCAATGCACATGTGTGCATCATCAACACAGAGCAGAACAAACTGGAAGGAACTGAAAGAGGTGGCAAACTGTACACACACAAACACTGTGCTCAACATTCAGAAATAAATGGAACAATTCCTGGTTCCTTGGTTCCACTTCCGAAATAAGAGCAGGTAACGCAAAACCCCCAGATCCAAGGAGAATTTGGACGAAGAGAGTTTCAGAAGCTTCCCTCGTTCTTTTAAGAAAGTGTAATAGGAGCTTAAGTTTCAAACACCAGGTTTGCTTTACATAGTATTTCAGTTCCAAACTGTCTTTCCTCTGCTTAGGCAAGGAGTACTTGTGATATGTGGTTCTTCCACATATCCTTTCTTTCTGTTTCTTTTACACCACACACTTTTACTAATACAAAAAAGCTGCAGATCAAAAGCCTGATAGTTGACACCCACCGAAAACAAGAGACGAGGTTACTGGACTTGGCCCAAGAAAGCGAAGCTGATGAAAAGCCTCCAAGAAGAGAAAAGACTGATGGAAATCAAAGTTGGCTGCAAAATTTGAGTTTAAAAAGAAGAGATGAAAAAAGCATAGAAGCGGAAAGGGGCTGATGAAAACCAAGAGCTGCAGACTCGTGAAAAAGGAGGATCAGAAGCTGACAGCTGCAGGCTTGAGTTTTATGTACAGAAAGACTGTAATGCTTTTAGAACTTAATAGAGGAAACCACTGGCTGCAGGATCCGGCCCAAGAACAGTATGCAGAGGTGAAAACTCAGCCAAGGGAAACCAGCAGGCATGGTGGGTCAGCTCTACTTATCTCTGTTAACTGATTTCCCACAATGCTTCTTGTTGCTGAGTCTGGGCAACAGTGCGAAAAGAGGGTGAACATGACATCATCACTGTCCAGATAAGTACATGCCCACAGAGTTTTGTCTTTTTATACCTGAAGGAGGAGGTTCTGCACACTCATAAGAACATAAGAGAAGCCAATGTTGGATCAGGCCAGTGGCCCATCCAGTCCAACATTCTGTCACACAGTGGCCAAAAACACCAAGTGCCCTCAGGAGGTCCACCAGTGGGGCCAGGACACTAGAAGCCCTCCCACTGTTGCCCCCAAGCACTCCTTCTTTCCCCCATCTGTGCAGGCTTTAGAGATGGTGCATGGCCACACCCACAGCTGTATGCACACGCAGGTTCATGGAGTTTGTGCTTACAAATGGCAGCATCCAGGCTGTGTACTCCTATGGGGAGGTTAATCCTTGTTCTCTACACTGACAGAAGCAGTTCTGTTGTATCCCATTAATCAACATCTCTCCCAACTGAACTATTAGAGACCACGATCTGAGATGCTGTTTGAGGTGCGGAGGCTAGCAGTAGCCCTGCATGATCATAATCTTTACAGTACACCGCTAAAACAACATGCAGGCCAATCATAGCACTCAGAAATGCCAATGGGTGTGCACTGGGTTTCTTCAAAACTGTTCATGCATGAAAATGCTGTCTATCCAAACAGATTGGCAATCATTAACTGCATAGTGCTTAGACAGACACTGAATGGTCAGTTCTGGTAAAAAAAAATGTAACTTGTTTAAATGAGTTTTGACTAGTTGAACTGTGTATTTGAACGACTGCCTGCCCCGGTCGGGGGTGGTGGTGGGAGTCCATTGGGCTGTGAGACAATGTGCATGAACAAAAAGCTCATAGTGCCATGCACTGCTAGAAAGGAACAGAGCTGGCTTCAGGGTACCCTGAAGTTGGGCAGCTACCAGAGCCCAGGGCTTTTGGCAATACCCACTGTTGCTGCCCCTACCCATGCATCTACCTTGTTACCTGTCCATGCGTTCTTCCTTGCCCAGTTGCTTGCATGTACTCCAGTAGCCATGCTCTGAGCTCTCCAGCTTTGGTGGGGAAGTGCATATGAGTGGTACACAGGAGCATTACTCCTGGTGACCACAGCCAAAGCGCTACCAGTTGTGCCCACCACCAGCGAGTGGTATTGGGGGATGAGCATGCATGTGCTGCAGGCAGCTGTAAACCCAGAAGCAGGGAGGGCTTGAGAGCAGGGGGAAATGGAGGGGCATGCAGATGGGTGGGAGGAAAGGGAGGCATGAGGGAGTACTGGGGGTAGGCAAAGCATTCAATAAAGCACACAGTCCATCTCAAGGAGTCACTGGGCAGAGATGAAATGTCTTACAGCTATTAAAAGTACACCAAGCTTTAAGAAATCAAATTCTCTTTTGGCATTTTTTTTTAAATCAGCAAATCAAAGGTCTTGGTGTTGGTAGGAAATCTCATGTGCCATCTGGACATGACATAATGTTGATCCCTTCTAAAATTAATAATTCTGCCTTCTGAAATAAAATGTCTCTTGTGTGCCAAAACATTGCATGATCTCAGGAACTAGCCAACTTTAATGGGGTGTCATTAATCTAAAATGAATGGGAGAATATATGGTCATACTGTTGCATGTCCCCACAGAGCCATATAAAGAAAAGCATGTATCTGGGGAAGACAAAGAAATCCCACCCTCTACATCTCCTAGCTTTTGACATTCTGGTAACTTTCCAAATAGTGATTGTATTTGCTCATTTTTCCATGTTAAAAAATGCCTTGCTTTTCTGTGCCTCATGTTATAAGTAATAGCTGCATTATTTGAATTGGGTTCTGGTTCCTGTTCCATCTCCTGGTTCTGCAGTCCTAGTTCCAGCTCTGTAATTGCTTGGTAATGGGTTTTTCAACTATCAGGCATGACCTGTATCATCCTGGACCTCACAAAGGTACTGGAATAGGTTCGCTAGTGGAGGGTGTTAGAATGTGGACAAAAGTTCTCTCTTTCTCTCTCTCTGCAGGTATCTGAAGAAGTGAGCAGTGACTCATGAAAGCTAATACTCTACCACAAGTTTTCTTAGTCTTTAAGGTACTACTGAACTCTTACTCTTTTCTACTGCTACTGACAGACTAACACAGCTACCCATCTATCTCTGAAACTGTAGCCTTATTCTTTGTTTTCCCTAGTAAATAGTTCCTGGTTGAAGAATAATTTGTTCTGTCATTCTTCAGGTGTGTTAATGAATCCAAGAGTTCATATGGCATTGGGGAAAGTCTGGGAAATGTCCCTGAAAGCAGGAGTGTCTACCCTAGTCTTCGTGAGAGTTAGAAAAACTGTACTTACTGGGTACAAAATATTTTGGTGGTGAGAGCAATACTGAGAGCCAGTTTGGTGTAGTGATTAGGAGTGTAGACTCTGATCTGGGAGAACTGGGTTTGATTCCCCACTCCTCTACATGCAGCTGCTGGTGTGACCTTGGGTCAGTTACAAGTTCTCTCAGAGCTGTTCTCTCAGGAGCAGTTCTTGAGAGAGCTCTCTCAGCCCAACCAACCTCACAGGTGACTGTTGTGGGGAAGGGAAGGGAAAGGAGATTGTAAGCCACTCTGAGACTCTCTTGGGTAGTGAAGGGCGGGGTATAAATCTTTTTCTTCTACTGTGGTCCAACTTCCAAAAGAAGACCTTGAAAGACTGATGAAGAATATAGAAGTCCTTAGAGTATCTTAGATCACAGAGAGCAGTGATACAATTACATTTGAACAGTTATCTTCATCTCTAATTATGTAGTTACAGTGCTTGACCCAGATACCACCTTGATTATAAGACTCACCTTGAGGGTAAGAAAATATTACAGAGCCCACTTACTGTGCATGCATCTCCCTCCTAGCATGACTTATTTATTTCTTTGTTTAAAGTATTTGTTTCCCACCTTTCTGTGGAGAGATTAAAGTGGCTCACAAACGAATGTCCAGTGGTATCCATGATATCACTGAAACACACACAAATAAAGAGACAGGAAAGCATAGCAATGTTTGGAGTGTCAGGCTAAGATTTGGGAGACTTAACTTCAAAAACTTACTCTTGGAAACTCAATGAGTGACCTTCAGCCACACATTCTTTCTTAGCCTAATCTACCTCACAGGGTTGCTGTTCTGAGGATAAAATGCAGGAGTGAAGAAAAATATTTTGGATCCTCACTGGGGAAGAAAGTGCCTGATAAATATATCAGTGAATATAAACCTCAATAAAAATAGCATGCCACTGATTTCATCCTATCCCACACAGGCAGGCTTTCTTGTCACCCACCCAGAACTACAACTGAAAAACCACACTGAACAAGACTGCCTCTTTCAAATGACAGCAATGAAGGAGACTTCTTTTCCTTTTCTGGAAGACTGTTTTAAAGGAGAAGAGAAGGAATGGGGCAGAGGAGCATCATACCCTCCCAGGCAGATGGGAGAACCTCAAAAATAGTACCTTTAGGAAGTGGTCATATAGGGAGAGACCTTAAGCAAGGCCTTCAAATATGCAGACTTTAGATCGCAAAGGGCTTTAAAGTTAAATTGAAGTCAGAAACAAATAGGCAACCAATGAAGTTGTTTTGATGCAGTTGTGATACATACTCACCATTTAACCCCAGGCAACAATCAAGTGGCTGCATTTTGTACAAATTGAGGTTTCTGGATTATCTTTAAGGACAGCTCTATGCAGAGCCCATTATAGTAGTCCAGCCACAAAGTTGGCCAGGTCCAGTGTTCCCTCTAAGCTAAGTTAGCATGAGCTAGCTCACAGTTTTTTAGCCTCTGGCTCACATTTTTGTCATAGCTAAGGAAGGATAGCTCCAGAGCAAACTAATTTATGCAGTAGCCAAATGGCTTGCTCACAACTTTAATGCCAGTAGCTCATAAAGTAGAATTTTTGCTCACAGGATTCCATAACTTAGAGGGAGCATTGGCCAGGTCAGCTGAATTTCAGGGAGGAGAGCTGATGAGCAAGATGTAATTGACAGCACCAACCTACATTTCAAACAATAAAGCTCTATTCAAATGTACCTTCAAGCTTTAACTGATCTAAAGATGACAAGCCTGCTCCATCTAAACTGAGCTGATCATTTTCCTTCAAATGGTAGAACACTAGGGGCCAAACTAGATGTCTGGATCTTTTGAAGATTTGGGTTGGGGAATCCCTTGACCCAACTCAAGTTCCCCACAGCAGCTGCTGGGAATGGCTTCTAAAAATAAAGGAGAAACTACCTAGGCTCCAGATGCTTCCGTTGGGGCAGAAAGGCTCTTGCCTTCAACCCCAACCTGTTCCCCCACACCAAAATAGTGTGTGTGGGGGGGGAGTTATTTCCCCATTTTTTGCTGCTCCATGTGGAGTATTCTGTTCATGTGGAACTGCAAAAGCAGAGAAATAACTCCTCCCAGTACTATTTTGTCATGGAGAAACAGCTTGGAAGGAAAGGCAGGAGCCTCCCCACTCCCGGCTGCATTCAAATTCCAAATAGGCTGAAATATACTGGGTTCAGATGTGTGTTGTGATCAGTTCATGCTTTATTTGTGATTCAGCTTAACTCTAAGACAAAAATCAGTAGGACCGAAGCCCTGCTTAAATCCGTGCACAAAACCACACCCAACACACACCCGCTCCCTGTGATAGGCTATTTACATCATGCTGCTGTTCTATAGGTCCCTTTCAGGATCCTGACTATCCACTGTCTAGTGTCCTCAAGCTATCTCCTGCTTCGGGTACATAACACAGGCTATTTTTAAAAAGCCATTCCCCACGGTTGGATCTGGGGAACTTGGACTCAATTTTTTAAAAACCTGTCCATCTAGTCTGGCTCTTTCACCCAACAAGTGTTGGAACTACTCCTTGGCCCCGGACAGTTTTCAGATAGGAGTTTCCACATTTACTTACTCCAGATCTACCTCTAACCATTAGTTAGACTCTCAAGCTCCTACCCCAACAAGATCTTCTTGCAGGTCAGCAATGTACCTAACTAAAGGCTGAATCCAGGCTGAATTTCCTGGAATGTTCCTGCTTTCCCTTCCCATTGCAGCCCACTGATCTCCACAAAATGCTGCTCCTGGTGAACAAAGGACCCTGAAAAAATCACATGCGGGGTATCTGTGGAAGAAAGAAAAATGAGTGGGCACTGCCACTTTAGTCTGGCTCCAACCTTAAACAGCAGTTTTCAGTGCTGATTATTGGGGCTGATGAATGATCAGGACAATCACTATCTGTGAGAGGAACCTCACTAGAGTTGCCAGCCTCCAGGTGGGGCCTGGGGATCTGCCACTTTTACAACTGATCTCCAGCTGACAGAGATCATCTACCCTGGAGAAAATGGCTGCTTTGAAGGGTGGACTCTATGGCATTGTACCATGCTAAGGCCCCTCCTCTCCACAAACCCCACCCTCTCCTGGATCCACCCCAAAGTCTTCAGGTATTTTCCAACCCAGACCTGGCAACCCTAGACCTCACCACTATAAGTTTTAGCCACTTTCTCTTCCAGGGGTGTGAAAAAAAGAGAGTATAACAAAAATAGGCCACAGATGCCAGAACAGGGAAAGGGTAGAGAAACAGTGATAATTGGCAGTCTCCTTTTCCCAGAAAAACATCTGCTTCATTGGGTGCATCACAATACAGATGGCTTCCATGCTCCCTCTGTAGGATTCAGGAAACATGCTTTCTTTTCCTTACCGGAGTTGAGTTTCAAAGACAGACCCTAATAGTCACAGGAAACAAGAACCTGAAATGTGTGCAGAAGAGGATGCAAAACTGTATGGAAAGCTGGCAGATGGGATCATGTATCCAGTGATGATCCCTCCAAAATGTGCATGAATATTGATGACTTGCATCCTGCTTGAATGTGGGGTTACTCTGAGCCAGGATGTTTGCAGCTGCAAATTCACAGCTTGTGACTCTCCAAGACGGCATTCCTAACCTGGGAACATGCCCTGTACTGTGGTAATGATTTAAAGCAACTCTTTCTTCTTTCTCTCTACCCTGCTGGTCCAGGGAACACTGCCAAGGACAGATCTGGTTTTAGGGCTCCTTGCACTGGCCCACAGTATGGGCTGTAAGAGTAATACCATACATTCTGAGTATTTCCTTTGATCTCAACAAGGCAAAACTGGGGCTGTAATGATGAAGGAAGTTTTGCCTTCATTACGAGACAAGCTAAGAACCTGGCGGTGGAACTAGAACAACTTCTAAAATATAACATCCTTCTCTCCATGCCCTCTGGTGGCTCCACAATCTAAATCACCTCCTTAAGCTCTGTACTTTTGGTCTGCTTCTTGTAAAAACATGGGCTGAGCTACTGGATGTCAGCCTGTCATGGTTGCGATCAGACGGCTCTTTTGATCTGACCCAGGCACGAGTGCCTGGTTGATTTAAAGGGCACATCCAGACAGCGACATCTGGGAAATGTGCTGCTGCCATGATCAGCCCATCAATCCCCACCAGGGATCCGTACTAAAAAGATAGTGGTCCAGTCTAAAGCTTGCTGATGGGCCAATGGCAGACTTTCCCACATCTGGTCATTCCAGCGTGCAATCAGCCTGTGGGGATGGTCTGGCTCCAGACCATCCCGAATGGCCGCCATTTAAAAAAAGTTAGTATGCGCATAAACACATAAACACGCAATGGTTGCAGAGCTCCGCTAAAATGTTCCGGACAATTTCATGTTTCTGAAGGGGCCGTCAAATGGTACCTAGAGGAAGATACCACTGGCAGTACTTTTAACATTCAAGTTCGTGCATGTGCAGAAAAAACAAGTAGACGGTGAGGCACATATGCGCATGTGCAAACAGGTTTTTTTTTTAAACCCAACTGCGCGGCTCCTTCAGGTGGACACTGTCTAGACAATCCACTGTGGAGTCCGCAAACTGTAAGGTGATTCATGGGGGAGCTGTCTGGTCATGCAACACTGGATTTAAAAGATTGAGATCAAATTAGAGACAGGCCAATGGCGTGTTTAGCTGCCCATCTGAACGGGACCATGTTCTTTCTGGTTGCATTGGTTTAGCTGCTCTGATGTCATAATAGGGCTTGGGAGATCTTGGCTGTGGAAGTTGTGCTGGAATGCCCTGCCCTTTGAAGCTTGCCTGGTGCCTACACTACTGTCTTTAAGGCACCAGGTCAAAATGTTTTGTTTTTAACCTCAGGATTTTAATTAAGGGCTTGATCTTTTAATGCCATGTTATGGTTTGCTTGTAGCCTTAAAACTGTAAAGCTCATTTTAAGCTGTTCAGTGTTTTGTTTTTAAAGTCCTGACTGGATTTTAATTAGCAACATTCAAGGGAGTTTGTTATTATGTTATTAACAACTCTTACAGTGTTGTTATATTTATTGTGTAAACTGCCTCAAACAGATTCCCTGGAGGAATAACAATTTTTTTATATAATTCATTAATTAATGGCCTACTTCTGAAGGTTCCCATATTCTTTGGGATTCAGGCCTGGCCTCCTTAAAACCTTAACAATAAAGGAGTGTGTGTGTGTGTGTGTGTGTGTGTGTGTGATGCTTCAATTACAACCCTTGAGGATTAGACAAAATCTTAGGTTCTGGGATATGTGCTCCACTTTCATCTGCACTCTTGACTTTCCTGTCTGCTTATTAAGGCAGCGTTGGCAAGATGCCCTGCTTATCTGCCTAAGACCATGGTTGATCCAACAGATCTTGAACATCTGAAGCTCCCTTATGGACTATTGGTTAGTCTAACTCCCAGGCAGAGAAAGGTATTCTGCAGACTTGTTACTCTGGATATTGGGACTTTTGGCATACAAAGCATGAGCTTTCCCACTGGGACTCTTCTGAAAGTCTCATCCTCTTCTTCCAGCTCTTCAGATCTAGAATGCTGAGATGTCAACACAAGGTGATTTCCCCAACATCTCCCTCAAACTCTGTGCTCTCTCCCTGATGGACAATCCAGCTCCTACAACCTCGAAACTCTGTGACTCAAGCCTGCTAACTAAGCCTGGTGTATGGTTCTCTAGCAACTTGATTTCTTTAGCATGCTGTCATCATGCTTGATGAAATGAACTTTTTGCTCGAAATGAAGAAAAAGAAACAAAATCAACGATCTGATAACATTTGATAAGCTACACTGTCTAGATGCAGATGACTGACTCATTTTCCCTTACTACCTCTTTATTTGTATATTGTTTCTACTTGTAATCCGATATATGCCAATAAAGGTCTGTATGTATGATAAGCTACAGGAAAAACAGCAGCTCAAGTGCCTTGTTCGTAGAAAAGCGGGATATAAATACATTAAATAAACAAAATAAATCAAAAAGACCATTCACATTCTCTTTCAGGTGAAATGCTTTCCCTTCTTCAATGTGAATCACTCTGAATTAACTTGGAGTTCAAACAGAACTCCTGCCAGCAGAAATCCAATTCAAAAATAGGCAGGATTCAGTTCTTTCTTTTCCTTGGCAAGTCAGTGTTTAGTGGGAAGAATAGCACAAGTCCAGGTAGAGGAAAACTCCCCCCCCACTCAGTTTTTAAGTGTATTCATATGTTTGAACACCTCAGCTCCCAAAGGATTTTGAATATTATAAATTTTTGACTTTTTGTTTAAATAAGAAAATACGATAGTGAGATTCAGACTTTCTATAAGAGTAGTTGTCAGCAAGCTACACATTTTTTACTTTACTGAAACTTGACAAGGACCTTGGTACCATTTTGATCAGGAAGAATGGAATATCCTTCTGGGTATGGCAATTATCAAAATTCACAACCATCTAAGGTATTCGAGACATGCTGCATACTTTCATTTGTGGCACGTTTCACGCAATGAAAATCTTCAGGCACTGAAATCAGACTTGACTGATTTGAAAGCAAAGTACTAATCCATTTTTAGAGAGTAACTTTAACAAGTAACAAGTAATTCATATTCACCAGAGTCAGAGTGCAGCAGTGGTTAGAGTGTTAGACTTCTGGGACTGGGGAAAATATCTGGAGGAAGAATAACAGAACTATGTCATGTTTCTGAGGTTCAACTACATAAAAACATCATTCTGTTATTTCTCTCTCTCCTGACCTTTTCAAAACAGCAAAGCAGCCTTAAGAGGATGACCTTAGTAACAGGGAACGAGTGGGGAAAGAGCCTGCTGTGTATCTGGGGGGGGGGGGGGAGAATGGCCCAAAGGGAAAGAGTTCAGCAGCCCCTCAAGGCTAAGCATGTGGCAGGCCCTGAGAATCCACTATCCACTCAACAGCCAAACCAAATCATATTTGTTTATTGACTTTTTGTAGTCTGCCTTTCTAGCTGATACCAAAGACCAATTACAAAATTTAAAAACAATGAAATAGGACTAGTGCAAGATGTACAATAAATGTTGCAAAAAGAGTGGATTACAAAATTAGAAAACAATGCAGTAAAAACAAGATAGGACATACAATAAGCAATACAATCAGTCAATATCCCTCTTTATGAAAACGCTGTCCCGGACAACTCCATTTTCCAGCACTCTAAAGGAATGGGGTAAGCATTCTCTTTTGTTGGTAATGCAGAGTTCAGTGCTGGGGTGTTAGTTAGTATTCTTAACATTCCAAGTAGCTAAATGGTTAGAGGAAACTAGGGCTTGCAAACCCCTGGTTGGTGCAAGGGATAGCCTGTTGCCAGCTTCTCTTTCCTGCTGCTGCTCAGAGCAGTGACAGAGAAAAATGAATATAAAAAATGGCTATCAGGCTGACAGCGTGATATCATTTCTGGGAGAATCCTGAAATGATGACATGTCACTTTAGGAATATCTGGAAACTCTTTATGAATTCCAGCAATTTCTAGAGAGGCATGATATCACTACTGGGTTTTCCTGCAAGTAACATCATGTCACCACTGATGGTCACGCCCCGTGTTCCCACACCCCAATCACCTGCTGGGCCTGGTAACCCTAGAAGAAACTTTTTTTATTTGCTTCTGATGGCATGAATAAATACAGATTTGCAGAGGTACAAATGTATCGTTTTATTTAGCAGGAGTCAATCCTACATGCAAGTTGTGCGTCAAAATCTCGAAAAGCAATGAAGAATAAGATTTTCAAAAATAGAACAAACAGAGGGGGGCATCAGAGATGTTTCTGGTCTAAATATTTAGTGTCAGTCCTGCTCACTGGGGGAGGGACCATGCCTCAGTAGTAGAACATCTGCTTGGCACACAAAAGGTCTTAGGTTCAGTCCCTGGCATCTCCAATAAGGATCAGATTGCAGGTGATGTGAAGGACCCCAGCCTGAGACCGTGGAGAGCTAATGCCAGTCTGAGTAGACAGTACTGACTGATGGATGAAAAACAGGGCCAGACCGTCATAGAGGAATTTTAGGCAGCTGCCTTGAGCAGATCCTTAAGGAAGAGTGCCATACTGGCCTGTTGCCCTGCCCCTGCCTCGCCGAAAGCAGTGGCTGGGAGTGCATGGAGTGGGGCTGGCCTGAGCTAAGACACCTCCCAGCCTCCCCCAGCCTGGCCTGGCCCCTCCTCTGGCTGCCCTCTTGCATGCCCGGGTGCTCCGCTTCCCTCAGACTGCTGCACCTGGCTGCCTCCTCCACCTCCTTCTGCACCCGCTTCGAGGCCGAGGCTGCCGGGCGGGCTGTCTAGGCTCCCCAGCTGTGGCCGCCCTATGGCAGCCAGCAGCCCCATGCCCAGCAAGCCCCCTGCATTGCAGCCGCCGAAGAACTGCCCACTCGCGCCTTCTCCAGCAGCGCTCTGGCACTTGGGCCAGAAAATAAGAGCTTCCTTTGGGCGTGCTACAGGGAGATGAAGTGGATGGTGAAGGGTAAGTCTTGCCATCAGGGGGTTGCCAACTCCCGGGTGGGAAATTCCTGGATTCGGGTACAGGTGGGAGCATCTTGGGCACCTCTGAAGCTTGAATGCCAATATTTCACATGGTCCCCATTTCCATTCCAGGGGCTCCACTCAGCCTGGCTAGGCGCACAGGGGGGCCCAGGAGCTAGCCTCACTGGGGGGGGGGACCACAAGGTAGCCTCACCTAGTGTGCAAACAAACATGGGGCCGGCCCTGATGAACGGTCTGATTCAGTATAAGGCAGCTTCATGTATTCATGTGTATGTGTGTTCACTGGCTGCCCTAGGGCAATGATGACCACTGCAGGCATGTCCCACTTCCTGCCTTTTAGTCTCTTCCTTCCCATTATGCTCCACAGGCCCTTGACACGGCAAGACACAGCTAGGAGAGACAATATTAGGCTCTTTCTGATCCTGGCAAGCTCTTGATCCAGCGTCCACAGCTGTTGGACCTCCATGACAATGGCTGGGCCACAGCTGTTCCTGCTGTCTCTTTAGGTGCATTGCAGATGGACATGCTCACTCACACATATGTATAGTTATATAGATGAGGATATATATAGATGAGGAAGGATGAGGATAGTAGTGCTCTGATAGCAGTCAACAGGGAGCTGCTCTTCCTGCTTCTTATACATAATCATCAGCACACAGCCTTAGTCAACACCTGTGGATTGCTGCTCATAACTCGGAAAGGAACAAAGCAAAATGCAGACTTTGAAAAGGCACAGCACTTGTTTGCAGTGGTTCTGGTTGCCTTCTGAATGGGAGACAGCTTTGGAAAGCTTATCCACATAAAAGAAATAATTAGCATTCCTCCAGTAATAACTGCCCAGCCGCATTTCATACCACTCGCTCAGACGCTTGAGTCCTTCCAATGTGAACATGATAAGCTTCAGCCTTCCAGCTGCCAAAACCCAGCAGGTTACTCAGCAGGGATAAAGAGATCTGACAATCAAAAGTGCCTTTGTTTTGTTTGAACCATCCTTCAGATAAGATTGTTTCAGTGTTCAATGGATTTCATTCAAACCAAAGCAGATCATAACAAGTGCCAACAGACAGTGCCAGAAAATCATCCACCTTTCTGCTTTGCCCAAAATATAAAAAGTATACAGTAATATTGTGCCCCAAGGTGAGGATATGCCTTTTTCTGCAGCCTTTTGGTCAACTCTTACCTAGCGATGGGCTTCAGTAGCTGGAAATTGCTTGCTTAAATGTATGAGCATTGATAGCTGGTGGCAAATAACTATGCTTCAACTAGACTGTAATTTGGGGATAACAATATGGGCCTAGCTAATAAGTAGTACTAAGACCTTCTATTTATACTGATTAGAATATCATGAAAACATTATTATTACTAGGAATAAGGCCCGTTGTGGAAATAAATACAACGGGCTCTCAAAAGAGGCTCTGGGAGAGTGCCCTGGCCTTGGGCACTCAGCGTCAATTTGCTGTGGTGACCTCAGCAGGGTATAATGACACAGAGTCCACCATTTTCTCCAGGGGAAGATCTCTGCCATCTGAAGAGCAGTTGTAATTTAGCGTGATCTCCATCCCTTCCCTGGAGATTGGCAACAAGAACCACTGCAAACAAGCGCTGTGCCTTTTCAAAGTCTGCATTTTGCTTTGTTCCTTTCTGAGTTATGAGCAGCGATCCACAGGTGTCGACTAAGGCTGTGTGCTGATGATTATGTATAAGAAGCAGGAAGAGCAGCTCCCTGTTGACTTTTCAAGCTTCTTCACCACACACACACAAACACACACTCACAAATACACACAGAAACACAGAGAAACACACACATACACACACAGTCACAAAACCACACACACACACATAAACACACACACAGACTCAAACGCCTAGGGTAGCCAATCTCCAGGTGGAGCCTGAAGATCGCCAGGTATCACAATTGAACTCCAGACAATAGATCCTCCTCCCTCCCTTGGAGAAAATGACTGCTTTGGAGGGTGGCCTCTATGGCATTCTGTTCAGCTGGCCCCAATGAGTTTTCTCCCAAAGGCCAACATAGGTGTGGAAAGGGGCTTTCAAAGAGCAAGCTTGGTTGCCAAGCAACAGGAACTGAGGGGATAGTTGCTGGCTCTAATGATAGAATAGGGTTCCCAACCTCCAGGTGGGGCCTGGGGATCTCCCGCTTTTACAATGGATCTCCAGCTGACAGAGATCAGCTCCCCTAGAGAATACGGCTGCTTTGGAGGGTGGACTCTATGGCATTGTACCATGCTGAGCCCCCTCCCCTCCCCAAACCCCACCCTCTCCTGGATCCACCCCCAAAGTATCCAGGGATTTTCCAACCAAGACCTGGCAACCCTATGATGGAAATACCTGAAGATTTGGGGTGTGGATCCTTTGGTGGGCAGCATTTTGGGGGGAGGGAATGGAAGGACTCAACAAGCTATAATGCCATAAGGTCTACCCTCCAAAGTAGCCGTTTTCTCCAGGGGAACTGATCTCTGTCATCTGGAGATCAATTGTAACAGTGGGAGATCTCCAGGCCCCACCTGGAGATTGGCAAACCTAGGGGAAAGTCAGCCGCACTGCAAGGGGTTGAAGGGAATGGTTTGATGGTTGCTGCCCCACCTCATTAGCCAGCCAGCCATGGTGGAGCTAAGCAGGAGAAAGAGCCTGAGGAATTTCACACAGCCAATATGTTCTGTTTCAGGAACTCTTCAGTAACGGTTTCTGTTAGGCATTTTACACAGAACTGTATTAGTACCAGTTTCCTAAAGGAGCATAGTGGCCCTTTTCACACAGAGACATGCCTTTCCCATTGGGGAAGTGTTCCTGAGCCGGTTTACCTTGAAACCTCCTCCCAAGCGTTCTTCAGTTCTTTGTACCTTTCCTGAAGTGCTAAGGGGTGCTGTGTGAAATGCCCCCTGTTTCTGACAGTTTATTCTGACAGTTTATTCTGGGCACACTGGCAGTGTGCGGTGGAAGGGGTTATGCTGATAGTCCATTGTCTTTTCACTGACAGAAGCAGGCCACTGAGGGGACAGTTAGACCCACCTGGCAGTGGGCGGAGGAGAAGAGTGGATCCAGCACCCAGTCGGTCCTTCCCCTTCGCTGGCTCCCTCCAGACTGAGGCTGGGACGCTGGCCGGTGGCTCTGTGGGTGGGACTGAGGCAAAGCAGGGCAAGAATGCAGCCAATGGCCAGGGACCCCCTTTTGAGTGGCAGTCCGTCCAGCCTACTGATTTTGGCGCCCCATGGAATCTTGCCACTTGAAAATGGCTTTATATAATAGGAAAGATTATTATTCTGGTAATTGTTCTTGTTGTATCAGTTAACTGAGCTTGGAAATTTCAATGTTGGTCTTGATAGGAAAAGTAATCCTTTGAAGCCCTAACCTAACAGAAACATGGATGCAAGTTTCCTTGGCAGCACTTTAATTAAAGAAATAATGAATATTTTGAAATGCAAGCTATACTGGGCTGCCCACCAACAAAATCTTTGCCTCTTGAGCAGACTAATTTTAAATTATTCATCCACACTGACTCTGGGTAGAGGTTCAGAGAATCCAATAAAACTGAGAATCATGCATTTGCCTCCTGAGGAGGATCACCCACAAGGACAACAAAGACAGTTTCTATTGGGAAAATCCAAAGGGAATATTTAGATAATCCTCACAATCTAGGACCATATAGAGTTAAATAACAATTGCCTGGTTGACTACTTTGACCGACTGTTCAAAAGCAATATATCTGAGGGATCTGGGGAAGAGGTTGGAAGTAGAAGTCCTCTGCTTCCTCTTTTAAAGGGGAAGGGAAAAGCAGGGAAGGGGACAGCATTATTCCAGATTGACATTATCCAGTCCCCAAACTAGTTCCGATTTAGCAGGTTGGGATGAGTGAAGTGGGCCTATAGCAGATCAATTTTTTTTCATGAAATGTGTCAACAATCTTAGTCGATTTTTGGATAGGTTATTTATTCACCTTTAAATCTTCTATTTGCAATATCTATCACTGTATCTCTTAGACACTGATCCCATATATAATATTGTTTCTCCTGGGGCATCTGGGGGAAAAAATTCCAAATCTCTGAAACTATTTGCCTGAAGTGGGAAGCTGTATAAACATTCATTTAACATTTATCCTTCTCATGAAAATAGGAGGAAAGTGGTTTTGGGGAAAAATACAAAATTGAAACAATACTTTTCCAGGAATGCTGTGGGCACTTAATGTGCCAATGCTTCTGTAAGGCAAAATAGCAGTTGGTGAAGAATAATGCACATATTCAAGAGCATTCTGTTCTCAGGAACAAATTATGTGTTCATTGTATCATCTCAACTAGACCCACATCTCTAGGAGCTATTATTCATGTTAAAAATGGCTGTTTCCTATGTAACAAGCCATATTAATTATATATTTACAACTGAAAAGGGTACATACAGCAAAGCAATTATAAAGGCGAAATATGAGCAATTATTGCCTGTTATGATTTCCAGTAGAACTCTCTACCTCAGCAGAGTGGTCAAAATGGATGTAGAGCTGGAACATCCCAGGATGAAGGAAGGGACAGTGAGGCCAAGGATAATCTCCAGTTACACTGATCTCCAGTTACAATTTGATGCAGGCAGGATGGCGCTACTGATCCTGTTGGATGTCAGCTGCCTTTGACACAGTAGACTATTTGGTTCTGGTCAACCACCTAGCCTCCCTAGGTGTGAGGGGTATGGGTTTGAGCTGGTTCTCATTCCTCCAGGGTTGGTCTCAGAGAATACTTGTGGATGGAAAGACATTGTCACCATGGGCCCTAATCTGTGGAGTTCCACAGGGGTGGATTCTTTTTCCAGTGTTATTTAACATCTATATTCACCTATTGGCATAGATATTCAGGAGGTCTGGAGTGGGATGCCATCAATATGCAGACAACACCCAGCTCTACCTCTTATTTAATGAATGACCAGTAGCTTGAATTCCAGTCATGGCCTCCTGCTTGGATGCAGTGGTGGAATGGCTAGGTGAGGGTTGGTTGAAGCTAAATCCATCTGAGACAGAGATTGTGCCTGGGGAAGCCTGGACCACTGGGGTGGCCACTTCTACTGACCCTTGATGGGGTCCATTTTACTCAGTTGACTCAATCAGAATTTGGGAGCATGGCTTGATTCTTTGCTCTCCGTATCCTCAATGACAAAGGTTGTGTTTTACCATCTATGCCATGCCTGCCAACTGGCTCCCTATCTGTCTTGGGAGGACCTTGCCATGGTAATTCACTCAATAGTCACCTTGAGACTGGACCACTGGACTACCATGGTCTATGCAGGGCTACCTTTGAAGATGCTTTGGAAGCTGCAAGTAGTCTAGAATGCAGCTGCCAGATTGCTGACAGGAGTGTCCTGGTCAGCACATATAACACCTATCCTACAGCAGCTGCACTGGCTCCCAGTTAGTTTCTGGTGCCAATTCAAAGTGTTGGTACTTACCTTTAAAGCCCTAAATGGTCTGGGATCCTCATACCTTTGGGACTGCCTCTCCTGGCATGATCCTCCCTGTCTTCTCCGATTTTTATCTCAGAATTTATTGAAGGTCCCTGGTCCACTAACTGCCTGCCTTGTATCAACAAGGGTGAGGGCCTTGTTGGTGCCTGTCCTGTGGAACCAGCTGCCCAAAGAGGTGCATGCCTTGTGAAACCTCCCTAGGTTTTACAGGACATGCAAGTTTGCTCTTTTTCAGGTGGCCTTTGAGTGATTGTGATCCCCCAGGCAGCTGGTATACTTCAGCTGTGTCTTCACCATCCACACATCCTACCCTGCTTGATCATGGATAGATCTTAATGGGGATAGATTTCTAACCATTTTATATTTTAAAGATTATTTATTGTATCTTTGTATTGTTTTTATTAGTGTATTTTAAATGCTGTTAGTCACCCCAAGTCCCATTCGGGGGAGAAGGAGCAGATATAAATTTGATAAATAAAATAAATGAAACTGCAGGGCTGACAGGGAGGATTCAGTTACTGTAGTATAGTGGGTAAGAGTCTATCTATGTTATGTTTGTTATATTTGCCTCAGACCGAAGACTGGAACCTAAAACCAACTCTTTAAAAACTCTAGTTTGTCCCTCAGGCAGAAGTCTTTTACATCACCTACTGTCTGATCTTTTAAACTGGAGATTCCAGGGACAGAACCAAGGGCCTTCTGTGTGTCAAGCAGATACCCTACCATTGACCCACACTTCTCCCCTCTGTTTATAGTGGTAATAATACTGATTAATTTATAGATATGAAGCTCTCCCCTTTCTAACTCTCTAGGCTGGCCCTCAGCCATTTTGCTGAGCAATGTGGGCAGGCCTTACCAGTTCTCAGAAAGGGGATGGAAGGAAAGGGTCATTCCACCTTGTTCCTTCTCCATTTCCTGGGTCAACAGCAGGAGTTTTTTCTCATGCTCTAACTCTGTCCCCACTACCCAACCTATGTTTTCTTCTCTTTGGCCTTTCCTTCAGGATTCTGCCTTTAACAATCCAAATAGCCCTGGCTTCTTCCCTGGGCACACCTGGCATTTCCCTGAGGGAGGGTTGTAATTTGCTCCTCCCTCCAGCTGCCCTCCTTCCAGCTCCGCTGGCTATGCCAGGGGCTTGGTTAAGATAGGATGCCACATGCCAGCCCCCAGTCTACACCACTGCTTTCCCTTTGCCCTCCCAAGCCTAGGTTGCTGTTGGGCTTACCTGCCCTTGTTCAGACCTCTCTGGACACACCCTGGCTTCTGCCTTGGCTATGGAGGCTACTTCCCTGAGCTGCTCCAGTGTGGTAGGCCTTGACCAGTTCTTTTACTTGTGTCTGAAGTTGTGATGTAAGATAAGGATCCTGTGTTGTTGTCTGGCAGGTCACCGGGCTTTTGTCGGGGGGGGGGGTGTTGGGGTGAGATCTGTCCCTCACAACAGTGTGTGTGTGCGGTCTAGATTTGAGTCTAGCGCTATCTCTGGACAATAGAATTGCTGTAATGTTTGCTAACATAATTTAGATAAAGTGGTCTTAACACAGTGGACTGCATATGTGGTGTTTATAATTATAGAAAAATCACTGCTGTATCTATGTTATATTCAGCACTTATCTTTTGTAGGATCTTGTCCTAAATATGACAGGGCAAAGGGGGAAGAATGCTGGTAAAGGAGTATAGAAAGATTGTCAATGAGGTCTTTCATAAAAACCGTTACTAAAGAAAGTGGAGTCAAAGGACAAAAGAAGAGAAAAGAAGATTAAGAAAAAGTGGCTGATCCAAGCATGGAATGATGCTGTGTCTTTACACTCAGAAAACTTGCTTCCCAAGCACTTATTATTACCAGTATTATAACTCCTGAGCACCAGGTTTCATAATGCAGGCTGAGAATCTTAGTCTACTGAGCTTCATTAATTAATAGTCCATTTTCAAAAATGTCCCAAAGCCATATCCTTTTGAGGCAATTAACATATTAATTCATAATATCTGTCATTTTAGCACATGTTGTGAACCTTCAAGACAGAGTTTTAACTTCTTAGTGTCACAAGGCTGTTGGCCCCCTGGCCAATCAATAAACTTGAAATAAGGCTTATGGGTGACTCTGTTGAGATTCCACCCCCGCTTCAGAAAACCATTTATTGGGCTGCACAAAAGCTCCACTGAGATCGAAAGCTCCAGTATCAATGGGCTGGTGAATTTCAAGGAAACACACCATTCTTTATTTTAACCATCCTTTCCTGTATGCAAACGTCTGTAAAGTGTATTTGATTTGGAAACACTCAGAGTTTTCAGACCTCCATCAATCATTTGAAGTGAACACTGGAGAGTTTGGGGGAAATACAAGGGGGTGACATCATTAAGAGGACCCTGAAAAAAATAATATAAAATGACAGGTGAGCAGCGTTGGGAAATAAAGCTAAATTGATAACATATTTTGTCTCAATAATTATAGCATTTAAACCCACAAATCAGGCTGGACCTATTAAAACACAGTTACTTACTTACTTTTCCAGCTGTTGGACTTATTAGTTGGGCATAAATGACTGTAATTGATGGACTAAAGGACTGATTACATATGGTCTAGGGCTGCAGTTTTGAGTTGATTGATCAGATTAATCAATTAGAGCCTTTTGATCAACAAATGTGCACCCCCAATTAATCCAGCAGTCCTCTATGTATTTTATTTTATAATATTTATGAAACTATATTTTATAATGTAGAAGTATTTTTAATAAAATTTTCAGATGGTAAACACCATATTGGAAGACACAGTCCCCTGCCACTTTTGTACAAGAGGGGATCTCTCTTTCAAGCCTCAGGGGCTCAAACCATTGCCATTTTAAGAATGAGGACTGAGATTCTTGGGATACCCCCATGTCAGTCAATTGTACTGAACTGCAGAATCCACAGACCTTTTCACTACATGGATAGTTAAGCTTTAATCCCAGTCTATATATTTTTTAAAAAACCAGTTCCAGAAGGCCTACAAAGATGGCACCAACTTCACCTGTATTTACCAAGCCCATTTGGGCTCTCCTTGTTTTTTCAGAGCACGGAATGGAGGGAATGGACAGGAATAGAAGTCTAATAAAATAAATGGCAAGGAATGGAATGGGATAAAAGTCTAGCGAAACAAACAAACAAACAAATAAATAAGAAGCAGTTCCTCATGCCTGCTGCATGGCTGTAGGGAGCATAGGAAAATGAATGTAAACAAGTGAATAAAAGTAATGAGTAGTTGAGCCCCAAGATAAGGATGCACTGGGGGGGGGCAGTTACAACAATGAGTCCCAACATACCTGTAGCGTCCCAGTCTAACTATAGATGGAAGGGTTTGGAACAAAAAAAAGCCAAATGAAGGGTGAGAAAGGAATGTAGTGTTCCCTCTAAGCTGAGTTAGTGTGAGTTAGGCTCACAGTTTTTAGCCTCCAGCTCACACAGTTTTGTCTTAGCTCAGGAAGGATGGCTCCAGAGCAAACTAATTTATGCAGTAGCTAAATTGCTTGCTCACAACTTTAATGCCAGTAGCTCACAAAGTAGAATTTTTGCTCACAAGACTCCACAGCTTAGTGGGAGCATTGGAACTATGCATACACATAGATACCTGCTTAGGCTTTTTTTATTTGGGGTTGAGCAGTGATGGTTTAAGTCAAACTCTTGCCTGAAAAGAGACCTTTTGGGGAGAGATTCAATGAAAGTGTGAGAGTGATAGGATCATGCAAGGGTCTGGGAAGGAGTTCCAGGCATAAGAGGAATCAGGGGAGCTATAGATGGAGTCAGAGAGGAAAGAAGGTTGCCTTCAGATTTCTGAGAGTGGTACAGGTGGAAGAGGGAAGTTCAAGGGTATAGATATTTAGTATATGAGGACACAGAGAGAAATGGAATATGGTTAGGGAAATTTTTATAGGTAAGGGGGAGTTTGTCCTTGGTATGGAAAGGGACAGCTGCCCAGTGGGAGGAATTAAAGAGTGATATTGTATGCTCTGAGGAACAGGAGATGTGAATGACTCTGAGAGCAAAGATCTGGATCAAGGTGAGTTCTGAGGTTTGACAAGATGGCTGCAGTAATGAAAGATGAGATAACCTCAGAATGTTACACAAGGATGAAGAAGGAGAACCTGCCTTTTGCAACAGTATACAGGAAGAAGTGGCCCAAATGAATCTGGGAAGCAAAGGACAGGAAGGAATAAAAGATGAAACAAGACTACACCCAGTCAACCATATGGAAAATTACATTTTCAGTGAATACAGAAAGTGACTGTCTGGCATTATGGTATTCCCTGGACTTGACTTCCTGGCAGATGGGCTCCACAGGATTAGCTGCTGCAACAGCAACTGAGGAATGGTGTCTTGGGAGCTGGCCCCGTTGATCATGGTGGAGGAGGCTGCTGAGGATGGCAGTAGTACTGGAGGCACAGTAGCAAGCTGGTACTTGGCCAACAGCCTCTTTTGGCCAGGCTAGGGTACCAGCTGATGATGTCACTGGTGGTCACAATGAAGGGGAAACTTGCTTGATGCCATAGCTTGTGGCAGAATCCACCCCTTCAGGGCAGGATTATCAGCCCTGGGCAGGGAATCAGGACTTGGCCAAGCACACTCAGTTGGAGGAAGGACTTGCCTTTCAACTGAGGGGAAAGCTTCTGGGACAGGTCTTTTGAGGAGGTGTGGCCATGTAAGGTCCATTTAAGGAGAGCCCACATGCAGACTGGGAAGGATGAATATGCCCTAACCATTGGCAAGAAATTTGATGGTCACAGAGAGTTGGAGGACCAAGGTGGAACAACTGCCTTCCTTCTCAAATCTGAGCCCTTGTGGGCCCTTGAATGCACAAGTTGCAAGGCAGAAGGAGGAGTGCAAAGGGAGATAAGTATGAAAGATGAGAAGCGCATTTTTGGATATACTGAATTTGCACTTGTGATGAAACACCTATGAAGGAATATCAGGCAACTATTAAAGCTCTGGGTCTGCTTGGGAGGAATTATATCTACAGCATAGGTATGAATGGGTGTAGATGACATTGAAAGCCAAGAAATTTGTTGAAAGGGTGTAAAGTAAGAACAGAGAATACTCATATTTATAACCATGAGGGACCCCAGCGAAAAAAAGTTTTAAAAAATAGAGCAAGAGAGGGTATGAGATGTTAAATGAGTGATTTGATAGGTAAGAAGTAAAGAAGGTGAAAACAGAGCCAAGGAAATTTATGGTGTGGAGAGAGTCAAGGAGGAGAGGCAAATCAACAATATCAAAGGCAGAGATGTTAACAAGAATGGACCATCTGGCACTGGTGAGTCAATTGTGATGGTAAATGATGTGAGAGATGTCAGTGATGTACTATTGGCAGAAGCCAGATTGCAGTTGATAAAGTGAAAGATGAGGCATCAATCATTTCAGGAGTTTTGAGGCAAAGAACAGAAAGATGTTGGATGGCAGATATGGAGGCCAGAAGGTAGGGGTTTCGTTTTTTTAGGAATGTGGGAAGTGTTGTTATGCTTGAATGCTGTAGGAGATGCACTGAAGGAGAGTAAGACAATAAAAGCCATGCTGGTTCAGTGGTCCATCTAACTCAGCATTGTTTCACACAGTGGAAGGTCTAGTTACCTGCTTGAAGAAGAGGATAACAGGGGAACATAGCAACCAGAGGTTGGGTGCCGAGTTTAAGAAAGGGTGCACAGAGAAGCTGGACAAGAGGAAGTGTTTGTTTTAGGTACTATTTATACCCACTTTTCTTCCCAACGGGGACCCAAAACAGGTTACAACATTGTTCTCCATGCCTCCAGGGCTGGTGCTACCATTAGGCCCAACTAGGCAGCCGCCTAGGGTGCAGACTTCAGAGAAGCACAGAACTGACAGGGCAGCCCAAAGAGAGAGAGAGAGATGAGTGATGAGAATGAAATGTTCCTTGAAAGACGAAGAAGGGTCCTTTCCCTCACCTTGCTCCGGAGGGGGTGGGCTGGCGGAAAGCTCCCGTTTTGGCTAAGGCCTTACTGGCACCCCAGCGCTGGCACCGGCAGCCAATCTAGAGTCACCTCCCAGCCCTCCAGAGCAACCCAAGGCAGAGTGACAGGCCCCAGAATGGAATGACAGCCCCAGGAGTAACAGAAGTCTTCTGGGACTGGAAAGATAGGCCCCAGAGTTGAATGACAGGCCCTGGGGGTAGGAGATATGTTGTAGGACTGGAATGACAGGCCTCAGAGTAGAATGACAGCTCCTGAAAGTAGCAGAAGCCTTCTGGGACTTTCAAAGTGTATGCTACCACAAGGAGTACATCTCCTTATACTGTAGCAAAAACTCCTGGATAGTGTGCTTAATGTTTCTGTTGCTCTAAGGATCCTTCTCACACTTCCAGTGTCAGTGGCAAACACAGTTTCTCTAAGCTCAAATTTATAAAAACGAACATACGCTCAACAATCCCGCAAAAGAGACTACTTGGTTTGGCAACTATATTAATTGAACATGCGGAATCATCAGCACTTGGCCTGAAGAAACTGGTGACATAATTTGTAAAAGAAAAGGCACATGAAATGAGATTTTGATGAGCCTGAAATGGAAACATTCAAGAGACTTAAATTTTAACATAATAATTCACAGGATTATTCAAAATGATGTGTGCTTTGTGCACTAAAACTGTTTTCTGTTTGAGAAAGAAAATCAAAGATTGTTGTATTACTTATTCTCACATTTTTAATATAAAAATAGCAATTTCAAGTTTTGTGCTTTTAATTTTCCCTAGAATTCATCTGTTTTTGAAAATTGGTTAGCAGTGTGTGTGTGTGGGGGTGTGTGCAAGTAGTTAGCCTTGCCTAGGGCACAAAAAAGCCTGGAACCAGCCCTGCATGCCTCAGTTTTATACGAACAACCATCACCCTCTGAGGTAGGTTAGATTGAGAGACAGTAAATAGCCCAGGGTCACTCAGCAAGCTTCTGTGGCAGGGTGGAGTTTCAAGCCTGAGTCTCCCTGATACTGGCTGGACACTGTAACCACTACATTATGCTGTATGCCTAAATTTGTTTTCAGGAAATTCTCTAGCATCTAGAAGCCATACTTTTGCTACGACTTCTGTTTCCTGGAACATCAAATCACATGTTGAGATACAAAGGCAACAGACTGACCATTTTTTTCGGAGTGAGGTTTGCTCAGTTTTATTCATTCTCTAGAATGTACAACTTCTGATGTTTGAGACACAGCTCATTGCTCTGATGATATTGGCAGTGATGAACTTTCAAAGGATGTAATCTTTGTCATGTTTAGTCTTTGGCTTCTGAGCTTGATTACTTAATGCCTTACAGCTGTGCATTTTCCAAATGTTGATTGGCAGAGCACCTCTGAACCAATAACTTTAGCTTTTTTTTCTCCGTTGCTTGTCCTCTGGATGCCATTACAACTCTTTTTTTGTGTGTGGTAGATATGAATATGCAGTGGTGAATTTTGTATGTGTGAGATCATAATGGGTAATAGTGTTACTTAGTGGTTAACAGTGTTCAAAGCACTTCACATACACTATCCTTACAATATTCCTGTAAGGTAGGCCAATATTATTTTACCATGCTCATGTTGCAGATGGTGGGCAGAGGCTTGCCTGAGGGGATCCACCGAGTTCATGACAGAGGCAAACCAGAGACCTTTTGGATTACAGTGTATTCTCCTCAGGAAACATTAGAGAAGAAAAATTTAGCAGCATTCTTCTTACTGTGAACCTTTCAGGCCCCAGTGAAATCTCTTTTATTGTGAATATCAGCATTTTGTCAACAACTTTAAAATATACTCTTCCAAAATCAGAAGAAAGTAATCAAAATCTGATCTGATCACATTAATTCTGGAAGGGTAACTAATCCTAAATGACAGCTGGCTTTTGGATAATGACTACATCAGCATGGGCTGCTTGTCTGGTACTGCTGCTGTGATGTGCATGTGGCTCGGCTCTGCTTTCAGTTTTCATTTTCCTGCACTGTCTTTATTACATTTCCATTTCTCCAGGAACAAGGGGATGGAGTGATTTAGCAAATACATGCCTGAAGGCACATCATCCAGCTAGAACATTTACTTCCTATTCATACCACCCAACGTTGTTCCTGGGGAATATTTTTCATGTGCAGGATTTCCCCCCAAAGTGTTACTGGCTTGTTGTCTTGGGGAAGGCTGTCATTCTATAGAACCATTGGAATTCTTTGCCTGAGCCATTCCAGATAACAGCCATTAGTCTGAGTTCAAGAATGAGCAAAATCTGTACATGGATCCACTGGGGGGGGGGGGGGAGGCAGAGGTTTCTACACCCTCATACAACTCTTCCCACAGTTTGACACCTTCAGATAGAGGCAAAGGTTTTGTTTATATCCTGTTTAAGGTAAGAGAGCAGCCTTGCCCTTTGGTGGAGGTGGCAGCTCCTGTTGCTACTTCTCACCACAGGCCGGAAGCCTGTCTGCTTTGTAGAGTGGAGGTTATGACTTCCACCTGTAGCAGGAAAATAAACACCTGCACACAGGTTCAGGTGAAACATTTATGGCCACGTCAGGTCTTTTTTAAAGCTACCCTGCAGGGACCTGATTATGCTTGAGCATAATATGTAAAGAAAGAGTCAGAATGGGTGTGTGGTTTTTACAAGAATGGAACATGCGGGGAAAGTGAGCAAATGCCTCTGCGTTCCCATAGCTTGTTTCACTGTCCACCGCAATCTGTATAATTCAGTTTTCTCCACCCAAGCCCATTAGATCTTTAGCTGATACAGGGTAGTATACTGGAATGAGACTGAAATAAATGAAAATAAAGACTCCGTCTCCTTGTCATCTGCAATCTGATCTCTTGGGTGAAGACTAAAACTCCAAATAATTTCATCACAACTTCACTGGGGGGTGGCCTAGGTCTTAAAATGAGCTTGTCCTTTCATTTCCTCCAAAACAGGGATGTGTTTTCATATCTCCCTGAAATTTGGGAAAATCCCATTTTGGTGAGGGAAACAGCCCTAGGATCACCATAAGTCTGAAGTGACTCGACGGCACTTAATTCATGCCAGTTTGGTATGAGGAGAAAAAGTTAGTAATGTAATAATGTGTCCCCCAAAATGCAAACATCACAGTAATGGCAATATATACGTGAAGGAAGCTAAAAAAAAAATTGTAATGTACAATACAAGCCAAACCTGAACCCAAATCAAATTGATGTGCCTTGTGTGTGCCCCTATCCAAAATGGGCCAATATACAAATTCTGGCCCACCAGACTGCATTTCCTGTGCAGCTCTTCCTCTGGGCTGTGATTACCAGACACACGGGGCTCCCAAGCATAAAGGGCTCATTTTATGAGGCAAATGGTAAAGTTATGTGGTGTGGCTCACTGGAGCAGCCTCCTCCAAAGCACGTAAAATCAGAGCCGTGGAAAGAGAGCTCAGTCTCTGGCAGCTGTGAAAACTTTCACTGCGAATGCAGCCAAAGCAGATGCTTTAGCTTAAGTTTACTACCCCCTCAGAGCTGTATGCAGCAGCAGCAGTGCCTCCTCCTCTGAATTCTGACTCATTTCAGATGACAGGACCACTGTTGGCTGCCAGTCAGTGTAAATCGTTGCTTTACAATCTCTTGTCTCCATAGACATTTGAATGCACTTCATATGGAGCGCTTTCTTTATGAAGCACACTGGATCAGAGAGGTGTATTCTTCTCTGTTGCGCTTACACCAGCCGCCCTTAGCTTTTCATTTTCATTTCCGTCTTCCCCTCCTCACCTGTAAATCTTGACATGTTTTGGCTCCCTCAAATCTTTTTTTACTTCCTCAAATCTCAGGCTGCCCCTTTGCTTCATTCTTTCCAGTCCCAATTACATCTGGCTCTCAGGTGTCTGTATTCCCCCACTTTCGGTCTCAGCATGGTGTAGAGGTTTATTTATTTATTAGGCTTATATGCCGCTCTCCCCGCAAGCAGGCTCAGAGCGGCTCACATATAAATACATTAAAACATTTAAAACAGATAAAATCCAACACAGAATTCACAATTACAGAAGTTAAAGTGCTCAAAACAGATGGCGTAGTACAATACCCAGCATTCTCTGCTTACAAGTGCTGATGGTACACACAATTGTCCAGGTCCTAGGCTGAGATCATGATTGTCAAACAGGGGTAAAGGGGAAGGCAAAGGAGGAGGAGGCCCCTATTTGTAAGCCTGGTGGAAGAGCTCCGTCTTGCAGGCCCTGCAGTTAAGAGCAGCGGACTCTAATCTGGAGGACAGGGTTTGATTCCCCACTCCTCCTCCACATGAAGGCTTCTGGGTGACCATGGGCCAGTCACAGTTCTCTCAGATCTCTCTTACCCCACCTATCTCACAAGGTGCCTGTTCATGTTTTTTTTTAAAAAATGGAAACAATGAAATAGTATAAAGGAAATACAGAAAGGGAAAAAGGGGTTACCTAACATGATTATATGTATCAAAGACGATTATATATAGCAAAGTATAAAAGACAGAAAATACTTTTCCCCAATGCCCCCATCATTACATTGGGAAAAAAAACCTGGGGAAAAAAACCTGGGGATAACTTGTGTTATCTATAACACACAATGCTATTTACTTTTGATGGGGTACATTTATGTTCATCATTTTACATTTCAAACTTCATAAGTCTGTTTTGTATCTACATTATTAGTTTCGTCATTGCTACGTACTCAGTATTACATGTTTTCGCCTCTTCTGCATATTAACCATTACTTTTAATGAGTTGGTAATATATCAGAAATACAAAGTCTATTGTTATATATCTCTTAATAAGAAAATTTTAAAAGAGGTTTCTCCCCAAAGTTCACCTGTTTACACACATTTATATTCGGGATGTTACAATTACAACTGATTCATATTCTGCTTCTTCTTCCTTACCATACATTTGTATACAATATTTTAAACTGCTTCTCATTCTAAATTTTTCTCCTGTTTACATAGTACACACTCCATCTCTCCTCAAATTTCGTAATTGATCTATTTCTCAAATAGTTAATTTTGCCATTACTGTATATTTGGCAAGTATATTTCCCCATACTTCTAAGCATGGACAGACATCTAGTTTCCTGCATAGATAATTCTAGCTGCTGTCATCCTGCATTTGAATATCTCTTCCAGAATTTTGGTAATTTGTTTGGCCAAAGCATCAGGGTTTTTTTTTAAGTTTGTTAAATTTATATCCTGCTTGTCCAGACAATGCTCAGGGTGGCTCATAAGTAAAGCAGTACAATAATATTATAAATACACAGCATAAAACAACAAACAATATTCAGCAGCTTCAAACAATAGTCATAAAAACAGTCCTTGGGCTAGAGAACAGCCTAAAAGATGGAACTGCTCAGTTAAAAACCTAGGTAAAAACCTATGCTTTGACCTGGGGCCTCAAAGAAAGTAATGCAAGTCCCAGGCAGTCCAAAGATGAGGAGGCACCACTGGAAATGGTTGCCACCTTTCTCACTTTGGCAGACAGTGGGGATTGAGAAGAGGATCTTCAATGGTCCTTCTCTCTTTGCCCCATTGTCAGTTCAAGGGCTGGCGACCGTTACTGGGGATATGCCAGATGAATCAAAACAGTCTTCACCTGCTGGTATCTCTTGCCAGTGGAGGGATTTGGGGGGCATTCCAGGGGTGGGCAGGGACGTCAGCAACATGATGATGTCACTTCTGAAAGTGACATCATTGCGTCATTGCTGGGATGACACTCTATTTTGGGGGCAAATCTCTATGGTAAGAATGGCTACAAACCATTCATAGAGTTTTGCCCATAAAGTAGAGTGTCACTGCCAACATTGCCAACGCGATGGTCACTTTCAGAAATGATGTAATTGTGTTGCTGATGTTGTGCAGGGGTGTCTGTTTGGGGGCTGGGTTTTCCCCACCAGCCAGCTGGCCAGCAGTGGGCAGGAGCCCACAAAAGCAAGGGATCCCCCACCCCCACCTGGGGACTGGAAAACCTACCTGCTGGTGAAAGACAATGATACAGGGAGACTGACAAATCTCCCTGGGGAGGGAGTTACAAAGTTTTGGTGCCATAATGGAGAAGGCCCTTTCTCAGGATGCCACCTGTCTAGCCTCAGATGTTGGGTGCAACCAAAGCAGGGCCTCTGAGGATGACTGGAGAGAGCGGGTGAATTTATGTGGGAAAAGGCAGTCCTTAAGGTATGTTGGTTCCAGGCCACACCAGGCTTTAAAGGTCAAAAACAACATCTTGAAATGAACCCTAAAGTAAACTGGAAGCTGGTGTAAATGGAACAAGAGTGTTGATTCATCGCGACCATCTCCCTCCAGTCAACACTCTGGCCAGAGCATTTGGTACCAACTGTAGCTTCTGGACAGTCTTCAAGGGCAGCCCCCCTATGCCCCACCCCGTGGAGTGCACTGCAGTGATCTGTTATCAGGGCATGCACCATAGTGGCAAGATCTTTTTTGCCCAGGTAGAGTTACAGCTTGTTCACCAGCCAAAGCTGCTAAAAGGCCAGGGTCCAGAAGCACTCCAAAGTTACAAACTTGCTCCTTTAGAAGGAGTGCAACCCCATCCAAAACAGGGGATAACCTATTTCCCATGTCAGAGTATCCCCCCACCAGTAGCACCTTCATTTTGTCAGGATTAAGTTTCAGCTTGTTAGCCCTCATCCATTCCAAAATTGCCTCCAGGTACCTGCTTATTGTTTCCCCAGTCTCCCCAGGATCTACTAGTAGCACATGACAGAGCTGAGTGTCATCTTTGTATTGGTGGCAGCTCAGTCAAAATCTCTGGATTACCTCTCCCCAGCAGCTTTACATAGATGTTGAAAAGCATGGGGGACAAGATGGAATCTTGGGGGGCAGAGCCAAGGGGCAGAGCAGCAGTCCTCTAGGACCACTCTCTGAAACCTACCCTTGAGGTCGGACCAGAACCACTGCAAAATAGTGCTTCCCTGTCCCAGTTCTGAAAGGTGATCCAGAAGGACACCATGACTGATGGTATTAAAAGCTGCCAAGGGATCTAGGAGAATTAACAGGGTCTCCCCCATCCATTCCTGGTGCTTGTAATCCACCAGGGCAACCAAGGCCATTTTAGTCCCATAACCAGGCCTGAAACCAGATTGAAACAGACTAGGGTTGCCAAGTACTCACCACAGGCCAGCGAGGGGGGAGTCCTCTTCTTGCTGGGAGTTTCCCGGCACGTGCGCAAAGCGCGCACGCTGTGATGTTGTCACCGGAAGTGACATCATCATGTTGTGCACGTTGCCAGGGTGATGCTCTGGCAACTGCCCCAAAACTCTATGGTACCAGCGTCGCCCTGGCAATGTGCACAATGTGATGATGTCACTTCCGGTGACATCATCACTCTGGGGACGTCGTCCTCATTGGACGACTTCAGGGGTGGGGTTCCCCCCACCGGCCGAAACCGGGCCGGCGGATGGGGGACCCCTGTAGCGGGGGATCACCCGCCCCCTGGGCAGACTTGGCAGCCCTAGAACAGACCTAAACAAACAGTTTCATTCAGGAATCTCTGATGTTGGCCAGCCACCACTCATTCAACCACCTTGCTCAAGAATGATACATTTGAGAATGTATGGTAGTTATTCAATTTTTCTGGATCCAGAATAGGTTTCTTTAGCAGTGGACACACTACTGCCCACTTTAAGGTCCCTCAGGGAGGCATTTACAGTCTCCCAGATCCAGTCTGCCAGTCCCCCTGGCAGATTTAAGCAGCCAGGAGAGGAAAGGGTTATATAAGCAGGTGGCAGGTCTCAAACATCCCAGAATCCTGTCCACATCCTCAGACTGCACAAGCTGAAGAGTACCCACACAACTGGCAGTTTGGCACCCTGGGACCATCCCATCCTGTTGTTGCTAATGAATGGTCCAAGTCAGAATAGTTGTGAGAGATTTTAACTGCAAAGTGCTTAGCAAAATTATTGCAGTGGGCTGCAGAGCAGTCCTCCTCCTCCTGTTAGACAGAACCCAATAGGCCCCTAATCATCCAGAAGAGTACTGCAGACATACACTGTGGGTGCATTCACATGTGCAGTTTTTAGCCGGCTCGAGCCGGCTCAAAGCTGCGTGTTTACACTGTTACAGCTGCCTCCCATCCCCAGCCATTGCCTACCGTGCCAAATCCCATCTCAAAATTGAGACTAGTTCCCCTGGAGGTCTCAGCCGTGCTCTTCTGGCTCCTGCCGCATTTGTTTCTGTGTAAACGTGGAGCCGTCTCCTAGCTACTTCCGAGTTACTCCCCCCCCCCCCCCCGCGGAAGCCCCTGGCTTCCGCTTTTTGTCCACCATTTTTTTGACCTTCAGCGAGATTCTCATGAGCACCCATTCATACCGACATTTAAAGAACACATCTGTAAATGGCTGCTCACTCTGTCGTTTACATGATTTATCGTTCATGCTGAGGCTCTTTTCAGGTGAAAATTTTAAATCGAAGTGTGATGTTAAAGGGGCTGGCTTGAACTGAAAATAGCACCTAGGAATCACGTGACCTGTGCCGGGACTCATTTCACACATCTTCTCTGGGCATGCTTTGGTTGGGAAACAGAAACTTAGCTGTGATTGCTGCTGCTGCTGGAGGCATCTACTGGAGCCGGCCCGAGACCCTGGAGCTTTTAGCTCTGTGGGGGGAACGGCAGGTCCAGGAGGAACTGGGTTCATCCAGCAGGAACATGCATGTGTTCTCCAGAATTGCAGAGGGAATGGCGGCAAAGGGGTTCAGGAGGACTGCTGAGGAGTGCCAGAGAAAGGCAAAGGCTCTGTGACTGGCATACAAGAAAGTCGTTGCCAACAGCGAAAGATCTGGAAGCGCCCGGCAGACCTGCCCATACTTCCAGGAGCTCAGCTGGATCTTCCAGGGCAGAGCCAGTGTGAGCGGGAGGAGGCTGTCACACAGCTTTGTGGAAACAATAGCACCCAGGCCAACCCAGGAGTGCATCCCTCCCTCCCAAACAGAAGTCACACCGGATGTCATGCCCCTCGACCACCAGGAAGATCTGCCAAGTGCTGCCAGCAGCACATGTGGTGAGTGTATACACATGTGTACACGTGCAATTGTGGGAGTTTTGCACCCCCAAGTCACCACACATTCTCCAGCCTTGTCCCTCTGTTGACTGAGGTAATCTCTCCCAGCAGCCACCTAGGCTTGCCAGCTGCAGGTTGTGGGGTTTGTGGAGGGAATAAAAACAATTTTCCCTAGAGGCTGCCAGGTCCTCCCTGGCTGCTTGCAGGGGATATGGGTGTAGGGTTCCCCGATCTAGGTAGGGAAACTCCTGGAGAGTTGGAGACTGAGCCTCTAGTTTCAACAGGGGAACTGATCTCAGTAGTCTGTAGATTGGCAGTGATACCAGGTGATCCCCAGGCCCATAATGGAGGACGTCATCTCCTACTGGCTGTGGCTTTGGCAGCCATTTTCACCAGGGGAAACAATGTTTGGCATCTAGAGATTAGCTGTAATGCAAGGAGATCTCCAGGCCCCACCTGGAGGCTGGGAACCCTATGTTAGGGGCATGCCGGTAACCTGCCCATGTAGCTAGTCTCCATGTCAACAACTGCATTCATGCTGTTGGGAATTTTAATATACCTCTACCTGACAGCGTGCCATGATGCCCCTCAGAAATATCACCAGAACAGCCATCCTGACATGTCCAGGATTTGCCTCCTCATCCTTCCTCTTCCTCCAGCCACCTGAATCTCAGTAATGGCTGTGTGCTTGCCTGAAACACCACGGCGTGCAGTTCAATTGACAGCATGCTGCATTTTCTCTTACTTACAGAAGGGGACGTTCCATGGACTGAGCCACAGGAGGTGGCCGAGGACGATTGCAGTGGAGATATGGAGGAGCAGTCAACACTGGAAGGTGGGTATGTTGATACCAGGTCTCGGGGGAATGAATATTGCCATGGTTTATCTATGTCTGTGATGCCTCGCATGGCCCACCCCAACCACCTCCCAATTCTTTGAGCCTGCCAACTCCTCCTGAGCATTTAATGGTACATTTGCATTTACTTATCTGTGCACTTCTACATGATATAATGTGTCAGGGAGCCATTACTGTCTTTGTTGTAACAATGCATTTTCACCTGTGTACCACTGGCACTTCAACATCCACCTGGCCAGAGGCAGGCGGGAGTCCATCCTCCAAAAACCAAACAGGTTAGTGTGATACCCTGGACCCACAGGTGGTGTGGCATAGCAGGGCATGAGAGGGTGTTAAATGGAGACAATGGCCGCAGCATGTCACCCACTACCAGCCATATCTTTCCTGTTTTTTCTCCCCACCACAGACTTCCCACCTGGTGTGAACATCAGCGAGCTGTCTCCTAGATCCCGGCTGGCATTCGTCCGTGCACGAATGAAATGTGTGTCTGCAACCCAAAGAATTGGGGAGGCATGATGCGTCACTCCGAGAGGCACCGGCAGGCCCTTTTGGACGCTGCACATAGGGAGCATGATGAATTTATGGACCTAATGAGGGCATCCCTTGACCAGGAGAGGCGTACAAGTGAGACCCTGTGCGGCATCCTTAATGGCACACTATACGCTCTCACTGAACTGACAAGGTCAATGACTGGGGATGGGGGCAGACCAGCTGCACAGGTGACCTCTGCAGCATCTGGCAGTCTAGGCTGCCCAGGCAACATGGACGGGGATGTGGGGACTGCCGTGAGAGAGGGGATGGCAAATCATCCCGCCATCGAAGCACCATCAACCCTCTCTCAGGGCACTCCCCGCGTTCACCATGGAAATAGACTGAAGAAAACTAAACACGTCTACTCTCCACCAGAGTAGAGCGAATCCCTGCAATGTATTTAGTTTTATTCTGCTGTTATTGAATATACGTCATTGTTTGATTGTGTTACTACTCATTACACAGTGTTTGCTAACTCTGCATCCAGGCTCATGAACAGGGGTGCAAACTCCCTCCTGGACACCCGCTTTGAGTGGAAAGTTATGTTGTCAGTTCCAGGTTGGGAAACAACTTGTGATTTGGGGGATGTAGCATGGGGAGGTCAGGGAACTCTTTGGGGTGCAATGCCATAGACGCCAACCACCAAAGCATCTAATTTATCCAGGGGAACCATTTCTCTATGTAGTCTGGTGACAAGCCGTAACTACGGGGAATCCCCTGTTCCCACCTTGAGCCTGGCATCCCTACTTGTGAGGGATACGTTTTAGTTGCATCTGTGAGGATTCGAAGAGGAACTCACCACATTTCATGTTGTAAGCGAAACAAAACCCCCCAAACCCATCTTCCTCAACAAAGTAAGACCAGCAGACTGCTGTAAGGAAATATATCTTTATGAAACAGTATAAAAACAAACCAGTATAACGATGACAAAACAAAACTTTTCTCAAACAAACTCAGGGACACCAACAACAATAACAACAGAAAAACCCACTATCCCTCCTCCCCAGCTCCCTCAACATCCTCCCCAGCTTCTTCCCCCATCTCGTCACTCTCCTCTTCCTCCTCCTCCTGTGCCTGGAGAGCCCGGTTGAGACGCATGCCGTCCCACTCTTGCCTCAGCCTCAGCATGGCCTGTTCAAGGACAATCGTCTGCTGGTGTTGAGCGTTCACTGCAAATAAAAGCAGGTGCTTAGAATCCACACCAAGTAGTGCCATTACCGAAGCAAAGCACACAACAGGTCTTTGACTCTATCATTGCAGGGGCTGAATTGTGCTTTTGGGGTTTGGACTCCTGGGTCACCAATGGTCGCATCTGTTCAATCATAGCCTTGGCAATGTATTACTGTGTGCCCTTGATTGCTCACATTTTCCTGATGCTGCTCACAGACTGGGGCTGGAGAGGATACTCACGTTTCCTGTTTGTCATCTCCAGGCTTGCCTGGACCTGCTGGAGGGTTGGCCTCATGCCCTCCACCAGCTCCCGTACACTTTGCTTGGGGTGTTCTGTGGCAGCCGCCCATGCACCGCTGCTCGGTTCTCCGCCTTCTGCGAGAGAATAGGAGGCCGTCAGGATGGGCATGGGTATTTCTTCGCTAGACAAGTAAGGATCATGGCACTTACCAATTTGGGTCTCAGTGGGGGGTCTGTAATCTCCTGCCTGACACTCCTCCTCCTCTGCGCCCATGGACCCTGAAATGATTGGTTGATGAATAAAGGTTAATAGGGCCAGGCAAACGTTCAAACTTGTTACGCGATGTGCCCTCGAGGCCAGCACACCTGATCTCGACCCATAACACATCTCCAAGAATCCCCATATGCCAGGGGAGGATCACCCTCAGTCAGTCACTGAGGTTTTAATCCCAACACGATTACCAGTGCAGTCAATGATCACTGTGCATTGGCAGAGGACTCTCCAGACATACATACAAACCTACCTTGATCACTTTCCTCGGCTGTCCCCAAGGTCTGCATGCCCCTGCTAACAAGCCATCTGGCTCCTGTATAAAAACAGACAGAACAATTGAGTAATGCTTGTCTTCCTGAACCACCTCTTTTATGTTCCTCTCTATGCTATGTAGTCAGATGTGCAGAAGCTTTGTGTGTTGAGCTACTGCCATTAAAACTCTGAGCATGTGAATTGGCAGCTGCATGAACAATGTTGCTCTGGAGCCATCCCTTCTTGAGCGAAGACAGAATTGTGTGAGCCGGAGGATAAAGAACCATGAGCTACCTCAGACCAATTATGCCTAGAATGAACACTGGTTGTAAGTGGTATGGAGAACACTGCAAACCACACGTTCCAACCTCAATGATCTGCCAGTACCAGCCTTCACTGACACTCACCACACCTGTACCTCATCACAGCATATGAGTGCCTAAAGTGGCTGGCAGTCATGGCCCCAATGTACCATACCTAATAAAACCCTACTGGTTTGCTTGGGCCACGGGAGACTACTGAACTCATGTATACAAAGCAGCTTGTGCATAATGTCCGCCCCCCAAAATTCAGACAGCAATGCGGCTTTGGAAATATCCAGGGAGTTGTTACCTGACCCTTCCCCCACCAGGCTTTTTGGGGGGTGGGGGGATCACCCTAGCCTGAGCAGTCTTTATTGCAAAAACTCAACTTTGGGAGCTACTGACACTCAAGTTCTGAGTGACTGCGTGATTTGGCAACTGCATGAATGATTTAGCTCCTCAGCCATCCCTTCCTGACTGAAGACATAGATCTGTGGGCTGGAGGCAAGAAACCTGTAGGGCACCTCACAATGAGCTTAGTGGGAACCTCCCCCCCCCCCCCAGTTGTCCATAAACACAGTCCTGGGTAGGAATCCCACCTCTCCCTCTCACATGCAGCCGGCTGGGTGAGCTTGGGCCAGTCACAGGACCCCTTGCAGCTGCTCTCTCTCCAGCAGTCCTCTAGAGAGGTTTCTCTGTCCAAACCTGCCTCGCTGGGTGACTGCTATGGGGAGAAGAAGGGAGGGTGACTGTATGCTGCCTAAAGACGCTTTTAGGCGGTGAAAGAGTGGGGTTTCAACTTTGCACCTTCTCAGGGCTCACACAGTGAGGTCTGCACTACAGGGTTGTTTTGCAGAATGAGATACAAATGACTAAACAAGCACTCTGGCAGCAGTGTTGACAAGTCTGGGCAAATGAATGTAGTCCTCATGGTTGACAGCAAACAAGTAACACTACAGGATGTGAAACAGGTTTTTTATTTTTGTACAAAGAAAAAAAATAATGTATTGCCAACTTCAGGTGCGGGGTGGGGTAGGTTAGCATCTCTGACGGCTCAGGATCCAGCGGGTCAGTGCGGCACGCACAGCCCTCCCCTCCTCACGCTCCCTGTCATTCCTCTGCGGCTGGTATTCCTGCGCATGAGGAGTGCTGTGTGGCTGTGAGTCCTCTACTGTGACCGGGTGGCCACGCTCCTCACATATGTTGTGCAGCACAGCACATGCACAGATTACACAGTTCAAATTCTGCTCCATTAATTGAAGCCTGGCCCCCAAACACCTCCAGCAGGCCTTCAGGCATCCAAAGGCCCGCTCTACCACACACCGGGCCCTGCAGTGAGCCCGGCTGAATGTGGCCTGATGAGGTGTCAGTGCCCCAGTGTATGGGGTGATTAGCCAATGCCGCATGGGGTAGGCGGCATCCGCTACTATTAGAGGGGGGATCTGAACCCCCTCAATAGTCACCGTCGGGTTCCCCAGGACAAATATGCCACGGTCCATTGCGTCCATGATTTTCGAAAGACGCAGTGTATGCACGTCGTGGCTCCTTCCTGCCTCCCCGACGGTGGCATCGATGAGCCGGCCCTGGTGGTCGACGGTTCCTTGCAGCAGCACTGAGTAGTCATGCTTCCGGTTGTAGAACTCCGAAACCTGGTGTGGTGGTGCCCGGATCTGTATGTGGCAGCCATCCATGGCCCCCACACAGTGAGGAAACCCCAGCTCTGCGAAACCCATCATCACCTGGCAAAAGAAAAGGATACCACATCAGTGTTTAGGCTCACATAACCTGCCTCTGGCCAGATTTATTAATAGCAGGCATACATATCTACAGTACTGTACATTTCTAGCAAAATCACTGGTGCCTTCCGTCCTGTGCCACGACTCATTCAACTCAAGCTAGAGGAGACACTGCTCACAAGATGCCTGTTGTGGGGACAGAAAGGGAACATGAATGAAAGCCCCACTGAGACTCCTGATTTAACTGTTGACATTAATCACCGCCAGATCTCCACTGAAGTACTTGCCATCTGAACCATGGTGGAGGTCACAATGGTGGTCATCCAATTTGAATGAGGCACCTCTCTCCTGCTGCAGCAATGCTTTCCTCTACAGCCCAGCTGTATTATCTGATGTGAAAAATGTCATTTCAGCATCTTTAGTAGGGTTGCCAGCCTTCCAGTGGCAGCCAGATAAGTCATTTCACCTGGAGAAAATGGCTGCCTCTGGAAGGTGGAATGTATAGCATTATACCACACTGAGGTGCTTCCCCTCCCTAAAAACTGCCCATCTTCAGGCTCCACCCTCAATCCCCAAAATCTCCTAAAATGGTGAACGTCACATTCCCTGTGTCACATACATTGTATAACACCTAATTTATCTCATGCTTGTGCTTTACAGGGGAGATGCTTACCCGTCCAGGTGACCGCAGACAGATGATGCTGCTCAACAGGTGCACCTCGATTGCCAGGCAGACCTCCACCACAATTCCTGCCACAGTAGATCTTGCCACTCCGAACAGGGCACCCACCAGACGGCAGCAGAAGGTGTTGGCCAGCCAAGATATGGCGATGGCCACACACTCATCTACCAGAATGGGGTCCTTCATGGCTGTCTCCTCACGCTGCAGATGTGGCCTCAGAGAGTCCACCAGCCATGTGAAGGTTCCCTGCTCATCCGGAAGTTCTCTATCCACTGCTCATCCTCCCAGATGACACAGGCATAGATGGTCCAGAGCTGAGCTGGCTGAGGATAGACCCACCACCTCCATGGGGCCCTTTGCTCAGCCATTGTGAGGTGATATGCCAAGTCAAAGGACTCTGAAGCCTCAAAGTCCCTCAGACTGGCTCTCCTACGTGCCATGTGCCGCCTGACAAATGCCAGCCTCTGCGCTCTCATGGCTGCCAACCTGCGAAGCAGGTGACAGACCACTGTGAGGCAGATCTGGGCAGTCAGAAAGGCCACCAAGCGCTGCTCCTGAGGATTCATGATGCTCCCTCAGTGCAAGTGGCAGAAAAGAGTGGGAAAAAAGGTTTTATGTCAGGTGGATTGATTCAGTCATGTGAGTGAAATCACGGTGCCCTGCGGAAGTATCAAAAAGAAGCAGTGATTTGGTCGAATGGTGCTGTGCATGTGCGAATATAAGGTTTTTTCATCCCTATGCATGAGTGTTTGTGTGCATGCGCAAGTGTTGAAAAAATTTAAAAAACCCTCTCCCCGCACGTTGGTAGTGTAAACCCTGGGGAGCCGCTTGCATGCGATTCGAGGCGAGGTGAGTGTGATCGGATTTTCCAGAAACAGCCATTTGGAGCCGGCAAAAGCAGGCTCCAGAACACCCATCTGAACGCACCCTGTGTGGATGCAATGGTGGTGGAAAACTATTACTTCTTTGCTGGCATCACTGCCACAGAGTAGGCCAGAGGTGTCGAACTCATTTGTTATGAGGGCCGAATCTGACATAAATGTCACTTTATTGGGCCATGCCATGTGTGCTGTAAAATGTAACATGAGGTTCCAGAGATGCAAATTTATAAAGATAATTTCAGATGCTGAATGGCAATAGCAAGCATGATTGGATTAGGTGGGATATGCAGAGGGGAAGTAGGTGAGGAGATACCAGTGTTGGTAATGAGACAGGAAACCTAGGTCTCAGTTCCATCCAGGAGAATTCGGTCCAGGAGGATGCAAAGATAAAATGGACATAAATCTGACATTAGAAACCATAACATTCAGTTGCTGACCTAAGAGTAGCAGCGCTCTTATACAGGAATTTCAAAGGGAGATTAGAAAGAGTGACTGCTGAATTGCAACTGATAATAAAGCTCAAGATGATGCATCCTCCTGGATTAAACTGAGACCTAGGTTTCCTGTCTCATTACCAATGTGTGCTATTATTATTTGGCATCTGAAATCACTCCGCTCTCCAAGATATAAGGACCAATCCACGTGTTCTAATTCCTAATCAGGATCTTTTTGAAAGAAAATAAATCCAGACATGAACAGAGAAATCCAATCATTTAAAAAAAACCCACAATTTTTCAGAATAAACCAAAATAGTTTCCTCAGTGTACATTGTGTTTGTCAGAAGAACCCACCCACCCTCCGTCCTGTAAGTATGCTTACACACAAAAGCTTATACCTGGAATAAAATGTTGTTGGTCTTGAAGCTCCAATAGGACTCCAACTTTGTTTTCTCTTTCTCTTTTGTCCCCTCCCTCCCCAAAAGAGGAGGAGCAGCCTCAGAGAAGGAAGCAGAAGCTCAGAGAGAGAGAGAGAGAGAGAGAGAGAGAGAGAGGCTTGTTTTTGTATCTCTCCTGCATGAAACAGGAAGCAGACATGGAGTTCTGTGTGTGAAAGAGAGAGAGGGAGGGAGGGAGGCAAGAGACAGGAAGCAAAGAGCCACTGAGAGAGCTGGAAAAAAGCAAGCTAGGGTGTGGCTGCAGGAGCAGCCCCGGAAAAGGAAGCAGGAAAAGAAAGTTGCTTGGGGGGACAGTTTTGAGCCCTGTGTGGGCTGGATCCGGCGCATGGGCCGCACATTTGACACCCCTGGAGTAGGCTTTCAAATGAGTTCTAGCTTCTACTTTTTCAGATTTGCCCCTGGTCTTTCTCCACCATCGCTTTTGCCATCCCTTCTATCTTTTTACCATCCACAGCCCCTCAGTAAACTCTTCAACCTGAGAGAAAATGTTTAGGAGTAATTGTGTCAATTGCTTACAACATTTCCTAATTCCAAAGGTCAACCAGGGCATTGATAGGTGTGCCAACTATATCAGCAGAAAAATCCCCCAATGCCATCTGAAAATCTATCGGATCCATCAGACTATGGGGTGGATCATCTTAACTGATCCCCATCTCTGCAAAGTCTTCGTACCTCTGTAATTCTAAACCCTGGCAAGTAGTGGTCTGTCTATGACAAGGGTATCATATTCAACCCACTACCTTCAGATTGACTTCTTGCCCAAAACAAAACAACAGATCAACAATATGTCTTGTAGTGTCTTGGGGCTGTTATTACCTGAGACAGGGCCATAGTTGTCATGGAGACCATGAAATCCTGAGCCATTCCCAACAAGGTAGACTTGGCATGGAAGTTGAAGTCCCCCAAGACAACCAGCTAAGGAGTCCTCAACTCCACACCTGAGAACACCTCCACAAGCTCAGGCAGAGAGGCAGCTGGGCAGTGGGGTGGACAGTACACCAACAGAATCCCAATCCTGTCTCACACCCCCACCACTAGATACACACTCTCAAACCCAGCAGAGTCCTGGACAGGGCACTGAGCCATGGGACAGAATCCAGATACACTACAGGCAACACCACCTCTCAGCTTGCCAGGCTAAGTACCTTGGGGGGCACTGTTGGGAAAGGTTAACACCTCCCCTTTTCCCAACCAGGTCTCAGTGATAGATGTCAGGTCAGCCTTCTCATCCAAAATTAAATTGTGGATGGCTGCCACTTTACCTGTAACTCACCTGGCATTTAAAAGCAAGATATTAAAATCCAATGAGATGTTTATATGGTCACCAGCATCACCCTGGCTGGAAAAAGAACCAGAAGGGGCAACAGCGTGCAGATTTCTGCTGTGCCTTCCCCTTGCCTGGTCTTCTCCCCCCACCATTCTCCCCATACTCCATACCCTGTTGAATGTGGCACCATCCTCCTCCCTGTTCTGCTCCCCCAGACACATCCCTAGCCAGCAGGTGAGATAAGGCAGACAACCAACTTACGGACAACAGTCCAGAGACCAGCTTTCACCTGGCTCTGAACAGGTCATAAACACAAAGACAACCAACTCTCACCTGGTATGCAACAAACAGCAGAAAGGCATACCCATCCCCAGATAAAAATGGAGGCCCAGGCTTAGCTCTTTCCACATGCAAGAGGCAAGGTTCTCCCGTATACTGCAGCTGATCACATTCAAGGATTGACGTTCATCCTGTCCACAAGCTTTAAGCCCCAATAGTTTTTTATTTATATTTTTTTAATTTTTTTTTACAATGCATGGTTAATGACAATATAGTTTTGATTAAACTTTAAGAAAATAAAAGGGAAATGAAGTCCATTCCAATGAACAAAGAAACAAAATGATCTTAATAGTACAACATTAATGTCAAAAGTATTAGTGAACCACAGTCTAAACCACAAATAGTAAAGAATACAGTGCAACAGCACAATTGGTTACAGAATCAATTATCAGTGAAAGTCAATGTATTGCTATCCCAGATATTAATATAAATGCACTGTTTTATATTTTACAGGCTGTGAAACCAAGTTGTTGAAATCCCTAGCCTAGGAAATGAATGGACTCCAGGTAAGTAGAAAGGCATCTGGTTTCGCTCTACCCATATTAACTTGAATTTGATGTGTGATTTTCTCTGTGATAAGAAAATCTTGTACTATACCAAATGAACCCGTGGGAGATATGTTGCATGCTGAAGCTTCAGGGTCAGCAATAAATAATAGACAAAAGCAGACCTAAGTACCATCTTTTAAATATTTTAATGCAGCAAAATAGAAGCAGGATCCAAGGGGAACCCACTACCCATGCTCCGGCTGCAGTCAAAACTTTTAAAAGTTATTCGGGGCAAACTATGCATACTGCTGGCATTCCATAATGGGAAACACAGATTCTGTTGAGGAATCAGTATGGTCCATGGCTATATCAAGGCCAATTGAAGGTACCTTTGTGTCATACACTGATTGAACATGGTCTCTCCCCCGGCCAGATACCCTAAGCCATGATACAAATATAAGTCAGGCACAGTGTAGGTGACTGTCTCTTTACTCTGCTGGGACTAAACATAGCATGGGGCTATGTTTTCAATCAGGAAAACATGTAAGGAAGATTTAACCTCTCCTTTCCCAGTGCCATAGCCCAGATCCATATTGGGGATCCCACAGTCTTTGTAGAGCCAAAAGATACATCTGGAATTCTAGTCACAGAACTCCAGTGCCAAGTACAGTTTGGCTCTTAAATGCACCAGAATATACAATTATTTTACTTGTGGTGGAAAGTGCCATAAACTTGCAATCAATTTATGGTGATCCTATAGGGTTTTCAAGGCAAGAGATGTTCAGTGGTGGTTTACCATTGCCTACCTCTGCATCACAACCTTGGACTTGCTTGGTGGTCTCCATGATGGACCCCTACTTCTTCTTCACTATGAGAAAGATTTTGCCACCAAAATGCTGTTCGCCACTCTGAGCAGCCTCTGAGTAGCGTATTTTAGTATGAGAATTATACATTTCTGCATGTCCCACCCTGTGATAGATAAGTTATTTATTTTTTGCCCATGCCAGAGATTTATTGTAACCAAGCAGGAGCCCTCTTATAAATCCCTTTGGAAATAGCAGTTGACACAAAGTAAAGTTCAAACAAAAAGTTTGATTTTATTGAACTGGCATAGTTGGGTTAGGAATAAGGCAGGAGGTGAGAAGTTGAGGTAAATTTTGTTGTTTATTCAAATTATAATATTTTGAACAGGCAACAGAGTATAGTTGAAGCTTATTTTCTTAGAGACTCCATTCTTAACTGTGAGAGGTTTGTCTTGGAGATTTCTTTCAGCAACAATTTGTCTTAATAATGGTTCATATAACTATCTGAGTTCCCTGGAATTTAGTACTTTCTTCCTGTACTTAAATACTTCCCTTATGGGATTACAACTTTCCCTTTTTGCGCTTGAGGAGTCTAAAATTGTTTCCCTTCTCACACAAACCAAGGGTCCCTTCTGAGTTGAACCCACTGAATAACTGGAGAATAAATATCCTCCTCTTTCTAAAAGCGATAATCCTTTTCTGTTTGGCTAGACTGGCAGTTTCAACCTTTTGTCAAACCTAAACCCCAGTTCTGGAGACTGAATAAACAGAATTCAGCTAGGGTTGATACAGACTTTAAGTTCTGATTTTTGAACTTTTCCTCAAATGTGATGGTACACAGTAAGGGCAAGGAGTTGCGTCCCTTCACTTCTTTCAGATCAACACACACATTCCTCCTGACTGGCAACTGCCAAGCCAAAGTCCAGACGACAACTGATTTCCTCTGACAAGACTGACAAGACATTTTAAAACTCTCCTCAGCTGGCACTGACCAGAGAGAAGGAGGGTGCACGCAGGCAGTAGCCTGTCAACCAAACTGTGCTTTACTCTGAAGCATTAATCCCTAATCTCCCAGCTCTCTGAACCTGAAGCACTAAGCATCCTGTTTTTGGAGGTCAGGTTTTCATAGTTTCCCATTCAAATACTAACCAGGGCTGACTCTGCTTAGCTTCCAAGGTCTGTCAAAATAAAGCTAGTCTGGCAATCCAGATTAGGGAATAATTATTAACCAGAAAGATTTAAATTTGAAAAAAGGATTCATAAAATATACAGGCCTCTTATCCTTATATACTTCTGTATTTTTTAGAAAAATAATGGTACCATGAGTATGCTATTAGTAACAACATATATGCATGCCATACCTTTCACACTGGGTTGTCATAATGACTATTTTGTCATTTGCTTAATTTGGATCCTAGAAGAGCTTTTGCTGGTGTGTCCTATTCATAATAAAAATTATTTATTAATTGCCTGATCTATGATTATACTGGTTATCTAAAAACAGGATTCCAAATAATACCTTACCCCCTCCAACTTATTGGGATATTGCTTAAAACAGCTCTTTAGTCTTTGTGTACCAATTTCCAGGGAACTCAGGGGAAGTTCATGCTATAACTGGAATGCTGTTATGACCTCCTAATTGCTATGTGTTTACCTATCAGTCCATTAATTTTTCAAGTACTGTTTACAATTCTTGCTCCTTTCTTGACGTTATCTCTGCTGCTCCTACTAAATCATTAATATATGTTAACAAGCAAGGTGCTGTATAACCTTTGCTATTTTAAAAGTTAACCTGTTTGAGAGAGAGTTAAAAGGATACTTGGGTAGATGTTTTATGACTCATGGCCAAAATGTGTAGTGAAGCATGACCAGCAATCAGTTTATCCTAGGGAACTGAGGGGAGAAACAAACATCCTTCTTTTTGTCCTGGTTAGAGAGCAGTACATGAGAGGCTGACGATAGTACAAAATTAACGAACTGTTTTATTTAACTTTGAGAGGAAATGGTCAGGTTGGAATCAGGTTTAGGACTTAAGAGGTGAACAGACAACAGGAATGAGGTAACTTTGAATAAAAATAAATGCCAGATATTTTGTCACAAACAAGTAACTGTTTCTGTTATTCAGACAGGTCTTTAAAACCAGGGGAGGGAGATTTCTTGCTGTCTCTGCTTAAATACACAAGGCATAAACTTCTTTGTCTTACAGATAATTTCCTTCCTTATCCACAGGCTAGGGATCACCCCAGTCTTCTAGGAGCTTTGCCCCCCCCCCCATACAACAAGAACGAGACAGACACCAAATTGGATTCAAACAAGGGCCACTTTATTAGCTATTTATTTCCATCAAAACTGGCGAGGGGTTGTGCCCTATATTGAGGAACCTGACAGGTGTAAAACTCAAGACCACCTTCATTTCCTATTGAGCGATGCACCTGCCCTGATTGTTGGCCAGCAAGGCACTGCTAGTGCTCTTATGAATTATGATATTCATAAGCCTGAACTTTGGGCTGCCTTTAATGGAAGGGCCATGTGCTTTCTTCATAATAGGAGCCAGCTCCAGCCCACGCCAGGAGGCTGACACCCTAGATGAGTTCACCAGAGACAAAGGACTCCTCTTGCCATGAGGTTTCTTTCTGTTTCCACATGCTGGCCTTCCCCTGCCCCCTCCAACATAGCTAAATGGATTATGCTAATGCAGTTGCTTAGCAACTATTGTTCAGGCCACCACCCAATCAGCCAAAGTCATTGACTTACAATAGATGTGGCCAGGTGAGTCATCGGACCCCAGGCCCAGAACCTGTTTCCTGATGAGATCATACTCTGCACACATTGACCATCTCCTGGACCTCCTCCCTTTTGTCCACCTTTCTCCTATCCCAAGGTCCAGAAGGGACGGACCACCTAGTAGGTGTGTTAGTGGGATGTGGTCTGTGCAGCCCTCCCCAAGACCACCTAATAAAAGAGCCTGAGCAGAGGCATTCTCTCTCCTGAGCCATCGTCCTCTTAAGCCATCGTCCCCTATCTGCTTTACTCCCCTGCTTTACCCCCCCCCTCATGTCCAGCTGCCTTTCCAGTCCCTCTAATCTTCTGTTGGAACAAGGATCCATCTCCAGGATAGGTTTGCTTCCCCACCAATGAACTCCTGCAAATTGCAACAGTGCTATTTTCTATCTTTATTTCCCTAGACCTGTGTGTATGTGTGTGTGAATCTGTTTTGTGTGCTTGAACTACACCATTAAGTAAACAGCATTGAATTTGCCATCTGCCTCACGTGCCTCGTTCCTTGAGAACTCCTGGGAGGGGTGGGACCCTGGTATAGTTGGCAAGAACCCGTGTATTTTGCTGATTGCTAAACGTAAATTAAAGCAATTCGGCTAACATGATATCAAGTCTTTCAACAAAGCTCTTGACCAGCAGCTCAGCACTATACTAGGACCCCTGGCCCACCACCCTGAAGCCTCAAGGCCTGCTAGGATAGCTGGGCAAGGTTGCTCCCACGCAGAGCCTCCTTTCCCGGTCCTGAGCCGCCAGGCCCGAGAGTCGTTCTTGGAGGCCCGCTTAATTACTTCATAACAATGCCTAGGTGCTCACCATTTTAATTCACTGATCGCTCTACCCCGCCATAGCAAAGGTCAAGCCTCTGCTTAGGCCTTCGCCCCCACTAAGCGATCCAGTGCTAACAATACCCCTCGCCTTAAATCTGACAGAAAGATGTTATTGCCCTTGTCCAAAAGGTACACCCCATCGTGTCTATACAGGTCGGTTAACTCGACATGTATATCGGGGTATAATAGGAAGAGGCCCAAGCCACCCTCCATGACCAGTCTAAGTTGCCTGTTGGCATTACGCCTTGCCCTGTCTAGACATCTGGGGTCCCCCAGGCTACACCAAACCCATCAAGGCAGCATTGCTGACAGAACAATTTGCACCCCGGGCCAATGCTCAGCAACAACTGCCATATCAGCCTTGGCCTGCAAAACTAGGGCTACCCCTTTAATGAGCCCCAAGTCGTTCCCACCAAGGTGGATCACCAGCACGTTGGGGGGAGGGCCACACCACTCCCCAAACAAAAGTGGCATCAGCCCAGGCCAGTGCATGCCTCTCCAGCCAAGCCACTTGACCTCAGCTTACTCACTGCAGCCCAGCTGGGACCCAACGGGCACCTCCTGGCTCGGTAAGCAGCCCAGAAAATCATGCTGTGTCAGCACACCAGCACATGGCTCTTTCCATGCCAGACCACAGCACCTGGAACAGTTAACCACACAGAACAAACATTAAACAGGGGCAACAGATCGCTCGCCTGCATAGACATAGCGCAGAACCTGCTAAACATTGCAGGGCCGAACATATTATCTAAAACGTGATGACCTCCATCGGCCTAACCTCTGAATTGCTGAAGGCTGATACCCCAAGGCAGCCGCAGTAGAAGCCGCATCAGTTCTGAAAGAATGAGTACCAAATCGGTAGTTACTCAGACCCAGAGCGCTTAAAGCCTGCTTGGTAACTGCCCAAAATTGAAATTTGGTCAAAGGGAACCCATCCTGGTGTGTAAATAGGAAACACTGTGCCTCCCCCTTTAATGCCAAAAATGGTTGGAGTGCAGTGACCAGACACAGGTCCTGGTCAGCACACCTACCCAATGATACCGACATCCCATGCCACACTTGATCTGTCTTAGATTGCCTAACTGTGATGTGTAGTACATCCTGCTCCACTCGAACATTCCAAAGGTAGAGTGCTGACTCTGACCTATCGTTCTGTGAGCAGGCAATCAACTTACTAATCCTGAAGGCCCTGAAGAAAGCAACCAATGTGGCAGCATGAAATAACACTGCTTCAAAAGCATCCGCACATAAGGAAACCCACTGACGCTTCAAACCCTTCAGAACCTTAGGGGTGAAAGGTTCCCTATCATCTCTAGGAGTCCCATCCTCCCCTGCCCAACCCTCTAACATTTTCCTAACCCTGAAGTCATTGGAGCATCCCTAAAGCCCCCAGCCTTGCTTGCAAAAGCCAGGGCTGAGAGCTTGCCCTGTATGGAACAAACGGACAATCCCTTACCTTTCAAGGACACACAGAATTGGAGCAGGTGTGACACAGGGATAGGCCAGAGCTGCTGAAGGCCTTCCAGTCACCTAAATGCCACAAACTGCTGGCCAGCCCTCATATAAGACCAGTGTGTGCTAGGCGCAACAGCTAAGCCCATTGCCCTGTCAGCTTCAGCCCTCCAATTTCCCACAGGAACTCAGGCATCCTTACCAGGCACGGATCTGCATCCGGAGCCAACTGACGGAATCTCTCCATCTGTTTTTGAGATAGAGTGTCAGCGACCCCATTATTAACCCCCGGCACATGCCTAGCCTTGAACAAGATATTAAACTTTAGACATTGAAGGGTGAAGGTTCTAATGAGCGCCATCACCCTGGGTGACTGAGACACTGATGAATTGATAATGTGCACTGCTGCCAGGTTATTGCACCAAAAGTGGACAGTCTGGTTATTTCCTTAACTCAGGATCCTTCTTGATCCTCTTTCTTCAGATTGGATAGAGATCACCACCCCCCTTTTCTAGGAGTTATTTCCCTTGGGCTTGAATGGGGATCCTTCTTCATCCTCTCACTCCCTTTGCCTACCTTCCCAACCAACTGTCAGTTCTTAAGCACCTCTGTAGCACCTTTAAGACTAACAAACTTTATTGTAGCATAGGCATTCAAGAAACACAGATCTCTTTGTCAGATGCCTTTATGGCCAAAGGCAATAAAAACTGAACCTGAACCTGAGTGCTGTGTGTTTTGAAAGCTTATTCTATAATAAAGTTTCTTAGTCTTAAACGTGTTACTGGAGTTTTTACTATTTCGGATCAACAGACTAACACAGCTAACTCCTCTAGATATTTGATCCCCTTGTCACTCAAAGTTAAAGTATTAAAGCAAAATGGCAGCTACAGGAAAAGTGGTTGTCTCTTCAACTAATATGATAGTATATTTAGCTTTATCAACCTCAAAAAACATGTATTTTGACAACAAAATGAACATCCTATGTCATATTTAAATACTGCACTAACCATATCTGCCATCTTGGAATATGGTGGCTACAGGAAAAATGTCCAAAAGTTTGAATGTCTACCCAGGAAAATTTTAAAGTAGTAGAGCCCTGAAACACATACAGAGAGACAGACAGACAGTTGGGGTACATGGTGGATCTAGGATCACATACTTCCTCCTGTTAGAAGTGAAGGACTTTGTGCTGAATCTTAGCCTTAGACTTCAGAGTGGGACTATAGAGGGTCAGAGAGAAAGATAGGCCAGGACTCTGAACAGCCTTTCTACTGTTCTGAAGCTATTCCTTTGATGTATAAATTGCTATCTTGCTTTTTATTTCACAGTATGAATTTCTTGGGGGGGGGGAGAATACCATTTCCTTTCTTAAAGAAGCAAGTGTCATGTGGATGTCATCTCAAGGCAGCCTCCCTACTGCTTCAGCACCAGCAAGCTAACATAAAAGTGGTTATGCCCACCTTTTGGTTGAAAAGGTCGAAGTGCTTTCCACTGTTGGTACCTCCTTCGAGATTCTTTAAGCACACATGTATACCAGCCACAGGCTTTGCTTTCACCCTATTTCTTCCTCCCTTCACAAAACCATGGCAGTGCTGATCAGGGGGTACTCAGCTTCTTGCCCCTCCACCTCACAGTTCCAGGCTATTTATTTATTTATTTTATGGCATTTCTATCCCATCTTCCCTTGCATGCAGGCTCAGGGTAGGTTACAACCAGATAAAAACCCAATTACAATACATTATAATAATCTGATTTAGAATACCATAACATAACTCCCAAGATGGTGATCAATTGACAGAGTTCCCGGGTGGGCACAGATGGATCAGATTGCTAGGTAAGTGGGCATTAAACACTACCCGTTTTATATTTCCATACAGATGAAGGAGTGGGGTGGAGCAGGGGAGGCTGATATAAGTGGACACCTGCTGCCTCAGCCAAAGGCCCGGTGGAACAGCTCTGTTTTACAGGCCCTGTTGAACTATAAATAAGTCCTGCAGGGCCCTGATCTCACCTGGAAGAACATTCCACTAGGCTGGGGCCAGAGCCAAAAAAGCCCTGGTCCTGGTCAAGGCTAAGCAGATATCTTCGGGGCTGGGGCCTGGGGACCACCAGATAGGGCTGCCAAGTCCAACTTGGGAAATATCTGGGGACTTTGGGGGTGGAGCCAGGAGACTTTGGGGGTGGAGCCAGGAGAAAGGAAGTGACATCATTTTGTGATGTCACATCCTGTGATGTTGCTTCCACATGCTGACACATGAACTCATGAAGTTTCCTAATACTGAATCAGGCCATTGGTCCATCAAGGTCAGTATTGACTACTCAGACTGGTAGTGGCTCTCCAGGGTCTCAGGCTGAGATCTTTAATGTCACCTATTACCTGATCCTTTTTTAGCTGAAGAGGCTGATACCTCCTGCATGTCAAGCAGATGCTCTATCACTGAGCAACGGCCCTACTGAATCCTTCCTCATCTCGGCAGAATATGAAGCACTAAGTGCTACACAAGTGCTAAATATGATTTTCATATCATAAGAACAGGAGAGAAGCCACAGTGGATCGGCCCATCCAGTACAGCCCATCCAGTACAACACTCTGTGTCACAACAGTGGCCAAAAATACCAGGTGCCCTCAGGAGGTCCAGCAGCGGGGCCAGAACTCCAGAAGCCCTCCCACTGTTGCTCCCCAAGCACCAAGAATTCAGAGCATCACTGCCCCAGACAAAGTGTTCCATTTAGACCTTGTGGCTAATAATAGCCACTGATAGACCTCTGCTGGATGGGGACAGAGAGAGAGAGAGACAGACAGACAGAAAAAAGAAAGAAAGAGGGAGAGAGAGAGAAGGAAAAGAGCTGGAAGAGAAACTTACCACAGCAATGTTGCAAGCCAAATGCAAAAGCAGCCCCTTCAGTCCCTCCTTAATCTCTGGGCGGACCTCTCTTGCTGTGGAAGCTCTCTTGCTGACTTCTTAAAGGGGAAATGTCTGGTGAGGCTTTTTACTGCAGGGCAGGCTCTCTGCAGACATTTCCCTTTTAAGGCAGCCATTTTGTCCCCCGGTGGCCAATTTTGAAAAAGCGGGGGTAAGCACTAAAAATCGGTGTTTCCCCTGCCCTACCAGGGGACTTGGCAGCCCTACCACCAGAAGATGCTGTTCCGAGTAGCACAAGGCTCTCTGCAGAACATATGGGGAGCATTAGGGAACATATGGGGAACTTTAGGGTATATGTTTCACTTTCATTTCCAAGGTAGTTCAACATGCTTTCTCTTGGAGCTGAGGGGATTCTGAATATCTAGAATTATAAAACTAAAATCTGAATATCCTGACTAGGACATTATTTGGTGAATTCACAATATTTCCATATTCAAATGGCCCATCCCTTGTATATTGCACTACCCATACAAAAAATGTCTGCACTTTTGAGCTACCAGAAGGAAACAAGCATGAAGTGCCATTTTGAATTGTGCTGACGGGGGGGGGGGGGGGGGGGGAGATTTCCAATCATGGGACACAAGAGTTTCAGCTAGAAGTTGCCAAGTGATCCTGCCCTGTGCACTATATGTCTTGAACAGCCACTTAATGTGCAGAAATCTGCAGGTGAAGCTTTGTGCAATATTGTGATTCATAGGTGGCAGCAGAATTACCATGGTTGACTAATAGCTGCCATTATTGCCGTCTTGTTTCCATTGCTAGCCTAGCCACCCCCCCCCCCCTGTCTTTGTTGTTGGTACATAAAATCATGACTATATTACATCTGTGTAATAGAGTTATGGTGCAGAGGCAAGTGATGCTGTGAACCATGACATCTGTGGCCTTGATCATGGGATGAGAGAATGAGTCTCTCCCCCCCACTCATGGTGTCCCTGAACAATGAAGATGCTCAGAAGCAAATTATTTAGCAAAAACAGCCAAAAATTTTTAGCATCCTCTAATCTATTAGGGGGATAAAAGATGAATTACTGCCAGTACCTGACAAGGCAATTTGTCTACTCTGTTCTGGGAAAGGAGAGGCTCACAGAAACACTGTGGGACTATATCAGTGTAAATAATACCCCCCCCCCCATATTAAAAGGCAGAGGGATCCTGTCTGTTATTGCAATTCCTAGGTTTCTTTTTGTCCCCTAAATTCTCCAGTTTCTGCCGCATATAAAATAAGTATGGGGGGGATGGACATTTATAAAAACCTCATACAAATTTATGCCTTCGAACACCATTCTTTAATAATATTATTTCAAGACTCACTAAGTTTTATTTTTACATATCGTGTAACTCACTTAGCAGATTTGGCTCTAGCCACAAAACAATATTTCTTTAGAGCTGCTGTATATGGTTCTGGGTCACTCTGAACCCATAAGTAGAGGCTCGTAAATAATTTTGGAGGCCTCCATTAGAGGAAGGAAGGTTGGACATGAATAATGCCTTCCTTGATGGTTAATGATCTGAAGTCTAAGGATTTGGGCATGGATTCCGCGTAACGTTTGCAGAGGGCAACTGCAATTTAATGCCAATCTTTTAACGGAAGGATCATTTTTAAATTTATCTATCATCTGTCTTTCTGTCTGTCTGTCTGTCTGTCTGTCTGTCTGCCTGCCTGTTTTATTGAATTTATATCCCGCCCTCCTTGAAAGCAGGCTCAGGGCGAGTTACAGCAATCTCAGTACAAAACAGTTCAATTAAAAACAACTTTAAAATAACAATTTAAAACAGTATGGAATCATAAAATATCATGTAAAAATAGATTAAATCAGATGTCAGTACAATGTCAGATAAGTTAAGATACAATAGTGGGTACCTAGCTGTCTATTTGGATCCAGGCCACTTATGGGAGATTAGCCAGGGAAGAGGGGACATCTGCTGCCTCAACCAAAAGCCCCATGGAAGAGCTCCATCTTGCAGGCCCTGCAAAACTAGGGTTCCCAAGTTCCCCTGGGGGGCAGGGAAACCCCCGCTCGAGTGCCCCACTCCCTGCCGGCCTGGATTGGGCCACTGGGGGAACCCTGCCCTCAAATTGCCAGGATCCGGTGATGTGCCCGGCACAATGACATCACCCAAAGGTGACGTCATTGCGTCGGGCACGTTTGGGGGGGACACTATAATTTGAGGGAAAACTCTATGGCGCACGCCAGAGGTCTCCTGGGCATAAAAGGACTCCCCCCCCCCCGCTGCACAACGGTAAGGACTTGGCAACCCTATGCAAAACTGTAATGGATCCTGCCCCCTGGTCTCTTCTGGGAGGTGGGGGGCAGGGCCTAAAAGTCAGATGTCCCTGGGGCTGGAGGCTACCAAAGATGTTGGTTTGTGAACCTCAGTGCCCTATGGGGCTCATATGGGGAGAGGCAATCACAAAGGTATGCTGGCTTCTGGCTAGGGTTGCCAAGTCCAGATTGGAAAATACCTGGGGACTTTGGGGGTGGAGCCAGGAGAGGGTGGGGTTTGAGGAGGGGAGGGGCCTCAGCATGGTACAATGCCATGGAGTCCACCCTCCAAAGCAGCCATTTTCTCCAGGGGAGCTGATCTCTGTCAGCGGGAGATCAGTTGTAAAAGCGAGAGATCCCCAGGCCCCACCTGGAGGCTGGCAACCCTACTCCTGGCCGTATAGGTCTTTATAGGTAAGCACCAGCACCTTGAAATAGATCTGGAATTCAATAGGCAGCCAGTGCAGGTCACGCAGCACTGGGTGGATACGAGCCTACACAGGCGTTACTGTCAATACCCGTGCTGTTGCATTTTGCACTAGCTGCAAGTTCTGGAGCAGAGTCAAGGGCAGCCCTAGATAAAGAGTTACAATAATCCAGTCTGGAAGTGACCATTGCATGGGTAGCCAGGTCCCAGAGGGTGAGATATGGGACCAATGTATTTATTTATTCAATTAATACCCCGCCCTCCCCACCAGGCTCAGGGCGGCTTACAGAAAAATAAAACTTAAGTAAACAATTATAACATACATAAAACCATCTGAAAACAAACCAATGTCATAAAGTGCTAGCTGGATGTAAACTAAATACTTAGAGATGGCAGCAACATTCATGATTATATCTTCTGTGGTCTGCCTTACATGTCAGCTTCTTGATCTTGATCATATATATGCAGCAGGCCAGGCTGTAAACGGTGGAACCAGGGGACAGGGCTCTGTCTTTCTCAGTTGTTGTTAATGATGGTATTGGTGGTGGTGGTGGCTCCTTAACCAAAAGCCTGGTGGAAGAGCTCCATCTTGCAGGCCCTGCGGAACTGTAAAAGGTCCTGCAGGGCCCAGATCTCTTCTGGGAGCTCATTTCCCCAGTACAGAGCTGCCACTGAGAAGGCCCTGGCCCTGGTTGTTGCCAGTCTGATGTTTTTGGGGCCCAGGAGGGTCAGTCAGTTTTGGGACCCTGAACACAGTGCTCACTGGGGTACATGTGGGGAAATGCAGTCCCTCAGGTATGTCAGCTCCTGACCACATAGGGCTTTAAAGGTAAGAACCAGCACCTTGAAGCAAATCCGATATGCTATCGGCAGCCAGTGCAATGCCTTCAGGCTGGATGTGCTCCCACTAGCTGCAGCTTTTGGAATTGCAACAAGGGCAACCCCATGTAGAAAGTGTTACAGTAGTCCAGTCTCAAGGTGACCGTCATGTGGATCACTGTTGCCAAGTCATTGCGGTCGAGGAAGGGAACCAGCTGCCTGATCAGCTGAAGATAGCAGAAGGCTGACTTGGCAGTGGCTGCGACCTGGGCCTCCATTGTTAAGGAGGCATCCAAGAACACTCCCAGGCTCTTAACCTCTGATGCTGGCACCAATGGCACCTCATCAAATGTTGGGAGTGGGATCCCTGCCCTTGGACCACCCCAACTCAGGCACAGGACCTCAGTCTTCATTGGATTCAGTTTCAGTCAGCTCAGTCTAAGCCATCCAGCCACGGCTTGTAACGCCAGGTCCAGATCTTCCAGTTTAGAGTCAGACTGGATGCCCGACAAGAGATAGAGCTGGATGTCATACTGGTGACATCCCAGCCCATGCCTCTGGGCAATCTGGGCAAGGGGGCACATATAGATGTTAAATAGCATTGGGGAAAGCACTGCCCCTTGAGGCACTCCACAGTTCAGTGGGTGCATTCGGGACAGCTGTTCCCCTTGTGTCACTTTTTGTCCCCGACCTCAGAGAAAGGAGGCCAGGCATTGTAAGGCAGACCCCTGAACTCCCATGTCGGCAAGGTGGTAGATCAGTAACTGATGGCTGACCATGTCAAATGCTGCTGACAGGTCCAACAATAACAGTACTGCCAATCTGCGCCAATTCAAATGCCTCTGGAGGTCGTCCATGAGGGCGAACAGTGCTGTCTCTGTCCCATGGCCTGGGTGAAAACCAGACTGGAAAGGGACTAAAATGGAAGCGTCATCCAAAAAGTTCTGAAGCTAAGTTGTCACAGCCCTCTCTATTATTCTGCCCAAGTAGGGCAAGCTGGAGACCAGCTGATAATTTGCCAATTCGGCTGGGTCCAGAGATGGTTTTTTCAAGACAGGGTGAACCACTGCTTCTTTGAGCACCCTAGGGAACAGTCCCTCAGCGAGGGACTGCCTGATCTTCCTCAGATGGAAAAAAGCAGACCTGGCAGTTGTGGTAACCTGGGCCTCCATAGAAAGGGAGGCATCTAGGAACACCCACAGACTTCACCCAAGACACTGGCACCAATGGAGCCCTATCAAAGACTGGCAACCTGATTCCTTGACTCAATCCCCCACGACTCAGGTGCAGGACCTCCATCGTGGATGGATTTAACTTCAGTCGGCTCTGCCTTGATCCAGATATCTCCAGAGATCATCCACCAAGGTGACCAGCACGATCTCCATCCCATGGACAGGGGACTAATATTGCACAAGCCATGAGCTTAGCATAGTTGGTGTTGTGAAATATTTGACACCGTCAAATTGCATCATATAAAACCATCTTAAATAATCCATTATATAAATGCCTTTAATTAATGTTTGTTTTGCTGCTTGTTCCACACACATCAATCACAGTGTCGCCTTGTGCAGCTTGTCCAAGCAGACCCTGCTCATGTCCTTCTTCAGGGTTCACTATCTCTCAGGAGTAGCAGTAGGGATGCCAGCCTCCAGGTGGGAGCTAGGGATCCCCCGGAATTACATTACATCTCCAGACGACAGCGATGAGTTCCCCTGGAGAAAATGGATGCTGTGGAAAGTGGACTCAATGGCACTGTACTCCACTGAGGTCTCTGTCCCCAAATCTGCAGGAGTTTCCTAACCTGGAGCGGGCAACCCTACCCCCCATCAACCACCAGTGGCCAGGGGGGACCTGGCAATCTTAGCATTTTGTGGGGATCAGCCAGAGGGCTGCAGTGGGAAGAAGGAGGCAGGAAAGTTCTGTTCTGCCATTGAAAAAATATAGACTGGATCCAATCCATTGTGTGACTGCTGATGTTTGAGTAGCACTTCTTCTCCATGATCATGCATGCATGACCATTTATCTCTCTCTTCTTCCATGCATCTCTCTCTCTCTCTCTCTCTCTCTCTCTCACACACACACACACACACACACACACACCATGCAAATCCTCACTCTTCCGTTCATTATGAGTAGACTTAATGCTCTATGTGTTACAAGTGGGCTACAAATACTCAGACACCCTGAAGTATATGTTGTGCAATGGTGTATCGCAAAAAACAGAGACTTCTACTAGCATGATGGCAATCACACTCATGAAAGTAGACTCCCAGATACACACCTTTTTAATCACACCCTCCCCCCCCCCAAATTAGAGCACCCTTGCTAAAGCTAAGAAAGTCTTGGTTCGGTCAGTACCTGTATGAGAGGTGTCTCAGGAATCTCTGTGCACTTCCTTGAGTTCTATGGTGAAAGACAGGTGGAATACAAATGAAACAGATATATTAGACATAGTTCTAGTCTTCCTGTCTTATAGTTTTGTGTAGCTCAAAAGTCTGCAGGGTGCTATAGCCATGGAAGAAGCAAAACACATATAGAGCTTCGTGAAGATTTTTGTTGTACTTAGGGTTGCCAACTCTGGGCTGGGAAATTCTTGGAGATTCTGGGGTGGAGCCTGGGGAGGGACCTCATTAGGGTATAATGCCATAGAGTCCAGTGTCCAAAGCAGCCATTTCTTATTGGGAACTGAGCCCTCTAGCCTGGAGTTCTGTTGTAATTCTAGGAGATCTCCAGGCTTGACTTGGAGGTTAGCAACTCTAAGAACAATAGATGAGCTATAAATAAAAGGCAGTTTATGTAGGTCATTTAAGCCCTGCCTTACTCCCCAATGTGAACTCGAAGAACTCTGTTAGCCACAACACTAGGTCTCTGTTTGAGTCATGATGAGGGAAATTAGCTAAGAGACGGTTTTGCTAAATAGGTGTGCAAGCGAGGGATTGTACTCCAACTATACCAGAGTCAGAACCCTCTCAGAGTGGCACAGATGACAAACAGAAAATATCTTTAATGAAATTAATTAAGAAAATAACCCCAATACATTCAGCTAAATAATGGAATATCACACTCTAAAGAAAAGCCATTTCCTTTTCAAACAGGTCTGAACCAAAGTCTGAGGCCTGTTTCAAAAAGCCACTTTGGTTCTAAAACATTCCCTAGAGACAGAGAGAAGAGAGATAACGGTGGGGCGAAATGACCTTGCCTCCTTGCGAGTTCTTGTCTCTTATCTCAGGAGCTCGTTAAGCACATTCCGATTCAATTACCACCAAAGTGCACCTGGTTGTGAGACCGAGCTTGTTAGCTGCAGAAATAAGTTTCGTTCTTACAATTATGGGATGTTAACTAGCTTAGCAACAGAAAGAGAATTACATCATTGAAATGCCCTCTGATTGGTCACTGGCCATGGCTCTTTCAGAGGCCATTTTTCTATAAAAGTTCCTCGCTTAATGGAACACTTTGCTAGCTGTTATCTACTTGGACCTGGGTGGTCAAGTGGGCTCATTAGTCACAATGCTATCTGGTGACTAGGCCTGGATAGGCCTCTCTCTCTGATTTATGCAACTGCATGGACCTTTGTCTTGTCTGAACCCTGTGAAGGTAATTTGTTCCTAAATGTTTAGCTAGGCTGGTTAAGCATAGTTTTATTTGTTTTATCACTCCTTCAAGTCTTGTCTTGTGTTTTGAGCAATATTTGCACACAATAAATAATATATATTTTTACTTTGAGACTCTCCTTGAATTCTTGCAACCGTAAAGACTAAATCTATTTTGCCTTGGACTGGACCACATTGCTACTGAGTAATTTGTTTTAGTGACACCCTGAGAGGCTGGGAATTGTGGTTCTCTATTCCCAAACTGGTGGGGTTGTTCTGAGAGACCCTGGTGGCAGTACTACCTTACACTTTTGGAGGCTTTAGGCTTTCTCAAGTGCTTTGTAAATTTCTGTTCTGTGCTGTGACCTCTATGAACCCACACAGTTTACCCTGGAAGGGGTGGCTGCAGTGACATGGTGGCAGCGGTGGGATAGTAACTTACGGTTGTCTGAATGCAACACGGGTTTTTAGCCGTGCAAAATTTTGCAGACTAAACTTGAGGAGAAGTGTTTGTTATTTTAAAGTGCAGTCAGGATTTATGAGCTATGGCTGAAGGCAGAGACCGAGAGGAGTATACTCTCATCACTGTGGATGAAATCAGAGTGCCTGATTCATTTCTGGAGAGAGAGAATGGACAGTCAGCTTCAGTTGTGAGGTCAAGAATTCGAACCTTTGAGCCTGAGAGTGTGGACCTGCAAGATGAGCCTGACAGAGCGGAACTGAGATTTGCCAGACCACTGTTGGAGGCTCCTAGCCTCAGAAATCCTTTTGAAGAACCGGAGCACTCTGAGGGCTTGGCAGCTTACGTTCGCCATCATGAACGGGAATATGAAGCAAGAGTGTTGGCAGAGGGAACTGAATGGTCGAGAGCAGAGTCCAGATGGAGGAATGCCATGGCTGGAACCACAGCTGGAACCACAGCTGGAAGAGCTGGTGTGGGCCACACCTGCTCCTGTGCTTAGACCAACAGCCCCAGCTAGAGATGCAGCTCCCTGGACTTATGACAGACGGATGTTTCCTGTTTACCAAGCGGGACAGGATGTGTTAGCATTTTTCTCACTCTTTGAACAATCTTGTCGAGATTTATCAGTGCCGCAGAGATATTACATGGTGATCTTAAGGTCTCAGGTGACTTCTGTCCCTGCTGATTTATTGGGGACTATCTCAACCCGAGAAGCCTCAGACTATGCACAGTTCAAAGCTCTGGCTTTGCAACGTTTTGCTTTGTCAGCTGAAACCTATCGGCGTGCCTTCCGGAAAGTTGATAAAGGTGCCCGGCATCAAAGTTATCATCTCCCTGGCGCTGTGTTGACTCAGAACCTAGACCGCTGGATGGATGCTGAGAACGTGAGTACTTTGGAAGACATGAGAGAAGTGATACTGTTAGAGCAGTTCTACAGACTGTTGCCTGATGAACTTGCTGCCCTTGTTAAAGATAAAGAGACTTTAACTTTGAAAAAAGCTATGGATTATGCTCAGTCAATGAAACAGCATAGAGAAAAGGCATATGGGAAGTCAGCTTATGCGGGTGGGACTGTTACTACTATGCCAGCTGCAGAGAAACCTCCTAAGGCAGCAGAAAGTCAAAGTCAGACCCCTGCAAAAAAGCCTTCTACTTCCCCAACTGCTACAATCAAGCCTCAGCTGGATCCCAAGAGTGGGTTGTGTTTTTACTGTAAATCTTCCAGGCACATAAAAATGACTGCCCCCTTCTGAAGGCCAAGGAGAAGCCGGCAAAGACCAGCACCCCTGTACCTCCTAAGCCGAACGTCCGTGTCATTTAGCAGATGGAGAATTGGGAAGAGGGAGAGGGAGAGGAGCCGGCAGCTGCTGCGACAGGACCTTCTTCGCCTCCTACTTCTGTGGAGCCAGCAACAGCAGCTTCCAGTTCTACTGACCAGCCAGAGACACCCCAAATTGCATTGTGGTTATTGGATTTAGAGATTTGGGAACGGATGTTTCCTCTGTGTCAGAGACTTTGGTTAAACCTGAGCAGGTAATCCCCAACAAGCAAGTAATGGTGACTCTGTATGCCAGCAAATCCATTCCAAGAACTCTTGCTTGTATTAATGTAAGTTACAGAAGTTTTGTTGGTCCTTTGACTGTATCGGTGCACAAACCAACGTGTCCCATTTCGGCTTTGATTGGGAACGATTTAGGTTTTAGGGCACATTGTGTAGAATTAGCCCAAAAAGGTTTAAATTCTCCTGAAAAACCTGTGCATGCTGATGTTGAATCTCAGAATGAAATTTTGCCTTGCAATATCACTAGTCCAGTAGATGGTGCTATTGTACAAGAAATGCAAGTTAGTCAGTTTGAACCTGAGTTTCCTCAGGAAAAAACTTCCCAAAATGATTTTTTCAACTGTTCTTACAGAGAAAACAGATTTCAGTTTTGCTCAGAAAAGCGATCCAACTTTTGTTGATTGTTTTAAAGCTGTTGATTGTGATCCTGGAGCTTCAGCAGATCAAAGAGTCAGATGTGTGTTGGAAAATGATCTTTTGTACAGAGTGTGTCACAGAAAACAGTCTAAAGAGCCTTGTTGTCAATTAGTTGTGCCTCAGGAATACAGACCGACTGTGTTGAGTTTTGCTCATGATAACATGTTTTCTGGACACGGGGGTCAGAAGAAAACTTTGGCTAAAGTGACTGAAACCTATTACTGGCCAGATGTTTTTGAAAGTGTCAAGTCCTATGTTACCTGTGATACCTGCCAAAGAGAAGGGTTTGACAGAGATCATCCTCGAGCCCCTTTACAAACTGTTCCTGTTCTTGATGAAGTCTTTGCTAAGTGGAGCATAGACATTATTGGACCACTTGCTAAGCCTGGCAAGACTGGCAAGAAATATCTTTTGACAATTATAGACAGGAGTCCTTTCGTAGAAAAAGAGGTGCAGGAGCTCATTAGCATAACTCATTAGCATAACTCATTAGCATATGCCACGTCCCCTGACATCACCAGAAGTGTGTCAGAAAGGGAATGTCAGTTTCAGCCCCATTATATCCTATGGGCCATTGAAATCAATGGCAAAAACTCATAGGGTATATGAGGGGCTGGACGAAAGGGGGTTTGAGGGAGAGGCTCCAAACTTGTAGTGTAGCTCCTGGGGCCTCTCCTCGAAATACCCACTAAGTTTCAAGAAGATTGGACCACGGGGTCCAATTCTGTGGGCCCCCAAACAGATTGTCCCATCCCCTCCGTTGTTCTCTATGGTGGGAAAAAATGTTAACTGTTTTCCTACCATAGAGAACAATGGAGGGGATGAGACAACCTGTTTGGGGGCCTGTAGAATTGGACCCCCTGGTCCAATCTTCTTGAAACTTGGTGGGTATTTTGAGAAGAGGCCCCAGCAGCTACCCTGCACGTTTGGAGCCTCTCCCTCAAAACCCCTCCCCTCCAGTGGCTTTTAAAGATGCTGCCAAATTTCGGCGGCAATTCGGCGGCGAGCTGAATCAGATTAGAGAATCTGATTCAGCCCGTGGTTGCCCTACTGGCCAGTCCTGAGCTGGCGGAGCTTTGCTCCGCCTCACTCCGGCCCAACGGACCCCTGATTTTAGACCATTTTTATCACTTTTTGGCGGTTGTACCTCTGTCTAGCATTTCAGCAGCCACTGTAGCAAGAGCTTTGCTTGTTCAAGCTATGTTTTGGGGTTTACCAACCACTATAGTGACTGATTTTGGCTTGAATTTTGTTAGTGGGTTTATGCAGAAGGTGTGTGAACTTGTTGCGATAGAACATCAAGTGTCTATACCTTTTTGTCATTGGGAAAATGGATTGGTTGAACGTGTCAACAAGACTGTGGGCCAGATGCTTCGTAAATTTGTAACTGAATTTGGCCCTGACTGGGAAAGAAATCTTCCTTTTATGGTTTTCTGCTATAATCAAATAAAACAAGAAAGTCTCAGATTTATTCCGCATCAGATGATCTATGGAAAATCTTTGAATAGTCCTTTGAACATGCTGAAACAACAATGGGAAGGTGTGTCTGAACTGAGACCAATGTCTGTGGTTGATTACTTTCAGAATTTGAGAGACTCTTTGCAAGGTGTGTGGCAAATAGCTAAGAAAAATCTTGTTGCTGCTAGAGAGAAGCGGTTGTATGATAGAAAAGCAGTGCCACGTGAATTTTTGCCTGGAGATAAAGTCGTAATGCTGAGACCTATCAGACCTCATAAGATGGCAGCCAAATGGGTGGGGCCAGGTGAAATAGTGGAAAAGCAGAGCGCTGTGCACTACCTTGTGTCTTGTGAAGCAGAGCATTCTAAACCAAAGCTCTATCACATTAACTCACTGAAAAAATATCATGAGCGCCTGCCTAATGCTTTTATGCTTCAAATGAAAGCTGATGTGCCAGATCAACCTTTAGACATGCTTGCAGAATGCCAACAGGACGGAGGCATAGACAACATTGTGTTAGATCCTACTTTACCAAGTGACAAGGCTGAACAGCTCACTGAAGTGTTGCAAGAGTTTAAAGAACAATTTACCAGTGTGCCTGGCAAAACACACTTGATTACACACACCATAACAACAGAGCATGTTGCTCCTATTTCAAGTTATTCCTATTGTGTAAGTGGAGAGCATGGAAGGGACATTGCAAATGAGATTCAGAGTACGTTGAACTTGGGAGTAATTGTTCCATCTCAGTCTCCCTGGAGTTCTCCTGTTGTGTTAGTTCCAAAGAAAGATGGTGGAATACATTTTTGTGTGGACTATAAGAGGTTGAATGCTGTGTGGACTATAGGAGGTGGACACACACATGCACACACACCAGGAAACTAGTCTGGCAAGCACATCTGAGAAGACCCGAAAGAGATGGGGGATCCAGCCGGTACGCGAATCAAAGATGGCTGGGTTTGGAGTCCTGATATAGGAAATTTGTGCCTTCGGGGTGGTGGGCACAATAGGGAAATAGACCAGGATGGGCCAGAATGACTGGTGATGGCTCAAAAGTGGGGGTTGGGGGAGTCCAGGTTTGGGGAAGGGAAGACTTTGTTAGCAAGGTGTTGGGCAATGTCTGGGCTATCAACAGAGCAATAACGACAATAGACTGTGGTCGGGGTGGTCCCAGTATTGAGGGGCAAAGTCCAGAGGCTTGATCGTGAGATGTAGAACTGGAACACAGGTTCGCTGATACCCTTGAGATGATGAAATTCAGACTTTGTCCTTTCACGATGAGAGATGTGTGGCTGCTGTATCTAAACTGATGGCTGGATGTGTCAGAGAGAGTACATCCTGAGCACATGGCTGGGCTGGCTGGCACTGCACACAGAGAGGGCTATGTTTGCCCTTTGCCAACTTTGGCACTAATCTAGCCAGGGTACCATCCTTCATGTGGTAAGACGAGGCTCAGGGTGGTGTGGCGGTACTGATGTTGTTAGACCTGTCGGCGGTGTTCGACACGGTCGACCATCAGTTACTGACCCACCGCCTTGCTGACATTGGGATTCTGGGGTTGGCCTTACAGTGGCTTTCCTCATTTCTCCAAGACCGGGGACAGAGGGTGGCTGTTGGGGAACAGCTCTCCCAAAGACACCCACTAGTTTGCGGAGTGCCACAGGAAGCAGTTCTTTCCCCAGTGCTGTTTAACATCTATATGCACCCCCTCACCCAGATTGCCCGGAGGCATGGGCTGGGTTGTCATCAATATGCTGACGATACCCAGCTCTATCTGTTGTTGGGTGGCCAGTCAGACTCTAGTCTGAATGATCTGGACCTGGCGCTGAAAGCCATGGCTGGTTGGCTTAGGCAGAGCCGATTGAAATTAAATCCAATGAAGACGGAGTTCCTATGCCTGAGTCGGAGTGGGCCAGGGGTGGGGATCCCTCTCCTGACCTTCGATGGGGCATCACTGGTGCCAGCATCGGAGGTTAGGAGTTTGGGAGTGCTCCTGGACTCCTCATTAACGATGGAGGCCCAGGTAGCAGCCACTGCAAGGTTGGCCTTTTACCATCTGTGGTTGATCAAGCAGTTGGTTCACTTCCTTGAATGCAACAACCTGGCTACAGTGATCTACGCTTTGGTCACCTCAAGACTGGATTACTGTAATGCTCTCTACATGGGGCTGCCTTTGTCCCAAATCTGGAAGCTGCAGCTCATGCAGAAAAATCTGCAGTGAGGCTGGTAATGGGCCTTCCCATGTGGGAGCACATCCAGCCCACCTTAAAAGCACTGCACTAGCTGCCTATAGCATACCGGATAAGGTTCAAGGTGCTGGTACTTATCTATAAAGCCCTATTTGGCCAGGGACCTATCTACCTGAGGGACCATCTCTCCCCATGTGTACCCCAGCAAGCGCTGCGGTCGGGATCCCAAAATCGCCTGGTTGTCCCAGGGCCAAGGGAGGCCCGGCTGGTGGTTACGAGGGCCAGGGCTTTTTTGGCGGCAGCCCCACACTGGTGAAACGTGCTCCCAGATAACACCAGGGCCCTGCAGGACCTGTTACAGTTTTGCAGGGCCTGCAAGATGGAGCTCTTCCACCAGGCGTTCAAGTAGGGGCTGCCTTGATTTTACAGCCTGGCCCTATTATTGGAACCCACCAACCTAGATCACTCTGCACCAACTGGAAGGGAGTACCACCTGGGATGCTGACTAGATATAGTTACGAAGCTGTGCCATCTTGTTATTAATTTATCTTATACAGTATATTTTATGTTCTTATGGTTTTAATTGTAACAAATTTGTTGGAAGCCGCCCTGAGCCTGCCACTGGCGGGGGAGGGCGGGGTATAAATCTCATAAATAAATAAAATAAATAAACAACACACATATTTCTTCTTTCCTACAGTTTATCTTTAAAACAGTCCTATGAGGTAGGTTCAGCCAGGAGTATGTGACTGGCCTAAGGTTACCTCAGAAGTTTTCATGTCAGAACAGGGATTTGACCCTCCATCTTGTAGATCCTAGTCTCTCACTGCACTGGCAATAATTCTTATCCATGTCACCCATGGTGACTATTAACTTCAGGATGCAGCTGGTCAATTATTTTCTCTGTATGGAAGGTTAGTCTTTTTACTCCTCTAAAATTTCCCTTATAAATCTTTTACTCTGAATCTTTTCTGTTCTCTAAAATAAGTACTGTAACAAACCAGTGTGGTATGAACTACAATGGTTTTTGGCATCCCTCCATTCTTAATGCTATCTATGTTTAGCTGGCTGATATGGATTTTATATTGAAACATCAGTTTGAATTGTACTGAAAATTCAATTTAAACTTGGCTTTGATTTTTTTGAAGTCAACATCTTGACTTAAACTTTCCAGACGACTTGATCCAATGGTTTTGAGCCAAATATGAGATGGAAAAGCATTTTTAAAATCTGAAACTCCTTGTGGAATAAAAATGCCATATTCCAAAAGGTTCTGCTTCTTACTTTCTAACACTCAACATGTTTCTGTCTGTTATGTCACATTCATATGAGCAGTAAGTGTCCCTGAATAGCCCCGAGGGTAGCAACACTTCCAAGGCTCAAATAACAACAAAAAAGTTAATTTGAAATATTGCTTTTTTACATGAAGCTCCAGAGAACTTTCATGTCTATCTCACTGAGAATGATGAAATAAAGAGCTGCAGAAAGTTAGTGTTAAAGTTGTAACTCTTCTGTAGCATGAATGCTTTCTGAATCTTTTGTCATTTCCATATGGACACTGATTGGCTGAATATTTAGCTAATTTTATAGTTGGAGTATATTTCTAACCAGATCCAAAGCATGTTCACTTGGAAGTAAATTCAGCTGAGTAAAATAAGTTCTGAGTAGAGTGGGAGAGGGAGGGGTGGGAGGATGACACCATGTGTCATTTCCATTGAATATCCAGAAGCTGACATCACATTGTTGATGTGCTGTCAACATGACTCTCTAGGATTTGGATAAAACTCCATGGTAAAACTATAGGGTTTTACTTGAATCCTGGTATGTCATGTTGGCATCATGACTGCAACATGGCATCACTTCTGGTATTTGCTGGAAGTAAAGGCATGATGCCACTTTTAAAAACATTTTTTTCCCTTGCCAGCCCTTGGCGAGCTAGCAGATGACAGAAAGAGAGGCTGAGACCTGGTCTCCCTAGTTCTGTGTAACAATGCAATCCTAAGCAAAGTTAAACCCTTCTAAGTTCATGGAACTCAGGGAAGAGGCTGTGGCTAAGTAGTAGTGCATCTGCTTTGCATGCAAAAGGCCTCTGTCCAGCATTTTTAAAAAGGCTAATAACTGTTGTGTAAGACCTAGATTTGCATCAGAACCATGACTTGGAGATTGAGAGAATGAGTTTCAGTCTTCCACCAGTGTATGGTTTCAGAGGTTAGCCATATTGGTCTGCAGTTGGTGCTAGAGTATTCAGTATTCAGTATTCAGTAGGACCTCAGAGACAGCAAGATTTTGGGGTATGAGCTTCTGATACAAAGGGAGCTTTGACTCTTAAAAGCTCATACTCCAAAAATCTTGCTGGTCTGTAAGGTGCTACTGGACTTGAATCTAGCTCACCCTTGGATGGGTTCACCTGTCATGATGCACATGCACACCGCCCATTGCTGATGTTCACTTTGGAAGGAAAGAAGATGAACAGGGAAAGCTGCTTTCTTTTTCCTTTCCAGGACTGATAGAAGCATTCCAGATGCCCTGAATTTTATGCTGCACATGTCTGACAAGCAAATATTCCTTGTTGAGCAGCCATGAGCTGATCCTCTGACCTCTTTGCTTCATTGCAACCAGCCTTGAATGGCAGCTGAGCAGCTTTGTAGCCGCGCAGTAGCTGTGGTGCTTGGTTTCATTTCCTTCTGCCTTGAAATATCATTTTTGCATCTGCACAGTAGATGGAATTGGTTATTCCTGAGGGTCATTAAAAGTTGGGTCACACAATTAAATGATAGGAGGGGTAAGTCTAGCTGACATAAGTCTGTATGAAAATGCACATGCACAAAATATGGACTTCAAACAGTAAGACGACTCCAATGTACTGTATGTGGAACTGCCCTTGAATACTGCCTAAAAGCTGCAGTTGGTACAGAATGTTGTGTTCACTGGAGTGGGTCATAGAGACCATTTCATTTCAGCCTTGTTCCACCTACATTGGCTTCCAATTTGCTTCAGGGCTCAATTCAAGGTGCTGGTATTGACCTTTAAAGCCTGGTATGGCCTGGGACCAACATACCTTAAGGAGCACCTTCTCCCATATGAACCTACCCTCATACTCCAGTCCTGCTTTGGCTCCCCCACCCCCATCTGAAGCTAGATGGGTGGGAACCCGAAAAAGGGCCTTCTCAGTCATGGCACCAAAACTTTGGAACTCCATCCCCAGTGAGATTCGTCTGTCTCCTTCTATTGATGTCTTTTGCCAGCAGATGACTTTTTTTGTTTCATCTGGCATATCCCCAATAATGCTTACTGGCCCTCCTCCTGGTGTTGTTTGTTTGTGTATTTTAATAGCATTATTTTATGATTTTAAATGCATTTTTAACATCTAAAATGTTTTAATTTAAGAAAAAAAATCATCTTGTGGACTTCGATGATGTGGAAAGATGGCATAAAATGTTTTAAATATATAACTTTGTCATTGAACACTTAAACATCTTTTAAAAACTGTGTACCTTACACTACAGCAAGAGGGAGGGGTGAGAAAATGAACGCTTTGTGGGTGGAAATCTTTCCATCCACAAAAATGCTTGGGTGGATCCAAAGCTATGTCTGTCCTCTCTCTGGAAAGATGCACCATATATATTTGGCTTGGGCAGAAGAATGGGCATGATTTGAATTTTATTCCTTACATGAATACTACTGTCTGTTATAGTTTCCTTCCCACATCTAAACACACTGCTCTTTCACAGGAGGTAGAAAGAATACTATTGGAAATGTTTGGCTACAATGAATGAAAGACCAAAGAGAGAAAGCGGAGAGAAAGGAATCACTTTTGTGTGAAGTTAGTGCTACCTGATTGAGACTAAACGTTTCTCAAAATACAAGCAAGGATGGAAGTTTAGTGTTGTGGTTGCAAACATTCTGCCGCAGCATTTTGGGGTTTCATGTTTCGGCGGCTGAATAGCGTCTGTGTGCCGAGCTATTGTGGTTCGGTAGCTGACAGCAGTCAAATAAGCACAGCTCTCTTCCTGACTTAATCATTTCTATTACTCTCAGTGTCAAAACAATAATGTCAGGGAAATGGCTTTGCTGACACCATAGATTAGTGCTGAGTGATTCGAAACATTTTCTGACTGAAGTTTCCAGAAAATTGCATATTACAATTGAAAATTAAAGAGCTTACATCTTTCCAAGCTGTATCAACAGATACGGTGCTGCGTGCTGAGTGCAGGTTTCCAAAGGGGATGATCAGTTGTGAAACTCGTTGTGTGTATTTGAACATTAGCAAATTCCTCCATACTTGCTGTGTTGTACTAAGAGATTAGTTTGGAACAGCTTTGTGTTAAAAGGAATCACTCAACTGTATGACCTGCAGAGAAGCGTTAACGTTTAGAATCTCCACCAGAGCTGAGAAAAGAGGCTAGAGTTTTGTCAAAAACAATTAAATCAATATTTCATGGTTTCCGTTCCCATCATCAGCATATTTGGCTTGTGGGTTGGGGAAGCATGAAAAGGCATTTGCTGGCAAATCCGGAGGAAGAGGTGGGGCTTATAGTAGCCATCATTTGCATTCAGGGATCGACCACATGTCGTAGCTCAGCTGTGAGAGAAAACCATAAGCAGGAACACCCCATCCCGTGTGTTGTTGCTGTATAGGGAGGCTAATGTCAGCAGAATTCATGTTATAATGAATACAAATTTTGTGAACATACAAGACAAACAGTACAATCCCAAGAACCCTTTCCTGGGAGTAAGCCCCATTGAATAGACTTGAGTAGAATTCTGAGCAGACCCACTTAAGAGTGCTTTTTTAGTGTGATAATTTTTGATTTATTTCTGTTTATATTTATTTCATCAAAATATGTTGTATAGACTTCCTTCCACTCCCCCCAAAGAGGGCCCCAGGCAGCTTACAAAAGTATCTACCCTCCCTTCAATAACAAAACAATAAACAACATTTAAAAACCATTGTTAGTAGAAATCATTGTCACAATAAAAACTCCCACTGGCCTAGATTTTGACAGCAAGGCCTCTAAAACAAAAGACTGCCAAGGCCTATACACCTAACATCTTGTGGGAGACCATCCTGAAGGCCAGAGGAACTGCTGAAGAAACCTGCTCAAGGAGAGGGAGTATTATTAGTATGGTAGATAATGACACAATAGTCCAGTAGCACCTTAAAGACTAACAAAATTTGTGGCAGGATATGAGCAAGTGACTTACAAAAGCTCATACCCTACCACACATTGTTAGTCTTCAAGTGAGCAGTGACTCATGAAAGTTCATACCCTGCCACATATTTTGTCAGTCTTTAAGGTGCTACTGGACTCTTACTCTTTTCTTCTGCTACAGACGGACTAACATGGCTTCATCTAGCACAATGGTACGAGAGATGCTTGGAATTCTGTACTCCTAGTACTTACTGTAACAGTTAGGTACATGGGGGGGAGGGGGTCAGTCCTGGTTGGGACAATGGTGTAAAGGAGGGAGGGAGAATTGCCAACTCCAGGATGGTAAATTCCTAGAGACTTGGGGTGGGGAATCAACAGGGGTGTGATGCCATTAGGGTTGCAGGTCTTCCGCTATAACAGGAGATCTCCCACTGGCAACCTGCACTTCATGCCACCACTCCATTGGACAGCAGGAGGATTTAAAAAAAATGCTGCCATCACATGTGACAGCACCCCCCATGTTTCCACCCCCATCTCCTGCTGAGTGCCAGCCATCTACTGGCAACCCTAGATGCCATAGAGTCTGCCTTTTTCTCCAGAGGAACTGATGTCTGGTGTGCAGGCAGTGCTTAAAGCCCCTCCATGCTGCAATCTCCAACAGACCTGGGCCCTCATATGCTTGACTTTAAAAGGGGGGGACCACACTGGGGGCTCCATGCACAGACTGCCCAGCATCTTGTGGCAGTAAGCCGTAGGAGATGGGCCTTAGTAGAGCAAAAGATCCCAGGTTCAGTTCCTGGTAGGCCACCGTACAAAATCAGTTGTCTGCAATTGAACTGGTGAGTCCCAAGTTGTCTATGCCCTCATCTAAGGATAAGTCAGTGTGGAGTCATAGACTGGGATAAGGAAGACCACAGCAAAAATCTGTGCTTTTAGCCATGAAGTTCATTCGGTGCCTTGTACTTTTTACAATATCTTTTAATAGCATACTTCACTACATTGCAGTGATGCTAAAATGATGACCTATGTTAGGACAGCCTTTGACCTACTTGGAGAAAGTCTGGGACACAAGTGTGATAAATAAATAAATTCCACACAGTTTCAGCTACCTCAAGGCTGTCAGCATTTGTACTGTAAAATTGCAGCTGCCTTTCTCCCCTTCTCCTTACACTGTGTAGGAAGGATTAAGGAATCTTCTGGTCCAAACAAAGGACCTTGAGTTTTGAGAGTCCCATTGGAGGCTCCACCAGTGACTTACAGCCTGACCTTGAGTAAATCTTGTGAACTTTTTGTGCTATATTCTGCTTTTGCTGTTGTGTTTGTTAGGAACATGGAATCTCACTGGGAAACAGATGCTAAACTTCGTATGATAAATAAATTACATACACCAAAATACTATGCAGTGCAGTCCAGTGGGAAGAAAGTAAATCAGTTTCCCGCTTCAAAGCCAGATTTTACTCAAACATGGTTATTAAAGAAAAAGATTGTCTGTTATCCTCTAAAACAGGTTCCCACAGTGGGCCATCCAGCCCTTGGCGGGGAAGACAAGCAGCAGAGCACCTGGAGGAAGATGTGAGATAGAGACCAGTGGGGGAAACTGCAGCAATTCGGTTTTCTGTCGGCAGAATGTATCTGGATGTGGGACAATGAAATGAGAAGGAAAGGACAGAAGCCAAGTCAGTACTGGGTGGATGATCAGGGCGAGAGGCTTCTGCTCCAAAATTAGTAGAGGTGAATTTTCAAAATTAGTCGCAGGCATCCCACAAGCAAATATGGTATTTGAGAGTCTGTGTAATAATTCCATGCTCCATCAGACTTAAATAATGTGTGCACAATTGGAGAATCCGTCAATTAATGGGCAGTTTCTCTAGTACAAGGGAAGGACGCTAGTTTAGGTGACTTTCAAAAATCACATGAGACAAATGCAAGAAAAATAGATCACACTGATCACCATCAATGCAACCCTAAGCAGAGCTGCATCCTCCTAAATCCTTTGAAATCAATGAATTTTAGAAATTAGAAGGGTTTAACTCTGTTTAGGATTGCATTGTTAATGAGGAATGCGGAATGGCTTTGTAGATTTCTCATTATTGTTATTTTTAGCTTTTGTCACTTATATGTGTGAATTCAAGGTATTATGGCTAGTTTTAAGAACTGCAAATGCTGCTAGTCCATCCCCAGTGGAGTTTCAGACCACAGGTCCTTTTCTGACACTGTAACCCCATGCACAATTAAAAAGGTAAAGGTAAAGGTTTCTCTTGCTCAAAAGCCAGTCAAATCCAGCTCTAGGGGGCGGTGCTCATCTCTGTTTCCAAGCTGAAGAGCCAGCACTGTCTGAAGACTTCCGTGGTCATGTGGTCAGCATGACTAAACCCCGAGGCACATGGAACGCTGTTACCTTTCCACCAAAGCAGTACCTATTTATCTACTTGCAGTATCTTGCTTTCGAACTGCTAGGCAGGGAAGAGCTGGGGCCAGAGATGGGAGCTCACTCCATCACGCGACACTTGGATCTCAAACTGCCGAGCCACCGACCTTGCGGTCGGCAGCTCAACATCTTAACCTCTGAGCCACCACAGCCCCATTTAATCCAGTTTAATTTAATCCAGTCTAAACCCATTGATTTTTAAAACAAATTGTGCATGGCTGCCTTCTCCACATTGTTGTATGTTTTTTTGTTAAATTGTCTCCTGCAGTATATTCTTTCCTCAACCCTATTTAAAATATTACCATAAATACTAAAAGACAGGCCTTTTCCCAGTCTAGTCCTCAAGCAATATTCCTACCAACCTTCATTAAATTTATGTGGCCACCCAGATTTTGAGGCTGGGCTGGAGCTACAGTCACCAAGGCAATTCGGGCAAAAGCATTCTAACTCCTTTCAGTAGTTATGTTTCCAGCACTCCTACTGCACATAATGGGAAAATGGGGGGGGGAAAACACATGATCATCTTCATATGCATATATCTTAATATGCACAATTGTCAATTTGTCTGAATCAGGCAGTGTGTGTGCATTCTGGCTTCAACATACATTCTGGCTTCAACATGCATTCTGGCGTCAGTATGCTGCCCAGAGTTTTCAGGGTGCACATTTGTGCATACCAGCTGGCATATATACACATTTCCTGATCAGACAAAATATTGCATGCCAGTTATGTGTAGCGCACTCTCCTGGTATACTCAGTAAAAGCACTGGAAAAATAGCATACAAAGAGGCATCTGAAAGGGTTGCATCCATATCTAGCCTGAGTGATCTGCAGTTCTTTTGGATGAATTACAGTCCATTCAGATATATGTGGCTGTTTGTCATTACTAAACAATGGTGTAGCCAGTAATCTCTTCAACAAGTTCTATAAAGAGGTTGTAATGATTTTTCAGGAAACTGTGCATTTTGTTTTGTTTTGTTTTCATCTGAAGGGAAAGCAATGCAGGCGAATATTTCCAGACTGAGAAGCGTTCCTGCATGGAAAGCTGAGAAGAATGCTATTCTTCTAGTTTACAGTGATTTATGGACTTCTGCTAATTCTTAGGAAATCTCCTCTTGTACAAAGGGGCATCTATCCTCACACCCAAGAATGAAATATTGGGTCATGGTTTATTATAAGGAACTGGCAGTCATTTTTCTTTTCTGTCAATAGACTAACAGTGGGATACTCTATCTGATGAAGTAAACTTGCACACAAAAGCTTATATTGTAAATAAAACTTTGTTGCTCTTAAAGGTGCTACTGGACTTGATCTTTGTCCAGTGGGAAGGAAAGGAAATTTATGGAAAACAGCAATAAAACTGGTACTTCAGCTTTCTATTCCTTCCATATAAGGGAACTAATAGCAAGATTTCCCCACCTTCATTCCAGCAGTGTTTGGACACACAGTTTTCCGCGTTGTCATTTTTGTCACTCGTTTGTCCCTATTGCTTTGGTGGTCCCCCCTTTCCATATGTGTTTTGCTCCCTCTGGGACTACTAGAGAGAGCAAAACACATGGGGGGAGGGACCCTGAAGTAATAGGAACACACAAGTGATGAAAATCAGAATGAGGAAGAGCACTGAGGAGATTCCCCCTAGGCCTCTTCAATGTACAGACAGTCCAGACTCCTCAGTGCCAGATGATGTTGTGTCATTCCATACGTCTCCCTGGAACAGCAAGGTTTCTTTAGAGAGACATCAAACCTTTCAATCACTTAAGACTCTCATTCTAACTTTATCTTCTGCTCCCATCCAATGCTAATTCCCTCAGACTGGTGCATAAACTCAAGTTCGTGCATCCTGCTTGTCAAAAATCTATGGCGTACAGGAAGGATTATTTTTAGCAGAACAAACAAACATGCACACAGAGGTGGAAGGGGCCATACAGGCCATCTAGTCCAACCCCCTACTCTGTGCAGGATCAGCCTAGAGCATCCTTGACAAGTGTTTGTCCAGCTGCTGCTTAAAGACTGCCAGTGAGGGGGAGCTCCCCAACTCCCTAGGTAGCTGATTCTACTGTTGAACAACTCTTATTGTAAAAAAGTTTTCCCTAATATCCAGCTGGTACCTTCCCGTCCTTGATTTAAACCTATGATTGCGTGTTCTCTCCTCTGCTGCCAAGAGGAGCAGCTCCCTGCCCTCCTCTAAGTGACAGCCCTTCAAATACTTAAATATAGCAATTTTATTTTATTTTATTTTTATTTTATTTATTCATATTTTTATCCCGCCCTCCCCGCAAGCGGGCTCAGGGCGGCTCACAGAGGGCACACAGTGCCAGACCCAATAACAGTTTAAAACATTTTAAAAACAACACAGCAATAAAACAATTACAGGTAAAGTGCTTCCATTAGTGATATTATTCCCCCCTCAGCCTCTTCTTCTCCATTTTGATTTCTGAATGTGCAGAAATTCTCCAGTGCAGTTCATATGATTCCCTGAACATCTGCGAGGGAGGGTGGTGAGCGCTGTCATCTTGCTCTTCCCTCCTCATTGTGTTTCTTGTGTTTTCAAGTTCTCCATTTTGATTTTATTGCATCATTTATTTTTTTTATTTTATTTATTTATTCTTTCAATTTATACCCCGCCCTCCCCGCGAACGGGCTCAGGGTGGCTTATTTAGCTTATGGTATTACCTGACTTGGGTCCCACTTTGTTGTGGAAGAAAGGTAGGATGCATATACTTCCCAACATCACACACATTAGAATAAAGCAGCAGCTCTTCCTTGGTTCTCCCTACATCAGGTTGGGGTAATGAGACAGTCACACCCTGTTGCATACTGGGTTTGATGCATGGAGAAGCTGGACAACAGTGTGATGATCAGCTCATAGTTTATTAGCACACAACACAACAACAACTAACCAGCCAAGAGGCCAACTACATACACGAACCCAAGACACACCCCAAGTCTGACTGGAGGGTTTGAATCTCCCACCAGAGTTCCTATTGGTGGATTATCGGGGGCCTAGGATCCTTGGCCCCTATCGTGTTTAGGAGCCAAGCTCAGAATTGGGGATGCTAGCCCCTAGTGGCGGCCAGTGGACATAACAACCCACAAACCCAAGATCAGTGATAGTCTCCTGGCCAGGGAACATTCAGCCATCCAAGTATTAGGTGGTGCAGAGAGGAAAGCAACACCAGCTGCCAGATCCTATCCATACTTAGAACATTGTTCCCCCCTTCTTCAAGTGTCATGTGCTTTGCCAATCCTACAGTTTAATTACTGCTTAGACCAAAGTCCAGAGTCATAGACCAAAGACACAGAATGCTAGTGTTCTGATGTTCTATGCTTCCCATGTTTGTGACAGCCTGGTTCAGATCAGGACCACAGTGTGTTGAACAAACAGCTCAGCCCTTCCCCCTCCACTTTTTTCCTGTGCTGAAACAGCTTCACATAAGTGTTATTTCCCCCATGTGGTGGGACACAGGTGTACTAATAAGCTACTTGTGATGTGTTCGCCAACAGGGCAAATATCGGTTTCATGTTTGGAAAACTACATGGGTGAGGGGGAGGAGTAAGCCATTTCTGTCTGCGTTCCATGGTCCCAAACCTATCTGGATGTGTGCTCATGTGGACCTGCAGGACCTCCTGAGGGCACCTGGTGTTTTTGGCCACAGTGTGACAAAGTGTTGGACTGAATGGGCCACTGGCCTGATCTAACATTGGCTTCTCTTATGTTCTTATGTAAGAACACACCTCAAAAACTGACTGGGGGATGTCCCCAGAAAAAGTGTAATATCTAGTTAGATTATCAGAGCAAATCTTTTACACAAGGTACCTTCTTCTAGGTCAAAAGCAGACAAGACTGTGCTCATGGCAAAGAGATGCCTATGGGCTGGTTTTCACAATATAGCCTGTATTAATCAAATGGACACTGAAGGCACCTATCAAGTGTGAAGGGGGAGCGACCATATTGTCAGGAGTGTGATTCTTTCAGAAACAAAACTCGGAAGCAGTGACCTGATCCACTCCCTTGCAAAAGCTTCTTCTCTTCAGCTGCTCTTGGGGCCACCCAACAGCAAGAGCATCCATTTAGCAACTCCCCACAGATCAGCCCATAGGATGAGAAGAAGGCTCCTGCAATGAATCAAAATTTTATCTTATTTATTAAATTAGATTTACTAGGCTGCCCTTCTGTAAAGTACTGACTTCAGAGATGCGTTGAGTGATTAAAGCTCATTGTTTATTGAGAGGTCGAGATAAGCATAACAAACCAGACTCACAGGTCTGCTTATATTCCCCTTCATGACCGCACCCATGTACACACCCAACACCTGTGATTGGTTATTTACATGCCCCTGCCACCTATAGGTCTCCCTACAGATTGTGTGCTTCCCCATTGCTCCCAATTAGGATCCTCCGGGTCTATTGTCCTGGTAGTGAAGCTCGTTGGCTTCTCCTGGCCACATGTGTGGTTGACCACGTGCGTGGTTTAATGGCCTGGACATAACACCTTCCATACAAGTAGGGCTCAGGGCGGTTTACAACAGAATACATCCACTGCAGGAAAAGACACAGAGAAAGAAAATGCCAGAGTTATCATCATTCAGACAAAAGATTCCTTCTGACCTCAAAATATAGTACTCTGTGATACGTAGAGCAGGAAAATACAGTACTGTCGAGAACTGTAGAATCGGGGAGTTGGGAGGGGCCATACTGGCCATCTAGTCCAACCCCCTGCTTAGTGCAGGATCTGCCTAAAACATCCTTGACAAGTGTTTGTCCAGCTGAGGGGGAGCTCACCACCTCCCTAAGTAGCTGATTCCACTGTTGAACGGCTCTTACTGTAAAAAAGTTTTTCCTAATATCCAGCTGGTACCTTCCTGCCCTTAATTGAAAACCATTCTTGTGAGTCCAATCCTCTAATGCCAACAGGAACCACTCCCTGCCCTCCTCTAAGTGACAGCCCTTCAAATACTTAAAATTGTGTCCCCCCTCAACCTCCCCCTTTTCCAGACTGAACATTCCCAAGTCCCTCGGCCTTTCTTCTCAGGGTTTTGACTTCAATCCCTTGATTGTCCTCACCGCTCTGCTTTGCAGCCGCTCCATTCTGTCCACATCCTTTTTGAAGTGAGGCTTACAGAACTGCACACAATATTCCAGGTGCGGCTGAGACTATTTCATCTTGTGATTTGGATGTTATGGCTGTGTTGATACACTCCAAGACCGTATTACCCTATATTGCCGCTGCATCACACTGACTCCAACACCACATTTCCAATTAGTGCTTTTAGAAAGCAGACAGAAAGAGACCACAGATGCCTCATCGCAGTGTTGAAAGAAAAATCAAGTATGAGCTTCACCAAGGTCCCTGAAGAAGTGCCAAAAAGTGCATGTCACACTTACATCATTTCTGACCTTCCAGTGTTATGAAGATATGATTCTGTGACTATTTTCTCACTATGTCTCTGTATGCATTGGCCAAATGTGGGTAGAAGGGGATTTTGAGCAGAGCAAGAGTCCTTTGGCGGAGTCAGTGTTTTTGGAAATATAATTGTCTGTTTGGCTGGACTTACGGCCCGCACCCTAGCCCTGCAGCAGATTCCCATAAAGATGGGTGAATCACATTTCCAGTGGGGGACACACTTCACACTTAATGCCCAAAGAGAGCTTTCATTTTTAGCATGGAGAAGGAAGAATAACTTGATCTCACTCCCCCACCATGTTTTTGCATGAGTCATTGTTCTGAGCCCATCTCCTGAATGGAGAAGCAGCAATTCCTGAAGACACAATCAGAAGAGGCATAAACTGAAGGCAGGCTGACTGCAGTGACAGTGGCAGATTACTCCCTCATGCTCAGAAGAGAATGACTGGGAAAAAGCAAGGCCGGAGGACTGAGTTATGCTGAAATGCTGCATGTGGTCCTCTGGGAAAGGGGGCATAGTTCAGGCTCACCTTTAAGCAAGCTGGTGTAGGGGCAAGGTTGAAGGCCTGGACCTGGAACGGGGAGACTTGGGTTCAAATCCTTTGTCAGCCATGATACTCACTAGGTGATCTAAGGCCCAATTTACACCTCCCCTCTGAAGTAGTTTGACTGCCGTCTTTTCCTACGCTCATTTCATGCTGGTTTCAAATTTCATTCCCTGGGTCTGAAGAGTACTAAGCAACAGGATCTGTTTAAAGCAGTATAATGCTAGCTTGACCACAGGAGGGCAATTAACGAATGTAAAGAGTAATTTTTAAACTAGAACAAGTATGGTTTGAAACTAGAAACAGGTATAGACAGGGGTTTTTGAAACTCGAATGATTCCACCGGGAAAGTCAGATGTAGATTTGACCTTAGGCCAGTTTCTACCTTTCAACCTTCTGTGACGATGGGGGAACTTCAGAATAAAATGAGGGGGGAAACCTTCTTGGTTGTGGCACCAAAACTTTGGAAATCTATCTCCAGGGAGATTTATCTGTCCCCTTCTGTTGCTATCTTCCACCAGCAGGTGAAGTTGTTCTTATTTCACTTGGTGTGCCTTCAGTGATCCCTCCTTCCTCCCCAATGTGTTAACTGTTTTTTGGAAATCTTTTGTACTTATTTTAAGCACTGGTTTTAACTTTATTTATTTATTTATTTATTTATTTATTTATTTATTTATTTCGATTTATATCCCGCCTAGCCAGCAAGCTGGCTCTAGGCGGCTAACAACATTATTATAAATATACAGAGTTAAAACACATAAAATTCCATTAAATACATTAAAATACAGCTAAGCAATCAGATCACAGATGGCAGCAGATACTAGACCAACATCAGATACCAGTGGTCTACTTTCATTCCTGCCAGGAGACTCCCACCCCACCCCAGGTGTTCTAGTGGCGATTCACCCCGTCACCTACTAAGGGCCATTCCCTCCGGTGGCGGCCCCAAAAGCCTGGCGGAAGAGCTCCGCTTTGCAGGCCCTGCGGAACTGCAAAAGATTTTAATGGTGTATGTTTTTTGTATTTTGCGGAGTTGGTTAAATGGCTTTGAAACATTATTTTAATTTGTTAACTGCCTCAGTGGCTCTTGTGAGGACAAAAAGGTGGGATATAAATAAGTAAAAATAATTTGGAAGGAGGGCAGAATTAAAGTACTTACAGGATGTTAGAAAAAAAGGTAGCAGAGTCTCAGCAAAAACTAGATAAATCTAATGGCATCTTAAAAACTAACAGCATTTGTTCCAGCGCAAGATTTTGTGGAGTACAGCCCACTTCTTCAGATGCAACGTAGTGGCTGCTCACAGGCAGACCTCTGTATGTAGGGCATATGACCCCCCCCCCCCATTATGACCAAGGGACCATAAAAGGTTGAGACCATTTACTAAACTAGAGAAACACCTGTGGTGGGTAGGGTGGGGTGGTCCCGGGGTTTGCTAAAATAGTTAACACCTCTGCCCAGCAAAGGACTTTCAAGGCAAGTGAGAAGCAGAGGTGGTTCGCCATTGCCTTCCTCTGCAGAGTCTTCCTTGGTGGTTCCCCATCTATCTATTGACCCTGCTTAGCTTCCCTGATCTGACAAGATCAGGTTATCCCATGCTGCTTTCCCTCCAGTTAACACCTTGTGTGTAAGAAATCCCATGTCTTTGTTCAGACCTGGCAAGAAGATAATGCTGAACTTCTTAACCAGTTCTAATCCAGGGCTTTCATGCTGGATTCTTTTGCTGGAGGATAGTGATCAGCCATAGCATATATCCTGAAAGATTAAAATGTTTCCCCACCGGGGTATGGAGCCCAAGCACTTTAGAGCTTTGGAAAAGGGATGCTACTGCATTTTGCAGCCCCACAGTTGCAACTCAAAAATCCCCAAATTTGGTTTCACTTTTATCTTGGGTACATCAAACCTATAAGTTTTAATTTTCACACTGCTTCTGGTTTCTTTGTGCCCCTCATTTTTCCTGCAGTTTGTAACATCTTTTCCGCATCAGTTGCATCTAAATGGTGCATAACATAAAAACAGCATTAGTGTGGCTTCAAAGGGGGCATCAAAGAGACAAATTAACTGGGGACACCAGCAATGAAAACAGGCAAATGAAAAGTCTCACACTGACATTATATGAAAGCAAAAAGATGTGAAAGAGTGTTATTCCAGTGTCTCTGCTTTGGAAACATTTGTGTTTTACATTTCCTTGCAAGCTGCTGAAGCCAGTGAGGTGACACAGAACAGCTGTGAAGAAGTGTGTGTTTGCTGAGGCTGAAGAATAGCTTTGTAGGCAGTATCTAGCCAGTCTGGTTATTGTGCTAATGAAACATTTATAGATTTCTCCACAAGGCTGCTGCATTTGGACTTCCCCGTGCTGAAAAGCCTTCATCGAAACTGCTGTCAACCCTGTAAATTACAGCTGAACAACTCAAACCAAAGCCATTAATTTTTTTGCACTCGGATGACAGCAGATCGCCTTCCTTCTCCCTTTATTGCCACCTGAGATCTTTTCTCAAAGTAGCAGGACAGATAATACATCTCTCGCTTAATTCATGCTGAAGGATCCGGCCAGAGGAATTCTTCTGTGTTTTGTAGCGCATTGTAACTGTGTCTGCCTCTTCCCTAACTCAAAGAGACCAGGAAATGGGAAACAGTGCCAAAGATACAGCACTGAGAATTGGTGAAGGCTTGCCAGTTCCCTATTCACAAATTAGAAACAGTATCTGGGCCTGGGGTTTGGAAGGTGTTTTAGAACAGGAAAGAAAATTCACCATTTCATAAGTCTCTTTCAGCTGTCAGGGCAAGGCCTGGATTTTAGATGGTAAATTACTGCCATCTACTGTTGAAGGATGAAAGGGACACGAAAGCTGCAATCCTATAAATATAATAAAACTGGAGTCCAAGGCCACATTCAAGATCAACCAAACGTATTCCTGCTTTAAGTTGTTGTGTTTTTTTACTCTGGAGTAAATTTTGTTAGTCTTTTATTTGTGGTTTCATTCTGCTGGACTGACACAGTAACTCCTTATGAATTATCCACCCAACTACTAAATATAAATACAGACCAGTGCAGGGAAGTGGTTAGAATGGCAGACTAGGATCCTGGAGACCCAGGTTCAAATAGAAGAAGAGATTGGATTTATATCCCACCCTTCACTCACTTGGAGTCTCAGGGCAGCTTACAGACTCCTTTCCCTTCCCCTCCCCACAACAGACACCCTCCTTGGGAAGCTTGCTGGGTGACTTTGTGCCAGTCACCCTCTCTCAGCCTAACTGCCATTTCAGGGTTTCCATGAGGAGAAAATGGAGGAGACAGGTTGCTGTATGATCCTCTGAGCTCCTCGGCAGAAGAGTGTGGTATACACTGTAGCGAAGAAATGCCCATTAAATATCCCATTAAGCTCCTTAGAGCTTAGGCTGATCTCATTTCTTCTCACTTTATGGCAAAAGTTCTCAGAGAATAACTGTGGGTTCATATACCTGATATGTATTGTAGTGAGGAGAAGCTCCCATCTTAGAATTAATTCAAGGTGGCCCATCAGTGAGTAAGGAGGTTTGACTATGGTGGATTTCAGGGCCGGCTCTATCACTAGGCCAACTAGGCGGCCTAGGGGCGCAGCTGGCAAATGGGGAGGCAGAGAGACTGAGAGAGACTCAAACCAGGAGATAGTGTGCTTTATGCAAACCATGATTTACCATTATGTCTGAATACAGCTTTCCATTCAGGCTAAGAACCAAACTTAGCCTTGGGCCAATGCGGATAGACTTGTAAACACTGCAGCCAGCTGGTGCAGATGGCTGCTGGCAGGGCTGGAGAGCTCGTGAGCCCGGGGCAGGCGAGCGGGGGGGGGGGGCACTGGGGCTGGGGGAGGTGTCCCTTGTGGGTGGGTCTCCAGTGGTGGAGAGGGCAGCTCTGTGGTGTGGGGGGGTGCGCTACAAGGTAGCCTTGCCTAGTGCACAAAAAACCCTGGGGCCGGCCCTGGTGCGTTTTCAGTGATGTTTCTGGTTTTGGTCTAGATTCATGGCATAATTTTGGGGTTGATATTTACTGTGTATTTCCATTTAGGAATATTCTTGTGAAATCTGTGGACTAAGTGGATGAGGTTCTGTATTACACAGTAGCTGGATTAGGTACGTGTAGTATGAAATTAGTATTGCTGTAAGATTATGGGTATGCTTCAGTGTACTAGTTTATTTTATGTTATTCACAGTTTCCCTGAAAAAGAACATCAAAACAAAGTTCATATCTAGATCCTTTGTTGGAAACTTGGAAACTTCTGAAAACTGATGTTATGGCAGCAAGGAACTTCAATGCACTGCACAGTCAGCCTTTTCTCACACCACACTGCTGACGTACAGGGGTCATTTCGTAGAAAAAGAGATGCAGGAGCTCATTAGCATAACTCATTAGCATATGCCATGCCCGCCTGACATCATCGGCCGAATGTCAGTTTCAGCCCCATTATACCCTATGGGTCATTGAAGTCAATAGCAAAAACTCATAGGGTATATGAGGGGGTGGAGGAGAGGGGGTGGAGGGAGAGGCTCCAATCTTGCAGGGTAGCTGCTGGGGCCTCTTCCTGAAATACCCACCAAGTTTCAAGAAGATTGGACCACGGGGTCCAATTCTACAGGCTCCCAAACAGATTGGCCTCCATTGTTCTCTATGGTGGGAAAAAACGAAACAGGCTATAATGTCATACATAATATCCAAAGCAGACATTTTCTCCTGGGGAACTTATCTCTGCCATCTGGAGAGCAGTTGTAATTCTGGGTGATCTCAAGACCACACCAGGAGGTTGGCAGCCCTAGTTCCCCTGGAGGAAAGGGCTGCTTTGGAGGGTGTAGTCTATAGCATTGTACACCTCTGAGGTCCCTCCCCTCCTCAATGCCCATCACCCGCAGTCTCCACCCCCAAAATCTTTAGGAATTTCCTAAACTGGAGTGGGCAACACTGTCTCCTTCCCACCCAACAGCCAACCTATCTTTATCTGCCCCTCTGTCTTAAGCTTTCCCTCTCTCCCTTGGCAGCCTTTGCCTACAAAAACTGTGGCTCAGTTGTGTGGTGCTGGCCACTGGTCAAGGCACACTTGTGTAGCAGAGAACTCTTAAGGACTTGTGGGATGGCACCTCAGTTTCCCCTGTATCCTCTTTCCCCATACTATTTCCTCTTTCCGTCCCCATGGCAACCCCCATATCCTCTCCCCTTTTCCATGCCTCATTCTCTCCTTTGCAGCCATTCACCAACCATCATAATCACCCAGTGAGTTTCCACAACATGATGGGGATTCAAACGTGGGTTTTCCAGACCCTACTCTGAAGCTCTAACCGCTATACCACACTGCCTTTCATAGATTAGCTGCTCTTGAAGAGTAGCAAGCAACCAGGCCTAGTTGAGTCATGCAAGTCATGTGATATCTGGAGATCTCCCAGAATTGCAACTGAACTCCAAATGACATAGATCTGACCCCCTGGAGAAAAGATCTGTTTTGGAGGGTAGGCTGTATGGCATAATAGCTGGCTAAAGCTTTATTTATTTATTTATTATTTATATTTATATCCCGCCTTGCCGGGCAAGCTGGCTCAAGGCGGCTAACATGGTTAAAACATCATAAAATATTTAAGATTCAGTTAAAACAGCATAAGTTAAACATAAAATTCCAGATAAAACAACTAATGATGGCAGCATGATCACACCCCACAATAGGTACAGCAACCCATAAATCCAGGCCAGGAGAGGTTCCACCAGCCCATTTCCTCAGTGGCAGCTCCTAGTCGAAGGCCTGGCAGAAGAGCTCCACTTTACAGGCCCTGCGGAACTGCAAGAGTTCCCGCAGGGCCCTGATGTCTTCCAGGAACTCATTCCACCAGTGTGGAGCTGCCACTGAGAAGGCCCTGGCTCTGGTGGTCGCCAGCTTAGCCTCTCTCGGACCAGGGAGGGTCAGGCAATGTTGTGTTATGGGGAAAGGTGGTCCCTCAGGTAGGCAGACCCCTGACCATATAGGGCTTTAAAGGTTAAAACCAGCACCTTGAACCGGATCCGGTACACTATAGGCACCCAGTGCAGTGTCCTCAGTACAGGCTGGATGTGGTCTCGTACAAACAGACCCATCAGCAGCCTTGCCGCAGCATTCTGCACTAGCTGCCGCCTCCAGAACTGAGACAAGGGCAGCCCTATGTAGAGAGCATTGCAGTAGTCTAACCTCGAGGTGACCATTGCGTGGATCACTCTTGCCAGGTTGTGGTGTTCGAGGAAGGGAACCAACTGCCTTATCAGCCGTAGGTGATAAAAGGCCTTTCCCCTCCCCAAGCCCTGCCTCCTCAGACTCTGCCACAAGATCTCCAGGAATTTTTCAATCTGGAGCTGGAAACCCTAGCCAGGCTTGGCCTCAATGAGTTCTTCCCCAAAGGCCAGAATAGGCCTGAAAAGCTCCCCCCCCCCCCCAGCCTTTTACTGACAGAATCCAGCCTGGAATACCATGGTTGTCTAGCAACAGCTACTGAAGAACTCTGATGCTTAAAGGTTCAGTTGCTTGTTATCATTTTGGGTTTTGTAACACCCTCCCCATGTATTTCTTTTAGATTTTATATTTTTTCTGCAAACCTAGGGTATTTTTCCAGGTTTGTCTTGCCCCTTCACAGCTCTAGTCACTGGGTTTAAGTATCCTCAGATTTAGCCAATTTGGCTATTAGTATTAGACAAATGGGGACCTGCAAGAAACTTGTGGTGAGGGTGCATCCCTTCCCCCTCTTTGAAGAAGAAGAACCGATTGAATTTATACCCCGCCCTTCACTCAGAGTCTCAGAGCAGCTTACAAACTCCTTTCCCTTCCCCTCTCCTCAACAGACACCCTGTGAGGTAAGTGGGGCTGAGAGAGCTCTTTCCAGAACTGTCCTTGAGGGAACAGCTCTGACAGAACTATGGCTTGCCCAAGGTCATCCAGCAGCTGCAAGTGGAGGAGTGGGGAATCAAACCTGGTTCTCCCAGATTAGAGACTGCACACTTAACCACTACACCAAACTGGCTTTTTGCTTCCCTCCCTCTTCCTCCTTCTCCAATAATCTTCTCCCTCTTTCTCCCCCTCCCCTTAACTGTCAACCTTCCCCACCTCTGTCAATCTAGCCCCCCATCTCTGTTAACCTACCCTCTATTTTTCCCCTTTCTCCCAATCCCTTTCTTTCTCCCCCTCCCCTTATCTGTCAACCAACCCCCATCTCTGTCAATCTACCCCCCTTCTCTGTTAATCTACCCTCCTATTTCCCTGTTCTCCCATTCCCCTTGTATGTCAATCGACCCCCGTCTCTTTTGCCAACCTTTTCTCCATCAGTCTACCCAATCCTTCCTAGCACCCATCCCTGGCACTTCACTCCCCCCAACTTTGCAGCTCCCCCCACCCTTGACATTCACTTACCCCCACTCTTGCTCAGGGGTCCTTTCATAAAAAAAGAGGTGCAGGAGCTCATTAGCATTACTCATTTGCATATGCCACACCCCCTGACGTCACCGGAAGTGTCAAAAGGCCACACATCCCTGACGTCATGGGCAGTGTGTCAGAAGGCAAGAAGGGAGGGAGGGAGGGGGAAGGAAGGAAGGAAAGGAACAGGAAGGTAGGTAGGTAGGTGGGGGAGAGAGAGAGAAGAAAGAAAGAAAGAAAGAAAGAAAGAAAGAAAGAAAGAAAGAAAGAAAGGAAGGAAGGAAGGAAGGAAGGAAGGAAGGAAGGAAGGAAGGAAGGAAGGAAGGAAGGAAGGAAGGAAGGAAGGAAGGGAGGGGGAAGGAAGAAAGGAAGGAAGGAGGGAGGAAAAAAGGGGGGAAGGAAGGAAGAAAGGAACAGTAAGGTAGGTAGGTAGTTGGGGGAGAGAAGAGAAGGAAAGAAGGGGGAGGAAGGGAGGAAGGAAGGAACAGGAAGGTAGGTAGGTAGGTGGGGGCAGAGAGAGAGAAGAAAGGAAGGAAGGAAGGAGGGAGGAAGGGAGAGGGGAAGGAAGGGGAAAAGGAAGGAACAGGAAGGTAGGTAGGTAGGTGGGGGAGAGAGAAGAAAAAAAGAAAGAAAGAAGGAAGGAAGGAAGGAAGGAAGGAAGGAAGGAAGGAAGGAAAGAAAGAAAGAAAGAAAGAAAGAAAGAAAGAAAGAAAGAAAGAAAGAAAGAAAGAAAGAAAGAGAGGGAGGGAGGGAGGGAGGGAGGGAGGGAAGGAGGGGGGAAGAAAGAAAGGAAGGAAGGAGGAAGGAAGAAAGGGGGAAAGAAAGAAAGGAACAGTAAGGTAGGTAGGTAGTTGGGGGAGAAAGAGAGAAGAAAGGAAGGAAGGAAGGGGAGAGGGAGGGAGGAAGGGAGAGGGGAAGGAAGGGGGAAAGGAAGGAACAGGTAGGTAGGTAGGTAGGTGGGGGGAGAGAGGGAAGGAAGGGAGGGGCGCTTCTCCCCCCACTAGGGCTGGCGTTTCCCCCCTCCCCTTGCTTGGGCCTGAGTGGCGTTAAGCAAGAGGGAAGGCGACGGGGCGAGGAACGAGGGAAGGCGACGGGGCGAGGGACGGGGCGAGAGAAGGCAACGGGGCGAGGGACAAGGGAAGGCGACGGGGCGAGGGAGGGGGCGAGGGAAGGCGACGGGGCGAGGGACGAGGGAAGGCAACGGGGCGAGGGACGGGGCGAGGGAAGGCGACTGGGCGAGGGAGGGGGCGAGGGAAGGTGACTGGGCGAGGGCCGGGGCGAGGGAGGGGGCGAGAGAAGGCGACGGGGCGAGGGATGGGGCGAGGGAAGGCGACGGGGCGAGGGAAGGGGCGAGGGAAGGCGACGGGGCGAGGGAGGGGGCGAGAGAAGGCGACGGGGCGAGGGACGGGGCGAGGGAGGGGGCGAGGGAAGGCAACTGGGCGAGGGACGGGGCAAGGGAAGGCGACGGGGCGAGGGAGGGGGCGAGAGAAGGCGACGGGGCGAGGGACGAGGGAAGGCGACGGGGCGAGGGACGGGGCGAGGGAAGGCGACTGGGCGAGGGAGGGGGCGAGAGAAGGCGACGGGGTGAGGGAAGGCGACTGGGCGAGGGACGGGGCGAGGGAGGGGGCGAGAGAAGGCGACAGGGCGAGGGAAGGCGACTGGGAGAGGGAGGGGGCGAGGGACGGGGTGAGGGAAGGCGACGGGGCGAGGGACGAGGGAAGGGGACGGGGCGAGGGAAGGCGACTGGGCGAGGGACGGGGCGAGGGACGGGGCGAGGGAAGGCGACGGGGCGAGGGACGGGGCGAGGGGCGAGGGAAGGCGACTGGGCGAGGGATGGGGTGAGGGAAGGCGAATGGGCGAGGGACGGGGCGAGGGAGGGGGCGAGGGAGGGGGCTCTCCAGCGGGGCCGGCGGCCAGCCGCGGCCCTGGGAAGGTGACTGGGCAAGGGAGGGGGCTCTCCAGCGGGGCCAGCGGCCAGCCGCGGCCGGAAGGCGACTGGGCAAGGGAGGGGCTCTCCAGCGGGGCCGGCGGCCAGCTGCAGCCCCAGGGCTGGTGACTGGAGGTGGGAGGGGGCCCCAACGGAGCCCTGCTCTTGCTGCTCTTCCCACAGACCCCCTCCCACCGTGGCACTGCACTGACCCCCAACTTTGCACTTCTCCCTATCTACCCCCCCCCCCACACCCTTGGAACTCCACTACCTCCTTGCCCTTAGGATTCACTGACTCCCCCGCTCTCTTCCCCTAGCCCCACCCTTGGCATTCCACTACCCTCACCCTTGACATTCACTCCCCCTTTTGCTCTCTTTCCACCAACCCCCACCCTGGGCATTCACTCTCTTCCTGTCTCCCCCTTCCTCCCCTTCTCCCCCACCTTTCCCAACTCTTTCTGTTGGTGTCTCTTCATGCTTGGGCTGTTTGTGTCCATGCTGGCTGCTGGGCAGTGTCTCCTCCCAATGCAGGAGGTGGGCTGTGATGGCCTCTGCCTGGCAGCGGTTTCTGTGGTGGGGAGAAGGAGGAGGTAAGGGGGGGGGGGGAGGCAGCCTTCCACACCAGTGCTTACAACGAATGCTGTTTTACTTTGGGGCTATTTTTAAACTCCTCATATCTTTTAAAAGTTCTTAGATTTTTCTGCACACCTACGGAGTGGCTCATGTGTGCAGGATAATCTCTTTTCCCTCCACGTGCCCCATATCTGCAGAAATAAGTATCTGCACACAGGAGGCCATGTTGAGAATTAGGTATATAGATACTGAAGTTGTGCATCAAATATTTAAATCATATATAAAAAGTAAAAACCGTTGTGACAAACACTGGGTGAATAATCAGAGACTTTTTATTAAATATTCGTTGTCAGGGATTGGATTCAGCTGTAGATTTCCACAAATAGATTTTTGCAGAATCCCTCCTTCCAATGCAGATTCCCCTCTCATAGTGTTCCTTGGGGCCCCATGTAACCAACACCAGCATTAGTGGAGGGTGAGAAAGAAAGTCCCATTCTGCCAACGGAAATTCCTTCCACTGGATCCAGCTCCCCAAATTTATGGAAGCTTGAGGAACAACTCAATTTCAGCCTTCTTCTTCTGCTCAGATAGCCCAGTTTAGCCCAGGCCCATCAGAACTTGCAAGCTAAGAGGGTCAGCCCTGGTCTGTACTTGGATGGGAGACCTCCAAGGAGGACAGGGGCTGCTATGTGGAGGAAGGCAATGGCAAGTCACCTATGTTTGTCACTTGCCTGGAGTGCTCTGAGGATGGGGTCTTCATGAGTTGTGACTTGATGGCATGTTCTCCTCCTCCTCCAGTACGTAAGAATAAAGCCTTTGATTTTCTCTAAATCTCTCTTCTGTGAGATCTCCTGTTCCTCCTGTAAGTAAATACATATCTATGTATAAAGAGTGAATTCATGTTTGAAAGAAGGAATACTGTATCTGGATTTTTTTACACATTCTTATTAGAAGTGAACAAGAATCTAATTCATGATCTTGGCTTTGTAGATGTTAATCTGAGATGCTGCTCCCCAGCTGCAAAGAGCCCTTATCTAAAGAGCAGCTTCTGCTCTTGGGCAGCCCATAATATTTGAACTACTTCTTAGTTCTGTAAGCACTTTTGCAACAATTTCTTTCTGGTTATAATAATGTGAGCATATAATCATCCAAAAAAAATAAGACGAAGGGGGCAAAAACACGCAGTGTATTCCAGAGTCTCCATCGCATTTCCCTGACCCCAGCTAGCTGCTTTACTCTTCATATACAGATAAAACTGAGGCAAGGCAGGTCAGCTGTGAGCTAGGGCTAAACTAGTTGCAAACTCTGATCTGGGAGACCTGGTTTGATTCCCCACTCCTCCACATGCAGCTGCTGGTGTGGCCTTGGGTCAGTTACAAGTTCTTTCAGGGCTGTTATCTCATCAGCAATTCTCAAAAGAGCTCACTCAGCCCCACCTACCTTACAGGGTGTCTGTTGTGAGGAGGGGAGGAGAAAGAAAATGGTAAGCCGTTCTGAAACTCCTTCAGGTAGTGAAGGGCAGGGTATAAATCCAATCTCGTCTTCTCTCTTCTTCCTTCCCATAGTGCAATAACTGTGAAGTAAGCCAAAGATATCTGGATTCAGCCTTAGTTGCACAGCAGTAGAGCTTGAAGCTATGAAGCTTCTTTATACTGTATACTGTACACTGTATACTGTATACTTTATACTGTATACTCTATATACTGTATACTGAGTATTGTCTACCTCTGACTAGTAACAGCATTCCAGAATCTCACCATTCAAAAGAGAAGTCTTTCCCAATAACCTTAGAACCTTTAGCAAGGAACACCAAGGACTGAATGTGGGGACTTCTCTATGCTAAGTGTATGCCTGAACCATGGTTCATGTATCTCCACATATTTGATCCAGAAATGGATAAAGGAATTTTTGAGGCATAGTAAAAGAATGATGTTGCATGGCTTACGATATTACTCTACCATGGGGACATCAAGATCAGAGAAGAAAGTGCAATGGAACAACTCATCATCTCTCAGTATTTCCCAGATTTCAAGTTTTCTGCAAAAATAACCAAATTTATAAATATACATTTCTAGTAAACCATCACTCTAGAGGATTTCATTCCAGGAATAAGCAGGTCCAACACTTTGCCAGATTTTATTACAAAAAAAAGGACTAGATCATCAGACAGTTTGGACTTGGTGAAATTCTTAATGTTTCCCATTGTGCAGCCTTCTGCTACACTATTATCTTGCCCCTTTCAGAATCTGGCACATCAAATTGGTGAGGATGTCAATAAAATGATACATATGTGGATAGATTACCAAGAGTTGCAATATTTCTGGTCGGAGTTTCTGACAGAGATGTAAGAAGAGTAACAAATTGACTTCTAAAATGGTATTACTAAACCCAATAAGCACATCTACAGTGCAAATATCTGATTATGTGAACAAGAATAAATGTATTTCGACTCAGCTCACACATGCAGAGGAATGAGGTGGCAGAAACTTGGAGTCCTCAAATGGACTGCACCACTTCAGACTGCTGGTGGAGGATCACTAGCTTTCTTCCCTGTATTAAAATTTTCTTGTAGAACAAAAACCAACACAGCAAGCAAAGAGATGGGTAGATCATTTCTTCTCACCAAGCTAATTTTCTATTTGCACAGAATTTTTTATATGAAGGAGCATTCAAAGATGGAATATCCCACCACCACCCCCAGCTGCCTGCTGAGGTGCAGTCCATTCTGTGTGCCCAGCACTTTGCTACCTCATGATCAGCATGTGGGAACCAGGCCAAACACGGGAATCCTGAATGCAGTTACAGTCCTCTAGTTGCACTGAAATCAATGGACAAATGGCTTAGGACAGCCACTGGAAGCAAGTGAGTACGTCTTCTAAAAATGCCATCCCAAAATCTTACCTGAATATTGGCTGAATGCTGAAAGTGACCCATGAAATAAGGGTTACTAGTGGATTCCTCCTTTCCCATTTAAAGCGTAACATTTTTGAATTATAACTCTCCTGATTATATGGTACACAGAAAATTTACCAGAAAACTCTAGACCACAGCAATTTAGAACTTTATTTTCATATTATCTGGTACTTAGGTTTGTGGTGAAATTGGTCAAAAACTAAAATAAAAAATTGGTCAAAAACTAAAACAAAAAATGGGAATGAATACGTAGCTTTTCTTTAGCTAAGCATGTTTCTTTTTGTTAGGTTTCAGTGCTGGAGATATTTTTTTATAGCATTACACTTTAATATTAATGCTTAGTTGTCACAAATTGCCAAGGTGGGGAGGACTATGGCTCGATGGTAGAGCATCAGCTTGGCATGCAGAAGGTCCCAGGTTCAATCCCAGCATCTCTGGCTAGAAGGGTCAAAGGGTAGGTGATATGAAAGATAGCCTGGGACCCTAGAGAGCCACTGTCAGTTTGAGTACATAAGACTGACCGTGATGGGCTAATGTGCTGAGTCAGTAGAAGGTGTGTTCATTGTCTATATGACGAGTAAAAATAAAGTTTTAATAAAGGAAGTCAGGCAATTGTTTCATTACTGCTGTAGTTAAAGGGCTGAAGTGAACAAATTCAAACTGAGCCCAGACAACATGGAAGTAATGCTGGTAAAGTCATAAGTGACATCGTGCTTCCTACTTTTGAGGGGGTTCAGCTGATCTTTGCTGACTCAGTTATGAGCCAAGCCCAGTTATACTGGACCCTTTAAGAGTACCTCTCTCCCTGACTGATTTCCCACGAGGCACTGCTCCGGTGTCGTTCTTCCCTTTGCCCCAATTGCATGCTTGAATTTCCCACTATTTGCCCCACGCCGCCTTTTGCCCCACGGCTTCACCCGAATTCCCCCACAGCTTCAAAAAACAGGATAATTGAAGCCGTGGGGGAATTTGAGTGAAGCCGTGGGTCAAAATGTGACACAGGGCAAATAGTGGGAAATTCAAGCACACAATCGGGGCAAAGGGAAGAATGACGCCAAAGCAGCGCCTCGTAGGAAATCGGTCCCTGTGTCTCACAGAATTAGTTCCCACATCTGAGCAGGCCCTCTGCAAATACCACCCTACAGATTGTCCAGAACAACAACTGCCTGTAGACATGCCTTCTCTAGAGTGGCCCCCACCCTGTGGAATGGCCTGCCACAGAATGTCCCCATGGCATTTCACAAACTATGCAAAACATAATTGTTCAAGAGGGCACTTTTGTAAAGGACATAGGGCTACATCATCACAGCATATTGGCCCAGGAGACAGCACTGGGTTTCTACTGACAGAACACTATACTCTACATTGTTTAACATGTCATGTTTAATACTTAATACTTTGTTTAGATGACAGCTTCATTTCAAATTTCTTCAATTCCTAGTCCTATTACATTGCTTATTAGATGTGTCATCCTATGGATTTGCATTGATTTACATTGTGTAATCAGGCTTGCGCCTCCAAGAAAGGCAGACTATAAATAATGTAAATAAATTAAAGAAAAACATTTCTATTGGTTTCCAAGGCCTAATAATTTCCTGTTGCTGCTCAGATGGTGCGTAGACACAGGGGGATTTTGCAAGCACTACCGGGAAAGAGCTTGCTCAGTCAGTGTGTTTTTCTCCTTGCCTTGGCAGCAGTCCACCTTCTGGATTTACATGCTGCTGCTGAACGGCATCCAAACAAAGCTCTATGCAAGATGTTACAAAGACACCCTGGAAGCCAAAATAATTGTTTCTCATAATTAGAATCAGACTGAAGAGCAGGACAAATATCCCTAAGTTCTAAAAATATACTATGCCTTATTAGGCTTCTTAGATTACAAAAAGAGATTAGCCTGTGCCAGTTTTTACTGGTGTCCTTGTCCCCACCCCTTGGTAGGACATGCAGATGTCTCCAAGACAGAATTTGGCCTGCTGTCTCACAGTTTCATAGGGAGCATCTACAAATATTGCTGGAAAAGATTTCTGAGGAGGCCAGGGCTGAATTTTAAGGAGGTTAGATTTTCAGGGTAAAATTGCCATTGGTGTGTATGGTGGGGGGAGGCTTACAGTAACCTTTCAGGCATTTTATGCCAATCTATGTATTGATTTACAAAACTTCTTTCCTGTCTTTCGGCCCAATCAGGGCCACCAATGTGGCTATCAATTAAAGCAGAGTATTATAAAAGCATTTCATAAATCCACTCAAACCCCAAACCGGTATATGCACATAAAAACACAGGAACATCAATTAAAACGTAGGGCAGGGAGGATAAATTGTTGAGGGAATGCCAAAGGAAAGACTAATTCACCATTGACTCCAGTTAAAAGCAGCAAACTTCATGTTTCTGAAGAAACAGAGTATGGTAAAATAGAGCTTGATGTAATGTAATTTTCTAATGTTCTATCACAATAGCAAGCTACATATTTATAAGCTCAATGCATATATACTTCGGGGGGCTGGAAGGCCTGGGAAGCAGACAGGTACGTGCTCTCATATTGTAGGTCATCAGGTGGGGGAGAAGGGTCTCCCCTAGCCTACACTGTAGGCTCCTATAAACCTAATTGGTTTTCTGGGCTCCAATGTATACTTTATCGGTTAACTAACTGTATTATCAGATTAAAACAAGAAGACAGGAGATGCTGAAGCTTAGGAAGCTAATAATTATCAAGTATGTTTCAGTGCATAATTAATGATCATTTTGTGGTTTGTGGCACAGAGCAGAGGGACAGATATGACTCTGTTGAAAGGTTTTGCCAGAGAAAAAGGGCAGACCTCTGTTTAAAAGAAAAACACCAACACACACAGGGAAGGACTGTAGTTCTGTTATCCAGGTTAAAGTCCAAGGAACAGACAGCTCTCCAGCACGAAGGGGGAAAACTGGGCACTTGAGAGGAAGTGGTCAGTGAAGGGACCCTCAGGTGTATATTATTTCTAGTTTCCTCAGGGTGCTTAAGGAGAAGAGTCTAAGGAGGGACTAGTTGGGATTCAGAGTCCAGTCCGACTCCATGGAGGTGGGGGGGGGGGCAAAATAATTTTGAACCAACCAAACAACATCATTAAGTCTCTCACAGTGTTTAGAAGGGTTATCCAGAGAGGGGAACCCTGATTCATGCATTGTTTATGATCTCTAGCATTACAACTGCCTGCCTATTTCAGAGAAGGATCTTATAAGGTTTGTTGTTTCTATTAATTCAGCCTGAATTTTAAGAAGCCTTCTACAGGTTTAATAGTGTTCATATGGGAACCGGCTGGTTGCCCACTGTGTAGTTCATATAAAACCATTTTCCCAATTCCCTGCCTTTAATAAAGAATAAATCTTTGTTCTTATTTTATTTAAAACCACACTATCAGTGCAATTCTTTTATATTTGTCAGAAAAGGTTTGGGCTCTGAAGATCCCCTTTACCTGAGTGTTAAGGGTTCATCACGATAACTCAATGAAAATGCTGAGACAGTGTGCAACTACAATGAAAAGGCCAATGCTATACTGGGGATTGTTAGGAAGGGAATTGAAAACAAATCAGCCAGTATCATAATGCCCCTGTATAAATCGATGGTGTGACATCATTTGGAATACTGTATACAATTCTGGTCACCACACCTCAAGAAAGATATTATAGCATTGGAAAAAAGTGCAGAAAAGGGAAACTAGAATGATAAAAGGGTTGGAACACTTTCCCTACAAAGAAAGGTTAAAGCGCTTGGAGCTCTTTAGCTTGGAGAAATGAAGGCTGAGGGGTGACATGATCGAGGTTTATAAAATTATGCATGGGATAGAGCAGGTAGAGAAAGAAGTCCTTTTCTCCCTCTCTCACAATACAAGAACTTAGGGGCACTCCGTGAAATTGCTGAGCAGTTGGGTTAGAACAGATAAACAGAAGTACTTTTTCACTCAAAGAGTGATTAACACATGGAATTCACTGCCACAGGAGGTGGTGGCAGCTACAAGCATGGATGGCTTCAAGAAGGAATTGGATAAACATCTGGAGCAGAGGTCCATCAGTGGCTATTAGCCTCAAGATATAGATAGGAACTCTCAGTCTGGGGCAAGTGATGCTCTGTATTCTTGGTGCTTGGGGGGGGGGGGCAACAGTGGGAGGGCTTTTAGTGTCCTGGCCCCACTGGTGAACCTCCTGATGGCACCTGGTGTTTTTGGCCACTGTGCGACAGAGTGTTGGACTGGATGGGCCACTGGCCTGATTCAACAATGGTTTCTCTTATGTTCTTATGCACACAATTTAAACACAAGCATACAGTTCAGCTGTGCAGACTGATGCTTGTAGACAAATCTGCCAGTGGCACTACCATGGAACACTGTTTCTTCTAGATATTTATATGTGGCAAAGGAGTCAATCTGAGAAAAGGAACATTTAGGAGTCAGTCATGTCACCAGCATCTTGAGCCTTATATACATCAGCTGTGGTCTAATTTGGTGTCTTCAGGAACGTAAAAGATAATTGTCCGGCTTTTGATGTGTGCGTCTTATAGATTCCTCAACTTAGTACAAAATGAATTTGAAATAATTTATACTTTTCAAATAGGTTATTAAATGGATATTTCTTGCATGATTTGTAACAATACTGTGTTTTAAGCACTTTTTGCATTTCTGTGTTGCTAGAGGAAGATAAGCAATTTGTAAGAAGAGTGTCAAGAATACCTGGAGAACAAATTGTCTGAAACGGCAAGGAGAAAAGTTAATCCCTTTCACATTTGGAGCCAGGATTTAGTCTGAGCCCTCCATGGCTGCCCTCCTATTAAGCCTGCTCTATTTTATATGGATTAACAGTTCGGAACTAAAGAAAACCCTGGATCCTAGTATAAGGGACAGTCATTGCCTTCTATGGAGGTATGAGGTCCACAGTTCGTGTGGCTTGAAAGCCCTATAACAGGAAGTCCCTCTTTAATGAGACCCCTTCTGTTTGGGCTCTGCCTTCCAGCTACTGTTACATCTACCAATATCTATTAGGAACTGATGTAATTTATTGCCCCTGTTATTTATTTGTATATTTATTTGACCATAACAATGCCCTCCAGTGTCTATTCTATTAGCCACAAAATATATTCATGATTTTTGAATTATGGTGCTGGAGAAGACTCTTGAGAGTCCCGTGGACTGCAAGGAGATCAAATCGGTCAATCCTAAAAGAAATCAACCCTGACTGTTCCCTGGAAGGCCAGATACTGAAGCTGAAGCTCAGAAACTTTGGCCACCAAATGAGAAGGGAACACTTGCTGGAGAAGACCCTAACGCTGGGAAAGACTGAAGGTCAAAGAAGAAGGGGATGGCAAAGGATGAGATGGTTGGACACTGTTACTGATGCATCGAACATGAAATTAAACAAACTCCAGAGCACGACGGAAGACAGGAGGGCCTGGCATGATGTGGTCCGTGGGGTCGCGAAGAGTCAGACTCAACTGTGACTGAACAACAACATATTCATGATACTTCAGTCTGCACAACACAAAAGCAGCAAAATAACAAGTGTTCAAAAGAGCAAGTTCATAATAGCATTTACACTTGAGCAGTTCAGACATTATGTAAAACTATGGTCTTAACTATGTAAACAAACTGTGATTTATGTGCTAGCCTGAACATGGGGCACTCCACTAACTATGGTTAGTTATATTCAGGTGGGCAGCCGTGCTGGTCTGAAGCAATAGAACAAAGTTTGAGTCCAGTGGCTCCTTTAAGACCAACAAAGTTTAATCCTGGGTACAAGTTTTTGTGTGCATGCGCACTTCTTCAGATACAACTGAACGTATGGACTCATACTTTATTCTATAGTTAGTTATGTCCCATCAAACTTGGGATCTGAAGTTGTTTTATTATCCATAGCTGGTCTTATCTCTGATTTTTCATGATATATGACCACAGACACCCCATTTTAATCCTTGCTTAATCCAGGCTTCATTTCTAACAGCATCCTTCCAGGCTATGGGGGAGAGAGGATGAGACTAGCACAACACTAGGCACACGAGGATCTGGGTGATCTGTCTGTGAGCTGGATCCTGCTTTCACAAACTAGCTATACTCTGAAATACATCACACACATTTCTGCAGCTAGCATTATTCCCCTTTGTAGGTTTGACAGCTGGAACTAATCTGGATAAGACAGCAAAAGTATCGGCTTTACACACACACACACACACAATTTTTTTTTGTCCTGGCTTTAAAGCAGTCAGTGAAAAGTTGCCACAGCTTAAACAATAGCTGTAATGCCAGAGCACAAGCAAGTTATGTGCACAGCCCTCGAGAGAGCAAGACAGCTGGATCTTCATCAGAAGGGTCCCCACTGAAAATATTGGCCAAGCTTGTTCCCATGCGCCTGGTGCTTCCATGCTCCCAGCTTGGGACAGACACATAAGCCCTTTCCACAGACATCTTTGTTTTCAGATGTGTTCACTGTGCCCATCTTCGCTGCTGGTGTTCTCAATTAATTTGTTTCTTTGATGTCATTTGTATGACGTTTATAAATTTTAGAATAACGGAAACAATAACCATATAACAACATGGTCATGCTTCCTATGAAACTTTCAAGTCCACTATGTACAGTGGTTACCACTAGGTGGAGCTATTGCAATTGCAATCTCGTGCTTTAGGCTTGTCCTGCTCACCCTCAAGATTTTTGTTATGCCTGACCTACTGAGGAGAAACATGCTATGAGAAAGAATTTATGTTTTAAAAGTTACAGAATTCAAATAGATTGAATTAAATTAGAAAGGAAGATATAGGATTCAATTAGATTGCACTAGATTTCAGTGCCTGCAAGGTGGCATATACTTGGTAGGCATTAGAATTAGGGATACTTTGAAGTTTTATTTTCAAATGTTGCTACATATTTGTATATGTGCTGGCTAGGCGGGATATAAATTCAAATAAATAAATAAATATTTATTTTTGTAGGGTTATTCAATAGTTTTAAACCTGCACCATCAGGACCTGTATTTGATTTTTTAAAATAACCTCTCCCCCTGTTCTGTATTGATAGACTGTGCCTCCCAAGGTCTACTTGCATGTCCCATTTTGCACAGTCTTTCTGGCTAAAGGCTTCCCCTCTCCCCTCTCTCTCAGTTCATGGGGTCCCTTTGGGGTAGACTGAAATGTAGGAGATCATGACCCCATGTGGAGTCACTTTGACCTCCATGATCCAGGCAGCTTTTGCATCCCTGTTGTTGAAAGGCAGCAAAGCTGTCAAGTGTTCCAGCATCCCTGGACCTTGCTTTGCAGAAGCATATCCTGGGGCCCACAAGGCCTGCCCTAGAATAATCTGCCCTGGAGTGTGTTGCCTAAAATGCCCCAAGGAAGTTGCAACCCATGGTGTCAGTGCTGAGATCGGTAATTCCAAATACTTTTGTCCTAGTGGAACAGTCTCACGCTGTCTTGTACCCGCTAACATCTCCTGCTGACTAAGAACAATATTTTCCATTGACCATCCTCTGAACATCCCTGTGCAGCAGTGGTGCATGTGGTGGGGTGCTGGAAGGATCTGAGCTCCTGCCAGTGAGTGCTGCTGAAGAGGGAGGGGAACCATTTAAGGCTCTGGGGCATTTGCCTTGTTAAAACACTGTATGACCGATTTCCCACAAACGCTGCCCTGGCGTCGGGTCCTCTGTTTGCCCCGATTGCCTGCTTGAATTTCCCACTGTTTGCCACAAGGCGCATTTTGACCCGGGGCTTTATGCGATTTCCTCTGCAGCTTCGGTGATCCTGTTTTTTGAGGATCACTGAAGCCGCGGAGGAAATCAGAGGAAATCGCATGAAGCCCCGAGTCAAAATGCGCCCTGCGGCAAATAGTGGGAAATTCAAGCAGGCAATCGGGGCAAATGGAGGACCTGATGCCGGGGCAGCGTTTGTGGGAAATCAGTCCTAGTGTGAGTTTACAGAGCTGTCATCCTTTTGGGATTCAGCTCCATCCCTCCAGTTTTCCAGAAGTTATATTTCTGAATGAGTGGGGTGAGGGAGACACATTTGGCTCTTAATGCATATAAATGTAAATGCATGTGCACAAAGACTGAAGTTCTGTGAATCCTGTCACTACATTCATGCTGCAAGGGCTGCAACATATTTTTGTACTGAGATAGCATGTTAGACTACATGATAGACATGATAGACTGCAGCCATGAAATTAAAAGACGCCTGCTCCTTGGGAGAAAAGTGATGGCAAACCTAGACAGCATAATAAAAAGTAGAGACATCACCCTGCCAACAAAAGTCCGTATGGTCAAAGTAATGGTATTCACAGTAGTAATGTACAGCTGCGAGAGTTGGACTGTAAGGAAGGCGGAGCACCGAAGAATAGATTCTTTTGAATTATGGTGCTGGAGAAGACCCTTGAGGGTCCCGTGGACTGCAAGGAGATCAAATCAGTGAATTCTAAAAGAAATCAACCCTGACAGTTCCCTGGAAGGACAGATACTGAAGCTGAAGCTCAAATACTTTGGCCACCAAATGAGAAGGGAGCACTCACTGGAGAAGACCCTGATGCTGGGAAAGATTGAAGGTCAAAGAAGAAAGGGATGGCAAAGGATGAGATGGTTGGACAGTGTTATCGATGCAACAAACATGAAATTAAGCAAACTCCAGAGCACGACGGAAGACAGGAGGGCCTGGCATGATGTGGGCCATGGGGTCGCGAAGAGTTGGATACAACTGTGAGACTGAACAACAACAACAAAAAGCATGTTGAATACATCACGGCTTGAGTTGAGGGTTGCCAAGCCATGCCTGGCAACTAGGGGGGCAGCAGCATGAGGGGTGTGTGATGTCTTACCTAACTGCTCTTTTATGTTATTAATATTTGGAGAATATTCGCTCTTATTAATATGCAGCAGGCTTACAGGACCTTCACCAGTGTATACAGAGGTGGCGCTAACCGATACTTCTGAGGAACTGACACAGACTCAATTTAAAAGGTGTAAGATAGTTCGTTTTCTAAAATATAATAAAAGATTGTACAAGACACTGCTGTTCTGTCATTCATACATGCATACAGTACTAGGAAGTTAGATAGAAATTATAGAGACGTGTGCATGAGCAGGTAATTGATGGTTTCCGTCGAGGGTGATATTTACCTCTATAGAAGCAGTGGAATCCGGCTGGAAAATGAGGATGAGAAGTCCTTGGGAAGGAGATAAGGGATCGTGGCTCTGAACTGGCAGAAGACCACGTGGCGGACCCCAGTGGTGCACCCAGGGGTCCGTGAGGGAGGGAAGGCGCCAGGGCAGGAACTGGAACTAGGCTAAGACTGGAACTGAACTGAAATCTTGGGGAGCAGCTTTTATTGGGAGGCGGTACCTGGGAGGATGGCCCGATATGATGCCATCCCTAGAAAAACCTAAAGAAGGTCCGTTTGCTATCTCTAGCCACTAAGGGAGTGCTAAAGGAGTGGTCAATATTCAAATCTATCTGATGATCAGGGCGAGATGTTGCTGCCAGTGGGATCTGGTGCCAATCTTCTGGATCACAGGAACGCTGGCCATGGGAACCGATCTTCAGGAAGTATCCCGGTGTCTTCGCACCCAGGTGTGAAGTCCTTTGATGTAGCAAATGGAGATGAAGGCTGGCAGGAGGGGGCACAAGCAGGCATACATGCAAGGAGTGTATATCTGTATGGAGTTGCTGGTGTAAGTCTGTAACCTCATGGCTTTGTGTGAGAGAGTGTCTTTGTTCTCTGTGTCAACCTCCCGCCTGGAGGTGGCAACCTCAGAAAATGGTACTCTGGTCCTATAGTGTAGGCATCTATTCCCATCTTCCCACTGGTCACCTAGTGTATTCTCATGTCCCACGTAACTGATGGCATAGTCCATACGCTGCCCCTATAAATCAGAAAAGTCCATAAGGATGCTGCCCAGCCTTACAGCTTGTGCACCACTTGTCGCTTCTGGGGGAAACCCAGAAGTGACATAGGGTGGCTCTAGGTACTTCCAGAAACTATAGAGTTTCAGGTTATTTCCAGAGCTATCCTACATCACTTCCAGGTTTTCCTTGGGACAGACATAGTGCCACAGACAATGCTGGCATTTTTCATTATACTCCTGCTAAGGCAGTGGGGAACGAGGGCTGTTGGCCGGAGGCCTCCCACAGTGGCATGAGGCCTGGCAGCCCTATTTGGGTCCTAAGGAGCAGTTCTGTGGGAGCCACAACAGCTCATTTGAAAGAATGGTTTTTCCATCTGTGGAGAAGGGTAGGGAGATTTTTGCCAGTTCCTCTCTCCTGGTGCAGACTTGGTGCCCACACTGTTCCATTTGGGGACAGTGACCTGCAGAAACCACAATTCTGGGAACCACGGAAGGTGGCAGTGAGAGCTGAAAGTTGGAGAAGTAGCTGCTTTCTAGCATGGGTCTTCTTGTGTGGTTTTAGGATCCAAAATCAGCAAAGCATAAAGGAATGGAGAAGAGATTCTTCAGTATGGGAACCGGGAAGTTAAACCATGCCCCTGTTTTTATCTGTGAACAGGTGTTTCCAACCTTATTGACCCTTGCTGAGTTGCAAACAGGTAGCAGACACCAACACAAAATGGCTGCCATGGTGGTTAGGGCCAATCATAAAATGTCGGGAAGGCAACTCGGGAACTCCAGTTGGTACAGAATGGGGCAGCCTGATTACTAGCAGGTGATGAGTAAAACACGCATGTCATCATCCAACTTGCAGTCACTCCACAGGCTACTGATCAATTCAAGATAATGGTTATCACCTACAAGGCCTTTCATGGCAGGACCACCTCTCCTGTTATGTTCTACCATAGCAGCTTTGGTTGTCTGAGCAGAATCTTTTAAAGGCTCCTCCATGCAATTTGGTAAGATTGGCAACCAACTGCTCACGTATATTCTCTGTGGTGGCTCTGATTGTATGAAGCAGTCTGCCTGAGGAGGTCAGAAAGGGTACCACACTGCAAAATGTGCAAAGCCAAAATATTTAGGAGGGCATTTTGGATAGAGCAGTTCAGAAGGGTGCCTTCATATGGGAATTGGGGCTGGGTACTGCATTGCCTTGCACCTTTGTAACCCCACCTTCTGCACTGCTTGCACTGTGCTGGCCAGGGAAGTTTGCTGATCACGTTGCCAGTTAATTTTTCCATTCCTAGCCTATTGCATTGTTCACTGGATGTCCTGTATTGTATGATTACTTTTCTTTCTTTCTTTCTTTCTTTCTTTCTTTCTTTCTTTCTTTCTTTCTTTCTTTCTTTCTTTCTTTCTTTCTTTCTTTCTTTCTTTCTTTCTTTTTTCCTTCCTTCCTTCCTTCCTTCCTTCCTTCCTTCCTTCCTTCCTTCCTTCTTCCTTCCTTCCTTCCTTCCTTCCTTCCTTCCTTCCTTCCTTCCTTTCCCTTGAGTTTTAGTGAAAAAGTTGGGCTATAAATAAGCTAATTGACTGATTGATTAAAACTGCTGCAGCCCATGCATATCTTATCCACACATTCAGGGCAATTTCGCACTAGCGTTTGCCCTGGGTTTGCCCTGATGCTTGCTCAGGAGCTTCTGATCGATTTCCCACCAGTTGCTCTGGGCTCGGTTTGATCAGGAGTATCACAACACTGCTCTGAAGCTTCCCCGGAGCAAGAAAATCCTGTTTTTAGAGGATTTTCCTGTTTGCTCCAGTGGAGAAGCTGAGACGAAAACACGCCCACTCGCCCGCCCTCTATCTGGCCCACCCCGTGGTGGACGTTTCTTCAATTTTTTTAAAAAATGAGCCCTCCTAACGTAATATCGAAATGATGAGGCAGCAAGACAAGAACCCACCACAGGGACTGCGTCGGCGAGGAGGATTTGCTGGGCTTTTCAGTAGCAGGAGCCCAGGATGTGGGCTTGTGGCTTGTGGATGACCGCTGCCCTGTGTCTGGGGTGCCCCGGCAGAGCAGGCAGGGGGCACTTCCCTCCAAAAACCCACAGAGGAGCAGCAACAAGTGGGTGGGTGGGCCAGGGACATGACTCTTCTGCCCCACTCTCTGGGTGCGCTCCTCCAGGCCTGAGGCTAGACTGTCTTCCCCCCCTTTTTAAAAAAGAACCCCTCATTTCATTATATCAAAATAATGAAATAGTGATGCAGCAAGGGAAGACAGCACCATTGTTTTCTTTGTATAACACACATGCTCACATTTATTTATTATGGGGGGAACTTTTTCTTCGGGACTCCAATTCAGTGTGCGGAGTAGGGAGACTGGGCTGCCATTGCTGCCGCTCCTCCTCAGCTGCCACCACCACCACCACCACTGGAGAAGAAGCCCTGAAGAAACTGTGACTCCCCCCCGGCTCGTGCTCGCATCCAGCATCCAGCGCCCCGAGTGCTGCTGCTCCTGTAGCCGGCGGCAGGATGGATGGAGGACGGCAGCCAGAGTGTGTGGGAGGGAGACGGGAAGCCAGACCACATGCTGCTCCACAGCTGGGGAGCTCCACCAAGGAAGTTTTTCCAGCAAAAAAAAACCTTCATAAGTTTCATAACACAATTTTAAAATATAATTGCAGAGAAAGTATCCTTGGTGGAGGGAACTGCACAAATGGGTTGCTTCAAGTGGCATGGCGAAAGATTTTTTTGATCCGTAAAGTAAAGCAGTAATGCATATGAATAAACAAGGGAAAACCGTCTTACTGGTGCCGGTATTTTATCTTTCAAATGGGCCACATTTCGTTATAACGAAATTGCAATGCATATAGGGCACCATGGCTGTAAAGGCTTTATCCACCTGAGATCCTACTGGTAACACACCCGACATTTTAATGATAGAGCAGACACGCCACCAATCACAGCGCCAGGCCGTATGGTCGACCGAGGAGGGAAGGGGGAGGAGCGTGTGAGGAGATGTGAGGGGAATGGGAGGGGGGAATGGAAGCCACGTGGCAGTCGGTATGTGTGAAATGGACACTGCAGGGCAGATGAGGGGCTTCAGCTCCAAGTGTGAACATGAAGAATATACTCTGGAGGAAAAAAAACCCTGGAGAGAATGAGAGGCAAACAGCAAGTGCGAAATCGCCCTCAGTTTTATGGTCTTGCTATTTCCCTTGCTAAACTATAAAAAACCCTGCAAAATCTGTTTGTCTGTTCAAAGTATATGAGCAATGCCTGGTGAAATGTTACAAGTAAGGAATCTAGTGCTTACGAGTAGGCTTGCAACCTGAAAATGTTTTAGAATAAGGAACACACTGAGAGACTGTAAGAAAATGATGTATTTCCCATGTCAGAACATTAACAATGCTTTATTAGAAAATAGTGTTCATGTAATGTATTAAGTTAATGTTACGGTTTCCAGTGATGGTGTATCTCTTCTGGACAAGGAACACTACAGTTTAATACTAAATAAGGAAACATTCCTTGAAACCAGAAGCAGGTGGCAAGCCCAGTCAGGGAGGAAGGCTTAAGGGCCCCTGAATAGCTGCTTGCTTCTCCAGTCATTGGTCAAAGCAAAGGGCATCCATCCAAATAAGGAACTATTTGCAGATTTCCCCCCAATTTCAGCCGTCTTAATAGGTTTTCAGGGTCCAGCGTGATACAGAATTTGGAGTTATCTTGGTGCCAAGTTTTTGTTTTCTTTTAGCAGCAAGTCTCCTCAGCTCTGAGCATATGAAACATCTCTTCACACTGTTCTGCTTCTGAATGTGTTAGTGGCACAAATTCTGGGCCACAGCATCTGTTAATGTTGTCCAAGGAAGTGTAACACTGCACAGAGGAGTGCAATCCCACTCAGTCTCCCATCTGATTATCTGATAAAGTAGGAGAAAGACGTTCTTTGAGTGTGCAAATCCTCTTAGTCAGCACTTAACTGGTTTTGCTGTAGTCAATTGTTCAAAAACCGATTAAAATTGAGCAGGATTAATCTTTTCTATTCTTCCAGGTGGAACCTCAGGTCTGAGAAAGTACAGCAATGTTTTTGCAAGGATGGGGGGAAAAGCTACTCCAGATATATATATATATATATATATATATATATATATATATATATATATATATATATATATATATATATATATATATATATATATATATATATATATATATATATATATATATATATCAGGCCCATCTTCAGTGCTTCTGGCTATGAACTATGTGATTTACATGCCTGCTGCTGTTGTTCCAGTTTATGCTTGGTCATAAATTTAGAAGCTCAGATTTATTAAAAGCAACCTTCAAATCAACAAGATTCTTCCGTGTGGAGTTCTTCTGTTATGGAAAAACAGAAATTGTTATACTTGGTTACCCATCAAAGCCCAAAAGATATAGCAGCAATGCACTAAAATCAATTCTCTTCATAGTACATGTTTACTATCTGTTTCTGACAATCTGTTTGTGGTTGAATGGCCACTCCCAGTTGTGTAAGAACCTCCTTTAGTTAAATTCACTCATCAAACCTCTCCATTATATGAGGTCACCTTCGGAGAACCTGATCAGTGTACCACTATCTTCTAAATTATGGTGTTCCATAAGGAATGGGAACACTTCTAGGTAGTGCAGAATCTTTGGAGTGCCAAGTTTTTCGTACCAGGCAAAGGCATATCCCCCAGCCCAGCCTTATCCATGCCTTTTCTCTCTTTCTAATCCTGTCCTTTGTTGTTGTGTTTTGTTGTGTTTTTGTACATCACTCTTGTTTGGGAGATGATTTTACGCTGATTTGGTACCTGCCTCTGGTTTTACATTGGTTAAATTGATAATCCTACACTGCTAACTTTTTTAAAAAATTCATTGCCCTCATTATTAGGTTTGGGTTTTTTTAATCATTGCTCCAGCTGAATTGAATTACATGGTTCAGTCATACTGGGCCAAATGACAAACAGTATTTCCTGTTCACTCTTTTATGGATTATTCTGATTTGGATTTTTATGGATTATTCTGAGAGTTAAGAAAGGCCTATTCAGATGAATGCTGGTGACCCATAAAAAGACCCTGGGTTGGAGGGCTAAAATTTGTTCTTCCACAGATAGACTCTTCTGCTTCAGGAAAACTGTTTTATACCTTGTAGAAGAATGTTGCTTGAGAAAAGTGAAACTGAACCTAGAGATGTGGATTTAATTTCATCAGAGGCTGTACAAGGATTGGCAGAACCTCTCACACAAGCAGAGGTTCTTGAGCCTTGTTAGTACCCTGTAATATCCAAATTTGGTACCAGTGGAACAGCATTAGCAGCAGCTTCTCTTCAGATCACAGCCCTTTGGACCCAACTCCTTCTGTGTTTCTCAGCTGTTTGTGATCCAGGTCCAAATCCCAAAACTGGTGAGATCATGTGGCCCCAGCAAATTTTCTGGCATAATGGTGTTCTATATGTGATTCTGAATGTGGTCATTCAAGGATGCTCCCCCCTTGTTCCTGGACTGATTTAAACCCATGAATTGCCTTATAAGGAAGAAAATCCTTAAACCCAACTGGATTGGAAAGTAGTAGCTACCCTAGTCAACTAACAAAAAGGAAGAGTGAAATATAGCCTGTTTTATTAGGAGCTCTGGGGGAGGTAGGTGGGCTACAGTTCAGTTTAACTGAAGGATATGGTTCTTCTGGGAAACCTCGTAAATGCTGGCATAATCAAGTATTGGTTTTAATACAAATTCATAAATTTTTATAGTTGCTGAGCTGTCAAAGAGATGATATACAGCCAGACTCTGGACAGAAAGTGTGGGGGGAAATGTCATTACAAAGGGCTGCAAATAAAACCTGATCTCATGCAATGCAGTGTGGAATCAAGGGATCTGGGGAGCTATCACTCTCAATCAAAGGATGTGGAACAACTGTTTGAAGCAAGGTTTTAGTGTTCCACATCCTCCTTTCGATAATCAGTCAAAGCTAAAGACAGAGTGCTGGATTTCAAAGCCACCAAATTTCCTGGATCTATGTACCCAGGTGTTCAATGGACTATGTTCTACAAACTCATATTTGATGTATGCATTTTGCTGCAGAAGGTTACGCAGCAACAATTATAGAATGTAGTTCTGCCATAAGACAGGGGACCAGTTCTCATTGCATTTGCTGGGATGGATCCAGGCTAAATTTTCTGCTAATGGGAAGGAAGGGCAGTTTTTCCAGTTCCCCCCTTCCTATGTCAGATTCCTGGTTTGCCATTCATTCTGTTTTTGAGAGTCCCCTCTTCCCCAAGAGCAGCATTTGGGGAGATGGGTGGACTGCAGTGGGAAAGGGGAGGCAGGAAGGTTCCATTCTGCTGATGGAAATGCCTTTCATCCATAGAAAATTTAGTCTGAAGGATCCAATTCACTAATCCAGTGAGCAATGATGAAGTGCTGTTCAAACTAGCCCCCTCTGTTGTGTTACCTGGGTGGTGCAGAAGCTATTTCAACATGTGCCACCATCCCCACATTATTGGGAGTCCTGCTTGTTGGATTTCCCATTTGCAGGGTAAGAGCTGTAAGCACATACATGTAGGCTCTTTGCATATGTTCAAATAATGTGTGTAGGACAAAGGCAGATTTTGCCAATGCAATCCTATTCCCTCCGTCACTCATTACGCCCCCTTCACGTTTCTAAAGAGGGCTAACGAAGAGCACAAACATGCAAGGTGAAAATCACATGTCTGGGTCTGTTCACAAAATACAAATGCAGGATTATGCAACCTTAATTTGCCTCAGGGCCATACATGGAAAGGATGACGTAACCCTTTAACCTCCTCTCAGTTTTACCCTCTGACCTGGATAGCCCAGGCTAGCTTGATTTTCTCAGATCTTGGAAGCTAAGCAAGGTCCGCTCTGGTTAGTATTTAGATAGGAGATCACCAAAGAAATGCATGGTTATTGATGCAGAGGCAGGCAATGGCAAGCCACCTCAGAATGTCTCTTGCCTTGAAAACTCTACAGGGTTGCCGAAAGTTGGTTCCGACTTGATTGCATAGTTATATATTTTTTTTATTTCAGTTTATACCTTGCCCTCCCTGCCGAAGCAGGCTCAGGGCAGCTTACATAAAATACATATATAAATACAATTAAAATCATTCATAAAACATCATAATAAATTAAATATTAGTTCTCCTAAAGTGCTGGAACACAGTGTGAGAGTGGAGATTTCAAGTTAAACAATATGACTTAGGTGGCAGTCATGGTGGTATACTCACACCAGCTCAGTTGATCAGTTTATGTGTGTGGTGAGCACAGGCTGTAAGTTGTGAGCCAGGGCACAGAGTCACTTCTCAGGTGTTTAATGCGGCTCCTAGTTGAAGGCCTGGTGGAAAAGCACCATCTTGCAGGCCATGTGGAATTGTAAGAGGTCCTGCAGGGCCCTGATCTCTGGGAGCTCATTCCACCAGTATGGAGCTGCCACTGAGAAGGCCCTGGCCATTGCCAGCCTGGCATCTTTAGGGCCTGGGAGGGCCGGCTGGTTTTCACCACTACCTCCTCTAGCTTCCTTACTTGAAATTCTTTCCCGCTTTGGAGTAGCATTTTAAGGGAGCAAAGATGTGTCCTTTAATCCACCCCCCCTCTAGTTTCGAACTGTAAAATCAAGTGGAGGTTGAAGTTTAAACTCTGTCTCCTTCCTTGCATGACCCTTAGGCAAATGAAGGCTTCAGAGGCTTGCAATATGCATTATATGGAGAAGCCACATGTGTAACCTTCATTCATCCCTTTGAGCTTTAGGTCTGCAGAATGCTTCCTATGCTAGATTGGAGCAATCTGCTAGCAGAAGGCCTTTTCAATATGCTCAACCAAATCTTTTTCTTCTCTTCTTTCTGTTTATATTTTTTCCTTAGCATCCAGCTGGATGAAGAGTTGCAAACAACTGGTCCTAAAAAAAGTTTCCCACTGCCACTGTCTTTGCATTCACTCAGCTCCTGGACAATGTTTCCATAGCAAGACCAGAAGAATCATCTGATGAATAGCATTCACAGCCCCATCTGTTTGGAAGGCCCTGATTCAAAAGCAGTTGTCAGCATTCTTATAATGATATTTCAGAATTAAAGTTGCACATGTAAAAAAATTAGACTGCGAAGAGAAACATTTGATTTGGAATTGCTAGCTCATTCATTCCCATTTTATTTGTACCCACTTTGATTTATTAGGCTGTTTGAAAGATAGATCACTAATTGTTTTAGCAAAACATTTCTTCTTTTGATAACAGATGTCTCAGGAGATTGGCAATGGCAGAGCCTGATTATCTTGGAACTAGTACAGGGCTGTTCCTTTTACACTCTGGTTTGCCATCCTGTTCTTCCTTGATTGGTATTTAAATGTTCAATTCTCTGGAGGATCCTGTTCATGTGATGAAAAGCACAGGATTATAGAACTCATTACGGGAGGCAAATTGCATAGCAAGTGTGTCAAAACAAGGGCACCTGAGGGTTTCAAGTAATATCTTGTATCTTTCAAGGAATCACCTGCTCCTAATGTGAAACTAAACAAAGTACTAGTACCCTGGAGGTGCTTAGAGAAATACATTTGCTTCTTTGATAAGTGATTTAGATGCCACTAACTCAATTCCCTCCCAAGTTCTTAAACACTGTTTGTGAATTGATTTGGCTTGTATCAGATGTATTGTGGTAGCCCGCTGTGTTTGGTGTAGTGATTAAGAGCAGAAGACTCTAATCCGGAGAACTAGGTTTGATTCCCTACTCTTCCACATGAAGCCAGCTGGGTGATCTTGGGTCAGTCACAGTTCTCTCAGAGCTTTCTCGGGTGTCTGTTGTGGGGAGAGAAAGCGAAGGCGATTGTAAGCTGTTCTGAGACTCCTTTGGGTAGTGAAAAGTGGGGTATAGAAACCAACTCCTCCTCAAAAAAGAAGAAGAAGAATGTGGGATGTTTACAGTTGCAGGCTTTCCAAGCCCTGTAATGTGACATTTCCTGATCACTATTAATGTTGTTACATACTTTCCATTGAACACTGTCTATATACAAATAGTTTGCCCAAAAAAAAAATGCAGACTTTGTATGGCATCAATATAGACAGTGGGCTTCATGTGGCTCACAATTTTCGCATTAATGTTCCAGGTGCGCAATCCCACTGAACTCCCACAAAATGTTTTCTACAGTTACAGGCTAAAAAATCAGGGACAGGGTGGGAGCCAAACTTAACTTTTAAGTCAGAGATACAACTGTACACAGCCTTTACTTAGAAGAAGAAGAAGAGAAGAGATTGGATTTATACCCCGCCCTTCACTATCCACGGGAGTCTCAGAGCCACTTTCAAACTCCTTTCCCTTCCCCTCCTCACAACAGACACCCTGTGAGGTAGGTGGGGCCATGGGCGTCAACTACAGGGGGGCTCGAGGGCTCGAGCCCCCCCCCCCGAAATTTCCCGGGGGGGCTCAGCCACCCCCGGCAAAATGGAGCGCCCAGTGGCCAGTCAGCCGGCCGTCGCTGCCTCTCCTTCCCCCCCACCCCCAGCCTGCCCTCCTGCCTCCCTAGGGCGGGGGGGGGAGAGGCAGCGCTCATCTGTACCACCCCCGCACTCCCCGAGTGCGAGGCGGAGCGGGAGCTGGGGGCCCGCAAGGGCGACGCGCCGGCCGCCGGCGCCCGAGGTAAGCGGGAGGGAGGGGGCGGGGAGCGCAGCGGGCGGGCGGGCACGGCCCGGGGGAGGGAAGCGGCGGCAGCGGCTCCCTGGGGCGGAGGGGGAGAGCAGCGGGGACATGGTCCCGAGCGCACGAGAGAGCCCCCCCCGGGATTTAAAAAGTCTACACCCCTGGGTGGGGCTGAGAGAGCTGCTCTTTTTCAAGAACAGCTGTGACAGAGCTACGACTTGCCCAAGGTCATTCAGCAGGTGCAAGCGGAAGAGTGAGGAATCAAACCCGGTTCTCCCAGGTTAGAGTTCGCGCACTTAACCACTACACCAAACTTACTTACTTACTTACTGTTTCATCCCATTGTAGCTCAGATTTGGGCTGTCAGTTTTATAGATATGAGTGAACAACCTTCTGTAATAAGCATCTTTAACTAATATTCTTTTAAAAGACTTCATTTTTTACTTAAGTTCTAAAATAGCTCAAAACACTGAGGTTTAGTTTTGCCATCCTCCACGTGGGGTCTGAGGACAACTGAGCTCCAGGTTACAGAGAGAAAACGGCTGCTTTAGAGGGTGAAATCTGTAGGTAGCATTATACCCTGCTGAGGTCACATCCAGGGTAGGGTTTTTTAGACATGGATGCACCACAGCCTGTTTCAAGGATGGGGTGACCCCTTTCCCCTTTCAAGGAGGCATTAAGTACCTCTCAGGCCCAGTCAGCCAGCCCTCCCCCTGGTAGTTTGAAATAGCCAGGAAGGGAAAGCATCATACAAACAGCTGATGGGCTTCAAACTTCCAAGGACCCTTTCCACATCCTCAGACTGAATAAACTGAAAAGTATCCTGCAGAAAGGTATCCTGGAGAAAAATGTCCTGTCCCTTTAATGGAGGCTTAATGTGTAGAAACAGGCACTTGAAACAATTCATGGCATGGAGATAAACAACATAATTGTATGGGATCTTAGGTCCCACAGCAGGATTCAAACCATCTGAATCTAATTTGGACCTATGATTCTGTGAAAAAAGGTTTGGTCTCCCATGTGGCCCAAATGTTTGACATGGTCAGAGGCCATGATGTGTGAGGGCTGCTTTTGTGACAGCTGATTTTGTGACAGCTGATGATAGCGGTTTCACACATCCAGACTATTAACATGATCAATGCACTGTGTGAATTCCCCCTTAAGCAGAGTGGGTTTGGGTGGAATCTCTATTTATCTCTAAAATATTTTCTCACAGTTTTTCAATCATGGTTTTCAGTCATTAAACCTGACAAAGAACAGCTGGTTCTTATTTGTCTAGTACTGTAGGTATTTCCTTGCTGTATTGTCATAAGTTTTGGAAGACAGGAAACAATTTCAGAGGAAATGAATATAGGTTTAATAAAAAAAACAACTGAGAGTTTGGGAACTTTTCTTTGGTTCAGCTTTCCCAGATGTTAACCAGCTGTCCTTGACCAGCCCACTACTAAAGGCTACAGTCCTAGGCACACTTACCAACAGTATGATTAATTTCTGAGCAAGCTTCTGCATAAGATTGTACTGCATGTGGTTAAAAACGGGTCCTGATTCCTTTTTATTGTACATACCTTTACTTATCACTGTTTCTTATTCTGGCCATAGAGTGTGGATCAATAGGTAAGCAAAATGGAGCTAGGGACAGATGGGGGGATTTCTTTATAAAGCTGACAGAAGTCCTAAATTTGCAGAAAAATCTGCAATCTTAAAAAAAATGAACCAGGGGATTAAAATCCCCCAAACTAATAAAAACAATACCTGTGGCTTAAACTCTCAGTGGAAATTTTGAAGATTATTAAGGAACCATAGCAATACTGCTGGATCATCCAAGCCTTGGTTTCTGTAAAGAAAAGCCATGGGGGATAGGATGCCAGCATCCAGATGGGACCCAGAATCTCCTGGAATTACAGCTCATCTCCAGACTACAGATACAAATTTCCCTGGAGAAATCTGATGCTTTGGACTCCAGTCTTTGAATTCTATGGCACTGTACCCTACTGAGGTTCTTGTCTTTCCCAGGCTCCACACTCAAATCTCCAGGAGTTTCCCAGCTTGGAGCTGGCACCTCTACCACCCTGTGCTCTCCTGGTGGCCAGGGGGAACCTGGAAACTCTAATGGGGGAGCAGGGGTGCACTTAGAAGACAATGCAAAGTTGGAAAAGGACCCCCCCCCCGTCATGTCCCATGATAGAGGAGGAATCACCTGGAACACATCTGGCAGCAAGAGACCCACTTTATTATTATATTGATTTCAACATGGTATTTTAATATGGTATTTATATTAATTGTTGATGTATTGTATGTACTTCGGAATTTTATCAGCTTGTAAGCCATGCTGAGCCGGCCTAGGCCAGGAGGGTGGGCTTGGTATGGCAGAGATGGCCACTATTCAATGGACCCCCACCTGATCCAAAAGCAATTGCTGCTCATCAGGGCTTGGCCTGACACATTGAGAGCCAATTTCGGGCTGTCAACTCCAACATGGGAAATTCCTGGTGATTTGGGAATAGTGCCAGAGGAGTTTGGGAAGGGGAGGGAGCTCAATGAGGATGTGATGCCATAGAATCTGCTCTCCAAAGCTGCCATTTTATCTAGGGGAACTGATTTCAGTAGTCTGGAGATCAGTTTTGGGAAGGGGAGAACTGCAGCCTCCACTTGGAAGCTGGCAGCCCTAGTAGGGTTGCCAGGTCTGCGTTGGAAGATACCTGGAGACATTGGTGGTGGATACGGGAGGGGGCAGGGTTTGGGGAGGGGAGGGGCCTCAGCATGGTACAATGCCATACAGTCCATCCTTCAGAGCAGCCATTTTCTCCAGGGGAGCTGATCTCTGTCAGCTGGAAATCAGTAGTAAAAGTGGGAGATCTCCAGGCCCCACCTGGAGACTGGCAGCCCTAAACCCTACTACAACGGGGCCTGGCACTGGTGGCCACCTCACAACTGGGCCCTGCATCAACAGTGGCCATCATGCAATTGGGCATAGCCTAGTGGTTGCAAAAGCTGCTTACTCCCTTACAAACCTACCTAACTATCATGGTCATCTTCAGAGGCCCTGCTCAGGTGCCTTCCCTTCTGAGACTGGGCAGGTGGCAACCCAGGAGAGGGCCTTCTTGTGAAACCAAATCCTTGGAACTATCTGTCAAAGACAGGCTTGTTGTTGTTACCACCATTTTCCACAAGTGAGAGTTTTTGTTTCAGCTGGTGTTACCTCAGTGAACCTTTTTTTCCTGCCCTATGTTTTCATTGTTTTTCCCAACATTGAGCTGGCAACCCTATTCTACCATCCCCTGCCAGTGGTGGTGGAACCTGACAGTCCTACTTGGGGGTAAGTGACAGCCCCTGTGCAACTGAGCCTGGACCAGATGTGGCAGCAGCCCTTGCACAACTGAGCCTGCTCTGGCCCTCCCCAGCAGCAGGGGCTGTGGAAAAACAAGTTCTCAAGCAAGAAGAACAAATAATATTTGTAATAATTTCAGAATATATGTTATTGTTATTTTTGTATAAGTATAGAGTTTCTTTAAGGGGATAGCAAGGGAGTTTCAAAGTGTTACAATGTATTTTCAGGCGGGGAAGCAAGTGACTATTGCTAAGGAGGGTTAAAAAGTCACTATATCAGGTGAGGCCTTGAGATCTCCTGGAGTTATAACTGATGTCCAAACCACAGAGATCAGTTCCCCTGGAGAAAGTGTCTGCTTAGGAGGGTGGACTCTATGACATTGTACCCTGTTGAGGTCCCTCCCTTCCCCAAACTCTACTCTCAAATTGTCAAGAATTTCCTACTCAGAGTGGCCAATCCTACCAAAGCAACCTGAAGCAGTCCTATTCCAGCATCAATAAGAAGCCGCCAGGTCAGTCAGGGCATTCTCCAGCAGTAAGGCTGTAAATTACTATCTGGGGTTCAGGAATAGGAAAATCTGCCTTTTTATTTTAATAGGGAGAGCGACTATTAAAGCTTCACCCAGACAACAGTTATTTACTGAGGGACAGAGTGGCACAAGCATTTGATTTGCAGTTGTTTTAAAATAAACATTTCTCTTTCTATTTAAGTCATAAGTCTCTATTTCCATGTAACCTAACTAGGGATGGGCACAAAGTGGGAAAATGTCATTCAGTTCGTGGTTCATGGCATCCCCGGTTCGTGAACTGTCATGAACTTTTAGTGGCCAAATAGACGGATTTGGTTTGTGAGATTTGTGATTGGTAGAATACCCCCCAGCATTCTAGAGACACCAAACACCAAACATGCAGGAAGTCTCTGCCTGACTCTCTTCTACCTACTCTTCTAGTTTGGTGAAGATTGGATTTATGGGGTCTGAGTTATGGCCTCCCAAAGAAGGTGCCCCCAGAAAAGTGCTTTCTAGGGAAAGGACCACCTGTCAATAGATCCGGTGCAAGCTAGAGACATCAAAGCCACCAGGGAATTCCTCCAAATGCTCCTCTACATGCCCCCCAAATTCTGCCACCCCCATTGCTTTGAAGTTTGGTAAATATTTAGATTGAGTGGAGACAGTCTGACTGGAAATGTACCAGTTCACAAACTGGCATGAACCTCCAAGAACATTTTGAAAGTTTGTGGAAAGTTTGTGCCAGTTAACGTGCCATGAACTTCACTTTGTGAACCACAAACTTGGTGAGACTTGCAAACTTTTGGGTTCTTATGAGGTCCCTACAGTGGCCACCATGCAACTTGGCCCACCCTGACATTGTTGGCCACCACAACTCTGACAGACACTTTCTGAAGAGGGGGCTGCTAGAGGGAGAGAAGGAGGGAAAGATGAAGAAAGGGGGGCAGATAAATGTAGGCTGGCTGGTGTATGCGAAGGAGAAAAGGAATCAGGAGAAAGGGAAAAGTTATGGGGGCTGCCAGGTAGGGGAAAAGGGAAATAATGAGGAAGGGATACAGAAGAAAATGATATGCCCTCTGGAACTTCTTGCGGGACCCCATGTGTAAATGTTCTGTTTTCATCTAAAGCTTCTGGATATGACAGACATTCCATTGCTTACAATTAGCTTGAGAAAGTAATATGGATATTTTGGTTAAAATGCTTTGAACCACATATTAAAACTGGGAATAATTTCCTCATTTTCTGTACTTAAGTGTATATTAATGTAATGCTTCACACAGATCCATATTAACCAAGCCCATCCTTGTATCTCCCAGAAACAAAGACAAAAAGTATGTCATGCATCCACTCAGAAATAATCATTGCTACCTCCAGATTTTATTATATTCACTTTCACAACACTCTTCAGCTCCATCTAATATGTTTTACTATTGTTCTTCCCTTGCAAAGCTCAGAGGGCCATACATGGTTCTATTTTTCTCCAGTTTATCCCTACAGCAATCCCGTGAGAGAAAGGTGATTGGCCTAAGATCATCCAGTGATTTTCAGACCAGAGTTGGGGTTTGAACACCACCTATTGCTAGAGGTGCTGTGTTTACTCTTGGGTAGCCCCAATAGCAAAAGGCACCCCACTTCTAACTTGAACCAAGAGACCCACAAAACTCAGGTCAAGGCAGACACTCCTGGTCCTGGAACACAGAGCAAGCCATAGCTCTGGAAACAGGGATTTCACATTCAGGTTTCAAAAGGCACCCTCAAAGCAAACCTCCAGTCTTCCCCCTCCACCCAGAAGAGATTATGCTTATGGGATAACACTGGGTTCCACTAGGTGAAGTATCTACATTTCTAAAGGCTATCCAGAGGCCATCTGGCAAATAGTCCTTCTGTCTCCAGAACCTCACCCAGCCCTTTTTTTGTGTCATCTCATGTCTATGTGTGCTACTTGTCCTTCCTTGCTCTTCATCCCCCAGGATACCACGATAAACCAACCAAACATGCAAATTATTAAGGATCCTTCCTGATGCTAATCAGGGGCCCATCTCCCTCTTTTGTCTGTATCTGGGAACCTATTCAACTGCCTTGGCAGAACCATCAGTGGTCTTAAAATCCATTCAACTAGCCCCAGCACACCTGGCTCCAGTTGTTAATTCAGACTCTGCCCCCTCTGAAAGCTCATTGGCCACATCTAAACCTTGCCCATCCTGGTGTCACATACCTCCTGGGACACCTATTGGCCCAGGTAATTTTTTGTTCTCACCTGACACCAGCCCCCAAGACCTTCCATTGGTTTGAATTGTTTTCCAGTGCCTTTAACTATCTAGGTCCACGACCTCAGACTGTGTGTTTTCTGCCCTGATGCCAACTGGCAGGCCACCCCTTTACCCTCTGGGTTTAGGCCATAATCCTTTTCTCATGGATCTCTGCACATCTGGACAGGTAGTATCACCTCATAACTCACCCCCTCTATTCCCTATCAATCACCTCTACTTCCTTAGTTCTGTATTGTGTGTCTGAATGTTTGGTTATTGTTTATAAGGACTTAAGAATTCTTCAGTAAAGAGATCACTGCTTTAGTTATCTAGTCCCTGCGTCTGTTTCGGTGACCTGGATAAAGTGGGACTCTGGTATATAAAGGCCGTGATCCTGTAGTTATGCCAATTGCACATTAATATCATAATTCCCCAACCTTTTATTAAAGCAAACAGAGCAATTTGGCTAACAGACCCCCCTCCTACAGCTGTCTTCTGCCAGTGAGTGAAGACATTTTTGGTTTTGTCTAACATTCCCTCACCGATTATCATTACTCCTTTTTCCCATTCATATTTTTATGTGTTTTGTTTTAATAGTTTTATATTAATATGTGTTTTTAATTTTGTTTTGATATTTTTAGTATCTGCTGCCTCGGAAACCCTAAGATGGTTGGAAAGGTGGTTTAAAATGTTTTAAATAAATTGGGGAGGAGCCATGGCTCAGTGCTAGAGCATCTGCTTAGTATCTAGAAGGTCCCAGGTTCAATCCTTGGCATCTCCAGTTCAAGGATCTGGTAGTAGGTGATGTAAAAGACCTCCACCTGAGACCCTGGAGAGCTGCTGCCAGTCTGAGCAAACAATACTGACTTTGATGGATGAAGGGTCTGATTCAGTATAAGGCAGTTTCATATGTGTTCAAATAAACCCCAATCTTCACAGTTCTAATTTTACATCTAACCACTACACCACAAGCCCATGACATATATCAATTTTTGCTGAAAGACAATTGACTGCATAAAAAATACCACCTTGGTTTTGCTACCTGTGTGTTGAAGCTGAATGTATGAACTGACCGTATTGAACCACCAGTGATACATTTGTGATAGCCCAGTCATACATGCAAATCATCAGACAGATGCACCTGCCAACCCAGTGTTTTACTGTAGACCACACACCATGACCTCTATCAACTGGATCAGACTAGTTCTCCCAGATCTTTAAACACATGCAGTTTCCCTCCTACAAAACTAGTATCAGTGAAACAGATGAACACAAACACACACACACACACACATACCTTATATGTTTTATTTTAATTGAAGACATACAGGTGCAGGTAATGATGAAGGAGTTACATCCCACAGCTTGGATTGCCAACCTCAGCTTGGATAATGCCAACCAATCTGAAGTTCTCCCACTATTATAACTGATCTTCAGACGATCAAGATCACTTCCCCTGGAGAAAATTTGAAAGGTGGACTCTATGGCATTATACCCAGCTGACTTCCCTCCCCTCCCCTCCCCTCCCCTCCCCAAACCTCACCCTCCCCAGGCTTCACCCCCTCATCTCCAGTTTTTCCCCATCCAGAGTTGGCAACCCTACCCACAGCTAATTTTCCCATAACAATGCAAGTGCAGGTGAAAGAACAGAGGCACCCTGAGACAGGCTGTTCCTTATTCTCCTCTTAGAGCTGATTTCAGTGTTATAGCTGATGAATGTGGTGGCAGAAATATTGTAATGGGATTTACTGTCACAGTTGCATTGATGGTTGCAAGCTTAAACAGCTTTAAAGGGGGAATAGACAAATCTGTGAGTGAATGGTAGCAACATGAAAACTCTGAGTCAATCTACTTCCAAATACTGTGGGGCACAAACAACAGGTGAGAACTGTTACTTCATGCACAGCCTGGGAGCATCTCAAAGGCATCTGCCAAAACTCTTTTGAGTAGAATGTGGGACTAGGTGTACCTTTGGTTAGATCTAGCAAGGTTCTCCTTTTGAATGACGCTTTCCATCTGGTTTGGCCTATTTACAGAGTTGGCTTGCAGATTCTGTTCATGATTAGACTGAATTACTTGGAAAGGGTCTTGGAACAGCTATAGATTTTTTGTGGTGTACCACCAATGTGAAGGTAATGATTGGCAACTTCCATGTGGGGCCCATAATGTATATGAAACTGTACTGCTGATCAGTTGTGCCTGTGTATATAGTGATATATTTGGAGAAAGGGCTCGATTCAAGTAACCTTTCAAAATACAATACAAATGTCTGAGTGAGATCAGATCTTATTTATTTATAATATAATTTATACCCCACACTCTCCGCAAGACAGGCTCAGGGTGGCTTACATTCATTAGTACATAGTACGTAATCTTGAACCAGCAGTTGTTTCTTTATTTTCATGAGCTAAAATGGAGATGACAGATCTCAAAGTACCCTATCAAAGCAAAACTGGAGCCAAGAAGGGTTGAACATATGAAGCTATCTCACTGTAAGTTAGACTACTGGTCTTTCAGGGTCAGTATGGCTGGCTCTGGCTGCAGGCAGCTCTCTGGGGTCTCAAGTAGCTAGGTTTTTCCCATCACCTACTCCTTGATACTTTTAGATTGAAGTGTTGAGAACTTCTACATTCAAAGCAGATTCTCTGCCACTAGCTGCTTCCAACCTTCTACCCTCATGTGGTTTCTCTAATTCATGACCCCCTCCTCACACATGAATGCACACAGACACCAAGATCTGCACCCATGGCGGCTCCACTTGGGCTTGCGCCCTAGGCTTCAAGGCCCACCTTGGTAGCCCTCCTACTCGTCACGACATAGCCCCCATGGCCCGCATCCCTGGCGATGGCCAGGTGTGGGCCCGACGCTCCAGCGCCATCCATTTTCAGGGCTAGTAACACATTGTTACTAGTCATCTAAATGAAAAAGATGGGCAAAAAAAATGTCCATATACAGCACTGGGTGATGGTTGTTTCGATTAGTGAAACCAGGCAGGAATGGAAGGATTATTTTCCTTCTCTCTTCACCATGTAACGGTATGTTTTCTTTAAAAGATGCTGGGAAGATCTGCTGATAGCAGATGGGCTGACTTCAAACCAAGTACTCCAGCATAACTGCTCTGAAGACTGGCTTGTAAATTACCTGAGAAGCTCATCACCCCACAAGACAACTAGCAAAGGAAGAAGCTGAAAGCAGCAAGGCAAATCCTCAGATATCTACACACAAGGAATTCCACACCCTTTTGACAGCAAGTGGGTCTGGAAAGCTTCAGGACTATAGAGAGAATGTTTCAGGGTGACAAAGTCTTGGTAACAGTTGCTGTGCAAATTTGTGGTCTGACACAAAGCTTTTCACCATGAAGGATACCAGAACACTGCATAAACCGAGGACCCAGCCCATGTTCATAGAAGTGCAGCCCACCAGTGAACCAAGTCATAGAAAGCATTTAAAGCAAAACAAAGCCATGTCCATTAGTGGAGGGCACTCACTGAAAGGCATCCAGGAGAAGACCATACAGTGGCCCAGTGGTAGAGAGGCATTTTACATGTAGACCATCCTATGTTCCTTCCCTCACAAAGATTGCCTCTGAAGAATCCTGGGAACTGTAGCCTAATGATGAGGTACTAGGTATTTTCTATTTGAGATCCCCATCCCTTCCTCTTACAGAATTGTTGTTCAACCAGTATAGTTAAATACCATTTCTTCTGTAACTCACATACTCAACCACTGGTTCTTCCCATTCTTTTGCTTACAGCTAGTGGTATAAAACCAGTATAGGCTTGTAATGCAATACAATACAGTGCCCTTCAAGACAACTCAGAAATGTTAACCTAGGTCAAAAGACAGCTGCTCACCTTCTGACTGGAGCAAATCTATTTCAGCATATAATGCTGATTTTGAGAAATCTTCCTTGGGCACCTGTTTCTGAGCTGAATTTAAGGTGCTGGTCTTTAAGGATGTTCACAACCTGGGACCCACATATCTTAGGAACCACCATTCCCTCTAGGTAGCCATTTTTAGTCAACACATTATTGTGGTTCCATCTCCCAGAGAGTGGTCACAGACATTTACTACAATTGCCTCAACACTACAGAACTGGCTGGTCCTGAAGCATGTCTATTACTTCCATCTTTAGAAAGGTGAATGAGGTAGTGCCTTTTCAGAGGGTTTTTGAGTAAGTAGAGCACTGGTAAATTGATGTGTTTATTTAAATATTTATACTACTCCTTTCTCCAGTAGGGATCTAAAGCAGCTTTCAACATCATTTTCCCTTCCATATTACCCTCATAATAACAATCCTGTACAGTAGGTTACACTGAGAGATAGTGTATGGCCTAAGGTAACCAAGCTAGCTCCTGTAGCAGAGTGGAGATTTGAACCTGGGTCTCCCAGATCCTAGTCTGAACTCTTAACAACCACGCTGTGCTCATATAATTTCAGTGAATGTTGGTATAATCTGATTTGGGCCTTCTCTGTAGGACAGCAGGAGAGGTAGAAATGTTCTAAAAAAATAAATAGTTACATATACCTGGAGAATCACGTGGTGTTCAATGTTTTTTTTAGGATAGTCATTTGTGTACTAAGGATGGTCAGTCCCAAAAACTGTCTCACTATTCAGCTCTGGAAAATGATATAGTTTTCTGCCACTCTTTTGCTTAAACTTATTTCCAGCTAGGCCTTCTAAATGTGGCTACCAGCTTCTACTAGCTTGTCTCCTGTCCTTGCTGCCCCTAGTCTCCCCACCCCATATCCTTACAATCTTCTCTGTTACCTTCTTGAAAAAGCAAAATCCAAGGTTTGGCAAGCCACTTTGCTTTTAAATGCTTTTGTGCCCCTTGATGCTGTAATGCCATGTTATTATTACTCCGTGAATAGCTAAGTGTGTTTAAAACACAGCTGCCATGCCAAAATACACTCATGTCATTCAAGAATTGCCCATATAATTTAAATTGATTACATATTTATTGTTAAATGTTCCCAAATTGTGTTCCCTTGGAAAGTCCTTATCCCTCAATTACTTTCCTAGCCGCTCCACATTAGCATACCCATGATTCATAGCAAATGGTGGGGTTGGTTTCTCCATCCCCCCCTCCCCCAAGTAAAATGTTATATATGTTCTGTTTTCTCAGTGGTCCTCCAAGGCTGTAAATTTTTAGAGACAACTAAAGTGACAACTAAGCAGCTCTTGATTTGTAGACAATTGAACATTTTCTTCCTGCTTTTTACCCTAAGCATCTTATACATTTCCCAGAGGCACAGAAGGTAATACAAGCTCTATTCTAGTTCCCCAAACTGGAGCGGGTCTATGGTTTAGCAGCAGAGCATGTATCTTGCATGCAGAAGGTCCCAGGGTCAGTTCCCAAGCGTACTAGTGAAAAGAGTCTCTGGGATCAGGCTGGGAAAAGCCCTTACCTGAAACAGCTGCTGCCAGACAAAATAGACAATATGGCCAGTGATCACATACGATCAGTAAAAAGTAGTTTCACTGTCCCAAACCATTGTTAGAAAGGCATATATGATTTGCTTTCCATGCAGAAGATCCCAAGTTCAATTAAATAATCTCTGATAAGTGGTGTTGGAGAAGATGTTTTTCTGGCAACCACAGAGCTCTTCTGTTGGTCAAATCAGACCATGCTGAGCTAGACAGACCACTGATCTGACTTGGGGAAGGGCAGGGGAAGGGCTGTAGCTCAGGCCTCTGTGTTTCTGAAATGTTGGAGAGATGCCACAGATTTACACCTCAAGCTAAGGACCTCATACAGTCTATACATGATCCAGTGACAGCCAATTCTGTACCTTCATGCTTATGTCAAGTGCATAGGACTGCTGATTCCAGAAATAAAATGGATCTAAACCTACATAGGAAAAGGAATTCCTATGGTATGGCTGGAGATAGTGTTGTCCCATATCAGGGGAATACCCTCTACTCTCTATTCTCATGTGCAACATGCTGTTGACACACCCACCATTCTTAAGGGCAACATGGAACTGAGTAGTCACTTTGAGATGTCTTTGTAGTCTCCTATGACTGGCATTTTAGGAGGGTGGTTTTTTTTAAAGCTGCTTCATGTTTTCTCAGGAGGGATGGTATTTGGACTGGCTAGGGCATAACTGGGGAATAAGGCAGATTGCTTATGATAGGCCAGGCAAATTGGCAAGCACCTGGCAGCATCATGTGATGTTGAAGGGCCATTCCTGTATAGTGGGATCAGCTGAGAGGAAACACCCTGGTGCTGAGCAGCCTCAACTAGACCCTCAGCTGTCTATGTGGTATGTTGGATGGGGGTGAGACCTGCTGCCTCTTGGTACAGATCACACCAGGGCTTTTTTTAAAAAAAGAGGTGCCGGCAAGGCTCATTTCGTAGCAGGAGCTGCTTTACATATTAGGCCACACACCCCTAATGTAGCCAATCCTCCAAGAGCTTACAGAGCTCTTACAGGGGCTACTGTAAGCTCTTGGAGGATTGGCTACATCAGGAGTGTGTGGCCTAATATGCAAAGGAGCTCCTACTACAAAATGAGCCCTGGGTGCTGGAACTCTCAAGAGGGAAATGAAGTTTTCAATCTGTATACTGAAAACTTTTAAACATTTTTAAAAGAATTTTGTCAAAGAGGTTGCAGAACTCTGTTCCAGCATGTTCCCCCAGGGAAAAAAGCCTGGGTTAACATGCAGATGAGGTAAATAAAACCAGCAATAAATTGCTGTTCAAATTTGGAGCCAAGCTGGAGTTGCTGAATTAATAATATCTGTGGGCTGCCTAGCAGATCCCACCCTTAAATATGCTAATAGCTTATGATGCAGATCGCCTGCTTAAATAAACCAGCTAAAACCTATCCTGGGTTGCCCTGTGTCTTTAACTGGGAGTGATGCTGGAATGATCAAATATTCCTCTAAGGGTTAATAAGAACAGGAAAACATTGTCTGAAGCATGACTTGGCTGATGGAAAAGATCATTCCAAATCTCCTTGAAGCTTAATTGCAGCTGGTGTTATGATCAAACAGAGTGTCCTTAATCTTGAAAAGTTCTGCCCGGTTTTTGAACTGTTGCGTTTTTGTTCCATCATCATCATTGCTGTGACTTTCCCCAAGTGTGAGAAGTTCCCATGGCTATGCCTCCCGGTTTTGGTTTTTGTTGAATAAGAGAGCCCTGGAGCCCTGTGGTGTCTTCATGATATTTGCTTTCTCAACAAATATACAAATTTAACACAAGTGGAGGCAAAGAGGCACTCATATAAGGTAGCACATTCTCTGCACATATCAGATTCCAAGAGAGACACAAGAGGAGTTAGGTCAACCTGTCTGTCTTCCAAAGTGCAGTTTTTTCAGACAGATCAGCCCTCTCCCCTCAGCTGGTGGTGGGATGCCTCCTTCATCGAGCTCTGATGGGTAAATCTAGTTGTCTGCTCAACAGATGGTCAGTACTGTCAGCTTGACAGCAATGGTCTTCTAATGGATGGTTGAGAAAATGGATTCTGGAGTCAGCGTTTTCCTCATTCCCGAGCAAGTTATTTCTCTGCCGAAACTGACAGTCATCAATGGACAGTTCAGGGAAAAAAATTGCAAGTAGCTGTGTGGTCCATGGGGGGAGGGGGACAGCCAAAAGGGTAAATATCTTTGAATAACTTAAACAGCACAAAGCTTTTGAATTCCTGGAACTCTTCTTCAGGCTAGAAAGGGAAGACAGAGAGACATTTGGGAGAAAGACAGATTTGGGGGGCATGGTAGAAATGGGGGCATTTGGGAGAAAGACAGATTTGGGGGACATGATAGAAAAACTCCACACTGATGAGGTGCTGTTGGAATTATTTCCAGTAGTTAGCAGAGTACTCAAGGCTTACAGCACAGCAGAGCTAATCTGGAGTGTGTGTGCTGCAGGAACAAAGTAACATGGAACCTTTTTATCTTTGTTAAACTAATGTTAAATTCCATTCTAGACAGAATAGGGTAGAGATGGGATTCTAATCTAGTCTAACTAATGAGATGCAGGAGGCATGTCCTGCCCTTATGGTGCCAAGATGGAGAAGAGAGAGTGTGAGGTTGGAAGGAAGGAAGTTCCCCTAAAAGTAGCAGTCTACACATTAGAGGGAAAGGATGTTCAGTTTCCTAGCCTCCCTATCTCTCTGACTCTCTTATAGTCCTCCTTTGTAGGCTGAGGCTAAGAGACAGATGAAGTCCTTCACTTCCAACAGGTATTAGGCAGCCAAAACTAAGTAAGTTCATACTAGACATAAAGCAGGTTTTATGCTGCTTTTAGGACTACTGGGCTGAGGAAGTAGAGCAGGTCTCCCTTTGAAAACATTTTTAAAAATTATTCAGCTTTGCCCTAATAGAACATTTTAATCCCTTGTAAAACAGAGAGCAGAAGTAAAGAAAAATCTATTCAGCAGGCACACCCAAGGATCTGTGGGCCTATTTAACAAAGAGCCTATTAAATCAAGTTCACCCATTTCTGGCATTTTAATTGCAGAGATTATAGGCAGCTCATATCGTATTTTGTTATTTTAGCACAGGATTTCAGACTGCTGACTTAAGTTGCATTACATTGACCCTGGTTTGCATGGGGCTGCACAAGCAAGACCAACACAGACCATTTAATTGCTCATAACAACACTCAGGGAGATGGCCAAATGCTCTTTAAGTAGACTGAATTATGGGATGTAGAGCAGGGCAATCTCCCCTGATCTCCCTTTATTGTAACTGAACCAGTCAGTATTTGTACCACTGCTTTACCAGTTCTTCAAGTAAAGATTAACAAACGCCAAGCAAGGGTTTTCATTTGACCCAATCCTATGTATGCAGAAGAAAATATCTGCATTCAATGGGACTCCCTCTGAAGAATGTATGCAGAGGATCACCGCCTTCCTCTACAGAACCCATTTAAAATTTGACACAAGTGATTCTTTGGTTTATTAAATATCAGCTCCGTGAATCATCTCAATGTGTTGAATTTTTCCCCTTTCTGGATGAATGGGAATTGTGAATGTAAGTGAACACAAGCACCTCTCATGTAAAGAAAAGCATCTGTTCAAGAATCCTTTCTAATGCCATAGATTTTCCTTGCATCTGCCACGTCCCAAATGGAAACTCTTTTTAATGGGTTCCAAACTCCAAGACCAGCATGCCAGTTTATCAGCAGCTCAGTTTATGCAGTCAACACACAATGCTGACTTCATGCCAGTTTATCCACTCAAGACACTGAGCAGGTGGACCTGAGATGAGAAAAAAATTAGCCTTGTCACGAAGCATCTTCCAGCATCATTTTCCCTCTTTGGCTAAGCTAGAATGGTTAAATACAATCCCACACTTCAAAAGGTTAAATGGCAACAAGCCTAAGGCTACAGCAGAGAAAGCCTCTGTGGGTTATTAAATGCACTGGAAAAGGAACAACATATGTGCACACCAGGTTTTATCCTTCTGAATGGTCTTCATTCTGCAGCCTTAGTTTATAATTACTTTCTTGCTTCCAACAAGTGCAGAAGCCTGGGTTTTTTCAACCCACCAGGCAGAATGGAGCTCTGTATGTGGCACTGGGGCTCCTCCCAAGATACCAATCTGGGGCCATTGCTCCATGGTCTGCATGAAGAAGGTTTCAGGTTCATTCTCCAGCATTTCCAGTTGAAAGAATCAGGAAGTGGGTGGTGTGAAAGACCTCAAATTGATATCCTGGAGAACTTCTGCCAGTTAAGAGTCAACAGAACTGACCTGGATAGACCAGTGGTCTGACTATGAGGCAGCTTCATACGTTCATGTGTGTAAGGGCAAGCTCACCATGGTGACTCCCTCATCAGAAACAGTTTGTAGTGGTTAAGTGTACAGACTCTAATCTGGGAGAACCGGGTTTGATTCCCCATTCCTCCACTTTCAGCTGCTGGATGACCATGGGCAAGCCATAGCTCTGTCAGAGCTATTCTTGAAAGAGCAGTACTTAAAAGAGCTCTCTCAGGGTGTCTGCTGTGGGGAGGGGAAGGGAAAGGAGTTTGTAAGCCACTCTGAGTCCGACTGAATGGCAGGGTATAAATCCAATCTCCTCCTCCTCCTCCTCTTCTTCTCTAGATTTTATTCTCTGGATTATTAATAATCACATAAACTTCACAATCCTGGGTACGATTTCTTGGAAGTCAGTTCCACTGAAATGCAATCTGATCCTATCTAAGCAGACAGGTGTACCTATGTCCATTGTTTCCAAAGAAATGGTGCATGTAAGTGCCATCAAGTCTCAATCAATATGATTACCCTAGCAGTGGGATTTCAAGACAAGCGAGAAGCAGAGGTGGTTTGCCATTGCCTTCCTCTGCAGGGCCTTCCTTGGTGGCCTCCCATCTAAATACTGACCCTGATTAGCTTCTGAGATCTGATGAGATTGGGCTATACCATGCCGCCTTCTCTCCCCCGAAGCATTTAGGCACCCCTAAATCTACTTCAGATAATTCTGCACTGGGCAGGGCTGTTGGGTCTGCAAGGCTGTGCACACATCCTTCTTGCATAATTGAGATCAGCTGGGCTTACATTAGATCTGGCCACAGGGCGGGGGGGGGGGGGGTGTCCTGTCGAAAGTGCATTTCTACCATGGTCTTGAAACAGCAGTGGCTTATGCCAGCCAGAACTTCAGCAATAAGGCAGTTCACTTCTTCAGTGTTCGCACTGCTCCTCAAGCTAAGATTGTTCTTTTTTCTGCTTGGCTACTAGGGGCTACCTCTTCTCTTTAGTGTTGGGTAAAGAAAGATGCTGCCTTTTCTTACTGCCCACCATAGCAGTTACTGTCAGCTTCAAAGCCATCCACCCTGTCTCTTTTGAGCATCTCAGGGGAAAGTTTTTTCTTGGAAACAGTCATAAATTCCTGCTGGATCTCCAGCAGTAACATGACACCAGGCTGCTGCTGGTCACTTGTAAAACTTACATCTGGAGGAGCGCATGTGACAGCAGCTCCAGCAGGAAAACAGTTGCAGGGCTCACCACTTTTTTTCACTGCTGCCTGGGCCTGTGTTTTTAACAGCACCTTGATCAGCAGCCTTTCACTCATGACATTTCTCATCTGTGTTCTAGGAAGATCTTCTTCCACTGATTTCTGCAGATTGCTGTGAAAGGCAAAAGAACAGATCAGGCGAGGGTGATCACTTCTTGCCTCAACTGTGAGCACAGTCCTCGAAATCTCCACTTGAAGCAGGAGAGATAGCTGCATACCTTTGCAGCTCCTTCTGGCCATTCTGTTCTTGTTTGTTTATTTATTTGAACATTTTTAGTTGGTTTTCTCTCCAGAGGGACTGAAGAAGAAGAAAAAGAGTTGGGTTTATAACCCACCCTTCACTTGGAGCAACTTACAATCTCCTTCCCTTTCTTTCCCTGCGACAGACACCCTATGAGGTAGGTGGGGCTGAGAGAACTCTGCGAGAACTGCTCTTGAGAGAACAGCTCTGAGAAAACCATGACTGACCCAAGGTCACCCAGCTGGCTGCATGTGGAGGAGTGGGGAATCAAACTGCCTCTCTTAACCACTACACCAAACTGGCTTACTAAAAAAAAGGGCTCCAAATTACAAAAAGAAGAAAAACAGCCTTAGCCATGTTGGGATAGACCCTACCCCTATCCCACCAGTCCACTGAGCAAAGCTGGAAGCCTTCCTCTAGCTTCAGAAGCCTTATGCCAGCTCAATTGGCTCTTCCTCCAACAGGAGAGCCACTGAAATTGGAGGAGTGCTGCTTAGGCTGGAGGAAGGCTCCTTGGAAGATGGTTGGATCCAGGGGTCATTTTGAGCAGGAGCTCAGGGGAGCTCAGCTCCAGGAGTTGGTGCCAGCCTCCCCACGCCCCGCGGGGGAATGCCTGCTTGTGTCACGGCTGCAGCAAAACGACCCCATCCCCTGGAAAGGTCCTTGTTCCTCCGACCAGCCTTCCGAAGGCTTCAGCCACCACTGAAGCTATCCTCCCAGAATAGTGGTATTTCTGAGGCTTGGATTAGTAACTGTCCCCTCTCTGCCAACTCTTTCTTTCTTTCTCTCTTTCTTGCCTTCTGACATACTTCCAGTAATATCAGGTGATTTAGCATATGCAAATAAGTTATGCTAATGAGTTATGCTAATGAGTTCCTGCACCTCTTTTTCTATGAAATGACCCCTGGTTGGATCCACCCCGTTGCCTGCTTCCCTTAGGGATACCTCTTACCTGCTTCTAATGGGAGGGCTTCTGCCAATTCTCACTGGTCCACGCTGCTGATCAAATGAGCAGTGAGGGAAACAGGGAGAAGAAGAAGAAGAAGAGATTGGATTTATACCCCGCCCTCCACTCCCCAAGGGAGTCTCAGAGCGGCTTACAAACCCCTTTCCCTTCCCCTCCCCACAACAGACACCCTGTGAGGTAGGTGGGGCTGAGAGAGCGCTTTCCCAAGCTGTCCTTGAGGGAACAGCTGGTACAGAGCTATGGCTTGCCCAAGGTCATCCAGCCAGGTGCAAGTGGAGGAGTGGGGAATCAAACCCGGTTCTCCCAGATTAGAGTCCGCGCACTTAACCACTACACCAAACTGGCTCTCCAGGGAGAATAAAATGGTATTGTGCAACACTTTGATAACATTTCCAGCTGAAAAACCGGAAGTAACATCACCATATAATAGTGATTCTTTAGGAACCCACTGAATGTCTATGGTCAAACCACAGAGATTTGGTTCCTAAAGTGTCACCATGATTTGGTGATGTCATTTCTAGTTTTTCAGCTGGAAATGATGTCAAGGCATTGTGCTGGTGCCGCTGCTGCCTATCTCTACTGTTGGTGCTTCCTGCTATGAAACCATTAAGTTCTGACAACCTTAGCTCCCTTTCTTTGTGAAAAGGCTACACAACAGGTTAAGCTGACAAAAGAACTAGAGAGCAAGTGGATGCAAGGAGATCCACAGGTGCTCCTGCTGCCTTTCCTGCCACCAACAGGAAATTGGAAGGGAAACCTAGCCATCTAAATTAGTCTTGGTGGCTGAGGTGGCTCTTCCACACATATGGAGGTATTACTCCCCCCCCCCACACACACACAATTGTTTTGGCTCAGATTGCATGACCATGTATAACTTTCCCCCTTCATTTCCTTCCTCCTCTGTTCATATTATCCTATACTTCCCCTTTCCATCCTTCTATGACATACTGATGCAATATAATAAAACTGCATTGGATCTTACCAGAGAACCTCTGAGTTCAGAGTGTACACCACGTCATGCAGGCTGACGTCCCATAATGCTTCATTTTGCATAGCAGTCAGGAAATTGTTCTAAAGGCTCTGCCTCAAAACGTGTGCCAATGGCAAAGTTTGTGCACTTTTGCCTGGTGATGGGGTGGGAGGCCTTAGCTTGCTTCTTTATCACTGCTTTGTATTTGCTTAGTACCTTTTTTTTACAAGAGAGAGAGAGAGATTTGCCACACAGAACAATAAGTGCTTCTAATGGTTTCCAGATGGCAGATTCCTTTTATGCTGCCTTCCCCTTATGATCCCATGAAATTCAAAACTCCATATAAAGCCTTTGTGTAATACAGAAATGCAAGTGAATTTCAGCCCAAGGTAACTGGTACATTAAATGCTTCTGAGTGAAATTTTTAAAACCGGAACAAAATAAGGCTTTCCAAATAAACACACCAAACTCTGTATTGCCCTCCTCTACCACACTTTCTGTGGCAGTGGCTGCCATTGAAGTGGTAAGCTTGTGGTGGCAGTGACCTAGCCAACCACTCACCACTGAGTATGCAGGAACTGAACCTCTCTTCCCTGCCTCCTGACACCCTGGTTCACCCTGCAAAATGTAGTCCTTAGCCTGATCGTGACACATAATTCTTGAAGAATCAGTGGAGTTATCCATCAGGATTTAGGCCATTGCTACATCCCTGTAATTTTCAACTGTGAGAAAGAAAATACTGGGAAGAGACCTGATTTTTCTCAGAGCTGAATAAGCATTCTTCTTGTTGAACACAGTAAGCAGATGGCAAAACCTACAGGTAGAATTCCATATCCAATTCCATTTCCCCAGGCCCTGGTCACAGGTTTCCAAAAAAAAATCCATCTGTCCATTTGAATTTCAGCCAGGGAACAAAAATACTTGCTGTTCTCCCTCATGTATGTTTAAATGGTGATTAAAAGACAGTTTGGTGCAAAATAGCTAAAATAAGAATGTAGGTAGTTTGGCACACAACAGTTACAAATGGCCATAAGAATGCATATTGGTTTAAGGTGATGAAATATGCCTAGATCACAGCTTGTTAAAAGACTGGTGAAAAGCATGACAGATTAAATAATCCCCATTCAAATGTCAGCATTGTCTGTATAAAAGAATACCCTATTTGCAGAAAAGATCAGTTTACTACACATAATGTTGCACTGTTTGCACGCACAACACAGAGCCATTAATGTAGTACTCCCCAATGTTTCCCAAAGCAAAGGGCCAAACTTGGCTTTCTTTCACTTTTTCAAAGCAGGAGCAGATTCAAAAGAGCCCAGGAGACATTTTGTGTCTGTAGGGGCCACCCATTTTGAAGCCCCTGCCTCCACTCTAGGAGAATGCTCAGTTGGGAACTTTCCAATATTTTTGGATTGGCTCCATCTTCATGAAAGCCATTTTGTCACTGACCTTGGTTTCTGTATTACTGCCTTTGTGGTGGTGCTTGCTACTTTCCCCTCAAAATTCCAGAAATGTCCATAGGCTCAACAAGGTCAGGGGACTCCTCGTCTAATGAAAGAAAATACAGTCACTGTGCAGTGTCAGAACTTTAATGAATTAAGGTATGTTGTTGTGTACAAGCAACTACTACAGTAAATTTCTACCAGATCTAATGTACATGTTACACGTGGTTCTGTGATTATTTTTCACAATGTTTTTTCTTTGAAAGAATGCAGCTGCAGGGGCTGCAGTTCAACTCTCCTCTCCCTGTTCATCAGTTTCCCCCTTGCAGCCTCTGCAGCTGCATTTTGTTAAGAAAATTATTATGGTACTTCCAATGCTCCCTCTAAGCTTTTGCCCAAGCTCCCACCCAAGCTTTTGCTGGTGCCCTCCCAAGTGTTTTTTTGAAAGTAGGTGGGTCCAGGTGGACTTTTGCCCAACAAAGATTCTGATTGGATGCTGGAGATTTGATTGGCTTTGCAGAATTTTGAGAAGGTTCGCTTTGGCGGCAGCTGCCACCACAGCATGGAGATCTTGTGAGCAAAAATTCTACTTTGTGGGCTGCTGGCATTAAAGTTGTGAGTGAGCGATCTGGCTACTGCATAAATTAGTTTGCTCTCTGGAGCCCTCCTTCTTGAGTTAAGACAAAAATGTGTGAGCCGGAGGCTAAAAAGCTGTGAGCTAGCTCACACCGACTCAGTTTAGAGGGAACACTGGGTACTTCCCATTATGTGTAGTTCTGCTCTTAGTTTTGTCCCTCCTTGTTTCATGTAGAACCTTTTTTAGAATTGTTCAGCAGTATTGGACCTAAGTGGTTACCAAGGTTTTAAAAACACATTCAATTGCTTAACTAGCTCTTTTCAGATGCTACAATATGTGCTGAGAGTTGGGCCGATTCCACACTAGTAGTTACCCCGTATTCACTCTCCGCTAAAATCCGGGGCAGAGCAACAGTTCCACGCTTGTTGCTCCATTTCTGAAGTTGGCCCAAATGTAATACTCATTTCCTGCAGATCTTCCATCTTCGTAATTTTTAGGTTCTTTTTTTTGACACGGTAGCGAAGTCAGGGCATTCTAGTGGGGAACTCCAAAATCGGGGTTTCATGCGCCACCCATTTTCCACCCCTTTCCTCTCCCCTTCCCTCCCCTTTCTCGCTCTGCCATGAGTGATTTTTTTTTTTGGTTCCCCGCTTTGTGGCATTACAACAACACAACACGACATTGAACCATTGTTGACTGGCTCTTAAATGTCTTTTTGAAAATGTACTTTTGTTGTTGATGTCTCCAAATTTCTGTGTTGCTTATTTTGCACAAACGTCGTGACTGACTTATGCCACTTTAAAAATATGTATTGATTGATTTGAGGTGCAGCGCAAGTGGTTCCCCCCTGTTAGCCGAATTGCTTTAATTTACGTTTAGCAATTGGCGAAATACACGGGTTCTTGCCAACTATACCAGGGTCCCACCCCTCCAGGGAGTTCTCAAGGAAAGAGGCACGTGAGGCAAACAGCCAGTTAAATGTAGTTTACTGGGCAATGTTGTTCAAGCACACCAAAAACGTAATTACACACACACTCACACAGGCCTAAGAAATAAAGACAGAAAATAGCACATTTGCATAAGCAGGTAATCGTTGGTGGGGAAGCAGTGCCTTACCTTAGATGCGTTGTCCAAACGATGGCTGAATTGGATGGGGAGAAAAATAGAAAGGCTATGGGGACACGAGGCTCGAACCTGCGAGACCACATGGTTCTCCTGGATCGCGATTCCAGAGAGAGAGGATTAAAGATGGAGGCAAGGGTTAGGTACAGGAAGCTGGACTGAAGAGGTATTTGAAAGCAGATAGGGGACGACGGCTCAAGAGAGCGAGTGCCTCTGGATTTGGTTTTTTTATTAGGGGGTCTTGGGGCGGGCTGATCAGGCCACATCCCACTAACACACTTACTAGGCAGTCCATCCCTCTTGGACCTTTCCATAGATTAAAGGTGAACAAAGGGAGGAGGGCCAGGGGATGGAGCATGTTGCAAAAACTATGATCTCATCAGGAAGTGGACACCTGGCCTGGGGTCCGATGACTCACCTGGCCACATCTATTGTTATTCAATGACTTGGCCGCCTGGGTGATGGCCCAAACATTAGTTGCTAAGCAACTGCATTAGCATGACTATGCAGGTATGTTGGAGGGGGCAGGGGTTGACCAGCGTGCGCTGAAACAGAAAGAAACCTCATGGCAAGAGGAGTCCTTTGTCTCTGGTGAACTGGCTAGGGTGTCAGCCTCCTGGCATGGGCTGGAGCTGGCTCCTATTATGAAGAAAGCACATGGCCCTTCCATTAAAGGCAGCCCAAAGTTCAGACTTATGAACATCACAATTCATAAGAGCACTCAAAGTGCCTTGCTGGCCAACACCCCCCCCCCCCCCCCCGTAGTCACATCACGACAACATGACATGACATTGTGTTTTCGTTAACATTTTTGCGGGTGTAATGTATTGCAGGTGGCTTGGTGGTGTGGACCCAATTTTTTCCAGGGTTACATGTGTTATTGTTGCTTGATCACCCTTCATTTCTCATCCCTTTTCCACCCTACATTTTCCCTCCGTCTCTTGCGTAATTTTTGTTTCTTTTCATGGGCTTTTCAAAACAGCCTGCGCATGCGTGGACGATCCTGGCCGTAGTTTGGGAGGGTTCGTCACAACAAAACTCTGCCTACAGTAAAAAAGAAAGGGGGGGTGGGGAAGGGGCATTTGCAAGATGCACTTTCCTGGGAATTTTTGAAAACCTTGGCCAATCATGTCTTTGTATCGTCACGACGTTATAACGAAACTCCACCTACATTTTTTAAAAATGGCATGTGGGGGATCAAGATTCGGGGCAGGGACAGATACAGAAATGAAGAACCGGCATCAACCTGGGTCAGATGCACGTAATGCAGAAACACGCAGACTGATTCGGACCAATTAAACTCGGGAGGAAAGGGAAGCAAAGCACTAGTGCGGAATTGGCCTTGGAGAAGCTTGAACACCTGCCAGTTCAGCTCACTTCCAATTTGCCAGTAGTGATCAGCAAGCCAAAGAATCAACTGGCTGTTTGGCTGTTCACTACTTGGCTATGTGTATTCACAGGAACAGCCTTCTTGCAGCCACCAGAAGATGAGGGATCAACTGGGAATTGGCTTCTGATCTCCTGCTGGGGAACTTTTCCTTTGTACCCAGCAAAGGGGGTTTTTTGGGCGGGGGGGAAGAATCAAGAGCCCTCATCGTGGATCAACTGGGGTTCTCTGCATCTCCCATTCTAGAAACGTTGCTGTCTCACAGACTTGCTTAGTTCTGGAAAACTGGGGGGCAGGGTGTGATCATAAACTCAACTGATCCACCTTCTATGGTTCCATCCCAAGCTGTCAGTTTGGACTGCAGAGAAAAGGAGAGAACCAGCTCTGTGGCTGCCCATTTTGGGAGGCTGGGAGAGAAATGAGCTCTTTCTCCTCTCCTTTTTTGCAAACTTACTGTTGGCTTCTGACCAACAGGTAGCTGGAAACATTTTCAAAAGCTGTTTGCACTTCAAGCCAACTTCTGATGGATTCACAGTGTGGTTGTGAGTGTTGAAAAAGGTAAGCTCAACTACCAAAAAGGTTCGCTGAGAAATTCACAGCCTCTTTAATAGGTGCTATCTGCAGTCCTTCTGATACATTTATTTATTTATTTACAAAATTTATACCCCACCTTTCTGCCCTTACAAGGGCTGCCAAGGCAGCTAACAATTTAAAACACGATAAAATAGATTATCAAACTATTAAAATAAATCACTCTACCAAACATACTTTATTAAGACAACTTCAAAGGAGTTTAAAAACAGAGTTAAAATACTAAAAAATAGTTAAAATACATACATAACATAAAACATTGGTTGGGAAGGAGGGATCATTGAGGGAATGCCAAACAAAATAGAAGTCACCCTATTGTATGAATAGAGGCAATGCAGTATTTATCATGCACATTCAGCCTCAGTCTACATGAATACGAAAAACTCATTGGGTAGTTATGTATTATGTATTTGGGAGACTTCATGAGTACTCAGATTGCATAGATCAATGCATAGATCAAGATGGGAAGCCATGTTAGTCTGTCTGTAGCAGTAGAAAAGAGCAAGAGTCCAGTAACACCTTAAAGACTAACAAAATCTGTGACAGGGTATGAGTTTTTGTGGGTCACTGCTCACTTCTTCTGAAATCTGGTATCAGAAGAAGTGAGCAGTGACTCATGAAAGCTCATACCCTGACACAAATTCTGTATATGCATTGTAACTGTGTGTGTTGTCCCTGTTCACACAACATGTAATGCTTGGTTGGTAGGCTTATGTATACATGACTATAACATCTGAAAAGGTCGATGGTGCCTTTTTCCAACAATTCAGCATATATGATAGACTACTTAAAATGAATCAGTTGATTTTGCAAATTTAATTTCTTTTTAGCCTACTTGTTATATATTTACAATGAATGCCAAAGCTAAACACCAACGTTTGCAATCATCGCAGATTTCTGAATGACCAGTTAGAAATCAGCATTTGGAAATTACAGAACCAGAATACTGGGCCTGAATTTCATTTTTCCTGACTTTTTTTTCTCAGTCAGTCTGCAACATAATGTGCATTTTCAAAATGCTGACAGCAGATGGCACTAGGACATTGTAGCGGTCCATTTTCTCTCCTGTCTCCAAATATTTGGCCTAAAAGAACACAATGATGGACTATTAAAAATTGCTAGGCTGGTTAGTGTGGTGCTGTTTTCAGAAAGAAAAAAAAACACCATTCTTAATCTGTTAGGACATTATCACATTTTAAATTGCCTACATTTGGGGAAATGGAAAACTGTCATGAGATTTGAGGGGAAAGTTTGTGTTTTTGTATTAAATCCTTTATATTTTGATGGCAATCTTACAATAAATCGGGATGTTTTCAGTTTTCCTGTAAGATTTTGTGACAATTCTTCTTGATATATAAAAGCTGAGTCAACATTCTCAGCTCATGGTAAAATCCCTTCAGACTTTAGTTTCTCCCTTCCCCAACTCTACTTCATATTGCATTGTAACCAGAGTTTAAGAAATCAAATATCCACTTATGTATAATTATAAAGTGAATTACAAATGTATAATTTGTTTATAATGTTATAATGCAAGTTATACAAGGAATGAAATAAATTGGTTTAGTTTAGCAAGGAAGCTTAGGCTGGCAAGAGATGCTAAAAATGACAAAAAGGGTTCTTTTCTTATGTTCAAAGGAAGAAAAAGAGCTAGGACATGGTAGGCCCATAGCAGGGACAGGTGATGAAGAGAGGGGCAGAACTGCTCAATTCCTACTTTTCCTGTCTTCCCTTGCAAGGGAAACGGTGCTCAATATGGCAAAAACAGAATGCATGATGAGGGAAGGGAGTTGTGGCCTAGGATTGGCATAGGGGTAGTACATTTAGTTTCTTTAAATGAAACTATGTCCTTGGGGCCAGATTTCATCCAAGGATACTAAAAGAAGTTGCAGATGTGTTTTCAGAACCTCTGTCCATTATTTTTGAGAATTTTTGGAAAACAGGTGAGGTGCCAGAAGATTGGAGGCAGGCAAATGTTGTACCCATCTTCAAGAAGGGGAAAAAGGAGGATCTGGATTACTACTAGCCTGTCAGCTTGACGTTTATACCTGGAAAAGTTTTAGAACAAATGATCAAATAGTAGGTCCTTGATAATTTAGAAAGGATCACTAAGAGCCAGCATGGGTTTCTCAAGAACAAGTCACGTCAGACTAACATAGTCTCCTTTTTTGAGAAAGTTACCACCTTGCTAGATCAGGAGAATACTTTAGACATAGTTTATCTTGATTTCAATAAGGCTTTTGATAAGGTTCCACATAATATTCTTGTTGACAAGTTGATAAAATGTGGTTTGGATCCTATTACTCTTAAGTAGATCTGTAATTGGTTGACAGATCACACCCAAAGTGCGCTTGTGAATGGTTCTTCATCCTCTTGGAGAGGAGTGACAAGTGGAGTTCCTCAAGGGTCTGTCCTGGGACCTGTTTTGTTAAACATCGTTATAATGATTTGGGTGACGGAATAGAGGTAAAGCTTATTAAATTTGCAGATGATACTAAATTGGAAGAGGTAGCAAATATGGTAGAAGACAGAGTCAGGATACAGGATGATCTTAACAGGCTGGAAAACTGGGCTAAAACAAATAAATGAATTTCAACAGGAATAAATGTAAAGTTCTGCATTTAGGTAGGAAAAATAAAATGCATAATTATAGGATGGGGGAGACTTGTCTTGGCAGTAGTATATGCAAAAAGGATCTGGGGTCTTAGCAGACCATACACTGAACATGAAAGCAGTGTGATGTGGTAGCTAAAAAGGCAAATGCCATTTGGGGCTGTATCATAGAAGTGGAGTGTCCAGATCATGCAAAGTGATGGTATTGCTTTACTCTGCTCTGGTTAGACCTCAATTAGAATATTGTGTTCAGTTTTGGGCACCACAGTCTAAGAAAGATATACACAAGCTGGAACATATCCAGAAGAGGGGAATGAAGATGGTGAGGGGTCTGAAGATCAAGTCCTATGAGGAAAGGTTGAGGGACCTGAGTATGTTTAGCCTCGAGAGGAGACAACTGAGAGGTGATATGATTACCATCTTCAAGTACTTGAAGGGCTGTCATACAGAGAATGTTGCGGAGTTGTTTTCTGTTGCCCCAGAAGGACCAGAACCAATGGGTTGAAATTAAATCAGAAGAGTTTTAGCTAAACATTATGAAGAACTTCCTGTCAGTTAGAGTGGTTCCTCAGTGGAATAGGCTTCCTCGGGAGGTGGTGGGCTCTCTTTCTTTGGAGGTTTTCAAACAGAGGCCAGATGGCCATCTGACAGCAATGCTGATTCTGTGAACTTAGACAGATCATGAGTGGGAGGGTGGGAAGGGTTGCATCAGTGTTTTGTTATCATGGCTCTTTCTTACATGCCCAGGGAAATGCTCATGGCCACTTTGGGGTCAGGAAGCAATTTTCTCCAGGCCAATTTGGCCAGGGATCCTGGAGTGGGGCTCTGTGCCCTCTTCTGGGCATAGAGCAGGGGTCACTAGAGGTGTGGGGGGAAGGTATTTGTGAATTTCCTGCATTATGCTGGGGTTGGATTAGATGACCCTGGAGGTCCCTTCCAGCTCTATGATTCTCTCTCTCTTATCTATCTGTCTGTCTGTCTGTCTATCAATCAATCAATCAATCGATCGATCAATCTAATCAGTGGTGGCTCTGGCCCAGTGAAGCTGGTAGGGCAGAGGGCAGCAAATGATGGGCAGACCCACAGTAAATTTGAATCTGCAATTTCTTCAACCAGCTGTTGTTCTATGAGCAACATTGCTAACACATATAGCCTGTCTTCGGACATGGCATTTCTCAAGAAAGTGTTTGTTCCTCTCAGAGCAGAGAACACTTGCTCTACTCCTGCAATAGTCATTGAAGTGGTCACTGTGAGTCTCAACAACTTCACTGGCCCCTTTTAGACAGCCTTCGTAATCTGTTTTAGTACCAGGTTGCTAATGGATTTTTGTGTGTGTCCATTTTCACTCTACCTTCATCTAAATCTAATCCAGCTTTCCTTATGATGTGTTCTGCATACAGATTGAAGAGATAGTTAGCTGCGGGACAGGGGGTGTCTTCCAGTTGGCCATTTTGGGTTACAAGATGTTGACTTGGGTGGACCATGAATCTGATGCTGCAGGGAACTTCAGCATATGAATCTGCTTAAGACTTGAGTCATGGTCTCGGGTGGAGGCCCTTCACATCACCTACTGTGTGAATTCTTTTAACTGGAGACTCCAGGAATTGACCTTCTGCCTGAAGCACAGATGCTCACAGCTTCTTCCTTTCTTGTACTCTATAGACCAGGCTTCCAAACTAGGCATAAACAAAAGTTTGCAACCTTGTTTGACAGGGAAGAGACAAAAATACTGCTTGTGGTTCAGATGTAACAACAAACTACGGTTTGCTGTGAAAGTAGAAAATTTTAATCAGATTACTGCACACGAAGAAAAGGGTGGGACAGCATAAAGCCAAGGATTCTCTTGAGAGTTATTTATATGACACCAAATCATGTTCTGGCATTACATCTGAAGTATGTCTTTGCTTTCTCAATTTCATCATCTGCCAGAGAACTCCTTTTGAATATTTAATACTCACTATTGCATTGTTTATTAAAACCATAGAGCATTTTTCTTCTCCTTAGCCAATAGTTGCATACAATTTCCATCTGAAACAACGAAACAATATGTGTATCCTTGTTTACACAGATGTCCAGTTAAAATCACTTATTTTCCATATTTAATTTTGAAAAGTTCAGAAGAAGTGAAATAGGATCAGATCAAAGGTGCTTGAAGTGAAAACTCATATTTCTGAACAAACTGGTACATTTTCTTTCATTACTACATACTTTACTGGTGCTGCTCTAAGTGAGGAGACTTCTATGAAGCAGCAATTAGCAGTCATGTGAATAATGCCATTTCTTCATCTACATGTTTAAAATGTAGCCTGAAAATAATTTTTCTAAAGTGTGAAGATGCCAAGCAAGCATATGCAAATGACTTTCCTCCAAATATATTCCACCAGGGAACCAATGCATTTGTTTTTCCTCAAGCAAGCAAAGGAAGGAAAAGAATGATCTTTCCCTTAAATCCTCTTAGGGACAATTTCTGACAACAATTATCAGCAACACTATAAAAAAAGTTAAGATTTATGAGCTTCTGGGTATTTCAAAAGACAAACCAGGACAAAGGTGCCATGAAGAATTAGAATGGAATAAAACAGTGTTTCATTTCTAAAATGAAAGGTCTATGAGCCTTACTGGTTGTGTTTGAAGCTGTAAATTTCTAAAATGAAAGGTCTATAAGCCTTACTGGTTGAGTTTGAAGCTGTAGATGTGGGGGGGGGGGGTGATCACTCCACATAGTGGCTGCCCCTAAAGGAAAGAGGTGAGGCCTGATCTCACTGGATACATTGTTTGGCAGAGGTAGAAACTGGGTACAGTGCAGGTTCTGTGCCTGAAGAGTGATTAGCAGTCCCTTGTATGGGCCAATGACTTCACTGGCCTATATCCTGAGCATTCATGTACAGATCCTTGATACAGATGATTTTGGTATGCAATCAGGGGTCATTTCGAGCAGGAGCTTGGGGGAGCTCAGCTCCGGGAGTTGGTGCCAGCCCCCCCCCCACGGGGGAATGCCTGCTTGTGTCATGGCTGCAGCAAAATGACCCCATCCCCCGGAAAGGTCCTTGTTCCTCCGACCAGCCTTCCGAAGGCTTCAGCCACCACTGAAGCTATCCTCCCAGAATAGTGGTATTTCTGAGGCTTGGATTAGTAACTGTCCCCTCTCTGCCAGTTCTTTCTTTCTCTTTCTCTCTCTCTTCTTTCTTTCTTGCCTTCTGATATACTTCCAGTGATGTCAGGTGGTTTAGCATATGCAAATAAGTTATGCTAATGAGTTATGCTAATGGGCTCCTGCACCACTTTTTCTACCAAATGACCCCTGTATGCAAGTATTTGTGGATCATGACTGGGGATGCTCAAGCACTGCTGGCTTGATTCATGTTCTGCTTGCCAGTTGTGAGCAGGGAAGACCATTTTCAATTATAATGAAATAAGACACCCAAGTACCTAAAGGATCTGACTTGCTCAATTTCCCTCCCATCAATTTTCCACAAGGTATATTTCCACACTTTGGAGAAAACTAAAATTTTGGTTTTCCTGTAACTAACTATGAGATAGTTCTGTCTACAATAGGAGGAAAACATTGTTAGGGCACATTTGAGGCCAATTCTAGTAGTAGAAAGGGACAAGGCATTTTTCTTTGGTGTGGGTGTATGCCTATGTATTTGGTCAACAAATTTTTATTAAGTGTGTTCTGTATTTTGTTGGCACCATCTGGCAACCCTAACTCGGCTATGCAGCCATCTACTCTGCAGCCACAAAGCTGTTTGGCATAGTCCTTTCCTTGGATGGCAATGAGGCGAAGCAACCCAAGGCTCAGTTTGTGAGTAATTCTGGTGGTAGAAAATGGTATGTTTACCTGCCAAACATGTTATTTGCGTAGTTCTCAAATATCCAAATCAGAATCCATCCATATGTGATGAACAATGTCCTTGGCCAAAATAAGTACCCTATTTTCCAGAAAGACTCCGAAAAGAAATGCAACTGCACCTCACAAGAAGATTTACATTCACAAGGAAAGTATCCAGTACTGTAATTCTCAGCATTAGCTATTAGTATATTTGGGAAATAGAGTGTCCTTGTAAACTCAGCCCTAAACTTAGCCCTATTCACAAGGCTAAGCATCAGGGGTCATTTCGTAGAAAAAGAGGTGCAGGAGCTCATTAGCATAACTCATTAGCATAACTTATTTGCATATGCTAAACCACCTGACATAATTGGAAGTATGCCAGAAGGTGAGAGAGAGAGAGAGAGAGAGAGAGAGAGAGAGAAAGAAAGAAAGAAAGAGAGGGGACAGCTACTAATCCAAGCCTCAGAAATACCACTATTCTGGGAGGATAGCTTCAGTGCTGGCTGAAGCCTTCAAAAGGCTGGTCGGAGGAACAAGGACCTTTCCAGGGGATGGGGTCATTTTGCTGCAGCCCTGACACAAGCAGGCATTCCCCTGTGCAGGGGAGGGGGCTGGCACCAACTCCCAGAGCTGAGCTCTCCCGAGCTCCTGCTCAAAATGACCCCTACTAAGCATTATAGTTAAAGTTTGTTATAGCTGATATTTTCTGTATTTTTTTGTTCTCTTCATGAACTGTTGAAATTAAGGTCCAGTGAATAGCACTGACCCAGTGCTAAATTTCTAAAATGTAGAGGTGCTGGGGCTTGCATCTGTCTGGAAATCTCACAGTCTGACCTGGAGCCCTGTGTGAAATTCCAGACATGTGGAGAGCAGGCTGCAAAATTCTTTCATGATCTCCTTAATCCATCCCAAAAGATCTGTATTGGACACAGTTTTGTACAAACACATTGTAAAATTTATTGCAGCTGCTGATGCCACCTGGCTCCCAGCCTCTTAGCTTTTTGCTCTACCCTTTCTGGGCATTTAAAATTGAATTGATCCGCCACCCCACCCCAGTATACTGTTAGAAAGTTTCTGCTACCATTTTCCTATGGAAGAAATGAGCCTTCCCATGCATGAAGAGCTTCTGCCAAGCACAGCTTCAAGTTGTTCTACCTTTGAAGGCAAGGTGGCTGACTCCTAGAGAAAGGGCCTACTCTGTGGTTGCTCCCAGGCATAGGAATACTTTGCTCAACAATATTTTCCAGCTGCTTGCATTGCTGTCTTTTAGGATCAATTTAAAACATTGCCCAGGTCTTTGGCAGCATCTTTTTGACTTTAGTTTCTGGATTTTATTTATTTGATGTTTATTGGCTACTAGTTCTGTCTTTTGTTATTTCATGTTAGCTCTATAATTAGTCACTCTTAACTGTTTGTGGATTGTCACCTGGGTTCTGGGGGAACTCACCAGAATGGAGTTCCGGAACCTCTTCAATGAAATTCTTTTTTAAATGCTTAAAGTTTCATGAGTTTTCAGTGTACAGATTGAAAAGGGGGGACACACCCCCTTTTTTAAAACCCTGGTCATAGCCCTCAAAAAAAAATCCACAAGCTTAGTATGGTATATAATAACTTGTCAGTATTCCCCCATTTTCCCCTCAGGTTTGACCTCTCCTTTTTTTTAAAGCAACATTGTTATTTTAAATTCAACCCAGCACAAAGAGTTCAGTTCATAACTAAAGAAGAACCTAGTGGTATCCCCACCCATTTCAAAAATAGTAAATCATTAAATCAACTTCATAAGCTTGCTTATTCACAGAGCTGCGACTGCAGGGGGAAGTGCTGACTCCACCCTGATAAGCGTCAAGTAAATAGCCTGTGAGGAAGATGTACTGATGTTGCTGACAAGTTCCAGGCAGTTGGACAAGCCCTAACAAGGCAGTTGGATGAGCCCTCAATGCATCTGGACACCTAACTATCCACGGTGATGTAAGTCACAGTGCATTTGCACAATTGCAGTATTTGCTTCCTCAGCTAGTTTGGTTACATACAGCCCATCCTGAGCAGAGATACACCCTTCTAAACCCATTGACTTCAATAGATTAAGTAGGATGTATCTCTGTTTAGGGCTGTACTCATATTCTCCAACATTTTGAAACTCCTATCAATCATCTGTTTGCTTTTTAATTGGGTGCTTGTTTGACTTAACAATGGACTCGGGCATTCAACTCTGTCCTATCTAGGGTCTGAAATCTCAACACTGATCATTGAAAGGGTTCAGAGGTCAGTAATCCCCCATTTGCCTGCTTAAAGTAGAAGGTTCAAAATCTTATGTGCTGTGGACCCTCAGGTACGGAGTCAGGTTCTAATGCCAAGTTATTGAATAATTACTCTTGGCCAAAAGAAAAAGCTTTCAGGGAAATAATTCTTATTCTCATCCATCTGTGTTTGAACTCACATATGCAGGGTAGACAGTGATTTTTCAATCTGATAGTATCATGTGTAAAAATTTCAAGTGCCAGGGCAGGCAAGGGTGCTATTGTGGAAGAGAAGTGAGAGCTATACCCCTTCTGCTGTGTTTCAGATTAGATTCTACAGAACCACCAAAATCTCTGGCTATCATGAGGCAAATGTAACAACAAATATTCTTAAAACACACTTGGAATCTTGCAGTGAATATTCCCCCCTCCTGATGTTGAAATCAGCCCCCCCTCCCCAATGGTGAGTGGTTTATTTCTGTTACAGAACTTCAGAACTAGTTGTTTTGAACTGACAGCCTCCTTATGCTCTCTGTTTCTCTTTTGATCCCATGGTTAGTAGCAACATCACTACCAACACCACCAAATGTGCTAGTTTCTTCCTACCTAGCCTACGTCTGAGTCATGGCCAGCTCTTACAATTGCCAAGTGTCCCATCAACCATGCTCACTTCTCACTGCTGTGCATAATGGCCGCAGGAAGAAAAAAAATGCTGTTGGGCCAATTGCATGATATCATTTTTAGGGGAAACCCAGAAGTGATGGTGGTCATCTCTAGAAATCTCTGTAAAGTCTATGGTTTTACTTTTCTTCTGAATCGGAAATCTACAAGTGATGTAATGCCTGTGCCAATGCTGCCCACCATGCCCCCACAGACTCCTGGGCCAATTTTGCACTGGCCAGTTACCTCTCGTTCTCTCCAGAATTTCCCCTCCCAGTTTCCTCTGGAGTATTTTCTTCATTTTCCCACTTGGAACCTCAGCCCTTTCGATATAGCGTGACAAAAGGTTTTCTCCAAAAAATTTTAGAAACTCCCACAATGGGGTGGCCCTGATGAAAGGCGGACGAGTGGGCGTGTTTTCATTTTGGGTTCTCCCCCGAAGCAAACAGGAAAATCCTCTAAAAACAGGATTTGTTTGCTCCAGGGAAACTCCGGTGCAGCAGGGCAATACTCCAGAGCAAAACATGAGCCCAGAGTAACTGGTGTGAAATCGACCAGAAGCTCCGGTGCAAGCATGAGGGCAAACCTGGGGCAAATGCTAGTGCGAAATCAGCCCTGTTGTTTCTCACACTGTTCCTGGCAAGCCCACCACTTCTGCAATGAGGTGAAGTGAAATGAGGCAACAGTTTCTAACTCTGGATTGGGAAATTTCTGAATATTTGAGCATGAAGCCTGGGGAGTGGGGTAGCAAAGGGGATGGACCTCAGCAGGGTATAACGCCATAGATTCTGCCTTTCTTTGAGGGAAATGATCTCTGTACACTGGAGATCAGTGGGAATTTGGGGTAATCTCCAGGCCCCACCTGGAGGCTGGCAACCCTAGGTGCTGGGGAGACCAGGCAATGGACTTTGGAAGATGGCAGCCAATGCTCTGCCCTCACCCCTGCTGCCACCTCACCCCACCCAGGAGCCAAAGTACATACCAACTACTTCCCTCTCATTCCCTAGGTATTTACAAACCCAGTGCAGCAAACCAAACCCTTGTGGCTCACTGTTCCAGGGCACAAAGAAAGAAAAAGCATTGTCCATTCTGACTTGTGGGTAGCATAGTGCAGTAGGAAGGGAGCAGCAGGCAGTGGGAACAAGGTGGAGCAGACAGGGATAGCAGCTTTGGGCAGCATTACCTTTGTTGGGCTGCAACTGTTTTGGTTGCTGCCTGGCTCTGGTATAACCTCTATTTTATTCAAAGAGGGATATCAAAAGAATTTTTTAAATTAAAGAACTGAGGGAGTTCATGTCTTTGACAGTGTGATCCCATATTCTGACACAAACAAAACTTCAAATTTCTTCTTTCTTTTTTCACAAAACATAGTATATGGAACAACAGTTAAGTCTGTATCATGATAATTGACATGTAACAATTCAGGCCAGTTGTGCTCAAGCAGACCAGGGTCAGAGTCTTTTATGACCAGATTGGGGTTGCCAGCCTCCAGGTGGGGCCTGGGGATCTCCTGCTTTTACAACTGATCTCCAGCTGACAGAGATCAGCTCCCCAGGAGAAAATGGCTGCTTTGAAGGGTGGACTCTATGGCATTGTACCATGCTGAGGCCCCTCCCCTACCCAAACCCCACCTTCTCCTGGCTCCACCCCCAAAGTCCCCAGGTATTTTCCAACCTGGACTTGGCAACCCTACTTTACTTCCTTAAAGATGAATCGACTTGCAGTTCTGCTCTGTGTTGGCGTCGGTGTGTTCTCCATTCTTTCTTTTCAGGATTTTCTTCTAACCCTAGAATACTAATGTATAATTTTATAGAAAAGCTGGAGTCCTTCTGATGTAAGCTATTGCAGCTTCAGGCCCTCCAATCACTCAGGGAAGATTGCACCTTTTTTCCTTATATGGAAAACCCAGATCTTTAGACTCCCTAGGGTTGCACTGGTGTCACATGCAGAAACTGGCCACCATGCATAAAATACAAATGGCAGTGGCAACCATCAGCATTAGCAACAGGGAACAACAATGAGGTGCAAACTCAAGAGCAGTGGGAGAAGCAAGTAAGTTGTTACCACACCTGGAGACTATCAAAGCAGCCCCTTTCAGGACACTGACAAATATATGTATCAAGAGTGTATTGCTCCAAATCACATACTGTCATCATGTAGTCTGAACATGGGCGCTGTGCATATTTTGCATGCACATAAAGCTCCAGTAGGCATGAACTTGAACTCTTGAACATTCAGCAGTTAGTTCACATGTACCCAATTTGTATGCTAGGGTAGCCAAATTGGAGATCTCCTGCTATTACAATTGATCTCCAGGTGACAGAGATCTGTTCAGTTCACCTTGAAAAAATGGTCGCTTTGGAAGGTGGGCTTTAAGGCATGATACCCCAATGAAGTCCCTCCCCTCCCCTCCCCAAACCCAACCCTCCTCAGGCTCCACCCAGAAAATATCCAAGTGCCTCCCAACTTGGAGCTGGCAATCCTACTGTATGCACATTCAAAAATACATGCAAAGCCCCTGTTCAGACAACATGGTTACCACTTGTATTGGAGAGGTGGGCTCCCAATACACATGGTTGCTGTCCCCTCAGTAGACCTCTCTGACATAATGACCAAAAAGGGCTACGGCAACATGAATTTTCAAAATCCAAGTCTGAGAGAAATCCAGGACAATCCAGATCTTACTGCAAACCATGTGCTTAATCCTATTTATTCATTCATTTAAATCCCCTTATTATTTTGTACATTTCTGTCCTGATGCCAGCTGTATTTAAAAATCTAAATTTAAAAATACCTCTGAGAAGCCTCAGAAAGAGAAAATAAGGACCATTTTGTCTGTGATCCTACAGCTATAATGGCCTCTTTTAATGTTCTTCTGGAGACTACACCCTTGGCTTATTAACACAGCAGGAAATGTTAGATGCTTCAGTTTTCCATAAATGCCTTCGACACACATTTTGTGTCACAGATTGTTATACAGGAACTATAAGATACATACAAAGAGGAAAACTGGCAAGAAGACTCTGAATTCTGATGGAATGTTTCAGAAAGGAAATGACCTTGTCTGTCCCCATAGGAAGCCAAAGGCAAATCAGTGCCTGCGAGTTTACAAAGGAAGTGCTGCATACTCCACTGAGATTCCTGCTACTGGTTTTTTTTAATATATTTATAGAATTTCCTCCAGTTATTTGTGCATTTAAGCAAACATATTCTCAAATTTATTGCATTCTCTGTTGATGCAAGGTTACAGTAGTGAACACTTATAAGTGCATTCCCAAGCAGAGTCTCACCTTTCTAAATCCACTGGATCCAATGACTTGTTGTTGTTGTTGTTCAGTTGCACTGACTGTTCGCAACCCCATGGACCACATCACGCCAGGCCTTCCTGTCTGCTGTCGTGCTTTGGAGTTTCCTTAATTTCATGTTTGTTGCATCAATAACACTGTCTAACCATCTCATCCTTTGCCATCCCCTTCATCTTTGTCCTTCAATCTTTCCCAGCATCAGGGTCTTCCCCAATGAGTGCTCCCTTCTCATTTGGTGGCCAAAGAATTTCAACTTCAGCTTCAGTATCTGGCCTTCCAGGGAACAGTCAGGGTTGATTTATTTTAGGATTGACTGATTTGATCTCCTTGCAGTCCAAGGGACTCTCAAGAGTCTTCTCCAGCACCATAATTCAAAAGAATCTATTCTTTGGTGCTCAGCCTTCCTTATAGTCCAACTCTCTCAGACATACATTACTAAGTCAATGACTTAGAAGGGTATAAATCTTTTTGAGATTGCACTGTTAAATGTATATAAATACATCAGCCTATACAAAGGCAAGCTGTCGCTGCATTTTGCCTTGAGCATTATGCACAGTTGTGATATTAAAGGAACTTTTGCTTTGTTTTTTTGTCCTGATATTGGAATAGAATTTAAAAATTTTGAAGCACTGCTGCATTTCTCTACTAAAAAAAAGTCAACTGAGATCTCTTGGAGTGGGGTATGGATCTTATTGAGCTTCCATGTAATTCAATAGCCACGTGCAGCACCCATATCATATGTCATTGGGCATATAGGTGTTTCTCTATCATACCTGGAGGTGCATCCACAATATATGGAGGTACATCCAAACATGTGTGGATGCTGTGAATCAGATCTTTACCACTTTTGACTTCACTATAGTCCACTGAACCCTCCCAAGTTTTGTTTCTGGGGATCAGTAGATCCCCAGGGATGGGCTGGACAAAGCACAAGTCTGAAGTTGGAGGGAGAATCAGCAAAACCCACAATCCCCTCTTCAAAAGCATTAAGTGATTTTGGTTGCAATCCTAAGAAGACTTCCTGGGAGTAAGCTAAGTAAGCCCCACTGAATAAAACAAGTCTTATATCTCTGTTTGGGAGCATTTTATCCAAATCTACTCAGAACCCTCTTCTGGTCTGTTCAGTGAGGTTTACTCCCAGGATAGTCTTCAGAACTGCTTGGTTAGCTTTGTAAGCGCCCTCCCCCCCCCACCTTTGGGGGGGATGAAAATGTGCAACTGTGGTTTTAAATAAATAAAAAACATAACTCTCAAATAACTCTGGAGACCTGTTTATACAAGAATTCTAAGTATATTAGCCCTGGGCATAGGCATACAGGCTCTTTCCATGCAAGTAGGAAAGCTGCCAAAAGCTCCATTCCAAATAATGTGCACAAATCTACCTGCATTTGAGGTCCTTTGTGCATTGGGCTTGCTGCTGTGTAGAGTGAGCTCAGCTCCAAAACCCAGATAAATGAAGTGTTATTAAAAGTGCTGTGGTCTTGCTAGCCTCCAGGATTTCTTTTTGTGTGAGGCCAGAGTATATCAAATGTTCCACACTAACATTTTTAGGTTGTGCTTCTATTTAGACTTATTTGAGTTTTATCTGAGAGGGGAAGAAGCACTGTCTTAATATCTAGAAGCAACAGCCAGGAACAGATGAATGCTGCAAAAAACCCTTGCAGGCATCTTGTCAATCAGGAAATGCAACATTTCCCTGTTGTTCTCTCAGCATTCTTCCTCTTTATTACTTTCTTTTTGCAGCATATTCTAAGAAAGATAAAAAAGGGACATGCAGAGGCCTAAACCTTGTGCTTTAACGCCCCTGATTCACAGTTGCCCTGAAGCAAAGAAACTGTTTCCTTCTCTTACACCAAGCAAGGACTTGCAAGATAAGACCTATAATGAGAAAATCTCTCTGAAAGGTTTGTTTAACATAACTCCTCTCATTTCCTCAAGTGCATCCATTTCTTAATGACATCTTGAATATAATATTTCTCCTGATGGAAAGGAGGTTGTTTATACTGGTAGACTTCTTGATTTATCATTCATTTTAATGGGACTGTAGCAAGCTATGCTACTCTGCAACTTGAGGAAAAGAAGCCCATAATTAAAGAGGATTCTGGGTGGGATTTTCAGAAATGCCACTGACTAAAATCCTAAGCACACATTAGATCAGTACCCCAAATAAGAACATGAGACACCATTATGTGGGTTTAGTTTATTAACATCCTAAATAAGAGCAAGTGGCTGCATTAAGAATTCTACCACAGATTCAAGTATTTTAGCCAAACTCACCCTTGGCTCCAGATTTAACCAGCATCATCTCTGGCTTTGTTTATTCTCACCCATGTGTAAAATAGTGCCAACAGATGTTTATTTATTTACCTCATTTATAGCTTGCCTTTTTCTCTGAGACCAAGGGAAATGGGATATTATCAGGTGATTTATTTACCTCTATGCCATAAAAAGCTTCAGCTGTCCATTTCCACTAAGGCTCTATCAAAGGACATTTTCCTCCAGGCCTCTTGACAACCCTAGCAGTTGTCATTGAGTTTCATGAGGTATGTTCATGATAGGGTAGCCAAATCAGGGCCAGACTAAACATGAGGACATCCTTATGGCTGCCTCAAGGATACTGCCAACATGTTAAAATGTTACAAGAGCCCTATCCTGATCAGGCCAGGTGTGTGGCAGTCTTCCCCCCCCCCCCCCCGCCCCGGTGCTTTTTCAAGCACAGAAATATTCCTCCAGCAGCTGTTTCAGCCCTTGAAACAGAGAGAGCACAGTAGGGCCAATCAGGAGAGGGCTCTCAATGCATTTTTAAATGGTGGCAGCATCACTGTGGTAGCCACAAGCATAGGTGTAGAGTAGGGGGGGCTCGAGGGCTAGAGCCACCCCCGAAATTTCCTGAGGGGGCTCTGCCACCACACCTCCCCAGGTCCTTCCGAGGCCCAGCTGTCGCTGCTGGAGAGGGAGAGGGAAGGGGTGGCTGGAGGAGGAAGAGAGAGGCACCGGCAGCAGTGGCTGGCGGGCCTCGGAAGGGCCCGGGGAGGCATGGCGGTTTCCCAGGGGGGAGAACATCGCCCCAGTGAGTGCGCGCACTATGTGTGCATGCTAAGGAGCCCCCCCCTCCCCTGGAATTTCCAAAAGTCTATGCCCCTGGCCACAAGGATACTATCATGTTTAGTTTGGCTCTGAGGGCTAGGAAATTCCAGGAGATTTGGGGGCGGAGCCTGGGCAGGGACCTCAGCGGGTCGAGTCCACCCTGCAAAGCAGCCATTTTATTCTGGGGCACTGATCTCTGTACTCTGGGAATCAGTTGTAATCTCAGGAGAGCTCCAGGCCACACCTTGTGGTTGGCAACCTTAGTTCATGAGCCAATTGTGCTGATCCTACTGACTTGATACACACTATTATGAAAATCTACCCTTCTTTCATCAGCTATGTTATAGTGCATTTTAGTAATTCTGGTGTTCAGTGTTGTTTTTTAAATAAGAAGTACAGACAATAAACTTGCTATTTCCTTTCCTCTTTTTATGTTTGTCTTCTTTATTTCCTGTGAATATTTTTGAGGCTTTTATGCAGAAAGTATTGGAATTGGGTTTTTCAGGGGTAAGAAAGCCAGATTTTCATCTTTATCTTTTGTGTTTTTTTCTGATTAGAAATTAATTGTGAGAAGCTAATCATAGACTACAAGAAAAGAAGACAGAAAAACTGCTTTGTTTTGTCTTTGATCCTACAAAGCGACACCAGTTAGCTCGTACTGATCTATAAAAAGTAAACTTTATTAATATTAAAAGCTACAGTGTACAGACCAGTCATAACAAACTCATGGTGATCCCACAAAGTCCAACCTCGTGGAGTTTTCAGGGCAAGAGATGAGTAGAAGTGGTTTGGCACTGTCTTTCCTCTGCACAGCATCCCAGTCTTCCTTGGTGGTCTCCCATCACAGCACCAACCCTGCTTACCTTCCAAACTCTGATGAGATCAGGCTAGTCTGTGCTATAGCATGACTCTTATCTGATTGCATTTTTAATCTCCCACATTCCTTGTTTTTGGAAAACCAGCTTATGCCTTTTGAAGACCATTGACTCGGAAGGATTTGGAAGGGTGTAATTCTACTTTGCATTATACGAAAAATTACCTAACTACCACTGATGAACTGAATTTCGTGCCATATAATAATTGTTCTTTTGTGAAACAATTAAGCAATATCATTTTAGTGTTTAAAAAGGAGCAAGCATTTGCTTGATGTGTTGCATAACAACTCAATAATAGTCAAGGACATATGCTGACAAATTAGCAGTTGTCTAGCTCCTATCAGTGCTAAGCAGAAGCTACGTTTCTCTTCCTTTCTGCAGACATTCCATGGGTTACCGATCACTTACCAGGTTGAGTTTGAGGTGCTAGATATCATCTACACAGCACTTCAAGGCATGGGACCCATGTGCCTGCAGGACTGCCTCTCCTGCTATGTTCTGCTGTAACAGCTCCACTAATCTGAACAAAGCCTTCAAAAGATGCCTCTATACAAACAGGTAAACTCAGCAACTGTGCATTCACGCTCATTCTGTGGTGGCTCCTACATTATGGAACATTCTGCCTGAGACTGTTAGGAAGGCCCCTCACTTCTATTGTTTTGTTCAGGAGGGACCAAAGCTGCAGGACAAGGGATCTGCTCAGGCGGTGACTTTTATTAGGCATCAAGTTTTTCCTACAATGATTGTCTTTTTGCTTTGACACCTTTTTTGAAACATGGGACCCAGTGATATCATCAAGATCCCACATTTCTTCCAATATTGGCATCCAAGTTTTAAAAACATTTTAAAAACAACAACATTAGGGCTGTGATGTGTTCAGACTAGTGGGAGAAAGAGACAAAGCCCACATAAGTTCTTCATCCAGTCCTGCTGAATATAGCCATCACCTCAGTGTCACTCCCTCAAAGTGGGAGCCAGTCTGGTGTTGTGGTTAAGAGTGGTGGACTCTAATATGGAGAACTCCTCCACATTCAGTCAGCTGGGTGACCTTGGGACAGTCACAGTTCTCAATAGCAGTTCTCTCAGAGGTCTCTTAGCCCCACCTACCTCATAGGGTGTCTGTTGTGGGGAGAGGAAGGGAAGGTGATTGTAAGCCACTCTGAGACTCCAAGTGAAGGGTGGGGTATAAATCCAACTCCTCCTCCTCCTCTTTGTCTTATTCTTCGTCACTTCTGAGCAACCTTAGTAAGAGATTTAACAGTCACTGCATGATGGGACCTCTCTTCTGCCATGTCACAGTTCTGAAAGCACCCCTCACTGTTCCCTTTCCTTCTGCATTACTACAGGAAGACTGGTGAGGAGGTCAGAGCTGACAAAAGCCCTCACCCCACATCTCAGATATCAGTGCATTGCTACATTGCTTCTTCTTCCATGTAGTTTGTGGAAGGAGTATTGGGTAGCACTGTTAGGAGAAATTTTCTTAATTCCTTGAAATCCAACAATCTTGTTTCCTTTCCTGTTTTAAAGAACTGGGAATGTTTCAAATCAATGTTGTTGTAATCACAAGAGAAATTCAAAAAGAGGAGGGCAAGAAGGAAGATGCTCCGAAATTTCATAATTTCACTCTGCAGATGGACAGAGGCAGTCAAACCTTTCCATTCTCCTGTTAGAGTACCACCCTGCAGTACCTAACATTAAAAAAAATCCTGCAATGGCTGAAATTACAAATGGATGCAGACAGGTTAACAGAAAACTACAAAGAGAAATTTCTCTTTTGAAAAAGGAAAGGAAAATAAGAAGAATCAATGTCTATATTTTTAAAAAGGGTTTCAGAAAAATAAATTTCTCTCCTCATAATAATGACATAATCATTTCAACTACATAGTCCACTCATAACCAGTTTGGTGTAGCGTTTAGGAGCATGGGCTCTATTTTGGGAGAACCGGGTTTGATTCCCCACTTCTCCACTTGCAGCTGCTGGTGTGACCTTTGGTCAGTCATGGCTCTGTCAGAGCTGTTCTCTCACAAACAGTTCTTGAAAGACCTCTCTCAGCCCCACCTACCTCACAGGGTGTCTGTTATGGAGAGGGGAAGGGAAAGGAGATTGTAAGCTGCTCTGAGACTCCTTCGGTTAATGAAGGGCAGAGTATAAATCCGATCTCTTCTTCTTCTTTAAAAGATACCACTAAAGAGTTTGAAACAGAACATGTTTAAAAATAATATGCCTACTAACATGAAAGCAGTCCCCCCCCAACAGCATGAAAACCCTTCAAACAAACCAATAAAACAAGACTCTGAAATATGGGGAGGGTTGCCCTTCCCTTTCTCAGTGGCTCCTTTGTCATTTATGTTTGTGGCATACATTTTTTCACAGAGTCTTCTTAATGCAAAACCCACATGGCTTAGGGTTGCCAGGTCCCTACCTTCTACTGGTGGGGAGACAGAGCTTCCCTTCCAGGATCTTCTGGTGCACGTGTGTAATGCACACACTGCGATGACATTACCCAGAAGTGACATCATCGTGCTGGGCATGTCGCCAAGGGGGATGCTCTAGCATTCAGCCAGAAACTCTGTGGAACCATAGAGTTTTTTTGGCCAAGTGCTAGAGCATCCATCTAGCAATGTGCCCAGTGTGATGATATCACCTCCTGGTCATGTCATCACGCCAGGCACATTGGTGCAATCCTGGCATTGAGGGTGGGGTTTTCCCCACTGGCCAGATCCAGGCTGACGGATCAGGGGCCCCTAATGCAGGCAAACCCCTGCCTCAAGTTGGGGAATGGCAAGCCTAACATGGCTAGTTATGGAATTTGTCATTCTCATCGCAGTATCAACCTTAAATTCTACTACCCTGATCTTGGTAAATGGTGCAAGTAAGCAATTTTCTATTATGAACTGAAACTTCATTGCTAACATCACTAAGGCCTGTTTGGTAGGCCCTTGTATTATTCATTGATTCAATTGTAAAGACAAAGGCATAATCTAGAGGTCCTTATTTAATGCCATTAATCCCCACTTGCTTTTAAATACATTCATTTATGTGGGGATACATGTATATTCATATATAAGATCAAGAATGGTGTGTGCTACTATTAATGGTTAAAACATTTTTTTCTGCTATTCTTGTCCTAAATGCTGGAAAGTGAAATAGTCATAGCATAACTTCTGTATAAAGAAAGAGTATGATGGCCAAAGGCTGTAGTTATTCTGTGAAACTCTGGCAATCTCAGCAGAATGTACGTGAGGAGTCCCCAGCCTTTTCTTGCCTGCAGGCACCTGTGGAATTCTAATACAGTATGGTGGGCATAGCCACAAAATGGGTGTTGCAGCTTACCTTCAGTCAGACAGTGAAGAATCGAGATCCTTGTGTTGTGGTGACAGTTGCTGCCAAAATAAAGTTTTTTAAAAATCTGCATGGATAATCAAACCTTCCGTATTCAAACAGAAGTCTTGATGCACCCATTTTCTAAGAACACCTGGTGGGTGCCAGGAAAGGTGTTGGCAGCAGCCATGGCATCCACAAGCATCATGTTGGGGAGGGGGGGCTGGTCTAGGTAACACAATCCAAACACCAGGCATGTAACTCTTAAAATGTCACTAAGAGTTTACTTTTGATATGATTTCTTCTCTCAAGTTATGCTCTGATATTATGTCTGTCCAAACGATGACCTGCCAGATATGGTTCTACCTGCTGCACAGAGCTCATTTGAAAGCCTACTCTGTGGCAATGATGGTGGCAAAGAAGCAATATTTTCCCTCCACCATTGCATCTGTACAGCCTAGACCTGCTGAACTCTTCCAGATGGTCAGGGGCCTGTTGGGTTCTGGCCAGTGGGAGGAGGTAGATTGCTCTGCAACCCGCTGTAATAATTTTGCTAAGTACTTTGCAGATAAAATCCCTTGCATCTGTTCTGACTTGGACTCTAAATTAGCAGCAAAAGGATCAGGTTGTGCCAGAGTGTCAATTTATGGAGTTGTCCAGTTGTGTGGGGTACCTTTCCACATGTGCAGTCTGAGGATGTGGGCGGGATTCATGGAAGTCTGAGACCTACCCCCTGCTTATACAACCCTTGCCCCCTCCTGGATGGCTAAATTTGCTGAGGGGGCTGGTGGACCACATAAGGGAGACAGTAAATGCCTCCCTGAGCTATGGGGGTGATTACTCCTGCCTTGAAGTGGGCAGTGGTGAGTTCACTCCTAAAGAAAGTTACTCTGCCTCATGGCAGAGGACACCCTCCACACCATCCAGAGAGGAGAGGTGTGCCTGGAGGAAAGGCATAGGATGCATGCCATTGTGTTTTAGCTGCTGCTCTTCACTCTTTTGCTAGGGTGTGTGTGAGTTTGTGTTTATATCCTTCTATTTTTACAAGTGACTAATGTTGGTTTTAATGTTACTGTTTTAGAAAAGTATTTAAAATAGATTTACTGTCATTTTTATTGAATCCTTGTCACATAGAAAGGTGCAGCATAAATCAAATAATAAAGCAAATACACCTATGTCCATCACAACTGATAGAGTCTCCATTGTGTGCTCTACTTTGGTTTGTGTGTCCAAAAACTACAGAAGAAAGTGTAGTCAGTTGTCCACTGAGGAATTCATACAAGTAGGTTTCTTCTTCTTCTTCGTGAGATTTTTTTTAAGTATTACTATATAGCATTTTCTATAGCACTTTTGAAGGAAAATAGTCCCGCCATTGTTGTCTTGTTCATCTACATGAGATAAGAGATGGCAGCTGATATGCAATGCATAATTGTCAAAAGGATTCTAAAATCCAGTGGGACTGGATACTTGGTACATAGATGTTCTGTTATGTTGAAAAAATGATTCAGATACATAAATATTCAGCGTTCCTTAGCATGGATAGGTTTTCGCCTCCACAGAAATATCCAGAGTTATGCAAAACTATGCTGTGGTATGTTTTACAACTCCCTTCATGAATTAAGATGCGAAAAATATGTTTCAAGCTGACAGCTTAAGTTAAGGCAGAGTCCTGTGACCAGAAGCATATGACAGATTTTGTATAAGTTCCTACAACTCATGGGAGAAAGAGTGTTCAAAGAAAACATTGTGTTTCTGCAGTCACTTTTCAGAAATCTTTCAACATAATTTACTATGTTCTGTGTCAAAATACCAAATGCATGATTTTGCAGTTCAGTGTCAAGCTGTAGTGTTTCCTCAGCATTATACTGCTGATGTCACAGGAGCATTTGCTTTCTTGGAAGTACTTGTGGTTCTAACAATATAGGTTCTCTGAGGGCCAAACTAGAAGTGGTAGTGTCCTTGTGGCCATGAAGATGCCACCACCATTTTTAAATGTCATGAGGGCCCAATCCTGATCACACCCACAGTGTGGTGTTTTTGTCCTCGCCTCCCCCCCTTCAAGTACTGAAACAGCCATGGGGATGTCTGGCTATCTAGTCCAGCTTTCTGTTTCCAGATTCAACAACAAGCCAGAGAACTAACAGTGTCATCCTAAGGAGAGTGACGTCAATGGACTTAGAAGGGGGTAAGTTTGCTTAGGATTGTATTATAAAAGGCCTAAAGCCTGCTCTTTTTTTAACTTGAATCACAGAAAGTCTGGATAGAAATTTTCTAAAAATCATTAGCAATAAATAAAATTGTCATTGCTCTGTTTTCTGCTCTTGGTCAATGCGAACACCCCTTTTTGTTGTTCCAGTTCCGCCATGCCTTCCTGTGCAGCATTCCTTGGAGCTATAGTTTGAACCACCTTGAGCTACTTGCTCTGCAGTGGACTCATGCTGTACTTTAAAAAAAAGTATTAGTTTGTTTTTTTGTTCCACATTTCTGTGAATAAACCTCCTCAAGGTAGCCCACAAGAATAAAACTCATAAATACAGTGGGTGCGATCATACACACCCATTTGCGACACAAGAAGGACAATTCCCCGCCGGCTCAAAGAAACAACATTACTTCTTGTCAAAGGATTTGGGGAGTTAATACATTTTTCAGTGACATCAGAAAGCCTGTAGGTCATGGGACTCATATAAACCAATAGCCATGTAGGCTGTAGTGCAGAGGGGATGAAATTGCACTTTCTGTGTCTTTAGTCAGTGGACGTCCTGACCTACATATGATGACTCCACACAGGTCCTGCTGCTCCAGAAACTACCTCTCACAGAACTGGAAAAAGCTGCTAGAAGGAGAGGTGCACAGGAAGACTGGTGACTGTGGTCATCATAGATAGCTGGATCCAACCTGACAAATTCCAATTGCTCACACTGGAAGTGATGCAGATCCAGGCCTACTCATCCCACAAAGAAATCACAAATGGTTATCCGAAGACATGGTATGTGTTTTGTTTATACCAGCTAATGAATGGAGAGTTTTAACCTAAACTTTGTTTCTGCATTTCTCTCAGTTCAGAGAAAGATGGAAAGAGTAAAGGAAAGAGTGTACCGCTCACTGAACATTAATCATGACCACTTTGGCAGGCTGGATGAATTGGGACATTGTGCCACTATGAAAGCCTGGCCAGACACCCACCCAATTACAAACACTTTGTTATGTTTGAATTTCTCAACAATCTGTAAAAAGGTTCATTTCTATAGCTGTTTATTTTCATGATCTGTATTTTTAAAAAAGCTCTCACAGCTGGTACTATACAGCACAACTAGCTGATCTGTTACATTTTTTAGAGAGTGCTCATTTTGTACTGCTGGGAGAAATTAATTTGAACAATGGTTAGCTTCACCTTCTTCCATTCCGTGAAACCTTGCTGCTATTGGGACATGTCATATTGTCAAAATATCACAGTGTAGCAGTTATATTTTTTAAATAAAGTCATTCTAACATTACAAAGAACCATTTGGAAGGCAGAACAAAAAGAAAACTGTTGATTGAATCCCATGGTGATCAATGCACTTTACTTTCCTCCCAACCAACTATAAACCACTGCTTCCATTACAAAAGAATATAAAGGTGCTTTCATCATTTTTTTGCTGTCTGTGTGATCAAAACTTAGGTAGTTGCCAAAGAGAAATGCTTAAGGATCCCGGACTTTGGGCAACAGGCAACTTTGTCTGTCATTAATACGGCTGAGTTGAAAGAAAAATTCTGTGGGTTTTCTTTAATTGGTTATGAAGAGAGATGGGCACGAACTGAGGAACAAACTGTGGTTCAAGCACAAACCAGGCTGGTTCATGCTTCATTTTGAAATGGTTTGTCTGGTCACATTGTTTCCACATTCAAAAACAAACCACCTTTTTTCCATGGAGCTTTTTTGGTTCGTTAGAGCTGTTTCTTCTCCAGACAGTCTGGGGCCAATTCAATCCATACCTAGGCAATGCTGGGAGTGGACTTGTGGAGAGCCCTAAAAACATGCATAGTACTTGTCCATAGCTTGATTGGCAGGTCTGGGAGCCAACCACCAAGCTCCCATTCTGCTCTGTGGGAGCAGATTGTATATGTATATACCACATCCTGATTCACCTGCTTTCACTTTGCAGCAGGAAGAGTTAGTTATTGTATGAGAGCAAGTTAGGAAGAATTGCTTGCTGTGTGGCTGATTTAAGGGGAGGCTAGAACTGAGCTTACCTACTTTGGGGGAACTATAACTCAGACATCCCACATCCAATCTTTGCCAAACTTGGAGAGCGGGTGGAGGAGAGCCTGCTGAAGACTCCCTGTGAGTTTGGTGTGTCTAACTTATGAGGGGGCTGTTCTACCACCTCCCAAACTCACAAACCAAATGAACCACAAACCAGTTCAGGAAACAGGAAAAGTTAATAAAAGTTCATGGTTCGTGTAATCAAATGAACCATGAACCATCACAAACCACCATTTCCCCGGTTCGTGCCCATCCCTAGTTATGAACATAAGAAGAGCCCTGCTGGATCAGATCAGTGGTCCACATAGTCCAGCCTAAATATATATTTTATTATGTTTCCAGGAAAATCTGCATGATAAGGATATCTTTGAGTGGCATGGAATCCTGAGTCTTTGTCCTGCAAACAAGTCATTCATCATAGCCTGGGTGTGAGGGCTTTAGAGAGTCACAGAAAGGAGTATTGATTGATGTGTGACAGGTAGGGCTGCCAAGTCCAACTTGGGAAATATCTGGGGACTTTGGGGGTGGAGCCAGGAGACTTTGGGGGTGGAGCCAGGAGAAAGGAAGTGACATCATTTTGTGATGTCACATCCTGTGATGTTGCTTCCACATGCTGACACATGAACTCATGAAGTTTCCTAATACTGAATCAGGCCATTGGTCCATCAAAGTCAGTATTGACTACTCAGACTGGTAGTGGCTCTCCAGGGTCTCAGGCTGAGATCTTTAATGTCACCTATTACCTGATCCTTTTTTAGCTGAAGAGGCTGATACCTCCTGCATGTCAAGCAGATGCTCTATCACTGAGCAACAGCCCTACTGAATCCTTCCTCATCTCGGCAGAATATGAAGCACTAAGTGCTACACAAGTGCTTAATATGATTTTCATATCATAAGAACAGGAGAGAAGCCACAGTGGATCGGCCCATCCAGTACAACATTCTGTGTCACAACAGTGGCCAAAAATACCAGGTGCCCTCAGGAGGTCCAGCAGTGGGGCCAGAACTCCAGAAGCCCTCCCACTGTTGCCCCCCAAGCACCAAGAATTCAGAGCATCACTGTCCCAGACAAAGGGTTCCATTTAGACCTTGTGGCTAATAATAGCCACTGATAGACCTCTGCTGGATGGGGACAGAGAGAGAGAGACAGACAGACAGAAAAAAGAAAAAAAGAGGGAGAGAGAGAGAAGGAAAAAAACTGGCAGAGGCACTTACTTCCATTTAGACCTTGTGGCTAATAATAGCCACTGATAGACCTCTGCTGGATGGGGACAGAGAGAGAGACAGACAGATGGACAGAAAAAAGAAAGAACGAGGGAGAGAGAGAGAAGGAAAAGAGCTGGAAGAGAAACTTACCTTGCAAGCCACATGCAAAAGCAACCCCTTCAGTCCCTCCTTAATCTCTGGGCGGACCTCTCTTGCTGTGGAAGCTCTCTTGCTGACTTCTTAAAGGGGAAATGTCTGGTGAGGCTTTTTACTGCAGGGCAGGCTCTCTGCAGACATTTCCCTTTTAAGGCAGGGCAGGGCAGACTCCGACTTCCTGCTGGCAGCCATTTTGTCCCCCGGGGGCCAATTTTGAAAAAGCAGGGGTAAGCAGTAAAAACCGGTGTTTCCCCCACCCTACCGGGGGACTTGGCAGCCCTAGACAGGTTCCCCTGGGAATCTGGCTGTTTCCTCTTGTGTGACTGCATTTTATTGCTCATGGTCTGATCATGATTTTCTGGTTTAATATTTTAAAAATTAAGTCTCCATGCTGTGCATAACCATGGAATCTGGGAGAGCTCCAATGCATGGCCCCTGACAGGGATGTAGAACTGGGGAAACAGAGGCCTCTGTGCCCTGGTTTCCTCAAAATATTACCACATCAGCTATACTTTAAAAGCATGGTGAGTTAAATTATTGTAATCTGTACATAGCCTACAAGGTCATACCTTATGGTATAGCTGATTATACAGGGCTACAACTCAAAAGGACCTAGCCCAAGTTCTAACCCATGACTGGAATGGATCCAAGACAGCAAGAACTTTTATTATTGGTTAATAACTTGTGGCCAGAGGCCATTTTCCAGAGGTGAGAAAGGGCCTGGAATTTTTTTCAGAGCTGCCCATGGTAGTAGAAAAAGATGAATGTCACACTAAATTAAACTTCCCATATTCAGTTGAAAATCATCTTTGGCGATTCCTGTGGCTGGATTTAGAATGGCATCTCTCTGTCTCTATGATGAAATCTTTTGCATAGGGAAATATAGTGAAAACCAGTTCAATTTTATACCAGAAGTAACTGATAACTACATGTACCTATGAGGTGCCACTAACAGAATAATCCTAAAAGGAAGGGGGGTGAAAAAGAATAGGGACCTGACTGACCCCCCACACCAGCATAACTCTGAGTTATGCCAGCATAAGGGCAGTTTGCGCTTGCACAGCAGTGCTGCTTGACTGAGTCCCACCGGCATAGGAGAGCCACAGCTGCACACCAGCAAAGGAACAGCAAAACCCCCGCTGCCACTGTGTATGTGGGCATTCTATGCGGTGTGGTAGCAATTAAGTAGCTTCCAAAGTGTTTTCAGTGTGGGAACACACACACCCCAGCAAGTATAAAGTTGTGGGGCTTCTGGTGAGGAATTATGGCAGGTTGACATCTTCATCTGTGCAGAGAAGTACCACAGCAGAAAAAAAATCAGCTGATTTCTGTCTGATGTAATCTCCCTGGATGAAAGACAGGTTGTCAGATAAACCAGTTGATCTCTGGTTGGCAGCTCCCTGTGAGTAAACTATTAAAATGAGGAGGGCAATTTTCTCAGGGTTTGAGCAGCCAGGAGGCCAGGATGAACATCTACACTCATAACTGTGACATAGCCTTTATGGACATTAAGCCTTGCCATCCTCATTTCTTAACTTCTTCAGGAAATAATTAATTCTACACATAAAAAGAGATCTTCACTACAAGGACAGAGATAAGATGCCTTGCAGTAAGATAAGCCTTTTTTAAAAGACTATAAATATAAAAACAGCCTTCAGTTATTTAAGAACTGGTTGCAAAAAGCTTAGCAAGGAAAAATATACAAGGAAGTTTTAAAATGGAACAAGGGGTCAGTTACTTCAATGATGATGATGATGATGATGATGATGATGATGATGATGATGATGCTTTGGGATTAAGTTGCTAGCTGAAGAACATCAGACCACACCTGTGTGGGATTGTTTTCTTTTTATTACTTAGCATACCTAATTGTATGACTTACCAGAACAAAGATAATGTAAGGACTCTAATTATGTTGTCTTGTTATGGTGATGTGACTAGGAGCTGTGGAAACTGAAAGTGTTGAAGTTACAGAAGCTGTTTTCCTTTTATCACTTTGCCTATTAGAGAAACTTTTGCTTCTGGAATTTAATTAACAGTGGCCACTGCCAGGAGGAAGGGTTCAGTTGATCAACCCACTGAAAAAGTAGTTACATCTGAGTTGCTTCACAATCCACTGAAAAAGTAGTTATTCCTGTGTTGCTTCAGAAATTATTTACTCAGATGAGTAACAAGATAGATGAAAGACTTTTAAAAATGAAAGAGCAGATGAAGGAAGAAATTTAAAAGTTGGAAAGTTCTATAAAGCAAATATCTGGAGAGGTAAAACAAATCAATGATAAAGTGGAAATGTTAAAGCAGGGTTGTCAAACATATGGCCCACCAATCAGATCTGGCCCCTGCAGGGATTATATCCAGCCCATGAGCAACTGGTTCTCTCCTGCTTCCTTCTCCAGGGCTACTGCTCCATCACAGCTTGCTTTTGGCCAGCTCCCTCTGCTGCTTCCTGCTTCCTTCCAAGCCTTCTTCCTGCTTCTTTCCAAACCAAGCTTCCCTTCCCTCCATTGGCCCTCCTTTGGAAGGAAAGGAGGGGGAGGCAAAGAGAGAGAGAGAGCCCCACTCAGGAGAGATAGCAAAGTCTGAGTCCTGTGGCACCTTTAAGACCAGCAACATTTTATTTCAGGTATAAGCTTTCATATACTTCTTCAGAGGAAGGGAGGGAGAGAGAGGGAGGGAGGGGCAGGAGAGAGAGTAAATGGATTCTAAGCACAATTTACATTGAAATCATTCTTTGAGACTTGATATCTCTTTGTCTCTCTTTTTCTCTCTCTGACACACATGCACAAGTGTATATGTGTTAAAAGGGGCAGGTTGGGATAAAGTGAAAAGAGAATTAAAAGGAACTTATTTTGGCTTATTCTGAAAAGTTTTTTTTTTTACTAGATTTCTCCATGCCTATTTGGAATTTCATTCTCTTTCAAAAAGACCCTGGTTAGGAATTGGAACACTTGAACTGGCTTCCATTGTTTAATAATCCTATTCAATTAGTTTCCATTGTTTAATAATGGAAGTAGATGGCTAAGTATTTAAAATACATTTATGGTTCCAAAGTTCCAGTTCAACACTATCTCCCTTTCTCCCCTCTCACCTCACTGGCTGCTTTTCTTCACGCCTCCCCCACACACACACCTTTGCTTTTTCAACTATTTCATTATCAGCACCAACACTTTAGTGGATTTTGACTAGTCTGAAATCAACACATTATTTCACTTGGAGAAATCCCCCTCTCCAGTTTAAGCAAATTAAGAAAAAAAATTAAAACTAACAGTACATGTTGCAAGTTTTATTAGTGGAAATAATAAAGAGTCCAGTAGCACCTAACAAAATTTGTGGTAGGGTATGAGGTTTCATGAGTCACTGCTCACTTCTTCAGATACAGCTAGAATGTGAGTCCATTTGTCCTTATATCTTGTAGAGTGGAGTGATTTCAGATGCCAAATGACAATCGCAAGTGTTGGTAATGAGACAGGAAACCTAGGTTTCAGTTCAGCCCTGGAGGATGTATTGAGCTTCATTATCACTTGCAATTCAGAAGTCCCTCTTTCTAATCTCACTTTGAAATTCCTTTGTAAGAGAACTGCTACTCTTAGGCCAGCAATGTCCTAGAACATTGAATGTTCCTCCACTGTTTTTTAAATGTTGTGGTTTCTAATATCATACATGTCCATTTATTATTTGCATTCTCCTGGACTGAATCCTTCTGGATCGAATTGAGATCTAGGTTTCCTTTCTCATAACCAATGCTGGTATCTCCACACCTGCTATCATATCACTCCATGCCTACTATCATATTACTCCATGCATATCACACCTACAAATCACACCTGCTGTTGTCATTCACCTGCTATTGCCATTCAACATCTGGAATCACCTTTAAAAAGTTTATTTCTTTGGTACCTTGTGTTACATTTTATGGTATGTATGGCCCAGCCCAACAAAGTGACATTTATGTCAGATCCGGCCCTCATAACAAATGAGTTTGACATCCCTGTGTTAGAGACTGACAGAAGCGATAGGTAGAGAATTGGAAAGAGAATTAGTTAACTTGGCTTTACTGGAGTTAAGAGAGAAAGAGTTTTGCTTTCAGAAATTTCTGATGAAGTTATTAGAGACAGGAATATCAAACCTTTGGCAAAATTTTTGGATTTGGAAGAAGATACAGACCCTGAAATTGACAAAGTTTATAGAATAAATTCTAGATTTGCCAAATCAAGAAATATCCCAAGGGACACTTTGGTGCATTTTGTCAGAAAGAAGACAAAAGTTCAAGTCCTGCAACAGCATTTTAATACAAGATTGAAAATGGATAATACAGATATAATTGTACAGATAGAAATACCTATTAGAATTTTATGTAAAAGGTTGTTATTGTTAGCCATTCAGTCCTGTCCAAATGAACTACACAGAAATCAGACTGACTATATTCTATGCAATCATAGATGGACCAGTTCAGTACTCGATGTCAAGATATATCCAGACCATGAATTGTTAAAATCAGAGTCAAACTATGCAACATCAAAAGGACAGCACCACTAAAGAAGTTTGACAGCACCAAAATCCCTCCCACATACACAATTGAGGTAAAAAATAGGTTTGAACAGCTGGACATGGCTGAGAAAACACTTGATGAACTATGGCAGAAAATTCATTTGACAATTGTTGAAATAGCAGCTGAACATATACCATGTAAGAAGCCAGAGAAAAAGGGCAAGTGGCTCTCAGACTGAACCATAAAAATAGCAGAGTGAACAAAAGCAGCCAAAGCAGCAGGAAAATGGGAAGAAGTAAGAAGACTGAATGCGGATTTCCAGATGGCAGCAAGGAAAGACATGAAGTTCTGTGGGGTGAGCATTGCAAATAGCTAGAAGAGGATTGCATAAAGGGCCACACCAAGCTTGCAATTATGCAAGTCAAAAAGACCATTTACTGCCCATAAAGGCATTATCAAAAGCAAGCAAGGGAAAGAACTGTCCAGCCAACAAGATGTCAAAAACAGATGCCAAGAATACACAGAAGAGTGGTACACTAGTAGCAAAGAAGCCCAACTCAAGATACCAAGGAAAGGGAAGTTGAGAAAGAACCAGCCATCCTTCAGGAAGAGATCATGTGGGTACCAAACAACAAGGCTCCAGGTGTTGACATTATCTCCGCAGAATTGCTGAGGCCTGTACCACCTGCAATCATCAGAGCCCTGTGTCAGAAAATTTGGGAAACCAACACATGGCCAAGGGACTGGAAACACTTGGTGTACATTCCACTACCAAAAAATAGAGACTCCAAAGACTGCTTCAATTATCACTCAATCTCTCTCATCCCTCAGACTAACAAAATTCTCCTTAAAATTATACAACAACACCTGGCAACAACTATTGAAAGGGAATTACCAGATGTCCAAGCCGGCTTCCAAAGGGGGCATGACACTCACAACCATATAGCAAATCTGCGTTGGATCATGGAGAAATCTCATGAGTATCAAAAGACTATCTACTTATGCTTCACCGATTACAAGAAACCCTTTGACTGTGTTGATCATGACAAACTGTGGAGAGCCCTACAAAACCTGGGAGTGCCAGCACATCTGGTCAAGTTGATACTATCATTGTACACAAACCAGGAACCCACTGTGCAGACACCATATGGAGATGTAAAAGGTTACACCTTCCTAACTGAAAAACTAAAACAGAAAAGAATCTCATTTCGATGGGACAAATTGGAAGGCTTGCTTCTTACTTTCAAACAGCAAAGATTCAGACTGAATTCTGTTCAAAAGGCAAGAGAATTTCTAGAAAGATTTAAAAGAGAGTTGGAGGAGATGTAAACAGAGACCCAAGAAGAGACTACACAAGATCTACAACAGGAATTGGAAAAGGGCACTGAAGTGGATGGGCTAGTATAGTCTTTTTTAAACTTACGGTTTAACTATGGATTATAAATGCTTAACATAGAATATAAATGGAGCAAATGCTCCTCAAAATTGAAAAAACCCTCATCATTTGAAAAAGTTAAAACAAGACATTATTTACCTATAAGAGAGCTGTATTAGAAAAAAAGGTATGGCATCTCCTACATTATCACTGCACCACCCAGACATAGAGCACTGGTAGCAAGTGAATATGGCACATCCTGAGTACAGGAGGTAAGGGAAGGAGGGGGCATCATCCCACTTGCAGCTGGCCTGGCCCTGCAGAAAAAATGGGACAGCATTCACCAAGGTGGTGGGGAGCCAGAGCCACAGTTGTCCATGTGGTCGGCCTCCCCCCCCCCAGATGCAATCTACCCCCTCTGTGAGCGGCTTGTTGCCCATCATTCACAGCCACCTCCTCTTGGGTGATGGCCATGGTGGGAGCATGGGGATGGAACAGGGCAAGGGGATCAGCATCTTCTCACAGTGGGACAGCCCACCTCCTCATTCCTGTGTGTGGGGGTGGTATGACTGTTGTGGCATCTGGTGGTGGGGATGACAACTGCCAGCCAAACTGGATCAAAGACAAGAAGGCACTGTTGTACTGGTTGGTGGTGAAACATGCAAGCATTGCCCTTGCCACTGCCACTGCCAGAAGCAGCTCCGTCACATCCCTCCATCAAGCCTTCTGGTGCATGGTTGCAGAATGGGTGTCCAGGGAACATGCTGTCTGGACAGAGATGTCCACTCTGAAGTGCTGGAATGATTCCTTCAGTCCAGCTTGGAAGTATGTCCAAGCCCTCATGGCCAAAGGTGTTCCTAATGAGTGGACAGTGAAGGAGGGTCTGCCAAGAGCAGAGGCCATCATACAGGCAGTGATAGCCCCATGGTGGTGGGTGATCACATCATTGAGGTCCTGTGTGGTGAGTGTCACGGTCACTGCTACCACCTGGCCCCAGCTGTGGGGGAGAGGTCCTGCCACCCATTGCCTCCAATCATCCTCCATTGTCCTGACCACCCCACAGGCAACTCACAGGGTGGGGATGCTGCCACAGACCCATTTTTTGAGGTTAGTGAGGAGGTCCAAGGATGCAGTAGCGGCCAGAGCACCCAGGTACTGACTCTCACCCCCATGGAGGAGGGTGATTCCTCCATCATCATGCCCGCATCTCCACAGTCGGGGTGCTCCTACGACAACACCTGGGACCTCTCGCCAAGAACCTCGCCCCCATGTGTCTAGTAAGAAGGAGATGGAGCTGAGCAACAAGGAGGAGAACCAAGGTGGCCAGATTCCCAGGCCGGGGGCTGAGGGAGCTGGCAGCTTCAGTGGTCCAGAGGAGGGTGGGTCCCAGGGCCCATGTCCAGCACAGCCCATCCCACCCACCCTTTCCTCCATATAAGTGACAATTGATCAGGAATGGCTAGAGAGCCTTCGCGAGTGGCAGAAAGTCTTTTACAGGGGATAGACATGGGTAAAGAGGCTGACAGCATCTTCTAATGGCAGCTACCGGTTTGGAGGGGCTTCTTGCCATACGTAGGGTCAGTAGGGACATGGGTGAGGGAGCATCGAGGGGCTGCTGAGGGACCTATCTGAGTCTCTCCACCTCTCCAGGTGACCCCCATGCCCTTTGCCCCTCCTCCTGCTGTGCCTCCAGTGGGGGTGGTAAACAAGTTGGCATGAGGACACCCTCAGTGGTATGGGTACCTTGCTGGACACTGCAGCTGAAGGTGAATGGGGGGACCCTTCACATCCCCATTGCCTGTGACCCTGTGTGCTCTGTGCATGGAGCACCACCATGAGGTACCTGCAGGGCTGACAGGTGATGCTCCCCTTACCACTGACAGGTTGTTAGGGCTTGTAAGGGGCGTGGTTTATTTAAAGTGTGTGTGTGGCAGCGGAGGAGCATCAATCCTGTGGCCTGCCCCTCTCCTCCCCCTGCCAGCAACAGACACTTGGCTCAGCCTCCTCAACTCATGAGTCCCATGGATCCTGCCTGGCCTGCCTATCATCCCCCCCCACACACACACACACAATGCCAGAATGAAATGCTACAGCAGGATTGTCACGGACGCAGCTATGGCAGAGCCCAGCAACACTGTTGGGGCAACCTTTTTCCCATTTGGCTGCTAAGTAACTATCCTCCTAGGGAGGTGACTAGAGGTGCCACAGCTGCACGTCAGCCAGCCTCCACAGCACAGGTGCAACACAGGATTGCTCTTCCCGTTAATGAGTATCAGGATCTGAGAGCTCAGACCTGGCATCAGTATGTTTTCAGGCTAGTGCTCTGAGGTTATCTGGGGGCTCAGTGAGTGCAGGGAGAAGCAGCCCTCCATACTCCCATCGTTGGGAAGAGGGGGAAGCTGATTCAGTCCCCTTTATCTTGAAGCAAAAAGTCCCTGGTCCTATCCCGTGGAAGCTGAGAGGACTCTGGGTTTTGTGCTAGCTGAAAGGGCATGAGACGTGCTTGCCCTCCATCCTTGCAAAGGACTCATATACCACCTGGAGCTCCTTGTATACCCCTCAGGTGTCTCCAGACTCTTATTTGAGAAACATTCATTTTATAAAAGTCATAGAATATATCTGGTTATGGCCTGTCATGTTTTTTTTTGGCTGAAAGTCAAACATTTAAAGTTGCTTTAGCTCATTCTTACATACTGTCATCATTGAGGGGGATTTTGTGTTTTTGCAATGAACTGTTGTCATTTCACATTTCTTTGCTGACTGAGCAGAAAGACAAACATGTCGTGGCTTTATTGCAAAGGTTTCTTTGACAGAAAAAAGAAAGGCGATATTCCAGCATTAACAGTTTGTACAGATGAATCTGAGTGGTAAATTTTTGCCAGAAACAAACATATACGTGTCTCCCTCAGTTCTGTGCCTCCTTTATTCCTAATGGTTTAGTTCATTAAATTGTTATCTTATTTTGAACCAGATTGAAAAAAATTATTGTTACAATGGTTTTGTGTTTTTATTTCAAAATTATATGAGGAAGTATTAGGAAATCATAATAGTCTTCAGTATTGGGGGGTTTGCACTATTCAACTTTCTCATCAGTCTTGCTCAAGCAAAATCTCCATCTCTCTCAGTGAGATGCCAGAGGGAATCCACAGTCACACATAAATGCATACACACCCTCCACCCATTAGAATCACACTTCAGAGTCAATTAGCTCTACTGCCTCTAAATGGTAGGCTTGCAACTACTCAGACTTAAATACAGTAATTATCTATTGGTGTAGCAAGTATAAAGTAAAACATCAAATTGGGGGCCAGTATAGGTGAAACAAAGCCAGAGTGATATAGTCATTACGAATTCACACCAAATTGGTTCCCAATTTGCTTCAGGGCCAAATTCAAGGTGCTGGTATTGACCTTTAAAGTTTTATATGGCTTGGAGCCAGCATACCCATGTGACAGAAATCTTAAAACTTACTAAGGCTCAAGAGTGCCCCTTAGAGTGTTTGGGATCTTGGACCCCTGGAGGTTACATCAAAATGATCCATTCACTTCCATTTCACACTGAATCATCCTGGCAGACTTCGGTTGCGATCATACGCTCAGGGCTCATTTCGTAGCAGGAGCTCCTTTGCATATTAGGCCACACACCCCTAATGTAGCCAATCCTCCAAGAGCTTACAGAGCTCTTCTTACGGGGGGCTACTGTAAGCTCTTGGAGGATTGACTACATTCAGGAATGTGGCCTAATATGCAAATGAGCTCCTGTTACGAAATGAGCCCTGCATACGCACAATTAGACCCTACAGAGGTGCGAATGCTGGGCAGTGTCCAGGGTCAAAGCAGACTCAGCCAAGACTCAGGGGAAGAGACAGAATCACGAAATAGAAGCGTAAATCAAGAGTTCAGTCCAAGAGCTATGCACAAGGGAAGCCAGCTGAGGGTCTTAGAAACAGAGTTCAAGCAGGTCTGAGAGGCATTGTCAAGCAGGTCTGGGGTCAAAGCCAAAGGTTCAGAAATAGCAGCCAGAAACAGATCCGGGTGGTGTGGTTGCGCATCTCCAGAAGGATGACAAGTTGCTCCCATGCCTTCTTCCTCTGAAGCCCCGTATTTTATCAACAGCTCACAGCTGGGTCTCATTGCTTGCAACAGTGCTGTCCATTAGCTCCAGGTGTCCCTCTTCAACTGGCAGTTGCCAGGCAGCAAGGCGTGCGCTCCACCTCCTCTCGAGGAACTCCAAGCATCTCACCTCCTCCTGCACTCTCCTGGCTCTGGAGACAGAGGAGGCAAGGTAGCCTGTGATGTTTCCCCACGATCTTGGGGTGTTTCTTCCGTGTTCCCAGTGTTCATGGGCCTGCTGTCTTCACTAGGACCTGCCTCTGCTGTTTCAGGGTCATTAGAAGCATCAACTGGCTGCGTCTCCAAGGTGCTGACTATGCTGTTATCAGCATCGGCTGAGTGCTCTTCAGTTAAAGCAGACTGGCCCATGACAGGTGGATTTAATGGGAGCAATCAGACAACAACCTCTAGGAAGTGCCCCGCAGCTGTCGGCAACCCATTTTGCTCCATCGCAGAAGTGGAGTTAAAAGACACCAGGGAAAACCCAGTAGTAAACAGGTTGCAATGGGCCACAGGCAGACTTTCCCCTGCCTGATTGCTCCAGCACGCTCTCATGGCATCAGGATGGTCTGAACAGGCCATCCTGACTCCATCCTGTTCCCCCCCCCCCTTGCAGTATGTGCATCATCACAAACTCCATAGGAAGCCCTCTGTACGGAGGTGCGATTCATCGATCCCTTGTTTAAGCGCATGGGGGGAAACTGGGGGGGGGACAACTCACCCACAGTTGTGTCTGATCACTCATTGATGGACTGCGCCCACAGCTGAAAAAGCAGGTGTGATTGTGCAACTGCAGGTCAAATTCTGCCAGAGGAAATAGCCTCTCTTCCTGCCTGCCCCCTGCTTTATTTTGAGCATGTGACCACAACCTTGCTCCCTTTTGGACAAAGGACAATCTGGCTTGGACCAGACCACCCATTTGTCATGGAAGTTCTGAGCCATTAGCAGATGCTTGATGGAGGTGGGACTGTATTTTATACAGCTGTGATTGAGAAGGAGCTCTGTAGTTTATACAGCTCTGATTGAGATGGAGCTCTGCATTTTATATGGCTCCGATCAGGGATGGAGCTTTGTATGGAAGTCATTAAATCAACTTGTCACTCTTAGAAAGGAGGTTTACATAGGTCCAGTTCCATTTACCATAAATATCTGGACAACAACTGCTCAACCTCTCGTTACTGCAAGGAACTCTGCACATGCTCTGAGGAACCTGCTACAGCCTAGGTAATGTGTGTTTAAACTGGTTAGATCTACTGTACTGCTTTTCATTTAAACATCTCTGTGCTGTTCTTGTTGTGTACCTTTCCCTGTATTGTGTTTTTTGTCCTTTTCCCATTGCCTTTTGAATCCAACCCTTCCCCCCCCCTTTTATGGTAAACCTTTTAAAAAAAATTCTTTGCTTAGTACAATTTATTTCTATGGGATATTTCTCTTAATCTCTTCCCCATGTGCTAGACTGCACAGGTGCTACAGAGTTGGTTTCTAGGCTTTCTGCCCTGTCACTTTGTTATTGCTGTATTACTGCTCTGGAAGAATACCATCTCAGTGGATCATCTAAATGTTCTCAGGTGGTCATGAGTGGTGGCAGTGTGTTTCCTGGGTGCTTTCCCGGGAACCCTTGGTCTAAGGGAGCTTCCAACAAGGAATGATACCATTTCCCCTTCCCTACCGCAACAATCTTAAGGACGGTCTATTCCACTATGAACCTACCGGACCACTCTAGTCATCTTCAGAGACTTTCCCATCTGAGGTTAGATAGGAACTCCTTCCCCAAGTAGAGCCAATCTGTCTCCCTCGATTGTTATTTTCGATGACTGGGTGCCTTTTTGTTTTGTTTGGCGTACCCCCCAGTAACTGTTATTGGGGGCCCCTCTCTGGTTTTGGTGTTATGCAGGGAGAGCGGCTTAGAAATCAAATAAATAAATAAATAAAATATATGTTTTTATTTAATTTATTTATACTTAGTTTTGATATTGAAATGTTTTAATGCAGGGGTGGGCAAATTGTGGCCCGTGGGCCACATGCGGCCCGCCACAGAGTTTTTTTGCGGCCTGCCAAGATAGTCGGCCACAAGGTTTCAGTCAGGCCTCCAATGGGCCTGGAGTGCAGAGAAGCAGCGCTTCGGGAGTGAAGTGCCCAGGGGGTGGGCACATTACTAAGTCCCACCCCCTGCTCCCAGCAGCCCTGTTGGGTGACAAGGAGGCAGAAGAAGGAAGGTAAGTTACCTTCCCTCCCCCACCCTCCTCTTCCTGGGGCTGCAGTGCTCTGGGGAAGCCCTGCCAACCCCCACCCTCACCCTCACTTTCCCCGGGCCGCACCAAAGCACAGTGCTCCGGGGAAGCCCTGCACGCTCCCACCCTCGCCTTCCCCGGGTTGCACGGAGGAGCAGCAGGCAGGCAGCTGCTTTCGGCGATCTCTCTCTGTCCCTGCCTCTCTCTCTTTGACTCTCTCTGTGTCCCTCTGCATGTGTGTGTGTCTCTGTGTCCCTCTGTGTGTGTGTCTCTCTCTCTGTCCCTATGTTCCCCTGTGTGTCTCTCTGTGTCCCTCTGAGTCTGTCTCTGTTTGTCTGTCTGTCTCTCTGTGTCCCTCTGTGTGTGTGTCTTCCTCTCTCTCTCTCTCTCTCTCCCTATGTTCCCTGTGTGTCTCTCTCTGTCTCTCTCTATCCGTCTGTGTGTCTTCCTCTCTCTCTGTCCCTATGTTCCCCTGTGTGTCTCTCATTGGGGCTTATTCCCCTCCTCCCCGCCCCGAAACTTGGTGGTGCCGCTGCTTATCCCATCACTGCTGATATTGATACAGCACCTGAGAAGCTGCAGCTTGAACTTATTGGCATGCAGTCAGATCACACTGTGAAAGAAATGTTTAATGCTGTGACATTAGTTGACTTTTACAAATCTTTGTCTGCTGAAAAATTTCCATGTATGAAGAAATTTGCTGGGAAAATGTTCTCTATATTTGGGTCTACTTATATTTGTGAGCAAAGTTTTTCTTGCGTGAATATCAACAAGAGTAAATATAGATGCTCTTTGACAGACATTAACTTGCAGGCTGTGATGAGAATCTCAACAAGCAATCTCACTCCTGATTTCAAAAAAAAATGTAGAAAAGTGGGATAGGGTACATTTGTCTCATTAAACTGATTCTAAAATTAAATGTGTTTGCAGCTATAGATGATATGAAATTAGCACAATAAATAAATTGAATAAAACTACCACTATTTTATTTAATTTATATTTATTGATTTTTATGATACAATTTATACCTTTTCTGAAATGCAAAGTTAACTAATGAATGCAATCATTTTAAAAGGTGTGGCCCTCTGCTAACCTCCGCTCACACAAAGTAGCCCCTGAGCCAAAACAATTGCCCACCCCTGTTTTAATGTGTTGATGTTCACTGCATCAGGGACCCTATTTGGGTGGAAGGGTGGAACAGAAATGTTTTAAATAAATAAAAGTATTAATGAGGGGCTGTTGAGGAACTGGTCATATGCATTGTTTTCTGGAGACCTGGCAACCCTGTCTGTGATTCCGACCTGGTATGATCATTGTATGAGTTTCACATGAGCTAAAAATTGGGTGTGTTTGATGGTCAGGCAGTATTTCTCTGCAAGAGTTTTGGGGCATCACCTGCTAATCGCTTTGTTAGACCCTGGAGAGTAAAAAAGCCCTCTGAAATTGTTACGATTTATTATTGTTTGGTTTTCAAAGCAAAGGCTTTCGAGCAGCAACTTCTGAAGGCTCTTTGCTTCTTTTTGGTTGCTGGGAGAGTGCCAAATAGCTCAGAACCTTGTTCTGAAAGATTGTTTTTAAACTAATTGGGGTCAAATTAAAGCTATAATAATTGGAGTGCTCTAATCCCATATCCTTCACACAACATTGCTTTCTGATATATCCTGATTATTTTTTGAAAACATTAGCTAATGGGCAGCTCTATTACCTTGGCATCTTTCAGCTCAATGCACTTATTCAAAACCCTAGCTTGTAAATCAGATTGGTACCATTGAGGTCAATGAGACTAAACTGGCATCAAAGCTTGCAGTTCAACTGAACTAGGGATGCCATGAATTTTATGGAGAATGTGTTTCACAGCTGAACAAAGTGTGTTTGGCTATCCTGAACATAGGCAAGATGAGAAGATCACCCAATATATTTAGCGCCGGTCAAACAACTCTGATGGCTGACAACCAGAAACTGCATACCAGCTTCTTGCTGAATGTCCACATTGCAGGGACCTAGCAAGTCATTCAGAGGTGGAAATCAAAAGCAGACTCTCTGCTGATGTCAGCTGAGCATCTCCATTGGTTAGCCACTCCACCACCCAAACATCTTTCTCTAGTCCAGCAAGAGTGAAACACAGAGAGAAACTTGGGGTAGGGAGAATAGGAATGATTGGCTTCTTTTTGTCTCCATCCCAAACTGTCAGCTTCAGATACAGAGGAGGAAAAGCAGACCATTGTTGTTCTCTGCACCCCAAGCAGTTTCAGGTGGAGTGGAAGCAGATTGCTCCCCCGAGCTGTTAGCTTGGGCTGCAAAGAATAGGTGCATACCAGTCCTATCCTTTGTAGCCAAAGCTAACAGATGGAGGGAGAACAGGAGCACTCTGCTTCCATTCTCTGCAGCCATAGCTCTCAGTTGGGATTTAGGGTGGAAGAGGCCAATTACCAGGGCTCATTTCGTAGCAGGAGCTCCTCTGCATATTAGGGCACACATACTCTGATGTAGCCAATCCTCCAAGAGCTTACAATAGCCCCTGTAAGAAGAGCTCTGTAAGCTCTTGGAGGATTGGCTACATTAGGGGTGTGTGGCCTAATATGCAAAGGAGCTCCTGCTATGAAATAAGCCCTGCCAATTACTACTTCCAACTAAATTCTCAGTTAGGGGCTGAGGAAAAAAGCTGATCACTCACCACTGCCTCCAGTGCTCTCCTTTTGCTCTGCAGAGAATAGAAACAGATAATTCCTATTTCTGCTGCCCAAGTTGGATGGAAGAAGTATATCAGTTTTCCTGCAGTTCAAGTTGTCAGTTTGTGGGAGAGAGAATCTGGTCCTGTTCTCAATCCAAACACTCAGCTGGGGGAGAAAGTTGAATTGCTTCTCTCCTCCCCTCCCCAAAGCTGTGATCATCGTGGGCTGCAGAGGATAGGAGAAGTGCTTTTGGCATCTCAAACTTTCAATTTCATGTGGAGTGAAAAGAACAATCACTTATTTTCTCCCTGCCCAAATCTTGAAGCCCAAGCTTCCAGCTGATCTCTCAAGACCTGACAGATAGTTTCTGATGGCTACAAGTAGACTTTTCCTGTGAATGGACACAAAGAGGATGCCAACAGCCAAACAGCCTGTCCATTAACTGGCTGCTTGATGGCCAACTGGCAAGCAGGACATGATCCAAATTAGCAGGTCTTAGAGCATCTGTAGATTCAACACGGTCAGTGTGGCTCATGTCATAAGAACATAAGGGAAGCCAATGTTGAATCAATCTTGGATCCTCTTTGACAGTCATGAACAAGGAGCTGATTTTTTTTATGGACTATTCATTTACTGTAAATGGGTTTTCAGTAGGTTGCTGCACTGCACTCCCTCCTAACAGTGGAGTACAGTGCAACAGGCTTTTCATGCATGCTCGTTCTCAAACAACCCAACTGAATTCTGCTCCCTTCCCCCTTGCTGCACTGCTGCTGTACTTAAATAGACAGTTAAATCAGTCACAAGCAGTGTTCCCTCTAAGCTGAGTTAGTGTGAGCTAGCTCACAGTTTTTAGCTTCCGGCTCACAGATTTTTGTCTTAGCTCAGGAAGGGTGGCTCCAGAGCAAACTAATTTATGCAATAGCCAAATTGCTCACTCACAACTTTCATGCCAGTAGCTCACAAAGTAGAATTTTTGCTCACAAGACTCCACAGCTTAGAGGGAACATTGGTCACAAGTTGTATAAACAAATTTTTTAATTAAAAAAACTACCTTCAGGGTTCATCTAAGCAGTCCTTAGCAATGTTAATGGCTACCAATCTGTTCGGATAGGAAGCATTTTTGCACATGCAGTTTTGAAAGTGCATGAATTAAAAAAAAGCACTTCGTGCTTGCACACAAAAGCTTACACCTCAAATAAAATTTTGTTGGTCTTAAAGGTGCCATTGGACTCAAACTTTGTTCTGCTACTTCAGACCAACACGGCTACCCACCTGAATCTATAATAAAAACCAGTTTGGCAGGCATTCAAGTCATTTGATGCAAAACTGAACAGACCCAGCAATTATCTCATGCCTAATTGTCACAGTTGAATAGTATAACTTTGTCTACTACACACATTCACTGTGAAATTTTGAGCATTTCTAGGCTTAACTGTACAAGAAGGATGATACCATCCAAACAAAGATATATTGATTAACATTCAGGGAGGCCCTGATTTCAGAGAAAACACTCTTTCCTGGAAAACAAGGTAATCAGCTCCTCAGATTGCAGGCTAAGAGAAGACAAGTTTCTTTTAGGGAGACAAATAGGTAGAAAACAGATGACCATTTGCTCACCTGCCAGGAAGAGGCAAGATAGACGGCTATTTGGGTATCCTAATTTAGGCCATAAAGGTTTTGAAAGATGCACTTCAATCTGGAAGAAAGGTGCAGAGAGCTACACATGGGACCCACTTCTGATTTCATAATAGAGCGAGGTGAAACCATTCCTGCTGGGACAGAAATGGTTAAAAGTACTGGATACTTTGTCAGAAGTGCACAAGCCAAGGAGCAAGGGGAACAAATAGAGATAAGTTTTTCTTGACCAGACTCTATTTTCAAAAATTCTGCCATTTTGTGTCCACTCCATGGAAGGGAATGCCAAGGTGACTGTACACCTTAGTCTCATTTGCAAATTTCTTTTCTTAGTTCTGTAATATTCTGTACTGTTTTGATATAGTTTTCCAGTTGCCTTGTGCTCTAGTGAATTGAGATTGTATTTGGTAAATAAATATCTTTTCCTTTTAAAGATCTCAGACTATGGTCAAATACCTCACCTAGGACACCTGACTGTTCATCCATGAAAGAGACCAAATACTTCAGACTATGCTACAGAGAGAGAGAGAGAGAGAGAGAGAGAGAGAGAGAGAGCATCTATTGTGCCTCAAGCCACAGGTAAAGGAATGAAGGGTTGAGCTTGGGTGGTGGTGACTACAAAGTAGGGTGAATGTAAGAAGAGACTGCTGGGGGCAAGCCAAAGCTCTCTCACACATATGCAGATTCCTGGAAATACTTCAGACTATGCTACAGAGAGAGAGAGAGAGAGAGAGAGAGAGAGAGAGAGAGAGAGAGAGAGCATCTATTGTGCCTCACGCCACAGGTAAAGGAATGAAGGGTTGAGCTTGGGTGGTGGTGACTACAAAGTAGGGTGAATGTAAGAAGAGACTGCTGGGGGCAAGCCAAAGCTCTCTCACACATATGCAGATTCCTGGGGAGAAATTGTTTTACTGATCAGTTTTAGCATTTATACAGAGCATTCAATATTCAAATAATGTACATCATTTGACTACAACAGCCCTGGAAGATAATCTAGCATGATTACCCCCTTATTTCAGATTGGGATTCATGGAAAAAGTAAAAATGAATCTGGGGCTTCCCAAATCATCACATTCATTCAGCCGTTATGTCACATCCAGTGTTCCCTCTAAGCTGAGTTAGTGTGAGCTAGCTCACAGTTTTTTAGCCTCCGGCTCACACATTTTAGTCTTAGCTCAGGAAGAATGGCTCCAGAGCAAACTCATTGATGCAGCAGCCAAATCACCTGCTCACAGCTTTAATGCCAGTAGCTCAGAAAGTAGATTTTTTGCTCACAAGACTCCACAGCTTAGAGGGAGCATCCCTTTCTTAGCCTTTCAGATAAACCAATCTGAAGGTGAAGCTACCAGAGACACACAGCCCTTGAAACAGTTCTGCTAAATTTTATGTCCCTTAAAGCTGTTGCAGGAAGCTGCAAATTAGATTAGAGGTTTGCAAGGAAAGAGAGGGTGTGGATCACTTTCTTTGCAGACCATTTCCCATTAGGGTTGCCAGGTCTGGGCTGGAAAATACCTGGAGACTTTGGGGGCAGACCCAGGAGAAGGCGGGGTTTAGGGAGGGGAGGGGCCTCAGCATGGTCCAATGCCATAGATTCCACCTTCCAAAGCAGCCATTTTCTCCAGGGGAGCTGATCTCTGTCAGCTGGGGATCATCTGTAAAAGCAGGAGATCTAGGGCTACCAAGTCCTTACCTGTAGTGCAGTGGGGTGGGGGGAGTCCTTCCCCTCCCAGGTGTCTTCTGGCACACATGCGACCCAGAAGTGACGTCATCACATCAGAGTAGGGCTGCCAAGTCCCCCGGTAGAGCGGGGGAAACACCGATTTTTAAAGCTTTCCCCCGCTTTTCCAAGATTGGCCACCGGGGGGGACAAAATGGCTGCCAGCAGGGGAACCTCGGAGCCTGCCCTGGCCAGCCTCTTGAACTTCTTAAAAGGGAAATTTCCCCTTTAAGAGCTGAGCCAGCAAGAGAGCCCCGCCCAGAGATTAAGGCGGGACTAAACTCTTTCTACTGCGTGCAAGGTTGCTGCTGAGTAAACTGCTTGGGTAAGCTGGGGTCTGCGAGCTCTTTTCCTTCTCTGTCTCTCCCCCTCCCCCTCTTTCTTTTTTCTGTCTGTCTGTCCACTGTGGTTTTGTCAAAGGAATAAACTGTCACTTCCAAAGAGGTAAACATCACAAGGAGAGGTTGCCTGTAGAAGGTCTGGGAGTGGGATTGTTTAAAATGTCTTGTCGTGGCTGTTTGGGTCCCCCCAATCCTCATTTCCCTTCTGCAAATAAAAGTTGGGATTCCTCATTTTTATGCCAATTTTCTGTTTCTTTCAACCGTGTCCCCCCCTCCGGCAGTAAAAATCTGCATTTTTAAAAGCATTTGTACATCAAGTAACCGGTATTTTAAATTAGGGATGGATCCAACTAGCTTTTCTGCTGGCGAAAAGGGGAGGACAAAGGTCCTCTTTAGCCACCAAAAAGCCAATGCTGGGTGGGGGGGGGAGAAGTTATGGGACTTACATGGACAACAGCTGGGTGAAACAAGGGCCAGAAATAAAGCCTGGGAATTGGGCAAGAGTAAGTGAAAAAGCTGTCTGTCTGTCTGTCTCTCTCTCTCTCTGTCCCCATCCAGCAGCGGTCTATCAGTGGCTATTATTAGCCACAAGGTCTAAATGGAACCCTTTGTCTGGGGCAGTGAGGCTCTGAATTCTTGGTGCTTGGGGGGCAACAGTGGGAGGGCTTCTGGAGTTCTGGCCCCGCTGCTGGACCTCCTGAGGGCACCTGGTATTTTTGGCCACTGTTGTGACACAGAGTGTTGGACTGGATGGGCTGTACTGGATGGGCCGATCCACTGTGGCTTCTCTCCTGTTCTTATGATATGAAAATCATATTTAGCACTTGTGTAGCACTTAGGGCTTCATATTCTGCCGAGATGAGGAAGGATTCAGTAGGGCCATTGCTCAGTGATAGAGCATCTGCTTGACATGCAGGAGGTATCAGCCTCTTCAGCTAAAAAAGGATCAGGTAATAGGTGACATTAAAGATCTCAGCCTGAGACCCTGGAGAGCCACTACCAGTCTGAGTAGTCAATACTGACCTTGATGGACCAATGGCCTGATTCAGGATTAGGAAACTTCATGAGTTCATGTGTCAGCATGTGGAAGCAACATCACAGGATGTGACATCACAAAATGATGTCACTTCCTTTCTCCTGGCTCCACCCCCAAAGTCCCCAGATATTTCCCAAGTTGGACTTGGCAGCCCTACATCAGAGTTTTCCCATAGAATTTTCCCTCAAATTAGAGAGCATCCCCCCCGAAATGTGCCCGACGCGATGACATCACCTCCAGGTGATGTCATCATGCCACGCACGTCTTCGCAACCCAGTGATTTGGGAGCGGGGTTCCCCCTGGCGGCCCAAACCTGGCTGGTGGGGAGCCGGCCGCTCAAGTGGGGGTTTCCCCACCCCCAGGAGGATTTGGGAACCCTAGGGAGCTCTCCAGGTTCCACCTGGAGGCTGGCAACCCTATTTCCCACATCAATAATGTTCCCTCTAAAATGCAAATACCTATCTCTTTTTCCCCATAGCACTTTGGGATGGCTGTTTTGGTAGGGAAACTGCCCTCTCCCCAAAGCAAGCTGGCCACTCCCCAAAGCAAGCTTCCAGTCCAGATAACAGTTTTCTGTAGCTGCTTTATGTAACAGAGTGAAAATGAAAGAAAAGTTGGGATTAAACATTTGCACCACCAAGCATCACATCTGGTTTGACCTTAGTATCAGTTTTGCAAGGAAATGTCTGATTTACCAGAAGTTGTTATGAAGTTGCCAGCTATTTTTTTTTTTACCATATGCCACCAGTCTAGTGGCCATCAGTCCTTACTGTGTTTTGTTTTGTCTGATCCCTGGAATGGTCTCTCTTCCTCTGTTCCTAAGAGCATACAGGCTGAGCTTGTGAACACAGCATCACTGTTCTATACATATTCTACCCAGGGCTATTTTTGGGCAGGAACGCACAGGAACAGAGTTCCGGCTGGCTTCCGAGTTGGCCATGCCTACAGCCTCCCCACACCCCTGGGTTCCCCAGGCGCCTCACAAGCTGTGGGGCGCCTGGGGAAGCCAATCCAATCCAGGGAGGGAAGGCAGTTTAAACTGGCTCCCCTCCTCGGGTTTCCCAGGTGCCCTGCAGCTTGTGATCCAGAAACTGCCTTCCTTCCCTCAGGTTCCCCATGCGCACTGCAAACTGCGGGGCACCTGGGGAAGCCAATCCTGGGAGGAAGCTGAGCTGCTAGGGGTGTGGCCTAACACACTAATGAGTTTCTACTGTTGGATGTGGCCTATTATGCTAATGAGTTCCTGCTGGGCTTTTTCCACCAAAAATGCCCTGATTCTGCCTAATCTGTGTCTGGAACATGATCTCTGGATTGATGCGCAGAAGAGTTCCCTTACTCATGAAAGAGAACTGGCTGGCCCACCCCTGTACTGTGTGCAGAGTTCCAAAGATACGGCAGAGGTTCCAAATCCCTAGTTACTCAAATCCACTGTATATCCTATAAAGAGACATGTGGCAACAGAGCACATTCTTAGGAACTGCCTTTCTTCACACAATGGATTTGTCCAAAAGTTTTGGATAGGCAGGCAATTCAAGATCCATCTGTACTTTTAACAGTGCAGTCCTAAGGTAGAGTTAAACTCTTCTAAGCCTGTTGACTACAATGGACTTCAAAGAGTGTAATTCTGACTAGGATTTTACCATGAATTACATTGTAAACAACCCGCTGCCTTTGATTGCCCCCCACCCCCCAAAGTGATGAACTCTACCATTTTTTTTTTTAAAAAGCACATCTACATTTTGCAGGCAGATCCTTTCTTTCAGGTTTATTTATAAAATAACTGATAATAGAAGCTTAAAGAATGCAGAGGGGTAAATGTTCTTGAGAGCAGCTCATGAATTCAGGAATTTTTTAAACCCAAACAAACATTAAAGTATATACTTTCTGAAATGCACAGTTGTTTTTTAAAGAATAGATTCTTGTCACAAGAGAATGGTTTGGTAGCATTTTCAAGATCAGGAAATCCTTTCTTTACAATGGCAACTTTGTAATGGCCACAGAGAGAACCAAAATTACTTTATGACTCACACCTAAGGCATTTCAGCTTTTTTTATTTTCTTAAATGTCTAGCGTTTGAGTCATCCAGAGCTCAGTCAACATTCCTTTCAGGCAAAAATCTCAGTTTTTTTAAATGGTTGATTTTAGTCAGTAAAAACGGAGAAGAACAGCAGCCAAAGGTCAGTACTAGCAAACAGATTTTTTTTTAATTCCACTGTTATACTGGTGTGGAAATCATTTAATTATCTCAGCTTGTCTCTCTATATTTTATGCTGCGAATATGAATTCTTTGAAGGATAAAAAGGATTTTGTTGTGAGGTGCATGTAAATCATTGCCTTTTGGTTCATCATATGCAGGACTGAAACAAATCTTTATGTTTTGTACTTAATTCACATTTAAAAATCTCTGCACAGGATGCGTACTTATTCTCACATCAAAGCACTTTCCATGAAGAAATCTTCAGTACCATTCTAATCAGAATTATATTGTTCTAATCCCATTGATTTTAATGGATGTAGAAAAGTGTAACTCTGTTAAGGATTGCATTGCTTTTTACCATTCCTTTGATGTCTAATTGTCAAATGAGTAAAGCAGTCATTGCGCTCAGTACCAGGGAGCCACTTTGGTGTAGTGGTTAAGAGAGGCGGACTCTAAGCTGGAGAACTGGGTTTGATTCCCCACTCCTCCTCTTGAAGCCAGATGGGTGTCCTTGGGCCAGTCACAGTTCTCTCAGCCCAAAAAATAAGCCTAGTTTGCCAAAAAGAGAGCTAGAGTTTCAGGCTGCCAGACAATCTTCAGATCTATACTACACCCACTGCCATATGATAATTAATTAATTAATGTACTCAGTAACAGCATTAATAGCCACAAATGGTCTTAAATATATTCTGAGAAATAGTTGCATTAATTGTGAATAAATATTTGAAAGTTCAAAAGAGTACTCTGTTGCTGTATTTAGCATCCCAAATCTTTCAAGAGCCAGCAGTCCTTACTGTTAATGGGAAATAGTTATTTGAAAATACTTTAAACAGAGTAGCTCTAGTGCTGAAGATGGAGAAACCACACTCTGTCAGTGAAGCCTAGTTTTTAAATCATAAGAAAATGATTTTTAAAAGGCAAAGCTCTGTAAAAGGAAAATCAGTTGACTTGCAAAGTCTCCCTTCTTTTTTCATAGTGCCACACATTCTTGCATAGGTGTGTAGATTCATCTTTCAAATTACCCCCCCAAAAAAGTGATTTTTTTTTAAGTTACAGTTTCAAAACAAATTCTGGGATGGGTGGGAATAATGTGTTATTGGGGTCCAGTGATTTCATAAGTGCTAGCCAGTAAGTCCCAACACAGTTACGTATGCATGTTCCTGCAAAAGATATACATACTTGATCCTTGCCTTTCTTCTGGGAAGAGGAATCAGATATTCCAGATACAACTGTAAGTACTCTAAAAATGTACAATATTAGGGATCACAGCAGAATATAGAAATGCAATGTGCATTTGGGAGGGGCCATGGCTCCATGGTAGAGCATCTGCTTGGCACACAGAAGGACCCAGGTTCAATCCCCGGTATCTCCAGTTAAAAGGATCTGGCAGCAGGTGATGTGAAAGACCTCTGCTTGAGACTCTGGAGAGCCACCGCCAGTCTGAGTGGACGATACTGACTTTGATGGACCAGGGGTCTGATTCAATATAAGGCAGCTTTCTATAAATCTTATGCAACACTTGATCTTTCTATATGTAGTATGCATAGCAGTGGTACTATCATGCCATCATATCCCTCTGAAAAGAAACCCTATTTAATCACCTCTTCCTGGCCAACAGAATAGCCTCAGCCCCTGACTGAGGAGAGGACCAAGTCCTGGCACCTGAAGTTAATGCATAATGGGTAAAATGCTTTAAAACAAATACTTGGCAAGTAGGAGCACATTGGCTCCATAGGTATTCAACAGAATCCCAAACTCTTTAGTCAACTCTGTTCAGAGTTGGAATTCAGCCACTAAAAAACCACTAGTGGGGTAACAGATTTGCCAAAAAGCTGAATCACATAATTTCACCATGAAACTAGAGAGGATGTTTTTACCAGTCTTTCCTGAAGTGGTTTGTTCTGATTCATGCTGGTTGTTTAGCCTTGCATGACAGCTTCAGTGCTACCCACTGTTACAAGATCTCAGTTACAAATAATAAGTACATCTCTCAAAGAAGAAGGGCAAACCTCTCCTTCAATATATGCTGTGAGTCTGTGACATGTCCGGAATGGGACCTACTGAGCCTGTAGGTATGTAGCGGGAAGTTATGTGGCATTTAGAGCCATTTGACAAGAAGGTGAGGATCCAAAATTTTGATCTCTCCAGTGTCCATGTCACGACCCTGGGCAGCAGACCAAAAGAACTAGGGACAGGAAGCACAAGCTAAGCAGCAAAAAGGAATATGCCAAGAATCAGAGAGGAATGTGCCAAGGATCAGAAGTATCAAGGAATCCTCTCAGCTACTGACTGACTTGGCCTTGTTGTCCTTCTAAGTTTCTCAGTGCATTAGCAAAGAGAAGCAGGAGGCATGACACTCTTGCTGTCTATGCATGTGCACTAGCAGCAGGTCTTTTCAAAAAGCAGCAAAAGCTGTGGTGGCTCTATAGAGGTTCATGACCCAGAACCTGGAGTTCAGCTCCCCACTGGCTAAAGATCTAAGACTGCCAACAGACCTGAGATAAAGTATCCTGTCCCTTATTATAGCTTAACATGTGGAAATAGGCAGCTGAATCTTTTCAAGCCATGGAGGTAAATAATATCACCTGGTAAACAACATTCAAGGTAGGGATTAGTGGAATGCCTCGGTTCTGCTTCACCAGGACTCTGACATGAAAATATGGCATACCGAATAGTTTTGGTCTGAATATATACAAGGAAGCCTAATGTGACTAGAACTCTCTGTGTCAATTTCTAAGCATTCCAAACAACTTTGTAAAATAAAGTTGCTATCCAGTGGACACTACCAGCCACAGTGAGTACCTGGCTCCAGCCTAGGGATCTGGGAGATGATAGACCCTCAGGTCTGAGATGTAGCAGATGAACCCTCCCAAGATGCCAACACAAAGGTTCCATATCAGCTGTACCTTTTGGGCACCTGATTCCTAATGATGTTGTGTGGGTATGTTGCAAAGAGTAGAAGAGTCTCACCAAACCCATCCTCCAGCCCCCCCTTGATCACCTAACCTTCCTTGCTCACCTTTTCAAGTCTGCCATATTTGCTTCATTTCTGTGTGAGACAAGATTATTTGTCCATCTCTAGTTGTAAACATGAGAGTCATGAGTAGAGCATGGCTTTTCTAGGTAATCAACATTTCTAGTTTATGCTAGGTTGGCAATCTTGTGTGCTGCAACAGCCAGCTGCTACAAATGCTTCCAAGTTTGTAGGAAACACAAGATTCCAACCAAGCATGTTAACTTCAGTGTGGTCTTTCTCACAGCTTCAAGCCCAGATTTCTGATGGCTCATCCCACAATTGACACATAATCTGCTGAGCACAATCATTTTGTGTTTCTGCTTTTTAATGAATCAATAAAAATGCTTTACTTCAGCTCTGCTAAATACCAGTACAGTTTAACTGAACTCTGTGTGCTCTTTGGTTACTGAATTTACTCTTCTTCATTAAAGGATCGAGTTACTGCTTTGTCCCCCACTAGTTCAGGGACAAGTGTAGATCTGTGGTTTAGTACTTCTACTCTGGCCCTCAGGAGAAAGTACTGGGCATAAATCAAATGATCCCCCCCCCACTGGGTTTTCAAAATGTCATTATCAAGCTGTTCCCTTTTTTCCCCTCACATCCATCTGCCATCCCATTTCTTCTTGAGCTTTCATTACTTTAATGGGTTTGAAAAGTTTTTTTTTAATGGAATTTTATTTTGTGAGCCATCCAGATCAAAGAGTAGGGCATCAATGAAAGGAAAGCCAATGTTGCATAATGGTGAAAAAGCAGAGCTACTAACCAGGAAGTCCCCGCTTCAAGACTGGTCTCTGGTAAGAATTTAAGTGGTGGCACGGGACCAGCTGCTCTTTCTGAACCTCTGCTTCCCCCTCTGCTAAATGGAGATAATACTTGTGACATACCTTCTGGTAAGGATTACAATCAAATAATATGTGTGAATCACTTTGCACACTTGAAAAGGCTCCCGTTGCTTATGGACTAGTCAGGAAAAATATCATGTAGGCCAAGCTCATTGACAGAAAGCTACCCCAGCCCCCTGGCTTAGAGACTTCAGCAGCAACAGCAGCTGGAATGTCAGGATGATGGAGAACATTGCTGTCTCTAGAAGCCAGTTCAGTTCCATCTCAGAATTTTATTATTTTCTTTTCTCATTATTTCTCTATATATCTTGTGCTTTTGTATGTGTGTGCTCTTTGTATAATTATTCCTCCTGTTTGGTGCTCCCTATTAGATTTTGTGATGGACTTTTGATTGTCATTAGCTGCAGGTTTGGCTAAAAATAAAAGCAGGATGTAAACAATAAATACTAGACTAGCGGTGCAACCCTCCCCCTGATTTTTATGAGCTCTGGAAAGGGGAGAATAGATGGAAATGGAGGCAAGATGGGATAGGATCAGGGGAGTGGCCAATGTAGTTGCAGTCCTAAACTCTGTCAGAGAGTGACCCTGCCTGTTCTGCATACTAAATGGGTGTCTGAACTTTAGGAGAAAACTCACTGAATTCAGTAGAAAGCCTCAGGTATCCTTGTTCTACTGAAAGATATGATTCCAATACATAAAGTGCAGCCCAGTACCAGAAGTTTATAAGCCCCAGCGAAGGAATACAACTCACATGTGGAGAAGTCAAATAGCCCAGGACTATGCTATTCCCCCACCCGGGAATATACAAATTGTTTGGTGACAGAGAGCTTGGTGAAAGATTAGGACCTTCTGGGCAAAGGAAGCATTTTGCGCCCAAAGAATGCATAGACAGGGTTACAAAGGAAGAAGGACTGGCAGATGGATACTGTTTGTATTTGCAGACCCCAACAGATGCTATACTTCAGGATTCCACACAACAGCTGACAGGAACCACTGTTGCAATGGAGACCAGAAAAGCCATGTTCTTATTCCCCTGTCATCTCTCTGAGCCAGCAAAAGAAAGGTAAGGGTTCTGAAATCCTCCATATTAGGACCACCACCAATATGGATACAATACAGACCTCCCTTATAGGACTGTTGTGATCATCCATTAGGAGGAAAAACCCTTTGAAAATTCTGAAGGGCAAAGCAGATGCATATGGCTAACGGGAAGGATAATCATGAGAAGTGAAGTGGGCTGAATTTCAAATGTTGATTCAAATAACCAGCCAAATTTTTGGCTTCAGGTCTCTCATCGTCTCTATATTTGTCCTTTAAACTTAAGCAACCTTTATATATAGATAGAACAGCATTTCCCTAAGGGCAGGAAAACAGCAGCCTTGCTGTCCCTTTGCAGAGGGCATCGTGACTAGCACACACGCTAAGCTATAATGGCACATTCCTTCTAAAGCATCATCCTCCCCATAAATAGAATATGTAACAAAGAGAAGCACTGGAGACTCTGATTTGGTTGCACACCAAGATTAGCTTTACAATGATGTTACAAGAACCCTCAACCATTCTCTTTCCTGAAACAGTGGCAACATCTAATGCTCTTAGGAAGGCTCCAAATTACAAATTGTGTCACAGAACTTGGGCAAACAGAAGACTTATACAAATAATGAATTGGAGCCCAAAGTTATTGTCCATCAGTGGACGGGGAGTGTGATTTTCTCCAGTTACCTCCCAGTAATTCAACAGTTCCAGCAGGCTGAAGAGGAGAATCAATAAACATAACACATACACACTTCCCCTAGTCAAAGTGACTTGTGCATGTGGGAAATGACCTTGGATCCAGTCCAGGGGTATGCATTTGGGTGCAGGTTTGCCATAGAGTTTCCTGCAACTCCTAAAGCAATGTGACATCACTTCCAGTTTTCTCTGGAAGTGACATCACATATGATGTTGGAACCCCTCATGTCCACCCATCCCTCACTGGGTGCCAGCCATAGGCCAGCAACCCTAGTTGTAGCAGAAATAAACAGGAGACTTGTAGCATTTTAAAGATGATCAAGTTTTTATTCTAGTGTAAGCTTTCATGAACTAGATAGAGCCTCCTGTCCCCATACTCAGGTTCTGATACCTGATTAAGGTATATTTAAAGGAATGTTCATTTGAAATCATAGTTCTGATTATTGGGCCATAGATATAGCACAGGGTCACCCAATATATTAGGAAACAACTTTTCTGTTGTGCAATTGTTTTGTAAATGTATTAACCTTTTTAAGGTATCCTATTAGGACCAGAATTCATTGTTATGCAGCAGAATCTTTCCCCAGTAAAATGCTCTTATGTTTCAGTGTCAAAAATGAACTGATCTGCATAGACACTCAAAAGTGTTGTTGTATTTCATTGTTAATCAATGTCTACATATATTTGTTCAAGTGATTTTATTCTTTAAGTAGCCAAGGGTGAACATGTAGAAAACATTGTTAGTATACTTTTAGTATACAAACATATCCACTCTAAATACACAGGACAGTGTGATTCTTATTTTCAAAAGATATTAAAATAGCTTCAGAGTTAGACTTTAGTAAGGGTTAAACTATACATGAGGCTGGAGTTCTGTGACTGGAACTTGAGATGTGTTTTTTGGTCTTCAAAAACAGCCATGAGGAAGGAAAGAGCCATAAGGATTGAAACCAAAGTGGATCCTAGCTCACATGCACCTAAGTATAGAGGAAAATGTAAATGGTAGAATTCAAAGAATCATAGAGTTGGAAGGGACCTCCAGGGACATCCAGTCCAACCCCCCCCCTGCACAATGCAGGGAATTCACAAATACCACTTCCCACACCTCTAAAGACCCCTGTTTCATGTTCAGAAGATGGCAAAAAACCCTCCAGGATCCCTGGCGAAACTGGCATGGAGAAAAATTCCTGCCTGACCCCAAAGCGCCGATCAGAATTTCCTTGGACATGTAAGAAAGGGCCACGAGAACTAAGCACTGATGCAATGCTTCCTGCCCTCCCACTCATGATCTGCCTAAGTTCACAGAATCAGCATTGCTGTCAGATGGCCATCTAGCCTCTGTTTAAAAACCTCTGATGAAGGAGAGACCGCCACCTCCTGAGGAAGCCTGTTCCACTGAGGAACCACTCTAACTGTCAGGAAGTTCTTCCTAATGTCTAGCCAAAAACTCTTTTGATTTAATTTCAACCTACTGGTTCTGATTTGACCTTTGGGGGCAACAGAAAACAACTCTGCACTCCTGTTGGGGTGGGGGGCTGGAAAGAAAGAGAAAGGGAGAGGTTAAAAGAGGGAGAAAAACCTGCAGGGAAAGAGAGAAGCAGAAAAGAAAACAGGGAGGAGGGGAAAGCCTGGTAAAGAGAAGGGGGGAGAAGAAAACACAGTGGTTGTGGTGGGGGAGAAAATACTGCAGAGAAAGAAAGAATAAAAAACTGTGGCGGGCCTGAAAAAAAGAGAAAGAGTGAAAGGGCAAAGAGGGAAGGGTAGAGAACAGTCTGAGAAAATAGATTCAGGTAGATAGCAATAGAACAAAGCTTGAATCCAGTGGCACCTTTAAGACCAACAAGGTTTAATTCTGGGATATAAGCTTTCATGCACATGCCCATTTCAGACAAGTTGAAACAGACTTCCTCAAGCCTTACATACAGGTAGACAGAGGGAGTAATTGCCAGGAAGGGCTAGTTAGAGTCAAGATGTATAAGTAACTGAGTAGTAAGTATAATTAAGATGTAATTAACACAATTGGTAAGACCTGTGGTGAGCAGCAAATTAACATACAGATAATAAAAGATTTAACGACACAGGGGAGAACTTAGTTTGAGTCCAGTGGCACCTCTAAGACCAACAAAGTTTAATTCTGGGTATAAGCAAGAACTGAATGACTTAACATGTATAGTAAAATAAGATATCTCTGTTAAGCCCTGGGGGTTCTATTGTCCGGAGTGTTGTAATAACTTGTAATTCAGCAATCTCCCAATCCAGTCTGTTTCTGGAATTCCTTTGCATCAAAACAGCTACTTTGAGGTTTCCCTCTGAGTGACCTGGGGGCTGAAATGCTCTCCTACAAGTTTCTCAGTTTTGTGATTCTTGATATCAGATTTATGTCCATTTATCCTTTGGTGCAGGGTTTGACCTGTTTGCTCTATGTAAAGAACTGAAGGGCATTGTTTGCTGCTATTCACAGGTCTTACCAACTGCTTTAATCCTATCTTAGCTATACTTATTGCCCAATAACTTATGTGTCTTGACTCTAACTAGCCCTTCCTGGCAACTAACCCCCCTCTACCTATAATGTAAGGCTTGAGGGAATCTGTTTCAATGTATCTGAAGAAGTGTGCATGCACACGAAAGTGTATACCCATAATTAAACTTTGCTGGTCTTAAAGGTGCCCCTGGACTCAAATTTCGTTCTAGTCGGAGAAGAGAGAGTGAAAAATGTTTTTTGGGCAGTGGGCTGGGGGAAAAAAAGAGGAAAACAGAAAGGGAGAGGAATACTGAAAAGAAAGAAAGTGGGGCCCAGACTAGAGGGATAGGGTTTTTACTCTCCTGTGAGTCAACCAAAGCCTGGAGCGTGCTGGTAAAAGACAAAGCTAAAATGGGATGTGAGTATATGCAGTTCTTTGCACATTGGGTTCCTTTGCATTTGGGATGACATTTAACTGGGGTTACCAACAGTGTTCCCTCTAAGCTGAGTTAGTGTGAGCTAGCTCAGTTTTTTAGCCTCCGGCTCACACATTTTTGTCTTAGCTCAGGAAGGATGGCTCCAGAGCAAACTAATTTATGCAGTAGCCAAATCACTCACTCACAACTTTAATGCCAGTAGCTCAAAAAGTGGAATTTTTGCTCACAAGACTCCACAGCTTAGAGGAAACATTGGCTTGCCAATCTTCAGGTGGGGCCTGAAAACACACACACGCACCTCCCCCCCCCCCCCCCCGAATTACAACTGATCTCTAGACTATAAAGATCATTGCCTTGGGGAAAATGGCTGTTTTGGAGACTGGACTCTCTGGCATTATACTTTGCTGATGTCCCTCCCCTCCCCAAAACCCTCCCTTCTTAAACTTCACCCACAAATCTCCAAGCATTTCCCAATCCAGTGTTGGCAGCCCTGGTCATGCCAAAGCCTTCAGAGGTAGAGCTGGAAGGAAGAAAGATAAAGGCGATGCCATGTAGAAATGAACTCCAAACAAACCAACAAACAAAAAGGCATTAAAGGGGAATACAAGTAGCAGTTTTCTTAGTTGGTAAAGAAGAATTAACACGACAGATATACAAGATCTCCATTGTAACGCTGTTGTCCTCCCTGATAGCTCAAAGTATTGCTACATGTGCATGAGCAAATTTGTGATCTGATCAGTGTGTCAGTTAGGAAAGGCCTATGATGACATATAGTCAAAATATTTGAACCAGATTATTTTTCTAATCTATTTCACCAAGACTGCTAAAACTCATTAACAAGTTAAATGTGGTCATCAACACGTACCTTCAAATAGTTGCCTTTCTGAAAAAAATAATCCACGATACAATCATGCTAGTACCACTGTGAGTCATGACAAAAGCTAAGCTGCTCAGAGGCAAAGGGAAACCAGGCTTCTGTTTTGTCTTGTTGCTTTTTTCAGTGGTAGGGTTTCTGGCAGCTTTATAGTCAGTAGGAGGTCTAGTGGCAGGAGTTAGTGTTGTTGGTAGTTGCTGAGCCTTCAAGAGGGCCTCCTGCTCAGATTGACATCACAAGGACCGTCCATGGCGACAGGGGCGTAGAGTTTTGGAAATTCCGGGGGGGGTGGGGGCTCCTTGTGCGTGCGCTCACTGGGGCGATGTTCTCCCCCCCCCCAGGAAACTGCCATGCCTCCCCAGGCCCTTCCGAGGCCCGCCAGCCACTGCTGCCGGTGCCTCTCTCTCCCCCCCCCCCCCCCGGCCACCCCTTTCCTCTCCTTCTCAGCAGCGGCGGCTGGGCCTCGGAAGGACCCGGGGAGGCGCGGCGGCAGGTGCTCCGTTTTGCCGGGGGTGGCTGACACCCCCCCCCGGAAAATTTCGGGGGGACTCGAGCCCTCGAGCCCCCTCGTACTCTACGCCTATGCCAGGCGATCTCCCCTTGCCAATGGAAAAATCACTTCAAAAGCAGTGGAATACAGTTCTGTTGTGTTCATTTTTGCTCTTATGGTGCCAACAGATCTCAAAAGAGTGCAAAGGAGTTGCATTCCACTGTCTTTGCTGTCTCACCACTCCATTTGAGAGCATGAGAGGATAGTGAACTCAGAGTTACTGGAAGTCATTTTGCCCATGTTCTCCAAAATATAGGGGTAGCGTAACCCTGATCAGTGGTTTTATTTAAGGCCACAGGAGCCACAAGAAAGATGGCAAAGTTTAATTTTTTTGCACCAGCCTAATTTTTATCCTGGATCTTCCAAGTAGAGGCAGAATCTGCTTAGTGAGGGGATCCTGTGGTTCTGTCAGTGCTGCAGCCCCCCCCTCCCCCACTTGCTCCTGGTCACTAGTGCCCCTCCAGGAGAGCAGCTCCCTCAGGCATGGCTGCACCTGTTGCCCTCATTGTTACAGCCTAGCTTGCTCCTGGGCTGTTTGGTTGTCCCAGTCTGCTCCTAAATTCATAGGAAAGGGAGATATCAGCAGAGGCAACGTTACTTGCCTCTTTTTGGCATTTCCCTTTGCATCTGGTTATGCTGGTGACAGCTTTGAAATATATAAGCAACTTGGGCAATTGTTAGTCATTTTGGCTGAAAAGTTTATACTTAAGAAATCATATTTCTTTTTCCCTTTCTGATAATGAATTCAAAACTTCCATTTGCACAAAAAGGGTTAAAGCAAATGAAAAAACCATTTGTGTTTGCATCCTGCTCAAAGTCTTTTCTTTTTGAAAGAAGACACTTCCTGATAAGTATTGGAGTCGGGAGTCCGTGGAACAGTGAAACAGCATGATCTTTATTGCTGGTCCGGATGAAGCATACAACCCAGGGCTCGAAGCCCTCCTTTTATGCTGGTCAGGGACAATCCCCTGACCTCACCCAACTGGCCTGATAGGCTATTAGAAGTCTATTTACATTTCATAGGTTCCCTGGGAGAAACCTAGGTACAGGATTGGTGGCCGGTTTGAATCCACCTGGCCTTTGTTCTACCTGGCTGAAGCTCAGGTAGTTTCTTGGCCATGTGCTCTGGCCATGCGGTCGCAATGAAGGGAGCACATGGCGACCGCATGGTCAATACATAACACTTCCTTTGAAGAATGACCTTTGTTCTGTGTAAAATCACAAGGGATTTTTATCCTTCTTCCTAAAATGTTTCTCTGCATCCTGTAATTTCCTTCAAATGTTTGGCTTGTGATTCATACACTGCCCTAGGAGTTTTGATTTTAAACCAGTTTGGTACTACTGAAAAATGCTGGACAAACTTGGGCCAGTAATCCAAATCGTGTACCCATAAAGAACTGAATGTCCTAAATAGCATGTGCAATCATTTGCTAACATTTTTTTTTTAAGTTCTGCTTACATGAATTGAATTTATAAAGAAATATACTCAACAAGAAGCTCTTTGACTCTTACTTTTTTATTGGAACAGGACATAAAAATGTTATTGTAAGATCTGTGTCAAATGTCTCTTTTGAAATAGCTAGGCAAGCAATTTTCAAACTTTCTACATTCAGGGCGGTTTTTCCACATCAGTTTGTCAGCTGAAGAAGGACTCTTGCAAATCTGCCAGGGAAACACGGTGCATTACAAATTCTGGGGAACGCTCAGCAGCATACATGCTATTCAGTAGTCAAGCCTACTGATCTTGCCTCACTATCCCAATGCAAACTGTGGTTTAGAACAGCGACCTTCAATTTTTCCAGACCCAGGACCCACTGAACATAGTGCCCCTCCCCGAGCTACAAGCTGGTGATAGAAAGTCATGTGACATAAGAGACACATTGGCAGATTCTGCCCCATCTGTTTCCTTGCAGTTTTTCCACAGCCACATCAAGACATTAACCTTCCTCTACATTGCATGCTGCTTTCACTTTCTTTATTCATCAGGTTTTATGGTACCTTCTGCATAGATTTATGGCCATTTGGGGTAACTTCGCAGTAAGTGCAGCATTGCCCCAGGGTATCTGAATGTGGTTTTGAGCTGCACCCTTTCCTTCCTCAGCTTCTGATTCGAAGGGAACAATAAGTAGAGAACCTGACACGGTTTCATTAATCTCCATCAGTTCCCCTGCCCCTAATTCCCCCTCTGTATTTATCACCTCACCATGAATTACTTGGGTCAGTTAGGTGCACCATCCAAAGCATCTCCTACATGGCTAATGACCACTGAGGCAAGTACTGACACAGGAAAATCTGCATACCAATGCAGGAGCAAGCATTGAAAACAAAATAGATGGCAAGCTTGTAGGGAAGATCTGAGGCTGGAATGCTAGCCGGTCAAAGTCCATGCTTCTCCCCCCTTCCTGCTACACAATGAACAATGGCAAATCCCTTTGGCTACTGGCAAATCCCTTTGGCAAATAACAGACTATCTCCTCATGTTATTTATTTATTTATTATTTATTTATTTGTTCAATTTATACCCCGCCTAGCCAGCGGACCAGCTCTAGGCAGCTAACAAAAACCATTACCATGAAGGTTTACATATAAAACCGTTAAAAACATTTCAATAAATTACAATAAAATCTCAATAAACTTTCAAGATGGCGACTTCAGAGTTATCTGATAAGCGGAGGCCGTAGGGGTACCTTCCCCAGGACCAGGGCGATGTTAATGGCCAGGGGTGCCCTCCCCAGGACCAGGGCGATGTTAATTACCAGTTCTCTACCCGATGGCGGCTCCTATTTGAAAGCCTGGCGGAAGAGCTCCGTCTTACAGGCCCTGCGGAATTGCAATAAGTTAAAATCCTTATAATGATTCTCTTACTGTACTGTGTATTGAATGCTGACGTAGCTGTCTGTAAGTGTGTTGCAAGAATGTCAGCAGGCTTGAAATAAACCACCACTGCTCATGTTGGGGAGACTTGGGTTGTTCTCCTTCCAACTCACTTGTCTTGTGTGCAAGTCCTTCATCTGGCGCCCGAACAGGGACATGTGAGAGGGTCACACTACGACTCACCAGCGCCTGGCATAGGCCCCTTGAGTGCACTCGTTTTCGTCGTCGGGACTCCACGACCCCATCAACTGGTGAGTATGGGGGGAACTTTAACACTCCCCCAACAACAGCATGCGAAGGAACTTAGGTATTTGATACAGGCTTGTGGCGGGTCTGCAACCCTGTCTCAAATACAGACTCTTTTGAAAATCATCAAAAAAGAGTGCCCCTGGTATCCTCTTGAGGGATCTCTACAACTATACCAATGGAAAAAAATTGGAAAGGCTCTTCACTCCCCTCCAAGGGCAGCAGTGGAGATGCTGTATGTCTGGCATCAGGCTCGACATGCAGTAGAGATGTATGACCCCGTGCAGGCAAAAAAGAAATTAACTGACAACCCTCCCCCTTATTCGATCTGTCCTGTGGCCGCCCCATTGCCCACTGTTCCCAGTCCTCCAGCTGGACAGCCTTCAGCTCCAAAGGCCCCCACTTGTAATTCAACCGGGGGACCAGCCAACCGCCCAGGGAACCTGGTCCGCCGGATCCTTGAGGCAGAGATGGAGCATGGGAACGCTGATTTGGAAGATCTTACTGAGATGTTAAGTCTCTGTCCTATTCACTATACTGGTCAACAGGACGCCAATGGCCACAACATTGTGGAGTACAAACCCCTGCCTTATAACTTGCTTATGGAACTCTGCAAGGGGATCCGGGACATGGGTCTTGGCAGTCCCTATGTCCAAGGGCTTTTAGAGGCCACCATGAGAAATCATCTCTTGGTCCCAGAGGATTGGAAAACCACCATACGTATGCTCTTAACTCCAGCACAGTATGTGGTATGGGACAGTGAATATCAGCAGCAATGTCAGATCCAGGGTCTTCAGTCTGGAGGGCAATACACAGCAGAGCAATTCTATGGATGTGGTCTTTTTGCCCCGGTAGATCAGCAAATTGTTCTACCTGAGGTCACTCTTCGGGTGTCCTCTGAGTGTGCTTTTCGTGCATTGCAAAAAGTCCCACCTACTGGCACTCCCTTGCAGTCCTTTTCCTCCATTCGCCAAAAGGCAACTGAGCCCTACCTGGATTTCATTAATCGCCTGCAACAAGCATTAAAGCGCCAAATTGACAACATAGAGGCACAGGCTGAATTAATGCAAAAATTGGCCAAAGAAAATGCAACTGCTGAGTGCCACCGGGTTATACAGGCTCTTGGAAGGAATCCCAGTCTTTCAGAAATGATTCAGGCATGTCAAGATGTTGGGGGGCCTGCTCATCAGGCTGGTTTATCAGCAGCAGCACTTCAGAAAGGCCAAAAGCCCCAAGGAAAGTGTTTCAATTGTGGGAGAACGGGACATTTTCGGGCAGAATGTCGGGACCCAGGTGGGGGTGCCAGGCGGGGAGGTGGTCGAAATTCTTCAAGCCAGGGTGCAAAGCCTAAAACTAAGTGTCCAAAATGCAGAAAAGGCTTTCACTGGGCCAGAGACTGTCGTTCGGGAAACTACCAATCGGGCCCGTCTCTGGCCCTGGCTCAAACAGAGACTTTCCAGGAACTGAACCTCGATTAAGCCCAAGACTCCCCAATGAGACCCCAGGGATTGATCTCATTGTAAAGGAGGAGGTTCAGTTCAAATACCCCAATGAAGTTTTAGTTGTTGCTTCCCAAGTAGCAGGACCACCACCATTAAACACTGTGGGTCTTGTCTTGCCCCGCTCCTCAGCAGCGAAGCAAGGACTTTTTATTGTGCCTGGGCTCATCGATTCTAATCACACAGGGCAAATTCTCATTCAGTTGTGGGCCAATATGCCCCAAACCCTTCTACCCGGCAGTGTCCCAGACCAGTTGATCTTCCTCCCCTGTGTTTCGTCCACGGGTGGAGGGGGATCGCCTGGCCCTGAGGGAGCACTTCTCGGCCTAACTGCCACTGTCACTGAGAAGAGACCTCAGCAAACCTTTTTGCTCCAAGGACGTCCCTTTAAGGGAATCTTGGACACCGGTGCCGATGTTACGGTCATTGGTGAGGATCAGTGGCCCCCTGAGTGGCCTCTGGAGACGTGCCCCAGTGTGTGTGGGGTGGGAGGACGCCAGGCAGCTCGCCAAAGCGCAGCGTTTATCACCTTTTCTCTTCAAAATTCTGAGACTCGTGTTCAACTGCGCCCTTTTGTGTTGCCAGTCCATGTAAATCTTTGGGGCAGAGACTTACTTTCCCGGCTTGGAGCCACTTTAACTTTTGATGGCTAACTCCACTGCCCCGTCCTTGCACTGGCTCACAGACACCCCAGTATGGGTGGATCAGTGGCCACTGCCACAGGATAAGCTCACTGCTCTGGAAAGTTTAGTGAATGAGCAGTTAGCTGCAGGCCATATTGAGATTTCCTCTAGTCCTTGGAACACCCCTGTTTTTGTCATAAAAAAGAAAAGTGGTAAAAGGCGACTTCTGCATGATCTGAGAGCAGTGAACGCCTGCATTCAGCCCATGGGCTCCCAGCAATGTGGCACGCCCAACCCAAATTTAATTCCAGCTGATTTCCAACTGTTTATTATTGATTTGAAAGATTGCTTCTTTACCATTCCCCTGCACCCACCAGACCAGCAGTGCCTTGCGTTCACGGTCCCAGTGTTAAATCATTCACACCCTACTTGACGCTTTCAGTGGACTGTCCTTCCTCAAGGCATGCTAAATTCACCTACTCTTTTGTCAGTATTTTGTTGACACAGCCCTCAAATCCTTTCATCTGGCTCATCCCTTGGTTCCCCAGCTCACTTTTCCAAGTTCCCTAACCTTGGTAGCTCTGCTCTGTTCACAGGGCAGGCAGCGCGTCTTAGAACGTGCTGGACAAGATTTAGTAAAAATAGTTTTTCTTTTTTCTAAGCAAGATTTTGAAATAACTTCTGTCATATCTCTAATTTCTGATTCACTGTATGTAGTGAAGCTGCTTACTTCTCTTCTAGGAGCTCACCTGGCTCCGCGCATAGACTCTAATCTGTTTAGCTTGTTTCTCACTTTGCAAAAGCTGTTAGCTAGCCGCACTCAGAAGTTTTTTGTTGCCCACTTTAGAAGTCACAGTTCCCTTTCTGGATCTCTCACTGAGGGCAATTCCTGTGCTGATGCTGCTGTACATTTGCTTTTCTCTGATTCCACTGAAAATCACCTGGTTTGTCCTCAGAATGTTTGTGCTCTGACAGCCAATTTTAAACTTTTTCTCTCTCTGAAGCACAGCGCATTGTTTCTACATGTTTCTATTGACACCTATTCTGATGTAACCCCTCAGAGGGGTGAAATGGCAAATGGCTCTGGGTGACTTTGTGGGGGAAACTGCTTATCATTTCCCCCCTCCTCACTTTACTCTGATGCAATCTGTACCCTGTAGCCTGATCTAAACAAATAAAAACAGGGGAATTTTCCCTCCTTACCAACAGGCCGTGGCCTGAGTTTTATGCCTGAGTTTAATTCACTGTTAATCAGCTTAATGTTACCTCTGGAGCTGATCATGCCCCAAATACTGCTTTTGACCGACATTTTCGGTCTGGTCCACTTTTGCCCCGTCCTATGGTAATGCATCGGGCTCTGCCAGATCGAACCTGGCTGGGTCCGGTCCCTTTGCTAACCTGGGGGAGAGGGTATTCTGTTTTGTCTCCAACAGGTCCACTGTGGGTTCCTGCAAAGTGTGTTCGCCCCAGTCATGGCATGGCACAGCATCAACAGCGCCCATTCCAGTCCTGGCAGCCCTGGCAGAGGGCATCTCTGATAACCTGGGGAGCTGTCAAGCAGACCACCAACAGAGCGCAGTGCCTCCTGACGGAGCAGGGAAAGGAACAGACCCCAGAGAATCTTTTTGCTGCAATTTGTGTTGTTATAACTGTTAATTCTACTCTCACCATTCTGTTTTGCCTTTGCTTGCCCTCCCTCCCCCTGGGGGGAGCTGCAAGCCAGCTGCCAACAAACTCCTTCTCTGGGCCACGTTGCAGAACCGCGCAACAATTGACTATTTGCTCTTGTTACACCATCATGGTTGTGAGGAACTGGACGGTATGTGTTGCTTCAATCTCACTGACAACTCCAAGGCAGTCCATCGTCAAATCCAGAATCTGCATGCCCTGGCAGAGTCCATCAAACAAGATATCCTGCCTGCCTGGTGGGCAGCTCTCTGGAGCTGGATCCCCACTGGGTGGTTAGGCCAGATTATTCAATATTGTGTGTTGTTTGCTGTATTGGGAATTGTATTTTGCTGTAGTTTACAATGTCTCTCTAGCCTGTGTCAACTTTGCCGGTTAGCTACCCCAAAGAACTTAGCCTACCCCATGATAACTTACGGCGACCCACAGCCCAGGTTCTGGACAGATATCTTTGATGACACATCGAATGAGAGATCTGATACAGAGACCTGAGCTGGACACCCCCCCTTGCATTAAAAAACAAAAAAGAGTGGGATGTAGGGAAGATCTGAGGCTGGAATGCTAGCCGGTCAAAGTCCATGCTTCTCCCCCCTTCCTGCTACACAATGAACAATGGCAAATCCCTTTGGCTACTGGCAAATCCCTTTGGCAAATAACAGACTATCTCCTCATGTTAAAATCCTTATAATGATTCTCTTACTGTACTGTGTATTGAATGCTGACGTAGCTGTCTGTAAGTGTGTTGCAAGAATGTCAGCAGGCTTGAAATAAACCACCACTGCTCATGATGGGGAGACTTGGGTTGTTCTCCTTCCAACTCACTTGTCTCGTGTGCAAGTCCTTCATCAGCTGAAATGGGACTTAATGGGTAGCCAGTGCAGAAATCAGGATCTGAGGCAATGAAATGAAAACAGATATTTCGAAGCAAGGGGAAACCAGGTTGAGTGCTGATAAAATGTGGAGCGAATGTCAGATGCAGAATGGACCATTGATAGGGGAAAAAAGAGGACCAAAGACGTATCTTACCAGAATCAAGGCAAGGACAGTGATCAGCAGACCAAGAAAACTAGGAACAGGAAATGCAAGCCAAAGACAAGGAGGTCACCAAAGTAAGGAACAAACTAAGGCTCATGGTCATGGTGGAGTCCTCTCTAATCACTGAGAGGCAGGAGGCATGGCTTTCTCTCTCTGCATAAAAAAAGGAAACTCATGGAAGCAGTTCTTTCCAAAGGCAGAAAAAAATGAAACCAGGGGACAGACAGATCAGGAATCTACAAACCAGACCAAGGTAGATGAAAGGTACAAGGTCAAATCAGGCGGGAGTCTTGCAGTAGGGTAAGCAGAACTGAGTCTTCACAAGTAAGCACAAGTCGCTCAGGGCCAAACTACCCAATGCATTGTTTATAGATCCATCTCCTTTCTGTCCTCATCCTGTTGGCTAGATATCCACTGAGAGGCCTCAGGTCTAATGCCAGGTGGATGTGACATCACTTCCAGCTGCTGCTCTAGGTATTTCTCCTAATCTCTATGGCAAACAACTTAGAGAAACTGGGAAGTTCCTAGAATGTCACTAAGGAGGCTGTTTTCTGTCCGTTTTTTCTTTTGTTCTTCAGTTACACATGGGTGGGGATTGGGGCCACAGGCAGAGGTTTACCTGCTATAGGTGATCAGTTCAGTTCATTTTGATACACGATCAGCTTTAAAACTACCCTATGCAATACCAAGACCAACAAAAAAGACTTATATGTGCCATTATAATCCATGATTTCAAAATTCTCACATATATTCCATAATAGAGGAGATCAGTTATTCGAAGACTCAACCATCTGCTTTTGTATTGCTCATGTAATTATACAAAATTTTGCTATATTACAAATAATTTATTTAGAGGATTCAGAAAGAAGGAGGGAAGTGTAGAATGGGGATTATGAAAATCAACGCAATATATTGGGAATGTATATCAGTATAATAGGGTCAGTGTAACAATACGTGATCAACTGTCTCAACCCTTGGGAATAAGGAATGTGAAGATAGCTGCCTTCCAAAAAAGCTGAGGGCAAGGCACTGAAACACATCAAAGTTAAGGTTCTCCAGTACTTAGGAAACTCTAAAACAGTGAGATAGTCTGTCAGCAAAAAATTCTTATTATGCTGTGTTGCAGTAGGGTATCACTGCAAACAGGTTCTATCAAAGTGAAGGGCCAGGCCCCAGATCCATTGCTTAATTATTTCTTTGGCTTTCTGGAAGCCTAGCTCTAACAAGACTGGGGGAGAGAAGCCATACTCTTGTAATTTTCCTTTGACAGTTCTCAGCCAGTTTGAATGGCAGTTATCCATAAGAATAAGGGGAGTTAGTCCCTGAGGACTGCAATTTCATTTTAACCAGTAGGTGATCATTTGAATCCACAAGCATGCCTCAAGTGTAACCATCCCTGCCTCCAGCCTGAGGACAGCATTTGGGATACATCAAGGGACTCATATTGGTTGTAAGAACTTAGATTGTTCCACTTCCAGAGGGCAAAGATCTTTATAAAAGCAAAGCTAGGAGCCATACATTAATTGGGCAACCACATTCCCCTTAAAAAACCTTAACTCTCTCAGTGATATAAAAAGATCATTTTGTAAAAAAGAATTTCAAGATGGCTGAGACCATTCTATGGACTGCTTGAGCTCTCTCCAGCCTGTTAGACTGGGAGACTACACCTAAGTATTTACAAGTGCTTACTAGTTCAATAGCATGTCTCTCATTATGCCATCTGTGTCTTTCATGCCTTTTGGTGAAGATGATATCAAATGGCAAATCTAGCATAGCAGCCTGATTTAGATCAGGATCAAAGTGTGTTTGCGGGGGTGGGGGTTCAACCTTTCCCCACCCTGAAATGTGGAGCTGCTGTTTGGCCCATTGGATGCAATTGTGTGTAGCCCATCAATATATATGTAGCCCATCAGTACCTGGAATTTCCCCATGGCTCCTGACAGTGAGCCTTTAAGGGGAATGTGGTTGCCCAATTAATGCATGGCTCCCAGATCTTTGCCCTCTGAAGGAGGTGCAATCTAATTAATAAAATCAAAGGAAAACGGAGCCACTGTTTCCAAGAATACAGGGTTTGTCTTACTCAGCTGGAGATTGCATAATAAAAAGGACAACAATCTTATCTGCAAAGAGACAGAGAAATAACTTACTTTGGACTATTCCATCCCATTGTTCACTTTCCCTCCTTCCATCTGATCTTTAGTTTCATTTGTCTATACACTCTCCCCCCCCCTTCTTTCTGTCTTTCCATTTGAGCTTGCAGTGAGTCAATTCAGTGATGGCTGTCAGAGCCTTTGGACTGGTATGACCAACAAAATTAAAATGGCTCAAATGGCTTCTTCTTTTTTTTTTTATAAAACTTGATAAAAAAAAGCATAGTGGGCTAATTCTGGTTTATTAAAACCCTCACTTAAAAAAACACACTCTCCCAAATCTCTAGAGATAGCAAAAATCTAGAGGCCTGCCTATTTAGCGCTGGAAAAATGCCAAATCAATAACAGGGGATTAAGTTAGGATTTACCTCTTTAAAGGTTTAAAAGAAGAAGATGAGGCAGATCATCTTTGCTCATGTCCAAAATGCAAGCTGAATAATTCATCACACATAATATCCATATCCCTGCAGAATTTAATGAAAAATTATGAAAAGATTACTGCAGGTTATTTTGAAATCATTTTGTGGCATTCTTGCAGAAAATTGTATACCTCCTGAAGAACCCCCATAAGAGTTTTTTTAAAGGATATAATTTTTTAATAAAGTCTCTAGGTAATAGCCAGAACTTCAGGACAGTTGTATTCATTTTCAATAGCCATATTGGTTTCAACCTATTAAATTCCATTTTCTGCACAGCATTTTGAGGGAATTCTTTACAAACCACCCTTGATATCTGAGAACATGTTTCATATTCTTTAAATAAAACACAACTGCAGCTGAAATTAATATGGTCTCTTGGGTTTTTCTTGGCATGTAATATATTCATCTTTCAAATGGGACATGTACTTACAGGCGTGCAGTGAGAATAGCAAGGAATGTCTTCCTCTATCCTTTCCCTACTTACATCCATTTTTTTCTGCTTAATTGTTTGAGTTGTTGGAGTGGGGGGGGGTGTATTTTGTCACTGTGAGGGAACCATAGGAGGAGCCTGGGGGGGAAAGGGAGACTCAGGAGAGCTGCAGCCTCTGGAGATCTGGAGTAGGGCCAAGAGCAGCACCAGGGCCACAGAAAGAGCCAGCCAAGCTGCCACAAAGACTGAGTGTGAGAGCCTGGCAGAAGGCCTCAGAGACACCATAAAAGACTCATTGCTTCTTTGGTTCTAACTTGTTGTGTTGCCAAAGTCTGAGTTTTATGTTTATTTATTTAAGACATTTTTATGCAGCCTTTCCACCCAGTCAGGGTCTACAAGGTGGCAAACATAAAAAGATTTTTTAAAATTGTTAGACTGGAATTGGGCTGGAGGCTGGGGCTGTCTCCTTCTCCAGGGTTCCTTTAGTAGGGCTTGCCCTGGGGGAAGAAGCTCAGAAGATGGCAAGGAGGAGGATTACAGCACCCTCTTCCCTCTCCTGCTGCTGCCAGTAACCTCTCACTGGTTGCTAGGTGAGGTCTGGCCCTTCCTCCCTGGTTCTCCCAGGGTGCACTTTTAAAGAGCTGCCTGGGGGTGGGACAACTCCAGCCTCATCCCCTCCCTCTATCCTGGGGAATGGGCCTATGGAAGTGGCAGATCCTAGGCCCAATGCCTGCCTGGGATCCCATTACCCCTTGGAGGTAAGTGTGCGGGCAGGAGATCTGACCCTGGAAAAAAATGGCACAGTTTGTCAGGAGTTTGGGCATGGAGGTCTTGAATGTTTTTCCAGCTGATCTCCACACTTCAGCGATCAGTTCTCCTGGAGAAAAACAACAGCTTTAGAGGGGGAGCCCTATGGTATCACATCCTCACTGAGCTCTCTCACTTCCCCAAACTCTGCCCCAGTTTCCTGGAATGTCTCAAGCTGGAGTTGGCAACCCTATCACCACCTCTTTCATTAACCAATCCAGGTTCTTCCTCTTCTAAGATTAATGGAAGAAACTGGGGTTAAATTTGCAAACAGATGCAGTCTCATCTTAGCTGATCTTCACATGGCCAGTTGTTAATGTTAGGGGCATGCCAGTGAAAACATCCCTTGCAGACTGTGCAGTGCCATGTTGTACATAGGTAACTGACAGAGCACATTGTAGGTAAAATCCACAACATTTTCTCTATTGCAAAAAGTCTTACTTCTTTTTCATGGGAAAAACATACGTATCTGAAAAGTAGAGACTGACTAGATTTGCAGAAATAACAGGAAAACTTGGACAGGCATTTATTGGCAACCACAGTAATCAGATACAAATGATGACAGGACACCTGTACCTTAAATAGTTTCATAGAAAGATTTTTGGAAGGCACACTTTGGGATATGGAAAAGCTGCTCCTGCTGAAGGTCCTTCTTCTAGGTAAAGGCCTTTTCTGCACTGACAGCTTGCTCCTGAGAATCCGAGAAAGGTTAACTTCACAGTTGCACACATTCCCTCTGCACTGGTTTTTCCCCCTCCAGTTTGTTTGTGTATTCTGTACGCATTCTGAATCTACAAGCAAAACCCACAATTTTTTTGAGCTAACTAGCTACCAACCCCTCCCTCCCTCCCTCCCTCCCTGATTCTGCAAAAAGAAAGGGAAGGGAGGGGGAAATCCAGACCCACACATGCAAGACTGACCCATTTGGAAGCAGGGAATCGCCTAGTCCTTTATATTTACTGATTGCATAATTTTAATTCTTTCAGGTGGGTAGCCATGTTGGTCAGAAGCAGCAGAACAAAGTTTGTGTTAATTCCTAAAAAAAAAACCTCTCATTATCATGTACATCAAATTCAGCATGGGTATGCCAAGCAAAACAACCATCATATGGTTATGAAACAAGTTCCTTAAATGGAGGAGGGGCAATCATGTATGTGCTCCTGAGCTCCTTGGATGAAAACCACATAATTAACTCAGCAATCTCTCTCAATCTCTCTCTCTCTTTGCATTTTTTAAAAAAAGTTTTCAATCTCTTTTGAATGATAGCAACCCTAATTTGCTGCTAAGAGGATGGGAATACCTTTTAAAGACATGGATGAGTTTCATACATATTCAGCTTTTGGTCTGCAAGAAACTTATTCATGTGGGTGTGACGTTGAGCAGAGAGAAGCAGGTGGGAGTTATCTCATTCCTTCCTTATCCCAACTCTTCACTTTGCAGACAAGAGGACCCTGTGAAAGTCAGTGCTATGACCCCAAAGCTCTAGATGTATAGCACTGGTTCTCCTCAGGTCTCCCCCTCCTATGTCCAGCATGAGTTGGGACAAATGGAGTCAATGAGCTCTGTCCTCTTTTGTCCCAGTGCCATTGCAGGTGCTGGGCTCAGTCCTGGGATGAATACAGGAAGATCTGTCTAGATGCTCTAGCAGCAGAGCAAAGTTTGAGTCCAGTGGCATCTTCAAGACCAACAAAGTTTTATTTTGGCTATAAGCTTTCGTGTGCAGGCACACCTCTTCAGATACATTGAAACTGAAGTCACCAATCATTACATATAGATCGAGGGTGGGGAGGGTATTGCCAGGAAGGGTTAATTAGAGTCAAGAAGCATAAGTAACTGAGCAATAAATACAGCTAAGATTGGATGAAGGCAATCAGCAAGATCTGTGAATAGCAGCAAATTAGCATACAGCATAATAAAAGTTTAAAAACAGATACGAGAGCTGAATGACATTAACATGTCTAGTGAGATAAGAAACCATTATCTTTGTTAAGCCCTGGGGGTTCCATTGTCCTGAGTGTTGTAATAACTTGTAACTCAGCAATCTCCCATTCTAGTCTGTTTCTGAAATTCCTTTGCAATAAAACAATGTAACAGGTGAAGAATGTAATTATTACTCTGCTAGCCCCTTCAGCCACCTGAACGTGGAGCCTGAAAGGCTAAGAGCTGCACCTTCCATTCCCATGGATTTTCCCTAGCAGCAGGTGAAGAGTGTGCCTGTGCAATTTTTACCCTGCAGTAATTTGGAGAGGGGTGTTATGGGCAGCTGGAGTTGTCTTGGTACCCACTATCTTTTGCTAGGATAGTGAATGTCTTCAATTTGGTAGGGATTCTTACCAGCCCTGGCTGAACACCATCTCCCTTCCTCCATATCTGTGCAGGTGGGTTCCATATATACATATTAGTTATTGTTACAACATACCACTTCAGTTCTGCCAGGGGACACATTCTTGCAGAAGGTTGCTTCCATGTATCTTTCCCAGATTCAAATGTGAGCTACGATCCATCTGCCAGTCCATCTGCTCATACTGCACATGGATAGCCCTGTCAACCAGTCATAGCACCAATCAGTTATCCTGGAAGTGGTACAGCTGGCTGGATTTAGTTGCCTCTCACCACCAAAGAGCTGATTGGCATGGCTGCCACTTATCTGACAATGCTGCATATGTGCAGTTGGACAAGGACTTGACTTCTCCACTTAAATTCAAATCCAAAAATACTCCAAAAACTCATTTGCCAAAAAAGAAAAAGATACCAGACATGGTACCAGAGAAGTACTGTTCATGTGCTGTAAAGTAAACAAGCAGTTGGCAAAGACTTTGGATGATACTATCAATAAAAAAATGGGTGAATCCAGTGCCACTGCAGTATTCCAGGAACAGCATCCTTGAACTATAAATGCTTATACCATTCCTCTGACCACAAATATCTCAGGATTAAACATTCGGAGAAATGGATTACAGTGTCCATCTCGGAAGCTTTGTCTAGTAGTGGCAGATTTTCAGTAGCAGTGATGACTCAGCTGCAATTAGACATTCTTACATTGCAAAGAGAAAATGATTTCACCACTTTCTGTCTCCTGGAAGTGCTTATGAAAAAATTTTCTGGCAGTGTTCACTCTCTACATTCACTCTCCCTTTTCCTTATCTTTTCCCATCTGCAGAGAGGACAGTAATCTTAACTGAGAAAATGGGCATTCATTAGCACTCTATGCACTTCTCTGTAAATGTCCTAAGAATATCAGCCTAAATTTCCACTTCATATGTTATATTCATTATACATCACAATACTGTCAATCAACACAATCACAATCAACAATAAAACTAACTGCCCTGCTCCAGAGAGCTCCATTCACACAAAGATAGCAGCTGATGTTTTTGGATACATATTATGGCATACAATGTACAATGCCACATCTGTTCTCATTACTGTTGGTAGACCCTTTGGGCTGGGGTGTCACCAGTATGCTGATGACATCCAGCTATATCTGCTACTGGCCAGCTGCCCAGATGCCACCTTGCAACATTTGGCTGTGGGTTTGGAGGCCATGGTGGGATGGTTAAAAAAGAGTAGACTAAGACTGAATCCAAGAAAGACAGAGATTCTGTGGTGGTGGTGGTGGTGGTGGTGGGTCAAGAATGGGGCTTAGACTTCCCACTCTTGATGGGGTACCACTAGTGCTGGCACAATCCATCAGGAGTTTGGGTGTGATCCTGGATGCCTCCTTAACTATGGAGGCCCAGGTCATGAATACTGACAAGCTGCCATTTTTCCATCTTACACCAAGCTTGGCAATTAGCCCCTTTCCTGTTGCACCCTGACCTAGCCACTGTAATCCATGCAATGGTCACCTCCAGGCTAGACTATTGTAACTTGCTGTACTCTGGCCTGCCCTTGAGACTGACCCGGAAACTCCAGCTGGTCCAGAATGTGGTGGTGTGAGTCCTGACAGGAATGCCACGGATGGAACACATACAACCTCTGCTGCACCAGCTACACTGGCTCCCAGTGAAATACCAAGTCAGGTTCAAGGTTTTGGTATTGACCTTCAAGGCCTTGAGGGGTCTGGGATCTGCATATCTTTGGGACCACCTCCTCTGGTATGTCCCCAGGAGAGCATTATGATCTGTGGAGAACAGTCTACTGGTGATCCCTGGCCCCAAAGATATATGGCTGTCCTCGACCAGAGCAAGGGTTTTTTTGGCCCTGGCTCTGACCTGGTGGACCTTTTTGCCAAATACCACCAGTGTCCTGTGGGACTTAATGCAATTCTGCAAGGCCTGTAAGGCAGAGATGTTCCACCAGGCCTTTGGTTGAGGACAGCAATTGTTTCCATCATTTATTTATTTATTCTTCAAATTTATATCCCGCCCTCCCCATGAACGGGCTCATCATGGCTGGCACCCTCCTCTTTCTCTCCATCGCTTCACTTCGGCCCCCTCCTCACCCTGCCCATGAGATGGCAACACAGTCCAGAATGGATTTACGAAGAAAATTACACACACCATCTGCAATTGTTAAGTGATTGTTGTTTTTATTGATTTTAACATTACTTTTAACTTTGTTGTACATTGCTGAGAGAGCTGTATATACAGGTATTGGATGCTTTATAAATCCAAAATATAAATAAATGTAAATAAACACCATCTATAGCTTGGTGCAAATGTTTACAAAGTAATCTCATTCACCCCTGAACCCCAGTTCAGACAGGTTTGAATTTTCTGTAAAGTTATTGACCAGTCAGATTAAAAGTTTGTGGCTGCTCTTGCACAAGCTTGTTGACTGGGGAAGGCTGTGGCTCATGTGCATGTGAAAGGTCACAGGTTCAATCTCTAGCTCATGGTATCAGATACTGGAAAAGACCAAGGGCCAGTTCAGCACCCAATTAACCCTAGCTGGTTGCTTGGCATGCCAGACTGGTAAAGGGAGATAGGATAAGATGAGGGCACAGTTGTGGCTTGTGCCTTTCATCAACTGCCTCAATATCACCACTATTTAGCAACAAAGACAGGTCGCAGAACTCCCTGGCCCATGTTGGGGCAAAAGGTCAGTCTTCCCTCATGCCACTTCTGCCAAGAGTCCAAAGGGAGTTGCAATGTTCCTCTTCTGCAGCTCATTTCAGGCCATGCTGGGGTGGCATGGGAAAAGGGCTATTCCTTCTCCCATATGGCCGTCCCTGAGAGGTACAAGGGTGACCGCGGAGGAAAGTGTTTTGGATTCTGTTGGGGCAAGCAATGTTGCAGCTGCCTGGAGTCCAAGATATTTACCGAGCACCCCACATTTGACCCTTCCAAGGAAGACTGCAAGGAGGGTGCTTGAGGCAACTCAGTAGCTTGGCATGATATTGGCATCATTGCCTATTGCAGTTTGTGGGTCCAGTTTATATTACGCTGTAGCAGCAGATGGAATTTTTGCTCTAGTGCCATGATTCAACAGTAAGCATTCCTAGTCTGCAACTCAGAGCTCTTCTCATCCCAGAGCGCCAAAAGCCACATGTCTGAGTCACTAAGGAAGAAAATAAAGTAACAGATTCAACTAGTCAGCCACTCTGGTTTTGAAAGTAGTAAAAATTGCATATCAGCACACCATTTCAGTGGTAGCCAATGCAAAGATTTGAGGTTAGGAATGATATGTCAAGCCTGACTATATCCAGTGAAAGCTTGATTTAGCTTAACTATGTGCTCAGGAAGAACTAATAAGCTCAAAAAAGTTCAAATACAAACATTCTGGCTTTCTTCTGCATCACACCTCGCTTGTTATAATCATTGCATTTTTCATTTTTATTTGAAAGGCAAAACGAGAAAGCTTTGAGAAAATGGCAAACAAGAAAAGTAGCTCAGGCCCTATACATTTTGGGAGACTCGCGTCTACTGCTAACTGGCCTTTATCTCCCATGATCCTTGCTAATATTTAGGAAAAGAAATATGTGATTTGATGTCAGTGCTTGCCCAACTCCTATATGGCTGCCAGTGACTCAGGTACAGGAGGGGAGGAAGAGAAACACTGAGTACAATGGCAGTGTGTTACACATGGCACAACATATTACTAGGGAACACACAGTAAGGACAGAGGCTGGAAGCATCTATAAGTCTCTGTGATATTTTTATTTATTTATTTAATTTATACTCTGCCCTACCCCAAAGTATGGGCTCAGGGCAGATCACAACATAAAACCAACTAGCAATAAAAACAGTAAAACAATAAATAGTAAGAGCAGATTGAACCAAACCCATGCCTTATGTTCATAATTACCCTAGGAAACTCCAGTGTCCGGATAGTATCCAAAACAGTAGGACACTGGGAAAAAAAGTCATAATCAGCACTGTGGACAGGACGGGGGGCCAGAATGGATTGAACGCCCACCGCCTCAACCAAAGGCCTGGCAGAACAGCTCCGTTTTACAGGCCCTGTGGAATTGTGCTAGATCCTGCAGGGCCCTGATCTCAAATGGGAGCATGTCCCACCAGGCTGGGGCAAGGGCTGAAAAAGCCCTCGCCCTAGTTGAGGCTAAGCAGATGTCCCTCGGGCCAGGGGCCACCAGGAGATGTTGATCAGAAGAGCGTAAAGCTCTCTGGGGCTCATAAGGGGAGAGGCAGTCCCACAGGTATGTTGGTCCCAGGCTGCATAGGACTTTAAAGGTCAAAACTACAACCTTGAACTGGATCTGGTTTTTGATCGGCAGCTGGTACAGTTGGTGCAACACCAGTTGAATGTGTGCCCGCGCAGGCGTCATCATCAATAGGTGTACTGCTGCATTCTGCATTAGCTGCAATTTCTGGATCAGGCTCAAGGATAGTCCTACATGGAGTGAGTTACAGAAGTCTAGCCTGGAAGTGACCATTGCATGGATCACCGTAGGTAAGTCCCCAGGGGGCAAGATAGGGAACTAGTTGCCTGACTAGCTAAAGATGGTAAAAGGCTGATCTGGCAACTGAGGTGACCCAGGCCCCCATGGTAAGTGAGGAATCTAGCATCACCCCAAGACTCCTTACCTCCAGCACTGGTACCAGTGGTGCCCCACTGAAGACTGGGAGCCTAATTCCTGATCCCAACCTCCCATGACTCAGATACAGGACCTCCTTGTTTGTTGGATTCAACTTCAGCCAACCCTGCTGCAACCATCCAGCTATGGCCACCAACACCTTGTCCAAGATATCTGGAGTGGAGTCCCACTGACCATACATTAACCGATAGAGCTGGGTGACATCAGCATATTGATGACACCCCAGCCCAAATCCCCAGATCAATTGGGCAAGGTGTACATATAGATGTTGTACATATTTTGGGTACATATAGATTGGGTACATATAGATGTTTGGGTACATATAGATGTTTGGGTACATATAGATGTTTTGGGTACATATAGATTGGGTACATATAGATGTTAAATAACATCGGAAAGAGGATTGCCCTCTGCAGTACCCCACATTCCAGGGGGTACCATGGAGACATCCTCTCCCCTAGCACCACCCTCTGTCCCCGACCATGGAGAGAGGAGGAAAGCCTCTGTAAGGCAGTCCCCTGTATCCCAATGTCAGCAAGGCAGCAGGTCAATAGATCATAGTTGACTGTGTCAAATGCTGCTGTCAGGTCTAAATGCAACAGCAGTGCCAACTCACCTTGATCCAAATGCCTTCGGAGGTCATCTGTGAGGGTTACCAGTGCAATCTCCACCCCATGGCCAGGGCGGAAGCCAAACTGTAAGGGATCTAGTATGGAAGCATCATCTAAGAAAGCCTGTAACTATTCAGCCACTGCCCTCTCAGCCACCTTGCCCAGAAATGAAAGATTTGAAATCAGGCAGTAGTTGGCAAGGTCCACAGTGTCCAGCAATATTTTTTGAGAAGCGGACGTACCACTGCCTCCTTCAACCCCCCCTCAGAATACCCCTGAAAAGAAGGATAAGTTGATAATATCTCCCAAGGGGGCCTGTACCCCATCCCCACTGGCTTTAACCAGCCAGGAGGGGAATGGGTAAAGGCAGGGGTCATTTCGTAGAAAAAGAGGTGCAGGAGCTCATTAGCATAACTCATTTGCATAACTCATTTGCATGTGCCACACCCCCTAACATACCGGAAGTGTGTCAGAAGGCAACACCCACCCCTCAGGCTCCACTCCATAGGTGAGTGAAACTGACCTGCTCTTCCTCCATTCCCTTCCCCATCCAATACTTTGTGCAATAAAAATAAGCGTAAAGAACACACCCTCATTCTCTTCCTGCTCCCTTGAAACCACCAGGTTTCAAGTGGACTTGAGATACCCAGGACATGTGCACCACCCATCCCTTTCCCTTCCCTTCCCCACAACAAGACACCCTGTGAGGTAGGTGGGGCTGAGAGAGGTCTTTTGAGAACTGCTCATGAGAGAACAGCTCTGAGAGAACTTGTGAATGGCCCAAGGTCACACCAGCAGCTGCATGTGGAGGAGTGGGAAATCAAACCCGGTTCTCTCAGATTAGAATCCAACTCCTGACCACTACACCAAACTGATGGGGTGGAAGCTGCTGAAGGGTTGGTGAAATTTCTCCAGTACTTATGTGCCATGTGCCCAGATAAAAAATGGTATACTTAGAAAATTTATATGCCACCTTGAGCAAGTCTCTGGAAAAGCAGCACACAGTCATAAAAGGAACAATGATAAAATTATCAATATTAAAACAAAACATTAAAAACGATAAAGACCCTAGCAGGGCTTTCCCCGGGGCGCTGCGCCTCTGCACTGCTCGGGGAAGCCGAGGAGGGGGCAGGGCTTGGTCATGTGCCCGCCCCCTGGGCTTCTCACTCCCGGAGCTGCACTCCTGTGCGCTCCCGCTCCAACGGACCCCTGGGTAAAGGGGACACATGGTAGGCCTTACAGCTGCCAGGATCTTATCAACTTCCTCACTGGAGAGCCACCTGAAGTGGTCCAAGACTGGATCCGAAGATGAACAATTGGCTTCCAGTTCACTTACTGTATTAATTTTGGCTGGGAGGTCGTGACAGAGTGAGGAGACTATCTGCAAAAAAGCTCACATATGCCTTACAGCCAATAGCCAATTCCCTATCATTTTCCTTGCCTTGAGGCAACATAGTCAGCAACCGAATTGTTCTAAATAATTGGTCCAGGCGAGAGCTAGCAGACCCAATGGAGGCCACATAGAAAGCCTTCTTTGCAGCCTTCACTGCCATCTCATAGGATTTCATAACCAACCTATAAGATGTTCTCATAGCTTCATCACAAGTACTCCACCACTCTCGCTCCACCACTCAGTTCTCGTTTCATCCTCCATAGCTCCGGGCTATACCACAGGGCTAGTTTGGTATGAGGATGGAGAGGATGCCAGAGAGTTATTTCGTCGATGGCCTCGGAGAGCCACCTATGCCAGTCCTCTACCAGTTCATCTAACAACTCACCAGAGAGGATTGGAGGGCAGAGCATTCTGGAACCCAATCAGGTCCATCAGTCTTTAGTTCAGTCTTCAGGATTTGGGGCAAGTAAGGAAAATTCAGTCTGCTGAATTCCATGTCATACAGTCGTAGAATCTGTGGTCACTCCATTAAGCAGATATCCAGCCAGACAAAATAAATTACTTCTAGAGATGTTGTGAATTTTTCCACTAATGTATTCAACAGTGGACCTTACCCTGATTAAAGGTTTGTTTGGTTCATGCTAAACAGATGCAAACACTTGCCAACAGGGCTTTTTTTTTTAAAGAGGTGCTGGAACTCTCAAGAGCAAAATCAAATTTTCATTTTGTATACTGAAAACTCATGAACTTTTAAACATTTTAAAAAGATTTTTGTCGAAGAGTTTCTGGAACACTCCCCCAGAAAAAAAACCCTGCTTGCCAAGCAGATTTGCATTGGGTTTTTTGAAAACTGCACATGTGCAGAGATATTGCCAATTAAAACTGAGCAGCAGCCATTCGTGTCACTAGTAGGGATGCCAGCCTCCAGGTAGGACCTGGGGATCCCTCGAATTACAGCTCATTTCCAGTCTACAGAATTAATTCTTCTGGAGAAAATGGATGCTAAGTTTGGAGGGTGGACTCTATGGCAATGTACCTCACTGAGGTCCCTGTCCTCCCCAGGCTCTATCTCCAAATCTGCAGGAGTTTCCCAACCTGGAGCTGGCAACCCTGCTCCCATCCCCTGCTGGTGGCCATGGGGGACCTGGCAACCCTAGCTCACTAGGGATTACTTCAAACCCTAAAAAGTAGGATTAAAAAAAAAAAGTAGGGTGTTTTTTTTAAAAAAAGTAGGGGTTGTTTTTTTTTAAGTAGGGTTTTAAAAAAAAACCTCAGCTTTTATTTATCATTGGTTTTTATGAGCTGTGACCAATTTAATTCTCTAGTTAAACAATTTTCTTCAGAGTGGAGCAGTTATGCAGCCAGGATGGGAAGGGGGGGCATGAGAGAACACAAAAGCACAAAAAGCCAGTGGCACTGTACTACGTGGCTAGGAGGAAAGACAGGGAAGAAACTTGCCAAATAGCCACAAACAGTTGAGCAGATCATTGAAAAACCAACTACCTGTTTGCAACCAGCAAAGAAGATGTAAGCTGAACTGGCTGGCAGGTATTCTAGCATCCCTAATTACTACTTTATGCTATGCATTAGTGTGATGGACAAGTTAGGTTCTGCCTCTTCCTAAGAGTGGCCAATGAGCGCTGATGGAATGTTGGGGAGACAGTTGGAAAACAGCTGTTGAGAACAGCAGTTGAGAGCTGGCAGCCGGGGAATTGAGAGAGGGAAAAGGAGGATGTCTGACTGAGTTGAAACTGTGCAGAAGAGCTGCTTAGAGTGGGCTGAAAGCTGTCAGTTTGTAACCAAAGGATCCCGCTTGTGGGAACAGGACCACAGTTCAAAAGTTCAGTGGAAGTGAAACTTCATAACTTCAACCTTACTTTCTTCAGTGCTATGTTAATACCATAAATAAAAGTTAACTTTTTGTTTTTGTGTAACCCTACGGGCTGCATGTCTGAGGGGGGAAAAACACACAAGTTAATGTCTCAGTCTATATAGGTATTATAGGATATGAATAAATGGTGGCAGCATGTGAATGGAACAGTATTTGAGCCCCAACCCCAATAACTTTGTGTGAACGAGGGCCTATTATTAAAGGGGGCTGGGCTACCCTATCTGTGGATGCCTCTGTGAGTGAGAGGGAGGACCTGAGGTATGAAATAGCCATGGACCTCTGTATATTTTAGAAAAGACAAGAAGAGTGGTGAGTGTGACGTCCTGAACTACATGTGACCTAAACCTGAGAGAAAGAGTTTCTAGAGGGTTGCTTTGGAGGGTGAGTTTTATGGCATTATACCTCATTGAAGTCCTTCAACAAACCTTGCCCTTCCCTTAGTATTGCCAGCCTCCAGGTGGCACCTGGAGATCTCCAAGGTCAGTTCTCCTGGAGAAAATGGCTTGTTTGGTGTAGTGGTTAAGTACGCGGACTCTAATCTGGGAGAATCGGGTTTGATTCCCCACTCCTCCACTTGCACCTGCTGGATGATCTTGGGCAAGCCGTAGTTCTGGCACAGCTGTTTTTGAAAAAGAACAGTCTCTGCTAGAGCTCTTTCAGCTCCACCTACCTCACAAGGTGTCTCTTGTGGTGAGGGGAAGGGAAATGAGTTTGTAAGCCACATTGAGACTCCCTTGGGTAGTGAAGGGCGGTGTATAAATCCAATCTCTTTTCTCTCTTCTTCTTCTTTGGGCAGTGGACCCTATGGCATTATACTCTGCTGAGGTCCCTCCCCACCACAAACCCTCCCTTCCCCAGGCTCTATCCCTCAAATCTCCAGGTTATTTCCCCACCCAGAGTTGGCAACTCTGTAACTGGCTACAGAACCACTTTCCAGACTCTTGAAACCCAGAAAACATGGCATGTGGCTCTCTTCCCATGCTACCCACTTGGGGCAGCAAAATGACTTGAGACAGCCCTGCCTTATAGCTAAGCAAAAGGAAATAAACATGGCTCGCCTCCCTCTATTTTCCCCTTCCCTCCACCACCCCACCAGCCACAGCTGGGACACCCACCTGGAGCCTCTTTCTAGAGTCTTTTGTATTTCTTCCCACAACTGGCCTGACTCCTAGTTAGACATAACAAGTGGAGACCTTCAAGAAACTTGCAGGATGGTTATCCCATTCCTCACACCTTTGCTTCCTCCCTTCTCCCCCTACCTCTCTCACACTCTGTCTCCCTTCTGCCCCCCCTTTCTTACTCTCTCTCTTCCATGTATGTTACTTCCTCTCTCTTTCTGACCCGTCATCATTCTCTTTGTTTTTCTGCCTCCCCACCTCATCACTCTTTCTGCCCCCATCACTCTCCCAGAATCCTGCCTGCTTCCTCTCCCTCCACAGCAGCAGTGGCAGCGCTCTGGGAATCACAATGGATCTCCCAGCTGCAGAGATCAATTCACCTTAGGGCTGCCAGCTCCAGGTTGGGAAATTCCTGGAGATTTGGGGGTGGAGCCTTGGGACAGTGAGGCTTGGGAAGGCAAGCAGCCTCAGCAGGGTATAATGCCATAGACTCAACCCTCTAAAGCAAACATTTTATCCAGGGGAACTGATCTTTGTCACCTGGATAACCCTTGTAATTCTGGGTGCTCTCCAGCCCTTGTCTGGCAATGGTAGTTCAAGTGAAGGAAATGGCTGGTTTGCAGGGTGGAGTCTATGGCATTATACTGGTCTGTAGTCCCTCCTCAAATCCCACCCTCCCCAGGCTCCACCCCTCAAATGTCCAGGAATTTCCCAACCTGGAGTTGGCAACCCTATTTCCTTCCCACCCAACAGCCAACCTACCTTTATCTGTCTTCAGCTTTCCATCTCCACCCCCCCTCCCCCACAGCATCTCCAGAGTGGGGACTAAAGCAGCTTACATTATTATTTCCTCCTTGTTATCTGCACAACAACCCTGTGAGGTGGGCTAGGCTGAAAGTGTGTGACTGGTCCAAAATCTCCCAGTCAGCTTCCACCACAAGATGGGGATCTGAATGGGTCTCGCAGATCCCAATCTGAAGCTCTAACTGTTACATCACACTGGCTTTCATAGGGTGGGTGATGCTGAACAGTAGCAAGCAGCTGGACTTACCAGAGTCATGCAAATCAGGTGGTATCAAGTCACACAGAGGGTCCTGCCTTGGGATGCCAGTCTCCAGGTGGGACCTAGGGATCCCCTGGAATTACTGCTCATCTCCAGACTACAGAGATAACTTTCCATGGAGAAAATGGATGCTTCGGAGGGTGGAGTTTATAGCATTATACCTCACTGAGGTCCCTGTCCTCCCCAGGCTCCACCCCCAAATCTCCAGGAGTTTCCCAGCCTGGATCTGGATCTACTGCTGGTGGCCAGGGGAGATACTTGGCAACCCTAGACTGCTGCCAGTAAAAACCCTGCTTTTGCTGATAGAAACCATTAGAAGCCTGCCCCTCCCCTGAACATTCTAATCTCTCACAGTTGAAGCCTGGAGTTAGAGATCCCTGCAATGGCCATTTCAAAAGATATTGGGGGGGAATTCAACCATTCCTGAAGGGTTTTTTTTTAACTTTTTGGATTTTTCTGCAGATTGAGGAAGACCCCTGACTATGTAGGAAAAGCTGTTGGGGGAGAGTGAGCTCTCTTTGGCAGATATAAGTATCCACATAAGTATCTTGAATTAGTATATAGATTTTAAAAGATCAATAGCTAGCTGAGTGTTACTGCAACTTCTTCACTATGTCTTTTTGCTGTCACTAGAAGCCACACCATGGTAAAGAAGGTGAGAAGGTATATGGGGTTAGTGATTTCATTGGACTAAAGGGCACTGGACTAAAACCAGGCAGACTGAGGTTCAAATCACCTCCCACCTCCCACCTCTGTGGGAGAAGCCATGGCTCAGTGCTAGAACACTTCCGATTAAAAGTACCAGGTAGTGTGAAAGACCTCTATCAGCAACTCTCCAGACCATTCAAAGTTGACAGCAGTGACCCTGATAGCAGAATGGTTGGGTTTAGTATATGACATAAAAATATGGCCCAGGCCAATAATGCAAGTAAAGTAAAAATATATTTTATTAGTTAAAATTCCATAAATGCTTTGTCAACAGGGTTCTTCAGGGAAACCTGTTAGTCTTGCAGTGTTTGTTCAACAAGAGTACAAGACCAAAGTCCTGCAATATTTGCAGTGTTTCATCAACAAGAGAACAAGATCAGAATACTGATCTTGTACTCATGTTGAAGAAACACTGCAAGACTAATAGATTCCCTAAAGAAGCCTGTTGGTGAAATGCACAGGGGATTTTAATTGAGTATTAAAATATATTTTACTTTACTTGCACCATTGGCCGTGGCCTTATTTTTATCTCTTAGTGACTGGTATGGCCCTTTTATTTTCTCCAGGCTTAGTAAAAAAAAAAAAAAAAGGCAGCTTCATGTGTACATGTGGGTGACCTTGGATCAGCCCCCTATTTCTTTAACCATTTCTTGATCTAACTAACTACACATGCACACATATTTAAATCTTGAAAGGATGTATAGTATGCTCCTTAGAGGAAAGACAATATAAAAATGGTAAGACAACCAATGTTCTCTCTAAGCTGTGCAGTCTTGTGAGCAAAAATTCCACTTTGTGAGCTACTGGCATTAAAGTTGTGAGTGAGTGATTTAGCTACTGCATAAATCAGTTTGCTCTGGAGCCATCCTTCCTGAGCTCAGACAAAAATGTGTGAGCCGGAGGCTAAAAACTGTGAGCTACTCACACTAATTCAGCTTAGAGGGAACACAGAAGGCAACCCACTGGTTCTAATGTGACTTAAGACTGTCTTTCCTTCAAGTCTACAGACAGTGAAATAAAAGCTGCTCACAGATCGAGGGGAGCTTTTGGACCACAAGTTGCTATTACGGTAATACTACTGCAGAGAATGCTGATCCCTGCTCCCCCCACCCTCCCACTGCAGAATCAACATTGTTTCATTTGGGGAACATCCATTAAGAGATTGCCTCTGCAACTCCAAACATTAATGGACTATTTTGTTGATGATTTATATTGAGGCATTCTGCTGCAGTCTTGATCAATGCACTGATCAAAGGAGTTTTACCCTTCTTGGCTTGCTTAGATAAAAGTATAATTGACAACTGGTGATTAGTTGGGCTCAGTGGGAAAAGATCCAGGACACACTGCATTGCAGTTATTGTTTTCCAGAACGAATTTTAACTCACAGCATTCTTTTTTTAGAATATTCAGCAAAGAAGCAAGGGAAGTTAGGAGGGTGTTTCCTTTACAATTTCAGATGGGTAGCCAAATATAGTCTACTGTAGAAAACGAAAACAGAAGTCTGATGGCACTTTAAAGACTAGCAACATTTATCCCATGAAGGGAGCATTAACTCTCAAAAGCTTATACCCTACAAATCTTGTTGGTTCTACTGGACTTGAATCTGGCTTTTCTACTGAAGACCAACGCACTACCTTCTGAAACATTTATCCCAGCATTTAATCCTTTACACTGGGATACTCAGTGAGCTGGCTGTGTCTTGTTGAGTCTCAAATAAAGTCTGAGAAACTAGCTATTCCATTTCCTATTCCACACAATGTTAACAATGAATCACCATTTCCAGACCTTAAAAGACCACCTGCATTTAAGGAAGCAACAGTGGACACATTGCATCTTAGTGAACAGCAAACTCTTTAAGTACTTGAGGTTTGTTTGTTTTTTCTGCTACGGTTGCCAGGTCCTGTCCACTTACCAGTGGCGGACTTGGGAGGAATTCCTAGAGGGAGTGGGGATGTCCCCAACATGATGACATCATGCAGAAGTGACGTCATCACATTAAGGAGGCAGCTTGAACTGCAAGTAGCAAATTTGCTGCTTGGAGTTCAGGTGCGGGTGGCCCCCACTTGTAAAAAGCATTTAAAGAGCCCCTGAACTCCAAGCAGCAAATCCATCACTTGCAGTTTAGGCATGCAGCCAGTGACAGCCCCTCTCCCTCCTCTCCTTCAAGTTTTAAAGGTTCCTCCAGCTGATCAACAGGCCATGTGTTCCAGCCAATCAGCTGGAGGGCCCTTTAAATTTTGCAGGAGGGAAGGGAGAGGGGTAGCAGCCAATGGTCACTCTTGGGGGGTGGGGCTGGCTGGCCCCCCACTGGCCAGCTGGCTGGCAGCAGACAGGAGCCTGCAAAATCAGGGGATCCCCCACCCCCATGTGGGGGCTGTTTCTGCACTGAATTTAAGAACATGGTTCAAGACAAAATAAAGATGATTTTGCTCCAGAAATCCATAAAGAACTCTATTTAAAAGGCATATAACATTGAGCAGATGCTTGGACCACACCTTTATGTTCTGTCTACTGAGTGTTGAATGGAAAATATGTGCAACCACTAGTGATTGCAAATATTCACATGGCAACATGAAGCCAAATCACATAGTGACATCACAAATGTAGAATTTTGTCTACTGTCAGTTCAACAGACAAGGGCCCTTTTTGCACTGACAGCTTGCTCTGGAGAATCCAAGGAGTCAAGCCTTAAGGGTTGACTTTGCAGTTGCATGCATTTCCTCTGCACTGGTTTTTCCCCTTCCAGTTCATTTATTTGTGTATTCTATATGCATTCTGCATCTACAAGCAAAACCCACTTTTTGAAGCTAATTGGCTGCTTTGTCTAAGATGAAGAGAAAGGCAAACATCTTTCTAAATTTTTAACCCCTCCCTCCCTCCCTCCCTCTCCCTGTGATTCTGCAAAAAGAAAGGGAAGGGAGGGGAAAATCCAAGCCCACACATGCAAGAGGGAGCAGAGGAACCCCTAGTCCTTTATATTTATTAATTCTTTCTTATGCTCTCTCTGGCTTTTTAAAAGTTTGCCTGAATGGGAGGACACATCCTCTTTTGTCTTTGGAGAAGGAGGGCAAGAAAACAGAATGGGGAGGGAGCATTGACCTAAAAAGACAGAGGCAGAAACAGGGGAAGGCAGTGGGCAGCACTTAAATACCCACAGAAATCATTCTACTCTAGAGAGGATTAGCAATTCAAAAGTGAATGAGAACAAAGAATTGCAGCAAAAGGGGATTTGGTAACTGCAGACAACAGGAAGCGGTCTGAATGCAGATTCCTGTAAAACAAGTGCAGAAACAAGAAAAAAACCCAAACACAAACCAGAAGTGAAAGTGGAAGAGAATGCAGAATGGAAGAATAGGATGCACTTAGAAACTGAGGCAAAATATGGGTGCAGAAAGGGTCATAATCTCCAAATGATGCTGAAGAATGTACACAGGTGCACAGAAGCCCCTGAGTAGTGTGTGCCTTGGCCTTTCATGCACATGTCATCTGCTTGAGGATTCTTATATATTGCTCAGGTAAGATCCCAAACTGACTTGGAAGCTATAACTATGTTTCTGTGAAAAACAGCAACAAACCCTGCCATCAGTTCATATTGTCCAGTGTCAGTTGGTGATCATCCTTGTTGACTAGGCTATGTGCAAAATCTCCTACTGTTAATGTAAGTTTGTGCACATTCTTCAATCCTTCCTGTGCATGATCCATATTGTTTATACACTTTTACTAAACTCACATTAAGCCAAACATATATATTGTTCTTTCTCTCAAATGAATTCTGTGGTAGCTGTTTAGAGGCTAAAGGATAAGTGGGCTATAAAGGTATGTTTCTCCATCATGTGCTTTTTATGATGTAATCCTATGTATGCTTGTTTGATCATTAATACTGTCAACTTCAGTGGGGCTTGCTTCCAAGGAAGCATAACCTAAGACCAGTCTGCAAGAGCAGAGATGGTGTGTACCACAGTTAGGAGAAAGCAGGAGAAGGAAGGAGGTTGTATGTGATTAAGGGAAAGAGGGAGCAAAAAGTAGAATGCAAGAACACATCTAGGTGGAAAAGTAGCGGGAAGAAGAGAAGGCGAAAGAGAAGACTAAAAATGTTGGTGCCTTTTTACTATGTTCATACCATTTCCATAATGTCAAAGGAAAGAAATGGGTATGCCAGTCTTGGTGCCTCGTAGTCTGGCCTGAATATTCCAAACATTTCTTAACAAAACAATGAATTTTTGTAAAACAAATACATTTTCTCCAGTATATCTAAGGGAGGGACTTCGGTTCTTCTAAGCTTCCATTATCACAGTCTTAGGTTCACCTGTTCTTTAAGTATCACATTGGAAGATGGAATTCTTATTCCAGGGCCCAAACCATTTTGAGAATTCCAATCTCCTTCAAATATATATTTAAATTGATGTATTTGTTATAACCAGTCAAGATTTGTTCCCACAAACAGCAATTAAGGTGGTAAACTTGTGTCTAGTATGCATTATTTCAAATCACAGAAAGTAGTTCACGTGACAAAATTCACCTCTATAGAAAACTAAACGTCAGGAATAAAAGTTCTCACTTAAACTATTCCCTGACATGCTAGTTTTCTCTGTATGAGAAGCATGGCACGAACACATCACCAAGTGAACCTTTACTGGCACTTTGAAGTTATGCAGTCCAGATTCAGGTGCACTATCTCATCTGTGGAAATTAGGCCTCAGTGTGAAGGTCATCCCTGAAGCATAAAAACATCAAGTCTAGGATATGTGGACATTTTCTCACCTTTTAAAAATGCCACCACTGATGAAAGGGCCAATAATGGAGGGCAACTGGGTATCCAGAATCAGGTGGTGTAGAAAAGCCCAACAGGGGAACAGAAAATGCCAACAGCACAGTGTGAAGGATAGTACTTACAGTGATGTCTTAGCTCTTCTGCATTCTCGTTTTTTTTTTTGTCACTCATTTGTCCCTATTGCTTTGGGGGGGGGGCTTCCATGTGTGTTTTGCTCCCTGTGGGACTACTAGAGAGAGCAAAACACATTGGGGGAGAAACCCTGAAGCAATAGGAAGACACAAGGGATGAAAATCAGAATGCAGAAGAGCCCTGTGGACAGGGACAGAGTCAAAATAATTGTTGGGATATTTGGTTAATATAACAGGGTTTGCCCAATCATAGAAGCATGATATTGTGTGCAGTAAATAAATCTCCCAAGAAGTACATTACAAAAGTAAAACCTACATTTATTCAAGTAGATTCATAGGCATCAACTATGGGGGGGCTCGAGCCACCCCCAAAATTTCCTGGGGGGAACTGAGCCCCCCCGGGAAAATGGAGCGCCCACCGCTGCACATCCCCGGGCCCTTCCTAGGGCCGCCGCCAACGTCTCTCTCTCTGTCTCCCCACCCCCCTGCCCTGGCTGCCTCCCTCCCTCCCTCCCTCCGTCTATCCATCCAGGGGCCAGCTAAGCAAATGCCCAGCTGGCCCCTGGATGGATGGAGGGAGGGACAGAAGCAGGAGTGGCCAGGCGGTGGGGGAGGCAGTGGCGGTGGGGACATGGTCCCGGTGTGCATGCGCACTTTGCGCACACACATGATCCCCCCCCCCCCCGGATTTTAAAATTTGACGCCCCTGAGTAGATTCAGTTCACATTCAGGCTGCAGTCAAAAGGGGAGAGAGGAGCTTAATCTAAAGAATACTTTCCCAATCACGTGGCCAGATAATCTGGCATCATGTATATGGAAGTATGAGGGAATTGTTTCTACAGGAGAGACCTGTAGAGACATGTGACTCCATGAAGACCCATGCAGAGAATGGGGGAGAACAAAGCGCACAGGGTGAGAGGATAGGTCAGAGGGCAGCTCCTAGGTAAAGACAAAAAGATAGACATCCCTTTCAAGGGGACAGCACTTTATGTCTAAGTGCTCTGTGTATGATATAGCACCCCCACCCCCCAATGTCCAGGCATGCTGAGTCACTCACTCCAACAAAAATATTCCTGGAAAAGGGCCCACCTGGCCAATCCAGGCCCTGCCCACCACAAAGAGGAGAAGGAAGAAGGGAGGAAGAAGGAGACAGCTAGCCCTCCAGCTCTTCTGGGCCCTCCACCTGGCTCAGCTGGGCTGTGAGCAGCCTTCCCCAGGAGAGTCATGTCCTCTGCCAGCTGGAAGCAGCCTTCTGGGGCCAGAAACTGCCATCAGGGGCAGGAACAGCTTGCACGATGCCAGACTGGGCACAGTCCGTGCTGACTGGGAGGCTTGGCTTGCCAGTACCCTCCTTCCCTGGACTATAAATTTTGGCACCATTGATTGGGTTGCCAGCCTCCAGGTGGGGCCTGGAGATCTCCCGCTTTTACAACTGATCTCCTGCTGACAGAGATCAGCTCCCCTGGAGAAAATGGCTGCTTTGAAGGGTGGACTCTATGGCATTGTACCATGCTGAGGTCCTTCCCCTCCCCAGACCCTGCCATCTCCTGGATCCACCCCCCCCCCCAATGTCTCCATCTATTTTCCTACCTGGCAACCCTATTGTTCATGGTTCTTTGCGGGAGCCAAGATGAGAATGTGACAGAAATGATCCTAGAATAATTTAGAGACGGGGGTAAATAAGACGTTGGAAGATCAAATTTACTTTGCTCGGAATACCTGTCTTCTCTTGTGGTGTGTGGCCTGCTGCGTAATTGCATTGAAGTTCAGTTCCCAGTTTGAGTAGCACTTCACGTAGTTTTGTGTCTGTACACCTGAAGGTCTTCAGGAGGAGAGGCGTCCAGATAGCCACTGTTGGCACATATTCCAACAGTATTTGCTTGTTTGGACTCTGTAGGCTCCAGTCACCATGGGCAGGTGATGAATCATTTAAACATTTCAAATGTAAATGCTGCATTTGTGCCTACACAGTTGACAGAACTCATCCTGCTGTGCATGTTCAGAATTACTGGATCTAAGTTCAGTTCCCAGGCAGAAGTGTAAACATGTGCAAAGCATTTTGCATTCAGTTAACTATTTTCAATTAACATGATCATGCTTAGAACTGGGAGACTGGCAAGCAAAATGGGCAAGAGTGGAATATTAGAAAGACAAGTGAAGAAGTGTCTGTATTGTCCACCACAGTGTGCTTAGATCAACTGAGGAAGGCACCACTTTAGTGAGCTAATAGTATTTTCTGTTGGGTGGGCTGGGTCAGCAATGGAATGGGATGGAGAACAGGACAGATACAGCCAAAGAAAGCTGCAAATATGTTTGCAATATAATTTAGAATAATTCTGAGCATTTAATAAAAAATGAACTCCCTCCCCCAGTGCTTGAGGGTACCTCCTTCAATTTGTGATCCAATTTTGATTCAAACAGAGGAGTGTTCATCCATCTCTGAAATAATTCTAGATTATTATCCTCTGATAACAACATTGGAAGCATGATGGTATGGTGGTCTTCAGCTTAGGGGCTTGAACTCCTATGAATCACAACTCAAGGAAGAGTTCACTATCATCATCATCATCATCAGTCAACAACTGGTGCATCAGGAGTAACCACAAATAGACTGCCTCCAGTCGGTGGGGGGTTGCACTAAAGGCATCTCTATTTGCTTATTTTCTTTCTTTGTGAATATTTTTTTCAGATGAGAGAGATGAATGAGAGGGAGCAGAAGACAGGAGTTCACAAAAACAAACAAAACAAACCAAAACCAGAAGGACTGGGGTTTCAAGTGTAACTCAGATGAAGACCATATGTATAATAACAGGCTGAAAACAGATGCATACGTACAAACTGCATATTTTAACATATTGAACAGATGTCATTCAATAGAATGTACAGATTTCAATAGAAGTAATGCCATTGCAAAGTTTGTGGAGCTATATCTGAGGAAACAGTTTCAGACTGGTAGGTTCCTTTTATAGGTGTTTAAAAAATGTGCAAGGATGGTGACTGGTTAGTAATGCAGAGGGAGTGAATATGGGGTTTTGTTTTCTGATTATTCTGGCTTATGATGCCTATAAACATGGCAGGATACCACCCTTTTACTTTTTGGTATCACATAAAACACACACACACAAATTGCTCCACACAGGCCCTTTATTGTTCAAGAGGAATGTATACTGGATTTAGAAATAATCATTTTCCACTACCATGCATCAGTTACAGAGTGCGATGTCTCTAAACCAGGAATAAAATATACAAGCTGTCAGCCACATATTTAAAATGTGCTATTTTCACTTCTGTTTCTGTTATAATTTCATGAGCGGGCCCCTCTGTCTGACTTCTGAAATGTATTTAATGAATGTTGTCTTGTTTTAACATATCAGATTTCAAGGTTTGTTTCTTGTATACAGTACATGGCAGTTTGGGTTAGTAGATGCTGGATAAATTAAACACAGACAGATACTGGCTGCAAAGGCAATCTCCATGTCCATTTTAGATAACCCTGAAAAGAAACAGAAGATCCAAGTAGCCTTGGCACATTTTAAAAAGTGGGTTCTGTCTCTCTTGATGTAAATGTTAGAGCTGATTTTGAGACAAAGCTGCATTAATTCCCTGCTGCAAAACAATCCTCGTCTGTCTCTACAAAAACACGGACAGCACACATTCAGCCAGTGCTCTGCCAGCTGCACTGGCTTCAGGTTGAATATCAGATCAGATTCAAGGTTTTGGTACTGACCTTCAACCGTCTGGGACCAACATGCCTATGTAACAGCATTACACTCTAGAGAGAAGAACATACTGGCAATCCCAAAAGATATCTGGCTGTCCTGAACCAGAGACAGGGCTTTTGGGGCCCTGGCTCCAATCTGGTGGAACTCTCCACTGAATGACATTCATGCCTTGTGGGACCTAATTAAATTCCACAGGACTTGTAAAGCAGAGATAAAGAGACTCGGTAAAGAGACTCTTTTACTATCCATGCCTTGCTTGTACTGTGAACAGGGTACCAGGGCAGCAGACAGGGCCATAGTCCTAAACTGAGTGCCCCATGCTGGACGATGGACTGCATATGGTGGCCAGGCCAGCCTTGTGCCATAGGTGCATACCAAGCCAGATCTGGGCCCCAGACTACAGAAGACTTCTGCCCATGCTCCACTCTGTATTCGCACAAGCACCATGATGCAGACCAGCAGCCTTGGTCTTCATGAACACAGACACAACAGCAGACCAGAGGAAAGCCATGTTCTGGAAGAGGCCAGATGTTCCCGTAAAGAAGCCATGAAGGGATCACTTCTCCATCATGCAGCACATTCCTTTTCCCCTGAGTCATCTTCAAAGACTGTTGCCCAGCCAGAAACAAAAGATGTCATTGAGCCATCCTGCCACTGTTCCAGAAGATGCCCATGATAAGCACTGAATCATTAAAGTGATTGCACCCTCTTTCCCCCTTCCCCAAGAGGTGTCACTCCCTTATGCACATCAACCCTAAATTGTCCAACTGTCATCTCTTTTGTCCTGTCCACCCAAGGTATTGTTTTTTCCTTCTGCATTTCCTGGGAACCAGTGACTACCCGGCTCCTGCCTCAGGACACAAAATTGGCTACTTAAGGAAACACTCTGCACATGCAGTGGAGCTCTCACCCCCACCCCACCTTTCAGGTTCCATCCCTGATCAGTTTGGGACCATTCCACATGTGTTGCTGGCTGGCTCATGATCTACTCCCCCTCTCTCTTTGTCCTGAACGGTCTACTCATCTCACTGGAAAGGTGACATATCACCCACCAACAATATTCCTGATAATGCAAAAATTGCTGTCTTTTCCTGCCTAATTTTCCTAGATCTGTAGTGCGTGTGCATGTGTGCTAATTATTTTTGTATGACTGATAATTATTAAGTAAAAGACCAATTATTACATCAGTCTGGTCTCCTTGTCTATTCACGGGCTCTGGGAATTCTGACTCTGGTATACACAGGTTATGTCCCTGTGTTATTTGCTAATTGCCCTTTAACCTCATAATTCCCCAAGTTTAATAAGAAATAAGACAATTTGGCTAACAAATTATGTCACAGATAACTGGAGTTAGTGTTGCAGGTTTCAACTGCAATTCTCCATGTAAGAAAAGGGAAAGTGAAGAGTGAGATGCATTCATGAGTCCAGCTGAGTTCATGCATATTTTCCTTAACCGTGCTTAAATATGGTGTCTGCATGCTGCCAAGTGCACACTACTAAAACATCACACCCAAAGAATCTTGATACAGTAATCACATCAATACTGCTTTTCTGCAGTCTGCCATCAGTGGACACATGCATGTCTAAAGGTCGAGGGAGAAGATAAACTGGGAAAGAAATAACAGGAAGACTTTTGCTAGAACATAAATGATGTGTACATACAGCCAGAGAAGAGAGAAGAAAGGGCTTTTGCTAGCAAAAATGTTTATTTAGGAAATACAGTGTTTTAGCATTTGCAAAGAGTGTATAGATTAAAACAAAAATGAATTTAATATGTGAAAAATAACAGATGTTCTTGAATGGTTAGGCACCTTTAGAATTTTTTTCTAAGGTAGCTATCATTGTCAGTGACTACAGATCCGGGTTCATTGGCTGTGTATGTGTTGTGTTTGTTTAGAATATGAAGCAGTAATAGCTTGAAAAGGGCTCTGGTATCCTAAAGCTCCAATTCCTATTGGCTGACTAATAAAGACTCCCATTGGTCCTGAAGCCAGTCTAGATACCCAATCACTGAGCCCTGCTTGGGTCCAATAGTATTGCTTGTATATAGTTACACTGTTGAAAGTTATGTGTTGGAACAGTATAAATGAAAGTGCTGCTCTCATAGAGCTGAACGATGTCACTGAATAAAAGCCTGTTTGTTTGAATTCATCGCCTCCTGATCAATACTTAAAAGTATGCATTACAGAAGCATGTATTCATGCTGATTTATGGCCACAGGAAATTTCAGGATTCTTGTCATACTCCAAGAATAGAGGATTGCAGTATTTAAAGACAGTAATTTCCAAACTTTATTCCTAAGAATGCTAGGGTTCTTCAGAAGCTTTGAAGGGATAAAAAGGTTGGTGATAGTGGATCAAATTTTTCCCAAAAGACTATGGATTCATTCAGGATGTATTCAGACTCTCATCTTCTCTTATTGTGACCTTGGGTGGCTTTTCCTCATTTGTTTGTTAAGCTTGCTTACAAAGATTTAACTCAAGTGTTTTCCCTTGATTAGAGGCTTTCTCCAATCTAAAACAGATTTTTACCAATGATTGTGGGCCACCTAACAAAGACATAGGGGCTGGAGCTTAAGCAAACCCAGCTGCTAACCCTGTTCCTAGATCTACTCTGGATATTTCTTTATAAGATCTAGTAACATCAGTTATACCCTCTTGAACTTATCCTCCAATATAATATATGTCATCATGCCCTTCTTCTGTCACAGATCAGTCCACACATAACAAAATAAATGGATACAAGCCTGACATCAAAGTGGCAATATTCAGAAACCAGGGATAAACATTTCAGTCCCTCAGGATACATTACTGCTGGTTTAAAATCACAATACTCTGGCAAAAGAAATTTAGACTCCTGTGTGAAACCAACAAATAATCAAGAAGACTGACTGCATTTAGTGGAGCTTTAACAAGGACTTGGGATTTCTTGTTAACCAGTTTAGCAAACCAGGGAGATTACATTGTCACTCATTACTGTTATTGAGTGTGGTCATTGGACTTTTCCTGATTATGTTTGAATTTTTTACAATTATGATACATAATTCCTGCATTTAAGGGCCCTTTGACCTGCCTTTAATGTGTTTTTCCCCTTCACAGCCTTGTGTGCATCTATGCTGTGGTCACGCACACTAAATAATCCACTTTCAGTGCACTTTCCAAATGGATTTTTACTGTGTGAACAGGCAAAATCCAGTTGGAAAGTGTATTGAAAGTGGATTATTTAGTGTGTGTGACCACATCCTAAATCTGCCAAGTCAGGATCCGCCTCACATATCTGACAAAATTGGCTCTAGTCCCCAAAAGCGTATGCTAGAATTGAAATGTGTCCATATTTAAGATGCTTGTTTAATCATTAGCTAAGTGGAGCTAGTCTGCTATTTGACAGGCAGCATATCATTATTTCAGGCAATTAGCTTTTGTGGAGAAAAACGTATTTATGCCTTTATGAGACGAATATGGTTCTGTTGTATTCCTGCACACTGATCTTTTCAGCGTGACACACACACACACCTCACCTTCCCTCCTTCCCATCCACCCCTTGGCTCAGGAAGCCTGCAGCACATCTTTGACACTGTTGCCCAGTCAAGGAGCTGTGAAGAATTCTGTTAATAAATCAGTGTAGCTAGCTCAGCTCAAGTGTGGAGCTTGCGTTCTTTTAAAGGTTCACCCAACAATATGGTGGTTTTCTGAAGCAATCATCTCCTTATTATAAGACTGGAAAGCCACACAGTGGAGTACTGTGGTGAAATGCCAAGAAATTCTAAGTGAAACTGACAAGAAACATACATGTCTGCCATCACAAATACAACTAAGGTTGACATATCCATTCCAGTTTCATAGTTTATGTAGGTGGGAAGCTCTTTCTGGCCTGCCATTCTCATTGCCAATTCAGAAATAGGCTGGTGGGAAAAGAAGAGAAGAATATAGGTGCTCTTGCTTGGAGCATGATATATGGCTTGCTGTGATTCAGTGTTGTATACTGTGCTTCACAGCTGTAAGACTGCCACTTGTAATACTGTGCACTTTTTCAGTATCTGTGTTTGGTGGTCAGGAGCAATAGAAAGAAGAAGACTAGTAGTAGTTTTTTATACCCCACTTTTCTCTACCCTTAAAGTGGCTTACAATCGCCTTCCCTTTCTCTCCCCACAGCAGGCACCGTGTGAGGTAGATGGGGATGAGAGAGTTCTGAGAGAACTGTGACTGGCCCAAGATCAAGCAGCAAGCCTCATTTGGAAGAGTGGGGAATCAATCCTGGTTCTCCAGATTAGAGTCCACCACTCTTAACTACTGTACCACACTGGCTCTCTGGAGTGGACTCAAGAGACCAGGCTGAAGTAATCATGCTTAACACTCGCTGTAGTTAGTAGAGGTGGAGAGAGTCATGATTTTGGAGCTGTGACTTAGTTTGCCAGATAGTTAGTACAAGAGGGGGGCAACCCGCGATACTCGCGGGGGTGGGTGGGAAGAAGCTGACAGCTGCTCTTCCTTCCCCCGCACCCCCCCCCCCCCCGCAGTCTGCTTTGGCGAGGCCCGTCCGGCGCGGAGCCGCAGCCTCGCCATCCGTTCTTCCCCTCCCACCCCATTGGCCTCAGTGAGGCCCATGGCTCTGCGCCGGATGGGCCTCGCCATTCCTTCCCCCCTCCTCCTGCCTCAACGTGTCCTGGTGAGGCCCGGCCGGCGCAGAGCCGCGGGCCTCGCTGTTCTCTCCCCCTCCTGCCACTTTCCCTCCTCCCCCCAGGCTTTTTCCTCTTCCCCCCGCCCCACGCCATTCCCTCCCTCCCCCCTCCCTGGCCTGCTCTTGCTTGGGCCCAAGTGGCTTAACGCCACCCAGGCCCGGCATCTACCTGACTCCCTTTTTTCCGGCGGGGGGGAGAAGGAGCTCTTCCCCCTCCCACCCCCGTCTTCTCCTGGTGAGGCCCAGCCGCCTCTCCCTCCTCCCCTCCCAGCTCCTCCTGGCTCCGGTGAGGCCTGGAGCTGCCAGGCCTCGCTGCTCCTCCCCCCCGGCCGCAGCAGGCCTCGGCAGTGCTCGCCGGGCCTGCTTCTCCTCCTCCCCCCTCCGTTTCCCGGCGGGCCTCTGCAGCACTCACAGGGCCCGCCATTTCTCCCCCTCGCCGCTTTTGGCAGCTACAGCTGGCTGGCGACCGCTGTTCCTCGTCATCGCCACCGCTGCCTACTCGCTCACTCTCCCGCCTGCTGCCGCCGCCGCCAAGGTAAATTCGTTCCCTGCGCATGTGCATGTGCATGTGCAGGGAACACCTTTTCACTTTGGGGGGGATTTAACTATCCCCCCCAGGTTTTTAAAAAGTGTTGCCATTTTTCTGCAGGCGGGGGGTTACCCCCCCACCTGCAGAACCCCCCCTCTGCCCTCCAAGTGCCCCCCCGCGCTGATTTAAGTATCTGCATGGGGGTGGGCCACTTGGGAATTAGATATATAGATTAGTGATTTCTGTAGCATCTACATTAACTGGGAACTGTTCATAAACCCAAATTAAAGAACGGGACCCTGCCATCATGTTTACAGTCTAGGCATAAAAAGAGCAGAGAAGAAACATCAATATGAGAATTCCAGAGTGAAGAGATGGAGTTGGATCCAGACCAAACCAGCAATTTCCACTAACTCTCCTTTTCCCCTGCAGACCACTTCCCACATGCCATTCTTCAGGATCCCCTGTCCCCCAGGATCAGCACTTCATGGAGATCAGCAGGCAGCAGTGGGGTGAGGCAGGAAAGTTTTGCTCCAGTGATGGAACATTTAATATAAGCCATGAGCTTCTAGCATGCATGTGGCTGTACTGCATGATGAATTCTTGATAATACCCTTGTCCTCTCCCTGTGATTTTTGGGAGAAATTTTCTCCCTCTTCCTATCCCTGTGATTTTTGGGAGAAATTTTTTTTAGAAGGGAGTCAGAGCTCAGCATAGAACATGTGCTTTGCAAGCAGAAAATTTCAGGTTTGATCTTTGTTGTCTCTAGTCAAAATGACTTCAGGTAGCACAGCTAGGAAAGACATCAGACAAGTACTTCAAAGAGCCACTGTCAAAGAAGACAGTAGGAGTGTGTAATCGGATATTGCTGGCCCAATATTTCTGGTATTAGATCAGATCAGCAATATCTAATAGTGCAAAAGGCACCTTTGGATACTCTTCATTCCAATATTTCACTCCCACTAAATATTGGAATTGAAAATCTGTCTGAGAATCTACAGGAATGGCTAGGGAGGAGGGGGAGAGAGAAAGAGTGCCCCCCAGCTGAGACAGAGCTAAATCCTCTTTAAACTTTAAAATCTACTGTGGTCAACTTGGCCTCCAGAAACCAGGTCTCATTGGGGAGCTCTCCCCCCACTTCCCTCCCTTTCTGCTCCTGGTGCCTGGGCTGTGGGCAGCTGATCCACAGTGCATTAGGACCTTGGAATGCCCTTTAAACATTAAAGATCCATTATTTTCAATGGAAAGTAGAGCTGGCCTTCAAATTCTGGAGGCCAGGTCATCCAGCCATTGAAACAGTGGCCCTTTGGGGTTTAAAGGGTTGATGTGCTGTGGACCAGCTGGGGCATGCTTCTTCTACAATCCCATTCCTGTTGCCTGCAGGCAGTTCAAAAATTATGTTTTATTTCGTAATTTTGGAAAAGGCATCATTATAACTTTCACTTGATTTGGAGAGCATTGATATTTTTCTAAAGTGTGTGCCTAGAAGACAATAATTGGGTTAGGTGGACCTGTCCACAGAAGACAGGTACATATTTTTCTACAAATTTTCAATATCAAGCACTGGATGGCAATCCAGAAGTGCAGTACAAGTTTTTATTTGCCATGGAGTTGGAAAAACTAACTGGTTTAGAATTTGGCATTGTATTAATATGAGCAAAGAAAAAAAAGAAAACCTGAACTTATACAGATTTTGGCATAATGAAGCTTGCTGAATTCAATGGACTTAGATGTGTGCTTTCTATCTGTGGGATCAGGTTTTTAACTGCCTTGTAGTTAAGATGGCTAAAGCATCCAGGATATGCAAAACTTGTGAGATATTGAATAATGAAACATCATAGACATCTTTGCAATCTCTGTAATGTAAAAAACTATGACTACAGTGCTCATACTACACACTCCAGAATACTTCCATTCACTTCTATTAATCTGCCCCCGCTATATGGAATCTGTGAAATCTAAAAATATTGTGCACAGCAGGGGATTAATTCAAGCATTAGATAGGTCACTCTCTCCTTTTCCCGTTCTTGTCCACACACACCATTTTGAAGCTCATTTATTTATTCTGTTCATTCAAGAGATCATCATTATTTCCAGAGAGGTCTTATGCCATCCACATATTACCTTTGTTACTAATTTGTGGTGAACTGTATTAATAAAATCCCTTGTAGTCCTGGGATACCGTGTAGAATTATATGACCAGGCAGTGAAGAAAAACAATTGCTTTTGGTGTGTGGGCCAGATCCAGCTTCTGGAAATGTTTTCAATGCATGACATATTTTCTTATCAAGTGGCAATTAGCTCTGAAGAGTAACTCTGAGGTCTCCTCCCTCCTCAATCTTTCATCTCCCCAGGTTCCCACCCCCCAAATTTCTAAGAATTTCCTAATTTTGTTCCCTCCTCTTTGTAGTCCTCCTTTCCTCTCCCTGTCTCATTCTCTCCTTCTCAGTAGGGTTGCCAGGTCTGGGCTGGAAAATACCTGGAGACTTTGGGGATGGATTCAGGAGAGGGCGGGGTTTGGGGAGGGTAGAGGCCTCAGCATTGTACAATACCATAGAGTTCTCCATTCAAAGCAGCCATTTTCTCCAGGGGAGCTGATCTCTGTCAGCTGGAGATCAGTTGTAAAAGCGGGTGACCCTCAGGCCCCACCTGGAGGCTGGCAACCCTACTTCTCAGCCATTCACCAACCTACCTTTTGTCTGCCTCCCATTTTCAGCTATATCTATTCTTTATTTACTTCATTTATACCTCACCCTTTTACACAGTGGGGACTAAAGCAGTTTACAGTATTCTTTTTAACCACATAACAACCCTGTGTGTTAGGTATGTGACTAGTCCAAAATCACCCAGCAAGTTGGGGATTTGAACTTGGGTCTCACAGACCCTTCTCTAAAGCTCTAACCACTACACCACATTGGCTTTTTATAGAGTGGCTGCTGTTGAACAGTAGCAAGCAGCCAGGCCAAGTTCAGTCATGCAGGTAGGGTGGTATCAAGTCATCCACAGGTTGCTTCCAGGCCTAAGGTTGCCAGCCTCCAGGTGGGACCTAGAAATATCCCAGAATTACAACTGAACTCCAGACGACAGAGGCCTATTATGCACAATTGTTTTGCATGTCCATCGGGTTTTCTTTATCATTCTGCATTGTTTTTCCTCCCTTCAGTGCTCAGTTCACTTTCTGTTTGCTGTTTCTCCAGATTTTCGTAGAGTGCTTTGTGCCAATTTTCCCCTTGCTTCACTTCCAAGCCAAAGGTAATTCAAAAGCATACAGATTCCATCGTATTTCCCCTGCCTTTTCCCCGCCCTCATAGGCCACTCCCATGCCCTCAATCCAGGTTGTTCTGCCCACTCTGTAACTTCTGCCATTCATTGGTGTGTCCCTCCTTGTTTTACATGTAATTTTTTTACAAGCAGCATGAGTCTAGCAATATGAGACTATCGCTAATCTCAGATTGCTGTTTAAAAAAGAGAAATGACTCCTGTCTGGGCTGCCCTCTCCTGCCATCTGGTTTAAACTAGGCAGTGAGAGGAGGCAGCACAGAGCTGTGCCTGCAGGGAGCCATTTGCACTCTATAGGCACAGTGAGCTCAGCAGGGCTGCATGCACAGCTTACTGCAGAAAATCCAAGTAGTCAAGCCTTTTTGGTTGTAGCTGCAGAATAAAAACACCAGAGAAAAAAGAATGGTGCATACGACAGGCACAGAATCCAAAGTTAAGCTTAAAGGCTTGACTGCTCAAATTCTCTGCAAAGAGAAAATGACTGCTTTGGTGGGTGGACTCTATAGCATTATATTCATCTGAGGCCTCTCCCCTCCACAAACCCTGCCATCCTCAGACTCTACCCCAAAATCTCCAGGAATTTTCCAACATAGAGCTGGCAACCCTAGCTAGGCCTGGCCCCAATGAGTTCTCCCTCAAAGACCAAAATAGGCCGGAAAAAAGCCCTGTACCCTCCCTCTGACTTTCTGCTCAGAGAAACTGACACCTGGAATAATAACATTGGAATATAAGAGAGGCCAATGTTGGATCAGGCCAGTGGCCCATCCAGCCCAACACTCTGTCACACAGTGGACAAAAATACCAGGTGCCATCAGGAGGTCCACCAGTGAGCTGTGGTTGCCTAGCAACAGCCACTGAGGGAATCAGTCAACCTACCCCATATTTTATTCCTTTCTCCCATTCCCCTTATCTGTCAATCTACCACACATCTCTTTTGCCCCACACCTTTTCTCTATCAATCTATTCCTCTTGTTTTCTTCCCACCTACTCCCCACCCTTGGCACTCCACTACCCCACACCTTTGGCATCACTCATTTCCACCCTTGCTCTCTATCCACCTTCCCCCCACCCTTGGCACTCCCATAACTCCCATCTTTCCCTTTCTCTCTTCCTCCCAAGTCAGTTCCCCTTCCCTCCCTTCTTTTTCCCTATCTTTGAACTGGCAGTGATGCCTGGGAGCTGCTCCAAGCCTGGAGCAGTTCCCAGTGGTGGCCAGGCCCAGAGCCTTTCCCAGCATTACCTGCCACCACAGCTGGGCCCAGAGTACCTTCTGGCATTCCAGGCCACTGCGGCCAGCACTCCTGGTGTTCCCTGCTTCTATGGCCTGGCCTAGAGCCTCTCACAGCATTTCCCACTGCCACGGCTGGATCTGGAGTGGCTCCCAGAGCACCCCGCTGCTGAAGTCAGGCTCAGAGTCTCTCCCAGTGTTCTCCAGCATCACAGCCATCTTGGAGCAGCTCCACAGGAGCAGCAGCCAGGCCCTGAAAAGTAAGTTGCATTGTCTGTGCATGCACAAAGCTTTTTAATTGAGGGGGATTTAATCCTCCATAATTTTTTTTTCAGATTTCAGATCTTTTTGCACACCTGGGGAATTTCCCAAGTGTGCAGAAAGATTTGTTTAGCCTCCACATGGCCCCAATCCATTGATTTAGATAACCTCAGATCACAGCCAAGGGAGGCTTATAGAATATAGATGGTATTGAGTATAATATGGCCATATGGAGGTCTACTGCCATTCAGGCCCTTTTCTGTTTGGGGAACAAACAACTATCAAAGGACACTCTTTGTTCTGTTTCAATGACGGCTGAGGGGTTACATGATTGAGGTTTATAAGATTATGCATGGGATAGAGCAGATAGAGAAAGAGGTATTTTCCTCCCTTTTTCACAATACAAGAACTTGAGGGTACTCAATGAAATTGCTGAACAGTCAGGTTAGAACAGATAAAAGGAAGTACTTCTTCACCCAAACAGTGATTAACACATGGAATTCACTGCCACAGGAGGTAGTGGCGGCCACAAGCATGGATGGCTTCAAGGGGAAATTAGATAAACATATGGAGCAGAGGTCCATCAGTGGCTATTAGCCACAAAGTATAGATAGAAACTCTCAGTCTGAGGCAAGTGAAGCACTGTATTCTTGGTGCTTGGGGGGGCAACAGTGAGAGGGCTTCTAGTGTCCTGGCCCTCCTGGTGGACCTCCTGATGGCATCTGGTATTTTTGGCCACTGTGTGAGAGAGTGTTGGACTGGATAGGCCATTGGCCTGTTCCAGCATTGGCTTCTCTTATGTTCTTATGTTAACTGTGGATGCCAGGGTGACCCTTGGACCTCTTGCATGCAAAACAAATGCTCTACCACTTTGTGGTAGCAGCAAGAACTCTTACCTTTGCCTTAACCACCACTTCTGCCGTGTTTCTTGTAATATTTATGGGTCAACAACTAAAACATTTTGCTCTGGAATAATTTAAGGTCATGTAATCTTAGGGCAGGGCCACGGTGGCTCAGTGGTTAAGACACTGAACTGCAGATCGGAAGGTTGGTAGTTCGGCAGTTCAAGACCCAAGTGGTGTGTGATAGAGTGAGCTCCCATCTCTGGTCCCAGCTCCTGCCAACCTACAGTTCGAAAGCAAGAAATTGCAGTTAGATAAATAGGTGCCGCTTTGGTGAGAAGGTAACAGTGTTCCGTGTGCCTCGGTTTCATGTGCCTCGGCTGTGTGTGGCCACATGACCACAGAGATGTCTTCGGACAGCGCTGGCTGTTTGGCTTGGAAATGGAGATGAGCACTGCAACCCTAGAGTTGGATTCGACTGGCTTTCAAGCAACGGAAACCTTTACCTTTAATCTTAGGGCAAATTTGCAAAATTACCAGTTCCTTAACACTATTAATATAATGAAATGTCTCTAAATTGTACATTCTAACACTCCATATCCGTTGTCCCCTCGCAAAGTGGCTTTTCATCTAAAAACTGTCATCTGAAAACCATTACTAGTTAGAGGCAGCAATAGTAGATGAAATAAACATGTTACCTTTGCATATAGGACATAGTTTGACCCTTGTTTGAAAGGGAGCAGTGCAGTAATGCTAGGACTTCACTTTAATTCCTTTAGGCCTAATATCCTTTTTGTCAACCCAAATATTTTCCTAGTGGATTGTGTGTTATTTCCTTGATTAACCTCTTGAATTTTGCACTGCAGTGAGTGGAAATGACATTCTTTTTCAAGCAAAGACTTGTCCTCCCAGATGAAAAGTCTAGACAGATGCCACTGCATTGGCTGTTGAATGGAATGGCTAATAAGACTAGAAGAGCACAAAGAAGAACAGAGCGTATATTAAAAGATTAAGTAACTTCATGTGATGTAAAATTCTGAGAATCAACTGTGCTCCACACCCGAAGACATTCGAGAAGGGTCTCCAGTGACTCATTTCAGTAAAATTATATTGTCACCGTAATTGCTAATTGGTTTGTTGTAGCCTGAGGACATGACATTTTAATCTAAGCAGTTCTTGGAAAGTTGCCTTTTCCAAAAATCCCCTTTGATGGGTTTGAAATGCATTCTCGGCATTACAGAAGTCAGGAGGGCTCAGAAGGCATTAAATTACTGCAGTTTTTCATTCAGTGTTGTGTTTTTCTTCCATGGATGGCAGGATGACATTTTTTGCCCCCGGGACTGTGCTAATAAAGGTCTTAATAAAGAAGGTGTATTGTATTGTTTGGCTCACATCTCATCTGACATGGGTCATCTTAAGGTCTTTGTGTCCAGTACCAGGGGTACTTGAACACCCAAAGGTTTGGCTCATGACCTGACCAACAGTCCGAACAGGAAGCTGATGTTTCAATGGAACTCCTACAAGATAATGACTCAGCCCTACCCCACCTTCCTGAGTAGATATAAATTACCTGTCCTACCATTTTTCTTCTCACCTTGACACAGAGAGTACTCCAATTTTCTGTGTTACACCTCTGAGGATGCCAGTCACAGCTGCTGGTGAAATGTCAGGTCCTACAGTGCCAAGACTATGGCCATACAGCCTGGAAAATCTACAACAACTAATGAAACAGACCATCAAATCAGTCATAAATAAATGCTGCATTTAACCCCCCAACCCTCTTTGTTGTTTAAATAGTCCTTTATTATATAAATGGCTACTGATATGTTTGGATTGGCAGTATTTTGGGGTACATACAGTTTTGCAAAAATCTGAAGCAAACTTGTTCAGCAGGCATTCAAGCTGTTTGGTGCTGAACCTAACAAACCTGGTGATCAAACATATTCACCACAACATTTACAGGAATCCCAATCTAGAACCTGAGTGTTTAAACAGCAGAGAAGTCCAAGCATATATTTAGTCTTGAAAAATTGTATCTAGTTGCAGATTATCTCTGGTTGGCTGACTGCAAAGGGTCTTTCCCGATTACCTTCAGAAAAATGCAATGGCACATGGTATCAAAAAAGACTTCCTTGTTCTTCTGCTCTCCACTGTAATATATGTACTCACTTTCTTGTGTGATGATATCCCATAGTTGTGCATTTTCCTCGCCCTTCTCCACATCATCAGCTATTGCTGATGGAAATGAAGGAGCACACAATGTGATTATCTCATTAGTGGAATAAATGCTCCTACATATTATAAAGGAGAGGTGGAAACCCAGCATGGGGATGCTGCTAGCAGAAGCCCAATATCAGGTGTGATGTACATTGTTGCCCCTAGAGTATAAGCATGTTTGCTGGAAAATAATGTTGAATTCAAGAGAATTTAATCTTAAATCTACATTGTTTCACTAAACTTGTATTAAAACGTATTTATTTATTTTATTTTATTAGATTTTTATCCCGCCCTCCCACCTCACGGCGGCACTTAGTATTTGTACAGTGGCTGCACCACATTCTATACATTATCATAGAAATCCTTACAACAGCCTTTAAAGGTAAAGACTGAGGTGAAGAGAGTGGCATTTCTAACATCACCTGATTTTTTTTGTGGCTGAGATTTGAATTGACAGCCTCCTAGATAACAACAGCTCAGTCTTTTAGCTATAGAAGAAGGAAGAGGAGGAGGAGGAGATTGGATTTGTACCATGCCCTTCACTCATTATCTCAGAGCAGTTTACAAACCCCTTTCCCTTCCCCTCCCCACAACAGACACCTTATGAGGTAGGTGGGGCTGAGGGAGCCCTTTCAAGAATATTTTTCTTTCAAGAACAGCTCTGACAGAACTATTGCTTCCCCAAGGTCATCCAGCAGCTGCAAGCTGAGGAGTGGGTAGTCTAACCCGGTTCTCCCAGATTAGAGTCTGCGCACTTAACCACTACACTAAACTGGCTCTCAGATTTAAGGATCAAAATGTTACTTTTAAAACTCAAGAGATCAGTTACCAAGCAATGAGTAGCTGGTATATCATCAGTATACAATGCAAATTTTAAAATTGTGGTGGTGGTGGTGGGATTTGATCAGTTATTGCTTTGCCAAGGAATCCTGGGAACTGCAGTTTTTGAGAATGTGGTGCAGCCATGCCATTACATTATGCAACTATTCATACTATATTAAGTCATGCACACTATACAACAAGAAGCAGCGATACTCAGTTTCTAGGGAGAATGCTACTGAGCACTGGGATCACAAGACTCTATCTCCAAAACAGGGTGTGATAACATCAGGTTATATTGAATTCTGCCTTGTATGGTCTCCTGACTGTGAGCACAAATGATGAACAACAGCTGTTATTGGACAGGAATGCAATCACATAACAAAAGTTTTATGGCAATGGAACACTGGAATTCTTCCTGCAGCTGTCCACAATAACTATGTATAAGTTAATTTCCTCCACACTTACAGATTCTGCCACCTGTTTTTCTGTATGTTCTAGATATTTTGTTATCGAAGCATTATCAGTCCAAACACAACAAAACTCCTCAAAACTTAGACAGAACCATTGTAAAGAGCTTATGGGGCAGCTTGAACAGGTGCTGCTGTTTTAATCATCTGGTATAACCCCTTGTTTTAATTTATATCTGTGACAAGGTGCCTGATGGGCCAACCTGGAAGAAAGGGGTCAGCAAGAAACCACTGCAGTTCCACAGGAAAACTCATTGGTGGGATGGGAGCCTGTATTAGCAAAAGAACCTAAAGGGTTAACTCAGGCTCAGGAGCAAGGGAAGTCTAACAATCACCCAAGTCTGGGAATTGAAGACTGCTATTGTTGCATCTAAGGGGCCACAGTGGCTCAGAGGTTAAGATGCTGACCTGCACACTGGAAGGTTGGTAGCTCAGCAGTTCAAGACCCTAGTGCCATGTGACAGTGAGCTCCCATCTCTGGCCACAGATCCTGCCAGTCTAGCATTTCGAAAGCAAGAAATTGCAAGTAGATAAATAGGTACAGCTTTGGTGGGAAGCTCCTGCCAGCCTAGCAGTTTGAAAGCAAGAAATTGCAAGTAAATAGGTACCGCTTGGGTGGGAAGGTAACGGCATTCCGTGCATCTCGGCATTTAGTCATGCCGACCACATGACCGTGGAAAAAGTCTTTGGACAGCACTGGCTCTTCATGAGCACTGCCCCCTAGAGTCAGATTTGACTCACTTTTGAGTAAGGGAAACCTTTACCTTTACCAGCTTTGTACTCAAGGAACACTGAAATTAACAAAAACAAGTGCAAATAATATATATATTGTTCCTTGAAGGCTGTTACATGATTTCCTTTTGTAATCTTCAGTTCCTTTGAAGAAGATAACAAAACAAAGAACTTATCTAGATCCTTTGTTGGAAAATTCAGGAAATATGAATGGACACTTGTAGGTTTTTTTATATGTTTAATACATTGTTGCAAGACATTGCTATTGTTGCTTCTTATATACACAAATTTATTGTGTCTTGATTTAGTATTTAGGGGGATTGCCCACAGGGCCAGTGCTACCATTAGGCAAGGTAAGGTGACCGCCTAGGGCGCAGATCTGACAGGAGTGCAGAACAGACAATCAGTGCCCCTCCAACCGGCTGCAGGCTCTCGCACTCATTCACTCACCAGCCCTGGCTCTCCCGAGCTTTTACTCTTCTGGGCAGTTGTGGGGGCTGCAGCAGCAGCTCCCGCTCGCCCACACTCTTCAGCCATGAGCCCCAGGAAATGCAAGACCATACAAGGAACCACGGAGTGCAACCAGCTTGGGGGAAGAAGTGAGGCAGGGACTCCCCGGCAGCCGGGGAGGGAGAAGTGAGTGACCCTCCTGGCCTTGGAGCTAAACGAGGGCAATTAGAGGGTGAAGGCAGCCCAGAGGCCAAGTGCTTGCCTCCCCCCGCCCAAGCCCGCGGGAGCTGAGGGCAAGGCTGCAGGGGCTTGGAAATTAGCAATGTCAAGTTTTTGCTTTTAATTTTCCCTAAAATTCACCTGTTTTTGAAAATTGGTTGGGGGGGGCACAAGTAGTTAGCCTTGCCTAGGGCACCGAAAAGCCTGGCACCGGCCCTGATTGCCCAATCAGTCTGCATACCCGTTGTCTCAACTCGGTTATGTATTTTATATCATTATATGCTTCCTGTGTGTAACTCTGCCATACTATATATGACTTGGAAGGTGTAACTGTTTAGGATTGCATGGTTATTATGCCACTGTTCACCTTGTTAGGGAACTAAGGCAGCTTACACAAATTTAATCAATCAATAGTTTAAACAAGCAAAATGCAATTAATAAAGGAAACAAAATCCTCCCCAAACTGCATCCTGTTTCCCTTTAGTCATATCCACTATATAGATAAACAACTGCAAAAGGACCAGATCTTCCTAATATTGCCTTTTGACAGGGATTCATACTTGAGTTCATTGATTAGTAAGGTGATGGGGCCCAATTTTAAGCAGCTGGGTTGAATGTTGACTCTTTTTATTTCAAGGCAAAAGGAAAAAATAAGTTATCCAAGGCCATGAAGGGCTTTGTATATGAACTGTATACGTAAACTGAGCCTGATAACAGATGGGCAGCCAATGGAATGACTGCAGAATGGGAGCAATAGGCATGCTCCATCTAGCTCCTGTTAATAGCCAAGTTGCAGCATTCTGAACCAGTTGGACTCTATAGCAATTTTGAGGGGAGACCAATAAACAATGTGTCACAGTTGTCTAGTCGTGATGTTACTGTGGCATGGATTTAGGGGGTAATTGATTCCAGAAAAGGAACAATACTGAGCCTCCTTCTCTGTCTTTGCTTGTTTTTGTAGAAGTTGCCTGGAACAGGCTCCTAAATTGTCTTGTTGTTCAGAAGGACAGCAATTAAAGTTGCACTTCATCTGCACTAAAAAAAAAACCTTTCTATCTCCCAATGTAACACCCAAAGCCTGTACCAACACAACTTGGTAATTATATAATTATGCACATTACACAAATTATATAATTTGCAAAATAAATTTATATTTTTTCTGCTTTTACATAATTACATTTTTTTACATAAATAGTGCCATTTCCCTTATCTTTCACATTTCTGCAGACTTTTTACTTTGCGTACCAAGTTAAGCTATGCATCCAGAAGAGGAGTTCAAGTCCATGGTGGTATGACAGTTTTAAAATTGAAAAGGGAAGGCAGGAATAACTTGCCATGCCACCTGACTCTGGCCCATTGCTGGATCTCTGGCATTGCAGTGCCATTGCTGGCCCTTCCTGCTGTGAGCCCACCTGGGCCCTGACAGTACAGCCTACCTGGGCCCCAACAGCCCCCGTGCAAGTTGCAGTGTGAATGATGAATGATATATCCATTACTTTGATTGCCTACATTAATTTGTGATGTGCTAGTAATCTGTTTTCCAGTTCTTAATTTAAAAAGAATTAAAATAATGTTGCTGGATACCAATAACAGTGACAATCACAATTACTTCTCTGTTTGCCCCAATTATGGAGCTGAGCTGGACTGCCCATTCTATGCCATGATAAAATGTAATAACCTTTACAAGGCTGTCTGTTTGATCCTGATATAAACCATGAATATATATTGCTTCTCTACTGGTTCGTAAAATCTTGGAGAGGACTTTTGGTAAGTCAAAACGTTCAGGAATCTGACATGCACTTTTACAGTAAATACAATAACAGTGGAGAGAAGATCAAAGGTCTATTCCAATTAAAAACAAAATTCAAGCAAACAGCCTGACAAAATAGGAGATGACCGAGAGAAGATGGTGTGAATGGCAGACAAGAAGATGTATATGGCACAAGAAACTGAAGGCATCCTTTTGTAATGTGGAAGGCTATCCGAGTGAGGCAGGGGGAATGACGGGAACGTATGGTCTGGCACATTCAAAGAGCAAGCAGGCCAAGAAAGAATCTGAGGAATGAACAGCTAAAGAATTTGTAAAACATACATTAGAAGCAGGAAGGCTGCCAGAGAACTGGTAGGGCCATGAGACCACCAAGGTACGAGAGGAGAGGAGCCGTTAAGGACGATCAGCCGCATCAGAGAATTTCTTACAGCTGTTTTGAAACAATATATTTATAGGTATTATTGCCTATGTCTGCAGAAAATGTCTTGTTTGGGCTCAAAGAGGGTTTGTTTTGGATGTTTGTGGGGACATAATTTAGTTAAAGCCTTTATTGTGTTTGCTTTTTGCAGTACAGCCTTTATATGTAATGGCACTTTATTTGGTTCAGCTTGTTTATTGAGTGAATGGTTCTTTCCAGCAATGAGTTCACTTTTCTCTCTTATAGTCATTTGTAGAGAATTAGAAGGGCCTTTAGGCCACCCAGGTGTGAACAGAGCAGCACAGGGACTCTCGGGAAGAAAAACAAATATTTTCCAAAGCTCCCCTGCATTAATAATTCCCTTTACAGCTGGAAACTAGCATGGCATGCAAAATATTAGGATAGTTTCACCCTGATAGACTTCCTTCAAGAAATATTTATTTGGGAAAGAACTTAGTTTAAGGGTAGGCATCCCTCAGCATGCATGCCAAACAGGAATACACTGGCCCATTTGGATTGGCATGCATAGCCAGTTCTGTGCCCAAGCAACCAAAGTGAGCTCCCAAGGCACTGGCAGCACCACTGGATCTAGTGGCACAGGGCATGTGATAAGCATAGCTTATGTGGATGATACCCAGGTCTACCTTTCTTTTCCACGGTTGTTGATGGTATGAGCTTGTAGTTGGAGTCAGTAATGGGCTGGACAAGGGTGAACAAGCTGAAACTTAATCCTGACACGACAGAGGTGCTCTGGGTTAGTAGAAAGACAGACCAGGGACTTGAGATCTCTCCTGTCTTAGATGGGGCTATATTCCCCTTGAAAGACCAAGGTCACAGTGTGGAAGTGCTGCTTGATACAGCAGCCACCTGAGAAAATCAGGTGGTTGTGGTGGCTCAGAGTGCTTTGGCTCAGCTCCAACTAGGGTTGCCAAGTCACTTACCTTAATAAGCGGGGGAGAGTTGGTCCTGGGCCGGGACTTTCATGTGTGTGCAAAGTGTGTGTGTGGCGTGATGACATCACCCGGAAGTGACATCATTGTGCCAGGCACGACGGCCCGAACCGGGCACTTTGGGGGTGGGGTTCCCCCCACTGGCTTGATCTGGACCAGTGGATTGGGGGCCATTTCGGTGGGGAAACCTTTGCCCCCCCAGGGGACCTGGCAGCCCTAGCTCCAGTTAGTGCATCAGCTGCATCTTCCTGGTTCAGTTGGATCTAGCTTCAGGGATCCATGCCTCCGTTGCATCTAGACTGGACTATTGTAGTATGCTCTATTTGGGGCTACCCTTGAAGAGTGTTCGGAAGCTGTAGCTAGGCTGCTTGTCGGGGCCAGCTACCAAGAGCATGTGACCCTGATCTACAGCAATTAGAGTGACTACCAAACTGTTCCCAAGCCCAGTTCAAGGTGTTAGTTTTGTCCTTTAAATCTCTACAAAGCTTTGGGCCAGGGTATCTGAAGGACCATTTTCTCCACTATGTTCCTGCCAGGGAATTAAGATTGCAGGAAGAACCCCGACTGAGCCATCAAAGAAGTATGTCTAATAAAGGAATTTATGAGAAATTACTAGATAAAAATAATGAACTAAAACCAGAAGAGGTCTTGGTAAAACAAGGAATAAAGCTATCTTGGTGGGAGAGAATTCAACTTAGAACCAGATTTGAGGAAGATAAAAGAACTGGCTTTGAAAAGAACCTCACCCAATTAGATAAAATATGGTTATCTTCTAAAGATAAATTAATTCAGAAATTATATGGTTGGTTATTGGATGATGCTATGCAGGATAAGATTGTGAAAACATCAATGATTTCATGGATGAAAGATATAGGACATCCTATTGATATTGACGATTGGACTAAGATATGGAAATCGGCCAAATATATGAGATCAGTTGCATATAAGGAAAATATTTTTAAGATGTTTCATAGATGGCACTGGTCTCTGGATAAGATCACCAAATGTTTTGTCAATGTGTCAAAAAACTGCTGGAAATGTAAAACTAGCGTAGGAACTTTCATTTATGGTGGAGATGTGAAAAAATACAAAGATGTTGGAGTATGGTCCAAAAATTAATTATAGAGATATCTGAAGTTAATTTACCCATGTTACCAGAAATATTTTTACTGAATATATTGCCAGAAGGCCTTGGTCTGGAGAAATATATTATTACTTATATTATCACATCGACTAGGATATTAATAGCGAAAAACTGGAAAGGGGACAAGAGCCCTTCCAGAGAAGAAATTAAAGTAAAAATTCTAGAGGTTGCGGAAATGGATAGGCTAAATATGAGATTATTAAATCAAAACAAAGTTATATTACCAAAGATGGAATAGAGTATACAAATGGATATATGTGAAAATGTAAGGAAGGACTCATTCTAGGAAAAAATTATCATCATAAAAAAGAGGATTTTGATTATGTTTGTAAGAAAACTTTGTTTATATATGTCGATATAAAAGATGTAAATGTAAATCTGGAGATAATCCAATAAAATTTACTAAAAAAAAAGAAGAAGTTTGTCTAGTTGGCAGATGAGAGGGGGCTCAACCCCAGGATTATGGAACAGCTTCCCCAGGAAGCTGTACCTGGTCTCCTCACTTTTCAGGCAACTGAAGAAAGTTTTAAAGAGGATTGCATTTGACTAACTGGATTTTTATTTATTGGCAGTCCTAATCAGAGTTTTAAAATTGTGGTCTTTTATATGTTTTTTTTTAATTGGTGTTTTATTTATATTGTTTCTTGAATTCAACAAGGTAGAAAGGAGGCTAATAAATGATTTAAATAAATAAATATTCCTGCCACTTCCTCCCAGACCTGTGCAGCCATGAGCTGCATTCAAAGCAAGCCCCTGAAGTGCTGCTGGCAGTGCCTCAAGGGCTCAGCCTAGTTCCCAGGGTGTTCATAATACAAATACAACTCATATTCCCCATCCCTTTCTGTTTGCTGGCACACCAACATCTTCATGAACACTCCAATTTGTTTTGGTATTTGAGCCAAAAATGGTCACCAACTCCTGCTTTAGAAAGGAGGGCAAGATTAGTACTCTCCAGATGTTACATTCACACAAACTGAAAGCGCACCCACCTCTCTTATCAGGAGTGCACAGACCCTGAAATGCTCCCAGCATGTACAGTTGGCAAACTCCCAGTTTGTGGGAGTGTAACATCTTACTGAAGGAGGGAGAAATTATCTGGTTCCATGGTGGACTCTGATCCTGGAAGTATAAATCTTGTCTTATACTGAGATAATATCTGTGAAGCACTTTGGGCATTCAGTAAAAACATAATATGAATAATAAGGGCTCCGTCCAGCCCTTCAAATAGTGTAGCTCTGAGCTGCATAAGTGGGTACCACCATAGGTCAGTGCTCCCCAATCTTGTTGCCACAGTTTTGAGAAAGAACAGTGGGCACTGCTACAGAAAAGTTGTTGCTGTGGGTGGTAGTATCTGCTCTTTGCCTTGGGACAATGTTTAACTTTGGTTTCCAAGGAAAGGGGAAGGTTTGCTCCTTGAGCAGCCATGGGGAGAGGTTGCCAGGCCCGGAACCATAAGAATGTCCACAGACAAATCTTGACAGGCACCAACTGCATTGAGGATTGCTGTTCCAAAGCTAGGGAGTGTATAATAATGTCATATATAATATGAATCATAAAATACTGGAAAACAAAAGAAAGAGAATATATTCAAATGGAGAGTAAAATGCTTGATGAAATTGGACACAACTATGAAAAACTGACTATTATATTGCATAAATGTCATTGGAATGCCTTTTATATCTTAGGGGTATATGTGCACAAAGAATCTGCCAAAATATTTGTATTTGAATTGCAGGATTTATATGTATTCCAAATCAAGTGAGGTCTGTTAATCCAACTTTGATCAAGAGCAGAAGTATAGATTTCTTTCCATTTTTGCAACACTCCTCGGGACATGAGCTCTGTTCACAACACATTCTACTGTCAAGTTTCCTACTATTTCACTTGTGTAAAATACAGCCTTTAACCAGCTAAAATATTTCAAGGTGTGTGTGTATTTATATATATATATATATATATATATATAAATATTAAGTAGAAGGAGATTATCTGTGCACAGTTATTTGCTAAGCATTAAAGTAGCTTAACATGATTATTTTATTTAAGGATATGTTTTACTGTTTCCTGTACATTATATTTTATATAGCTTTGCATTTCTGATCTAGAGTTGGAGGTGTTACAATATGTGGAATTGGACATAGTATCAGAGGGCTTAGATAAACCAGTTTGAGTCCTAATTCTCATGTGTTCACATACATATGTTCTTACACCTCTGTTCATGCATGCATAAATTCCAATGCTGTACAGCAAGACTGATTTTGTGAGGGTACAGACATTTGTCTACTGATTGCTTTTCTGGCTGAATCAATACCCCCCCAAAAAAGAGAGAAGGGAGAAGCAGTAGTGAATGTCTGTGTGAGTGTGCATGATTATATGTTGTGAGTCACTGAATGATGGCACTTTTTAATTTCATTGTACTATGTACAATGACAATAAAGTATATTCTATTCTATTCTATTCTATTCTATTCTATTCTAAGAGCATTATGCTGATGGCAGTGTATGTGTGTGGGTAGAGTCTGCGTTAAACATTGCATGGGTACTACCAAATATACAGAAGCAAGACATTGCCCAGTTGTCAGCACTGTCACATCAGATAGTGCTGATTGTCTTTTGGAATTGGGAAGCCCTTACAGGTAATAGCATTTACAAACATGGGGCTAGACATAGGTAGGGTTGCCAACCTACAGGTGGGGCTTGGAGAGCTCCCAAAATTAGAACTGATCTCCAGGCATAGGCATCAACTTCAGGGGGGCTGGGGAGCTGGAGCCCCCTCCAAACTTTTCCAGGACATGCTGAGCCTCCCCGGGAGACAATGGCCTGTAATGTCTCTGGCCCAGCCCCAGCACCCTCCACCCCGGGAAATTGTAAAGTACGCACTTGTCTCCAGGCAACATAGATCAGTTCCCCTGGGGGAAATGGCTGCTTTGGAAGGTGGCTTCTATGCCACTATACCTTGCTGAGGTCCCTCCTCTCCTCAAACCCATCCCTCCCCAGGCTCCACCCCCAAAATCTCCCAACCCAGACCTTGCAATTCTAAGGGCTTGCGGCCTAGGAGTTCATATACTCAGGCACAACAGTTTTTCTCCATGGACTTCTGTGCACATCCTACCAAAGGAACACCTGCATACTAGACACTGAAATCATTCATAAGATGAAGCAAACAATTTCCCACACCTATTATATGCCATTACTGTGAACTTTGGAGTCTGAATTGTTATACAAATATTCAGGGTTCATTTTGTAGCAGGAGCTCCTTTGCATATTAGGCCACACACCCCTGATGTAGCCAATCCTCTAAGAGCTTACAGTAGCCCCTGTAAGAAGAGCTCTGTAAGCTCTTGGAGGATTGGCTACATTAGGGGTGTGTGGTCTAATATGCAAAGGAGCTCCTGCTACGAAATTAGCCCTGCAAATATTTGCTATACCGTCCCACTGCATGCCACACAGCAACATGGGACCATGTGTTTATTCTTGTGACAGCATTCACATCATGCATCTATCATGCACTTGACAACGGAGCAGAAAAATCTTTATGGAACAATCCTGAAATCATTTTAAAACTTTCTGCAGCTGCTTCTAATTCTCGAACAGATCCATCTACGTACATCTTTAATTTTAACACAGAGCAAGGCATCTGTAAAACATTAGCTTTACTGGAAGAAACAAAACTCAGTTTGATCAGAGCTAAGCCAGTCAGTGTGACCCCCTCCTGCCTTGGATCTCTATATGATCTGGAAGCAATGTAAGGAAACCAACAGGAATCACCACAAAAGCTAAGGCCAGCCAACCACTAGTCTTGAAACTCTTTATTCCTCTTTTTTGATTAGGCGCTTGAATGCTGATTGAATTTCCTGTCTTACCACAGGCATTCCAGTGGCAATACAAATTCTCCAGCAGAAAAGAAGGCAAAAGAGGTTGAACTACACCAATAATTTAATGAACCATAAGGATGCCAAATAAATGTGATTTTCTTCATCCAACTCTCATATAGATTTCTTTCTCATTTATTTCAGCCCCCCAAAACAGACTGAATTCATTTAAATAACTAAAAAAAATTGATATGGAAAACTGCAGGCAATATGATTTTGCGTTTTAAAAAATGTGTAATGCAGTCAGTTTGAAAGTATACCAAAGATGTTATTCACATGGCTTATTCCCATTACTCACAAAATGCATTTTTTCTGTCTCTGGGGTAGTTTTATATCATCGATCATTCCTTCTATATTCAGAATCAAGCTTTGCATGCAGAAAGGAAAGCATGTCATTTAAGTTGGAAAAAGGAAAAGAATCCCAAAGACATCTTTTACTAAGGCCTCACTGTGGACCTTTGGATATAAAGCATTTGTCATTGTACTTTCAGGTTCAACTCCCTCCACAACGTATCTAGAACTGAAAGCTTGGCATGGATACATGAATGCATTTCATTTCTAGTATGTTTCTATGATGATACATATACATGCATACTAGGGCAACATGAAATGTCCAGCCTTCCATTTCATGCCCTACAGTTGCTAAGATGTATAACATAAGAACATAAGAGAAGCCAATGTTGGATCAGGCCAGTGGCCCATCCAGTCCAACACTCTGTCACACAGTGGCCAAAAACACCAGGTGCCCTCAGGAGGTCCAGCAGTGGGGCCAGGACACTGTTGCCCCCCCCTCCCCAAGCACCAAGAATACAGAGCATCACTTGCCCCAGACTGAGAGTTCCTATCTATACTTTGTGGCTAATAGCCACTGATGGACCTCTGCTCCATATCTGTATATATAATAGCCAAGGTGCCCCCTGTGTGTGGATATCTAAATCTGCCCATCAGGAGCACTTAGGGGGTAAAGAGATTTTCCTGCACACTTGGGGGACTCCCCAGGTGTGCAGAAAAATCCGAAAAGTTTAAAAAAATTATTCAGGGGATACTTAAATCCCCCCAAAAGTAAAAGAGCATTCCCCGTGCATGCCCAGAGAATGCTCTGGGAATTGTCCATTGCCGCCGTCGCCACTGGGGGGGGAGAGAAGGCTTGGCAGGCTGGTGGCTGTGAGCTGCTCAGGCCTCACCACGGCTGCAGCTGTGGGAGGGAAGAAGGCTTGGTGGGCTGGCCTCGGCACCACCGATCCTGGGGGGGGGGGGGGGGAGGGAAAGGGCTTGGCAGGCCAGCCTCACCACTGTCACCACTGGTGGGAAAGGAAAATGCTTGGCGGGCCAGCCTCGCCATTGCCACTGAGGGGTGGAGGAAGAAGGGCTCACCTGCTGCCACTCCCTCCTCCTCCGGAGCTCCTCCGGCTTCAGCAGGCCCTGAGCTGTGGGGAATACTCCCCCCCCCCATGAGTATTACGGATTCCGCTTCTTGTGTTTATCTAATTCCCTCTTGAAGCTGTCATAAGAACATAAGAGAAGCCAATGTTGGATCAGGCCAGTGGCCCATCCAGTCCAACACTCTGTCCCACAGTGGCCAAAAACACCAGGTGCCCTCAGAAGGTCCAGCAGTGGGGGCAGGAAGCCCTCCCACTGTTGCCCCCCCCTCCAAGCACCAAGAATACAGAGCATTACTTGCCCCAAACTGAGAGTTCCTATCTATACTTTGTGGCTAATAGCCACTGATGGACTTCTGCTCCATATGTTTATCTAATTCCCTCTTGAAACCGTCCATGCTTGTAGCCGCCAGCATCTCCTGTGGCAGTGAATTCCACGTGTTAATCACCCTTTCAGTGAAGAAGTACTTCCTTTTATCTTTTCTAACTTGACTGCTCAGCAATTTCATGGAGTGCCCATGAGTTCTTGAATTGTGAGAAAGGGAGAAAAGTACTTCTTTCTCTACCTGCTCTATCCCATGCATAATCTTATAAACTTTGATCATGTCACCCCTCAGCCATCGTTTCTCCAAGCTAAAGAGCTCCAAGCGCTTCAACCTTTCTTCATAGGGAAAGTGTTCCAACCCTTTCATTATTCTAGTTGCCCTTTTCTGCACTTTTCCCAGTGCTATAATATCTTTTTTAAGGTGTGGCGACCAGAACTGTACACAGTATTCTAAATGAGGTTGCACCATCGATTTATACACAGGCATTATGATATTGGCTGATTAGTTTTCAATTCCCTTCCTAATAACCCCCAGCATAGCGTTGGCCTTTTTCATTGCAGTCACACACTGTCTCCATGTATTTTGGATGGCATTTATGTATTACATTAAACTGGATTAGCAATGGAAGGCTATGGTGGAGTAAATGAATACCGCATATGGCTATAAAACCTTCCACAATACTTAAGGTAGGGAGAGCAGATTAGATAGTAATCTTTGGTCTGAAAACAGGGCTGTCTTCATTTTCATCTGTTAAACACTGGAGAGTAAGTATACAGGTTAGTGGACACAATTCCCATCCTGAGACTGGCAACTGGCAGAAGACTCACCTGGGGGGAGGTGTCACTTGCAACATGGTGATGTCACTTCTGGTGTGACCCAGAAGTGATGGCATTGCATAGGTGAGATATTCTAGCATTTGCCCAAAACTCTTTAGTTTAACTATAGAGTTTAGGACAAATTCTATAATGTCACCTGATGCATTGGTGTCACTTCTGGGTTGTGCTGGAAGTGATACCATGGTGTCAGTGCAATGACAACTGTCCCCATCTCCCCCAGCATTCTTCTGTCACAGCCCATCTGAGTGACAGCAAGCAAAGCCGGGGGAGGGGGGAGGTGGAGGACTGCCTCCATATTAGCTATTTATCAAGATGTGTAGCCATGTTAGTCTGTCTGTAGCAGTAGAAAAAAGTAAGAGTCCAGTAGCACCTTAAAGACTAACAAAATATGTGGCAGGGTATGAGCTTTCATGAGTCACTTCATATCTGAAAAAGTGAGCAGTTGCTTTTTTCTGCTATTAGTGATCTGTGTTTGAGAGGAGGATCACAAATTGTGCAATCTTGCTCAAAGCTGGATTCATGCACAAGCTACAGTTTAGGGCCTCAGATTATGAAGGGACTGTAATTACGATCTCCTCCCAACACTGAATTGTTATTTTTGGACAAAGCTATGTGGCCTGTTAAACTCGATATAGCTTAGACCTGCTTCAAACTAATTGGCACAAATGAATAGGGATAGGTCGACAACATAGCATCACAAATGATGGTGTGTGAACATATGTCAACACTTCAATCCATAAAGACTTGGTTGGGCAAGAAAGTGTAAACAGTCTTTATTATGCAAGACAGTTTGCCTCACTAATCACTGAAAATTGAAAAGTCTGATTTCTACTGGTCTGGTGGGCCTGGGGTGCCCGTCAAGCTGTCATGGGGTAACTTTGGAGAGCCCCTGTTGGAAATCTTGTCATGTCTGCCTTCCTGTCATTCCAAATCTTTGGAGAATTGTGAGTGGCCCAGCCAACCTGACAGGTGTTTCCTCTGCAGAGCAGGAGAATTCAGTGTGGTGTGTCTCAGCCCTTGCGGGGGTGCTGTAAGAGTTGTGGGCATGCTTGCCTGGCTTGTGTGGTGTGGCTAGGATGCTCACCAAGCTGCCATGGGGTTACTTTGGGGAGCCCCATTGGGAACTCTGAGGATGTCTGACTTTCTGTCCTTCAGAACCTGCCTCTGGAGACCTGACAGGGGCTGCGAACGTAGAGGGGATGCTTGCCTTGCTTCCAGTGTCTGGCTGGGAAGTTTTCTTGTGAGTTTGGTGTCACTGGCTTGTTCCTGAGCCTTTCTTGTTCCTGAGCCAACTGCAGCTGTCTTTTCCAGAGAGCTTTTTTGGGAGTCCGTAACTAGAACCCCCAGAAATGTAATCTGCCCCCAACTTGGGGAGATTGTAGAGAAATGGCCAGCAGGGTGAGGTTCCTTGTGTGTTTAGTGTGTGTAGCTTGCAGGTGGTCCATTCTATACACTTTTGAATCTGTGCCTGACATTTCGCCCAAAAGCACTGTCCTGGCTTGAACTTAGTCCTGTTGGGTTTGCATTGCCACAGTGGCAATGGTTTTGCTAGGCACATTGTAGTGGTTTTGCTGGGCTTGCAAAAATGCCCCTCAACTTTGGCTGGTTTGTGAGTCCCATCTCAAACCACAAACTGAACCAAACCACATTCTCCCAATTCATGCCCATCCCTATTTGTGTGCAAACTCATATGTGTCAGAATAGGCTCCCTGGTCAGGATAAAATGAAATGTTATTTATTGGGGTCTTGAAGAGGTGAGCACCAAAAAGGATTGATTTATAGAGGGAAATGATGTATTCCTTCTGTGAAAAAAATTAATGAGTACCCTTGAATAACTGAAATATAATTGCGTCTGGTCCAAGCACAGGTCTGGTGCTTTAAGAGCCATGGCTCTTCTGTTGATGTCATTAATCAGGAACTGTAATTTGTGCTTATGTAATGGAAATGATAGCACACATTCTGCATTAACTAGTTCTTCATTCATAGTTTACTCTATATCAAGAGATCACTGAATTCTTAAAGCAACATGCCCTTCCATTTGTTTCATGGGTGATTGTCCTTTAGCTCATTAAAGGGTGGGAGTGGGCTGAACATGTCCCAACATCTTATTATATTCTGGTCAGGAAGTTTCTATGAAAATACAGGTAAATTTTCCTTTGGGGTTCCCCATGATTCTCTATTGGAAGCAGGGTGTGCACAGACTGCCTTAGTCTCTAATAGCCAAATTGGATGGTTGGGGACAGGTGTGGTCTGAAGCCAAGACAGAGATTATAAAACACATCATATATGCAATGTAAAAGATAAAGGTAAAGGTTTCCCTTGCTTGAAAGCCAGTCAAATTCGACTCTAGGGGGCAGTGCTCATCTCCATTTTCAAGCCGAAGAACCAGTGCTGTCTGAAGACATTTCTGTGGTCATGTGGCTGGCATGACTAAATGCCAAGGTGCACGGAATACTGTTACCTTCCCACCAAAGCAGTACCTTTTTATCTACTTGCAATTTCTTGCTTTCAAACTGTTGTTGAATTAAGAATGTGCTCTATTTAGAAGATACTGTGGAGTTTATTTGTCCCATTTTAGAGATGGGAAACACTGAAGATGAGATACACATGTTGCTAAAGGCGATTAGTCATCAACAGCAACAATTTTTAAAGCACTTAGCTTAGCTCTATGTTACAGATTGGGAATTCTGAAAGAACTCTAAATGCCAAAACAACAGAATTCCATGTAAAATTAGTAATCACCAAAATCTGGAGTTAGTTCTTGTTTTCTTCAGAACATCTTGCCATCCTATCTACAGCAGATGGATCAACTCTCACATTCACACCACACATTATATTGTACAGCAGGGACACCTTTCTGCTTAATAAGGAACTATCTATAGATGTACTGCATACAATGGAATATTCAGGCAAATATTAGTTTGGTATAATCAGCAGTCTCTCTTTTGGTGGGAGACTGCAACCCAGAGGAGATTGAGACTGGGAAGGGCAGCCATGAAGGAACTAGAAAAGATCCTTAAGTGTAAGGAAGTGTTGCTGGGAACAAGCTCAAGATAATATGTAATATGGTATTCCCCATTACTATCTATGGATGTGAAAATTGGACAATGAAGAAAGCTGACAGGAAGAAAGGGTATTCATTTGAAATGTGGTGTTGGAGGAGAGGTTTATGGATACCGTGGATCACAAAAAACAAACACCCCCCCGCAAACAAATAAGTGGATTCTAAATCAAACCAGGCCCACATTCTCCCTAAAATCTAAAATGACTAAACTGAGGTACTTTGTCACATCATGAGAAGACAAGACTCGCTAGAAAAGACAATAATGCCAGGAAAAGCCGAAGGCAATAAGAAAAGAAGACCCAACATGAGATGGATTGACTCGTTCAAGGAAGCCACAGCTTTCACTTTGCAACACCTGAGCAATTAGGGTTGCCAAGTCTCTTCACCTTACCGGTGGGAGAAAGTCCTCTGCTGGCCGGGAGCTTCCCTGGCGCGCGCGCCGGGCGACATCACCGGAAGTGACATCAGCACGTTGGGGGCATTGCCAGGGCGACGCTCTGGCAATCGCCCCAAAACTCTATGGTATCATAGAGTTTTGGGGTGATTGCCAGAGTGTCACCCTGGCAACGCCCCCGACGTGATGGCGTCACTTCCGGTGACGTCGCCCGGCACGGGGGAAGTCGTCCAGGCTGGACGACTTCGGGGGTGGGGTTTCCCCCGCCGGCCGAATGCTGGCTGGCGGATCGGGAACCCCTGTAGCGGGGGATCCCCTGCCCCCCAGGCTGACTTGGCAGCCCTATGAGCAATGTTTTGGAGGTCATTAATTCATATGGTTGCCATAAGTCAGAAGTGACTTGACAGCACATAACATGCTCGATCAACAACACTCAGCATATTTTATTTGGTTTGGAAAATCAAGTTTCTCCTGTATACTGAAGGTGAAAAGCAGTCACTGACTACTCCTGAAGCAAAATTAAATCCAGGGACATCTACAAGACCAACAAAATTTATTCCCACCTAAGCTTTTGTGAGTCAGAGCTCACTTCATCAGATGCCTGTCCTCTCTTGATAACACATCCCCACTCCCACCTTTCATTTGCTTGTAATTTCATGTCTAAATAGATCTATCTCCTGGGGGTGTCCACTCCATATATCTGATGAGTTTTAAAAGCTAAGGCTGGGATAGACTTTAAGGTGCCCTGAACTCTTGTTTAATTTTGCTGCTTCAAACTTACAGGGCTACTCCTCTGGAATTGCTATCATGAAAGCAGCATGCATCCTGTTGCCCCATGGTCCTACAAAAATGTTACAAAGCTGTCACGAAGCAGGCTGCTGAAAAAAATGCAGTAATAGAAAATGCATTCTTACTGATCCATAAAAATCTTTCTGTTTCTTTAAACAAGAACACACTTACCTCCCAAAGACTGAAGAAGGAGATTTATTTTCCTGGCCTGGCAATACTTTTCAAGGATGTGCCAATTTTGTGTTGGATGCTGTAGGTAACAAGGGCTAACTTGGCATATCATACTTTCTCCATCAAAAACACCCATCTACATATAAAGAATCTATAGTTAACCACAGAAAATGAAGTTTTCCCTCATGCAAATCTTGAGTAATTAATATGTTCTTAATTAAACACCTGTATTTCCCAGGATAGCTTCTTAGTCCAAAAATTTGCAGTGGAGAGGTTTTTTTTTTTAAAAAAAAAAATAGCTGGAAACCATATTTTTTTAATTTAAAAAATTCTGCGGCATCTCCATGGAATCTGCTCTAGGTGGCTTACAGGAAAAAACATTAAAAATTATAATCAGAATCCTGCTCTAAAATCCAGAATTTAAAAACTCAGCCAGAGTATAAAAGCAGAGATCATTTATCGGGTTAAATAAAATTGCTCGCCACTGCTCCAAGCAGCTGGAGGAGGAAACTTAAAAACCCAGCAATGCTATGTCACTTCCAGGTGTTAGCTCAAGCCCCCACTTGCCACGTAAAGATGGTACCCAGGCGAGGTTAGGGCCAAAGTTGGCATAGAGCAAACATAACTCTTTGTGCTGTGTCAAGCAGCTCAGACATGTGCTCTGGAACATCTCACTGACTCAATCAGTTATCACTTCAGATACAGCCTCAAGCAGACACTATCTGTCACTGGAAAGGACAATGTTCCCAGCCCGAAAGATGCCCATCTAGCCCCAACCAGGGCCAGAGCTTGTGCACCTATAGTTGGAGTATGATCCCTAGCTTGTGCACCTATTAAGCAAACGGTCTCTTAGCTAATTCCCCCATCACAACTTAGAAACCTGGTGTCGAAGCTAACAGGGAAAACCTGGCAATGATGTAGGGCAGATCTAAGCCAGTTTATGATGTTTCCTAGAGCTAAGGTAAAAGTAAAGGTTTACCTTGCTCGAAATCCAGTCAAATCCGACTCTAGGGTGAGGTGCTCATCTCCATTTCTAAGCCAAAGAGCCAGTGTTGTCCGAAGACATTTCCGTGGTCATGTGGCTGGCATGACTAGACACCGAGGTCCATGGAACGCTCTTACCTTCCCACCACAGTGGTACCTATTTATCTACTTGCAATCTCTTGCTTTTGAACTGCTAGGTAGGCAAGAGCTAAGACCAGAGACAAGAGCTCACTCCGTCACGTGGCACTCGGGTCTCGAACTGCCGAACTACTCTGCAGTTCAGCTACCCTACCTTATTTCTGGGCTTTCCCAGGAAGTGATGTAGTGATGCAGATGATGTCATACCACTCCATCTCCCTGCCTCCAACCCTCCCACCAGTTGCCAGACATAGCTTGGCAACCCTAGTGAGGTGCCACTACTAAAAAGGACCTGGCTGCCATCTCTTTTTTAAAAAATGTAAAAAGACCATATCTCTTTTTTAAAATTGGCCAATAATCAAGGATTTCTGATTATACTCTTCCTGAAAACACAAGAATACACTTTACTTGCAGATTAAGGCTGCAGTTCTATACACACTTGCTTGGGTGCAAGTCCCCTTGAACTCAGTTGGCTTAATTTCCAATGAAACATGCATATGGTGAGGCTGCATAGCTGTAGTTATATGCAGTGCTGGTTGCAGGGCTGCCACCTGGAAGAGCCTCAAAATAAAATGTACACTGCGGTATTTCACATGGAAGTTTTCCTGTGCTTTGGATGCTGAACTGCAGCAGATTTTTCTCCAAGTTTCCTTACAACTTTGTTTCCCATTTGCTCTCACAGTTTCCTCATGTTTCTCCCTGCTTCCTTAAACCACCCTTGACTGGATTTGAGAAAGCACTAACAAACGACGAAGGAGACAATATGGTAAGACAATGAATGGAGAACAGTGTTGCAAGGAAGTGCAGAGAAAAAAAAGAAAAAACACTGCAGTTTGACACCTGAACCCCAGGAAAACCTGTGTGAAAAGAAGCATCGTGAAACATATTACATGAGTCAAACTTTTAACAGTCCTTTTGCAGTAGGTTTAATGTATTCAATTAAAGGTGCATTTTGTGGTTTTGGCGCATCTCATCTTGTTAGTGTTCTATTATCATTTGTACCCTGTCCTTCACCAAGGACTTCAGAGCTGCATACAGCAAACCTTTGAGAATTATTTATTTTCCTATTTATATCCCACCCTACCCTGCCAAAGCAGGCTCAGGGCGGTTTACACAGAATAAAATACATATTAAAATGATCAAAATCACAATAAACATTAAAACAATTCATTAAAACAATACAATATTAAATATTAAGGTGTGAGCGATGTTGTTCTGATGTCATAACAGTGGCGTTACCACATGAGTGCATTCCATATGTTGTTCATTTCCACCTTTATGATCTTACTCAGATATACTCGGTGTACACAGGCTATCAACAACTAACCAGGAGCCAGGCTCTACAAGTTGTTACAATTGTTACTAGTGATGGTGGCAGCTCCTAAGTAAAAACCTGGTGGAAGAGCTCCATCTTGCAGGTCCAGCGGAACTGTATGCTATAAGGGTAGGCTCAGACTGAGTGGGTTCCAGGTACCCAGCAAGGATCACGGCTGAGTGGCTGCTGGAACATGGGTCTCCCCAGCCCTGGTCTGAGGCTCCAACTACATATTTAAAAGTCCTTGTGTTTCCTGGGGTACAACACAAGGTCTTTGTTTTACATCTGCAATGGGAGTTTTATACCTCCAAAACATTCCCTGGCTCTTTTCCATTTGTGACCACAGCATGCAGAAAGAAGTGGCTGTACCCTCCCTCGTCCTTGCTGTTTTTGCACCCTCCAGCCACCCTCCAGCCACCCCAGGAACTGCTATTGGATCCACAGGAAAAAAGCATGTTACTTATGTGGCTACATGTAAGTTTTACAACACAGCCAATAGCAGTTCCAAAGAGAAGTCTGGGGATATGGAAAGAGTGGGGTGGGGTGGGGGGAAGGAGACTATGACTGCATGCTTCCTGCATGCTGTGGTCACAAACAGAAAAGACCCAGTATGCATTTGGGAGGCACAGAACTCCTATTGTTTCCTAACAAACATGAGGACTTTGTAATGGGTACACGGAGCCTAACACTATGCCACAATCAGAGGCGTCGACTTTTAAAATCCCTGGGGGGGGCGGTGGCTCTTGTGCCACTCCTGCCTCCATGGGGCCAGGTTAGGCCCGTGCCAGGTCAGGCCCGGGGGGGGGGGGAGGTGGCGGCAGCAGCCGGCAGGCGAGCAAACGAGGCGGCAGCCCGCGCCTGCCCCGCCGCCTCCCCCCGGGCAGCGGCCGCGGGGCTCAGTCCCGAGGGGTGGCAGCGACAGTGCCGGTCCCTCCTCCACCTCTCGGCCGCTGCTCCGGGGGCCACTGGCTGGAGGGTCCCGCCGGCCGCTTAGTCCGTGGCGCGGCGGGCGGTTGGTCCGCTCTCGGGGCTGGCTGGCTGGTGGCGGCGGCAAGAACCAGGAGCCCCGGGCGCGCCACTTCCAGGGCGCGTGTGTGCGGTGGGGGGGAGGGAGCCTGGCGGCTGAAACCCCGTGGGAGGGGCGGGAAAGCAAAGGCGGCCAGGGCGCCTGCGGAGGTGGTCGGGGACGAGCCCGACCCCCCCCTTCCTGGGGCGCGAGGCGCTCTCAAACCCCGCCGCGCCAACCCTGCCCGCCCGCCCCCAGCGGGGGCCGGCAAAGTAGAAGTCAGGCTCCTGGTTCTTGCCGCCTGCCCCACCGCCTCCCCCCCGCCTGCTCCTGCCTCCGTTCCTTTGCCCAGCTGGTTCCTGGAGGAGGGAGGAACGGAGCAGGGGGAGAGGCGGTGGCGGCGGTAGCCAGCCAGCCGGCCGGCCTGGGCGCTCCATTTTCCTGGGGGTGGCTGAGCCCCCCCCGGGAAATTTCAGGGGTGGCTCGAGCCCCCCCGTAGTTGACGCCTATGGCCACAATGGCTGTTAATATTAAATTACAAGCCGATAGTGCATTCCTGCCTTCCAGAGGAAGGTTATGGGAACCCATACCTTTTCTGCTGTGTGTGAAGAACCATTGCTTTGGGGATGATTTTGCTGTATACAGGAAAGGCTAAGCCACTCTCCCCACAGTTCCCGTCAGATTTGTAGCCCCCCCCCAGCTGCATTTTAATTGGGTGTGTGTGTGAGCCATTAGATCACACATCACCTGGCATTTTGTCAAGATTGGCCTTTATTTTCTGTGCTGGTTATCATTGCACAGACACTGCCTGACGTGAAAAATAAATATCATTGTTTGTTTGGCAGATAGTAATTGGAAAGCTGAGCAGATTAGCCGCAGATCCCCAGGTCATTATAGAGAGACAGAAGTTGGAGATCACAAGCTGAAGTTGCCTCCCCTTAGGAGGGAAAGAAATGGAGTTTGGTGTGTATGTGGAGGGGGGAGAAAATGGAATTCTGTCTTAGAAAGTCATACAATTTACCAGAGCATTAAGCCTGAAGAAAACACAATGTGTGGGAAGAATTTTGCACAAGCAAAGGGGCTGATGGTACCTTTTCATTACTATGTTCCCATGGTCATTAGCTTTTCTTTTAATGGGGTTGTTCTAACATGACTTTTTAATGGAAGTGTATGTCAAAATGCCTGCTTTTTCAGTGTTGGAGAGCTCTTTCTGCTCTTTGTCAGGTCTTAGGAAATGGTACCAGTATTGCCATGTTCCCCAACTGCATGGACAGGAATCAGCAGGAAGACCAAAAGCAGGACAGCGAGATACCTAGTATTGTCAGCCAATACTCAAGATTATCTGGGATAAATCAAGACAGCTGAAGCATAAGCCCACACAATGTCACAAAGACTACTGGGGTGCAAGGGCTGAACTGGGTTATAGAAGGGCAGTCAGAAGAGCAACATCGGCTGTGAGAATGGATCCAGCAGTTGCCTCATCCCAACTTCTCTCCTGGAAAATCTCAGAGGATCAGGCCTTGCCTCTGTCCCTTACAAATTCCATCCCTGGTGCAGTAAATCCAGATACATTTCAAAAACTGGTTGGTGGTGATGGATTAATTGGGGAGTTGTAAAGGACCAAACAGGGAGTTTGGTCCAGATATCTAAAGCAGGACTGGAAAGCTCAGGTATGCAGAGCCCTGCATACCTGAGCTTTCCAGTACTGCTTTAGATAACTGGATTTCTGTATCATGCACATCAAAAGCAGGAACGCAAGCAGAAAAATGACACCAAACTTGCCATAAATGGCAATGAACAACTGGACAGGTAGTACTAGGAATACTGGTTCTCTGTGTGTATATGCACCTCTGCACACATGTATAAATAGGGATCACAAAGTCTTCAGCAACTCACCATGTTACAATTTCCAGAGTAACCCAAGACAATTAAAGTGATTTAAAACCAATGTGTATATATCCATAAAACAAAACTGAAATAAAATAAAACCCTGCCTTCTGTTTTAACTATGATTTTCATTCACCAGAGATCTTGAACAAAACTTATCAGACTGCCTTCTTTCAAAGTTCTTTTTTCTTTCGAAGTTCCCAAAGTTGTCGAATGAATGAATTTTGGAGAAGAAATTAATTAGTCACAATTCAGACTCAGTATGCAAGGACTGATTTCTGAAATTTGGCTTCTGCATCATGACTTAAGGAAAAACACATTTTTATCCCAGAGCCATATACTATAGCCAAGCTCAGTAAAGACCCAAACTATAATCCTACAGCCAAGGAATTAGCTGGTTGGTTCCAATCGATGTATGAAATTCAGCTCCCTTCTGAATTAGCTTCTACCACAGAGTTTTTGCCCCCAAACCCAAAAGCATTGCCCCAAAATCCCCAGTTTGCCTACATCACTTCTGGGTTACACTGAAGTAACATAGACACGTCGCTAAAACGTTGGGTGTTCCTCCCTTTTTTGGGGGTAACTACCCCCTGCCAGCCAACTGATCATCAGTGGAGAGGTGGGGCCTGGCAGCAGGGGACCCCCCATGGGGGGGGGGTCAGGCAACCCTACTTCAAGGGAAAACCCAAAGCGACAGTTGTCCTCTCTAGGAATTGCCGAAAACTCTACTATAGAACTTCCAGTGATTCCTAAAGAGGCATGGCATCACTCTTGGGTTTTCTCTGGAAGTGATGGCAACACTGTTACTGACAGGCACCATCCATGTGTCTTCCCTGGTCTCCCGCTGATTGCCAGGATGGACCTGGCAATCCTAGTGGCTTTTGATACTATAAATCATGATATCCTTCTGGACTGCCTTTCTGGGCTGGGATTGAGAGGCACCATTTTGTGATGGATCTGATTCTACGTAGAGAAAGGGCCTTCTCAGTTGCAGCTCCAAAACTCTGGACTTCTCTCCCCAGGGAGATTAGTCATTCCCCTTCTGTTGCCATTTCTGCCAGCAAGTAAAGACTTCTTTATTTTGTTTGGCATTCCTTCAGCGATCCCTCCTCCCTGCCCAATATTTTAATTGTTGTTTTTATGCTTTTGTATGTATTTTTGCTCTGGTTTTAATTGTTTTAATGAGGTGTTTTTGCTGGTTTTTAAAATATGATTTCATTATTTATGTGTTAAATTGTTAGCTGCCTTGGTGGCTCTTATGAAGGCAGAAAGGTGGGTTATATATTTGCAAATACATATGATTAAATAAATAAATAATATTATTTATGATATTTAACAAGTTGATTCACAAGCTTTCACATACCAAAAACTAGAGTAACAATGGAATATGCGTCATGAATACAAGATACAGAAACTGCAAAAAAAGGCAGCTGAGATTAAAAAAACCCTCATCACTTTGTTCTGCTATTATTTCCTGTTTTCATTTGCTGTGAAAGCTTGCGGTTGATGTTTGGTACTCACAGAGAGAGAGAGAGAGAGAAGGAAAGAATGAAGATTTTATTGACTATCTCCCTTGAGGCCAAAATACTTGCACTGATGTAAAGTGAACTATTTTTAGAGAACCTAAGTTCTCTCTTTCCTACTTACTTACAACAATAATTTACTTACAGGATATCATAAGAACATGATTGCCACATAAAATTTTGAATGCATGATATCTTGATGTGTTTTTATTGTGTGCCAACAAGCACACAATAGTTTAAGAATTGCTGTTTTTTAAAAACTAACATATCCTTTTGATGACACTGATGCTATAGTACATTTCTATAGTATATTTAATTATTGTTAAACATTTCAGACGTTTTATCTTAGTGATCCTAACGATAACACTGCAAACAAAAGACAGAAATTAAAAGAAGAATAGATTGCTGAAGGCCACCATGACATTTGAACACAGCCGTTCCCAGTGTCATTAGCATATAGAAACTGTCAGCTAAGAATAAATGGGTTGGTATATGGTAAACAATATACACTGCTATCCTTAAAATGGCATCTTGAGTGTTTATAGTCTCAACAGTCCACAGTCATTCAAGAGTCCCAACCTGGACTGATGAGAACATAGGCAAAGGACTGAAGAAACATTTGACCAACACCAGTGCTGCAATATATGCACTGACTGTCAACATACTTTGGAGCACATTTTAAGGTGCAGATTATTGTATAAAATCTAGAGCAGGGGTGTCAAACATGTGGCCCGTGGGCCAGATCAGGCCGTTGGAGGGCCCCAATCAGGCCCACAAGGCCCTGGCTGTTTCCAACTTCCTACTTTATGCCAGGGCTCTCCTGGGTGCAACTGGGTTCCCTCCCCCTTTTCACCGTATTCATGCTTTCATGATCCAGTCTTTCTCAGTAAGAAAGCAATATGAACTGTTTTAGAAGAGGAATAACAAGCCAGTGAGGTGGATTAAACTAAGAGTGTGTGTCCAGACCAAGTTCACCCCCTTTGTAGGAAGTTGTAGTTATTTCTCTGAGGAATACTATAGTTTCGTAGACAAACACATGGCCCTCAGTCTGTGTCAGGATGCCTTCTCATGTTCTTGACCAGCACACGAAGCAACTTATGTAAAAAAGGTTGCAATGCCCAGCCATTTCATGTTTTCCCCTGGGTCCTAGGCTAGGAACACTGAGCATGAGATTTCTGTAACAAATGTCAATAAATCCAAAATAGGTTTGCAGCTTACAGATACACACCTGAACAGCATACTGAAGATTGTTACAGCACAGACATTCTGATGCAATAATTCAGAGCAAGGGTGTTAATTATCAGAAACTGTTAAATAGACAAAATATTGCAAGATTGCTAGTGTTTTAAGCATGTTTTATTTAAAGTTTTTTAAAACTTTGTGTTTGTCTGTGTCCTTTATAAAGTTTATATTTCTGCTTCCTGGCATTACATTTTATGACACACATGGCCTGGTCCAACAAGGTCTCATTTATGTCAGATCTGGCCCTCATAACAAATGAGTTTGACACCTCTGATTTGAAGGTTCTGGATCTGACAGACCTTGGATATAAAGTCCAGGAGAGGGATGGGGCAGTATGACCCTGCTAATTCTCCTGGACCTCTCAGTGGTTTTCAATACCACGAACCACTGTATTCTTCTGGACCACCTTTCTGGATTGGGACTGGGAGGCACCAAGGTCCTACCTTGAAGGTGCATTTCAGATTGTGGTGCAGGGGGGTACTGCTCATCCTTTGGGGGCCCACAAGGTTCCATCTTGTCACCCATGCTTTTTATTTATTTATTTATTTGTTCAATTTATATGCTGCTCTCCCCGCAGACCTAGAGCGGCTAACAAGTCTTGGCGAACCAAGATTCATACATACACTAAGTTAAAACAGTTAAAACAGTTATAAACAGTTTTAAAAACCTTCCCAATTCAGCAATACAAATTGAATAAAATACTCAGTGCTTAATACTATCAGATGGCGGGTCATATACCAAAGCGTTTCCAGACTCCGGTGTCAAATAACACTGGAGCCAGCTGGTAATCTCTGAGGCCAATCGTTGGTGGTCCCAAGGTGGGGGGAGAGAAGAACGGCAGTGGCCCCTATTCATAAGCCTGGCAGAAGAGCTCTGTCTTGCAGGCCCTGCAGAACTGCATCAAGTCCCGCAGGGCCCTGATCTCCTCCAGGAGTTCGTTCCACCAGTAAGGGGCCACCACCAAGAAAGCTCTCCCCCTAGTGGCAGCGAGCCTGGCCTCTCTGGGGCCTGGTATGACCAGGCGATGTTGGACCCCAGACCGTAGTGCTCTCTGGAGTACATGCGGGGAAAGGCGGTCCCATAGGTAAGTTGGACCCAGGTCATTTAGGTCTTTAAAGGCAAGCACTAAATGACTGTATCTCACGTGTTGACCAGTTCCATGGTCGCAGCTGCATTCCAATCCATTTTGTTTACTTGGGAGACTTTGTTCTCCAATAAGAATACATTCCTTATGACAGCGTGCACTGGAGAGGCTTTGGCACTCATTTCAGATTCATCTTCTTTTAATAAAGCCTTCATGGTGAAACGCAACTATGGAACCGGTCAACCATGGAATCTGCACATGAAGTTGTGGCTACTGAGGGCATTTTACCCCTGAATTCCTTGTCATTATGGACTTTAATTAAGTCTTATGTTTGTGCATTTCACACGTGCCTAACAGAACAGTACTCTGATACAATATATTGGCTATCTGCCTTTTGTAATTATTTGACTGATTTTGCATTTGTTGTTTGGCAAAGGAGAAACAGCAGCTAAGATTCAAGACAAAAATTGGGGGGCCATCATCTATATATCTAATAGCCAAGGTGCCCCCTGCATGTGGATATCTAAATCCGCACGGCGGGCACCTGGGGGGGCAGGGAGATTGTTTTGCATACTTGGGGGGCTCCCCTCATGAGCAGGAAAATTCTAAATGTTAGAAAACTTTTGGGGGGGATATTTAAATCCCCCCAAAAGTAAAAGCATTCCCTGCGCACGCGCAGAGAATGCTTTGGCTGTTGAGGGGGCATGGCGGGTGGCGGGCCTCACCACTGCTATCGGGGAGGGGGGAAGAGGTTCGGCGCATGGCAGGCCTCGCCGCTGCCACCGATGGAGAGGGCAGGGGGAGGAAGGGGAAGAGGCTCGGTGCATGGCGGGACTCGCTGCTGCCGCCATTGTTGGGGAGGGCAGGGGGAGGGAGGGGAAGAGGCTCAGCACGCGGCAAGGGAGGGCAGGGGGAGAGAGGCTTACCTACGAGAGCTTCCTCCTCAACGTGGAGCTCCTTCTCTCCCCCCCCTCCGTGAGTATCACGGGTCCTCCTACTTGTGTAGTTCTATTCCCAGAAGGGTTTGTCTTCAAGTAGAATTCCTGTGGTTGGAAAATTCAAACTATCCAGTCCAATCTTCTCTGAGTCTCAAGAATTTAATGGCTGTCTGCTAGTCAGACACTTATTCTTTGATCTAAACAGGTCTTTAATTTCATCAAATAATAAGCTGATCTCAAGGGAGATCAATCCAAACCCCCGTTTTGGTGTCTCCTTAATGTGTCTTTAATCAGGGGAAACCATCAGGTGTAATAAATGACACCCATTTTTAATCACATTTTTCCTTTCGTCACGTACACTTCTGATCCTTCTGGAGATGTTTTTAAAAAGACTAGCCAGAATACTTTAAATAGAATGCAATTCATCCCATATAAATTCTTTAAGATGTATTAGCATGCTATGTTGAAGATGCTAATGCTGTGTGAAGTGTGCTCACCTGATAGGGCCAAATCACGTTACAAAATCCATGTGGTAGGCAAGTGGACACCACAAGGGTTTTGGTTCAGAAGGGGCACCTGGAGTTATGTGCTGGTGACACACTTCCCGGATGCGCAGAGGCCTGACTCAGATTGGGACTATGGTGCAGAGAAAGAAAGGGTTTCAGTCCCCACCCCACCCCGTCTTGATTTGAAAAGAACCCAGGGGGCCGCTATAGGCCCTGCTGGGAAAACTTGCATGCACTGAGTTTGCCCAATGGGGCAAATAGGAGTCCTGGAGACATTACAGGGTAGAAAAATGGCATGGAGGCACCTCAATTCCAAATTGGTCCCTTGTATGCCTGAGAATAGAGTTTCCAGCATTGAACTCCAGGCACACATTTGTAGACAGCCCTTGTATCTGCCACATGAATTTTGCAATGTGTGAATTGGCCCTGTCAGATAGTGAGACTGGCATTCCATATGTTGGCCACCAGATTAAGGAAATCCCTCTTGACAGAAACACATCTATGTCTAAGCCTCCAGTCTCTTTCAGAACTCTGTGGACATCCAGGTGAATTATGCCGTATATGGTTCTCAATTAATTGCAGATTTAAATTGTGAATACTTTAAGGCACTTAGAAGTCGCTCCAAACCTCTTGGAGATGGCTGTTTTAAGAATTCAAATAAATAAATTATATATGATCTTGTATTATGTCTTCCTAGGCATTCTGAGGAATTTTTCATTATTCAAATTCTGTTGTACACACACATAAATTCTTGTTTTCTTACCATTGCATCAGATGGAAATTAGCTTATCATCATCATGGCAACTGAAGGGAAGGAAAATGAACTCACTGGACAAAATTTGGCATTTTGCTGCTGAATTTACAGTTGCTGTAAATCTTCTACAGCCTTTACAGTTTCACTGCATGAAAATTTCATGATTAGTGATGATGAAGACAATCCATTTTCATTCCAGAAGGTATGGAAGTCACTTTTCATTTTGTTTCTAACATGTGCCAGTAAATATTGTAAAACAATGCTGGAATTAGTTCCAAAATGGTTCAGACATAAAATGAATGATAGCAGGTTTCGTTTGTTTGTGTGCATGTATTTTAAAACTTACAGCATTATGGGGAAGAACCAGGGGTCATTTCATAGATAAAGAGGTGCAGGAGCTCATTAGCATAGCTCAGAAGAAGAAGAAGAAGAAGAAGAAGAAGAAGAAGAAGAAGAAGTGATTGGATTTATACCCGCCCTTCACTCACTTGGAGTCTCAAAGCGGCTTACAAATTCCTTTTCCCTTCCCCTCCCCACAACAGACACCCTGTGAGGTAGGTGGGGCTGAGAGAGCTCTTTCCCAAGCTGTCCTTGAGGGAACAGCTGGCACAGAGCTATGGCTTGCCCAAGGTCACCCAGCCAGGTGCACGTGGAGGAGTGGGGAATCAAACCCGGTTCTCCCAGATTAGAGTCCGCGCACTTAACCACTACACCAAACTGTGTAGTGCACTTAACCACTACACCAAACCGTGCTCTTAACCACTACACCAAACTTAGCATAACTTATTTGCATATGCCACACCCCCTGACATCACCAGAAGTATGTCAGAAGGCAAGAAAGAAAGAAGAGAGACAGAGAAAGAAAGAAAGAAAGAAAGAAAGAAAGAAAGAAAGAAAGAAAGAGTTGGCAGAGAGGGGACAGCTACTAATCCAAGCCTAAGAAATACCACTATTCAGGGAGGATAGCTTCAGTGGTGGCTGAAGCCTTCAGAAGCCTGGTCGGATGAACAAGGACCTTTCCAGGGGACGGAGTCATTTTGCTGCAGCCATGACACAAGCAGGCATTCCCCCGTGGGGGGGGGCTGGCACCAACTCCCGGAGCTGTGCTCCCCCGAGCTCTTGCTCGAAATGACCCCTGGGAAGAACAATCACTCGTTCTTCGGTTTCACAGATTTTCAACCTATAAACAGAAACGTGCAAATTAATTTTACTGTATACTGACAAAGAAGTCACAATAACTTGATTTTATTAGAAGCGAGCTAAGAATAAGCAAATAATTTTGGGAAGCACCAGAAGAGCATTGAATGCAATGGGCTGGTATGGCTTGTGCGTAATTACTAAGTGGTAGCCAAAAGAGAAGAAGGGGGAAGACTGAAGCAGTCATAAGAGTTGATGGGAGGGATTATGGCAATATCAGGAAAATGTTTGTAAGTACTAGAAAAAGATAAGAAGCTTTTCCATAAAAACTGGTGTAATTTTTGTAAGTATAGTAAAGAAGGCATTTGTCTCTCTGACTTGATCCCGTTCATTTCTGAGCAAAATGTTTGCATTCCTCAAATGTGTAATTTGGAAACTTTTAGCTTGGGAACCATAAATGAATTCCTTTAGGGATTATTATCATACATTATCTTGAAATACATGCTCACCCCTGAGAAAGCATGGAAGTAGTTGAAAAGTTTATACTGAATTGCTGCAGTATTCAGATAAGATGTTGAAGTTGTAATAAACTGGAAATGAAAAATGAGTTTGTTTCCCCTAGGACTCTGACAGCATCTAAAGCAATCTGTAAAACTTGGGAGGGTAGCTAGCGGCTATACTGCAAATGCCAATCCCCCTCCCCTTTATGTGTCCAATGGCAGCTTGGTTGTCTGGCAGAGAAGCTGCTTGTTGGAAGAGACCTAAGTTAACTCTTTGCATTGGCAAAATTCTGAAATTCTATATCATCATATATTTTCAACTTGCTTCTAACTGATCTCATAGTCAGTTGGATGACTTCCTCTGGGTAAATGAAGTTACTCTAGACCCAGACATTTACCAAAAATGTTTGGGCCAAACAAAAGGTAGACTTGCCAGCACTATGACCATCAGTGCTCAGTTACACAAAAGCAATGGACTCTGGGAATGGCTTCAGGGAACCACAGAGGAAGCAGCTGGATTTTCTTGAGACTGTGTGATAAGCAAAAAAGGATTTACTAGGAGCAAGATCAGCAGACCCATAGGAAGCTGACAGCAAGTGAACCCAACCAAAGGACTTCATGCAGTAAAATCTCCAATGCGCTGAGACCTGGATCAGGACAATGTCCTCTTGTCAGATTTTTCCACTTACAGAACAGTCATAAGTGCCACCTGTGCTGTGGTGGCTGGCCATGGCATCACTGTGGCACAACTGGTCTGCTACTTAAAGGGTTTGGTTAGGCAGCCGCTGTCAGAAAAGAGGTCATAGCTGGGTTTTTGAGGCTGCAGCTGAATCAGCAACCCCAGCAACTGTACCACAGTGTCCCAACCCAGTGTGGTGTTGCAACAGCCAGGCCATGATGGACAGAGCAGGCAGAACCAATCAGGGGCTGGCAGGCATGGGGGCCTGGCCCTATAACCATTACTGGTAAGGGGCAGGAAATGGCATGGCCAGGAATGCTGGCTCCGTGTCTGCAGCACCCCACATCCTGCTGTCATTCTAGTCCCTGAGTAATCTGTGTCCAGAGACCATCATTCTAAATTCATTCTGTATTCATTGTAACTTTTGTGTGCAGTGATATATTTCAATGAAGCCTATGCAAGTCAATTTGCATTCCTGATTCCTAGTATCCGATGAACATCCCAGCATCTCTCATTTTTCCCAATGGGCAACCTTGTCATTAGTTTTTGTTCATCCCCTCTTGATGCATACCTGGCAGCTGCTTGCGATAGATGCTACCAACCCCTCCATGTCCTGGGAGAAAGCATCCCTCCCCTGTGGCAGGTCTCCAGCTGCTTCTGCTTGGCTGTCATCCCAGGACCCCCAGCAAGGGCTCTGATTCTCCTGCTACAGCATCCAGGACTGGAGTCAGCTGCCTGCCTCCCCTAGTACCCTCCCCCCCCCCCCCCCACTGAAGACACTTGGTCTGCCAACTGCATTGCCTCCACCCCCAGCTGCTGACTCCGGGCGTACATCATTCTCCTCTCCTCCATTTTATCCTCACACTAATTAGGCTGAGTCTGTGTGACTGGCCCAAGGGCACCCAGCTGGCTTCCATGGCATGAGTGGGGGATTTGAATCTGAGGCTCCCAGATCCTTGTTGGACACTCTAACCACCATACCACAGTGGCTCATTCACCCAGATCACCTACTGGCCCACCCTGCCTTGACACAGCAGCCAGCAAGGTGAGTGGGGGGAAACCAGGTGTGAAGTCAGCCTTGTAGGTGTTGCTGGGCCACTGCTGTTTGGCAGATGACCATGGCACCTGCACATCTATCAACAGCCATCCAAAGAATCAAGATATACTGAAGATAAAACAATGGGTTTCTGTTCCAAAATATTAAAAATAGATCAGATATTATTATGTTCTCAAGAAAAACTGATTAAAAACCTGTATGTGATAATGTTAGAAAACAAAGCACAAGATGAAATACTTAAAAACTCCATGGTTAAATGAACACAAAACCTAGGTCATAATATTGTTTTAGAACAGTGGTCACAGGTATGGAAAATAAATGTAAAAATTACTAAAGCAACTTCATATAAAGAAATATTTACAAAATGTTTTATAGATGGTATATGACTCTAGATAAGCTAGCAAAATTTTATCCTGAATTATCTAATGATTGTTGGAAATGTAAAAAGGTTGCTGGTTCATTTTTTCATATGTGGTGGACATGTGATAAAAGTTAAAAAGTATTAGTCTTGGATTCATGAAAATGTTACAAAAAATGCTAAAATGTACCATACCTTTTACACCTGGACTATGTTTACTAAATATAAGACCAGAAAATTGTAAAAAACAAGACTTTTATCTTATTATACATGTACTGACCACTGCAAGAATATTGTATGCTAAGTACTGGAGAAAAGATGAAATACCTTCAAAAGAAGAAATACTAAGCAAAACTCTTAGAACTGCTGAGATGGAAAAATTAACTTTATTTTTGTGAGGACAAGAGGAAAAGAGATTTCAAACTACATGGTAAAGATTTTATAAATGGTTGGAAGATTACAGTAAATGAACTATATAGACTTATAATCATATTTGAAGATATTACAGAACTTAGCTTTAACTATAATGCAGATTATATAGACAAAACTATATGGTGATAAAAATGGTCAACATACAATTAGATATTGTAGGTGACATAACAGATATAACAAAGATGTATAATGGAACCCCCAAATTTGTATGTTTTTTATGTTTATTTGTTTGTTTTGTTTATACTAAAATTTTAAAAAAATCTTTAAAAAAAACCAAAAACCCACAGCCATCCAAGAACCTTCCCTCTTGGACCTGTCATTGGGCAGTCCTCAGGGGGAGTCAGAGTTGAGGTGGGGCAACATGTGCTGTGGAGCTCCTGTCATGCAGTTGAAACCAAACAGAGACACAGTTGTGGCACAAGCTAGACTTTATTGACCTGCAAATCGTGACAAGGTCTGATGACTCAAGTTGCTACCTCCCTGGGACTGAGCCTTCCCTGGTATAGCATGTGTTTAAGTTGGGTGGATGCACAAGCAGAACTTAGAAGGGCTGGCTGGGTGCAATGCTTCACTCCAGGAGGTGGGCCAGAACAGCAGACTAAGCAGAGTATGGGTAGCCATGCCCAGAGGTCTCCCTCTTGACGCCTCATCTGCAGGAAAGCAAAACAGCTTTTCCCACCACCAAAGTGCCTTGCTGTTCACTCTAAGTCCACACAGCAAGGAGCTAAGAGACAGCATCCTGCGCCACATGCCCTATTTCATGAGTTGTGGGTCATCCTAGCCAGAGTTTGTGTAGGACTGGAGGGGGGATTGGGTACTGGAGGGTGGCTTGACCACTGCAGGTCAGCATCCTGAAATGCTTTGGGCCTCATGGACGTGGCTGTGGATCTGGGGGAGCACTTGAATTTTGAGAACAGTTGGCATCTATGGGCTATGATGTGTTTTTTTATAGTGTAACTCTGCACCTCTAGCAGGAGGTGTTCCCAGGCTGAAAGGACTTATGGAGCAGACTAACTCTGGCCATGCCTCCAGAACCACCCACAAACACTGTGGGGCTGTACTGGTGCCCAAGAGTGGCGGAGAGGTGCTGGGGGCTTACGCTGGCGCAACTGGCCCTTATACCAACATACCATGGAGGTACACCTGCTTAAAAGTCAGTCAGCTCCCTGAGCATATTCCCCCTCCACCAAGGATTGCACTGTTAGCGACCATTACTAGTGACAAGATGACAATATTTTTTTAACAGAAGAAATATCATTGAGATTGACCTGGACACACACAGATTGACCTGGACACGCCAGCCATAATTTGCTCTTGCGAGGAGAAGAATCAATTATCAGAACAATTCCATCATCATCCCGTTCTGTTTAACGTCAAACTTTCGTATGTTTGATTTCAGCCCAATTTCACTTAATCTTACTGCATACTCTCTAGGCTGTGCAGACACACTCTCCCTGAAGCACTTTCAGATCTTATGAACTGATCTATATGTTCCTCAGAAGGGCATGGTGGAGGCTTTGGGACAGTACCAATGCAGACTTCAAGTGGCGGACTGCATTTCTGAATGCTCCCACATGTTTAAAAATTAACCCAAACACTTTGCAGATAGAACGTGAATGCACTGAGCAGAGATCTTGAAAGGATCTCCTGGAGAGAAATTAAGGCTGCAACCCTGTGTATTCTTAACTGGCAATAAGCTCCAAAGAATTCAATGGACTTACTTCCAAGGAAGCATAATTGTACTGCACAGGACATTTGGATGTGTTTGCTGATTCACTTGTTCTTTTGCTTGCCTTTTTCAGAAGATACCACATCAGAAGACACCAGGTAAATCATAATTTAAAAACAACTGAGACTGCCTAAAATAAATCAAGCAGTGAATCACAGATACAATGAAAGCAGCAACAACAAAACCTCTCCACTTTTTAAAATAATAGGCCATTCAAAGCAGACACAGTAAAAAAAAAAGTTTACCCTTGCTACTTAAATGAAACAAACTAAGTGGCAGGCAAATTTCTAGGGGGAGAGTATTCTCCAGTTGTGCCACCATTAACAAAGCCCTGTCTCTTGTCATCCCCTGCCATACTTCAGATGGTACTGGCAGGACTTGAAAAGCACATCTCAAATTAGCAGGCAGGCAGGTACAGGAGGTAATCCTTGGACCTTTAGGATGTAATCTTAGTTGCACTTAAACATGTTATAAAGCAGGGGTCCCCAACCTTTTTGAACCTGTGGTCATCTTCAGAATTCTGACACAGAGTAGTGGGTGCAATCACAAAATGTCTGCCACAGGAGGAGAAGCCAAACACAAAATGTTAGAGAGTGAGATTATATATAACTCTAATAGTAATGCTTCAACATTTCTAGTAGAAGCTCTGTTTAATAGAATATTTTTATCTGCACAGCCAATCAGAAGCCCTTCCAAGGAAAAGCCCCCCCCCCGCTCTCCATCCTTCCCACTTTCTAAAAGTCCTTGGTGGGTACCATGGCACCCACAGGCACCATGTCTTTGTATCACATATCCTTGTGTAACACATTTGCCATAGGTCTTGTCAACAGACACGTTCTTGGGAGATCAGTGCACAGAACTCCATTCCCAGATGCCCAGAATTTATCTTGTGGCAGACACAAGGACTTCCTAACAAATATTTAGGGCTTTAGGACCCAGCGGGAATTACTTAATGTAAACATGTCCAAGATTTCTTTAATTAGGTGACAACACTACTCAGAATAAGGCCAAAAGCACACATGCATTGTGAAGTGTAGGAAAACTGAATCAACCTCTTAGTATGTCCACCAATCAGTTCCCAGAGAACATCTGTACACTCCACTGCTATATGCCAACAGCCAGCAAAAGGGGAGGGGAGGCGCGCGCCAGGAGCATTTCCAGCCGTACATGTGAATTATGCCACGAATGCAACTTACTCTAAAGTAAGAGAGTACTATCCAACTCTCCTGACAACTTATAGCTATTAGACGTGATCGCTAAATGGGGCCTTTAGGTTCACCGACAAAATGCCTCTGACTGACATATGTGAAGGAGCAGAGGGGCTGTGGGCCACTGTCCGCGAGCCCCGCTTCCAGGCTTCCCTATCCGACTGACCATTGTTGGAAACAGGATGCCGGACAAAACGGCCCACTAGACTCATCCACTGGCTTCCCTCGTGTCAAGTCAGGATGCAGCCCTGTAGAGCCACGCTGCCTGCTCCTCCTGCCGCGCTGCCTCTCTGCTCGGCGGGGCTTCTCCTCCGCCAGTGCCGCGCCACAAAAGCCGGGGTCGCCGCCGGGCCACCTCCGGTCCCGCCGCGCCTTACTCGCGCGGCAGCAATGGCTGGAGGGGAAGCCCCGGCTGCCAAGTGGGGCGGAGTCGGAAGCGCGAAAGCAAGAGGGCGCTGCGGGGCGGGCCTGAGAGCGGCCGCAGGAGGAGTAGGAGCGCTTGGCCGTGGTGGCTGGGGCGGCGGGAGGCGGAGGACGGGGTAGGCAGGCGGGTCCCGGCCGCGCGTCGCCCTCGCCCAGTTGCACTTGGCGTCGCCTCCGGAGCCCGGGCTGACGACAGCCGCCGAGCCTAGGCGGCGCGGGAAAGAGCCCGGCAGGCGAGCGGGGAGTGAGCGAGGCGGGCTCTCATGCCCCGCGTGCCGAGGGAGCAGCTGCTGTTCCGCGGGTGAATGAGCCTCCCTCGGACCGCTGCCTCCTTTCTCCAGCGGTGCCGCTTCGGGGTCGGGCAGCAGCTTCTCTTTTCCCAAGATGGACGGTTTCGCCGGCAGTTTGGGTAAGTTGTGATGTCTGGAGCGGCCAAGCCGGTCAAGGGCGACTCCGCATGCAACAAGCATGTGTACCTCGGGGAAGGCAGGCAGGCAGGCACGTTTGTTGGCACTACTAGTATATGCCCCCCTCCCCATCCTTCTCATCGGACCGGGCGGGAGGCGCTGCTGGAAAAAAACGCACCAGACTGATCCTTGCTAGATTTTTAGGGGGAAGTTGCTGCAGTCACACGAATCCCCTTCCTGCACCTTCCCCAAGCTGTCAAGCTCCCCCCGCCCCCAGAACTGGGAGGCGCTGCTCTGCCTCCCCTCGATCAGCCAGGCGACCCTTTTGGAGGACACCTGAGTGAGAAGCACAACATGCCTTAGACTGCCTCGAAAAGGATGGGACTGACTTCATGCCATTATCTTTCTCCCCTCCTTCCCCTGGTTTCTCCCAAGCGTACAGATGCATCTTGAGCCAGTAATGCATCAATTTTGTATGCTTTCGTCTTCCTCCTCCAGATTCCCCTTTCTGGAAAGCAATCAAAGAACTGCATAAACCTCATTGTTTGCTTACAGACATGTGTGTGAAGGAGTTAACGTCATGCTGCCCAACCTTTCTTGATAGAGTTTGCCTAGCCTCTGGAATCGCAGTTTGGATTTAGATGGGGATGGCAGGAGGGTGAGGGAGGCTTTTGGGTCAACGGAAACATTCCTTTGCCTGCTTGGTCTGGGTTGAAGGTGTTTCTTCCTCTTTTAGTGGCTTAGCTGGCCATAGTAGCACCTGTTCTTCTGCACAGCCTCTGGGAAGGGTGTGTGCTGGTGGAGAACTAGAGAGATGATTGCATGGCAGAGGGAGGGGGTGAACTTGCTATTTATCCTTAGGCAATGTTAGCTAAAGCGGTCTTTCCACTTGGTTATGTAGACTCAACTCCCTTTGGTAGTATTCCTGAGACTATTCTTTGATTGTGGCATTGCACAGTCCTACATTAGAAGATTAGATGCAACTGGATGTGTTCGTGACATGACTCAATCTGGGTCATATGGGCTCCCTATAAAAGTGGGAAAGTGTGTGCATGTGTTGGATTTTAAACATGGCACGAGTAGGTATGTGATGGTCCCCAACAGTATGAAAGAGTTGAGGCTGTATAGCCTAGCAGAAATGCTGCTTTAGCTAATGTTGCTGAAGGATAAATCATTTCATTTCTACCTTTATCCCAGCTGTGTTTTAAATCTTTCCCCACCTGCCTGCTTCATAGAGGAGCCTGCAGCAGTGCCATTGTGACACACAGATCTACCCCGCCAAGTTCAGTTGAGGCTTCTGACATGCTTCTTCTGGGAAGCCAGATTAAGCTTCCTACCTTAAGCTCCTACCTTAATAGCTTCCCAGAGCGCTGAATGCAGTATTGTACAGATGTCATGGCCTGTGATGCCATTTTCTATCCTGCTGTGGTATAGAGGCCAGACTTTCTTCCAGATGTTTGCAGCACTTCAGAAAAGATCAACTCTGCTCCCAGGAGTAGGACTGCCATCACTGCGGCAAATATATGTGTTGTTAGAACCACAGGCAATAAGCTCAGTGATAGAGCCTCCGGTTTGCATGCAGAAGGTCCCAGGTTCAATCCAAGCATCTCCAGTTAAAAGGATCAGGTAGAAGGTTGTAGACCTTTGGTACTAGAGAGCTGCCACCACTCAGAGTAGACAATACTGATCTTGCTGGCAACTTTATGTGTTATAATAAGGCAACTTTATGTGTTCAGGTGACAGGGTATGATTACCTGCCATATCATGCTCATAAAGAGTCATTTGCCTTTATCCCAATGGTTCTAAAACTTCATATTTAAGAATTTGGAAAGGATGAATGCACATCCCCATATATATTTATATGCACAGGTACACAGAGAGGGAAAAATGTAATCCTATAGTACAAGACATATATATATATATCTGTGTGTGTGTGTGTGTGTGGCCCTTTAAAACCAAGCAGGAAGTGAGGCCTAGGGTTTTCCCCAGCTTTATGTTTTTTTAAAACCTTCTTCTCTTTGATCTTTTCTGAAACATCAGTGTGGCGGGGGTAGTGCGGATTTCTACACTTCCCTGTCCCCACTGGTGCTATTTCCCTTTGTACCTACTGTTCCCCCCACCCCTGCTACCAGCAAGCTGTTTTTAAATCAGTAGTGAAATTAGTCTAGCTTTGTTATGCTGTAGTGATGTAGCTACTAATAATAATTATAATAAAATTGCTGCCAAGTCAGGGTTTTCAAGGCAAGAGAATGAGCAGAGGTGGTTTGCTGTTGCCTTCCTCTGCATAAACAACTGTCTTATTTGGTGTTCTCTCATCTGAAAACTAATCATGGACCTTAACCTTGAATGGCTTCTGAACTCTGACAAACTTGGGCTAGTCTGGGCTATTTTGGCTGCAGATGTAGCTGTTCCCCCCCCCCCTTAAAAAAAAAGCAAGCAATGAGTACTTTGGCTGGGGAAATGGTGGACATTAGCGGATCCTGCAGGAAATACCCTCATATGAGAGTACTGTTGCTGCTGCAGATGCCTCTACTACAGTGGCAGTGGAGAGCAAAGTAGAGAATTGTCCCTGTTTGGAAGCAGCCCTAGTGCAAGGCTGTGTCACATGAATGAATCCTGCCATTTCCTTAGGCATGCAATTGATCTTGACATTGCATGCAATTGAGTTTGATGGTCTAGAAAATTTTGCCTTTGCTTTGACTTATTGTTAAGTAGGGATGGTGGTTGTAATTAAAAATTAGGATAAGAATAGATTGTAGCCCCCCCCCCCCGCCCCAAGAATAGAAGGGTGGTAGAAAGAGTGAGCGAGCTGTGTACTGTATATTCTTGTCCCCCCTTTCACATCATGTAAATGGATTTTTCTGGATTTTATATGGTTTCAAAATCTGCTTGAGCAGTGGTGACACTGAGACTAAGCAGACTTGTGTGCTGTGAGATGTGAAACCTCTCTCAGATGCTCTCAATTCACTTAAGATATTCTTTGCATGCAGGCTTGCATAGTTTTCAAACCTTCAAACTGTTAGTTAACTAAATTGCTAACCCTGGTTCAGGCAAAATGTCAGTGTTGTGTTAGAGTTAAAGGGGAGTTGTTCGCATTGTGCTTGAGAAATTATCTCTACATAACCTCAGAATGTCCTGGCAGAGTGTCTCCCCATTTATTTTTTTCTCCCCCCTTCCCAGTCCATGTGATCAGATGTAATCTACATGGAGCTTTATTTTATAAATCATCTTATCTCTTTATGTAAGGATTGGTCATAAGCATAGCTGTTCTAGTTTGCTGGACAAAGACCCGAAGAACTGAAATGCAGATGTTTGACACTGAGAATACAAAGAATGCCTTGATGACCTTTGTCACTTGGGCTGCAGGTTGTATGTGCTTCATTCCTTTTGAAAACAATCAGACTTGAATAAGTAATTCCAGATTTATCTCCATAGATTCAGTGTTTGAGCAGAGGCTGCAAAGCCACAGTGGATTGTCTGAAAATTGTAGGTAGGGATTTGCAAGATGTAATGCTCCTCCTATCCTGCTTAGAGAAAACTAAGATGTGAGGGAAAATACAAGACAATAACCCTTACCTTTAGCATGCCAGTTTTCTTTGTGCAGGGATATTTTTTAAATAAGGAGGAGCATTTAGTTATGTGACTCCCCATCTGCAGTCAGTAGTGGTACATCCCAGTCTACCTCAGAGACAGCTTGGCCTGTGGCTGAGATCAGGATGGGACACAATTAGTAGGAGAGTATGCTTTCCTCAGGTACCAATTTTAATTTTGCATCCAATGAGTTTTGTGGTATATTACTCCAGGCAGTTGATTGTAGAGGCGCAGTAGATCAAAACTTTTGGACAAGGCAAACAGTACAACTTTTAGATCTGTCTCCTGAGTCTCTTGCTTCAGTTGTATTGCTAGATCATTGCGCCTTTCTTTTAGTACTAGTTCTACGTTTACACTTTATCTCCCCCCCCCACTGCTGTTGCAATAGTGAAAAACACGAAAATGAATCAAAAGTATTAATTTTTGTTGAATAGTGCAGAAAGATTGGTGAATATATATTGTCCTGATATAGGAAGAAGAACCCTTACTGACAATACACAGAGTTATCAGACTGAACTTTTGTTTTCCGTGTTATATCTACTGGAGTAGTGGTAAAAGAGTGTAGCAGGAGATCCAGAAAGTCCCCTCTTCAAATCTAACCTCAGCCCTGAACTCATTGAAGGGATTTTGGCAAGCCTCTGTATGGGTCTTTTTCTCCCCTTGTCTCTCCCGCCCCAAGCAACTGCAATTTAGGAATAATGTATGAAGATTAGTTGCACAGCGATCTTTTAAAATTGTATTTGTTACCTGTCATTTCTCTCCAAAAGTGGGTCATCATAACAGGCCCATAGTGCCTGTGGGGCAAGCAGGGTGATGCCCCTTCCCGAATCTGCCCTGTCACTTCCTGGGCGCCCCCACCCATCCCCCATGCACAGGGGATCTAGCCATTTCCATTACCTTTCTCAGCTCTGAACCTGAGAGCCTGAAGGGAGCCCTGCTTGAAGGGGGCGGCACATTTGGACGACTGTACTTTCACTATCCTGAATAATTTTGTGTCATCTTCAAACTTGGCCAGTACACTATTCACCCCTAATTCCAGATAATTTATGAATAAATGAAATAGTACTGGCCCCAATACCAATCCTTGTGGGACCCCACTGCTTACTTCCCTCCATTGTGAGAAGTGTCCATTGATTCTCACTCTTTGCTTCCTATCATTTAAGCAGTTTTTAATCCATAAGAGAACTCGTCCTCTTATCCCATGACTGCTAAGTTTAGTCAGGAGTCTTTGGTGAGGTACCTCGTCAAAAGCCTTTTGAAAGTCCAAGTATATAATATCTACCAGGTCACTGTTGTCTATATGCTTGTTCACTTTCTCAAAGAACTCCAAAAGGTTGGTGAAGCAGGATTTCCCTTTGCAGAAGCCATGCTGATTTTCCTCAGCAGCCTTTGTCCCTCTGTGTGCTTTGATTACGGTTTCTATTAATTTGCCTGAGACAGACATTAGACTGGCTGACCTGTGATATTCTTGTTCTTCTCTGGATCCCTTTTTAAAAATTGATGTCACATTTGTTGCTTTTAGCAACTCGCTCCTGAAAATCTCTTTTTGCATGCCTAATGATTGACTTACATTTCTTTTGCTAGAGCCTGGGGCCCCTCCTGTTCAATTTGTTGGGGCAGACCTTACACTTTTTAAAAGAAGCCTCTTTACTTTTTATAGCTTTCTTGACTTGCTTTGTTAACCAGGTAGGCTTTCTTTTTTTAGACTTGGCAGTACCTTTCCTAACCTGTGGAATGCATTCTATTTGGATTGCAATTAGTGTGGTTTTAAACAGCTTCCAAGGATTCTCTAGGGATTTGACTCTCTTGTGTGTCCCCTTCAGCTTTTTACGATTCATCTCATTTTTTTTAGAGGTACATCTTTTGAAATCAAATGTTAAGAGTATTGGACCTTAGGGGTAACTTTTTCCATTGAACTGAATACTGAACTTAATAGCATTGTGGTCAGTGTTCCCAATTTAAAGAGAGAAGCCAATTTAAAGAGAGAAGCCAATGTTGGATCAGGCTAATGGCCCATCCAGTCCAACGTTCTGTCACATAGTTTGTTTGTGTAACAACCTCTACATCTCTCATCTGGTCTTGATCAGGTGGGTGATAGTACACCCCCATTGTTAAGTAACTTAGTGCTCAGTATTTCCACCCATATTGCTTCTGTTGGGGAGTTAATTCCCCTGATATTTTCTAACTTATTTAATTCTGTGCCCTCTTTGATGTACAATGCAACACCACCAACAACCCATCCCTCCCTATCCTGCCTGTAGAGCTTATACCCAGGAATGACTGTATCCCATAGATCCCCCCCCCCATTCTACCATGTTTCTGAGATACTTACTATAGCTAAATTGTCATTTAATACCAAACACTCCAGCTCCCCCATCTTGGGTTGGAGACTTCTAGCATTGGCGTATAAAGACTTACAATTTGTTTCCTTCTCTGGTAACCCTCACCTCCCTCAGCCCCTTAATTTCCACATGTGGCTCTCAGTTGCCATTGTGCCCTCACTCCCAAGTTCTATTATGCTGCTATCAATATTACCCTAAGTGTTCATGCAGTCATCCCTTTGGACTGACTTGTCTTGAACCAAAGGCTTTCCAGCTCCTCTCCAGCGTTCCCCTTATCTAGACAGTGTGTGATGTCCACAACCTTCGCACCAGGCAGGCAAGCCACCATGCGGTCAAAATGCCCATCTCAGACTCCAGTCTCTATATTCATAGTGATCAAATCACCCACTACCAGAAGCCTCCCTTCCCTCAGGGCAGGGGTGGGCAAACTTGCTCAGCGTAAGAGCCACCTAGAACAGGGGTGGCTAAACTTGCTTAACGTATGAGCCGCATAGAATAAACATCAGATGTTTGAGAGCCACAAGACATGAACAAATATTACCTGCTTTTATTGAAAAATAAGCAAATTTGCTTTTTATTAATATTAAATGAGACTGCCAAAAATAATAACAAAAGGGGTAAAAGCAGATATTGATAATGATATTAATTTGTCCAATGATATTTGTTTGCTAATGATATTTAGCTTCCCCAGCCGCCCTGCCGGGAGCCACATAATAAATGTAAAAGAGCTGCATGCGGTTCCCGAGCCACAGTTTGCCCACCCCTGCCCCAGGGTATCGATTCAAGTTGCCCAAGGAAGAGGTCTTTTCTAAGGGATTGCATCCCTTCTCCTCAGACTGATGCTCTCTGACCTCAAGATTCTCACTCTCTGCAACAGCAGAAGAGCTGTCCGCACAGGAGTGCGACTGTTCTGGTAAGTCCCTGAGGGTCTCTTCCCCAAACCCCTCTCTCTGCCTCAGCTTCTCAAGGTCGGCAACCCTAGCCTCAAGGGAACTAACCTGCTCCCTGAGAGCCACAAGCTCCATGCAGTGAGCACACACGCACTATTTCCACCCAGTGGGTAGATAATCGTACATGTGGCACCCTCTGTAAAACACCAGATAGCTCCTGCTCCCCTGATACCATATCTATGGCAGGAACAGAAACTTCTATACCGTACTTTCTTGCTAAGAAGCAGATCTAGTATCACAGAAGATGTCTGGTTCAGTTTTACAGCCCTACTCTAAAATCCATAATGATAGTTTCATCTTGGTTTTTCTGGAAAAAGTTACTTATTTCAATAATCTTGAGTGTGAGCCACACTGTCTAGGTTTTTAAAATGTTGATCCTGGCAGTTGGGGCATCTGGCCGAACCAAATTGGTGAACCGTAATTGACAATCTGCTATTTAAACTTGGCTTTCTGCCTGTTATTCCATCCCTTCTTGAATAATTTTCATGAGTATTTTCATCCTTGCGATCGAAAAGGCATACATGAGGAAATTATGGCTGCATTCCTTTTTTTCTTAACAAGATACTGTGCCTCTGGGAAACTCATGCAAAGATGATGGTTAATATTTATAAGCAGCTTTATTCCAGTGTTGGGTTGATCAGCATATCAAAGAGCATTAATTCACTTAACCCCTTAAATATCTGCCTCCTACTTTCCCAGTATGCCAAAAGAGAATATGTTAGATTATATTTTTGTTAAGTACACGGCTGGCGTATGAAATGTTGGTTAGAGATTAAACCTTGCTATTGGTAAGGGATTATTTTCTAGCTTTATTCTCAATAAAAATACTCCATAAAGCACAATAGCTTGTTAGACTTCTCCAGTTGTTCATCCAGTGCAGAAATTAATGACTTTTGTACTTGCATGGGCCACGCATCTTTCTGTTTCATAAGAAGTTCTTCTGTGTGTCAGTAGTTCTAGTGGTGCTCAACACCATAAAAAGAAGCCTGCATGTAAAAAGAATTGCAGCTCATTTGCAATAAAGACCATGACCTGTGCTAATGTTCTTGCTTCCTAATTGCATCTTGTATCATTTAGCAGCCTCTGTTTTAAATAAGCAGGGAAGAATCCAGGAATGAGTTGAATTTTCTAAAATAGGTAAAAGTAGGAGAAAGGGGAGGCTTTGGGAAATGGAGTGATGTTGCACAAAAGTGCCACTGTGTGTTCCTTGTGTCTGCCCCTTTGCTGTCTGTTTACAATGGCAACTATGGTCTCCACGGCTGCTTAGTGCCTGTTCTTCCCCCCCTCCCCATTTTGGCAGCCTCAAACTGCAGGCAGGAAGCATTGCTCTCAGTCTTATTTGGCATTGCCAGGACATGGGAGAAGAATGCTCTTCACGCCCTGGAAAGATGGTGAAATTGGTTGTTGTGATTTAGCCCCACCAAAAATAAAAAATCCCAAATGCATTTTCCAATTGAGATTGGCGAACAGGGCATTCTCACAGCTGTTTGTGTTTCTGCTCCTCCTCTCTCTGCTGAGGGCAGTCCTCTTTTTTTCTCTGGTTCTGCTCAGTCTTGATGTCACACATGAAATTTTTAGCAGCAATCATGCTCAGGATCTTGAGATCCTTTTCTGCCGGGGGGACTGTTGTTGTTCAAGGTTGCAAGAACTTTTCACAGGGAAATTGGATGGTATGCAGGGAATCTTCTGCATGTGGGAATAGCATTTTATATAGCTAATTGTACACTTGTGTAAGGGCTAGCTCCTATGCATTATCTTTGGGTGCACCACTTTGGATCTTGTCTCTCTATGGGTTTGGCTCTGATGGGATACATTTGTTGCATGTAACTGTATGAAGTTACTGTGCGTAGTCTGTACCTGTTAATATGTAGTAGTCTGAGAAGCACCTTGGGAAGCCAAGTCATATGTTCTAAGTGAATTTTGTCTAACATCTTTTCAGGAAAGCTGTGAATTCTGCCGACTAATTAGCTGTCTGAGAATAAGGCCATTGACATGGATACTCTGAGCACGTGTTCTCCCAGTGCGGCAAGCTTTTTACAGAGCCAGTTGCCTCCTTAATAATTCCTCCTGTCATTGTTATCTGAATGTCAAAAACGTTACTGCAGATGGTGCCCCTGCAGCGCAACTGAAATACCTTCCAAGCGTGTCTCCTGCCGTTTGAAATATTTGACGCAGCTGTCCTCTGAATTTGGACTTTCTTGTGGAAACTTGTGAGATCAAACAAATACACTTCTACGCATAATTGCTGAAAATTATTAGAATAAGTACAGGACTGTGTGTAGCCTGTGGGAAAGTGCTGTAGTATGGAGAGTTGAAAGGGAGAGGGTATAAATGTGTATATTGCTGTCACAGCTGAAGCAATTATTAACTTTCTCTAATGGAATCCCCAGAGACCTTAGTGCAAGGGTTCCCTTCTCCATATTTCTTATGGTCTCCAGAAAACCTAATGGCGGTTATGCTTAAAATGGACCCCTTGGGCAAAATTAGGTTGAACCAGTGGATAGAAAGTTAGGCTTCAATTTGTGGGGCCTGCGTTCCAATTCTAGATTCCTCTCTGAATATGTTGTTTGAACTTTGCTTTTTTCCTATGCTTTGATTTCCCTCCTCCAGTGACTTGTTCTGCAAGGTGGCTGTGAATGTGGGCAAAATGTTTATTTTACTTTCAAAATTTATACATGAAATCCACCTTCCACTGCACTCTGATTTGCTGGCTTTTGAATCTTGCGTGTGTTCCTCCTCCTCCAAGCAAAGGATTTAGACATATCTACAGCAACAGCCATGTCTTATGGGGGGAAAATGGCTTTACATAATTTCACAGTAAAACAATGCATTTGTAGTCATCAGCAGCTGATAGAGGAAAACAGTTTTCTTTTTGCTATTTGCAGAATAATCTATTTGTAGAAAAGTCCAATTTAAGCTTGAATGTGATTTGAAGTACTACGGTAAGGATGCAGAGAATTAATAGTGATCTTGAAGGATGAAATAAAGGCACTGTTGCAGATAGAGGGTTTGAGGTCCATAGGGAAAAAAACATAAACAAAAGCTATGTAATGGATATAATTAGATATAATATCGGTATTTTCTGACATTCCTGAATCCCAGTATCAGTATGGTATTGGAATTTGGGAAATATTTAGGATTGCCGATTTTCCTCAGCTCCATTATACCCTATGGGGACCATTATAGTCAATGGTTCCCATAGGCTATAATGGAAAATTGATACAGGGGGCTCTGAAGGGACTTTTTTGAGGTAGAGGCATCAAATTTGCAACATAGCTGCTGGTGCCTCTCCTCAAACCCCCCCCCCCCCCCCCAGGTTTCAAAAAGGTTGGACTGGGGCAGCCAAACTGCAGCTCAGGAGCCGCTTGCAACTATTTCACACAGTCTAATTTAATGTTAATAAAAAGCAAATTTGCATATTTTTACTAAAAAGTATAAAATTTGTTCATGTCTTGTGGCTCTCAAACATCTGACATTTATTCTGTATGGCTGAGCAAGTTTGGCCACCCCTGGATTGGACCAAGGAGTCCAATTCTATGGGCCTCATCAGAAGGTGCCTCCATCTTCCATTGTTTCCAGTGGAGGGGGAAAAGGCATTTAAAGGAATATGGTTCCTTTAAATGCTTTCTCCAAGCTGCGGTGCAGCTCCACACCGTGGTGAGTGAACTCCAAAGGCATTTAAAAGGACTGCAGACTGAGCATTTACTCTGAAGGCATTTAAATGGACTGGGAGCCCTTTAAATGCTCTTTAACTGTAGCTATTTGGCAGCCCTGAAAAATCTCAAATATTTTTGTTTTTTTTCTGGGGTGGCCATTTTCAGAAAGCTGAATCAACAGCCCCCTCAGTGATTAGCTGAGAAAATAACCAATAAATACCAATAAGGTACTTATTGGGTATTTTTTCAGCTCTGTTTTGGTATACCCGTAGTTATAATAAAAAGACGTTACATGGCTTTTGGACTTCTCTCATCTGTTTAGGTGATGCAGTTCACTTTTTCGTGTTTTAGATTCTCTCTATGCTTTTATATGTAAAAAAAAATTATGGTTGCAGCGAATTACTACTAGAATTTACATAATTTCCCAGAAGTCACCTAGCATCGATGTCCCCTTAAACAATTTCCACACTTCTTTGATTTAGTGTGCACATATACACATGTGAAAGATAACTGTGTATCAATTTGCTATTTGATTATTAACTGCATTGCCCAATTGCATCCCCCTGCCCCTCTTCCTTGCCTTAAGTTCGCTGTTTCAACTGCTGATCAAGAAAGTGCAATAGTTCAGACTAGGGAGAAGTGTTTTGTAGAATGGAGAGGAGTATGCGTGTATGTGCTAAATCAGAGAAATGTGAAAATTGTTTAAGGGGACGTCGATGCTAGGTAACTTGTAAGAAATTATGTGAATTCTAGTAGTAACTTGCTGCAACCATAACTTTTCGCCTAATGGATAACTGCAAAATAATGTCTGTAATCAACTCACATTTTTATTTTTAAAATATTTCAGGAGGAAGATGATAGGTTGAAGTGTTGCAAACCCTGAACTGAAAAAGTAAATCTGAGAGTACACATCTACAGCTTTCTCCTGTTCCCTTCCTTTTTAAATATTGAAGACCATTCTTTTTGGCTGCCTGTAAGGACTGTACACACTACGTGCAGTTTATGAATGTCAGTGCGTTCCTCCCTATTCTGATCATTTTGTGCTTAGCTGGATGCAACCATTCTTGCTGTTAGAACGCCACATTTTGCTATCTCTTTGTCTTTGATCAGTCTCTTTAAACTTGGGATGGTCTTTACAAGAATTGCGACATACAGGAGGTATGTGTGTGTATTTAGCTCCTATACAATGCATGGATGGATCCCTCTTGTGTTTTCAGGAGGGACAGGGTTTCCTCTATGGCATGACAAATATGCAGCTCATACTTAAGTATAAAAATTCATATTAAGAGTTGTTCTTGTTTTCCCTCCTTATTTGAACTTGACTTCTCTTGTTGTGGACATTCTCATTTTTGTTCTGGTGCCACTGCTTGCAGCAGAGGTTTACAAGTAAGTCTTGGGTGATGTGTATGGCTGTCCAAGCTTTCTGCTTTTCAGGTTACAAATTGTTACGTCTATGAAACTTCTTCCATAGGCCAGCTAAGGAGAAATGCAGGTTTTCTGTTTGATTGTTGTTCGGTTGTTTTTCCTAACTGAGTGTCAAAAAGACATTTATTTCAGAATTTTTACCCCACTTTTATCCCAATGGAGACCCAAACCACATTATAAATTGCAAAATATAAATATTTAAAATAAAGTTTGTCCTTGCCCATCTCGTTAGATTCAAGGCAGCTAAGAAATCAATACATTGCAAATACATAAAACAATATAACAGTTCATCAATGAGATAAAAATGTAGCCAAATCAGTTTACTTTCCACCAAACATCATCTGAAACAAAACTGCTTTATGGTTTAAATGAAAGTAAAAGTTAAAGGGGGGGGGAGTACAATATACTGCCTCCTAGGCTAGCCTTGGCTCCACTGGCCCAGCTCCCTCAGGGCCATACATGGCCAGCCATGAGATAAGAGCAAAAGGCCAAGATTTTTAGTATGTACCAAAGGTATCTCTGGTCTCTGGCCAAGTCCAGTTCAAGCACCTGGAGGGACAGAAGCTAAACCCAATTCTCATTCATCTGGCAAAGAGATGTTTCTAACCCTCCTCCCCTGCCACGCTGGATCAGACTAATGGACATCTAGTCTAGTACTGTTTCCAACAATGACTGGTCAGATTTTATAGGGAAGCCAATAGCCTAAAATGACTCTGACACAAGTAGGGGGGGCTTTTCTTGCCCCCAGTCAGCCCCCCAGTATTAACAGCTCCTCACTAACGTCTAATTTGAACATGGACACTGGTACCAGAGTTTGCAACAAACCCAGATGCCAATTTTTCTACCACATACACCCAGACAACACAAGCACTGGATCTAACAATATCAGCTACACCCCCTCAGGCTCATTCATTTGCTCATCTTCTAACATTGTATATGTCATTAAATGCTGATAATGTCCTTCAGTTCTCTAAACAGGCCAAATAGGTCAAACCCTACACCAGAGGATAAATGGACACAAGTCTGACTTCAAGAATCACAAAAATGAGAAACCTGTAGGAGAACAGCCTTCCAGGACATTCCATGGGGGACCTTAAAGTAGCTGTTTCATTGCAAAGGAATTTCAGAAACAGACCAGAATGGGAAATAGGTGAGTTACAAGTTATTACAACACTCAAGACAATGAAACCCCCAGGGCTTAACCAGGGTACTAATTTCTTATCTCACTACACATGCTAACACCATTCAGTCCCACATATGTTTGTATACTCTTTTACTATGCTGTATGCTAATTTGCTGTTATTCACAGTCTTACCAATTGCCTTCATCCAGTCTTAGATACATTTATGCATCGATTCTAATTAGCCCTTCCTAGCAACGCCGTCCCCACCCCACTGGACTCAAACTTTATTTTATGGAAGTTCATCATTTTCTTAGGAGCTTCTGTTTAGTCCTGGGTTTGTGATCCACACACTGTCTGCACCTATTAGAAATACTACTTAAAAATCATATTTCTTGTAGTTTTATATTTTGAAATTGTGTGAGCATTTCTAGTGCTTCCAGCTGAATTGGCAGGCTTACAACTATGTCCTGTGAAAACGGGTACTTGAAAGCCCTGTTGATTGAACGAATGCTGTCATGTACATTAAGCTAAAAAATCTGGCTTACCTTGAAGGGATAACTTCAAATCAATAAATCTATCCTCAAGTGTGAGGGTGGGTTTTTAGAACAGTTTAAATATTGCTGTGGCTATCAACAAGCTGGGGTAGGTACAAAAGTATGGGTTTTGGCATTCCTTTGCATTGCTAGAGATAAGAAAATTGGCTTGCCATCTATCTGAAATATTGAACAAGAGCTTGGAGCTGGGAAAGGGTCTGAAGAACATCAGAAGGCCGTGTGTGTGTGTGTGTCTGTCTGTCTGTCTCTGTGTGTGTTTGTACACAGCTCCCCCTCCTCCACTGCAGGAAGAAGCTGAGTTTGAGTATGAAAGTCCTAATCTGGATGAGTACTGTAACTGCATCACAAGTGGGTTTAGTGGATGAAACAAGAGTGCGTAATGTGTTTATTGCTCCTCTGGCAAATTTATAATATACACCTAGTTTTAAAAACAAACAGTTCTCAAATATGAACAACTTAATTAGCTTTCTTTCCTTTTATTTCTGTTAGTGGAGATAAGGTAATGTATGTAATATAAGAGATGCAACTTTGCCAGTTTCTTATAGTGTTATCCAGTGCCAAAATTCCAAATGAAAATAGCAGTGCCAAGTAAAATTGAAGGAATATGACTTCTTCCAATCCCCTCTTACTTCTTTGCTGTTAAAAAGTGCTCCATTGCTGGTCCATAAGAGTTCTGAATGTAGATTTTGAAAACATAGCATGCATTAAAAATCTCGGTATTGTGGCAGTACACAAATTATGAGTTGATATGAGATTGGGGAGTCTCATGCTCACATTTGTCTTCACCCACAGTGAGCTAATAGGGTACTTTCTAGTCTACAGTTTTTCTGGTTTGCAGGGCAAGCACAAGCTAGTGTGGTACAGTGGTTAAAACATCTGACTAGGATTTGGGGGACCCAGGTTTGAATCCCCACTCTGCCATTGAAGCATGCTGGGCAACCTGGGGACAGTCACACATACCCTTAGCCTATCCTACCTCATAGAATTGTTGGGAAGATAAATTTATTAAAACCTTTCCTAGTGGTTCAGGACAACTTTCCATAATAAAATGGAGAGGAGAATTATGGAAGCTGCATTGAGTCCCCATTTGGGAGAAGGCATGATATAAAAGAAGTAAATATATATGTTTAAGCTAGTGACTGCATGCTTGGGGTGACACTGGCTCCATCAAGGGGAGCAATATTATCACCTGCTCTCCACTGTGTTGATAGCTAGTTTTTTTTTTTGTTTTACTTCTTTTATAAATGCATTTTCTCCCAATGGGGACTCAGAGTAACTTACTTCACCTTCCCTCCTCCATTTTATCTTCACAACAGCCCTTTGAGGTAGGTTAAGCTGAGAGAGTATGACTGGCCTCAGGTCAACTGGCAAGTTTCCACGAGACTGCCCCCTGCCCCAAGGTCACCTTGCAAGCTTCCCCGGGGAGGTGGTGATTTGAACCTGGATTTCTCAGATCCTAGTCTGATACTCTACCCACTGCGTGGTACTGTGGGTAGTTAGATCACTTGTGTTTTGTCGCATTTGGGTGCGTGGGAGGTTGTTGCATGTATGTGGTTTAAAAAATGTTTTATGCCTCTTTGAGAAAAGTGAATTAAAAATGCCCAAATAAATCATCATCTAATAGAAAAGCTTACACTGTCTTCCCTGCTTTCAGGTACTGCTGTCTTTCACAAACACAAGTTTGTACCTCATGAGGCTATTTTGGACCCCACTTTTTGATAGTACCCTTGTAGTGAGAGCTGTTTTGGAGTCTAAACACATGCATGCATGCACACACAGAATGAATTGCATACCACTACAGTCCAGTGACTAGCTGCCTGGCTTTGTTTTTCTGAGCCCACTTAATTGGTAGGTGCATTAACTGAAAGCTGTCTTTGACTCCTAGATTGTAAATTGCTTAATTACTAGGCCTCTTGAGCATCATTGTATAAAGAACTTTACAGTCACTTTCTTACTACAGCAGTATGATTCCCCCCCTTCCAGTCCTCTCCAAATTCCATAAACATTTCAACTGTGATCAAACAGTAATGAAAATAGAAATATTTTAATATCTATATACTAATTCCCAAGGCACCCCCTCCTTGCGGATATCTTGCCGGTGCCTGTGGGGAGGTGAAATTGGTGGGCCTGGCAGCTAGAAGCCTCAGGCCTTACTGTCCGTGTGTGTGTGTGGGGGGGGAGAATATTGGCAGGCCCAGGCCTCGCCGTGGGTGCCGGGGTGGGGTGGGGGAGAAGACTCACTTGCGATTGCTTCCTCCACTGTGTGGAGCTCCTTCTCTCTGCCCCTCGCGAGTATCTCTTCATATTCATGAGTGCAGAAATACTGGTACCTAAAGCTTTGGGTCTGGAGGTGGATCCCTTGGTTGCTGCAGAAATCAGAATGCCAGTTGTTTCTCCTGTCTGTCTGGCTCTGGAAGAAAATGTTACTGGCTCCTGAGTTCTGCCAGAATATTTTGTACACTTCCTGCAGGGCCAGATTAAAGCCAACTGATGCCTTGAGCACAGCCCAATTGTGATGCCCCTTGGCCTTTCCATTGCTTAACTGATGAGACAGTAAGACTCCATAAATGCTGAAGGTGAAATAAGAGATTGAAAATTCAGTTTTCTTTCAGGCCATTGTCTAGGCTAGACCCCACAACTATATTAAATATAAACTTTTATAACACTTAATAGCAGTATTAACATAGCAGGAGGCAATATAACCAAACAAATTCCTCTGTGGTACCCTCCTTCCCTTGGTACCCTAAGCATGTGTTTATTTTGCTTAATGGTTAGTCCAGGGCTGACTGGCTGTGTGCCTCTACCATAATAATCAGAAAGGGGACCATAACCAGATTCATTATTTCCGAATGCAGATCCCAAATGTTTGCAGCATTTAAAAATTACACATACACAAATACACATGCATGCACGCGCGCACACACACACACACACACACACACACAGAGTCTTTTGAAGTGATGTAGGTTTAACTTTCTGAAACACATTTATATAAATGTGTTTATGTCATCAGTTTCCCAAACTTTTCAAAGTCAAACATGCTTCTAAACTTTATCTTTTGGGAAACTTCCCTTGCAGCGCCTCAGGTCTGAGCCATGAGACAATGAACATAGGTTATTCCTGTTACTTGCCTTGCCACTGCTGGCTATGAGCATGTTGAGCTCCTGCAGCCTAGCAATGCTGCATGCTGTGCCTTGGTTCGGCTACCCTCAGCGCAGTCCACGAGGGAAGGGAAACAAGGTGCATCCCTCACCATCCGTAGTATTGGTGGCTGGCCCCTGTGAATGGATTGGGCCACATGGCAGGTGAAGGAGTCTCTGTGTTAGCTCTCTTCGCCATGCTCATTGTCCTTATTAAATTGCTATTTGTGACTGGCAAGCTTCTTCTGACTGTCATGAAATTTAAGCCTTGAGACTGAATTTCCATTTGCTCATTGTCGTGATGTATTCAAGCAAATAAGGAATTGAACTGCTATCACTTAATGTGGTGTAACTGGATGGTATCACCACAGCACATCTTTTTCTGGGAAAAACCCCTGATGGTACTTCCTCAAAAGATTTGCCCTGTCTTTAGCGTGGTGACCTCACAAGGGGGTAAGATTGGCGGCCAGATCCAGGTCCTGCTGTTTTCCTGTGACACACATAGTATATGATGCTGACCTCCCCGGTCTGAACTCTGAAAGTCTGGGGATTGTGGCAATATTTAAATAAATGGCTAGGGGCTAGAGGCATTTGGTTCTGTATAGTTCAATTCAAATGTGTGATACGTATTTATATAAATGAGTTAAAAAGATAACGAGACAACCTCCCAGATTCCGGCAACCACAAAAAAATCTGTTTGGACACATGATAACTTCATTAAAGCTTTTACATACCCCCCACGTTAAATAACAAGGGTAATAAAACCATTTGGCTGTCTTGTTTTGGCTTGGTAGTACATCTTACATAACTAGGATCATTGCAATTTTGTTCACTTTAAATTAACCTTTAGGGTGATCAGACACACCTTTTGTTGAGTAAGGTTTTTCTTCTTCCTAACAGTAACATTTTAAGCATGTTTGTGAAGATAGATTTTAAAGTCCCTTTTTAGTATAGGACTTTTAAAAAGACTGAATCAACAGGAACTTGCTAGAGATCACTTACAACGCTTGGAGTAATTTCAGCCAGTCCCTGGTAAGTAAGCAATAAGATGGGTAAAGAATATGAGCTTGATCTTGTCATTCCTACTCTGAGGACATACGACTTATTTGGGTTTTTATAATTTGGAAACAGGGAAGGTAGTCTACCTATCTAGTGACATAAAAAAGCTCCTTTTTGGGGAAGCCACTTTTAAATTATACATGTAACATATTTGACACTGCTTTTTAAAAATGAGGTCAGACCAATTTATCAATAAAAATTACAAAAGCATATTACAAACTATAAAGCACAAGCCAAAAACATATACAGAGACTTTTTAAAGAGAATAATCTGGTCAGAAAAATGTCTGCTGAAGACTCTTATGTATTATTCCTAGAAACTAAGAAATGATTATACTTGCCAAACAGTTTGTGAAAGAAGATTCCACAGTTTTGAGTGTCATTACAGTAAGTGACCTGTTTCTGGTTGCTTTGTAACACATCCACCCAGCAAGCAGGGTCCGCAGTATGGATCTGAGTTGGCACATGTGCTCACATAGAGGAAAGCAGTCCTTTGTGGTATGCTTTGCTTCCAAATAGCACATTATTCAACTTTGCAGATGGTGTCTTAAGATCTCCAAGACGAAGCAGATGGTATGAAGAAGAAATTTGCAGCCGAAACAATAAACATTTTTCAGCTCCGATTAAACTTTGAGATATATATATACACACACACATATAGAATTGCTTTTAAACAGTTACGTACAAAGTGTTACAAATAGTTTTTTGTCCTGTCAGTTGGATTGTTTGTTGTTAATATGGATATTAATGTGACTCTAATACAGATGTTCAGGTAGTATGTTCAGTACTAGAGTGCTGACAGTGGTTAGCATTTGTTTTAATGAAGTGAGTTTTCAGCAATAAAATATCTTTGGCATATGGTTGTGCCAACATGTTGCTGCATTTGGTACTTGCTGAAGTGAAAATGAGACTGAGCTTGTTTTCTTGTTGTCCTTTTTCAAAATACTTACCAGCTTGTTCGCAAACTTTTAATATTAAATTTCAGTTGGCAAACATTGAACCAGTAAGACCCTTCTGCTTTGTGTAAAGGAGCTGTGTGTATGCTATTTAAATCCACTCAAAGTGTAAGTTTCATGTTGCTCTGCTTCATTTTTAATGTGTAACTATTAGACCATCAACACCTATTAAAAGGCAGATAACTATTTAAGACCAGCCTGGCCCTAGTCATTGGCCAGAGAACAAGAAACCTCTGGAGCTCAGCTCACTTCACCTCCTCCCTGCCAAAAACTCTTTTCATACTCCTTGTACAGAGACTGCAGATATAATAAGAAGGCCACTCTGGTCTCAATCACTGGTCAGACCACTAGGAGGCAGCCCCTTCTCTCGCCCAAGGAAAAGCACAGCTGCAAGGAGACAGTCAGCCTGGCCCCAACTGGATATTAATGCTCATATTGTCAGACTAATCTCCCTTGTAGAGATGTGGGTTGGAAAATTTTCCAGTGATTGGCTGAGGACAACAGACTGGCATGTTGGCTCGATATAGGTCCGCTTTCGAAGTGGATTAAGAGAGCCCGTTCAGACAGCCACAGCTGCCCGGTGTTGCCATGCCACACTCACCCGGTCCCAAAGTGCTTTCATCCTGTGTTAAAAAGATACCTGTGGAAACCAGTATCAAGCCGTCTGGATGCGCGTTCATCCCACTTCCTGGCAGTGTGGATGCAAATAAGCCACACATCAAGCGGCGCTGGTAATGTGAACCCGCTGTTCTGGCTGCTGCACCTATGTGCCCATGCGAATAAGCACGGGTAGGCAAAATGGACCAAAGCCGCGTGCCACATTGGCGCAGGCGCCAGGGTTCACCCCACAGTGTGAACACTCCATTCTGCCTCCTCCCTGGTATTGTCCTATAGTGATCTCTGCAGTGCGAATGGAAAGTCCCAGGACAACTCGGCCCAGGGCTTTTTGCTCCACTTCCCTTGCACTTCATTTTCCCAGTCTGTCCTTGGCCATTAAGTTTTCTGTGGAAAAATGTCCATTTCTTACAATTAATAAAACAATGAATAGATGGCATTGTCAATACAATATTAGACAGGCACGGCAGCTTCACAGTTGTAATGTTTTGAGCTCTTTGAGTGTGCTAACATTAGTGTATCAATATTCTTTTTGATGCTTTTTTTTCTCCCCCCCATTTTATTTTTTGTTCATAGTCTGAATTTCTTTTTGAGACTCCTCTCATCAAGTATTTCTGTTCAGATATTTTTGGTATTGGGATATAAAATTAACATAGGGTGGTACTTAAACTTGTTTATGAAAAGCATGAATAAACTTAGCTAATGAAATCATGCTTTATTTAAGGCACCAGATAGTTTTCTGGGGAAAAAAGTTTCAATCCTAATTTTTGGAAAAATCCAAATCACTGCTTTTTTCTTACTTTTTCTGTTCCTCTCACCTTTTTGTGTCTGTTGTCCTTCGATGGAGACAAGGCCTGATATGAAGTACTCCGTGACAGAATCTGAAAAGTAGGCTATAAATTAGTAGTTTAAAAAATGCACAACCTGAACAATGAATTTACAAAGGAGTTACAAAGGAAAATGGATTGAAATTATCTGCATAAAAATCTAGACAGTCATTTCTCATCTATCTGGAAGAGGGCTGGCCTCAATAATGGCTTGATCTCTACTCCAGTGGTTGGTGATTATAGACTGTCATTAAAATGTGAAGCTTCCATTTAAATATCTCACTACGCTAACTTACATACTCTAGAAGGTCACATTTGAAGTACTTCCTTCAGTCTTGCACCTGTGGAAGACTGATGGCTAAATTAGATCATGCTGGATCTTTCCTGTGGTTTTCTAAAAACTAAATTATACCCACGCTTGCCCACTTTGGGCCAGGCCTGCACAGTGGCAGTGAGTTTAACCTCTTCCCCTTCTGTGTGGCTTTGTCAATCCTAACACACACCCTGTTCTTCAGGCTGTTGCCTGATCCCCAGTGGAAAAAGACTGATACCCCCCACCCCTTTCAGTTTTAAAAGCCCTGGGGAAATCCAGTTACTGATCTCCTAACATTCCATCTGGTTTACAATTCAGTTCCTTGGAGGAGATGGGGAAATATTGCAAGGATAAGGATAAGCAGCTTTCTTTTTGATCCCAGTGAAAAAAGAATGAGCGCTGTAAAGACTGTGTTGTATTCTGTGAATGGGCCCTGGTGGTTTCACTTGTACTGTGTTGCAAACTGCAAATTCAGCGCCTGTTTGTGATTTGGAATTTTCTTTCCCAGACACCTAGTCCTAAAGTCTTGTGGTGCTGACTGGACAAAGCAGCCCTTGACACCAGCTGGCTGTCATTGCATAGTATGCAGTACAATTCTCCTTCAAAAACATTTTCACTTTTCTTTAATTCTGGGTGTGCCTGATGTTCTTTCCAGATTCTGCCTGCATGCTACGGGCTGTCACAAGCTATTTTGTTCCATGTTGGATAATTTTTGTAGTGGTTTTATGTTTTCATTTCCCAAACTTGTGATATGAGGCACATATTTTGAAGTAAATCTGGAGATGCTTTAAACTAAAAAAATAAAACAAACAAAAAAGGATTCTCACTTCCTGTAGTTCTGTGTGAATCTCTCTGAGTGTGCCACCTTGTCAGCAGGTAGCTGTATTATACCTCGTCATGGATTTGTAACCTAAGGCGCAGAGAGGGAAGATTTTTTTCCTAGCTGTAAGGAAGCAAAACCATGACACTGAATCATGCAGAGATAAGGAAGCAGCTACTTCTAGCTGTGTATCTTGTACTAAAAGTCATGTGATATGGCTGCAGGTCTCTCAAGGGATGCTAGCATATTCTAGAATGCAGTCAAGGAGTTTCTGACTTCATGGTGATAGATCAAGATGGGTAGCCATGTTAGTCTGTCTATAGCAGCAGAAAAGAGCAAGTGTCCAGTAGCAACTTAAAGACTAACAAAATGTGTGGCAGGGTATGAGCTTCTGTGAGTCACTGCTCACTTCTTTTTTTTAAACATATTTTTATTAATTTTATTACAGATACAATGTTATGAATAACTGAATAGTGACAATAAAACTCATATGCGAACTATCCAACAAGAACAACAACAATCAAAAACCGAAACATACAACTAAACAATATTGACAACACATGAACAAGTTTGTGTAAACAAAATAAAGTATCCTAAGGAACCTTAGATTGACACAAATTGGGTCATGACAGTGAACAAACTGTAAAAGGAAACTTAATCCAAAAAAATATCAACAACAACAAGTTTATGCATAACATCACTTATTATTGCTCTAACTCAGTTCTCTCTAGATGAGGGTTCTTTAAACCAGCCGGCCCTGTCTATGCAGGGTTCAGGCTAATAAAAGCAATCTTAAATAGAGATCTAAAAATCTCTACAAAATCAACGATGGTGTGTGTGGGGTAAAAAATAGCTTTCCCCATCCTTCCCTATTTGGAGTTAAACTAAAGTAAAATATTAACCTCCATTAAAAGGCAAATATAAAAATAAGACCAATATATCTTATAAAGATCAATAAAATATAATATTTAAATATACATATATAAAGATAAAACAAAAAAAGAAATGACATGGTGTTTAGGCTATGAAGCATCATAAACCTAGTTATAAAGATTAAAAGTTGCAAAATAAAAGAGTCAGGTAAAACAAATTTCCCATGCCATCATAATAAGAACTAAGAAAGGTTAACTGCACCATAAGAATGTAAACAAATATAACTAGTGTCTTATTGATTATTAAAAATAATTATGGCTGGAAAACAAGCAGATATTATTAAGTGTATTAAATTTACTGAAAGAAGAAAATAACCTGAAAAGTTAAACTGAAAAATTATAATAGGTTAGATTCACCAAATAATACTTGAAATAAATGAATTGACCTTCCACTGGGAGTATAATCTGTAGTTACATTCTTAGCAACAATAGTGTTTTTACCCCTTTAAAACAGATAGAACAGATAAGTTTCCCATACCATCTTAATAGGAACTAAGGTAGATTAGCAGCACCATAAGAAATTAAAAAAGTAAAACTTACTTTAATTTTACTAAGAAAAGGAAGAAATAAACTGAAAAGCTAAATTGGAAAATCATATTAGGTTAACTTCACCATATTTTGCTATAAATAAGTGAATTAAACATCAGATAAAAATATGTTTAGTGGTTAACTATCCAGCAACAGTAATACTGTAAATCTATAATTATATGATATAGCATGGTTGACTTCACCTGAAGGATTATAAAGGATATGCCTCTAAACAGATTTCTGGATAAGAAGAAAGAAGCATATTTTAACTGGGGATCACTCAGATAACCCAGATGAATTTAGTTGACCCTTGTCCTTTAGTTATATAAAAAATACATAATTTTTAAACTGAATATAGGTTTAAATCACCAGAGTAGAGACAAAGAAAAGAGTGAATGTCTGTTAAAAAATACAGGCACATATCCCAGATAAAACGCAAGAAAAATAAATAAAAAGTCACAAAATACTATAAGAAAATAACTATTCTAAAGGAAAAGGAAAAAATAATACTATTGTTTCTTCCACACCAAAGGGTGAAAAAGTTCTCCTAGGCTGCTCTTGATGCTGTTAAATTATATAAACTTTGGAAAAGTCTGACATCACTTTACTAGAGTTCCAAATAAGAGAGAACAAACAATTAAAAGTCCACAGGTGTAAAGCTGATCACAGAACAGGTTTACGTTGCACTCCGATCCACCTGAATGAAGCCTCTGCATCAGCTGTAGATTGTTCCTCTGGGGTGGATTGGGGGGGGGGGGAGATGAAAGTCAATCCCTAATGCCGTGAGGAGCTTTTGACTGCTAAATAAGTCAGAAGCACAAAGTCTTTGTCCCTGATGTATCACAAGGAGTTCACATGGGGATGACCGTCTGAAACAGATTTTATTGTCGATCAGTAGCTGGGTTATGGGTTTGAGGGCCCTCCGATGCTGGAGGGTTTCAAACGATAGGTCTAGCAATACCAACACTTCTTTATTTTGAAAGACAAGATCTCCCTCTGTATGAGACTTCCTTAAGATGGCGTCTCTTGTGCGGCTATCAGGAAAGGTGGCTAGAATATCTCTCACAAAAGAGGCAGGACGGCGTTGGCTTGGCCCGAGACGGTACACCTTATTTATTAAAGGGGCCACATTGTCTTCCAAAGCAAGAGCTTTTACTAGCCAATTAGCCAAAAATATTTTAAGTTCTGTCTCACCTTCAGAGGACTCACGAATTCCTCAGAATTTCAGGTTCCTTTCATTAAGGCGGTTTTCTAAGATTAGGATTTTTGAGCGGGCCCACTCCTCCGACCGTTGTAACTGTTGAGTGCTTTCTTGCGCTGCCAAGGCACTTTCCATGGTGGATTCAGCCGCCTTTGATACTTCAGTTAGGGTCTCAGTAATAAATTTTAACTCATATGTGAGGGGCTTAATGGCTGTATTTGCTCAGCGATGGTTTGCTCTGAGTGGTTAATCGTCGAATGGAATTCATTCCAGGAGAGAACGGAGCCGTTTTCATCGAGGGCCGGAGTCCCGTCCCGTCTGATCCTTGTCTTTGGCAAAGAATTTAAGTGTTGTTTGTGGTGTTTGCAGGTCTTTCTTCACCTTCGGATTCCCTGTTTTCCCCATGATGGAAGAAGGTAGTGAAAAGTCATTAATGGAAGTTTTTTCACAGGATTTAAGGAGAAGGGTGGAGGAGCTAGTTCCTTATGTGTCTGTCTTGTACAGCCGCTCACTGCTCACTTCTTCAGATATCTAAAGTGAGGAGTGACTTACAAAAGCTCATGCCCTGCTACAAATTTTGTGCTACTTTAAGGTGCTTCTGGGCTCTGACTTTGTAGTGACACACTTAGAGTTGAAGTAGGCAAGATGGTGGATCTCCCATTTCTTTTATCAGCTGTGGGGGACCCAAAATAGACTGGGGTGATGGCACCAGAGGAGGGAGATCTTTAACACATTTTTTTGCTGTGTTGTAACAAAAGAATCTTTAATCCCTCCTTTTCCATAGGGGGGAAATGTACAAAAAAAGCATGTGGAGAGGAGGAAGGGTTAATGCTCCTTCCAGCACTGCTGTTCCAGTCCTGTTGGCACTTCCCCTTGTCCATTGTAGCTACTCATTGAAAAGCAAAGAGACAGAAAATCTGGTTGTGGATCTCCCACGAATTTTCTGATTTTTTCCTGGCGTGTTTGTGTTTTCCAGCATTTTCAAAGTCATATCCCCCTCTCTCCTCAGGAATTGTCATTTAGATCACCATTCTGTAATAGGTTGAGGCTTTTAAGCTGTTTTTGTTTGTTTCTTTTTTCTAAAATGAAAGGCAGAACATTTGTCTTAAGCAAGATGTCTCACTTAGAACGCTTAGCATTGAGCAATGCAGCCCTTGTCACCTATGTCAGCTGCTGGGAGAAGTCACCTGGTTTCCTTGCTTAGCCAAGATCACTTTGAACACCAAATACTGTGCTAAAATAAGGCAATAATTGTGAGGATTCCAGATAATCATTACTATCATTATGGCTAATGAAAGGATGGCTGTCAGCTTGTTGACTCTTCTCTTTTTCTCCATCCATGTGTTAATAATATCGGGAGTAATTTCCAGATTAGTTTTAATTGGGTTTAACAAATATACTCATTTTCACGGATGAGTTGAGAAGGAGATTATGCTATAGTTGGCTAATGTTGCATGGCTATTTGTTTTTTTCTAGCAGGGGGGCCTTATGGCTGAACAAATGAGACAGAAACTGGACTGAAACTGGACCATAAACAATAACTGGCCAAGGCAAAGCAAAAGTGACAAGTTAGAAAGACATAAAGTAGTGTTACTGATGTACTGTTCTGAGTGATTTTTATAAAATAGTGCTCATGTCCTGACCAAAACAGGACAGAAAATACTTATGAAACACATACTGCATGAAAGTCCACACGTGCTGTCAAGAAAGAGAGAAGGCTGTCATATACAAAGTACATACAAATTACAGTTATATACAGTAATAAAAACCTTTTGTGTCATCTTTTTTATATGGGAGTGTTGTCTTCATTTCAGCTAAATATGACATGTGATGTGTTAGACCATCAGGGCACCCAATGAAGGTGATCGGCAATATAGTTAGGCAGCTGAAGGAAAGTACTGTTACACATAATGTGTAATTAAGCCAAGGCTGTGGCACTAGAGGAGTGAGATATACAGTCCTCTTTTGCTAAGTTGAAATGACATAAATCTTTTCTCACTTCTGCACTACTCCATTCTCATAAAGAAAGTGTACAAAATAATAGCACTGAAGTTGGTGGTGGTGGAAGTAGCAGAAAGAAGTCAGAAAATGCATATGGTTCACAAATTGTGGCTGGGTTTAATAGCATATCATTATTTTCCATTAGCCAGCTGTAAAATTGAATTCTGCCACAACATTACCTGTAACAATGAATTAATTGTTAGACCAATTGGACCTCGTACTGGTTGTGTTGCTTAAGGAAAGCTATATTTAATTTATTCTCTTTTAAATATACCGCAGGAGATTGAACTCATTAGGGAGAATACTGCCACTCTGTTGAACAATCTGTTAAATATTTATTCCCCACCTTTTCTTAGCCTTCCTCCAATCTAAGCAGCCTTCCTTCAACTTAAGTGGCTCTCTGTTGAAGGAAGGCTACTTGGAGGATGGTTGGATCCACACCATTATTTAGAAATATCCCTCTCAACATGGGACTGTTGTGAAGGTAAAACAGAAAAAAATAAGGTTTACTGCCCAGATTCTCCTTGAAGGGGGGAGGAATCAATAAGTAGAAATTTCTCCTTGAGAAAGAATATTAAACCCTTTCAAAGTAGGAGCATTTATTTATTTTCTGGACAAATGAGAATTTAACTGTACATGAAAATGTAACAAAGAAAATAAAAAGTAAACCGAAAAGGCAATTTAATAATCACTCAACACATTTCATGTAATACTTTTCTTAAGGCCAACTAAAATGGCAAACAAAGGTGTGTGTGTTTATGAGTTCTCCAAAAGTCTTGATCGGGTTAGATGTTAAAGGGGGTCAAAACAGATGTGGAAGTTGCTTGTCTGTTCTTGTTTGTGGAGACCTCAGGAATCTCCTTTCAAGAATAGACAAATGGTTTAAGGATCATGGTCCAAAACATGTTTTCCTCTCCCCACTTTCTTCTTTCTTTCCTTCCATAGAATCATAGAGTTGGAAGGGGCCATACAGGCCACCTAGTCCAACCTCCTGCTCAATGCAGGATCAGCCTAGAGCATCCCTGACAAGTGTCTGTCCAACCACTGCTTAAAGACTGCCAGTGAGGGGGAGCTCCCCACCTCCCTAGGTAGCTGATTCCACTGCTGAACAACTCTTACTGTAAAAAAAAGTTTTTCCTAATATCCAGCCGGTATCTTCTCGCCCTTAATTTAAACCCATTATTGCGAGTCCTATCTTCTGCTGCCAACAGGAACAACCAGCCTAATGAAAACACTCAGGGACTTTTAAATACAAGTTGTAACTTGTTCTGTACACAGCTCTGTTTAAGTTTTGTGTTGTTGGAGTATATAATGTAAAGGCATGAATGGTGATAAAAATTTCTAGTTGCCAAGAATGTGCTCCATATTCTTGTGCTAATGGCTAGGTGACAACAGTAATCAGTGATGAAGAAGGCTGTAGAACTCCATAATTCAGTTAGAAGGAAGCTGTTCCTGCTTGACAGAGGATGAGAGCACTGTTCTGTCCCATAATAAACTGTTCCAGAAAACATGTTGTTCCAGAGAACTCTGGAACAGCGCTTAGAAGCTCTAGGTGTCTAGTGAGCTTTACTATATTAGATTAGGTACGCCTCAAGAACATTTTTGGTTTATTTAGGAATACTACACAAGTAAAAATAAGACTTGAAAATTTTGCCTTCATTTCATCTGTTTATTAAAACAAAATTACTTATACATTAACATTGACTGACTGAAAAGAATATGCTAATATTGATTTTGCACATATAATTAAAGGAGAGTGATTACTTGAACTGACTAATTATTTCTTACCCTAAGTAAGCAGGTTACACAAAACAAGGAACATCTTCAAAGAAGACACTTTAGTTTCTCATATTTATAGATTTTTAAAATCATCTTCCAACAATAACTAGCTGTTCCACCTGATAAGACTCACATTCTTGGAGAAATAATCAGTGTATCTTAATTCTCAACATGGCACCATCTGCGGATACTGAAATCTTTGGGCTGGGGCCATGTAGAGAGAAGGATAATTTTCCTACAAACTTGAGTAACTGCCCAGGTTTGTAGAAAAATATGAAACATTTTTTAAAAATGGAGGGGGGGATCTACCCCAAGCAGAAGAGTGTTACAGACAATGTACCTCTGTTGGGCTGGCCTCAGGTGGCTGGAGGAAGTTTAGTAGGTGAGGAAGTGGGAGTTACCAGTGCTGCCTGTCCTCTCATTGGGTGAACTGTGGAGGAGGAAGGAACTCCACAACCACTCTCCCCCCCCCCCCTCCGGCACTATTTTGTGACATGTGGAGGAGTGGCAGTGGAGATGGGGAGGAGGGGGAGTCAGCAAATGGAAGGCCCTCTGAGCCAGTGGGGGGATGGTTACCATGCAAAGTTGCCTGTACTCCGATGTCTTCTTAAAATACATAGAAGCCATGTTAATTCATTCTTGCTAGTTTGATCACAACAGATTATAAAAAATGGTGATTAGAAGTTTTTTCATACACATGACTATTTGTTTTTATATATTTTATATTTTTATATTTAGTGGGACATTCTTGACATTTTCCAACTTTTATTGCACCTGGGGCCAGATACATACCTATTGATATCAATGCTACTCCTTTGTACTTTACTCACTTGCAAGGCTGTTCTGGGTTTCTGAACTTCCTATTTGACATGTTTATTGGAGAGTCCAGGTCAGCCTTCTTTCTTCTGGCCTCTGTCATTTTTAGTTAAGTTGCTGGTCTTGCAATTGTTTCCTTGTATTCTTGGCTATATTCATGACAATGTGTACAGTTCAGATGGATATTGTCTTGTTTCACCACAAGTGGGCAAGTTTGCCTGAAGGAGCATAGAAAGGTGAGAGGAATGAATTTATGGAGAAAAAGAGAAGGAAAAAAACTACCTTTCCAAAGTTTGCCCATGGTGGGCTAACTATTCATGCATGCTGGAAGATACTTTTTAAATAGGATCCTTGTTCTGGAGCCATACAGTCTCAAATCACAGCACTTCATTGTCAGAGTCAGTGTAGTGAACAGAACATTGGCCTTTGACTAGGAAGACTCCTGTCTAAATCCTGCTGAGCTTTGAAGTTTACTGGGAGACCTTGGCTTAGCTATTTATAATAATTAAGGCCAGTCATAATTGCTCAGCTTAATCTGTAGAATTGTTACTGGAGGTGTGTATGCCTCATTTTGAGCTCCTTGAAGGAAGCATGGAATTCATACAACCTGTCATTGTCTAATATGGTAGCTTATTTTACATAAACATCTTCATACTACATAGTTCTTAGAAAAACAATTTGAACTAAAATCTTAGCTTAAAAAGCATGTTGTATTTTCCAAAAGAGAAAATGTTTGCTGAAGGAGTTTTTTTTAGTGTTCCTCCTAAACCTCTCATGTTTCACTGAAGAGTTATTGAAGAAAAGTTCTTGAGGGATGGCAGTGGGGAGGAAATAACAGGATCTCTCCCCCCCCCCCCCCGCCATGCCTTTGTATCTCTATGGCTTGGATGCTAAGGCTACTCATGGTGGTTCTTTCATGTCCTTCTTGGGGAGCCTCCTCACAATTGCTGATACTGGAGGTTAGCTGACTTGTGTGGACAAAGAGCTGCATGTCTTGGGAGAGGGGAAGCCTGTACTCTTTTGCCAACAGATTTTCTTATATCAGCACTACTAATGGAGGGGGAAGGCAGGTACCTTTGATGTTGTCATCCCCCCCCCCCCCACTGCAGTCCACTAAGCTACATGGCTTTTTGTGACACAACTGCAGCCTCAAGAATTAGTGGTTTTGAAATCTCAAAACTGCTGGATTAAGGGGAAAGATGGGAAGGAACTACATAATGGTTATCCCTACACATGCATTCTGTAGGGTTCTAGTCTAGTGGCACAGTTTTATGGGAAAGCTTTAAGATATGCCATAAAGTATGTAATATCTTGACACTGGTATGAATGTGAAATAAGGGTATGAGACTGCTAGCAGTACAAAATCAGAATAGTACATATTATTCAGTTAAGGGGAGAGAAGTCATTATATTAAAGTCTGTTCAATTGCATTATAAATAGCTACTTTTTAATTAGGACCCATATTTTGCCCTCTCAATCTTGGTATGTTCTTGTAGGCTGTATTTTCATAGTGGTTACTATACAATTTTAGGTTAAGTATAATTTCTAATTTTTTTCCTTTTAGGATACAATGTTAATTTTAATTTCTTTTAGGAGCACAGCTTTAATTTTAATAACCATTCACCAGCAGTAGTCCTTCCCATCTTCTGAGGATTTCTTACTAAATTCAAAGTGTTGGGAACTTTGGGTGGCATGCTTAACTTGGGTCCTGTTTGAATATGTTAGTGTGATTCTGTGTGATAGCAGAACGAATATAATTGAAGTACACTTCTTATGCAGTGTATTTTATACCACACAAGATCTTTAGCTCATTGAAGTTTTGGACATCTGTTTTAAAATTATGAATACAAAATAAGCTTTGGAGCAAAAAGTGCTGGAGTTTGTGCTACAGTGACTTTTGAGAGTGAACACTTGGCTTAATTGTATTCCACTGTAGGGTTTGGTGCCAGTTCTTAGCTAATGATTATCTTGTTGATTAGGTTTTGTTTGAGATGACTCATTTTTCAAGGACTGCCATTGCTTCAATTTATAGCAGGAAGCCTGCACGGAAGTAGAATATCAGAGCACCGAAGATTGTGTGGCCTTTAAAAAAAACTGTCTTGATTGTATCCAGTGACATTAAAGTTAATTATTTCTTAACTGGTGCTCTGCAAAATACATCTCTATTTTCATAATTTCCTTGACAGGAATGAGAGCTGAAACCTGCAATCTCCCCCCTCGATTTGGAGTCTTGAATGAATGCAGGAAAAGCTGGTGTGGTAGCATTTTTCTTTTATGTGTTTTTTTTCCCTGCTGTGTGTTTCTGCAGGTATACAGTATACATTAAACTGTATCACAGGCTTGTGCAATCCCTCATAAATATGCCTAACACCAGGGCCACACACAGCCTGGTGTTTTTTTAATGTGTGTCTGGAAGCCAAAATGTGGAGGTTATTCAACATATAGATGGTGAAAGGTCTGGTTCCCTAGTCTATCACCTAGTGTTAGTATTAACATTAGCTAATGGAGCTACCTAACTCTGTACATTTGCCAGGGTATGTACCTTGTCAACGGTGATTCTGTTAAAAGGCACAGAGGTTTCCTGGGGCTTGCAGCCCAGGGCTTCCATCCAGTGCTTCAAACCAGGGAGTAGAGCTTAGAGTTCAGCAAGGGGAGTAGGAGAGAACCCCTCTAGTCTGAGTTTCCTGAAAAAGGACATACAAGCTCTGCATCAGCAAGGAGTGTGGTTTACCATAGTTTCCAACCTGCGAGGGAAATAGTCACAGATTCAGATACCCCAGTTTTAACCCTAAAATACCTTTAAACAACCAGCCCAGTTGTGAAGGTAGAAAGCGAACAAGGGAATGGGGGCTATCCATTGTTCTGCACAGAGTGCCATATGTATTATCTGCCCACTGGTCAGAAATTGTGGGTGTGTGCATGGAGCTCTTGGCTCTTGGGGGCATGTTCATTCCCTTGAGGCTAAGGTTTCTGAAGAGGCTGCTGGAGAAGCTGAGGGAGAGAGAGAGGTTTGTGGACCACACCTTCAGGGGTCTACTAGGGCACTCCCTTTCCTATGCTGACAGCTCTTCTGCCATGGTACAGATTGAGAGTCTTCAGGTTTTAGGGTGTCAGGCTGAGGAGGATAGACATGATCCCATAGATAGAGCCATCATTTAGGGTTGCCAATCCCCAGTCGGGGGCAGGAGATTCCCCAATTTGGAGCCCCTCCCGTGCTTCAGTGCTGTCAGAAAATGGGGGGGGGGAATAGCTGTTGGGCACTCCATTATACCACATGGAGACTGGTCCCCATAGGGTATAATGGAGAATTGATATACGGGTATCTGGGGTTTTGTTTTTTGAGGTAGGGTCACCAAATTTTCAACATAGCTGCTGGTTCCTCTTCTCAAACCCCCTCCCCCAAGTTTCAAAAAGATTGGACTATGCGTTCAATTCTATGAGCCCCAAAAGGTGCCCCATCCTTCATTATTTCCAATGGAGGGAAAGCATTTGAAAGGAACATGGTCACTTTAAATGCAATGGCACCTGGAACTTACTTCGAGGTTCCCTCTCCCGGATCCTCCCTCCCCTCTCCTGGAGCCTCCTAGTAAGTCCCCCCACCTGCTTGTCGGATTTACCTGGCAACCCTACCATCATCCCAGGTATGAGCTCTATAGGCAGGACAGGGACAGACATGTTGGTGGAGGTGTTGCATTATATATTAAAGAGGGCGTAGAATCAAAGAAGTTAGAAAACATCAGGGGAATGAACTCCCCAATAAAAGTGATAAGGGTGGAAATACTGTGCCCTAAGGGTTACTTAAAAGTGACAATGTACTATTGCCCACCTGCTCATACCCTTGAGGATGATCTTGAGATGGAGAAGGAAATAAGGGAGGTGACTAAAGCAGATAATGTTATGATACTGGGTGGCTTTAACTACCCTCACATTGACTGGGTAAACATATGGTTTAGTCATACTGTAGAAATGAGATTACTAGACATCAGAAATGACTGTACTGGAGAGTTCTATGTCTGCTCTAATCTGTCAAAGGGAGCTTTGACTCGCAAAAGCTTATACCCTGAAACTCTTATTGGTCTCTTAAGGTGCTACTGACCTTGAATCTAACTGTACTAGAACCACTGTTCACTGGTGGGGTAGTGATCTTGGTCCTGAGTGAGGCTGTGACCACAATGCTGTTAAATTCAACATTCTTATCAATGGAAAGTTACCCCCAAACTGTAACATTTGATTTCAAAAGAGGGAACTTTACAAAAATGAGGGGATTAGTTAAAATGAAGCTGAAAGGGTAACATAAGAGAGTCATATCCACAGAGATGCTTGGAATCTATTTAAAACCACACTAAGTCAAGCCCTGTTAGAATGTATTCCCCAGGTTAGGGAAGGCACTGCCAAGCCTAAAAGAATGTCCAAGTCCAGTTAATGGCCCAAGTCAAGGAAGCCATAAAAAGCAAAAATGCTAATTTTAAAAGTGGAAGGCCTGCCCCAGTGAAGTGTACAGAAGAGAGCACAGGGTCTGGCAAAAGAAGTGTAAGCTAATAAGTAGGTGTGCAAAAAGAGGATCTGAGGAGTGGATTGCTGAAAGTGTTAAGACAAGCAATAAGCCTTTCTTTAAATATATCCAGAGTAGAAAACCGGCCAGAGAAGCAGTTGGGCCTTTGGATGACCAGTGAATAAAATAATTCCTAAAGGAAGCTAGGGAGTTGACCCAGAAGCTCAATAAATTCTTTTCATCTGTGTTCACTGTGGAAAGTCTGTGGCATGTACCCGTGTCACAACCACTGTTTTCAGGAATGGAGTCTTAAAGGAATGAGTCAAATTAAAGTGATAAGAGATGAAGCTTTAGGCCTACTGGTGGTGGATAGTGCTGCCAAGCCGCAGCTGAATTAGGGCAACCTCATAGGGTTTTCAATGCAAGAGATGTTCAGAGGTGGTTTGCCATTGCCTTCTTCCACATCAAAATCCTGGTATTCCTTGGAGGTTTCTCATCCAAATACTAGCCAGGACTGACTGTGCTTAGTTTCCGAGATCTGATGATATCAGGCTAGCCTGGACTATCCAGGTCAGAACCTAGACCTACTGGGGAAATTAAAAACCAGTGAATCTCCAGGTTTTGACGGCATACACCCAGGAGTTCTTAGGTAACTCAAATTAACCTAATAACCTAATAACCGTTATAACTATTTTAACTAATAACCTGTACATCTAATTTATCACTAAAAGTAACCACTGTACCAGAAAACTGGAGAGTAGCAAATGTTGCACCATTTTAAAAGAGGGTTCCAGAGGGGAGCCAGGAAATTATAGGCCAAGTAGCGTGACATCTGTCATAGTCAGATTAGTAGAAACCATGATCAAAGATAAAATTTTAAGGCACATGGAGGAATAAAGCCTGCTGTGAGAAAATCAACAAAGGGAAGTCCTGCCTCACCAACCTGTTGGAGTTCTTTGAAAAAATGAACAAGCATGTACAAATTATCAGGTGATGTGTATGTTTTATGTATGTTTTAGCTGTATTTTATATATGCATTTTATGTAAGCCACCCTGAGCCCGTCTTGGTAGGGAGGTTAGGGTATAAATCAAACAAATAAAAATATTATATTCTTGTATGTTGAAAAGGCTTTTGACATGGTACCTCACCAAAGACTCCTGAACAAGCTAAGCAGTCATTGGATAAAAGGATAAATTCTCTTATGGATTAAAAATGGTTAAATGACATGAAGCAAAGAGTAGGAATAAATGGACAATGGAGAGAAGAATGAAGTAGGGTCCCACAAGGATAGGTATTCAATTTGTTCATAAATGATCTAGAATTGGATGAGCAGTGTAGTGGCCAAGTTGGCAGATAACACAAAATTGTTCGAAATGGTGAAAAGGCAAATTGTGAAAAGCTCGAGGAAAAAGAAGAGTTGGATTTATAACCCTGCCCTTCACTCGGAGTCTCAGAGTGGCTTACCATCTCCTTCCCTTCCTCTCCCCACAACAGACACCCAGTGAAGTAGGTGGGGCTGAGAGAGCTCTGAGAGAACTGCTCTTGAGAGAACAGCTTGAAGAGAACTGTGACTGACCCAAGGTCACCCAGTTGGCTTCGTGTGGAGGAGTGGGGAATCAAACCTGGTTCTCCAGATTAGAGTCCACCGCTCTAAACCACACCAAACTGGCTCCCAGGAGGATCTTCACATATTGGCTGAGTGAACAGCAATGTGGCAAATGAAATTCATTGTAGGTAAGTGTAAGGTGATTCACAGGGGACCAAAAAAGCCCACCCTCAAGTATATGGTACTAGAGTCTGAGCTTGCTGAGTGTGAGAAGAAAAGAGACTTCGGATCATAGTAGACAGCTCAATGAAAGTTTAGACTCAGTGCACTACAGCCGTGAAAAATTCTGTGCTGGCGATTATTAGGAAAGGGACTGAAAATAAAACAGCTAATATTATAATGCTCTTGTATATAGATCTATGGTGTGGCCTGTTCTGGGACAATGTGTACAGTTCTGATCATTGTATCTGAAAAAGGACATTGCAGAACCGGAAAAAGTACAGAGGAGGGCAACCCAGATGATTAAGGGGTCAGAGCACCTTCTCTGTGAGGAAGGTTGAAAAGTCTGGAACTTCTCAGTTTAGATAAGAGATGACTGGGGGGGGGGAGGGCATGATAGAAGCTTATACAATTATGCATGGGTTAGAGAGAAGGGACAGAACTTTTTTCCCCTCTCCCAAATTTACCAGAACTCAAGGCGATGGCCTTGAGTGAAGTTGATGGGCAGTAGATTCAGGACAAATGAAAGGAAATAACACAAGTGATCAATCTGTGGAATTCTCTGCCAGAGGAAGTAGTGAAGGCCATGAGCATAGACAACTTTAAAAGGATTAGTGAGATTCATAGTGGATAGGTTTGTCAGTGGCTACTAGCCATGGTGACTAAAGGAACCTCCGCATTCCGAGGCCTCCAGGTGGCACAAGGCAGCATTGGGGCAGGCCTTGGTCTCTGTTCCCTATTGATGGCCCTCCATAGTAACTGACTGGCCATTGTGTGAGATGGGATGCTGGACTAGATAGGCCACTGGTCTATATTATAACACTGTTCCCCAATGTCTTGGGGGTGAGGATGCTGCTTAGGGAAGAATTTGCATTGCTGGATCCTCCTGTTTTCAGGCATCACAAATAATGTGGGAAGGGCACACCCTGCAGTAGCCTTCATACCACTAAGGTAATTTCAGAAGGGGTTGTTATGGCTCTTCTATAAAATGATAAAATCCACATTGAAAACTGCTTTTTATGGGGGAAAAGTTGAGAAGCAGGCTGGGTGGAGGTCTGGAGTGGGAAGGGGAAGATATCTGACAGTGGATCTTCTCTTTTTACCTTACAAAAGTTCCTCAAGACATTTTGTTCTCATGGTGGTTATTCTTAAAAGACATGCAACGTCTCCAACTAATGTAGTTCATAATTAAGGCTAACATGTAGGCAGCTAATTTGTCCCAGGCGATGGTACAGAGTTTTCAAGAACATGGATTCAAGATGGTTTTCTCTTTTCTGTGGAACTAATGGGAATCTAACAAAAAATCTCAGCTCCAGTGCAGTTCCAACATGTGTTTTAAGGAATGAGAGAATGTGGTAAGTTATGGCACTCTACAGAAAAATATTAGTTCTTTTGAATACTTCCCTTGAAAGAACATGGTTCATTTTTCAACTGTAGAAGTATTAGAAATCATTAACAATTTTTTGTAGAACTTCTCTGTGTGTAAAGAATTTTGATGGAAGTGTTTCAAGACCCCAAATAACAGTAATTCCTCGAGATGTGGCATAAATTATAAACAACTATTTAGTTTGCATCAGAATTTGTATTTGCATCCCAGTGCTATCTCCAGATCAAGGCACAACGGAATTAAGATCAAAAGGGTAATTTCTCTCATTCTATGTTGGGTATAATTTGAAATTCTGATGCTGGGTTTTTGGGTGAAATGTTGAGAATCCAGACTCCTTCCCTCTACATCTTTCCTTGTCTGTCTTTCTGTCTCCTGTCTGGCACAGTTTTCTTGCCGCTCTGGGAATGCAGCATGGTGACTGTTCATTATACCCAGGGCTTTTTTTGTAGAAAAAGCCCAGCAGGTACTCATTAGCATAATAGGCCACACCTAACAGCAGAAATGCATTAGCATATTAGGCCATACCCCTGACAACATAGCTCCCTCCCAGGATCGGCTTCTTCAGGTGCCCTGCAGCTTGTGGGGTGCATGGGGAACCTGAGGGAAGAAAGGTCGTTTCTGGATCGGGTTCTGTGGAAGCAGATCCAGAAACTCCCCAGAACCCGAGTTTAAACTGCCTTCCCTCCCTGGATCATCTTGGCTTCCCCAGGCACCCCACAGCTTGTGAGGCGCCTGGGGAACCCGAGAGGGGGGAGGCTGTAGGCGTGGCCAACTCAGAAGCCAGCCAGAACTCCATTCCTGTGCATTCCTGCAGACAGATTCAGGGGCAATCATGTTGCACTTGGACGTCTCCTAGAAGTAGGGTTGCCAGCCTCCCAGTGGCACCTGGAGATCTCCCATATTACACTTGATCTCCAAATGACCAAGATAAGTTTCCCAGAAAAATGGCTGCTTTGGACGGTGCATTCTGTGGTATTATAACCTGCTAAAGTCCTGCCCCTCCCCAAACTTTGTCCCCCCCATCTCCAGGTATTTTCCAATCCAGAGCTGGTAACTCTGCTTAGAAGAGAACAGAACTGTACTGTTAAACTGTGTTGTTATTGTTTTTTAAACCAGATACCTGTTAGTTCTGTAGATCATCTTGAATCCATCTTCTAGAAAATTGTAGACCATCACTTGGAACAAATTAGCTCTCTCCATGTTAGCTGTAATTATTTTCCAGCTACATGGATTGGAGACAAATGAGTTCTTTTGAGTGATAGTCATGATCATATTAGTGTTGGCAGCTGTTGGAATAATCCTGGTGTCTAAGTACCTTTCGTTTTGGAGAATTTCCCCTGTTTTCTGACTGCCTTTTTGATAGGATTGGAATATACAAGGCTTTTTGTACAGAAACTCTTTTTACTGTTGTCTTTTGGGAGAAATTAAAGATGTGCACACACACATTTGCTCTTCCTCTGTTGCATTACAGTGCAGGATGACTTTCTAAATCTCTGCTCTCAAATGATCTTTCCTAGTGGAAAGTTCTTTTCCTATAACATAGAAGTCTTTGGGAACTTGTGGCATTTTTGAAGTTTTCAGATCTGATATTATTTATAGAAATTACATGAAGTCACAAAAATAATACTTTTTGGCTAAGTACGTGAGACTGGTAAATCCTGTCTGTGTTTGTAAAATATGCACTCTGAAGAATAGCTAAATGGTTCTGTTGAACAGTTAAAGCACTATCTTCTTCACAGGTATAGCACCATGTGAATTGTATTTATAAAGTGTGAAATAAACCAATTTTGATCAATTTCAAAAAGTTACTTGTATTTGTATTTTATCTGAGATTTCTTTCATTAGAATACTATATATACTACATTAGAATGAAATGTAAATCCAACTGGATATGTTTTTACAAAAAAAAATCAGTTAAATATTCAGGCAAACAAAGATACATAGAATGACAAATCACATCAAAAGATACCCCGTAGGGTTGCATATTTCAAGCCTTCAGTGCTGTTCTACACCTCTACAGGTTATCTTTTGCCGTGATTTGTTTTGTGTATCTTTATTTGCATGAATATTCTATGCAACTAATGGTTTTTGTAAAACATATCCAGTCAGATTTATATTTTGTTCTAATATATATGGTATTCTAATGAGAGAATCTCATATAAAATACAAATAGAAGTAACTTTTTGAAATTTATCAGAATAGGTTTATTTCACACTTTATACAGTATAAAAACAATTCACACGTGCTATTGCTTTGATATTTAGACTATTACACTGTGGTCCTTCTGTTTTATTTGTAGTCTTCCCGGGGTCCGTGCTTATATAAGCCAAATTTGGTTAATTGGATTTCACAGTTGGGAAACTTTGAATTTTTTTAATAAAACCGTGAAGATTTTTAATCTGGACCAGTTTGTCAATTGATTCTGGACTCCTTGTACTGCCAGAAAATGTTCAGGGTAGTGCTATCACCTCAAGCAAATGAATCTGGAATAGACCCTTTAATATCAATAAGCTGCATTTTCACAGTTGATAATAAACACTATCTCTAATGTTTTCTCCACTTTGAACTTGTCTGAATGCAGTGTGAACCATGTGACTTGAATATCTTTAATTAAAGAAATGTCTCTGTTCTGTAACTGGCTGGTGGGATTCTGTGGCATTCTCTTTCCAACCATTTCCTTTGCAAAATAAGCTTACAAAAGGTTTTAGCCTACAACAAATTTTATTAGCCTGCCTACTAATACATACATGTATGTGTGTATGAATTTAAAAACTGCTTTAAAAGAGACAACATATTAAGAATTCAAATAAAAAACTAGAGGGATAATTTTTTATCATGTCAAAGTTCTGCAGGGCTTTGTAGTTGAACATCTCTTATTTCTCCATTCTCTGTTAATTTACTGGAAATCAAACAAGAATTCTCGGGGATGAGTTCTGTTTGGGAGGGAAGGGTGTACATCTGAAGTTGCAAATGCTCAGAAACCATTAAGTGCCTTTTTAAAATACTGTAGTAGCTATAATTGGATTTTGTATATCTCTGACTCCATGCAAAACTAGTTTCCAAGTTTTCTTTTTAAGCAATGGCTTCTGCAGTTCCTTCCCACTTTTCCTTGTGACTCATCTTTGGGCAAGGGAAGGTAAATCCTAGATAAAAACAGCTTCTAAAGGCAATACATACACACAGAGATGGACACAGCACAGGCAGTCTTGACTGTGTATTCCCTTAATTTGCTGAGGCTGAAAAAAGTAGCATAGTTCTTGCAAGGGAAAGCAGGAATTCAGTCAGCAGTGAAACAAGTATGTCCAATCCGTTTAAATTTTTTTAAAGGGTCTACATTCATGCTGGGAGATGTGCCGAATCACGGTATGATTGCGTGGGGGGACAGTACCGTTTGCCTCAGTACGAGCAATTTTCAAACCCAAGTTTCCTCTCCAAGACCTGAAGCTTCTCCTGTGCTGAAAAACAACCCCTCATTTTCAAATAGATTTAAGAGTGGAAAAAGACACTTGTACATCCAAAACAGAGCCAGTGTGGTATAGTGGTTTAGAGTTTCAGACCAGCATCTGGGGGACCCGGGTTTGAATCTGCTATGCCGCTCTGAGCCTGCTATGCGGGGAGAGCAGCCTAGAAATTGAATTAAATAATAAATAAATAAATAAATAAATAAATAAATCCCCACTTATGCCATGGAAGCTGTCCAAAAAAACAGAGAACCACAGCCACAGATAAACAATAAGAAAGAGAAAACACAAAACTGTGTATAGACGCTAAAGTAAGCAATTACTCATGAATTGTGTCCAAATAGTATAATATATGACAATAACAGTACAATATGAATCAATGTAAGGTACAAAGTACTACATAACAATAAAGTCCAAACAAAGGGCCAAAACAATAGGTTCAATAGATGGACGAATTTTTTTGGATAAAGTATTCGTTTTGTGAGTCTTCTTCTGAACAGGACTGATGTATATCTTCAAACTGCAAGAATCCAAAATTTGAAGTGAATTTTCAGGTTTCTGGTAAGATGGTTAGCCATCTAAGGAATTTGAAAGGATGCGGAATGCTTTGATTAAAATATAAAATTTCTAAGTCGGGTCTCATGCATACCTTGATGCAGATGGTTTTGTGAATGTAACCAAAGTCTGGAAACTAGCAAAGGTGCAGTAATGAAAGCAAAATGAGGTAGAAACTAGAATGGTTGATGGTTATTTCAAACAATTTTAAAATTAATACCTGTAACAGTAAAATATATTTTTCAAAATCAATAATTACAAATTAAAGGTATGTCTATAAACTGTTCTTTCTTTCTCTCAGGCTGTAATACTAAATGTACTAACTTGAAAGAAAATTCCATTAAGATCAAAAGGAACTAATTCCAAGTAAAAAATACTGAAGACTGGGTCATGAAGCTACAGTCCACTGCACGCTTACTTGGATGTAAGAAATGCATGGGAAACCAACTGGATTTGATTCAGAGCAAATGTGTTCTAGTGTTAGGGTATACAAATACCAGCAAATTGTCCTGCTCCAAAGGCTATTTTCGAATACCTCTTAAAAAGCTGATCTGTAGATAGTTTATACAGATTTGAACTCAATTGGATATAGGGTTACCATTCCCCAGTTTGGGACGGGGGGGGGGGCTGCTTTTTTTGGATCTTGGGAAATCCCCCCCCCCCCCGAACAACATTGGGTGACATGCCAACATCACCCAGAAGTGATGTAAGCATGTCAGTGACGTCAGGGGGAGGGGGACACTGTTTTGGGACAAAACTCTATGGTTTGAAAGTGATTTTACCATAGAGTTTTGCACAAAAACCAGAATGTTGCCCCCAATGTGCCTACGTCACTTCTGGAAGGTGTGTGATGTCACTGGTGATGCTTCTGGCTCCCAGCATGCCCTCCCCTCATCCTCCCACCAACATCTCGAAGAGACCTGGCTATGCTATTTGGTTACTGGATTTGCTCTTTATCTAGCAGGGCAATCCTTCCTCTTCTCTCAGCCCCATTTTTCATGGCTGTTCTAGATTATGTGCAGCTATGGTATCCTACCCTCCGTGCTTCTGCACTGCGCTTGCCCTCCTTCCTTTCTTTTTCGAGGGATCACACAATGGACATGATAACATCAAATTGTTACAGGCCAGTCCAACCTGGTTATGAGTTGATGTTGCTAAGGTTAAATCAAGCAATTTAGGGAAAGCCACTCCTAGCAAAATGAACACTTTTGGAGCAACACCTAAAAAATCATCAAGGGGAGAAAATTGTTGACAATGAAGATTTTCACAAAATAGGATTCCCAGTTTGGGTTGTGGGGTATGAGGGGAAGGCAACTTCCCATTATACATTTGTAACTTGCTGTTGGTGATTCAGAACACTTCAAAGGAGACCTAAATCTGAAGAAAGAAAAATGGTTCATCGCTGCTTTATGATAGCTCATTTTCTTGAGCAGAGTATGTCAGGAGATCGTTTTTCTTAAGTGCACAAACTCATAAATGGCAAAATGGGCTAGGTTCAATGTCTTAAACTTGCCTCTAGGCAGAAAATCAAATACATAGAATTTCAGGCCATATGGATGCAATTTGTCAAAGTTATGAGTAACTGAAAGAGTCTGATAATGAAATGTTGTTATTGGCTCTAACTATAGCTTATACTTCAATGCATGCTGTGACAAATGGTATATATTCCATGTGAAAATGTCATGGATTTAATTACATAAAAATGACAGCATTGCTGTTTTACAGGATAAAATGTTAAAATGCAGAACTGATCTTGTACATTAGCTGTGGTAAAGGACTTACAGAGAGCTGCATGAGAACTGGCATAGCAATACTGACTCGGACTGAACTACTCATCAGAGTCTCTGGTTCAAAATTTGCTTGTGTTATGAACTCTAGATATATGGGCCACATGTGAATGCAAAGGAGCCAAAACCAACCCGGATCCTTGGCTTGTGTATATACCTGTAATGTGTGTGGTGGGAAACATTTTATGATAAACATATGTTTAAACTGACTGTGAAGGTGTGAAACTAAGATGACACAAGATCCAGTGGGTTAGCTGGGAAAAACAAAGTGCCCTATAACAATTAAAAAGATGGATGCATTTCTTTCTTCATTTTTACAGATCTACAAACCTCTTTTATTTAAGAAGATATACAAATTGGAGACTGGCTAAAATCATGATGGTGCTTGGCAATTAAAGCTCAAATTGTAGCCTTAAAAAGTTTAAAACCAATTTCATTAAATATAAAGATCTACTGATGATATCAAAGTATAGGATTAACTATGGCAATAATTGTCTTGCTAACTTATTGACCTTTCCCAGCGACATATAAAACCCTTTCTCTAACAACTTCCTTTGAGTTGAATTTTACACTTAACAAATATAATATAGCAGTTTTCCTCTTTTTTCATTTTTGTCACAGCTGAGTAAACGTGTAAAAAATAAGGTGGTAGTTTGAAAAAGCAGAAGTTCAGTTTCCTGTAAACAAATGCTAAAATTCTTGAGTACTTTAATATTTAATCATGTCCTTGAAACTTGCACATAATTTAGGGGGCGGGGATTATCCCCAAAATCCTAAACTTAAACTTGCCTCTTTAATGTTCAAACAATGAATACATTTTAGATTGCAGATAAAACTCTTTGACAGGCAAGTCATAGATGCTGTTAGAGGTACTAATGTGCTAACTGGGGAATGTGTTTTGGACAGCATTGTATTCCACATCAGTTTTGCACATCAGGGATAGAAATAAACATGTTGCTCCGGATAACTACCCTGGTCTTGTCTGTGGGATGTAAGTGCCCTTGGTCTGTTAAATAATGGACCACAGTGTCTGTGCTTTGGTTACATTTAGATTTCATTACTGCAGTTATGAACAGTCAGGTTGGTGTTGTAGTACCGGACTAGGATTTAGAAGACTCAGGTTCAGATCCTCACTGTATCATGAAGCATGCTAAGTAACCTTAATCCAGTCACTGTCTCTTAGCCTAATCTTCCTCATTGGGTTGTTGAGAGGGCAGAATGTATGCCTTCATGAACTCCTTTGAAGAAGGAAGAAGGGGCACAGATAACTCTTAAATAAAATTAATGAATAATGGACATTATGAGAGCCTGCTCCTGAAAACTGTTCTTAAAATATCAGTTGTTCAACCAAGCTTTGCAGAAGTGTGGGAGCCTGTCTGAGAACCATCTTTTGATGTCAGCCAGGTAAGCCTCCCTTCCCCTGACTATTGGCTGTTAGTGGACTATCATCAGAGGGAGAACAAAGGCCGGGTCTACTTACCATTAGTAATAGTGGTCCCATCTGTAGAGATGCCAGGTCTTACCCATAGGAAATCATTGCCTCATTATCTCCTATATGTAGGTCTATTGCCCTTTGGGGGGTAAGGCTGGCCCTGTAGCAAGCTAGAGCCCATTATTCTCTCACATAAACATATGTGTATCCCCAGCACGGACCCCATGAGCAATTGGAATGCTTTCTTACTTGAAGGCATAAGAACATAAGAGAAGCCAATGTTGGATCAGGCCAATGGCCCATCCAGTTCAACACTCTGTCACACACTGGCCAAAAACACCAGGTGCCCTCAGAAGGTCCAGCAGTGGGGGCAGGAAGCCCTCCCACTGTTGCCCCCTCCAAACACCAAGATTACAGAGCATCACTTGCCCCAGACTGAGAGTTCCTATCTATACTTTGTAGCTAATAGCCACTGATAGACTTCTGCTCCATATGTTTATCTAATTCCCTCTTGAAGCCGTCCATGCTTGTAGCCGCCACCACCTCCTGTGGCAGTGAATTCCACTCTTTGGGTGAAGAAATACTTCCTTTTATCTGTTCTAACCCAACTGCTCAGGAATTTCATGGAGTGCCCACGAGTTCTTGTATTGTGAGAAAGGGAGAAAAGGACTTCTTTCTCTACCTGCTCTATCCCATTCATAATCTTATAAACCTCGATCATGTCACCCCTCAGCCATCGTTTCTCCAAGCTAAAGAGCCCCAAGCGCTTCAACCTTTCTTCATAGGAAAAGTGTTCCAATCCTTTTATCATTCTAGTTGCGCTTTTCTGCACTTTTTCCAATGCTATAATATCTTTTTTGAGGTGTGGCGACCAGAACTGTACACAGTACTCCAAATGAGGTCGCACCATTGATTTATACAGGGGCATTATGATACTGGCTGATTTGTTTTCTATTCCCTTCCTAATAACCCCCAGCATAGCATTGGCCTTTTTCATTGCAGTCGCACACTGTCTCGACATTTTCATTGAATTATCTACTACGACTCCAAGATCTCTCTCTTGGTCAGTCTCCGCCAGTTCAGACCCCATCAACGTGTATTTATAGTTAGGATTTTTGGCTCCAATGTGCATCACTTTGCACTTGGCCACATTAAACCCCATTTGCCACGTTGATGCCCACTCGTCCATCCTTGACAGATCCCTTTGGAGTGCCTCATGTTTTCCAAATGCTATATTTGGCAGTTTTCCTTTTTTTAAAAAAAGTCCTCAGAAGCTGTAGAACACACTTTGATTTGTATCTGTAAATTAAAACTGCTGTTACACTCCTGCGACTTGATGCTACAGTTTGATCCAAATCACACAGGTGTTCTTTTGTACTCAATATAATTATCACCCTGATGGTTCCAGTCTCTATTATCGTTTATGTTAATTAGAGGAACTAGACACCCCCTCCCAAGCATGATTTAGAAAGTATGGGACAAACCATGATATGAAGGAGATGAAATGAACAATAGTAAAGGTTATTGAGCAGTAAGTAGCCTTATGTTTAAGTGATCTTAAATACTCTTTCAGACTTTTGTGTATATTCATACATGGCTGTCTTTCAGTTGTTCCCTTGGGTGCAACAGAAAAATATTGAGAGGTGTTATACAGAGTTGCTTTTACCCGCTGTTCTAGAGTGACACTGTAGCTGAATACTGAAGGTGAACTTGAATTCAGTTCTTGGTTTTTGCTGTGAATTTGGGTACAGGCCTTGCAATCCACATTGTTTCTCCCAGTTGTTGCATGTTAAAAGGTCACACAGAAGCATAGACAAATTAACCAAATATTTTACGCCATCTTTATCTTTTGTGTTAGAAATTAACTGTTTGTGTAGTTTCCTAGTAAAATCATGTACACTTGGATTCTACTTATGCTGACTTAAAATATTGGGTTGGATCCAACCAGCTTTTTCCTAGTGGAAAAAGGGAGAAAGTGTCACCTTAGTTTATCCCTCTCCCAAAGAACGTCCACTTAGCCTCTCAACCAAAGCCAGGGCTTTTTCTGCCCTGGCTCTGGCTTGTGGAATCAGCTCCCACTGGAGATCAGGGCTGTGTGGAACCTTCTGCAGGGCCTGCAAAATGGAGCTATTCTACCAAGCCTTTGGTTGAGACAGTAGGCGTCTATTTTAGTTGGCCTCCCTGCTCTGCCTGCTAATCTCTTGCTTTGTTGTTGCTCATTCGCACAGTCGAGTCCGACTCTTTGCAACCCCATTTTTACGTATTGGAGCAGGAGGCGATGAATCCAGCAAGCAGACTTTTATTCATAACATCATTCAACTTTAAAGACAGCTCCAAGAGAGCAGCACTCTAATTTATACTGTTCCAACAAATAACTTTCAACAGTGTAACTATATACAAGTGATGTTATTGGACCCAAGCAGGGCTTAGCGATTGGGTACCTAGATTGGCTTCAGGACCAATGGGAGTCTTTATTAGTCAGCCAATGAGAATTGAAGCATTAGGATACCAGAGCCCTTTCATAGGTAAACCATAGTTGTTAATGCAGCATAATCAAGAACACAAACACAACATTCCTCCCCCCTAAGTCGAAACAACAAAGTCCCTTAGGTGCGGGGGTGGTCGCCTGGTCTGTCGGGACCGGCGTGGCAAGGACGGACCCAATGGAGAACGTCCTGCTAAGTTCGGGGACTCCATTTGGGCCAGTGTGACTTGCAGCAGCGGACTCAAGTGAGAGCGGTCTGACAAGTCCAGGAGCTCAGAAAGTTCTGGGGTATGCCCTCGCTCCAATAGGGGGCCTACCGTGTTGCAAACAGGCAGAGATTCAGCGGTTGGTTCCTCTGGAAGGTCCCGGGCTGGAGATGGCACGGGAAGGCTCTCTGTTGGGCGGTTCTCCTGGCCGCTGGTGTCTTGCCGTGCCAGGAGACCTTCCGGGCTGGCCTCAGAAACTGGGGTGCTCTGCAAACGAGGATCTGACTCAGGAACTGGGGGGCGTTGCAATTGCTGGTTCGGCTCAGGAACTGGGGAGCGTTGCAACTCAGCCTCCTGTGCTGGCCACTGGAGTCTCAGCTGGGCCAGGTGCCGGTGACGGACCACCCTCACGTCGTCCCGTACCTCATACAATATGGGGCCCGTTGAGCACAGGATAACAGCCGGGACCCAGTACGGACGTTCCGGGCGTACACCGTGTCTCCAGGTTCAAAGGACCGCATGAAACCTGTGGCGATAGGGTCGCGGTGGACATCTGGCGCCAGGTCCGGGTGAAGGCGGCTCAGGCGAGTTGATAGCTGGAGGCCCATAAGTAGCTCTGCTGGTGACTTCCCTGTAGCTGCATGCGGCGAGGAGTGCTGCTGTAAAAGGAACCCGGTGAGCATGGCTGGGAAGTTCCCGTCTCCCAACCTTCGGAGCGCATCCTTCACTGTCCGGACCATCTGCTCTGCCTGGCTGTTTGTCTCAGGGTGGAATGGGGCCGAGGTGACATGCCGAATGCCCCGTTTGTCCAGGAATTTCTGGAACTCTGCTGATGTGAATTGAGTTCCGTTGTCAGACACGAGGAGTTCCGGCAGGCCGAAGGTGGCAAAGAGACGATCCAGGCAGCGGGCAACGACGGCCGATGTCATGGAGGTAACAGGAAAGACCTCCAGCCTCTTGGAATAGGCATCCACGACAATTAGAAGTGTTCAGCCCTGGAAAGGCCCAGCAAAGTCCACGTGAATGCGGGACCATGACCAGTGTTCCCTCTAAGCTGAGTTTGTGTGAGCTAGCTCACAGTTTTTTATCTTTTGGCTCACACATTTTTGTCTTAACTCAGGAAGGATGGCGCTAGAGCAAATTAATTCATGCAGTAGCCAAATCACTTGCTCACAACTTTAATGCCAGTAGCTAACAAAGTAGAATTTTTGCTCACAAGACTCCACAGCTTAGAGGGAGCATTGACCATGACCCCCTCGGCTTTTCCCGTGGATGGACGGGAACCTCCGGAGCTGCTGGCCTCGACTCCTGACATGGCTGACATGTCCAGACCCACTGCTTGATTTGCTGATCTAGGCCGGGCCACCAAACATAACTCCAAGCGATGGCCTTCATCTTAACGATGCCCGGGTGCCCTTCATGTAAGGCGTCCAGCACCCGTTGGCGAAGTGGGGGAGGAACAACAACTCTGTTTCCCCACAACAGACAGCCTTTGTTTACCGACAGCTCTGACGATCTTGACAGGAAAGGCTGGAACTCGGCGTCGAGTGTTCCCGAAGGCCATCCCCTCTATACATGGTTGTAGAAGCGGCCGAGTGTTCGATCCCGGCTGGTGTGGAATGCTATATCGGCAACAGCAAGCGGGGCTGCGGCAGCTCTTCAACTAGCAATGCTTCTTGGATCGGGGCCTTGGGCAGCCCTGGCGACGGAAGTGGCAGGCGGCTGAGGGCATCGGCATGCCCGATGGTCTTGCTGGGCCGGTGGAGGTGGCGGCAAGAGTAGGCGGAGAGGAGAACTGCCCAGCGCATCATCCAGGGTGACAGGATTTGCAGGGTTTGAAGATGCCGAGCAACGGCTTGTGGTTGGTGATGATTTCAAATTCCTGCCCATATATGAAATCGTGAAATTTCTTCACAGCAGCGACGATTTCCAATGCCTCTCGGTCTATCTGGGCGTAATTCTGCTCAGCAGTGGATAAAGTCCTTGAATAGAAGGCAATAGGGACCTCCCGGCCAAATGGCAACCAATGGCGAAGTACGGCCCCGAGTCCATAAGGCAACGCATCGCAGGCTAAGACGAGGGGCTTCTTTTCATCGTAGTGCACGAAGACAGCATTGGAGGTAAGGAGATCTTTGAGAGCTTGGAAAGAGGTGTGTTCTCGGCGTCCCCATGTCCAAGAAGCCGATTTGTCAAGCAGACGATGGAGTGGTTCAGCAAGAGCTGCCTTGTTGGGCAAAAAAGTATAATAAAAATTCAGGAGCCCTAAAAAGGACTGCAGCTCTTTTCTAGATTTGGGCGGGGGTGCCTTGCGGATTGCAGCAACCTTGTCTGGAGCAGGGTGGATGCTGTCTGTGTGGAGGAGGTAGCCTAGAAATTGAACGGAAGGGACAAAGAATTCACATTTCTCCTTCTTGAGTCGAAGGCCCACCTCCTGTAGCCGGCGAAGGACCTCTCGCACCCGAGTAGCCATTTCAAGATCAGAGGTTCCGGCGATTAAAACGTCGTCAAAATAGGGCACGACACCGGGCAGGCCTCAAAGAAGGCGCTCCATAAGTTCTTGAAATATGCCGGGGGCAACGCTTACCCCGAACTGCAGTCGGTTCACCTTAAAAGCACCACGGTGCGTTGTGATGGTCTGCACTTTGGCCGTGGCTGCATCCACTGGTAACTGCTGATATGCCTGGGCCAGGTCGATCTTGGTGAACACCCGGCCCCCAGAGACCAAGGCTAGAAGGTGGCTCACCACAGGAACTGGGTATGCGTGTGGTTGCAGGGCCCTGTTGATGGTGCATTTATAATCAGCATACAGGCGGATAGAGTCATCAGGCTTGAGAGGGGTGATGATGGGTGTCTCCCACTTGGCATTGGGAACTGGCTTGAGAATACCTTGGGCCAACAGTTTATTGATTTGCTCATCAATCTTGGGTTTGAAAGCGACGGGGCAGCGTCTGGGCTTGTGGTGGAGTGGCTGAACAGGAGGATTCAGGTTGAAGGAAACTGGGGGGTCCTTGTAGCAGCCTAGCTCAGCTTTGAACACCTCAGGGAACTCTGCCTCAAAGTCCATAAAGGGCTGCTGATTGATGTGATTCACGCCAACCACATCAATGCCCAAGGCAGCAAACCAGTCCAAACCTATAAGGCTTGTGCGGTGACCTTCCACCACGAGCAGGTTCAGGCGGCCAGAGAACTTCTTATATTTGACCTGGACTCTGGCAATGCTGATGACTAGAACTTGGTGCCTTTGGCAGTTGAACAGCTGTAGCGTGCATCTCTGAAGGCGGCGAGCAGAGAACCATGGGGAGACCTGTTGGAAAGGTCTCCACGAGACAATGGACAACGCGGACCCTGAGTTGACTTCCATCTGACATGCCCGCCCTTCGATGAAGACAGTTTTTCGGACATGGATGCAGCCCCTGGTGGATATAGAGGTGGTTGGTGTAGTCTTCGGATACACTCGCTTCGTTGCTGTGCCTTGGTCTTTGATCGAACGACCGTAAAGACTTGAATCGAAACGATCAGCTGGGGGCATTCACAGATCCTCGCGAATGCTGGAACTCGTCTGAAGCATCATGACCGTGTGACGCACGACAGACTTTGGCAAGGTGGCCCGCTTTACCACACGCATGACAGATGGCATCACAAAATTGACAGTCTCTATGCGCATGCGCACCACCGCAACCGGCACAGCGTTTTCTTTGCAGTCTTTTTTGAGAGCGGCGCGGGCTTATGTGATAGCGGCGCAGCTTCTGATTGGCCCTTGCATTGTAGACTCTGTCATCAGACGCATCAGATTAGTCGTCCCGGGTGTCATCGGAATCAGTGGAACTGCTGTGATGTATGGCATCAGAATGGCATGACATGTTGCTTTGGGGACCCAATCTCAGCTCGCGGAGGGATAGGGCGGCCTCTACTCTCAGGGCCTCTTCGAGGGCTGATTCGTATGAAAGTCTTTAGTAGGAGTAGGGCCCGCTTAATGCTTTCGTCTCGGAGACCACAGAGCAGCTGATCAAGAAGGATGGACTTCAGATCGTTGAAGTGACAGTCTTGAGCAGCCCGCCTCAGTGCAGTGAGGTACTCCGTGACAGACTCGCCCTCCTTCTGGTTCCGCTGATGGAACGCGCATTGATGGGCGGCAGCCGACGTCTTCGGGGTGAAGTACTCAGTCAGCCGGGCCTTGATGATGCCGAGAGGGGTCTCGAGTAACTTGGAGGGGGCAACTAGGTCTCGAGCGATGTCGAATACAGCCTGGCCGCATGTACTCAGAAAGGTGGCGCGGCAGACATCATCTCTGTCAATACTATTTGCTATGTGGTAGCATTCAAAACGATCGAGGTATGACTCCCAGTTCCCAACCTTTGGGTCAAACGGTTCGATATGGCCCTTGGATGCCATGCCCGTAGTGATTTAGCTCTGGGCGCCCTTAGTGATTTCAGCTGGGCAGGCAGAGTGATTTCAGCCGTTCAGTTAGGACTGGGATTCCATCCTCGTCGCCATTTTTACGTATTGGAGCGGGAGGCGATGAATCCAGCAAGCAGAGTTTTATTCATAACATCGTTCAGCTCTAAAGACAGCTCCAAGAGAGCAGCACTCTAATTTATACTGTTCCAACAAATAACTTTCATCAATGTAACTATATACAAGCAATGTTATTGGACCCAAGCAGGGCTCAGTGATTGGGTACCTAGATTGGCTTCAGGACCAATGGGAGTTTTTATTAGTCAGCCAATGAGAATTGAAGCATTAGGATACCAGAGCCCTTTCACAGGTAAACCATAGTTGTTAATGCAGCATAATCAAGAACACAAACACAACACCCATGGACCACATCACGCCAGGCCCTTCTGTCTTCCGTCTCTTGCTACCTGTATAAATTTTTATTGTTTGTTTTCTTAACTGATTTTAGTGTGATTTTATTATAATGACTCTGCTTCTTGTGATCCTCCCTGAGCCTGCTTTGGGGAGGGCGGAATAAGTAAATAAATAAATATTAGAAGGGCTATTCTGGTGATCATAGGACCTGCATGGACAAAACCCATGTGTGGTGTGGACTGTAGTAAGGAGGGGAATTAGGTGGGATTAAGCAAAAAAGCAGGCTAAATCCAAACTAGTGTGTGTGCATTCTTTTAGTTTTTTGTGGTCAGTATGAGTCTTGCACTGCAGCCTTTATGAGGAAGTTGTTGATCTATTTCTACTCCTGGAAGTGTTTTTTTTTTTAAAAAAAATTTCAGCTCATCTTCTGAATAATCTTGACGATCTGAATATCTGTTTGGCTAAAATAATGTCAGTATTGGCTGGTGTGTGTGTATCTGTGGACGTGCAATTATAGAACTTTGCACAATGTCCTACATTTTCATTTGCTAAAATACACGTGCCTGTGCACACACACAGAGGGAATTGTTCATCTGTTGAGCAGTTCCTAAACTCCAGAAGAATTTTTTTTAAGTTAAATACATGTGGTGCTTTAGGAAGCATTTGACCATTTCAATTTCTCTAAAATGTGTTAGAATTCCTTGTGCAATTTACATTAAACTTCACTCTGTTTAACACAACACCTGTCTCTCCATTACACTGTACACATTTGACTTATGTGTGTCGGTGCTAACACGTCTCCTTCCCTTTTATTGAAAGAACTGCCTGCAACAGCTGGGTGCATAAGAATATTAAACATAAATGTTTGATTGTAAATGTAACACATGGGACCTAAGGTTGCTTAACTACTCTGACATGGCACTTTTGTTTTTTTGAATTTCAGAGGCTGTTTTAGGCATGTTTCCATAGTTTTCAAAACGTCGTATTTGTTAACCTTTTGCTTTAAGGTGGTTCTGTGTCATGGTTCTTCTTGCCAATATCTTAAAAGGATGAACCATCTGTAAAAGTAATTGTTAATAAATTCTGATATGGTAAAACTAGCAGCACAATATTAAATTAGGTATAAGAAAAAGAAAATGCAACATACTCAAAGCTATATATTGTCAAATTAGAAAATAGATCGAGATGGGTAGCCATGTTAATCTGTCTGTAGTGGCAGAAAAGAGCAAGAGTCTAGTAGCACCTTAAAGACTAACAAAATATGTGGCAGGGCATGAGCCTTTGTGAGTCACTGCTGTATATGAAGAAGTGAGCAGTGACCCACAAAGCTCATACTCTGCCACATATTTTGTTAGTCTTTAAGGTGCTACTAGACTCTTGCTCTTTTCTACAAATTAGGAAAGGAAAAGGGGTGGGGGGAATGTGCAAAGGATATAGTGACTGCTGTTCCACGCCCAGAAGATGACAAAAACCTCCAGGATCTTTAGCCAAAATGGCGTGGAGAAAAAAATTGCTTCTTGACCCCAAAGTGTCGATCAGCATTTCCCTGGGTGTGTAAGAAAGGGCTATGAGAACTAAGTACTAATGCAACCCTTCCTGCCCTCCCTCTCATGATCTGCCTAAGTTCATAGAATCTGCATTGCTGTTTTAAGTAATGGAGTATAGAAGACTTTGAACTCTGATGTTTCAGCTATTGTTACCCAGAGAGAGAAGCCCTCCCAAACAAATGAGCAACATCTTTAAGACATTCAGCTCTTTCACATTATGGATCAGCAGCTTATTTTGAGCAAACGAGGTGCCATTATCCTTGACCCAGAGACCTTGTGCCTGGAAATGACATGGCACACCTCTCTCAAGCATCCATAAATGCTTGGCAAGAACCTCCTGGATGGTATCCAGCTTGACTGCTCAGGGCTCAGAGCTGGGGTTGACATATCCAGAAATACAGAGAAGGCCATACCCTTCTGCATCCCATCAGTTGTACACACTGTGATTCACTATGGGATGAGATTCTCTGTTGGTTGCTGCAGTTTTCTTATCTTACTGATAAACTAAATAAAGTTGGTGCTTGATTATCCCAACTAATGGTGTCAGCTCCTCTTATTCCATGTCTGTCAGCAGTGCTGAATTTGCCAACTTTACACTCTGCTTTGTTTCAGGATCATTCTCCTCTTCCTCCTCCCATGCCATGTATTGATATAAACTATTATGATGCATGACCTTTTATAGAGGCCAATTTTCTGATTCTACAGTACATTATTATTGTAACATTTTAGTTCCAGCCAAACATTTATCACCATCCATTACTCAATCTGAATTGCTTGTTAACATCCCTAGATCAATTATCTGACTTGATTTTTAAAAAAAAAATATTGTTTGCCTTGGACTTGGAAATGTTAATATGTAGTAACGATGTATTTACATTCTACCGAACCATGCCAGCCAGCTTAGAGTATAAAAAGAAATGGTAAATAAAAGTGTTGACTTTATGAACAATTAAGGATTTGGGATATGAAGTAAAAATGGGTTTGTGGAAAGCTTGTGCTAGTTAGCAGCTTGGTGAACAGATGTCTTTGTTTGCTGTAAGTTCCAAGCTGATGAAGGCAAGATACTAATTTGCAGGGCCTCTTTTGACAGCCAAAGGGACACTTGCAAAAGAGACTTGGGTAGTAATTTTATAATTCATAACTGCCGTTTATAAAAGTGAATAAAAACAGAACATTCGGGCTTTGATTAAAAAACCTGCAATGTAGGTACCTCGAATCCTACCTAAGCAACTTCTGCAAATAAGAAGACAGCAAGGGCGAGCTTGGATTGATGTGGGGAGAAAATGCAGTTTTGCTTATTTGCATAGCCATGCAGTATTTTATTACATGTTGCATTACAATATTGGACATATATTATGGAAATTTATAATCCTTTTAGTTTTATGTTTTCTAATCCCATGGAAACCAGAAATATTATGCTTTATGGCCGCTAGCATAACATAAATTGTATGGTCTGACATGCAGAGGCTTCCCATTAGTAAGAAATCCATCACTTTTAGTGTTATGTAGATTAGGTCTTAGTGTGCCCAGAGGTCTTGCTTTATATTGCACTAATCTGGCTGCTGAGATATTGTTCTGTCCCTAAATAGATGAGATCAGATGGTTGTACAATTTAATAATTTTTCTAATGTGGTATCATAGAATCACAGACTTGGAAGGGGCTATTTGAATTGGTCTAAGTGCCTGATCAAGTAATACATGGAGTTGGTTCAGTTTTATGTATGCTGGCATTGGCCGATAAGAGTCAAAAGTAGAGTAAATCAAATAAATTTATTCCCTACACTTTTTATGACTGAAATTTTTACAAAATAAGGGACTTCTGAAATAAGGCTTCTCTTCCAAATGAGCTTTAAACTTCAAATGAAGAGCTAGTAAATTCCTTGGAGAAGCGAATCCCATGTGGAGTATCTAGCAGTAGTATTGTAAGAGTCAATCGAATGAACCAGGCCTAAAATGTGTAAGTGCAAAATTATCCATTCAGACCTTGAAGGTTGGCATAGGCCTGCTTCACATGTGTTATATTAAGATTTTTTTCCTGGTTTTCTAACTAAATAGTTCCTAAGGCAGGTTACCTCAAACAATGTAAGTAAAATACAAATGAGAACATATAAAGAGCCATTCTGAGAACTAAAGATTGATTGCTAATGTTTTAACTATAAGACTCGTTTTAAATTGTGATGGACTTATTGTATATTAAATTATATAGTTTATTGTGTATTTAATTGTATATCTATTGTTTATTTAATTGTTGGAAGCTGCCCTGAACCCTGCTTGGCAGGGAAGGGAGTGGGATAAAAGTCTAACAAACAAATAAATAAAGCACTAGTTGCAACAGCAGTGTGAATTAAAACCAACGAAAGAGCCAGAAACAAGACTTGGACAACATTAAAGGCTTGTAAAAATAAAAATGTCATTACCCAGTGCCTAAAACTCGTACAAGTCATTGCCAGATGAATGAATGTGGGTGTTTTAATTTAAGCAGACTTATTTCCAGTAACTGCCATCTCAATGCTGATAGTGGGGAATGGGTACAAAGACAAGGTACTCTAATTTTACTACTGGCTGGATTCATATCGGAGTAAGCAGTCCTTAAGATGCCCCTGTCTATATCATTTATGGTTTTAAAGGTTAAAATGAATATATTGAATTGTGTTTTGGAATCTGTGTGAAAGGGCCAATATGTTCCGTTAGGGAACTGGCACTAATACAATCCCTTCAGTGCCCGTTGCTAGGCAACCGAGCTTGCTTCTCTGAAAGCCCCTTTCCACACCTACCTTGGGCTCTGGGAGAAAACTCACTGGGGCCAGCTGAACAGAATGCCATAGAGGCCACCCTCCAAAGCAGTCATTATCTCAGGGGGGGGATTTGTTGTCTGGAGTTCAATTGTGATACCTGGTGATCTTCAGGCTCCACCTGGAGGTTGGCTACCCTAGGCATAGCAGTCAATGCTTCAGAGCAGGATCTGCTAGATTTGGGGCCAGTCACAGACTTTAAGCCTAACCTACCTCACAGGGTTGTTGTGCAAGTCAAAAGGGGGAGAGGAGAATGATGTCAGCTGCTTCGGTCCCTATTGCAGAGAAAGACTACTTTTCCACCAAGGGAAGTATGGTTGTCAATCTCCAGGCGAGGGCTGGAGATCACTCAGAATTACAAGTGCACTCCAGATGGCAGAGATCAGTTCCCCTGGAGAAAATGGTGGACTCTATGTCCTTATATCCTGCTGAGATGGACCCCTTATGACAGCCAATGGGACATAGCAGTCAGGGCTTCAGAGCACAGTGGAGGCTGCGGGGGGGTGGGGGTGATGGAAAGTTGAAGAGTGAGGTTGATGTTGGCTGGGAAGGAGATAGGATTGCCAACTCCAGGTGGAAAATTTCCTGGAGATTTGAGGGATGGAGCCTGGTGACGGTGAGGTTTGAGGAGGGGTGGGACCTCAGACAGGTACAATGCCATAGACTCCACCCTCCAAGCCAGCGAGTCCCCCATGGGGAATCATTGTTGCCAATCTCCAGGTGGGGACTGGAGATCACTCAGAATTACAACGGTTCTCTGGGGGGAGGGGGGAGGAGATAGAAAGCTGAAGCCAGGGGGCAGATAACGATACATTGACAGTTGGCTGGGAGGTAGGGTTGCCATCTCCAGGTTGGGAAATTCCTGGAGATTTGAGGGGTGGACACTGGAGAGGGTGAGGTTTCAGCAGGGGTGGGACCTCAGACAGGTTCAATGCCATAAACTCCACCCTTCAAACCACCCGTTCCCTTATGGGGAATCATTGTTACCAATCTCCAGGGGAGGGATGGAGATCACACTGAATTACAACTGCTCTTCAGATGGTAGAGATCTTCCCCTGGAGAAAATGGTGGACTCTGTGCATTATACCCTGCTGAGGTCACCACAGCAAATTGACACTGAGTGCCCAAGGCCGGGGCACTCTCCCAGAGCCTCTTTCTAGAGCCCATTGTATTTATTTCCACAATGGGCCTTATTCCTAGTGTGCTATAAATTATATAACTGGATCTAGTACTACTATACAGACAAAAATTTATTTAGGGTGAGTACAACCTTATCTAGGCTAACACCTCAATCTGTGACTGGCTATATCACTGACTACCAGCCTCTAGATCTTATTGGTTTTCAGCTAGCATATTATAGATGCCAGGTACCTCATCTGCTGGAAATGAGTAGTGTTGTATTCATACTCATGGCACATCTCTACGGGTCTCTAGAGGACTTCTCCCACTGGCTTCAGGTGTATGTTACATAGAATGTAGCATCCAGTTGTTCATTCTCTCTCTGCACAATATAATAACCCCAAAATGACCATGGAGGAGGTTCGATAAGCAACTAGTTAACACCCCCAGTCTGCAGTATAGTTGATGCTTGAACACTCAACTCAAACTAGTTAGCATGTTGCAGCTGTGAGGCTGCTGTTCATGTGGTTGTGGTAATTTTAATCCTGTTGTGTCCCATGATGGAAATTACTGGGTCCATGTTGAGAGATGATGACTTGAAGAATTAAACATATGGAACAACCTTTATATCAGATGAATTTTAAGGGACTGTCACATTCCCAGGTTGTGTGAGCTGGATCTCACTCCTATTTGTGTGGAGTTGGTCAACAACTATGTAACACCTACAAATCTTGAAGAAAAACAATATACAGTGGTTTAGGGTCTAAGGTTGTTCTAATCCAGGTGGCCCTAATTTAAGAAACTTTATTTACCATTTTTTAAAATTGTATTATTTTCCTCTCCACCCATCCTTGGTGGTTCATGCACAGCTGAGGGACAGCACCCCACTCCTCCCTTACAGCTACTGGTAAGCTAAGCAGGCAAAGAATAAGTTTCCAGTTCCAAGTTCAGCCCCTACACCTTTGGAAAAACAATGAAGTAGAAGGGCTGGGCTGGAAAAACCTTTGATTGGTTTCCATTTTGTAGAATATCAGACAAAGTAGACTTTACTGCACTAGATGGATCAGTGGTTTGACTGAGCAGATGACAGCCTTTCTTAAATTATTTCTTGCAGACTGGGAGACCCAGCAGTGTTGTACAGCAGTGTTGTGCCTTAAGTCAATAAATAGGAAACCAAATTTGAAAGAATGGTAATTTGTATAGAGCTGTGGATACTAATATGGGAAATCTAGATTCAAAGCTCAGAATTACTTCTCCCATGATGTTAGCCTCCCCATTTTCTTTTCCTAAATTCTGAATTAAATTGTTTCTTCCTTAAGGTCATTATTTGGAAAACAAATACTTGTTTTTCACCATAGTGTCTTTGGAATGTTTTCTTTAGGAAATTCTTGGTTCCTCCCCCTCCCCGTTTGCATAAATACCTATGCCATTATTGTGTAAGTGACATCAGTTCTGACAGGCAGCATTTTTTCAAGGTTTCAACCCCTGCTACCTGGAGATGTCAAGGATTTAGAGTGGGACTGCATGCAAGCAAAGCATTTGCATCATTGGAGGTTCATGGTCCCTATTGCTTTTCTTAATTCCAAGTAGTAGGTAGGAGGAGGCCTTTACTTTCTGAAGAGGGAAAAGGCCATAGTTTGCTTTTTGTATCCATATTATCTACCAGTAGTACCCTTTAATCTTGCTGTAGTCATAGTCTGACTATATACTATAAATAGGTACTCCTAAGAGAGTCAACTGAGTTTTATCTAGATACAGTGTTTACTGCTTTCTGCAAGCCATTGATTTCCAGCATTATTTTCTGGATTGCAGTCTGTCCCATTTCACAGACCTGTGCCAATGGATCAGTCTTTGCCTATCCCTTATTTATTTGCTGTTCCAGTGGGCTAATGCCTGTTAACATTTGATCAGATATCTTCACCATCACTGATATTTTGTTATTATAAGCATTTTTCTTTCCATATCCATTGCTGCAAATACTACTCTTCCTGCTAAACTTGTAGAAAGCAGTGGCTTTATTTGATGCTCTTGTCACCCTGTAACTGACTGAATTTTGTTGAGATTAGGGTAGGGTTGTTGTGAGAATATCTCAAGCACTGAGTGTCAAATTAATTAATATGTTTATTGTGTTTAATATGATTGGAAGAAGTATTTCCTAATGATATGATTGGGACATATTCTTGCTATTCACCTCTGGTAATAACACCCCCCCCCGGTACTAACAGTATCAAGGACTGTTTGTCACAGGATGATGCTGGCATTAGACACAGGCAAGTTTTGACTTGCGTGTGATGGGCACCATAAAAAGAAATGTCATATTTCTTTGCCTAAGGATGGTACCTTTCATTGGATTTTGTCCTTGGCTATGGTACTGTTTAGAGATGAGAAATCATGTAATGTACATGTGTGTATGAGATCATCTTGTTTTGATCTTCTCCATATTTATTTATATACTAGGAATAAGGCCCGTTGTGGAAATAAATACAACGGGCTCTAGAAAGAGGCTCTGGGAGAGTGCCCCGGCCTTGGGCACTCAGCGTCAATTTGCTGTGGCGACCTCAGCAGAGTATAATGACACAGAGTCCACCATTTTCTCCAGGGGAAGATCTCTGCCATCTGAAGAGGAGTTGTAATTTAGCGTGATCTCCATCCCTCCCCTGGAGACTGGCAACAATGGGTCTAGCAGATCCTGCTTACCAGCTTGCAATAAACTGGTACAGTGACAGCTGTTTCAGACAGCCCCTTCCCCTACCATTTTGGAGCCGTCTTCGGAGTGGTTTGCCATTTCAGACTGCTGTTTTTTTCAAGCCTCTTCACCACACACACACACACACACACACACACACAAATACAATAACACACAGAAACACACAGAAACACACACAAATACAGAGACACAAACAAACACAAACACACTCAAACACACACAAACACACGCACACAAAACCACACACACACACAAAACACACACACAAACTCAAATGCCTATGGTAGCCATCCTCCAGGTGGAGCCTGAAGATCGCCAGGTATCACAATTAAACTCCAACAACAGATCCTCCCCCCTCCCTTGGAGAAAATGACTGCTTTGGAGGGTGGCCTCTATGGCTTTCTGTTCAGCTGGCCCCAATGAGTTTTCTCCCAAAGGCCAACATAGGTGTGGATAGGGGCTTTCAGAGAAGCAAGCTTGGTTGCCTAGCAATGGGCACTGAGGGGATAGTTGCCGGCTCTGATTATGGAATAGAGTTCCCAACCTCCAGGTGGGGCCTGGGGATCTCCTGCTTTTACAATGGATCTCCAGCTGACAGAGATCAACTCCCCTGGAGAATATGGCTACTTTGGAGGGTGGACTCTGTGGCATTGTACCATGCTGAGGCCCCTCCCGTCCCCAAACCCCACCCTCTCCTGGATCCACCCCCAAAGTATCCAGGGATTTTCCAACCTAGACCTGGCAACCCTATGATGGAAATACCTGAAGATTTGGGGGGTGGATCCTTTGGTGGGCAACATTTTTTTGGGGGGGGAATGGAAGAACTCAGTAAGCTATAATGCCATAAGGTCTACCCTCCAAAGCAGCTGTTTTCTCCAGGGGAAGTGATCTGTGTCATCTGGAGATCAATTGTAACAGCAGGAGATCTCCAGGTCCCACGTGGAGATTGGCAATCCTAGGGGGAAAGTCAGCCGCACTGCAGGGGGTTGAAGGGAACGGTTTGATGGTTGCTGGTCCACCTCATTAGCCAGCCAGCCATGGTGGAGCTAAACAGAAGTAAGAGCCTGAGGAATTTCACACAGCCAATATGGTCCGTTTCAGGAACTCTTCAGTAATGGTTTCTGTCAGGCATTTTACACAGAACCGTATTAGTACCGGTTTCCTAACGGAGCATAGTGGCCCTTTCACACAGAAACATGCCTCTCCCATTGGGGAAGCGTTCCTGAGCCGATTTACCTTGAAACCTCTTCCCAAGCGTTCTTCAGTTCTTTGTACCGGTCCTGAAGCGCTACGGGGTGCTGTGTGAAATGTCACCTGTTTCTGACAGTTTATTCTGGGCACACTGGCAGTGTGTGCGGTGGAGGGGGTTATGCTGATAGTCCATTGTCTTTTCACTGACACAAGCAGGCCACTGAGGGGACAGTTAGACCCACCTGGCAGTAGGCAGAGGAGAAGAGTGGACCCAGCACCCAGTCGGTCCATTCCCTTCGCTGGCTCCCTCTAACTGAGGCCAGGATGCTGGCCAGTGGCTCTGGGGGCGGGACTGAGGCAAAGCAGGGAGAGAATGCAGCCAGTGGCCAGGGACCCCCTTTTGAGTGGCAGTCCGTCCAGCCTACTGATTTTGGCGCCCCATGGAATCTTGTCACTTGAAAACGGCTTTATATAATAGGAAAGATTCCACCTTTATTCTTTATGGCACGTACAGAGGGTTCCCAGCGATCTCACCTGTAGTTCCTTAGCTTTAGCAGGGTTGCTGTACCATGTGCCCTCCAATCCTATCCCATCTTATATTCCCTCCTGACTTTTGTCTATTATATACTGTTCATTAAGATAGACACCATGTGATTAAAATTCAATATCCATCTATTCATGTTCACGTTTCGAAGTAATGAGGCTGTTTGCTTCACATGAAAGAGAGAATCTCATCTTGAATCTAGCCAGCTGTTTAAGTGTTCTGTGCAACCGTAAAAGGACTAGAAGACTTTTCAAAGTTGCATACCCAGAGGCCCAAAGCATGTAACTGGTACAAAACCTTTTAGTCCAGCTTTAAAGTGTAATGCACAAACAGACCGTGCTTTCCTTTTAAACTGCAGCTCTTCGGAGTACATTGGAGCTTATTCTGGATTTCTCCCCAAGATTCAGAAGTGCCTTCACAAGCAATATGAGGGGTACTTTCAGAAATGAGGCTTGGAAATTTGCTTGTGTAAACCATGTCACCGTGTACTCCTTGTTTTTGGCTTGTCTGTGTGTGTGTATGGGAGGGGGGAGAAATGTGTAACTTGTGCTTGTACCCTGTATCATTATGTTTTCGTTGACTCTTTGTTTTGGGCAAGCAGCGTACAAATAGAACCTGTGCTAATTTGATTAAAAAGCCAAAAATTACTGCTTTGGAACTGAATGTTCTGTCAACATTCACTTCCTTCTCAAAATTATAATTAGATGTAAGCAGACAAATGAAGTTCTTGTCAGCGTTACAAAAGTTGGAAGGTGAGGTTCTAAAACCTCAACTCAATGCCTTGCATTGTGTAATTGTAATTATCCTGTCTAACATGCATATAGAGTTTCAGTTTACAATTGTTAAGCCAGTTGAATATTACCTTTGTATCCTTGATTTAGGGAAGACTGTGAGGAAAAGCATGCATACTATTATGGTGGAAGGGCAGCAAAGGAGTTTAGCATATGTAACCTCTCCATAGTACAATGATCCTCATTGGCTGAGGAGCCACATGTGGCTCTTTGACAAGCTATCTGTGGCTCTTCTGAGCACTGTTGCCCAGTGAACCATCTGCCCTCTGTTTCAGGAAAGGACACAAGGCTCTTGCTCGGTGGGGATTGTGATTGGTTTTGGCAGGTGGCTCCCATCTTGCAGCAGTCACAACCAGAGGAATGGGTAAGCTGTGAGCCTTTTTGAAGTGCATTTCGCATGCCACGGATGGAAGTAAAAGTTGCTCTTTTGGTTGATGGTAGCTGTGAATGTGGCAGTCTGTGAACTGCTCAGTGAGTACCGCACTGCTGTAGTGATATGCTTCCTTCTGAGCTTGTGGTGCTGCCATTGTGGAGCAGAGAATAACTTTTGAGAAGCAGTAAATCAGTGGCAGGTTAGTGCTTTGCATTTAGAAGGTTTCTGGTATCTCCAAAAGAGAATATCAAAATGTATTGGATGACCTTAGGCCAGTCACTGTCTTTCAACTTAATCTGCCTCCTGGGATTTTTGTGTGGCTGGAGAAGGAATGGACTTTTTGGAAAAAATGCAGGGCAAAAGAAACCCATCATGAATTTAGCTGACATTGCATTGTTACTCATATAACTTATATAATAGCCAACAATGAAAAAGGCACTTTGCCTCCATCTAAAATTTAACCTAAGGGTTAAGGAGAAATGGGAGAAGAATGTGTGTTCACTGCAGTTACAGGTGTTCAGGCTTCATTTCAGTAGGGATGGGATTGTGCCAAAGGTTTTAGGGTCTTTTTAAAGTCAATCTGGAGCAACCTTTGTTTGTCTAGACTGCTCTTGTAAAATACAGACAAATTAAATTGCAGCAGCAACAAAATGCAAACTCAGCAGTTTAAATTTAAACAGTTCTGTTCATATCATTACCATTCTATGTTTAACTTGCCTCTCCTCTCTTTCAGCATCCAATTCATCAAATAACCCCTATCAATAGGGGAAGCATGACATTGCAGGTTCTGATACAGGAGCCACCATTTTAAACACAAATTGGCCAGCCTAGCATTGTTCACTTCCGTGCACATTTGGATTGATGCCCATTCACCCCCTGGAACAGTATTGACATTTACGGCCAGTCTCTGGATGGGTAGGCCCCACTTTGCTTTGCACAATGTGCAGCTGTGTTGTTTTCCGATTGTGCTGTGATCTGTGCCCTGTCTGTAACTTTGGTATTCATGTTGCAACAATGACAAAGGCCAGTGATTTCTGCATGGTGGTGTGCCTACAGTAATGCCTCTAGTAGGTGCTCTTGGAGGTGCCATTCTGGTTTTATGAAACTTGGTAGCACTTAAACTTGCTAATCTCTTAAAGGATCTGCTCTGCCACATGCTTGAACAAGTTCATCCCCTTGTGTACTTGTCTTGTACATGCACTAAATTTTCTCAGCTTGTCAATTCTTTTTCCTGATGGGGTTGTAATTATTTTTAGTGCTTCAGACATGTCAAGCCATGACTTTAGATTTAAAACCGAGGGTAGCATTTTCAGGTTATGTGTGTATCTTTCCCATTTATGTAGAGCTAAAGCGGATTAGTGCTGTTTGGAAATATATTTTGTGAATGTTACCCTAGTCAAAGGAAATCTGAGCCATGTATGTGTTTGGTCTTTGTTCTCCCTGTTCCTTTTCTCAATACAATGTGTGATTGTGCTTTAAAGAACAGTTTTTTAAAAAAGCAGCTCACCAGTAAACATTAATTCTTGAAGAACGAGGTTCAGGAAATAAGCTTGTGTTGTAGGTATAAATAGCATCTAGTTTGTGCCCAAACAGCTGGAAGCCTTTCCCCCCTGTTTACTGTAAGTCTCTTACGATTGCCATTGCCTGCATTCAGCCTTTCTGGACAGTATGGATGCATTTAGAAATGTGTGTGTGTGTGGGGGGGAAATAAAAATCTTTCAAAGATGAAAACAACAACAAAAACATAAATTCACCATGTATCATATTGGAGGAACTAATAGTCTCAGCAGGCATGTAACTGCAAATGAAGACTGAATCAGGAGAACCCCAAAATTTTGAACTGTGATGGTGAAGTGACAAAGGATAGACCTAAATGGAAATCTTGCCCCAGTGAAACTAATAAAAGGAACATAAGCTACAGTATTCCTTAGAAGGTGCAGGGAGGAAATTAAGAGAGCTGAAATAGATTTTGCAGAGTTAATCATGCTTCTGAAAGGTGAAAGCCTTCTCTTTTACAAGATGTAATTCTGCAAAGCTTGTAAAATGTGGACTCTATGGGTAAGCTGAGCATTTTTGTGGGAAGTGGAACACCCCTCCCCCAAGTGATTGTTTGATCTTTTCATGTTTAGAGTGTTGGTTAGAGTTGGCTCAGGTTTAGCCAGTACAACACAAAACATCCAGTGCCAGTACATTGTGGTGGCTGATCTCAGATGTGTGGTGGAGAGTAAAAGATTTTTGTGAAATCTATCCCCTCTCTCCACTCCCTTGGCCCAAAGAGTATAGAACATTGAACTGAATCTGAGCCATAGCTTGGTTTCTTAGTCCTGGAGTATGCAAAATAATCATGGGAATATACCTCTCAGTATGTGTAATCTTCCACCCAAGCTTTCACTGAGCTGGGTTTGATGGGTAAGTTTCAAGGTTACCTTTGAATCTTGGTATTTCTTTTCCTAGCAACTAGTGATTGCTTAGTATTTCAATTGGCATCAAAGTGATAGTCTTTGCTGTGCCTGGATAGATCATGCATCCTGTCGTGAGGGCTTAGGACAGCAAGGAATGTAAGATAGGATTGCGATTTACAAGTAAGCATTTTCATGTTTGGATTCATAACCCAGGTGCTTTTGTATACCTCTAATGCAAGGGTGCTCAACATGGTGCCCATGAGTTTCGTCACACCCACTGACATCTTTCTTGATGCCTGCTAAGTGTTTTTAGAAAGTGGGTGAGCTCAGGTGGGGCTTTTGCCTAACAAGGCTTCTGACTGGCTATTGGAAATTTGATTGGCTGCACAATTTTTGTTAAAAAAACATTGTTTTGGCAGCAACTGACACCACAGCACAAAGATCTTCACTGTTACTGAAGGAAAACAGTGAAATCTATTTTGTGGCTGGCTCTGTCTCCCGCAGCAGCCATTGTATGGCTGCGCCTGCGACACTGTGTCAAAATTCCAAAGGTGCCCACAGGCTTAGAAAGTATGGAGATCCCTGCTCCAAAGTATTTCTTGATGAGAGGAATACAATTGTAGTTAAGGGCTGTTGGGTACAACTTCTATTTCTTTGGTTGTCTTAACCAAAGAGAGCCAGTTTGGTGTAGTGGTTAAGTGCATGGACTCTAATCTGGGAGAACTGGGTTTGATTCCCCACTCCTCCACTTGCACCTGGCTGGATGACCTTGAGCAAGCCATAGCTCTGTACCAGCTCTTCTCTCAAGGACAGCTTGGGAAAGAGCTCTCTCAGCCCCACCCACCTCACAGGGTGTCTGTTGTGGGGAGGGGAAGGGAAAGGAGTTTGTAAACTGCTCTGAGACTCTTAAGTGAGTGAAGGGTGGGATATAAATCCAATCTCTTATCTTCTTCTTCTTCTTAACGGAAAAGCAGGGGGAAAATGGGGTAATGGATCACTAGGAACTGCAGGCTATAGAGAGAAAGTAAGAGATGTTTTCTGTCATTCTTTTGCAAGGCTGTGTTATGAGGATCAATCCCCACTAAGCTGCACGATATTCTGATGGTGTATAGTTAACTGCTGTAACTGAATACACCAGAGGCTGATTGGGTGGGAGTCATATTTGAGCCAGCACTTGAAATACTGTCTTTGATCCCCCAGCCTAAGGTGTCCTCTGTGAGACCAGCAGTGCTACCTTAGGTGCTGCATGTGCCCAGCGTCACATAACTTAGAACTGAGAAATGCTGTACAATTATCAGACATGCTTGGAGTAAGAAGGGTGAAAGCCATATTATGGGCTGAACTGGGAATATTGTTGAAAGAATTAATAAGGTTGTCATAGGATGTAATCAAGCTTTCTTGTGGCACTAGTGGTAATTTGGATATCCTTCTGTAAATTACACAGAAGAGTCAAAATAATACCCCATTGATCTGAGTTGCTGACCAGAGCCAACTGAATTACATTGCAGCTGCATCTCTGGTCTTGTCTTCCTCTACCACCTCTAGGTTTGGGGGTAAGTCAAACAGTGGGCAGTTACTGTGGTTTGCTCTTTTCATTTTGTGATGTTTTCTTTACATGTTGCTTCCCAAAATTTTCAATTACTTCCCCTGGAACAAAGGGGAAAGTATATTCTTTCCAGTGTATCCTTAAAAAAAACACACAAGTGTCACTGTTTTCACATATGCTGTCCAGGAATGCTATAAACTTTGGAAAAAATATAAAAAGCACTCAGCATTGGAATTTATCATTGTTCTCAGTGCCCATTTTGCGTCAAGGCAAATACTTCATGTGATTGCTTTGATCATGAGCTTCCAATTCACAGTGAAAGGCATTGCAATTAGGTTTGTGTCTGTTCAATGGAAGTTTTTGGCATGATGGCTGGCTGGGTAGCCGTTCATATTCACGATTTACTAACAGTACCCCTGGATCCTTGCTATAAGCAACACTGAAAGCCAACTTATTAGCATGTGGTTCTACTTTTCTTTTTTAAAAATTGAAGTCATTCATTTTTTTCTTTCCTGTTAAGGTGACATGATTCAGAATCTTTTCAAAAGTTTCTGCTTGTAAGCCCGGTTGAAATGAACTGGAACTGTGAAATCACAGTAATAGTGCATAGATAAGTAATTTATTTTTCTTAGGATTTCTTTTCATTAGTGTCTTAGAGGTATCTTATCTGTCACTTTTCCTCAATGCAAATCCATTAAACCATTGGTTAGTACTGGAACAAAAGGTAACTCAGAGTTGCTCAAATTCAGGAAGCTGAGTTTGCCCAATTAATTCTTTTGTCTTGACCATACCTGGTTTTAACAACAATGCCTTTTCTAAGCTGAACTCAGATCTTCCTTGAAGCCTTTGTTCTTTCCTTGCAATACATGGCATGCTGCTTCTGCTACAGTAAAACAACAGCTGAGATGTATTAACAAGACATTCTTTGGAATAGCACTGGAAGTTATAAAATTCCTTGAAAAGAGCACAAATTTGTTTACAAGCTTCGTTTTGCTGATTTGTAGCAGCAGGGTTTGATGGATTCTGCTCCAGATCTCTGTGGCAAGTCTTGGCGGTACTCTGATCCATTGCAGATGAAGCTTTTATTGTGAAGAATGTTGCAGTAAAGCTGCCTTTAAAAACCTTAGCTTGGGACTTCAGTATTCTACAAATACTTTAGCACTGGACAGTTTTGCATAGGTTCTTTGTTCCCATCCCTCTGTCACACTGGAGTGTGACCAAGAAATAGATCCTAGGTTGGGCATATGCAGATGGCAGAGAGTTATATAGATATATAGGGCAAGCAGGTTTGATATTCAATGGGTTAGTTAGGCTAGTATCCTCATTAAAGATAGGACCAGGTTTATCTTAATATGGGCATAATTATGGGCATTTCACTAGATTTAAATATGTGACTTTGGTCAAAATACTACTTCAAAGTTATGTTAAGTATGTATCATGTTCTGTATTTAACAGAAAACAAGGTTATGCGTGCATCTTTGTCCCCCATAACTAAATTTATAATGCATAAGGAATTGTGTTCCTCTAGAATTGCATGTTCAAAATATTTCCTATCTTATTTCTGTGGGTTATGCTGGGATAAGAAAATAAGCTTTTCTCTTCATTATTTCATCATACAAATGTTCTGGTGTTTTATAACAATTTTAGAGGATAGTTCGTTAGTTAATATGCTGCAGGTAAAATATAAAAAATCAAACTTAGCCCCAATTTATTATAATTTAATTATTTGAGCAATAATTTAAGAATGGGGAAATTCCCTGTTTGTTGAGTTTATGGAACTTTAAATCAGAATATCAAAAGGATATGTTTCTCTTTTGCCTGCAGGAGTACCAAATAGAGCCAAGCAAATGGCTGTTTTGCATATTGAAATGGTTAGTTTTCCTATTCAAACACTTTGAAAATGTGGACCCAGAGGCAAATATTTCTTTGCCAAGTTCATGATTAACACTTTCCCAGCATGTCTAAACATAATTAGTGATAGGGATATTTTATAGATGTTGTAAAAATGGAACATCTTTTTATTTTTCTTCCCTTTGTCAGATATGAAAACCCTTTATTGTAAGGCTTCTGCTTCACTGTTGGGTTGGCAGAAAGATTTCCTGAGTATTTAGCAAGCAGACTTTTAATACTATTTTAAAAACAAACAAACAAAAGATAACACAATTGTAGTTATCCTGTTCAGTTGACTGCTGTTTAGAACAACTTAGGACAATTGCAAAAAAGTTTGAATGTCAAACAAGATGAGATACTGAAGGGTATGAATGGCTCTGTAATGCTGACTCTTTTCCCTTATGCCATTTTAACAACCTCAAATGTCCTCCTGGAGTTGATCCTTAGGAACCAGAAGATACATATAAGCAATATACATGCAGACAAAGCTGTTATAAAGTACAAACACAACCCCCAGGGGTTTGTTTTCTAATCCACCTTGGATTGCATCATTTGTGGAAGTACTTTTAAAGTTGTAATTGTTGGACGGTTCAAGACCTGCTTTGGCATTGGAAATCTATGTCCATGCTGGAATATCAATAATAAGCAGCTTCTTTTCAATTGTGCTACTTCTACAAATCAGACAGCAGCTTAATATCTAGAGCAATTATACCAAAGCTGGGTAGGACTTGATTAAATGTTATGACCAATACACATACAGGATGCTGTCTGTTCCATGTATATTTCTTAGAAGTGGTCAGGATGTATTGTGGGTTTTCCACTTAAGCTCGGACCATGTAAATTTAAGTGTGTTGGTAATTAGGCACTTAAATTTCCTTTGCAAGAGAGAACTCTTTAACTTGAATGCAGGTTTATGTGATATTCAGAACTGAAGACTCATACTTGTGATGCTATCTGTCCAGGGTTGGTTGTCCTGTACATTGTTAGACTTATTTTAAATTAGGAAAGTCACAGAACAGGATTAGTCTGTAATGCCTAATCTGAATGGTTTCTGAACATTCAAATAACTTTTGACTATAGTTTATGAGTAATTATTTTGAACATGTATTTTGTTTTAGCAGATGATTCTCTTCCATTTCCTAGGACATTTAGTATGGAAACTGGTTACTAGCTGCTTAAGAAATTCTGTGGTACTTTAAGAAGAATTGATGTCTTGCTACGTAAAAGCTGGTTACTAGCTGCTTAAGAAATTCTGTGGTACTTTAAGAAGAATTGATGTCTTGCTACGTAAAAGCTAACTCCCAGTTTCTTACACAGTCATAGGAAGGAGGGTCATTATGCAATTTGTTACAATTAATAACATTAGCAATCCAAGCATTGTGTGAACACTTTGGTTGATTGCTGTTATATTCTGCCAGTGGTGAGGGTAGTTGAAAACTCTTGTGCATTTCTGTTACTATTGATCGGTAGGTAATTTTACCTGATTTTTTGCTCTAATTTTATGGTATACCTTGCGTTATATGTTAATTATTTTGTAGGAACATTGCTTCTCCAGGTCAGCCACCTTAGTCTTGAGGTGCAAACTCATTCTCTGAGAACCAGGAGCTCCTTGCACCGAGCACTTACCTATGACTTTTGTCTAGTTGGCAGATATTCATACATGTTACACTCAGTTCAATACACTGGATAGCCCCCAACCCCTGCTGGCATTCTACCTTCATAACTGATTTTTTTTTAAAAACCTATTTATAAATTTCCTAATTATGTGGATTTGTTTGCAGAAAGTCTTGCTTACCCTGTTAGGGAGGTGGAGAGAGAAGTGCTCTAGCTTCTTCACCCTGCTGCTGAACTCATATGTCTGCTAACCTCGAATGTTCATTCCCCTGTTCCAGATACTGTATCACTGGAGCAGGACCTGCTACCTCAATGATCTGGGACCTGCTTGTGGGAACCCTAAATAAATAGCTTGGGCCAAAACTCTACCCCTCCCACTGGAGTCAATTGGGAACTAACCAATAGAGGAGGATGAGTGAGTCAGCCTTTGGTTGACTAACAATAGGTCTTGCTGAAAGGGAAATGCTGAGACCTTTTCTCCTTCCTGGGCTGCCTTTTACTTAAAATGCTAATTTAATTTTAAATGTTAATTTAGCCTTTCTAGGCTTGGATTAAAGGGGACTCTATCTGAATAGTCTCAGCAGTTGCAGGAGGTACTTAACTGCTTGTTTTCTTATTTATTTATCGGGCTTATAGGCCGCTCCCCCTACACGCAGGCTCAGAGCGGCTTACATAGCTTGGCTAGATATGCCAAGATACATATAAACATTAAAATCAGTTAAAACACAATTAAAACAAAACAGTCAATAAGGAAAACAAACCCTTCTTTAAAAAAAATGTGAGAATTAGCTTAAAATTTTAGATTTGTTTTTTTTTAAGCCTTAGCTGTAGTTAAACACAGTCTGCAGTTTGTTTTGTTATTTGTTTTCTTTTTTCTATTACAAAAACCTGTCTAAGGTTTAGCCTTACCTGTGAACTCACTATCCCTAGTCTCTGGTATTATTGCTTTAACCTAAATGTGTAAGAAATTTCGAAGTGATATTGAAGTTTAAGCTAGCCCGGTGCCCTCAATTTTAATCCTTGTCCTTTGTTTGACCTTCTGTTTAACCCTTCCTGTACTGTAGTAAAACTAACCAAGAACCTCTGCGCCTGTTTAGAACTAAAATTAGCTACTCCTGAGTAATTTGAGGAGCTACAACACTGAGAAGATACACAGTGTTTGTACCTAAAGAAATTTTGTAAGCTGTTTCAAATGAAGAGAGGAAGTAGAATATGGCAGCAACCCAAGTCAGTGGCATATTTTGAAGAAGGGGGAAACAGGGTTTTGAGGCGGGATCATAAAAGTGTTGTGTTTTTAATTTTTTTTACAAACTAGTATGACATGACAGCTGCATAAAAAAAAATTAATGATTGTTTGGCTATTTACCATGTGAAATAATTATGAAATCATTGTGAGGTGAACAATCTCCAATTCAGTAGGTTAATCGTTCATATTTAGATAATTTTTCTGCTGTACATTGTTGGAAGGAGAACAGTAATAATTAACAAAAATCATTTAAATTGTTTGGTTTAAAACTATAACAGTGTATAGCATACATATTCTTGTATTTGCTTAAATAACTACAAGTCTACATTTACAAAGATCTCAAAACTTCTGGAGTATTCTGCTCAAAAAGTTTCAGTTCCATTTGTACTGCTTGCCCCTCCCTCCTCACATTTAGGTATGAACATCTCTTCATTCCTTACCCAGATCTAGTCCATTCCAAATAATCTTCTGTTCATTGAACTTCTGGAAACTTAGCACTTAAGAGATAAGAGGCTGATTCTGTGTACATAGATTTGCAGAGGAACAATAGGATTGAGGTCTCTTTCTCAACTCTATATGTTTATTTAAAAACAGTTCTGCTGTTAAGGAGAGGCATGTTATCTCTGCAGACACAAATTCACAGTTCTGAGAACTGCAGAACTTATCATCTGTGATGGTACCTTCTAGATAGAAATATTACCCCAAATAATTTTACAAAAACCTCTGAGCGGTTATGACATTAGGGCCCTAATGAATGAATTAATAGAACTCATTTACATTTTTTAAAACACTGCATGAATAAACAGTCACATACTGCATAATTAAAAATTAATCCATATTTCATGATGAAAAACCTTTGGGCTATAATGTATCTTAAATAGAAAATTATCTTTAGAGAGATCCCCCCCTCAGAAAGCATTTTATCAAACAAAATCCAATTTAAATAAAAAAACCTAAAAAAACCCAGGGTTTTTTATTTTTAAAAAATGTATATTTATTTTTATCTACCCTGGACCCAATTCATGGTGCTGATTGTGTCCTTTCCAGGAAATCTCAGCAACTTATCTTGATAAAGTTTTGGCCTAGACATGCCCTGTGTTATTTGTAGCAAGGATGAGAATTTGACAAGTTTGAGCAAATAAGCTGGCTGGATCCAACCCATTCCATAGGCACGTCCATTTCTGTTGTCAAGTGATATAGTTTAAATTAGAGTTTTCTGGTGATGGATGTTGATGGGGGGGATTAACTTAATGTGTTAGTTTGAATGATACATATTACCAGCTATCTTTTGTGCTGGCTTGCTTTATTTTTGCTATATTATGACATGCTCATTAACATAACAAAAAAGTTGATTATTTCAGCACTGATGTGTCCACCTGTTGCTGAATGTCTTGTGTTTAGCATTCAGATAACGTTTGATTTGCATGTTCTAAGAACAAGAATAGAGTAGCAGCAGGGAGCACACATAGATCTGATAAAATGTCAATGGAAGAGCTAAATTTATCTTGCTAGATACTTTTTCTCTTGAAGAAGAGTACATTTATGACTTCTCAGAAAAGTCAGGAGTCAGGACCATCAAGGGGACTATTGTATTTCCACTGAGAATTGACAATGGAAATATGCCGTATCGAGATCAAACCACAGAGACATAGCATCTGTTCTTTAGATATCCAGAGCTGCGGTTTTCTAAAATAAGCAGTGCCCGTTATGTTTTATGATACGTTGGTGGGCTGGGATAAGGGCTAGCCTCTTAAAACAGTGGATTTTTTTTGTTGAAAACTCAGCTCAATTTATGTGCAAGCTTACAGTTGATTTTTAAATACAGCCGCAAAATGGTGCAGAATCCATTTCCCCCCCTATGGAGCTTTAAGACAAATGTATATTTTGTATATTTACAGTCAAATGCTGTAGTACTTAAGTATTTGATCTAAATGTTTTCTAAAAACTGTTCTATAGCCTAAAGCTTGTCAGATTTTTTTAAAATCAAGGCATGAGTGTATTGTCTTGATCAAGAGACCTCAGCTGGAGTTCAAGGGCTCTAGCGCCATAGAGATTGTTCCCAAGCCCTCTGCTAATTCAGAGCGTGCTCTGCTCCACCCATTGCAATCAATAACATGTACACTTAGATGTTCAAACAGTTTATACAAGCATTTGTACGAACAGTTTATACAAGTGATACAAAAATTGTTACAGAGAAAGACCATTTTGAATTCTGTTAATTTTCTGTTTAAAATACAGAAAACCTTTTGAAAGATAAGAAACTAATTAGCATATGTGTTTTTCTTTGTCATTCAGGGAGTGTTGAAAAACAGCAGCAAAAAAAATGGGGTCCAAAATTTGAGAGCTTCTGGACCCTAGAATTTTTTGCTGCTGCATTCTTGCGGAATGACATTAAAATATAGATCAACAAGAGTTTCGGGCTGTAAGATCCTGAATATCTTGTTGGTCTCTCAGGCTCTGCTGGACTTAAATCTAGTTCTGTTAGAATCTATCTGTACTCAGATCTGGCTGTACTGCAGACCAACTTGGCTACCTTCTGAAATTAAAAAGTATAGATATGTTTGTTGGTTCTTATCTTTTACAAAGTTTGCTGTAAACTGAAAATTCACAGAAAAAACAGTTTTTTTTTCCTGTAAGGATCTTTGTAATTAGCTTTATTCTCTGGTTATCCTGTACTCTTCCTGTTCACTGCTTGGCCTTTTTAATCACCCACCCACACAGATGCTTATTGTTGCTTTCACTTCCTTGTTTTTGCTAGTGTTTTGCCTTCCTTCCTGTATTAGCATCCTGTTTAATACTGCAGTGGATGAAGGGCAGGAGGTCTAGTTTTGTCTAAGTTTCATTCATTCACAGAGGGCTTCATTTAAAAGAAGCTCTAATCATTCATGTTTTGGTGGAGAGAGGAGGGGAAGTTGCTGCAAACCATTAGTTCAGTTATGTTCCTGCCTCTTATTTTCATCCACAATCTAGCTACTCCTGTGCATAGTATACTTAGCAAAATGGCTAATTCTGAACTGAAGAACCATAGCCTGGAGCTTTCATACAGGTATACACTTTTTTTTTTTGGCATAATCTCAAAGGAACAGGGCTAGAGGTTCAAAACAAAAAAAATAAAGTGTGTATAGTGCAAACGGAGAGTGCTTGTGAGGGGGAGAAATAATGCTGCTCTGCTTGTTGTTTTTTAAACAAATGTCTCATTGGCCTTGGGAAATAGCACACAAAAGTTCTACTGTGGCTTCTTCTGTCTGCTATTTATGTATATCTATTTATACAGCACCTCCAGGTATCAAAAAGTCAGAGAACGTTAAGATCAGCTTTATTTTATTTTATTTTTAGGCTGCCCTTCCTTACAAGCAGGGCTCAGGGCGGCTTACAGCAGAAAAAAAACCCAGACAATAAGTAACTAAAAAGGTAAAATTGTACAATAAAATACACAGTATATATCAACAAAATTCAAGTCATTCCAAGATGGCAAAATTACAGATTTCACAAGCCTCCACTTGGGGGGGGGGGGGGGGGCTTGCGGAGAATGGAGGGAATGAGAGTGCCTGACTACATGCTGTACCATCACTGTCCTCAACCGAATGCCTGGTGGAACATCTCTGCCTTACATGCCCTGTGGAACGGTGGCAAATCCTGCTGGGCATGGATGTCCTCTGGCAGAGAATTCCACCAGGTGGGGGCCAGGGCCCAAAAAGCCTTAGCCCTGGTTGAGGACAGCTGGATCTCCCTCAGGCTGGGGACCACCAGGAAGTTCTTACTTCTCAAGTGTAGCACTCTTCTTGGGGCATACTGGGAGAGGTGGTCCTGGAGATATGTGGGTCCCTGACCGCTAAGAGCCTTAAAGGTCAAAAGCAGCATTTTGAACTTGATCCAGGGCTCCACTGGATACCAGTGCAGCTCATGCAACACAGGCTGAATGGGTGCCCTCCAAGGGGTCCCTGTAAGGACCCATGGGGCCACATTCTGGATGAGTTGGAGCTTCCAGGTCAGTCTCAAGGGTAGGTCCACGTAGAGTGAGTTATTGTAGTCTATCCAGGAGGTGACCATTGCATGGATTACCATGGCTAGGTTAGAGCGAGACAGGTAGGGAGAAATGCCAGCCTAGCAACTTTTACAACCTCTATTGATAAGAAGGTGTCCAGAGTCATGCCAAGGCTCCTGACAGTCGATGCCAGTGTTAAGGGCACCCCATCAAGAGTCAGGAGTTGGCAACCCAGCCATGGCTTCCACCCACCCAGCCACAGAACCTCTGTCTTACCAGGATACAGTTTCAACCAACTCTGCCTTACCTGCCCTACCACAGCTAAGTTCATGGAAACGGTGTCCAGTCAGCCATCCATCAACAGAAATAGCTGTGTGTACTGATGACACCCCAGCCCGAAATGCCACACCAGCTGGGTGAGGGAGCACATATAGATGTTAAATAACACTAGGGAGAGAAGTGCCCCCTGAGGAACCCTGCATACTAGCGGGTGCCTTTGGGACACTGTCTCTCCTAGCCCCATCCTCTATCCCTTAATGTGGAGGAATGAGGGAAACCATTGCAAGGCTACCACACGAAATCCAACATCGGCGAGGCGGTGGGTCAGCAGATCATAGTCGACCATGTTGAGTGCTGCTGTAAGTTCGAGTAAAATCAGCAGTGCCAACCCACCTCAATCCAGCTGCCTGCGGAGATCATCTGTGAGGGTGACTAGCACCATCTCCGTCCCATCCGGTGGAAGCCAGATTGGAATCGATCCAACACCAATCCATGAAATAATATACATGTGTACATATAAGAGTTTTAAACTATCAACAGGCAGGAGAGTAAATACAGGAATGCAAAATCAAACAAGAGGACTTCACCCACTGTCCAACTCTTTTCTAGCCACAGTGCTTTTCATGTTAGGATCATCTCTAGGACTTTATTGTTTAATATTTACATATTTATTCCACTTTTCTTCCTAGAGCAGCTTACAGTGTTCCCCTATCCTCCTCGCCTGCTAGCAAATTACACTTGCAGTCTTTCTGCATTGGCGTAAATGCCCACACATAATGACGTCATTAGTTTTTCCTAGATTTGTTAGAACTGGTCAGTCCAAATTTAAAATTTAGGCTGAGCCACCCTAGCTGCAGTTTTCATCTTATGTGATCCTGAATGACTCTGGCTTTTTTTCTTCTGTGCTTCACATTCCTAGTGAACACAGCATTTGTCTGTCTGCATAATTCAGGCTAAGGCTTCCTTGGAAACAGAAAAGTAACTCTGTAGTTCCTCAATAATTACAACAGCAATATTTTCCCCCCTCTTTAAAGGCCTATCTAAGAGACTGAATCCAGAAACCATCTCTCTGTAATTTGTCCAACTAGTATATTTCTCACTTTTTTTATCCCTCTTTGGATAAAAGAGCTCACTCAGCAAAGCAGATAGGCTTTCCTGTGCTGAGAGAGGACAAGTATCAGCGGAGGAACTTGCATCAAAGCCTCTTGACATTCTGTCTGCACATTTTCTTCATGTGACCCTCTGGCCCTCCCCTCCTCTGCAAGTGTGGTGCTGAAAGAGCCCTTCCTCTGCACCACTAGAGCTGTGCTTTTCCCACCAGTGATGGGTTTAACAAGGAGCATACTTAGGGCTTTGTAAGCAATTTCTCTTGGTCTTTTAAAAAATTGCATCTAATATAGTAGCCTGCTGGAGTAGAGCACTTGTGGTGTTTCGGTAACTGATGTTAAAGTTTTACTATTCATGAAGAAGAGATTGGATTTGTACTTCACCCTTCACTACCTGAAGGAGTCTCAGAGCATTTTACAATCCCTTTCCCTTCCCCTCCCCTCAACCGACACCCTGTGAGGTAGGTGGGGCTGAGAGAGCTCTCTAGGGAACTGCCCTTGAGAACAGCTTCAGAGAACTTATGACTGACTCAAGATCACACCAGCAGCTGCATGTGGACGAGTGGGGAATCAAACCCATTTCTCCCAGATTAGAGTGTATGCTCTTAACCACTATGTCAAACTGACTCTCCAGTTTGATATATTGTAGTTTAATGGAAATTTAAATGAAAAACTTGTTATACCTGTAACCAGTTGACACTTTATGTTCTGCTCATTGTTATTGCTCCTTACTATTATTGTTCTATGATTGTAAACTTCATTTGTTAAAATAAATGGTTTATTACATTTTTAAAAAAGGGCATTTGTTTCAACAACTACAATGTGGTGCATGGGGAGAGCATCTGTATAACCAAAGGTTACAAAGGTCACTTTGCCAGTGGTAAGGGAATAGCATCATATGCACAGCCACTAATGGTTACACTACCTCTGGTATTAATTCTGGAAGATAGTGTGTCCACAATCACTGCAGCTATGTGCACAATTAGTCGGAACCAATATTGCTGCTCTGATTGTGTTGGGGTTCTAATTCCATTGGCTTCTTTCTCAGGTAATGGATCGACAGTTGGTGAGGAAGTCCTTTCTTGATGCCAGTCTGCTTGTTGAGTTTCAGAGAAATGAAACTCCAGCTGGCATTCTTGGCTTAGTAATATAACAGACCATGGTAGTTCACTTGCAGGCTAAAAATGGTGCTGTGGTTAGCTGGTGCTGAGCTGTTTTACTGCTGCCACCACCAGGATTTTGGAAGCTTTCCAACTGCCTTCTTCCTTGGTTGCTGACAGAGTCTGTGTAGAAGCGGTCTAGCAGAGGAAAAAGTAACAGGAAATGATATATGGTTGGGGTATGTGTTTAGTTGTGGGCAGAATGGCATGAATTTAGAAGAAAGGCTTGGAGGTTCAGCAACAAACATTTTGCAGTCTGTTTTTTCCCAAGGTTAAGTTTTTGTTCATTAGCAGTGGTGTTTTTGTGCATGTGTTTATTGTTCTAGCTTTATTTGACTTGATTTTGTTGCTGCTAGTTCATGCTGCTGTGTTAATCATTGCCACTGTCCACTGTTTGTTTTAATATTGGTTTAAGATGTTGTAAACTATCACAATTGCCCCACAGAGGGTAGAGAAAAAGACATATACTATTAAAAAATAAAGTGGAAGTGTAAATTTCTCTGGACTGCTTTCTCCAGCAGGAACTGCTTGCTTTGTTATAAAGGAAGCCAATTTTTGTGATAGCATGATGTAGAGATGCTGGAACTGAACGATAAAAGATCTCTTGCATTCTTGGGAATATGGAAGGTGTGGCGGTATTTGAAATCTTGTATTTTAAATTGTATCACAATGAATTCAGACATGAACATACTAGCTTAAGCCTAGGCAGATATGGTGCAAACATGTAACTAGCTCAACTGCTTGGTGTTAAGAAACACCTTGAAGATCATAGTCTAATTAGCATTTGCTGAAAGCTGATGTAGTAAAGATGCAAAAAGTGGGAACAGCGAATTGGCAGTTTCCTAGTTGAGACTTTGCTATAGGGAAGCCTCTGTCCCCTTACATGCCTTCTCTAACATGGAGATGCTAGTCCATCATACAGGGTTTGTGAGATGATGCACAAGAGGTAAATTGAACACAATGCTCTACAGATGCCAAATGTCAATAGTATGAAAGGTAAGGGTGTTCTTACATGGGTATGTTGTTGTGAATGTTTAACCAAAAAAAATGATTAAATTGCCAAATTAATCAAGCACAACACTTACATTCCTTTATATAAGGATGAGATTTGGAAAAAAAATATGGTTCATGAGATCTCCTCCAAGCTGTGTGATTTGCTCTGCAGAAACTGTATTCAGGCAGAACAGCAGGAAGGCTGGGGGGGGGGGGGGGACAGGGGGGTCAAAGACTGCAGCAACAGCCATAGATGTCCTACAGGGTACAGTTGCATTGGTAACAAGTTAGTTTTTATTTATGATATTTAGCTTTTTGACTTGGAAGGAAAAGGAAATGGTTCACATCGGAGAGACAAGTGCTACATCCTGCACAGTTAACTTCTTGTAACACATTTCAAAGTTATCCTTTTTCTGAGTCATCATACTACTCTGTCTGTCTGTTTGTCTGATCTCTCTCTCTCTCTCTCAACACAGAGTTTTTAAAGTTTCTGGGGAAAGAAAGTTGCCCAAATATTACCATAAAGCTCAAACTATTCTCTCGAGTTTTTAATCTTCTGAAATGCTTGCTGAATCATTGGCACAAAGGCTCTAAACCAGAAGCAATGTTTGTAAATCTCATGGATGCAACCTTCCATTTTTGCCTTGCTGCATATTGGGAGGGGGGGATAAAAGAAAGAGTCATAGAATGGGGACCGATTTTCCCATAAGCAGCTGTGTTGTGGTCGCTCTTCCATTTGCCCTGGTTGCATTGGTCAATTTCACACTGTTCGCCCCATGGCTGCATTTTGACCCACAGCTCCTCCCGATTTCCCTTGCATCTTTTTGATCCTGTTTTTTGAAGATCAAGAAGATGCAAGGAAAATTGGGGGGAGCTGTGGGTCAAAATGCGGCCGCACAGCAAATAGTGTGGAATTGACCAATGCAACTGGGGCAAATGGAAGAGCGACTGCGGCACAGCTGCTTGTGAGAAATCAGTCGGGGAATAAGTCTGGCTGACCTCAGTGAGATTTAATTTTCTTCATTGATCTCCCTCATCATAGCAAAACCAGGGAGAGAAAGGGCCAGGACTACTCTCCCACCCACTCACAGATCTTTAGGGAACAGAGCTGGTAAAAACCCCTCCTAGGAGTTCAGGTTGTCTCATTTTAATCCTTGGCTTAACTAGAGAAACTAATAAATCAGGCCAAGGGTTAAAGTGAGCAATTATAGCTTCTTGAAGAGGTTTCTAGCTGTTGTTGAGGGTCCTGAGATTAGTCCAGGTGAACAGGAATTATGCTGGCTAACTGGAGCTTTTATGCGGCCCATGAGCAATTAGTGCAAGGGAGGGAACAGGAGACTGCTCTGGAGGGGGTGGAACCACTGCAATTGTGGCTTCAGCATGGCGGAGCAACCTCGTCTGCAGCAGTCAGGCAGTATGGGAGCATCTGCCCAGTGCTCCACCACTGGTTCTCCAGTCCACCCATATGGGTTTTCCTTTGCACCCCCCCCCCCCCCCCCCCAGCTCATGAGACCTTACAGTGAGGATACAACAACTCGGAGCTTACCAGCTGCTGTTTTTTATACAGTTTATCTCTCCAGTACCTGGCATTATGTTTTATGGCACACATGGCCATTTATGTCAGATCCAACCCTTGTAACAAATGAGTTTGACACCTCTGCTCTAGAACCTGTGAGTGGGAAAAGAAGTTATGAGTTGCTTGAATTGCTTTGATCAGCATCCGAGAGGTTTTTAAATCCAATAGTCAATAATTAGTGCAAAAATTCTTTTTTTTAAAAAAAATCTAGACTTTTATTTATTGACCTTTTTAGCTTATGTTGAGAAAAAAATGTTACTAAAAGTCAATAGGAATACATTGTTTTACAGCTATAGGGTTATTTAACAGCAAGGTAAAAATCCTTTGTAGCTGCAGGTGATAGTAGTTTTGTTTCATCCAGTTCTTTGTTTGCAGAGGATTTCAGAAACACTGTTTACAATTGTGTGTCAAACAGTACCTAAGTTTTATGTTACCAAAGCACACATACTGTGAACTTTTTAATGACTAGCAGTTACATTATGCTGCAGGGGTACATGAAGAAGCATGAACTTGTGTTCAACAGAAAAAAGATGTGAAGTTTCAAGTATCTGTGTTTTGTAAGTATTTTAGTAAGGAATACTTGAAGTGTTATGCAGACCGATGCTGCATCTAAGTTGCACCACAGACTGTGGGGGCAGACAAAACAGCAATAGGGGTTCTTCCTTTGAAACTTTCTTTCCTTTAGACTAATATAGGGTTGCCAATTCTGGGTCGGGAAATACCCGGAGATTCTAGGAATGGATCTTGGGGAGGGCAGGGTTTGGGGGGGGGGGGGGAGGAGCTCATTGGTATGTAATGCCATAGAGTCCACCCTCCAAAGCAGCCATTTTCTCCTTGGGAACTTACCTGTCATCTGGCGATTGGTTATAGTTTCAGGAGATCTCCAAGCCCCATCTGGATGCTGACAGCCCTAAACACCAGGCAATAATGTCCAAACTGTGTTCAATCTGAGGGGCTGAGGGGAGCTTTGAGAAATTTAAGTCACCATGTTGGATGTATTCTGTGATCAGGATGCCCGTGTAGCAGTGACCCCCCCCCCCCCTGCTAATACATGAGCAGTGACATTTCCCTGAGGGAGGAAATTATGATACACCAGGATTCTCTGATGGAGCCCTTACTAGTTGATAATCACAGCGGAATTCCAGAAGCATCATCATTGCCCTGGAAACATCGCTTCATTTCTGAGATGACTATATAAAAATGTGAACTGACAGTCCTTAGAGGCAGTATGTCAGTCTGCTGCAGCCAAAACAAAACAAAATGATCTTGTGCCACTTTAAAGGCTAGCATTGATGATGACATAACTTCTGTGAGTCAGAGCCCACTTCATTGGATCTATGAAGTATTATTTGTGTGTATGTATATGAGGAAGATATTTATGTGTATGTGGCTCAAGTGGTTAAGACGCTGAACTGCAGACCGGAAGGTCGGTAGTTCAGCAGTTCAAGACCCGAGTGCTGCATGACGGAGTGAGCTCCCGTCTCTGGTCCCAGCTCCTGCCAGCCTAGCAGTTCGAAAGCAAGAAATTGCAAGTAGATAAATAGGTACCACTTAGGTGGGAAGACCACGAAGAAGTGCGGGCTCTTCGGCTTGGAAACAGAGATAAGCACCACCTCCTAGAGTTGTATTCGATTGGCTTTCAAGCAAGGGAAACCTTTACCTATATGAGGAAGATATACATACACACAAAGGAAGAGTGGGACCGTGGTGGCTCAGAGGTTAAGATGCTGTGCTGCAGACCAGAAAGTTTATAGCTCAGCAGTTCGAGACCCGAGTGCTGTGTGACGGAGTGACTCCAGCTCTGGCTCCAGCTCCTGCCAACCTAGCAGTTCGAAAGCAAGAAATTGCAAGTAGATAAATAGGTACCGCTTTGGTGGGAAGGTAACAGCGTTCCGTGTGCCTCAGCATCTAGTCATGCCGGCCACATGACCATGGAGAAGTCTTTGGACAGCGCTGGCTCTTCAGCTTGGAAATGGAGATGAGCACTGCCCCCTAGAGTCGGGTTCAACTGGTTTTCGAGCAAGGGAAACCTTTACTTTTTATATGAGGAAGAGCACAATCAGAAGAAGATTAGGGTGGTATGATTATTTTAAAGAGAGGGTGGATGGCCCTGCATTCCAAGATAGAATGTTTGTACGTTGCAGGGTCAGATGACAACGAGATCTGTTCAGAGATATAAAATGATCGTGTGTGTGTGTGTGTGTGTGTGTGTGTAGACACTCCCAGCAGTAGATACATTGACAAAATAACATGAGTATGAGTAGTGTGTGTAAACCTGTAAAGAATGACAGTTACCTTTTTGTAGTGAGGACATTCACAGATCCACTAGTGCCCAAGTCTGATTGTCAAATCTGCACATGAATTTGGTCACACAGATACGCAGATACACTGTGAACCAGGCCAGCAGGTATATAGGATAAAAAACCACAGTCAAGTAGAAAACCCCTTATTTTCAACTTTGCACTTGCACTCCATCCTCCCGCTGAAGATGTTTGTAATTTAAAAGTAAATGGGAATGTTTATGACAGGATATTCTGTTTAAGTAGTTTTGTTAGGTTTGTGTAGAGGAAATGGCTAAATCATCCTGTTTATAGAGAGATAAGATAACCCCCAACCCTCTGGAGTCTGTTACCCGTAATTCACAAGAAATCCAGCTGTGTATTTTCCCGCTAAAGCACTGTAACTGAAACAAGCTAACAAAAAATAACTCCACGCTTTAAACTTCTGTCCTGTAAGTTCATATACAAATAGTATACAGTTTTTAGTGCATTACACTCTCTCTTTTTTAATCTGGATTTCTTGTATTACTGGTTGTACATATTATACTGCTTTAATTCTTTAATCTGTTTTGAGTCTCAGTCAGTGGGAAAGATGGATTATAAATGAAGTAAATAAATTCATATACGTTCCTTTTTTTCCATCCTTTCAAGAATTTTGTGGCAGGTGGTCAGATGGATGACTACAGTTAAACTTTGTTCCTGGTTTTAATTGAGTATGCTGATGGTTTTGTATGCTATTCTGCTAAAGCTTTACCTAGTGGGTTGAAATTAAGCATCAGCAAATAATGTTTGATCTTAAATAGGGAAGGAGATAGTGCCTCACATGGTAATTCATTGATAGCTCATTGAATCTGTTTCGATAAAAATGCAGCTTCTAGAGTATAATATTGTTTGCCTTTTTAATGATTGAATGTGATTACTGTAGCCATGCTTGCTGGGAGTTGGTAGCTCTTATCTGATGGCACTTCGAAAGAAAGTTTTAAACTTGCTCTTAATCCATAAATGCAGGAATGAACTAGTTTAGGTTTTTATGAAATCTTTTTCATATGGATTCTCCCTGATGTGATCAAGTACTCCCTGATGTGATCAAGTATACGTGGGAAGCCACCTTTTTGGCAAAAATTATGATTCTGTTGGGCATCTAAGTTAATTCTGATGGAAAGTTTGAACACTTGAGCAGAGAGGCCAGAGAGATTTGTAATTAAGACTGCCTTCTTCAGCAGAAAGTCACCCTGTCTGACCATGCCATTTTAGTGTTTAATGGGGAGAAAACAACCCTGATAGTTCTTATCTTTATTCATAGGGGCTCTTGTTGATTCATGTTTTGGAAGTACATGTTTCGGAAATACTATGTAATCAAAAGGAAAATTTGTTGTAGAATGTGCAGAACTGTAAATCAAATGTAGACAACAGTCATATGAATTCTGGTGTGTTTGGGAGACTTTTAAGTCCACTTGTTTTAGGCAGTTCCCTCCCCTTCTGATTGCTCATATTTATTATTCATTATCGAATGTAACTCTAGTAAGGCTGGCTCTTTCCATACACAATCATAGCATTGGTCATATGCAACCTCCCTGTGGTTTCTTCTTCTTTAGCCTTCCCATCTATTTTACATTAATCTATTCTGCTTTCATGCTCTCTGCTATTAATTGGGATGGGGAAGTGTTTGTAGATTTTCTTGTGACCAAATCTGTTTGTTGTGCTGCAGGAAGGACATATTTAATTTACAGACCCTGCTGCTGTTATACATATAAATATTTTCATTTCCCTCACTAATGATATGGCTAATGATAGTTTGATATGTCAGGTTTCTGAAAGGTTGCACTGAAAGGTTGCACTGTGAGCATGGCACCTGTAGCTGGAAGTACCTGGAAGTTATCATAGAAAGAGATACAGACAATGCCTCCCAAAGTACATATACATTTCTTTAGTTCTGCTGCCATCCTCAAACAGGTACTCAAGGTTTTCTTGATGCAGTATAAAAACCTGCTTGCCAGATACAAAAGTAGGATGAGCATACATGGCATGAATGGTATTCATGCATTTAAAAAAACAAAATGAAGTTGTTGGTTGAACCCAAGGTTGTGATGGTGTAAATAACCCAGCCTAGCTTGATCTCATCAGAGCTTGGAAGCTAAGCAGGGTTGGCCGTGTTAGTCCTTGGATGCAGACTGCAAAGGAAGATGGGTTATTAAGCAGAAGGAGGTAATGGCAAACCATCTCTGCTCATCTCATGCCTGGAAGGATCCGTGGAAGGGGCCCCAATAAGTCAGCTGCAACTTGATGGTACACAATTATTATTAACATATTCCTATCAATAGATTAAGGGTAATACCATTTTTGCGGATTTGCTCTTGTCTACCCAGAAGTAGCCTTTGGGGGAACAGAGGTAGTGGTGGCCCAGTTTTGATAATAGACCGATGCTGACAGTGATTTGGGTTGAGTCAGGCTGTGGTCACACAGCAAGGTAATTGCGATTTTGGTCTCACTATAAATTTAATCAGGATTTTTTTTTCTGGGTTGGGATGATTACACATCCCTCCCCAAACTGCAAGCATTGCGTGAGGAGGCTCTGGGCACCATCTAGATGCAGCCGGTCCCTCTCTCCTCCGCTTGCCCGCTTGCCTGCCAGCCCACCCTGCTCTTCCTTCCCCGCCCGCCAGCTTGCCTCCCATCAACTTTCCACGCCACCCGCCCAACCCTGCTGGCAAGCTGGATGCACTCCCTGGTGCCAGGGGCTCCCTCCTAACACCCCCCCCCCCCAACAGCAAACAAAATGAACCGGCGGCTGGAAGAGGTGCTCTTCACCCCCATGCAAAGCAATTTTTTAAAAAAACATTCCTGATCAACAGCAAAGTTTTTGCAATATGTTTATACAAAGTCCCTACGTGTTTCTCAGTGCAGGCTTTGTCAGGGGAATCAGAAAATTCACCTAGTGCTGGAACTGTCCACAGCAGTTAAATGTAAATTTATGATTCTCGCAATGGGATGTATGAGCATTGCTTGCTTTTGCCTCCTTTTGAACCTGTCTCAGAGTAAGTTCCTGTTTGTCTTGTACTTGCATACACGTTAAGTTGGCAGCAACATTTACATCCTGCATTTGACAGAAGAATCTGGGAACTGTGGGGTCCTCTCATGACATTTTCTCTGAGTTGAAGGATCACCATTTTACATCTTGCAGTTTTAAAAGAGATTTTTTACATCAACTAGTGTGGTGGCCATGATACTCTGCACCTTGCCTCCATACATGTTTGTTTGTTTTTCCTTTCCTTTTTATTTTGCTGCAATGCAGAATTAATTTCCATCTAGAAAAATCAGAGGTATGACCCAAACTTGCAGTAAAAGGAAATAGCACCTCTGCCTGTGGCATCACTTTCTTGGTGCTGTTGAACATTTTCCATGAAAGCTGCTTCCACAAGTGACAAAAGATACTCAATGGCCATATTTCCCCACAACTGTTTCACAGCATGCAGCTCAGTGTTTCTTGCTGTTGCTGATAGTATTTAGGTAAACCAGCTGCCAGCTTGAGGTTGTCGTGCAAAAAGAATTTGTTTGAAATGTAAGATAGGTGCAACTCATTTTTAAAAGATTGTTTTCTCTTTAATGCCTCCACTAAATAAAACAATCCTGAATACTGGAGATTTGCCTCTGTTTTGAGCTTTATTAAAATTCCTACCTCTAGCCATATGTAGAAGTATGACATTAAAAACAGTGCTTCTGATCTCCTATTGTGATCATAATGTTACATCACAGAAATGCCTAGGATTGAATTGATCGTACCTTAAACACAAGATCTGTAAAATCTGGAAGGAATGTACACTTGCATGGTCTTCTTTTTCCACCTAAGTTTGTATAACTGTTGTCTTTAATCTCTTCTACAAGATAAACATATGGGGCAGAGGTCCATCACTGGCTATTAGCCACAAGGTTTAGATAGGAACTCTCGGTCTGGGGCAAGTGATGCACTGTATTCTTGGTGCTTGGGGAGGGGGGGGGAGGCAACAGTGGGAGGGTTTCTAGTGTCCTGGCCCCACTGGTGGAACTCCTGATGGCACCTGGTATTTTTGGCCACTGTGTGACAGGGTGTTGGACTGGATGGGCCATTGGCCTGATCCAATATTGGCTTCTCTTATGTTCTTAAGTGAGTACTATAGTGGTATTCACAAAGGAGATGCTCCCCTCCGAATCTTTGTGTTCAAATGCTCTAAAGAACAGTATTTTGACTAATACTCCTACAAAGGGTTACAAAGGAGCCAACATTAGCATTTTCTTTGCTTGTGTGTGCCCCTGGGAAGCCCAGCTTTCCGTATTAAAATGACTAAATTCATGAAGTAGTTGGGTTTGTACACATGAAGAAAGAAAAAATTATATCTAAGCTTTCAAGATACTTTAAGATTTAAAAAATCCCATACTTATCATTTATCCAGTGAGTATAGTACAAAATAGTTCAATTAAAACCCCAAACTATGATTGAGAACTGCTGGGCTGCTTTTCCTGACCTGGTTAGCCCAGGCTAGCCTAATCTTATCAGATCTCAGAAGCTATGTAGGGTCAGCCCTGGTCAGTATTTGGATGGGAGACTACCAAGGAATACCAGGGTTCTGATGTGAAGGCAGGCAATGGCAAATCACCTCTCTAGTGTTCTCTCTAAGCTAAGTTAGTGGCTCACAGTTAGTGAGTTAGTAGCTCAGAGTTTTTTAGCCTCTGACTCACATTTTTGTCTTAGCTCAGGAAGGATGGGTCCAGAGATTTATACAGCAGCCAAATCGCTCGCTCACAACTTTAACGTCAGTAGCTCACAAAGTTGAATTTTTGCTCACAAGACTCCACAGCTTAGAAGGGAACATTGCTTCTGACCCTACAGGGTCTCCATAAGTCAGCTGTGAACTGACAGCACTTTCCACCACTGTCTGCTTTTGTTTCAATCTGCAGAGCAACTCTGAGTTGTTGATTCAGGCCAAGCTGTAATTAAGCTTCCCTTTGACCATGGTTGGGTGCTGTGCTACCTGAATTAAGCCAGTTTTTCATTAGTTTTTGGGACAATGATCTGTAGCCCTGCTGGAATTTATCTGCTGCCACATCTGTCTAGAAGCAAATCTCCTATTAGTTTGCACTGAACTCTCTAAAATATGTAGAGTTATATTTAATAATAATGGCAAATGCACAGTATTCATCATGCCTGCATGCAACCTATGGGTTGTAGGGAAATGTGAACACTCCAATTAATCCTTCAAACATTAAAGGTGTGCCAGCAAGCTCTCTTGGAATGGTTAATCTTGTGATGTGATTTTCAAATGTATGTATTATGCACATCTGTATATATACACATGTACTTCGATCAATTATTTTTATTTGTTTTACTTCAGTCCATTCACCTTCAGACCATCTGTTGAAGACTAATCCAGTTAGTCTCTTAAATTTATTCATGTATTTCATTTGTACCCTGCCAACGGGGACTAAAAGAGGCTTACATTGTTCTCCTCTCCTCCATTTTATTGTCACAACAACCTTGTTAGGTAGGTCAGGTGGAGAGAGTGTGACTGCTCCAAAGTTTTTGGAGTGGGGGATTCGAACCTGAGTCTCCCATATATTGGCCGAACACTCTTAACCACAACATCATGCTTGTTGTAAAGTTCATAGCTTGATTAGTATTTTGTTTGTTTTTGTTAACTATATGTTAGAGTGAATGTGTGAAGTGCAGATGCTGTTAGCATTAATGAAGAAACGATGCAAACTCTGCTTGTGGCTGATGAATGTCCAAAAATACAGAGTTGGACCAGTGAACAAGGAGAGTTGTCTTATGCTCATTGTCAGCATTCAGTATAGTAATTTGTTTGGTTTTTTGGATATCCAGATGTGTGAAGGATTTTCAACATTCCTGTGGAAATTCAGAGCTAGTGTTTAAATCTATCTGCTCTTATCGCGGTTGCCCAAAATACATCTTCCAGTCCTATGACAGTAGCGTTCACTTCCACTGCATGTCCTAAGTTTCATAAACTTAGAGGGAAGGGGTTGAGTCATACATTACACAGCAAACTCAAGCTTGCCGTCCCCTGATGTTCAATAGGGAGCCACATCTGTGTCCAATACTTGTAGGCATAACGTGTAATAAGGATATGCCTTAAAAATGTAAATATGAAATAGCCCCTACATGTACAAAATAAAATCCTTCTGTTAACTGACCTCACAGAATGGTGGTTGTGAGGATAAAGTGGGAGAGAACCACACTGTAAGCTGCTTTGGGACCCCATTGGGGAGAAAAGTGGAGCTGAAACATGGTTGGAAATGTACTGCTAGATGAGAGGTACTTTCCAGAAGCAGATCTTTCCCCTCCACATTGGCAAAAAAGGGAGGAATGGCCGCTGTGCATGATTTCCCCCTCTTTGAGATAGCCTCCCTCTGCTGGTTTGCCTTTTCTATTGGGGGGGTCACTTGGTCTCAGCAGTACATCTTTGGGCTTCTCAGAAGGCTCCTGTAGGAAAGGAGAGTTGATGCAACGAATCCAAACTATTATGTACTTTAAAAGCTTTTTGAAGCATGAGCATCGCTGCTAGCAAAGTGTTCATAATTTGCTTAAGGAAATCCTGTTTCTTGAAAATGAAAATGTTTCCTATTGTGTTTAAAGCCCTGCACTAAATTTTGTTTCTTTTGTATGTGTTATGTAGTACAAGTTCAGTACTTAGAGCTTCCATTCCCACAAATAAAAAGCATCTTCAGCCCGAAACGCCAACATTTTAAAGAACTCTGTGAGTCAGATCTTTATTTCTATTAGTCTGCAGCACTTGCAGTTTGAAAAAGAAAAAAGGATTCTCACATGAACTTAATTTCCACCCAAATGACTTGTTTTAAATCACAAGATCAGAGAATAATAAGATTCAAGTGCCCTTTTTGGTGAGAGCCAGTATGGTGTAGTGGTTAGGAGCACAGACTCTAATCTGGAAAACTGGGTTTGATTCCCCACTCCTCCACATGCAGCTGCTGGTGTGACCTTGGGTCAGTCATAACTTCTTTCAGAGCTATTCTCTCAAGGGCAGTTCTTGAGCCAGCTCTCTCAGCCCCACCTACCTCACGGGGTGTCTGTTGTGGGGAGGGGAAGGAAAGAAGGGAAAGGAGATTGTAAACCACTGTGAGACTCCTTCGAGTAGTGAAGAGCAGGGTATAAGTCCAATCTCCTCTTCTCCTCCTCCTCCTTTTTTTATCCATCCAGTTTCTCTTGGTTCTCTTACAGCTTTTTCTAACAGCAGTAGTAGGTGTGCCAGTATGAAGCTAGGAGAACTCTAGTCTAGGGGTGTCGAACTCATTTGTTATGAGGCCTGGATCTGACATAAATGAGACCTTGTTGGACCGGAACATGTATGTCATAAAATGTAATGCCAGGTAGCAGAGATATGAACATTATAAAGAACACAAACACAAAGATTTTTTTTTACTTAAAATAAAAACATGCTTAAAACATTAGCACTCTTGCAATATTTTGTTTATTTAACAATATCTGATAACTGACACCTCTTGCTCTGAATTGTTGCATCAAAATGTCTGTGCTGTTGCAATCCTGAGTATGCTGTTCAGGTGTGTATCTGTAAGCTGCAAACCTACTTTTCATTTATTGACATTCACCACAGAAATCTCATGCTCAGAGTTCTGAGTCTAGGACCCAGGGGGAAACATGAAATGGCTGAGCAATTGAGAGAGTCTGGCGAAGCAAGCTATGATGCTGCAGCAGCAACAGAACTGGAAGTAGGAGATGGCCAGTTCCAGTGCGGGACTAATAGAAGCCCTCCGTGGACCTCATCTGGTCCCCGGGCTGCGTGTTTGACATCCCTGCTCTAGTCTGATTTTTGTTAGTTTGTATTTTTTAAATCTTTTGTAAGGTAGAGTAAACTTTTATTTCTAGAAGTGGCCAGTGCAAGCATGTTCCGTAGACTATAGCAACAAAAATATAAGAGGGGTGTGTGTGTGTATTTATATATAGCTAATTTTGAACAATCCCCTATTTGCAGACACTTATTTCTGCAGATAGGGGGCATACTTACCACAAACATGTTTTTCTGCAAACTTGGGTGACCCCCTAGGTTTGCAGGAAATCTGAAAACTTAAAAAAATGCACTGGGGGGTTTAAATGCCCTTAAAACAGAGGAGTGTTATCTGTGCATGTGCAGACACCACTTCACCTTTGGAGCTGTGGAAGGGGGGAGGCACTTTAGGCAGGTGATGGCTGGTGAGTGAAGTGAGGAGGGTTGGGAGGGCAGAGCACCAGCCAGAGCAAGAGCTGGGAGAGGAGACCTCAAATTCTGCCCCTTCCTATCAGCATTGCCGTGGCAGGCAGTGCTCACCACAGCTCTCCATGGAGATTATCCCTTACTCAGCCTGCCCTCTTTCCTCAGCTGCTCCATGGTGAGAATGTGAGGGGAGGGAGGGGGCAGGTAAGCAGCAAGCTGACAGGGAGGAGGGGGGATCACTGATAATGGGGGGAACCAGAACCAAGTGAGCACTATACTGTTGGGGGGGGAGGAGGCGACAAACTGATGATGGGGAGGCAAGAGGGCAGAGCTCAAATGGGGGGGAGCCAAGCAAGCACTGCACTGACAGTGGGAGGGGCAAGCTAGGCAAGGAGCAAACTGAGGATGGAAGGGAGGCAAGCAGGCAGAGCTCCAGTGACAGGCACTGAGGATGTGGGGAGGTGTGTAGGCAGAGCAGCTCACTTTCCAAATGCCAGCATCTTCAGAATTCCAAGGTTCAGAGCACATAAAAATCAAGTGAACCGGATTCATGGGGTAGCAGAGAAAGAAGACAACTTCCTGTATTACATGCAGATCATTATTTTTTAATTATGTGCACAGTGATATCAGTATGTACCTCACAGACATTTACATGTAAAAATGAAAATAGGCAGGTCTCAAGACTGCAAGGCACTTGCAATTCAGCAATAGACAAGGAGGCAAAGTGCTAGTGACTAAGGAGAGAGACAAAGGTGACTGTACAACATATGCACTTACAAGCCAAAGAGGGAAACAGAAATGGCAGCCGTATAATACGTGACAAGCATTCACTGTGCTTCAAGTCCTTTTCTGGGACATAAACTCAAACATAGAATTAGTGAGGAAATATTTCCGTGAGTATCACTCTTGTATGTCTGTGTATATATGTATGTATAGGCATACAAATATTTAAATCAGTAAAAACATAGGCATACTAACACAATACAGCCAGGGAGGAGGGCTAAGGGGTATGCCAAACACACACACACAAATCTCCACCCACTGGTAGAAGATAGTGGTAGAGGGGGTAGATGAATCTCAATGGGAAGGTAGTTCCAAAATTTTGTCACCACAATCAAGAAGGACCTATCTGAGGTTGCCACCCCTCTAGCCTCAAATGTACCCAAAGCAGAGTCTCCAAAAATGACTGGAGTGGATGGGTAGGCTCGTATGGGAGAAGGTGGTCTTTAAGGTTTGGAGTCCCCAAGCTGTATAGGGCTTTAAAGGTCAGTAACTGGAGCTGGGCCTGGAAGCAAACTGGGAGCCAGTGTAGATGGCACATGACTGGAGTGTTATAGTCCTACAACTCACTTCAGTCAGCAGTCTGTTTGCAGCATTTTGTACGAACAGAAGCTTCCATACAGTTTTCAAGGGGCAACCCCACCTAGAGCACACTGCAGTAATCTAATCTATGTGATCTTCGATGTGGTCTCTGTGCTTCACACTGATGGGTTTCTGCACCTGCGCAGGAATCCTTCGGTATTGTAGAAAGCTCTTAAGGGATTTTCGCGCCCAGCACCTCCGGGCATGCGCGGAGCCCCACCGCACATGACCAGAGGAGCAAGCGCGGACATCCCGCCAGTTCTTTTCTGACCACTGCGCTGCTAACAGCTTCTGTGTTTAGCTGAGTCCTTTGAGGAAAGGTCTCCTTCGCCTCGCTTTCTTGTCTTCTCACTCTTTCTCCTTGACTTTCAACACTTTTATTCTGTATCTTCTGTTTAAAAAATTACCAAAAAAAAAAATCTTTCTCCTCGGGTGTGTGTGTGTGGGGGGGTTCTTCCCTTTCTGCCTTTGGGCTCCCCCCCTTATTTTTTCATCTCTGTTTTTTCTACTTTATGGCTACAAAATGGGGCTGCTTCAAATGTTGCTCGGCTTGTGGCAGCAAATTGGCTGCTCCTGACAGCCACTCCTTGTGCATTCTCTGCCTCGGAGAAAGTAACCAGCCAGATTCCTGCCCTCTTTGTGCTAAGTTTAGCAACCAAACTCGGAAAAATAGGGCAGCCCGCTTGAAGGTCGCTTTACTGGAGTTGGCATTGCTTCCTGTATTGACCTCGACCGCGATGACCTCCTTCCCATCGATGTCGACTGTATCGACAGCCGACTTCGTGGCCCCATCGACATCAAGGTCGTCATCCAATATAATTCAACCTGTATCAAAACACCAGGCTCCGATGTAGTCCACGGCTTCGATGCCAATTAAAAAGAAGAAGAAGGATAAATCAGAAAAACGCCACAAGACTTATCCGCAGCCACTGGCAAGCCTTCGAGTAAGGCCCCTACTTTGGTTTCCGAACCAATAGCACCCCCACTAGATGCTACCTCGGTACCGATAACTCCCTTGATTGTGCCTCCACCACCTACTGAAGTGACCACTATCACTCTTCTGGATTCTCCCATCCGGCAACTGCACAAGGCACTACCGGACAACATTCTGGAGGCACAGGAGTTCCTCGAGACCGACCAAGAACAGTTCTATGCTCCGTCGCCACGATGCCCGAGCTCTCATTTTCAGTCTCGATCGCCATCCAAGGGATCCCTCTCCTACGTCGAGACTGATCCTCCTCGTCCAGACAGGGATGATAGACATGACTACCAGCCTCCGCCACCTCGATACCCAAGACATAAGTCTCCTCAGTATGGATCACCCAGACACCGATCTCCCATTTCGACGCGCTGGGCATATGCTCCTCCGATGGCACCATGGGATCGACACCGTCCTCTCTATCCATATGGAGGCTACCCACCATCGACATCGATGCCCTGGATCCCTCCAGTTGCCCACTCTGACTGGGATAGATATTCCCATTGGGCTCGATCTTGATCGCCAGTGGGATCACGTCTACTGCCTTTGGCAGCACAGTCTAGACCCCCTACCCAGACTACGATCCACCAATGTCCTACTCTGCCATCGGCACCAAGCGCCACTGAACCATCAATGGCCATGGCATCGAAACACGCCGTGCGGGACCCGCGACCGACACAGATGACCCCACCCCTGGCTCAGTCGATCCAGATGACCCCACCCCTGGCTCAGTCAATCCAGCAGCTGCCTCTTCCTCGTCCGAACGGGATTCCAATGCCAATCAGTCCGACCATAGTTCCCCTGTCGACCCTTCCCCGAAACCTGATGTTCCAGAAAATCTACCAATCTACCAATGCGATTGGTCGCCTTATCTTATCCGCTGCTTCTCAGTGACAGCCTGCCTGCTCCCTCCAGGTAGGACACTGCTCGCTACTCTCCCATCAGTGTGAAGCACAGAGACCACTTCGAAGATAAACAGGTTGCCTACCTGTAACTGATGATCTTTGAGTGGTCATCTGTGCATTCACACTACCCGCCCATCCTTCCCCTCTGCTGCCAGGCTTTCTCCTCATTAACACACTTGGTTGCAGAGGTCAGAAGGAATTGGTGGGATGTCCGCGCCCACTCCTCTGGGCACGCGCGATGGGGCTCCATGCATGCCCAGAGGTGGGCACGAAAATCCGTTAAGAGCTTTCTACAATACCGAAGGATTCCTGCGCAGGCGCAGAAACCCATCAGTGTGAATGCACAGATGACCACTCGAAGATCATCAGTTACAGGTAGGCAACCTGTTTTTACCAGGGCATGCAACATAAATGGCAAGATTTTTTTCTCCCATGAAGGGCTGAAGCTGGTGAAAGGCACCCGTGGCCATGGTGACCATTTGCTAACATGAGGCCAGGGTCCAGCAACACCCCTCAAGCTACGAACCTTTTTTATTGAGGTTTTTATTGAGGTTCAAGCATGAGTGAACCACTGCTTACATTGTCAGGTGTATTGTGAGTACACAAGGGATGCTGTGAATTTCAGTGTGAATACAGTTGGCTGTCAAATTTAACCTGTCCAAAGGTGATCATCAGAGATGAGAGCCAATCACTAGATATGGTTAGTTCATGCCAAACAGCTGTGAATGCCCCAAAACTGGTTTGCACTGGGTTTTTCCTAAACAGAGTATGTGCAAAGATACTGCTAATTCAAACAAATCAGTGGCCATTAGTACACCAGTGGAGGTGGAGGCAGGTATGGGGGGGACGACGACGACCAGAGTTATATCCCTTATTCAAAACTAAATGAGCACCACTAGAATGTGATTACAATTCAGGGCTTATACATGTGTTTGTGTGAGCGGGAGAGAGGGTGCCAACTCAGACATTTTCTTCCATTGTATTTTCTTAAGGAGTCTTTTCCACGTGTATTGAAGCCCATTTTAAAAGCTATGTGCTTGAAGAGATGTGAATTACTCATAATATATTAAATAAAAGGAGGAGAAAAACCCTCCACACTGCAGTAAGATTGCTTTGTTTTGACATTTATCTTGCTGTGATACTTCTGCCAGTTGGCTTTAGGCACGGCTACCAAAAGAGTGAACACATGTTGCATTCATTAACTTTCCTCTGGCTCTGCTCAATTTTGCAAGTTGGACAAAAGCATGATCATATTAAATGGACTGCAGTGCAGTTGTAATATGAGTGCACTGTCTCGCACTTAATGGAATGATAATCTTGTGAAAGCTGTTCTCCCCCCCCCCCTTTTTTTTGGAGATACCGTGTCTCTTCAGTGCAGTACAGAATCCTGATTGCCCATGTATTGCATGGCTGCACTGGCTTAGTAGAGAGCAAGTATAATTTCAGAATTCTGTAGTGATACATCTGTCACCATCACACTCAGATTTATATGCTGTGCTTTCTCCAGCAGCCTCAGGGCAATTACATGGGGATATCCCATATCATTCTAATGCCATCCCTGTGAGGTTGAGAGACTGCTGAATGAACTATCTGCTGAATGAACTTTACAATAACATGAATATTTAAATATTGGTCTTTTGGTTGCAGTCACAACTTTGTTTCCCCTCAATTAAACTAGATGTGAAACGCTTGTTTTCACAAGCTAGCAAGTACACTTGAGGTAGAACTTGTTTGCTACATATGCTTATCTTTGGAAATTACTTTTTCCTCCCTATTCATCCCCTATGCATTCTATAGATTTACTGCTTGGTTACCTTGGGTGTATCTATTGTCTTTTTTATTACAGTGTTTATATCCTGCCTTTCATACCGTTCATGGTGGCTCAATACATCTTCCTTCCTCATCCTCCTTTTACCCCTTGTTCAAAAAGTCTAGAACTCTTGCCAGTGACAATTGGAGAACAGTGTGCAGTATACAAATCAAATTCTGAGCTCTTTCTCTCTCTCTCTCTCTCACTCTCTGTGATCTAGTTTATCTTAATGGCAAAAATTCACAATAAACAGAGAAGGACCAACTCATTATTGACTTGTCAACGAGTTGAAAGCTGATTTACAATTGATTCTGTTCCTGTCTTTCTCTGGATTTTCCAAGGCATTTATTTGTTTACAGTATCTGTGGTTTTCTTTTTCTCCAGAAGCAGATTCCAACTGAATTTTTAAAAACCAAATAACCATAAAACATCTATGAAACAATATTAAAAACTAGTAATGCAATGCACATGCATGAGGAGTAGGTCCTCCTAAAAAAGTGCTCTTGTTCAACCTGTACAGAAGGGCTGAGGTGTGGACGCCTCCTTAATTTCTTCTGCTAAGTTATTGTACCAGGTGGTGGCTCTACCTGGAAGAAACGCTGTCGCAGCCGTGGCAAATGCAGCCTGATCCAGCGGGAAAAAAAGCTCCAGAACAAATCTGTTTCCGCTGACCTAAACAACTCAAGCTCTTGATGATGTAAAAACTATTGTGTCCTAGGAGACCTGGTTTGCCAGTTCATAAAAATCCGATTGGCTCCTTAGTTGTTTCCTTTATTTTTCGGAACGCAGAAAGCGAACTTGTAACACTCGGGAGCCGCCCCCACTCCCCACCGCTTGATTCCTAGTTTGTGCCGTATGACAGACTGCTGTGTAGCGTCTGTGCTACTAAGTGCCTTTATTAGTGTGCCTGACGTCTAGGTTTTAGCCCCTCCTTCCAGCAGTCTCGGGTTTTCCCTCCCACCCCCTCCCCTGCGTATCCCACCCCCTTCTGCCTCTCACTCGCGCGCGGACAAACACACTCCGCGGGCAGACGCTGTCCTTTCGCTCAGTTGAACGCAAACGCTCGGGCGGGGGGACGTTTATCACAGGCATTTTTGCCGCACGTACTTGCTTTTGGGGCTTTTTGAAGGGGCCGGAGCTCCTCAGAATGCGAAGAATGTTGTCTCATTTGGAGAACTGGCGTTTGCTGTAAACTCCGGCTAAGGCGGCAGGAACCGCAGACAGCGCTGGTGCAACGCTCTCAGAACGTAGGTGGCAAGAATGGAAGACGGCTTGCCTTGTCTTGCTTCGGTGTGCAATTCCTCGGCGCTGATGAACTTCTGCACCGGTAAAGTAGAACTTCCTCTCGTCTGTGTGTGGATTGGTGACGCCGTAGTTTCTTTCTAACCCCAAATTGGGAAAAGGCTTCTCTCCCATCTGCTTTAAAGCTGCTCTCTGCATCTGCTACAAGCAGTGTTCCCTCTAAGCTGAGTTAGTGTGAGCTAGCTCAGTTTTTTAGCCTCCGGCTCACACATTTTTGTCTCGGTTCAGGAAGGATGGCTCCGGAGCACACTGATTTATGCAGTCGCCAAATCGCTCGCTCACAACTTGAATGTCAGTAGCTCAAAAAGTAGAATTTTTGCTCACAAGACTCCATAGTTTGGAGGGAGCTTTGGCTACAAGCCCTTCCGCAAATGCATATCGATAAGTTTAAAAAAGCCAAGTGTTTACCTTAATGAAGTCTAGGAATTGTTCTCTGTTTGTGGCAGCCTTAAAGGAAGCAGATCTATTTTTAGCACTGGATGATTCTCCTGTAAAATGTGTAGTAGACACACCAAACATTCTCACTCAGCATGGCTACCCTTATAGTATGAAAATCCCCTCCCATTAAGGACAATTGTACAATTGAAAAGGGAAAACCTGAAACGTTGTAAGTGTTAAATGTTCGGGGTACTTAACTGCGACTTTTGTGTCTCTACATTTCCGTGAAAGAGCGTCATTTGAGCGTCATTTAAACTGGCTTTCATTATTATTAGCTTTGTTTTGAAGAAGGTTCAATCCCTAGAGGAAAGTTTTGAGTTGCATGGGAGGGGGCTCAGAAAAGTAGCACAGTGAAGCATGTATGCACAATAATGTATTATGTCTGCTGCATTCTTAAGCATCCAGAGAATAGTTTGTATTGCTGCACAGCATGTGATATTTTGCAGACCAATTCTTTCTTATGATTAATAATTAGCAGTTATTGAAGTATCTGTGTGCAATTATATTTGCATACCGCATTAAGTGGGTTGATCTCTGGATATCAGAAGGCTGCCAAGAGAGAACTTTCTCTATTATAAAGTTTGTAGTGATTATTTAAAACAGTGGACCAGGATTAGAGCAAAAACCAAAGTTTCAAATTTAATCCTATTTTAAATGCACCAAAAGATACATGAGCATTTTATTCATCCTGCTGATTTGTTGAGATCAATTTTGGCACAAATGCATACATGTTTCTAAAAAAAAAAAAAGTTGAGTGCGTTAAGATGAAAATCACTTCTGCAGAAAGATATTAAGTGCTAAAATAGAAACTGTCTCATGCGCGAAAAAGAATTATCTTTCCACACTTGCTTTTATTGGTAGGAAAAAGTGCTGCTTTATTATAAATTCCTCAAGGAAGGTACAGTATTTTATTTGCTACAGAAACCACTGTAGTAAGTATAGAATGTAGCCTTGAGATGTTAAAAGCACGGTGCGCCTGTTTAGGTAAGGGAGTAAGGAGAAGTTGAAAAAAGTATTGTACTTTATTATAATTAACTAGTTCTGAATAAAAAGAATTGCTCTCTCAGGTTATGTTAATGTACAGTAGTGAAGATGAAGAGAGAGATCTTAATTTGACCTGCTTTATTTCTACTGAGTTGGCGTTCAGTGGGTTGCATCCACAGATTTCAATCACAGTTTTTAAGAGCCATTCCTTACAAATAAATAGTTGAGTTCAAATCAAAAGTGGGACTCAAATGGCAAATGCCATGTGGGTTGTGTTCAGTCCTTGCTGCACAAGCAGACAAGGTCAGAACACAAAATGTTTGGTTTTCTTCTGGTCTGGGCTAGTGACCTCAGGTTGATCTAGTTCAAGTCAATAAGGATTTGACACGTAGATAAGAGTAAGAGTCAGGTAGCACCTTAAAGACTAACAACATTTGTGGTAGGGTATGAGCCTTTGTGAGTCACTTCTCACTTCTTCAGATGGTTCAGCACACCTGTGCATTGCCACTGCACAGGTACATCAAATGCATGTGTAGAATTTGTTACACATCAATGATCGTCATAACACATAAGTACAATGAGATATGCCTTATGTGAAAATAAATAACATAGTACATTTGTGTGTGTTTTTAATTGCAACTATTTGAACTGGGTTGAATATTACTTATCTGTACCCCAACCCTTTAAAAGAGCAGAAACCTGCATAAATATGCCCTGAAAATAAAAAAAAGTTCCTCCAAGTCTTTAATTTTACATGTTTCCAATTTTTGTTAGGGCCATTTGAGTGTATATCTCTGTGTGTGTGCGTGTTAGTGGAACTCTTATTTTGAACCTGGATTTATTTTAAGCTCATCTTCTGCTTCATGATAGCAGATTAAAAATAAATTCAATTTCAGGGGTGGGGGAAATGGTTAGGTTTTGGTTCAGAATCTGCTTGAGACCCTATATGAATGGATGCTTAGTTCTGCTGCCACAGTTAGCATGGAAGAAATATGGGACATTTTCTGTTGCACACTTTTTTCACTTATCCATTTGGCAATAGGACACGGAAAGAATCTTCATAGTAATATTATAGAAAATCAATTCAATTGGATAATGCAAGACATAAGAGCTTTGCAATGCCATCTATACTTTTGATTATAATCTAAAGTTACTAATGAAACAATGGACAGAACAAGAACAATACCAATGATATATCAATAAGGTTATTGTAGATAGATGCACTCATACTGTTCCCTGTTGGCAGCAATTTTCATTAGGCTATGATTAATACCACTCAGTGGGAAAACATGAATCTGCGCATGTACTTTGTGTTAAGGAGGGAGTGCAGTAGGACATATGGTCTTAGTCGTACATGGAATGAAGAGTTTTTCGGGTTCTAAATGTCCACTGTTTTTGTTGGTGATCCTCAACTTTGGAATAAATTCATGGTTCAGTAGGAGGGCAATTGATATATATAGTTGAACATATCATGCATGTATGGATAGTCTAGGGCGGACAGTAGTATAGTATAGTAACTGACATTTTTGGCGAATTACTCTTGTTCACTTGAGTGAGCAACTTGTCCACACAAAAAACTTGTGTGTGTGTGTTTGTATAACATCTACTGTATATTGTGTAGTAAAAAAAGAAAAAAAATGATTCATGTTGCTAAGAAGCACAGGAGACTATGTGTGTGCATGTTGCATTCAGTCCCAAGGGAAGGGATCAAAAGTTCTCTCAGGAGGAGAGGAGGATACTCTGATAGCTTGAATCCCTCTTCCCACAATCCCTAGAGGCAGGAAATTAATTGCACTTTCCATCTGGGGGTGGGGGGAGATGGGGGGGAGGAGCCCCCACCCTCAGTCTTTTTCCTATCTCCACCTGAGAAAGCAGTGGATTTAGAGAGCTCCTGTGATTTTCCTTCAAGGAACTCTTTTGGTTGCACTTTGTTTTCCTCTTTCCACCTGTGTGCCTTTCCCTTTGTTTTAAAAACAAACAAACTTTTTTGTCCTGGCCTTTCTTCCCTGAGGCTGTTTGCCTTTTGCCCACTGCTTCAGTCATGGTGATGTCTGTAGCTGAGGTCTCCTCCAACTATGGGATCTCCCCCAAGGGAGAGTTGGTGGAAATGATCCCCAGGCAGCAGAGTAGGAAATCCCTGCAAACTCGTTTGCCCAGCTGTCCCACTTCAGCAGAGCTCTAGGAGCTCAGCCATAGGCTGAAAATTGTCTGGCTTAGATCATGAAGAAGCAGGCTTGATTTTTGGTGCCAAAACTGCACCCTCTACTGATCTGTCAGGGTGGCCTGTATTGGACCATCAAGCCTGTTCAATGCAGCCTTCTGCAGCCATTAGGGCAGTGAATGGAAAAGAGACAGAAGCTCCCCACCAGGAGGGGGAGAGCTCTTTTTTTCTACAGGTCTAAAGGCAGGGATTCACCCTTAGGCTTTGAGGATTCTGTTGCAGATTTGGATAAAGAGGAAGGTGTTACCACCAATGGCCTGCCTTGTTGTTTGGGGAAGTAAGCTACATGGCAGAATAGGCCAGAGGGGTACAGGAATCACACACCACTTGTATACCAAGGTCTGGCACAGTAGGAAAACTCCAGATTTGAAAAGTAAATTAAATATTTTTTAAATTTAAAGTATTTCTGTAATTACAAGCACACTAAACATTCAAAATGAGCAAGCAATACAGAACTAAGAAAAAAGAGGTGATTGATAGCAAATAGAGAGGCCAGTTACTGGGTAATATTACCTGTCCAGACATGCAGAAGTGTTATGCACTATAAGGGGGCAGAGAAAGAATATGGATATAGACTTTGGAAAATACTGGAGACCAATAGAAGGCCTTGGGGGCTGGTCTCAGGTGAAGACAAAAGATTACCTGGGCCAATCCTGTGTTTCAGGGGGTTTGGCATCAGGAGGGGCTAGACCTGGATGTAACCAATGACATTCCAGAGGGGCAGGGACAGGCTTAACAATGGTCTTGATTAAATCAGCCAAGTGCTGGGTGGCTAGTTGAATAGGTTTTCTGACCACTAATGGTCCAGTCAGGGCAGTCTGAAAAGGTTCCCAAGTATAGACAAAAGGTGGGAGATGTGTCTCTGATTAGATCACTAAACATTTGAATGCATGATTGGTTTATCTTGGTATCCTGAGAGATGGAGCAGGAAAAACAGGTTTGGAGCACATAGACATGAGGTCACACAAAAGGGCTAGGTGAAGTTCTGGAGATTGGAGGACTGTTCGCCAGGTGACAACTGAATAGCCTATAGAAATGCAGATACCTACCTGGTGGAATTCATTGTTTCATATGCATGGCTCTCCTGGAATGGAGGGGGAAGTTGGATATGGCCTTGGAGGTCTGCCTTGTGTGAAGCCTGAGTGTGAAATCCCTTTTTGCAGAGTTATGGCTTGTTCTGTTTCAGAACCAGGAGTGCCTTCCTTGGTCTGGGTTTGTGGGTTTCTAGCTCAGGTTAGAAAGTGGGGTGTCCCTGTTGTTGGGACTATCCTGGTGTCATACGTCTCCCTTGTTCCCAGCCTGACTGGACAGGTGCTCAACCTGATAATGATATCTCCTCCTTGGAGGGGGAGGCACAGCCAGCTGCAATAGATCCCATCAATCTTCAGGGACAGGAGATGCAAGCTCTTGACTGAACACTGGCTGTAACCAATTTGCCCTCTCCTCCAACTGCAAGCACGTTACTGGCATCAGACACAGAGGAGAGGGAGGAGGCTGGGCCCAGTAATTCTCCAACACCCCTTGAGCGCCATCACCATCAGTGGAGATCAGAGCCCGTCGCAGTGAACACTTGATGCGTCACAGACACCTGTCGCCAGATGAGTAGTTGCAGGGATGCGTGCCACAATTAGCAGCAGCTAACCAGGCCCCAGAGAATCAGCTATAAATCAAGGAAAGAGGAAGCTGCTCATTGTGGACGCAACATGTACCACGGCTGCATCACCACCCACCTTGTTTCCTGACTGGAAACTCTGTTCCTCTGAACCTGGACTGAATACTGGACCACCTGACTTCTGGACCCCAGAAGAAGGAGAAGGAGGATGATCAAGGGGCCCCTGAGGTTTTCTCCAGGGTTAGAGAGCTGGGTTCAACTTTTCTCTTCCCAGTTTGGTGTAGTGGTTAAGTGCACGGACTCTAATCTGAGAGAACCAGGTTTAATTCCCCGTTCCTTCCACTTGCAGCTGCTTGATGACCTTGGGCAAGCCATAGTTCTGTCAAAGCTGTTCTTGAAAGAGCAGTTCTTGAAAGAGCGCTCTCAGCCCCAACTACCTCGCAGGGTGTCCATTGTGGGGAGGGGAAGAAAAAGAAGTTTGTAAGCTCCTCTGAGACACCAAGTGAAGGATGGGGTATAAATCCAATCCTCCTCCTCCTCCTTTTTTAAAAACTGAGATAAAAGAGAAATGGTCAGATCCTACCAATAGTAGTTTACATTCAGCCCAAGCATCAGCCTCCAGTAAGGGAGAAAAACAGCAGCAACAATGAAAGTGATGCTAGGCTAACTCCAGTGGGGGGACGGCTTCAAAAATTCCATCAAGCCTGGAATTTATCAGCCACTGATAAATGGGTAAATGAAATCATAACCCATGGCTATTCAATAGAATTTGTCACCCCACCTCACAACAGGTTATTGAACTCACCAGTCTCTCACTGCCCCATCAAGAGACAGTGCATGCAGGATGCCATCAAACATCTGCTTGAGGTCACCACCATCGAACCTGTGCCATCATCGCAAAGGTTCTTAGGCATCTATTCTATTTTTTCATAGTTCCCAAAAAGGATGGGAACTGGAGGGCTATTCTCCACTTCAAATTCCTGAACAGTTTTGTGAGGTACAGGAAGTTCAAAATGGAGACTGTGAAGATCATTGTGGAAGCCCTGCAGCTGGAGGACTTCATGGCCTCCATTGATTTGACCAAGGCATATATTCACATGCCCATAATTCCCCAGCCAGGCAGTATCTGAGATTCACCTTTGGTCGTAAACACTTTCAGTTCAGGGCCATGCCATTTGGGTTGACATGAGCACCCCAGATATTCACAAAAAAGATCATTTCACTTGTAAGCATGTGTCTCAAAGGAATCCATATCTATCCCTACCTCAACGATCTCCTTATAAGGTCATCTTCACAAGAGCTTGCACTCAGGGACATTCAGGACACTATCTAGTGCCTCTCCAGTCACAGCTTCCTAATCAACCTCCAGAAGAGCCAACTAACACCTGCCCATGTCATCACACATTTGGGGTCAGTGATAGATTCAATCCAGAGAAAAGTATTTCTTCCACTAGACAGAGCAGAGAAGATCATTCAGACCATGAAACAGGTTCACTCTGCGAAATCAGTGGACTTGATGATCCTAGCACGTCTGCTAGGTTTCATGATTGCAGCCATCAAGACAGTCTCTTGGACCTGCGCACACTCTTGGGTACTTCAGTGGATGTTATTGCCACATCAAAGGCTCATAGCCCTCCAAAGCACATCAGAGTCAGTATCAGTCAGTATCTCAAGAAGGACCTCATTTGGTGGTTCGCTTGTAGGCGAACTCTTCTAAGTGACCCCAGACCTACAGATTTCAACGGATGCCAGCCTGATGGGTTGGGGAGCCGATTGCACACTGGGCCACATGCAGGGAAGCTGATCCCATCAAGAGGCTTCCCTCAACATCAATCTTTTGGAACAGTGTGCAATTTGTCTGGCACTTCTTCACTTCCAAGACCATCTGTCTCAATTGAACATATGTATATGAACAGACAGCACCACGGCCAAGGCACACGTGAGCCACTAGGGAGGCACCAAAGCTAAGAAGCTACAGCAGGAGTCAGCTATCCTCAGGTCCTGGGTAGAACAACATCTGGCCTCTCTCAGAACAAAAAAACATCAACAGCATAGCAAATGTTCAAGCAGATTGGCTCAGCCATACCAGGCTGGACTGGGGGAGCAGTCCCTCATCCAGGAAACATTCCACTCCCTGGCTCTACATTTCAGCCTACCATGTGTAGATCTCTTTGCCTCCCCGACCAGTGCCAAGATACCCAGATTTCTCTCAAGACACCAGTCTCAACAAACAGAAAAAGTGGATTCTCTGGTGTCCCCTTAGCCATTGGGCCTTCTTTATGCCCCCCCAATACCTTTGACTCCAAAGGTTCTGAACAAAATGAAACAGAAGAAGGCAGAGTTGATTTGCCTGACCCCATTCTGGCCCAGCAGACCTTGGTTTTCCAGCCTGCTGAAATCATCAGTTCAACCTCCATGGGAACTTCCACTGTCACCCAGTATGCTAACCCAGGGTCCCATCTCACAGCCGCCCTGAGCCTGTTTGTGGGGCAGGCGGGGTAAAAGTGTGAAATAATAAATAAATAAATAAATCTGTCATCTAGACCCAGCTTGGCTTCGTCTGACAGGATGGAGATTGAGCTGCAAGCGCTGATCACACAGGGTTTCTCTGATCAGGTCATTCAGATTATGTTGGTGTCCCAGAGAATCTCCACTTCTAGAATTTACAATAGTTCTTGGAAGGCTTTTGTCAGATGGTACAAGAGGAAACATCTGTAACTAGACACCCTGGATCTTCCTCAGATATTGTCCTTCCTACAGGATGGTAGGTAGCTGCTCTGAGCACCATACTTTAATCAGTAAGCAGTGCAGCACTCTCCAGGCACCCAGTGGTGAGGAGATTTCTGAAGGGAGTTGCTTTGTCTCAGTCCCCTGCAGTGCACAGGTTTCCATCCTGGAGACTTTGTCTTTCTTCATGTTCTAACCAGTCTTCCATTAGAGCCTCTGAGAGAGGTTTCCCTGAAATTCCTTACCCTGAAGGTCTTTTTCCTGGTAGCTGTTACATCACCAAGTGGGTCTCAAACGTAGATGCTCTTTCTATCAGAAAGGGCTTATGCATCTTCCATAAGGACATGGTGGTTCTTTGCAGAGATCCCACCTCCATTTCCAAGGTTAATGTACCTTTTTACAGCTCACAGGAGATATATTTACTGCCCTTCTGCCCAAAGCTGTCTAATCCTAGAGGAATTGGCACTTGCTTGGCCTTCACAGAGCATTTCACATTTATATCAGAAGGACCAAGCCATTTAGGAAGTCACATTCCCTTTTTGCGGCTTTTTATCAGTCAAGAGGAAGAGGATTTCTAGGGCTGCACTAAGCAAGTGGCTAAAGGACTGCATATCCTTGGCATATGAATCTCAGGGCCTCCAACTCCCAGAGGGGATCATAGCTCATTCAACAAGAAGGGCTTCTGTGTCAGCAGTGTTCGACACAAATGCATCTGTTGCAGGTATCTGCAAGGCCACTACCTGGGACTTGGTGTCAACATTTATCAGGCACTACAAGATGGATCCTATTGCCATGGAGAGTCCTATAGCAAATATTGTAGTCCTATTGTTATCTCCATGATTGGCAGTCACTTTTCCCTCCTTGGATAAGATGAGCTTTGTAATATCCTGAGCGTATCAGAGTGTCCCCCTTCCCTCGAGAGAGAATGGGACATTGTACTTACTGTGAATGCTTCTTGAGGGTGACAAGGACTCTCTGGACCCACCCTAGCTGGAGGGTTTCTGTTCAGCCTATTACGCTTCCTAAAGGGTGACTGACTGCCAGTCTCTCTGTTCACTGTTCTTTCAGTGTTCTAACGGTTTATCTTCGGGTGCGATCACACGGGCATTTAAACCTGGGTTCTCCCGCGCTGCTCTTTCAAGCGCGATAGGTACTTGTTTTTCCTGGTGGTTGGAAAAGCGGGCTCGAGTGCAGGGGGGGGGCGGCTTCGAGACGGGAGACAGATGCGGCCCGTCTAGTCAGCCCCTTTAATTGTGATGGGGAACAGCCGCAAGGCCCGCAATAAATGTCCGTGTGATCGCACCCTTCATCTGTGTGGTTTGTTTCTTAGGGTTCTGTAAGCCTTGTTGTCTGTTTCTTTGTTTGGCATACATTGTGGACTGTTATCTGCAGGAGTCTCCAGGGTGGGCTCCTCCTCCTCCTCCCGGAAATGGAAAGTGAAATCAATTTTCTGCCTCCAGGGATTGTGGGAAGAGGAACCTTGCCCTCGAGAAGAAGGAACCTTCACTGTAAATCCAGTGTTCCATTTGCGGATACTCAGGCACAATCTTGGGAGTAATATTTCAGCTGAAGTTGTGAAGGGGATCACGAGAGACTGGGCACAACCATTAATTGAACCAGATTTGATCTTTGTTGAGAATACAGTCCTAAAGAAAAAAAGAACACGGGAAAAGAACAGAATCAAAGGCAATGCAACAAAATGCTAAGGCTTGGTGTTTGTTTTTTTTTAAAAAACATTAGCAGTAGTAAGTCACATACATGTAAATCAATCAAATTTGGAAATCAGCAGTCAGCAAATAATTTCAGCAATTTTTAGTGGAAGCCATCCCATGAAACTAGACGTATTCTCCTATGACTACTCAAAAAGATAGATTCTGTCCATATTTTTATGTTTATGTTCCTAAGAGAGGTGAGAAGGGGACAGTGGTTGTGCTGGGTTTGGCACAGGGGAACAGGGCGTGAGGTTCTTCCAAGGAGAATTCGCTAGGGGCAGAGGGTGAGTGGAGCTAGTACTGAGCAAGGAAACCAGGGGAAGAAGGAAGTGAGGATGGGAGAAGACAAAAGACTAAGGGGAAAAAAATCATATGTTGTTTGATCTTGCAGTGTAGATGTGAGCCTTGGATTTCTGGTATGATGAGGGACAAATCCAGGCAGCATAAATCCTCCTTCTGTCAGGATGGCAGAGGGCAGCCACGGGGTAGGGCTCGACCTAAAATTCTGGCTCAGAACTGCTGCTTAAATAGGAACATTTAATACCTGTTCTTGACAGCAGTGAAAAACTGAAACTTGGAGTCTGCATGGGGAACACTAATAGGGCAAGTAATAATGTTACGTTCCTGAGCAAAGTCTTTATTAGATTACTTGATAGGTCTGCATTATTTATTTATTTATTTATATTGATATATTCAATTTCTAGGCCGCTCTTCCCGCAGTAGCAGGCTCAGAGTGGCTTACAGACTTGGACAAGCCAAGATTCATAATTACATTAAAAATTAAAATGATTAAAACAATTAAACATTATAAAACATTCATAAATAAGACAATACAATTTAAATAAAGTGCTCAGTAGAATCAGATGGTGTGCAGTGCAGTGCCTCCAGCGCCGGTTGGACGTGCTCCCGTCTAGGGAGGCATATCAGCAACCTCGCTGCGGCGTTCTGCACTAGCTGCAGCCTCCGGATTTGCACCAAGGGCAGCCCTATGTAGAGAGCATTACAATAGTCTAGCCTTGAGGTGACCGTTGCATGGATCACTGTAGCCAGGTCAGCGCGGTCCAGGAAGGGAACCAACTGCCGCGCCAGCCTCAGGTGGTAAAAGGCCGACTTGGCAGTGGCCGCCACCTGGGCCTCCATGGACAAGGAGAGATCCAGGAGCACTCCCAAGCTCCTAACCACCGGCGCAGGCACCAATGGCACCCCGCCGAAGGCCGGGAGCGGGAGCCCCGACCATGGGCCACCCCGGCCCAGGCACAGGACCTCTGTCTTTGCTGGGTTCAGCTTCAGCCTACTCAGTCTGAGCAATCCAGCCACAGTGTGCAATGCCCAGTCAAGATCATCCGGTCCCGAGTCAGACCAGCCGCCCAACATCAGATAGAGCTGGGTGTCATAAGGCACTCTCTTGAGTAAGGTAGAATGTAGTATTATTGTCCTGCAAATAATGGTAGTTCATCTTGACTTGGATATATGAGGATCCCTAAGGGTTACATTTTTAAAAAACCACTTTGATTGGGGTCTGAGTGACAGCTTTTTCACAGGCAGTTGGCTGTTACCCCTCAATAAGTGCACTTTAAAATTGCACATAGACATGGTCAAGATTCACTGGTTTGATGCAATATGGAGTCTCTGTAGGGCCTAAGGATAGGGCTGTATAGGGCCTAAGGATCTTGAGTTCCAGGGCTCATGGCTCTTGACAATTAGTTGGGTAACACTATATAACAAAAGCTTCAAAGCTTTTATTATAGGACTTTCATGGATCAAGACCTTCATTTACACCAAACTTACTCTCAGAATGTAGTTCATTTCTGATAGTGTCTCCCTTTTCAGGTAACTGATACTGTAGGGCATGTCTTGCCTTTTCCAGCTGTGCCCAGAATAACCTAAGCTATGTCAGCACTGTGCAGAATGATGAGGAAAGTCAGCATGGAAGACTAAACAAGTGATTGTTCGTTTGAAAAGTGCAAACCCAAGAATGTAATAATGCCCATACAAAGGCTCAGCTTTGGGCAGTGCATGGTCCTTTCTGTCTTATTGTGGCTTTTAAGCCTGCTTGGTGGTATGTTACTACAGTCTGAGCAAAAAGGAAGCAATTTTTGTAAACACCTTAATACTTATATAAGCTAAGTATAAATAGATTACTTTCATAAGAATTCCAGTTCTTCTCTCACACTTCTCTATGATGTTAACTAATGTTGTCTTTTTTTTTTTCCAAATTGGCATTTTAAAACTGGCAAGGATAATTACAGTGGTGACATTTGCCCTCAATCATGTGCTGTTTATTCCACCCCCTTTTTAATGACATAATAACTCATCCACATGATCAAGGAGAGTAAGTAGGACCACTGGAACATGGTAATGAGGAATATGTAAATTCTGAACATGGAAATAAAGCTAGCATCATTTTTATATTTAAGAAGTACAGTAATTTGGTCCTCAACCTCTCTAAATCAAGGGAAATACCTAACTCATTCTTGCTATGTATAATTACGTGCACAAAATTGCAGGGCAACATGCCAAAATGTAAGCCAGAAGTCCTTACACAGTTTGCATGTCAGTGTCACTACTTTTGCCCTGTGAAGTGAGGGTCCAATAAACAAATAAGCATTCCTGACTCCTGCCTAAAGTGCTCCATACAGGTATCTCCTTGCAACTGATTTCACATGTGCAGCACTATCACCAGCTACAGCTTTTCCTGCCTTGTTTTATTCAGACTACACATGGGATAATAGAGAAATAATGCATGTTAACTATTGGGGGGGGGTGTTTTCCTTTTACATATGTTCATAAGTGCCATCAAGTCTAAACTGACTTACAGCAACCCCAGCAAAGGGCTTTCCAGGCAAATGAGAAGCAGAGGTAGTTTGCCCTAGCCTTCCTCTGAAGATTCTCTTCCTTGGTGGCTTCCAATCTAAATATCAACCCTTCTTATCTTCCAAAATCTGATGAGACCGGATTATACCATGCTGCCTTCCCTTTCTCCTTACACATAGAAAATAAATATGTCATAGTGAGCCTACTGTGATATGTTGTTCTTTGTTGTGCAGGAAGGGATCCCACCCCCCTTTTGTCTTGATGGCACATTCCAACATGATTTATTTATGTGTGTTTTGAATGGTTCAGACTAGGAAATACTATGAGCCAAGAAGTGATATGATAACCATCTTCAAGTGCTTGAAGGGCTGTCATATAGAGGATAGCATGGAGTTGTTTTCTGTTCCCCAGAAGGTGGGACCAGAACCAATGTGTTAGCCGATTTTGGTCTGCATCACGGTGCTTGCGCAGATGCTGAGTGATGCATGGGCAGCAGTCTTCTGTAGCCCTGGGTCCCGATTTGGCTTGACATGTACCTATGGCCACAGTGCACAGTCCATAGTCCAGCATGGGGCACCTAGCTTGGGACCACAGCTCTGTCCATTGCCCTGGCACTCAGTTCACAGTTCAGCAAGGCAGTGTGAGTGAAAGAGTCTCTTTAACAGTACCATATGGAATGGCTTCTTGGCAACAAATGGATTGAAATTAAATCAGAAGAGTTTTTGGCTAAAGATTAGGAAGAACTTCCTGACAGCCTGTTCTACTGAGGAACCGCCCTTTCTTGGGAGGTGGTGGGTTCTCCTTCTTTGGAGGTTTTCAAACGGGCTAGATGGCCATTTGACAGTAATGCTAATTCTGTGAACTTACGCAGATGATGAGAGGGAGGGCAGGAAGGGTTGCCCCAGTGCTTAGTCCTTGTGGCCCTTTCTTACACGCCCTTGGAAATGCTGATCACCACTTTGGGGTCAGGCAGCAATTTTTCTCCAGGCCAGTTTGGCTGAGGATCCTGGAGGGTTTTTTTTTTTTTTGTCATCTTCTGGGCATGGAAAAGCAGTCACTGGGGGTGTCGGGGAGAGGTATTTGTGTATTTCCTGTATTGTGCAGGGGGTTGGACTAGATTACCCAGGAGGTCCCTTCCAACTGTATGATTCTATATTGGTCCAAGCAAACTGAAGGTAAATTGATGGGAGGGAAGTCATAAGAACATAAGAGAAGCCATGTTGGGTCAAGCCAATGGCCCATCCAGTCCAACATTCCAGTGTCATACCGTGGTCAAAACCCAGGTGGCATTAGGAGGCCAGAACTCCAGAAGCCCTCCCACTGTTGCCCTTCAAGCATCAAGAATACGGAGCATCACTCCCCCAGATATAGTGTTCCATCTATACATTGTGGCTAATAGCTACTGATGGATCTCTGCTCTGTATGTTTATCCAATCCCCTCATGAAGCTGTTTATGCTTGTAGCTGGCACCACTTCCTGCAGCAGTGAATTCCATGTGTTAATTACTCTTTGGGTGAAGAAGTATTTCCATTTATCTGTTCTAAGTCTACTGATGAGTGCCCACAAGTTCTTGTATTGAGAGAAGGGGAGAAAAGTACTCATTTATCTACCTTCTCTATTCCATTCCTTCTCTATCATGTCATCTCTCAATTGTAGTTTCTCCAAGCTAAAAAGCCCTAACCTCTTTAACCTTTCTTCATAGTGAAGGTGTTCCATCCCCTTAATCCTTTTAGTTGCCCATTTCTGGATTTTTTCCGATGCTATAATATATTTTTTGAGGTGTGGTGACCGGAACTGTACACAGTATTCCAAATGAGGCTGCACCATAGATTTATACAGGGGCATTACAATACTGGCTGATTTGTTTTCAATCCCCTTCTTAATGACCCCCCGTATAGCATTTGCCTTTTTTATTGCAGTTGCGCTCTGAGTCAACATCTTCAGTGAGTTATCTACCACACCTCCAAGATCTCTCTCCTGGTCAGTTACTGCCAGTTCAGAACCATCAATGTATATGTATAGTTAAATTTTTGTCTCCAATGTGTATTACTTTGCACCTGCCCACATTGAAGTTCATTTGCCATGTTGACATCCACTCATCCAGCCTTGACAAATCCCTCTGGAGCGCCTCATAGTCCTCCCTGGTTCTCACCACCCTGAACAACTTTGTGTCATCCGCAAACTTAGCCACTTCACTGCCTACTCCTAACTCCAAATTATTAATGAACAAGTTAAAAATGATCAAGTTAGTACTGAGACCTGTGGTACCCCACTGCTTACCACTTTCCACTGTGAAAACTGCCCATTTCTACTCACTCTCCATTTCCGGTTAATTAACCAGTTTTTAACCCACAAGAGAACTTGTTCTCATATCCCATGACTGCTGAGTTTACTTAGGAGCCTTTGGCGAGGAACTTTAACAAAAGCTTTCTGGAAGTCTAGGTAAAGAACGTCTACTTGGTCACCCTTGCCCACATGTTTGTTCACCCCCTCAGAGAACTCTACAGCATTAGTGAGAGAAGATCTTCCTTTACAGCATCCATGTTAATTCTTCCTCAGTAGCTTTTGTTCATCTAAAGGTTATGATATTGTTCCCTCCCCCATACACATCCTGATGAAGTCATGCCATGGGTCATGCAACCATTTACCACTCCCTCTTGGGGGGGGGGATTCGAGAAGGGTAGCTATGTTAGTCTGTTGTAGTAAAAATAAACAGGATTCTTGTGGCACCTTAGAGACCAACAAGACTTTATTCTGTCCAGAGCTTTTGTGAACTGGGACTCACTTCATTGCATTTGTTAGTTTTTTCTTTATGGAGATATTTTCATTACAGGTGTGATGGTGTCACACACCGGCCACTGTATCCCTTTATTCTGTCTATTTACAAAAAACAGACCTTAAATTATTAGGTGCTACTTCTATAAAAGGGTAATAATTTCACCATGATATGTGTAACCTGCCCCATATTAGTTGAGGAGCAAATGTTTTCCAACCTCACAAAATTCTGGTAGAATCCAGTGAGGGTAGCTGATCTCAGTGGTGAAACTTGCCATCTGTGTCCCAAGCCCAGCTCTTAACAGTATTATTTATTGAGCTAAACCTGTTCTGTCCCTCCCAAGGACAAGGCCTTACACTATACACTTGCATGTATAAAATGCATGTGAATTGCAAGTGTGAATGGATGGTATATGCATGTAAGACAGTTCTGTAAAACTATTGAATCAGCGGCCTTAACCCTTTCTCAGGTGCTACTTCAGAGTTGATTTTAGGCAGTATGCATTTGATTCCGCAGAGCCTGTGGTAGGCTCTGTATGCAGTCTGAAGATGGGTCTGTGGACTGGGATTAGTAAAAGTGATACAAGCCCTTGAAAGTTGTTGGTTTTAAATGTTTGTTAGCCACGTCAGGCAAATTCCTTGGAAGGGCAGCATAATTTTTTTCTAAATAAATTAAATCACCTGAGTTTAATTATGCTTTAATTAATTAAATAGATGGTTATTTTTGTATTTATATCTATTATTGTTACCCATCCTGGTTTCTGATTATGTCAGGAGAAAAGTGAAGTATATATAGTAACTAATTTAGAATAGCGGTGAGAAGACTGGTATCACAGTTAACTTTGGTTGGAGGGGAAGAATTTAAACAACACGCTTCTACCAAGCTTAATGTGGCTGATGAAATTATTCTCCACCTGGATTGAATTAGCCCACATAAACACAGCTTTATGTGACATCTTGTATTAAAAACAAAAGTCATATGTAGAACATTCTAAATGGCACTCTCATGCAAATGATTCTGCATGAATTATCTTTCCTAAACATACCAAGTCTGTGATGTGGCACTAAATTAGAACTCGCTAGGGGGTAATTGGAGCAGGCACCGTGGGCTTTTCTGAGGTCCAGACCACTAAAATGTAACTCTGTGTGTGTGTGTGGTTTTTTTAGGTAGTATTGCTTGTGTACGAACTTAACACAACTTTTCCAGGCAAAAATTTTGAAAAGCCTGGAGATAGTAACATTTCTGAAATGGTGAGGAATATTCTCTGTAGAGAAGCGAAGGAGTCAGAATGGTTGAAAACAATTTTCCAAAGTATGCTTTTGGAACACAAAGTCAAAGAGTGGCTTGCCATATCTTCATATGTATTTAAAGTTTCATAATTGGAGCAGATTGCCTGAATAGCTGCACCAGGGCTAAATGGCGTTCTTTGTTAGCATTATATTGTCTTAACTTATATTTAATCACTAGTTCCCTTGGCCACACATTACCTCATATGTGCCACAGGAGCATACTGCAGTTACTCACTTCATTGAACAAGCCTTTCACAGTTTGACAGATCAGTTCAGAGCTTGGGGGGGTTGGCTGGGAGAGCATGATAGAAATGCTTTAAAGATCACTTCATGCAAACTGGGACTTCTCTTAGTCAAACTTAAGTGTGGGAATATTCTTTTTGTCAAGGAGCCCCTGGGTCAACCTAGAGTTGTGTTTATTTAAAAACAAAAGTTATGCTAAGTATCAAGAACTTTAAAAAAATAGTAGTCAGTAAGCCAATATTTCTAGACTTGAAGTTTAATCCTTCCCAAGAGCTTTACAGAGTTGATAAATAACTCCCATAAAGGGGGTGTTCCTCCTGCAGCAAGCATTGTGGCATAATGGATAATCCCAGGAAGCAATTTTTGTCACTGATTCCTGTTTCTAGTCTGGCTGCAGTTTTAGTAGATGGCTAGTTAGGAGAATCTGTGTCCCGCAACTAGTTCTGGCCCTGCCTGCTGTTAGGGGTGCAGCAGTCTTCCAGCCTGCCCTTTGTTGTTGTTCAGTTGCACTTGCTAACAAATAAAACATTAATGGGATTTTTTTTTAAAAGGCCAGTTGTGATACCTTCTACATAGTGGCATTATTGGCCTCATAAGTATATTTAACTTGACATTGATCAAATAAGTGCCTGGTTGTCAATATTTGACTGGTCAGTTTGCCACCCTAAAAATTGGCCTTATGTATATACTGCTTGGCTCTCTCATTAAAAATTATGTTTAATGGGGAGCCAGCTATGCTGAAAGGGCGGGGTAAACATTTAACAAACAAATAAATAAATAGTTCCCCACTGTGCATACAGGGTTTTGGGCTGGTATATGGGTGAACTGGCTCAAGCATCGTGTGGTTCTATGGTGTCTTTTTTGTAGCTGGTTGCCTTTTAGATTTGTTTTGTTAACTATACTTTCCTGGATAACTCTGGATTATAGCTAGACTTAACTAGATGTTAAAACAAATACTTTCCTTTCCTTCCCTTTCTGCAAAGACTGAATTTTAATGGAGCCTCGCATTGAATGAAAGTGTAGACTTACAGCTTAGTTAAAGTGAAGTTTGGTATACACTTGAAATTTAATATTTTATTTAAGCTCCATGTAAGATTAACGTCTAGTAATTAAAAAATTGAATATTTATATTAATATAAAATATAGATAAATTACAAATAGATGTGGACAGATGCTGTTATTCCAGAATGCTACAAACCTAATCCATTCCTCAATTTATTTTTCTGCGTAAGTCTGTATCACAACATGATTTTTGGTATACATTAACTTAGACATGAAAGTTATTTTTAAATTTGTCTACACAACTGTGAAATTAAAGATGTTTCCCTTTACCTCCAATAGGGTGTTATACATTTCATCTGCAATAAACAACTTTATAATGAGTCCTAATTATCACCCCATCCTTCAAATAACAAATTGACTTAGGATCAAGTATATTGTATAGCTAGTTATATAAGAAATTTGATCCAAAAGTAGAAAGGTCATGCCCAAAGTACATGTCTAAGATCTGCAGAGTATGGGCATACTTTAACCTAGACATGAAAGTTATTTTTAAATTTTTCTACACAACTGTGAAATTAAAGATGTTTTAGTCTTTTTTTGTCTCCAATAGGGGATATATAGGGGGATATAAATAGGGGGATATAAATTTTATCTGCAGTAAAAATAGGGGGATATAAATTTTATCTGCAGTAAACAAATTTATAATGAGACCTAATTATCACTCCTATCCTTCAAATGTCAAATTGTTTTAGGATCGAGTATATTGTATAGAGTATATAAGAACTTTGATACAAAGGTAGAAAGGTCACGTCTAAAAGACATGAATAAGATCTGCATAGTATAGGCATTTAACATATACATTGTGACTTCTAGAGCAAAAAATACCATTTTTAATCTGACAGCTGCAGTACTCAAGATACAGTTTACCTCCTTAGTTGCACCAATATTATTTTAATCTTTATCTCATTTTATTTATGAAGCTAGGAGGAGAGTCAGCTACATTGATAAAGAGTAAGTTAAAATTTACTGTCCACGGGGGTAGATCAAGATGGGTAGTCGTGTTTGTCTGTAGCAGTAGAAAAGTACCGCACAATTTTTGTCAGCCTTTAGAGTGCTACTGGACTTTTGCTCGTCTACTGCTATTAAACCCTTATAGTGATTGACCCCTAGAAATGGTACAAGTGGGTTTCCTTTTTCTATGCCTAATCTGAAAATACTTCAGTACTTATTTGTATTTATTTATAAAGCACTTATACTGAACTGTGGGGGGAAAAACCTTATGCAAATGGTATTTGGGTATATATTTTATTTATAAGGAAGCCACGACCCTCAGTTTGCTAGGCTGTTAATAATGGGTCATTTTGGAGGACATGAATTCATAGGGTCGTCATAGATTAGAATTGACTTAAATGGCACTCAACACAAATTTATTATTTATTTATATCCCACTCTTCTGCCTTTACATGGGCAACCAAGGTGGCTCAGTTTAAAACATACATGATAAAATCACACTTTAACTTTCCGACACATCATTAAAGCAATTAAAACAGAATTAAAATAAATACAAAACATAAAAACAACAATTACAACATTGATTAGGAAGGAGAAATTGCGGAGTAAATGCCAAACAAAGCAAAAAATGTCTTCACCCACTGGTGGAAAATGGCTACAGAAAGGAACAGATCTCCCTGGGGACAGAGTTCCAGAGCTTTGGTGTCATGACTGAGAAGGCCCTTTCCCTGGTTGTCACTTGCCTAATCTCAGAAGGCAGGGGGAACCCAAAGCAGGACCTTCAAAAATGACTGTAATGGTTGGGCAAGTTCATAACAGAGTAGGTAGTCTTCAGGTATGTTGTTCTCAAACCATATAGGACTTTGAAAGTCAAGAACACCACTTTGAATTGTGCCTGGAAACAAATTGGGAGCCAGTGCAAATGGGCCAAGATTGGAGTGATATGGTCCCTATGACCCACTCCAGTCAATGTCCTGGCTGCAGCATTATGTACCAACTGAAGTTTCCAAACACTTCTCAAGGGCAGCCCCACATAGAGTGCATTGCCATACTTTAATTTAGATGAAACCAAGGTATGCACCACAGTGGCCAGATCTTTTCTGCCCAGGAAATGCCACAGCTGGCTAACCAGTTGAAGCTGGCAAAAAGTACTCCTGGCCCCAGTTGCCACCTGCTTATCCAGCAGAAGGCTTGGGTCTAAGAGCAGCCCCAGGCTTTGGACTTGTTCCTTTAAGGGGAGTGCAACCCCATCCAGAATGGGTGACACATTAAATCCTGGCTCAGACCTTCTGCCCACCAGTAGCACTTCCATCTTGTCAGAATTTAGCTTCAGTTTATTAGCCCACATCCGCTCCAGAACTGCATCTAGACAGCAGTTCAGGGTTTCTACAACTTCCAGTTTGAAGCCAGTTTGGTGTAGTGGTTAAGTGCACAGACTCTAATCTGGGACAACCGGGTTTGATTCCCCACTCCTCCACTTTCACCTGCTGGATTACCTTGGGCAAGCCATAGCTCTACCAGCTGTTCTTGAAAAAGAGCAGTTTCTGTCAAGAGCTCTCTCAGCCCCAACTACCTCACAGGGTGTCTGTTGTGGGGAGGGAAAGGGAAAGGAGTTTGGAAGCCGTTCTGAGACTCCTTTGGGTAGTGAAGGGTGGGGTATAAATCTAATCTCTTCTCCCTGGGATCAGCTGGAAGCGCAAGATAGAGCTGAATGTCATCCACGTATTGGTGAACTCACCCATGTAGGTGGAATTACTCTGGAATGCTTTTGGTTCATAATATCTCCTTATTGTGAAGTATAGCTGGCTTGTGGGTAATTTTTGATGTTACTTTAGGGAGGGAATTAGATTGGTTTTATGTATTTTATATGATTCTGTTGTATCATATTTTGTAGCCCTAACCTGGATAGCCCAGGCTAGTTTGATCTCATCAGATCTTGGAAGTTAAGCAGAGTTGTCCCTGGCTAGTATTTGGCAGGTAGTGGTAGACCACCTCTGAATGTTTCTTGCCTTGAGAACCCTACGGGATCACCATAAGTCAACTGTGACTTGACAGCACTTTCCACCACCATATGATTCTGTATTATTGGATATTGATTATATTAGTTTTGTATTTTAATTGATATAATTGATGTACTTGTTTTAGTTCTTGTAATTGTTCATTGCTGTAAACCGCTTTGAGCTCTTAGCTGAAGAGAAATGGCATAAATGAAATAAATAAATAGTAAGATGTTAAAGATTACAGCGGACAAGATAGAACCTTGTGGGACCCCAAAGGCCAAGGGGTTGAACAGTAGTCTCCCAGCACCACCTTCTGAAATGTACCCTCCAAATAGGAGTGGAACCATCCCAGAACAGTGCCTCTGAGTCCAGATGGGCAGTCCGGAAGGATACCATGATCAATGGAATAGGAAGCAGATGAGAGGTCCAGGAGAATCAACAAAGTCACACTCCCTCTGTCCATCTCCTGGAGTAAGTTGTCCACCAGGCAACCAAGGTTATTTCAGTCCCATAACCAGGCCTAAACCCAGACTGGAAGACATCTAAACAGTTTGTCTCATTCAGGACAGCTTGGAGTTGTCCAGACACTGCTACTTCAATCACGTTGTTCAGGAATGGAACATTTGAGGGTGGTCAATAATTGTGATCTCCTGGGTCAAGGGTATGCTTCTTTAGGATGCAGCACAGCCTGCTTCAAGGCTGAGGTAACCACCTTCTCTCATAAGGAAGTGTTAACTACCTCTTGAACCCAGTCAGCCAGCTTCCCCCTCCCCTAGAAGATTTAAGTAACCAGGAAGGACAAGGGTCATGCAAGTAAGGTGGTAAGCCTCAAATTCAAGGATCCTGTCCACAGCCTCAGGCTGAATAAACCAAAAAGCATCCCAGACACTTGGACAAGTCAACACCCTGGGACCATCTGATCCTTTCATTGCTAATGTAGAGTCCTAGCTGGAACAGATGTAACAGATTTTATCTGCGAAGTGCTGAGCCACAAAGTATAGATAGGAACTCTCAGTCTGGGGCAAGTGATGCTCTGTATTCTTGGTGCTTGGGGGGGGCAACAGTGGGAGGGTTTCTAGTGGCCTGGCCCCACTGCTGGACCTCCTGAGGGCACCTGGTGTTTTTGGCCATTGTGTGACAGAGTGTTGGACTGGATGGGTCACTGGCCTGATTCAACGTTGGCTTCTCTTATGTTCTTATGAGCAAAACTGTTACAGTGGGCCAGTGAGCTGTCCATCACCTCCTGCAGGCCAGATTTAGGTAACAAGCCTCTGAGTACCTGGAACAGCTCCTTTGGCCGACACTGTGCAAATGCAGTGGTGGTGGGAAAGTTGTTGTTTATTTGCTGCCGTCACTGCCATGGAGTATGCCTTAAATGAGGTTTTGCATGTGTCTTATTGGATTAATCCTGAGTTTTCCTCCACTGTTGCTCTAGCTGTCTCCCTTGGGTTTTCATCACCCACAGCCCCTCAGTAAACTAAGTAGCTTCCTGGGCCCTAACACTTGAGAGAGGGAACCTGGGAGCAATCATGTCAACCACCTGGGCCATTTCCTCATTTGAGAGGTCAACCAGGGCATCAACAGAAGCAACAGCCATATCAATAGCCATCAAACAGCCATTCAAATCTATCTGGCTGCAGGCGCAGATCATCTTAATAGATCTTTCATCCCGGTAGAGTCTTGTTATCCTTGTAAGTCTAAGTCCAAGCAGCTAATGATCTGTCTATGATAGTGGAACTGTCATCCATTTCTCAATCCTCAACTCACATTCCTCCTGCCCAGAATGAATTACCAGATCAAGAATGTGAGCTGCAAAATATGGAGGACCAGTTATTATCTGAGACAGGTCCATGGCTGTGAAAGGGACCATGAAATCCTGAACTGTTCCTGACAAGACATCCTTGGCATGAATGTTGAAGTCCTCCATGACTACCAGCCTAAGTGTCCTCAATACCACTTCCAAGATCACCTCTATCAGCTCAGGTAGGGAGACTGTTAGGAAGCAGTGTGGGCATTACACTAATAGAATCCCAATCCTGTCTCTCAGTTCCAACACTAGGTACATACCCTCTAAGCCAGTAGTGTCCTAGATGTGGTACTGTGATGATCCTTATAGACTACAGCAACACTCTCTCTCTGTCTACCAGACCTATGCTGATGTTTCACCGAGTACCCTAGAGGGCTCAGTTAGGAGAGGTTAACCCCTCAGTGATACATTCTTCACTTCCATGCCAAATTCCATTGTGTGCCGGAATAGTCAAATGACACCAAACAAAAAAGTGTGTTTGTGGTGGTAGAAGTCAATGTGTTCTACAATGACCAAAGCCTGTTTCAAATATCTGTCATTGTTGAGCACTCTTGAACAGACAACTATATGCCTCAGAACCAGCATGGTATAGTGGTTAAGAGTAGTGGACTGCAATCTGGAGAAAGGAGTTTGATTCCCTACTCCTCCACATGAAGCCTGCTGTGTAACCTTGGGCCAGTCACAGTTCTGTCAGAACTCTCTCAAACCCACCTACCTCACAAGGTGTCTTTTGGGGATGAAGGGAAAGGTGATCGTAAGCCACTTTGAGAAAAGCAGGGTATAAACTCTCCTTCTTCCTCCTCCTCCTCCTGAAATCAAATGAGGTCAGTTAAACTGGCTGAAGGAAAAAGGTTCTCAAACGAAAGCCAAATTGTTTATGATTGTTCCAAGACCCACACACTTTTCTACAAGAGATTTGTGGCTGTACTTCCAAAAGATGGTTTACTAATGTGCAAGTGATGAGGTCATAAAAGAATAAATTCGTTGAACCATTTGTCTATGCCTTCTGCCAAAAAAAAGTGCAACCGAAGTGATTTTGTTTTTATCCTGGAGGTTTTTAAAATTTTTAAGTAGCTTTTAAAAGTAGCATAAATGATTTCTAAAACTCATTTTTAAAAGAACTGAATGCTGTTACAAAAACATTAGAACATAAGAACATAAGAGAAGCCAATGTTAGATCAGGCCAGTGGCCCATCCAGTCCAACATTCTGTCACACAGTGGCCAAAAATACCAGGTGCCCTCAGGAGGTCCACCAGTGGGGCCAGGACACTAGAAGCCCTCCCACTGTTGCCCCCCCAGCACCAAGAATACAGAGCATCACTTGCCCCAGATTGAGAGTTCTTATCTATACCTTGTGGCTAATGGCCACAGATGGGCCTCTGCTCCATATGTTTATCCAGTTCCCTCTTGAAGCCATCCATGCTTATAGCTGCCATCACCTCCTGTTAGCTCATTTAACTGAGTTCCTCAAAAGTCTATGTGGGTTTTTTTTTAAGTTACTGGCAGAAGCTGTATAATAAAGGAGCCATTGTGTTCTCCAGGAGTGATGTGATTTCTCTCCCTCCCCCCAAACTCAGCTAAATCTTGCACTTTTGATGCATCCAGGATATTTTTAAGGAGAGTCCCCATGGAGATTTGCATTGGTAGTGGTGTTGGGAAGTGCGATAAAGTTGCAGCCAACTTACAGCAACCCCATAGGATTTTAAAGTGAAAGACATTCAGAGGTGGTTTGCCATTGGCTGCCTCTGCACAGCAACTATGGACTTCTTTAGTGGTCTCCCATCTAAGTACTAATCAGGGCCCACCCTGCTTAGCTTCCAAGACCGGGTAAGGTCAGTCTAGCCTGGTCCAACTAGGTCAGAGCAAACTTGCATTATAGTAACCCCAACAGGTGCAATTCATTATTATTTATTTGATTTTTATATCAATTCATAGATATATTTTTTTATATCAGCTATCAATTCATGGATAACTCAGATGCAAGACCGTGATGGGACAAAAAAGTATAGCAAATGGGGTTAATCAAATCTGATACAGTAAGTCTAATGCCATGTTCAGCTGGACCCCTGGACTATATACTAAGGGTGATACAATTCCATTCAGAATATATAAAACCCCAGTGCAAACCATCAACAACTGTACTGTCAGAACAGAATGCTAATGTATTAGTTGCAACCCAACCAATAATGGCACTCATACATTCAAGGAACTGATTGTTTTCCCTGATTCTGATCTAAACAAAAACTGAGAGTTTGGTAAAGCCATCATCCAGTGCAAACTCACCCCCAATCTCAGGATGATCATATCACCAAAGTATGCTGCTGTATAGTTTGCTTTTTTCTGAAAATTGTTTAAAATATTTCCACATAGGGATCCCCTATGTAGTTAGTGGTTTCATTGGTTTCTGTATTGATTCCTCTATGCTTGTGGCCATGAAGTTACTGATTGGGCTACATGCTGCAGTAAGATATGTGTGACCATTCAGAAGCTTCCTGTAGTGGAGCATTTAACAATATCAAGCTGGATTCTAGATAAAGCACCACATATGATACAGATGCATGTATCAGTGAAGCATTTTGGTTGTGCTTTATTGGTAAAGCACATACAATTATGCTGCAGTTGTTGCATGCATACTTGGAAATATGTCATATGCAATTCTCCCTCTAAGCTGTAGAGTCTTCCGAGCAAGAATTCTACTTTGTGAGCTACTGGCATTAAAGTTGTGAGCAAGTGATTGTATAAATTGGAAGCCATCCTTCCTGAGCTAAGACAAAAATATGTGAGCCGGAGGCTAAAAAATTGTGAGCTAGCTCACACTACCTTAGCTTAGAGGGAACACTGGTCGTATGCAAAGTTCCCTCTAAGCTGAGTTAGTGTGAGCTAGCTCACAGCTTTTTAGCCTCCAGCTCACACATTTTTGTCTTAACTCAGGGAGGATGCTCCATAGCAAACTAATTTAAGCAGCAGCCAAATCACTCGCTCACAACTTTATTGCCAGTAGCTCAAAAAGTAGAATTTTTGCTCACAAGACTGCACAGCTTAGAGGGAGCATTGGTTGTATGTAGAATTTATTTCTGAATAAATGCTTATGATTAGGGTTTTAGAAGTGCTGCTGAATAAATAGTCGTAGGCATCTACTATATAATTGGAACATCAGTGTCACTCTTTTGGGGGATATTTTGTTCCCTTTTCCCTTCTATAAAAATGCCAGACCCATAAACTTAGAATGTCAATTGACCCTATTGCAAGAGAATCAAAAGTACAATTTATTAATTGTTTTGTAATACCTAGGCTCTAAACATATGCTCCGTGTTGTGCAACATAGTAATTATTGAACAAAACTTGGCATGCAGAATAGAAAATGCAACATGGGATAGGTGTGAACCACCCACAACTTGTTTATTTCAGTGAGATGTTAGCATCAATGTTTTCCTGGTACTCTTTCAAGACTAATTTTATTAAGCAGTAGCAGGTTGTTGGGGTTTTTTTAAAAAAAACAACAACAACAACCTGTAAATGAAACTTGGGTAGCTTAAACATGAACATTAATCTTGGTAAACTCCCAAACATATTTGGGGGCTGGTTTGCCTCCTACAACAAGATTTTCCTGCTTTACTACCCAGATGAAGAAGTAATCGGGGTGTTTTCTGCTGTTTATCTTTAAACTTGATTTTTTGAACAGTGGGTTAGGCCCTACAAGCTTTTCCATTTAATCTTACTCAGTATCTTACCTCATTGCAGACATCAACTAGTGTGCCTTTTTTTTTTCATGTGGGTGGCAAAGCTGTTTTGGTGGTCAGAAAGGGCACCTCCTCTTCCTTTTGCTAGCAAAGCTGGAAAGATTCAACCCAACATGTTTTTTGGAGTCCTCCTTCTTGTGGTCATTTTTGGAAATGAAAATCAGTAGACTTAAAAGTAACCTGCGCGATGTTTATGAATTGACAATAAATAATACATGCTACTGGGGAAAGTTTTTTTCCATCTGTGTAAATCTCATTGCAATGAACTGGAATTTCATAAGAGTATGGTGTTCTAATTTTGTATTATTATGCATCTGTAGCTCATGGCTTTAAATTAGACTTGTCTAGACACAATTATATGCATGGTTGCATCTTTTATTTGAGTTTATAGTGTGCCTTGAGGCCAATTCATGCATTACCCATTGTGGGTTGGATGTTGGCTAAGAATCCAAACTGCATGAGTACAACTCCACACAGTTACCTGCATGAGTGAAACCTTGTTCAGGTAGTTAAGGTTGATTCTAACCATCATCAGTGTTGGGTTTTGTGACCAAAAGTCAAGTCTGGGTTGTTGCCTATCTTCTCACCTCAATCTTTATAAGCTAACATTGATGCTCTCTATAGTGAAATGCCATAATTTTTTTTGTTATACATCACAAAGGATAAAGCTTTTGAAGAATGCAAAATTCTCATTTGTTTCACATAAAGACCAATGTGACTTTGAATATGGAAAGAAATTGCTCTTTAATTTCAGAATACATTAGACTAATGAACTGCTCAGCCACATTTTGATAAGCTGGGAGAACCAGTATTTTCAAGCTACCTTCAGTGACAGTGCATAAGTGCAGAGTCAGACTTAGTCTTAGATTATCCAGCAATGATGACTTCACTGTTTTTTTCCCTCTCTTGTTTGTGAAATGGTGTTCCCGAATAATCAGGAAATGATGAGTTTAAATAACACCACTTTCTTTCTGGGCAGAAATAGAAAGCATGCCACAACCAACTGAGTTAGTTGTTAGAACAGGCAACGAATGTTAGCAATGTCAAATACATTTTCCTTAACTGTTTTGACTACAGCTTTTCCTAGGTGTATTTGTCACATGATTTTAAAGCAGAGAATTGGTCACAGTAATATTGGTGCAGGCAGACAGTTCAAAATAAATACATTTGAAATCTATTGCGAACATGTTTGAGTAGTAATTCAGTATAAACAGATCCAGAACAGAACTTGTTGTATATTTAAGCAGCTGGAGGTTTGTTGTCAAAGACTGAGCATAAAAATATGTGAGACCCTTTCCTGTTTCTTTCTAAAGTCAGACCCCAGGCTTCCACAACTAAATTCTGTTACTAGTCCTTGTTATTGTTTCTTTGTATCTGATATCCTAGGGTTGGCCACTTGACTTGTCAAGAAAGACTATTAGTCAAAGATTGTCAAGAATTTTAAAGCAATAACTTTATTACAACCTGGTGATAATTAAAGTATCTTTTTTTTAAACTTGTGGCAATTATAGAAATAAATTGGTTGGCTAAAAGAAACAGGCCTCTCATGGTATCTTAAAGACTTTTCATTCTAGCATAAGCTTTTGTGTACTGGAGTCCACTTTTGCAGGTACAATGAATGAAATTCCATACTGTCTGCATGGTGATAAAAAAAGAAAATTAACTTTTTTAAAATAGTAGATAACTACTAGAACTTTTAACAGGCTTATGTATTGTTGTTTAGAAAACATTCTGTAAATGTGAAATTATTTGCCAAATAGTTCTTCTCTCACTTTTTAAAATGGAACCCCAAGATCAGTCTGTAGCTTCAACGTTTTTTAGGAAAGAAATTAAGACAAAAATAAAGCAAAGTAACAGCAACTATTAAAAGAAGGCAGCTGCCCGACTAGTACTGTTTAGAAATGCCTGCAGTTTTATAGCAGACATCCACCCAGCTTTGCCTGCTGCAGATCTAGAGGGCAAGAGCCCTGTAGACCTGCCCACTGTAAAAATAAAAATAAAAAATGGGAGCGATAACAAAATAAGACATAACCTGTTGCCTGCACATTGATTTCAAGGAATAGCTGACTGAGCTCAAATGATCTTGACTGTCATTGACCAGCATCCCAACCCCATTCTGTCCCTTCCTGAGCCCCATAAAGCAGGTCTCTGGAGCGGCATCACATATATTTTCTACACAAGTAAAAACTTCTCTGCATGTTCCGAAAAAGTCCAGTTTTCAGGAGAAAATTGCCTGTGAATATAGATGTTTCATTGAGCTGTAATGGCTTAAAGACTCTCAAGAGTCATATCCTTCTAAGGTGTCTATGTGCCAGTTTTCCACATTCCTGGTTTAAGGGCTGTAGGGGTCTCTCCCATATCAGCTGCCAGTACAAGAGAAGGGCAGCAATTGGTTGCCAGCCATCATTGAAGAGGGAAGGAGTACTTGATGCTTGCTTTCGCATCTGTTCAGTTGCCTGCTGTTGAAAGTAGCTGTTGACCAGAGACTTAGGCCACCCGTGCTAGTGTCGGTAACTGCATCATGTAAAAATGAATTCTGTCTGTGCAACAGATCTTACTGTGAACTATTTTAGAAACATTGCCCAAGTTTTTGAATGCAGCCATTAGGAGATCTTTCTTTCATTACAAAGGCATATGTATCTCTCACCAAGAGTACAGCTGCTCAAAACCCAAGAGGGTGGAGTCAGCACATGAAATTTAAAAATGTTAAACTGTTCTAAAGTGTTCTTAACTGTGTGATATTTGTGTGTATGTGCAAACTATTTCTGTCCTCCTTAATGGCATTTGAAAGCTACAAATGTGCATCTATTGAATCTGTCTCCCATTGAAACAGAAATAGCATTGGGATAGCAAATTCCCCAGACCATCGCTAGACATAGCAGATGCTTATTCACCCTCTTGTTAATAACTTTTAGAGATTCCACAACTTCTTGAGTGGTTTCAGTATTGCTTCCTGTACTAACTTGCCAAGATGGGTGTTGCATAAACCAACATAACTGTGGGAAAAGTTCACACTGTAAATTTGGTAATAACCAGATTTTAAAAAATTACTAGCAGTGAAGTTTCCTGTTTGATCAAAAACATGAAATATGAATCACGTACCACTGTGCATCACATTACCGGAATCTGGAAGCCTATCGGCGTAACTTGAGTAGATTTATTGTAAAAGATTAACTTTGTCATCTGCATTTTGAGTCATTTATTCTTTTGAAATCTGTGTTTGTATGTAGCTATTACAGGAGTAGTTTAAAAAGACATCTCTGCATTTGGTGTGTTCTTTAAATCCAATATAATGCTGGCAAAAGAGGCCATCAGTAACTGGAGTGGGGTGCAATGGGAACAGGGGCTGAAGCCAGACGCTGTTGTACAGCAGGAAGATACGGCAGAGAATAGAATTGCTTTTTCAGATTATCAATCCTAATGAAATTATAGTCATTACTCTCTTGCTTTATGTATTTGACCTAGGAAATCACTATATTCTAAGGGTGCAGTTCAGATGTCATCTACCTCTCAACACTGTGGAAATTCCAAATCTATTTGTGTTGTGCCAGTACAGTCAAATATGCATGCTGTGGTTGCTACATAAAATTAGCTTTGGTAGTTGTTCCTACATGGTGAGCCAACTGCAGAGCATCTGGGTCTAGACCTTCTATCCCCAGTCTCCAAAGATAAATGTTTGTGGTGGAGCTATTGCAGATGGCTCTAACAAATGCTGAACATTTCTGGAGTGCTGATATTGCAAATGCTTCTCTTGACATTGTTTCTGATCTTTTTGTGCTATATTTGAAATGTTAAGAAATAGTGCACAACTTTTTCAATGTATGTATTTTTTTAAACAGATGACAGCATCTCTGCAGCAAGTACATCTGATGTCCAGGACCGCCTTTCAGCTCTTGAACTGAGAGTTCAACAACAAGAAGATGAAATCACAGTTCTGAAAGCAGCCCTGGCTGATGTATTGAGACGTCTAGCCATTTCTGAAGATAATGTTGCATCTGTGCGGAAATCGGCACCAAGTAAAGGTAGGAGGCTTCTAGTGCAGATCACTTTCAATTCACTTCCAGAACATTCAGCTGTAAGTGCAAGAGTGAGGTTGCACAGGACAGGGTAGTGCCCCATGAATTGAGTGTACAAGCTAAAATGTGGCCCATAATCCTCTGCAACAGATATGGATTATATGGGGCTAGGTAAGAGTTTCTTCACAGAAGAGACTGTGTGGAAGAGAATCACTCAGGGCACAGGAAGCTTGAAAAATATTCATTTAGTTCCTTTAAGGGCTGTTTTACACATTACAAGAGATGCTGCTTTAAATGGTACTGCCACCTTGTAATGTAAAGCACCACTCAGACATCAGTCTTGGCCATCGTGTAAAACGTATCTCCTCCCTCTTCCTTAAGTTCACTCGTGAGTAATTAGCAGAGGCAGGGAAACTGCTTATGTGTGATGGCCCCAATTGCTGTTGCAAATGGTGTGCTGTCCTCTGCTGCTCTGCTATACAGCACTGAGTGGAGTAGCTAGCTAAATGAGGGGCCAGGTATAATCAGCAGTGGTATGTGTAGAGTAACTTACAGAAGAGCTCAGATCGTCTTTAGCTTTCTCCATTGTCTTCCATCTCAAGTAATTAAAGTGATTAGGCCCTTCACTAGGACATTTTCTTCCATTGGTCTCAAGGGCCCAGTGGTGGATAGGAGAATGTGGTTAAATTTAAAAACAAACCAGAAGCTGATACAGATAGTGGTGAACGATCCCTGTGGGTCATGTATAGGGACTGTTATCAGGCTGCCACAGTCCAGTTGTGTGCCTACATCTCACTTGCCTGTCATCTAGCAGCCATCTGTCTGGATGTAGATTTCACAAAACCTTGGATCTGTCTGGGGTACTCTTTTTGCTTGGTGAGGGTATGTGTGTGCCTGCACTTGCATTATGAGTGGAATTGGTGAAACTAATTTCCCATTCTCAAAAGCAAAAACATGAGTTTAATTCTAGTTACTCATGCTGTCTGGTTTCTTGGAAAAGTTGAAAAACCTGAGTGTTAAAATCAACCCATGCTTACAGCATTCAGATGTAATGTCAAACCATGCTTCGTGGCTATGTGAAGGAAACATGTGTACAATTAGATTGCTGCTTTTTAATAGAAGAACATAGTTTTCATTGCATTGAAACCACAAGCTGTGGTTCACGATCTTCACAGACCAGGTACCAGTTCACTTTGTAGGAAAGAGTACAAACATAATTTGCGGTTTGCAAATAATTACAAACTATAATTTGGTTCAAAACCAGAAGTGCTTAATTAGCTGAGGAGGAGGGGGGATCCAGTCTTTTTAAGTCTGTAGGCACCGGTAGAATTCTTAACATAGGGAGGTGTGCACATTCGCAAAATGGTTGTGGAGTCAACCACAAAATGTCAGAGAATGAGGTTATGCATAACTCTAATAGTAACTCTCCAGTATTTCAGCAAAAGCTTTATTTATTTAGAACATTTATCTAAATGAAGACATTTTTTTTAAAAAAAGGCATCAAGCGTTTAAAAAACAAGGATTAATAAGTCATCCCATTTAACAGGAGGATTTTTTAAAATGAGCATATTGTTTAAAAATATTTTCTTCCTTACAAACAGCTTTACCTTCAGTAAGGCAGTGAAGATTCCTGTGCTGTGGTGGCAGCTGCTGAAGAAGCATCTTGTAAAATAAAATACTGCACAGCCAGTGAGATCTCCAGTGGCCAGTCGGAAGCCCCACTGGGCTAAAGCCCCCTGCCCATGCCCACTTTCTAAGAAAAATTTGTGGACGCCAGGAGAATTGTTGGCAGGCGCCTTGGGGCTCAAGGGCACCATGTTGGGGTCCCCTGGTGTCGCTGTTTGTTTATTTGCAGCAGGATGAAGAACCACCATTCATACCTGATACACTAGTTTGGGAACAATCTGGGCTTATGTTTATGTAGCACAGTAGTTGTCAGGATCTTAATGTGGCTATTCTTATTATACAAAAATGAGGGCTGAGATTAACGTTCTCAGTTTTCCTTGTGTTTGTGTAAATACACATTTTAATGCGAGTGAATGGTTCAAAAAAAGGACTGCTGGAAAAACTAACCCTTTGGGTGGGCGACCATTTTTGTGATACTTCTTTTTAGTATCCTTTTCTTCTGCAGTCCAGAGCTGTGAATTTCTTTAGCGTGCCTCTAGGCTCCCAGTAATTTAAAAGGCATGACTGTATAGGGAGCTACTTGAATGGCCCTTGGGTGGGATTCCATGCCCATTACATGAGCAGTTTTTAACAGAGAGACATACCTTCAGCATCAATAAAATAAAGCCTCTCAAGTGAGTATTCAAGTTGCTCCCTAGAATACTATTACAATGCCTACGTTTGTGGTTTGGTATGTAAAGCTAAGTGATTCTAAATTGGTATGCCCATCTGTGGCCTTTCTAGGAAACAGTCAGACTAGGCTCTGGAAGACCTGGGTTGGAATCCCCACTCTGCTTGGTGATCTGGGGTCAGTCACTGTCAGCCTCATAGGGCAGTGGATATGAGGATATAATGGAGGTGAGGAGAACCATGTCTTGAGTTCCTTTCAGTTCCTATTCAGAAGAAAAGCAGGATATAAATATCAAAAATAAATAAATAAGAATTCCCAGAGAGAGCTGTAGAAAATATAAAATTTTTAGAGGGACTGTGAAAAGCCATCAGAAAAGGCTTATTAACAAAAATTAAATCTGAGAACAGGAAATTGGGGGGGGAAATGTGAGTGATCTCAGTTTAGCCCACCATTAATTATATGAAAGCTGAAATCTTCTGGAACTTTGCAGTAGCTTTAATGCTCAGAATGGCATAGAAATCTGTCTCTTGTAATTAAGAGAAGGGTTATTGTTTTGTGCCTAGTGTCATGAAATGAAATGCTTCTTTATTTTAAGGGATGAATGACCAGATGTCACCTTACTTTTATTAATTCGGCTTTCTGTTCCGGGACACCTGGATGATCTTCTTCGTGGTCTCTGTGCATCACACCTCTGGGATTATGTGCGCCTGCGCCGATCCCGATCGGTAACTTCAAAGCCTCAACGGATTTTCGCACCAACTCCCCGGTCCCGCGCCGACTCCACAGCGCATGACCGGGGAGGGGCACGAGGATCCCGCCAGTTCTCTTCTGACCGCCACGTCGTGAGGATCTTTTCTTCTCTTGCTCCGGTCGGTAGTTTACTTCTTCTTTTCCAAGCCCTTCGGACTAATTTTACAACAAACGAACTCGGACTGTTTTCTGGACTAGCTTTTCAGACTTTCCCTACATTTTTTCCCCGCCGCACGGCCTATGGCCCAGCGGTGGGGGGTTTTCAAACGGTGCTCAAAGTGTGGCAGCAAGATAGCCCCTCCGGACAAGCACTCCCTGTGCCTCCTCTGCCTAGGTGAGTCGCACTGGGTGGACTCTTGCTCGAGCTGCGCAGCCTTCTCGAAGCAGACTCGAAAAAATTGTGCAGCAAGGCTCCGCGTGACTTTATTAGAATCGGCCTTGTCACTGAGAATGTCCTCTAGAGAAGTTCCGACTTCACCCCCACCGATGCCGACAGGTCCGGTACCATCGCCAGCCAAGAGCACCATCGGTACCAATAGGAAATCGGCACCGAAGAGATCTCTCCCCTTGCCTGATACCCCTGCTAAGAAACGCAGAGAAGGCAAGGAGGAGAAGGGCAAGCCTAAGCACAAAAAGTCATCCAGTGCTTCGTCGACGCAGATAGCGCCTGACACAGCCCAGCATGGGCCCGAACGGCTTGACCCTCATGGCCGCGAGCGATCTCGGGATAAATCCCTCTCACCGATGCCACGGCCCATCACTCTGACGGACTCCGACCTCGATATCGACCTTACACAGGTCCCCAGAGATAGTCACCACCGAGGCCGAGGAAGGACTGAGTTCCACGTTCCCCAGCTCCCTCGGTACTGTGGGACGTACAACAATGGCGCTACCTCTACGGGTCCTACCCTCCTCCACCCCAATGGTATGCCACCGAATGGGATCGACAATCCACATCATCTAGGGTTTCCCGATACCAGGACCCCCCCTCGGCCCCGACGCCGCTACCGGCACCGGCCACACGGGAACGAACCCCACTCGAGGTCGAACCCCGGACCCTGCCTATGTCCCAAGAACCGTCGAGTCCGACTCCCCTATCGCCATCGGACCACTCGGCACTGGGGTCTCCTGCTTCATCTGACTCGGAGGACGAGTCGGTTCCGCACCCCTCTCCCGATAAACCGGTCACTGACAACCTACCAATCTCTCCCTCTGAGGATGTGAAGACTTATGGAGAATTGATTAAAAGAATGGCACACTCACTGGCACTGGCCACAGCTCAACCGACACCGACAGCCACGGACTCCATCTTCGACATCGTTCAGATGGATACTTCCCTGGCAGTAGCACTCCCACTCATATCGGTATTGATGAGTACAGCCAAAGAATCCTGGCCTCACCCTTCTTCCACCCCTATCTCAAGTAGACGTCTGGATCATATGTACAAGATCCAGGAACCAGGGGCGGAATTTCTTTTTGTTCACCCCAAACCGAATTCGGTGGTGGTAACCCCTTCTACCAAGGGTCGTAGCGGCCACACCTCCCCACTAGACAAAGAGGGACGGAAACTGGATTCTTTTGGAAGACGTGTTTATTCGGCAGGTGCAATAGGATTAAAAATTGCAAACTACACCACCTGCATGAGCAGGTACCAGTACTCGCTCTGGGAGCAGATGACGGCACTCATAGCTCACCTCCCAGAAGACAAGTTGCGGGCGGCTAGAAAGATTCAAAAGGAGGGCATGACCCTGACAAAACATCAGTTCTCAGCCTCCAAGCACTCCGCTGAGGTGACATCCAAAACGCTCACATCAGCAGTGTCCATCAGACGTCACGCCTGGCTCCGGTCAACCTCTCTCCCTCAGGACACTAAGAACTCGATTGAGGATCTTCCTTTTGATGGAGACGGACTCCTCAGTTCTACAACAGATACCGTACTCCATGAATTGGATAAAAGCATGAAGACATCCCGCAGCCTGGGAGTCTCGCAACCTAAACCACAAAAACAAAGAACGTGGCAAAGTTCATGGCCGAAGAAGCAAACGCAACGATCTCCCTCCGAACCCCTATGGCAGAGATCTCCACCTACATACCAGCAGAAGCCGTATAGCCATAAGCCTCGCTTCCCGGCTGCATCAGCCCCTAAGTCGAAACCTCCTAAGCCAAGCAAACAGAGTTTTTGACTCCCACCCACGCTCCGACCTTCCTACTCATCTGTCACTTTATCTAACAGCATGGCGTCACATCACCTCAGACAAATGGGCCCTCTCAGTCATCGCCGAGGGATACAGAATAGAATTTCTCGAGATTCCAACAAGGTCTTACTTTGTCGTCACCCCCCCATCCGACACCCTAGTCACCGAAGTCGAAGCTCTGTTAGCCAAGGATGCAATAGAACCGGTACCCACCTCCCTCCTCCAGCAAGGGTTCTACTCCCGATACTTCACAGTACCAAAGAGGGATGGAGGGCTCTGACCCATCCTAGATCTTCGGAACCTCAATGTGTTCATAATCTACAAAAAATTCCGGATGACTACCCTCCAGATCATCCTTCCACTAATAGAGGCAGGAGCCTGGATGGTCACATTAGACCTGAAGGATGCATACTTTCATGTAACTATTCATCCCTCTCACAGACCTTTCCTTCGTTTTGCTATTGGTACCCACCACTTCCAATACAAGGCCCTCCCCTTTGGTTTGTTGACAGCACGACGCGTCTTCACAAAATTGATGGCAGTAGTGGCAGCCCACCTGCGTCTACAGGGTGTTCATCTTCACCCTTACCTTGATGATTGGCTTCTGATCGCACCCTCTCCAGAGGATCTCCAGAATCATGTTGCGATTACATTACACACTCTGGAGACCCTGGGTCTGACGATCAACCTAAAAAAGTCCATGCTCATCCCTTCCAGACGGGTACAATTTATCGGAGCTATCCTCGACTCTGTACAGTGCAAGGCTTTCCTACCTCCCAGCAGGATAGCGGATATCACTTCCCTCATCGAGACTCTGAAAGGAACCCGAGTAGCAACAGCAAGACAGTTGCTCCGTCTCTTAGGCCTTATGGCCTCAACCACTATGGTTCTCCCCTTTGCGAAACTTCGCATGAGACATCTGCAACTCTGGTTTCTCCGCTGCTTCCGGCCCAGTCTACATCCCCTCTCCAAAAGATTCAACCTTTCGGACCCAGCGCTACAGGCCATGGACTGGTGGCATGCGCCACAAAATCTGCAGACAGGCGCCCCCTTTTGTCGCCCTCCCCCGTCAGTAACCATAACAACAGACGCCTCCCTATGGGGCTGGGGAGCCCATCTCAAAGACCTGTGCATAGGGGACAGATGGGACTCGTCAGTAGCTCACAACCATATCAATTTCCTGGAGCTCTTGGCAGTCCTATATGCTGTAAGATCTTTCCACCACCTCCTGTCGGGAAAGACGGTGGCCGTCCTCACGGACAACACGACCACTATGTACTACATCAACCGACAGGGGGGGACAGTCTCCCGCAGCCTTTGCCGCCTGGCGGTACAACTATGGACGGAGTGTCAATTATGGGACATCTACCTGGTAGCGAATCACCTTCCAGGCCAGCTCAATACGCAGGCCGATTTTTTGAGCAGAGGCGGGGCGTCTCTGCACGAATGGGAACTCAATCCCCTCTACCTAAACCAGGTCTTCAGCCATTGGGGTCAACCATCTGTGGACGTGTTTGCCTCCAGACAGAACAAGAAATGCCCTCTGTTCTGCTCCAGAACAGCGGATCTGATGTCCTTAGGAGACGGCCTTCTCCTTCTCTGGACGGGGCTACATGTCTACTTGTTCCCTCCAATTCCCCTGATACTGAAAGTGGTCCACAAGCTACTGGTGGAACGTCCGCTAGCGATACTAATCACTCCCTGGTGGCCAAGACAACCTTGGTTTCCCACCCTTCTTCGCATCTCCATGGGCACCTACATACATCTACCAGCGAACCCCGACCTACTCTGGATGCACGGGGGTCAAGTGCTCCACCATGACATCCCCAGACTGATGTTGACGGCGTGGCTTCTACGACCTCAGAGATAGAGGCTCGTATTGCTGGTGTTCTGCTCAATGCTCGCAAACCATCCACACGCCGCTCTTACGCAGCAAAGTGGGAAAAGTTTTTATCCTTCCTTGAATCGATAGGGAGGCCCTCCATTCCATCTTCTCTCAATGATATTTTTGGTTTTCTGTTATCCTGCAAGGATCGGGGACTGTGCCATGCGTCCATCCGGGTTTATCTGTCAGCCATTTCGGTAAACCACCCGAGGGTTGATGGATGCTCTGTTTTCTCTCACCCAACAACGAAGCAATTCCTAAAGGGACTATATCGTCTCTTTCCATCGGTAAAGCTTCCTGTTCCAGCATGGGAATCTACCCTTAGTTCTTACTAAGCTGATGGGAAGACCCTTCGAACCGATGGCGTCTTGTAGCCTACAGCTGCTCTCATGGAAAGTAGCTTTTCTTGTGGCTCTGACTTCAGTAAGAAGAGTGAGCGAACTGTCAGCGCTTCGCTGTGACCCACCGTATCTCATTTTTCATCAGGAGGCCGTCACTTTGGCTCCTGATGTCACGTTTCTGCCCAAGGTGGTATCGGACTTCCACATTAAAGCGGACATTACGTTGCCGGTGTTCTTTCCTGAACCCCAGGACTCGACACAACGTGGCTTACACTTGCTTGACGTCAAGAGAGCTCTCTCTTTTTATTTGCACCGGACAAAGCTGTTTCGCAAATCCCCAGCAATTTTCGTCGCTTATGCCTTGCCCAAACTGGGACAAAAGTTGTCGTCTCAGAGACTTTCTAAATGGATCGTAGAGACAATTAAGCTTGCCTACCTCCTGGCCAAAAGGCCTTTACCAGCGTCCCTGCGGGCTCATTCCACTCGAGCCATGGCTGCTTCTACGGCATTCCTCAAAGGCATTCCCCTGGGAGACATTTGTAATGCTGCTACTTGGTCGTCCCCTCACACGTTTGTGAGACATTATGCTCTGGACGTCCGTGCCCACCAACGTTCTGCAGTGGGCCGTGCAGTTCTACAATCAGCTCAGGTGTGAGAACCTCAGCACCCACCTCCAGGTATGTGGTGTTTATTGCTCGCTATTCTCCCAGAGGTGTGATGCACAGAGACCACGAAGAAGATATACAGGTTGCTTACCTGTAATTGGAGATCTTCGAGTGGTCATCTGTGCATTCACACCACCCGCCCTCCTTCCCCTCTGCTTTCGGTCTCCCGTATAATTTTCTTGGAGGCTGTTTGCAGTGGTCAGAAGGAACTGGCGGGATCCTCGTGCCCCTCCCCGGTCATGCGCAGTGGAGTCGGCGCGGGACCGGGGAGTTGGCGCGAAAATCCGTTGAGGCTTTGAAGTTACCGATTGGGATCGGCGCAGGCGCACATAATCCCAGAGGTGTGAATGCACAGATGACCACTCGAAGATCTCCAATTACAGGTAAGCAACCTGTATTTAACTTTATATTCATTTATCCTTCCCTGTCCTAAAAGGCTATAGTGCATTTAAACTCAGACCTGAAACTAAATACAAGACTTCAGCCAATTTGAGAGAGAGAGCACAAAGGCTTATCACCTAGTCATCTCCCATCCCAGGCTGAGGAGGAGGAGACAGACTTTGGCAGACTTTAGACCTGTTTCCAAGCCACATCCAGTATCCATGCAATTTTTTTCACAAATAACCAATTTGATTCCTCCAACTTGTGGCATTCTTCCTTTATGCATTTTAGTAGAATTAAATTACCCTCCTTGCTGCATCTGTGTTTTAGCTTAACCAAGTTAAGTGTGAGGACTAGCAGTGGCAGAAGGAGAGGAAATAGCACTTGCTAGAGTTCCAGTAAAGAGAGCTTTTCAGGAAGATGAGCAAAAAAAGAATTCTCTAGGCAAGATAAGAAGGTGGCTTCAAACTCAGTTTAGTTTGCCTGTTTAAAGAGCCTACAGATAATTAAAAGGCTAAGGCTTTGACATGGTGAGAATCAACAGTACACAGGGAAGTAGAGGAAGATGTCATTCATCAAGTCTGTGGGCGTAATAAAATGTCTTATGTGGGTTTTAAGGCTAGCTTCTCCTTTGACCTGCTCCCAGATCTTGTTCTTGGTAGTGAAGATATTGCCAAGAACTTGAAAATGCCCTGTTACAGAGAATGTTCTCTTGCACTTTGCTACTTTGTGAAATAGACTGTGGGTTGTATCTTAGGTACACAGGTACACATATACAGCTTTCCCTTGGAGGCTCTCTGAAAAGCTGATACTTGGAGTTGCAGAAGCCTCAGGAACAAAATGCAAGAGGGAATGAGGAAAAGGGGGAAATCAGAATGTGGAGGCAGGCAATGACAAACCACCTCAGAACATCTCTTGCCTTGAAAACACCATGGGGTTGCCATAAGTCAGCTGTGACTCGATAGCAAAACACATACCATTGGTTTCCACTGATAGAAGAGAGGGGAACATTGCCCTGTTCCCTCCTCCTCACAGTTGTAACTCATGGCATTTTGTCCACATGACTGCTGTTAACTCTTGAGCGTAAGCTTTTTGGACCCTTCAGAAAGCTGCTAGGAGGATGGGGAGATGAGACAGATCTAAGACCAACACTATAGCTTTGTTAAAAATGTCTCTGATATCTTACCATTGATTTGCCAGACATCCTGATAACTACATTTTTACACCAGAGACCTCAGTTGACAGAACAGGCAAGGCATTGGGAATGAAGGGCAAAGAGAAGGAGGGACACCTTTTTTTACTGCTTGCCCACTGGCTGGCCTGCCACCACTGCTCTAGTAGAGCAAGAACAGATGGGACTGGTCCTCAGCTCCTTCTACATGCACATTACCAGGTTCTGAGTAACTCAAAATATGTTTCAATAAGTGAGCTAATCTGGGTTCACTGTTCATTAGAAGTAACGTTCTAGCCATTGGTCAAGTTGGTATAGTTTGGAATCACCACCAGTGAAAGTTCCGAAGGCTGTTTGCTTGAAACAAGTTTTTCTTTCCATATGAAATATTCATATTTCCGTCACTGGTGTATAATTTTGTAACTGTTAATTGGCATTGGTATTAAAATGGCTGGTAACTTGGCACAGTCCATAACTCTATTGTATAGTGTGTTGTATGTTGTGTGTATATAAACAAATGGCCTATGATTTGTTGTACAAGTGATACAAACTTGTTGTTATAGCTTGTGTTTAGTTTTGAGAGGTAACATGAATTAAGATTTCCAAGATACGATTACCTACTCTAGAGTATTAGTGAATGTATTCAACTGTACCTGGCTATTAAAGAGTTACTATGTGAGTGCTCCCGCCCCCCGCCCCCCCCCCCCCCGGATACTTGTGATGTTTCAGAACTGCTATGCATATTGTTTAACATAAGCCAAATATGTTCTTTTCAGAAATTAAAATAATGACTTGGCTGAAATTATGACATTACTCGGAAAATGTGTTTAGGGAAATGAAATGATACTATAAGAGGTTCATGACAAGTGCATGAAGCAAGATTGTGTTTATAAAAACAAATTTTGTTGTTTTAGGAGTCATTAGTAGCATTTTGATAGCTTTATTATTGGCAGCAACTATACAGAAATGCATAATGCAAGTACAAAAGCATAATAAATATTTGGGCCATTAACTAGAACAATGCTCACTAATCCCAGGGTCTTTCCCATGAATCAGCTATAATACAAAGAGGGTTACAGCCTGTTTAGCACTGTGGAGACTGTGAGAACACATTGTTTGCTCAAGACCATTCAGTTTATCCTCCATGTAGTTTGCTTATTGCGTAAACATTGTGTGGTTGCAAAATGACTAATGGTGATCACTGATGGGAGTATCATACCCCAGTGTGTCCCTCGTCTGGCTGTTGCTGGTGGAAGATAGAGTGGAGTGCTCAATTCAGAGATGACACCAAATGGTGGTTTGTTCTGCCAACAATGTGGCAAGCCATGGTTTAGAGCTGTATGTCTGCTTTCACCATGTATCTGCTCAGTGCTTCCATTGTGACAGTACAATTATTCCCAAATAGAAAACTATCACCTTAACCACAGCTTGTCAGTTCAGATATTGTAACAAATTGTGGTTACCACAAATTGTGTTTTTCAGCTTTACTTTAAATAATGACTTCGGTTTCTGGTCTTCTGGCTGAAGCAAACAGTGATGCTTAACTATGGTTTGGTGTAATGTCTCAGTTGAGCGCCCCCACCCCACCCCCCAGATGAGTTAGTTCACAGTGGCTAAGGAGTACTAACTGGCTAAGTGACTAATATGATTCCTTCTCAGCCCTCAGACCTTCTATGTGCCTAGCAGTGCAATTTCCAAGAGACAGAACTGACTATTTTACTTCCAGATTCCTGTCTGACAAGTCAAATGTGTGTATTTGAAATGGATTATCTTTTGTAGAAGTTATATAACTGAAGAAGCCTAAATTCCAAGCCTGACTGGGTTGAATTAATAGCAGTACTGTGATTAGTGTAGATATTTGAAGATTCAAGATCTGTTGTAATTTGTGCAGCTGCTTAAAAACAAAAGTAAATGAATCTAGTTTAAATTTTGTGGGCATTCTTTGTACTGAGTCATTAGTCCAGTTAGCTTAGTGGTATCTACTTCGCCTGGCTGCACCTCTTTAGGATCTCAGGTGTAGAAAGGGTTTTCCCAACACCTGTTTCCTGAGACCTTTAGCTAGGGATTGAATTTGGGACTGTCTGCAACCAAAGCATCCACTCTGCTGTTGAGCCACATTTCTTCCCAAAACTGAAAATGCATTTAAATGAAAAAGGGAGGGAGATTTTCCTGACAAAGCAGTTAAAAGGGATGGGGAGCTGCCAGCCAGCTGTCTGGAGACTCACTGAGGTTGGTCTTGGCCTAGCATACTAGCAGCTAGCTGTACCTGGAATATTGTTCAGTCCATTATGATTAGGCTGCAGTTTTTGCAGACAGTTTAATCCCACAGTCATGTGGTAGCAGCATTTCTTCCCAAGCACCAAACAGTAGCAACAAAACCAGTGATTGGATCATCTGTATTTACTGCAAAACATTGGTAGAGCTCATTAGATTGGAATTATGTTGAGTTCATTAGCAGATCTGTGATATGTACTCCACTGCTGTTCTCTGTGTCCTTATATTTGTTAAGCTTTAGTTTGCTCTCGCTGCTTTCTGTAATCTGCTTCCAGATGTAGACTTTTCATTCCCTTTATTATAATGTTGCATATTTTGGAGTTCTTGGGTTTGTAAGAGTGAAGGAAATGCTTTGGCAGACCAAGCTTGCAGGAGGACAACCCAGTTTGCCATTTGACATATGAGGTTCTCATCTAGTAACCTTACCTCTGTCTTTAAGTTCAAAGTGAACACACAGTGACAAAAGCTATTGGAGGGCCAGAGCAAAGTCCATCTCCTTGAAATCTCTCTGCATTCATGGCCAGATATTGTAATTTATAGGACTCAAGGACAGGAAGCTAAGGAGCGAATGTAGATTCTATGCTCATTTGTACCTTGCCAAATGTGTATGCCTTGCAGTGTTCCCCTGATTGTTCGATATGTTCTGCTTGAGTGTCTGTCTGCTTCTGCTGTTTACTTTTTGTCATAGTCATCTGATTTGCACCATCTCTTTGGCAGAAAGTTGAACTGCCTGGTCTTTATCTGTTACTGGAGACCATTGTTTGGCTAAATTATTTTCAAAGAATATAAATTAGTATAAAGTAGTGGACTCAAGTGTTTAAATGGAAGAAAAGCTTGTAGATCCCAGTATGATGCAGTATTGTTTAGGTGCCATTGTGCCATGTCTTGGAGTAGGACAATGTCGGAATAGTGGGAAGACCATATTGGGGGATCTAGTTGTTCTGGCCATCCCATTTTACAAACTGTCAGTTTGGCTTAATTTAGTGGCTAAAGCCCTTGCCCTAAGCCAGTCTGTAACCAGAGAGTGAGAATATGCAACACAGTGAATTGCACAACTGTTAAAGTAAACTTTGCATTTCTGAAAGTCTAAAGTTTGGCATATATGATTTTTATCTTCTACAACAACTCGTCTTTCACTCCTGTAACAGCTGGGTAGTCTTGTTATGACTATAAGCTATGCAAAGCCACATATCTTTGCATATAGGGACTAGAAACATACATTTCTTGTTCATTACTTCATTTTCAGAGGCTGAGTGATGAATACAGTCTGTGAAGAACTAAGACAGGGTGGTAAAAGGTGCTAATAAAGTACCATGCTCAGTTTATTTCCTCATTTCTGCTGATTCAACTGTTGCTGAAGACTCAAAGTTCAGTTTCTTAAGAGTGATTTGTCAGGGTCAGGTTTTGTCCTGCTTTTCTTATGTTGAAATAATTTAAATTACTCTGTTTTAACACTTTTTTTGTTAGTATGCTTTGTATAGAACCATTTTTTATGAACGGCCTATGCAAGCCTAGAATATTAGTATTCAGAAAAAACAAACAAACCTCTGTCTATGCTATTAGTTATGCATAAGGTACCTTTGACATATTCCAATTCATTGTGAATAACCCGTCCAGAGTTAGTAGATGAGTTTATATATACATAGTCACTCTGTCCCAGTCTTGTAGCTACAATGGATGGGTGGAAGCCATTAATTTTTCTATGAAAAATAAAGAACATCTTCACAGACATAACTCCCTCACTAAAGGGGGTGATATAACAGAGGTTACTGCACAGCATATATTCTGTTGTGTTTGTTGTGAACACTGGTTCATTCCTTGTTTTGGTAATAACAGAGTTGTTTATGTGACCGTTATTAAGGCATACCTTCAGTGTTTTGAATTTATGATGAGTTGAATTGGAGGTTGAATTCTTAGCAGGCCTCTTAATTCTGGCCTTCTATGCATGATCCTTTTTGTATTATTTATCCTTAAATATACAGGAAGAAGATATCAGACTGATTAAAAACACTGGATTAACTAATGTATTATTGAATACATAGTGTATTATCAGCAAAATTACAGTTAAGCAATAAGCATATCCTTTAAAATAAAATTTATTCATATGATCCACAGGAATTTATCTAATTCCCAAGTGTGTTCTCTATCTGTGAATACATGTGGCCACGGATCAGGGCCACACTTGAACTAAACAAGTGCTTCTGCAAACTTGGGGGGAAACCCCTAGGTTTGCAGAAAAATCTGACAGAAAAAAATTGGGGGTTTGAATTCTCCCCCCAATAAAAAAAGTGTTGTCTGCACATGCACACTTACCTTTCTCAGTCCTGGCAGAGGTGCCTGCTGTTGTGGTGGTGGTGGAGCCCAGGAGCCATCGCTGGGCCTGGCATGACTGGAGCTACACCAGGTGAGCCACCGAAAGTGGCAGGGGAGAAGCCTCAGAGGGCCCTTCCAGAGCAGCTTTGGGAGAGCTGCAGAGAGCAGCAAAGGGGAGAGAGAAGACTCAGCTGGGGGAGAGGAGCTGGATCTGTGTTGCTGGGGAGATTTCAGTCATCTCTGGTGAGGTGAGGGAGAACAACTTCTCCTCGTATCTCTCTCTTGGAATCTTGAAATGAACTATTGAAATGATCCAAGAGAAACACTGCTATTAGACAAGCCAAAGCAGTGTACACAGTCTACTGGGGAACACTCACAACAAGCAAACATTTTCTGCAGAGCAAAATATCAATGCTGCTATGAAATCTATGGTAAGACAACTATCTAGGTTTCATTCTTTGAGCTTTTATCACATATCATTCAAAAAAAGACAGTTCAGTACAGGTTCTGATGTCCTTAGTCCACATTTGTTTTCTTTTGTGCCAAAATATTCAAAGGAGGTGAGAATGAATTCACAGGACAGATACCCAGAGTATTTCAGTCCATTGCAGAAGCCTTAAGAGCATCAGCACTGGAAATGTGTGGAACTAACATCTTCTTTATATTGCGGGTGGCAGTTAGTGATCCATTACACAGGGGGAGATGTGTTGAATCTGAAGCAAGTCTGGGCAAGCTGTGGAGAGTGGTGGGGCGGAGGTGGGCCTGCTTGAAGCAGCTCCGGGTGAGCTGCCAAGGGGGCGGGGGCTCAGCAGGAGGGGCAGACAGAGAGAAAGAAAGTTCTGAGATATGGAGGTAGAAAGAGAAAGAGCTTGATGTGGTGGGGAGCAAAAACAAACAGAAAACGATGAGGTGGGGGCAGAAATAGAGAGACTGATGGGAGGCAGAAAGAGGGAAAAAAGAGTGTGATGGGGTAGAGGTAGGGCTGCCAAGTCCAACTTGGGAAATATCTGGGGACTTTGGGGGTGGAGCCAGGAGACTTTGGGGGTGGAGCCAGGAGAAAGGAAGTGACATCATTTTGTGAAGTCACATCCTGTGATGTTGCTTCCACATGCTTCCACATGAACTCATGAAGTTTCCTAATACTGAATCAGGCCATTGGTCCATCAAGGTCAGTACTGACTACTCAGACTGGTAGTGGCTCTCCAGGGTCTCAGGCTGAGATCTTTAATATCACCTATTACCTGATCCTTTTTTAGCTGAAGAGGCTGATACCTCCTGCATGTCAAGCAGATGCTCTATCACTGAGCAACGGCCCTACTGAATCCTTCCTCATCTCGGCAGAATATGATTTTCATATCATAAGAACAGGAGAGAAGCCACAGTGGATCGGCCCATCCAGTACAGCCCATCCAGTACAACACTCTGTGTCACAACAGTGGCCAAAAATACCAGGTGCCCTCAGGAGGTCCAGCAGCGGGGCCAGAACTCCAGAAGCCCTCCCACTGTTGCCCCCCCAAGCACCAAGAATGCAGAGCATCACTGCCCCAGACAAAGGGTTCCATTTAGACCTTGTGGCTAATAATAGCCACTGACAGACCTCTGCTGGATGGGGACAGAGAGAGAGAGACAGACAGACAGACAGACAGAAAAAAGAAAGAAGGAGAGAGAGAGAAGGAAAAGAGCTGGCACAGGCACTTACTTCCATTTAGACCTTGTGGCTAATAATAGCCACTGATAGACCTCTGCTGGATGGGGACAGAGAGAGAGAGAGAGAGAGAGAGAAGAAAGGGGGAGGGGGAGAGAGAGAGAAGGAAAAGAGCTGGCAGATGGACTTACCCCAGGCCCAGCAGCAGCAACCTTTCAATCTTACACCAGCCGCATGCAAAAGCAGGCCCTTCAGTAAGAGCTTAGTCCCTCGTTAATCTCTGGGCGGGGCTCTCTTGCTAACTCTTAAAGGGGAAATGTCTGGTGAGGCTTTTCACTGCAGGCTCTTCAGACATTTCCCTTTAAGAGGCCTGGAAGGGAGAGGGCCCGGCAGGCTCCGACGTTCCCCTCCTGTTGGCAGCCATTGCCTCCCCCCCGGTGGCCAGTTTTGAAAAAGCGGGGGGGAAGCATGAAAAATTGGTGTTTCCCCCGCCCTACCGGGGGACTTGGCAGCCCTAGGTAGAGGGCAGATACAGCAGCAGGCATGGAGATGATTAAGAGAAGGGGTGGCAGGATGGAGAAAGAACTGTAGAAGGAAGGGGAGAGAGAAGAAAACAAAGGGGAAGGTCCCCTCCCTGCAAAGTTTTTTTTTGGGTCTCCTCTTGTAGATCATCTTACATGAAAGTGTTCATGTGACCTTTTTGAGCAAGTAAACTCTTGTCTTAAAAAAAATCACTACTTATTAAAGGAAAAAGATACTTCGTAGGACTCTCTTCCCCCAAATTCCTTAATTTTTACTGGGGGGGATTTGAAAAAGCCCTTAAAATGGGGGGGAACACAGCCACTCCATGAATTTCCTGCTATCTCCCTCCCTCCCTGCCTTCAGCCTTCCTATCTGTGCCCATGTTAGATGACTACAAACACTAAGCATAAGACACTTCACTGTAAGTTTCCTTACTTCTTGTCTCTGTTGGTGGCAGCTCCAGTACAGGTTGAGAAATTTATGGTAAGAGATACGGCCATGTAGCATAGTGCTTATACTGTAGGGGTGGAAAGTGTCTGTGCCAGCTTTTGTCCCAATACTTCTCTTTTTCAAGGCAAACATTTGATCAGAGTTTCTTGAGGCAGCATCTTCCCTGCTTTGAAAACCTGGGAGAGGAGAACACAGGTTGGAGAATTGTCTTGAATGTGTCCTTGTAGTTCGGGGTGGAGCTCAGTAGTTAAGTATCAGATTTGCATAAAGAAGGTCCATAGTTCAATCCTCAGCATCTCCAGTTAAACGGATCAGGTAGTAGGTGATCTGAAAGGCCTGAAACCCTAGAGGGCTGCTACTAGTCAGAATAGACAGTACTGACCTTGATGATCCAGTGGTTTTCATAGTATGCATGGCTGTTGTTAGTCAAGAAAGCATTTAGCTCTCATGAGAAGGAAACAGCTTAATTTTCCTTAGGAGATGTTTCTTTCCTAGCAGAACACTTTCATTAATTTAAAATAAAAAGGCAGTAATAAAAAACGTTGTGAAACTCAAAAGTCAATAGCAAATCTGGACTACAAATGACAATCTAGGCATGTTGGTGTTTCCTTAATTGATTACGCCAGCTGACTTCTGCATACCAGACAACAACAACAACCCTAAACTAGCAGAGAAGGGGAAAGGCGTAGTCTAGTTTGAGTCTGCCAACAAGATAGATGGCTTCACAGCTGGTGCCTGAGAAATTCATTAAGATCTCATACGGTATGAAAATATATATGTAACATAAAACTGAAACCCCCAGGCCAGAGTGTAAAGACATGTCTATAGCACACAGTGGCACCAGTTAGGCAGTTTGGATTGAATATGTAACTGAGGGCTAAGATGAAGGCTATGGCTCCCTCTGAGGAAGCTGCTTCCTACCTGAGTGCCTTTAGAGAGAAAGAAATATACCATCTCCGTTTACTTAATGGAGACAAAGATTAAAATTGGCTCTGGTAAAATCCCAAATGGAAGTATCCATTGTTCTCTTTCTCTCTGTATAGGAAAGTATAGGAATGTGATACATTATCTGGGAGACATAAATATGTATTACAGCTGAATAGAATTGTCTTACAGAAGTATAGCTAGACATCAGTTTTCCTTTTGACACATCTACAACTTTGATAGCTACTTCATTCTGGGTGTTTTTTGGGGGGGTGTAGTGGATAAGAGCGGTGGACTGTAATCTAGAGAACTGGGTTTAATTCCCCACTCCTTTACTTGAAGCCAGCTGGGTGACCTTGGGTCACAGTTCTCTCAGAACTCTCTCAGTTCCACTTACCTTATAGGGTGTCTGTTGTAGGGAGAGGAAGGGAAGGCGATTGTAAGCCATTCCAAGACTTCTTTGGGTAGTGAAGAGTGAGGTATAAAACCATCACTACTACTACTACTTCCTCTCCCCCCCCCCCGCCATCATCGTCGAGGGTTTCCTGTAATATCAGAGTATATCCTACCATTCCACTGAGTAAAGTTGGAAGTCTTCCAGTTTGGGGTTGGGTTTTTTTTTTAAAGAGTTGATGGCATGGATCCAACCATCTTCCAAGGAGTCTTCCTCCAACTTAAGCTTGAGGAAGACCCCTTGGAGGATGGTTGGATCCACCCAGTTAATTGTAAAAAAAAAAAAAAAAAAAAAGGAGAAGAACCTTCATGTTGTTTCGAGCATTCCAAATGACCCATGTCTTTCCCATTACCTAAATAGAGTAGCCTGATGCAGATATACTCAGATTCCTTCCAAGTAAAATAAACAGAAGTGATTCTTAACTGTTCTAGATGCCCACGATTCCTTACATATTGCTGGTGAGATGCTTTCTCAGAAGAAAAAGAGTGCATGTGCTTCCTGTGTAATCTCCTAAATGCGAGTTCCAGCATTTCCATGTAGAGATCTGTGGGCCCCACATGCTTTGGATGTTGCATAGGAAATGTTAAAAACATAATCCCTCACCACCATCCTTTCTATTTACTGTAAAAAAAACCCCAAAAAACCCTGATTTTGTTTCTGTTACAACAGTTTTCCAAACAATTTGAAGATTCTTTCTAGTATAAAAATGCCTACGAATGTATTGGCAAGTCCATTTATATCTGGAGTACTAAATAAACTGTAAGCACGCAACAAGAGTGTACAGCTTAATATTTATAAAATGTGTTACATATTATGGAGGGCAGCTGGTAACAAATTTTGTAACACAGGATGAGTTTGGGTTATTGGTTGAGCGATATTTGCTGAACCTTTTTTGCCCCCATAGACGGAAGAAAGAGTCAGACAACAAATATGGGATTAACGGACTATTTATTTATTAACAAAAACATGGCAAGGGCTTAACCTAACAAGCGGCATGGCCAAGGCCTGGGGTTACCATTAACCCCACCCTTGCCCTAGTATGGGCAATGCACCTGGCCCCCGGGTCATAGCCCGCTATAAGCGGCTCGAACCCCAGGCAGCTCAGCCTTGGAACATGCCTTGATGATCCCTCACACACAGCCGCAAGGTCAGTGCTGAGTATCCCTCAACGGCACTCCAAAAGGCAGCCTGTTCCCCTCATCCCAGGCCGCAAAGCTGCAGTTATGATTCGAACAGGCCCCTTGTCCACCAGGGTTGCTGATAGGTGTTTACCAAGCCGCAACAACTATTTACTAAACTTCCGCCACAGCAAGGGTCAAGCCTCTGTTTAGGCCCCTGCACCCACTAAACCCCTAACACTGTTAACAGCCCTTGCCGTAAATTCTTAAGGAAGATATCCATACCCTGGTCTAACAAATGAACGCTGTCACCCCTATATAACTCGGCGGGCATAGCCCTAATAGCCGGATGGGGTATGAAGTGGCTACCACCCATTACTAAAATGCTCCTAAATTCCCCGTTTACCTTACGTCTAGCCCGCTCAATCTGCTTAGGGTCCAAGGCCCATTGCCAGTCCCTTCACGGAACCATGGCCGACCAAACCACTGTAGTATTAGGCCATCACCTTTTAATAAAGTTAAAATCCACCCTGGCTTGTAGAACTAACACCTTCCCTTTTAAAATTCCTAAATCATTACCCCCTAGGTGAATTAGCAATATGTCAGGAGGAGCACTGGCATTCAAACCAAATAACAGATGGAGTAGGCCCGCCCAGCACGAGCCGCGGTGTCCCCTCCATTCAACAGTGGCCCATCGACTTAGGCCCAACTGCGAGCCAATGGCCAAATCTGTTAGCCCTGTGAGCAGCCCAAAAAATGAAGCTGTGCCCACAGATGAGAATGGTTCTCCGCCTGCCACAAGACACAGCACCTGAATGGAAAGGACAGTCAAGCACCGGGCCGAAAGAACAGATCACCACATGGTCATTGAATGCACATAACCTTTATAAGCGTCAGATCTCCAACGCCCTACACACTGAACATCCTCAGCTGAATAGCCCATAGCTGCCGCTATGGAAGCCGCTCCAATGCGAAAGGAATAGGTCCCAAACTTTACACCTGATAGGCCCAGCTTCTCCAAAGCCAGGGAAGTAACTGCCCAAAACTGATGTTTAGTCAGAGGGCTCCCATTCTCATGCCTAAAGAGGAAACCGGCTTCCAGACCCCTCAGGGCCAAATACTGCAACAGGGCCAGAACTGGGCAGCGCTCCGAATCCTGACAGGTCCCCAATTTTACCTTGGCTCCTTTTCGCATCTGATCTGTCTTTAGAGTTCCTAATTGTGACCAGCATGCCATTGCCATGAATATCAACATACCGCACCTGCAAAGCCTTGCTCAACTGGTCTGTCTTAGACTGAGCAACCAACTCACTCACCCAAAGAGCCCCAAAGAATGCAAGCAAAGAGGCTGCATGAAACAGGCATGCCTCATAACCAGAAGTGCAAACCGCACCCCAGGTTGCTCGCAACCCCTTAAGTATCACGGGTGAGATAGGCTGTCACTCATCTTTAGCAGCACCCCCCTTGCAAGTCCAACCCTTGAGCATTTTTCTATTCCTGAAGTCACAAGTGACTTCAGCAAAGCCCAAGGCTTTGCTCGCGAAGGCTAGTGCAGCAAGTTTGCCTCGGATTGAATGGACAGCTAAGCCAGCTTCTTTGCTCAATACACAGTAGTGCATCAGCTGATCCAAAGGAATAGGCCAGACCTTGGGGACTTCCGGTCTAATGGCGCTTTACAGCGGGCTCTAGTCTCAGACGCTCTGAGACAGAGACCCGGACTGCTGAGGGAAGGAGGGAATTCCGAGCTGGCTCGGATATCCCCAGGGACCCCCAAAAAGGGGGCCCTGCTTGGGGTGCACAAGGCTGCCTCTCCCGGGATGGCGATCCAGGGATTGAGGCTGCTTTATGCCCTGTAAAGTCCTCCCTCGGCTAGAACCCTCCGGGGATTTAAAAGCAGCTGCCGGACGGCATGCAGGAATCTGGACTTAAAAAGAATCAGTAATCTTACCTGAGACGCATGGCGATAAACTTGAGTCATCTTTAACAAGATTCTCTGATGTGACTGTGGGAGTTTAACACCCCTTCCCCCTCGGCTCTCCGCTCCGGTGAAGAGGGAAAGAGAAAGCTTTGTTATGTAAAATTGGAGAATCATGGCTTGAGCTTTCTTTTAAGATCTCGGTGTGTGAAGTTTTGGCTGCATTTTGTGGAACTTTAGAAGAAGAAGAAGAAGAAGAGATTGGATTTATACCCCGCCCTTCACTCACTTGGAGTCTCAGAGCGGCTTACAAACTCCTTTTCCCTTCCCCTCCCCACAACAGACACCCTGTGAGGTAGGTGGGGCTGAGAGAACTCTTTCCCAAGCTGTCCTTGAGAGAACAGCTGGTACAGAGCTATGGCTTGCCCAAGGTCATCCAGCAGGTACAAGTGGAGGAGTGGGGAATCAAACCCGGTTCTCCCAGATTAGAGTCCGCGCACTTAACCACTGCACCAAACTGGCTCTCACCACTGCACTTAACCACTGCACCAAACTGGCCTTTAGAGAGGTCAACTGATTTCTTTGAATTCTCTTATCTTCTGATAAAAAAAGCTACCATGGCAGGGAAAGGGGAAAAAATGGTGCCGAAGATTAAACCTTCTCCTAAAAGTTCCACGAAACAAAATGTGCTTCCTGGTTCAAAAGGCGATACAGCAGATCTTAACTTGGCAATAACAGCCGCATTGCGCCCCCTGCTGGAACAGCTGTCTGCAGTTAACCAGAAGCTGGATACAATGCAGAAGGATACAATGCAGAAGGTCTGAGAGAATGGAAACAGACTTGTTGGATGTCAAGACCAAAACAGAGAAGCAGGAGTCAAGATTGTCCAAAGTGGAAAAGAGTCAATCCTCTGCTAAAAAATGCTTTATTGTCTATGCAATTGGAGCGTTCTAATTACTGTTTAAGATTTCAGAGTATACCTGAACAGCAAGGAGAGAACCTAAAGAAACTACTCAGTGAATCACTGGCCCCAGTGACAGGGATAAAAGCAGAAAAAATACAAAGCGATATGGATATGGTCTATAGAACATATCCAGATTTTGTTAAGAAGAAAAACCTGCCTGGGGAAGTTATGGTGCGATTCTCCAAAAGATCTACCAGAGATGTGGTTCTTAAAACCACTAATAAAGCAACTCTGAAAATCCAAGACCAGGAAATTAAAGTGCTAAAAGACATTCCATATGAAATCAGGAAGAGGAGAAAGGCATATAAAAACTGACTGTTTGGTTGCAATCTGCTAATATTCCATATCACTGGATTAATCCAGATGGTTTAACATTCAGCTTTGAAGATAAAAAGAAGAAAATAGACACTGTTGCCAAAGCAGATGCTTTTTTGGTTTACTGCAAGAAGAAAGAAGAGAAAAAAGGAAAAGAATCTTCATCAGAGGACTCACTGGACCAACAAGAAAGCATTTATGGACTGGAAAGTTCATCTTCAGAAAGTTTGGGACTTGATGAAGGTGATTCAGAATCGGAACTGGGTGCAGCAGGTCCCAAGATCCCGGAAAAAGGGAAGAAAAAGAGGCAGAAGAAGGAAAAATCAAAGAAGAAATAATTGTTATAAACTGTAATCTCTTGAAAGTTTGTTTTATTTAGTCACACACTGAAGCTCAAAGATATTTGTATAACTTACTTAGAATCTAGAAAAAGAGTATGATATAGCCTGAATTATGTAACCATTCTTTTAAGAAAGTTGAGTAAGGCATAGACTAACTATTACCTGGATTCCTGTTACCTTAAAGGTAGTTTAGTTTTTTTATTTTTTAGTTAATGTAGTGTTTAGTAGGTGGTAGTGTAGGGGAAAAAATCAATTAAAAATTATTTAAAAAAAAGAAAGGAATAGGCCAGACCTCGAATTGGCGAACTGCTCGCTCATACCCTTTTCTGGTGCTAGGCGCAATGGCGAGGCTTATAGCCCTACAAGCCTCAGCCCTCCAACCTGCCATAGTTCCTGAGGGATTCGAGCCGGATGAAGATCGGCTTCTGGTGCAAGCTGATGAAACCTTGCCATCTGTTGGTGAGAGAGAGCGTCAGCCACACCATTGTCCACACCCAGCACATGCCTGGCAAAAATTAGCAAGTTAAGTCTAAGGCACTGCAAGGTGAAAGCCCGGACAAGCCCCATGACCTGTGGAGACCTAGATGTGAGGGAATTGATCACATGAACAACCGCCAAATTGTCACACCAAAAGTGGACAGTGTGATCTTTCAATTCTTCACCCCACAACCAAACCACCACTAGTATGGGAAAAAACTCTAAAAAGGTGAGATCCCTGAAACCCATTCCCCAGGCCACTCCTCAGCGCACCAGTGTCCACGAAAGTACACACCAGATCCCAGAGATCTGGCAGCATCAGATGTCACTTGGAGCTCAGCCTCCAGCTTCAATTCCTCCCTTCAAAAGGAGACACCATTAAAAAAACTTAAAAACTCCTGCCAGATCCCAAGGTCGGCCCGCACTTCCGCATTAATGTGCACTCTATGATGCAGGTGCTGTAGCCCCCTCATCACATCACAGCCGTCTAACAAAAGCCCTCCCAGGAGCCATTACTTTGCACGTGAAATTGAGGTGCCCAGCAATCTGCTGAAGTTCATGCAAAGTGGCCTCCTTCTTTTTAAGAAATATAGAAAGCCAGACCTGCAAGTCCTGAATCTTGCTCAATGGCAACCGAGATGTCTGGGCAACTGTGTCCAATTCTACCCCTAAAAATACTAACTTCTGAACAGGTCCCCCCATCTTTTCGTGGGCCAACGGAACTCCCAGCTCCTCTGCTAATTGTGTAAAACCAGGGGTCAGTTCGAGCAGGAGCTCGGGGGAGCGCAGCTCCAGGAGTTGGTGCCAGACCCCCCCCCTCGCGGGGGAATGCCTGCTTGTATCATGGCTGCAGCAAAATGACCCTGTCCCCTGGAAAGGTCCTTGTTCCTCCGACCAGCCTTCTGAAGGCTTCAGCCACCACTGAAGCTATCCTCCCAGAATAGTGGTATTTCTGAGGCTTGGATTGGTAGCTGTCCCCTCTCTGCCAGCTCTTTCTTTCTTTCTTTCTTTCTTTCTTTCTTTCTTTCTTTCTTTCTTTCTTTCTTTCTTTCTTTCTTTCTTTCTTTCTTTCTTTCTTTCTTTCTTTCTTTCTTTCTTTCTTTCTTTCTTCCTCCCTCCCTCCCTCCCTCTCTCCCTCCCTCCCTCCCTCCCTCTCTCTCTCTCTCTCTCTCTCTCTCCTTTCTTTCCTTCTGACATACTTCTGGTGATGTCAGGTGGTGTAGCATATGCAAATAAGTTATGCTAATGAGCTCCTGCACCTCTTTTTCTACGAAATGACCCATGTAAAACCCTGCAACACCTGGGTGCATCTACCCGTCCCACAAGGACCCACGAAAAGAAAGTCATCTAAATAATGAAACACTTCGGTAATCCTATTTTAAAACGTGTTGCCCATTCCAGAAATGTGCTGAAGTGCTCAAATGCAGCGCATGACACAGAACATCCCATGGGCAAGGCCCTATCCATAAAAAACTGCCCTTTAAAGGAAAATCAAAACAGCTCAAAATCATCTGGGTGCACGGGGAGGAGACGAAATGTGGATTTGATGTCACACTTCACCAACTCCGCCCCACGACCACAGCGGCGCACCACATGCACAGCTTGGTCAAGAGGTGTACCTCACCGTGCACAGATGATCCGGAATAGCATCATTTACCGATCCACCTTGGGGATAAGAAACATGGTGAATTAAACGGAACTCACCAGGTGCCTTTTTAGGTACTATACCCAGAGGTGAAACCCGCAAATTAGGAAGCGGTGGTGCCAGAAATGGACCTAGAACCCTACCTTCTTGAACCTCTTTGGCAATCTTCGCAGCAACTACAGCCTCCATGCCATTAACTGATTTAAAATTGCAGGCTAAAAAAGGAGCCCTCAATCCCAAAAACGGAACTCTAAAACCCCCTTGAAAACTCTCCAGCAAATACACAGCATCCTCTTTATTAGGTTATCGCTTCAACCAACTCTGCAATGGACCAAGCTTAATTGGCATGGGCCCCCTTTCCAGTAGCTGCTGAAGGACCGCCACCTCCCCTGGGCCATTGGCTACGCCTGGGCCTTCCTTCCTGGGCATGCAGTGAATGCATGCGGTCCACTGCACATTGGGCACTCGTGCGTGTAAGTGCACGTCTTCCTATTGCAGACCCCCTGTGAACCGAACTCCCAACAAAGCAAGCAGGGTTGAACCACCTGTCCCATGGGCAGCAGTATTAGCACCAGCCAGAAGGTTCTGCACCATTTGCCCACTGTGTGAGCGTTCCCCAACATTAGGCCGTGCCTGCAACATCAGCTGTAACCAAAGATGTGGATGTATCTGGTCCCACGGAAGGTTGGGGTTCATAGCAGCCCTCATCCTAAACGCCTCGTCATATTTGAGCCAGGCTGAACCCACAAAACCAGTGTACGCTTTATAAATGATATCCAGATACTGGTATAGTGCTGCAGCCTTCCAGCTCTGGGCCCGAGAAATCACCCCTGCATAGACAATGTACCCTGCCAGCCAATTTGCCCATGTCCTATTAACCCTCCTTTTCTTTAAAATTTCCTTGTCCTTGTCATCCATCTCCTCTTTATCCTTCTTCTCCAATTCCTGGTAAAGAAGGCTGAAGAGGTCGATGTACTCATCCTTGCAAATCTTTTCCCTAGTGATTGGCAAAAGGTGGTCACCAAGGGGCAAGGCTGCATCGCCAAAGGGCATGGCCTTTGCAGAAGCCGCCCCATAGGGGTTGTCATAAGTGGGAGAAAAACCCCATGCCCCCCATGGACTAGGAGGTGACATCATGCCCGGAGGCGGCACAGGGCCCCAAGGCGACTGCCAGCCCATAGGCGGAGGACCCCAGACCCACGGCTGAGTAGTCCCAGGTGAATCCTTCATCATATGAGGAGGGCCCCAAGCCTACAACTGCCCATAAAACCAGGCTTATGCACCCAAGGTCCCCAGGGCCAAACTGTGGCTGGCTGTTCATCCGCCTCATCCTTACCACTGGGCCCAGGCACTTCCACCTCAGCTACTGCCATCGCTGCAGATGTCTCAGAAACCGGCGTCACTGTCTCCGCCCCGAATGCAACTGTCGGAACCCCTTCACGCTCGTCATGACTGGTGGACTCTACAGCACGCGATTCAAGAAGGTAAATTTTCTTAAGCACCTCCTCACGAAACTTCTTCTGCTCCGCTCTACCCCCAGTACTTCCCAAAGCTCGAATGACTGCTTGAAAAGGGGGGGGAGACCCAGTGTCCCTGGCTTGCTGTAAGGCTGCAAGCTTATCTAATATAATCTGCTGCTCCTGCACCTCGTCCTCAGAGAATGACAGCAACGGGAGAGGGTGCCGGAGTATGCCTAGGTACCTTCAGTGCAGGCCCTTTTCCTTTAGACTGGCCTTGACCCTTTCTAGAAGCCATATCCAAAACACAATGAGCCAGGAGGCCTCCCTCAATTAATAGAATTGTCCTAAATAAAATGGCCACCACCTAAAAGGACCTTCCAAAGATGGCCGATCCTAAGGATACCCCAGAGGAACAATTTAAAAGCAAAATGACCACTTAGTCCACAGGAGCAGACCTTCCCAAAATGGCCACCATCCCTGATGATTTCAGCAAAGTCCGCCCCCACCTAATGTCTAACCGCCTAACAACAGCGAAAAAACTGCCCAGCAACAGCTAAACTACCAGGAACTGGCTGTAAATCTATAGAACCCAAAAGGAGAAAAGGGGGGGGGGAGAAGTGGGCAAATGACCAACTGGGCCCCAAGCAGACCAACTGCACCTTAACCCCCAGCCCTGGGCCTAAGAAAACTCCCACTAAGTGTATGTGCATGTAATTCTTGCTTTAACAAGGCTAACAGCACACAGGCTGCAGCCTAGGAGCCAGCCAAAGCACAGCCGACTCTAATTTACACCACAGTTGCTGCCCAGCCGCCAACGTGTCTTCCGTCCTGCAGGTGCTCCAGACCCAAGTGCTGCCTCCACCGGCAAGGGGATACTCCAAAAACAGCCCCCAAAATACCCCAAAAAAACCCTTGCCAGTCCCAGGCCCAGCCGAGCCACAGCCTCCAAGAAAAGAGGGAAGGGAGGCTGATTTTGGGGTGTGGGGGGGAAATACCCTTTGAGTTTCTGCCAGCTCTAGGCCAAAAGCCAGGGAGCAAGCAAAAAAGGCCTTGTGCTCCTTCTCTGTTGAGCACAAGGCACGAATGAGGTTGCTGGGGCCGGGGCTGTCCTTCAGCATGCTAGCCCCGCCCCCCAGCAAATGCAGCCAGTCTGATCAGTCCTCCTTACAAGGAGGCAACTTCATCCCCCCCCCCTCCCCGCCGGCCTTTGGTGGCTGCGGGGATCCATTCCTACTTTATCTGTAAATCTAAAACACACCCACCAATTGTCCTTGAAGGCCAAACTCAGTACCATCCAAAAGGGTGTGTAAAAGCTTGCTGTTCAATCTTGACTTTTGTTTGAGAGCAAAGGTTTTTAAATTCTTTGGAGAAGGTTGTAAGATTTCTGAGCTCAGACTGTGGAATAGCAATGTTGTTTTTACAACTGTTAGCAAATTGCCCTCTGTTCTTTCTGTACAAATAAAATGTTCTGTATTGTAGCAAATGGAAAAAAGAGGGGGAACAAGGTATAAGGGAGAGTAGTTTATTTGATCTTGCACCTTGTTCCCCCCTTTTAAACCTACTTACTGGTGTGGCCTTATTTTCTTTCCGATTGCTGTATATCTCTACCATGAAAATAGGACTTGCTGGGAGTATCTCATTTTGCCCTCCTCTACTGTTTTCTTTTTCACTTCCCTGGAAAACCCCCATAGCTTCTCCTCTTTTCCTGCTTCCTTCCCATCCATCATACAACTCACTTTTATTGGCTCACCTCTCTTCAGCTTTCCCTCCTCCTCTCCCTGGCAGCATCTACTAGAGAGAACTAAGGCCCATTTGCACAGTGCCAGATGCCAAGCTGGACCCAGTTGTGTAGCAGGGAACCCACAAGGACCTTCGAGGGGCACCTAACATTCTCCTGTATCCCCATCTCCCCACACTATTTCCTCTTTTCCTCCTCTTGGCAACCCCCATATCCTCACATTTTTTTTGCTTCCTTCTCTCCTTTCTATCCAACAACCAACCTACCTTTATCTGCCCTCCCCCATCTTTCGCTATATATTTATTTCATTTATTATGCCCTGCCTTTCACTTCAGTATGGTCCCAACCCATCTTTTTTTTTCTTTTTTAAAATGAAGAATATATATGAATATATATTTTTGATGAAATGTCCTTGGTGCAAAATTTTCTTTTCTCTTTCCCGAGTTTTACTAAAACAGGCCATTTCTGATCTCTGTCCCTGTAAGCAAAACACAGAGGTTTATACTGGGCTTTGTGTTATCTTTCATTCACACACTTGTATACTTCAATCTTTTAATAAAAGGTCTCTCTTGAAGTTTGCAGATATTATTCTATGAAAATTATCAGAATGGAGATAGAATCCATTATCCATGGAAGGCATTTTTACCACTTTGATCTCTAGCAGTTTGGCTTTAATCCTCATCACCCGTACACAGATCTCATTTTACATTCAGCTCACATCTGGCTCATGTCCTGAGCCAAAAGATAAAGCTGAGTGCTATTCAGGCTAAAACGTTTCAGTCTGTTTATGTTGGTAATTCACATACAGCGTGATGTATTGGCAGGTGCATGTATAAGATGCTCAAAAACATTCTTGTTTTTGTTGTTTCATCTAGCCAAGCTCCATTTGGCTGCAAGCAAAGTGAGTTTGTTGTTTTGTAATGACCCCTGGAAGAGATGACTGCCACCAAGGTGAGATAAGTTTGACTCCACCATGTGGCCAGTCAGTCATTAATATTGATGGACAGACTCCCCATCTTTAGTGCACTGTACACTAAAAAAATAAATCTTCTTTTGACATGTACAAAAGTTTTTCAAGTAGCTCTAATTGGTAGCTCCAGTTTTCTTTTTCTTTTTAGTTCTATTGAGCCAAAAGTAGTTGTCCCAAATGTCTTTCTCACAAATAATAGTCTCAACATGGATATTTATTTTATACTAAAAGCCAGTTTAGAAATTTTCAGGGAAATGATAGTCAGTCCAAATCTGAGCACTATAAGTTAAGCAAATTCATATTTCCAGCCAAGTAATCCATTCACGTCATTATTCATTGTTGATTAGCTCTTCTGCTGACAGATAATGATGTTCTAAATGGTCAATCAGTTGCCTTAAAACTGTGGTGTTTCTGATCAGGTATCTGCCAGTATTATATCATTTTATTTCAAATATTTCCAAAGCCCAGGATAACTTGTATAACCTTTGAAGCAGAGGAAATTTAAAAATAGTGCAAAGCAAAACTATAATGTAATGTGGTCAGATTTACTCTGAGCACTAACAATGCTAAACAATACTGAACAACCACAAAAGCTTTCATCAGCCCAACAGAAGACCAAGATGGGAAAAACTGTTGTGAACCTTATTGCATAGGGCATTGTGGGACCTCTGGCATTGCAGCAGAGTCCCCTTTTCCTTTCAGTTGATTTTGTGTGGTGAAGATATCTGTAAAAAGACCAGGTCTACAGTATGGGAAGAGTACGTGTATGATTTTATTTTTAATGCCATGAGTGTGTGTGATTTCACTCTACTATAAATATTGGGGAGGGGTGTTTGTGGTAAATATGCTGTACGATGAAGTTGCTTTGAAACTTCTCTGTGACATCATCTTTTATTCTTTAGTGAAGGCGAATTCTTAAGACCTTAGTTAGAATACAAAGGGAAATGTTGGTATCCTCTTACTCTTAACATCATCAAAACCACATATATTGCTTTTTAAATTGTCCAGTAAATGTCTGTGCCAATATCAGCTCTTAAATTTATATTTCCACATGAAATCTGAATATACCTTGTTCATGCGATCCTTTTATACATGACAGGAAATTTAGAGCACTTGCAGTTTTGTTTTTTCTTCTTTCCATGTCTCCACATAATTGCTTCGATGGCAGTCTCTGAGGTATTGATCTATTACAATAATGCAGAATGAAAGGCAGTTCACTTGCAGGTCAAGTGCAGATAAAAAGCAGAAATATATTTTCCATCTTCCCACTTGACAGGAAGGTTCTACAAATTCATTTTGCTAAAGGTATTCAGTGACACCAAACCAAGCCTTTCTGGACCCCCAGTGCACGAGAGCCACCTCTTTTGCATGTTTCTCCTCAAGTGTCACTGAATCTCTGAGTGCACCAGAAAGCTACATTTCTCCAAGAGAATTTTTAAACTTTTTGGGGGCTATTTTTTATTAATATGGTAAATGATAGACAACATCGTTGCCATAAGAAAAGAGGTGCATGCTACATGTCTTAGTAGAAAGTGCCATCAAGTGCAGCCAACTTATTGGAAACCCCTAGGGGTTTTCAAGGCAAGACATGAACAGAGGTGTTTTGCTGTTGTCTGCCTCTGCATAGCAACCCTGGAGTTCCTGGGTGGTCTCCCACTCAAGAACTAACCAGTGCTGACCCTGCTTGTCTTCTGCTATGTGGTGAGACGGGGCTAGCCTGGACCATCCAGGTCAGGGCGCACCAGTTCCTTACATAGCTAATTTGATATTTGCTGTCATGAGACGAGGCCTCTTTGAGGAGGAGTATGGTCAGGAAAGTTTGATGGATGGTGGCTCAGTTTCTTAAAGTGCTGTTTACTGTATCAGGTAAAATAGCCATCTGCTGGTTAGTAGTTACAGTTCTGAAAAACAGTTTGTCAAACAAACCACTTGAACATGAGAGAAAATGTAAAGATCTGACATCTGTTGCTCAGGTGAGGTCTGTTCAATCTGCCATTGAGATGGAATGCTGTATAAAGATGCACTTTTGGTCTGATCCAGCAACATTGTTTGTTCATCCAAGGATATCTGACAACTAAATGCTCTTTTTTGTACCTCCCCCCCCCCAATATATGGTATTTGAAGGTTTTTGAAAAAATTAAGCTCTCAAGTTTTTTACATCCAGAACATAATACAGGCACCCTAAATTTTCATGGTTAATATTTGTTTCATTAGCAGATTTTGTCTGAACAGGATTGTGCAGTGGTATTCTGCCTTGTTTTTTAACCATTGTACTATATTCACGGCTCTAAGCATAATGGAAAGCTGTTAAAACAAAATAAATGTGTTTTCAAACTTTGAAAGACTCACTGTTCCCCTACATAACAAAACAAAAGATTACAAATTTTAGCTGTTATTCCAAATGGTTGCTTTATTAATATTTTTTTAAATTTCAAAGAGCTGTTTTAGTTGGAGTCTGGTCAAGTGCAGTTGTTACTGACAAGCAGGCCTCACGCTTTCCAGATGTGTAACTTTTTTTATCTTTGCTGCTGTTCTGTCAAAGGCAATCCCAAATGTGATAAATCTCAGTTTGAATGTCGCATGGATGTTTTGAAGGTTGCCACAAATTACAGTCTTGTTGCATTTCTTGTAGGTCAGCCAGGCCTCCGTGAAGCCATCTCCATGTCGTGCATCACTAATGGAAGTACAGGAAACAGGAAAACTAGCCACAGTCCTGCTGTACCAATAGCCAGGAAAGAAACTCTCTCATCTGCTGCTAAAAGGTATTATATTTAAATATACATATAGAAGTGAACTGAATTTTCCCCCAGAACATGATTTGTCTGGTTTATTTTGGTGATGGAAAAGATTACCTACTAGTCTAACTCAAGCAGAAGACCAGCTAATCCAACTAACTTCTTTAATCGTTTGAGTGCCTTTCCTGGAACGTACAAAGGTTCCCAACGTGCACTAACCCAGGCCCAGTAAATTTTTGTAGATGAATGCTTGTTAAGAATTTGGGACTATTTTAATAAAACCCAAATCTGTGTCTGTATTTATTTATTAAATTCATGCCCTGCTCTCCCCACCAGAGCAGGGGAAGTATGTATGTGCACATTAATGTGTGTATTTAAATGCATCTTTAGATATGTGAGCAGCCTGAATAGCCCAGACTAGCCTGACTGCATCACAGCTCAGAAGTTTAGCAGGGTTGGCCAGGGTTAGTACTTGGATGAGAAACTACAAAGGAGGACCAGAGTTCCTGCACAAAGAAAAGTAATGGCCAGTCTCTAGCAGCCATCCAGGCTTTGCTACTGTTTTCCCCAAAACTTTGTGGTGAAGTGTTTGTGAAAAAATGAACAAAGCCAGGAAACACAGAAGCTGCACTTATCTGCCATGATGCTGTTGAGAAACAGCAAAAAAACCTCCCCAAAACCTAAACTTCTTCCCAACAGCAACAAAACTGGGGCAGGTAACTTGTGTGGAAATGTCCCACACATTTGTGTGGAAATGTCCCAAATATATATTGGCGGGAGGGTGACACAGAATACATTCAGAATTTGTTTTAATTTTTTCATGCGGCAATTTTAACTAGTACTTAAGAACATAAGAACATAAGAAAAGCCAATGTTGGATCAGGCCAATGGCCCATCCAGTCCAACACTCTGTCACACAGCGGCCAAAAACGCCAGGTGCCCTCAGAAGGTCCAGCAGTGGGGGCAGGAATCCCTCCCACTGTTGCCCCCACCCCCCAAACATCAAGATTACAGAGAATCACTTGCCCCAGACTGAGAGTTCCTATCTATACTTTGTGGCTAATAGCCACTGATGGACTTCTGCTTAATTGTTGGGTACAGTTACTTATATCCAAAGAACCTAATGTGAGAGCAGAAGACACGTCGATTCAGGTGACAATTCTTATACATCCCAATCTGTAGCCCTGCCTTTCTCCTGAAACCCTGCTCCACACAGCAATCTCAAGCATAGCTTTTTGGGAAATAGAAGGGAGAAACTGGTGAAATAGACCTACCCCACATGGGTGGGAAATACTTTTGGATCCAGGCTGATGAAAAATGCAGTGCCCAACCATTTTCACGATGATAATTTGTCTATGAATTATCCTGTACACCAATAGAGAGCTCTGGTTTGTTTTCTAATGAAATCCTAGAATACCTATATTGGCTTATTTTAATTTCTTTGTTCTCCATTTCTTCCCCAATTTGCACACTCAAGATACCTTACAAAGTTTAATAAAGCTGTTTTAAAATATAATGTTAACTTTTATAACTTTAGAAAAATAGAGAAGGAAATGGCTGTTAAACGGAGATGTAATATAGTAGAGTAAAAAAAACAGGAATGATTTATAGAATATTACATAAAACTATTCAGCATTTTCTGTTTTTTATAAATTCATGAAATGAAATGTAATAAACCCTCACATTTAGAGTGATGTAGGAAAATAGAAAATTATATAAGTGATTTATTCTTTATTATATACTGTGCTATATATATAGCTGTGGTTTATTTTACCTATTTTTGTTTTCCATTTATAACATTTGTCTTTTTCCCCTTTTTTCTCTAGCAACAGAACAACTCAATAGGTTAAGCTGTGTAAAGCAGGGGTGGCCAAACTTGCTTAACGTAAGAGCCACATAGAATAAATGTCAGATGTTTGAGAGCCGCAAGACATGAACAGATATTACACTGACGTTTTTATTGGAAAATATGCAAATTTGCTTTCTATTAACATTAAATTGATAACTTTAGATGGGGAGGGAGAGGATGGAGAGAGAGAGAGGTGAAAAGAAAGCAAATAGATGGGGGAGTGGGAGGGAGAGGTGGAAAGAAAGCAGCTTTAACTTTTAAATGCATCCTTCAAGCCTCCCCCCAGCCCCCATGCTGGCTAGCTTGGCTTGAAGAAAGGATTTAAGGAGACAAATGCCTTTCCAAGCCGGCTGGCCAGGGGCAGGGGGAGGCTTTGAGAACACATCTTTCTCTCCCCCCCCCCCCCATCTCAAGCCTACCCTTCACTTCCCCAGCCACCCTGCTGGGAGCCACACAACATGTGTGAAAGAGCCACATGTGGCTCCTAAGCCGCAGTCTGGCCACCCCTGGTGTAGAGTATAAGAGTAAAACTTAAGGGCAACAAAGGTGGTGCTGTAAAGGAAAGCTAGGTGAAGGTTTCAGTCTTAGCTAAGCATTCCCTATGCTGTGCAGTGATCAGTGGTGCTGCTGTGGCATGTGGTGCCACAAATCCTGTGCTTCGGCTTGGAGCCACTGGATCTTTTCTCTGTGTCCTCCAGGAGCAGCATGTCAGGAGGAGCTTTCGGAGCTGGAGGAGGGGAGAAATTTGTGCTCCATAGGTGGAAATTCATCCATTCGTGGAAATTCATCCATCCATGTAGATGCTCTGGTGGCTCCAAGTAGCCTCAGAAAACAGAAGAAAATAACCTATCAATTTAATTTCAAAATCTGTCCAAGGTGTTTGAAAGTAGTGGCTTAAGATACTTTCTTCCTATATATAAATGCAGATCAGGAATATCGTGGTAAATGTAACAGATAAAATATGGAACAGTAGGATAATGGACATAATTCTCAGTCATGAGTATTTGTATATAACTAAAACAGCACAAACAAAACTTTTTGCAGTGTAGGCAAATGGCACTAGTGACAAATGAATCCTGATCCAGGGAGCCAGTCTGATTTACTGTAGGATAACCGGTATGAAGACTGATTGTCACAATACTGGCATGTAAATATTGCCAGTACAGCAGTCATAATAATAATACTCTTCAAAGTTATTTTCTTTAATGGTAAGGCTACAGTTTGCTTTTCTGTGTTCTGTTGCCTTGTCAGGGATTCTTGAAAAAATAGAAAGTTAACTGCAGTACTGACAAGTTAAGAATTATAAAGTAAACCTCATTATTCATATGTGCAATGGGTGTTGGAATGCGTTGTAAATACCAAGGCCAAAGTTCCAGTGAATTTGCATGACATTGAAAGAGGAGTGTGTGTTTGTTTTAGAACTGCACTGAAAATAAGGGACTCAACCCTGTGGATTGGATACACTGCAAGAGTTTTTGTTGTAATTTCCCCTGAAACATCTTCTCTGAGTATTAGGAAAGCCTTACACGCAATGAGATGCAGCAATGAGGAGGAATCAAGTAAAATTTCTTCCTCTTGGTATTTCAGCCCCTCCAGCACATTTTTGTGGTGAGGCTGTCCCTGTCCTCAGATAGGAGCTTCTGGACAAAGCCAGGCTGGTTGAGGAAGGGGACGATGCGGGAACTGTCTGCTCTGCCAGCACCTTCTGGGAGCATTTCCAGTGGCCCTAATGTTATGAACTGCCAGCAGAACACAAATTTACCTTATCAATGTTCTGCAAGCTTGTACAAGCTCTAGAACAAGACTACTTATAATTCCTTTGCTAGTGGAAGGACCAGTTTGGATACTGTGAATTCTTCAACGCTTCTCCAAAAATAAAATAAAATTTGATTAGTGGAAGAGCTCTTCTGCCAGCAAAAGGAACTGTAGGGCCCATTCCATCAATTGCAGTTAACTAACTGGTGCTTGCATGAAAAAAGTAGGCTATATACCAACCAATGAAGTATATAATGGTTATTCTCTGCTCTGACAGCAATCATGTTTTAAATTAGGTAAATTCATGGGACCACAGTCCATTTTATTTAGTAGTTTATACAGAAGTTTCTAAAGCGTAAAACAGTTTGGGGAGGAAAATGATTAAGCATTTGGTTCCAGGAGCAGTTACTCTGATACATTTACTCCTCCTCTCTTTTTCAAACATATGTGTTCTCATCTTTTGTTTTTAATTTTTTCCATTGCTTGTTTTTCTTTTTAATTTTTTTATACCTTTCTTATACTTTCTTTTGCAGCGGTACAGAAAAAAAGAAGGAAAAACTTCAAGGACAGAGAGAGAGAAAAGAGGACTCTCATTCTAATGATCAAAACCCACAAACTCAAGCATCACCTTCACCATCTCCCCAGCCCTCTGCACAGACTCTCCCAACACACAGGCAGACCCCAGAAGTCAAGAGCTCTGCTCCAGGCAAAAGGTTTCCTAAGTACCCAAAAAGAGAGCTAGGAAGTGGTTTCAGTTACTAACAAGAAGCTTTGTTCCCAGTAAAAAGCATGTGTGTGTTACCTTTTCTTCAAACATTCTGCAAAAGGGTAGAAATCTTGCCCATCCCTCTCCCTGAAAATACCCAAGTTTTGGGGGATTCAGTTCTTTGGGCCTAAGGACAGTCTACTGTCATTAAGTCCTGTGCCCTGCCCCCCTACTGTAATGTAACATCATCTAGGGGGGAAGGAACCTTTCTAGGAAGACAGTGTGTTGGCCAGAATACACCTGCAATGAATGGACTTCCTGTTTCGGTGGGGCCAACATGAACATACACACACCCCAGCACAAAACTTCTTCATAAAGGCAGAATTAGCTCTTACATGAGTTTATTCACAACATTCAGCTTTTTTACCACAGCAACAAATGATTCTAAATGCATTCAAATATACTGTGTAAACATACACAACCAACAGTGTAACCTTCCTGCCCCAATCTCTGTGTGTGTGTGGTGATGATGATGATGGGCTGTGCATACTAATAGCTCTTGACTCATCTTGGTATCTTTTGTAATCCTGAATTTCAGCTCCTTGCTTCTTAGGCTGCTGTTCAGTCTGGAGGGAGTTTAGCTTGGCACCGTTTCCCAGCCCTTGCTCCGGGGCCCTTGCTTGTATTCCTTATTCTGTCCCCTATTTCACCATTTCAGTTGAGGGTAAATCCTTCCCAATCAGATTAACTCCCCCCTCCCCCATGAAGCAATTATAAAAAGCTTTAGGCTTTGATCCAGTAAAGTATTCCAGTACAAGCAATAATGTAAATGTGTGCCTGAAAAGAGCAGTTGACCTACAAGTGCAGAAAAAGATGGATTCTGCCATATGTGTTTAAATGTGAGATCTGCCTGCAAGTACATTAGGCAGCTACCGATGCCCGTGCACCACGCTTTCCAGTCAGATGGGACAATACTGTGGATTCAGATGTGGGTTCTAATGACCTCTGCACTGGGCCAGGTGAAAGTACACTTTCCCCAGCTTTCTTTGGAAATAATGTAAATCCACATCTGAGTTTTGTGCCACTTCCTGCACTCTTCCCCTCACACAGTACTGACACCCTCTTCCATGCAGGCACCTCTAGACCAAAGTTTCCTGACTCTTTTGTTTCCAGGAGTTCATTACACAGTAAACAGTTTTCTGAAGCTCAAGAATTTTCAAAGTGTCTTGCAAGGGAAGGGGGGTGGGGTGGGTCAAGCAGAGAAATAGCTGGCAGAATTTCAGGTACCTTCAGAGTTCTGGTGCACACTTCTTTGTGAATGAGTGCTCTAAAGCTGACAAATAGCTATGAAGTTGGTGTCAAACCTCTCAGTGTTTCAGGGGGAATGATTATCCACATAAACTGAAAACTTTAGTCTTAAAGCTTGATCTGAAAATAAACCCAAGTATAACATTTAACTGTTTTTCTTAAAAAGGGAAATCCTGCCTCTCGTAATAAAGAATTCAGGCAGATTACCTTTCAGACTACATCAAATACCACTATCATGTCATTGAATCAAATTTAAACCTGTATCAGATAAAGTCAGCCATTAGAATTAGTTGGGCCAAATGCCTTCCAGATTGTAGAAGTTCTCATCAGTTGCATTGGCAGTTCAATGTAAGTAGAATAACTGTGAGACAAATTTATATATTTTTAAAATTATTTTAATGGGCTGTTTCTATATTTTTAATGGAAGAGACTTCAAAATCAGTCATGAATGAGATTCTTCTCAATTATTTTTACATTGTTGTTTAGTGACATATTAAAATGTGCCATCTGCCACCAGTGGACAACTTTGAGAATTTAAACTACACATGCTAGCCTTCATTAGACACTGAAGTACAAGAAGCTGGTTGCATCATTTTCCTGAATTCACACTTGGTCGGGGGGGGGGGGGGGGAGCCTTAAAAGCTGCTGCAAACGTTATGAACTTCCTAGTTGGAAAACCATGTGAATAACATCACGTCTGAAAATACATGTGTCTTTCTACATGCTGTTGAAGGCATGGGCAATTAGTTTTTTATGCACAGCAAGAATTTTGCATCTCTGGCTGTCGCATGATTTTTCTGTGGTCAGTTCACATGCTTTTTCCCTGGTATGAAAATGTTTTCTGTGAGGCAAGTTCATAACATTTGAGGCAGCCCTAACTAATGCATGTTTAACAATATCTCATTAATTCTTTCTCTGTTATCTTGTCCAAACTTACCTGCCCATGGACTTGATCTGTCTTCCTGCTGGGCATCTTATTGCACAAAAGCAATTTGTTCTTGGGTTTCGTGCATTATTGTGTTGCCATGTGAGCAAAGAAATGTTTGGAGGTCCTCTTCCCTTCCTCCCTTCTAACATTTGACTTTTCCCCCTTGCTTTAGCTTCTGAAGTTTTTATGGAAATAAATCTTTCCAAAAATGTTCTTAACTGGATGAGTTGCAAGGCTCATTGGGCGGCTGCAGGGATCATGGCATGAACAAGCTTTTAAGAGTTGCTCATATGTTTTAAATTATAAACAGCATGTTGAATAATCAAACCCCTCATTCACCAGGGCCATGTTACCACTAGTATTACAATCATGCTAAGTGTCTGTAGCTCTGACCTGTAACTAAGGTTGCCAACCTCCAGGTGGTGGCTAGATATCTCCTAGAATTACAACAGATCTCAAGGGAATAGAGATTATTTCACCTGGAGAAAACGGCTGCTTTGGAAAGTGGAGTTTGTGGCATTATACCCCATTGAAGTCCCTGCCCTCCTCAGGCTCCACCCCCAAAATCTCCAGGTATTTCCCAGCCTGGAGCTGGCAACCTACCTATAGCCCAGGCTAGCCTGATTGCATCAGATCTCAGAAGCTAAGTAAAGTCAGCCGAGGTTAGTATTTAGATGGGAGACCACCAAAAAAGTCTAAGATGCTGTGCAGAGGCAGGGTACCTCTGTATGTCTCCTGTGTTGAAAACCCTGTGGGGTCACTATATGTTGACTACGACTTGACGGAGGGGGAAAGTATCTGTATGGGGAGATTTCGTAGTGGAATCTTTTGCTGATACAAGGAGCCTTCTCCTGAGTCTCTTACATCTGTGGAAGGTTGCTTGCATGAGGCGATTGGATACACAGGATCCATCCCAAGTACATAATTACTGAAATTAACATTTCAATACTGCTCTTGAGTGTTCAGGATGCTTCTCATACAATATTATGACAGTGATTCTTTTAAAACCCCTATCAATATTGCAGTGGAGGTGAAAGGAAATTATGCTCAAATAGTAGCTTGCCTGAGGCCACCCTGTTAAACTTGTGGCTGAAATTTGAACAAGCAGCTTGCTGGTTTAGAGCTCACACATTCAGCTTAGTTGATTTGGTGCTCTTGTTTGAGTGAAGGATTTCTGGCCTTTGTGCTGGGATTCCCCCCCCCCCCCCCCCCCCCGTCTATGAGCAACATCAAAGAATATTTATAGTGTTTCATTCAAAATAGCCTTATTTGGGAAGGACTTAAGAAGTAAAAAAAAAGTTGCCCTTTATGGCCCTTTTTACACATTCAGTTAGAGCATTTTCTTTAATTCTGATTTCTGGGACTTTTTTTTTTTTTTTTTTGCTTGAAGGATGCCCTGGCTCTTACTTTCTCCTGCCGCTTGGTCTGTCTGTTGTGCTTCCGGCACCAGCTCCTAGGTTGTCGTGTTGGCCTAATAATGGCAAAAAAATCCCTGTGTGTGTTTTTCAGCGTAAAGAGATCCTCAACTGTTGAAAAATCGCATGGCTCATGGGAAAGTTCAGAAGACAGTCGTAATAAACTAATGAGGGCAGCCTCAGTATCCAAACTGATACCCAAAGGTGGCAAAAATGCAGACAAGTACGTACTTGATCACTAGTTGGTGCAGAAAATATTTTCTTGGACGGCTACTACCAAAACCTCTCTAGATATGTGTTTTCATATTCTGTTCACCCTGGGCCAAAGCTCCATGATTGCTTTGCACACATGGTGTTTCTATGCACTTCATTGCCCTGTCATTTTCAGTGGAGAGCACAATCCTTACTGATGGGGAAGATCTATGCATATCGAAGTTTTGGGGCACCATTTTTGCTTGCTTTCAAAGCATTACCTTACTGGACAATTTTTCTGGTTCTTTCCTTGCATACAAAACCAAGCAGTCTTTAGGACTGTAAAAGCAAGCTTGTTTTTGCATCAGTTTAACAATAGTTTGCATGTTCTCATTACTTTAACATTTTATATTAAGCCAGGTTGCTCTTTCAGAGAAGGCAACGTATATTTTTAAAGCACTTTAACCAATCAAAATGGGGTTTTAAATAAAAGTTTATTTTTTAGAAAGCATACATTTCTAGCCATACTATATATATAAAAAAATCTAAATCACTTTTTTTGTTGTCTGGTTATTATTTTATTTATTGTAAGTGTCAGTAATAATATTTTCAAACCTTGTGTTTATATTAATAATATTATGCATTTCTCCTTCCAGACACAAAGATGTCATTGTCAGCCAAGGTAATTGAAAACACTTATTTTTAAATAAAACTTTAATGCTAGGCTAGACAGTAACTCTTTATAAATGTATTTCTGAAATACATTCAGGTGATGAATTTATTCTAGGAATTAAATTGGTTTTGTATTTAATATGATGTTTGGTGTGATTAAAATATATGGTGGGCTTGTTTTCACTGATTTTAGCGACAAGGGGCATCACTTTGTGAGAGGCATAGCTCCGCCCACGTAACACTCTTTATAACTATAAGGGCTTCCCCATTCATTTTTATGTAAGAAGCAGATCTGCATGCACTTTTTTTTTGGTGGATTGGGATCTTCTGCGTTATTTGAAGAATTGTCTGTAAGAAAACATAGCAGGGTGTGTATCAGGGCAAATGACTGGAATCCAAAGTGTCGTGAAAGCTCTTCGAGTTTCTGTTATGATTACCAATGTACAAGATTCTGCCCATCATGCATTTTATATCTTTCATACAATGCATTGTTTCTTGTTTTCCTTTGAAGTGCTAGGGTTGTTTCCCATATGCATACATACTTTTTCAAAATACTAGACTGGGCATGGAATGTTAGTCTTCGCCCAGGAGAGGAAACACCTGTAAGTTGTTTTATTTCTGTCCCATAACTAGCAAAATTGTCAACCAGAGAAAAGAACAGCCAAGGTAAGGATTAAGCTATACTAGCTGGTTGCTTTCTAGTTAAAAAGCTTTTTTTTTATCTTTTATTTGGCTTTTTGCCACCTCGGAACACATGGGTTCAGTCCTTTCAGTTTCTGCTAAATATGTATTCTCATGTTCAACCTCAATACAAGGTTGGAAATGGGAAGTGTGGCAGTCCCCCCCCCCAAAAAAAGGGTTAATATTAATTGGTATGCATCTAATTTTCCATTTTTTTGGGAATTGACCTGGCATGTACCTGAGCAAAATATTAAGACTGTTTCCTTCAAATGGTATCTTGAAATGCCAACTAAAAGATCCTCTGGTCCTCGGTATTCTGGGTTATCATGTGTTGTAATGGAATAACAGAAATCAAAAGTGATACAAAAATAACCTCCTATTATGATACATCGAAAAAAGATATGTTTCCTTCCATCAGTAAATCCTGTCTGGCTGTGGCTGCTGCTGTGTTATTGAGAGAGACAAAGAATGCCAAGTAATCACAGAATACATCTACACTTATTGTCAGCTCAAAAAATGATTGAAAATACTGGCTTTGATCTGCAAATTATTCTGAAGCATGAAGCTTGAAATTGGAGCATGTTGGCTCAAGTGCATGGCAATATATAAATACTTTAGTCCTTGCATAAAAAAAAATGCTGTTTTTGTTGTGCATTTGTAAATCTGTGGTCTGCAAAGTACTCTACTTTAGGAATTTTCTGCTCTACTGTATGGCTTGGTTTGGTATCGTTCTACTCTGCAAGCATCTTCTGATGGTGCATCCTATTTGCTCCTGTGCTCTTCTTATGACAGTTGTCCAGATTATCTGTTGCAACATATACACCATCTCGTGAAGTAGTGAATGGAATCAGATGGACTTCTAGTTTCTTCCATCTCTGTGGTTCATTATTGATTTTGATCTAGGGTTGCCAATATCTAGGAGGGCACAAAAATACAAAACTATGTAACTGTGAACACTTACTAAATAATAATCAAATTGCTTCTTTATATAAATATTGTGTATAATTTTTTGTAAAGACTGCAACAATTAAAAGTCACATAACCTGCATGCCAGTATCTCTCTTCATTGTTACAATCTCTCATCAAAGGACCAGGACGCAACTCACTGTAAACCAAAATAATTTCAAATACATAATCACTATCTTAATGGTTGGCTGAAAAGCAGTAATTCATTCTCTAGGAGATTCGCTACCAATTAGTAACTCTCATTAGTGAGATATGGTGTACAATACTTTCCACAGTCCATTTTTTGGGGGAAATCCTTCAAGATTACAGTAGTTTAAATCCTCTAAGAAGGCAGTGATTTTTAAAAAATGTTTTAAAGACATCAATTAAGATTTTTTTTCTTAATTTTTTTCTTAAGTAGTTTTAATTCTTTGAGAAGGATAGCTTTCTTCTAATATCTTGGAGGGGCCTGGAGATCTCCCTGAATTACTGTTGATTCCCAGGCTGAAGAGATCAGTTCCCCTGGAAAAAGATGACTGCTTTGGAGGGTGGACTCTGGCATTAGACCCAGCTGAGATACCACCCAGCCTCCCCCAGCTCCACCTCAAACTTACAGGAATTTCCCATGTCAGAGGTGGTGACCCTGTTTTGGTCCCATGTTACACTGTCGCTTTTCATTTGAACAAACAGAAAATTCAAAGTGGGAATAATATGATCTGATAAGCTGCTGATGGCGCTCTTGCTGATGGCTGCTATGCTCTTATTCTGCTTCAAGGTTTTTTTTGTTTTTAATGGTATTGCTATACTTGTCTGTTAGCTGCCGCAACAGCAATATCCTTAAGCTAGTTAGGCTCTGAATTTTGAAATGTACCTCCCAACTTCGAATCAAAATGAGACAATTTGTTCCGATGCATTGTTGACATCTTCCTGTTATGGTGGTATCCTGAGTGCGCCCCCTCCCCCCCAGTTCAGTGCCATCCAGTCCTTCCAAAGGTAAATGCAAACCTACACTCCCCTCTAATTATGAATAGTACTTACGTTACATCTCAGAATAAAAAGCATTCAGAAAGGCTTCATTTCAAAAACGTAATTGCACTATTGCACTTTCCTGTAACACAGAAAGAATAACAGAAATGGGAGCACCAGCTGGTGTAGTGGTTAAGAGCAGCAGACTCTAATCTGGAGAACCAGGTTTGATTCCACCCTCTTCCACATGAAGCCAGCTGGGTGACCCTGGGCCAGTCACAGTTCTCTCAGAACTCTCTCAGCCCCACCTAGCTCACAAGGTGCTGAGAGGAAGGGAATATGATTGTAAGCAGCTTTGAGACTCCTTAAGGTAAAGAAAAGCGGGGCATAAAAGCCTGCTCTTCTTCATTTTCAAAAAAACTCCCAACAATCTGAAATACATAGATTTAATTTTGAATGGAAATCTTTGGGTTTCTGTGTTGCACAGATACTGCATTTGTTGGTTGTATGGATGAGCAATGAAAAGAAGTGGGCTTTTTTCTTTCTTTCAGGGTATTTTGTTTTTTCAGTATATTTATAAATCTCAAAGAATAACTTTTTGCCTTACATAAAAGCCTGAACTTTCTGAAATTATCCTTTCTGAAGACAACTAGAGAGGATCTCTAGTTATAACACTACTGTATTATCATAGTGGAATGGAAGTGAAGAAATCTGTTATTTCTAGTTGTTTTGGCCTTAGCTGAGTCCAACATGCCAGAAACACTTGAGGGAACATAGTTTTCTTCATCCTTCTCTTGGTTTCTGCTCTTGCAGCAGCTATATTAGTTATACGTGCATTTTAAAAAACCCAAAACATATTAAATCCTTGAAACTATTTGCCCAGAACTAACATCAAGAACATGCCATGGCTTTTATAATCTGTTCTAATGGTTTAATAAATTTTCTGCCGTGTTTGGCTTTACATCAAGGATGTTACTATGTGCCAGCATCTATTTTAAGGATTTTTCTTTTAACTTGACTGCACGTGAAATGCAGCCTTCATGCTTCGCTGCCAGGGGCAGCAGGTCTCTGCATGCTGCTTCCTTTAGCAATAAGGGTGGTAATGGGATACAGGATTACCTGTTTAAGTACCTGATAGGAATTCATGCAGTTACTAGGCCCACTCCCTCCTTAATGCTTATTCTGTCTTAAATTTCTATGTATGGCATTCATATTGTTATGTGCGAACAGGGGATAATTTTTTATTCATAAACAAATAAATAGGTAGAAGCATTTTTTTACATATTAGAATTTTTGTCACAATTCATCTGAAAATGTAAGGTAGCTCCAACAAATGAAACCATGCTCCAGATTCTTATATTGTTCTTCTGTAGCTCTGTTTGCTTTTAACAGCCTGTAGAAAAGCAGCTGGAAAATGACTCTGCTGGCCAAATAGATATCCAAATATCCAAATAGATTCACATCTTGGACTGGGCACCTTACTCCCCCAAAGTGAATCTGCCAAGTAAATGGCACTGGGTTGTGTTTCACTTAGACTGGGCCTGCACTTAGGAGCTTCATGAAGAGGGGGCAGTCCGGGTGTCTGTTTTGGGGAGGGGAAGGAAAAGGGATTGTAAGCCGTTCTGAGTCTCCTTTGGGCAGTGAAAGGTTGGGTATAAATCCAATCTCCTACTCCTCTTCTTCCTCTTCTTCTTTTTCTTCTTCATTTCAAAATAGAATGTGTTTTTTTAAGTTTCTCTAATAAATGGTCTGCTTTTTTTTTTTACAAGTTTCTGAAAAAGGCAGGAAGCATATTTGAGATAAATATGAAATATCTCATCTCACCATATCCTTAAAAACCTTTATGCAGTTTGGGAGGGAACCAGTAAAATTTGGTTTGATGTTCTGGAGCACAGTAATTAAGCTAATATAAATTAAAAGGGAGTTAAGCTGCTGTTTCTCTTAGCCTGTATTTACAGGAATTTGACCCTGGGGAAGGATCTTCTGTTTGAAAATACTTTTGTTGATATGCTGCCATTTTCTGTACACTTTCCAAAAGAGTTTTGCATTAATGTTTTAATTGCCTATGGGCTTGTATACCTAAGAGGAAACTTCAGTGTTGGGTTTCAAAAAGAGAAGCAATGATATGTTTTCAGTGGTAATTTTGTGTGAGTACATTTCCAGACATTTCAATTAAAATGTTTGCAAAGTGAGCTCTCAAGTTTGCATAATGTACCAGAGCAAACAATGCTGCCATTATCTTCTGTCTTTATTTCTTTGGGATGAGGAAGCACAAGAGGTACTTGGTGTGTTTGTGGATGCTATTTATAACTAAAACCTCCACAGGCACCACTTTGTAACCTCTTGTTTGTCTCCGATGACACCACCAAGCTCTCTTTGGAACAGTGCATTACTCGCCTGCCACAGTTTAGATGTAATATATTTTAGGAACTAATGGCCATAATATTAGTTCAGTCCTATAACCATGGAATGTAGGTGTCCTGAGCTAGCTTGGACTTTAAAAGCATAAAAATCACATTTGTATATTAAAGCTGTTATCCCGCAAACTGTGCAGGTTGGATCCATATATGTGTGAGGCTGTTGTGCTTTATGTATGCCAAATTGTGTGCTGCTTTCGAAGCTTCCTTTCATTGACCATCCGTGAGCACTCATACCACACTTCAATACCATTTGCCTTTTTATCACCTTTGGATTTTGTGCCACATTCATGTATGTTTGCCTTACTGAAACACCCAAGGCAGTTAACAACCCACAATATAAAACAGAAGCATATTCTGAAGCACAGAATAAAACAATTTAAAATGTAGTACATCCCTGGGAAACTTGCTTGCCATAATTCTCATCAGATCATTCAAAGGCTGCTCGAATAACAATATTTTATGACTATGCCAGAAGGCCTGAAAGGATGGTGCTAATTAACACTCTTCATTTGGGGGGTGGGATTTCTGTAACTTGGGAGCAGGTGCAGAAAAAGCCCTCCCTTGAGTAATCTTCAACAGTGCAGGTTCCAGTAGAAGGCCACCCCCATTGACAATCCAGTTTGGGGAGGGATATGCCTGGATGTATTCCTTCAGACCCAAACCATTTAAGTCTTTAAGTTAGTCTTAGAAATTGGAAGCCATGGTACTATGGTTGTCAAACAGCAGCTGACAACACTTGGGAAGAAATGCATGGTGGGTCCTGGTGCTGGTATTACACTGGCAGTCCTACATCACTTCTGGTAAAAACTGGAAGTGACATGGCAGATGCTCTACCATTTTGCTGAAAAGTGATGGTTACCATCCAATTTTGGAAAATGCTAGAGTATCTGCCATGTCACTTCCAGTTTTTACCAGAAGTAAAATAAGTGCACTGGTGTAACTCCAGCCTGCATTCCTCCCCCCAGCGTGCATTTTCTCTTCCTGGTGCCCAAGGCACTGGTGGGAAACAAGGTGGGATGCCTGGAATCCCTGCCTAAACAGTACTGACTTTATATACAAATTTCACTGAGTCACAGCCAAGAAGCTTTATTGGTTTAAGTTTTTGAACAATCTTTAAAGGCTAGTTCACATAGAATGTGTTTAGAGTAGTCTAGTCTGGATATTACCAAAGCCTATACAACAGAGGCCATGTCAGCTTTCTCCAGAAACAGCCACAGCTGGTGCCCCAGTCTAAACTGTTTATCAGTACCTCTGCAACCTGGCTATCCAGAGATAGTGAAACATCCAAGTGTACCCCAGACTGTGAAAGTAACTTTTCATGGGACATGATAACTCTGTTCAGGACAGGTTGAGACTTATTTCCATATCAAATTTACTCCCAGCTCACAACACTTCTATCTTTACGTGGTAATACTGCCATTTGCTTACCACCCCTTCACCCTCTACAGACACTGTTATTATTTCTGCCACCTCCCTTGATTTAAATGGCTAGGAGTGCTGAGAGCTAAATGACATAGCATATTGATGGCCCTTTGCTCCACGTGAGCTCTCCAGTAGCTTCATGTAGGCTCAGTGTCTTCCTTTCTTGGAAAGGAGATGCAGGTAAGAATACAACCTAACACCAGTGGTACTATAAGGTTTGGCCTTTGGGATAAAACTCTAGGGTTCCTTCCAACCACCATTGCTCAATTCAGGAGCCTAAAAATACAGGCTGTAGCTAGAGATGGATGAGCTCTGCCCAGCATACTTCTATATATATTCCCGCACTACCTTCCCTCTGGTGCATTCTGGGAATTATCTTTCTGAGTCTAAAATTACCTGGCTGTACTACTGAATGACAGGAACTGAACTTGTAACAGAAAAGATGCATGGAGTGGGAAGTAGACAAGAGTTTCTGAGTGCTGGAAGTGGCTCGAGATAGTCCTGCTCTTCCCATAATGAATGCACATTTCTTTTTGCTCTCCCATTGACTGATCAAATGGGTTGTGCAGGTTTTTGAAACTATGTAAAAAAAACCCTGCAACACTTGTTGACCAAAGGAGAAAGTGAGATGAATATTCACACACTGAACATGAATGTTTACACCCTTTCAAAACATCTTCAGCCCCTAGCAAAACACTACAATCTCCCTCTGGCCTTAAACTAAAAAAGGTAAAGGTAAAGGTTTTCCTTGCTTGAAAGCTAGTCGAATCTGACTCTAGGGGGTGGTGCTCATCTCAGTTTCCAAGCTGAAGAGCCAGCGCTGTCCGAAGACGTTTCCGTGGTCGTGGCTGGCATGACTAAAGGCCGAGATGCACAGAATGCTGTTACCTTCCCACCAAAGCAGTACCTATTTATTTACTTGCAATTTCTTGTGTTTGAACTGCTAGGTTGGCAGGAGCTGGGGCCAGAGACAGGAGCTCATTCCATCACGCAGCACTAGGGTCTCGAACTGCCAAGCTACCCACCTTCTGGTCTGCAGCTCAGTGTCTTAACCTCTGAGCCACCGTGGCCTTAAACTGCTCATTACTAATCAGCTTTCTCATATGTTTAGATATTTTTAGATCATTGCCATTTCCTCCAAATAGCAGAATTAATATTGGACAACAGATTCTGTTTTTTGTTTTAGTTGCCTGGCAAGTGGTTCTTACCTAGCCACTCATAAAATGTTAGAAGCTACAATTATAAAATCCAATGTTGGGAGGTACTACTAGTTCAGAAATATTTTATACATTGAAGAAGACATTTTGATCTCCCCCTCTCCCCAAAATGTAACATGTCTGTACTTTTGTAATTTTTTAGTAAATAACTGAAAATGTATCAGACTGAGGATAACTTTTATATGGTTTTAAAAGAATTATTTCAGTAAGAATAATATATACCATTAGTTATCATATTTAGTAAACCAGCTCCTTCCTTCCTTCCTTCCTTCCTTCCTTCCTTCCTTCCTTCCTTCCTTCCTTCCTAACATTTCCTTTATAAACTTTAAAACCCACACCAAAAAGGCATGCATAGCAAGGCAGATCTTGACTGTCAAACAAATTCCTCTTACAAACTTTAGTGAAACATGTTGGGAATTTTCTGTGAAATAACAGTTGCACTTAATTGGCATATTCAGAAAGAGGAGCATTTTATAATATGCCGTGGGCATGCATGGATCCATTCATTCTTTTGTTTCAGGCCTCATCTGTGCAGCTCTATCTTAGAGAATGAGATGCAGCTTTTCAGATGTATGTTTGCAAGGTGCTTTAGCCCTCACTGGTCTCCTGCTTATACTTATAGATGATGGACCATTGTGGAGATCTAAGGGGGAATATGCAGATCATAGCATTCAGCGTGGAGGGGATTTTTCTTTTGGTGTTGAGATAGCAGTGCTGAACTGCTGGTGTGAAAAGCTGCCTTGCGACAAAATCTGTCTTTTCCCTGGCCTGGAAAATTAAGCACAGCTCACTCCTCCTGTTTGTGTTTACTTATCCTTGATCTTGAAGGGGGCTCAAACAGGTTTTTCTTCATATTTATTGGGTTACTACTAATGAAATTTCAGGACCTGGACGCATAGGACTTTCCTCTGATAATGTAGTGTAAAGAGCGTGATAACACCAAGTGAATCAAGGGAGGGATCACATTTTTAGGATGTTTAATATGATTAAATAAAGAGGGTATACCCCATAGAATCAATTCAGACCGTATTTTATAGGCTTACATTGGTGGAAGAATGATATCTGGCTGGTTAGAAAGGGCTCCAACACAAGTGGTTCCAAGCCAGATAGACAGTTAACCATTTTACATGTACGAATTGTGTGCTTGCATTTTAAAAAGTCCAATCTGCCACACTCTTAGTTTAAAACATAGTTCATTCGCAATGTTTAGTTCTTTATAAAGTCCATTATATTTCTGTTTGCAAAATGATCTCACTCTAGGACACATTTTTGTTTTGACAGAGGGAGAATACATCAAGATGTTCATGCGAGGACGACCAATCACAATGTTTCTTCCTTCAGACGTAGACAAATATTACAAAATTAAGACAGAGCTGCCTCCTGAGAAATTAAAACTGGAGTGGGTGTATCCTTATCTCAAAACTCAGCAAAAATACTTGTGCACTCTTTTTTTGTTCCTTCTGGTTTCCTGTTTTTCTCCTATGACTGTGAAGTTTACTTAATGTAATAATTACAAAGAAAAAATAGAGATCTGAATCTTGGAAAGTATTTTTTGTTCACTGAATAATAGACTATGAGTTTTCATTCACTGACCACTCATATTTTCCCTTTTGCTATACAGGGTATTTTCTACTGTGCCAAACTGCAGGGTTTGGCACAGTTTCTCTGTAGTTTGTTTCATGGGTGTGTATTCCCTAAACTGTTAGAACAAAGTTACAGTTGCTTTAATTTATGGGTAATATGAGAGGAAATGTCCTATTCTGTCCCATCCCACCTTGGGAGAACAGCATATCAGTATGGAGAAGAGGAGGGGTTTGAAGTGTCAAATTAAGACTAAGGAAGCCCAGGTTTAAATCCCCACTTTGCCATGAAGCTCTCTAGATGATCATACACCATCACTGTCTTTCACACTAACCCATTTCACTGGATAGTTGTGAGGATCAAATGGTGGTGGACTGGAAAAGCGGAATAACAGTAAAATAAATAAATTCAGATTAGGACATGTAGGATATTTGAGTAAGGTTTGCAAGAAGTACTGAAATATCTCTCACCATACATGGACTTATGTCATCATACTCAGCAAGCCATGAAGAAGACTTGCTATGTGAATATTAGATGCATTTAGCAAATGAAACATGGTGACATCTGTCTGGCAGCTGTTGTGAACAGTATGCTGGACAGTATAGCAATCCAGCAAAGCAATTTTATTCTAAACAATGATGGTGACTGCATTCTCAGTGTAAAATCATTTTTCTTACACAAATGTATATACAACCTTTCCAGCCTATCTTGCAGACTGTCTTGAAAGTTATGATTAGCCAGTGTTCATTGTGAACTTATCAGCTGATTAGAAAAAATAGCAGCAAAATATGTAAAACAAACCCACTTTCTGGCTCTTGGAATCAATTCCTGTTTTCTTTGTTTAATACGAAACAATATCATGTACATATGGAAAGATTAAAGAGAACTGGATTCCAGCTACATATCTTGTTAGCATCTGCTTGTTTGTTATGCTGCTCATTGGATACAATATGGAATTTTTTAAAGCTTCCTCCAACATTGCTTTAAAATAAACTGTAATAACTGAAGTAAAATCCCTATACCTTCCCCGGTCTAACCTGGTGCATTCATAACATTGGATCCCAGTTTATTCCTCCATCAGTGGAAACAGTAGTAAAGGAAGTGAACGCCACCATGGCTAGGAAACCAAGAACCCCCCCCCCCCCGGGCCTTGTGCCCTGTTCTCCTTGTGCCCCGCCCCCCACCCCCCGCTTTATGCCCTGGTCTCCCTCTTCCTTTTATTTTGAGAGGCAACAAACCCAGTTCTCATCATGGTAACAAATGGTGATTTTGGCCTAGCTGCAGCCTGCAACAATGCCTGTGCATATGCAAATAAATAAAGGAATGGGGAGTTAGCATGGCCAAGGGGAGCAGGGAGGAATGTGCCAGCCCACAAAGCACTCCCAGCCTTTTAATCAGGGTTAGGGCTGCCTTGGGACTATTTTACTTCTATTGTGCTTGTTTCTGTTGTGCAGGAATTCTGAAGTTCGGTCCTAGCTACAAAGTTAATTTTCTTCTTCAGAAACTTAAAAGATGTTTCCAGTATTCTGGGTCTGCTTAGCAGTATCTTGCCACCTTGCGAGGAGCCCTTGGAATTTTCACACACTTCTTTTAAAAGGCCAAATGGAACCGATACACTTCCTCTCAGGAATGCAGCAGTGGGAAGGCCTGCTGTCTGATGCAATTCTGGGGCTGCAAAATAGGTTAAGGTAGTGCTGTGCCTTCTGTTATTACCTAATGAAAACTTCATATTTTGAGTTTACAAACTGACACTTCTTTTATACTTCATCCTTTGGTGTAGTCACCAGATGCTTACTTGTAGTCGTGGATGCATACTAACAGAATATTTCCTGGGCTTTCTCACATGCAATGCTTAACTAAAAGGAGAAGAAAAGGAAAAAAGCCTTTGAGTTCAGAAATCTAGTGCACAGTGCATAAATTCAGAGGCAACTCAAGAGAGATGTTGTGACCTCCACAGTATGAGCTTTGCAAAATTGATTTTAAAATCCTTGACCTTTTTGCTTAAAAAAAGATATGGTTATCGTGGAAGAGATTGTCGAGCCAATGTTTACCTCCTGCCTACTGGAGAAATAGTGTATTTCATAGCAACTATTGTAGTACTGTTCAACTATGAAGAACGGACTCAGCGACACTACTTGGGACATAAAGATTGTATTAAATGGTTAGTTTCTGCTTCCATAATGCCTGTTGACATGTAATTTTATTGAGATATGGTTTTTTGTACTGATTGTTTACAATGTTAGCATGCAGCAAAAATTAATGCAGACAGTTGTCAATCTGGAGTAAAACAACATGTCTCTGGATGGGGTTAGGAAGAGAAGAATTGCTTCATATGGATATCTGAAATCACCCTGTAGTGGTATTCTGTTATTATCAGAGAAAAAATTCAAGCTGTTTGCTACTGTAAATTAGTTATTTTGCTGATACTGGCAGGACTGTGGCATCACATATGTGCATGACCATCATCCCTAGAACAAGGCTTATGAAGCGAGAGCTACGACGTCTAGAGAGACGGTGGCGTTGTGCTCGCGACGAAGCTACAAGAGCATCTTATAGGAAGTTTATGAAAGCCTTTGAGATGGCAACCATCTCAAAGATTTCTATGCTGCCTTGATTGCATCTGCTAGCTCACGCCAAGCCCAATTGTTTAGAACAATTCGGTCTTTAATGGCTCTGCCACAGGGCAGACCAAACGCTAGGGAATTAGAAATTGGCTGTGAGGCATTTGCGAGCTATTTTGCGGATAAAGTCTTGACGCTCCGCCACAACCTCCCCACTACATTTGAAACAGTGAGTGAACTTGAGGCCCCTTGCACAGCTACGTTTCCGGGCTTAGATGGGTTTGGCCTACTTAGCCTAGAGGAAGTTGACAGGCTTCTCATGACTGTGCGCCCAACCACATGCATCCTTGATCTGTGCCCATCCTGGCTGATTAAAGCTGGCCACGAGGGGCTGCAAGGTGCCGCCCGGGAAATTATCAACACATCCCTCTCCGAAGGGCAGTTCCCGGGAGCACTCAAGGAAGCAATGGTCCACCCTCTCTTGAAAAAATCACATCTGGACTCGGCTGAATTGGCTAATTATCGGCCGGTGTCCAATTTGCCCTATTTGGGCAAATTAATTGAGAGGGCGGTGGCGTTACAGTTACCGAGTTACCTGGATGATGCTTCGGTCCTAGACCCCTTCCATTCCAGCTTTCACCTGGGACATGGGATGGAGACAGCACTGGTCACCCTTACTGATGACCTCCGGAGACATCTGGATCGGAGCAGTGTGGCGGTGTTGCTTGACCTGTCGGCTGTGTTTGACGTAGTCAGTCATCAGCTGCTGACCCGCCGCATCGCAGACGTGGGGATACAGGGATGGGCCTTGCAATGGCTCATTTCCTTTCTCCAAGGTCGGGGACAAAGGGTGGTGCTTGGGGAGCAGCAATCCATGAGGCACCCACTTGAATGTGGTGTGCCTTGGGGCAGTGCTCTCTCCGATGCTGTTTAACATCTACATGCACCCCCTTGCCCAGATTGCCTGGAGGTATGGGCTGGGGTGTCTTTAGTACGCGGATGACACCCAGCTCTATCTGATGTTGGGTGGCCAGTCAGACTCCAGCCCAAAAGATCTGGACCAGGCATTGCACGCTGTAGCTGGTTGGCTCAGGCTGAGTCAGCTGAAATTGAACCTGGCGAAGACGGAAGTCCTGTGTCTGGGTCAGGGCGGCTCGGGGCGGGGGGTCCCGCTCCCAAGCTTCGATGGGGTGCCATTGGTACCTGCATCTGGGGTAAGGAGTTTGGGAGTGCTCATGGATCCCTCCTTGACAATGGAGGCCCAGGTAGCAGCCACTGCCAAGTCAGCCTTTTACCATCTTCGGCTGGCTCGGCAGTTGGTTCCCTTCCTCGACCTCGATGACCTAGTCACAGTGATCCATGCGATGTTCACCTCGAGGCTGGACTACTATAATGCTCTCTGCATAGGGCTGCCCTTGGTGCAAATCCGGAAGCTGCAGCTGGTGCAGAATGCCGCAGGCAGGCTGCTGATGGGCCTCACAAAGTGGGACCATATCCGACCTGTGCTGGCGGCGCTACACTGGCTGCCTATAGCATACTGGGTTCGCTTCAAGGTGATGGTACTTACCTTTAAAGCCCTATATGGCCAGGGTCCAACATACCTGAGGGACCGCCTTTCCCTGTACATACCCCAGCGGGCACATCGGTCAGGGTCCCAACATCTACTCAGTATCCCGGGCCCCAGGGAGGCCAGGCTCGCCGGAACCAGGGCCAGGGCTTTGTCAGTGGCGGCTCCTGTCTGGTGGAATGAGCTCCCAGAGTGGATCAGGGCCCGGCAGGATCTTATGCAGTTCCACAGGGCCTGCAACATGGAGCTCTTCCGCTAGGCCTTTGACTAGGAGCCGCCACCGTTGGCACTATCTCCCATCATAAGCGTCATCAATGATGTGGACTGCCCTGAACGCAACCCAGGCCTGATGGTCAGGGAAGACCGTACCCCAACCCTGATAGGTAGCCATCGTTACTTTTATTATGACTGGAAGCACTTTATTGTAACTGTTTTATTGCTGCTAATGTATTTTAAATGTTTTATGTTGTATTGGATTCGGCACTGTGTGCCCTTGTGAGCTGCCCTGAGCCCGCTTGCGGGGAGGGCGGGGTATAAATCTGAAAAATAAATAAATAAATAAAATAAAAGGGTGGGTGGGGCAACCCTATGAGACCAAAGGTGGCTGTGTGCAGCTGAAACTTGCAGGCTCTGTAGAGCCATGCAGATTCTCTGTTTCATCTCAAAACTGATGCAGGGTATGCCAGATACAATATCACACACAAGAATTAGCCTTCTAAAAGCCCAACAGAAATGTATCATTATGTATGGTACTCCTTTCCCTATTTTGTAATGGGCAGTTTTGGTGAAGAGTGATTCTTCTAGCAAACTATCACCATGATCATAGTTCCCAGTGAATAAATCAATGTTTTGGCATTATTTTTTTAGTCTTGCCATTCATCCCGACAAAATCAGGATTGCTACTGGACAGCTGGCAGGAGTGGATAAAGATGGAAGAGTAAGTTGAAAACTGTCTCAGTGGTTTGTGCCTGATTGAAAGAGCATGAGTTCATGCATACCTTGTTATCTTGAGGCATATGTTGTATATTTCCCACAGACATCTGTAAAGGGCCATGGGTCTTGAAAGTTTATTTTAGGGAGGCTCCCCCCCTCAAAAAAAGTGACTCAAAGTAGAACTGTCACCATCCATGTGTTTTTATGCCTTGAAGAAAAGGAAATATGACCTTATGTCTAGGCAAGGCCCAGCAGCCTTGGCAGACAACACTGCTGATCTACTGAAGTCAGAGTACTTATAAATACGCTTGTGGGTAGCTGTGAAAACTGGGCTAGCTGTAGCAGTTAAATTACCGTGTCATCTCTGCTAAGTTGAAGTGGATGGTAAGCCTTAGTGGTGGCATTTGGTCATGACATTGCTTGCCAGAGTCACATTTGGTTAATTCACAGCATAGTGTAAGGTTGTCTTTATTTGCTTGATATTGATCGATATAACCTTCCTCAAATTACTGTTGCTTCCATTGTCCTTTTCATTACCTTTGTATGTGGCTTATCCCTATTTTCTTTTATTAAGTCTATGCTGCACTGTTTGAAAGTAAACTGGTTTTTTGCCTGAATTTAGTTCCAGTGGAATCAGGCCATGGGGAGGCAACATCAGTGGTTTGTGAAATTTTTGTCTTCAGGGGAGCCCTTTCTAGATCAATTTGTGTGCTGAGAAGCCTTGGATTGTCTACCAGGAATGCCTGTGCATGATAGCAGTCCATCATTCCCCCTCTGCAGGAGGAGGATAGGTAGTCCAGAGGCGAGCAACCCATCTTTTTATGAGAGACTTTCTGCTATTACTGATATTTTCACTGAGGAGCCCCTACCAAATATTCAAGGAGCCACACAGTTTCCAGGGATGCAGTTTGACAGCATTTCTCTGCACCAAGTCAGCAGTGGAACTGTAATAAGGGAGATTTTTACACTGGTGCTCTGATTGAGTACTAGTCAAAATCATTTCTCTTTTCTCTTAAAATAAATTTTATAACTCCCAAAGTTAAAACAACTTGCGGGGGGGGGGGGGGAATCCTCGGAATAAAACCACTTTTAAAGGCCATGATTTGTCATTACAGGTGTGAGTCTTAGAAAGCTCCGTGTTCTCCTTCAGTCCTTCTGCTTTGGTGGCAAACCCAGAGTTTGTTGTTATTTAAATCTCACATTTTCTTTCCTTCCCTCCAAACCAATTAGAACTTGGCATCCTGGGTTAGAGAAAAGAGAACGCATGTTAGTTTGTACTTTGTGCCTGAAAAAAAGATTTATTCTGGCCACATATGCTGGAAGAGGGAAGTTGGGGCACTGGTCTGAGGATGTGGAAAGCTTATCCCTGTAATGACAGCCCTTGGTTTGTCATTACATGCGAATTGTGCCGGAGTAGTTGTCCCTACATTATCAGGCATATTCTCCTGCACTGGCTCCTCCTCATAGTGAGCCAGTTTGGTGTAGTGGTTAAAGGCACGGGTTCTAATCTGGGAGAACTGGGTTTGATTCCCTGCTCTTCCTCATGCAGCTGCTGGTGTGACCTTGGGTCAGTCATAACTTCTTTCAGAGCTGTTCTCTCAAGTGCAGTTCTTGAGAGAGCTCTCTCAGCCCCACCTACCTCACAGGGTGTCTGTTGTGGGGAGGGGAAGGGAAAGCAATTGTAAGCCACTCTGAGACTCCTTCTGGTAGTGAAGGGTGGGGTATAAATCCAGTCTCCAGCAGTCTGAGGCAGGGGTGTGGGGCTCAGGTATTAGATTGTCTTTATTGTTCTTCATCTCAGTTCAGTCAGTATTTTTATGTTACAGAAGTAAACCATAAGTTTTCCAAATCAACTGAAGTCATTATCTGCTTAGCATGGGATGAATTCTGCATGTGGCACTTCTTGTTCTTCAGTAACCTTTTATATCAAATTGCTTTTACTTAGCTTTTACATCCCCATGTAAGAGTGTGGGATTCAGTGAGCCTGATGACTCTGCAAATTATTGGCATTGGGACTTTCGAGCGTGGAGTGGGGTGTCTGGATTTCTCAAAGGCGGTAAGAAAAAATTTCTTTACAAAAAACACCTCTATCTAAGTCTTTGTGTTATTTTGGAAGGGTGTGTGTGTGTGTGTGTGTTATGCAGGACATCTGTAAGGTGATGCCAATGGAAGTACCCGCAAGGGTTCACAGGATAGGTTATGCCCAGGTGTTTTGCAGCAGCATCCAGTGTATATTTCCCACACTGCGTATAGAGAGCTATGCCCAAGTGCTTGGATCCCAGCTGCTGTTAGGATTTCTCACTGCCAACTTCTTCACCTTATTTTTTGTTTGTTGTGAACGTTGCACCAGATCCATGACAGCTTTGATTGAACGGACCTCCTCCCTATCTGTCTCTGGCAGCTATTTGCCATGCAATCTTCTGACACAAGCTTAGTATCCTGGCTCAAAACTTTGGCTTAATGCAGTGCTGCAGCATAGTAGCATTGGAACTTTGGTGGTCCCTTTTAAACACTCTGTGCCTTGTACAAACAAGAGAGCACTTTCCACTCTGCAGGATAAGGGAATATTTACAACCAGTTCCTCATTCTGCAGTGTCATTGAGGTTTCCCGCTTTCCCAACTTTGTGCCCCCCGGGGGGGCGGGGCTGCAATGAAACAAGAAGGAAGAGGGAGCAAAGTTTTGTTCCTCTCAAAGTCCTCTGGATCCAAGAGCTCCCGGATAACATCAGGGCCCTGCGGGATCTTTTACAATTCCACAGGGCCTGTAAAACGGAGCTCTCCCACCAGGTGTTCAAGTAAGGGCCGCCCACACTTCCATCTTGGCCCTGGCCCAATCACTTGATTCGATCATTCGATCTTATCCGCCAGCCACTGTGACCGGCTATAAGGTTTACATCTGGACACTGCTATGATATACTGAGCTGAAGATATGCCATTTGTATAGTGTTAATTGTTTTAAATTTTAATGTTTTATGATATTACTTGTTTTTATATTTGTTGTGAGCCGCCCTGAGCCACTGTATGGCGGGGAGGGCAGGATATAAATCTCAAAAATAAATAAAATAAATAAGATATAATTCCTGGTTTGACAGATCCTGTAAACAGCTGCACCAACAATTCTGTAGTGAGAAGTATAGCAATAAGTAGATCTTTTCTTTTAGAACTTGATTCTAGGAAGTAGATAATCTTTCTGTTGCATCAAATAAACAGGAGAAGAACAGCAAAGTTACTATAAGAGCACCATGAAGTCTGTACCTGATGCCTAGAATAGAAATTAATTGTATTTTAGTTTCAACAGATGTTGAAAAGTTTGTTTCTTGTAAGGGAAGTTCAAGGGGACTAATTTGGTCACGTTCTGAAACCAAGGATTAATTTTCTCTCTGTGATGTTGGACTTGAGAGCTGTCCTAGAACAGGAAACTATAAAAGCTCTCGCTCTGCAGTTCTGCCCATTTCAGAAGTAGATTGCCCTATCCGTATCTTTATATAGCAACTGTCATGTTTCATTGCTTCAGCATTGGTCGTAAACTAGAGCCAGCAGCGTTTGTAGTATAAACATTTGTTTTTATAAGCACATGGTGGTGGCAGCTGAATGATCTTCTGCTTAGAGTTGTCAGGTTAGTATGTGATTGGGTAGAATAGCAAATATATATGTACACACAATTTCTCCTGCTAGCCTGGATTGAATAACCTTTTTTTTTTGGCTACTTCAGCAGGTCGATCCCAGACCTTAGGCTTTGTGAATGTACTCAGGAGTATGATAATAGTGGGCAAAAATCCAGTCAAAAGAGAAAAATGATTGGCTTTAGATGTGAATAGACATTCCAGCATTTCTAACACTGGGCATATCATTTACCCTAGGCCTAACTGGAACCACATTTCTTTCATGGGCAATTTAGATGATCTAAGGACTGAAGTAGTGTTTACAGGTGTTTTGCGCTCAACTGTGGCTAGCACTGTGGCAGTCATTGTACTGTTTCACCACATGCCATTTGCCCAGGTCTTATTTTTTTCTACTTCACCATCCTATCATAAAGTTTTCTGAAACTTTTGGCGCTCCTTCTTCAATTTAGTTCTATGGCAAGAATATAACTTTTACATTATTTACAATTTAGAAAAACAGTCTTAATTTTAGTTCTACTTCTTCCCATTACATAATAGAATAACTGCCTTTTATGAATGAGAAAAAGAAATGTGACTGAGAGAAAGAGAGAGAATTTAATTGGGGGCTTCCAGATAGTAGTATGTATTTTGAGTATTGTGTTCCAAATGGGATATGGTTCCAGTGCTTTTTTTTCTTACAGTTTGCTGTGAATTAGGGGGGCCAGGGGTATACAAGCAGTTTGTGGGGACTGGAGGTGGACAAGCTAAAATGGTTCATGTTGTTCCTCCTTCCTCTACATTCTAATCTTCCTGGCTATTCCTATTGAAGATCTGAGGAGAGGGCTCACTAGTGGCTCCATTCTGAAGGACAGATGAACAGAGCTGCTGCAGAGTTCTCATAAACCATATTTTCTTGCTCCCATCTGCATAATTTCATGCTTCCTCTTCCAGCATAAAAAATTGTTGTGCAGATGCACGCTTAGATATGGCATTATTATCAGACTAAGGTTGTTCCATATAAAGTTCAGGTATGTTGGTTATTGCTTGACAGCTGCTGGAGCATCCCTCAGATTGGCACACCTTCATCCACCATGCATAGACCATTTGTGAACTGGAACCTAAACATGCAATTCTCACATCAGATGCAGTGCATGAATGAGACATACTCACGTAGGCACTGAAGTTTCAAGTCCTCCTTCGCGTTGCAGGTTGTCTCTGATGCTGGGCAGGCACAACGATGTTACCCATTCTACATCCCATGCACCTGGCATCTTACTTAAATGGAGCCATCTCACATGCAGCTATTGCGCGTCACAGATCTGAGGGTTGAGCAGGGTGCCCTTCTGGTGTGCTAATGCTGCATGCATCATGGCCATGGGCTCAGTTTACATCCGAACCTGGAGGCACCCAGTGCTGCACTCATTTTTTTTTCTCACAGTCCAGTGTCATATATATATATAAATTTGGCCTGTGTCCAGGAGGGCAAGTGAACCTAGGCCTGCTCCTACCCCTGGTTGTTTGACCTTTAAATATAGATACAATGTAGTTTAAATATTGAACCAGTGGGGTATTGTCTGTATCCTAGATTAGGATGCTGTCCAAAGAACAGGAGAAGATTTGTGTACCTTTAAGTACACATCTCACTTTTAATTCTGTCTGATATACTTACCTTTACATGTAAAGATGATATAAAATTACTATTTTGCCTTTCTTTTTGTAGGATTCAGGTATTCATTTGTGTGTGATAGATGATTCTAATGAGCACATGCTGACTGTCTGGGATTGGCAGAAGAATTCAAAAGTAGCAGAAATAAAGGTAAATAGTGGTGTTCATCTCTGTTCACAGCACATCCATCTTAAATCTTTGAATCCATGTGACTTGGTTCTTATAGATACACCATCATGAAATTCAGACTTGGTTTGTGATAAGCACAGTCCTTGCTAATCGCCAGGCTCGTATTCTCACCATCCATCCATATGGCATGCCAAGACTGAATCCTGAATTCTTCAGTTTAATATGCATAGGCCAATCCAAATGCAAATGCATTCACTAATAGGTTTATTTCTTTGCCATTACCTGGGAATCTTAACTAGGATGCAGTGGTAGAATTTGAACCAGGAGTCTCCTGAATCGCAGCTCATTATCTTTCCTTCAACACTATACCAGCTCCCTTGAGGTATGTGCATGTTTACAAGACACCTTGAAAAAGCCTCTTTATTGTCATGCCCAAAAACAAAAGCAGCTTAATGTCTTCTTTATTAGGATTAATCAAAGTGTGCAAGATTTCAAGTTCTCTAGAACTGTGTGCAACCTTTCAGGTTCTCTAGACCAGGGGTGTCAAACATGCGGCCCGGGGGCCAGATCAAGCCCCCAGAGGGCTTCTATCAGGCCTGCACTGGAACTGGCCATCTCCTACTTCCAGTTCTGTGGCTGCTGCAGCATCATAGCTTGCTTCGCCAGACTCTCTCAATCGCTCAGCCATTTCATGTTTTCCCCTGGGTCCTAGACTCAGAACTCTGAGCATGAGATTTCTGTGGTGAATGTTAGTAAATCAAAAGAAGGTTTGCAGCTTACAGATACACACCTAAACAGCACTCTCAAGATTGCAACAGCACAGACATTTTGATGCAATAATTCAGAGCAAGAGGTGTCAGTTATCAGAGACTGTTAAATAAACAAAATATTGCAAGAGGGCTAATGTTTTAAACATGTTTTTATTCTAAGTTAAAAAAAATCTTTGCGTTTGTGTCCTTTATGAAGTTTATATCTCCACAACCTGGCATTACATTTTATGGCACACATGGTCTGGCCCAACAAGGTCTCATTTATGTCAGATCCAGCCCTCATAACAAATGAGTTCGACACCCCTGCTCTAGACCTTGTTATCTGGATGGATGTTCCTACAACAACAAAAAGGATGGGGAATGGAAAAGTTGTCCCAGGCCATTACCTTAAGGCTTGGTGAAGATTTCAAGAGAACTTGAAAGTCTAATGCTGTTGTCCCCCCGACCCAGCACAAACCTCAGTTTAGAATGGAACTAGAAGAGTCTTCCCAGGATACTCCAGCATGGGAATCCCTATTAAAGCAGTATTAGAACTGCCTTTTAGCTTTCACGCAGCACTCTGTTTCCAGGAACATAACACAAATGTTATATGAGGTACTGCATGGCTTTTGAGACTGAATTTTGCTTTGAGCCAGTGCAGCTACAGGCAATCTCTTTATTGTCATAGTTTCAGTCAGTCTGTATTTAATTATGTTTATTATTGTGTTGAGCCCAAAATACTGAATTCTGCTGTTTCTAATTATTACACAAAATTGGTTAAGTTGTTTTATTAAACTTAAAAGGGTGGATACTGTGCTGAATGAAACCTTAGGTTTTTTATTACATTGCATTCTGGGCCTGCATAGAATTATTGAATACACTGAGCCCTTAGTATTTTATACTGAAGGTTGGTAGTTCAGCAGTTCAAGGCCCTAGTACCGCATGATGAAGTGAGCTCCCGTCTCTGGCACCAGCTCCTGCCAACCTAGTAGTTTGAAAGCAAGAAATTGCTAGTAGATAAATAGGTACTGCTTCAGTGGGAAGGTAACAGCATTCCATGCACCTCGGCGTTTAGTCATGCCGGCCACATGGCCACGGAGAAGTCTTCGGACAGCACTGGCTCTTTGGCTTGGAAATGGAGATGAGCACTGCCCCCTAGAGTCGGATTCGACTGGCTTTCAAGCAAGGGAAACCTTTACCTTTTTTTACTAGTTAGTTGACTCATGATAGCCTAAAAATGATGTCACATTAGGCCATTTTATACATTCTTATTGACAACATGAAGGATTTTAAAATTAATAACAGAATCATTCAATGATTAGCTTTAGAAAAATATACCTTTAGTTGGAAATATGGTTTCATCAGTTTTTTTGCAGAGCAGATTCCCTAAGTTATGTGTTTCTCCTCCTTAATTTAGAGGCAGTAATCAAAAAGATATCTCAAAATTTCAGGTGCCAAATAGTCTTGGGGCTAGAATACTTGATTGATTCAATGAACCCTCTTGGCCTGAACTATGAGTTTTCTACATCTGTGTAGAAATTGAATGTAAACGAGAATAACCTTCTGGCGTCCCTTGCTTAACTTTTAATTGCATTTTTAGAACCTGACTTATGCTTAGGGAAATTTTCTTGAAGTACAAAGATATAAGACACTGCTTTAAAGCAAGGATCCATTCCAGTGTACATATTGAAGTGAAAGACACAGACAAAAGATTAATGTTTTTGTATTTCAAAGATTCTTATCTTGCCGTTCATTAAAAATAGCCACAAAAATGGCTAATAATTGTAAAATGCAAAAACTTCAGAAAATCTTAAATAGAAACAATAGCAATCACATAAGAATGCAAATATTATTAAAAGGGTAACAACATTAGTAGAAAATACATTATTGAAGTGTACAGCAAATTCTCCATAAAAAGAAATAAAAGTTGAGCAGCTGCTAAAACATAGTATTGTTTTGGCACTTACCCACATCAGCATTTCAACATGGCAGCAATAATTATTCATGTCATTCAGCATAAAAGCAAAACATTGACCAAGAGTCAAATGAAATATTTCACGTGGCACAAGAATGATAGTAATATTGCATCAGGCAAGTCTGATGGAGAAGGCTATTCCAAAACTGAGATACCACCACTGAAAAGGCCCATTCCCTTCATCTCCAATCCACCAGTGAGAAACCTGGAGCAAGACTTGAGGCGTGCACAGGGCTCTGTAGGATCAAGCCATCCTTCAGATAGCCCAGTCCCAAACTGTTAATGGGTTTAACAATTAAAACAAGCACCTCAGATTGTTCCCAGAAACTATTTTGAAGGCAATAAAGATGCATGATATGATCACCTTAACGTATGCTGCAACACTTTGTGTACTAGTGGAAGCTTCTGGCAAGTCTTGAGAGGCAGTCCCTGCATAAATTATATTATAATAATTAAACTCAGATGTTAAACATGAGAACCTACCTTCAGTGCTATCCTACACCCTCATGTACCAATTCTTTGTTGCATTCTTAGGCTGAGATCACACGCACTAAATAATCCACTTTCAGTGCACTTTCCAACTGGATTTTGCCAGTTCACACAGTAAATTCTAATTTTATATTTTGTTAGCCACCTAGAGCTGGCCTATGCTGGCTAGGCGGGATAGAAGTCCAAATAAATAAATAAATAAATAAATAAATAAAATCCAGTTGGGAAGTGCATTGAAAGTGGATTATTTAGTCTGTGTGATCGCAGCCACTGAGGTGTCAGGCTATCTCACTTGTCTTCCAAGGAGCTAGGAGTGGTGTATATAGTTCTTCTCTTACTCATATTATCCTCTCCACAACACTGCATAGTAAGGTAGGCCCAGGGTCACCCAGTGAATATGTCAGTGGGGGATCTGAACCTGGGTCTCCAGCCTCTAGTCAAACACTCTCAGTGCTGCATTGGTTACAGCTGTCTTGAATATTTTCTGAAGTGTATATGATTGTTGTTGTTGTTCAGTCGCACAGTCAAGTCTGACTCTTTGCGACCCCATGGACCACATCACGCCAGGCTCTTCTGTCTTCCGTCGTGCTCCTGAGTTTGCTTAACTTCATGTTCATTGCATCAATGACACAATCTAACCATCGCAGCTTTTGCCGTTCCCTTCTTCTTTGATCTTTCATCTTTCCTAGCATCAGGGTCTTCTCCAGTAAGTGCTCTCTTCTCATTTGGTGGCCAAAGTATTTGAGCTTCAGCTTCAGTATCTGGCCTTCCAGGGAACAGTCAGGGCTGATTTCTTTTAGGATTGACTGATTTGATTTCCTTGCAGTCCAAGGGATGCTCAAGAGTCTTCTCCAGCACCATAATTCAAAAGCATATATTCTTCAGCACTCGGCCTTCCTTATGATCCAACTCTCGCAGCCATACATCACTACTGGGAATACCATTGCTTTGATCGTACGGACTTTTGTTGGCATGGTGATCTCTACTTTTTATTATGCTGTCTAGGTTTGCCATCACTTTCCTCCCAAGGAGCAGGCGTCTTTTAATTTCATGGCTGCAGTCACCGTCTGCAGTGATCTTGGATCCCAGAAATATGAAATCTGTCACTGCTTCCATGACTTCCCCTTCTGTTTGCCAAGGAGTGATGGGTCCGGATGCCATGACCTTAGTTTTTTTGATGTTGAGTTTCAAGCCCACTTTGGCAGTCTCTTCTTTCATCTTTAGCAAGAGGCTCTTTAGGTCCTCTTCACTTTGTGCCATTAGAGTGGTATCGTCTGCATATCTGAAGTTCTTGATGTTTTTTCTGGCAATCTTAATTCCAGCTTGTGATTTATCCAGGCCAGCATTTCGCATGATGTACTCTGCATATAAATTAAATAAGCAGGGTGACAATATACATCCTTGTCATACTCCTTTCACTATGCTAAACCAATCAGTTGTTCCATATCCAATTCTAACTGTTGCTTCTTGACCCTTATAGAGGTTTCTCAAGAGACATGTGAGGTCGTCTGATACTCCCATCTCTTTAAGGACTTGCCATAGTTTGTTGTGATCCACACAATCAAAGGTTTTAGCATAGTCAATGTATATATGATAGCACATGTGTATTCATCAAACTACAGCAATTAAATTGTATTGAAATACTGTTCACCACATGCTAGATCTCAGAATTAATTCATTTCAAGTTGTGTTTTTCTAAGGCATACAGATTGTGTCATTGAGTCAATGCCTTGTGAACTCGAAGTATGAAAATAAACTTTGCACCATTTTTAATTATTGTAGTTATACTCTAAATCATGGTAAAACCTACAAGTACCATCATTTCATGTGTTGCTTTTTCTATGTGATAACAAGCATGCCTATGCCAAAGGATCAGATGACTGGACCATAGTTTGTGGTCAAAATGCATTGTCATTAAGAGATATATTTAATAGTATTCATGGTATCCTATACAAGCTTTAGCATGTATAGCACATTCTCTGTTTATCTGCACATGCAGAAATATTAATATAAATATTTCTCCTTTTCTTTCTGCAGACTACAAATGAAGTTGTGCTTGCAGTAGCATTCCATCCAACAGATAAAGACACAATTATAACATCAGGAAAATCTCATATCTTTTTCTGGACTTGGAATGGCAATTCTTTAGCAAGAAAGCAAGGAATATTTGGGGTAAGAAACTTAAAATTCAAAATTTTAATAAATTTCTCAAATTAGAGAAAATGTGAGTTTTTTCAGCAGTGGCTGAGGACCATGAAGAGCTGTGTTGGATCAGACCAAAGGCCACCAGGTTCAGCAGTTGTTTCCCACAGGGACCTAGCCAGATGTAGCCAGGTGTGAGGGCAGTAACCCTTCCTTGCTGTTGACCACTTTCCAAAGCAACTAGTATTCACTGGCAGCACTGCCTCTAGAACCAACAGAATGAACAGGTGTTGATGAAGTGTCCTCCATGTACATAAGGCCTAACCACAGTGTTGCTTCTAAACATATATAACAAACCCCCAACGACAGTTTATAAGAAAAAAACACCTTGGGAGAAAGCAGTCTTCAGTGGAGAAATGATGTGGGAAGTAAGTTGATTATCCCTTTCTCACCAGCCACTTTTAATTCCAAATCCCAAGCACTCACACCCATTTGCTGCTTCCCTGGCAATGTTCTGGCTGGGTGTTTGTGGTGAGTAAACATGTACCTGGAACCCTGAAGGAGGAAAGACATGAGGGAGAAGTGATTCTGAATGGCAGAAATGGCCAGCTGAGAGTGGAATAAGCATCTTTCTCTCCACTCCCAACAATTTTCTACTGAAACTTGCATCCTAAAATAAAACTAGTTTTCTGTATAAAGTGAAGACAGAAACTTCTTGCTTTCCTGTACAAGAGGTTATGCTTTGTGCACACTATGGGCATGTCTGTTACAGAAGATTCCATCTCAAAAAAGTGCTGCAAACATCCCGTTGTTGGGAGGTATAAATTTTCATGTACCCATGGATCCCTTTTGTGAATCTGGCAACGTCCTCCCACCCCATAGTCTCAAAGCTGTTGGTGCCATATATGTTGACTGGCCCATAGGTTAAGATGGAAAGGTTTTAAAAATTCGGGGCTTTGAACTGGGCTGGCTTTGTATGTTTTCAGTTTTGTATGTCTGCCTGCACATGACCTGCTACTTCAAACACATTGTGGTGTTTCTTTTCAGAAATATGAAAAGCCCAAATTTGTTCAGTGCTTAGCATTTTTGGGAAATGGAGAAGTTCTCACTGGTGACTCGGGTGGGATATTGCTTATATGGAGCAGAACTACTGTAGAAACCACACCAGGGAAAGGATCCAAAGGTAAAGTAAGAGTTCAGTTATAGGTTTTGTGGTTGTAAACAAAGCCAGTTATATATAAAAAAAACATTGTGTTGTCTTAGTTCTATTTCTTTATGGTAGTACTGAGGCCCTTTTCCTTGATTGGCTTGTCAAAGCCAGTGCATTTCAGTGAGAACAATTAATGAATTTCCCCGTTGTTCGTATTATCTTCAGTGGTTGCCCTCTGTCTTGTTATGTTTAGTGAAGCCTTTGATATACTGAAATTAAAATATTTTGGTTAATCTTAAATTAGGTTCCCCAAATAATGGGGAATTACAAAGAGTTATAAATCTTAATGCAAAAGATGTAGTGAAATAATTGTAGCAGATAAGAAAATTGATAGGCAGCCACATACACATAGTATGAACGATCCAAAGAGATAAGGTTGTCTTTTAGTAATTACCACTTCTACTGGATGTTCTTCACTCCAACAAAAAAAAGAGAGAACATTGGATTTTTTAATGCAGCTTTTTCCATTTTTAATCAAAATGCAGATCCAGGCAACAAAGCTCATGTGTTTCCCAAAGCTGTACCTCCCCTAACACATCCGCACATGCACACCACTCCTAAATCTGTAACTAACTCTACAAGTCATCCTTTTTTCTGCAGCAGAAGTTACAAAGGTACAGACTCCTGTATAAAATTGCTAAATTAGAGTTTAAGTTCAATTCTCTTTTGTTTAGGCCACTAATAGGACAATGAATACCTCTCCCACTTACAGAAATTTCTGTTCACCAGATGTGTGTTCATGCTGTTGTGTTATTCCATGAGAAAGCATATGAAGCATTCCACAGACTATACTACTGCATACTTTGCTCCAAAAGGATGCTAGTTTGACAGTTTCCTCATTTAAGTAATAAAAACGATCCCATTTTACAAAAGAAAACAAACCATGCAGTGCAAACATAACCCATAAGCAAGTTCTTTCCTTCTGTTCATATTCCTTAGTGGTAATTTTTCATCATACTAAAAGTCAGCGCTCATCCTTGTTCTCACACAGGCTACATGGCATATTCTGTAGCCCAGTTCACATGTTACTGTGAACTAGGGTTGCCAAGTCCAGGTTGGGAAATACCTGGAGACTTTGGGGGTAGAGCCAGGAGAAGGCAGGGTTTGGGGAGGGGAGGGGCCTCAGCATGGTACAATGCCATAGAGTCCACCCTCCAAAGCAGCCATTTTCTCCAGGGGAGCTGATCTGTGTCAGCTGGAGATCAGTTGTAAAAGCGGGAGATCCCCAGGCCCCACCTGGAGGCTGGCAACCCTTCGGTGAACACACGTATTTTCTACATGTGTGCATCTGTGAGAAAGCCAACGCGTGTTCATTTTGCAGTTGCAACCAGGAACCAGTATCTGGATAAATTTGTGGGTTGTATCACACTTTCACCTGTATGTGCATGGAATGTAACATGAGAATTACTCAACACATGTATTGTAAAAAAAAACCCAAGTGTACACTATATACAGATTGTACGTACATTTCTCTGTAGGTGTCAAACAGGGCTTCTGATGGTGTGTGTGAGGGCAATATATTTTGTGGTCTGCCTTTAGGGCTGTGCAACTTGATGAGTGCTTTGGATGGGATATTCTTAAGATACATGCAAGAGCAATGTGCAGCGCTTAGTATAATATTTATTGCACAATGGACATGTACAAAAGAAAAATACTTTATTAGCTCCTCATCTGGCAAAGCATTGTCCTGGCATTAGAGCATGCTTTAGTTTTACTTTTTCTGGCTTTTTAATTGGATTTGCTTTAATAGTGTGAGCATTTTGTTTCAATTTAAAATTTGAACCAAAAAATATTTGCAGCCAGGCAAATGCAGGTCTGGCACTGCTGAGCCCTAAGGTAACTCTTAAATCCAAGGATAAGTATTTTCTTTGGCAGTAAATTAAAATGTTGGGGCCTCAGTGTGCATGCCAGCAAAAACAGTCTCAGAAGAAGACATTTTAACTGCAAAATGTATGTTTAAGCAAATTTTTTGTTTTAAAGAAAAGAATAAAATGAAATTTTAATTATAAGTTTGATCATACATTTAGTATTTTAGCCTGTCTGAAGCAAGTCGTTTTTGCTGTGGTTGTCGTAGCAAGGATTTCATAATGAAAGTGGGCTGATTTAATTATTTTAAATGGATGCAGGATTTTGTTGAGCTGGATTTGTAATAGTTTGAGTGTGTTGTTGAATAGATCATGGGTTTTATGAAGGTTTAAACCTCTGTGTGTCGGGAGGAGGCGGTTATGCAGATTTAGAAATAGAGTGAATGGCTCCCTGGAGAGAGACCATTAAGAAAAGTTGGCACCTTGTACTTTTTCTTTGCTTTTATGAGGAGCTTTGAACATTTGTTTTAGATTTTTGTATCTTATAACAGATCACAGTTTGCACCTAATAGCATCTGCCCTTGGAATATTAATCTTGAGAATTAACAAAACTCTTTGCAGTAGCAGCCAACTCTCTTAATGTTATTCTGCTAGACGTTCTAATTAAATATTTGGAAACATTGTTATGTGACAAGTCTTTACCTCAGTAATCCAATTAACACCTAAATTGTTCTTAATGGAGGATTTGTATTTTTAGATGCAGGTTGTAGTTGTTTCATGTGGATGAAAGAATAGATAAAGTGGAAGCAAATAGTCCATGGCATACTGAGACTATCATTTGGGTAATGTTTCGACCCATAATTTCTTTAGTTCAGTGTTCTGTAAGACTGAATGTTAGAGAAGGTGTAAGGAAAGCTGCCTTCTAAGCCTTGAAGAAAGGCACAAGATTCTATGTTCTGATGCTAACTCACTCTCTTGTGTAGTATAGTCAAAAACTCTGCTTATCATCTGATATCTCACATTGTACTAACAGATCTCATTTGGGTTCTAGAGAATGTAGATGCCACTTATAATTCAGGGCTCAAAATGATCTGATCACCTCTCTTCCATAAGTGTTCCACTTGGAATCCAATTTTGTTTTTTTAAGGCTATTTCCCAGTTTGCTTTGCAATATTTCTATGAGGAATAAGCAAAGCTTTCATAAGAACATAAGAAGAACCCTGTTGAATCAGACCAGTGGTCCAGATAGTCTATCATCCTATCTCACACAGTGACCAACCAGTGCCTCTGGAGGGTCAACAACAAGGCATAGAGGCCGAGGCCTTCCCCTGATGTTGCCTCCTAAATCTGGGATTCAGATGTTTATTGCCTCTGAATGTGAATGTTCCCCTCAGTCACCATAGATAGTAACCATTAATAGATTTATATTCCATGAATCTATCTAATCCCCTTTTAATCCTGTGGCCATCACCATATGCTCTGGCAGTGAACTCCACATTTTAATCACTCTCTGTGTAAAGTAGTATTTCCTTTTGTCCGTACTGAACCTACTGTCCATCAGCTTCATTGGATGCCCTTGAGTTCTAGTATGTTGGGAGAGGGAGAAAAAATTCTCTTTGTCAACTCTCTCTATCTACCCCATGCATAATTCTATAATCCTTTATCATGCCCCCTTTAGTTCTCTCTTTTCTAAACTGAAAAGTCCCAGACTATTCAGCCTTTCCTCATAGGGAAGGTGCTTCAATCTTGGTTACCCTCGTCTGCACTTTTTTCCCGCTCTGTAGTGTTCTTTTGGAGATATGGTGACCAGAACTGTACACAGTTCTCCAAATGAGGCCACACCATAGATATATACCGGGGCATTACAATATCGGCAGTTTTGTTCTCAGTCCCTTTCCTAATAATCCCTACAATAGAGTTTGCCTTTTTCACTGCTGCAGCACACTGGGTTGACACTTTCATTGAGCTATCCTCTATGACCCCAAGATCTTTTCCCCTCTCAGTCTCAGCAAGCTCCGACCCCATTAGGCTATACCTGAAGTTAGGATTTTTGTCCCAATGTACATCACCTTCCATTTCCATTTTTACATTGTTCTCCATGCCCAGATTGAAAAATAAGGCACTGAAATATTAGATAATATGGCAGCAATCAACTTTGTCTTTTTTTAAAAAAAATTAAGTGGCACATTGTGTTGGGTGCTGACTTTGCTTACTGTGACAATTAGTTGACAAGTGCTCAGTACCTTATTCCTACGTCACCTGCACTGTCCCAGCTATTTATTTTTGTTTACAAATTTGGTTTCCTGCCTTTCAACCCTCACAAGGGCCACCAAGGTGGCTAACAATTTAAAACAATTTAAAACGTATATGGTAGAATTACATTTCAAGTCGATTAAAATTAGCCCTTCTCCCAAACACATATAAAAAAACAAAGCTAACATACATACAAAACAGATTTAAAATACATACGAATCTTACAATATTGGTTAGGAAGGGTGGGCTCACTGAGGGAATGCCAAACGAAACAAAAAAGTCTTCACCTGCTGGCAGAAGATGGCAACAGAAGGGGACACATAAATCTCCCTGGAGAGAGGGTTCCAGTGCTTTGGTGCCATGACGAAGAAGGCCCTCTCTTTGTCACCTGCCTAGTCTCAGAAGGCAGGCACCCAGAGCAGGGCCTCCAAAGATCACCATTGTGATTGGGCAGGTTCATAAAGAGAACTTTAATAAAATACCAAGGAAGCAGCATCCAATAAAATGGATCCATTGCTCTGGTATTCAAATCAACCTCATGGCATTTAGGAGCAGAAAAAATTCTGAACAGTGCAGTTGATCCAGAAGGTATTAAAAAGTGACATGTGTTCAGACGCGCCGTTTGATCCGACTTCGACACAACTTCAAAAACAGATGAAATGTATGCGTTCAGACAGCATTAGCTGTCTCCCATCCCCAGCAGCTCCAGCATGCCGTCTGAACAGCTTCTACCTCTGTTTAGATACCTTTGACCCAGACAAACATCCCTCTCATGATGGAACTCCATATTGGGATGCTGATGCTGCTGACTCACTCCCCTTTGACAAATTCCTCCAGTGGCTGAGAATTTAGACAGGATAAGTTTTTTCCTTGGTACAGGGCCAGCACAGAACCCCGGTGGATTAGAAGGGGAAGGGAGCTAGCTCTTCCTGTTTGTTGTTTTCCCAACCTCAGGTGTAGGGTTGCCAGACCCCCGGTCAGGACAAGAGGTTCCCTCTGACTTGAAGGGCTCCAATCCACTGCCAGCTGGTTGGCAGGGTAAGCCCCAAACAGCCCCCTCCCATGTCTACATCACTGGTGCAATGACATCACATGGAAGTGCTGTCATCACACTGGGCACGTCATGTGGTGACACTAGCATTTTGGCCAAAACTCAGCACAAGATCCCTTATCTGAATGACTTCCTCCCTCCCAGCTGCTGTTTACAGACAAGGAAAAAAATCTCGCTGTATTTTAGCATCTTATCTGGTTCTACACTTAGGAATGGGGTTTTCACATTGGTTGTTGTTCAGGGCTTCTGTATCAAATTTCCTAAAGCAGGACTGTTGGATCTCCTGCATCCTAGGACTTTGTGATGCTTCAATTGATTCAAGCACAGAACCTGTTAAGAACAACTAAGGCTTAGTTTAAGTCATTGTTCACCAAAGTATGGCTGCAGAATGTGGTTTTAGAGCCAGTTTTCAGCCCTACCAGAAATGTATGGAAAGGGATATGAAAGGGGACAGAAAAACTTTAATGCCACCAAGTTATAAAGGCAAGCTCCCTCCTTTCCAACCAAGAGACAAAGGGTTCCAGGGTACAACTAAGTGTACCTTCAGGAGGGCTTGAACCCTTTAATCCCTCTTACTTTAGAAATTAAGCACAAAGGACATGTTGCAAGTGGGCCAAATATTGCTGGAAGTTATCAGGATAACTTCAGCAAGTCCCAATTTCACAGGATAAAACCCTTGTCATTGTTAGCAAACTAATTATCGCCCAACTTATTGGGAAGCTCTCCTTTTCCTGTCCCTTTGGACTGAATTGGAGCTGCATAAAGCTATCCCATGCTCTAATGCAATCATTTCAGTGACTGTTACGAAGAAGAGGTACTTTGAACACTCACTGTCCTCTTTAAGGTGAAGCAGAATAAGTGGATTTAAACCCTGCTCTTCACTATTCAAAGGCGTCTCAGAGTTGGCTTACAATATCCTTTCCTTTCTCCTCCCCACGACAGACACCCTGTGAGGTAGGTGGGGCTGAGAGAGCTCTCTCGAGAACTGCCCTTGAGAGAACAGCTCTGAAAGAATTTATGACTGACTGACCCAAAGTCACAGCAGCTGCATGTGGAGGAGCAGGGAATCAAACCCGGTTCTCCCAGATTAGAGTCTGTGCCCTTAACCACTGCACCAAACTGGTGACTGTGATGAAGAAGAGGTACTTTGAACACTCACTGTCCTCTTTAAAGTGTCTGGTTCGTTTGTCTGTTAGGAAGCTAATTGGAAGAAGCACACGAAAGGTTTAAGTTAATTGCATGGTGATAATTAATTCTTGCTCCCTGGTCTGTTTAGGTTGGCAAAATCATTGTAATAATTCCATACTATTTCTTTTTTCGACTTACAGGTGTGTATCAAATAAGCAGACAAATCAAAGCTCACGATGGCAGTGTGTTTACGCTGTGTCAAATGAGAAATGGCATGCTGCTGACCGGAGGTGGGAAAGACAGAAAAATCATTTTGTGGGATCATGATTTAAACCCTGAAAGGGAGATAGAGGTAGGTGAGACCTTACGAGGTTCTAACCTACAAAGTTTTGTGTTGTGGCCCAAGCCACTGGGAAGTTCTCTTTTGCCCATCCCTTTGGACTGAATTGGGGCTGCATAAAACTATCCCATACTCTAATGTAGTCATTTCAATGACTGTTAGGCAGAAGAGGTACTTTGTACACTCACTGTCCTCTTTAAGGTGTCTGGTTAGTTTGTCTGTGAAGCAAGAATATGTGGTTCCCATTTTGCCAATGGAGAATTGTGCCAGAAAGACAAATGTATGGGTTAGTAGGATCTCTGAATCCAGGCTTTGTTCATCCCAATTTAGCACAATTCTTTCCCAACTGCAATTGGTCAATCATTTATAAAAACAAATGATATTTTACTTTCACTTTAGCAAATATACAACTTATCACAATGATAAATTCATAGCCTTTTTGGAAGTTAAATATAGTCATCAGGGAGGGGGAAATAATCTTTTTAAGGAACTGTTTTGAGGGTAATTAATAAAATCAACACAGAGATGCCAACTAGATATAAATTACCATTGTGCTTTGTAAACAGTGACTTGAGCAGCATAGATTGTTATCGCCTCATTCTCTTTGTTCGGGTGCCATGTACTCTCTACAAAGTCATTATTTGATACTGAACAATCCAGCTAGCTCTTTGAAAAAAATAGTAGTTGCAATAATAATTTGATTTATCTATCTGGCATCTGTTCAAATGAATAGCGCTCTGACAAGCTGCATTTCAGAATAGGCAAAGCATTGGCAGAACAAGGATTCTGATAGTCTCATTTGAGAGTGTGGTTGTTTTGTTTCAGAGTCCTAATATAACGCTACGTGGCTTCAGACACTTTCAAATCTCAACGTGGGGTATCACCTCTAAGATGCTACCTTTGCCTACCAAACCTTTTTACCAGGTGTTGAAAAAATTAACTTTTAATATTGTCCAGTGTAAAGTCCTCATTCATTTGTTCTGTGGGGACAATTCAAAGACTGGATAGGTTGATGGATTCAATGGAGGATCTGTAAGATGCTTCACTGCTTTATTTAAGAATATTCTTATATGATGCTTCCTGGCTTCACACATGCAAGAAAACAGTGATTGTTAAATCAGGTTCATGAACAGTTGAGTAAGAATTAAACACTACAAACTTCAATAGGATGACAGAAATGTCAATGACAAAGAAGATGAGTGCACATGGTCCTAATAGAGGAGAACTCTCTTGATGCTTCATCCAGTCTTGACTGGATTGTACCTGCGGTTAGATAGCCTGCAAATGGCATGTGTTGACTGTAATCCACATTCCATTGTTTTGAGAATGTTTTCTTGAGAGACAGCATGGTGTGGTGTATCATACTGAAAATAGCTTAATTAGGGGGTTAATTCCAGACTCAACTCTCTAGTTCTCCATGAAGTGTCCTGTGAGGCCTTGGACAAGTTACAATCTCTCACCCTATAACCCACATCACATAGTTGCTGAGATTAAATGGGATTAGATCTATATTTTCCAGTTGGATCTCCTGAAGAGAAGTTGTAGGGGTATATAAACAGGGAAAATACACAATAAAATATAAAAATGCATTTTCATAGACCCTTTCCTACACCCCTGAGTGGCTGAAAACAGTTTACTTAAATATTATAAGTACAGACAATTGTAACCCTTACAATTTACAGTGGTTGTGCATAATGGATTATGGAACTATGGTTTCCTTAGGTTCCAGATCAGTATGGGACAATCAGAGCAGTGGCAGAAGGCAAAGCAGATCAAGTTCTCATTGGCACATCACGGAATTTTATTTTGCGGGGTACATTTAATGACGGTTTTCAAGTGGAAGTGCAGGTGAGTTCTCTCCCCCCACATTTGGGGGAAAAGGTTTGTTTTGTTTCTCAGGTAAGGATTTTTGTAAATTTTGTAAAATAATTCAGATGTATATATATTTATATTTGGTAGGGTCACACAGATGAACTCTGGGGCCTGGGAACACATCCCTTCAAAGACCTGTTCTTAACATGTGCTCAAGATCGACAAGTCTGTATGTGGAACTCAGTGGACCACACGTTGGAATGGACCAGGCTGCTAGATGTATGTGAGCTTCTTTCTGTTCAGACACCAGAAGTAATCATAGGAGGCTTCCATGCATGTTCAACTAAGGCTTCCCAATTGCCTGTTTTGGGTAGAGAAAAAGCTAGTTTCATATCTGTTTGCTTAATGAGAAAGGGTTATTCCAAAGATCTTCTTTCTGACACTTTGGAGAAATGCTGCTGTAGTGGGATTGATGGAGCTGTAGTCCAAGTCAGTATTAGGCAGCTTTATGTTTAATTTCTTCTTTCAATCTGGGGTGTGCACTTCACTATGTACTTCTATATAAATGTTAATCAGTTGTATCTAACTATCTTTCAGGAACCTGGGCATTGTGCGGACTTCCATCCAGGTGGAACTGTAGTAGCCATAGGAACAAACTCAGGAAGGTAAGTGATTTATATTTCTGTTTAGATTAAACATCCGTCTTGAAAGGGTCCTTCCCTGGATGATGATCATTCTTTTCTTTTTTTGTCCTTGGATTCAGTCTTTTCCCTATATGTAATTTAAGGGGAAAGAAAGATACAATATTGACCATGAGAGAGACCAAAAAAAGTATAACACTCGCCTAAGTTCCAGTTTTCTCATCAGTCCAAAGAATTTACCCACATATAAGAAGGAATGGGCTAATTTACTCCAGATTGAGATTACCCATTCCTATTTTCTTCACTTTACTTTCTTAAGTATAGTAAAATAAAAATGTGTGTTGTGGAAACAAAATATAATTCTGGAAATAATGAGGTATTTTACTCATTTTCTATAATTAGCCTTGTGAAGCCTTGGCAGACTGACTTTGTTTGTCCCTCGGCTTTGTGGGGGGTAGGAAGTGAAAAGCACATAGCTGCATTGCAATGCAATCATATTCAGATTTTGTGGGCAAAAAGCATGAGACTGGTAAAAGAGAGCTGGAGACACCTATGGGAGGCAGCCCTCCAAGCATTCATTACTCTTGCTCTGCATTCCAGTTGTGAAACATCCATTGTCCTTTTAACCACTGACAGTTCTGAGTTAAACATGCGCAGGATTGCACCAAGTTCCACTTTACTGAATGGGGCTTAACCTTAGCTAAGTGTGCATAGGGTGGCTGTCTCAGACATAAAGCCTGCAGAGCCAACAACAAGAGATCAACACTGAAATCCAGCAAGGCCTACGGTGTTGTTTCACTCTTCTACCAATCAGAATCCTTTAATCACTTTGCAGCCAAAGCTAGGTTACTATCAGCTTACTGCTTATTTTTTCACTTGGAAGTGAGAGGTCCTCAAGAAACATCTGTCTGTTGTAATAGCTGGTCATGCCCATTACCCTAAGGCTGCGTTATACATGGGGTTACCCCTTAAAACTGTTTGGAAATGTCAGCTGGTACAGAATAATGCTGCTAGATTACTAATGGGTTTACACCAGAATGATTATGTAACACTTGTACTTAGGAAACTTCATTGGTTATCTATTTGTTTCTGGGCAAAATTCAAGGTGCTGGTGATTACCTTTAAAGCCCTGCACATCCTGGTACTAGTATATCTAATGGACTGCTTTACCTGAAATGATCCCATGCACCAGCTAAGGTTATAAGACATCTCACTTCTGATGTTCCCTGCTTCTTGGGAGGTCTGTTCATCTATAGCCCGGATGCACTCATTTTCAGATACAATACATGAAGCTACTACACTCCCTTCCTGCTGCAAAGGGTGCACAGCAGATTTATTTCAATACACTTTTAGCAGAAATAATTAACAAACGTCTCTGGCAGTTTTAACTTGATGCCTTTTAATGCATGTGTGTAATTATGTCTTTTATTTGTATGTATTTGTATTTTGTAAGCTGTATTTTGTAGGCTGCAGTGGCTAAGTGGTTCAGTGGTTAAGATGCTGAACTGCAGACCAAAAGGTTGGTAGTTCAGCAGTTCGAGACCCGGGTGCTGCATGATGAAGTGAGCTCCCGTCTCTGTCCCCAGTTCCTGCCAGTAGATAAATAGGTACCACTTCTGTGGGAAGTTAACAGCGTTCCGTGCACCTTGGCATCTAGTCATGCCAGCCACATGACCATGGAAACGTCTTTAGATAGCGCTGGCTCCTTGGCTTGGAAACGGAGATGAGCACTGCATCCCTAGAGTCGTATTCAACTGGCTTTCGAGCAAGGGAAACCTTTACCTAAGCTGCCTTGGCCATTGAGGAAAGGCGGGTTATAAATGTTTAAATAAATAATAAAACTCCAATTAAGCCTGCCAGTGAACTGCCAAAATCAGTAGACCAGGAATTTATCTTTTGGAGACACATTCTCTGTTAGCACACTCCACATATATGCTTAATTTAATGGAAGTCTTTCAAAATTAGAGCTCTTGAGCATGACTTGTCACCACTTCACCAAAACTCAGAGCCAAGGCTTATGAGACTGACTAGGTTCAACAATAATTACAGGATTTTATTTTTTTTAAGCATCAGTTTGTTGGCGTTAGTCCTACATATCCGACAAAGGATATACCCTGGATATCAAATTGGTCTTTAAGGTGCTACTGGACTCGAGTCTTGCTCTTCTACTGCCAGCCAACACAACTGCCCACCTGAAATGCTACATAATATACAGTTATGCTCTATAGTTCTTTAAAAAAGATTTAGGACAATACACAAGCCAATCACAAAAACTGGTTATAAACCTTTAACCCTCAAAAATAATCTCTTAACACTGAATTGTGTGTCTGCGTGATTATTACCGGGAAATGTAGCAGCCTGTTGGTAACTGTGATTTACAGGGCACTGTATATTATTGGTTCAAGCCTTTTACTTAAAGACACGTGAAAGTCATTCACTGAGGTGCTAGGTCCATCTGCTTAGAAACTGCTAGGTTGCCTATTTCGGTTCACCCTGCCTAGGGAGTCAGTAACAATCTGTATGTATGGCAAAGAGTAAAGAAAAGCAAGCCTTATGGTTTGGGTAGTGGTTGCTAATACTGCTAGGTGCTTTTCTCAGCACAATTCCTTTTGCATGTGCAAATATTGGTGCCTTGGGCACGTGGCTGAACTTCCAAAAACAAAGCTGATTTCACCCATCTGAAATCTTTGTCATTGCTAAGAGGTGACAGGAGGCAGTAATACATCAGATTTGTTTATTGTGGTCAGGCTCCTCTAACAAGCTAAAATGCAAAACTGACTTTACACACAACACATAAAATGTCCCAGGTCAGTAAATTCTTCTGGGTGTATAAACTCTAATTTGTACATTCATCCCTGAACTTGTGTTGGTACAGAATGCTATAGACCAGTTACTACCAGGCAGGAGGCAGCACATTTGTGTCATGCATGTTCTGCAGACACTTCATTAGTTACTGTTCAGTCACTGGTTCAGTTCAAGTTTCTGGGTTTCAACTAAAAAAAACCCATTAATGTCCTTGGACCCATACCTCCCACCATGCCCACCCAGAAGGTGCCACACTGCAAGTGCATGAGATCAGCAAATACCATACTGTGTGATGGCTCCCACCCTGTGGAATGGCCTGTCTGTCAGTTCACAGAATGTGCAAAATCAAAATATTCAGGGGGGGATTTTTTAAATAAAGGGATTAGAACTGTGGTATAATGGAACTTGCTATTTTAATATCATCTGTGTATCAGGTTTCCTGTGTAAATATTTTTGGTATAGTGTATTATTATGCTGGTCTGTGACCATAATAAACAATTCTTTAGTTCTGTATAATGGAACAGCAGAGGAGGTCACTTTATAAAGAAGATCATAGTCTATTCATTGCAATGTTCCTTGTATCTTATATTGTTTTAGTGCATCACATTCTACCATTATAACCTGCTTTCTGCATTGTGGGATGTCATACCTACACAGATTCCCCCTCCCCCCCATTGTTGGTTTTGGTTTTGTTGTTGTTTTCCAGTTATGCAGTCCTTGCTATCTGATTGAACTGTTTTTGTTTTGTTTTTCAATTTTGTAATTTGCCTTGCGTCTCAGTGAGAAAGGCAGGCTATAAATAAATAAAATAAAATTGTGTGTGTGCTCTTGCATGTGCAAATCTGTGTGCTCCATTGAAATGAACAGAGAAGTCCTCTTGGGTTTTTCTGTTGGATTGTTCCCATCCCACTAAAATCTGTAGAGTTGGCCAGTCATCATCTATCATAATATATAGTGTCAGTTTTATGGTAATAAGGCTGCAGGTACCCTTTCTTGAACAGACTTTTCATTACATTCGCCTTCGTACTTGCTATATACCATTCCCAAAGGGTAAGAGATCCAGAATGGGCCACTGTTACTAAAGGAGTATGCATGTTTGCACAGTGGTTTCATATGCTCCAGTAAGAATTTATCACCTTCCCTGCTTTGGATCTGTTAGGATTTAACACAGGTGACAGAAGAAAACACTTCTAGTAATTTGGGTAGCATGAAAAAGCAAGGAGTTCAAATGTAATTCAATACTCAAGCAGCAGCCTGAAACTCTTCGTTCTTCCAGCTGCAGTACAGAATCAGCTGCAGACAAGCCCACATTTTTTTATGTTGCCCCCAGTGATATTATTATAAGCGGGTTCTGTGGCTGTCCAATGAAAACATTTCAGCTATTTTTTCCACTGGTTCCATCCATCTTGCACACATAGTATTCGCAAGCTGTGGTGGTACGTTGAGCTGCTTCATGTTTTATGCTTTTCATGTGGTCCCTTAACCACAAATTTGGTTTTAAGCCACTTGGACCAGGCCATTTTCCAGATATCTGGTTTTAAAGCTTGAGGCGTTTGAAAATAATGAGAGATGACTTCTAATAGAGACTTAACTCTGAGCAGCATTTCTCATGATGGGATTTTTAAATGTCAAATTCGTTTTGCTGTGAATGTTTTTAATTTATTTATGATATGGGAACAGCAGCACTGTGGTCTACACGTAGTGTAAGTAAATGACCCCAGCAGTAGGTTTGGCTCAACAGACATGCACAGAATTCATATAGCATGAATATGTGCAAATTCAGCAGCTTTTGAATAAGCAAGCTCTTTGCACTTCAGAAAAAACGAGTGTGTGAGAGCTAGTTGTTGTTGAGAGCTGCACAGTTGTTGATCAGAATGGTTCCCTGCCATGGCTGCGCCATGCAGCAACCTCGTTGGGTGCAGCAGCTTGGCACACTGATCCAGAAGATGTCTTCTCTCCATACTAAACCACTCTAGAGTGGGGGGGGATAAAATAATGGATACAATTGTCGGTGGTGAAAAGTGCATTTTTTATCCTCATAAGAACATAAGAGAAGCCAATGTTGTATCAGGTCAGTGGCCCATCCAGTCCAACATTGTCACACAGTGGCCAAAAACACCAGGTGCCCTCAGGAGGTCCACCAGTGGGGCCAGGACACTAGAAGCCCTCCCATTGTTGCCCCCCCCCCCCAGCACGAAGAATACAGAGCATCAGTTGCCCCAGACCAAGAGTTCCTATCTATACCTTGTGGCTAATAGCCACTGATGGACCTCTGCTCCATATGTTTATCTAATTCCCTCTTGATGCCGTCCATGCTTGTAGCTGCCACCACCTTCTGTGGCAGTGAATTCCACGTGTTAATCACTCTTTGGGTGAAGAAGTACTTCCTTTTATCTGTTCCAACCAGACTGCTCAGCAATTTCATTGATTGCCCACGAGTTCTTGCATTGTGAGAAAGGGAGAAAAGGACTTCTTTCTCTACCTGCTCTATCCCATGCATACTCTTATAAACCTCTGTCATGTCACCCCTCAGTCGTCATTTCTCCAAGCTAAAGAGCCCCAAGTGCTTTAACCTTTCTTCACAGGGAAAGTGTTCCAACCCTTTTATCATTCTAGTTGCCCTTTTCTGTACTTTTCCCAATGTTATAATATCCTTTTTGAGGTTTGGTGATTAGAACTGTACACAGTACTCCAAATGAGGTCACACTATTGATTTATACAGGGGCATTATGATACTGGCTGATTTGTTTTCAGTTCCCTTCCTAATAACCCCCAGCATAGTGTTGGCCTTTTTCATTGCAATCGCACACTGTCTCAACATTTTCATTGAATTATCTACTATGACTCCAAGATTTCTCTCTTGATCAGTTTATGCCAGTTCGGGCACCATCAACGTGTATTTATAGTTAGGATTTTTGCTTAAGTAGGGGTAGAAATGAGTGAGAGGTGGTGGTGGTGGAAAGTGCTATCAAGTCGCAGCCAACTTATGGAGAGCCTGTAGGGTTTTCAAGATGAGATGTGCAGGAGTGGTTTGCCATTGCCCGCCTCTGTGTAGCAATCGTGGTATTCCTTAGTGGTCTCACATCCAAATTGCTTAGCTTCTGAGATCTGACAAGGAATAGGCTAGCCTGGCTCATCCAGGTCAGATGTGAGAAGTACCCATACTCAAATAGGTTGTTCATGGCTTAAGAGTATTTAACTTTGCCTAGATTCTCTTCCCTTTCTTCTTTTCCTTAACAGATGGTTTGTTCTGGATGCTGAAACAAGAGATTTGGTTTCAATACATACAGATGGCAACGAGCAACTCTCAGTGATGCGCTACACAGTAGGTAGGCAGCATGGTAGTAAATTTACAGTCTGGTCTTCCTTCCCCTTCTAGTTGCACATTTAATTTTCTCTAAATGGGTGCATTTTTCAAGCAATCTCTGGATTGTTTAGAATTTTTATATGCTTTAACATTGTACAGTTATGCCACAAAAGTATTGCAAGTTCCTTAATAACATGTAGAAACTGAAAATTAATTATGTGTTGCCTGCACCTAAATTGGCAGAATTGGTTCTTTGGTTCATTTGAATGAACAGTTGGCTAAATAAAATATTTAGAGGTATGAGTTCATTTAACAAATCAATAGAGATTTTGCCACTGAGTGCACTGAGAGATGAAGGTATCCTCAAAGTTACAGAAGGAAATCTGGCAACTCCTAATAGAGGACCTGAGTAGCTAGCTAATGTATTCCGCTGTGAAGCAATCTCTGGTTTCAGTTTGCCATACCTACACTTAGGAACATATGCAATCATAACTGGAGTGACTTTTATGGGTCCTATTTAGAGTAAATCTTTGATGTCTAGATTTTGACCTACAAATCATTATGGGTTTGCATTGGCACAAAGAATGTAGGTCTTTCCCACATTCTCCTTCCCCCAGCAGTTCCTTGGAACCTCAGGTAAGTTGATTCTTTCATGTGTGGCATCAACATGTACCAATAGCCACACAGGTTGGGAAAATGAAATCACTCTTCCTCCATCATCCAGAAGTGCAAACTCAACTGACAAAAAAGACACGAAGGCAATTTCACCCCTTCTCCGTGCAAAACTCCCAATGTAGTGTAGTGTAGCAAAACTCCTGCATGATTATTAGTCCAGACAATTCCCACAGCCCTGGGAATCAACTTTCCAGGGGTCAGAAGAGACTGTTGCAGGAAGAGAAATACAGAAAATATCCACAACTATCAGTACCTCCTCTTAGCAGATCTGTTAGTTGTCTCAAAAAAACTGAAAAGTCCCAGATTCTTCAACCTTTCTTCATAGGGAAGGTGCTCCAACCCCCTAATCATCTTGTTTGTCCTCTTCTGTACCTTTTCCAGCTCTGCAGTGTTTTTGAGATACGGTGACCAGAACTGTACACAGTATTCCAAATGAGGCCATACCATATATCTATACAGGGGCATTATATCGGCCAGTTCATTTTAAATCCCTTTCACAATAATCCCTAACATAGAGTTTGCCTTTTTCATTCCAGCAGCAGACTGGCTTGACACTTTCATTGAGCTATTTCCTATGATCCCAAGATCATTTTCCCCTCTCAGTCTCAGCAGGTTTAGACCCTATTAGCCTGAAATTGAAGCTGGGATTCTTTGTTCCAGTATACATTGCCTTATACTTACCGACACTGAACTGCATCTGCCACTTTGTTGCTCACTCACCCAATTTGTGAAGATCCTCCTGGAGTTCTTCACAGTCATCCTTCATTTTCACCATCCTGAAACATTTTGTGTCATCTGCAGATTTGGCCACTACATTACTTACCCCTACTTCCAGATCATTTCTGAACAAATTAAATAGAAAAACCCCTGATACCAATCCTTGTGGGACCCCATTGCTCACATCCCTCCCTTGTGAGAACTGTCCATTTATTCCTGTCTATGCTTCCTGTCATTTAACCAATTTTTATCCATAAAAGAACTCATCCTCTTATCCCATGGTGAGTTTTTGGTGAGGTACCTTGTCAAAACCCTTTCAAAGTCCAACAATATAAAGTATAACTGTTATCTACAAGCCTACTTTCTCAAATAACTCCAAGAGGTTGGTGAGGCAGGACTTCCCTTTGCAGAAGCCATGCTGATTTTCCCTCAGCAGGTTTTGTTCCTCTGTGTGCCTAATAATTCGGTCTTTGATTACAGTTTCTACTAGTTTTCCTGGGACAGACATTAGACTGACTGACCTGTAATTTTCTGGTTCCCTTCTGGATTTGTTTTTAAAAATAGGTGTAACATTTGCAATTCACCAGTCTTCTGGTATAGCAGCTGAATTTAGTGATAGATTACATTGACGGGTTAGTGGATCAACTATCTCACATTTGAGTTCCCTAAGAACTCTTGGGTGTATTCTGTCAGGACCTGGAGACTTACTGGTTTTTAATTTCCCCAATAGGTCTATAACGTCATCTGTGGTCACCTCCATTTGAATCAGTTCTCCCAGACAATAATGACTGTGGCACGGGTACATGCCCTACATTTTCCATAGTAAACACAGAATCAAAAAAAATCATTGAGCTTCTCTGCTATCTCCCCATCTTCCCTGTAACAATCCCTTAATTCCTTGGTCATCTGAAGGCCTAACTGCTTCTCTGGCTGGTTTTCTGCTCCAGATATATTAAAGAAATGTTTATTGTTTGTCTTGCTGCTTTTAGCAACCTGCTCCTCAAATGCTCTTTTTGCATGCCTAATTATTGACTTACATTTCTTTTGCCAGAGCCTGTTGTTCCTTTTGTTCAATACATTGGGGCAGACCTTCCACTTTAAAAAAAAACAGTTGGAAAGGAGGTCTAGCTACTCAAGTCTTCTGTCTGGAGTTTCCACATAGTTGTACAAGCAGCCCTGGCAGTAATATTCTAGTATTACTCAGTGGACCATTTGACATGTTCAGTGTTTGGTGCAATAAATCTCATTCATCTGTTGCACACAATCCACATCTTTCTCTTCAAGGCTACTCTTGTATTTCATGAGCATCCTTTGTGTGTGTTTGTGAGTGAGTGACACACACTTTCTCAGGAAGTGATTGGCCAATGTTGTGCCTCCACATTCCTCACCACCACCAGCCTCAGGTGCAAGACTGAGAGGCAAGGAGCACAGGAAACCCAGACTTGTGTCAATGCTGCCACATGTTTAATTGATGACAGCAAGTGGGCTCGGCAAGAACCAGCCACATCCATGCCCCAGTGGCTGCAAAAGGCCCCTTAGGGGCCTTCTAGCCCAGAACCACAAGTTCCCCAGCCCTTCTGTCCAGGTTGGGCGAGGGTGGGGGAAGCACACCTGGCATGGTCATTGGATTGTGTGAGGCAGGATTTGGGAGGGGCAGAGTTGGGAGTGGCCTAGCGGAATTATTTAAATGCAGTCCTCATTCAAGGAGGATTAGCAGGGGGATGTTCCTGATTCAAGCAGCTGCCCATAGAGAGTGGAGAAAGAGACACAGCAGTCCCCAGAAGGAAGGGAAGGCTCGTGGTGATGCAAACCCATCTTCCCTCCTGTTCTGATATCTAGTTCTAGTCTAGTGTGTGCCTGTATGATGCATATTTGACACGTATCTACTTGAATATATATGTATTTATACAGAATGTGGTGTTTTTTCTGCTGTACTGTGCACTATATTGAATGTACTGGTGGCAATCCAGCTAGTTAGTTCAGTGTGCTTAATAGGAATGGAGTACATAATTTTTTTGATCCTCATGAGAAATTACTTCTATAGCCAACAGTAGGCACACCACATGGGCTTTGGACTAGTGACCTCAACTTGCATCTAATAAAGCACAGCAAATGGAACAAGACTGTAGAACTGATCTCCTGCTCCTTACTTCATAGCCTCTTACATTCCCTGAAAAGCTGCTCCTGAATGTTGACAGCTATCAAGAGCAGAGTGGGTTGCAGCACAGGGGTAGGGAGGGGAGACTACAGCAAGGAAGGTGAATTAATAGAAGGCTCACCATCTCTCACACAGGCTCTTGCTCCATTTACAAAAGAACTCATACAAATGAAAAAAGGCTGATTTCTGCCAAAACCATCTTGAGCTGGAGCTCTGGCTTACTGCATCCCTCTCCATGGAGGGGTCCTTTGACCCTCAGGAGCCAAGTGTTTGGGGGTGGAGGGACTGGGAGAACGAGGAGTAACCTCAATTTATGGTTCATTGGATTGAACCAATCAAGGGGCTAGACACTGACAAAGTGTGGTCATTTAGCATGGCATACTGTTTCTGCTTTATGTTGCAGATGGCACCTTCCTTGCAGTGGGATCCCATGACAACTTCATTTATGTCTATACAGTGACTGACAGTGGAAGAAAGTATAGCAGATATGGAAAGTGCACTGTAAGTATTTTAATAGCATGAATTGGTATCAAAATGTGGTTTGTGAAGTTAAATAACTTTATTTGTTACCTTCCCCATGTAGAACACTTTGCAGTGCAGAAGTACTTTACAACTCATCTTCTGATTTCTTCTGTCTACATAGCCTAATAGCGTAAATAAGCTGATGCATATCATGCTCAAGAGAGGATATGAAATGGAGGCTTCTAGATTCAGAACTCCATCAACTGTATCTGGCTCAAATTCGTAAACATATTTCATTTGTCATATTTAAGCAGATTTTTATGTATGAAGTTGAAAGAGTATGCTGAGCTTCAAGGCCTTTTCATCTAATATGACCTCACTTTCTCCATTTTCATGTGGCATAGTATTACTGTTATGGATACCCAAGTTGTGATTTGGCTGCTTGAACAAAAAGGGGGTTGCGAGAAAAGGGTAAAGAACTGCATGGTAGATGAAAGAAGCTACTGTCTATACAGCAAGATGTATTCAACCAGGTTCTTCTCCTTATACAAAACAAGCAGGAAGGTCTGCAGTTTCTGTGGAATCCCCTCCCATCTCTTGCCATTCTTAAGGGTCTCCTGATCTTCAGATGCAACTTTTCAGGCAGAAAAGATCTGTTATGAAAATAACACTCTGCTCAAGGTTCTCTGGCTTCCATCCTTTATACAGAACTTGAAGTTAATGGTCCAGTGTTCTAAGATGAATTATTCACAGAAAACTTCCCTCTGAAACCCTTCAACTAGGCATCTAGTTGTGTGTGGCGTTGTCCATGTATACACTCACAAGTAATTCTGAAGAATCATGTCAATTGTTACAGCCACTAGCACAGAGGTAGCATAGAAGAGGGGAAAAAGATGTGATGGTTCTCCTTACCAGTCTGCTGGCTGCTGCTATTTTGTTGGGTTTCAGAATGGGAAGTAAAGGGGGTTGCTTCACTTTGTGAAGCCAGTTTGGTGTAGTGGTTAAGTGTGCGGACCCTAATCTGGGAGAACCGGGTTTGACCACTCCTCCACTTGCAGCTGCTGGATGACCTTGGGCAAGCCATAGTTCTGGCACAGCTGTTCTTGAAAAAGAGCAGTTTCTGTCACTCTCAGCCCCACCTACCTCACAGGGTGTCTGTTGTGGGGAGGGGAAGGGAAAGGAGATTGTAAGCCGCTCTGAGACTCCTTCGGGTAGTGAAGGGTGGGGTATAAATCCAATCTCTTCTTCTTCTTTGTTCCTTTATTCCTCAGTCAGCAACTCATGGAGCCTAGAACTGTGTATGCCCTTTCTTCTTCAGCCATTGTCAGGAGCCTACTTTTGAAGCGTCTACCAGCTCCACCCCACCATTTGCTCCCCAGTCCCATCACTGGTCACAGCAGGCACTCTGTCCCAACCCTGGAGAAGGCTGCCTGCCTCCCTTTTACTCTTTTCCCCCTGTGACAACCTTGGACTTCTTCTCACCTTCAGGATCTCGCCATTGGTGGAACCAGATGCCCAAATGGGGAAGGTTACTGGCCTTTTGGACCTGCCACTGCTTGCCACAGGTCCACCTCCCAGACACACTCTCCAGTCCTTGGGATTCTGCAGGGTTGATCACCGTTGGGGATGTGTTTTACTGATCCAGTCCCAGCCTCTTCCAATCCCAGGGTTCTTCCAAATTATCTGTTGAATAGTGTTGTATCTAGTTAGGCTCTAGGCTTCAGTACCCAGGGTGCTTAAAGAGAACTCTGGATTTCTCCCCTTCTTTTGGACCTACTCATGTAACTGCAGCAACAAGAACAGCTTCCCTGTAGCACGTTCCCACTGCAATCTGGTAACAATGGACAGCTGGAGGCCTGCCAGTAAGGCTGGCTTGCCCTTTGTTTACCCAGTTGTCTTCTTCCTTGTATGTGGGGAGCTTCCTGAGTCCATTCGTTTACAGGATTAAGAAATGATAGCTATACCGAATTGAAGACCACATGCTGATTTTATATATGGTGATAGATGCATGTTTTGAAGCTATACAGGAAATGCGTAGAACATTTCCACTCAGATTGCTACCAGTTGTTGCTATGGACTTACCACTAGAACTCACTGTGTTATCTTCGCAATGCTAGAAGTGTGTATATCTGCAGTATCTAATGCCCCCTTGTGGGGAATTTATAAATTTTGAAATAGATACAGTGTAAATCACATTATATGATCTGCAGAAAGATTATGCGGATTTCCATTTTAAAAAACAGCTTTAATTTAACTTTAAAATTGGATAAATACATAACTGTCAAAGAACACGAAAATGGCTAAATGCTGAAATTACGCTCCTCAGACTTACTTACAATAGGTCAGGCTTCTCTAGATAGATTTTATTTCTTTATGAATGATTCAGAATTTTTTTGGGGTAGAAAGAATGGGGGAAGCAATGAGAAGCTAAAGGAAAGAATCTGAGAGGGCATGCTTCTGCTCTTGCTGTTATCACTTTAACAGAATGGCCATTACAGAGATTGCTTTTCATCCAGAACCTTTCGTTTCTTTTATTTAAGCAGAGCTGGGTCTCCACTAGTGCACTTTTCTCATTGGTCCCAGTCTTTTCCAATCTCCCATAAAAGGAACAGGAGAAGAATGCTGGCCAACAGTTCTTGCCGGGAGTTCCTTGCCAGCAAAACATTCTATTGCTAAACCTGTCTTTTGCTTGGGGGGGGGGGGGGGGACATTTTTATTGGGGGCGTGGCTGCTTCTTCAGTCCTGTCATTTCTGTGAACCATTTCCTGAGCTTATCTGCCTTGAATTCTTCCCTGGCCTTGTATAAATGTCTTCCTCTTTGTCCTTTCATAGATGTGGGCAAAGCATACTTCCAGAGCTCTGATCTTTTTAATGCTATTCACTTTTTACTGTGATCAGCCTAAGGCTGCAAAAATGAAGGGTCTGGGAAATCAACTGTCTTGGAGGCCACAGTACTTGGTTGGCTGGCTGTGTTCTGTTTTGTCAGTCACAAGTTTTGTCAGTCACTGTTTTGTCAGTCACACCTGTTCAACAGGCAGGTTTTAGGTATATGATAAGCAACCCTCCCTGTGAGCTACGGAGTCTTGTGAGCAAAAATTCTACTTTGTGAGCTACTGGCATTAAAGCTGTGAGTGAGCGATTTGGCGACTGCATAAATTAGTTGGCTCTGGAGCCATCCTTCCTGAGCTAAAACAAAAATGTGTGAGCCAGAGGCTAAAAACTGTGAGCTAGCTCACACTAACTCAGCTTAAAGGGAACACTGATGATAAGCCTTGCAGGATTGGTCTAACAGATAAGACCCCCTTCCCAGGCTACTGTGTTCCACAATGAGATCTAAATTGTGTTCCTGTTTTATTTTACTTTCCTTAGGGTCCAAAAGAATACTCTCAGGTGCAGTTTTTGTATCTCATATCATGCCACACTTGGCTAACAGAACAAAGGCCTGGCTTAACTTGACCCTTTGATATTCTGTTTATTAGTTTATTTGCAACATGATTGTTCCATTTCCAGTTGAAAAGTATCATTGAAATCTGATATATTTATTCCGGACATTCTATATTTCAGGACATTCTATATACCAATTCAGACCCCCCCCCCTTGCTCATTTTCAAAGGATGGAGGGAAATGCAGTGCCATGTGAAATCTCCTTTGGCAACTGAAGCAGTGGAATAGAAGTTTACAAGTGGAGACCCGCAAGAAACTTGCGGGATGGTTATCCCATTCCTCACACCTTTGCTTCCTCCCTTCTTCCCCTGCCTCTCTCACACTCTTTCTCCCTTCTGCCCCCCTTTCTTACTCTCTCTCTATCCTCCATGTATGTTACTTCCTCTCTCTTTCTGACCTGTCATCATTCTCTGTTTTTCTGCCTCCCCACCTCATCACTCTTTCTCTCTCTTTCTGCCTCCCACTTCAAATCCCACCCTCCCCAGGCTCCAACTCTCAAATGTCCAGAAATTTCCCAACCTGGAGTTGGCAGCCCTGTTTCCTTCCCACCCAACAGCCAACCTATCTTTATCTGTCTTCAGCTTTCCACCTCCACCCCCCTCCCCCACAGCCCCTACCTAGGAAAATTAGTATTTCTCCACAGTGGGGACTAAAGCAGCTTACATTACTATTCCCTCCTTGTTGTCTGCACAACAACCCTGTGAGGCTGGTTAGGCTGAAAGAGGTCCAAAATCTCCTAGTCAGCTTCCACCACAAGATGGGGATCTGAACCTGGGTCTCCCATATCCCAATCTGAAGCTCTGTTACATCACAATGGCTTTCATAGGGTGGCTGCTGATGAACAGTAACAAAGCAGCTGGGCCTAATTAAGTCATGCAAATCAGGTGGTATCAAGTCACACAGAGGGTGCTGCCTAGGGATGCCAGCCTCCAGGTGGGACTTGGGGATCCCCTGGAGTTACCTCTCATCTCCAGACTACAGAGATAACTTTCGATAGAGAAAATGGATGCTTTGGAGGGTGGAGTTTATGGCATTGTATCTCACTTAGGTCCCTGTCCTCCCCAGGTTCCACCCCCAAATCTCCAGGAGTTTCCCAGCCTGGATCTGGATCCGCTGCCGGGGGGGGGGTACTTGGTAATTCTAGACTGCTGCCAGTAAAAACCCTGCTTTTCACTGACAGAAACAGTTAGAACCCCCCCCCCCCCCGAACATTCTAATCTCCTCACAATTGGTGCCTGGAGCTGATGGCATTTCAAAAGGCATTGGGGGGGATTCAGTGGTCCCTGAAGTTTTTTTTTAACTTTTTGGATTTTTCTGCAGACCGAGAAAGGGGCCTGACTATGTAGGAAAAACTGTTGGGAGAGAGTGAGCTCTCTTTTGGTAGATCTAAGCATCCACACAGAAAAAAAAAACCCTCTCAGAATTAGAATATAGATGTGATTGTTGAGGATATCTTTTTGAGTATCAGAGACAAATCCCAGCTCATTTCAGAGGGGTCCATAAAACACATACAGGACCTCACTGGATGATTGGGGATGTTGGAATGAAAGGTGGTAAGCACCTTCAAGGCCAATTCTGCTTTTCACATTCTAATGGGAACTCAACCCATCAATATGTTTACCAGAGGGCCAGGAATGATCCAGGCCTCTCATCCAGTATGCTGGCTTATCAGTGATAGTCCATAATTAAAAGGGGTTGGGTCGTATAAACTTTCCTCTTGTACAGCTTGATCCCCACCCCAGTAGTCCCCTGTGAACCACTCGAAAGTCAGTGCTGGGACTTTGGGGGAGCTTTGTGGTCAACAAGCCATGCAGCATGGAGGTATATGGTAAAAAGTAGAAATTTGAGAAGATTGTCCACCCCTCCCATGTATGAAGAGAAAATTTGTAGGATTCAACCAAGTATCTCTACTCCCAGAAGGCAGTGCCCCAGTTGGCATTAAATAGGGCCTGCAGTATACTGTGATGGCTTTGCATACATGGTGCCAAATTTGTTGTTACCGTTTGCTTCCATTTGTGAAGTCTGTTTATACTCATTGATTCACTGATTGTGGACTGGAGTGGCTGTGTCTCTGTAAGCAGGCATCTGCTCTGTGCATTTTTTTGTTGTCCAAAGAAGCCAGTAGTAACTACTCTCACTGTGTGTACACTCTGTCAGAGGGAAAGCATGAAATGTCCTTTTCATTGTGGGTAGCTGCTGAACGGAAATTTTTTCCATTGGAATGTGAAGCTCTGCTATTTAGACTATTGCAACAGCGAAATGTTCAGATTGTGCCTGTCACAGTTACTTGCTCAGAGGGATTTTCCACCACAACAGAGCCCCTTCCCTTTGTTCTGTCCTCCCACCTCCCGCAGGAATTTTAACAGCTGCCAAATGTCTGGCAGGATTTAGTAAAGGGTTGTATCCCTTCCCTTCCCTTCCCTGTCCTTCCTGCATTAGAACTAGTTTCCAGGATCTTAAAGATCCAGGATTTGGTGGTGGTGGGACTGTATATGTTTTGGGGGGGGGGGGGTTCGCTTTAAACCCCCACTGTTTGTCTTGAAGATCATTTGCAAAATGAGAGGTGGTTAACACATGCAAGGTGGTTGTTTATTTTTATCTTCCTCATTTTATTCATTTTTCTCCTTCCTGTATATGGAATCCCGTAATGAAACTTTGGTACAAACAATGCCATACACTGATAACAACCCACCTACCAAACCATTTCCACTGTAGCTGTGACCAGGGGAAATGCCTATGATGTTGCAAAATTGTCTGCTGCAAACTGTGCCCCTTAACTATGCTTGTGTACCTAGAACGTAAGGGAGATTTCCAAGCCGCAAAATGTCCAAATCCTTACTCATGTCCTTGACAGCGGCTCTAAACTTGTGTAGACTGAAGGTATTGCATGTCACTTCTCCTGGATGCAGGACGACTATAAATAGGGTTACAGTAATCTTTGTTTATGGGTTTTGCAGCATTGCTTCCGCTAAAGTCAGCATCCAGTCCTCCCATTGACATTAAAAAGAGCAGGCTCTGTCCTTAAAAAAATTCAGCATCCAGTTTCTTGCTGAGAGTTTGTTGGCCACTATAATGACCTTGAAAGGCATAACATATGAGCAACCCACATAGTATAGGACATTTATTTCTCTTCCTTGTTCTTGTAAATTAAACAAATATTTGTTGACATGCTATCCATGTTTAGGTAAAAGCTGAAAAGTATCTCAAGTGTACACCTAAAGAAGGGGTTTTTTTTAAAAAAATGGCCTTTGTCATATGGCACGCTTTTGGTATGCACAGGCTTTTCAAAATGCAACCTAGGGGAAATACTTGTATGCATATGCTTTGCTGAATCACCGTGCTCTTTTTATTGCATTGATATAAAATAAGCTGGGGACCTGTGAGGAATAGCTACTGGGGGGTGGAGTTTGGAAATGTATATATTTATTTAGAAAATCTGAATGCTGCTTCTTAGGAGATGCTTGAGGAAGTTCACAGCTATGAACAAACTAAGCACACAATAAAAATTAATTAAAAATCATAACAAAAAAACCAAATAAACCTATTGAAGTATATGATGATATATAATACCAGTAAAAATTACCACTAAAAAAGGCTAAGGCATAAAAGTACATAAGACAAGTAAGTGGTCTAAAACAATGTTAATCAAACAGTATCCAGACTAAGATCCAGCCATAAAATTCTACCTCTTTCTCCAACATCTTCCCCTACAGGCTTCTTTAAGTTCTCAGGGGCTAGAGCAAACTGATTCCTCCTCCATAGCTTCTTTTAACTGGTACCAAATTCTCTTATGGAGAATATTAAGTAGTTGTCAGGCCAATTTTTGAGGGCTTCCCCTCTTTTGGTAAATTTACAAAGTCATTTTTGTCCTGGTTTTGTGGGAGGTCTCCTTAAGCATGTAGAGACTCTTGCCCGTCTTTGCAGCTGTGTGCGCAAAGGGAATGGCAATTAGGGATGGGCACAAACCGACTCATGAACTAAAGTCCATGGTGAATTTTGGCTGGTTTATGGTTCGTGCAGTGAAGCTCGTGGCAGATTTCCATGAACTTTCAAGCTGTTTGTGGAGGTTCTTGATGGATCATGAATGGATATATTTCCAGACAGACAGTCTGCGCTCAATCTAAATGTTTACCAAACTTCAAAGCAATGTGGGGGGCAAACCTTGGAGAGCATATAGAGGAGTGTCCGGGGGAGGTCCCCTGCAACTTTGATGTCTCTAGCTTGTGTAGGACCCGTTTTATGCATTCTTTGGGGGGCTCTAACTTGGACCCCATAAATCCAATCCTCACAAAACTTGGAGGGCAGGTAGAGGAGTCAGCCAGAGATCCCCTGAGAGTTTGGTGTCTCTAGCACATTGGGGGGCATTCTACCAGGTCATGAACCAAACCAGTTCATAAGGCCCCTAAAAGTTTGTGATTGTTCATGGTAAGCAGACTCACATTTTCCCGGTTCATGCCCATGCCTAATGGCAAATTTACTATTGGGTATAACGATTTGTGACTTAGTGGCAAAGCATTTGCTGAATGTTCATAAGTATCCAGGTTCATTCCCTGACATCTCCAGTTAAAGGGTCTCAGGAAGCATGAGTTGGGAAATACCTTTCTCTACACAAGACTCTGGAGAGCCGCTATAAAATAGTATTGCTCTAGATGCCCCAATGGTCTGACTTGGCATAAGGAAGTTTCATAGGTCCATGAAACTGTTTTCCCACATGATGAATAATGCACTTTCAATCCACCTGCAAATGATAACTGGAGTGCATTGATAATGAATTGAAAAGTGCCTTATTCAGTGTACATGAAAGTGCCCTTTTAATAAGAGTATAGTAGAGAAAAATAGATTGTACAGTCTTGGTTTGATTGCCATTCTTCTTTTCACCACTGCACTGGGTGAAAATTTGCCTTATCTCGTGTTTGTTGTGAATTTGTCCAGCTTTAAGCCTCCTTTGTCCTTTTTACTATATTTGCTATTGTGGATAGGGGTAAAATGTCAAAGCAAAAAGACAATTGTCAGCAACTGGAGTACAAAAGCATGTGTATATCCTGTTCAAGGGACCTCTTCCTGAGCCCTTTAAAACAAATGGATCCTGTGCAGCAGCAGCACTTGATGGATTGAATTTATGGCTGGTTTATTGTTCTTTCAGTATGAACCTTTCAGTATGAACTTTTGAAGGGGAAGAGGACAGAGCTGTCTGGTGATTTGGATTTGCATTGTTGCATGGATTTCCCCCACACACACTTGTTTTTGTTTTGTTTTAATTTCAATCCCAGTATGAACTGAAGAGCTAGATATGAGTCCAGTTGCACCTTGGAGACCAACATGATTTTCAGGGTATGAGCTTTTGAGAGTCACTGGATTACTGGACTTGAATCTAGCTCTCCTACCGCAGACCAGCACAGCTACTCTACAGAAATTATCTTAATGAGAAAAGAAGTCTCATGTCTGCCTCTTTTTGCATTCTTTACTCTTTAGGGACATTCCAGCTATATTACTCATCTTGACTGGTCCCCAGAGAATAAATTCATAATGTCAAACTCAGGAGATTATGAAATACTATACTGTAAGTACAAAATTGTATCTACTTAGCTGCATGAGCAATGATAAAGGGGGAGGGGAGAAGCTGATGCAGGCTGAGATGTTGGTCCTTAACTCTTGCTGACAGGGGAAACTAGCATGACCTTCTGTAACCTGACCTTCTGATATGATTCAGAGCTGTTTCTTACTTAATGGTGCTTCCAAATATAGCTTACATTTCTGCAAGGGCATCAATCAGTTTAACAGTTTACAGGGAAGAGCGGTGCTGGCATGCGATGTGTCATGAAACAGGCTTTGAGCTTTGAAAATGTTAATAAGCCTGCCTAGTTAGAGACTCCTGTCAGGTACTGTTGGGGATGCATGCTGAAACTGTAATATCCTGTCATAACAGTATGTGGCTCAAAGCCCTTTGCATATGTACTGACTTATGTAGCTTCTGGGTCTCCAAGATGAAGGCAGCCTATTAGCAATCAAGAGGCTTCATAAACATCTTTGTTTGTGCTGCTTGCATGGGGCTTCTAAAAAGTGGGATGGATTGAGGGAAGAGTTATCAAACACTTGGCAAGGCTCAGTACATGGCTACTGGGCTGCATTCCGCTTGGGGAGGTTCCAAGTTATGTATGCCTTGCATGTCCCACAAACTATTTAGCGAGGCTCATGTTTGTACATCCAGATGAAAAAGGGAGAGAAAAAGAGTGGCTTTTCATAGGCTAACTCTGAGTTTATGACCCAGCTGAGATTAGAGCCATTTTTGTACCTGAAAGATGCTGTGCCAGATGCTGGAATTGTTGATCGTTAGGGCCCTGAGTAAAGTCCAAGGTTCCAAAATAGTGTTCAAGAGCAAGTTAGAGTCTGGATTTTACTTACAAAGTCCTAAACTCCCTGGGGTGCACAGGTTAGGCCTCTCTTCATTTGAGCTTTAATACTCATTAAGATCAGTGAGAGAACCACTCCTTTGAACATCAGCTCCATAATAATGTCATCTATGAGAGCCAGAAGCTGAGGCTTTTCAAAGGTAATGGGCCTACTCCTCTCCCTTTCTAAGTGTATAATTTCAGTGATTTTGTATATAGATAATCTTATGCTGGTTTTTATGGCCTTGTAGTATTGTTTTTACCTGTAAAGCACTTCAAGCAGAGGCAGCATATAAATTCCCAAAATAAATAAATACGATATTTAACCCTGCCTCTCTGCAAGTGTCATGCAAGGCAGTGTCAAAGAAAATTATACACAGTGTAAACAAAAAGATGATTTAAAAGACCAGCAGCAATCAGTTCCTAAACTAATTGCATCAGTAATGTAATACAAGCCAATGTTAAAGTCCATACAGCTCCAATAACTGCAGCAGTATTACGATCAGTGAAAGTTATTAAAACTAATAAAATGTCCCTAAGCAATGGCAGTTTAAAACAGAAGCAAAGTAAGGGGGAATCGGTTGTCAGCTATCAGAACAGTCAAATCACCTGTAGGCCGTTTTTGCCTGGCACCTGAAGCTGGACAGGTTTAGTGTGGGGTGGGAAGTTCATAGTCTGAATGAAAGACAAGCAACTAGTATAACGGTGTATCCTTTTTTGTGTTGAGTTAGAAATGCACTGTGAGAAAATATGCAATCTTGGACTACACCAGTCTGGGCCTGATGAGTTTCAGCTCTCTTTAAACAAGCAAATGTCAGAAATATTTCTGGCATTTTTTATGAGCTTTCTCCAACCCTAGTAAATTTGCTTTGGCCTGCCAGTGGTTTTGAGCCTGCAGATGAGAATTCAAGAGGCAATACTTAAAGAAATATACCAACTGACAGGCTATAATATCCCATATACAGTGGAGGTAATATTGTTAAATTATTGGCAAAGAGTATCGATACCTAGGATACGTAAAGAACTGATAATGATTCTCCTAACCGCAGCAAAGACAACAATCGCACATAGATGGAAATCTATTTCGCCTCCGACAGTAAAAGAATGGTATTTAAGGTTATGGGACTATCTGTTGATGGATAAAATCTCTGACTCATTGTCACACAGTGATTTTATTAATGGGCAATCAAATTACTTAGCAAGATGGCACCCTATACTAAAGAACTTTGATAAGATTATGGAGAATCAAAATAATATAAGAGGTCATAGATTTCAGAGTTTTTTGAAATTAAGTTGGTTAATGTAAGAGGTTTAATTTTCGCTGTACTTTTTTTTTTCTTTTGCATTGTAATATTATTGTAATTTAGAAGTGACTGTATCGGAGTTCTATTGATACTGCTACTCACGAGGTGTATGAATAATGGAAATAAAAATATTATTATAAAAAAAAGAATTCAAGAGGCAAATTTTAAGTCCCAAAATGCACAGGCTGAGATACAGGAAATCCACTGGGATATAACATATAACATTCCCCTTCCTAATGAAAGGATTTAAGAGCTATGAAGTATGGGGGCTTAGTAATTGCCATTTACTCCTGTGAGAAAAAAATAGCACTGCATTTCAAGATGCATTTGGGATGGGAGGCAGCACCTGCCTCTAAACCTGACAATAGAAGGCAATGTTTATGGGACTCATGGGCACGTCCTTGCATCTTGGTAATGGGCATTTTGTTTATAATTGGAGAATAGCTCTGATAGTTTCATAGTATTGAATAGAACAAGGGATAAGGGGCCAAAGTGGAAAGAGAATATTCAGTATCTTATCCTTATTTGATAGTCAGTATAAGTAGCTTTAAATTGTGTTAACATCAGTTGTGAGTAACAAAGGAGACAAAACTAAAATGAAGATCTTAGTGGCAAAAAGCTGCCGATTCCTAAATTCTGTTTTGGAAGGCTCACATTGGGGTATTTTACCATCTATGACAGATTAGGAGCATCAGACATGTCACACTTGGGTTAGTTTGCCCTTGCAAGTTACGTGTGTGCACTGAATTCTGAATGCCATCCTGTGGAAAACATCCTTTTCATTCCACTAAAATAGCATCTCTGTTTCCCTTGGCGTTCTAAGCTTCCTTATGATGGTACGGTCATATCTGGATTTAATCAGATTATGATGGACTTCTAGCTTTGGTTATTTCCAGGTAGCCCTTAAATCCTAAATGAGCCCAGTGCATGTGAGAAAAGTTCACTTTCAGCAGGTCCCACATTGCTTCAGTACCAATTGTATGAACATGCTAAGTATTATGCAAAAAAAAAGACGAAAGAAAGAAGAAACCCTTAGCTAAGGTGTATTTTTCCTCCAGCCACGCATCAAGGAAGGTGGTTAATAAAGTACTCTCTAGGCTTATGTAACTCAAAGATGCCAAAAACGATTAGAAGCTATTAATTTTTTTTCACTGTCTAAGTGGGGGGCAGGGAGCTCTTGTGCTTTTGTTTTACTTCTGTCATGTGTGGGCCCTTCCCACAATAGATGATAGATACAGTATAGCATAAATTGCTGAATCTTCCTTACGGGTTTCATGGCAAGGCTGTAGTGGACCCTTAAGCATAAAATCTGAACTTGGTGTCAAAATGTTTTCGAATCACGGGACATCAGTACAATTGAGCACTTTCAGATTATTTTTTTAAAAAAAATTAAAACAAAAATAAATGTCACTTATTTATGTAATCCCATTGCGGGTTTTGTAATCTTTTTAAAAGGGAGCATTCCAGATGGCTGTAAACTAATCAGGAATCGTTCTGATTGTAAGGATGTAGATTGGGTAACATACACTTGTGTGCTGGGCTTTCAAGTATTTGGTGAGTTCTGGCTTTCTTTTAAACGTTACTATTTGTGAATTTAAAAATGTGGTACTCTGGGTTTAGAGGAGGATTTTAAAAATATTTTGCAGAGTTTCATCTTGTTTGACTTTTCACAGTGAGGTGGAGATATATTATCTAAATATTATTATTTAATTACCTGCAGAACAGTTGTGTAGTATATCTTTTGTTGTACCTAGCGCCCATGTAAACACAACACTGCTATTTTTACAAAGTGTACAGTTGGCATTCTATGTGTGTGTGAGAGAGCGAAAGAGGCGGAAAATGCAGGCTGATTAACAGAAATACCACGTACAACAGTCAGATATGAGTTGCAGGTTCTCAGTTCCCACTTCAGTGCCCAGTTCAGATCAGAGCCAGAGCATACATGGCAAAGCAGGTTCAGGAAACATGTACCCAAGGACATGTAGGTTTCCCAGATGGAGGAAAGAAAGAAACCACAAAGTTAAGACCTCTGCAAAGTGTAAACAAAAGTAGTAGTAAATATGTATATTTATGAATGCATAAACATGTATGTATATATTTTCATGTGATAAACACATTTAGATCCAAAAGTGTATATCAGTTATCACAACAATATATCCCATCAACACTTCAGAAAACCATTCACTGCCTGAATAATAATAATGCCATATGTAGTATGTGTCAGTATCAAAAATACTACTTAAATACACATCTGAAGGTTACAGGAATATGAAGATGTAAGTTGGGTAAGACAAGCTCCCAGGTACTACTCATTTCAAAATGTAATCTTCAGTTTGTATTAAACCTTCCCATTAAGTGGTTCATGTATTGCCATAGAAATCTTGACTAAGAATTAATTAGAAGCATTTGCCATTGTAGCAATATGAAGAGAGATAACAACGACCCATCTGTGCAGATAATTTTTTCCTCAAACTAGTTGCCTTCAGTGTGTACGATGGGCCGATTTTTTTTTATTTCCCAAATGGGCCAGATAACCCCCTCCCCCCCCCGGACAGTTCCAGGTCCTGAAAACATCATGGGGGAAGGTCACATCTTGTTCTCCATGCACTCCATGATCCTCATCCAAATTTGGCACTGTGCTAGCAGAAATCAAAGAGCGCCTGCAACTCATATCTGACTGTTATTTAGAGTGGGGACCTCAGACCTAGCTTGTTTACTCTGCCAAGGGTGGATCAGCCCATGCCTCTTCTAAGATGCTAACTGCTGGGGCTTGTGGTTGCATCTAAAAGAATGCTTTTTTGTCCTGCTGAATTTAATCATCTTAATATGCAACTTTATCCAAATGTAGGCAGTTAATCTAATGAGACTCATACACTTTACTAAGATTTACTAAGATATTTAAGCACGAGATAGTCCTGATTTATTTTCTTATTTTGAAGGAGTGTGGCCTGAAGGATCAGATGGAACAGATATCAATGCTCTTGTCAGGTCTCATAACAGGAAGGTGATAGCAGTTGCTGATGACTTTTGTAAAGTCCATCTATTTCAGTATCCCTGCTCCAAGGCAAAGGTATGTCTGAATTACCTGGTTTATGGAGCAATAGTAGGACTGGATATAAAGGAAAATGCCTGTGCATGAGCACACCCACTTATATTTGTGTGATCTGAAAGTGTATTATTCCAGCATCACATAAGTACAAACAACAACTCACCATCCCTGTTACTGTCATCTAACATGTGTTTGACAACATGGCTTGAATGGTGGGACTGACCCAGAAGAATCTCTGTTGCCTATAAGTCCCAAAGTGTGTGTGAGTGCCGCTTGGATGTATGTAATGTGAATATGCATTAGCTCTTTCCTTTCATGCCTTAGAGTGATTTTACTTCTGGTACTTCATCAACATACTGTGAAAAGGACAGCTCATGGTATAGTCCATTAGTTTGTAAGATGGTGGGCAGCAAGGCTTTTGCCTTTCTTCTTTGTTTTTTTTCTTCAACCAAAGCTGCATGTCCATTCACTGTAACCAACAACTGTTTGTGTATTATTTCCAACTTCCGCTATATTTTACCATATTCAATAACTTTCTAATTTTTCCCAGGTATTGTAAGAGCATTAAATATTGTTAATGGTATTATTCTCTCCTGTGTTTAAATACAGCATAACCTTAGCTAAAAAGCCAGAAATCTTCTTGAAAAGTTATTTTTCACTGGGGTTGCTCAGAGAGTCCATTAAGAGCAGTGGTAAATGCATTAGCTTAGTATGTACATTAAGGAGGGGACAGTGATGCTGCTTGAATTCAAGTCCCATTAGATCTATCCTAAGAGTGACTATCATGTGGGTATTGATGTAGGCCAAGACGGTCAATGTTATGTATTAAAGTATTTATATCCCACAGTCTCCCTAAAGTGCATTCAAGGAAGCTAATGGAGTACCATATGGTCATGTCAAAGAAGCTTATATAGAGTTTATCCTTCATCTTTTAGCAGGCATAATTCACAAAGATACATGATCAGATGATTTAAAAAAAAAAATCTGTGGGCTCCAGTTAGGGAGGAAAGTGGAGGAGTGTTCTTAATTCCTGGTTAAACTCGTGTTGCTGGGATGTTGACATGAAACCACTATTTAGTGAATGGATTGTTCTTTATCAAATACAAATTGTCGTTTCCTGTTTTGTTTCAACAGGCTCCAAGTCTTGAATACCTTGCCCATAGTAGCCATGTAACAAACGTGAGCTTCACTCATAATGACAGTCATTTGATTTCAACTGGAGGCAAAGATATGAGTATCATCCAGTGGAGACTTGTGGAGAAAGTAACTTTGCCACAGAATGACATTATGGTAGACATGGGTACAACAAAAATGCCAGTAAATCCTAGTGAAAGCTTTGTACAGCCAAGCACCTCTGCTCCCCTTGCTCAGCCATTTGATGAAACAGTAGTTAATGAAAGTGTAGTGGATGCCTTCCCAGCATCTTTGGAAGATAATCTGGAGCAGACTGTGGAAGCTAATGAGGAGCAGAGTGAAGGGAGCAGTCTGGATCCAGGTGAGCCAAACTGTGAAGATCCATCCAATGAAACAAGTGAGGAGCCAAGTGAATCCACTATTACCGAAGACCAGCCTGAAAACTCTCCAGTGTCTTAAGAGCTCAGAATCAAGATGGTCTTTTATATATTTTTTCTCTCAGTGTGAGTACTTTTGTAAAAAAGAAGAAGGTTAAAGTTGGGAAGGAGAAGCAGCCCCAAATTAGGAGCCACTCCAGTTGTTGGGTTTCAGTTGAAGACTTCTTGGTCTGATCTTCTGTTTTCAGTGCATGGAACCTTTGCAAGGGAGTCACCTTGGCATTTCCAGTCAAAACTTGACAAGGTGGTAGGATGTAAGCATACATTAGATAAAACTATGAAATTGTTGTCAAAAAGAGGAATGATGCAAATGATGGGGGATGAGGGGGGGAAATTAGCTCCAATAATATCGTTAGTGGGAGGGGGGGAAACAGTCTCCTGTACAAAGAATCTTAACACCAAACAGAAGTGCAGAGTAAGGTGCATCCCAGGTGCAGGAAATAAACAACACAGCAAGGCCTTTATGGAGCTCTTCTTTCTTTCTTTTTTTCGTATTAAAAAGAAGAGGGGAGATAAGGACAACATCACAATAGAGTTGTATAGTAGGTGGTGCTCACTGCCTTCCTGATCAATACCTATGCAATTTTTTGACACTACTAATTCCTTCGAGGCTCTGGACATGTTGTGCCCTGGATCCTCTTAATTCTAAGGCAACTACTATTAAAGGAACACGCCTTCTTGTTCCCTGGTGACAGGCCTTAAAAAACTGAAGTGAACCAAGCATTGCTTAAGTTAAAAAAGAATACTGTCAACCACATTATAAGAGCTGTTTGCCTAGATGTACTGAGAGTCAAGCACGCCCACTGTGACCTTGTAAGAACTGTCCTCCATGTGAACTGACTTTTGACTGCATGGTGACAAAGGTTCTGATTCTAGAGTTAAAAACTTCGCCTTCAGATACCAACTCCTTCCCTTGATAAGAGGCTAAACATTAGCAGGATACCATTGTAATGAAATGTGGTGCTTGGGATAATTCTAATAAATTAGTCATGAAAATTATTTAGGGGTGACTGTCAGAATACAAAAATTTCAAATAGGCTTGTTTCCCCTACAGCCTCTATTTAATAGCTGTATTATAAATGTCACGTTAACTTGGATTCTGTTTGGTATTTGGGGATTTTCTCTTGTGTGTTGGATTTTTTTTTCTTACTCAGTTGCAGTAAGCCATGCAGCTCTGAAATGGCTAGACCTGGCCAGTTATGGGATATCATGGCATTTTGCTAAAAAATTAAAATTAAAAGGACTTTTAATTTACACCACCAAAAAAACCCCTCTCTGCTACATTTTTCTTAAGAACCTAGTTTTCCTTTGTGGGTTTTTTTTTAAGTTTGCAGACAAGAAATTCCTACTTGTTTATATTTTGATTACATAGGGTCTTTTTTTAAAAAAATTGTACTGATATTTTAGGGTTTAGTTAGAAATTGTGTTTAGAAACTTTGGATGAGTTTGTTAAGTCTTAAGTGTGCAAGCGTTTACGTGATTGTGCCATTCCAAAGTGCATCAGAACTGTCATTCCCTTCTAGTATCTTCTCAGGAGCAAATGCTACAGATCAGGTATCTAGTCATCATTAGTAACATTGAAAACTCAAACGGACTCCCAAAGAACACACACATGTCTAGGTCCTCTTGTTTACATCCATTCCGGAAAACCTCAAAAAGAATTCTCTCCAAATGGAGAATGACGTGGATTCCAGGCAAGCCATCTCTTTGTTAAATTGTGCTCTGTTCAATAGTGATGTTGGAGAGCTCTTTCACATCATGCAGATTTGCCAGATGTCAGTGGGTGATGCACATGAGCGTGTCCAAGTAATTGATTCCTTTAAAAGGAATACACTAAAATTAAAAAGTTATATTGAGCAATGTCTGCTGAAGTTCATGAGGCTCAGAGCTTTCTTTCCATTGTGAAAGAATGCAATTTGTTTGGAAATATCTATTACCTGGAAGTTGCCATGTAAAATGAGAGTTAACAGTTGTGATATTATCATGCTGTTTTTTAAAGGACATTTTGCTAATATGCAAGGGGGGAAAGCAAGCCTTACAGCTTCCAATTGCTGGCAACTGCTGTTTAATGGATCTGTGATAATGGATGGAAATGGGTGGGATTATGTTAACTGTAGATGTTCTAGGAGAAAATTGTGAATGAAATATGGTTTAAGAGTGTATCATGTGAAGATGTTTGAGCCATTTCTATCTATCATGCATTCCTGTCTCATGGCAGAAGAATTTGGAGATTAAAATGAAATAAAATTATGAAAAAATGATGTGGTGTTGTTTTCTGGTTATTTCCATTGAAATTCTCTTGCACACTTGTTTGCTTTGTCCTAGTTTCAGATGCCCCAATAAGGGTCATTCTAAAAGACTGACTTGAGTCTAGTAGCACCTACAGACCAACCAGCACTTTCTGAAGATTTCCAGCAAGTACTCCCCAGCGAGGCACAAGTCAACTCAGCCTTCTAATAATAATATTATTATTCAGAATAATATCAGCTTTTATTCAAGCACAATTATTTCAATAGCCGAATGCAGATCTCTATTCTCAGCTGAATAAATACTGAAAGTATTTTTGGGGTATTTATTCGGCTTGGTATATACCGAGTACACGCCCCTACTCCCCTCACCACTTCAGGAAGTCTGTTCCTCGTAGTGGGAGCTGTGATTGAAAAGGCCCAGGCCTGCTGGGCCTAAGTGAGGGAACAGCCAGCAGGTGGCCGCTTGGAGACTATACACAAGAACACATGAAGCTGCCTTATACTGAATCAGACCCTTGGTCCATCAAAGTCAGTATTGTTAACTCAGACCAGCAGCAGCTCTCCAAGGTATCAGGCTGAGGTCTTTCACATCACCTTCTACCTGATCCTTTTAGCTGGAGATGCTGGGGATTGAACCTGGGACCTGCATGCCAAGCAGATGCTCTACCAGTAGTTGGGTGTAGAGGAACAGAGGCAAAGGTCCAGGTCATGGAAGTCTTTAAAGGTCACAGCCAGCTCCATGAACTGAACTCCTAAGGAAACAGGAGGGCAGCCAAAAAGGGATGTTCTTGCCAGCTACCCTCTGCTTAATAATTGGGCCAGCGAGGAGGTGAAGCCAGCACACTTGCTTCTCCTGCTCTGTGTGTATTATTGTACAATCCAATGTCATGCATACAGGATGAATAAATCTGTGGCTCTTTTGCTTATCCAGAGGTTCCTTATGGAAGTGCATATAAAAGGACTTCCAAAAAAAGGTCCCCAGTTATAGACACAAGGTAACTTTGAGAAAAGTGCTTCTACTGTTTACTGTACTTTTACTTATGAGGTGTTTTTACTGTTTCTACAGACAATGTGGGAATGGGTCAAAAATTAATGAGAGGTTATTTCTTTACTCCTAGTTTATCCTTAGTTCAAATAAGTATTCTGCTAATGCAGGAAAAGATACTTGTTTGAATAACTGGCAACACATAACGAAATCTACATATCCCACCAATGATTCAACAATTTAAGCCCCTCTCATCTTTGTAAGCCACATTCCCAACTCAATTTCTACACGGTCTGTACATATTATTTCTAAAGGAGATATTGCAATGGGGAGGGGGATAAATAGTTTATGGCAAGCAATTCTAAAAACCCTTTTCAGTTTTGTTCTTGCTGTGCTTGGGAGAGGTAGCATCTAGAAAGAAACTCCTTCCCATGCTGGACTCCCTCAATAGATACAGGGTAAGGTAAAGGTAAAGGTTTCCCTTGCTCAAAAGCCAGTTAAATCTGACTCTAGGGGTTGGTGGTCATCTCTGTTTCCGAGCCACAGAGCCAGCGCTGAGTGAAGACTTTTTCTGTGGTCATGTGGCCAGCATGACTAGATGCCAAGGCACACTGAACGCTGTTACCTTCCCACCAAAGCAGTACCTATTTGTCTACTTGCAATTTCTTGCTTTTGAACTGCTAGGTTGGCAGGAGTGATATAGGGTAGGGGTAGATAAAGACTAGATTTTTCAAGATGATAGTGATGCACAGTGGACTGTTCATTTCACTAACCCTTTTGGTCAGTGAAATGTCTGAAATGTGTGACTTCACACAGTGACAAAATACCATTCACAGCAGCTTCCACTTATTCTGTGCTGGAAACTATTGTACTATCATACCCTTGAAGCCACAAGGGAATTAGCAAGAATTTGTTAATTACTTTCATTCCAGGTTCTGGATTTTCACCAAACAAGAGAGACCAGTTTGCTATAAGTCTGTCTTCCGCTGCCAGTCCAAAGGAGCAGAATCCAGTATTCCCATTATGCCTCCTGATCACTTGAGTTTGACTCTCCACCCCTTTGCTGCCCATCCCCCTACTGGAGTTCAGTAATGTTTTGTATTCTTGCACTCTCATATCAGGAAAGTTATAAATAAGGCACTTTCCACTTGGCTGGAAAGCTTCAGCCAGCATATGTAGTCCATACTTAGGTAGCTGGCTAAAGAGAGATCCTACATGGGGTTATAACATGAGTGAACTTGAATTGATTAGAGCAGTGCAAAGCTGTGTCCAGACAGCCTTCCCTTGAAGAGAAATGAGAGCTAAATCATGGCTTCTGGGAGCCTTATAAAACTAGCAAAAGAACAATTGTCCCCTCCAATATTTTGAGCACTGAAGAAAGATCAATTGGTCTGATCCTATGATGCATCAGTGGAAAGCAATGATGATTGCAGACTTTTCAGGTGTTCCCCTCCCCCCAGCAGTCTTTCCAACCCCAGATAAGCTTGTGTCCAGAGTTGTGGGCCCAATATGAACTAATAGTCACAGGGATTGGGAGGCCATAGTGGAGAGGAAGAAGGGGATGAAATTGCTCTTCTGGCAGCACAACTTTGCTAACAAAAGAAGAAAAATGTGATTTTGCCCCATTCCTACTGCAATCTTCTGTATCACATAGCTATTTCCATGCAAGTCCCATAATCCCAGGAATAAAAATTCCGAGGGTCTGCAAACACTGCTGGGAAAGAGAATACAGGCAAGATCTGTGAGCCTTCTGTCTGCAGATGTATCCATGTTTAATGCTTGCTCTTCAGCAGCAGCCAGCCAGATGCTTGTGGAAGCTCATTCTCTGGTATTTGGCACCCACATTTGGGTTATCAGTGCTCACAGCCTCTGAGCATGGAATTTCCATTCTCTGCTGTCTGTGATTTAACTGTAGCCAAAGGCGCCATTGTGTTGTGTTTGGAAAAAGAAAACAGCAAAGGCTTCTGGCATCTGAAGAGTTAACTGGATGGAAAAACAGAATGCCATTACACACTGTTTGCTCATTCACATTCCACAAGAGATAGAAGGGACTTCATTGTTTCAGTCTTTTATTTGTGACAGATGTTTTGCTTGGGTTTTAATCATTAAAGAATGGGGAAACTGCATGCAGTTGGATTAAGAGATACCAAAGAATAAATCGTTCATATGGCCATATCTAGTAAATAAGAAAGGCTGTACTAGATCACAGAGAGGTCCTTTTACATGCAGTTGCTTTTTAGTTGCTCTTTAGTTGCTTCCTCCTCAGACTCGTTGCTAAACTGAGCACTCTTGTACCATTGTCCACTCTCTCCCATCATCCCTCATAGTGTTCATTCCCTCCCTTCTGCATACTGAATGCATGCCAGCCAGCTGTCTTTAGGAGTTCACTGACAAAGCATGAAGGTGATGGTAGCCTTCCTTCACTGCTTGTCTCCTGTACCTGCCATCCCAAGATATACTACCATAGAATATGTAGTATATGCAATCTACTACCCTTTTAAAATATGTATATTCTTTTAAGCTGTTGGTCATTGTCACATCTTGGAATGTCAGCCTATTTGCCTAAACCAGGGGTGGGCAATTGTTTTGGCTCGGGGGCCACTTTGTGGGAACAGAGGTTAGCGGCGGGCCGCACCTTTTAAAATAATTGCATTCCTTAGTTAACTTTGCATTTCAGAAAAGGTATAAATTGCATCATAAAAATCAATAAATATAAATTAAATAAAATAGTAGTAGTTTTATTCAATTTATTTATTGTGCTAATTTCATATCATCTATAGCTGCAAGCACATTTAATTTTAGAATCAGTTTAATGAGACAAATTTACCCTATCACACTTTTCTACAATTTTTTTGAAATCAGGAGTGAGATTGCTTGTTGAGATTCTCATCACAGCCTGCAAGTTAATGTCTGCCAAAGAGCATCTATAGTTACTCTTGTTGATCTTCATGCAAGAAAAACTTTGCTCACAAATATATGTAGACCCAAATATAGAGAACATTTTCCCAGCAAATTTCTTCATACATGGAATTTTTTTCAGCAGACAAAGATTTGTAAAAGTCAACTAATGTCACAGCATTAAACATTTTTTTCACAGTGTGATCTGACTGCATGTCAATAAATTCAAGCTGCAGCTCCTCAGGTGCTGTATCAATATCAGCAGTGATGGGATAAGAGAGCAAATTGAATTTAGGCTCAATTTTCTTGAAGTCCTGAAATTTTCTTGGCGGGCCGCAAAAAACACTATGGCGGGCCGCACGTGGCCCCGGGCCGCCATTTGCCCACCCCTGCCCTAAACAATAAATATGTAAGAGCATTATTACTGTCTTGAGCATCTGTCATATTTAAAAAAACCTTAGGCTAATGTTCATCGTTTATACCTCTTGGAATCAGGTCTTTGAAACTGTTCATAAAGAACCATTGGGTTTTATTTGCATGCTATCAGAGGAAAGGAACAGTAAGTGATTTTCATTCCACTTGGCCAGCAAAATCCATTTCTAGTACAGTATATCTCATTTTGCTCTTCATTTCATAGTATATTCTTATTTTCAACTTTGATAAACACTGGTGCAAAATCAATTTTGTGGCTTCTGAAGGGTTTCTTCCTGACTTCTGGCAGCAGTATTTACAACATCTGAATTTCTAAAGAGGCATTCAGCCTGTGTATTTGTTAGCTATTTCTATCCAGTTGCTGGCTCTCTGAAGGTTAAAAAAGAAAGAAAGAAAGAAATGAACTTGTGCTCAGCAGCTAATAGTTCTAGTAGGCTGAATTCAGCCATCCCTAGACACTGAGGTGCTCTAGAAATTAGCTAGCTGTACCATCCTTTATACACTCTTGTTGTTTCTGTTCAACAAACCAGAAAGTGTAGATTTCCCTTTGCAAAGTTAAACATTAGATGAGTCATGTTCATACACTTTATATAGACATTGGTTCATACACTTTATATAGGACACAGATTGCAGCCCACACTGTTGGACTTCTCTATGTCAAGCCATCCCTTTTGAGTAACACATGAGGATAGGGCCCAATTCTAAATATTAGGCATGTATTTCCTGAACACCTGAAGAAATAGCAAGAGAGTGGGAGTGGCCATTTTTTTGGTGATCCTTGGCAGCTGAATGCTACCTGTTTACTGTCTCTTGGCAAGATATTTATCTACCTAAAGCAGTGTAGACGTAGGAACCTCTGACATTCCTCAAACTCATAAGGGTTCATCAGTGAGAGGGACTGTAATAGCAGACAAGCATCCAGTTTAAAAAACACACACACTGTTTATGCTTCACTATCAATCTCCCTTTGCAGTTTACATTTACAGAAGAGAGGGTGTGTTCAGGGCTCATTTGGGTAAGAAATGGTACCAAGCCAGGGGTTCTGGCCCTCCTTGTAGACCTCCTGATGGCACCTGGGTTTTGGCTACTGTGTAACTCAGAGCATTGGACTGGATGGACCATTGGCTTGATCCAACATGGTTTCTCTTATGTTCATTTGGATAGTAAATGAAACCAAACCACCCTGGCTATAGCCTTTGCAAGAACTGTGCACATTTAGAGTGTTCTGTAGTGTACTGTGGTAAATATCAAGGGATTACTTGGATGATGATGGCCTAGCTCTGACTGAGGTAATAAGTCAGCAGAACCACTTTAGACAACAAGTAGGCCTTGTATGATTGAATGCTCTCCCTTTCTCATAGAAAACTACACAAGAAAGGAGAAGGGAATGTTTTTTGTAGGGAAGCAGGTTTACTACACCAGTCAAACTGCACCTTTGTCTGAAAATCACTGGTGATGACCAATTTTGCTTGAAATATCTGTTAAAGGATCTGTGTTATATTCAGCCACCAGACAACTGGGGCACTTACAGATGATTTGCTGATGAAGTACAGAAGAATGTACAGATTTTAGGGAATGTATGCTTAAAGTTGATAAAGGGAAATTAATTTGGTGGGACTCATTAGCATAAGATGTGGCACGTTTAATGTGACATGGCAGCTCTGAGCTGTGATGTTCTCTGTTCAGCTTAGTTGTATTCATGGGTGTTCCACTGTTCCCATAATTTTACCAACTACATAGATTTCCAAGAAACTATGAATTAAAATTGTAGATGTCATCTTCATTCTAACCAGACCTGATCCTGTTCCAGATCAACATCATATCTCTAATGGAAACTAAGTAAAGAGTCCCAAGAGCCCTTCTATCATAGCACGGTTCCCAGCCTCCAGGTGGGACACAGAGTCCTTCCAGAGTTACAATTGATCTCCAGATTTTGGAAAGGAGGTTCCCTAAAGAAAATGGCAGCTTCCAAGGGTGGACACTGTGGTATCATATCCCTGCTGAGTTTCCTCCTCAAACTGCACCCGGCTCAGGGTCTGCCCCCAAATTTCCAGGAATTCCTCAAGCTGGAACTGGCAACACTATTAAATGACTTTAGCTACTTCATGTGGTTTCCAAAGGAAACTGGAGTTATATTGTCTGAAAATTCGGATTATATACTTAGCTAACAAACACTGGTATACCACAAATTTTGTTTGCTAGATCACTGCCATGTTGTAAGTTTCAATAATACAGCAGTGGCAGTGTCCTGGCATCCAGCATTGTTCTCTGTCCAGGCTGCAGAGCAGACATCAGGCCTGTGAAATATATTGGCTGATAAGTGAATATTTCAGGGATCAATTCAGAATTAGGCAGTTGTTGTGTATCAAGACCAAGGTCACCAGGGACTCTTGTAATGGCGACCGCCACGTGGTCATCGCACATGGCCAGAATCTACCTGAGCTTCGGCCAGGTAGAACAATAGCTGGTCGGATCCTAAACAACCACCAATCATGAGCCTAGGTCTCCCGTAGGGGACCTATGAACTGCAACCAGTGACTTAAGGTCCTATCAGGACATTTGGGCGAGGTCGGGGGACTATCTCCGACCAGCATAAAAGAAGGCTCTGAGCCCGGGGATTCTCATGTTCCATCTTGACCCGCAATAAACCACTATGCTGATTTCACTATTACCGACCTCCCAACTCCAATACTTTTCAGCAGTTAAACCAAGTTATTTGCTAAAATATCTTTAAACAGCTAGTTTTTTCCTGAGTCCAATTATGAGCTGAGAACTGAGGTGTGAAAGCCTCTGGTACTTTCAAAGATGTTATCAAGAAGATCACAGAATCTTGTTGCAGAGGGAGAAGGGAGAAGACTTGTCCCTATTCCTATTGGCTGGGCTTCCTCCACAACAGCAGCTCAAAAATTTGGGAGGCCTTCAGGATTTAGACAGTACAGTACTGCTGCAAGAAGAAAGTCACTGTGGGCAAGTGGGCAAGAAGAATGTCACTGTGTAACATTTCATATGCTCAGAATTTCATTTATTTGGATCGGGGTCAGTGTCAGCATACCCTCATGTGGGGCAGCTCCCAGGGCCCCACTGTGGCTGATCACTACAACATGCCATTTCCCTACCTGCTCACTGATGAGTGTTTCACCACCCAGGTTTCCAGAGGCACACACTGCCCAGTGCCATCAGGGAAAGGGCTGCAGGCAGTGCAGGTAGCTATGAGCATGGGCAATTGGGGGGGGGGGTTGTAAGCAGGGCAAGAAGGGATTCAGAGGGAGGTACTGAGACACATGGATGAGTGAGTGGGAAGGGGGCCCTGGAAACTCTCTGCCCAGGGCTCCCCAAACTCTGGAACTGGCCCTGATCTGGATCACTGCACATACAAAATGACTATGTCCGCTATATTAGCATGCCCTGAAGATCTGTGGAATGCTAACACTGCTCATGTAAGCAGCTGAGGGCCCCATTTAAATCCTGTGTCAGTGTAAAGTAGCACAGGTAAGTTCTCTTGTCATGCTAGCAATGCATTTAAATCGAGCCTAAGACTTTGTCTACGTGTGCAGTGAAATAAAGTGATAGCATGCTGAGATGGTCAATGAATTACTTCAGGGCATGAAGAGAAGAGAAGATTTTAAACTGCTTCCTATTTAAAAACTCTCTGAAAATGGAAAATCAGCACAGCAAGCAGAAATTAGACCCTTCCCCCCACTCTGCTAGTTTTCTGACTGTAGGGAGAGGTGTTCTTGGTTTTGTTTTTTTTAAATGTGAAGGAACTATTAACAGATGGAATTCTCTATAGGATTGCTTGGCTTGAGAAATTCTGGAAGATTTTGCAATGGTTCCTTGGAAGGGTGGAGAAGGGAGGGACCTCAATGGGGATGTGATGTCATTCCAGAAATCCTGTCACTCCTAGGCCGCAGTCACACAGCCCTTTAATGTGAGAGGAAGGGCTGTTTCCTCCCACATTTAAAGGGACCATTCACAATGGCCGTGGCTAGTCCCGTGCCAAAGCGGGCTCAAACGCAGGTTCCTCTCGCATTTTCCGACCCTGGAAAATCTACTGTTTTCCCAGGAGTCGCGCGAGGAACCTGCATTTGAGCCATCTGGACAATCATTGCAAGAGAGGGCTGTCCAGATGGTCCCTCCTCCGCCATTGCCGCCGCCACTCACCTCCTCCGCCGCCTTCTCTGCCTCTGCCACCATTGCCGCCACCACTCTCCTCTGCTGCTTGCCACCGCTCACCTCCACCACCATTGCTGCCACCGCTCGCCTCCTCCTCCACCTCCTCTGTTGCCACTCGCCTCCTCCGCTGCTGCTGTTGCCACCGCTCACTGCCGCCTTTGCCCGCCAGAGTTGGGATGTGTAAACATCCCAACCTGAAATTAAAAAATCAGGCCCCTTTAAATCCGGGAGGGCTCCTGGATTTTTGAGGCAGTGTGACCATGGCCCTAGACTCTCTGGTATACCATAGGGTCCACCTGCTGAAGCTGCCATTTTCTTCAGGGGAACTGATCTAGGTAGTCTGGAGATCAGTCATCATTCTGAAAAAACTCTAGGCTGCATCTTGAGGTTGGTAACCCTAACTATCCACCAGCAAACTGAAGTGGTGCAGTTAATTCAACCAATCTCATTCCCATCTCATTCTTCTACAAATGTAAAGCATGGCCCATAGTATAGTCCTAAGCAGAGCTACACCCTTCGAAATCCACAGAAGTCAATGGACCTAGGACTGCACTGTCAATCTCCTGCACATAAGTAGAAGCAAAATTTTACCATAAGTAAGATAGTATGGCAAAGAGGCCAAGATCACACCTCAAAAAATATATTATAGCATTGGGAAAAGTGCAGAAAAGGGAGACTATAATGATAAAAGGGTTAGAACACTTTCCCTATGAAGAAAGGTTGAAGCGCTTGGAGCTCTTTAGCTTGGAGAAACGACAGCTGAGGGGTGACATGACTGAGGTTTATAAGATTATGCATGGGATAGAGCAGGTAGAGAAAGAAGTCCTTTTCTCCCTTTCTCACAATACAAAAACTCATGGGCACTTGATGAAATTGCTGAGCAGTTGCGTTAGAACAGATAAAAGGAAGTCCTTCACCCAAAGAGTGATTAACACGTGGAATTCACTGCCACAGGAGGTGGTGGTGGCTACAAGCATGGATGGCTTCAAGAAAGAATTAGATAAACATCTGGAGCAGAGGTCCATCAGTGGCTATTAGCCACAAAGTATAGATAGGAACTCTCAGTCTGGGGCAAATGATGCTCTGTATTCTTGGTGCTTGATGGGGGGCAACAGTGGGAGGGCTTCTAGTGTCCTGGCCCCACTGGTGGACCTCCTGATGGCACCTGGTGTTTTTGGCCACTGTATGACAGTGTTGGACTGGATGGGCCACTGGCCTGATCCAACACTGGCTTCTCTTATGTTCTTAAGATCCTTTCATGCGGTCCTTGACACACTGAACGACACTCACTCTTTGTGAAAAATAGGGCCTAGAACTTTTTTTTAGTGCTCTGCACTTCCTAATGATTATGAATAGGAGACATGCTTGGACTAAGCCCCGCTGCTCATACTTTATATGCACATGCTTTCATTACAGTTCTTCCATGCCAGGTCTTGTCCTGAAATACATCTTTTACAACATACAATAAAGAGCGAGAATGAGAATCAGATGCTCTGTGGAATTGCTGCAAGCTTTTGATGGGCTCAGTGCTGGCATTTCATAACTCTAGATTGATTTATTCTTGTGCCTACAGCTTGCATTGGGCTCCAGGGCTCTCTTGATTCCCCAGTCTCCACTGGGATGTTTGGGAGAGCTACCATGTTGCAGTATTGATTCCATATGACAACGGCAAAAGAGCTCTTCAGAGTCCACTCACCAGCAGGTCAACTGCAATGCTGGCAAATTTAGTTCTTATCTGAATTTCTCAGGAAGAAGTTGGGAAGCTGAGGGCGGGGGCGGGGAGGGATTGAGAAGAGAGAATGCAAAGGATTTGGATTTATAGGAAGGCAAGAAGAGCCAAGCCCAGATTAAGTGGTAAACAATAGAATGATCTACTAAAGTCAACTACTGTTCTTTTGTGTAAGGATGCATGTAAGCTGTGAATTAAATTCCCTTTCCTAAGCAGCTGTGGGGAAAAGCAAATGTCCATATGATGCATTCTTCTTCACTTAAGAGCAGAAATATTCAATCAGAGCAGTGGCCTTTTTTCTTTTTTTGCTAGGGTACAACATTTCAGGCTGCAAAGGAGAAGCAGCATGTTTGAACAGCGTTCTCTGTCTCTCTTCTCTCCCTGTATAAAATTTATTTGCGGGGATCAGACAAGCAGCCTTCCAGGCAGGCAATTTAGAGGGCCAGATTTTCTTAGCTTCATGTGCAGTTCCTCTGTCCTGTTAGCTAAGTATCATTGGGGGGGGGGGGGAAGTAACACAGGGAAGCATTTAAACATGTATTCAAACCACACTCTCACATGCCCTCTCTTATGGGAATGAACTGTACCTCAATGGTAGAGCTCACGTTCTTGCAAAAGGTCCCACAGGTTCAATCCCTGGCATCTTTGTTTACAATAAAGGAGCGGGTAGTAAGTGATGTGAAAGACCTTTCTCTGCCAGAGACCCTGGACAGCAGCAGCCAGTCAGAGGAGGCGATATTGGACCAATGGCCGGGTCAGACAGCTTCCATTTGATGTATATACTCTGTTACGGTTCAGTTCAGCAACAGCTGTGTCATACAACTGGTTTTGTATTTTGACCAGGTTATGCTTTTGCTGTACCATTTCAGGCTGTATGGGGAGACAGGGGAAGCCTACAGACCATTCTCAGACTGATTTCACACAAGCCACTGCTCCTCCCCCACTCTTCCCTTTCCCCCCATTGCACGGGTCAATTTCCCACTATAAGCTGTGCAGCTACATTTTGACCCGCAGCTTCGCCTGATTTCCCCCACGTTTTTGCTATCCTGTTTTTTGAGGATCTAGTAGACGCCGAGGAGATCAGGCGAAGCTACGGGTCAAAGTGTGGCCATGCAGCACATAGTGGGATATTGACCTGTGCAATCCAGGGAAAGGGAAGAGTGAGGGCGGAGCAGCGACTTGTGTGAAATCAGTCACATGCTCCCACTGTCCCTACCCAGCAGAATATGAAACTAGCACAGTCCTTCCCTTCCCCCCCCCCCCCGACATGTTAATTAGGTACCTGCAAGGTGTTTTTGTCCAGAGAGGAATGTTCAAATGTGCAACTCAGAGGGGCAAAGTCTATACAAAGCTTTTACCACTTGATCCCACTACCTTCTTAAGGAGATGAGTGGAAGAGGGAATATTCTGCTTATCTCGCTTTTCAGTGGTGCTGCAAGTGATCTCCTTGGCTGCTTCTTCATTGTTGTTTTGGTCCACCCATCCTCCGTAACAGAAGGGGTCTTTTCCCCAGCACCATCATGCATGTGTGTAGCTTCCAGCATTTCCTCCACTTTGACACACTCTTTCCAAAACCTATTTTTTTAAAACTCTTTGGGGAGTGAGGAATTGCAGCCAAAGTGTTTGCACACTAGTGTGGAGAGGAAGGTGTAGGTTTTCCAGGCCCCACGCACATTGGCCCCATTTCCCTTGCTTGGGCTCCTACACAGCCACCATCCCCCACCACCACTGAAGGGCCCAAGGGGGAGCTTTACTACAAAAAAAATATCAAAAACTGATATATTCCTTTAGTGTTGTTATGGGTGCTATAGCAATATTTAAATTTTATTGTGCTGTTTTATTGTGCTGTTGGTATGATGATAAAACCTGCCCTGAGCCTGCTTGCAGGGGAAGGGGGGAGGGCTAGAAACCTAATAATATATATATATATTTTAAGCCTTGAGGAAGTGCAGGACAGAATGGAGGCTAGGGAGGGGGTGAGGCAAGGAAGGTGCAAAGAAAACTGTTGTGTGGGTGTCCTGTTGTCACTGTGGGTGCCCTGCATTTGCAGCAGCAATGAGAGCCACAGAGAGAACTGTCACTGTATGTACGTGCCCCATGTTACCTACCCAACCCCTGAGATCATCTTTCAAAGCCCTGCTTTGGATGCCCCCTGCCTCCCAAGATTAGGCAGGTGACAACCTGGAGAGGGCCTTCTCAGTCATGGCACCAAAGCTCTAGAACTCTGGCCCCAGGGAGATTCATCTGTCCCCTTCTGTTGCCGTCTTTAACCAGGTGGTCAAGACTTATTTTGCTTTGTTTGGTGTTCTCTCAGTGAGCACTCTTTCCTGTCCAATGTTTTAATTGTTTTAATAGTTATTTTTATGTCTTTGTATGTTTTTAGTTGTGGTTTTAGCTGTTTTAATGATGTATGGTTATTGCGGTTTTTTGGTTGGTCTCAAAATTTGGCTGTTTCTGATTTAATTTGTTAGTTGCCATGGTGGCCCTTGTGAGGGAAGGAAGATGGGCTATGAATAAAAATAAATAAAATAATAAATAAATGCAGCAGCAATCTCAGTACATAGGAAAACACCTGTCCTGCTTCCCAAAGAAGACAGAGCATTTGTCAGACCCCACTGGGAAGAAATTCTACAGCTGTAGCAGTTAACTCCCTTCCATGCTTACTGGGTTGCTTTGATGCTTATTGGAAGCTTTAATTGATTGCTGGTGGCTGTTGAACTCTGGTACTTGACCCAAATGCTTTATCATGTGGAACCAAAATGAATGTGTTAGAGCTGAGAGAAGACACAGACTGCTAATACAACACATTTGAGCATGCCAGTCTTTTGCAATCCCATCATTAATTTTCTCCACTCCTTGAATTAGTTAGATAAGCCTTAGTCTCATTTAATAGACAGGGACCGGCTAGATCCAGCAAAATTTAATCCTGTCTAAGACCAAATGAAAACAATTTCTCTCAAAGGAGGAATAAAAAATGGTGTTCATGAAAGCAATTTGAAGAGGTGGCTGATATGAAAAAATTATAGTTTATTGACGTAGTAGATACACTGGGCCTGATCCAGCAGAATGTAGTTAACTTCATTAAAGGCAGTGTTTTCTCTTCTGCCTTGCCTCCCAAACTGCAGCAAGTTTTTGGAGTTTCCACACAACATCATAATCATCGGGTCCTTCCTTTCCAGATCTGCTCTGCAGTTTCCCAAACCTCCTCTGTTATGATCTTTTATAAAAGATAGTATTCCAAGTAGGTTTTGGAAAAGTGTGGAAGGCAAGGTGTGGATTTTTGCACCTTCCAGCCCACATCCAATGGCCATGGCTGGGGCCATTTATCCTCCCAAATACCATCCCCCTATACCACCAGTGGACTTTGTGCCAGTTCAAACATTGTAGTGATACACAAACTACCATTTTTAAAAAAAATAGCAAAAAGCCTGCCAAAAATAGGGTGTCAGATGCAAGGAGAGAGAATGGGCAATTGCCCCATCTGGAAGTTCCATTGCCACTGTGAATGACTTTGGCGAGAGCCAGTTTGGTGTAGTGGTTAAGTGCATGGACTCTAATCTGGGAGAACCGGGTTTGATTCCCCACTCCTCCACTTGCACCTGGCTGGATGACCTTGGGCAAGCCATAGCTCTGTACCAGCTGTTCTCTCAAGGACAATTGTCTCAGAGCTCTCTCAGCCCCACCCACCTCACAGGGTGTCTGTTTTGGGGAGGGGAGGGGAGGGGAAGGGAAAGGAGTTTGTAAGCTGCTCTGAGACTCCCTTGGGGAGTGAAGGGCGGGGTATAAATCCAATCTCTTCTTCTTCTTCTTTGCATGTGCTGTGTTAGTGACCTGAAAACGGGGAATCACCCCTGCGAGGAAGCAGTCTAAAAGTGGAAACAATGGACTTTGCCCAGTTCCGTGTATTAACAGAGAAGTTTCCGAAAGTTGCCCATTTATTATGACCTGACTTCCCAGTATCTCAACAACTGATCAGAAGAACTCATGGACTTTTAGCCAGGTTTGTCCTGCAGGAATCAGCTCAAACGTTTCATAGCATAGAACTAAGTATAATCATCTGCTAAAAGCTGCAGATGTTGAGACCAAGAAAAAAATACTGGCAATCCTGGTTTCCTGTAAATTAAGTGTAACCATTTCTGATGTATGACCTTATCTTGAATGTCCCCCACAACACTATTCTTAAATGTCCCTAAATTACAACATACATACTTCCTTTCAATTTAATCTTGAATATATCCAAGGACTGGACCCTTAAATCTTACTGAGAATCCTAACCCTTTAACCTGTCTTCCTTCCCCCCAGACAAAAATCAGAAATGGCAACATTTCAGACAGAGGAAAAACTCTTACAAAAACAGTTCTACAGAAAGTTCAGCCATACAGCATCCTGGGAAAGACTTCCCCCATTTTTATGACAGCCCAAGCTGGTTGTCATCAAAGCCTCCTTTCAAACACAAAAAGTGCTTCCTTTTTCAATAAAACCCCATGCAAGTATTTGCTTTCCTCCTCTTTGTCTCAGCTGGAAGATTGATGGCCATCCTCTTGATCCTTCTCTTTCAGGAAGTGGATTGCAAACTGTTTGGGGATTACGTGGGGACTCTCATATACAGCTGTTATTTATGGGACCTTTAAAGCTCAAAGGCAAATCGCCTGGTGCTTTTTCCTCTGCCGTGACCTTAAAAATCAGTGGTTTACCAGTCTTGTAACAGTGTGTATTTATGCACTGAGAGAGTGAACAGCACAAGACTTCTAGGGTCCCTCATTTAAAATGTGCAAGCTTAGAGAATTGGGTCACATCTGACTGCTACCATCTGGCCCGCTTTTCCCAAAGATTACCCTGTAATGCATTTCACATGTGCTTTCGGAACAAGATCTCAAGCTGCCAAAAAGGAAAATATTTTACAGCTGAGCATGGCCTGAAAGCCCAAAATATTTTAAATGCAATAACCAAAAGAGATTTTCTTGCAATAGCAAAGCACAGAACCAGCATTCTAAATTATCCTCTTTTTTTGCCCCAGTGATTTCTCATTGATTTTTATATAAGCCTTGAAAACACATCAGTGATTTTTAAAATCCATTTAACTTTAGTAAAAGATGCTAATATATAGTGTACTTCATACACCATCTGAATTCAGATGTCATGAAACCTTGTTTGGTTTTGATGAGAACAAGCCATAAAGCCTTTTGCCTACAGAGTTTTTCTCCCCCTGTTCATGCGCTATGTGGAGATGGAGAGTTTTCTGGGTTAGGAAGTCTTCAATTTAATTGCAGTTTGTTGTGTTGTACAATTCGGGTGCTTTAACAAATGGCAAGGGATTTCCTCCCCTTGCATGCACCCTTGGATTCTAAGACTTGGTTTAATACTGAATTGTAAGAAAGAAATCAGCTGTTTGTTAAAGCTCCCAGTTTGACATGACATAAATTGCGTATGAACTGTAGACTGTTTATGCCATGAAATCTTCATTCTCAGTGCTGTACATGAGAGGAATTGAGGAGAGAGAAGGAGCACTCAAGCTTGAGCATTTCTGACTTGGGCCCTTTCTGCACTCTCCTTTTAACCTGTGTTCACTGCGGTGTCCTCCAAGCAATTCTGCACTAAATTCAAGTTCAACCTTCTTTTTATTCCGGTCCCCCCCCCCCCCCCATTCTGCATTACATTACCTCCCTTCAGTGGTCAGCCCAGTTTCTGCCTGCTGTTGTTTCAGATTATTTGGATGCTGTTTTGCCATGGACTTGCCTTGACTTGAGCACTGAGAAAATCTGGAGTAGCAGAGAAATGCGGAAAGGACCTTCCTCTCTGTCTGGGATGTCCTTTGAAGACAACTGCAACCTGTCCAAAAAGCAGCTGTTCATCTATTTACAGGGGAGAGACATTTCATGCACATTTTGAAGTCTCAGCCCCAGCCTACTATTTCTTTCCAAGATCAACTTGGGATGTTTATTCTTAACATTAAGGCCCTCACAATCGGGGACCTTTATACCTGAAGGACTATCTGTCCCTCTATTAATTTTAATGGAATGATGTACCTGATAGGATTGTATGGAGCATAAAACATGAGGAAGAAAAAGAGGCCACTTCTGTGCTTGGAGCTGAAGGAAGGGCAGAGTATAATAATGCATGCTCCAGATTCGTCCCTTTGTCCAAACAGCCGGAGAGGGGACTCTTTTCAGCTTTTTATTTCTATTGTGATATGCTATCTAAAGGCCATGGCTGTGTGTTAAATGCAAGCAGAGGGCAACAATATGATGTGGTTAAGAATTTCAAGAGTAGGATTTAAGGTAGTTTTTAAATACACACACACACACACACAACCTTCATAGATGTGCTAAACTTTAATTAAACTTTCCACAGCAACTAAACACTAGGTGGAGCTCTGCTATAATTTAAAGGTTGCAAAGTTCTTGTCCATGAAGTCAGTCTGCAAAAGTGCCACTAAATTCACAAACTTGGAATTGTGTATTCAGATGGTTTTTTGCTTCAGCTGAAGCTTACTTGGCCTTTACTCTGGATCTGGTCTTTTCAGTATTATTTCTCTTAAATGTTTCTGCCTAAGCTGTCTGTTCACAAGGCTCAAACTGTACCATGGGACCCTTAAGGGTTGCAAATGGAAGGAGTCTTTCTCTTACAGAAATGAGCAGAAGGGCTATCTTTGGCTCCAAACCTAAGAATTTTATTGATGCATGAACTTTGAGGACTGGAGCCACTTTATCTGATGGATATATCTGGTACCAGTGCTCAATGTACAGGTATATGTGAGTGCACTTTAGTGCTGTCATTCCATTGTGGAGAAGGCATTGCACTGTCTATACAGCTCTCTGTCTATACAGCCTAGCTGCCCTGTGATTCTGAACATGTGGCCTTAGCAGCTTCCTAGTGTGACAAAGACAGCAGCTGACTGTGTGGACACAAAAGCAGCATTTACACATAAAAGGTGTATAATGTTTCAAATGACAAATGGTTACATAAGAACATAAGAAAAGCCAATGTTGGATCAGGCCAACGGCCCATCCAGTCCAATACTCTGTCACACAGTGGCCAAAAATACCAGTTGCCCTCAAGAGGTCCAGCAGTGGGGCCAGGACACTAGAAGCCTTCCCACTGTTGCCCCCGCACACACACACACACACCCCGCACCAAACATGAAGAATACAGAGCATCACTTGCCCCAGACTGAGAGTTCCTATTTATACCTTGTGGCTAATAGCCATTGATGGATCTTTGATTCAAGAGTATAGGTTGGATCTGGAGTAAATTTTTGACTCACATACTGCCACATTCCGTTCTACTGCCACAGTGGGTTGTTTGTTTGTTTTTTTGTTTCATAAAGAGGCCTCCAGGCAGTTCTTTAAAAAAAAAATTCCTCATAAAATTACTTTCATGGGCTGCACATTGGAGATTGAGCCTTTCTTGAATTGCTTACATCTAATGTTGCTGACCTCCTGGTGGACGCTGGAGTTTGCTGGAGATTATAACCAGTATCCAACTCCCTAGATCAGTACCCTTGGAGGAAATGACAACTTCAGAAGGTGGATTTTATGGGATTGCATCCTCACTCAGCTTCCTTTCCTCTCTAAACTCTGCCCTGGCCATGCCCCCAGATATCCAGGAATTTCCCAAGCCAGACTTGACAATTCTACTTATAAATGTAAAGAGTTTCCTTAGCATTCCATTAGTTACTTTACACATACACCCATCCTATGCCATTTTCCCAAACTGAAATGGCCCTTTTGGGGAAACCTAACTATACTGATGTCCTACCCATACATTTCCTCACTGGAACAAACACCAAGAGTGTTTTGGGCATGAAAATGGCAAGGAGGAGGAGGCTTGAGCCCCTCTGCACTCCATTAGGTCTGAATCAGGTCTCCAAGCACCCAAAAATTAAGTTTTGTAAATCATGGGGAACTGCAGACATAAAACTCTTGGCACATACCTAGTTTGACAGGATCAGGAGGACCCAGAAATACACAACATATGGTTAAGATGGTTTCAGGTATGTTTGTCTGCTAGGGTCACCATCTCTGGGTTGGGAAATACCTGGAGATTTTGGGGAGTGGAACCTGGGGATGGTGGGGTTTGGAGAGAGGAGGGACCTCAGCATGGTATGGTGTCATAGAGTCCACCTTCAAAGACAGCCATTTTCTCCAGGGGGACTGCTCTTGGTCAGCTGGAGATCAACTGCAATAGCAGGAGATCTCCAGGTGCCACCTGGAGGTTGGCAACCCTATTGTCTGCAGTAGAACAAAATAAAAGTCCAGTAGCACCTTAAAGATAAACTTTTGTGAGTCAAAAGTTGTGAGCTTTTGTGAGTCAAAGCTAATTTCATCAGATAAAAATAGGAATGAAATTCCATATGCTTTTATATTCAGGTCTGAAAGTGGAAGAGTTCTTACGAAGACTGGCCAGCTGGAGTTGATAAGATCTGGGAGATATGCATAGGGGTGGGAAATTCAGGAAATTAACATCTGAGGTAGAATAAGAATCCTAGGCCTTTATTCAGCATTTATGAACTTGATAATGGATTAGAAACCATTCAGCAGTCTTGTGCTATAATCTCCCTTCCCTCTAGAAGAGCCACTCTTAGAAAAGCAATGGAATGTCCTGGAAGATTAAACTGTTCTCCCACTGGTTTCTGCGTATCATGATATTTAATATCAGATTTATTTTCCTTTCTTCTTTTTGCATAGCTACTGTCCTGTTTGTCCAATGTAGATAGTTGTTGTTGACGCTTGGTGGCATATGGAACACTGGAAGATGAGCAAGTGAATGAATCTGAGATGGTATGGCTAGTATTTCTGGGATACTTAACATGTGTGCTTGCCTATCTTTGTACACTGTTTAGTTTGCATACTAAAAATATCAAATAGTGTCAAAAAAGTACTGACATTAGGGAAAAAGGCAATAAAATCCAAGCAATCAATACTAACAGTTGAGCAACATAAAAACAAAAAACCAGTAAAAGTAGCAACATAAACAGTAATCTTTCTAAAATGCAATACCACTCCCCTTTTGGCAAATTAATTTAACAAATTATTTTGGAGGTGGGGAACACAGCAGTCGTGTCACAGTCACAAGTTCCAATAAATGTTGTTGTATCATTGGATCTGTCTGCTCTCCATTGCCCTCATCAAGGGAAGGAAAATAGGAATATTTAGACTTTGTCATTGGAACAAAAAGAACGAAGTGACAGTTCACGAATTCCCCTGCTAATGAGGTTCTGCTGCTTAATAATGGCCTCACTTCAGTGCCTCACTGAAAGAAAACAGTTCCTGCATTAATTAGAGATTCTAGGAAGTGACAGACCTGTTTGAAATTATACAGTACTAGGAATAAGACCCATTGTGGAAATAAATACAATGGACTCTAGAAAGAGGCTCTGGGAGAGTGCCCTGGCCTTGGGCACTCAGCGTCAGTTTGCAGTGATAACCTCAGCAGAGTATAATGACACAGAGTCCACCATTTTCTCCAGAGGAACTGATCTCTGCTACCTGAAGAGCAGTTGAAATTTTGAGTGATCTCCAGCCCTCACCAGGAGATTAGCAACAATTGTTATCCAGGAGGAAATGGCTGGTTTGGAGAGTGGAGTCTATGGCATTGTACCTGTCTGAGGTCCAACCCCTCCTCAAATCCCGCCCACTCCAGGCTCCATCCCTCAAATCCCCAAGTATTTTCCAATCTGTAGATGGCAACCCTATCTCCTTCCCAGCTAACCACCAACCTACCATTATCTGCCCCTCTGACTGCTGCTGATTTCTGCCCTCCCTCCTGGAGATTAGTTGTAATTCTGAGTGATCTCCAGGCCTTACCTGGAGATTGGCAACAGTGGTTCCCCAGGAGGGAATGGCTGGTTGGGAGGGTGGTGTCTATGGCATTGTACCTGCCTGAGGTCCCACCCCTTCTCAAACCTCACCCTCTCCAGGTTCCATCCCTCAAATCTCCAGGAATTTCCCACCTGGAGTTGGCAACTCTATCTACTTCCCAGCCAAGCATCAGCCTGCCATTATCTGCCCTTCTGATTTCAGCTTTGTATCTTCTGAAGGGGGGGAAATCAATAGTTTGGCCCTTAAAAGCAATTGTCTGCCTCCAGGTATCCTTGTCTAATCATTCTGCTGAGAGGCCTGCTCTTAATGTTATGACATGATTCTTGTAGTGTTGACTTTCTGCCATTCTCCATTATGCTGCTCTGGTTCAGCCACTAATATACTGAATACTTTGAAATCCATCCCTGCAACAGACACCAGTTCTCAAGCCATGACAAAAGTAAGGAGAATAATCTCTCTCTCTCTCTCTCTCTCTCTCTCTCTCTCTCTCTCTGTATATATTAAATACACAGAGAGAAAACATTCCCATATCATGTTCCTCAATTAATTAACAGCCAAACTAAAGCCATGTTGCCATTCAGCGTTCTGCTAACACTATCTCAGCACAATGGCAAAACACAGTCACCAAGCTACCTTGTAATAATGCCACACAGTGTCAGCTTGGGATGCCCATATTTTTGTAGTAGCCCCCCCACTGTCGCCTTACTGTTTTTGATCACTTGTCAATTTTAGATAAAAGGCAGTTGAACAAACAGTATTTCTTAACCATCTTTTAAAATATTAGAGCTCAGAGCTATAAGTAGTTCTCCTTTTCCCCTTTTGTCTTTACAACAACCCAGTAAAGTAGGTGAGACTGAAACAAAACAACCAGTTCAAGGTCACAGAAGTTAACAAAGAATGGACATGATTATGGTTGCCAACCTCCAGGTGGTGGCTGGAGAATTCTGGCTATTACAATTGATCTCCAGGTGACAGAGGTCAATTCACCTGGAGAAAATGGCCAATTCGGAAGGTGGCCTTTATGACATTAAACTCCATTAAAGTTCCTCCCCTACCCAAGCCCTAAAATCTCCAGGTATTTTCCAACCTGGAGCTGGCAACCCTAGACATGAGAGACACAGGTTTACTTATGAGGGGGGTTTAATAATGCATCAGAGTTATCAAAGCAGATTCAGGGCTAAGCTTCAAGCAGCTGGACCTCAAGACATGTGCACAGACATGCAGCAAAGCTTAGCCAAACCTCAAGACAAAGAGCATAACTAGAGCTAGGCCCTAAATTCTGGCTGTGAGCCCAAAGAATGGTTAATTAAGCTATTCCAAACACTTGTATGAGCCAGACCATCCTGCACCTGGCTTCCAGTCAGGGGAAGAAACAACCCAGGCCTTGAAGAGAAGGCTCTGCCAACAAGCAAGAGAGTGAAAATGTTTCCCTGAGAGTAGCTCATGCTGTCCTCTCACAAGAGACTCAGGGCAACTAACAAAGATGGAGTCACCTGGACCAGTACAGCTTCATGGTAGAATGATTATTGGAAGCGGAGTCTTCACTACACCATGCTGGCTCCATTTGAAAGGGCAGTAAATTTAGTTCCACCTCACTCGCTCTCAGGAGCCTATTGGCCTTCCAGTTAGAACGGACTTGGAGACATCTGATCTAAAAGATGCTGTCCCTATCATTTTTGGGAAATTACTCCTCATTTTATGATTACTATTTTTCATTAATATCCTTTTATTGTGAATAAGTCAATTTTTCCAACAACTGAGTCCGCAAGAAACATCACTTGTTTGAGGCACAGTGGTTGGGTGGAAGCCTTGAGACTCAAACACAGGTAATTTTTCATCAAGGTTTTCCTAGATCTGGAAAGTAATGTTTTATTGATAGCGATTATTCATATGCAGTGCAGATGGGGTGCATAAAAAATGCATGAGCTCCTGTTGCTACAGATTTGCCTTTGAGGATGGGCAAGCTGTAGTCCTAGGCTCAGTCAGAATCTCAGATGGCATCTTTAATACAAATGTGATTTAACTGATGTGTTGATTTTGTAAGGGACAAATCACACACAGGACAGTAGCTACATCTTGGAAACAATAAAGTCTCTGAATTGCAGGGACCATGCCAGCTTCTAAAGGTGCACAGTTGGATTAACAGTGTTACAGATGTGAGAGAAGAGAGGATCATATAAACTAGGGACCTGAAAGGGAACTCTCACCAAGGGAACTCTCATATCCTCTTACTCTGACTGCTTGGTTGCTATTTGTCCACATTGCTGTTTTCTCTTACCCCCCCCCTGCCCTCCTCACCCAGTCACTCACCTATTTTCCCCCCACCCAGTCTCCTTTTACAACTACCTTTTCCTCCCTCACATATCACACAGTTTCTATTTCCCACCATCTCCTTTTCCCACTCTTGCTTGCTTCCTCCCATTGTCAGGCGCTATTTTGGGTTGCTTATAACAATCTAGCCATTCCCCCCCAGTTGTGCAAGTACAAGTATCACTATTCCATTTGTAATGTTCAAACACACACACACCCCAATTTTTATAAATGTTCAGATTTTTCTGCAGACATAGGTTTTCCAAAGTTTGCAGAAACATCTGCTCTATCTGTGGGTGGCCTTATTGTGCAGATTTGGGTGGCATAGTTTGAAATTAGAAGTATGATTAGAAACAGGATTGGAAGTAGAAGTGTCATCATGGCAATCATAATTTAAAATACTGTATGCTGTCCTGGCTGGATACTGCTGTTCTGCAGAAAACACAGTAAAGACAACTAAGGATGCAATACTGTGCTTGCTGTTCCATTAAATAAAGTGGGATTTACTTCTAAATAAATATGTCAGATTGCCCTGCACTCAAACCAATAAGAGGGAAGGTTGTTTTTTCTAATTGTGAATCAGACTATATAGAGTGAATCAAAATATCCATATGGTGGGATCAGGGACTGACAGGGGATTTTAGTAAAAAACCCAACAACCCTCCATGGATAACCCCCCACCACAAACAATAGAAGCAACATCTCTAACTTTAAGAGATGAATGCCCATTAACCTCTTTTTACAATGTTCTGAAATCTTGGTGGCCATTTTGGGGTTTGCTAGGCAATCACAACAATATTGCTCAGTCTTACAAGCTCAGTCTTGGTTTCTGTGAGTCAAAGGTGGGGGGCTGAAAAATGGAAGGGAGGAAAAGAAGCAGGAAAGGGGGAGACACTATGGGAGTTCTAGGAGGAGGGCTAGAGGAGAAGAAGAAGAAGAATTGGTTTTATACCCCGCTGTTCACTACCCAAAGGAGTCTCATAGCAACTTACAATCGCTTTCCCTTCCTCTCCCCACAACAGACACCCTGTGAAATAGGTGGGGCTGAGAGAGTTTTGAGAGAACCATGACTGACCCGAGGTCACCCAGCTGGCTTTACGTGGAGGAGTGGGGAATCAAACCCAGTTCTCCAGATTCGAGTCCTGCTACTCCTAACCACTACATCAAATGGGCTTTAATTATGAACTAGGAAATAGAATGGGAAGATGCCCTCTCTAGTCCTGTTTGTTTTCCATAAAAATACAGCCTTGGAAAGTTTGGTTTCCTTCAGGTCACAAAAGGCAGCTTGAGAAGGGTTATGATATTGGCTTGTAAAATTTTGAAAACTATGGAAAGTTCTTGGATGCACACCTTAACATGGTGAGGAGATTTGAAGAATCCTTGAAGTGTCGCTACTGGACAGCAGCAGTAGTGGAAAGTGACACTGGTAGAGAATTTGTTATAGACAATGGCAGTGCCACTTCAGCTAACACTGGTTAGTACTGCATTGTAAACCACTTCTGTTCATCGCATACCTTGAAAATCCTATGATGAGACAAAAAACAAAACAAAAATATGGTGCTAGAAGATAGTCTCCTCAAGCTGGATGGCACTCAGCTGCTGGGAAAGAGCAGAGGAGAAGTATGAATAGCATTATTCTTAATGACACAACTGGATTAGAGCCAAAAGGATGTTCAGCTGTTGATGTGAATGAATGGAAAAAGGAAATCCAAAGCTGTTTGACACATAATAGGAACATGGGATGTGAGAAGTATGAATCAAGGTAAACTCAAAATTGTAAAATAAGAAATGGAACGTTTAGACACTGCAATCCTGGAAATGAGTGAAATGGATTAGGACATTTCTACAAAGTGTCTTACTCAGGAAATGACTGTTGGAGTATACAAGGTCTATAGTACATCTATGAAGAGGATCAGAAGTAGTTGGTTTAAAAGAAATGGGTGTACCACAGATTCTGATTGTTTTGATATGCAACCTATATTCAGAACAAGAGGCTTTTGTTCTGACAGAATATGGAGAAACAAAATGGTTTCCGATTGGTAAAGGTGTCAGACAGGGATGCATTTTATTTCCTTATCTTCTCAGTATGTATGCAGAACGTATCATAAGGAAAGATGAATTAGATATAGGTGAAGGTGGAGTAAAATTGGTAGAAGGAATATTAACAATTTGAGATGTGCAGATGACATCACATTTCTTGAAGAAAATAGTGAAGACTTGAAAAGAGTATTGATGAAGATTGAAGCAGAAATTATGCAATCCACAAAATTAGATCAATTTTTAAATAAATATTCATTTTCTACAACACTATCACATGAACACAAAACTTTACTAGAATAACCTATTCTCCCTCCCAATTTTTTTTTAAATGTGATCAAAAATTTCAAACACAATAAAGCCCCAGGTCCTAATGGTTATCAATCTAAAAAAAATGCTTTACTTTTAGCCAATCCCTTATCAGCAGCATGGAACTACATTTTAAAAACTTGGTAGGCTACTCCCCCTCGTGGAACCAATCTTCTATTATACTAATACCAAAATCAGGAAAGGACCCGTCCCTAGCAGCTTCTTACCGAACCATTTCTTTATTGAATACTGACTGTAAAAAATTTACTTTGATCTTTGCTAAATGACTGAATACCTTTATTATGGAGTATATATCTCAAGGCCAAGTTAGTCTTATGCCTGGCAGAGATTTAACTGACAATACACATAAGGTGCTAAATATTTTTAATTTTTTGCAAATTGAAAAAAACAACAGGAAATTTTCCTTTCACTGGATATTGAAAAAGCATTTGATTTGTTGGAAATTCCTTATCTAAAAATCAGTATTACAGCATATGGGCTTTGGGGGGATTTTTTTTGGTTAGCAATAGAAGCTATATACACAAATTCCTTAGCAAACCTGAAAATAAACAATATTCAAACAGCCACTTATATTCATAGTCATGGTACCAGGCAAGATGTTCACTTTTGCCGTTGCTTTTCACATTGGCAATTGAACTATTAGATAACCTAATATGAAGGGAAGAGTCAATAAGAGGAATAAAAATTCAAGACACTGAACATAAACTTACTTTATTTGCAGAAGACCTTTTAGTGGTTCTTTCAAACCCTATATCCTCATTATCAGCGCTCTGAATTGGCCCAGTTCAGCCTTGTTGCAGGTCTGAAAATAAATCTTTCAAAATCATTACTACTGCCAATCAATCTTAACCCACAAACATGCTCAGTTATTAAATCCTCTTTACCTTATAAATGGGCTACAACATACCTACCTTATCTAGGTATCAATATCCCTTTAAACTTGGTTGTATATATCAAAAATATAATCATGATAGAATATTTAGTGAAATACAAAATCAATTAAATAGGTAGAATCAGCTTGGTCTAACTTGGGTGGATAGATATAATCTTATAAAATCATTCTTCTGAAATTTATTTTTCTATTCTGGACTACTTCAATATTTATATCTAAAAACAACTAATGTTATGGCAAAAAAACTTTGATAGAGATCTTATGGTCTTACAAAAAAAATCAGATAAATGTTCAAACCTTACAAAGAAGTTCTAGATGGGGTGGTTTTAGTTTCCCAGTATTATCTAACTGTTACAGGGCAGTTCATTTAGTGAATATAGCTAAGATGTTACAAAAAGATAACAAAACAGATTGAGTTCTTCTACAACAGGAATATATTTATCCATATAAAATCCAAGCGGTAATTTGGCAGGAAAAAAGGATCGTCCATGGAAAATCCAACAAAACAGTTTTTTATCAGTTTTTTATCACTTTCTATAAATGATCAAAAAAGACTGAAATTAATGCCTCCAGTATATAGATTCCAATCCTTTTTACATCAGAAGTGGTTTCCACCAGGTCTAAACACTTTAGTTTTCAATAAATGAAGAGTTCAAAAATTACAACTCTAGTTGATTTACAAATCTGAAGATTGCATTATGAGCAAATCAGTATTAGAGACTAAAGTGGGAAATCACTTATCATGCTGGTGGGAATGTAAGCTTATTAAAGTCTTCTGGACAAAAATCCTACAAGAAATCTATAAAATTACTGGTTTAAACTTAGCGTTTTCTCTAGAATCTGTGTTGCTGTGGATCTGGACAGAGAAAAACAGATCATTTCAGTATTATTGACCGCAGCTAGAATATTATTAGCGTCAAAATGGAAAAGCCCACATATCCCCTTGCTATCAGCATGGAGAGAGAAATTATGGAAGCATTTCATTCTAAATAAGATTTCAATGTACCCCAGTTCTCACACTCTAGACAACGCCTACACAAAAATGGTGGAGATTTGGTACCCCATAGTTCAGTATTTAATGGAAAACAACCCCTTGCCAAAAACCCACACTATCATGATTTGATCTACTTTTAACATGACTTGAGGATACTATAAATAATAGCTGAAACCCTTATTATTCTGAGTCATAGCATTTGATTTTACTTAGAATTGAACTGTCATACACTAAATGGAGATTGATTTATAAGTGATTAATTTTATACATTTATACATTTGACACTGTGTTGTGTAATTGTGCTGTGTAATTTGAATGGATTTTTGTTTATGATATTCATATATTGTATTTCTGCAAACCAAATAATTAAAAAAAAAACTTATAATGGTTTCAATATTTTCAGATCTTTCACCTAAGTTCTCAAATCAAGCTAAATACTATCTTAAAGTAACCTTTAACAGATTTTGAATGCATTCTTAAACCTAATCAGGGTCTGAAGAAGAAATTGATTTCAACAATTGACAACACTGTACCTTAGAGAAAAATATTTACCTTATCAAACATTATGGCACAAAGCAAGTGGTAAAATCTTCTCTGAGGAAACCTGGTTCCCTATTTGAAATCCATCCCCCTTTAGTTCTATAATTACAGCAATAAAGTTACAGACATTCAAAATATTACCTCATTGGTATCTTATTTCACAGAAGATTGCCCATTTAAATTCAGCTCTTAATCCATCATGTTGGAAAAAATATGGCGGAATTGGCTTTTACCTACATTGCTGGCAACATTGTCCCAAAATTAAGTGCTTATGGGAATTAGTGCTTGCCAGGGCTTTTTGTGTAGAAAAAGCCCAGCAGAAACTCATTAGCATATTAGGCCACACCCCTGCCTTCCCTCCCTGGATTGGCTTGGCTTCCCCAGGATCAACTTCCCCAGGTGCCCCATGGCTGTGGGGCACCTGGGGATCCCAAGGAGGGGAGGCAGTTTAAATTGCCTTCCCCCCTTGGATTGGCTTGGCTTCCCCAGTTACCCTGCAGCTTGTGAAGCACCTGGGGAACCCGGGGGGGGGGAGGCTGTAGGTGTGACCAACTCAGAAGCCAGCCGTAACTCCGTTCCTGTGAGTTCCTACCCAAAAATAGCCTTGGTGCTTGCTCAGTTCAAAATTATTACAGGTCAAATAATTTCCAACTCTGGAAAATCTGTTTCTAAACAGTTGGAAACATAAGTCATGCTCTCCTTCCAAAACTGAGATTAACTCTATACTTTTATCAGCAGTAAAGACAGCTATAGCCATGCGTTGGGAAAGTAAGCTGATACCAGATCTAACTATATGGCATAGAAAGATCCTGGATCATTATATTATGACAAAAATAATAGATAATCTGTCTCATTTTGATCCTCAGACTTCCTCCTCAAACTTTATTGCAGTCTGGTTTCCTATATTGGAATACTTGTTAAAGCAAGAAGAGATTCCGAGCAAGGTTAGAGATAAGCAAATATGATGACGGTTGGTTGTACAATGCAAGTATATTTGACAACTTAAAAAGAATCTGTGATTAGAGAAATCCATCAGCATGCTTGGTTTGTCCTTTAGTTTTTGATGTATATATAATCATTCTCTTGACTCTGTACTATATGTTGGTAACTATAATAAAATTCTTATTTTTTTAAAAAAAAAAGATTGAAGCAGAGACTGCCAAAGCAGGGTTACAGCTGAATATCAAAAAGACAAAAGACATGCCCTGATCTGGATAGCCCAGGCAAACTCGATCTGGTCAGATCTCAGCAGCTAAGCAGAGCTGACCCTGGCAAGTACTTGGAAGGGAGACTTACAAGGAATACCAGGGCTGGGACAAGACTCATTCCAGCTGGGCTCTGGAAGGCAGCAGAAGATACAGCTGCAAGAGGGGGTGAGTGTTTTTTTTAATATGCTTTCAGCTGAAGTGGTTTAGCTGAGGGGACTGTGCGTGGGGACTGTGTTTGGAAGTGAGTGAGTGAGTTTTGAATTGTTGCAGAATGCTGGCTGCTTGAGATAGGGTGAGAAGGGGCCATTGTTTGACTGTAATTGAGTGCCTGGGTGCATTTGAATAGCTGCTAGCCACACCCTCTGCTGGGGGAGGCTTCTATTTAAGGCTGTACCTGTCCAGAAGGGTTCAAGGGCAAGAACCAAAGGACTGGGCTCTTGGCCTAGGGACTCTTAGACTAGGGGCTTGTGAGAAGGCAAGGAAGAGTTAGAACACCAAGGCTTCTTGGGTTCCCAGTAAGGTAAGTAGACTTCTACAAGGAGAATACAAAGGGTTTAAAAGGGGGATTATATAAAATTATTTTTAAAGCAATTATGAAACCAGAATGCCGGCAGGGGATTGGGGGCTATCCAGTGTTTTGCACAGTGTGTCACATGTATGATTATCTGCCCACTGGGCAGAAGTCTTGGGTGTGTGCCCAGTGCAATGAGCTCCTGGTTCTCAGGGAATGAGTTTGCTCCCTTGAGGCCAAGGTGGCTGACCTGGAGAAGCAGAGACAGTCAGTTAGGTGCATGGACTTGGGGACTTGTTAGATATGCCCCACTCTGGATCTAGCAGCCCCACCGCTGTCAGGGAGCATGAGTGTAGAGAGGGAACAGGGCACCATGCTGTGGATAAGGGGAATGTGCCCTCATAAGGGACCTCTTCTACAGCTAGTGAATAGGTATCCTTTCGTACCTAGGAACCATCCCTGGGCAGGGAGGGAGGGGGGCTCTTGGTAGTTGGTGATTTGATCCTTAGGCAGGTAGACAGTTGGGTGGCAAAACCGCGTATTGACCGTATGGTGACTTGCCTGCCTGGTGCGAAGGTAGTGGACATTACACATGTTTTAGATAGGCTGGTACATAGTGCTGGGGAGGAGCCAGTGGTTGTGGTACATGTTGGCACCAACGATGTGGGGAAATGCAGTCGTGAGGTCCTGGAGGAAAAATTTAGGCTGCTAGGCAGGAGACTCAAGGCCAGGACCTCCAAGGTAGCTTTCTCAGAAGTTCTACCTGTTCCATGCAGAGGGCCATAGAGACAGGCACAGATCAGGAGTCTCACTGTATGAATGAGATGATGGTGTAGGGGGGAAGGGTTCAAGTTTGTTAGGCATTGGGATCCTTTTTGGAACAAGAGGGAGCTGTACAAGAGAGACGGTCTCCACTTGTCCTGAGAAAGAACCAGGCTGCTGGCACTTAATATCAAAAAGGTGGCAGAGCAGTTTTTAAACTGAATATTGGGGGAAAGCTGACAGGAGATGAAAAATCTCTGGTTCGGGATGGTTCATCTCAAAGAAATGAAGGGGTAGCTGTTACTTTCCTACAATGAAATGGATTAGAATTGTCCACTGAGACTGTGGCTAATGATAGGGACTGCCTGGCAAGGTCTCAAGGCAGCAAGAGGAAGGTTGTGGGCTTAACAGGTATGGGAAACTGTAGATGTTTAATGCTAGAAGTGTCTGAGGTAAAATCACGGAGTTGGAATGCTTGGTGTTGGGGAAAAACATAGACTTTGTGGGTATTTCAGAAACTTGGTGGGATGTGGAAAATCAGTGGGATTTGTTGATTCCTGATTATAAATTATATCGGAAGGATAGGGGGGAAGGGTTGGAGGTGGGGTGGCTCTGTATGTCAGAGAGAGGGTATATAGTCCAGTAAGATTGAGAGGGTAGGTGAATTGGATTCACTTCTGGAAATTTTGTGGGTTGAATTAGTGGGCCCAAAAGAAAGCTTAACATTGGGAGTTTGTTATCGCCCTCCAGATCAAAAGAAGAAGAAGAAGAAGAAGAAGAAGAGATTGGATTTATATCCCGCCCTTCACTCACTTAAGAGTCTCAGAGCGGCTTACAAACTCCTTTCCCCTCCCCTCCCCACAACAGACACCCTGTGAGGTAGGTGGGGCTGAGAGAGCTCTTTCCCAAGCTGTCCTTGAGGGAACAGCTGGTACAGAGCTATGGCTTGCCCAAGGTCATCCAGCCAGGTGCAAGTGGAGGAGTGGGGAATCAAACCCGGTTCTCCCAGATTAGAGTCCGCGCACTTAACCACTACACCAGACTGCCTCTCTGGTGTAGACATGGATATAAAATGTATAAAATATAAAAAAAAGATAGACATGGATTATAAAATGATGAATGAATTAAAGATAGCGGCTAGACGAAATAACTGTGTTGTAATAGGTGACTTTAACTACCCACACAATGATTGGGTCAATATGTGTTCAAATTGGGAAAAAGAGATTGAGTTTCCAGACACTCTCAATGACTGTGCTATGGAGCAGATGGTCACGGAACCTACCAGGGGAGAGGCAATCCTGGATTTGGTCCTAAGTAACGCCCAAGACCTGGTGAGAGATGTAAAAGTGATTGCACCACTTGGGAATAGTGACCATAATGTTACTGAGTTCAACATTTGTATAAATAGAAGGTTGCCCAAAAAGACTGAAACAATCACTTTTAACTTTAAAAGGGGTAACTTCTCTGATATGAGGGGACATGAGGAGAAAACTGAAAGGAAAAGTAGAAAGGGTCAAACCATTGGGGAAGCTTGGAGACTATTTAAAATTACAATCCTAGAGGCTCAGAGAAAATATATACCACGGGTTAGGAAAAGCACAAATAGGTATAGAAAAAAGCCTGCATGGTTAACAAACAATGTAATGGAAGCTGTAAAAGGTAAGAAGGATTCCTTTAAACAGTGGAAAGCTAGTCTCAGTGAGGTTGATAAAAGGGAACATAGGCTGTGGCAAATAAAATGCAAGTCTGTGATCAGGCAGGCAAAAAGGGAATATGAGGAGCATATAGCAAAAAAACATAAAGACCAACAATAAAACTTTCTTGAAATACATTAGAAGTAGAAAACCAGCCAGGGAAGCAGTGGGGCCCTTGGATGACCAAGGGGTAAAAGGTGTACTGAAGGATGATAGGGAAATGGCTGAGAAGCTGAATGCATTTTTTGCCTTTGTCTTCACTGTGGAAGATGAGAAGTGCTTGCCCACTCCAGAACCGCTGATTTCGGGAGGGGTGTTGAAAGACCTGAGTCAGACTGGATGAGAGAGGAGATCCTACTACTGACAGACAACAAATAAATCACCAGGTCTGGATGGCATACATCCGAGAGTTCTGAAAGAAATCAAATGTGAACTTTTGTCTCCTGACAAAAATATATAATCTTTCCTTAAAATCTGCCTCCATTCCTGAGGACTGGAAGGTAGCGAATGTCACTCTAATCTTTAAAAAGGGTTCCAGAGGAGATCCGGGAAATTACAGACCAGTCAGTCTGACGTCGATAGTGGGTAAGCTGGTGGAAACTGTTATTAAGAAAAAAATTAGTAGGCACATTGATGAACAAAATCTATTGAGGAAGACTCAGCATGGGTTCTATAAGGGAAAATCTTGTCTCACTAACCTGTTAGTGTTCTTTGAGGGAGTAAACAAACATGTGGACAAGGGGGATCCAATAGATGTTGTTTACCTTGACTTCCGGAAAGCTTTTGATAAAGTTCCTCATCAAAGGCTCTTAAGTAAACTCAATAGTCATGGGATAAAAAGAAAAGTCCTTTTGTGGATCATACAAGCCATACAAGTTTATTAGTACGGTCAAGCGACCAGTCAAACCTTTTGTGGATCAAAAACTGGCTAATTAAAAGGAAACAGAGAGTGAGTATAAATGGGCAATTTTCTCAGTGGAGGGAGGTAAGCAGTGGGGTACCACAGGAATCAGTACTCGGCCTGATGCTTTTTAACTTGTTTATTAATGATTTGGAGTTGGGAGTAAGCAGTGAAGTGGCTAAATTTGCAGATGACACAAAGTTGTTCAGGGTGGTGAGAACCAGGGAGGATTGTGAGATACTCCAAAGGGATCTGTCGAGGATGGGCGAGTGGGCATCAACATGGTAAATGGGGTTCAATGTGGCCAAGTGCAAAGTGATGCACATTGGAGACAAAAATCCTACCTATAAATACACGTTGATGGGGACCGAACTGGCAAAGACTGACAAAGAGAGATCTTGGAGTCGCAGTGAAAAAGGCCAACACTATTCGGAGGGTTACTAGGAAGGGAACTGAAAACAAATCAGCCAGTATCATAATGCCCCTGTATAAATCAATGGTGTGACCTCATTTGGAGTACTGTGTACAGTTCTGGTCACCACATCTCAAAAAAGATATTATAGCATTGGGAAAAGTACTTTTCTCCCTTTCTCACAGTACAAGTACTCGTGGGCACTCCATGAAATTGCTGAGCAGTTGGGTTAGAACAGATAAAAGGAAGTACTTCTTCACACAAAGAGTGATTAACACATGGAATTCACTGCCACAGGAGGTGGTGGTAGCTACAAGCATGGACGGCTTCAAGAGGGAATTAGATAAGCATATGGAGCAGAGGTCCATCAGTGACTCTTAGCCACAAAGTATAGATAGGAACTCTCAGTCTGGGGCAAGTGATGCTCGGTATTCTTGGTGCTTGGGGGGGCAACAGTTGGAGGGCTTCTATTGTCCTGGCCCCACTGCTGGACCTCCTGAGGGCACCTGGTGTTTTTTGGCCACTGTGTGACACAATGATCCAACATTGGCTTCTCTTATGTTCTTATATTCTTACTCACTGGAAAAGACAATAATGCTAGGAAAAGTTGAAGACCGCAGGAAAAGAGGAAAACCCAACATGAGATGGATTGACTTAATCATGGAAGCTACGCCTTACAGCTTGAAAGACCTGAGCAAGGCTGTTAAGGATAGGATGTTTTGGAGGTCACTAATTCATAGGGTTGCCGTAAGTCAGAACCGACTTGATGGCACTTAACACACACACACGGAAAGTGAAAAGATAGGCTCTTCACTTTCTCAAAGTACTTACTTTCAGAGTCATCCTGTGACCTTGCTAATAGACTAGAAGAGTAGGTTTTTATACCCCACTTGGCCCTACCTCGAGGAGTCTCAAAGCAGCTTACAAACATATTCCCTTCATCTCCCCACAACAGGCACCTTGTGGGCCTGAGAGAGTTCTGAGAGAACTGTGATTGATCCAAAGGTCACCCAGCAGGCTTCATGTGGAGAAGTGGGAATCAAACCTGGTTCTTCAGATTAAAATCTCCTGCTCTTAACTACTACATAACACTGGCTTTCAAGACAAGGAAATATTTCATTGCACAGCACTGAATTTAACACACGAATTCCTTTTTCCATAGGGCATTATGGTGGCCACCAGGTAAGATCGCTTTAAACATTAACAAAATGAACTCACTGACCACAACAAGCTTATTGACAGGAAGGATGGTTTATATGCTGGTGGCCAAAAGGGGGAGAGAGAGCTTTCCCTTTAATATTCAGCTTGTGAGTGTCCCTAGGTACATGGCTGTATGAAATTAACAATCATCTGTATGTAAGATATGAACAGAAATGCTGGGGGAAATCAGAGACTTACCTCTTCTACAGAGAAATTTGAAGCCTATGTGCTCTCTACTTGCATATTGTTTTTCCAGAGAGTCAACCCATGTCTACAATGCATAGATACAATACTGCTCAGTAATTCTGGTATGGTGCCTTTTCTCAAAATGGTACCCAGTGTACTTTGTGTAAATTCTCTCAACCTTACCCAGTGCTGTGGAGGTGTGCAGGAAATATATGCGTGTCTCTTGTAAGCATGGGAAGTATTGTTCTATTTCATGGAGAGCACAGATCTATGCAGACACAGACATAAATGAGGAAGCCCTGATGGCTAGAGGAACTTCCTGTGCACATGTGGACTCGCTATACCTTGCAGGGTTTAAATGCTGGAGTTCCTGTGCTCATTTGTTGAATCGGGGCATTTGCTATTTCCTTTTTCACTGAAAAAAGGTCCCCTTCTTTATTTTTATAGTTTTGGATCTTGGAATTATTGGTAACTATTACTCTTTTACTGTCAAGAAGAGGAAATATTTCATTATTAGAGTTCAAAGCAGTTTATCAGTTTGGTAATTCTGGAGCTGAAATTATTTATTCATACTGTGATCAAGCCTGTAGAACAGTAATATTATATTAGGCAGTTAATAACAGCTATGAAAAATGAATGCTTCATGGGAACTTCAGATGGAGATGAAGGCAACTTTGTCGGGTAGAAATGTTTTCATCTTGTTACTGTGTTGCAAAAGCAGGCTCTCATTTTCAGATAGCAATTTTGCAAAGAAAGTATAGCGAGCCTCCAGAGCAGTCTGGTACTGCTTTCACTGAAAACATATGGGATGATTAAAAGCATTAAATGCTATGGCTGGTCACCATTCATCTCCAAAAGTACACTGGCAACCATAGACTATCATTCAATTGAAACAGTTGGAATTCAGATTTAGAAAGAGAAAAGAAATGTATCATTAGCTGACAAGAATGTATTCAGATACCAAGTCGCATAGTTGTGTTGACTATTGGCACATTACAGTATTTTTCCAGTGGGTCTTACAAGAACTGTATTTTCTTCTTACATTCATTTACTAAAGCTGTTATTCTTATACACACAAGTGGGGACGCTCAAGAAACTTGTGGGGAGGGGTATAACCCACCTTTGCTTCCTTCCCTCTCCCTAATCTTCCCCCTTCTTTCTTTCCCCAAGCCAATCCCCCCTATTTTTTCTTCCTCCACCAAGCCAATCCCTTTGTCTTTCTTTCTCTCTCTCCCAAGCAAATGCCCCTTCTTTCTCTCCCCCATCTTTTCCTTTCTCTCTCCCCCCCCCCAAGCCAATCCCCCTTCTTTTTCCCTCCTTCTTTTCCCCTACTTTTGAGCCCGGCAGCAGTGGCAGTGCCTGGGAGCTGCTCCAACCCTGGAGCAGCTCCTTCTTGTGGCCAGGTCCAGAGCAGCTCCTGGTGTCTGCTGTGGCCAGGCCCGGAGTCTCTCCCGGCTTTCCCTGCTGTTGCAGCTCTGCCCAGAGTCTCTGCTGATGTTCTGCACTGCCACAGTCAAGCCTGGAGCCTCTCCCAGCATTCCCCACCAACGCAGCTGGGCCCAGGGTGGCTCACAGTGTTCCCTGCTGCAGCAGCTGAGCCCGGAGCCTCTCCTGGCATTCCCTGCCCCCACAGCTTGTCCCAGATCAGTTCCACAGGAGCAGCAGCAGCCAGGCCCTTAATGGTAAGTTGTGCTGTCTGTGTATGCACAGACAACACTTTTTATTTGGGAAGAGGGGGAATTTAAACCCTCCCAATGTATTTGTTTCAGATTTTTCTGCAAGCATAAGGGGTCACCCAAGTTTGCAGAAAAACTTGTTTGGGGTAAGTATGCTCCCTAACTGCAGATTTAGGTATCTGCACATAGGGGACTGTTGTAGGGCTGCCAAGTCAGCCCGGGGGGCGGGGGATCCCCTGCTAAAGGGGATCCCGATCCACCGGCCAGCATTTGGCCGGTGGGGGGAACCCCACCCCCGACGTCGTCCAGCAAGGACAACGTAATGACGTCACCGGAAGTGACGTCAGCACGTTGGGGGCGTTGCCAGGGCGACGCTCTGGCAATCGCCCCAAAACTCTATGATACCATAGAGTTTTGGGGCAATTGCCAGAGCGTTGCCCTGGCAATGCCCCCAACATGCTGACGTCACTTCTGGTGACGTCGCTGGGCACGTGCGCAAAGCGCGCGCACCAGGAGAAACTCCCGGCAAGAGGAGGACTCCCCCCCACCGGTGAGTTTTGAAGACTTGGCAACCCTAGACTGTTGAGAATTAGATATATAGATAAGAGAAGCCATGTTGGATCAGGCCAGTGGCCCATCCAGTTAGGGTTGCCAAGTCCGGGTTGGAAAACACCTGGGGACTTTGAGGGTGGAGCCAGGAGAAGGCAGGATTTGGGGAGGGGAGGGGCCTCAGCATGGTACAATGCTATAGAGTTCGCCCTTCAGAGCAGCCATTTTCTCCAGGGGAGCTGCTGTCTGTCAGCTGGAGATCAGTTGTAAAAGCGGGAGATCCCCTGGCCCCACCTGGAGGCTGGCAACCCTACATCCAGTCCAACACTCTGTGTCACACAATGGCCAAAACCCAGGTACCATCAGGAGGTCAGAACTCCAGAAGCTCTCACATGGTTGCCCATGTTGGTGTCTGAGGAAGAAAATTCAAATAACTTGTCCTATGGTTGTCATAATCTTTATCAATGTATCTAGTTCTCAATATGGCCCCATCTGTCAATGCTTAAATCCAGCGACTGGAACCATGAAGAAATTTGACAGATCTTTCTGCAAATCTGAGGGGAAACCCCAGGTTTGTAGAAGAATCTGAAATCTAAAAGGGGGAGGATTAATCCCACCCTCCCAAAATAATAGAAGCCACTCCTGTACTTTTAAGAAATGAGAACTAAGAGGCTATTGTGGAGCTGCTAGCCAAGCACAACAATATTGCCAGCCTTCAAGATGGGGGAAGGCCCTTCCAGAGCTATTTTGGTCTCCCAGTCCATCTTTGCTCCCCTCCCTCCTGCCCTGAAGGGTGAACTTGTTAGAGTCAGGCCCAACAGTAACCAACAGAAACGTGCTACCATGTAATTTGAGTGACTCACCTTGATGCGGCAGTGACTTGATATCACCACCAGATGACTTGATATCACACAACTCACCTGCAACAGTTGCATCCTCTGCATGACTTGAATGGGCCCAGCAATGGCTCCCACACAACTGAGTGACTTGTGACTGTGTGACTTGCATCTTGACCAGACTTTTCCCAGGGAGAGGCTGCGAGGAAAAGCTGAGAACCAATGCGGTATAGTGGTTAGAGTGTCAAACTAGGATTTGGGAGACCCAGGTTAACATCGCCACTCTGCCATGGAACCTTGGTGTGTGACTTTAGTCCAGCCACTTTCTCTTATCCCAGTCTACATCACGGGGTTGCCAGGATAAATGAAGGAGAGGAGAATGATGTAAGCTTCTTTAGGTCCCCATTGGGGACAAAGATGAATGATAAATGGGGAGAAAGAAAAATGAACAAAATAAATAATAAAGGGGGCAGATAAGAGAAAGGTTGGTTGGAGTGTGGGAAGGAAAGAAAGCAACAGGGAAAGGGGGGGATAAGGGGCTGCCAGGATAAGAGGAAGAAGAAATAGTCTGGGGAAGGGGATAAGGGGGCAATGAAGTGACCCCTGAAAGTCCTTGCAGTTTTACCACTTGGGTATATGTAACATTCATTATTAAACCAAGATAGCTAGGTTCAAATCCAGCAGCTCCTAGAGACCAACAAGATTTTTTGGGGGCGGAATAAGCTTTTGAGGGTTAAAGCTTCCTTTGTCAGATACTGCAGGCCAACACAACTACCCTCTGAAATTAAACCAAGATAGGTATCACAAAAATTTAAAACGGTCAAGGATTCAAATGATATGAATGACACAGGAAATTAAATTGACTGTGCTTCCTTTACAAGGCAACAAAGAAACAAAATGCCTGTATATGCTCTTACTACATGTATTTCAACAGACTCATTCTGAGTCTCTGAATGGCTAGTGCAAATCTGGCAACTCTTTTGTCTCGTTAGACAAAACAATTTTAATCAGCATCATTTGGCAGCCATCAATTAGCAGGTCCACAGTACATTTGTTTCACCCCTAGGACCAGCAGATATGTCACAAGAACCAACAAAATGACATAATTGTTTCAACTTCCCAGTTTCAGATGGGCATAAATATTGGTCTAGCACACTTTTCCAAAAGTACTCCTCCAAAATGTAGGAGGATGTTATCTGGAGTCATAAAGCTCAAAAGGACATTTGGAGGGAGGCAGACTCCAATCATACAAGCTGCTCTGAGGTGCATGAGACAATTTAATGAAATGGAAATATGGTGAGAATAATGAATTCCTGATGGATTCCATTTCCAAGTAAACAAAAATGTGCAGTGCCTGTTTTTAATAAATTTATGCACCTGATCCAGGCTCCACAATTTATTTATATTTAGAAAATCAATGCCAAATGTCTGCATTTTGATGTCACAATAAGGCATTCATCTCCTTTCCTGTTAATGCTTGGTCTGCTTCAATACAATTTTGGCAATTCCAGAAAGCAACAGCTGGCTCTCAAGAAAATCTTTTTTCATATATTTATTTATTTCTGGATATGTGTTGTTTTACAATAGTATGTTGACCACTGAGGAAGGCCCTAAGGGTCCAAAACACATATGGTCTACTGGTCATAAGATATAGCCCTCAATTGTATATGTAAAACTATCAGCTCTGAGTGTAAAAAGTGTTAAGAGTCTGATATTTGGATCATTTATTTTAACCTGTATTATCTTTTACTAATACATTGATATCTCAGTCTGTGTAGAGTCTTCCTACTGAAATAAATAGCTATCTCTGTCAATAAAAGTATTTTGCAATTTCTGCCACAATTTGTCACAACTGATCTTGTCAAAGTCAGCTGGCAAAACCAATAAAGACCTCATAGAGTTTGTTTCCCAAAAGCCTTGGAATATTTACTTGTCAAATAATTGAGAACAAAACATTGATCTATTGTACTTTCTTTACCTTGCCTAAAACCATCTGATTATTCAGTAATAATATGACCTGTCCATTCCTAATCTACTCTGAAGTCTTGTGCCTGAAATTTAGAATGCTACTAGACAAAAGACTGGAGATTGGTGATAAGATCTCCAACCATAGACCTAAATCCTTGCAAGATAACCCTTTCCTACAGAACACTTTAGAAGTGTGGGATAGGAATAGAAGTAAACTGGCACCTGGCATTTCTCCTGTGGCATCTTTTCTAGGCCAAGCATGGTTTCCTCCACAGGAGCCAGGACTGTCATATTTAAACTAGAGGAGGGCAGGAAAATTCAGAATAGGATATCTCTATATTAAAGGCCATGGATGGTCCAAAGAACAATTAGAAACTAAGCATAACATAAAAATACCATGGTTTCAGGCACAACAGATAACTCACATGTTATCATCATTAATACAATGGAAGAAATCTTGGGAAATACAAATTCCTAGAACACCAGAAAGAATACTGCTTAATTACTGGAATAACCACCAATAGTCTGGTCACACAAGGGAACTTCTGGACTTAATGGTGATAGCAGCAAAAATGCAGGTAGCCCAGAAATAGAAGACAGAAAACTTACCATCAAGTAGGGATTGGTTTTTAAAGTTATGGGATATAATGGCAATAGATAAGCTGGCCACACAAATATTGATAATGGAAACACCTGCAAAAAAGGAGAGTTTTTTCACAAAATAGTTCACTTTTTTTGAGTATATAACAAAAAAAGAATGGCTTAATTACAGCCTTACCTGCAAAATATGTTGATTTTGTATTTTATTAAGGTTAAGTTTGGGAAATTGTTGGATTGTATTTTATTTAAAAATAGAATATTTTATAAGAAATCATATTTGTTATATAACGGTCAATAAGAAATGGTTTGTAAGTGAATGCTTTTGGTTTTGAAAAGTTATAAAAATAAAGTTATTTTTAAAAAGGCAGCAGAGGGAAGGTCTGATACTGACTAAAAATTGGGTAGGGGAGAATCAATTGTTCCCCCCCATCCCCATCCCCATCCCTTTCCTTTAAGAGAAATCCCCATTACTAGCCCTACTATAGAAAAGGAGGGTGTGAGGGGACACTTTTTTTTGCCATCAAGTCACGGCAACCCTGTGGGGTTTTCAAGGCAAGAGACTTTAAGAGCAGGTTTGCCATTGCCTGCCTCTGCATCACAACCCTGATATTCCTTGGAGATCTCCCATCCAAACATTGACCAGGGCTAGGCTTGCCAGTCCCCAGGTTGAGACAGGGGTTCCCCTGGTTTTTTGGGCTTCAGCCCACCACTGGCCAGCTGGCAATTGGGGAAACCCTATCCCCAAACAGCCACATCCTCATGTGACTTTCCTGACATGATGACATCACCCAAAAGTGATGTTGCATGAGGATGTTTTGGTTTGAGGGCAAAACTCTATGGTTTTAAGCCCTCAAAACAGAGTGTCCCTGCACAATGTCCCTGGCATGAGGATGTCACTTCTGGCTGATATCATCACATCAGGGACATCCTAGAATGCCCCCCAAATCCCCCCACCAGAATGACGAGGGGACCTGGCAGCCCTAACCAGGGCTAACCTGCTTAGCAGCTGAGATCTGAAGAAATCAGGCTAGCCTGGGCTATCTAGGTTGATCTAGGGATACATTTATCCCATACCTTTTATCCCACCTAGCAAGACTAATAACAGCTAATATGACATGGGGGAAAGATTAAACTCCCCCCTCTCCCAGTACCATGGTTCTTATCCAAACTGTCTCTTCACAGTTGCTTGGCAAGAACATCTTTCCTATTATATAAAGCCGTTTTAAAATTCCAAGGGGCAAAATTCCATGGGGCGCCAAAATCAGTAGGCTGGACAGACTGCCACTCAAAAGGGGGACCCTGGCCACTGGCTGCATTCGCTCCCTGCTTTGCCTCAGTCCCGCCCACAGAGCCACCGACCAGCATCCCGGCCTCAGTCTGGAGGGAGCCAGCGAAGGGGAAGGATCCACTCTTCTCCTCCTCCCACTGCCAGGTGGGTTGAACTGTCCCTTCAGTGGCCTGCTTCTGTCAGTGAAAAGACAATGGACTTTCACCATAACCCCCCTCCCCCACACACTGCCAGTGTGCCCAGAACAAACTGTCAGAATAAACTGTCAGACACACATTTCACACAGCACCCCATAGCACTTCAGGACCGGTACAAAGAACAGAAGAACGCTTGGGAGGAGACTTCAAGGTAAACCAGCTCAGAAACGCTTCCCCAATGGGAGAGGCATGTTTCTGTGTGAAAGGGCCAATATGTTCCATTAGGTAATTGGCACTAATACGGTCCCCTCAGTGCCCGTTGCTAGGCAACAGAGCTTGCTTCTCTGAAAACCCCTTTCCACACCTATGTTGGGCTCTGGGAGAAAACTCATTGGGGCCAGCTGAACAGAATGCCATAGAGGCCACCCTCCAAAGCAGTCATTATCTTGGGGGGGGGGGAATCTGTTGTCTGGAGTTCAATTGTGATACCTGGTGATCTTCAGGCTCCACCTGGAGGTTGGGTACCCTAGGCGTAGCAATAAGTGCATCAGGGCAGGATCTGTTAGACCCAGGTTCCTGCTGAGTGGGTAATTTGGGGCCAGTCACAGACTTTAAGCCTAACCTATCTCACAGGGTTGTTGTGCAAGTCAAAAGGGGGAGAGGAGAATGATGTCAGCTGCTTCGGTCCCCATTGCAGAGAAAGACTACTTTTCCACCAGGGGAAGTATGGTTGTCAATCTCCAGACGAGGGCTGGAGATCACCGACAATTACAAGTCCACTCCAGGTGGCAGAGATCAGTTCCCCTGGAGAAAATGGTGGACTCTATGTCCTTATACCCTGCTGAGATGGACCCCTTATGACAGCCAATGTGACATGGCAGTCAGGGCTTCAGAGCACAGTGGAGGCTGTGCGGGGGGGGGGGGAGATGGAAAATTGAAGAGTGAGGTTGATGTTGGCTGGGAAGGAGATAGAGTTGCCAACTCCAGGTGGAAAATTCTGGAGATTTGAGGGATGGAGCCCGGAGACAGTGAGGTTTGAGGAGGGGTGGGACCTCAGACAGATACAATGCCATAGACGCCACCCTACAAGCTAGTGAGTCCCTCATGGGGAACCATTGTTGCCAATCTCCAGGTGGGGACTGGAGTTCACTCAGAATTACAACTGTTCTCTAGGGGGGAGGAGATAGAAAGCTGAAGCCAGGGGGCAGATAACAATACAGTGACAGTTGGCTGGAAGGTAGGGTTGCCATCTCCAGGTTGGGAAATTCCTGGAGATTTGAGGGGTGGACACTGGAGAGGGTGAGGTTTCAGCAGGGGTGGGACCTCAGACAGATTCAATGCCATAGACTCCACCCTTCAAACCACCCGTTCCCTCATGGGGAACCATTGTTGCCAATCTCCAGGGGAGGGATGGAGATCACACTGAATTACAACTGATCTTCAGATGGTAGAGATCTTTCCCTGGAGAAAATGGTGGACTCTGTGTTATTATACCTTGCTGAAGTTGCCACAGCAAATTGACACTGAGTGCCCAAAGCCAGGGCACTCTCCCAGAGCCTTTTTCTAGAGCCCGTAGTATTTATTTCCACAATGGGCCTTATTCCTAGTTTAATATAATCTGGCAATTCAATTATGGATGCCTAGCATCTTTTCTAACTGTGCAACTTTTTTGTTCAGACAGATGCCCACAATGGAAATAATCCAGACACTTGAGAGAAATCATATTTATATAAAGAACCTTTTGATTTGTCATCAGACCAAGAACTAGCCTTTTCTAGTTCAAGCAATTTAATCTGAAGATAGAAACTCAATCCCAATTTGTCACCAGTACTAAAAGTTTGATCAAAACATTATTGCTCATCATTCTTGGAGTATCTGACCATTTCATCTAATTTTTTCTTCTCTCAGTTAATAGGTCAGAAGCTGGTGGAATCCAGTTGTGTACCTTTTAGTTGGTGATGGAGCTAATTCTCAGCAATAATTTAGCCCCTTTAAATATGAAACTGATACTGAAATAATTTTACTCTCTAGGAACGTCTCATTACTTTCGCATTAGCCACCCTTCAGGGTTTTCTCATTTACAGTTAAAATTCTCAATTAAATTAAGGCACTGAGAATTTGAAACTGACCATATTCACTAGCATTTGTATGGCAGCCTTTATTCCCCCCCCCCCCAAAATAGTGCTTTTACAAGCTTATCTGTAAGTATGCAGTCTCATAAATCCCAAGGATGCTTGATTACCCACCAGTTTGTTCTGCATTCTGCTTGTAAGTAGTGACCATGGGAGCTGAATGTCCAACTGTCTGTTGGTTTGCATCCAAAAAGCTTCAGCATGCTCATTTTGGAGGGGAAAATGACTTCAGATGTGCTGCTTTCTCACAGCTGCCACCCCTCCCCCACTGTGTCTGGTGCTGCCACCCCCAGCTTCAAAGGTATTCTGTTAAAAAAGAGAAAGATATCTTTGGTGTTGAGACTTACTCCTTTGCTGCCTATGTGTGCCTTATGATAGTATTTCTGACAACTGAAAGGGAAGGCAGCTGAACTGTCCCAGTTCATGGCCTTGCAGCTTGATAGTATTCCTGACAACTGAAAAGGAAGGCAGCTGAACTGTCCCAGTTCATGGCCTTTCAGCATATAATAATGCAGTAAATGACTGAAAATTACCAGGCCTTTAACAGCATTGCAAAAGCTGCCACCTGTCTTGCGGTATGGCTATCCCTAGGCTAGGAAAACCAAAGGCACTTCTGACTTTGTCATAACAATGGGACTGTCAGAATTCAGTCTACTGGCACTTATTTGACAGTGGCTTGGATCCAGAGGTCATTTCTGCTGACAGAAGATTTCTGTCAGTGGAGTGAGGCTTCCCTGCTTCCCCTCACTGGTTTCAGCCCAAGGGACTCCCAGAAATGTTGCTCCTGGGGGACAGGGGACCCCAGGAACAGCAGTGGGCAGGGAAGAGATCTGCAGCAGGAGATGAGAATCATTAAAAAGTCCCTCTTAGAGCTGTGGAAATCCTCTGCTGGATCCTAGCTAAACTATCATTCTATGTTATCATCCAAGAATGAATGGAATTTGCTGGTGATTTCAGTATTAATTCCAAACCAAGAACTCTTTTTTAAAAAATGGGAAGGCTTTTGCCAACAGCACAGCTGTAACATTTTCTCAATAATCAATGCAGGAGCAGGATAAGATACAATGTTAGAATTTCAATCCATTCGTATTTAATTATTCTGCACATTTTGTGCCTCTCCTTGTTATAAAGGTTGAGCTACGCCAAACACATGCTAAAAGAATATCAATATGAAACAAATAAGCGTGTCTATTCAATTCATTTCCATAAGTTACCATGAAAATTCACTTGCATTTTATAAATGTATCTGAAACGATGAGGAACAGATTGTAGAATCTACCTGCTTTTGAATTTAATCCCACTTCCTAGTGAGGCCACTGAAGTTTGAATATAACAGACTGTAACATGGATTTTCCTTTCCTTTATTTATTAGCTTCATTGATCAAAGGTAAGCGAGGTGTACAAACAGCTACTGTAATGTCTGTTGTTAAAGAGGAGGCCCACAGATACAGCACAGTTCAAGTTCTCAGTAGCCTTTATTCAGTATCTTTGTTAATAACAAAGTAAGCCCCGACCTGCAGGGAAGAAGGTTTAATAATCAGAGCGAGGGAGGGGTGCCTCTATTATTCCTTCCAGGTGTGGAAACAATTCAAATCTGTCTTAAAGAGATACACACCACAGCTACTACAAAGCACATTACATATAATTACAACATTATTTAGACCAAACATTTTAGGAATAGAAAGCTAGCAATCATACTATAAACAAAATTAATAGGCATCAGTTTATAAAATTCCATGAGTTCTGTAAAAACCCATGAGATTATAAAATTTAGTTTTAAAATTTTAAAAATTGTATACATAAAACTACATATAGCATTTCAAGGCCATTTTAAAAATCACACTATCAATAGATATTTTGCCAGCAAGTGAGTTGTTTCAGGGTCCTCATCTGCTAACAGTAAGGTTATCATCCAAGATTCCAAAGGAAGGTGATATCTATGTAGAATAGGAGTAATCCAATAGGATCTGAGGCCAATCCACTGGTGGCAAAATAACATATGATCTTAGGTCTCTATTGCACCTGACCTGCATGGATTTTTTTGCCTTGAAGTTATGACTTAGTTTGCAATTGAAAATAAGATGATTTTCAAGTTCATGTGGCACTTTTGTGCCTGTAGAGTAAGCTTTCATCAGGCTAAGTGACAATGATGATGATGATAACTTCAGCTCCTCGTTTGGTCTTGATGATGCTCTTCTGGCTGCTGCACCTGAATTTAGCTTTTTCTAAGGTAGAACAATACCACAAAGAACTATACAATGCCCTGAGTTGAGCAATCAAATCATCCTAGAGCCTGAGAAAACCAGGTATTCCCTGAGGGCATTACGCAAGTGCAATCCTTACAAATGAAATGTATGGCCCTCGATGGAAGGGGGGAGGGGAATACCCAAACCAAAAACTTGAACCACAAACTATACAATGGATTTAAGAAATTTCCAAACAACCCAATTGTTTCAAGACTTTTGTAAGCCATCCAAGGCAACAAGTTGATGAGAAAAAAATTTGAAGTGTCAATCAAATACCACAACCATTTTAAAATCCCAGTTTCTGCAGCATGCTACTTCTCCCACAGATTCATCATTCTCAGGTGGCAGTACAAGAGTGAGTATGCATAAGAAAGTGAATTCTTGGGGAGGGAGAATATGAAAACTTTGAACGAGAATTTTGTTTCCTAGGTTGTTTTGGAGATTTTAGGTACATTCTGTTGCAGTTCTGTGAGGAGAAAAGAGGCATTTATGACTAGAGTGGGACCTTCTGCAGGTGTCTCCCTACAAATGGGCCAGGTGAACAACTTCCCATACACATGCATACTCTGTTGTGACACACACACAAATACACCCCTTGTGGAATGGCTTGTCTGATGAGGCCAGGAAGCCCCCCCCCCCCCTTCAGGCATTCTGCAAACTATGTAAAGTAGAATCCTTCAGGAGGACATTTTTACACAAGCAATAGAGCTGTACTGTATGAAATGGTTCAGCAGAATGCTTTAGTGATGGGAAAGGGGCTGTGAACTACTCACTCTACTGTGTATAGTATATACCAGGGATGGCCAAACTGAGGCTCAGGAGCCACATGCAGCTCTGTCACACATATTGTGTGGCTTCTGGCAGGGTGACTGGGGAAGTGAAGAAGAGATTAGATTTATCCCCACCCTTCACTATCCAAAGGAGTCACAGAGTGGTTTACAATCTCCTGTCCCTTCCCCTCCCCACAACAGACACCCTGTGAGGTAGGTGGGGCTGAGAGAGCTCTGACAGAAACTGCTCTTTTTCAAGAACAGCTGTGCCAGAACAATGGCTTGCCCAAGGTCATTCAGCAGGTGCAAGTGGAGGAGTGGGGAATCAAACCCGGTTCTCCCAGATTAGAGTCCGTGCACTTAACCACTACACCAAACTGGTGCCTCCCCAATCAGTCTTCCTTTCTCTGGCCAGTGTTCCCCTCCCTGGGTAGGCTTGAGGTGTGTGTGTGTGTGGGGGGGAGACAGAGAAAGAAAGCAACTTTAAATGTGTTCTCAAAGCCCCCCCCCCCAGCCTACAAGTGTCATTGGATAAATATCATTATCAATATTCCGCAGGGCCTGTAAGATGGAGCTCTTCCGCCAGGCTTTCAAATAGGAGCCGCCATTGGGCGGAGAACTGATTTTTATCATCGCCCTGGTCCTGTTGGTGCACCCCTGCAGCCTTGTCTGCCGGGAAACTCTGAAGTCGCCATCTTTTGTAATTCATAATTGTATTTTAGTGTTTTAACGGTTTTTATATTGTAAACCTTTATGGTAATTGTGTATGTTAGCCGCCTTGAGCCGGTTCGCAGGCAAGGCGGGATAAAAATGAAATAAATAAATAAATAAATAAATAAATCTATTTTTACCCCTTTTGTTTTTATTTTTGGCAGTCTCATTTAATGTTAATAAAAAGCAAATTTGCATGTTTTTCAGTAAAAACATATGTGTAATATTTGTCTATGTCATGCAGCTCTCAAACATGTAACATTTATTCTATGTGGCTCTTATGTTAAGCAAGTTTGGCCACTCCTGGTATTTACTATCTGTTGCTATATGTATTATCCTATTGTGTAATTTCTGCATTGTCTAACATATGATGCTAATACTTATGTTTTGTTTCAGCTTAGTTTTAGATTTCTGAATCCTAACCCTATTATGCTGCTTAAGGATGTCCCATCCCATTGATTATATTGGCTTACACGGTGTAATAGGCCATTGATTATATTGGCTTACACGGTGTAATTGGCCTTGAGTCTTAGTGAGAAATGCAGACTGTAAATACATAACTGAGGAATGCCAGTTGGTGTGTCAAGGTTATATACTGCAAGATTACCTAATATGTACACCCGTCTCAGTGCACCCCTGTCAAACACATTGCATAATCCCAGAGGGATCCTTCAAGAAGAGTCTGGGTTATCCGATATTAGAGTGTTATATAGGTTTTTGCATAATCTGCAACCTTAACTCTAAGAATGATTTTCATTTTTTCCCAGTAGCAGTCATTCAGTTATACTGATGAAAGTAAAGAGGTTACTGGAATGCCATTGATCTGGAAGCCCAACCTAGTCCTGATTTCAATGCCTGGACAGAGGGACATATTTATTTATTTATTTATTCGATTTATACCCCACCTCCCTGACGAAGCAGACTCAGGGCAGCTTACATAAAAGTCAAACACATAAAATTACAATTCTAAAATAGTCATAAAAATTCGAGCTATAATAGTGCTAGTAACAATAAACAACAAAACTAATAATAATAGAATTACATAGAGATGGCAGGAACAATCATGTTGGAATATTCAAGTGAGATCCAGTCTGTGCTGATGAGCAAGTCATCTCAATCTATTTATGCAGCATGCACAGTTCTGTTGATGGTAGTCCAGGGAATAGGGCTTTGTCACAGTTCAGTTGTTAGATGTGGCTCCTTAATTAAAGGCCTGGTGGAAGAGCTCTGTCTTGCAGGCCCTGTGGGACTGTAAAACGTCTCACAGGGCCCTGATGTCTTCTGGGAGCTCATTCCATCAGTATGGAACCGCCACTGAGAAGGCCCTGGCCCTAGTTGTAGCCAGCCTGGCATCTTTGGGAACTGGGAGGGCCAGTTGATTTTGCAATCCTGAACACAGTGCTCTCTGGAGAATATGTGGGGGAAGGCAGTCCCTCAGGTATGTACATACTTTTCCTCTTATAACCTGTGTCTCATATGGCTGCCATTTGTTTGGTCTAATTGGAGATTCATGTCCTCACTATTCTGGGGTAACCCTCTGGAATGGCATGAAATGTGGTATGAGCGTCTGTAGTGGGCAAAGAGAACCAGAAGAAATTCCTGTCTTGCACAAGCAGTACCACGCTTCCAAACCAGAGACTACCTCTATCATAAATGTAGGGATATTTTAGGTTAAAAATTAATGAGAGGACCATGTGAGTTTTAGTTTACTTCACCATGCACGTAATGTTTATTATGGAATTATAATGGTATCTGAGAAGAACAGAAGGACACACTCGGACCATCATGCTCACTTATTCATGCTGGAGTTGTTCAGAACTTCTATTGCTTTGCAGTGGCTGAAGAAAGTTGGTCTGAAGAAAGTCTTGTAATTTGAAGAAAGTCAATTTGAAGAAAAGTTTGTGATGTGCAAGATTATTTCATATTCAAGAAAAATAGACACTTGGGATTCATATCACAGTATTCCCCATTACTATGTATAATTGTGACAGTTGGACAGTGAAGAAAGTTGATAGGAAGAAAGTTGATTCATGTGAAATGTGGTGTTGGAGGAGAGTTTTATAGATACCATGGACTGCCAAAAAGACAAATAAGTGGGTTCTAGATCAAATCATGCCTGAACTCTCTGCTAGAAGTTAAAATGATTAAACTGAGGCCATCAGACTTTGGTCACATTATGAGAAGACAAGATTCAGTGGAAAAGACAACAATGCTGGGAAAAGTTGAAGGCAGCAGGAAAAGAGATGGCCTCATCACCCAAGATGAGATGGATAGACTCAGTCAAGGAAGTCACAGCCCTCATTTTGCAGGACCTGAGATCATTCTTTCTGTTATCTTTTCTTGGCACTTTATTTGCCCTTCTTGTTGCTTATTCTCACCCCACTCATGATCTTACAGGAATAATTATTATCACATTATTTGTAATCTCCCAGAAATGTCAGTCTTTTGACCTTCTCTCACTTTCATACTTCAAACACACTTCCTTCTGTTGCAGCACCTTTCTTAGTGATGACCCAATACACACCTTGAATATATTTTAATCTATATAAATATATTGATTAAGTAATGATGGTGGTGGTGGTGGTGGTGGTGATGATGAGGAGGAGGAGGCTACCAGTTACACCTTGTCATATAAGACTAGAAGGGTGGAGTGTTTGTTTGGGGCTTGTCCAGTCTATATTGGGCAAAAGAAAGACATTACACTTGGCTGTGAGGTCTTGTCATTGAGGTCAGGGTTAGGTGTGGACGGCGGGACCTTTTCTCTCACCCTATTCACTTTTCCAAACAGCAGTGAAATTCACTTGCATGGGGGAGAGTGAAGCTGGCCTCCATCACTGGGTTTCCCCAATTCTTGGAAAGCAAAGCTTCTCTTACTGATTTCTGATTTCTCTTGCTTGCAGTGTAGGCAGGAGAAATTCTACAACTATGGACACCAATGAGCTGAGAAGGGTAAAACTGTGTGGGACTTACAAAGTGACAGAACCTTGGAACTGCCTTTTAGATATATTAATGGTTTTCTTCCCTCAGTCACTAATAAAGAATGTCTTCTCTCTTCTAATGAGATATGAGATCTTAGCCAGCAGGTAAAGCCTTGCAATGAGACTGGAATTACAATGAAAACAAACTTGGAAAAACCTTGCAGACAGATATAAGCTTCAGCCAACTCCTGAGATTTCACTTATCCAGAGAATTGGCTTTAAATACTCTGCAAGTGGGCTGTTTTTTTAAGAAAAGAAAGGCACCTTTTCAAATGAAAAGATACAAGAGGGACACCTTTTGTTAACTTAATTCACATTTTGTGATTTCTCCAGTGGCAATGGTGATGAATGGAGTGCAGAACTGTGTGCTTACCTTTGTAGGCAGTTCCATACAGTGATAGATGTACTGTAGTCTGTTATCATTTTTCCTTTGTTTAATAGCCTGCAAAAACAAACACACACTGCACATAAATCAGCATGACTCATGATGTACTTGTTGATCCACTTATTTCCCTGAATGGTTTTTCAGTGCCAAAATCTTTGATCCGCTTTGGCAGCATATCACTGCAAGAGGACAGACCTCATGGAGCCAAGTAGGTTAGGAGAAAGAACGGACTTCTTGGACTGAAATGGATGTCAGTTTCTTGCATCATTAAGATACATGTGGGGATGTGGTCTGAAAATATTTGAAGTCCAGCATCTTTGTAATTTGTCTGCAGCTGAATGAAGCTTGCCTACCACAGTGTATTTTCAGGATAGGAATGTGAGTGATGTACGTATCAGAGCAGCTCAGTTCACTGTTGCTTGGAGTTTCAAGCCAGCAGGGGGTGTCATGTGACTTGCATCTGCTGTTATGTCCCAGTCCATCCAACTCCTGTAGAGAGACCTTCTGCAGTCCCTGGGAACCAGGGCAGCATGACTGGAGAAAAAAATGATCTACTGGTGATCCCAAGGCAGTTGTCTCCCGATTCACAAAAGCTGAATTTCAGCTTCAAGACAAAGCCTTCATTGCAACATGGGGAAGGTTGTATCAAACTGAATTTATAATCAAGCTGGGTAGAGTAAGAGTAAGAGTCCAGTAGCACCTGAAAGACTAAAAAAAATTGTGGTGGGGTATGAGCTTTCATGAATCACTGCTCACTTCTTCAGATACAGCTAGAATGATTTATAATATTTAAAAATGTTTATGATATTTAAAATATTTATAATATTTTTCTTTATTTTTTTCTGAATGGAGGAGATACACAGGGTTGAGGATTAGCTTAGAAGTCACTTTCCGACATCAAGATATGAAGCAAAAATAGCATTTTTTACTTTTGACTTGGAGGTCCTTGAAAAGCCTGCAAGGTCTGTACTGCAGCTCAGTGGAAAATGTCCCAGCAGAGTTACTGTTATTGGTGATCTGGTGTGCACATAAGTCTTTCTTGCTTCAGTCTTTGGGAGGTCAGCTTTCCTTCCCAGTGACTCTGTCTTTAGTGATGTTCTGTGGAAAAGACTTGTATAATGGGAATGAAGGAGACTGCTAGATTCTTGGTATCATTTCAGTGGCTTACACAGAAGAACTTCTCTTTGGAAAGCTGCCCTTCAGCTGCAGTTGAAAGGCAGCACCTCTACAGGCACTCAGAGCTGTACCCCCCACAGCTCTTTACAGTCTCACTCCTATCCTAGAGGGAAGCAGCCAGACATCCTACTGGCCTATAGCCAGACAGCACTGCACAGATGCTTTCCAAGGACAATTCCCTTTCTCACCACCATAATCCACAGCAGACTTCTTTCTTCAAGGCTTACATGGCAGAGAACTGGAGAAATTTACCAGTGTCCCACACTTGCTTACATCAAATGGAAAGGTTTTCCTCAGATCTTGAACTGAGTTTGCAAAACTGTACAATTGTGCTGAGTTTTGTAAATCCAGAATTAAATTAGACTATCTAATCCATAGCCAATTTGACCAGATGTCAGCTGAAAGAATAATATAAACCCAAACCCATCTTCTTCACACTAGCAATTACTATATCAAATTTAGCAAAAATATACTAATGAACAATGAATTGTATTCCACCATCCCACTCAGCAAAGTTTGAAACCTTCCTGGCTCTTCAGCCAAAGAAAGAGCCACTTAGACTGGAGGAAGGCTTCAAACTTTGAGTGGAATGGCAGGACACAGGCCAATATATTCTCCATCTCAGTCCCCATTAGGAGACCATATTCCTTGAGCATTTATGTAATTTATTTATTTATTTATTTATTTAATTCGACTTTTAGGCCGCTCTTCCCGCACTGCAGGCTCAGAGCGGCTTACATAAATTAGGTGAACCTTGTTCACAATAAAACATTTAAAAGCAATTAAAACATTATAAAACAGTATAACATTATTACACAGTACTATTAAAGTGCTCAGTACAATCTGATGGCGTATCAGCTGGTGTTGCGTACAATCTAGTATTGGGAACATACAGGGTCCTCAGCGACAGGATGGTATAATTGTGTTGCGCTTTGGTAGTCGCTGGGTAGCAGGGGAGGCCACGGCGGCGACGGCCCCTATTCAAATGCCTGGCGGAAGAGCTCCGTCTTACAGGCCCTGCGGCACAAATTAACACAATGCAGCACAAATTAACTACTCTTTGACATCTTATGATCACTGTTGTCCAAATTATATATTATGACTCTGGTACAATGGGAAATCCAGTTCTAGGAACAGAGGGATGCCCTGACATTGTTAGAACCTTTAACCATATTGATAGCTGGTTAAAGACTTATATGAGCAAATATACTGAGCATACAATTCCTCATCCTGATCCAGCAGCCAGAGAGGTGTGCACCTAGTGCTATATAATTGGTACTCCTTATGCCCAACTTTATTTCATTTGGCCTGGAGTGGGTAATGGGATAGGAGCAGACTCATGGGATTGCCATCTTCAGGTTGGTTAATTCCTTAGCCTGGGAAGGGGGGAGTTGGGGAAGGGACTCTGCAGGGTATAATGCCATAAAGTCCACCATCCATTGCTACCATTGCTACAGTTCCAGGGGAACTGTAATTTGGAGATCAGTTGTAATTTTGGGAGATCTTTATTTGGCATGTGATACTACTTCCAATCAGCTGATTGGCGTATATGTCCATTTACTAGACCAATGCATACTTGTGCCACATGATAGTCATTTCTGTATCTGGAACCCACACCTTACAGTAGAAGCAGAAATCACATGTGATGGCAGGTTATAATTTTGGTAAATTTCATTGCTCAGTTTCAATGTTCATGTCCTGTCTTTACCTGGAGCTGAACTTTTTATTGGATGTAATATTTATGAAATTAAATTTAAATTGTTTCCTACCCTAAGAATATTTTGTGTGCATTCATGATTATCTACGGACACAGCTGGGCTCTAAGTGAAAGTTAATGATTTTACACAAACATAAATTCTAGTTCTGTAGGGCAGGAGCAGATGTCTGACCAAGCTGTGAAAGTCAAATATTGAACTGAATCTTTGTAACATGAGCTTTTTAGAAACGACAGGCTGTGTATGTTCATCTGTGGATAATATTTTTAAATTATGCATGTATATCCAGTGCATATCAATAGCTCCTTTGTAGTTAATGCCATGTTAAAAATTCAAAGGAAAATGGGTCTTGAAAATAGAGTGCTTGTAAGAATTGTAGTAATCTACATTAAACTGTACAAAATGGACATGATCAAAAATACTAAAATTCTAAGTTTAGAGTCTGATACTTGTTGCATGGATGTTATGTCAGATCACTTTAAAAGCTTGGCCAGCAACAAGTTTTGCCAACCTGTCAGTTTGGGGGAAAGAGAAACAAGACCACCCCCCTTGGGCTGGTGGCAAAGCTAACAATAACTCCTCCTCTATGTGATGTCAGGAAGAAGAAGAAGGAATACAGATAGGAGACAAAGAAGGGCTCTTCTTATTTGCTCGTATACACCTGTCTTATTCTTTTTCCCTCTAATTCTCAAAGTGAGGGTTTTATTTATTTAAGTATTTTATTCCTCTTTCTCCTCATTGGAACCCAAAGTGCCTTACAAAAATACAATTTAATTAATGGGGGAGAAGAGCAGAATAACCACATTCTGGGCTGGTCCTAGATCCACAGAGCTGGCTCACTCAGTGACAAAGGCTATGAGCCATATGCTAACAGCTAAGGCCCTGTGGCTCCTGAAACAGAAAGAAGAGGAGCTCAGTCTAGATCTTATTCATCTGGCAGATATGTTCTCACAAATTCCTCTCCACTGATAGGAATGCCAACTGTCAGGTATTTTTGCCTTGTATGGGGGGGATATTTGTGAGTTCATTTGGTTTCCCATTGATCCCACACCCTGATCTACAAGGATCCATCTGCTTATTTGCTGCACTTCACCAGGCCCTACCATCTAACCCCTACTCTCACCAGGCTCTAAAAACTTATCAGTCTAATAATCAACATGGCCCCATCTGTGGATATTTAAATCTGCAGATCAGGGCCATGTTGAGAGAAAGGGAGGTTTTCCCTCCAACTTTGGGGACCCCCCCAGGTTTGCACCAAATGAGGGGGTTAACCCCCCCAAAGAAAGCAGTGTCTACTCTTGAAGAAACAACTGCCTCTAAAGCAACACAATGAGCAGGCATGAGAGGAGAAGTGGGAAGTACCTCTGCTAACCCCACCCCATCCCAAGCATGCCACTAACTGCCTGACTCCACCACTGCCTTGGAGAGTGGGCAAAAAGGATTGGGAGACTCTGTCACTCACCCCAACATTCCTCTCTCCTGCTGACATATTGCTGTGACACTCAGCCATGGTCTCAGGAAATGGTTGAGGAGGAGCAAGAGCCTCTGTCCCCAGTGTCACTATTGCAAGTAAGGCAGATGGCTGAGCTGCTGGGTAGGTGAGCAGAGCAGCAGTGGGGAGAATGTGGCTGGGAAGCCAAAGCGGCACTGGGGGGTGCACCTGGCCAGGCAGGCAGGCAGGCAGGCTGGCTGTGGGGAGAAGCCAGCATAGTGAGCCACCCCCCCCCCAAGTCTTATTGGGAGAGGGAAATGGAGGGAAGAGTGACAGAAAAGCATCACAGATATGGTCAGAAATATAGGAAAACATTTGGTGGCCTTGACCAAAAAAAGATAATATAGGAAGTTGTAGCACACATACTCTGGACAAACCTAGTCTCTTAGGGAAGCATGCCAAGAAGGGAGTCTAAAAACCCTGAATAGAATAGCCTTGAAGGGCAATAAGAAGAAGACAGAGTGGCAACAATTATATAGTCTTGTGTAGTAAAAACTGTCTAACCCGGAAGTGTGGCATGGTGCCATTCAAGATGGCAGCATAATATCTAGCTCTGCTGCCTTTCCTTCCTCCTTTTTGCTTTCCTACAATTTCATACTGTTGAAGTCAGTCTTCAATTGGATGGAAAAATCAAAACTGAAGGCCCAGAAGAAACAATCTCAAGTATTTCACTCAGTAATGGAATTTTTCCACAGTGAAAAACCACACAAAAATCTCAAGGCTCCACAACAATCCAAAAACAAAATGGCCGCTGATTCACCAGAGAACTGGCAGATGGAAATTGACCCAGGCAAAGCAGATATTGTCTCCGATATGAACTCTATGGAAACCAAAATTCTGGACACCATGAAATCATTCGTTGATCCCCTTCAATCCCAGCCGGAAGTGATTAAACAATCATTACAGAAAGTCAATCAAAAAGCTGATTGTGGCTTTGAATGTAGTCAAACAATTCAAGATGAGCCTCGTACCTTACAATCAGAGAAAGGCAATCTTTGTAATCATGTACTCTCACTGGAATTTGAGGCAAGTCACCTGAAGTTAAAATTCTGTGGATTCCCAAAGAAATTGAAAGACTGAAACATATTTTTTTTTAGCTCACTGGCCATCTAAAGAATTACACTTGGAAGACAATGTCACTTCACAGATACTCAAAGCCTTCAAACTGGGCCCTCTAATTCATCCTAGGGAAAAAGCATGCATGAAGGGCTACTACTCATATCATGACAGCAGAACTGAAGTCTTCCCAGACCTCCCAACAGAAGCTATCTTTTGTTGTAAGAAACTGAAATCAACCACATCCCAATTGCAATCAGCTAATCAGAGATACAAATAGATAGCCCTAGCTAAACTTCAAGTCATTTTGTAGATCTTTGTAGTGGGGGGAGGGGAGTATATCAGCATACACCTTTAGTCCTCTATACATAAGACCCATTTTTCTCAGGTGTGGGGTTTAACTGCTTTTGGTTTCTCCATTCTCCTACTAAGAACCACTCATAGTGGGACCATTGGGTCTTCTACAAACCATCTAGTGTTGAAGGAAAGTTTTGTAAAAGTTAGCATTTGAAGTTGATTGTTTATTCTATTTATTTATTCATTTTCATTACTTCCTGTATAATAGTTTAAGGATTAGGGGAGGGGGCATTGTGGCTTGTTTTTGAATTATTTACAGAGTTCATTATGTCTTTCCAAGCATCTTATAGATAACTAGATAGTGAATATTCAGTTGATTAAATAGAACTAAGAGGGGTATTTACAACAAACCTACCAAGTCAGTGCAACATAATAGCTTTAAAATATTGATTACATTTAAAACAGTGAATATTTTGAGGGTTGTTACCTGTTGTTAATTCCTCTCTCACCAACTCTGTTAGTGTGTATATAAGTTCTATAAAGTGCAGCGTGAACATCCAGTTTACAGTCGGGCACATTAGTTAAGACTACTACTTTTATACTTAATAGAACAACCTTATTAGTGTGTTTCCTCAACCTACCTGCTTACAATTATATAGTTATTAACTGAACATAGTTTTTAGTATTGATCTTTACAGTTCTGATACATCTACACAAAATACAAAACACCATTAAAGTCAGTTCTTACAATGTAAGAGAGTCTAATAATGTTATTAAATGCAAGATAATCCAAAGTCAAGTATCCAAACTAAATCCTGATGTTCTCTTTCTCCAAGAGACCCACATAAAGCCCACCCCAACCCCACTGAAATTCAACATCAATTTCAAGCAAAGGGGACCTCTAAATCTCAGGGAACAGCCATTCTGATATTGATAAGGCTGAGATTTGTTCTTACTGACACTTTAGCTGACCCTCAAGGAAGATACCTTTTTGTTAAGAAGCAATTAGAAAAGCACCCAGTTATCCTAGTATTACCATATGTGCTGAATACTGATCAACTTGCATTCATTGAAAAGACCTTAGAAAAATTGGAATCCTTTCGTACATGGAGATGATATTAGGAGGTGATCTCAATTTCATTGTGAACTATGAAAAAGACAAATACTCCCCTAACACTGATAGGACTATTAAGAAATGCAAAGCCAAAAAACTGGGTAGCATCCTTACTAACTTTCATTTCATTGTCATATGGAGACACACCCCTCTGAGAGAGACTATACTTACTATTCATCTCAGCATTGCACATGTACACACATTGACTATACATTCATTTCATCTTCACTGGTTAACAAGGTTCAGTCCTCTCAAATGGGGTATCAGTTATGGTCAGATCACTGATGGGTTGACTGCAGCATTTCAATAGGCAATAATCACAACAAAACAGCTTCTTGGTCTTTGAACAATTCTTTATTATCAAATAACCAAGTGGTAACAGGTCTAGAAATACAAATCCAGACAATCCTCCCAGAGCTTCCTCCCCTGAGATTCTTTGAAACCAGTCATGCTTGAAATTCTGATCTCTAAATCATCCTACAAATACAACAAGCGAAACAACAAGCGAGGTCAGAATTAATGCACAATATTTCTATACTAGAACTTCAACATAAAAGAACTGGTAACAAAACAATATACAAAAAATGCTAGCAGAAAAGAGGAATCTAAAATTATTAGAAATGTTGCACATTAAAAAAATATTTTTAAAACAAAAAATTTGGCAATCCTCCCCTAAGTCATTAAAACACCTAGCACAATGGGTTAGACACAAAATACCCTTTAAATTAATAACCTCTCTGAAAGATGATCAAGGTAACTCACATTTTCAATTAGATAAAATCTCCCACATTTTTCTGGATTATTATAAATCTCTATATAGCATTAAATCCATTCCTCTCAACAAAACTGAACATTTTTTGAAGTACACCCAATAGAGAAAACCCTTTGTAATGAACATTAAACCTTAATTTAAAATATGATCCCTCCACAAGAAACGTTAGAAGCCATAAAGGCATTAAAGACTAACAAAGCTCCAGGCTCGGATTTGTTTACTTCCAAATTTTATAAACAATTTGCACCTCTATTGACAGGACCCCTAGCAGCAGCATGCAACCTTATAATGGAATCTGGTCATCTTCCTTCCTCTTGGATTCAAGCATTGGTTATAGTATTGCCAAAACCAGGTAAGGACCCATCCATAGTGACATTTTACAGACCCATTTCTATATTAAATACAGATTTTAAAATTTTCACATTGATTTTAGCCAAATGTCTCAATACCTTTGTCACTCAGTATATAGCACGAAGGCCAAGTTGGATTCATGCTGGGCTGTGATATTTCTGATAACACCTATAAGGTGTTTAACATACTGAATTACTGCAAGCTGCACCACCAGCAAGGCTTACTGTCTTTAGATGTCGAAAAAGCATTCAATTCCACAGAAAAAGTTTCTACTACAGAAAATGGGTTTTGGAGGGAAATTTTTGTCAGCCAGAAGTGCTATTTACTCCAAACTTCAAATTCCTAAAAATAAATAACTGTCTAACTGTACTCTTTTCTCTAAGGTGTGGAATGCGACAGGGGTGTCAACTCTCACCCCTGCTTCTTACCCTTGCAGTGGAACCACTAGCTAACCTACTAAGAAAAGAGACTTCAATCCAGGGAATTCGAATACAGCGCATGGAATATAAACTTTGTGTGGATGACTTACTGATATTTCTTTCACAACCCTCAGCTTCCTTATAATTGCTACAACAAGCTCTGTTCGTATTTAGTAAGATATTGGGCTTGCAAATAAATTGCAAATATTATCAATCAGTCTGACTGAACAAATGATAACAGACATCAAATCTAGTACACCTTATAGATGGGTCAAAGAATACTTGCCTTATCTGAGCATAAACATTCCTATGGATTTAAAAGATATTAGAAAATACAACCATGACAAAATAGTTCATGACATTCAGACTTGACTCTTGGGGTGTCATAAAATGGGACTGTCATAGTTATTCAGGTTCTGTATTATTAAATCATTCATTCTCCCTAAATTTATTTTCCTTTTTAGGACCATCCCTCTGGATATTTCATTAAAACATCTGCATCTTTGGCACAAAACTTTACTAGACTTTTTATGGTCCCATAAAAGACACAGGATTAGTAGCCACATATTGCAAAGACATAACAAAGGGGGGGTTAGCTGTTCTGATATATCATAGTACTACAAAGCTATTCATCTTTTGAGCATAATAAAGATGATACGTGATGACTCTACCACTGACTGGATTAAGATGCAAAAGGAATATACTCTACCTTTTGACATGCAAGAGGTTATATGGCAAAATCCCATAGATCACCCTAAGCACATTCAACTAAACCCAGTTTTAGTCTCAATGTTATCTATTCGGGACCAAAAAAGATCCCATCTATTACCTCCCTTATCCAGATTTCAAACTTTCTTAAAACAAAAATGGTTCCTATCTGGCCTCAAAACTTCATCATTTAATCCTTGGAAAAAAGCTAAGATTTCAACCCTTTAAGACCTTATGTTTAAAAATTTAATCTTGTCTAAGTCAGGTCTACAAGCTAAATTGAGCGGTCTGGTTCCCTGGCTACAATACTTTCGGATCACTCACATGTGTTCTCAAATAAAACTTATTAATATTTTAAAGCAACCACTGATGGGATTTGAATCAATTCTTAAAACTGCTTGAACCACAAAGAAACACCTAATTTCATCTCTCTTCAATGCTCTATCTGCTTGTGACAGATCCAAATGTCTATCCTATCAAACATTATGGCACAAATCCTGTGGTCAGGTCCTTTCTGATGACTCTTGGTACTCATTATGGAACTTATCTCCATTCAACTCCAGCATTGCTGCAGTTAAATTGCAAACCTTCAAACTACTTTTTCATTGGTATCTTACTCCTCAGAAAGTAGCTCATGTTAGCCCATCCACTAGCCCCTTAAAAATGTGGAAGTATAGGCAATTATTTACATTGTTGGGTTTCCTGCCCTAAAATTCATCAGTTTTGGAAACTGTACTGAGGTTGCGGTCACACATGCGAGATAAAGCGGGGGAGAAGTGAGGCTATTTCCTCCAGTGGAAGTTGACCCACCGTTGCGCGATCACACAGGTTTTTGTAGATGTACGTGCAGCCTGTCACTGCATGATCAGACGCAACCACCGGTGAGTCAGGGTTTTTAAAAAACCGTTTTTTCCTGATGCACTTACCCGAGGGATCAATGATTCGCACCTCTTCCTATGGAATGTGGGTGGGGTGCACTGATGCGCATATTGTGACAGGGAAAAAACAATGGCACAGAGTCAGGATAGCCTGATCAGACTATCCCGATGCCATGGGAGCGTGCTGGCATTATCAGATGCAAGAAAGTTCATCTGTAGCCTGCAGCAACCCATTTGCTACTGGACTTTCTGAGGTGTTTTTTTACTCCACATGTGCAGCGAAGCAAAATGGGTTGCCGATGGATGCAGGATGCTTCCCAGATTTTGGCATCTGATCACGCTCCTTTAATCCACCCAGCATTTGTGCCTATGTCGGGGCTAATTGTGCATATGATTGTGCTCTGAATCAAATTAAATCCATTATAGGTCAAGATATACCACTAAATCCAGAATACCTATTCTTAAATGAGTAGAATTCTAAGCAACACTTCTTTTCCAAACTGGAAACAATTTCATTTCTCCTTTCAGTGGCAAAAACAGCCATAGCTACACACTGGAAAAGTAAAATAACCCCTAACCTTCATCTTTGGCACAAGAAATTGTGGGATTATTACATTATGGCCAAAATAAAAGACAACTTTTCCCATTTTGATCCTCAAATTTCATCCTCAAACTTTGTTTAAATCTGGTTGCCTATTCTAGAGTATCTGGTAAATCAAAAGGAAATCCCCCAGGTGGTTGAAGATATGTGTCTTTGGTAAAGATTAATCAAAATGTTATGCTTTGCATCATTTCTTGTTCTCTTGTTGGTTTGTGGTCTTTAACTATATTCAGAATGTTTGTTAAGTCAAATTGTGTCAAGTTTTAATTAATTTGCTTTACATTATGCAACCTCAATGACTATGTATTTCTTACAATATTGCACAATAAACTTTATATTAAATTGTTTTTAAAAAAAAACAAAAAAAACCCTACCTAACCCATTATCAATAAATTCATTTTTTGAGGCTCATGTGCAGAAGTGTTTGAGAATCACAAGAATGACCAACTTCTCAGAAATGAAGATACAATTCAAGAACAGCAGAATTGCTTGAAGGCCAAAAGGTATTTTATATGTATGAGAAACTTGTAATCACATTTTAAATAGGCTTTGTTAAGATAAAAACTAACAAGAAAGAAATAACATTTTGTGTACATCCAGGATGTTATTTTAAGTAAAGATAACACTGAATGGTGTTTAAAGTTATAAGATAATTAGTTAGCCAAGCATATACACCCCATATCAAGTGAAACAGGAGATGATTTTAAAGTCTTAGGGTCATTTTACACCTCCCCTCTAAAGTAGTTTGACTGCTGTCTTTTCCTGTGCTGATTTCACAGTGGTGTGAAATTTCACTCCAGGGGGTCTAAGTGCACTAATCAACAGCAATTGTTTAAAGCAGAATCAAGCCGGTTGAATACTAGCTTGACCACAGGAGGGCAATTAGTAGATGTGGACATTTCAGTAGCAGCACGGTTTCACACTGCACAGAGGTGTGGGCAGGTTTTTTTGGAACTAGAATGATTCCAGTGGGAAACTCAGCTGTAAAAACAGCCTTAGAAATTAGGGAAGTTGTATTGATGGAGAGCTTCTCCTCAGAAGGGGCTCTTTGCTTCCTTGCCTCCTTCAGGGGTAAGAAACTCTTTATGGACTCATGTAATTGCTCTCCTTTAATTATCTGTGTAACAATAATGGATGGATGGATGGTTGGATGGATGGTAGGTATAATGGTTTTTGATTTAGTCTGTATTAAGAAAGCAATAATTATGCTTTAATAAACAACTTAGAATGGAAGCAGAGATTCTCTAATAATATTTACTTGTTTACTATACACAAAACAAACCTATAGCATTACTGAGGTGTACTTCTGTCTAGGAGTTAAATTATCTGTATAGGAAAGTTAACTTTATTCTCTAGGGCTTATTAAATGCATGCCTATACCTGAATCAGTCCTGACCAGAGTCAACCAGAACAGATGAGGGCAAAGAGAGAGGGAAAGGAGAAGAGTGATAGAGAAGGGGTGGGGGAGAAAGAGAAAAATAGAGGGGAACAGTGACAGAGAAGAGTGGGAGGAGGAAGAGAGAGACAGAGAAAGAGTGACAGAAGGTGTGAGGGAAGAAAAAGACACAGAGAGGAAATATGATAGAAAAGGGCTGGGGAGAAAGAGAGGGAAGAAGAGTGAAAGAGAAGGAAAGAGGGGAAGAGTGAAAAAGAAGGGATGGGGGACGGATAAGGAAACAAAGACAAGAGGAATGGGATGCCCAGTCCGCACATTCCTTGTGAGTCCCCACTTGCTAGGCGTAATTTCCTGACCAGTCCAATCCTGTCCAGGCTTTGTCTACTAAGTAGGTAGATTTAAAATCATGTCAGTAATCTTATCTCAAGCTAGTTCAGGAACTGAGAAGGAGAAGCAGAAGCAATGAACTACTAGGCTAGCCTTCAAAGGTCTGAGCATCAGAAGCTGCTGAAATTGCTGAAACAATGTTCCAGGAAGAAAGCAGGTTTGTTGAAATGGATATTGTCATATTTGTGTTTAGTTACTAAGTGGCACAGAGTGAGTAGTGTTGGAGTCTCCAGTTTGCTGCTTTACTCTTGCTTTGTTCTACAAGATAATAACCTTCATGTTTAGCATACTGAAGTGTGTACTTTTCATTTAACATAAGAACATAAAAAAAGCCAATGTTGGATCCTGTTCCAGCAGGATTTTCTTGCTCCAGGGAAGCTCCGGAGCAGTGCAGTGATACTCTGGAGGGAATTGTGAGCACGGAGCAAATGGTGGGAAACTGACCAGAAGCTCCGGTGCTAGCTTCGGTGTAAACCGCGGGGGAAAGCTAGTGAGAAAAGGCCCCAAGATTACAGAGCATCACTTGCCCCAGACTGAGTGTTCCTATCTATACTTTGTGGCTAATAGCCACTGATGGACTTCTGCTCCATATGTTTATCTAATTCCCTCTTGAAGCCGTCCATGCTTGTAGCTGCCACCACCTCCTGTGGCAGTGAATTCCTCATGTTAAATCACTCTTTGGGTAAAGAAGTACTTCCTTTTATCTGTTCTAACCCGACTGCTCAGCAATTTCATGGAGTGCCCACGAGTTCTTGTATTGTGAGAAAGGGAGAAAAGGACTTCTTTCTCTACCTGCTCTATTCCATGCATAATCTTATAAACCTCGATCATGTCACCCCTCAGCCATCGTTTCTCCAAGCTAAAGAGCCCCAAGTGCTTCAACCTTTCTTCATAGGAAAAGTTTTCCAACCCTTTTATCATTTTAGTTGCCCTTTTCTGCACTTTTCCCAATGCTATAATATCTTTCTTGAGATGTGGCAACCAGAACTGTGCACAGTACTCCAAATGAGGTCGCACCATCGATTTATACAGGGGAATTATGATACTGGCTGATTTGTTATCTATTCCCTTCCTAATAACCCCCAGAATAGCGTTGGCCTTTTTCATTGCAGTCACACAGTCTCGACATTTTCATTGAGTTATCTACTATGACTCCAAGATCTCTCTCTCGGTCAGTCTCCGCCAGTTCGGACCCCATCAACGTGTATTTATAGTTAGGATTTTTGGCTCCAATGTGCATCACTTTGCACTTGGCCACTTTAAACCCCATTTGCCATGTTGATGCCCACTCGCCCATCCTCGACAGATCCCTTTGGAGTGCCTCACAATCCTCCTGGGTTCTCACCACCCTGAACAACTTCGTGTCATCTGCAAATTTAGCCACTTCACTGCTTACTCCCAACTCCAAATCATTAATAAACAAGTTAAAAAGCATCGGGCTGACTACTGATCCCTGCGGTACCCCACTGCTTACCTCCCTCCACTGAGAAAATTGCCCATTTATACTCACTCTCTGTTTCCAGTTTTTGATCCACAAAAGGACTTGTACTTTTATCCCATGACTATTGAGCTTACTTTGGAGCCCTTGATGAGGAACTTTATCAAAAGCTTTCTGGAAGTCAAGGTAAACAACATCTATTGGGTCCCCATAGTCCCCCTTTTGAGTTTCCTCAAAACAATGAAACAAAGCATATAAAAGGAATGCTTCCTGCCATAGTGTCCAGTCCACCAGCTAAGATCTTCCTCATAAGCCCTGCTCTCTGTGCCCTCTGCCTTGAGAGGTGGTAGTGAATAAAGACAGGGCTTTTTCAGCTGTAGCACCTTGTATGTGGGGAATGCTCTTCCCCTTGAGGTTTTCCTGGCATCTACCCTACTCTCTTTTAGGCACCAGGCCAAAGCATTGCTTTTTACCCAGGCTTTTAATGAAACTTTTATAGTCTTCTGGTTCTTGCCCAAACTGTTGTGAGACTTTAAGCTGCTCCATATTTATGTTGTTTTTAATGACCTCACTTTTTAATTTTTTTTTAAAATGTTGACTACTTTTATACTGTTAGGTTTTTTTTTAATTATGTTTTGCATTGTAATTTGCCTTGAGCAAGTTCTCTGGACAGATGGGTGACATAGAAATTTTCTAAATAATTACCTAAAGATACAAAGATACAATGTCAGGTGAAGACATTGTCCAGAATTGCTTACTAATGAGTATATTCCGTAGGGAGTTGGTTTGTTGCTAATGGGAAAGATGTTGTGAATGCAGGACATGAACTCAGTTCAGACATAAATTTAGTTTGTGAATGATGCTCAGATTCGTATGCTGCCTCCTCTTCTTCCTTGTCTTCATTTCAATACTTCTTCTTCCATGGTATAAGAACATAAGAGAAGCCAGTGTTGGATCAGTTCAGTGGCCCATCCAGTCTAACTCTCTGTCACACAGTGGCCAAAAACACCAGGTGCCCTCAGAAGGTCCAGCAGTGGGGGCAGGACACTAGAAGCCCTCCCACTGTCCCCCCCCCCCTCGTCAAGCACCAAGAATACTGAGCATCACTTGCCACAGACTGAGAGTTCCTATCTATACTTTGTGGCTAATAGCCACTGATGGACCTCTGCTCCATATGTTTATCTAATTCCCTCTTGAAGCTGTTCATGCTTGTAGCCGCCGCCACCTCCTGTGGCAGTGAATTCCACGTGTTAATCACTCTTTGTGTGAAGAAGTACTTCCTTTTATCTGTTCAAATATATGGCAAGCCATATATCCAAAGACAGGAACTGTAGCTGGCCTCCAAACTAGAAATAAAAAACATAGTTAGTTGTTACTTCTGAATCAGTTCACCCCTATGGTTCATAGTTCTAAGACAGTAAAAATTGCAGGAATGCTTTCACTGGACAGCGAAAGTAGCTAAACCACTTTTAAGTGGGATTTTAATTTTATCTCGGTATTCAAGTAATTATTGTCTCATTTATGGGCAATGAACCTAACAATTATGACAGTTACTAAAATTAGAAAGTGACTATTTATTGGTGTCTTATGGCCTTGATAAGAGAAATGTGTGAGCCAAAGGACTCTGAGTCTCTCAGCTTCTTCTGCTTCTTGAAGATTAAATTTAAGCCTCTGGTAACTCTCAGAACAATCTTGTAATCAGCAAAGGATTTGAACTTAAACTGGGGGCACAGCAAGGAATTTAGCAAACTGATTGCTGCATGTAGGTCATGACCACTCTTGGATTATCTATACACAGCAGGAGGTGGAATGGGGGCACATCAATGAGGGTTTTTTTAAAAGAACTTTACCAAGAAAGAGCTTTTTCAACACTTTACTCGAACATATATGAATTATGGGACAATCCTAAGAGTGACACCATTCTAAGCCCATTCATGTCAACAGACGTAGAAGGGTACAGACTCATTTAGGAACACACTAATTGTTGACAATTTGATCATGAGCAGTAGTAGCATTATTAGCCATATAAAATGTATTAAATATTACATATCAGAAATAGACTCAGAGTCAAGCCTTTTTATTTAGAGTCAAGCCCTATGCATGTTACAGTGAACACACATAAATCCTACGTCTTCATGTGTAATCTGGAAGAAAGAGCCAATGAGTAGTCATTTTTTGAATTAAACCAGGGACCAGTACTTGGATAAATACAGAGTTTGTATCACACGTTCACCTGTATGTGCACTGACTGTAACACGAGAAGTGTTCAACATGCATACGAAGAACAATTAAGTGTACAGCGTACACACTTTATAAATGTATTCAATGTGACTGGTAAACAGGGCTTCAGGCTATGCAACATTGCAAATAAACTGGGACCCAGACCCACCGGGGCGCTGTTTGTGGTGCTAGGGGGGTGGGGTGAGAGCAGGGCAGCCAAGGTCAAACATGGCAAGCTGGGGGCCTGCCCGACCCGACACCAGTCCTATCAGTTGTCTCTGGGGTCTTCAGACGGTGGGGGTGCCTGAAAGCTACTTAGGGTGTTGCGCCACCCCTATTTGCCATCTTTGGCTGTCAGACAGTTTGGAGAGCCTATGCTGCCTCAGCGCTCCACGCCACGTGGCCTGGAAGCAATAACAGAGCCACAGAGATGCCAGAAGGCCTGCAGGCAGTGAGACCAGCCAAGGTAAAAGGGAAGATGTGGTCAGGGTGGAGGTAACCTAACAGGATCTTCTTCTTTGAGGTGGGGTGATTGGCTGTGCAGTGTCCCCAGACCAGAGAAATACATTCTAATCTACCATCCCAATTTACATTACATTCTGCTATTTGTTACAATCTACTATTCCATTTTACTATTTCAAATAAGTATGTATAGCTGTTCTGGGGGATTGGTGGGAATATAGATGTAAGGATTGAATGAGGTTAGCATATGTAGTGACATAAAAAAATCAATATCCCTCTTAAGTCCTGGGGGTTCCATTGTTCTGAGTGTTGTAATGACTTGTCTGGAGTTGTTGATAAAAAAAAACAATAACCCACAGACAATCACCCCACCTCAAAGAAGAGGATGCTGTAAGGTTACCTCCATGCTTGAGAGGAGACTGGTGGAGTGTGGTAGCAGGATCTCAGTTAATTACTCTCAGCATTCCACAATTAAGAAGGGTACATCTGCCCATCCATCTCCAATTCTGATATATTTGTTTGCTTCACTATGTTTCCCCCCAGAATTAAATCCAAACAAATGGTGACCATATAAACTAAACCTGTTATTCCAGTTTGGTCCTTGTATCTGTCAAACAGCTTTAATACACTGTGTGCTAATTTGCTGCTCACCCTCTATTTATATGTATGGACTGGTAATTTCCATTTCAATGTATCTGAAGAAATGTGCATGCACACAAAAGCTTATACCTTGAACAAAACTTTGTTGGTCTCAAAGGTGCCACTGGACTCAAACTTTGTTCTGCTACTTCAGACCAACATGGCTGCCCACCTGAATCTACCTGTCAGGTAAATTAAGCTGAGAGAGAGAGAGTGACTGGCCCTTGAGGGATCAGGAGGCCTACTATCCCCCTCCTGCAGTGCTTGCTGAGGAATGGAGTGGGCAGTTGGTGGTGAGCCCATACCATGACATCACATCCAGCATGACCCAGAAGTGATGTCATCATTTCACCATAACATCACATCCAGCATTCACCCAAAACAAAGAGTGACATAATGACATCACTTCCAAGTCATGCCAGGAGTGATGCTGAGTCGTTTCCATTGGGTAAGTGTTCTGCAGGTTGCCACCTCAGGCTGGCAACTGTCATGGCATCGCTATGAGATGTCTTGTTGCAAGTTTTCTAGCCCCTTGATGTTGCAGCCAATAAACTTAAATGTGAAGTAATAATTTTATGTTCCATATTTTATAAAACTAGAGCTGTCAGGGAAGAGGAGATATGGGGGCTCCTACTTTCGGCAACCACCACAATTCATATAAGGGAACAAACAGAAATCATGCAGCCGCTTTTGTAGTCAAAGAGGAAGCATGAATAACACTATTTCTGTGAGTTGTTGGTTTGCCTCAGGCAGTGCTAGGCAACTCTGACACCTTTCTGAATTAATGATGTATAGACCCACAAACAATCTTTCTGAATTAATGGATATGACTTTCTTAACAAACAAATTTCCCTTGGCACAGTTTCTAGTTCAGGGTTTGGGGGGTTTTGGGGGGTGGTGGTGTTTTTTCTTTTTGATCAACAAATTCCCACATGCTTGGGAAATTATTGTAGACGAATCTATTCATTTTGGCAAAGCAAATTCTAATGCAGTGTTGATCGTAACTTTGTTATCACAAAAAAATCTACACAAAGGAATATTTTTTAGTAACCTTTTAATGGCAGAAGTAATTATATCTCTCCAGCAAAACTGTACTGATGCTTGCTTTCATCATCATATTTATGGTAGTTCAAAGGAAAAAAAATAATTTCCAAAGATTAAAAAATGGGAGTATGGGAACATTTGGGTACAATGGGCAGATGTGTGCAGGGCAGAAACAGAGATAAAGATGAAAGCTGTGAGAACTTCTGATGCTACCAAGATGAAAAGGACAAGTTTGGGGAGCTGGGAAATTCCCAAATGCCCTTTTTGTCTTATGAATGAAAAATGACAAAACAAAGGCAATCCAACCAGATAAACTGTAGCAGTGGCAGCTTCCTACTTTCTCACATTTTAGCATCCAGGATTGTGTAGCACAGCCTAATTTTCTCTAAATCTGCTGACTACTTACCAGATAGGCTGAATATAGCTGTGTATGGGAAAAAATATTTTCCCCAAAACTGAGATTTTTAAAAAAGTTGCAATTTTGTATTTTAAAATGCATTTGGGCATTAAAATAGGAACATTAATTTTCACCTCAGAAGTTTTTTTTTTAAATTGAGGAACCAAACATATGCCAGGCTGCTTGGCTCAGTCCTAAGAGAAGACCATTGCATGCCTGCAACTCCTAGCAGACTTGGAGGCATAGTCCTAATAGCAGTTCCAGTAAGACCTGGAAGTGACATCACCAACACTCTGACATTTTGCCAATCTATATAGTAGAACCAAAGAGACTGGTGAAATCTTACAGCCTCATTGACATCATTTACAGGTTTTAGCTAGAAGTGACATTGGCATGTATATGGAACCTCCCCTCTTCCCACTCCATTCATTTGAGCAATGGTGGGGTCAGGAGGTAGCTGCAGGAGATTGCCCACCATGTAGGTGAACTGGCATGTCTAGCATTCTGGCATCCTCGCCTACAACCAAGATGAGGGAGGAACTGGTGTGGTTTGCCTCAGCCAGTAATTAGGGAGAGTGGGACAGCTTCGGGTGGCTTGCCTTAGCATGCAGTGTTGGGGTGGGGCAAAAAAGCCCATTTAATGGGCTGACATCTGCCCCACCCCATCTTGGTATGCCTCAGAATTCTTTTTAATGATGAACCTAAAGCATGCCATGCTGCCTACCTCAGGACTAAAAGAAAAGGTGTGGCAAAAGTCTCACTTAATGAGAGGAAGTTCAATTAGGATTTTAAAATAGACCTGGGGTGAGTTGGGATCAGGGATGGGCATGAACAAATTTGGGACAGTTTGTGGTTCAAGAAGCAATCTTCGCAAACTGAAGAACCATCATAAACTTTCACAAATTTTGATGCAGTTCATGGAAGTTTGTAGCGGTTCTTGAAGAACAGAAAGTGGGGGTTAAACCCCCACTTTCTGCTCTTCATGGAAAACAGCCAGCAGAAAGCAGGGGGTGATATAGTTTGGAGCCATCTCTGCTCCCTGCAAAAAGCAGGAGAAAACGGGGGTTTAAATGTAAAATGGCTAACAAACCGATACCAACCTGGCTGGTTTGTGAACCAACCTCCTGGGTCATATGGGTTTGTGGTTCAGTTTGCAGTTTTGCCACAAACCACAAACCAAACCGCAAAAATGTGGTTCGTGCCCATCCCATGCCCAGTTGGGATGATAAACACTCTTCTTTAATCACTGGCCTTAATTTTTGCAATTTCTGTGGTCAGAGTGCTGTAGGTTCACAGCCTTGTGTGGGACTCACAAAGAAACAAATGGACAAAGTGATTATATCATTAATAAATGTTTATATTGTCCATTGTCCAGAGGTTTCAGGTCATCATACATGATCTAGCCACACTATATTCTCACAACAATCCCATGAGGTACAGGAGAACAATGTGAGCTGCTTTGGGTCACCAATGAGAAAAAGGTGGGGGTATAAATAAAGCAAATAAATAAACAAAAAATCCCCCCAAAGTCACCTGCTGAGCTTCAAAGGAGAGTGGGGATTTGAACCTGCTTACTGCTTCATGCCATTGGATCTGACCAGAAAAGTGTGAAGGAATATAAACAATGGCAGATTCTAAGCACAGAATGTTTGAATATGATTTTTTCCAGTCATTAGTTAAATAGTTGGTAATCTGAACAGTCATTATAAATCCTGGAAATTATAAACATGGATTGATGAAAAGGCCTTTTCTCTTCTGTCTCTCTTTTTGTTTCCTTATGTTATCCTTGTGATCAGTTTCTGCATAGTTTCATATTCATGATTTATTTCTTTTATGCATTTTAATGAACTTTATACACAGGATGTATAATATTTGTATGTATGCATGCCATTTATATGTACAATGTATGCTAGTTATATACAGATTGCATATATAATGTATAATGTTAATTATTCGATTCACAAATGATGTTGACAAATGCAGCCATTTTACAATCTGCACAAGGAGAAGCAAAATCAAACTAGGGACATTCAAACTGAATCAGCTGCATCCAAGCCTATGAAATTTGTCAGCACTCCTAATCACAAAATCTCTAACGCAGTAGTTCTGCAGTGAATCAGCACTGGTGGCCATGGAAGTCAATTACTTTGATCTCTTTCTTCATGCAAAGATAGCAGAAAATAAACTGCAAATGAAGTCTGTAGAAGAGAAAGAAATGTATGAGTTTGGGGATCGTGGAACATATATATTCCACATTTTAAAAATCTGTACTGCTGTGAACTATCGTTCAGAGGAATCAACGTTCATGGAAACAGTTTCTTATCTTGTTGGGTAAAGACTGCTATTGATGATTTCAAAGGTAATGATTCCGTGAGTTGAACAGAGTTGCTTTAACAGAGATAATTGGACAAGGTATGTCTTAATGGACATTACAAAAAAAAAAACTTTCAAAAGGCAACCTATGATTTGAAAATCTTTGCTTAGAGCTACTATAAAATAACCTGTATAGAAGAAGTTACCATCCACATTGAATGCTATACGGTTGATACAGCCAAGGGAAAAGTTAGTAGATAAAGGGAAAGATTTCAAGAGACTGGGCTCCAGAACACCTGTAGCTGTCCCAATGGCTGATTGCAACTGCTCTTATACAAAATTTTTTAGGGATTGTCCCTTAGTGAACTTGGCAAGATGGTTCACTCATATTGTATACTACGGGGCATGTGTGCCAAGGTATTATAGTCCCTAGCCACAGGTAGAGAGTGCTGTTAAACATGGATCTCTCAGGGTATTCTATGGAGCCCAGGGGTGTGCTCGGGTTCCACTCAGTGGAATAGAAGTGGTATCAGGGATATGTGGAAGAGTGTAAGAATCCTGTGAGTAAATAAAGGAGAATGAAGCTTACAGGCTGTTCCCAAGAGAGATCTCAGTTAGCAGCCAGTGGAATTCTTCATGGAGAGAGCAAAATAATAAGCCTCCAAGTTTCTTTCACTGGAGTGCTGGGCAGGCTCTCTGTCCTGTTGTTTTCTTTCATATGGCTGGGATTTATTTTTGCCCTTTCTAGCATTGGTGACCCACAGATGAAGGACGTAGATCCAAGCCTCACACATTTGCACAGAAATCGGTCATCTCTGTCACATTCCTGAGAGGATTCTCCAGTGGACCTCTTTATATCTCATACCTATAGAATGACAGGACCAGTTTTTAGTGATGGCTCCCCCACATTCTCCTTCTGGCTCTAACTGTGGTGGATGACCCGGGCTTTTGCCTCCAGCAATGTAAGCTTTCTAGCATATGGTAGGCTAGTACCACATTTTTTTTCTGCTCCCCACCTTCCCCCCTCTGCTTAGTTGTTGCTTAGGTGCATGGCATGTAGGGACGACTCATCTGCCCAGGTGTCAGATGTGATGTTTGTACCAAATCCATTCCTTGATCCAGGCCAGTATTTCAGACTGCCCTGGATTAATGACATATTAATTCAGTCCAGAATGGAACTGGACTGGAAGAAAGGACATAGCTGCTGCTGTAATGCTGTGCAGAAAAGGGACTTTTAAAAATTAAATTCTGCATCTGTTTTTAATTTAGCTCCCTCCTGATTTTCAAGCTTGATCTTCTGGATACAACATGGAATGACAATCTGCATCTACTAGGCATCATTCCTAGTAGCATGCAGTAAAAAAACATGACATGGCATCATCATGGATTACTTCCACTGCTCCCATTTCCATTGGTTGTCTCCCATTTGCAGTTGGCAGGAAAATGTTGAATGTGATGATGAGATGCGAGGGGAGGGGAGATGTAAATCATCACCAGCCATGCAGCTGCTGAATTATCATGTATTTGGACTTAAGTGTACAGAAGTTCTCTTAAATTACATGGGGGCTCATGATTCCCATAAACCAATGAGTAGAGTAGTTATGCACATCTGGCAGAAATGCCAGAAACTATCTAGAGCTCACTATCCCTACTGGCTCAAAGGGTGGAAGGAGGGAAAAGGGAAGATAGCAGAGTCTCTGAGCATCCCATTTTATTATTTATAATCTGTGCTAAAATGTTTACAACCACACAAGAAAGAGATTTCAGCTGAATTTCTGTGATGACAGAAAGTTAGCTTAATCTATGTCAATTATACCATCCATCTAAAATTCTCAAAAAGAAAATTACTATAAAATGAATGAGAGGTGGACCTGTGGGCTGAAGAAAAAATTGGCCATCACAGAGAGGGGTGGGGGAATGGTTACGGTTATTTAATATTAATTTCCTTCTTTGCAGGGTGAATCTGTTTTGCGATTCCGAACACCGAGCTATAGATGCTGGAGCTGTTATCTAGTCAAGCAGATGACCCAACTAGAGCAAGATCCCTGTTGTCCTGATAATTCACACTGAAAAATAAATCACACAACTTGGGTCAGGGAATCTGGCATACAAACTGTGACATTTTTGCTGTTGTGGTTTCTTCCTCCAATCTGATAAATGTGGACATCACACCTCTTTTGGAAATGTACATCTAAGCTAAATTCTTTCAAAAGAGATTATTGGAATTGATCACGGAAATGCTTTAAAAATGAAGTTTAAGGAATCATCATCATCTGTCTGGGAACCGCCATATTTGGAGGGAGTAAACCTCTGAAATTCAGTGCTTAGAAGCAACATCAGTGGAGGGCCTTGGCTTCTATATCCTGTTTGTTGGACTTCCAGGTCACTGTGGTAAATGGAATGTTGGACTAGATGGATCGTTGATCCAATCCAGCAGGGCTCTTCTCACGGTCTTAAGAGGAATATATAATCAATATAACCTAAATGTATCATGAATGATGGCTTGGCCTTCAGACCATGATTTGTGTTTGAGCACAAGGGGTGGATGACAGGATGAGGGACTGCAAGAGAATCAAGAAGAATCCCAAAAGGTAGAAGAAGAAGTAGTTTTGATAACAATAGATGTTTCCTGAAAAGTCTAAGAAAAACAATTGCAAAATGGGAAAAGGTCGAGTCAGAGCCCCAGATGTTAGCAAGGATGGAGAGACATAAACAATGAGGAACAGAGTAAACAAACATTGCAGATTAACAATGAGCAACAAAGTTGGAGGTTTGCAGGGTTACTGCTTCCAACCAGATTCTGCTGGGATGCCAGGCTCTGAAAGAAGAGAGGGCCACATTGCCATATAAGAGAGAGACTAAGATGGAAAACAGTCAGGGAGTTTCATCCACCCACATCAAGCTGACATTGTGGCATATCACTATTATCCCTTGTCATAGTGTTGCCAATCTCCAGCTAGTGTCTGGAGTTCCCCAAAATTACAAGTGATCTCCAAACTACAGAGATCAGTTCCTCAGGGGGGTGGGGAACAGTGTTCTCTCTAAGTTAGTGTGAGCTAGCTCACAGTTTTTTAGCCTCTGGCTCACACATTTTTGTTTTAGCTCAGGAAGGATGGCTCCAGAGCCAACTAATTTATGCAGTAGCCAAATCGCTCGTTCACAACTTTAATGCCGGTAGCTCACAAAGTAGATTTTTTGCTCACAAGACTCCATAGCTTAGAGGGAGCATTGGAGGGGAATGGTTGTTTTGAAGGGTAGACTTTATGGCATTATACCCTGCTGAAGTCCCTTCCCTCCTCCAAACCATGCCATACCAAGGCTTAGTCTCCAAATCTTCAAGAATTTCCCAGCCTGGAGTTGGCAACCATATCTCAGTTGGTGAGCAGATAAATGAATGAGTGTGCTCCTTCTGCTAGTTGACTGTTAAATTTGTATCTCTTTTTGATACATGTTACATGAACAGTGGAAAAACCATAAAACATGTGTCTGTTAATTCTTGCCTCCTAAAAATCCCCAAATTACTAACAACAATAGTAATAATACCCAGGTATAATTTTTGAAAAGCAGGTGGGAGTGATTTTTTACTTAAGTGAGATGCATTTTTCCCTTTGCTGATGGTATTTTATTGTATAGTATATGATCATGTTGTTGGATTTATTGTTAAGGTGCAATGTTTTATTGTTTTTGGTATTTCGTAAATCAGCTTTAACTCAGGCAATGCTGTATAGAAATGGCCAAATAAATCAAGGGTTAGGTGCACTGCATTCTGGGGATGAGCTCTGAGAGAATGGAATTATTGTGCATTTGTACAAATCTGACCTTTATTTATTTATTTATTTATTTTGAGATTTATATCCCGCCCTCCCCGCAAGCGGGCTCAGGGCGGCTTACATGGGCCAATGGCCAATCAAAGACATTAAAACCTATAAAATCAATAAAACATTCATAATAAATACAATTAAAACATATAAAAGCTTCCATGATATCACTTCTGGTGGCGACTTAGTGGGTGGCATAGCCCCCCTGCCCCTGTGCCAAGACCATATAGGACCAGGGTCATCATAGATGTTAAAAATGATGGGTGGTATCTTTGGTGGCGGCTCCTATTCAAAAGCCTGGCGGAAGAGCTCCGTTTTGCAGGCCCTTTGTAAATAAATTTAATTGAAACAATCTTCTTTCACTCACTTGGACCCTTGTCTTATTGGGATGGTAGCTGGAACATATTCACTCCTATGCAAATGACATCTCTTATGACTGAACAGTTACATGGAGAATGTGTGGTGTGAACTGTCGTACATGATGTCATTTGCATCATGTGGGTGTACATATTGCTGAGACTTGGGCCTGCTGCCCACCACACAGTCTGTACTGGAAAGCCAAATGTCTGGACCAGGCCTGCTGTCTGACATGACAAAGGAGCAGCAATGGAGAAAGTTTGTCTCTGTGATTTTTGAGTGAATTGCCTCTCTAGTGATGGTTTGATTGTGTTTTTTTTTAATGAAGGGCTTTTCTTGAAAATCAAACCAAACATTAAAAACTATCCACTTTGTTCAAATATATCCCTTCATTGTTTAATAATCTTGTTTAAGCTGTTTTAGCATTGATCCTTCATAATAACACGTTAAATTTTAAATAAGGTTTCAAGCAGGCTGGTGTCTTCTGCATCAATGAGGAAGAACGCTAAGACTGATTGTAACATTTACATTCCATTAGAGATGATGAACTGTAAATCACAGCAGAGTGCCTCTGGTGACACCATGAAGAAGCAACAACAGTGTCAAGTGATTAGTCTTTGTCTTGTTAATCTAGCCTTTAAAGGAGTATCCACTTTAATGCTTCAGGTTTGAGGCACCCCATCAGTCTTGCAGCACCCAACCTTACAACACCTTTAGTCCCATTTCTGAACGGGTTAGCATAGGTCTCCTTCAACAGACTTTCATGGTTCTTTTATTTAGGAATGAACAGTAGACAGTCCTAGAAAAGATGGAGAGATGTGAGTACATGAATCTGTGTACTTTTCTGCAAGTACCAATTGCAGCTTTGGAAGGGTTTTTAAAATAATGGAAAAGGCATTAGAAGAAAGGATTAAACATCCTTTTCCTAGAGTCTCTTCTCCAATGTTCAAAAAAGTCACCCAGAGGGCTGCAAATCTACATTTTAAAAAGTCCATGGAACACCCAATAAACTATTTTCATCTCAAACCTGAATTAGCATTTATGCAAGGTTGAAGGATTAGGGGGACAACATTCCAGAGGCTCCCATGGAGTTAATGTTTGAATGAGAGGTCATCTATGTCCTGGTGTTGAATGAGAGGTCATCTGTGTCTCCTTGGAGACTGTGTTTTGTAAGACGGGCTGATAAAGTGGTCACTACTGCAATGCTCCCTCTAAGCTGTGGTGTCTTGTGAGCACAAGTTGTGTTGATGAGCTGTGGGCCCGGGGGTCCGAGAGTGCAGCAGCTGGCCCGAGGAGGCGTTGGGCGAGGGCGGACGTGCCAGGGCTTGTGGAGCCGAATCGGACCAGGAGAGACAGTGGCTCGAGTTTGGGAGGCCGGAAGACCCAGGAGATCCAGGGGCGGCTCTGGGAGAGCAGGGAGACTGGAGCTGTGGCTGGAGTTGGACGGGAGACTGGATGTGAGCAACGGGAGCAGGGGGAGGATTGGAGCCCGCAATGCCATCTAGCGGCGGCTCAAAACCAGGAAACTGTGGAGAGTGAAGTGGCAATTTCCTCCTCTCCTTGGCAGAAGCAGCATCAGGAGTACACCCCAGTCCAGTCCACAGGAAGGGAGAAGAAGAGGAGGCAGACCCGGCCACTCTCCCTTGGGACAACTCTCCCACTGTTACTGGCAGAGCTGAACTTGCCTGAAACAACAGGACAGAAGACACCTTGGGATTGGCGGTTGGAGGGGTTGGGGAGGGTATGAATTTGGCTACCCTGTTCTGACTGTAGTTAGTTAGCTGCAGAGCAGGTTGTAAGTGGGAGGTCCCCAACTGGAGACCTGTTCGGCAAAAGAGGAGGGGATTTGTGGTTGCTAGTGGGATAGACTTTTAAATTGAGATATTTGACTCTCCGGCTTTATGTTTTTACTGCCGGTTGATAAGATAGTTAGTAGCAATCATTAAGAGTATTGGTTATTTATTAGGTTTAATAGTTAGGACAGGATATTAATCTAACAGCACTGGAAGTGGTGCCTACTGCTAAGGTATTTGAGTGGGTTGCTGCCTGCTTGCCAACGATCTGTGACTAGTGTGAAGAATGGCTGGCAATGCCTGAGCTTCAAATTCCGGTGCTCCTGGGGAGGGGGAAGAATAGTGGTGGGTCCAGGCAGAGAAACAAGGGAAGGACATGGAGAAATAGGATAGCTCGGCATCCTACCAGCCTGCAACTCATCCCGATGGTTGTTGGCAGTGGGGCTAGGATGGATAACCCCCCCCCCTCCATCATTGGTGTTGTGTAACGCCAGGTCGATAAATAATAAGACCAAGGTCCTATGGGACTTTTTAGTAGAGCAAAAGGCCAACCTGGTGTGCGTGACCGAGACCTGGGTGCGGGAGGGGGAGATGGTAGCTCTCTCCCAGCTTGCCTCCCAGGATTCTTGGTCCTACACCAATCACGGACTAGCGGGTGGGGGGGAGGAGTGGCAATCTTCATTCGGGAGGCTTACTCCTTCAGGGTGCCAGTGGAGATCGTGGGCTTGGAGTGTGTCAGTCTGGTGTGGGAGGCTGTAGAGAGTTTGGCTGTTTGGTTGGTGTACCGACCGCCTAACACACCGGCCAACAGCCTGCTGTCCCTGATGGATGCTGTATCAGGCTGGGCATTGGAGTATCCCAGACTATTGGTCTTGGGTGATTTCAACGTCCATGCCGATGATGCAGCTTCCATTTGGGTGACGGACCTGGTGTCATCCATGGCGGCACTGGGACTCTCTCAAGTCATCACAGCCCCCACACACCGGGCCAGGCACACACTCGATTTGTTCTTCGCTGCGGGTGTAACAGATTACTGCCTTGGCAGTACCATGGTCCGACCACTATGCTCTGGGGGCCCATCTGAAGGTGCCACCCCAACCCTGTTTCAGCAGCGAGCCTACTTTAGCTCACCCGCGGAGCCAAATGGACCCTATGTGGCTCCAGATGGCTCTGCAGGATCCGATGCCCCCTGGCGGCTCGTTGGATGAGCTTGTGGAGGACTGGCAGACCCGGCTCTCTGCAGCCATCGACAAGATCACTCCCTGGCACACTCTGAGCCCCCGTAGTAGGTGTGCACCCTGGTACACCCAGGAATTGCAACTTATGAAGGGGGAGTTATGATGGCTAGAGAGATGGTGGCAGTGTGCTTATGACGAAGCTACAAGAACATCTTATAGGATGTTTATGAGATCCTATGAGATGGCAACCAAGGCCGCAAAGAAAGAGTACTATGCAGCCATGATTGCATCCACGAGCTCATGCCCAGCCCAATTATTTAGGACAATTTGGTCCTTAACAGCTCTGCCTCAGAGCAGACCAAACGCTAGGGAATTGGATATTGGCTCTGAGGCATTTGCAAGCTATTTTGCAGATAAGGTCTTGATGCTCCGCTGCAGCCTACCCCCCACAGTTGAAACAGTAAATGAACTCGAGGCCCCTTGCACATCTTCAATTCTGGGGTTAGATGGGTTCGGCCAGCTCAGCCTTGAGGAACTTGACAGGCTGCTCATGACTGTACGCCCAACCACATGCATCCTTGATCCGTGCCTTTCCTGGCTTATTAAAGCTGGCCACGAGGGGTTTCGAGGTGCCATCCAGGAGATTATCAACAAGTCTCTTGGTGAAGGGCTGTTCCCAGAGGCACTCAAGGAAGCAATGGTCCGCCCTCTCTTAAAAAAGCCAAATCTGGACCCGGCCGAATTGGCCAACTATCGGCCGGTGTCCAATTTGCCATATTTTGGCAAATTAATCGAGAGGGTGGTGGTGGTGCAGTTACAGGGCTACCTGGATGACCCCTTCCAGTCCGGCTTTCACCCAGGCCATGGGACAGAGACTGCACTAGTCGCCCTGACAACCTCCGGAGGCATCTGGATCAGGGCGGCGTGGCAGCGTTGCTGTTGTTAGACCTGTTGGCAGTGTTCAACATGGTCAATCACCAGCTGCTGACCCGTCACCTTGCCGACATGGGGATACAGGGGCAGACCCTGCAATGGCTCACTTCCTTTCTCCAAGGTTGGGGACAAAGGGTGGTGCTAGGGGAGCAGCAATCTGCGAGGCATCCACTTGATTGTGGAGTGCCTCAAGGGGCAGTGCTCTCTCTGATGCTGTTTAACATCTATATGAGCCCCCTTGCCCAGATTGCCCGGAGGTATGGGCTGGGGTGTCATCAGTACGCTGATGACACTCAGCTCTATCTGATGTTGGGTGGCCATTCGGGATCCAGCCCAGAAGATCTAGACCGGGCATTGCATGCTGTGGCAGGATGGCTTAGACTGAGCAGGCTGAAATTGACCCCGGTGAAGACGGAGGTCCTGTGCCTGGGTCGGAGTGGTCTGGGGGGGTCCAGCTCCCGACCTTCAGTGGGGTCCCTTTGGTGCCCACATCGGTGGTTAGGAGTCTAGGAGTACTCCTGGATCTCTCCTTAACTATGGAGGCCCTGGTAGCAGTCACTGCTAAGTCAGCATTTTACCATCTGCGGCTGGCTTGGCAGTTGGTTCCCTTCCTTGATTGCAATGACCTGGCTACAGTGATCCATGCGATGGTCACCTCGAGATTGGACTACTGTAATGCTCTCTACATGGGGCTGCCCTTGTCACAAATCCGGAAGCTGCAGCTGGTGCAGAATGCCACAGCCAGGTTACTGATGGATCTCCCTAAACAGGATCACATCCGGCCTGTCCTGGCGGCGCTGCACTGGCTGCCTATAGTGTACCGAATTCACTTCAAGGTGCTGGTGCTTACCTTTAAAGCCCTATATGGCTAGGGTCCAACATACCTGAGGGACCGCCTTGCCCTGCATTTGCCCCAGAGAACACTTTGGTTGGGATCTCAACACCGACTCTCGGTCCCGGGGGTGAGGGAAGCCAGGCTCGCTGGCACTAGGGCTCAGGCCTTTTCGGTGGTGGCTCCGACCTGGTGGAATGAGCTCCCGGAGGAGATTAGGGCCCTGTGGGACGGAGCTCTTTTGCCAGGCTTTCAATTAGGAGCCACCACCATCACCCACCTACATTTTTTCCCACCATAGAGAACAATGGAGAGGATGGGACAACCTGTTTGGGGGCCCGTAGAATTGGATCCCCTGGTCCAATCTTCTTGAAACTTGGTGGGTATTTCGAGGAGAGGCCCCAGCAGCTACCCTGCAAGTTTGGAGCCTCTCCCTCAAACCCCCTTTCCTCCAGCCCCTCATATACCCTATGAGTTTTTGCCATTGATTTCAATGGCCCATAGGATATAATGGGGCTGAAACTGACATTCCCTTTCTGACACACTTCTGGTGATGTCAGGGGACGTGGCATATGCTAATGAGGTATGCTAATGAGTTATGCTAATGAGCTCCTGCACCTCTTTTTCTACGAAAGGACCCCTGGTTATACTAAACTGTGACAGAACTTTTTGCAGTCTGAATATTGGAGTGGCATATATGAACATAAGACAACTTTGTCGACCTGCTTCTAAGAATTTGTCACAATAAATTGGCTTATATCTAATATAAACAGCCATGGAATACTTCATGCTTTCAAATACAGAATTGCATCCATTTACACCATCCTAAATGTATTTGGGCTACAAGGTTCATAAGTTTTTCTTTACAAACAGTAAAATTAAATTGTAGATATGTTAGTAAACATATATTCTGTTTTATGCTTATTGAAAGATTCAGGGTATTGCATTAAGAATTCTGATACTGAGTGTAGGCTTGAACAACGTTAAAGATGTTTAAGATGATCTGTAGCAGGTAAACGAGGCACTCAGCATGGTGTCAATCAGGTTGTTTCTCTGACATGCTCATAATTTCTCTGAGCTAAGTCCTGGAACAGCTGGCTCTGCTGATTTGTCCATCATAGTAATCTGATAGGATTCCATAGAGATGGAAATTAGCTGTTTAGAGGATTCAGCTGGCATTACTGATATGCTATAAAGCCTACATAACCTACCTTATCAATTTCTTTAATCTGCACAGCAGATTTTATAGAATTTACTTATTCAAATTTATAGATGTTTATCATTTAAATGTATTTATTAAAAAGTGTATACCCTGTTCTTGCAATAAGAGCACGGTAGCTCGCCAAAATGAAAAGGGGAGTCCAAAGGTGCCTTAAAGTCTAACAAAAATCATTGCAACATAATTTTTCATGAATCAAAGTTCACAAAGCTTAGACTGGATTCCTGGGGGGGGGGGGGGGGGGGAGACTGTAAGTCTTTAAGTTGCCCCTGGACTTATTTTATCTTTATTTTGTTGCTACAGGCTAATGTGGTTACCCAACTGATATCTCAAAAACTAAAAGCAGTCCTTTTAGGCCTCAGCAATGATGGGTATTGAAGAAGACCCTGATTCTGCTGTCTCTCAAATAAAGAGAAATCATGCTACACAAAAGGGAGAGTTCAGGCACCAGCCATTCTTGAGGCCAAATGGTTTGCTGGGGCTGGCAGTTGGTAAGATGGCCGATTCTGGCTTGGGAAATTCCTGGCTTTTGCAGAGGGACATCAGTGGAGATATGATGTTGTGGAGTCCAACCTCTGAAGTTGCCATTTCTTTTGTGGGGGGAACTGATCTCTGTAGTCTGGAGATCAGTTATAATTCCAGGAAAACTCCAGGCCCCACCCTGAGGCCAGTAACCCTATCAGTGGGTAATCAGTAACTGCCTAAGGATGCCGGTCCCTGATGCTGGCCTGTACAGTATCGTATGACAAACCAAAAGAGTCTCTACTCTGCTGCAGAAGTGGTAACTTATCAGAGTCCTACATGACCAACTGAAACCATTTCATGCCCTATCCAACTTGAGTAAGGATCCAACTTGAACAAGCCAAAATCTGTGAAAGAATTGATACTGATATCTTTCCTATTATATAAAGCTGTTTTAACATTCCAAAGGGCAAGATTTCATGGGGTGCCAAAATCAGTAGGCTGGACGGACTGCCTCTCAAAAGGGGGACCCTGGCCACTGGCTGCATTCTCTCCCTGCTTTGCCTCAGTCCCACCCACAGAACCACCAGCCAGCGTCTCGGCCTCAGTCTGGAGGGAGCCAGTGAAGGGGAAGGACCGACTGGGAGCTGGGTCCACGTTTCTCCTCCGCCCACTGCCAGGTGGGTCTAACTGTCCAAACGAAACAAAGAGAATGGGGGGGGGGGGAGAGAGAAAAAGGGAATCCAAGCACTTCTGCCTGACAGAGAGACCAGAGCGTCTTCCTTCTGACAGGCAAAACTGCTCGGGATCCATTCTCTCCCTTCCCTAACTGTCCCCTCAGGGGCCTGCTTCTGTCAGTGAAAACACAATGGACTATCAGCATAACCCCTCCCTTGCACACTGCCAAATTTCCTCTCAGAAAACACTGTGAAACAGTCAAAGAGAAGGGGGGGAAAGGGAAAAGATGCCCCAGGCTGGGTTCCCTGCAGCCCGCCCACCAAAGCTCTGCCCGCCAAAATTCACCTCACAGTGTGGCTTCACTTCAGGAGAGAGGGTGCCATTTGCCTTCCCTTCCCATCACCTCCAAACAGAGCAAAGGGGGGGGGGGGAGGGAATCCAGGCGCTTCTGCCTGACAGAGAGAACAGCGCACCTTCCCTCTGACAGACAGAACTGCCAGGGATCCATTTTCTTCCCTCTGTCCCTTCCCATCACCTCCAAATGGGGCAAAGAGAAGGGGAGGGGAGGGAACAGCTGGGCCTGGCTGGGGGAGGGGGGAGCAGCAAGAGAGGAAAAGGTAGAGACTGCCTCCCCACAATGTGAGCCTACTGCCAAGGAAGACCAACTGCAAAGAAACATAAAGTCCTCAAGCCTGCTGCATCATGCAGCATGCTCAAGCCATTAATGTTAGTGTATAAGTGGATCAGGGCAAGGCAGAATGGGAGAGGGGGCACTCTATTATACATACAGGTAGTGACGGGGGGGGGGGGAGGGCAGCTTCCTCACAGCCCTATCCTTGCAATCCTAACTTTACTTACTCACATTACGCTCTCAACCAATGCTCCCTCTAAGCTGTGGAGTCATGTGAGCAAAAATTCTGCTTTGTGAGCCACTGGCATTTCAGTTGTGAGCAAATGATTTGGCTACTGCATCAAGTAGTTTGCTCTGGAGCCATCCTTTCCAAGCTAAGACAAAACTGTGTGAGCCAGAGCCTAAAAACTATGAGCTACATCACAGTGGGGAATTTCACACTGCCATTATGTTCCGTTTCAGGAACTCTTCAGTAACAGTTTCTGTCAGGCATTTTACACAGAACTGTATTAGTACCGGTTCCCTAACAGAACATTCTGGCCCTTTCACACAGAAATGCCCCTCTCCCATTGGGGAAGCATTCCTGAGCCATTTTACCTTGAAACCTCCTCCCAAGTGTTCTTCTGTTCTTTGTACCGGTTCTGAAGCGCTATAGGGTGCTCTGTGAAGTGGCCGAAGTGCTTCCTCCGATGACGAGTGTGTGTGTGTGTTTATGTGTGTTTGTATGTGTGTTTTTGTTTGTGTGTTTGTGTGCATGTGCATGTGTGTTTGTGGGCATGTGGTTTTTTTTGTGTGTGTATGTGTGTTTTTGTGTGTGTTTGTGTGCGTATGTGTGTTTGTGTGTGTGTTTGTGTGTGTTTGTGTGTGTGTGTGTATTTGTGTGTTTGTGTGTGTGTGTGGTGGAGAGGCTTGAAAAGAAAGCAGCAGTCTGAAATGGCAAACCACTTCGAAGACGGCACCAAAATGGTAGGGGAAGGGCTGTCTGAAACAGCTGTCACTGTACCAGTTTATTCCAAGTTGGTTCAGTAACGTTTTTAAAGGTGTAGAGGGAACACTACCAAGCCACCTCCTTATGATTTATCCCATCAGGGCACTCAAAAAAATTGGACAGACCTCCCCACTTCTCACTTCATCTCTGAGTTTCGGCCACAGCACACAGCATCTTTAGACCAAGAAAACCACTGTCTCATACATGCAGCATCCATTGTTGGAAGCTGGCAGCACTTACTGCTTTACTTTCCACAGACAACACTTCAGACTCCGAGACCCACAAACATCACAGGAAACTGAGACTACTGTGAACAGACACACTGCATGTCACAGGACCAGGTAAGTGGACAAGACATGGGGAACATTAGGGGAAAATTGGGATAAAGGAAAGCGGGAAGTCTACAAACAATGGAAAAATTAAGAGATGCTTGGAAAAGCAGAGTGGGGAGATGATTTAGACAAAACAACTCCCTGACTCATTTACAACATCAAATCTCCCTTGCTATCATGAGCTAACTCATTACTTCCCACAGACTACCCTTGACACAGACTAAACTTCAAACGCCACCACAAACAAGGGAGGAACTGAAAAAACACACACTCCACATGAGCCAAGAAGACACACACAGTACACGACAAAACCAGGTAAGCCTACAACTACAACCAAGGCGATGGCAGGTGGTGGGTACCTGTGAAATAATGCAATAAGTAGACAAAAGAAAAATACACCACTTAAATTACCCCAACGAACACACTACCATGTGAGGAAATGACCCCAATCCTTAATAGAAAAGTGACAGTGCAACAGGGGGGGATCATGGAACAATGAGGCCAGAGGAACTTGGGGAACTCAGAGAGAATACAAGGCACTCAGAAAACACATTCCATGTAAAGAGATGCTGCCTTACAGTTTAACACTACCTGCAAAGTTAGGAGATAAGGGAAGCAGTACATGGGGAAATAACGAAGGGATTCTGTTTACCATTCACTTGCTGGAAAATTAGTCAGTGTACCCTATAATCATGGTCTGACTGTCCACTCACTGATTTTTCCTGCATTTCTGCCCTCCACCCAATCTTCACCTGACCCTGCTGCTTATCCCTACACTTTGTCTTCTTTCACTACAGACAACACCCACAAGGCCACTTTCCATTCTCAACAATCCTTCCTGCCTACACACATTTCAAAATCACATTGCTGCCCACCTACCATTCTTCAGTTTCCTGCTTCCTAAAGCAAACATTTTACAATCACTCCAAACTCCAGTCAACAGCTTCTTCATACTAAGATTGCCCACATTCCTGCTCTGCATATACCAACTGAAGGAACACTGCACACAGCAACAATGGTTTTCCATTACAAGCAACTTCTAGGCCAAAAAAGAAAACTTACTCCAGAAGAACATGCTGAGGCAAAACGCAAGAAGTCTGTATGTGCCAAAGCAAGGCGTGCAAAACAGAATATGCAAAAAACCCAGACTAACATACCACAACAATCACAAAATGCACATCTTTCAAGCACTGTTCAATCTCTGCAGCTAGAACAATGCAGCATGCCAACACATCACACTGAAAACTCCCAGCTAACAATACAGAGTGAGCCTTCAATAGCACTCCAATCTCTACAGCTACAACAATGTGATATGCCCACAAGTGACACTGAAATCACACAAATACCAATAGATACTCAGCCATCAAGCTCATTCCAACTCCAGTGGCATGCCCCAGACAACATATCAGTGATCCATGCAGAGATCTCACAGCAAAGGCCACACACTCAGTCTTTAAGGACACTCATAGCTCAGCCACATGGAACACAAGGCATGCCTGATAGCCACATTGAGATCTCACAGTGCCCAATGGGATATTCCCTTTCACACACCGTACAATCTCAGCAGGAACAATGTCCTGGAACATCACATACCAATGACTGCATAGAGCCAATACTTAAATCCATAAGAAGACAGTATCGCAGCCAGTATGAGTTGAATAGAAGAATCCAGCAAAGGAAACAAGAGACACCTGAAAATGCTGCAGAAATACCGTTAAGGCAACGAGAGCAGTATGCCTCTAATCGCCACTCCAGACTATCTACAGAATTTCCTAAAGCCATGGCTGATATCCATGATGACCACTCAGTCACACAACACAATACACAACCTTTATTGGCATACACTGCAGGGACATCGATAAAGAAACAGTAACAAGCAACTAGCAGTAAACCAAACAGTAGCTGACATGACTGGATGGAACTAATCAGCGAGGATTAAGCCTTATACTCCCGTACCCTTAACTTCCAAACATAAGCTAAAAATTCGGCTACAGACAGAGTAATTGCTGAGAACTTGTCGGACAGTAAAATTTTTAGGTCACTGTTGTTGGCCCAGCAAGGCACTTTTAGTGCTCCTATGAATTGTGATATTCATAACTCTGAACTTTGGGCTGCCTTGAATGGAAGGGCCATGTGCTTTCTTCATAATAGGAGCCAGCTCCAGCCCACGCCAGGAGGCTGACGCCCTAGATAAGTTCACCAGAGACAAAGGACTCCTCTTGCCATGAGGTTTCTTTCTGTTTCAGAGATCGCTGGTCAAAACCCCTGCCCCCTCTCCTACACATCTGGATAGTTATGCTAACTACGCTGCCTAGCAACTAATGTGCCAGACATTAACCAACAGGCCAAAGTCATTGATTAACAATGGACTTGGCCAGGTGAGTCATTGGACCCCAGACTCAGTGTCTGTTTCCTGATGAGATCATGCTCTTGCAACACTGCCCAACCCCTGGACCTCCTCCCTTTGTTCACCTTTAACCTATAGAAAGGTCCAAGAGGGACGGACCGCCTAGTAGGTGTGTTAGTGGGTTGTGGTCTGCAAAGCCCGCCCCAAGACCCCCAATAAAAGTCCAAACCGAGAGTCACTTGGCCTCTTGAGCCGTCGCCCTCTATCTATTCTATTGACCCTTCAGTCCAGCTTTCTGTACCCAACCCTTGCCTCCATCTTTGAACCCCATTTTTCTCTCTCTGGAAACGCGTTCCAGGAGAACCACGTGGTCTTGCTGGTTCAAGCCTTGTGGCCCCATAGCTTTTATACCTTTCTCCCCATCCAACTCATCCTGACATCAGACAACGCATCTAAGGTACTGTGCTTTCCCCACCAACGATACCTGCTCATGCAAAAGTGCTATTTACTCTCTTTATTTTATTAGGCCTGTAAGATTGTGTGTGTGATTACGTTTTTTGTATGCTTAACAACATTATCCAGTAAACAACATTGAACTTGGAATCTGCCTCACGTGCCTCTTTCCTTGAGAACTCCCGGGAGGGGTGGGACCCTGGTATAGTTGGCAAGAACCCGTGTATTTTGCTGATTGCTAAACATAAATTAAAGCAATTCGGCTAACACTGTCGGACAAGTTCCTTGAGGGGGGTAGGTGGGGGCCAATTAAATAGCTACGCATAGTGGAGTAATGGGGGCAGCGTAGAAGGATATGGGCCACACTCAGTCACAGCACATTACACTGGATCCATGGACCAGGAATGTCAGTTCTGTGTAGCCTTACACTTCCTATGTGAGAGGCTCCCAGATGGAAAGTTCAGCAAGTGCTGTTCCAAAGGCAGTGTTTCTCTACAAGACATTCGTACTGCTCCACTAATTCAGGACCTCATGACTAGCCAACATGTTCATTCCAGCAACTTCATGTAACACATCAGATCTATCAACAGCAGTCTTGCATTTGCATCAGTGGGGGCTCAAATCCAACCTCCACGAGGATACGGCCCTTACTGCTTCAGAATTAATGGATCCATCTACCATCGTGCTGGAGCACTGCATCCTGACAATGATGAGCCTAGAAAGTATGCACAGCTGTACATCCTGGATTCTGATGATGCAACATCACAATGGCTCTCATTTCCAGAGAATCAGGGATGCGATGCACAACTACTGCAGACCCTGAGTGCATGGATGGCCAGTAACAACCCCTTTGCTGAGGCATGTAAGATGCTCTATGAGGTTGAACAAAACAGCATTCAGGATACTCACCTCAACAATGCAGAGCCTACGACAGTGACCATGGCAATCATTCAGGACCTTCACAATGATCCCCGAAGATACAATGCCCCACGTAGCAATGAGGTGGCCATTGTTTTCCAGAATGCTGATGGTGAGCCTCCACTCCATCGAGACCTATTGATTCACTGCCGTTCACATGACATTAGAAAAATGGAACATATCAGCATCCTGGACCCCAACTTGGAACCCCTGGTATATCCACTCTTATTTCCACTAGGGGATCAGAGTTTGGGCACAGATATTCCATTGCAGCAAAGACCAAAAAGTTTGTTGGGTGTCAACTCTCTATCTGCTAACCCAGGGGTGGGCAAACTTGCTCAGAGTAAGAGCCACCTAGAACAGGGTGGTCAAACTTGCTTAACGTAAGAGCCACATAGAATAAACATCAGATGTTTGAGAGCTACAAGACATGAACAAATATTACCTGCTTTTATTGGAAAATAAGCAAATTTGCTTTTTATTAACATTAAGTGAGACTGCCAAAAATAATAATAAAAGTGGTAAAAGCAGATATTGATAATGATATTAATTTGTCCAATGATATTTGTTTGCTAATGATATTTAGCTTCCCCAGCCACCCTGCCAGGAGCCACATAATATATGTGAAAGAGCTGCATGCGGCTCCCGAGCCACAGTTTGCCCACCCCTGTGCTAACCCACAAACAAGAGTGACTCAGATGCAGTATTACCAATAGCACCTGGCAACAAGACATACATTCAATCCTTTTCTATCAGCAGCCAAACTAACACAACAATACATTGTAGATACCTATGTCAAGGTTGAATCAAACAGATTAAACTACATACGACAAAACCAAACTCAGCTTCGTGTGGAGAGATACAAAGGCCTCATGGATCATCTGCAGAATACTGAAGATGGTTTTACAACACTTCCAGCAAAGCACTCATCTTGCCATCTTCATTTCCAGGCAATCTGTGGAATATGATGCAGAACTACCAGGATGCAATGGCTATTGTTCGAGAATATGGCAAGCCAGATCTTTTTGTCACCATGACTTGCAATCCAAAATGGCCAGAGATCACAGAAAACTTACAGGGCCCCAACACCGACCAGATTTGGTAGCTCGCATTTTCCACCTAAAACTCAGAGCCATGATGGAAGATATTACCAGAAAACATATTTTTGGAGTCACAGTTGCACATGTTGAATTCCACAGTTGAATTCCAAAAAAGGGGCCTTCCTCATGCTCACATATTACTCATACTGAAAAAGGAAGACAAACCAGACACAGCGGAGCACATTGACAAGATAGTTTGTGCAGAGCTTCCACATCGGGAATTACATCCAATTCTGCATGCAGCCATCCTTAAGCACATGGTTCATGGGCCATGTGGGAAAACACATCCCAACTCACCATGTATGAAAGATGAGAAATGCACGAAAGACTATCCAAAAAGTTACCAAATGTCAACTATAGCCAAAAAAGGGGGTTACCCCATCTACCGCCATCGGACAATTGGAACTACTACAACCTCAACAGGACACTCCATTGACAACAGAAGGATTGTGCCATACAACTCATACTTGCTTTAAAAATACAGCTGCCATATAAATGTGGAGGTTTGTGCTTCTCTGCAGAGTGTCAAATACCTCTTTAAGTACATATACAAAGGACATGACTGTGCTAATGTCAACCTAACAGAGCAGAATAGAAACTATGATGAGATTCAACAGCACGTGGATTCAAGGTATGTTAGTGCTCCAGAGGCTATGTGGCGCATCCTTGGATATGACATGCATCACCACTCCCACTGCATTATTCGACTACCAGTTCATCTACCAGACGAGCACACTGTAGTGTTCAACAGTTCAGACTTGGAGCACCGTTCTGAAACCATTGTGGAGACGGCTCAGAGAGATACAATGCTCACAGCTTGGTTCAAGCTAAACCAAAACACTGAGTCATCTCGAATCATTCCGTACCCACACATCCCAAAAGAGTACATATTCCACAAACTTACCATACAATGGCAGTCCCGAAAACGGCACAGACAGACTGTAATTGGGAGGATGTATTCTGTCAACCTAGCCTCTGATCCTGAGAGATACTGCTTGCGACTCCTCCTTGGACACATCCCTGGAGCTACCAGTTTTGAGGACCTATGCACTGTAGATGGTATACGCTTTCACACCTTCCATGGTGCTGCCCTGCATAAGGGCTTAATCAGTGATGATGACACATGGCTCAGAACATTGGAGGAGGCAGTGGTTTGCAGCATGCCTAGGCAGCTCAGAGACCTCTTTGCCTACATTCTCATCTTTGCTTCACCATCAAATGCTGCTGATCTATTCAATACATTTAAGATTCATCTGTGGGAAGACTTTGCACAGCACCATAAGCATGACCACTCTGATGATTATCAACAATGCTTGGACTGGACCCTTAGGGCCATTGAGAACACTTTGCGAGTCCACAACATGTCCTGTGAAACATATGGACTTCCTAAAGCGACTGTCTTGGGACCATGCTATCCATCTACGAACTATCCAGTGACAGCATCTCCTGACAGTACAGAATACTTGCCAGAGTCTTTGACTGAACAGCAGAGATTGGCCTATGATATTCTTCTTGCTGCAGCAGAGAACAGTACCCTTTCCAGCAGATGCTTCTTCCTTGATGGACCTGGGGGTGCTGGCAAAACTTATCTTTACAAGACCATCATGACAACGGTCTCACGACAGAAAGGTATTGTTTTGCCTATAGCATCTACTGGTATTGCTGCTAACCTTTTTTGTGGAGGAAAGACATTATAATCTATTCAAAATAACTCCACCTCTAACTGAAACTACAACTTCCAATCTAAAGCTGCACTCTCCCGAAGCTGCAATCATCCGCACAGCAAAAGCCATTATTTGGGATGAGGCCACAATGGCACCTGCTGTGGCTTTAACAGCTGTTGATCGCATTCTCCAAGACATCATGAACAATCAGCGGCCTTTTGGAGGAAAACTAATAATACTTGGAGGAGATTTCCGACAAACACTACCAGTAGTCAGGCACGGGGATAGACTGCAGACCGTAGAGGCTAGCATTAAAAACCACCCTCTGTGGGTTGTCTTTCAAGTCCTAACACTAATCAATAATGTCTGATCAACGGATCCATCTTTCAGTGAGTGGCTTCTGCATCTTGGAAATGGGGACCATGACACAATTCATGGCCTGGGAACTGACTTCATTGACATTCCAAAACATATCGTGCATCATGGAAACATAGCAACAGAAATCTCTGGAGACACCTTAGAAGCCTCAGATTCCCCATACTTTGCCAAAAGGGATATTCTCTGCCCAACCAACTCCGATGTTGAACTACTCCGTGGCAGTGTTCATAGCCTACTACAGGGTATCGCAACAACTTACTTAAGCTCAGATTCCATAGCTCCCGATAGCGCTGCTGTTGATGACCAGTACTACCCAATAGAGTTTCTACATTCACTCACTCCATCCGGAATGCCTCTCCATATTTTGTCTTTGAAGGTTGGAGCAATAATAATGCTTCTAAGAAACATCAATACACAACAAGGCCTATGCAATGGGACAAGATTGATTGTCACTGACCTCAAACCGAATTTGATCATCGCAAGAGTGCTTACTGGCTCTGCAGCTGGTGAGATACTGTTCATCCCACGTATAGATCTTGCCCCCACAGACACTGAACTTCCGTTTACATTATGAAGATGGCAGTTCCCTGTTAAGCTCGCCTTTGCCATGACCATTAACAAATCACAGGGCCAAACTCTGGAAAAGGTGGGTGTTTACTTGCAAAACCCCGTTTTTGTACACAGCCAACTATACGTTGCTTTCTCAAGGGTACGTCACTTCGAAGACCTCAGAGTGCGTATCATTGATGGACCCCAACAGGGAAAACTCCTACCAGAATCTGACAGAGTGTTTACCAAAAACGTGGTTTACAAGGAGATTCTGCAGTCATAATCATTATTCCACATACCTCTTAAAAATATGGAAGATGCATATAAGCCTCACAATGCACACAGACTGCCGAAGACAACCTTCACACAGTCTGACCTCCAGTCATCTGATGCCAGCCATCTGCTCTTCCTCATTGAGCCCATTCTTGCACCCCACTGAAGTCAGTGCCACACCCAGTATGGCTGTATTACCAAGCTCCTTGACAAGTAAAAAAACTCTTATCAGAATGCCACAGACAAAGATCAAAGCTCTGTGAAATATCTGCCTCTCCACACTCATCACGACAATCTCCAGCATTCCATTCTGCCTTAGGTGACATTACTGATGACCATTCACTCCCAGCACACAGACGCCAAACACTGGAGTATGCCTGCAAACTCTGTTCAGGCAACTCACGCTGCATGTGACATGCCCTGTGCTGGAAACTTCTCCGCCTGCTTTCCTGAAACCAGTATGACTATAGAAGACATTCACCTGCTGTCAACAGTACCTCTCAATCACTCTTATTACAGCTGGCTCTGTCAACCACTGATCTTCAGTTTAAAAAATGTTCCTTCAGTTCCAAAACTGACACCTCTTTTACACAATACAGCTTTACTCAAAACAGCATGACTCTTTTCAGTGGCTTTCGGCAAACCACAAACTACTCAGTTTATGTGTCTGCCCATGCATTTAGATGCTCCACTACAATGCACACCTTTGTTTACAACATACCCACACAACACATGCCTTTTCACAATGAAAACTATAAAAGTTTCACATCACTCATGTGCACATACTCCTCTTCATCATTCCAACATAACCTTCTGAGATTTTCCTCACAACCACTCTTTCCACCCAACTTTTCCTTCAGTCTTCTTCTATAACAGGATTGACGCTGCGACCATGACCACACTGAATGACAGTGACATCCATCCTAAACTGACTTTGCAGACTGCCCAGTTGCAGAAATTACTCCACAGGCCCCTCTGCTCGGCATTTTCTGCCCCACATTGTACAATCTTGGATACCAATTATTGTGTAACATCAGGTATGTGAAACTTCACTTCCATATTTCTGCCTGTCCACTACATACTACTAATGCTGTAAGCTGCCCTAAGCCCGTTTGTGGGGAGGGTGGGGTATAAATATGATAAAATCTTTCCTTATTATATAAAGCCATTTTAACATTCCAAGGGGCAAGATTCCATGGGGCGCCAAAATCAGTAGGCTGGACAGACTGCCTCTCAAAAGGAGGACCCTGGCCATTGGCTGCATTCTCTCCCTGCTTTGCCTCAGTCCCACCCACAGAGCCACCGGCCAGCATCCTGGCCTCAGTCTGGAGGAAGCCAGCAAAGGAAAAGGATCCACTCTTCTCCTCCTCCCACTGCCAGGTGGGTCTAACTGTCCCCTCAGTAGCCTGCTTCTGTCAGTGAAAAAACAATGGACTTTCTCCATAACCCCCCTCCCCCACACACTGCCAGAGTGCCCAGAATAAACTGTCAGAATAAACTGTCAGAAACAGGGGGCCATTTTACACAGCACCCCATAGTGCTTCAGGACCAGCACAAGCACTGAAGAACGCTTGGGAGGAGGTTTCAAGGTAAACCGGCTCAGGAACACTTCCCCAAAGGGAGAGGCACGTTTCTGTGTGAAAGGGCCAATATGTTCCGTTAGGGACATCCCTGGAGACTTTGGAAATGGATCCAGGAGAGGGTGGGGTTTGGGGAGGGGAGGGGCCTCAGCATGGTACAATGCCATAGAGTCCGCCCTCCCTCTCTGAAAGCCCCTATCCACACCTATGCTGGCCTTTGGGTGAAAACTCATTGGGGCCAGCTGAACAGAATGCCATAGAGGCCACCCTCCAAAGCAGTCATTTTCTCCAAGGGAGGGTGGAGGACCTGTTGTCTGCAGTTCAATTGTGATACTTGGCGATCTTCAGGCTCCACCTGGAGGTTGCCTACCCTAAGAGTTTGTGTGTGTGTCTGTGTGTTTGTGTGTGTGTCTCTCTGTGTGTGTGTGTTAGTGTGTATGTGTGTGTGTGGTGAAGAAGCTTGAAAAAAAACGGCAGTCTGAAATGGCAAACTGCTCTGAAGACGGCTCCAAAATGGTAGGGGAAGGGCTGTCTGAAACAGCTGTCACTGTACCAGTTTATTACAAGCCAGTAAGCAGGACCTGCTAGACCCATTGTTGCCAAGCTCCAGGGGAGAAATGAAGATCACGATAAATTACAACTGCTCTTTAGATGGCAGTGATCTTCCCCTGGAGAAAATGGTGGACTCTGTGTCATTATACCCGGCTGAGGTCACCACAGCAAATTGACGCTGAGTGCTGGGACACTCTCCCAGAGCCTCTTTCTGGAGCCTTTTGTATTTATTTCCACAATGGGCCTTATTCCTAGTTACAGAATAATTGCATTTAAGGTAGTTGGGTGGGATAAAGTTCTGTCTGTGGTGTTACTGCTGTTATGGCCTTTTCATACATATAAGTTGTCACTGGATGTTACAGTGGGGAACATATGTGTGTGAACCAATCCTAAATGGCTTTGAAGTAGAGAATGACACTGCAGAGTAAACAGAAAGCACAAGGGTTTCCCTGTTTCCCTGAAAAAACAGTTTTTCTCAAATGAGACAATATGTCCTGCGCTAAAATGATATATACTGCCCCATATAGATCATTTGCACACCTCCCAGATGGGGTAGATGAGGTAGTGGTATTTTAGATATGATGGTGTGGTAGAAGAACAAAACACCAGTGAAAGTATCTGAAGAAAGAATCTTTGACTCTCAAAAGCTTATACTTCAAATTCTTGCTGGTCTCTAAAGTACTACCAGATTTTACTAAACTAATACATCATTTTAACATCAGCAAAATTTTAAATATGAAATCTCATAAGTTTCAACAGTCAAATACTGCTGGATTCTAAAGACTACTGCAAATCAGTCAAATATTAAATAATGCTGCACCCCAGTGACCAGAACTGTCAAAATATGAAATCGTATTTATTCTATTTTGCCCACCCCACCTTGAAGGGCTCAGGGAGCATAACAACCACCCCTCCAGTTCTAATTAATTTCAGACTGACACATTGACATCTGCATGAACATTCAGATATGGGGGTTATTTCCATTTTTGGTGTGCCCCTATGAGTAACTGCTCACAGTAAAAAAAATATTTTTGAGACTAACAATATTCCTGCTCTGAAATACCAAAGCCCTGATCAGCTGCATCATGCAGGGGCACAGGTTCCAATAAGCCTGTATCCCTGGCTATTGAAAATAACATTTAAAATATTAAAGCAATAAATATAACATGTGCCAAACTAGGAATCTTCTTATTAAATGTGAATAACATTCCCTCATTTAGTAGGCTTAACTTTATATTAAAAAGGGGTCTTCTCAAGATGAATTGCTAGCAGCAATTTCCGTTGTGCTCATTTTGCCTTTGGAGTAACAGATAAGGGCTCCTTTACAATGAAGGTTGATCTGCATTTTGATTAAACAACTCAAATGTTTTGGTTAATAAGAATCCTTCTTGATAACCCTCCCTCCAGGCCTGGTCTTGCTGACCCTTTGCTTGGAAATCCCCTGATAACCCTATGTATGCTTGTGTTGATTAATACACATGGGGAGAAATTAATAAATGAAAGAGGGCCAAATTAATCACAGCCTGCTTCAGAACAAATTATGAGGAAAGGCAGGATTAGATGAGGAAGGCTAAACAAAGTTATGTCATAAAGTTCATTAAAGTTAGTTCAAGCCTACTGTTGAGGCTTTCCACGGGATAAGAAAACAGTCCCAAGTGTTTATCCAGGTGCATGGTTTAGCTCACCAAGAGCAGTCGAGCAAGCCACCAGTGCTGTTTCACACCACTCTCTCTCTCTCTTTCTCTCTCTCTCTCTAAAATTAAAACAATCTTTCATATATCTGTTTTACAGATCTATATGTTCAGAATGATATTATTCCACATCCTCCATCTCTCCAGAATTTTGTTCAGCAACACAGAGAGAGAATGGCACATAGGATCCTGTGTAACGGACCCAGTGCCAGCACAAAGTAAAATTGCCCCATGTGCGGACATAGCACCAGCTGGCTCTGGGAGGAGCAGAAAGGGGTGGGGCAACCAGAGCTTCCGATGCCATCAGAAAGAGCCTGTGTGTCCCTCTGAGGAAGCACTGCTTGGCAGTTTGTGATGGTGTACATGACGCAGCTCTGCCCTACTTGCCTAGCGTAAGGAACTGGTTTAGTTGCAGCAGTCAGAATTTGGTTGCCCGACAGCTGGTGAAGTTGTGATATTAAGACCAGACTGAGCCACTGTCACTGCCATGGAGATGGTGCATCCAAGGATTCAGGAAGAATTTGCAAGGCAGATGTATATGTGTTTGACATCCTTACTTTTACTAGTAGAAAAGAGCAGTCCTACAGACAGACTAACACAGCTGCCGATCTTGACCTTACTTTTACAAATAACTGCAAATCCATTTGCTCCTAAAGAATAGCCCTGTTGGTCTAGGAATTAAAAGGGTTGTGTTGTTTTGTGGTAAGTGTGGAGGGTTGCCAGAACAAGACTGGGAACCAGTGGGAGGGTTGGGGACAGTGACATTGTGGGCAATGTTGTTAATGTGATGACATCACTTCTGGGAAAGTGACGTCATCATGCTCATGACATCAGTGAGTTTTTGAATTCCCCCCCCCCCCAGGCAGCAGTGGGCAACGGGAGCTCAGGGAAGAGGATCACCTGCCCCAGCTGAGGGCTTGGCAGGCCCAGGAGGCACTCATAGAATAGATTCATTTATGTACTTCATTGATGTCCTGTCTTTTCCCCATCCTGAAGGTGTCATCCTTAGGATTGCAGTGTGTTTCCCTTTCGGGCACTGGCCAGATCCAGACCCAGAAGTCCTGGTGGTTCCCACTTCTGAAAGTTACTTTCACTCTTACCCAGCCTCTCCACTGCAGCATCCTGATTCAGCTATGGCAATCCATGTGTACCAAGGAGCCAACTCTCTCTCTCAGGATTAGCCTCCTAAGGTGCCAGGTGCATTTGGTAGTCTGCACATGGTGGCCTTTGCTAAATTGGAAGCCACAGGTGTGCCACATGTATACAGGGTGTGGGGTGAGATAAAATGTCTTCCTTCTCCCCCTTGCACAGGTGCAGGGGCAGCCTGTCCACCAGATACACCCAGGGCACCAGCAGTGAAGGGGTGCCAATGGGCTCTGTAGCCAGGGCTTTTTTTTCCTGGAAGGATGCACCAGAATGGAGTTCCAGAGCCTCTTCAACAATTTTTTTTTAAAAAAAATGTTTAACCATTCATGAATTTTGCAGTATACAGATTGAAAACTTCATTTCTCTCTTGAGAGATCCGGCACTTCTTTTTTTTTAAAAAAAAGGCCCTGCCTGTAGCCACTTCTCCCACCTACCTGTAGCATTGGGGTCATCTGCCACAGCAAGCAACAGCCCCATGAGGTGCTTCTGGCCCTACTGCCTGTCCTGCAGGGAGCCTGTTCCTCTCCTGCTTTCCTCTGTCGGAGGCAAGGCATTGGGGATGGAAGGTAGGGTCCTTTGGCAGAGCACAGGGCCAGGCGGCAGCAGTGAGGGCAGCAGAGGAGAAAGGCAGTGAGTGGAAGCTGCTTACCATCACATGGCAGAGAGCTGAAGACAGAGGTGAATTCCTTCCCACTTTCCCCCCTCTACACAGTGTGGAGAGGGGGATGAGAGTGGGTGTCGCATTCAGGGCCATGATGGGGGGAATCTGGCTTCCAGGAAGTGCTGGCAGAGGGGAGGAGGATGGTGGGTAGATTCCTTCCCTCCTCTCTGCCTTCCCACAGTGGCAGAGCGGATGGCAGGCAGAGGCTTCTCACCTCTGTGTGGTGTGGGATACATATGCATGAGGAAGGCAGTGGATTCTTTCTCCCCTCTGCAGGGAAGGCAGGAGGGTAGGTGCCATTTTCACGACATCCCACCACCTTCCCACAGAGCAGGGACAACAGGAATGCGGGCTGCTTTCCCACCTGTCCTGCCTGATGAAGGTACTCCTTATTGTCCCCCAGGGGATGGCCTGGATGCCCTAGTCTAGGTTGCCCAAAATCCTTGCACTGGCCCTGCATGGGTGGCTAGCCACAGTGCAAAAAGGAGGAGGCAGTGAAGTTACCCAGTGGCTGCCTCAACCTATACTATGGTACATTTTGTTTGTGAATCTCCCCCAACTCTCAGAGGGGAATTTTCAAACAAGTAGCAGGCTGCTTGGGGAAGTGGGAGATGGGGAAAGATCCACTCCACCTGCTTCTTCCATGAGTTTTTCTGCTGGATCCAACCCATCATCATAGCTGTGAAAGCAGATATCTGTCTGCTCAACAGCAAGATTCCTGCTCACCAAAGTGCACAAGCATGCAGGAATTTCTGTATCAGGATGCAGGTGTCTTCCCTGAGGCCAAAGGGATTATATTTGGGGGCTCTTGCCACCTTAGAATGTTCGTTTTAACTGCTTTGCTTCATGTTTTCATCCTTTGTTGCTCTTTTATCTTGTTTTCATTGATTTAACTATTGTTGAGGGCCACTCCAGGAATGTTACATTGATTGAGCAAGATATAAATATGTCAGGTCAATAAATAATTAAAAAATGAAAAGATATTGACATCCATAGCAGACTTTTCAGTGGCTTTCAAATTTTGACTGAAGGGGGGGAAACACTACTACTACTTTTCCTTTTGCAAAGTTTCTAATGACACAATGAATAATCATGAAAACAGCTGGGATCTATGGAATGGATAAAATGATGCCAGATGATAACATTTTTTTCCATTCTCTGAGAAAGAATGTGTGGTGATTCTTGAGGAAATCACTGTCTGAAAGTATTGGATTCTTCTCCAGTTCTTCCTGCAATAGACGAAAATATAAAATAATCATCATTAAAGTTTAACAAGCCCTTTCTGTATAGCGAAGTCATTCCAGACATATATATGTGGCATAGGAGGAACATGCCAAACTGGCTTCTTTTCTTTTCCTTTGGTTTTACAGTATTGTACAAAACCTTTTGTCATGAGGATTGAGAGATCACCAGATTTAAAATGTAAAAGAGGTCTTCTACCAGAATCTTAACTGGATTATTATTGGTGATAAAAATAAGTATAATCCAAAAACTGATAGAAGAAATACAATAAGGCAAAATATATTCAGTGTTTCCCTCCACCCCAAACCAGACTGGATACTCAATTTAAAGCAGCTATCTAAAATAAAACATTATTTTGACTTTCTAATGCCCAAGATAAAACATTATTTTGTCTCGCTACTAATTTTAAAAGTAAGACTTTGCCAAGATATCTGTAAGAATTGAGCTGTGAAAAGAAAAATAGCAAAAAAGCATTTTTAACTTACCAAACTGTCCCCCCTCAAATTAACATATACATCATTTTTATATCAGTTTTAACTGTCAAGCCCTCCCCAAAGAACCAGGAATTGTCATTTGGTGAGGGTGCTGCAGATTCTTTGTTGGAAGTCTTTGTCTTCTCTCATAGAATGATGTTTCTCAGAGCTCTCTGTGGAGAGAGAATGAGATCAGTGAAGTCTGTACTGTAGATCAGGGATGTGCATCTTAAAATAATAGTATTTTTCAGATTTTGATTATGGGAACTGTAAAAATACCAGTATTCAGGGGTATTTGGGTCCCCTGATACTATTTCAGGATTCAGGTTCAGAGTCCCCCTCCCCACCCCAGGATTCCAGAATTATTCAGTTCCCACAATTCCCTACTGAGGAGGGGACTTTTTCAGGGGGGACCAGGGTAACTGTTTTTCAAACAAATGAGAGCAAAATTGTAGGGGATCTAGTCTTGCTTGTCCACTAAGTACCCCCACATTTCAAGTGAATTTGGATCACAGGGTGCAATTCTATGGACTTCTGAACAAGGTCCCCCCCCCCCCCCCCAGCCATCCTACTTGTTTCTATAATTTCCTATGGGGAAAAATTCAAAAAAGCCAATAGCCAAACACACAAGAGCAAGCAACACTGGCCCAAAGTTTCCCAATGCAAACATAACCAACAAGCCCAACAGAACCAGCTTCAAAAGAGGGAATCCCAGCAGGCCAACATGGCAAGTCCAGTATAACTAATGTCAAACCACAGAAGCCAAGGCAAACCAAGAGTCAGTGTGGCAAGCCAAGTATAACTGGCATCAAACCAGAGAAACCAAGCCAAACCAAACTTCTGTGTTTTGTTTTGTTGTTTTTTTTTAAAAAAAAAAACATACCTAAACCCGCACATGTAGTTAACTGTTATTAAAACCTAATCAGAAATTTTCTTCTGAACCTGCTGCAACATTTTAATTTTTTTAAAAACAATAGGAACTCCCCAAAAGTACACAAAACCACTTCCCCACAAAACAACGTATACAAATCTTTAAAATAGCTATAGCAGAAAAACTGCAAAACCAGAACCTGAAAAAAAGCAGAAAGATAAGCTTTTTGAAACAGTAATGGCTTGGACCACCCTCCCCCCAAGCATAAATCCTTTTAAAATGAAAAACTCTTTGGAAACAGAAAATGCAAAGTTAAACATTCTTTTAAAAGCCCATGAAAGAGAACCAAACAAAAGCCTTTTAAAGTCTTTTAAAACCAGCACAAAACAAAACTAAGGAAAACTATTTTGAAAAGAACCAGAAAGAAAAAAAGGCTGCTTCCCCCATTTACAACCCAGGGCTGTCCAGGGTCTCAATGAGGTCTTTCACCACATGTACTACTTTGTCCTTTCAAGATGCCCAGGACTAAACCTGGGACCTTCTGCATGTCAAGCAGATGCTCTACCACTCATCCATGACCCCTCCTGTGGAGCACAAATTTATTGTGCAATACATTTTCTTCAGGTGTAGGAAGTGTGACCCTCCCTCAGCAAGTATTTATTCATTCTAAGTATGGGCATACTCGTGCACCCACACCCACATATATACAAATAGAAGCAAAGCCAGAGTGGGAGAGAAGAAACTATTATAAAATGCCAGAAAGTCGAGCAATTGAGAGGTATGTGACATTAGTAGGGAAAGACCAGATAAAAACAAGATCCAGTCTAAAGATCCAGAGGAAAGTGTGCATAAAGGATATTTACTTTCGGTAATGAAGTTACTGTTCCCAAACTCAATTGAGGCAGAAGCCCCAAACACATGACAGCCCCATGTGGGCACAACCACAGTGGCCCGGCCCTGCCCTCCTGCCTCCCTGCAATCGCCTGTTTGTCTGCAGGGCTGACCATGCAGAGGATGTGGCCACATGAAATCTCCCTCCCCATGATCAGCAATGTTTGGAAAGTGGAGGAGGCATTCACATAGCCGCTTCCTCCCCATGGCTGCACTTTGCAGTTAACCAGCCAATCACATGGAGGAAGGGGTGGGGCCCGTGTACTTGTGCCCACTCTCCCTCCTCACACATTCAGTGAATGCATGGGGCTGTTGCGTGTTCCAGGCTTATGACTTACTGTGTCAAATCTGTGTATGAACTGCCATCAGCAAATCTGCAAGTTATCTTCTGCTAGCAGATTTGCACATCTAGCACCCTGTTATCTGCATTAGCATTTGGAGGCTCTGTCTGGCTGCCATATTTCCTGCTTCGCTTGTATTAGCTAGCATGGGGATGATCTATTGCACTTTAATAATGTCAAGCTATTTCACTCAAGGGATGGCAAGCTTGCCGAATCTCCCTCTCCTTTATGGCTCTTTAGATAACAAAACCAAATAAGCATGGTGTGTTTTCAGAAATCAGGCTTCAAGTTTCCAAAATATAAGAAAGTTTAATAAACAAAAATAAAATGTAACCATGGCCTGTTCAGTCAGTAGGCTGAGCAAGGATACAGAGAAAAAGTAAAAACACTCAATCCTCTTATTGTAAACTTTTATTCTTAACAATGTTGTTGCTAGGATAGGCTAGTAATTCATGTATTTGCAGCTTTTAACAGCCCTTCATTACCTTTGTTTTTGAAGTTGGAGCCTTCCATTGTCCCTCAAGAGATGGTCAAGATGGAGTCCCTAGTCCTTAATGGCTTGACCCTCCCTAGGGAAAAACTGAAAGATAAGAGAGAGTTCCTCCTCATGTCCTGAGAACTTTATATCTCCCCTTTGGAGTTCATCCCTTTCTGGGGTCATTCTGGTGTTCCTGCCTCAAGAGCAAGAAATTACTATGTATTCATTTGGTTGTGCAAGTCTCTGTCCTTTTTTAAGGTGTACCTTACAGCAAGGCATGAGACACTGGAATTTTTGTTCTTAATTCAGCCAGAGTACTTGGTCCTTGGAGGAATAATGGCTTCATTCCCTGTACTTTTCCTCTTGTTAGCTGCTGACTTGCAGCCATGTTCCTGTGACATGGCTACAATATAGACTCAATTATATATGCATCAACATGATCTCTAAGATGAAGAGCACTTCTCCACAGGCTCCATGACAGTGTCACATATGCCCTCCACATATGGGGATGGGAGCTGGCAGCAGGCTTTGCTTTAGGAGAATCTGTAAATTGTTGATGATACTGCAAGCAGTCTTTAGCTTGAAGTGATGACCAGTGATTTCCAGTGGTATTAAAACACTGTAAGTATGATGTCCAGTGGCATTTATAATACTGTTTCTGCTGTGGCTGACTTGTAGAAAATGAATCTTTGGTAGCCATGCGGCCCTTGTTGATTTGTGTCCTCATTTGTTTAGATGAATGCTTTAGTTTTAGAACTAATTGATGTAAATCCTTTAGGTATTTCTCTTTGTCTAAAGGACTTGAACAGATGTAGTTGGTTACATATTAATGTAAAACTTTAGATAATGGGAAGTGAGGTGAGTTCTGGGTGGGAGCTAGCAATTGTATTTATATGTCCATTCACGTGCTTGCATTTTGGTGTCCAGAAAGTGAATCTGCTACATGGATTGTTTCACTCCAAGCTCATGTGGATGGTGGGGTGAAAACTGTTGAAGTCCTAAAAGAATTTCTTGAGGGCTTCCATCCCATGTGATTTTATAAACAGAATTCAAGCAGGACTTGGTGTCTCACAGTGAACTATTTTTGATGAAGTTTGCAAGTCATTCCAATTTATATGTCTCTTCTTTGAAATTGATAGATGAATTGGTTGGACCTCAGGGGATTCATTTAGTGAAGTTGCTCATACATTCCCTGAAAGTCAGTCACCCAGGGCAGGAGGCCATAATGATTTAGGAGAAATTAAGTGAGTTCCATAAAGCCTCATATTAAGAATTCATATAATGAAGGAATAAAGAGGCCCTTTCCTTGTTGGAAAGACAAAATCTAACAAGCCCTTTTTGATTAAAATTAATACCTCCAATTTTAACTTGGTAATATTTCTCCCTTCATCGATCTTCATAGAGCTAACTGGAGTCTAACTTTGGGGATGCAGGAAAGATTAATTTGAAACTGATAATTTCCAAATTAATGTTTTGATGTAGCCTTTTCTAACAGGAAATAGATTTTTTGTTTAATCATCCTACATATTGGGGGGGGGGGGTTCCTTCCCTAATCTATATTTGTAACACATAGTTACTATGTATTCATTTGGTTCTAAATGGTGGCATTTCATATTAAGGTTGTGAATTTAAAAGATAGCTTTTTTTTGGATTCAGGTATATTGAAGGCAAAAAAAATTCACCATTTCCAAGTTTTTGGGATCCAACACCATTTGGATCTGGATTCTTTTTGGGAATCTGATATTATTTGGCATTATAGCCTGTGGCGAACGTATCTGGAGGGGCTGTTTTTTAATCTAGAGACACCAAAATTGGCCCTCAGATGCTGGTGCCTGTCTACAAATGAACCCCCAAGTTCAAAGAAGATTGTATCAAAGAATCAATTCTATAAGCTGCCAAACAAAGTTCATCTAGCCTTTCGCCATTGTTTCCGGGGGGGGGGGGGGGATCTATCTTTCACCAGGGCAAAAGCTGACAGAAAGCCTGCAGCAACCACAGATCAGTGCCTCCTATGCAGGAACCAACAACAAGCTCAACAGAACCAATGGAGAACCCAGGACGAACACAAGCCAACAAGGCAAGCCCAACAGAATTAATGTCAAACCAGAAAATCCCAGAAGACAATAAATCAATCAAGGGAAGCACTTTTTCAAAACCAACAGAACTAATATCTATCTAGAGCATCTCAGTAGAACCCAGGGCCAATGTGGCAATGTAAGTTCAACAAAACCAATACCAAACCAGAGAATCTCAGCCTTTTTTTTGCAGTATTAAGGGCAATCCACTGAAACCAAGCAGAACAATCTCAAGAGTACCAGTGTCAACCTAGAGAATCTCAGCAGAAAAACTGTAGGCATGAAGGACCACTTTTGCAAGCACAACAGAGCCTATAGTTAGGCAAGAGGGCTAACTTTTGCATGCCCGGCAGAACAAAGTTAGGCAAGGGGCCACTTCTGCAAGTGAAACAGAACCAATGGCAATCCACAGAAGTGCAGCAGGAAAATCTCAAGCAAAGGTGGACACTTTTGCACACCCAGAAGAACAAATAGTATTGACAATACACAGAAACCCAGTAGACTCACAAGCCTGTCAGACCATATACTGTAAATGTTTGTCAACATTTACAGCCCTTTCCCAAGAAAGGCCTCAAAAACTGAGAAGAAGGGTTTTTTTTGTGCACCCAGCTCCTTCTCTCTCAGCAATCCATACACTTTCACTGCCTCAGATGAGGAGCCTTAGGTGCTGTAGCTGCCCTTTATCACTGGTTCTCCTTCTCCCACCTCCAACCCCTGCAAAGAAGAATGCTACACACAACAATATTAGGCATGCAGATTAGCTTCATTTATAGTGCTCCTGTGGGTTCTGTTGGTTTAAATCGAAATGTTTGACTCACAGATCACTAACTCTACCCCATCATCTCTTGTTCTAACAAGATGAAGCATGGTTTTGGTGCAACTGTATTACTTATACCATGCAATTTTGGTTTGGAATGGCTGATGACTGAGCACACCAGCAACATCCCTCTGTATCACACAGATGCTAGGGTTCAGTTGAGACATTTTGGTGCAGGTTGCTTTAGAATGGCATTAGGTATACAGGGATACTACCAATCAAATTGGGTAACTGCCCTGCTGCTACTTTCTAGTGACATTTTAATTTTGGCAAAGCATTTCACCCCAACTCCCTAACACAAGCTGAGAGAGGAGGCAGGCACAAGTATGTGCTCACTGCACTCATCCTTAAAGTCCAGAACTGGATAGTTGAAAAGTTGAAGAGTGGCAAGTTGACCCTGAAGGAGTCCAGTTGCTAAACTACCCAGGGGAACAGGTGTGAGCAATGTGGGCTGACATTATCTAGCAGCATGAGAGTTGCATCTTAATGGTACATTCTTCTTCCTTAAGGAAGTAATCCTAAACAGGTTTCCTGGGAAGTAAGTCTCATTTTGTTCACTGGGACTTACACCTAGGAAAATGTTCTTAGGGTTGCCAGCCCCCAGGTCCCAGCAGGGGATCCCCTGGTTTTGGGAGCTTCTCTCTGCTGCAGACCAGCTGGCCAGTGGGGGAAACCCTGCCCCTAAACAGGGACATAGCCACATGACATCACCCAAAAGTGATGTCATCACATCGGGGACACCATGCGGGGGATGCTATGGTTTTTGAGCAAACTCAATGGTTTAAGCCCAATTTTACCATAGATTTTGCCCAAAACCAAAGTGTCCCCCATGCAACATCCCCAGAGTGATGACATCACTTTTGGGGTATGTCATTGCATCAGAACGACATGCAACACACCCATCCACCCCTGGAACACCCCCCATGTCCCCCCACCAGAGCAGCAAGGGCACCTGACAACCCTAGTTCTTAAGACTGTAACTTATGACCTCAGCTGTTCTCAAACAAATGAGTATCAGCAAATTTAAATTGTTTGGCTACATTTCTAGGGCCTATAATACACATTTCTCCACAAAACTATGCACTGGTTTACTATGCACTGATTAATCCACCTCAAGTCCCAGTGAGAAATGCAAGCTACAAATAATGCAAATAAATAAATAAAAAATATCCAGTCGATTTTTAAAAAGTAGAATAAGTTAAATCAGATTGGCTTATTTCCGGAAGATCTCTTCTATGGAAGCCTACAAAAGGCAAGAACAGCTGTCGTACAGAGGCTTCGTGACACTGAAATACAAAATGAAGAAGCTTTGCTACTTAAGAACTTCAGAAATTTAAAATCTTGGCCTAATTTTACTGCTGCCCCTTATTTATTTAACATTACCTACAAGCCCTATAGACGGGCCTTTTCCAGAGCCCATTTTGAGGCACTCCCTTCCACTGTTCTACAAGGTAAATTCACTCGAGTTCCAGTGCATGAACGTATATGCCCATGCATGGCTAATATGGTGGAATCAGTTACTCATGTCCTCCTGCTCTGCAGATTCTATCAGGAGGAATGAGATCACATTATACTACCCCTTCTGTCTAGATTTAACCCTCTGCAGTCTTATCTTGATTTTAGGCCAGAAGTCCTGCACAAATTCCTCCTAGAAGATGTTCAAAGTTCAGTGACTTATGCTCTGGTGTGAAGGACTTGCACACAAGACAAGTGAGTTGGAAGGAGAACAACCCAAGTCTGCCCAACATGAGCAGTCGTGGTTTATTTCAAGCCTGCTGACAGTCTTGCAACACAGTTACAGACAGCTACATCAGCATTCAATACACAGTACAGTAAGAGAATCATTATAAGGATTTTAACATGAGGAGATAGTCTGTTATTTGCCAAAGGGATTTGCCAGTAGCCAAAGGGATTTGCCATTGTTCATTGTGTAGCAGGAAAGGGGGGAGAAACGTGGACTTTGACCCGGCTAGCATTCCAGCCTCAGATCTTCCCTACATCCCACTCTTTTTTGTTTTTTTAATGCAAGGGGGGGTGTCCAGCCAAGGTCTCTGTATCAGATCTCTCATTCGATGTGTCGTCAAAGAGATCTGTCCAGAACCTGGGCTGTGGGTCGCCGAAAGTTATCATGGGGTAGGCTGAGAGCTTTGGGGTAGCTAACCGGCAAAGTTGACACAGGCTAGAGAGACATTGTAAACCACAGCAAAATACAATTCCCAATACAGCAATCAACACACTATATTGAATAATCTGGCCTAACCACCCAGTGGGGACCCAGCTCCAGAGAGCTGCCCACCAGGCAGGCAGGATATCTTGTTTGATGGACTCTGCCAGGGCATGCAGATTCTGGATTTGACGATGGACCGCCTTGGAGTTGTCAGTGAGATTGAAGCAACACATACCATCCAGTTCCTCACAATCATGATGCTGGAATAATATAAATAGTCAGTTGCTGAGCGGTTCTGAAACGTGGCTTAGAGAAGGAGTTTGTTGGCAGTGGCTTGCAGCTCCCCCCAGGGGGAGGGAGAGCAAGCAAAGGCAAAACAGAATGGTGAGAGTAGAATTAACAGTTATAACCACACAAATTGCAGCAAAAAGATTCTCTGGGGTCTGTTCCTTTCCCTGGTCCATCAGGAGGCACTGCGCTCTGTTGGTGGTCTGCTTGACAGCTCCCCAGGTTATTGGAGGTGCCCTCTGCCAGGGCTGCCAGGACTGGAACGGGTGCTGCACTCTCTGACAGTCTGACATTCGTCACCTCGGGCAGGGGGTTGGAACTGTTGAAGCTGCGCCATGCCATGACTGGGGCGAACACACTTTGCAGGAACCCACAGTGGACCTGTTGGAGACAAAACAGAATACCCTCTCCCCCAGGTTAGCAAAGGGACCGGACCCAGCCAGAGGATGGGGCAAAGGTGGACCAGACCGAAAATGTCGGTCAAAAAGCAGTATTTGGGGCATTATCAGCTCCAGAGGTAACATTAAGCTGATTAACAGTGAATAAAACTCAGGCCACGGCCTGTTGGTAAGGAGGGGAAAATTCCCCTGTTTTTATTTGTTTAGATCAGGCTACAGGCTACAGATTGCATCAGAGTAAAGTGAGGAGGGGGGAAATGATAAGCAGTTTCCCCCACAAAGTCAGCCAGAGCAATCTGCCATTTCACCCCTCGGAGGGGTTACATGGATAACAATAGGTGTCAATAGAAACATGTAGAAACAATGCGCTGTGCTTCAGAGAGAGAAAAAGTTTAAAATTGGCTGTCAGAGCACAAACATTCTGAGGACAAACCAGGTGATTTTCAGTGGAATCATAGAAAAGCAAGTGTACAGCAGCATCAGCTTGAGAATTGCCCTCAGTGAGAGACCCAGAAAGGGAACTGAGACTTCTAAAGTGGGCAACAAAAAACTTGCGGCTAGCTAACAACTTTTGCAAAGTGAGAAACAAGATAAGCAGATTAGAGTCTATGCGCAGAGCCAGGTGAGCTCCTAGAAGAGAGAGAATTAAGCAGCTTCACTACATACAGTGAATCAAAAATGAGATTAGAAGATACAACAGAAGAAGTTTCAAAATCTTGCTTAGAAAAAAGAAAAACCATTTTTACTAAATCTTGTACAGCACGTTCTAAGAGGCACTGCCTGCCCTGTGAACAGAGCAGAGCTACCAAGGTTAGGGGCTTGGAAAAGTGAGCTGGGGAACCAAGGGATGAGCCAGACAAAAGAATTTGAGAGCTGTGTCAACAAAATGCTGACAAGGAGAAGGTGAATTTAGCATGCCTTGAGGAAGGACAGTCCACTGAAAGCGTCATTTAACACTGGGACTGTGAATACAAAGCACTGCTGGTCTGGTGGGTGCAGGGGAATGGTAAAGAAGCAATCTTTCAAATCAATAATAAACAGTTGGAAATCAGCTGGAATTAAATTTGGGTTGGGCGTGCCACATTGCAGGGAGCCCATGGGCTGAATGCAGGCGTTCACTGCTCTCAGATCATGCAGAAGTCACCATTTACCACTTTTCTTTTTTATGACAAAAACAGGGGTGTTCCAAGGACTAGAGGAAATCTCAATATGACCTGCAGCTAACTGCTCATTCACTAAATTTTCCAGAGCAGTGAGCTTAACCTGTGGCAGTGGCCATTGATCCACGCATACTGGGGTGTCTGTGAGCCAGTGCAAGGACAGGGCAGTGGAGTTAGCCATCAAAAGTTAAAGTGGCTCCAAGCCGGGAAAGTAAGTCTCTGCTTGAGCCGGGGCCAGAGAGGGGCCCGATTGGTAGTTTCCCGAATGACAGTCTCTGGCCCAGTGAAAACCTTTTCCGCATTTTGGACACTTATTTTTAGGCTTTGCACCCTGGCTTGAAGAATTCTGACCACCTCCCCACCTGGCACCCCCACCCGGGTCCCGACATTCTGCCCGAAAATGCCCCGTTCTCCTGCAATTGAAACACTTTCCTTGGGGCTTTTGGCCTTTCTGAAGTGCTGCTGCTAATAAACCAGCCTGATGAGCAGGCCCTCCAACATCTTGACATGCCTGAATCATTTCTGAAAGACTGGGATTCCTTCCAAGACCCTGTATAACCCGGTGGCACTCGGCAGTTGCATTTTCCTTGGCCAATTTTTGCATTAATTCAGCCTGTGCCTCTATATTGTCAATTTGGCGCTTTAATGCTTGTTGCAGGCGATTAATAAAATCCGGGTAGGGCTCAGTTGCCTTTTGGCGAATGGAGGAAAAGGACTGCAAGGGAGTGCCAGTAGGTGGGACTTTTTGCAATGCACGAAAAGCACACTCAGAGGACACCCGAAGAGTGGCCTCAGGTAGAACAATTTGCTGATCTACCAGGGCAAAGAGACCACATCCATAGAGTTGCTCTGCTGTGTATTGCCCTCCAGACTGAAGACCCCGGATCTGACATTGCTGCTGGTATTCACTGTCCCATACCACATACTGTGCTGGAGTTAAGAGCATACGTATGGTGGTTTTCCAATCCTCTGGGACCAAGAGATGATTTCTCATGGTGGCCTCTAAAAGCCCTTGGACATAGGGACTGCCAAGACCCATGTCCTGGATCCCCTTGCGGAGTTCCATAAGCAAGTTATAAGGCAGGGGTTTGTACTCCACAATGTTGTGGCCATTGGCGTCCTGTTGACCAGTATAGTGAACAGGACAGAGACTTAACATCTCAGTAAGATCTTCCAAATCAGCGTTCCCACGCTCCATCTCTGCCTCAAGGACCTGGCGAACCAGGTTCCCTGGGCGGTTGGCTGGTCCCCTGGTTGAATTACAAGTGGGGGCCATTGGAGCTGAAGGCTGTCCAGCTGGAGGACTGGGAACAGTGGGCAGTGGGGCGGCCACCTGACAGACCGAATAAGAGGGAGGGTTGTCAGTTAATTTCTTTTTTGCCTGCACGGGGTCATGCATCTCTACTGCATGTCAAGCCTGACGCCAGACATACAGCATCTCCACTGCTGCCCTCGGGGGGGAGTGAAGAACCTTTCCAATTTTTTCCCATTGGTATAGTTGTAGAGATCCCTCAAGAGGATACCAGGGGCACTCTTTTTCGATGATTTTCAAAAGAGTCTGTATTTGAGACAGGGTTGCAGACCCGCCACAAGCCTGTATCAAATACCTAAGTTCCTTCGCATGCTGCTTTTGGGGGAGTGTTAAAGTTCCCCCCATACTCACCAGTTGATGGGGTCGTGGAGTCCCGATGACGAAAACGAGTGCACTCAAGGGGCCTATGCCAGGCGCTGGTGAGTCGTAGTGTGACCCTCTCACATGTCCCTGTTCGGGCGCCAGATGAAGGACTTGCACACGAGACAAGTGAGTTGGAAGGAGAACAACCCAAGTCTGCCCAACATGAGCAGTCGTGGTTTATTTCAAGCCTGCTGACAGTCTTGCAACACAGTTACAGACAGCTACGTCAGCATTCAATACACAGTACAGTAAGAGAATCATTATGAGGATTTTAACATGAGGAGATAGTCTGTTATTTGCCAAAGGGATTTACCAGTAGCCAAAGGGATTTGCCATTGTTCATTGTGTAGCAGGAAAGGGGGGAGAAACGTGGACTTTGACCCGGCTAGCATTCCAGCCTCAGATCTTCCCTACACTGGTGAAATTTTGTTTCTTAGCTACAAGGAAACATAAACTTATTTTAGCTGAAAAAAATTATGATTCTCTTATTCTTGTTTTATTTTACTAATTTTATTAATTTTATTCTGTTAATGTTTTTATACTACTGCTACGTTATTACTGTTTTAATCTCTCTTATATCAGAATTGTACTGTTTTACTGGCTCTTGCTGTAATAAATTAGATTGATTGATTGAAAAAATAGAATGAAATGGATTTGTATTCCTTACATTCCACCATAAAACAGGACTATATAATTTGTGACTGTGAAACAGGTCTGTATAATTTTTGACCCATCAGCCATGTAATGCTATCTGCCAGCAGGTAACAAAAAAATGGAAGCTTCAAGACATGGCTGTAGTTTGCTTGATGGGATCACAAATTATGGAGGCCTCTCCTAACACTGAAGTGCTTTGGGACTATCTACCAAACAGAAAGGGGGCCAGTTAAATTGATTCCTTCTGCATGCATTAGGAACACACCACTTTCTTGGGAATGAAGGCTGTGTGAGTGTGAGACGGTTAGCAGCAGAAAAGTCTCACATGTGGAGCGGAGGATGCCAAAGGGGGTGAGGAAGGTGCAAGGAGAGACTGGCTCCAACTCAATATTTGTGAGAGGATTTTGCAGTGCCCATATAATTTAATAGAACTGGATCTGGACAAATTTTAGAAATTTGTGTAAGCTATAAAAATGGAATCTAAAGCTTAATGCTCTTAAACTTTTTTATCCCCAGGCAATACTTGGCAAAGGTTAGCATTGCTTGGCAAATAAATCTACAAAAGTTGATCTGAAATTGTACACAAACTAATCTCTTTATTAAATACATACAAAAATGTGACAGTAATAATTAGAGAATCATCTAAAAGCCTAGTTGTGAATCTCCACACAGATGTCCAGTACCAGGGACCAGTGTTGCATGGAAAATAAAAATCTATTTTTCTTTTCACAAATGCAAAGTGGATAAAAGGTAGCCAGAAAAGTTTCACTGCTTGTCACAATACATTCTGGGATGTGTCTGTATTCATGAACACAATATAATTCAACTAGGATTAAAAATGCAAAGCACAACTTGTAAATATTTATGCACTCAAAATGTTTGGCTGGAATACACAACAGCAAACTACCCTGTGAATAACGGTGGAGGTGCCCAGCTAGGCCCCATTCATCCATTTTCTTAGTGAAATTAAACAAGTAGGCAGAAATGGATGTATCAGCCCATGTGCTCACAGTGGCATGTTCCAGTTAACAAATTAGCTGCCACATTCTGCACTAACTCCAAATTGTGATGTGTCTTCAAGGCAGAACTGCATAGTATGTGTTATGGTAGCATCGATCAAGAAAGCCAGATAAGCAAAGTCCAAAAGGGAAAACAGCCATATATTAGATGTAATTGCTAAAAAACACTTCCCAGTACCTCTCCCAACTTTTGCTCCAGCTACAAAGCTGAGGAGTCCAACAGCACCCTGAGACTTTAACACAGGCCATCACATAGACATTCACCCAAGCAAATTGAAGGATACTCTCTAAGGTTGCAGTCACACACACAAGATAAAGTAGGGCGGAAGGAGAGGCTATTTCCTCCGGTGTAAGTTGACCCGCAGTTGTGTGATCACATGGATTTTTGTAGATGTGGGTGCAGCCTGCCACTATGTGATCAGACACAACCACGGGTGAGTTGGGTTTTGGGGAGAGGGGGTTTGCCATTTGTTTCCGATGTGATTACACGAGGAATCGATGAATCACACCTCCGCACTGAGGTCTCCCGATGGAGTATGTGGGGGTCTGTGCTGATGTACATACTGCGAGGGGGGGGGGAAACAACAGCACAGAGTCAGGATAGCCTGATCAAGCTATCCCAATGCCATGGGAGTGCACTGGGGCAATCAGACGCAGGAAAGTCTGTCTATGGCCTGTAGCAACCCACTTGCTACTGGACTTCCCGAGGTGTTTTTTTCACTCTGCTTCTGCAGCGGAGCAAAATGGGTTGCCGACGGCTGCGGGGTGCTTCCCAGATGTTGTCATCTGATCACACTCCTTTAATCTGCCCAGCATTTGCTCCTATGTCAGGGCAAATTGTGTGTGTGATCACAACCTATCAGACCTGTTTTATCAACCAGCAGTATCTCTGCATTCAGCCTTAGTGTGTCCACCTTGAGCCACTTGACCACAGGCCAAGACTGAGACAGCGGCCTGTTAAGAAATCGACCTGGGTGTCATTAGCATATTGATGATACTCATTCCTGAAGCTCCAGATTATTTCATTTTTTTAAAGTATTGAGCAGGAGGCGATGAATTCAAACAACAGGCTTTTATTAAGTGATATTATTTAGCTCCAAAGTCAGCTCTATGAGAGCGGCACCTTAATTTATACTGTTCCAACACATAACTTTCAACAAAGAAACTATATACACGCAATACTACTCGACCTTAGCAGGGCTCAGCGATTGGGTATCTGGATTGTCTTTAGGACCAATGGGAGTCTTTAGTCATCAGCCAATAAGAATTGGAGCTTTCAGATACCAGAGCCCGATCAATCTATTGCTGCTTCAATACTCCAAACACAAACACAACACATTTAGTGGCCTAATGTAAATGTTAAGGAACACTGAGGACAGCATGGACTTTTTGCAGCATCCTACAGCATACTTTAGAGAGAACAGATTTGCCACCACTGACAACCATCCTCTAGTCCAGTCTGTACATTTGAGCTCCATTCTTCTTGACCCCAGATAGAGAGACCAAACCATTTTTTTTAAATTACAAGCTGATGCTGCCAGTGCCTCTACTTTCTGCCCCATATTTAAACTGCCATCCAGGTTGAATCAACTCAGAGAGATTTTATTTGCAAATAATTGTGCAAAAGTGTGCACTTACTTGCCAAATTGTTCTCATCAGGATGCTCCAACCTAAGTGTCAAGTGCTCTAGCCTAGCTACCATGTATAATTTTTAACCAGGGAAGTGGGGGGGGGGGGGAGACTCACCAGCAGCTGGACCAATACTTCCTGTATTGGCCAGCATGGCATAGTGGCAGACTAAGAGTCAGGAATCCAGGTCTGAATTCCCAATATTCTAAAACAGACAAAGGATAATGTGCCAAAGTCAAATATTTTATATCTCGATATTAGATGTCAATCCCTCAGTGAAAGTTTTCTGATAGAAGTTCAGGTTCCTTCCTGACATTCTACTCTTTATGACCCTGCATTGTAAAAGCCACAGTCCTGAAACATGTGGAAAGAACAGGCCCAGTTGTTGATTCTGTTTTGATGACTGAACGGGAGACAGTGTGCTAACAAGGTGCCTGAGCTCCTTCCACTTAAGTCCCTTATCTTCTGATCTGAGCTTTCTCTCTGCCTTTGTTCATTTCCTCCAAGAAAACTTCTTTCCTCCAAGAAAAATTCTTCTCTTATCTAGCAGCATTTCTTGTCTCCTCTTTCTACAGACTATGGCCTCTAGGAATGAAATGCCTGGTGGTGAACTCATGAGTTTAGTTTAAGTGAAAGTCAGCATGCAATGATAAAGCCAGACAGGCTTGCATTCTTGGCTAGGATCCTGGCACAACAGAGATGACTGAGCACATGACAGTTGATTATATAGTTGTATCATATTTGTAAAGCAGCTTTTTAAACTTTGAAATACACAAGCAGTAAGTGAGTTTTCGGTACTTGTGTGCATCATTTCCTGCAGGAAACTTCACTATTTCCCCTACTGAGTGTATAATACGTGAGCATCATACATACATCTACATACCTCTTTAAATGGTCATGTTTAACCACACATCTGACTGGGCCATTCCCTATGCATATAGAAGGTGACTTCATGTACAAAACCATCAATAAAGAACTGGTGAGTCCCACTGCAATCCTGAGGTGTACATCCCTTGTAGATGCAGTCTTTTGCACTGCGGCATCAGAGAGTGGTGTGATTATATCCCCCTCTTCCCATTCCTTTATCCTCTTGAGTGAATAATGACTTTGTACAAGTCATAGTTAAAGCTTACAGAGTGTTGTATTTTTCTAGTAAGCATGCTTGCTGCTTGTCCCACAGCAACTGAAACCAATCCACAATACAGGCCCATCAAATTAAAAAGTTAATGTGAGGAGGGAAAGCTGGAGAAATTCATGTATGGATTGGTTAAAGAATGTTTTAAGAGACATTGTGTACACCCAGTCTGAAATGCTGTTTCCTTTTTTTTTAGCCAGTTTGGTGTAGTGGTTAAGTGTGCGGACTCTAATCTGGGAGAACTGGGTTTGATTCCCCACTCCTCCACTTGCACCTGGCTGGATGACCTTGGGCAAGCCATAGCTCTGTACCAGCTGTTCTCTCAAGGACAGTTGTCTCAGAGCTCTCTCAGCCCCACCTACCTCACAGGGTGTATGTTGTGGGGAGGGGAAGAGAAAGGAGTTTGTAAGCTGCTCTGAGACTCCCTTGGGTATTGACGGGTGGGGTATAAATCCAATCTCTTCTTCTTCTTCTTTTACACCAACATGGCCAAGGAGGAAGGAGATTGACTGCCAGAGAGCTGGGATCATCCTTGCTAGTGGGCATCGAGTAAGGGAGAGGAATCTTCCTTATTATTTTCTTTTCATGGTTACTTTTTTGGGCCATGCTTTTAGTTCTCTACTTGTATATATCATATAAACATATTTTACAGTTTTTATATCCAGTGCATATAGTATTTACTTGTACAACATACAGCCTTTATATGCTGACTTATTGCTGCACAAATAACATTGAAAAATGCAGATATATCATAGGAAGAAGTTAGGAACATCTTGGTGCCAGCTGCATGAGATCTCAGCTGACATACTGTTTCTCTTCTGTTGCAGGTGTTTAGGAGTGATCAGAATAAATGGGGCCTTCCAGATGGGACCTGGAGATTTGTGGAACTACAACTGATCTTCACCCTACAGAAATCATTTCCACTGGAGAAAATGGCTGCTTTGAGGGTCCACTGGGGCCCCACCCTGAACCCTCCCCAGGATCCACCCCCAAATATCCAGGAAGTTCTCAACCCCTAGTTGGAAACTCTAGGCCAGAGGCAGGAGCCAAAGAAATCTTATCCCTTGAATCTTAAGCCTGTGTCTCACAGGCTATGACCCTAGTAAGTCAGCCCAGTAGACTCATAACAAACCTAGAAAACTGTACTGTATATTTTGTTTGTTTGCCTAAATTACACTGAGGGGATGCTGTGGGCCACACTGAGACCCAAGTGTAAAGAAAAGTGGGATATAAATATGCAGACAAACAAACAGACATTTGGTATGAGGAAATAAAATCGCATGAAACAGAAACAGAATGTGGTATGAACTTAATGGCATAGATTCTGTTCTCACAAGTGAGAAGTAAAAATGAAGTAGGGACTTGAAGGTTGAAAGAATAATAGCTTCAAAAATCTCTGTAGCATTAAGAGGTAGAGGGAAGCTGCTCAGACTTGTACAAGCACAAAGCCTAATGAATACATAACAGTGTTTTGGCAGATGTAAGATGGGAAATAATGGCTGGCTAGCAGGGCCCATTCCTTCCCTGAGCCTCTCCACTTTTGCAGAGAAACTTAGGGAAGTGCAGGGGACATGGGTCAGAGAGGGAAAGAAAGGCATTTTCAACGTGCCTGGGTTCCCCTCCCGATCTTCTCACACCTGGAGAAGATCAGGAGGGGAACCCAAGCATGTCTGCATGCCTGCCCTCTTTCCCTTGCCTGCCCGCCATAGCCTTTCTTCCTTGAGTCTCTTCCTATAGCAGAATGACTTGGGGAACTGCGAGGGGGGCATAGTTAAATGCCTTTCTCTCCCTCCTCCCAGATCGGGGAGAGAAAGAAAGGTATTTTTAACATGCCTGGGTTCCTTGCCTGCCCTTTTTCAGCTGTGACATGTCATCTAGAGAAGGGAAGGCAGAGGGAGGCTTTTCCTTGTCAATTTCATTTCCCCTCCACCCCCCAGTCAGCTGAGAGTGAAATTGACAAGGAAATCTGGAGGTGCTCCCCATAGGGAAAGACAGCATTTTACCAAGCCATCTTTCCCACTTGCATGTAGTCTGGGGAGAGCAGTGTGCTCTGTAGCCATGCAGGCCAGAGGTTTTGGTTGCAGGTGTGGCCAACTCAGGAGCCAGCTGGAACTCCATTCCTGTGTGTTCCTGCCCAAAAATAGCCCTGCTGGCTAGTATCTACATGCCTGTACAGTGCTGTAGTAGGTTTGCCTGGCCTACACCTGCTTTTGTCTCCTCCTGGCTTACAGTAGTAAAGTTCTAAGCCCCTCCTCCCTTCCTTGGTTGCCACTCAGGGGTAGAAAACAAACATGCCCCACCACCAACTGTCTTGGTAGCTTTGAAATCTGGCAATCCTATCAACAGGACATTACTGTGTTCCTCTTTTAGTTACTGACCTTTTTCATATTTTCATGTGCCTAGAAATACACACACAAAAACACTTTTACAGCTCAGAAATACACACAAAAAAACCCTTTTAAAGCTCAGTAACAGAATTAAGTTGCAATATTTGAGGTCTATGTAAAATATCCAGATTAAAGAAAAGAAAATAAGAACTTTCAGAAATACACACAAAAAAACCCTTTTAAAGATCAGTAACAGAATTAAGTTGCAATATTTGAGGTCTATGTAAAATATCCAGATTAAAGAAAAGAAAATAAGAACTTTGCCTCCAAATCTGAGAAGAAAAACGAGCTGACAATGGCTGTATAGCAGCATAACTTCTGGAATATGCTTCATTAATACACCAACCAGTTGTAGAGTTTGTTTTAAATTTACAAAAAGAGAGGGGGGGCTTATTTATATTCTATATTTTACACTTGATTATTTTAATCATAGTTGTTCAGATGCTACAGCCCTGGTTCAGTCAGAGATGTCAAGAGCCATATGCTACCAAATCAAAAGGATTTTTTAATCTCTGTAGGTGCAGAACCTCTAGCGTTGGCATTTTGTTAGCAGTGAACTGAAGGAGATGCTGACAGGCTTCAGAAATAGCTACAAGGCAGGTCTGTTGATTCTCTGATGCACTGAGGTTTATAGCCTTAGCCTGCTTAAAGCGGGGGGTGAGACCCTGTGAAAATTGAAAGGGTGAGGATTTCTACTTGGCATTGAGCCCTTGTAACTTTCAGTGGTGCTTGGTGTCATAACAGAACAGATGAATCTGAAGAAAGTTGTAACTAGATTAAACTGCTTAAATGAATGTTAGAGTCACTGAATCACCTATTCTGCTATTTTCTTGTATCTTAGAAACATTTTTATTAGGAGCTTTCCAGAAAATACTGGGGCTGTGATCAGACGTGCAGTTTAATCTATTGCCGTTCCTATTCCCTTACAGATTTAAAATGCATTACCAGAGAGCAACATCTGTCTGTTGTGCCCCAGTTGTCTGTTTCCTGTCCGTCCGTCCCCCTTTACTGCTTATTTATTTGATACCTGTTAAAGTCTGGTCCTTTTGGATTTAACTGGTTTCAGACCGGATTTAAGAACATAAGAACATAAGAGAAGCCAATGTTATATCAGGCCAATGGCCTATCCAGTCCAACACTCTGTCACACAGTGGCCAAAAATACCAGGTGCCAACATTTCCTGTTGTCTGATCACTCTGTTGTGCACCAAAGCTGTTGGGCAGGTCTGACTGGTCTCTTGTTTTTCAGCCGCCATTTTTTTTACTAGTTAGCAAAGTACACACAACTACACATTTGCACCTCCCTCTCTTTCCCCCTCTCCCACAGGGACTGCTCTAAACTTTGTTTTCTTCATAAAAACTTTCAAATAAAAATGCCCCTGTACTTCAGCTTTGGCGAAGGGGTAAATTGAAAAGTTTAGAGATGGAGACTACATGTCCCAGCAGGCTGATCAGCACTTGTGCGCATGCCCAGAGGACTTTTTTTTTAAATGGCTGATGGCCCCATGAACTACATATCCCAGGAGGCATAGCAGCGCTTGTGTGTATGCTCAAGGGAGAAACTATTTTTAAAAATGGCCAACAGCAACACTCCTTGGCTGCTGGGTCTGATATGCATCTGATCGATCAAGAACAGGGCAAAAGCACTTTGAAGAGTGCTAAAAGGGGTGAGTCTGATCAGTATTCTCTGTTATAAAATACCCTGGATCAATTAGAGGCGGGGCAACAGCAGATTAAAATGCATGTCTGACTGCAGCCTGAGACAAAATGACTTCACTGAACCATTTTTGATATGTTCTATAAGTCTTTTAGTGTTCATTTTAAAAATTTATATCCCAAGGTGGCTAAGAATTTAAAACATACATGATAGAGTCACATTTTAAAACAATTAAAATCATCCCCCAAACACACATCATTAAGACAAATTAAAAATAGAGTTAAAATAAGTACAAATACTTAAAAACAGCCATTAAAAGATTGGCTAGAAAGAGGAGTTGCTGAGGGAATGCCAAATGAAACAAAAAAGTCTTCAACCACTGGCAGACGATGGCAACAGAAGGGCACAGACAAACCTTCTTGCAGCGAGAGTTCCAGAGTTTTGGGGCCATGACTGAGAAGGACTTCTCCCGGGTTGCCATCCACCTAATATCAGAAGACAGGGTGCACCTGAATCAGAACTCCCAAAATGACTATAATGGTTGGGCAAGTTCATAAGGGAGTAGACAGTCCTCCCAGTGTGTTGGTCCCAAACCATGTATGACTTTGAGGGCCAAGATCAGCACCTTGAATTGTGCCCAGAAGCAAATTGGGAACCAGTGTAGATGGGCCAAGATTGGAATGATATTGTCCATATGACCCCCTCCATCAACATCCTGGCTGCAGTATTCTGTACCAACTGAAGTTTCCAAACACTTTTCAAGGGCAGCTGTACATTGAGTGCATTGCAGTAATCTAATCAAGATGTAATCAGAGCATGCTACAGAGTGGCTGGATCTTTTCTGCCCAGGAAAGGCCACAGCTGGCTAACCAATTAAAGCTGGAGAAAAGCACTTTTGGTGACAGCTGCCACCTCCTTATCCAGCTGTAGGCCTGGGTCCATGAGCACCCATAGACTACAGCCCTGTTTCTTCAAGAGGAGTGCAACCCCATCCAGAATGGGGGACACTTTAAATCCTGGGTCAGGCCTTCTGCCCACCAGTAGCTTTTCCATCTTGTTGGAATATTTTATATTTTCAATATGTATATGTAGACTGAATACCCAGTTTTGCTACTTGAAATTGTAGTATCATGCTCTGAAGCCATAACTAGCTTGCCAGATATCAGTGAGGAAATGATTTGTCTATAAACTGTGACTCAAAATAAGGCTGATGTGATGGCAGTGGAAATGCAAGTAGAGGTAGGTGGTTGTGGGTAGGGATTTGTGAGACTCCCTACCTGAATCCACTACCTAGGCAAAACAGACAGTAGCAGAGAAGGGTCCTACTGTGCTTTTTACCCCAAAGACAAAAAACAGCAACATAAAAATGAAATAATTAAGACAGATTTTCTCATGAGGATGGTAACACATGTGTGGCACATAAAAGCTACAGTTCATTTGTGTATATACATGGTTTATATGTCCCTAGCACGATCCTACTCAGTGCCATGGTGGTGCTTTGATAACATGAGTTCGTGCCACTTCCATGATGGTCCCACTTGACAGTACCAGTCTCCCTTCCCCCTCACAGCCATTTTGTCCCAAGCAGCTCTGGAATTATTGTTTTGATGCGTCATTAATTTAATCAGTATTATCTTATTCAACAGTCAGAATCTCAAAAAATAAGCATAGATTTCCAGTCACTTCCTTGGTCTCTCTCTTTTCTCTGCTTTTAACTGTTGCACTCGCCTCTGCACTGATCAACTGCTGCTGTCTTCCCTTTGCAACATTCCAAAAGCCATGGCAACAGCTGTGGAGCTGTGGCCCTTCCCTGACCTTTTTAGCCAAGTGGACCATCCTTCACCCACTGCACGTAGCAGCAGCAGCAGCAGCAGCCATCACCACCACCATCAACAACATCAGTATATCTAATTCTCAACATGGCCTCATCTATGGATACTTAAATTTGGAGAATGCTGCAGTGAACAAACAAGACAGATCTTTCTTCAAATCTGAAAAAAACTAGATTTGCAGAAAAAACTGTAATCTAAATAATACTGGTAATACTACGACTAATAACAATAATACAGTTCGAATATTCAGCAATGGAATTTGGTCTTGACAAATGTACAGCATTAGCACTGAACAGAGGAAAGATTGCTGAACTAGAAAATATCAAGTTGCCAAACAACAAAAACATCAAAACACTGGGCTTTTAAGAGAACTACACTGTGAAGCAAAACTATCCATGAAGGGTTAACTTGTTGGTTACCACAGCTGTTTCAGTTTATTACTGTTAGTGTGTTGAGCTCAAGGACAGGTAGAGGTACCAATTAGCCCTACTGAAAGAGCCGGACATGATTGCAAAGTAAGGCAGCTGGTGTTTTATGAAAAAGGTATATTTTGATACCCCAGCTGGGGGGAAAGTTAGCATAGGGGATTCCAGGAGCTCCTGCATGGTTATCGCCTCTGCCGACTTCAACTCAACGCCACGCTCCTTGTTGTGATTTATTATTGTGCCTCCTGAAGACTACATCTGTGAAGTCAGGTAGTTGACGGCAGTGTTATTTATTTTCCTTTGTACTTCCTGGAGTCTTTTGTTGCTGGATTTGTCTTATCCCTTTTGTCTTCTTTTCTTAAATTAAATATTTGATTTTAAAACCTAATTGTTGGTTTGTATGTGCTCAAAAGCCCTGTGACTCACAAGGAAGCCTTGCTATCTTGACATACACATATCCTGGAATTTTGGAAGATGACAATTTCAAACGTACCCTTGTTAAGAAAAATACAACCAAGGAGTACTCCCAAAGAGTTCAAAAGATATTGTGAACAAAATTAAATTGAGGCAACACAGTAAAGAAAATTAACATGTGGGCAGTCTCAGTTCTAAGATACGTGGCTGGCATTAGGGATGGGCACAGACTGGGAAAGCCTGGTTTTATTCGGGGATCATGAGCCAGACAGCCCTGAACTGAGCCCCAAGCCAAACCCGTAAGCAAAAAAACCTGTCCAAACTGAACCAGTTTGGCTGGCATCAGGGCCCCACCCCTGATGTACCTATGTCATCCAGAAGTGACATGAACACATCACCACCCATGCACTTGCATCACTTTTGGGCACCATAGAGTTTCAGGGCGATTGCCAGAGCGTCGCCCCGGCAACGTGCCCAGCATGATGGCTTCACTTCCGGGTGATGCCAGCATGCTGAGCATTTGCCCAGCTGGCCCCTGGACGGATGGAAGGAGGGACGGAGGCAGGAGTGGCCAGGTCCGGGGGGGGGGGAGAGGCGGCGGGAAGCGCGCACACACACGCAAGAGCCCCCCCTGGGGATTTTAAAACTCGACGCCCCTGCCCCACTTGTAAACTAGTAAACAAGAATGTTAAAGTATTGCCCAAGAAATAATTCACCTTTAAAGTAAGTCTAACAATAGCAGGACTTTCATTAACACAGAACACAGACATTGACCATTTTTTCAATGAATTTATCAGACTGTGTGTAACCTTTCATGCATCCTAAATGAACAGGTAACTTCTTGGCAGGTGCTTCATTCCACACGGTCTTTTTCTGCTAGGATTTAATACAAAGGCTTCTGGTTGCTTTCTATTTCATAGCAATTTCTAATCTTGCAGCAGAGATAAGACAGTGTCAGATTTATATGCATTTTTATTTTGTCCTTGTAAAATCCCTAACAACTGTAGACATGGTTCCAGAATTATATTCTCTCTAGTTACCTTACTGATCTCCCCAGAGATCTGAATTTTTAAAAAAGCTGTACTTAATTACATAACCACCACATATGATGATATATTCCCCATGTATCATTCCTTCCATGTATCTTTAATTGTGTCACACATCACTTATGTCTTATTTCTCCATTGTTTTTTAAAGAGAGGGCTTAATCAAAATCATATGCTCACAAAATGTAGCTTTCCTTTCTGTACTTCCTAGATTCTGTGATTGTAACACATGGTGTGTTTTTGGCTCTAAAAGCCAGTTGCAGGAGGGGAAATGTGTACGCGCTGTGATGAGGGGTGATAGAGGGAAATGATGCTTGAGGATGTCTGCAGAAGTGCCCTGGGGTGGGGACACCATACAGCCACCATAGTGCAGGTGCGCCAGGACTGTAAGTAACTAGCCAGTAACTTTCCTTTACTCTTCTTAGCTATACACAGAATCTGTCTTACGTTCTGTAGAAATAAATTTGTTTACCAAAAGAGTCTGCACACTTCTTTACTCACAGCCTCATAGTTATGTGAATGAAACACACCCCTTTAGTGTTGACCTCTAGTGACACTAAGAGATAGAGTGGGACAGATTTTATCCTGAGGTGGTGGCACACTATCAGAGAAGGGCAGTTACCAACTTACTGCCATGGCTTCCTAACAGGACGGCGAGCTAGCAAGGGAAGTCTGGAGACAAAGTTCTCTTGCATTCGGGGGTGGGGGAGGAGGAAGGAGGAGAAAAAGATGAAAAAGAAGAAGAGTTGGTTTTATACCCTGCCCTTCACTTGGTGTCTCAGAGCAGCTTACAATCTCCTTCCCTTCCCCTCCCCACAACAGACACCTTGAGGGGTAGGTGGGAGAGAGCTCTGAGAGAACTGCTCTTGAGAGAATGGCTCTGAGAAAACTGTGACTGACCCAAGGTCACACAGCTGGCTGCATGTAGAGGAGCAGGGAATCAAACCAGGTTATCCAGATTAGAATCCCCCACTTTTAACCACTACACCAAACTGACTCCATCCTGCCACACCTACAGATATAAATAACAAAAAAAATTCAAAAATAATCGCTGTAGTACTATAGGAATATATAAATAATTTATATATGTAATTCTGAATGTAGAACCAAAATGTAGATTAAAAAATCACACAATGGTATCACGTATAGAAAAGGAGGATTTTTATAAACATCTAAGACAACCCCGAGGTGTTAAAAGAAAAAGAAAAAAGTAACAAAAAACTAAAATGGTTGAAGGTGAGATCTTGTGAAGCCATATTGCAAGATCTCAGTTGTCCTGGGGAGGGGGGCACTTGGTGTGCCCAACAAACAATTCCACAGCCTGCAGCTCCAGCTGGGAATGAGGCAGAAAGGGAGACTGCCATGGGAAAGAATGAAAGAGACAGAGAGGAGGAGAAGCTGGTGGCTCAGGAAATGGGAGGGCAAGGATGGAAAGAAGCAGTGGGAGATTGCAGAGTAAAGCTTATTTGGCTGTGGCTTATTACACTAGCAACACATCTCCCCTCTGTACGTATTATGTCAGTTTTATGACTTTAAAAAAAGTGTTTGTGGTAGGTTTGGGGGCTAAAATATAATGAGTGCAGAGGTGAATATGCCACTTAATTTTTTTAAGGACAATGATATCTTCATTCACAAAGGCTGACACTCTTCTTTGGCATGGAAAATAACTCAGGTGTCCGTGTTTGACTTGCCATACGCCCGATAAAGAAGCTGGGAACCTAGGTGAATACTGTTGTGTGGGTTTAGCGCTGTCTTCAGCTGAACATACAATCTTTCTCGACAAATTCACTGTGCTGCCACTAGGGGTCACACTATATATGATCAATCTGGAAAAGGTGGTTTTTGCAGAGAGTTTAGCTTCTTGGAGAGGATTACTCCCTCTCAATGAAAGCATTATTTGGCAAGCAACTTTTGGAACCTTCTTCTTAACAGCAGATCTGATGGTGCTAAAGCCGGAAAACTAATCTGTAGACATTTGTTATTCAAATAAATTTATAGCCAGGGATGAACTTTCACTGAGCATAGCATTTTTCTCCAGTTCTGTATTCCGAGAATACATGGTGGTTCAAATGAAACTTTAAAAATATTCTAAACAGACAGGTGATACTAGGCAGCAGAGGGACTTTAAATCATTACTTTTTTAAAAAAAAAAATCCCAGTCTGTGTCACGGCCAATCAGCTGCAGAGTGAAAGTAGTTTTTAATAAGGACATATGGGCATAATATTTATCCAGCTAAGGTTTTGGAAGGCCTGCTGAATAATCTGGGAATATATGGTGCTGTAAAATGGCTAAAACTAAGCAGGTGTGTGGGCTGGATCAGCCCTTGGACAGGAAGTTTCTGGGGATCAAAGGAAACTGATCTGAATTTCCCTGGCAAATCAGATTATATAACAACTATGACATGTCTGTCTGTATACCAGATGCTGAAGGTCAGGCCCTTCTTGCAGGCTTCCCAAACTATCTGTTGGGCCACATTTGGAAACAGATGGACTCCCAACTGATCTGATCCAACATGGCTCTACCTTTGTCCTTAAAGCATCCATCTTGGTTGTTTTCTCTTTTGTCAGGGTTGTTCTTCATATAGGCATTTACAAATCATCAAACTGTATGGCAGCCAAATTAATAAGAGGTCAAAAGTTTTTAAATTTTTAAAAAGATTTGGAGCAATTGGAAAGTTTCTATGTTTCTTTTTAAAATATAAAAACAAAATTAAAACAAGTATAGCTGTTAGGCACACAGTGTAGTGGCTAAGAGCGGAGGACTCTGATCTGGAGAGCTGGGTTTGATTCCCCCCTCCTTCACACACAGCCAGCTGAGTGACCTTGGGCCAGACATAGTTCTCTCAGAACACTCTCAGTCCCACCTGCCTCACAAGGTGCCTGTTGTGGGGAGAGGAAGGGAAGGCAATTGTAAGCTGCTTTGAGACTCCTTCAGGTAGAGAAAAACGGGGTATAAAAACTAACTCTTCGATTTGTGTTGTTACTTCACATTTACTTGTTTATTTTAAAAGATTTATATGCCAGCCTTCAACCTGCCAGGATGACAAATATAAAACCCAACAATAAAATAAATTAATTTTACAAGAGTTTGAAAACATGGAATTGATAACTACAAAATGAACTAAAACTTACAGAACCAAATAGATGGGTAGGAAACAAAGCAGAATGTAGAAAATAAACCAATACAATAAGTCAAATGGGTCCCTGAGGCCCTGTCCTCCCCAGGCTCCACCCTCAATTTTCCAGGAGTTTCCCAGCCTGGAACTCGCAACCCAACCTCCTCCCCAAATCCCCTGTCCGTGGACAGGAGGACCTGGCAACGCTATGCCTGTACCTCTAGACCATTAATTCTGCTGATACAGGTTTGTTACTCAGTTGTGTCTTAGGTCTGGAACATTCCAGGACTATCTATCAGAGACTGGCTGAGCTTGGAGCTCTAGGACCACCAGGACTCTGGAAATGACCAATGAGAAACTAATGTTATGTAAATTGCCTATCCTTGGGAGTTGGGTGTGTTTGGGTGTGGTTTTTGCATGCTATTTAAACAGGGCTGTTGCCCTGGTGTTTCAGTCCTTGTTCTTGCTGAATCACAAATAAAGCTAAGCTGATCACTAGATGTGGGGTCTGCTCATCCATGGAACCCAGTATTTAACAGTTACTCTGTTGTGTATAGTATTGTGGGGCCCAACTACACATTCAGGTTTTTAAAGAACTGGGTCCAGAACCCAACTCATTTTTCCTACAGCCACACATTAGCTGCAGGGAATGGCTTTAAAAAAATAAAAGAGAGCCCAAATGGAATACTCTATGTGGAGCAGCAAAAGTGGAGAAATATCTCCCCCCAGTGCTGTTTCAGTGCAGGAAAATGGCTTAGGAGAGGGCAGGAGCCCTCCCCCACAGTGGTATTTCAAGCTTGTTTGGGCTTGCCATTATTTTTTAAAAGTGGGTTCAGAGTACATGGCCCCAGCTCTTTAAAAACTCAAATGTGTAGTTTGGCCTACATTTTTTCTGGTTATTGTGAATGGATCTATTGCCATGGGTTTGGCCTAAATTGCCATATGTGGGAGGAGCTGGGCCCTGTAACAAATTATTGGTGATATCCTTTAATGGGCCCTAACTGTTAGGAGATGGATCTCTAATGGCCTTGTTCAAGAACTCCACAGAACTTGGATAAGGTGACTCCTCTTAACTGAGGGAAGTGGCAAGTGTGTGTGTGTGCATAGGTGTGTGAAATGAACCAGCAAGTTTTTCGTTTAGAAAAGACAGAGGCGACAGACTAGGTGTGAGCTGGCACAATACCTTTAGGTGTGGGATCTCTGTCTTGATCTCTTGGGATCTGATGTAGACAGAGGTCATTTGGGGCCAGAGCGAGGCAAAGTGGTGCTCCGCCAGCCCAGGAGTGGGCACTAGGGCAGCCACCGGCCGAATCAGATTCTCTGATCTGATTTGGCCAGCTGCCAAATTGCCACCAAAATTCAGCAGCGGCTTAAAAAGCAGCTGGAGGGGAGGGGTTTGAGGGAGAGGCTCCAAACTTACAGGGTAGCTACTGGAGCCTCTCTCCCAAATACCCACCAAGTTTCAAGAAGATTGGATCAGGGGGTCTAATTCTACGGGCCCCCAAACAGGTTGCCCCCATTCCCTCCATTGTTCTCTATGGTGAGAAAAAATCCATCCCCCAAATCTCCAGGTATTTTCCTATATTTAGAGCTGGGAACCCTACTTTCCCCTTGGTGCCTGCTGCTGGTCAACCAAGCTTGGTTTCTGTCAGTAAAGGGCCCTTTCCACACGTATTTTGGCCTTCGGGAGAAAACCCATTGTGCCCTTATACCCTGCTGAGATGCTTCCCCCCCATGACAGCAAATGTGATGTGGCAGTCAGGGCTTCAGAGCATGGTAGAGGCTGCAGGTGGGTGGGGAATGGAAAGCTGAACAGTGAGGGGAAAATAAAGGTCAGTTGATGCTTGGCTGGAAAGGAGATAGAGTTGCCAACTCCAGGTGGGAAATTCCTGGAGATTTGAGGGATGGAGCCTGGCGAGGCTGAGGTTTGAAAAGGGGTGGGGCCTCAGACAGGTACAATGCCATAGACTCTGCCCTCCAAACAAGCCATTCCCTTTGGGGAACCACTGTTGCCAATCTCCAGGTGAGGGCTGGCGATCATTCAGAATTTCAACGGCTCTCCAGATGGCACTGATCAGTTCCCCTGGAGAAAATGGTGGACTCTGTGTCCTTATATCCTGCTGAGGTTGCCACAGCAAATTGACACTGAGTGCCCAAGTCCTTGGCACTCTCAAAGAGCCTCTTTCTAGAGCCTGTTGTATTTATTTCCACAACGGGCCTTATTCCTAGTAATACATAAATCAAAAGAGTATGAAATCAAATACAGTATTTAAAGGGACAAACAGAGTTAGATATGTGAAGTGAGGCTGTGAGATGGTTAGGATTTTTTTTTTTGTTCTCTACAAAAGTCAGGTTGTTAATCAACACTTAATCTTCTCCCTTCCTCCCTCAAGAAGCAGCACTATGAAATTAAGTTTCTCAGCACCAACAGAGCTATCCATGTCTGAGACAGGCTTTGGGGTGACCTTGGACTTAGTCGTTGCTTTGATGGCAGTCACCTGACAGGGTGGCTGTAAATTTTTAAAGCAAAGCCTTGGGGGAAGTTTGCACATATAGATTTAAATGTGATCTAAGAAGGCATCTGCCTCACTTCCTGAGTTTCCTCAGCATTTTTCCTCATGTAATAATCCATCCTAGCTCTTTCATCTTTCATACTTTCTTTTGTCTTCTTTTGCTGTTGTAAATCTAACCAGCATGGCCACTACTTCATTCTTTTTACCGACTCTGCCCTATAGCATTATGGGGTGCTTCATGGGGGGCATTCCAGAGGGGTTCCAACTCTGGGAGGATGTTTTATGGCTATAAGAGGCCCGCTGCTTAAATATGCTATTTTGAAATTCCACATATGATTGAAAGCACTGTTCACCCCCCTCCCCCCCCCACACAATTGTTTTTTAGAGTGCCACCAAGGAAGATCCATCAAACATATCTATGCAATTTTGTCACATTTCATGCTAATAAGCTGATTTGTTCCATGGGACGTGGAGGGTTTGCCACAGCTCTCGCAAGGCACTGGGCTCCATCCTTGATGGGGATTCAGAAATTTCCAGGCCACGCCAAGTGGGACCATTTGTCTGTTACTGTTTGACAGGGAAGGTGATCTAGCTATCCTTTGGTCCCCCTCCTTCTCTGGTAGGAGTCTGATTTCTCCCTCCTTCACTTTAGCTGGAACAGTCTGTTTGCATGTCTATTGGTTTGGTTGCCTTTAGCTGAGAGTCAGCTTACAGCCTGATGGTTTGTTCCTAGCATTTTAGTGGCCCTGAGAAATGGACATTGCTTTCTCACAACAACCCTGCAATGTACAGCGAACTTTTAGGGGAAAATGTAACATGAAAGCCATTATCCACAGGACAAACTTGGATCCCCCCCCTGAGATTTTATATGATTATGCAACAGCTACACACTATTGTGTTGTGGTAGGGATGCCAGCTGTGGCTTGGGAAACACCTGGATATTTTGGGGGTGGACCCTGGGGTTTGAGGAGGGAAAGAAACTCAGCAGGGTATAATGCCCTAGAGTTAGTTGCCATCCCCCCAGTGGGGCCAGGGGATCCCCTGATTTTGGGGGTCCCAATCCTCTGCCAGACAGTTGGCCAGTGGGGGAAGCCTTTCCTCCGAACAGCAGGGTCATGCAGGGACACCACTGTTGCAATTATGTCACCAGTAGTGACATCATCATGCTGGGGCTGTTGTGCAGTGACACTCTAGCATTTGGGGGAATGCTATGGTTACTGTAGAGTTTTTGCCCCGAACACTGGAGTGTTGTCATGTGATGCCCCTAGTGTGATGATGTCACTACCGGTGATGTCATTGCACCATGCGGGCAAAGTGCACACAGCAAAAAATCACACTGAGGAACTAGGAGCCCCCCGCTGCAGGTAAGAAGAGACCTGGCAACCCTACCTAGAGACCACCCTCCAAAGCAGCCATTTTCTCCAGAGGGACTGATCTCTGCAGTCTGGAGATCAATTGTAATAGTGGGAGATCTCCAAGTGCCACCTGGAGGTTGGCAACCCTATGTAGTAGTTAGAGTGTCAGGCTAGGATCTGGGGAATCCAGGTTCAAATTCCCACTCTGCCAAGGAAGCTTGCTGGGTAATCTTGGGTCATTCTCATACTCTCAACCTAACCTACTTCACAGGGTTGTTGTGAGGATAAAATGGAGGAGAACAAAATGATGTAAGCCAGAGGCATTGAACTCATTTGTTATGAAGGCCAGATTTGACATAAATGCCACTTTGTCAGGCCAGGCTGGGCCATGTGCACCATAAAATGTAATGCCAGGTATGGGAGATATAAAATTTATAAAGAACACAGGCAAACCCAGTTAACAATATTAATTTTTACTCAAAATACAAACATGTTTTAAACATTAATGCTCTTAAAGTATCTCCTTGATGCCCACCCTCCCTCTTCCACCGCCCATTACTCATTAGCACTGGAATGGTATGCAGGGACACAGTGCACAGCCTCTGTCATCTGGCTATAAAGGCGATGACCAGTTGCCTGTGGGCCAGAGAAGAGAAGAATGGTATGCAGGGACACAATGCACAGCCTCTGTCATCTGGCTATAAAGGTGATGACCAGTTGCCTGTGGGCCAGAGAAGAGCCCTGGATGGGCCAGTTTCGGGCTGCAGGCCATATGTTTGACACCCCAGCTGGAAAGCCATACTGTTCCAATGGGCCTTTCCTTAGTTGATCTCATGTGTCATCTGAAAGTTATTATCTTGCAAGAAATTTGTGAGAAATTTGTGTCTCTAGTTTTATTCTGTTGTGCATTTTTAATGTGTTGCAAAGCAAAAAACACCTTCTGTTTCCTCTGGTCACCTTGATAATATGTGCCATAATAGTCAGAAAGGGTCTGGGCAAGATCTGTGTTATTGCTCATCATTTATTTATTTGCCATTTATTGTTTGTCATTAATGTGTCATTTATTTATGCTTCAGCCTATCTTTAATGGGATTTCTGATGTGCAGTGAGATACCGCTTTAACACAATGTATTTGTACTTGGTTTTTAATCTGATTTCATTACCAGGGTGAAGCATGTTTGGTGTGTTTTCTGAACTATAAACATCTGTGTTCTGACATAAGTCTGGTTTTATCTCTCTTAAAACCAGTACTAGTAAGCACATACTCATCACCCTGGACCAGATAACTGAAAACCAGTGCTTTTCTTTCTGTTGGCCATTTGAACCACAACTAGGTTCTGAGTATGAGGGTTTTGCACTCTCTTCCAGCGGCTTTCTTTCTAAAAAAAAATAAATGCTTGTTCTAGAAGGATTTAATATAATTGCTTTTGTGTGAGACGTTAGTGTTATATCCTGGTCCTATAGATAAGATGTCTAAAAACATGTCAGCTTTTCATTTAAGGATTGGTTGAAATTACTGTAATAAACCTCTTTCCATGTGGCTGGAGAAGGCTTATAAGAAAAAGCTGTTACTAAATGTGCGCGCTTAGCAAAGGTGATTAGAGCTATCAGTGACCTCACCGTCCAGCACCTGTGACCCCTATCAAGCTCCATCTATTTGTGTAGCTATTCCTGAGAGACAGCTACATGCTGGAAATCGATTCGTTCAGCAGTCTGGCTATGGCTTTTAATAACATTTTCGTGTTACGAAAGCAAGAACTGGATGATGGCTGCTAATGCCATAGGACAATTTCCTTGGACGGGGCAATGAGAAAAAGTTGAACTCTCCAAGTCACAGTGTGACATTAACAAATCCTGTTTAGAATCCAGCCTGTGGTGACCCAGGATAGATTTTAATTAATATATTTTAATGTTTTTATTTATTTTTATTATTTTTATTTTGTAAGCCCCCTCTTACAAAACTAAGATTGATGACAAAAAAACTGAAATTGTTCAAGATTTTCTATTCCTTGGCTTAATCACCAGCCAAAAGGGAGACTGCAGCCAAGAAATCAGAAGGAGATTTGAGACTGGGAAGGGCAGCCATGAAGCAGCTAGAAAAGGTTCTTAAGTGTAGGAAAGCATTGCAAGTGACCAAGAACAATACAATTCATACCATAGTATTCCTTGTCACTATGTATGGGTGTGAAAGCTGGACAATGAAGAAAGCTGACAGGAAGAAAGTTGATTACCTTGAAACGTGATGTTGGATGAGAATTTTATGGTTACCATGGACAGCCAAAAAGACAAATAAATGAGTTCTAGATGAAAGCAAGCCTGAACATTCCCTCAAAGCTAAAATTACTAAACTAAGGCTATTGGACGCCCCTTTCCGCTCACACAGAGCTGACCATCCTCAGCAACCTCTCTCAGGTTCTGTGTTATGTGTAGGTCAGGCCACCACCCTCACTACCCTTCTCATCTCTTTTAAAACCTCTAGAAAGCCATGACCATTTCACATCTTATGTCCTCTCTTTTGCTCACAGGGACATCAGTGGACAGGGTAGCCCAGCCCCCTTTAATAACAAACCCTCACTCACACATAGTTATTGAAGCTGGAGCTCAAACCCTGTTCCATTCACATGCTCCTACCATTCACTCATATCCTAAATGTATATAGACTGTGATCTTCACTGGTATGTGTGTGTGTATTTCTTTCCCTGAGACACATAGCTCACAGGGTTAAACAAGAAGTTAAGTTTTATTTATAGTTTACAGGTAACACTGAAGAAAGTAAGGTAGATGATACAATGTTTTATTTCCAACTGAACTTTTGAACTGTTTCCCTGCTCCAGCAATTGGGATCCTTTGTTACAAATTGATTCTTTTCAGCCAACTCTAAGCAGCTCTTCTCTACAGTTTCACTGAGCCAGACACACTCTTTGCCCTCTCTAACTGCCAACTGCTCTCTAATTGCTTCTTTCCAACTGTGTCTCCCCAATATTCCATCAGCTCTCATTGGTCCCTCCTAGGGAGAAGTGGAACCTGGCCCATTCATCACAATCATGTTATGAGAAGACAAGATTTCACTGGAAAAAACAACAATGCTAGGAAAAGTTGGAGCAGGAAAAGAGAAAGACCCCCCACCACCACCACAGGAGATGGATCAAGGAAGTCACAGCCCTCAGTTTGTGAGACTTGAGTAAGGATGTTAACAATAGAAGATTTGGATGTTATTAATTCATAGGGTCACCATAAGTCAGAAGTGACCTGATGGCACTTAACACAAACACACAAGCCACCTTGGGCAGATTCATGGAGACGCAGCATAAAATTGTTCTAAATTAATATATAATGAAGGAAGTGAATGCACTCAGGGTGTGGGGAGACTATGAATGTCCAGCTGAAGTCTGAAGAGTGTATATGAGATGACAGCTCTTGGTGCTTCTTCCTAGTCCACCTCTGTGTGCATTCTTGTTACTCTAGATATGTTGCCTGAAGAGGAATTAGGTAGGTTCTAAGCAAACAGTCAATGGAACATGGAGAGTTCTCCCACTACGCATGCGCTGACTCACCCTGGTGCTGTCATTTGAATGGGACAATGTATCTTCAGCAAAATTCTGCTTCTAAACATAGAAGGTGACATGCTAATCAAGCATTTGGAAATGTGGGTTTGGATTGTTTGAGAGAATGTTATGTTCATGTGAACAATACACTAAGACTGGAGACTGTATAAGTTTGGAAAGATGTTTTATGTGAAAATAAGGTGCAGCAATTCTTTTTTCCAATTCCTACAAAGAGAGTTTCACAGCAATATTTAATTCTATTAACCCATATATATTAACATTAATACTGACTGTACTGAGGCATCTTCTGCCCTTTATATTTTCTTAGTACAGGCTTTGAATGAAGAGCCAAGAAAATGATGAGTGCTCTTATGAAAGCTATAATTATAGTATAATTATTTTTGATGGACTTTTACAGTATGAGAGTATTCATTAGTCTTCCAGACTGTGAAGCAGTTGAGTTAAAGAAGTTAATACACTCAAATATAATACCAAAGGTTGCTAATTAAATTTAGACACTTTCCTTTTCTGAGAAAATTACAGAAGTGCTTTCCATATGCAGACATGGAAAGTGAAAACAATACTCCTACTTAATCAGTATTTGTTCCCAATTAAATGTTTTGATAATAGGCTGTATAATTATTAGCATTGAAAAATAGATCAAAAATTGACAGTCTGTACAGGGAACAAAAATAAAGTACAAAAAAATCTATTACAAAAAGGAAATCAGTCATTAAATTTCTGCTTTTGCAGGCCAATTCCTCCTATTCATGTCCATGTACACATAAGTGTAACTGAGTTCAGTAGATTCAGGTGGGTAGCCATGTTGGTCCGAAGCAATAAAACAAAATTTGGGTCCAGTGGCACCTTTAAGACCAGCAAATTTTAATTCGGGGTATAAGCTTTCGTGTGCAGTAGAATTTGTGTGGTGTAGGGGTTAAAAGCAGAGGACTATAATCTGGAGAACCAGGTTTGATTCCACACTCCTCTACATGAAGCCAGCTGGGTGACCTTGGGTCAGTCACAGCTCTTAGAGCTTTTTCATCTCACCAAAATGTCTACTTTGCCACCTAGTGGTGCATAACAGTAAAAGAGTTAGAACTTAAGGCTGTCAGACAATCTTTGGATCTCCTGGCTATGCCACACACAATGCCATACAATTATTATTATTATTATTGCTAATTAATATGCACTGGAATGCAGCCTCAGTCTGGGTGGCTGAAATCCTTTGGAAGTCCAGTTTGAGAGATTAGAGTCAAGAAGCCTAATCTCCAACATCCAAATCCAACCTGCTTTTGTAACCAAAGTAGAATAATTTGTTGTTTGAGTCTGGCAGGAATCAGTAGATACCTATACAGCTTTTCTAATCTTCAAACCCTGGGTCAGATTGCCCCCAACCAAATTTACTTTTCATTTTCCTCACAGAAATAGATTACATATAAACAGTGCATTGATATGTATAACTGTTTCAGCTGTTAGTAGGGATGCCAGCCTCCAGGTGGATCTTGGGGATCCCCCAGAATTACACTTCATCTCCAGATGGCAGAGGTCACTTCCTGTGAACAAAATTGATGTTTTGGAGAGTGGACTCTATGGCATTGTACTCCACTGAGGTTCCTGTCCTTCCCAGGTTCCACCCCCAAATCTCCAGGAGTTCCCAAACCTGGAGCTGGCAACCCTACCCCCATCCCCCAGTGGTAGCTTGGGGGTACCTGGCAACCCTAGCAGAACAATTGCAACTGTTCTGTGACATCACAAGAGCCAAACCAGTGACTAGGCACCCCCAGGCAACAGTTTTAGACCAAACTCAGATGTGATGGAAGCAGATATGTGTCTTTAATTCAGGGATGAATCCAGGTTTTCGTAGGCCCTGGGTGAGAGAGGATAACTGGGATCCCTTCCCACTTTAAGTCTCTGATGGCGAAGAAAGGGCACAAATGAAGTAAATAAATATCTCAAAAGAACCCTGAGAAGTAGATTTAAAAAAGCTATAGTAACTTCTTCAAGATTACACATAAAGCCTAGATTAAGGGTGAGTGATGAATTCTTAAAATTTAGCCTCAAAGGTCCATGTCTAACAACACTGTCATCAAGTGGTTCTTGCTAATCATTTTTTCAGTTTTAATATAGTGCATGCTGTAGGTAGACCACTACACAGGCTGGTAATTATTGGACAGCTTTTTGTTACGACATGGAAAAGAATGTGATTGCATGGTATTTTGTTCACACTTAGAATGTAAAAATTGGATCTCATGGGCCATTCTAGTTCATTAAAAAATAAACAGAAGCAATAGGAAAATGCCCTATTTATTAGGAATAAAAGTCACAGCTAGATTTTGGCCATTTTTTAAAAAATTAATTTCCTCAGGTTTTGATCATAGATTTGCCATTTAAAATTACCTCAGAATGTAATCTCAGGATTTGGTAATCCTAAAAAGTACAATGGGTCAGAAAATCTCAGTCTTTTTAATGTACAAATATTGGAGCTTCACCAAGTTATCTCATCTCTGTGTCAGCTTTTCACTATCAAAGGTATAGCCAGAGGCACCTGAATTCCAGTTTGGTGGAAGAGAGCCAGTTTGGTGTAGTGATTAAGTATGTAAACTCTAATCTGGGAGAACCGGGTTGGATCCCTCACTCCTCCACTTGCAGCTGCTGGATGACCTTGGGCAAGCCATAGTTCTGTCAGGGTTGTTCTCTCAAAGACAGTTGTCTCAGAGGTCTCTCAGCCCCACCTACCTCACGGGGTGTCTGTTGTGGGGAGGGGGAGGGAAAGGAGCTTGTAAACCACTCAGACTCCTCCTCCTCTTCTTCCTGGTCTCTACTAGCACAGATTGAACATTCCAAGTCTCACAGTGGAATGATAGCCCAGGGGAGCAGGAGAAGTGTTTTGGGCCTGGAATGACAGGTCCCAGGTGGAATGGTGGCCCCTGAGAAATGTTTGTTTACTGATCAGATAGGAATTAATGCAATGATGTGGGACTAGGTACCACACTAGACTTGAAATGAATACATCACAGTGGTGTACAGCTTTTCTACTGCAGTTTGCATGGTTCCTCAAATAGTCTGTCTGACTGGGGTGAACATAACTTTAATTGCTTCCTCAAGCTGTGTGTTTTGGAGGGCATGAAGCAAATGATGGGAGGTACCACTTTCGCCACTTTGTTACTAGTACACCATACTGGCCTGTAGCAACTTACTCTCGCTTCTAGTGTCTACATCATTCATCCCTCTGTTTATTCCTCCCAGGCCAACACAAGTGGTGAAATGATACTTTAAATTGAACAGGTCTTCCATAATCCTTCCACTTGCCTGTGAATAAGTTATTTGTCAGTGCCATTCGTTAGACTTGCATTTATATTGATTTTTTTAGAACTGTTTAAAGGGAAGGTCATGCTGTACTTTCATAATTTGCTGTATTTCTCTCCAGTAACTTTTGCCATATTTTGCATAAGGAACACCCACGACAGTAAGATAACACAAATAATTTAATCAACACAGCAGAAAATGAGTCATTTCAAGATATACATTTCAGATGGAAATGTTAGAGTCTATTGAACATGCCTGTTAATGCTTCCATGAAGATATTTGTATTATCTCTGGGGAAACAGCAAGTTATAGTTAAATGGATTTTATTTCAAAAGAATGATGCTTCATGGAAAGGGAATAAAAACTGTCATTTAAGCAAGCGTTTCAGATAACTTTCTCAAAAACTTCAGATAACGAGGTTTTGACTTTTTTATCTTTTTGCAACAAAATGTTAATTTTAATTTTTGAAAATAATTAAATTAGCTGTGTAAAAAAACAGCCTAGACTGCTAGGAATGACAAAGATAATTTCTAAGTGATATAGCATTTTCGGTTAAATGGCTTAGTCTTATCAAAGCAGATGGAAAAGATAGGCATTTTAAAATGAAATTTTATGGAGAATGAATGCAATCTTTGCTAATGGGTTTAGGCTGGAGTAACCCGGTATAGCATTGCATTTGTCCATCTCCTTTTGTTCAGATGCTCATTTGTACCTATGGGAACACTTGGCATGACTGATGGTGGCTTATACCCAGTGGCCCCATCTGTGACCTCCACATGTTTAAGGGTCACGATTTTACAGAGTTTTTGTGTGTATACCAAAACATATATAGGTAGGGCTATTTGCGGGCAGGAACACACAGGAACGGAGTTCCGGCTGGCTTCTGAGTTGGCCACACCCACAGCCTCCCCCCCTCGGATTCCCCAGGCACCTCGCAAGCTGTGAGGTGCCTGGGGTAGCCAAATTGATCCAGGGAGGGAAGGCAGTTTAAACTGCCTCCCCTCCTTGGGTTCCCCAGGTGCCCTGCAGCTGTGGGGCACCTGGGGAAGCCAATCCAGAAACTGCCTTCCTTCCCTCGGGTTCCCCATGCGCCCTGCAAGCCGCGGGGCACCTGGGGAAGCCGATCCTGGAAGGGAGCTGCGTGGTCAGGGGTGTGACCAAATATGCTAATGAGTTTCTGCTGTTGGGTGTGGCCTATTATGCTAATGAGTTCCTGCTCGTCTTTTTCTACAAAAAAAAGCCCTGCATATAGGTCCCATTTGTACAATATAAGAAGGTCCCAGATCATCGGCTCAAGACCCTATGCATGTTAAGGTGTACAAACCTAGGTTCTAGGCAAACATGAACACATAGCAATGGGTGCAGCTAGCAAAATGGGGTAACTAGCAATCACAACCCCAATCAGAACCCCCATTCGTTCACAGGACTATGAATGAACACCTGAACATGATTTAGTAATGCTTCCTACCTTGACTATGGTTGACACTCATTAAATATTTTTAAGGATTATTCACATATTCTGTCCATAATAGCTAGGAAGCTTTCTTGCTACATTATCATAGCAGGCAGTTTGTTCATGATTTGCATGGGGGGGGGGACTGTGGGGAGATAAGTGAGTGGTCAAACTACAAATTACATGGGAGATGTAGGATTAGATCTATTGATATATTTTTTATGCTAAAATGCCCATGGGAGGCCCAATTTGTATTGGCAGTGTGGCCCAAGGGAAGGAAGGTAGTAACTATTTTGCCCACATCATTTCCCCCAAAGATAGACACAATATGGGTACCTGTCTGCCTTTTATCCAATCTGGACTAATAGCAAGGGGGTTTTTTTGGAGGGGGGATTTGTGTTGAGAAAGCAGTGCAGGGGAGGGTTGACCAGGCTGCTCCACACCATAGCCCTGATCTAATGCCCCTTCTCTCAGCTGCTTTCAGACACTTAAAAATATACTAGGAGATAAGATCACAGTTATGTGAGTTTTGGAGGGTGTAGGGCTTTTGAAGTCAAAGGATTTAAACCAAGCACTTCATAATCCTTTTTTTGGAGTCAATGGGCTTACAACCTTCTAAATCTATTGAACTACATCTATTATCCATGCTTCACTGTCTTTGTACATTACTAAGTAGACATTTCTCCCCCTTTTGAAATGCAGTTGTAAACAAGATTAGTAGTGAGGGTTAAGCAATTGGGGGGCATCAGAGGCAGCTATGCAACAAAAGGCTTACATTGGATTGGATCCAGGCTACAGTGGCAATTTCTACTGATTTCCTTTTCCTGCTGCAGATGCCCCATGTCATCCTTCATGGTCACCTGTCCTCTAGAAGTAATCCTTTCTTAAGATCAGGGGCTGCAGTGTGAGCGAGAGGCAATAAAGTTACATCCTGCTGGTAGTAGGATTGCCAGGCTGCCTGGCAACCAGCAGGACAGTTGGGGCTGTGACATAGTTGGAGGGGCAGTATCATGAATATGATACTTCAAGGGAAAACCTGAAATCAATGGTGGTAGCTTTAGGCAGGGCTCTTTTTGTAGAAAAAGACCAGCAGGAACTCATTAACATATTAGGCCACACCACTCACAGCAGGGTTTATCAGCATATTAGGCCATACCCGATGTTCCCAGAAGTGTGGTCATCCAGCCACACCCACCTTTTGCTTTTTATTCTGTTTACCTTGTTGTCAAAACAGTTTTGACAAAACCAATAAAAACATTATTTTCTGTCCCATCTATACAAAATCTTGCCTGAACCAATATCTTATATCCAACAATTATTCCCACACGGGATTGGAATCAATTCCTAAAGGTTAGGTTCCCATGGAAATCAGCTTGCCTTCCTGCAGAACTAGTATGCTGAATATGATTTTTTTGGGGTTGCCAACCTACAGGTGGGGTCTGGAGATCTCCTGGAATTACAACTGAGCTCCAAACTACAGAGATCAGGTCAATGGCTGCTTTGGAAAGTGGAGTCCATGGCATTATGCCTTGCTTAGGTCCCTCCTTCCCCTAAACCCCACCCTCCACTCCCAAATCTCCAGGGATTTCCTCAACCTGGAGTTGGCAACCCTAGTTCACTGGCAGAACAACGCTAGGAGCCAGTTTGGTGTAGTGGTTAAGTGCGCAGACTCTAATCTGGGAGAACCAGGTTTGATTCTTCACTCCCCCCCCCCCCCTTGCACCTGTGGATGACCTTGGGCAAGCCATAGCTCTGTACTAGCTGTTGTCTCAGAGCTCTCTCAGCCCCACCTACCTCACAGGGTGTCTGTTGTGGGGAGGGGAAGGGAAAGGAGTTTGTAAGCTGCTCTGAGACTCCCTTGGGTAGTGAAGGGCGGGGTATAAATCCAATCTCTTCTTCTTCTAGGTTTGTGGATGCACTGGACGGGAGTAGTTTGTGGACTATTTTATTCAAGGTACAAAATTTTATTCAAGGTATAAGATTTCATGTGCCACCCACACTTCTTCAGATGGAAGAAGTGTGCATGCACACAAAAGCTTATACCTTGGATGAAACTTTGGACTCCAACTTTGTTCTGCTGCTTCAGACCAACACGGCTACCCACCTGAATTATTACACTATAATACTTTTTACAAGCAATCATGCACTAGTGGAGTGGTTACCATGCAGAGTCTGTCCTACAGATAAAATTATCCTGTGAACAGGTGGTCTTTACCACATCAAAATATCACTACCATCACAAGATCACCAATTGTTGGAAGTCAACTCCTCAGAAGCAGAAATCTCTCTTATTAGGAGGTTTAAGAACATCAATTTTGCTGGCCCATTAAAGGCAGATGCCAGCCCAGTGGCAGGAGAAGAGGGACATAGAATTCCTGGCAACTCCAAGAACTACCACCATATGCACGCTTGTTTTTTAAAATTTTTCTCCCAACAGAGAACGTGGGACAAGAGATACCTGCCCCAAGTGGGGGGTTGCCAGGCCTAGCTGGTGAAAAAAATAATCTGGCTCTAATCCAACCAATCAGGTTTTTATTTGTGTAGCATCCAGATGGCAATAATGTCGTAGGAAAAACTTCTTTTACTTTTAATTTTCTTAAAAATTTGCTAAAGTGTAAAAACACAAAAATATTTTAAATACAGACTAGTAATCCTCATTCTTTCTTTGTACAAAGAATTAAAAAAAAAACCTCAAGCAAACAAAGCACATTCAGATCTGGCTTTGTTTGATTCCAGCATAAAATGCAGGATCATAGCTCCAGCAACGGGTCTGCCACATGTGTGTTTCTGTCCCATAGATGCCTGAAGTGCTTCATTTTATTCATTAGCATAATGTGCAACTTTTATAAGCAATAATAAAACTAAGTAAAAACTGCCTTTAAGCCAGAGTACAGCGTAGCAGAATGATTCCATGCAGCTGTGCTCGGGAATGACAGATGAGTTAGAGGACACATTGCAGAAGAGGAGCAGGAAAAGAACATAAGAGGAGCCTATAAAATCAGACCAGGGATTAGGAATGGGCATGAACCAGTTTATGAACTAAAGTTCATCACAGATTTTGGCCAGTTCGTGGTTCACAAAGTGATGTTGTGGAAAGGCAACCAGCACAAACATTCCACAAACTTTCATGCTGTTCCTGGTAGTTTGTAGCAGTTCGTGAATGCATACATTTCAAGACAGACTGACTCCATGCAATTAAACTGTTTACAAAACTCCAAAGCAATGGGGGGGGGGAGAATTCTCCAGCCCTGAAAACACCAATAGGAGCCCTCCAAAGCTTAACAGGCATTGCTGGCTGCCAATACCAGATTTCCCATTCTGCTCTATGGGATCAGAAAGCTATTTATCAGCTCAACTCCATACCTTTTCCTCTGCTGGCTGTTGGCAGTTTGACAGAGAGGGAGGGAACTTGTTAAAAGCAGGACAGGGCGCATTGGTGTCCTGAAAGGGCTTCAGGACATGCACCATTTGGGAGAGAGTCAGCCAGTTCTTGGATCTGATGGTGAGCTCCTCTTCCCTGTGCAAGATGGTCATGGAAGAGATGACATCCTGCACGGCGCTCTTCTAATGCACCAAATGCACAATCATGGCATAGGTAGAGTTCCTCATTTCTCAAGCAAAGACTGCATCTTGACTGGGGCAGTGTCCCAGGTGGCTTTGACAGTGCTCCCCAGCTCCAAAGCATCCTTCACCACCTGCTAAAGCAAGTGTGCCCAGCAGATGATGCCTTTGAGGTGCACAGCCTTCACCCCTGCCAGCGTGTTGGTGTCGGCATCCGTGACCATGTAGCCATGGATATTGTTGCTGCTGCCCACCCACCCACTCTCTCAGGCTACTCTGTATCACACAGTAGTGATGTTTTGCACTGTGTGGCCTGCCCTGCACATGGAGCAGAACCACTTTGTAACCTGGTGATAGAACTGTCCCCTCCTGGGGCCTGGGCCATGCCCTGACAGTCCTGCTGGCTGCTCCAGAGTTCTGCCATGAAGTGCATGGTTCTGCCTTGCACTCTGGAGAACTGAGCCTTGATCATCGCCACTGTAGCCAGTGAAAGGCTACATCCTTCATGAGGAAGAAGGGTTGGCCATCCAAAGCAATCATCTCACCAACAAGGTGAATGACTGCTTCCTGGGCCCACCGTGTAGCCCTTTTGATCTCTTGGAGGGTGGCCTGTCTTGATGTCCCACCCACGGCAGCTTAAGTGCAGGGAGCCTTTCTTGGAGGAGCCTCCTGCTCCCCTCTACATCTCCCTGCTGAGAGACCATGGGCCTCTTCATCCTTCCACTGGCTACCACTCTTTTCTCCTGCAGCAACATTGTTGGGTGCACCCTTTACAGGTGCCTGCAGAGGTCAGAGGACAAGTGTTGGGGGGTTGCACCCCTCTGGACATGGGTTTGGCACCCCTGGCACTTTGCCACACAGGGGTCCCTAAGGAGGATGCAGAAATGTTTCCAAACTGTGGGCCTCCCCACCACCCTCTGAATCACTTTTGTCAGAGTCCTCCTCTCCAAAGAGCGCTAGCAACTGCTGGTATCCCTGGGCAGTGCTAATAATTCTTTTGCCTTCGTGGAGAACCCCAGGAACAGATCAGGGGAAAGAGGCTCCAGACCAATGTTCCCTCTAAGCTGAGTTAGTGTGAGCTGGCTCACAGTTTTTTAGTTTCTGGCTCACAGTTTTTTAGCTTCTGGCTCAGGAAAGGATGGCTCCAGAGCAAACTAATTTATATAGGAGCCAACTCACTCACTCACACCGTTAATGCCCGTAGCTCACAAAGAAGAATTTTTGCTCACAAGACTCCACAGCTTAGAGGGAGCATTGCTCCAGACCTCTGGTGATGCCCTGCTAGGACCAGACTCCAGTGGCCTGGCAGGATGGGACAAGTACCCAGGGGGTGGAGGACTTCTTCCCACCATGATGTGCACCCTTTGCACCCACTTTCACCCTCACGGCACGCAGAGGTGTTCAGGAATTTGAAGCTAGTGGAGGACTGGCTTTTAACATTTTGTACTGCATAAACCATATTTTGTAATACTGGGAGCAATTCTGAGAGCTTGCTTCCCCAACTTAGAGAGATTGTAGAGGAGGGGGGGGGGCAGAGTGAAGTTTACGGTGTATTTGGTGTGTGTAGCTTGCAAGGGGGTCCATTCTATGTACTTTTGAACCTGTGCCTGACATTTCCCTCAAAAGCTCTTTCCTGGCTTGACCTTAGTCCTATTGGGTTTACAGTGCCACAGTGGCACTGGTTCTGCTGGGCTTGCAAAAATACCCCCCACCTGCAGTTTCTACTGCAGAGATTTTCTGGGACTTTGATCTGTGGTACTTTTATTGCCCTTGCTTCTTTTTTTTGCTGTTCGTTCTCCTCCATTGGAAACAATGGAGGATGGGGGCACCTTCTTTGAAGGGCTGTAACCTTGACCCCATAGATTTAATCATCACCAAACTTGAAGGGCTAGTAGAGGAGAGTCAGCTGGAGGTACTCTGTGAGTTTGGTGTCTAGCACACTCGAGTGGGTGTTCTACTGCATTACAAACCTCACAAACTGAACTAGTTCATTTGGCACCAAAAATCTGTGACAGTCTGTGGTTCGTGAATCAGGCTTGCCACAAACCATGAACTGAACCACATTTTCCCAGTTCATGCCCATTTCTACCAGGGATCCAACCAATCCAGTATCCTGTTTAGTACAGCAGTCAATTAGTTATTCTGGAGTGCCAAGATCAGGAAATACAGGCCAAGGCCTTCTCCCAGTTTTGCCTTCCAGCATTGGTATTCAGAGTTTAATGTAACTTGTTCAGAAATGACTTGGAATTGGGGGTGAGCAGTGTTGTAGCTAAATTTGCAGAAGATGCCAGGTTACTCAGGATAGTGACAACCAAGGCAGACTGTGAAGAGCTACAGGAAGATCTCTTTAACTTGGTGAGTAGACAACAATGCAGCAAATGAAGGCCAACGTGGGTGAGTGTAAGGTGATGCATATTGGAACAAAAAAAATCCTTGATTAAAATACATGTTGATGGAGTCAGAACCAACAGAGACTAACACTAAAAGATCTTTTCGTTGTAGTGGAAAGTTTGATGAAATGTTGACCTAATGTGCTGCAGCAGTGAAAAAGGCAAACTTCATGCTTGGAATTATTAAACCAGGGATTAAAAATAAAATGGTCTATATTGTAATGCCCCTATGTAGAGCTATGATGCAGCCTCCTTTGGGATACTGGTCAGTTTATCTCAAAAAGGATATCACAGTGTTTTACAAAGAGTGGCACATGTATGATTATCTGCCTTCTGCCAGTGAAAGTAGTGATAGTCACAATCATAGAAAGCTTTAACAAGTGGTTAGACAGATTAAAGGAGGAGAGATTGATAAATGGCTACTAGCTATGATGACTGAAGGGAGCTTGGTCACCATGGCTACCAGCCACTGATGGACCTATCCTCCATGAATTTATCTAATCTCCTTTTAAAGCCATATATATTTGTGGCCATCACTACAACCGGTGACAGTAAATCCCACATTTTAACCATGTAGCAAATCTAAATCTAAGGTTCATCAACTACTCTGGGTGCTCCTGAATTAGTATTTTGGGAGAGGGAAAACAGCTCTATGCACGCTGTCTGTCCCATGCATAATTTTATAAACATCTATCGTGTCTTCCCTCATTCATATTTTTCTAAACTGAAAAGTTTCAATCTCTTAGCTTTTCCTCATAGGAATGGTGCTTCAAGCCAGTTTGGTGTAGTGGTTAAGTGCATGGACTTTAATCTGGGAGAACCAGGTTTGATTCCCCACTCCTCCACTTGCACCTGCTGGTTGACCTTGGGCAAGCCATAGCTCTGTACCAGCTGTTCTCTCAAGAACAGTTGTCTCAGAGCTCTCTCAGCCCCACCTACTTCACAGGGTGTCTGTTGTGGGGAGGGGAAGGGAAAGGAGTTTGTAAGCTGCTCTGAGACTCCAAGTGAATTAAGGGTGGGATATAAATCCAATCTCTTCTTCTTCATCATCTGTATTTTTTCCAGCCCTGCAATGACCTTTTTAAAAATACGGCAACCAATACTGTACACACAGTATTCCAAATGAGGCTGCACCATAGATCTATATAAGGGCATTACAATAGTAGCCATTTTATTTTCAAAACCTTTCCTAATAATCCCCAGCACAGAGTTTTCTTTTTTCACTGGGGCCACACAGAGAGCCAACATTTTCATTGAACTGTCCACTATGACTCCAAGCTCTCTTTCCATCTCAGCCAGTTCAGAGCCCATCAGCATGTACATAAAGTTGGGATTTTTTTTTGTTCCAATATGCATCATTTTACACTCATGTACACTGCACTTCATATGCCACTCTGTTGAGCACTCACCCAATTTAAAGAGATCCTCACCAAGTTCAAAACTCTTATAGGCATCTGACAGTTGGGCTGTATGTTGTAAGGAAGAACTATTTTTCTCTCATAGGGTAAACAAAGATTTGGAGTATGCTTTTGATTGGGGAAATGGTATGGGGGAAAAGATTAATGATCCACCCCTCCACTGCATTTTGATCCACCTGCATTTTACCAAGAAAAATATGTATCAGTGAATCCAATCATAGATTCCTGAAATGTTGTAGAAAATCCTGGCAAAGGCCTACAAACGGAGGGATAACAAGATGCCTAAGATGGACCTGGTAGATGTAACTATTCATAATGAATTTGCCCATGAAGACTTTTGTCAGTGACTTCCCTCCTCTGTGTTCCTCTTCATTCCATTTACAAGACTGGTATTGAAAGCTCTGATAATTGTATCACCTTTTATATCACTGAAGTTAGCAAAGGGGAGGAGCAGAGACTTCTCAATTATGTCCCCTGCCCTTTGGAATTAACTACTAAGGAAAATTTTCTTAGCCACTTTTAAAATCAGTGTTTATTTACAGGTGAGGTGTTGCTGTTTCAGTTTCAAAGCTGATTTCTGGCTGAATTTCCTTTTGTTGTTTATCACTGTTGAGTTCTTACTGCTTTTAGGGTTGACGGGTCCTGTCCACCCGTCAGTGGGGGGCTTTGGTGGGCATTCCTGGAGGGGGATGACATTATGCAGAAGTGATGTCATCATGTTAGGGAGGCAGCCTGAACTGCAAGCGGTGAATTTGTCAGTTGGAGTTCAGGCACCATTGCCCCCCCCCCTTTGTAAAAAGCATTTAAAGGGTCCCTTTAAATGCTTTTTACAAGTGGGGACAGCAGCACCTGAAGTCCAAGTGGTGAATGCACCACTTGTAGTTCAGGCATGCAGCTGGTAGCTGCCCCTCTACCTCCCCTCCTGCAAGATTTAACAGGACCTTCAGCTGATCAGTGGCCATGTACTCCAGTTGATTAGCTGGAGAGCCCTTTAAGTCTTGCAGAAAGGGAGGGAGAGGAGCGGCTGCTGATTGTAGCTCTTGGGGATGGGGCTTCTTCCTGCTGGCCAGCTGGCTGGTGGCGGATAGGAGCCCTTGAAATTGGGAGATCCCCCACCCCTACCTGGGGACTGGCATCCCTATGCTTTATAGAATACTGATTGCTATTTTATACCATATTACTGGCTGAATGTTTGAATTAGAACTGCTTATTTTTAAAAATCATTTATTTAGTAATTTACTTTTGAAAAAAGTATTTAAGGTATATATTGAGTCCCAGTGTGGTGCTTTGGTTACAGGGGTGGCCTTAGTGGTTCTGGGGCCCTGGGCAAAACACCAAGATGGGACCCCAGAATCTGCCACCCCATGGCCAAGTCCCCCATCATGCCAAGCAAGGAGTGGCCCATAGGGTAGACAGAACCAGGAAGGGTGGCTCCAGAGCAAACTAATTTATGCAGTAGCCAAATTGCTCACTAACAGCTTTAATGCCAGTAGCTCAGAAAGTAGAATTTTTGCTCACAAGACACCACAGCTTAGAGGGAGCATAGGGCAAAACCTACTGCCAATGGTACAAGCCTGCTGCCTGAGCCTCAGATGAGGCAAGTATGTGATGTCTGCTCTTCCTCTTCTTCTCTCCCTTCTTCAGGGCCAAGGGGCCATGGGTGGTCTGGGCCTTTCCCATCATGAGCCCTAAGGCAGTTGTCCCTGTTGCACGTGAGTTAAGACCAGGTTAACCTATCCCACACAGTTGTTATGGGGATAAAATGGAAGAGGGGAGATCCATGTATGTGAGTCCGAACTCCTTGGAGGAAGTTTATGAAAGAAAAATGTATTCATGTGTATTCATATTTGCAATAGTACCACTTGTACCTCTGGGCATATGCCACCTCATTGAAGTGAAAGTAGTTGTATAAAAACTCACAGTAACTTCATTTGGGTACAAACAAGTTTAGTGAGAATTGCATTTATTACGTTGTAAAAAGTTATGAGTCCAAAGCTACAACAGGTGTATTAGTTCATTCGACGGTAGTGTGGCAGTTCTCTGAAACAGAACAAAACAAACCCTAGCTGTCTATTATCTGATGAGGTGACATATCTGGGTGTTGACTGTATGACTTCAGAATCACATGATTAAGTACTCCACACAAGAAACAAACCCCAAAACAATAGATGGGAGGTGATAGGGTCTAGCCTAGCCTCCCTCTTGACATGCTTCTCTCTGTGCAAGGTTGTTGTTTTTTAATGGGGAATACTTCAGTCATGAGTAGGGTTGTCAGCTCTGGGCTGAGAAATACCTGGCAATTTTGGAGGTGGAGCTTGTGGCGGCATTAGCCGAATTGCTTTAATTTACGTTCAGCAATTGGCAAAATAATGGGTTCTTGCCAACTATACCAAGGTCCCGCCCCTTCCAGGAGTTCTCAGAAAATAGGCACTGAGGCTGAGTGGTTTCTTTGAATGATGTTTACTGAAAGATGTTATTCAAGCATACAAGGAATAATAATAAAACCGCATACACACAAGATCTAAGGAAATCAGACAGAAAATAGCACTGTTGCATGAGCAGTAGTATCGTTGAGGGGGATTACGTTACCTGTCTTGATGATGGGTGATTCACTTCCACGAGAAGAATGAGGGAGGGATGAATGTGAAAAATAGGGGGAATGAGATCTGAACCTGCAGATACACGCTCCAGTCATGGCTGCGCAAACCAGGGATTAAAGATGGAGGCAAGGTGTTGGGTACAGGAAGCTGGACATAAGAGGTTGGTAAGAAGATAGAGGTCGAAGGTGGCTAAGCAATGTGTTTCCGTTGTGCAAGATCTTTTATCAGGTGGCATTGGGGCGGGCTGTGCTGACCCCATCCCACTGTCACACCCACTAGGTTGTCCGTCCTTACTAGCCTTACTATTGGTCAGTGTCATAGTGAGGAGGGGGCAGAAAGGAGTGGGCAATATTGCAAATCTAGGTGCTAATCAGGATCTAACACCTGGGCCATCTGGTCAGTCTTCTTGGCACCAATCCTTGGTCTCGTGATGGCTTCGGCCAGGTCACTTGATGGTCGGCGATTAGTTGCTGGGCAACCTAATCTCTTACTGGAATTTTGGGGGCAGGTGTGAAGAGGCCAGCGTAAAGGAGAAAAGGACCCTTTGAAATGGAGTCTTGGTCTCCCTGTTGGTGGGAACATGTGAAGTAGATGTGAGAGCTCTTTGATATGGAATTCTGGTCTCCATGCAAGTGTGAACTCTGAAGGAAGTCTCCCGCTGTGGGCTGGAGCCTCTCATAGCAATAGAGAGTGCCTCTGCTTTAGGCAGAAAACCAACCCAAAGGTCAAACTTATGATTTTAAAGTTCATAAAAGCATATAAAATGCCTTGCTGGCTTACAGCAGGAAGCGTTTGGGGAGGCACAGGACTTCAATGAAGTATGATGCCATAGAGTCCACCATTCAAAACAGCCATTTTCTGCAGGGGAACTGATCTCTGTCACCTGGGGATCAGTAATTCTGGGGGATCTCCAGTCCCCACATGGAGGCTGGCAACCCTAGGGCCCATGAAGGCCTCCCATCTGCCATGCGAGGTGGTAAAGCCCGAATGTAGGTTTGCTATTTTCTTTGCAGTTTTTGAGGCTTTTAAGTATTGAGCAGGAGGCAATGAATTCAAACAAACAGGCTTTTATTCAGTGACATTGTTCAGCTCAAAAGACAGCTCCATGAGAGCAGCACTTTATACTGTTCCAACACATAACTTTCAACAAAGTAACTATATACAAGCAATACTATTGGACCCAAGCAGGGCTCAGTGATTGGGTATCTAGATTGGCTTCAGGACCAATGGGAGTCTTTATTAATCAGCCAATAGGAATTGGAGCTTTAGGATACCAGAGCCCTTTTCAAGCTATCACTGCTTCATATTCTAAACAAACACAACAGAGGCCTAATTTTATCAGTTTGGACATGAAGTTTAAAAGAGGAACAGAACAACCACTATAAACCTTTAAGCCAATCATTTCTAAAAACAGTGAAATAACACCATTTTAGAGGCATGAGAAAAAAAGAGTTCTTCAAAATCCTTTGACTCTTTTTCTGATGAAGATTAACTACTCAAGGCTTCTCAAGGTTAAGTGAATACTCCTGAAGCTTATTTTCTGTATCTAGCAGCTCCCGTGTTGAGTGTTTCAAATTCGTAAGCTAAAGCAACTCAGTTGATCTAATGTATTCTTAAACATTCATGCTATATGTCAGCATAATGACATCATATTAACCATTCTGACAACATACCAACCCCTCCGCCAAGTTTGCCCTTGGGGTCTTTTGCATCAGCTTCTCTAAAGATGAATTTCATTACTCAGAAACAAAGGCAAATTATTCCTTTCCTCAGAGCCTAAGCCCATAGATTTACACATGCCTATTGCCTACCTGAGGGTTACTCTTGTTGAGCTCAAAGGGACTTGTCTGTGAGTAAAGAAAGTCTTGTCCCCCTCCTCCAGTTTTTAATATAGTACATGTTATTGTATAAATAATAAAAGATGATGAGTAAACATCCTTGGGATCATGAACCACTTCGGTAATGAAGGACTACTTAGCTGCTTTCCTAATCAGCCTTTGAGCAAGCCATTAGAGAGGCTGCTTAATTAATGATTTTTCTTCAAGCAGTTTTTCTTGGGGAATAAACAGTTCCCAAGACTGAAGAAAATGACTTTTGCCCCTGCAAATCAATAACAAAAATACTCTTCTGACAGATAAGCAATCTACTTTTATGTCTCTTCTGTGGGCACCATTATTTATTTATTTTTTTGTGACAGAATAATGAGTTTGAGGATGACAGCATCCAAACAAGAGCCTGCTATTAATTAGGGGGAAAGTCTTGTCATAAAACTTGACTAGTTTTAAGTTGTTTTGACAGGACACATTTGCAAGGCAGACTTTGTGTTTTGGACCAGTGAAAGCTGGTGTCCTTGGCCTTCTTTCCCTTTCTGCCCTCTGTGTCTGAATCACCCCTTTCTCACCTTTCCTAATGTTGCTTGCCTGCTGTTCCTTTGAATAATCACTAGTCCGTCAATGTCTCTTAGTCATCTGCTGTTATGTGTCTATTAGGGGTGTGCACACACAAAAAAATCAGCTTTTTTCATAATCAGCTCCATTGGACCATAAAAATATCAGTATTTCCCAATATTCCCGAATTCCAATAAATAACCAGGAAATCCACATTTATTCAGCATTTTAAAATGCCTTCTCCCTTCACTTGTGGAGGCATCCTGCCACCACAGTGCAACTCAGGGAGTGAAGGAAAGTCATTTAAAATGCCTTCCCTTCATTTGTAGAGTGGTCCCACCACAGCTGCACACCTCCATGAGTAAAGGGAAATTAAATGCCTTCTCCCTTCACTTGCGGCACAACTCCACAAGTGAAGGGACGTTAAATGCTTTCTCCCTTCACTGCAGCAGCATGCCTCCACAAGTGAAGGGAAGTTAAATCCTTTCTCACTTTACTGGTGGAGTTACACTACCCCAGAGGCATGTCTCCATGAGTGAAGGGAAGTTAAATTCTTTCTCCCTTCACTGGCGGAGGTATGCCACCCTGGCAGTGAAACTCCACAGGTGAAGGCATTTAAAAATGCCTTTCCTTCACTTGTGAAGTTGCACCACCACCATGGCATGCCTCCATGAGTGAAGGGTGGCGCAACTCAGTGGTGCAAAGGTGGCAATGCGGCTCGGCATATAGCTGGGTTGAATAAAAGCCAATATTTATTTGGTTTTTTTCAGGCCAGCTATATCAATAACTGAATCATATTGTTTAATCTGAATTTGGCAGCATATATACCTGAAAAATACAGATATCTTGAGTATTTATTCGATTTAGTTTATACTGCATGCACACCCCAGTGTCCATATTCTTTTAGCATTTTGTGACTCAGCATTCTGCTCAACCAGTTTTTTCTCTATGATGTGGCTGACATTTGCTCTTTGTTAAGATGCTACCCAAAATAAAGTAGAATTGCTAGGGCCTCCCTGGCCACCAGCACGGTTTGGGGGGAGGGGCATTGCCAAAAAGGATGGGTATAAACCAATTCATGAACTAAAGTTCATGATGAATTTTGGCTCGTTCATGGCTCACAACATGAAGTTCGTGGCAGGGTGACCAGCACAAACTTTCCATAAACTTTCAAACTGCTTGTGGTGATTTGTGGCGGTTTGTGAATGGATACATTTCCAGACAGACTGTCCCTGCTCAATTAATTTTTTTACCAAACTTCAAAGCAATGGAGGGGTTGGAATTCTCCAGCCTTGGAAACAGTAGGGGGCCTCCAAAGCTTAACAGGCACTGCTGGCTGCCAATAACAGAGTTTCCATTCTGCTCTAAGGGGCTCTGCAGCCTCTTTTCAGTTGGCTGTTGCCAGTTAGACAGAAAGGCAGGAAACTTGTTGAAAGAAGAGCGCCTTCATTTCTATTTGATTGGGAACACCTTCCCCCTGCTGGGGTTTGGGTGTTAGATGGACTCAGGGCTCAGAGCCATTCCATCTCTCTGTTCATGCTGCACAATGGGGCTTAGCTACTGGCTCCTTGGCTGAGGACCCACATTTTATACCCTCCTGATTGTGAGCACCTTTCCCCTGCTGGGGTTGGGTGTTAGATGGACTCAGGGCTTTGAGCCACCCCATCTCTCTGCTCATGCCAAGCAGCGGGGGCTTAGCTACTGGGTGCCTCAGCTAAGGACCCACATTTTATACCCTCCTGAGTGTAAACACCTCTCCCCTGCTGGGTCTTAAGTGTTAGATGGAATCGGGGCTCTGAGCCACTCCCCTCTCTGCTCGTGCTGAGCGATGGGGGCTGAGAATGTCTCTGGACACTAGTGGGAGGGCAGGAGAGGAGACTCAAGGCCACACAAGAGAGGTGGGGCCAGATGACAGCCCTGAGTATGGGGAGCCTTTATTGGAGGGGCCTCCTATTTCCCCTCCCCTTCTGAAAAGGAGTGGGCACATTCTTCCTCCCACTGGCTGCCACTCTTTTCTCTGTTGGCAACATAGTTGGATGCATCCTTTGCAGGTGCCTTTGGAGGACAGAGGAGGACACGTGCTTGGAGTTTGCGCCCCTCAGGACATGGGTGTGGCACACATGGCACTCTGCCACTCAGGAGTCACTGGGGAGAGTGTGGAAATGTTTTCAAACTGTGGCTAGAAATGGGGGCCCAGGATTGGAGAATGTGGGAAGCACAGCTGCTTTCTGGCACGGGGCTTAAAGGGGCCATGGAGGGGTGTATTTGAAGCAGGTGCAGAGCTGTGATGTGGAAGGGGAGGATACTTTCCCCCCCAAAGAACTTTCTATTTTGAGGGGCATAACTCAGACCCCATAAATTCAATCTGCAAATACCTTGAAGGGCATGTAAAAGAACATCAGAGGAAGGTCTCCTGTGGGTTTGATTCCTCTAGCTTGCACAGGATCCTGAACCTCCTGAACCTATGCCTGTCATTTCCCCAGAAAGCACTTTTCTGGGGCCACCTTCTGGGAGGGGGGGCATAACTTGGACCCCATAAATCCAATCCTCACTAGTCTTGAAGGCCAGGTAGAGGAGAGTCAGCCAAAGATCCTCTGCAAGTTTGATGTCTCTAGCATGCTGGGGGGGGGGGGCATTCTACCACACCACAAACCTCACAAACTGAACCGGGGGGGGGGGTTTGGCAACAATAGGTTTGTGGTTCATGAATGAGGCACACCACAAGCCATGAACCAAACTGCATTTTCCTGGTTCATGCCCATCCCTAGTTGCCAGATCCAGGTTGGGAAACTTCTGGATATTTGGGGGTAGAGTCTGGGGAGGACAGGGACCTCAGTGAGGTACAATGCTGTAGAATCCATCATCTAAAGCATCCATTTTCTCCAGGAGAAGCAATCTCTGTAGTCTGGAGATGAGCTGTAATTCCAGGGAATCCCCAGATCCTGCCTGGAGGCTGGCATCCCTAAAATTAACAAATGATATGCATTAAACTACTTTGGTAACTAATGGCTGATATACATCAAAAAAAAAATGTAAGCCCTATGCAAACATATAGTGTAGAATAGCTACCAGCATTTTGGACAGTTCCATCTTGTTTCTCACCTTGGCCAGTGTTACTTGTGGCAGTATGTGTGGCAGTATTCTCAGTATGCCAGTGCTTCTACATTGATATGACTGGAGGTGAGGAGTGCAAATAGGGGCATGCTGAATCAGTTCTTGTTTGCCTACACCCTGTTGATGTGGTGCTTTTTTGGCCCTGAACTGGCCTAGTTACAGTCTCCAGCCCTGAACAAAATGGATTTCAGATGACTCTGTTTAGTTTACCATTAGAAAAATGTGACTTTTGCTGAAACTGCAGAGATACAGCCCCCAGTGACTGTTGTGCATTCCATGAGGAACATCTAACCACAAGTTGCTGTAAAAACTGGGAAAGCACCTCTTAGTATTGAGAAGAAACTTTTATTAAGGGGGAGCTTGTTCAAATTGATTTTTACAACAGAAGACCCCTCCCACCAGATGCCTTCAGTTGTCCTTGGCCCTAACTGATTTTGGGGGGTGAGGAGAAGCACGGTTTGCTGAATTTTTTATCTTATTTTGTGTGACTGTTCCTGTGGCTTTGTGAGAATCTGTGGATGCAGCTAAAGGAGCCCAGAAACTGGTGTCTCAACTGGCATAGTAACTTTGCCAACTAAGTTAAGTAGCTGCTGAGATGCCATGAGAACCAGATTGCACAGAACTGGGGTCACACACATAAGGGAGAACAGGTAGCCCCCTAACTATTAAGATGCAGAATCATATTTTTCAAAGTAATTTTCCTTGAACCCCAGCCTGAAACTTATCATTGGAAAGCCCCAGAATACACTGATGAGGAAGCAAAAAGTCTCCAGGACACAAGTGAATACCTGCAACTGTGACAAACAAGGAGACTAGTCCCATGACTGATACGCTCTGACTAACAGGGTGACACTGGGAAGATGTTATGGGTATGAGGACACTGGGAAGATGTTATGGGTATGGGTTCTGCAGTCCTGAGGGCAGAAGTAAACAATGAATGGGGAGGGAATAAAGTCCACTCCTCTGTCTCCACCTACAAGGAGTGGGATGCCACCATGGTACAGCCCCCCGCCCAAGGGAAATGCAGAGAAGGCCAGAGGAAGGCAGGTTGGGAAACAGCCTTTCTTTTGGTAATAGCAGCTTTTCTTTTGAGGACAGAAGGAACCTTTTCTGATTAGAGTCTGTTTGCTTTGAGGATGTCTTGAGGCCTCCAAGGGCCTATCCTCACCCTGCCCTCCCCTCCTGAACATTTTCCTGAGAGTAAGCCCTGCTGACTGCATCTGAGTGGCTTAGAATAGCACTGCTTAGGACAGTGCTGTACAAACTCTTAACTTGTCAGAAGTTACAAGCACAAGAACACGAACAATGCTGACTTCAGTGAATTAGGCTCAGTCCAATCTTTAGCCAGTTTTTCTTTCAGCTCTGGGAGACCTTCCAGTTCAGCTTTTTAAATTGCCTATAAAGAAGCTTACTAAAAGCAGTGACACAATGGGGTTTCCCAGCTCACTAGACATAAATCTTCAAGTTGTGTTTAATATTTAAAGCTCTCCTGGGTTACAACTCCACTACCCTGGCAGGGGGAAGCCACCACTCAGACGCCCACGCTGATCAATAAAATATCGGGAACACACTTTATAAGTGCCAGCTCCTTGCCATTTGCACTTTATGAAGATTTAAATTGACTTTGCTCTCTAAAGATAGTGACTTCTTTCCTCCAGGCATAATGATCTTGTCGCTGTTATCAGGAAAGAGAACTTGCTTTATTTGTCTGCATTTAATATCTGCCTTGTACTAAATGTCATTTAAATGACAAAGGCTCTGGGTTCCAGGACAGGAGGAAGTTAAAATGCCAAATATACTCAAACCATCATCATTGCTGCAGTCCCTAAGTCTATTACTGATAAAATTGTTTCACTTTTGTCTAGAACACAGAAGCCCAGACTATGGTTGTGTGAAATTTTGTTAGATTGCTATTATGGAGCTTCCATTGCCTATGGTTACCCCATGCATCCCCCTCTATCCATTTTCTCTGTAGTGCTGAACAGCATCAGCAATTACCTCCAGACCACAGTGACTGGGTAGTAGGTCGGATGGGCAGGGGAGTAGATCTATTCCATTAGTTCCACCACCTGATGGCAGTAGCATCTGGTTTTGCCACTCAGCCCTCTCCCCTCAGAGACTAAAGCAGGAAAAGCCTAGGAAGTATCATGACACTAAATGTACTTGCAGGTAAGTTTCCCCAACTGAGATGATAAGCATATGCCGGGCCTGCATCACTTCAGACTGCAAGCAGGGTCTCATGTGATAGTGTCCTTCCATCTGAAAACCCCCCACACAACCATAACAAACTGAAACACCTAAAACTACTACATCAGGGAGAAGCATGGAACCTTTCTCCTGCCATCTGTTTTTCTATATCTAAGGCCATATTTCTTCAGATGATTTTCCATGTTCAGCTAGTACAGTAATGTAGCCCAGGCACAGGTTTACCACATCATTGAGAATCAAGAATGACTTCCTTCTAAGACCTTTGAAGTCAACAGCCTTTAAAGGGCACAACTCTACATAGGATGGCACAATCTGAGGCTGTGACACTGTTTGCACTTTCAAAATAAGTAACTATTACAGAACACTGGAACTGGCAAAGGATGTATTTTTTTTGAGAAATATATTTTAAAGATTCCTGGAATTTCCAACCAAAGCCTACTATTTTCCCCACAAAGAGTAGTGATAGGTTATAATCATTTAAGTAGTATGAGTGTCCCCTGCTGAAAACTGTGGCCATAATAGATATATTTTTTTCCATATAGTTTCCCTGTATGAAAAATTGGTCTTCTGTTATGAATGCTATTTTGAAGCCCTGGTCTCTGTACCAAAGACAGATAAGGGTGCCATCGTTCTGAGAGAGAGAAAATGAGGTTTTTTCTCACTCTTACTCAGACTTCTAGAACCCCACAGAAGCTATTTTCAGATGATCCATAACAGGGAGATAAATTGCTACTATGAACAGTGAGCCAGAAAAATCTATTTTCCTGATGAGTTAGTCATATGAAAAGCTGAAATATTCATTACATATATTTATTAAAATTTTATTTGGTGAGGATTTCAGCACAGAAGGCCAGAGAAGAAGAAACTAGTGACGTAATAAAGAGGCAAAATAGAAGGGAAATATTGACACTTATCTATATATAGAAAGGTCAATCTTATTGAATATATGGAGCTGCTGTTTACTGAATCAGACTGTTGGCTTATTAGACCAGTCCTGTCTTCTCTGACTTGAGAAACTATCCAAGGTATGTGTTTTATCTCTGAGTTCTAGCCCCTGCCCTTACAAGTGCAATCAAAAGGGAGTTATACCCTTCTATGCCCATTTACTTTAGTGGACTGAGAAGGGTGTAACTCTCTTAGGAGGATGAGTTGGTTTTTATACCCTGCTCTTCACTACCCAAAGGAGTCTCAGAGCAGCTTACAATTGCTTTCTCTTCCTCTCCCCACAACAGACACCCTGTGAGGTAGGTAAGGCTGAGAGAGCTCTGAGAGAACTGTGACTGACCCAAGGTCACCCAGCTGGCTTCATGTGGAAGAGTGGGGAATTAAACCCAGTTCTCCAAATTAGAGTCTGCCACTCTTAACCACTACACCACACTGGCTCTCAAGGAAGAGATCCACACTACTCTCACCTTAAGGATGAATTTCTGATTGACCCGACCTGGAAACTCCTCCTTGTATTAAGTTCTCCCTAATGCACTCTAGGAACTTTGAAGAATTAAGATTCTATGATCACTCAATGGATCAGATTGTGTTAGCCCCAGTTTCTCATGTCTTGTGACCAGACTGAGGGAACTATGCCTACTGAGTTGTCTATGGAAGTATATGTTCAGGACTCAGAGCCTTCTTACACCACAGGAGGAAATCACACATTGGTCTGTCTGTGTGATTGACAGGAAGGATAACACATTTGGATTGGGCAACCCTAATACAAATAACAAGAACTTTCCTGAGAACAGAACAATATCTTCTTTTTGATATGTCTCTGGTCATCATTCCAGTCTCAAGGATCCTAGGCTGGGGAACATATCCTCCAGTCTAGATCCATGGTTCTAGCCAGACCATGACATATAAAACTGTGCAGATGATGAACTCTTCTAGAACAGCTGCAAAACACTGTGCAAACGTTTTTTTTAAAAAATGCAATTAAATTATCAGCAAAAAAGTTACTGAAGACTGTGGTAGAATAAATCATACAGCTCTGGTCATCTTAGGTCTAAGAGATACAATTGTACTTGTATCCTGCTTTTCTTTCTTAATGCCAGATATATGGGGATCCAAAGAAGTCTCACATCTGAGCACTGACTGGTCCCAAAGGAGTGGGGAATGAAATCAGGAAGTCCCAGATGTTAGTTTGACACTCTGTCTGCTATGCTACACTAGATCTAAGAATAATCCAGCAGCATAATTTGCATTCTTAGCAGACCTCCAAAGATGCATTTCCTCCAACAGCAATTCAGCACCCTGTGTCACATTTCAAAATTCTGGATTTTTCCCCACTTGGAGAGGCTGGTTGCTCAGCTTTAGAGGGCACAAAATAGCCTCAAATGGTCTAAAATGGAGACCTAATCATGTCTGACAACAGCATCCAAAAGAAATGTTAGGATGATAAAATGCTTTATGGTTTGCAGCATTTAACAGTTTATAACTCTTGACTTAACTGTTGGGTGTAAGGGACAGGCAATTTGTTCTGGGAAAACTAACCTTTGTTTTCATATTTCATATGAAAGATGTTTGTAGCTTTACTTCCTGCTGGGAGTGCTGAGTTTGTTTTCCTATGTTTTAAAGTCCTCATTTTCCCAATAGAGTGTCTCAGGAAAGCCACTGGAAAAACTCACATCATACTCATAAAAACAAACAAACAAAAATCATCTAGTAGACTCTCTAGTCTGAAGATCATCACAGGGCAGTCTGTAAGTCAGGTTCTGGCTAAAGATGTGATTAGAGGAATTATACCAGTCAGCTGTTTAAAGAAATTTTAGTTGATTAATCACACACATTTCTGTAGAATAAAATGATCCTTCTGAATAAAGTATTTGTTTTGAAATGATGCAGGCATGAGCTTCAGTAGTCAGCATCTTAGGGTATAATGACATGGACTGAAGCCCTTATGTCCTGTCTGGGTCTGTCATGAAGAAGTTTGATCAGAAATGTGTTGCCAGGTCTCCTCGTTCCTGCAGCAGGGAGATTTGAAGGTCATTCCAGGGGTGGGTGGGAACTTTCTGTGGGGACGCTCTGGTATTTGGGTGAAACGCTATGGTTTTTCCACCCTCAAAACCATAGAGTTTGCCCAAATACCAGAGTGTCCCCTGCAATGCCCCCGATGTGATGAAGTCACTTCCAGGTGACATCATTGCATCAGGGATGTTGTGCAGTAACATCCCTGTTTAGGGGAGGGGTTTTTCCCATCTGTCCGGTGGTCTGTGGTGGAGGGAAGCCCCCAAACCCAGGGGATCTCTTGCCTGGACCTGGGGGTTGGCAACCCTTACTGTGGTCTATGCCTTCCTTGTGGAGATGTTGTATAGAAGGCAGTCTCACCAATTAAACACTGCATCCAAATGGGATTTTCCAGTCCCTGAGGCAATGTCCTATTCAGTCAATTAAGCAAACCCAGCCTGTCAAGGAAAGATGGATCAGACCATTCCTCGAGGGTGCAGCAGGGATCTTATCTTGTGAATGTTCTCCCACTCATCTTGCTACCTACAGCACATACAAAGAAATGAGCTCTTATCCAAGGCAGGGTTTATTCAGAGACAGATAACAGGAAATTAGAAGCAACCCCCACATAGGCTCCCAAATGGAGCTAGGGAGGTGGACAAAGGCACAGGCAGTATATTCCCTAGTTGAGCTCAAGCACCACAGATGATCAAAGCATGGATTGCTTGAGCAGTCTAAACCCTTATAGATGAAGAGCTGACCGTAAGCAGTGTTGGCACCAGGGGTCATTTCATAGAAAAAGAGGTACAGGAGCTCATCAGCATAACTCATTAGCATAACTTATTTGCGTATGCTAAACCACCTGACATCACTGGAAGTATGTCGGAAGGAAGGAAGGAAGGAAGGAAGGAAGGAAGGAAGGAAGGAAGGAAGGAAGGATAGATGGATGGATGGATGGATAGATGGATGGATGGATGGATGGATAGATAGCTAGATAGCTAGATAGCTAGCTAGCTAGATAGCTAGCTAGATAGATAGATAGATAGATAGAGCTGGCAAAGAGGGGACAGCTACTAATCCAAGCCTCAGAAATACCACTATTCTGGGAGGACAGCTTCCGTGGTGGCTAAAGCCTTCAGAAGGCTGGTCGGAGGAACAAGGACCTTTCCAGAGGATGGGGTCATTTTGCTGCAGCCATGACACAAGCAGGCATTCCCCAGGGGGGGGGGTGCTGGCACCAACTCCTGGAGCTGAGCTCCCCCGAGCTCCTGCTCGAAATCACCCCTGATTGGCACCCTTCTTATACCTTGCCAACAATATGAGCCTCTATCACAATTGCATGTTCTGTGCATGTTGCAAATGTCTTGGGTGTGACAAGACAGACTGGGCCCTTCTAAGGTCTTTGTCAGGTCTTCAGAAACCGTATGCTTTATTGTGTGCATGTGACTTTGGGGCCCTTGTTTTTCAGCTGGCACCTGACCTTCAGCTGAGATAAGCCTGCACTCCCTGCTGTCTGTGGCTTCCATTGTTCCTGAGGGAAGGAATTTTGCTTTCTTGGAAAGGCAGAGAAAGGCCTAATGAAGCTAAAATGGCTCTACTCTGGACAATTAAAAAAGGCCTGAAAATGCAAGGTTAGTTTTCATTTCTCATACATGTACTGCAAATTCTGTGCTGGGAACTCAGTTCCTAGGCATGTGGGAGCCCAATTCAGTTCAGGATGATGGCTCACATGGAAAGGGGATTTAAGGTGTTCTCCTCCTGCACCTTTTTCCTGACCTGGAATGGACCCAACAAGCCACTGTTTCCTCCACTGAAAAAACTATGTACAGTACATGTACATTTCTCCAACAGGGAAATTAGCAGCTCCCCAAGACCTCATTGGTTAATTAGGGGCACTTTTTCACTCAATACTGCTCCAGTAACTATGGGGAAATTGGCAAATCTGGCTGAGATCAGGATTTATGCTCATGACAAAATGGCACATAGCAGCAGTGGAAAAAACTGAAGTACACTGCTTGTACCTGCTTCTGTGCATACCAGAGTGATATGCACTCACATCCTTGTGCTGAATACAGGTTTTGGCAAACATTCATTACCCCACATGCTAGGAGGAGAAGTCATTGCATGGCAATAGGTACACATGACCAACTTTGTATGCCCTGGAAAAAGAGGAATAAAGCATAAGCTAAGCTTTTCCCATTGCAGCCAGGTACAATGGTATGCATTATCTGGCTATGAGAACAGACACGTTAAGAGGGATCTTCCCCATTGTCATAATATCTATCTAGCTAACAAGTTTCCGCTTTGACTGAAGATCCCATTCAGGACCAAGACCCTGAGGGTGGGAAGAATACCCTTTCCCAGAGGCCCAGTTGCAAAATGCACTGTGAGGTGGTCCTGTTATGATATTTCAGAAATAAAACAGCAATTTTGGTGTGAATCATGAGATTGTATGTATGAGATAGGGCTGGGGAGTAGACTCCATATTATATGAGACATCGTGAAATGATTCCTGGACCCTGGTCCTACTCTAAACTTCAGGCTGGTGAGCCAGGACAGGCTAGGCCCAACCTTTAACTGCTGTATTAGACTGTTTTGCTTTATACGTTAATTCATTTGTTTGCTTTTTTAATTATCTGGGCCATTTATAAGCCACCTTTCTACTTCAGAGTAGTGCTGAGGGCAGCTCACCAATTAATAAGATACAGGTGTAATCATAATGATAAAATCTAGGTACAATTTAAACAGTAAACATTATTTACCATGTTGGTTCAGCCATCAAAATAGGCCCTTGGGTTGAGAAGAATGTGGATGACTTTGTTCTCAGTGCATAATTCCTTTCTCTGAGCACCAAGCTGTTGCTGCTGCTGCTTTGGGACAGGTAGGTAGAAACACTGTGGTAAGAATGGCAGTCCTTTGATCATCTTTATCATCTAGCTGAAGCAGTGCTTGCACTATGGCCTTCCCAAGTGCCAAAGCTGGGCACCCTGCCTTGTGGCTCTCTGCTTTGCGATGGAGAAGCAATGCTAAACAGAAATCTGCAAACAAATGAAATTAGGCAGGAGCAGCTGCACCCTGGGCCGTATAATGTTTAGGAAATACTGAGCTGCTAATTTAGTATGAAGTGACCAAGCAGTATTCCCAGATGGTAGGAAACAAAATGAGACAAGCCCGGCTATAATTAGCTATGTTGTAGTGGGATTTCTTTAATAATGAAGCAATGGCATCTTCTGTTATTGTCGGATGTCCTCCTGTTGTTGACTTCTCAGAATAGACTCACGACTATCCAAAGAAGGCTAACGAACACAGGCTTGACTGACAAAGTAAGCAACCATTTTGGATACCTGCAACCACTAATAAAAGATGGTTCCTTTAGTTTGCTGTTCAGCCTCTAGTAACCAGAAGAACCTACCAGGGATTCAACCTGAAGCCATCAAGTGTCTGATTCTCCTCTGTGTGTAACTTTCATGCTAGCAAAAGGAATATCCTACTTTACAGGGACAGATTCAGCATATAATCCTGGGCTGCAGATTATTTTCTGATGGCCTCTAGCACAGTAGACAGCTCAGTGAGAAGTCAAGGGATTCATGCAGATGGCCCCAGATTTTAGTATGGAAACTGGATGCAGATAAAATCTATTACCTGAGATGGCAAAGAAGCTGTGCATTGGGAAATTCCTGGGGATTGGGGGGGGGGGGCAGGGTTTGAATCTTGAAGAAAACATGTTTTGGGGAGGGGAGGGACCTCAGCAGGATATAATGCCATAGTCCACCTTCCAAAGTAGCCATTTATCCTAGGGAATTTATCCCCATAGCCTGGAAATCAGTTGTAATTCTGGGAGATCTCCAGCTACCACCTGAAGGCTGGCAACCTTAGCCAGGAGTCTCCAATTCTGTAAGATTAGAACACCATTCAGTGAAATCTTCAGTAAGTTTATTCTGAAATAAGTGTTACTGATTTAATGGGGTCTTGTGTATATAAAGAGTCATCAAGTTGCAGCCAATTTATGGCAACATCAGCAAGGGGCTTTCAAGGCAAGTGAGAAGCAGATGTGGTTTGTCATTGCCTTCCTCTGCCAAGTCTTCCTTTATGGTTTCTCTTCCAACTATAACCCTGCTTAGCTTCCAATATCTGATGATATTAGGCTATACCATGCTGCCTCCCCTCCTTAATGGAGCTTACCTTTTAGAAAATATATTTAGGATTGCAGACTTAATCTCTGTGCCACCACAATAGCTCATGAGCAGTGTGTCCACCAGAAGGAGATACTAGAGTATCCTTATCTAGCAATTGTTGAGTGATAGAAGTCTCATTAAAGACTATAAGCATTTCTGTGATAATATATGCAAAGAACTCTGATGGTTTACAAAAAGTACATTTATAAATACCAAAAGAACTTTAATAAATGACTGACATGAGCTTCATAATATGGACTGAGTCTTAATGATAAAGAAAGCTCTATCTCCAGCATCTCTGTGTACTTGGATAACTTGGGTATGGATGGGCACAAATAGCATTTTTCCGGTTCATGTCAGTTCGTGTTTCGTGGCTGAACCATGAATCGAACCACAAACCGAACCAGGAAGTTCAATCATGAACCAAACTGGTCTGTGGCCCCTCAAACCCCATTGAAAGGGACTGCAGTCCCTTTAAACAGGGTATGCAGAAAGCCCCCCAAACAGCCAAGTGTTTCAGACTGTCTTGTACAGTCCCTTTAAACTTTGGTTCGCATACTATGAACAGGGCAAATTCATGATGAATTTTGCTTCATGGTTCAGTTCATGCCCAGCCCTGATCTTGGGCATAAAGATACACCATAAAGTACATTCATGCATTTTAAAGTTTCTTCTTTAAACAAAGGTTAATCTCTTATTCAAGAAATGCAACCACACTCAACTTGTCCAGAAAAAAACCCACTACACTAAATAGATATTCTTTTTTGAAGCAAGTCACAAGACCCATTAGTTTTAGATGCAAGTCTCTATATTCAACTACAGATCTTTTAAAGGCTGTAGTCATTCCTTTGGTCTGGGGGTTGAATGCAGAATTCATTGAGTGGTAAGTTGTCTCTGTATTTGAATTTGATGAAATTTTTAGCTAACAGCTGAGCCCATCATCTTCCAGTAACTTGTATGCAGCAGTAGAAGAAGCACTGTTTGGTGTAGTGGTTAAGTGCATGGACTCTAATCTGGGAGAACTGGGTTTGATTCCCCACTCCACTTGTACCTGCTGGATGACCTTGGGCAATCCATAGCTCTGTACCAGCTATTCTCTCAAGGACAGTTGTCTCAGAGCTCTCTCAGCCCAAGCTACCTCACAGGGTGGGGAGGGGAAGAGAAAGGAGTTTGTAAGCTGCTCTGAGACTCCCTTGGGTAGTGACGGGCGGGATATAAATCCAATCTCTTCTTCTTCACTGAGCAAAGATAAAAATATTCATTCTCATGCAACTTTACTGTGTTGCCCAAGAGACTGAGAAAGAAGCATTACTCTTATACTAGAGGCTATATATATATTTATGGCAAGGAAATGCAAAGTTTATGGCAAGAGAAAAAGACATTTCACTGTGAAGCATATAATATTTATTAACTGTAAAATCAAGGCCTCTATACTGAAACTGAAGTTGAACATAATCCAAACATATATTTTTTGGGGGGAAATGTAATGACACAATTCCTTGGCGTGTGCATGTACCTGGTGTCTAGAATCCTGTTATTAGAATACTTTTTTTTTTTTTGCTGCAACATGGATTTTAAGAACAAACTTTTAATTGTTCACAAATGTACCACTGAATGAACTGTGAATGCCAGATGCCCTAAAATTAAAAACTTAAGCAGTGCCTTGCTGGATCAGACCAATAGTCTATCTAGTGAAGCAACCTGTTCCCACAGTGGACAACAAGACAGCTAGCAGTCTATGGCAATGAATTCCACAAGTTCATTATGTACTGTTTTCAGCTGTACTTTCTTTTGACTTTCTTGAGACTACTGCCCATCAACTCCATTGGAAACCCCATGAAAGCTGCTTTGGGAATTCTCAACAGCGACTTAGGATATAAAAGTATACTAACTGTATAGTAATAGTATAATAACTGATAAAAAATTTCCACTTGATACTTTTTGTCCTTTCCCCCTCTAAACACCAAAATTCTCTATCTGTAGTGGAGATTTGTTCTCTGCAGAATCCCTGTGTTTGTGAAATAATATCTGAAGATCCAGTGAGTGGCATTCCATGAGTTATTCAGTTATCATAGTGTTAATGGAAGAACTTGTGACCATGATTTTTTTATAAACACTTTAGGTGTGTGCTCACAGCTCACATTACAGTGGTCTGATCAACTTTCAATCTATGGTAGTGCATTCAGTGAGTACTCGTTGTTTGAAGCAACAAACAATAAATGATATTTACTGTGAAGCTTCAGAACTGTAACTTTTAAAAAGTGTTGAAGGTACCATTGATTTAAAAAAAATAGTATTCATGTTGGTTCATTGGCACCACGAACAGTTACCATGGGAACATTATTTTCAGTTCCATGAAGACTTCAGTTAGCAATGAAATTATATAAGGCAGTAAAACCTGTGATTAATGGTTTCATCAAAGCATGGAAGGCTGCCTGCAACTGGCCCCATATTGCTAAGTCGAAGCCAAGGAGTACCAAGTAATCAAGGGAGCAATGGGTGGGATGTAGTACACAGATGCACAGCTTGTGCAAAGCCAACTCCAAAGAGATGCTAATCTCCCACTAAATAGCCAGAACTTCAATTGATTTGAACATGACTTTGATGGGAGTTATAGCTGCTTGGCAAGAGGTCTACAGCTTTCAGGGTAAGGTGGTCTCAGTGATGGAAGATAGAAAAAGAGAAAAAGTGAATAGGCAAGTCTCATGTTTTGCCATTAGCTGGGCATCAGATGATGGGAACTCTAAATAACTGCCAGTCAATGGGAGAAATTTGCAAATAAGCATCCCATGTGTATAAAACAGCAAGGTTGTTAATGATAGGGCATTTTGGAGGTCATTCGTTCATTGAGTTGCCATAAGACAGCAGCGACTTGACAGCACATAACACACACATAGGACAGCATGAAAGAGAACTGGAAGCAAGATATGGTCACTGACTGGATGTAAAGATATGGAAGCTGGCAGAAAACAGGCTAGAAGACCAATCTGACACATGTTTCAATATCCATCAGTTAAAAATGTGAAAGTGTGGCTCCTCATAGTATAGTAGGGCTGCTGGGTGTCCCACATTTGTTTCCCTTGTTTCAAAGGACTATCTCTTGTGTGCTGAGGAAAGAAATCACAGTTCTACAGAATCTATTGGATATCTTTTATATCAGGCATAGTTTCAAAGAGCATCAGGGCTATTCCTTATTTCAGATGCCAATACTCCAGAATTTTCCTTAGTTGTCAAATTTTGAGTAGAGAACCATCATATCAAATGGCTAGATTCAAGTCCAGTAGCACCTTGGAGACCAAGATTTTCGGTGTATAAGCTTTTGAGAGTCAAAGCTCCCTACATAAGATACCTTTGAGTGTTGAAAGCTTATCCCCTCAAAATCTTGTTGGTCTTTGAGGGGCTCCTGGACTTGACCCTAGCTTTTTTACTGCTGACCAACACGGCTACCCTCTGAAACCATAATACGGAATGGAGAGCAGAATGGACAACACAAACAACGTCTGTGGGGCTGAACGGAAAGCAGCTCTCACAAATGGATTTAGAGTTGATTACATCTTGGTCACTCAGTGAACATCAAAAACCAGATTTTGATAATGTGAAAATAAGTAGAGATCAATTCTCCGATATAAGGTCAAGCTGGAAAAAAAATAAGAAGCACTAATGACCAGTAATGCTGGAGATGGGGATTGGGTTCGAAGAAGCAATGGTAACAGAAGTCCAGTCAAAATGAACAAGGGAAGATAAAAGCAATAGTAACATCACATCAAGAAAAAAGGAATGGGTTAAATATAAGGTTTCTGTATTGAAGTTCTTAAAATCCAGGTAATTTGCATATTATGGAAATTGTTAGGTAATTATGCAAACCACATTGTTGTGTTATGCAGATGTCACTTTGCATTTCCTCTTGTTGACTACCAAAAAAAAAAAAAAACCCTTGAGGAAGAATTGCAGAAAACATCTCTTTATCTGACCCTTTCCTCATGCTAGGATTTGCTCAGGCTCCCTTCCAAGACAACAGCTAAGCTTGTCTGGACTCTGGCTTAATTGCTCCACCAGTATACAGCTCTGCAATTAATATATGAGTAGAAGTTTTCCCATAGGAGTTTCTTGTCTGTTTGTCTCCCTTGAGAGTTGAACCTTAAACCCTTGACAGTTAAATATGAAGCATAAACACACTAGGGTTGCCAGCCCTAGATTGGGAAATACATGGAGAACTTTGGGGTAGAACTTGAAGAAGGTGGGGTTTGGAGAGGGGAGAGACTTCAATGAGGTATAATGCCATAGAGTCTGCTTTCCAGAGTAACTATTTCTCCAGGGCATCTGATCTTTGGCACCTAGATATCAGCTGTAATAGCAGATCTCCAGCCATCACCTGGAGGTTGGCAACCTTTGGTTTATAATACTTAGCCTTAGTAGAAGTAGGCAGCTGGAGTACAATTTGGGCTGCTACTCTGTGCATACCTACTGATGTCACTGGAGGGTCATTGGTTTCTATGAAACTCACTGTCAGTGAAGGGCAGACAGGACATCAGGAAAGGAGAGCTGGAGGTGGGGGATACAATTCACTTGAGCAAACTAGTATTAAATGTTAAGGCTGAAGCCTGTTTTCACTGCATAATTTATATACAAAATTGAATTAATATTTGCCTTCTATTTTCCAGTCTAGAATGCCTAGACTTACTATTTTAAAAAAATTGCACACAGGGAATCCAGGCCAACTAATGGGCCCAACTGGTATGGCATATCCATTGATTGGAAATCTGTGATGTTTCTATACCCCATACAGACTGAAAAGCTCCCCCGTTAACATTCTGTAAAGACCTCTTGCCTCATTGGACCTCTTCAGTTAGATCAGGGTCTAAGAAGTTGCCACAGCCCTTGTTGACAGAGAACAAATTGGAACTTGACTCTTTGGAATTAAGGCTGTGCCAAATTATATAAACAGCTACCTCCTGCTGAATAGCAGAATATCATTCTAAGATTTGATAGAATGAAAAAGGTACTTTTAAGTACTCAGTCAGCGGAAGCAGACATGCAATGCAGGGTGTTCCCACCCTAAAGTGCTGGATCCCTTCCAGTCCGGCCTTCGCCCGGGACATGGCTTGGAGACAGCATCAGAGCCTATCAGAGTCTCCTTTGTGCTGGCCACTGAGCAGGACTTTAAGGGGACTGGACAGATATCCACTATGCCCTATCCACCATGCCACAAAAGATATTACATGGCATCTGCAATTGTAGTTTGCAGAGAGTGTCCAGGTTTAGAATCCTGTATTAAATAGAAAGAATGGAACAATTTAAACTCCCCTCTGAACTAAGCTTAAGTGGAAATTTAGGAGAACACTGGAGAAAATGGGAACAGAAATTAATGTTAATGAATCAGAAATTTACAAAATTGCTGTAATGCTATACTGCATAGGAGATAAGGGCTTAGAAATATACAGCAGCATGCCTGATACCTATACAGACCTTGCAAATAAGACTTTAGCAGATGCACTTGCTGCATTCAAGAATTCTTGTGAAGGCTCAGCTGCTCCAGCAGCTGAGACAGGCCCCCCATCACAACGTGCCACTTCTGGCCTGGCTCTATTCCCTTCCAGCTGGGCTGTCAAGAGTGCCTGAGCCTCATGAAGTCACCTAGTCAGCCACAGGTCCACATCTGCCAAAAGAGAGATTAATACACATTCACATCTTCAAAGTCTTTGATAGACTTCTGTGAGAAACTTTCCAGGGTGATTCGGCATCAGTTCACCGATACAGCACCAATTTATGGCTAAGGGAAAAGAAACAACTATATCTGCAGGACAGATTCATGTTCACTTTAGTCTTAACTTGTCCGAAGAATGATGACTTTCCCCTAATAACTTTCCTAACAAGGATCTCCCCAAATCAGCAACACATGTTGTTGTGGAACTATGGAGAATGTCTACAGAAAACTGACTGCAGGATTTGCTTGATTACTTCCATTTCTGGCCCCAAAACTTGTGTTTTCATTGAGCGCAGCCCCCAAAGCATCTGCTGAAAAACCACCCAGTGCATCTAATTTCCATGGATTGCAGAGTCCTCAAAAGTTAATGCACAGAATGAGATCATTGCTTCTCATTCACTTTGGAAATATGAGTGGGTGGATGACCATGTGAGATTAAAACTAAGATCTGAGTGCCAAGGACAAAACAGAAAAAGGGCGGGAGGGGGGGGAAGCAAAGTGATCTTGAAAAAATCATACTTTATTGTTTTTAAAGGTATCAAGAGCAAATCAGATGAACTGAGCTGTATTCTGTATAGATTACCTGGCCATTGTGTAAGAAATACTATGGTGATATGTTGAAGACTGACCAGGATTACTATCAGAACATGAACTTCATTCCATACACTACCAAACTGGTGTGGAAGCCAGTTTCCTATGGCCTGACCTGATGCCCCCTTTGTAACTTGTGTAGAGAAGGACTGCGTGAACGCTATGACACAGTTCCTTACCGTACCAGCACAGCTGTCCCCAGGGAAGCAAAAAGCAATTATCCATTGGAAGCATACACAAAGAAATAATCAATTTGAAACTCGGTTTAAATAGTCTCATAAATCTATTCAACAGGAGGCCAATCCAAAACACCTGTTTCTAATGGAAAACTTAGCATACTAATGTTCTGTTTCCAGATATTCCGTTGTAATCTCCATGTATATCACACTCTGGTGTGCAATGCTCCCTCTAAGCTGTGGAGTCTTGTGAGCAAAAATTCTAGTCTGTGAGTTACTGGCATTAAAGTTGTGAGCCAGCGATTTGGCTACTGCATAAATTAGTTTGCTCTGGAGCCATCCTTCCTGAGCTAAGACAAAAAATGTTTGATCCGGAGGCTAAAAAACTGTGAGCTAGCTCAAACTAACTCATCTTAGAGGGAACACTGCAGGTGTGAGCAAGCAGCAGAGTTCAGGATTCTTAGTGGGTAAGGCTACCAGGGCAGGGAACTGGGTTAGCCTCTTCTCTATAGTGTCTCTGAGAGAACCCTTGTATTTTTTTCTATATAAATGAATAGCTTTCAAGCCTTCCTATGGGGAAAAGTAGGTGCACACTGCACTTGGAGATAAAATTATGGTAGGATCCAAACCCATCTAAAACTCATGTGAGTTAAAGCCAATTCATACATTTAAAAGTCCTCAAGTCTCCTGTGGTTCACTGAGAGCCAGTTTGGTGTAGTGGTTAAGTGGGCTGACTCTAATCTGGGAGAACCGGGTTTGATTCCCCACTCCTCCACTTGCACCTGGCTGGATGACCTTGGGCAAGCCATAGCTCTGTACCAGCTGTTCTCTCAAGGACAGCTTGGGAAAGAGCTCTCTCAGCCCCACCTACCTCACAGGGTGTCTGTTGTGGGGAGGGGATGGGAAAAGGAGTTTGTAAGCCACTTTGAGACTCCAAGTGAGTGAAGGGCGGGGTATAAATCCAATCTCTTCTTCTTCTTCTTCTACTATAAATTGTGTTGACAGACATGCTTCTATAGTTCCAGGTACGTGCAAGCTTCACCAGCAGGGCAAATAGCATCTCCCTGGGGCCCTTTCATGTGGGAATGGGGGGGGGGGAGCACAGAAAGCCTTAAGCTCCCTTTCTCCATGACTTTAATCCTGATCCTAACTGGGTCCTTGTATGCCTAGGAATTAAGTTCCAAGCACAAAACTCCCAGAATATGTCTGGTTGATTGGTAGGTTCCTCCTGGCAATTGGAAGAGTTTGAGGGGGACTTACCAAGAGCAGGAGAGAGGCCCGGCTGACATGCAGCGATGTGCCTATGTCACTGTCCACATGACCTGGAAGTGACATCATCACACTGGGGTGATGCTCTGGTATTTGGGCAAAAGCTCTATGGTAAATTTAGCTTCTACCATAGAGTTTTTGCCCAAATATCAGAGAGTCTCCCTGATGTGATGACATCACTTCCAGGTCATGCGAACAGTGACATAGACATGTTGCTGCATGTCAGCTGGATCTTCCTGCTTTTGGAGATAAGCCCCCCCCCTGCCAGCCAGCAGACTGAAATTAATAGAGACACCCTTGAACTTGGGGGTGAACATAAGAAGAGCCCTGCTAGATCAGACCAATGATTTATCTAGCTGAGCATCCTGTCTCACACAGTGGCCAATCAGGCCTTCCTCTGGAGGGCCAACAACACGGCATAGGGGATAAGACCTTCCCCTGATGTTGCCTCCTGCCAACGTGCACCATTACTGCTGACTCCCCCCCAGCACTCTCTATCAACCTAACTAAACAGTGTGTGATGTCCACAACCTTCAAACCAAGCAGGCAAGTCACCATGTGGTCAAAATGCCTGTCACAGACCGCACTCTCTATATTCCTAATGATCAAATCACCCACTGACAGAAGCCAACCTCCTCCCAGCCCCCCAGAGGTATTCTTGGTATGAGAGGATATTGGTACATCACCCTAGGAAAGGGTCCCTTCTACAGGATCACATCTCTCCTCCTCAGTGATGCCCGCTGACCTTGAGAGTCTCACTCTCCACAACAGTGGAAGAGCTGCCGGCACAAGAGTGAGACTGTTCTAGTAAGCCCCTGAGGGTCCCTTCCCCAAACCTCTCTCACTGCCTCAGCTTCTCCAAGTCAACAACCCTAGTCTCAAGAGAATGAACCTGCTCCCTACGAGCCATACACTCCATACAGCAAGCACACACCCATGATTTCCAACTAGTGAGCAGATAATCATACATGTGGCACTCTCTGCAAAACACTGGGTAGCCCCTGCTCTCCACTGGCTTTCTAAGTCTGGATGACTTAGGTTCCCTCCCTGAGAGGACTGTTTTTGCCTTGATCAAACACAGACTTATAGATATTGAACTGTAAGAACTCAGAAGCTTTGCCTCGGGTAGATGTTCCCAGGGGTCCTTTCATAGAAAAAGAGGTGCAGGAGCTCATTAGCATAACTCATTAGCATATGCCACATCCCCTGACATCACCAGAAGTGTGTCAGAAAGGAAATGTCAGTTTCAGCCCCATTATACCCTGTGGGCCATTGAAATCAATGGCCAGAACTCATAGGGTATATGAGGGGCTGGAGGAAAGGGGGTTTGAGGGAGAGGCTCCAAACTTGCAGGGTAGCTGCTGGGGCCTCTCCTCAAAATACCCACCAAGTTTCAAGAAGATTGGACCACGGGGTCCAATTCTATGGGCCCCCAAACAGGTTGTCCCATCCCCTCCATTGTTCTCTATGGTGGGAAAAAGTGTTACTTTTTTCCTGCCATAGAGAACAATGGAGGGAATGGGGGCAATCTGTTTGGGGGTCTGTAGAATTGGACCCCCTGGTCCAATCTTCTTGAAACTTGGTGGGTATTTCGAGGAGAGGCCCCAGCAGCTACCCTGCAAGTTTGGAGCCTCTCCCTCAAACCCCCTCCCCTCCAGTCACTTTTAAAGTTGCAGCCGAATTTCGGCTGCAATTCGGCAGCGGGCCGAATCAGATCAGAGAATCTGATTCGGCCCGTTGCTGCCCTAGTGGCCACGCTCTGGCCCCAACGGACCCCTGGATGTTCCCCTTTGAGGTGGGGGCCCACCCCTAGTGGTTCCTTGGCAGAATACTTGTCTTGTCTGACCTCCCCTTGCGTTCATAGAGCTTTTATGTTAGCTTGTTTTAATGTTCTTCCTCTGGCTGTACTGCATGGGAAGTTTAAGAAAATCCTATATTCTAATAGATTTTGGGTCTATGATTCAAAGGACATAGAAAGTATTGAACATGTTTTCTTGTATTGTATACTTTACTGGGATATTCGTGCAATTTATTTAGACCCTCTTTTCCACAAGCATGATGGCCATTCTGATCATGGTAAGATTTCTCATCTATTATCCACTCATGACTCTGAGATTGAAATTGTGGCTTAATTTATTTGTTGTTTTATGAGGAGAGGGATATTTTAAAAGCTGGGGTAATGTTCCCTTCCTTATGATGTGATGCCAATAAAGGTGGTTGTTGTTGCTGAAAAAATTGGTTAGTGGCTTGAAGGTATCTAGAGTGATGCAGGGCCCTCAGGTCTGATCCCCAGGCCAGGAGCCCTTTGACTGTCACCCTTTGGCTCATGCCTCTGCCTAGAAGAAGCCTTATAGTTCAGAATTCCACAGCCTTCACCTCCCAGCAGCAACAGCAGAGGGTGAGGCCTGCAATTGGCCTCAGGCAAACAAACCTTGCTCAATGAGCAACAGACCAGACAAAAGACCCAAACAGACCCTGACAAAAAAAACTACTGTCCAGCAGGCTACAAGTACCCACTCACCCTCAAACTCTGTCCTCTCACAAAACAACCTCAGATAATGCTCCCCAGTTTAACACTTTAAGAAAAGAAAAAGAAAAAACACCACTCACCTTCCCAGGAGCTCTCTCTGTGCTTCTTTCTCCTAGCTCAGTTCTGCCTCTGCTCTGGCAAAGAACCTTAAGAGTATGGAGGCCCACAGCCCCACTTCTCAGCAGCAACAGCAGAGGGTGGGGCCTGCAATCAATCCCAGGTTTGCTCAATCAGCAGCAGACCTGAGAAAAGAACCAAACTGACTAGGGTTGCCAACCTCCAGGTGGGGCCTGGGGATCCCCTGCTTTTACAACTGATCTCCAGCTGACAGAGATCAATTCCCCTGGAGAAAATGGCTGCTTTGAAGGGTGGCCTCTATGGCATTGTACCATGCTGAGGCCCTTCCCCTCCCCAAACCCCGCCCTCTCCTGGCTCCACCCCCAAAGTCCCCAGGTATTTTCCAATTTGGACTTGGCAACCCTAAAACAGACCCATGTAATGTATGCATCAGAACACCTACAGGTAGCTGGATCAAGATGACCAACTATTAACGATCCACTGATGTCAATATGGCCTGTCTCAGTTTCTCATATTTAAAAACATTGTTCTTAGCTACAGTTTATTTTTTTAACCAAGAGTTTTAACGCAGAGGAGTAACCAGCTAACCAGAAACTGTGAATTCTAAGACAGACAATAACCTTAACAATAGGGAATAAATCTATAGAGAGATGGGCCTGCCTTGATGCTAAAGAGCTTATTTATAGCTCTCTCCTAAAAACAATAGGGTAATACAGATACACACTGTTTATGAACTGACCAAAAATTTCAGCAATCACTTCCATAGGAAAGGGGGAGGGGAAGAGAGAGAGAGAGAGAGAGAGACCTTGTTTCATTGTAAGGCCAGCAGTGTTGTAAATAATATAGTCACATCTCTTCTCTGAACTGCAGCATAATGACATTTTGCCTTGCTAAGCTAAAAGTTAAGAGCTATTTAGGGGCATAATTGGACATGACAGAGGTATTCTCATCTGTGCAGAACTTGCTGCCTACGTGGAGATCAGAAAATGCATGCTTGCACTGAACTTCAACCACTGACGCAAGGAAATTAGTGTACTCTTATTGAACTGGGAATATATCTATTCAGGGAGGACAAATCCAATATTATCGTCAGTGCTCTAAAGTGAAGAGAAACCCTTGGAGTGAGCAATGTGGGGTGAGTCATCCAGTTCCTTGCAAGACAAGGCACAGGCTAAGGTCTAAAGTTCCTCATCCATGAGTGGAAGGGCAGCGTAAGGAGGTATTTACAGATTTCCTTTTTCCATTGCGGACCTACAAGTCTCATACCATGAGTGCCAGGGCATCTTTTGGCAGAGCATTAGTGGCTGCAGCTGACAAAATATGTGGGAAGGCTCCATTCTGCTTATGGAGTTCAGATCTCAGCCCTTTGATTGGACCCATTAGTCCTTTGCACATGCAGAAGGTGTATTCTCTACATGAAGGGACTGCTTTATATTGCACTGTGCACCACTGTGCAGAAAAAATGACATGAAAGCCAAAGACTTTCATTTTATTTGGTAAGATAATTATTGAACCCCCACCCCACCCCAACCTGGATCTTGTCAGATCTTGGAAGCTAGGCAGGGTCAGTCCTGGCTTGTATTTGGATGGGAAACCTCCAAGGATTACCAGGGTCATAATGTGAAAGCAGGCTATGGCAAACTACCTCTTTGGGTTAGATCCTCCTGGGGTTGCAGTGGTTTCCCTGCTGACTCCTTTCTCCCATGTTGGCCTATCAGGTACCTCCTTGCCACAGGTTCTGGACCACAGAATCCCTATTGTATGGTTCATGTGAAACTGTGAACAGTGCCCTTCTTTAGGTTTTGAAGGAGTGGCAGCAAACTTGCCCTTTAGAAATTCATTGTGACATTTGTCTGAACCCCACCATCATGGTTTCTTAAATTTTGCATGGAAAGAAATCCCATTAATGGAGTCTTCACATGGGCATCAGCACAAAGTACCAAGTCAACGAGTCACTTCCATGATGGATATCCATGAGAGAGAGCATATCTATCATCACCACCATCCTTTATTACTATGATACAATGAAATTTAATGGAGAATTTGACACTGCATCGCTCAGCTCTTTCTTTATATTAAACATTTTTGTCCTCCTAAAACTGATACAAATTATTTGTTTATTTAATTATATTTATACTCTGCCCTCCCCCTGAGCGGTCTCATTAGAGATGAAATTATAATTTTGCACAAAATCAAAATTGGCAACATTATAAAAGCTGAACATTTCCAAATGAAATTCAACCTGGTAGGATACTTCCCCCAAACCCTAACTCTTGTGTCTTGTCAGATTTAAGTACAATAATGTAAAGTAGATAGAAATTCAATATTTTTCTTGCCCCACCCCCAACTACCATGGCATCTGTATATCTAAGCCTCTTAATAAACTTCATCTATTACCAAGGACTATTTCTCAATAGCCATGATCTCTATAGAATTACTATGGCCACTTGGACATGCCCCCAAAGAAACATAAGCCATGACAAAGAAGTGGTTTTATGTTAGGGGCCATCCTGTCTGTCTCAGCTAGGATCTGGTTTTCCCTTGCTAATGTGGGAGTAAAGAATGCATTCAACAAAGTACTTCTAAGCAATATTTTGCATAATACGTGGGTGAAAATTGATACCATTTGTCAGAACTCTTATTTTTGAAATTATGTCTTTATTGGCACTCTTGTTTATTTAAAAATCCAAATAAAACACAGAGCATAAAATATGACAAAATCGATGGCTATCCTTGTCTCATTGCATGGCTTGGATGGAAATGCCAAGCAGAGTTTAAAACATATAAGTTCCAAAAGTCCTATGTTCGGGGGGGTGGGTCTGACCAAGTAGCTTGTATCCCAATCCCAGAGTGGAGCAGCTGGAGCCAAGTCATGGATCTATTATTCAGGCATGAGGTGGGATCCAGCACAAGAAAATAAGAGGACTATGTGTACTAACTCTTTTTAAACCTAAAATGTCCAACCTTGGTTAAAAAAAGATCATAATATTTACTAAGATCAGGAATACGAATTCAGTAACAGTGGGTTGAATGGTTTTTCTAGATGAAACAACTGGCCACAATAACAAGGGTCAAATTCTCTCTTTACCAGAAACTGATTAAAAGTGATGGTGGAGGCAAGAAATGCCTCAGATAGCCTCAGTGTTGGGGATGGTCTGACATAACAGGCCTGATATGGGGACTGCTTTGGGTAACAATATGCCCGGTCTCCTCCTCCACCACCACCAATCAGTTTCCAGTAAGGATGTGGCGCCTCCTCCTCCTTTCAAATAGTTGCTGCTTTTTAAACGGAGATTCCCAGGTGAAACAGAATATACAGACCTGCTCCCTGTTAGCTCCAGAGAGGTTCGTTCCAGTGGCTGGATCTAGCCAGCTTATTCACTCCATTTCTCTCAGTTCCCCAAAGTCCCTGTCACACATGGCTTGTGTAGATGCAGGTCCCATGATCCCCATCATAGCCCCTTTGGTGGACAAAGAGGATCCCTCCTTCCTTTTCTAGCAGCAGAAATCTGGTTGGATCCAATCTGTAGGAAACTGAGTATACATCTCTGCCAAACAGGATTGACTGTTTGCAAATTTTTCTGGCTACCAAAATGGAGTTTGGATACTGCAAAATGCTAGCTACTTTTCTAAGCAGGCTAGGATCATCACACCATCCCTAAGTTAGTACACTGTAAAACTTCAGGATTGTGCATTGGACACAGGTAGATGACTAAGCTTCCAGAATGCAGAGTGCCTCTGAAGCCAAGTTTGTGCGTGTTCTGTGTCCCTCACCACCTGCATTCTAATGACTTTTTCCTTAGACACACTGGTAAATGAGGGACTCTCCTGGAAGCTGTTTTTGCTTTGATCCCAAGCGTTCAGGATAGATGGGTGAAATTGGCAGGTATGCATTGTCCTTGCTTTCCACTGAGCTGCAGCAGTTTTTGTGTTCTTGCTACTCTTTTAATGAATATTTTTGTGGCTTTGCTTTGGCTTTTTAACTACACTTGGGAAGAGATGTAATAAAGCAGATGGACATCCCCAACATTTATGGCACTCTTCTGTAAATCCTGGAACATCAAGAACAACAGCATATGTTTAGAAGTGCTGTAAGGTTCACAAATGTTTAAGAACTGGTTCCAAGTTTCAGTGCATTTACATTCAGCCTCAGGAAGAAGAGGGTGGGATCTCAGCTAATATTTGACCCACCATGAAGTCGCCCTGGAACAGCATGGAAACAGACCCATTGTAACTAACAACATGTAGCAGCAATGTTACTGTCTGTATTTGTTCATCATTCTGTTTCAACGTTTGTTAACACTTTAGAATTCTGTAAAACCACTTCATTTTTCAAGATTGTAGTGAGTTAAAGTGCAACTAAAATGGGGTTTTCGTAGTAGCAACATATTTTTCTTCTTAAAATGATAGGTTTCAAGTATTACTTATAGGGATTGTAGGTTTGGGATCATCCCTTCCCCTTTTCCCAAACCAGATAACTGAGACTTAAATGTCACCCTTCCCTTTAGCTGAACCCTGAAGTCCAGCTGTCAAACATCTCCCATCCTTTAGACTAAGGGCTAAACTGAATGATATGGTGCCACTGGGGACACCCTGCCATTTCAAAGCAAAGTTCCCACTGGGGAACTCCTTTCAGCTGAAACACAGGACCTGATTCTGGTCAGGACCACAGTGGCACAGGAGAGAAGGGGCTCCTGCCTCATCCTCCACTATTTTCCCAACCCAAAATGGCACCAAGAGCATATAGGTACATAATATCACCATTTTGGATCAGAAAGACAATGGAGGGTGGAAAGACAGGAGCCCATCTCCCACCACCACCACCACCCTATGGTTATGCCAACCAAATTTGGCTCTGTGGAACCATTAAAAAGTTTTTGCCCATGGGAACCCACTGCTTCAAAAAGGTGGAACATCACTGGGGATGGGCATATTATCTAGTTTGTTCCCAAAGTCTACATTATCTGAACCCCAAGCACCTCCCCTTTCTTATAAAGAAACCCAGAAAAACCTCAAGTTGAGAACATGTTCATAAGATACACAGTAGACCTAAAATCACTGAGGGCATGCAGATGCAATGACTGGACAAAGAGTTTATATATTTTCAGAACATCTTCAAGAGAAATAATCAAGACCAATAATTAACAGGTTCAAGTGTGTGGAAAAGGTCTTAGTGCAAGACATGTTTAAATTGGGGGGCGGGGAGAGAAGCTTCAGGGATGATTTGGGACAAAAATGGCAAATGGTGAGTTAAACACTTTGTCCCCCTGTTTAGGAGAGTTGCCATTGCCCAGTGATAAGAAGTAGATGATCCCAGATTCAGTCCCTGGAATCTCCAGTTAAGGTACAACATCTAGACCTTTATCTGCCTGAGAACCAGTCTATCAGTTAAGATGATATTAAACTTGGTGAGCCAATGCCTTAATTTATAAAAGACAGCTTACCTATTACAGGCATTACTGTATCTTAGAATACAATTCTGTCTGGCATTGTTGGCCTTTTCCTGCTCTTCCCCAGGACTTGGTCAGGCCATGGTAAGTGAAGAGTCCCTAGTAAGGCTGCAGGAACCATTTGACACCAAAACACAGTTAACTCCTCAGCCATAGTCTTGTTCTGGTATGACATTCCACACAGTCCATGAAAGAGGTACCTGTATACAGGGACCCAGGTGTGTGTGTGTGTAGGTGAAAAGCCTTGCTTGCAAAGGTACTTAGCAGCACCATGATGGGCACTCTGCACAAACACTGTGTACCAGCACTGCAGCAAATGTACATTCCTGCTGCTACTGGTCCCTGCTGTCCTTATGAACTCATGGAAACTTAACACTGTTCCTTACCCATGAACCTTTCAGAGGCTAGATGGTTTTCACTGTTTGTATTTTAGAGAAGAAACTGTGTCAGCAATGTGATTTTGCATTCATTACATATTGCACTGCAACCAATGAAACAGAAATGTAATCAGAATTACAAGCTAGAATGTGCAAATTGCCACACAGCTGTGGGACTGAAACTAATTTTTATGAAACTCAGACAGGTATTCACTGGGGATTCATGTGCTTGGATCTGTCAAGATTAAAGAAGAAGAGAATTTTTGATAGGCCTTTTCCTCTGGGATTTATGATCAATAAGATGGCACTGTTTCTTAACAGATGTTTATTTGCTTTGTTTGATAATGTCAGTGAAGAGGATTTTTAAATAGGTGGAAGACAAGAAAGAGAGAGAGAGAGAGCTGTCAAGACTGACTCTTTTGTAGATGACTTGTATAACTCCTCCAGGAGAGAATTCTTTCTAACTTCTTAAGTTTTGCAAAAGGCGGGGGGGGGGGGGCAATGGCCAATACTTAAAAGAAAAGGAATGAAAACAGGAACCTGCATTAAATGCTGCTATCAGGCAAGCACTTAAAACCTGCAAGTCACTGATCTCTTTGATACCAGATTTAGGAGGACTTCTCAGCTGGTGTCCTATGATTGTAAAGGCATTAGTGTTGATAAAAAAAAGTCTCAAGCTTTTCTGGAAAACATAAAATAGCTGCCAAAGGAGACAATTCCAGTAGAATCAGAAATAATAGATCAGCCTGTACTTCAGTAGCTTTAAAACTTTCTAAACTTTCTAACCCCTAGGTAACACTTCTTACACTGACGTGTACTCCTGAACACTTGTGTGTCTAATATGGAACCCCTGCTCACTGCATTCAGGGGGGTGTTCTGTGGTGACACAGAGATCAGATAGGTGTGAGGGGGTACTGTCACTGTGTCAGCCATAACACAGTTAATATTATCCTTTGGTGACATACATGTTACAGAAGAAGAGAAGGAGAAGCTTATACTCTGAGTCTCAGAGTGGCTTATAATCTACTTCCCTTCCTCTCCCCACAACAGACACCCTGTGAGGCAGGTGGGGCTGAGAGACCTCTGAGAGAGAACTGTGACTGACCCAAGGCTAATATGGTGATCAAACTGTCTTTCAGTGAAGATTTTTCATTGCTATTACTGTTATATATTTAAGATGTTGTTATTGTTGACATTTATATCTCATCTATGTTCCATGAAGGAATTCAAGGCAGCACTCCGAAAGGTCTCTGGAAGTCTCCTGTCCAGGCACTGACCAGGCCCAGATCTTCTCTGCTATATTATTGTCTTTCCAAACATATTTGTACCCTGTAGTCTTAACTAGAGACTCTCAAGTCTGTCTTCTTCTTGAGGAAGCTCTAATAAACGTCTCAATATCCCTAGGGATCTCCAGTTTTAAAACCATTGCTCTAGTTCCTGTTGTATACATCAGAAACATGGGAGACTGCATTTATCTGAAGTTGAAAATGCTTTTTTTTAAAAAAAAAAAGTCACATGGCATATGTCACTGTGATTTTATGAGAAATTCTTCTCCCTAATCATACAGGTTTCTTTTAAAGGCATTCTACCATTAAAATTATGCAATTTCATTAAAGGCATCATCTATTTGTAGATTATTCTTTTAGAGATGTGAAAGTTGATGCAATATGCTATGTTGGCTGCATGTAGAGATCTCTGTAAACCTATGTATTCATGGGGGGGGGGGGGGACATAAACTAGACTGGTTTGTTTTGCTTTCATGTTCCTGTCTCCTCTTACCTAGAGCGCAACTGACCACTGCTTGGTTAGGGATGCCTTCAGTCAGACTCCAACTTACTTTTTACACTCACATGCAGGTGCCTGGGCCGAAACAGGATTCCAAAGCACAATTCAGTTCTAGTGTAAAGGGGAAGAGGAAGGAGGGAATGCATGAGCAGGACAAACAAGCTGTGTTCACCCCCATCATGAACAAGCAGAAGATAGTCTTTATGTCTGGATGTGGTCTTTGTGTGAGAGAGCAGACTATAAGAAAATGGGGATAATGTCTTAGGCTGGAACAAAACTGTAGCCATCCTGTTGCTTTACCACTGTTTCGGTTTTATTTCTATTGCAATCTGTCAGAGTATTCAGCAGAAGAAGAAGTAAAAATTGAACTGATTCCCTGATGCAATTTTAAAGAAAAGAGGCGTGGCAAAGTTAAAGAGGTCTGAAATTGGTTTAATTTGAAAGTTCAGACTTGTCCTTAGAAACAAAATATTACTATAGATTATATCTTAACCCAATAAGAGTTTTCAAATGAGTGATAACAATGCCGGTTTTAAAGCCATTTGTTATGTGAGAATCAATTACCAGGAGAGGATAATATGGATCATGCTCCCACAGTTCCCCATCTGCAATTCTTGTAGGGCTCTAACCTAGACTTCCATGGGAAAGCAGAACAGTCAGCTGTCTACTAGGTCTCCATGACCACACAGTGGGCTATGATGCAATATTTGGAAATAACTGAAGTGAAACTTAATTTTTTTGACAAGCTTTTCATTTCTGGTTTTTGTGTATAAAAACATACTTCGGAAATGGCTCTCCAGGCATGTTAGACATGGCAATTTAGAAAATCTCCTGGTAATTCTGTATCAGAACTGTCAGGATAAATTCATAGGAAATAATTGTAGGTTTCAACAGTAACAATACCTCACCAGAGTGATTATGCTAGTTTTTAATAATACAGTTCATAGATTAATTAGCACATGATTCTTACTTTCTAGATTATGAGTTAAAGCTATTATTTAGGGGGGGACCACAAATAATTACTGTTTGATTCTACAGAAGAATAGTTCTTTGGTTTTACATGTGCGTGTTCTCTATTTTTCTCTAGTTAAAATGCCATTTCTATCTGTGGCTTGGAGCAGAAACCTTGAAATAATATACTATGGTTCTTTCATACTTCCTGACTTTTTGGTCTTATGACTGACATCTGCTCAGCACCCATCCATTGTTCTAGTTATATATTATAAATTGCTCCATTCTTCTAGTTATATGTTATAAAAGTCCATATCAATCTAAAAAGTACTTTTAAAAGGTTCCAAAAAGAACTGACCTGAGCTAGATGCCCTTAGAGCTTCAACAATTTTACAATGAAAAATGGAAGCCATGAGAACGACATCTCCCATGAGCCCAGACTTTCCAAGATATGTTACACATGCATAGGAATGTCATAAAGTGTGAGACTTTCACGGGAATTGGCCCTTCCCTGCAAAACAAGGGTGGCAAAGAGAACCAGAATCTGATTAGAAAAATCACAGTTGGATCCAAGTCATTCAAGACTGGTATTTGGTGGTAATGTCAGTATTGACACACAGTCTGGAAGACTCTAAGCAACAGGGGTACTTCAGACTATTTCAGATGCCTGAAATATTTATTTTGGAGCCATTTATTTACATAGCATTGATATCCTATATTTAAAAGTATTCCAGGTGGCTTATGACATAAAAAAAGAAAGAACACAATAATTTAAGACAAAAATAATACAAATTAATTAAGCCATAAAAGCAAGAACAAGCAACAGAAAATAGCAGTAATCAGAAGAGCATACTACAGTTCAAATCAAGTCTAGCCTGGGGTCTTAAAAGCATTTGTTGGGTTGCCAATTCCAGACAAGGAAATTCCTGAAGATTTGGAGGTGAAGCCTGGAGAGCGGAGGGTTTGGGAGGGGAGGGACCTCAGTGGGATATACACTCTACAAAACAGCCATGCCCCCCCCCCCCCGGGAACTGATCTCCACAGTATGGAGACCAGTTGTAATTCTGGGAGATCACCAGGCCCTACCTGGAGGCTACAACCAATGAGAGAATCACGGAAAGGAGAATCAAACAAGAATATATACCATGAAAACTTACAAAATAAAAATTAATGTGAAACTTGTAACTATATTCTATCTCAATGCAAATCAATCACATATAATTACCTCCCATCCAATTCATATTCCATAACACATGCCCATAGAAAATATTCAATCTTCAGTAAGTCACATTCTCAAATAGAATCAAAGTGCTTTATGCCATTAGAAAACTTATCCTTATGGCATCTCCTTCACAGACTTCAAAAATTGTTGATATTTGGCTGTGTATTTTCTCATTAACTGAACAGTAGACAGATGAAAGGGAGCCTCCGTTCCCTCTAACATAGCCTGTGAGCCTATAATTCTGTTTCCTTCACAAACTTTATCCATGCTGGAATAGAATATTGTTTTACATGTCCATTCTTCTACATATCTCCCAAGCATCCATTCAAAATTCTTACAAGAACAAAGATCAAAAGTTACACCACAAAGCAACTGATTTCATTTAAGGATTTGACTTACTGAAGATTGACTATTTTCTATGGACATGTATTATGGAATATGAATTGGATGTGAGGTGATTATATGTGATTGATTTATATTGAGATATAATATAGTTACAAGTTTCACAGTAATTTTTTCTTAGTAATTTTTCATGGTATATATTCTTGTTTGACCTACCGGGAAGCTGGCAAACCTAGTTTACTGGTGTGTGGGATCTAACTAAAAATATCAAAGAGCAGTTGCTGATCCTGGCTGGTAGTGTCATTGAGAGCACTTCTACAGGCCAGAATCAGAGAACAACCAGTTTCAGTAAATACTTTAAACATTCTGGACAAAGAATAAAGTGACCAAATGTTAGTAGAACTTTCAGATAGCTCAAAAATGCTTTCTCTACATATCCATGAAAACAAGTTAATGAATGTCTTTAATTATTTGTCTTTTGATATTTTTTCCCCAGATGCTCACCCAGAACTCTATGGTTTAACTGTTGGAATATGCAAGGTCTATCATGCATAGATAAAGAAGATGACAAGAACATCCTGCAAGGGGCAGCAGAGGGGACAATTAGTTAGCGCAATGAGATTAGGGACTTCCTACTATTTTCAAATAGTCTCCTTCCTGTCTCCTGATTGGTTCAGTTGGGGGTTTTCCTGCTCCTGCTGAGATCTCTTTGTTACTGACTCTCTCCTACCTAGTTAGACAGTTAGACTTCTCTTTCTCTCTCCTCTTTCTTACAAAGTTTGTTCTCTTCTTAATAAACCGACTCTATTCTTTAAACAGCTTGTGCTCCACTTTACTGCATATTTACACTCTGCCAACATTAACCATAGTGTTTTCGTTGAATGCTACAGTGTTGCCCAATGCAATGATGAGACTTCCAGGCATGGCCACCGAAAGGGGGGACTGGGTGTACAAAATTCCTAAGATTAAGTCAGTTTGAGGGCTCATTGAAGCTAGAATCATCCTGCACTGAACCAATCCCTTTCAGGGGTTTTTTCTTTTAGTGCACTTCTGCACTGCATCCACTAGGGGCACATGCAAGACAGAGCAGAGTAAACAGAAAGATTTGATTTCTTGATGCTATTTGCTAGTGTTTTTTAGAGGCAATCTCTATTTTAGAAAGCTTTCCATGGCTGCAAACTGTTAAAACTACAAGAATAAGGAAAACGTTTTCCTATCATGAGTTGTTCCTGGGCTCATCAGCCTTCATTTCTCTCTCTTCTGTGTTTCCTCTCCCACCATCACCCTAGCTGGGAAGGTTAAAACATAATTAATAGTAGAAATGAAAACCTCTGTGAAAAGTTAATATTTCCAAAGAATCTATCAAAGTAGTGAAAGAATGATCCCTCCGCACATGTTACATGCATTGTCCTCTGCTTTAATCTGTTTTAGAAGTTATAAATATAGAATAGTGTGTACCTGAGGTGAGTGCTTCAGTTTCAATCACACGCTGTGTATTTAATTAATTGAACAAACTATCTCCGCTGGTTTAGAAGACTTTAAATGGGTATTAGACAGATTTGTGGAGGTGGAAAGTTATGAAAATAGCTACTAGCTTTGATGACTAAATAAAACCTCCATGTTCAGGGGCAGTATACTCTTGAATGCCAGTTGGGGAGGGGACTGTTTGGTGTGGCTGTTGCCTTTATTTCTTGCTGGGGATTCTCAGAAGCATCTGGCTAGCAAGCTAACATAGGAAATAAGATATCAGACTAGAGAAACTTCTGGTATAATTAGGGTTGCCAGGTCAGATTGACCAGGGGGCGGGGGAGAGGGAGAGACTTTCTGGGAGTGTGGGGGGAGTGAGCAACATATGCACAACATAATAACATCACATGGAAGTGATGTCATCACATCAGTAACGTTGCATATCGACCCTGGTATTTTGGGCAAAACTCTATGGTTACCAAAGTTACTCAAAATACCAGAGCATTGCTACATGGTGTCACTGACATGATGACATCACTTCCATGTGATGTCATTATATTGCATTTGGAGGTGTGGTTTCCTCTTTAAGGAGGCCCAAAAATCAAGGGACCCTCCAACCCCAACTAGGGAATGGCATCCCCAGGTATAATCCAGTAAACCTCTTGTTTTATTCTTATAAAAGGTACAGGACTTGTAGGTATCCTATCCTCTGCATCTTAAATATGCTACTCAGGGGTCGGTTGGAGCGGGAGCGCACAGGAGCGCAGCTCCGGGAGTGAGGAGCCCAGGGAGCGGGCACATGACCAAGCCCCACCCCCTCCTCAGCTTCCCCGAGCAGTGCAGAGGCGCAGTGCCCCAGGGAAAGCCCTGCTAGGGTCTTTATTGTTTTTAATGTTTTGTTTTAATATTGATAATTTTATCATTGTTCCAGTTTGGAGAGTTGCATTGGAGAGCCAGTTTGGTGTGGAGAGCCAGTTTGGTGTAGTGGTTAAGTCCGCGGACTCTAATCTGGGAGAACCGGGTTTGATTCCCCACTCCTCCACTTGCACCTGGCTGGATGACCTTGGGCAAGCCATAGCTCTGTACCAGCTGTTCCCTCAAGGACAGCTTGGGAAAGAGCTCTCTCAGCCCCACCTACCTCACAGGGTGCCTGTTGTGGGGAGGGGAAGGGAAAAGGAGTCTGTAAGCCGCTCTGAGACTCCCTTGGGGAGTGGAGGGCAGGGTATAAATCCAATCTCTTCTTCTTCTTTTATGACTGTGTGCTGCTTTTCCAGAGACTTGCTCAAGGTGGCATATAAATTTTCTAAGTATACCATTTTTTATCTGGGCACATGGCACAAAAGTACTGGAGAAATTTCACCAACCTTCAGCAGCTTCCGCCTTATCAGTTTGGTGTAGTGATCAGGAGTTGGACTCTAATCTGGGAGAACCGGGTTTGATTCCCCACTGCTCCACATGCAGCTGCTGGTGTGACCTTGGGCCAGTCACGAGTTCTCTCAGAGCTGTTCTCTCATGAGCAGTTCTCAAAAGACCTCTCTCAGCCCCACCTACCTCACAGGGTGTCTTGTTGTGGGGAGGGGAAGGGGAAGGGATGGGTGGTGCACATGTCCTGGGTATCTCGTCTACTTGAAACCTGGTGGTTTCAAGAGAGCAGGAAGAGAATGAGGGTGTGTGCTTTATGCTTATTTTTATTGCACAAAGTATTGGATGGGGGAGGGAATGGAGGAAGAGCAGGTCAGTTTCACTCACCTGTGGAGTGGAGCCTGAGGGGTGGGTGTTGCCTTCTGACACACTTCCGGTATGTTAGGGGGTGTGGCATATGCAAATGAGTTATGCAAATGAGTTATGCTAATGAGCTCATGCGCCTCTTTTTCTACGAAATGACCCCTGATGCTACTGATTTATTAAAGTGTATGGAAAGAAAGGAGACTGGGGGGATAATGGTGAGGGAATGACATTCTATATGTGCCCAGCAGTATTTTTCTTCTAGAACTCAGCCCATGCTGAAAACAAACTTTCAGACTAAGTCCTAGTGAGATCTTTGCACAAGCTGAATAACTAGAAAAGACAAATTCTAGAAGGATAGGCATGTTAGTCTGTTGTGGCAAAACCGAAAAGGAATATTGTGTCACCATTAAAAATAACATGTACTGTAGTTCCAGGTTTCATGGTTAGAATCTATTTCATCATACACATGAAGTGAATTCTCAGTCTGAAGATATTGCTACACGCATGGGGAAAATGTTTTAGTAAGAAAAAAAAGCAGTTGTAATTCCCTTTAAAACACATGCTATGGAGCTATGATACCTTGTAATTATGTGTTAAATTTTAAAAAGCTCATATGCAAGGAAAAGAGAAAATTGGCAATAAGACCCACTGAATAAAATGGGACTTACTTCTAAGCATATCTGCTTATGATTACTCCCAAAAGATCTAGCCAGTTCAATACCCTTTGGGCTACTAAGGATCTGTACCTTTGACCTGATCAGGAACATGGATTGGGCCACTCAGGAAATTATTTCCAGGGTAATTGCAGTTGCCCATTCTGCCCCTGCTCTCCTGATTTCTTTTTTCTACTTTAAGGAGGCAGCAGCAGGACAGGATGGGATGGGATGGGATGGGAAGAGAGAGCTAGAGCTGGTTGGATTTCAGCATCAGAAGACTTTCTAAAGCATCAGAACACTTTCTAAAGTTAGTGTAAGAGCAGGAAGACAACACCATCTGGAGACTTGGCTTACCTGCCTCCTCTCCCTGGATGATGAAACCAATTTCTCATATCTCCCCAATTTTCCTTCCCCCATCAAGCATCCTGTGAACCTGGTTTTCTGTTGTTATTGTTGCTGGTTAGAAATATTTTAGAGACTTTTTTGCAGTTTAGTACTGTTAGAGAGAGAGGGGTGTCTCACTTAATTCAATGTGGCTTATTCCCAGGTAACAATTATTATTCTATTCACAGTAACGACCAAGTGATTTGTCTTGTTATGATATTTGTTTTAGATCAGGGTCATGGGGGAGCAGGTGGCATTTTTGCCTGTGGCTCTCAGCAGCCCTGCTTCCAGGTCATGCTAGAAGTGATGGCATGGTGTCAGCACAATGCCAATGGTCCCCATCCCCCCATTTCCCCTGGCATTCCCCACCACCACCCACCTGTGTGACAGTGGGCAGAGCCGGTGGGAGGCAGGAGGCCTCCTTCTGAAGCAGGAGATCTGGTCTCCCTAATGCATGTTCTCACGTGGTCCAGCTGACTTCTATTTCCTCCTCGCTGAGCCCCAGTTCCACTTTGTAGGCAATGTTTTAAATAGTCAGTTAAATCAGTCACAAATCATGTAAATCACTTGTAAACAACCTACAATTCAGTGTGCACAGTTTTCAGTGACATTAATGGCTGCCTATATTTTTGATCAACAGCATTTTTGTGCATGCACAGACCTAGAAAAAATTGCAAACCTGTTTAACAAACATTTGAGCCATTCTACGAAAAGCAAAAAAGCCAGGTTGATCAGCTTATGTTTATTCATCACAGCTGAACACAGTAAGTTCAAATGTCAAACATGGTCTTGGTGAAAAATGCAGCATCCCTAATTGTAAACCACTTTGAATAGGACCCTGCTTCATACAAATACCCACTTTTTTTGTCACAAAACTAATTCCAGAGTTTATTTTTCAGTCTTTTTTTTTAATGTCAATATTTCTGTTTTATCCCCTGAACTTCTTCATTTCAGAGTATGTTTTAAAAACATTATGGAAGTCAATATATTTGAAAGAGATCAAATAATCAGATGGTTATTATCAGTGCCAAGCCTTATGACAGAAAGCAGCCAAACTCTGAAATTAATCCCATTCCCAGTCCCTTGGGTGTCCCATTCAATAGTCTTAGTATGGCTTGCCAGCCATATAACATAGGGGATAAGGTCCACAAAAGATTCAATTAGGGGGGAAAAAGCAACACTTTGTACTCTGTTTTCAAGGTTGTGTTTGTTCAGACATTCATATTCCACAATGGCCTGATAAAGTTATTATCTACTAATTAAACAATATGACCTTTTGTTACTTAAATGTATCCCCCAACCCATCATTCTGAGTGTGTATGTAAAGTGCTGTCAAGTCACAGCTGACTTATGGCAACCCCAGTAAGGGGCTTTCAAGGCAAATGAGGTGGACTGCCATTGCCTTAGGGGTTAGATAGATTCATGGAGGATAGGTCTATCAGTGGCTACTAGCTATGGTGACTGAGGGGAACCTCCATGTTCAGAGGTACTAAACCTCTGAATCCCAGAGCCAGGAGATAACATCAGGGGAAGATCTCAGCCTCTATGCCTTGTTGTTGGCCCTCCAGAGGAATCAGGTGGACACAATGAGACAGGATACTGGACTAGATGGACCACTGGTCTGATCCAGCAATGCTCTTCTTACGTTCTTATGCCTTCCTCTTCAGAGTCTTCCTTTGTGGTCTCCCTTCCATGTAACAACCGTTCTACACTTCCAAGATCTGATGAAACTGGGCTATACTATGCTGCCCCACCCCGGTCATTCTATTGTCATGGGAAAAAAAGATATTACAAATATCTAATACTATTCATGGGGTGTAAAACCATGCAAGAAAATATGCCTCACAAGCCCTCTGCAGGCATTATACTGGAGTACCATTCCTGCAGAGTGCATGCCAATCACACATTTTGCGGAGTGCTACATGCACAATTGCTGTATTGACTGAATAGGATGTATAGATATTCCATGCAGGTACTGCTCTACCCTTATAATGCTTTTAGCTGCACCCACAGAGAAAATCTACACATTGCCTTAGTCACATGATACAACAGTCATGCATATCACAATCCCAAAATAAGCAGCTGGTGGGCTCCCACTCCATGTAAATGCAACACCAACATAATGTCTGCAAAAAGCTGTACCCAAGAAGGGTCAAGAAAGTGGGGGGCTTTCATCCATCCACATTGGCATATACTTGACTTAAACTGTAAACATAAAGTACTGTGTAGAACTATTCCTGATCTACACCAATTTGCTTGTATGTGGTGGCACCCTGTGGCAACTGGTGTGCATGGAGGGGGCAGCTCTCTAGTTCTTCCTGTTTCCCCCTTCCGTGTATCAAGCTCCAGATTGGCTTTATATCCAGAGAACAGCTACTATAGCTCCACAGAAACTCTACTCTTTTATGTACTCTGATTGCTGGAATCAAGGCAATTGTCTTAAAGTGACAAATTTCTCAAAATAGGTTTAAGACACTTTCACCAACGTTGGCAATCAAAGCGGGAATACAGACAATCAGCATACCACATCAGAAAAGTCTTTTTCCCCTTCTAAAACATGTTATAAGAGCTGCAGTAAGGTTGTGGCTAGCTTTGCAACATACTGTGGTTGCTCTGCTTTTAGTTACTGACTCATGCAGGAACTATAGAGTGAAGGTGTTCTACTCATCCCTTGTGTGTTACTGTAGCCACCTGCTACTATTTTCTGGTTTCTTTTTTTTCAAAAATGAGTGATTGGATGAAGGATTAAATCTGCAACCAACTTGTCCTTCTCCACTGTTAATGATGTTGTGTTGCTCTTGTTGCTTATTGCCCCAATTTGAGCATGGCATTTCAGCAAAGATGGGAAATGTTCCAACTTAGCTCTCTTTGCTGTTAGTGTGTCCATTACACTGTCATAGTGTTGACACAGAAATAAGATGTGTTGGGCATTGGGGCAACAACTATAGCAGTAGAGGAGGACAGGATGCACCCCTTTTGAAGGTAAAGCACCATGGCTCCTCCCTTTGGCTTCCTCCAGCTTCCCTCCCTCCCAGTTACGCTAAGTGATGCCCTTAGAGGACAGGAAAGCAGCTCATATGTTGTCCATCTATCTTTTCTTTCTCTCCTCCTTCTCCCCTTTGCACAATGCAGTGGGATTTTCAAGTTCCTTTGTTCCAAGTGGGCAGAGACATGCCTCTGTTTTCCCTCTGGTCAAACTAAAACTTTTTCTTCTTCTATGGTACATCTACATTAGTGGCCATAACCATATGGAAACACTTCTTCTGGCTTACCTGTACTTTGGGACAGTGTAATGTATGGTTGCTATGAACTGCATCACCCAGGTTAGCCCAATCTTGTCAGATCTCGGAAGCTAAGCAAGGTCAGCCCTGGTCAGTACTTGGATGGGAGACTACACTGAGGCATCCAGTACTCTTCAGTCACCATAAGTTGGCTGCAACTTGATGGCAAGGAAAAAAACTATGGCTAGGCTCTAAGTCTTTAATGTGACCTGAACATAAATATTTTCATAACTGTTTGAGGATTTGTTAGGCTAGTGATGGGGGCCAGTGTGATGCAAAGGCTTGGCAGTGAAATCCAGCAGCAGTTTTCATTTGGTTAGCATTTGGAAAATCTGTTGTGTCTGGGCCTTTCCCCTCTCTCTATAAAATGAGGCTTCTGGCAGCTGTCTTGAGTGACTAACCAACTAATAAGTATGGCATTAGAAAAGTGGCACTTCAGCGTTTTGCATAATTCATGGTTTCCCTTGCTGTGTGGACATCTCTGTGTAGCTAGGCCAGGAATAGAAAGGACAAGGAAAAAAGATCTTGATTTGGGGTTTGTTATTGTATTCTGGTTTAATTGGAAATGTTTTAACTACAAGAACTGTTTTAACTGTTAACTGTAAGTTGCCTTGAACTACAAAGAAAGGTGGGCTATAAATGTTTTCATAAATAAATAAATAATCTGTTTCAAAAACAGGATTTGGAAACTATCAGAATATAAAGTCCAGTGGATACTTGTGGCAGAATTATAAGTGAGACCAGGCCATTTCTGTAGAGCAGCTTGAATTAGCTTATGCCTCTCTGGTTGGTTCTCAATCCCATAAGGCTTTGCATAATTAGCTTTTGCCAAATGCCTCTCTCACTAACCATATATTTCTCCCATAGTGTTGTCTTGCCTATGCTCTTTCACCTACAAGCATTGCTTACATTCCAGGAGGCATGGTGCCAGCCTCCAAGCCTAAACTATCGGGCTCCTTAGGTATCAATGTTGAAGTGCATGTCTGGAGCCCTTGAGACCCACCAGTAACATAGAGACTGTCATTGGAGTGGTGCAATAATAGCCCGGGTCTTCTTGCCCTTATAAATACTTCATTAATCACAGGACAGAGTTCAGGCTTGCTGTATTTGAGTAGCTGGATTTTGTCAAGTGCATCAGATCTTCGTCACAGGTCTAATTAACAGCTACATTGGCTTCTCTGAACTGCAAAATATATTTATTGGTGGTGATTTTTATAGAAGAAGAAGAAGAGGAAGAGATTAGATCTATACCCCGCCCTTCACTCACTTGGAGTCTCAGAGCGGCTTACAAACTCCTTTCCCTTCCCCTCCCCACAACAGACATCCTGTGAGGTAAGTGGGGCTGAGAGAACTCTTTCCCAAGCTGTCCTTGAGGGAACAGCTGGTACAGAGCTATGGCTTGCCCAAGGTCATCCAGCCAGGTGCAAGTGGAGGAGTGGGGAATCAAACCGGGTTCTCCCAGATTAGAGTCCATGCACTTAACCACTACACCAAACTGGATCTTTTTTATATTCAGTATTGTTCTGGGCAAGCACCCTCCTTATGGGTCTTGACAGAACAACCAGGCTATATCCTCTATACAACTACAATGCACTCTATTTAGGTATTTAATTAATTCTGTATGCTGCATACTAGAATGTTATATGTAAAACGCATTATGGCTTTCAAGATTCAATAAATAGTTTCTGAGGTGAAGCTAGGGTTGCCAGCCCCCAGGTGGGAGTGGGGGAATCCCCCAATTTCACGGGCTCCTGCCCACCACTGGCCAGTTGGCTGGTGGGGGAAGCCCCACTCCCAACAGCCACAACTCAGCTCAACATTCCCAATGTGATGACATCATGCAGAAGTAACATCATCACACCAGGGATGTCACGTGGTGACACTCTGGCATTTTGGGCAAAACTCTATGGTTATCATGTGACATCATCACACTGGGGACACTGCACATGGCAATGTTGTCCCCCATTCCCGGAAAGCTTCTTCCCACCCCCCACCAGTGAGATCAAAGGACCTGGCAACCCTAGGTGAAACCACTGTCTTGTTTATCTCTCTCTCTGAAATTTCTCTCACCAATCTCAATCCAGCCCACTGAACTTTAGTGAGGGTCCCAGGCAATTTCCTGGGCCTTGGAATCCCCCAACAATACTACTGTGGCAAAATAAATGTTATTGCAAAACTGGAAAAAGTTGATGCCTCCATTAAGAACATTAAAAAAAACCCTCCTAGATCAGTTTATATAATCTAGCATTCTATTTTGCACAGTGGCCAACCAGATGCCATTGATTCAACTGTCTTCCTCCCCCAACTTTTAGTGATAACACTACTTTATAGAGCCAGGCAGTTGAATGTACTTCAGAAAAATAGTCATGTGGTCAAAAAATGTAAGAAGGGAGATAATACTGTTCCCATTTCCTAAATAATGCCCCTGATCTTGTGTGGTCCAATAAAAAATGATTCCATACCCATAATTCACTCAAAATGTTGCTATGAACAATTAAACATCGTGTCATACTCATTCAAGGCCACACACGCATAAAGATAGCCTTGATAGGCAGTCAACCAAAAATCTATTTTCTCATTCAACCAGAGTTGCCACAGGAAATAAAATGATGCATAACCTGAGTATCATTTTTAAAATCCATTTACATAGTAGTTGTGTAAGAGACTTTTTGGACAAAGTGACAAAAAGAATTTGCCATTCTAGTATGAAACGGGTTCTGCTGTGCAGGGTTTACCACATTTAGCTGCTATTGCTGTCTCCCACAGATCTGCCAATATAATTTGATAGTCCCCAGTCAGTCATTATTTACTCTAATGGGGAAGATATAGCAGCAGCATATTCACTGAAATCATCATGCTCATCATCTTTTGCAGCATGTGAGAAATATCAAGGAGAAATCCTGCAGGGGATCATAGGAGAGAACATTATAGCCAGGGATCAGGGAGAGCGCCACTTGCTCAGGCTCACTAAATACAAGTACAGGCTGACATCGTTAGAGAATTAAATAAAATTGCAGGCAGGCAGAAATGGGATTGTGGCCAGGGAACCTTCAGAATAAAGGAAATGCCAATTCTCCTTGTCGCACAGAGGTCTGGTCATTGGATGGACACAGTTACAGGAAGTTTTTTTGCCCAAGTTTAAGGATATGCTGAAAAGTCATGATGTCTAATTTCTAGCATGAAAACCAGTTTTTAAGCCTTGTTAGGCTCCCAAAGCAGCCTTCTTTGAATAAAAAGAGGATGCGGTATAGGATATTAGAGACACATGAATGTATGCTTGACAGTAGGGTTGCCAACCTCCAGGTGGGACCTGGAGATCTCCAGGAATTACAACTGATCTCTAGAGGACAGAAATCATTTCCCCAGGAAGAAAATGGCCTCTTTGGAGGGTGGACTCTATGGCATTATGCCCTGCTGAGGTCTCTCCACTCCCCAAATCCTACCTCCGCAGGCTCCACCCCCAACATGTCCAGGTATTTCCCCACCCAGAGCTGACAACCCCAGTTTGACTGCGTTTTCTGATACTGAATGGATTATCAAATTATGCAGAGAGTCAAGAGTGTTGATAGAGATACTTTTTTTCTCCTACTCCCTAAAGTCTAGAACTTAGGATGGATAAAATGAAATATTCTGAACAGGTGATTAAAGAGCAAGCGGAAGAAACGATGGCTGGAAGCATGGATTGTTCTAAAACGGGATTAGACTAATAAAGGAGAGGACTATCAGTGTCTGCTAGCCATATTCAAAGGCAGGAAACCTCTGAATACCAGTAGTAGGAAGCAACATCAGTAGAAGGCTTCGACCTCGGTACCCTATTTGTTGGCACTGTGTGACCAGTGGTTCTGCATGACACACCACTCAGCGGTTCTGCGGCCACAGGGAGTTGCTCCCAGGAGAGAAAGGACTGTGTGTCTATCTCTCTCTGCATCCTCAGAGGGCCTGGGGGGGGGGGGGGTCTGATCAGCCAGCCAATTTCCTGCCTTTCAGGGATCACGTCTGGCAGTGGTGGGGCTCAAGGGAGGCAGATCCATGCTGGGTTGGCTCCTGTGGGCCTCTCCACTTCTATTTAAAGCCTCTGCTTCATGCTCCTCCAAGCCGCTTTTCTGGGACACCCCTCCCTCCATCGTGTCTTGATTGTAATGCATGTTTCCTTGCTCTGTTACTTTTGTTCCAGCTTCTGGTGGTTTTACACATTGGGCTGGATCCATTTGGGGGGAGGCTGGCCTGTGTACCTGCCTCCCTGGTTTGGGGACCTCCTTAAGGAGTTTTGGGGGTCCAGCTCTGGCAGCAGTGTGCCCAGCTTGGGGGCAGTTGCATGGCTCCACTCCCAAGTGGCAAGGAGTCCACAAGAGGCTTGTGCCTTATGTGGGACCAGTTGTTTGCCACTCCTGGTTCCCCCAACAGGCAGAGTGGGGATGGTTTTCATTGGCCGACAGGTGGGTCACCCGATGCTTGGATCCATGCCTCATGGGGCAGCAATGTTCCTGTATGCTATAATCAATCAGAGCTGCAGCCTGTTTTATTCCATACTTTTTTGTGTGTTTTGCTTATTATTTGTTCCATTTCCTTTTTCTTCCTGGGATCCTCCACTGCTGTTAAAACCACAGTTCTGGACTAGGCGGGCCATGGATTCAGTCAGCAGGGCTTTTCTTAAGTTCAAGTCTTTCTGTAGTGGATTTACATGTGGAAAATCATTGTATGGTGAGGAGATAAGAGAATCTTCATGGAATTCCATTAATGCCTTCTATTTGCCCTCTTTCACTCTGCCCCAGGCTTAAGACCTGCACTGCCAGCTCCCAGCCAATGGGCCCCAGCATACTTAGAGATAACACTGAAGGCAGAAAACAGCCTGTCTGTGGGAAACCATGCCATGGAGAATAGTAAAAGGCCCAGTAGCACATTTAAAACTAACAAAATTTATTGTAGCATACACTTTTGAGAAACACAGTTCTCTTCATCAGATGTCATGCCATGGACAGGTGCTGGTGCATGCTTGCAGTTAGGCCACAGCAACTTACGAAAAAAGCATTAGGCATGCTTTAGGGTCTTTGGATCTCACTGGTTGGTGAGGGCATAAATGAGTGGGCAGATGTGTGGGCATAAAGTGACATCTCATCCCCACCCTTCAGAGAGGAATGCTGTATGTCTATCTTTGCTTAGTTTTGCCTCGCAACATGACCACTAGCCTGCTGATAACATCTTGTTAAACCTTAATAAGCACCATCTTATCACAAGCAATTTGTCCTCTTTTGAAGTATTCCACAAACCTAAAAGAAGAATCTGGCAGGTCCTTACTCTAAAATAAGACACTTCCCCTGTGTTACCCTTCATAAAAACAGCCTGCCGTTTGTTCCAACAAACCTCTCCAAGGATCAGGGAAGCTTCCCAGAACAGGTGACTGCAATGACCACAGGGAATCAATTAAAATAGACTCTATTTTCCTCTTCCATTCAGAGCTGATAGAATCACAGCATCACAGAGTTGGAAGCGGCCATACAGGCCATCTAGTCCAGCCCCTGCTCAGTGCCGGACAGCCTAAAGCATCCCTGACAAATGTTTGTCCAGCCACTGCTTAAAGACTGCCAGTGAGGGGGAGCTCCCCACCTCCCTTGGCAGCTGATTCCACTGTTGCACAACTCATACTCTAAAAAAGTGTTTCCTAATATCCAGCTGGTACCTTTTGGGCAAATGGAATGGAAGGCAGGGGAAGGTCTGTTCTACCACCTCCAATGAACTTTTCAAAGTGCATCCAACCCTATGTGATGGTGCATGGTGTAGTACATTCTTGGTTTGAAATTCCACTGAGAGGAACAGTTTCTCACTGGGTTCACCTTTGCAATCATACACAAAATGCTTAGAAGGCATGTCACATAATAGATATCATTGATATAGTAACTAGGAAAAAGTAAAATAAATGGATTATAAATGGGATACTTGTGGAAAGGAGAGAGAAGAAAAGTAATTTCACTCCAGCAAGCTGTTTAAAAAAACAGATCACACATTCCCATCTCTTTGAGCCTTGAATAGAGAGAAGATGAGATGGGGAAGCCCTTTGGAAAGTGTGTCTTCTATTCCAAGCTCTTAATTACTGCTGCTTGACAATAATAGACTTACCATCCTGTAATCAATCACAGCCTGAAGGAAATAAGAACTCTTCAATTAGTGAGGCTGGAAAAGGGCTATATTAATTGGGGGAGCTTTCATTAGGAAAATGTGCTGCAAGGCAAGGGTAAATGAGGAAGAATAATGCCAGGACCAGTTTCTTTGGTAACTTGGCAATTATTTAAAGTTTGCTTCTCCCGATATAGGCAAAAGCCAAGTGGATTGTTTGTTGCATGTGTTGAACAAATTATCTGACTTTCAGTCCCTCTATTAATGTCATTCCTACAATGCACTGCACTTGGGACACTTGGATCTGCTTTGATACACCTGAAATAAATACTTTTCATGGAGTCCAAAACAGACTTACTAGTGATGAGGAAAGGCAGAATTTGTCTCTTTCTTAGTTTTAAGTATTGAGTGGGAGGCGATGAATTCAAACAACAGGCTTTTATTCAGTGATATTGCTTAGCTCCAAAGACAGCTCTATGAGAGCGGCACCTTAATTTATACTGTTCCAACACATAACTTTCAACAATGTAACTACATACAAGCAATACTACTGGACCCAAGCAGGGCTCAGTGATAGGGTATTCAGATTGGCTTCAGGACCAATGGGAGTCTTTATTCATCAGCCAATAAGAAATGGAGCTTTAGGATACCAGAGCCCTCTCAAGCTATTGCTGCTTCAATGAACCAAAACACAAACACAACACTTAGGCACATACCATGTCTGCTTTAAAGCACTGCAACTTGAGCTACTACAGAAGCAGGTATGTAGTCATGCTGAGAATTTCCAAACAAATAACATCACCAGGTCAAATTGCCTTGGTTTAAACCAACTCCTCAGTGACATGCAAGGTGAGTCACTGCAGACTGTAGCATCTTAGGCCAGTTCTGAGAACTGAATAATCTTATTTAATTGAGAAGAGGCAGTATCCACTGGAGTCATGGTTGAAAGACTTGTAATCATGTAAATAGGATGCATCTGAATTTCGTTGGAAGCAACAGCCTGCCATACAATTGGCTTCCTAATTGTTACTGGTGAGCAGGATGTCAGCTCAACTGGCTGGTGATCAAGCATGACTAGTGGCCCAGTGTATTGCACTCAGATGTATCAATCTCATCTGAAACCTCTGCTCCGCTATAAAGATTATGAAGTGGCCTTAGACCCATCATTTTGTAGAAGAAAACACTTAACTTTTTAAAAATGTTTTTCATATGCATTTGTAAAACAGACATCAAAAGAAATAAGCTTATTTCTGTGAGATCCCCAATGCTCTTACCCATCCAATAAGGGTATTGGTGCAAGCATCTTCAGCAAAACAACCAAGGGCCTTCCTGAGTGGCACTTTTTGTTTTGACTTGAATAAGTTATCTGAGCGCTGCAGGGGCTGTGACTCAGGGAACCCGGAGCACCCAACCCCAAGCTGGCAACCCTAAAACACAGCATACCCAGCAACTCCAAATTAAGCAAACCAGTAGGTTTACTAATTTACCAAGCAAACCAGTAGGTTCAAGAGCTTGCAAAACTTCCTCAACATAAACAGCTGTAATGCCTGTCATAATACTTCCTTAGTTTGGACATTCAGCTGTTTGTGAGAAAATGGCCTTTATGCTTACCCTGATGAGTATTTCACAATTTAATTAGTGCATTCAAAAAGCAGGCCTTTGAAGCATAGTAATTCTGACAGCATAAAAAACAGAAAAGGAGCTGAGGTATGCCATGAGAGCAGGCATTGTACTATAGTGAGAGAACACTAGCATAATATGATCTGCATACAAGCATGTTATGTGTTTAGCAAGTGAATTACGCATTTTCTTTCCCTTGCTTATTGTGGTTCTTGAAATGGCTCTCAGACCTAGCTGAATAGATCCAATCTAATCAAAACTGGTGTTAGAGCCAGAGGAAGGTGGTGGCTAAGAGACTGAAGCGTGGACCAGGGTTCCAAAATTCACTTCAGCCATTGACTCATTAGGCAAGCATAGTTGAAGTATCATCTCTTTGTCTGACCCTGTCAATTTGCAGTGCAGGAATAATGAAACTAACCTGCCTCCCGGTGTTAAAGAGAGTACTGCTGAGGTAATATATGTGAAATGAGCTTTGAATGCTCATAATGTGCTATATAATTGTTAAGTGAAAGCCAGTGTGGTACAATGGTTTGTCTAGGACCAGATTCAAATCCCCTCTCAGCCATACAGCTCACTGGGTGACTATAAGCCAGTCTCTTCTTCACATCTCACAGTTTATTTGCGAAGATAAAATGGATGAGGGGAGAACCATGTATGCTGCCCTGAGGTCCTTGGAGGAAGGATAAAATAAAAAGTAACTGATGATAAGAGTTATTTGTCTGTGGATACATAGACTAGCATTTGAACTTCTAAATGTATGTTGCCCTTCTTTGAAGGACCAAGGTAGAACACTTTGTCTTGAATGAAAAATGAATTTAATTACAAAAGGGCTCAGAAACATCTACATAACAAAAGCTGCCTTAAAATAATCAGAGTCATCTTGTCTACTAATTTGTGAAATAATGCTTAAGGGTCTCATCTCAAAAAAATGATCTTAATAGCTCTTCTACCTTCCTTTCCCTAGGAGATACACTCAACACAAGTGTTTTGATTAGGGAAATTAAAATTAGAGCATGAAAAAAATATCAGAAAAGCTGTCAAGTAAACAATCAAAGACAGAAGAAAGCATTGGCAATGCCGCTTTTTTTGTGCTAAAAGTACAGGTAGTCCTCCTCTCTGTCCTTGGTGAGCAATGCTTCTTTAATAGCTGCTACTACTAATGATCCCTGAGGTTAGTCTGTCTCTAAAACACCATTCTGGAAGGTACCTGAAGCCAAAGGAACCTGCCAGTGAGAGCTTAAAAGAAAGCTTACATGGGCTGCGATCACACGCACAATTAGCCCTGACATAAGCATGAATGCTGGGTGGATTTAACGTGCGCAATCAGACACGCACCCGTGTTGCTCTGCCACAGAAGTGGAGTACACAGGCACTGGGGAAAGTCCGGTAGCAAACGGGTTGCTACGGGCGACAGGCAGACTTTCCCCTGTCTGATAGCTCCAGCACACTCTCATGGCATTAGGATGGTCTGATCAGGCCATCCAGGCCATCCAGACTGCCATTGTTTTTTTCCCTTCTCAGTATGCACATCATCGCATACTCCATAGGGAGCCCTCAGTGTGGAGGTGCAAATAATCAATCCCTCATTTAAGCACATCGGAAACAAATGGCAAAAAAAAAAAAAAACGACTCACCCGCAGTTGCATCTGATTACACATTGGCGGGCTGTGCCCACAGCTTCAAAAGACTGTGTGGTCACCCAACTGGGTGGAAATTGTGGGTGTGCGGGTTTTCTGTAGTCTGCAGATCACTTTTAATTTTGGGAAAACTCCAGCCCCCTCCTTGCTGGTTAGCTTTGTAGAGTATCAAGAAGCTTAAGCTTATTTAAATAGGTCTGGTTAGAGTAGACTGGGAAGGTCCTAAACAAGGTGGCAGGTATGATCCTGGTAGTAGCAGTGGCTGAATTCCAAGCCAGGGTGGACTCCCTCCATATTTTGGTATTCCATTTCCTGATGGCAACTAAAACCACCAGCTTGTTGTTTATTAGAAAATAATAGTTCATAATAAACAGGTTACTAGAAAATAAATGAATAAATAAAAACTTGTGTCCTTTTTAAGTTTTAAAATAAAGTAATGGAATTTTAAAATACTGAGATGGTCCTGAAAGTTTGGTGATTGTCCTGAGACATCTAGGGTTGGGAGTTTATCTAATCCAACCACTTATTGGCTGTGCACCCAGGGAGCATGGGGAAGGTGCTCCCTTGGTGCTGGGAAGCATGTTGTGACATCTGTTATGTACTATACCACACTGCACCAATGTTAAGAGACCCATGTCCTCCAGACCCCTCTGCACATTAAACTGCACCACACCAGCGGTAGTGTATTATACAGTATATTTTACAATGCAGTTATTATTCAGAGACAAAGTGCTTCGCCAGGACATCATACAACAAGAAGAGAGAAATACTACTGTACATTGATTACATATATACAAGTCAGTAACCAATCAGGTTAGTGCTGAGTCATGTAGATACTATCCATCACTGTCACAGTGGGAGAACAAGTCTGTACAAGTTCTACTCAGCTCTGTCCCAGTCACATGACTCCTGCTGGCTGTCATCTAGATCCTGCAGATCTGCCAGCTCTGTGCATGAAGACTGACAGTCTCAAATACCAACAAAGCAGTCAACTGAACTCTAGCTGCTGAGCAGCATGAGAGGATGTTGGTGGGGTTCAGTACCTCTCAACATAATTCTGTGAGGGACAAGTATTTAAAAGTCTTAAATGTCTGAGATCAACCTGACTTAAGGGTGCTCCTTAAAGAACCTGCCCATCAGCTGGGGGGGAAATTAAATTGCAATATGAAGTCCCAACTACGAACTTTTATGGGGGGGATAGTTTTTTTTAAAAAATTTACTTCTTCCCATACAGGTGAACAACTGCAATCCATTCCTAAGAGAAGGAAAGTTCTACATCTAGGGACCATGTAGCCAGGGGAAGAGACATCAAAGTGGCCTAATATCTGGTGGTTCACCAACAGGACACCACTGGGCACACCATGTATTCATGTGCTCAAGTCTGGCATCTGCTTCTAATGCACCCATAATATATAAATTGTCTTTCTTATCTCAGGCAATTAAATAATTAATAGCCACAACAGAGATCCATATAATCTGCACAAGTCATAAGTTCAGTCATTTAAAAAAAATTAAAGTAAACCCACTGGTTTTGTGCGTTTGATGTACTTACAGTTTTGCAGTCTATTAAACTATTAAAGGTCCTGTAAAAATGCACCTAACATTTTGGTGTCTGTATAAGAAAGAGATTTTTTAGTATGAGAAAGGGCTATGTATGTTGAAATATATCTGGGGTTTGTGTGTTTGTTTTCATGTGGACTACTGTTATGGAACTCGATACTGCACAGCACCTGCAAACACTCCTGGTTGTGTAAACTTGGGGATTAAAATAACCACACCAATTTTAAAGAATGCAAGTCCATATCTTGTTGGAATTGTCAAGTTAAACAAATTATGCTTTGGAATGACTTGGCTTCTTCCTGGGACCATAAGAATACAGGTTGGAACCCTTGGAGGGAAGCAGAGCTTAAAGTCTTGTGGGGAGGGTGGGGTATAAATTAAATAAATTAATTAAATAGAGTCCTATGCTCAGTCTGAGGATTGCTTATGGTTTGCCAACACCTGAAAGTCCAGATACTGAAAGGGAACAGATTCGTTTAGGAATCACAGCTGAGACTCTTTTAAAACAACAACAGCTTGATTCTACAACTTTCCACAAGTGATTATTGCATAGTAATATTCCTTTATACAATGAACCAGTGTTGTGGTTAATGATGTATAGCTGAGTATAGGCTTATACTGATTCTACTTGCCAGTACATTTTCCAGAGCAGTTAAGAGTGGTAGACTCTAATCTGGAATGCTGCTGGGTAACCTTGGGCCAGTCACAGAACTCTCTCAACTCCAGATGCCTGTTATGCAGAGAGGAAGGGAAGGTGATTGTAAGCCACTTTGAGAATCCTTAGGGTAGAGAGAAGCGGAATATAAAAACCAACTCCCCTCCCCCCTCCTCCTTCTCCCCCTCCCCCTCCTCTCCCAGGACTTAGATCTTGATGTCATACAAGTCATTCCTCCCATTTAATCCAGACAGTTAAAAAAAAAGTATTGTAGTGGTGGCCAGCCTTTTGGGGAAGTAGTGTAATGTCAAGTTCAATATATATAAAACTGTGCTAGTCCAGGGCACACAACAACACTTCCAGACCCCTGTCTTTCCCTCTTTGGTAATTTTGCCTTTAGTCAAATTAGCTGAATAGCAGGCAGCAGGACAACATGGTAGAGAGAGGCAAGAACTTAGTCCTGACATGTGCTCCAACAGTCCTTGTTTATTTATATCACAGATAGTCCCTATTGTATCAGTCACTATCCCAGTTTTAATCTATTTGGGGGAACTAGGGTTGCCAGCCTCTAAGTGGAGCCTGGGGATCTCCCGCTTTTACAACTGATCTCCAGCTGACAGAGATCAGCTCCCCTGGAGAAAATGGCCACTTTGAAGGGTGGACTCTATGGCATTGTACCATGCTGAGGCCCCACCCCTCCCCAAACCCCACCCTCTCCTGGATCCACCCCCAAAGTCCCCAGGTATTTTCCAACCCAGACTTGGCAACCCTAGGGGGAACTGTTAAAATTTAATTAGTGTAAGATGCTAGCATAGTCATTCCTCACCTCTCCTTGTAGTGGCTGTAGAAGTTAAATCTCTCAGTGTGAAGTGAATGCATATTATCTTTAGCTAGGTTGGCCATTTGCCTGCTCACCGTGGGTAAACACACCCTCAAGAAAGTGAGAAGCGGTCAAAAATGGTTGGCAAATAGCTTCTGTAGTAATGCTGTAGGCATTTCCCCATATCTCTATGGACTTTACCATAAAGATTGAGGGAAATTCCTAGAGCATCACCTGATAGTGACATCACATCTTCCCCAGGCACTGCCCTCAAAATCCCCCAGCATTTGTTGAGGCTATGCTGGCAACCCTATCTGTAGCGATCATGCATATAAATACACATGCATGAACTCTTATTAGTAAGGAGCCAGGTTGCTCACCACAGTAAACAAGCTCAGTGTTGTGGTTCCTGCCCTCACTCTACAAAGCAGTGGAAGGGGAAAATGGGGGAGGTGTTCATGATATCATTTCTGGTTTAGTGCTGCATCTGCTACACTTGTCAGATCTTGGAAGCTAGGCAGGGTAGGCCCTGGTTAGTATTTGGATGGGAAACCACCAAAGAAGTCCAGGGTTGCTTAACAGAGGCAGACAATGTCAAACTACCTCTGAAGTCTCTTGTCTTGAAAACCCTATGGGCTTGCCATAAGTCAGCTGACTTGATGGCACTTCCCCCACCACCACCTGCTACATTCAAGGAATTTCTCAAACACCTGCGGCATTTGCAACATTCATGGTGCTTCCCCTGCCCTTGACTCTGCCAATGAAAAGCTGCCAGGGATTGCCAGTGAAGGGCTGGCAACCCTATGTCTCTAAAGCACTGTTGACTGTTATTTTACAGAGTTGCTGAGCCACATTTTGAACTGTTAACATCATGAAGAACAATTTAGATTTTTTTCCCTACTATATCTTAACAATAAATGTAACTGTTTTGTTTCTAGTTCAGTGCAAGACACCCAACTGCTGAACACGCCCAGTGGAGCAGAGCCCTCTCTATTGTGAAACAGGGAGACTGGAGTCATTGCCGTAGCAGGTAAGAAGCTTATTCCTACTTTGATCAGTAAAACGTTAGCAGGTTTGCTGTCTACTACCAGAGTAACTAGGCTCATTGGTGCTGTCACTCCTATACAGGTATGCTACAAACCACTGTTGCCTCTGTCACTTGTGGCAAGCATGCTACAGATAGCAAACTCTGTTCCAGAGAGGGGAATACTGCAGATAATTTAATTTCTCCATTTTAAAAATTCATAACATTTTTGTAGCTGGCTGATACACAAAGCAGCTTCTTTGTGCTTCTCAAGATAGTTTTATTTTTGTGCTGCATTCCTATCTTTTACATCCTGCTTTTCCCAGACCAGTTTTCTTTTTCTTTTTTTAAAAAAAAAGTGTGCTTATATCAATACTTATTCAGCCAGAATCTTCCCATTTCCTGCTGAAAGCCTGCCTTGCAAGGGTAGTAGAATCACTCCCCATCCAGTGATGAATGGCAGGAGCTACTGCTACTGATTAATCAGTCTGTAAATGAGAACAGTCTTGTGCAGAATTTTGATTACAGTGTTATTTTGCAACATTAGGACACTTCGTAGGGTTGCTAGCCTCCAGGAGGGTCTAGAGATCTCCTTGAATTATGAGTGATCGCCAGGCTATGGAGATCAGTCATGGAGAAAATGGCTGCTTTGGACAGTGAACTCGATGACATTATAACCTTGCTCTGCTCCGAACCTTTAGGTATTGTGTACTGGGTTCCATGCATGGAAAGCCCAGACTACGACATGGTGATCAGCATAGCTTTATTGAGTACACAGCAAGCATACAATACCGGCCAAGATGGCCAACTATATACAATCCCTAGGGCACACCCAAAAGTCCTATTGGCGAGTTTGAATTTCCCGCCAGAGTTCTTATTGGAGGGCTAGTGGTAGTCTAGGATCCTTGACCCCTATTGTCTCTCGGAGTCAAGCTCTGACTGTATGTCACTGGTGCTCAGTGGCAGTCAGCAGACATAACATTAGGAATTTCCCAACTTGGAGCCGACAACTCTATTTACAGGGCTGGCAAAATCATCCTTTGGGGAAAGATCTTCCATTTCCAGCACTTCAGTGGTCCCAATCTGCCAGCGACAGTCACCAGTACCTTGAAAATAACTATCCTTGTTAACATTTTTTATGTGAATAGCTAGAGTTTAGCCTCCAGAGTACCTAGAAGTGAAATCCTGGAGTGAGAAGCACATGCTTCATCTCTAGCATCAGTTTGCCCTAGTGTTCCCAGCTCTGGGTTGGGAAGTACCTGGAGATTTTGGGATAATAATTTGGAAGGAGGGTAATAATTTTTTATTCAATTACAAATCATGCTACAAAACATAAAAAAATTATTTAAAACCCCACCAAAATACACAAAACCTCACAATATGTTTACATTTTAACATATATAAATAATAGTCTTCAAATATAAAACACACTAACACAGTTTTACAATATCTTTTACCACATCTTCATACAAAACAATTTACAAAACTTTACTGCTTACAATCCATGTGTGTGTGTATTCCCTTTTACCTCTTATGTTATGGGAGGTTCGCTTACCTCCAAGCACAGCCACCAAGCCCTCCATTTATCTTTAACCATTCTGTCCTTATGACACTGAGCCAACTCCTTGAGTTTCTGATGTACGTACACTATCATTCTAACAGAGGAAACATTTCCCATATTTTTTCAATTGTTTTGCTCTCATCCATGGCAAACCTTGTACCATTACCAAATTGATCATCCTGTCGACCACAGTGCTCTCCTACAAATGTTTCCCTGTAGGCCCCCATTGCTTCTTCCTTGTACGTTGCCTACAGATCCCTCTGCATTGCCAAAGAATTGCTCATCTTTCTTCCTGGAACCACACTTGGGATTGAGATGAATGAGCTAACTCTCCTGCTTTTCTTGACAACCTGTTGTTCAAAATCTTTGCCAAAATTCAGTAGTTTACATTCATCAAGGTGATGGGTCTCCAGTTTTGCAGCAGGGTCTTATCCCCTTTCTTATAAAGAAAACTTAACTTTGCTTCATGTATTAACCCAGAAAGTAGATTGTTTTTCAGGTAGTCAGTATAGACGTGAACTAGTCTTTAACGGTTGTTTAAAAGTCTTATAGAATGGGTAATCTAACCCATCAGAACGTGAAACTGATTTCCTTTTCCCTTCCTTGTGGCCTTTTCTATTTCTCCTGGATCTATGGGCCTCATCAGCTCTTCTTTTTCCTTCTCCATCCAAACTTTTCAACCCTTGTGTTTTTCAGTCTACTTTTTTACAAAACTCTACACAGTCCTTCCCCCCATCTTCATCTATCCTCTTGCTCAACATTATCTCTGCTTCTTCCATTGTCCTGTTCACTTCTCCTCTCTCTCTCAGACCCATCATGTTTGTTCTCTCTCTTTTTCTAAATCCTTCCACCATTTCCCCCTTTCTATTATCTGGCCAGTTCTCCTGTTTCTCTCTTCCAATTTTCTTTTAAATCTTGTTTCCTTATGGTACATCCTTATCATATATCTCCATTCCTGCAAGGCCTTCATATTCACCAGTTCCACTTTAGTTATCTTCTCATGACTTCTCAGAAATGTGTATAAAGCTTTAGATATTTGATATTGGAGATTTAGGAGATGGAGCTTGGGGAGGGCAGGGTTTGAGAATGGAAGAGACCTCAGCAGGGTATAAAGCCACAAAGTCTACCCTCTGAAGCAGCCATTTTCTCCAGGGGAACTGATCTCTGTAGTCTGAAGATCAATTGTAATAGCAGGAAATCTCCAGGTGCCACCTGGAGAGTAGCAATCCTAGTTTGCCTGCATGAACAGTAAGACTCCTGCAATTCACAGTCTGTAATTTCAGTTTCTGCAGCAACTGAAGTCTGTTATGAATTGTCAGTTAACATATTGTAAGACAACTGTATTTTTTAAAATCCAAAGAACAAACAATCTTCCACCTTTCCAATAGGTGGAAAACAGGCAATTGTGGAGTAAATGAATTCTGCATACAGAAGAGCTTTCATCAGTGAGGCACCATAAGCAATGCTCCCTGCTATGAGGTGCTAGAAGCATGCCTCTAATTTCATCTGTAAAAATGCTGAAGGACACAAAGCCCCTGTAAATCATAATCACCATTTCCTGCCACTGTAATTTATTATCTTCATTCTAGAAAACATCCTTGAGATTTATAATATTTCCTTCATCCCAAAGCCCGATTAATCAGTAGGGGTGGGATGATATGTTCCACTTAGACCTTGTATCTTTAAACCTTGGCTGCTGTGTGGCTGTACAAATATGGGCCAGGGTGACATGAATCGCAAAAGAGATGCTTTGCAGCAGGGAATTGCTAAACTTCTCTCTTGCCACCAGGTTTCCCCCAAGCAGGTTCTAGACACTTTTGTGAAGTGCTTTAAAAGCTGAGACAGCACATGTTGGCTTTTCTATACTGTGCGAACAGAACAAACAGATGCCTCTGTGCTTAAATCTCTATATATAATTGTGTAGTGGGGTGGCATTTTCTGAACATTCCACATGCTCCTAAATTAGTTGACTCCATGATGCATCACTCAGAAGCTGTCCCTATCCACTGGCTGCATTGCCTGAGTCTCACCTCCAACATTCTAAACAGGTTGCTGTTCCTCTCCCCACCCCATTGCCAGTTGGAACACAGAGGTTGTTTGCATATGTGGCCTGATTGACCTTTCCCTCTAACATTCTAAACAGTTTGCTGTTGCTGTTGGGAGTCATTGAATGTGTCCTGATGTAAAATACATATCCCAGTCTTCCCTGGCTTAAACAGTCACTGGAGTTGCCAGTCTCCCTGTGGGGCCTGAAGATCTTCCAGAAATCACCATGTTCCCCAGCCACAGCACATCATTTCCCCTACAGAAAATTTCCCAGCTATTACAAATGATCTCCAGATGACCAAGATGAGTTCTCCTGAAGACAATGGCTGCTTTGGGCAGTGGACTCTATGGCATTATACCCTGCTGAAGTCCCTCCACATCCCAAACCCTGCCCTCCCCAGACTCTACTCCTCAAATCTACAGGTATTTCCCAACCCAGAGTTGGCAACCCTGTAACTGGCTATTGAACTGCTTTCTAGACCCTTGGAACCCAGAAGACATGGCATAGGAGGAGGTGCTTTTTTACCTTAGCTGCCACTGCATAACCCCAAATCAACATAAATGAGGGGTGGAGGGAACTATACCTGTTATCATGGGGCTGTCCTCCCATACTGCTCACTTGGGGCAGCAAAATGACTTGAGACAGCCCTGCCTTATGGCTAAGTAGAAGGAAATAAACATGGCTCACCTCTCTCTATTTCTCCCTTCCCTCTGCCACCCCACCAGCCATAGCCAGAACACTCACTTGGAGCTTCCCTCTAGAGCTCACTGTATTTTTTCCTACAATGGGCCTTACTCCTAGTATAAAATATTTACCAAAAAAACCTTATTTTCAAGGGGAAATTCAGTATGTATAACCCCCCACACACACACACACACACACACACAAATCTTTTTTAATTTCCAGCTTTTGGAGACCTAGAATCTTTCAGACGATTGTAGCAAAACTGACTCAAACTGAAAACGGTCTGTATTTACTGGCTCACAGTGCTACAAGCTACAGCAAAGCTGCCTTAAAACAAGTGCTGAAAATGTAACAAGACACAACTAGGGATGAACATGGACCACTTTTTTGCAGTTCAGTTTGTGGCTGAACCACGAACCAAACTCAATGAATATGCTGATTCCCAAACCAAACTGTTTATATAGGTTTGTGAGCAATTTAGTTTAAAACCCTGTTTTCTGCTCTCCATGAGGTGGTAGGAGCAGAAAGCAGGGGGTTAAATTGCTCCAAGCCATTTAAACCATCTGGTTTTGCTCCCCCCCCACTTTGAGGAGGGAAGCAAAACCCACCTCTGTTTTTTAAAACCTCCTTATCACTGGGCAAAATTCATTTAAAGGAATGATTTCAAAAATTTATAAGAATGTATTGCACTTAGAATGTTTTTTGCCCCCAGAGCTTAGCATAAAGACTAATCTGAGTTCAACAATGGGAATCTATATGGAATTCATCAAACTTTACTTCAAGATCAATTAATATCCAGACACAGTCATACAAAATATTATTAAGATGGTATTAGACACCAAGCAAATTTCACTACATAAACCCCTCATGTTCACCCTTGTGTTGGAAGTCTTGTGGAGAAAATGGTAATTTTATCCGCTGTTGGTGGACTTGTAGGGTGATTAAAGAATTTTGGCATAAAGTATTGTAACAGATTAAATTAATTGTGAATTATGAAATTCCTGGAAAACCTGAATTAATACTGCTAAATTTTTGGCAAGGAATAAGCTATATCTAACATTCGGGAAGTATTTATAGCAATTCTGTTACTAGCTGCTAAGAGCTTAATAGCAAGCAAATGGAAAGATAAGGATTCATCCATGGTGGGGCAATGGTATAGCAGGGTGTGCGATTTTTTGTGATGGATAAAGTCACTGAAAGTATTTCATAGTCAGATAGTACAATAAAACAGACCAACTTGTTAGAAAAATGATTCCCACTATTAGACAAAATGGTACATAATTTAATTAGTACAGTACATTTTAAAAGTCACTGTTCTCATAATATTATGGTATACCTTTAAGATGTAATATTAGTTAATATTTGCGGTAAAGTCCTCTTCCCCTCCTCACAACTGTTATCCTTGATGTTATTAGCAACGGTATTATATAATATTATATTAAAATCTGTGGTTAGCTGTAAATAGTTGTGAAGATTTGGTTGTCAGCGTATTGTATTTGTTATATACGTATTCTATAAGTAAATAAAAGTTGAAAAAGTTAAGGGGGGGAGAAAACCAGAGGGTTAAATATAGAGGTGAAGTGCCTCCCAGGGGGCACTTCACCCCTCCTGTCTTCTGGCTGCAGCCAGCAGAAAGGAGGGGGTAAAATGCCCTCTGGAAGGCACTTAACCCCTTCCTATCTGTAGGCTGTGGCAAGCTGTGGCCAGCAAAAAGGTGGACACTTCACCCCTACCTTTTTGCTGGTCCAGCTGTCTCAGTCTCCCTCTTGCTGCCCATTTAAAGAGGCTGCACCAGGCACCCCAAGGCAGCTGAGCCGGTGGGTAGAGACTTCTCTGCGCTGGCCCAGCTGTCTTGAGCTCACTTACCCTATTGGGCTTATCCTTATCCTTTTGCCTGATATACAATATAAAATTTCCTTTTTAACCTACAGTCTAGTTAATCTATTTTATTCCCAGAGCAGGAAGCAGATCTAGCAAGGGACATGAATAGGGTTGCCAAGTCCCCCGGGGAGCGGGGAAAACCCCGCTCCAGCGGCCTGCTGCCCACCAGCTGGGATTGGACTGCTGGGGGAAACCCCACCCCCCAAATTGTGCCTGGTGCAATGATGTCACCCGGAGGTGATGTCATCACATTGGGCACATTTCGGGGGGGGATGCTCTGTAATTCGAGGGAAAACTCTATGGTTTTCCCTCGAATTACTGAGGTCCCACCCCCAACATGTCCGACACGATGACGTCACTTCCAGGTGACGTCATTGCAGCACACGCCAGAAGACTCCAGGACAAGGACGGACTCCCCCTGCTCCTAATGAGGTACAACTTGGCAACCCTAGATACGAAGAAGACTTTCAGCATGCAGAGCAAGTGGTCAGGGAATTGCAGTGGAATTGGAAAGGAGTGAAGTGTAAGTGCCTTCTAATATCTGTGCTTGCTTCAGGATTCCCGAAGTGCAGACAGACATCATTCACAGGCCTTGCTCTCACTCAGTTCCCCAGTTCCTCAGTTCACAGGCCTTGCTCTCACTCAGTTCCCCACTCTCTTGGAAAGACCATGGGAACCCAATCAGGAGACACTTTGCTCTCTGCCCACCACTCTTGGTGCCAGGCTGTCTGGGGAATGTTTTGGCTTCCTTTCTCAACAATCCTGGCCAAGCTGTCTGACCAATGTTGTCAGCTTCCTTCCTCTTGCAAACAGCCTAGACTGCCTTCTATAGGAGTCAATATGACTCAGAATATTAGGAATTATACTGAATATCCAGAACTATAAATTTTGGATTTGGAATTTTTTGTAGTTGTTCCAAATATTGCATTATTCAGTGCTTCTGCATACTTCAGAATTTGAATTCTACACCCTTGCTATTGTACACACTCACTCACATGTGTATATCTATGTATATGTGTATGTATATAAACTAATGTGAAGATGCATAGGCTCTGTAAATCATTTCCCAAATGACTTCTTCATGGGGAATCCATGAGGGGAAACAGCTCAGGTTAACAGCATTGGGTCAAATGTTGACATTGGAATAATGTAGCTTTACAGTGGGAGTGTGTTCTTCTGTAGGTCTGAGCAGTTTTTATCAGGATTCTAGCAGGAAGAGAGAGCCTGACTGCCTCTGCTTTTTACACTTCAGCCTCTTTGCTCCAATAAAGTATTACTATTTCTAAATGGATTCTGAGGTCATTCAGATTAAGAACCAAACTCATGATGACTACATAGGTCTCCATGTGCAGAACTGAGCCTCTCTGGTCCATCTGGCTTGGAAGCAATTCCCCTGAACAATAAATAAAAGGCTTCTTCTAATGCAGTCATTTCAGCATCAGTGTGTTCCCCCTTCTCAGAAATCCACTGTTATCGGAAAGTAAAAGTCTTTAAAAAATACACCTACCTAATTCCCTTTGATTCCCCCGCTGCATCCTCTGCTGGGCTTCTACAACCAGCTGCTGTACAGTGACAATTTTCCATTTCCTTGTACTTTCACACAAATGATAGGCTACACAGGGAGTCCATCAGCTTGTTACCTCCCATTCAAAGTTAATTACAGTAGGTAAGCTTCAGCAGAAGATACACCCTGTTAGAGCCTTCTAATTCTCCTTTTGACTCCCTGTCATAATATTTCCATTAGCTGTACTCCATGTTTTCACATATTCCTTTCATTTACTCATTCATTTGCAGCTCTGAAGCCAGAATCCCTGTTAGACTACATTCTGGTACAATTCTGTTCCTTTACCAATGCCTAATCCAGAAGCTAGGTCTTATGATGAACAACAAAAAAATGATCTGGACGTACGTTGAACTTTTTTTTTTTTTGCTACAACAAACTGTGGCACACAAAATTGCAAGATTTATAATACAGTAGCTAGCCTGTGCAAGAAGCTGAGCTGATTCAAATATTTCTGGAGCCCCTGTTCCAAGCACCAGGGCTGCTAGAATGGTTTTTTTTTAAAAATTGTGCATTTTTCTCTGCCATTTTTATCCTTTTCTCTTGTTGCATTATTGTGCCATTGTTTTTAGTATTTGTATATCTGTAAGCCACCTCACAGATGGTTATATGGACAGACAGGGGATAAGAATATCAGGAGAGCCCTGCTAGGTAAGACCAGTGGTTCATCTAGTCTGCTTTGATGGGGAGGGCAGGATACAAATAGAAATAAATAAATAAATAAATAAATAATCCAGCACCCTATTTCAAATAGTAGTCAACCAGTTACTTTGGAGGGCCAACAAGGCATAGAGACAAAGGCCTTCCCCATATGCTGCCTTCTTGCACCTGGTTTTGAAGTTGTGATTCCCCCACCAGTGTGTATATCACCTTACGCTTACCTACATTAAATTTCATTTGCCACATTGTTATCCACTCATCTAATTTGTGGAGATCCTCCTGGAGCTCTTCAGAGTCAGCCTTGAGTTTCACCATCCTGAATAATTTTGTGTCATCTGCAAATCTGAACACTACACTGCTCACCCTCCAGTTCAAAATTATGTACGAACGAATTAAATAGCACCAGCCCCAATAGTGATCCTTGTGCGGCCCCTCTGCTTACCTCCCTCCATTGCAAAAACTGTCGATTATTCCTAGTCCCTGCTTCCTATTTTTAACCAATTTTATCCCATGACTGCTAAATTTACTCAGGAGTCTTTGGTGAGGTACCTTGTCAAAAGCCTTTTGAAAGTCCAAGTATATAATGTCTATCAGGTCATTATCTATATGCTTGTGCAGTTCCTCAAAGATCTTCAAAAGGTTGGTGAGGCAGGACTTCCCTTTTTTTCCCTTTAGCATATGGTATATATATAATACAGAATAATACAGAATATAATACAGAATACATTCAAAGAAAAAGAAAAATTTACATAGATAGAATCTAAAACATCATCTAGTCTAATCTGTTTATCCATCTTTATTTTGTCACTATCTAACAATCTAGGGCTGAGGACACACTGGCAATCTGGAGCGGGAGGAAACCGGGGCCAAAAGCTGCGGGGGGAAGTGCTTCGGGACTGGCCATTCACACTGGCCAGTGTATTGTGGGAGCATGCCGTTAGGGAGTGTTCAGACTGCTGCAGAGTAGCCGCAGGTGGGCCGGCCTCCGCAGCTCGTGGCGGGGCCATTTCGGTAATATATGCATGTGCGCCTATGCGCATAGGTGCATGGCTGCATCAGCAGTCTAGACATTTAAAATCTCCCCACCTCCTGTATTGGGGCATGGGTGCGCATGGGTGCATGAGCGTTCATGCGCTCATGTGCATATTTCTGCAATGGCACGTTCACACTGCTGCCTCCACTTGACTCCCTATTCTTCCGGTCCACACTGCCAGGAAGCGGGAGACAAGCGGCAGACAGCCCCTGGACACCGGTTTTTGCCGGTGTCCTTCTGAAGCAGCAGGGAAGCGGCAGGGAAGCGGGTAAGTTTGGAAGGGAGCCGGGGAACAGCTGCGGCTGTTTGAACGGGCTCCCTTCCCCCTCTTCACAAGTGGAGCTCTCCCACTCCACTTCCTGAGTCTGTCCTCAGCCTAGGAATGTTAACTCTGTGAAAAATCTGTCTGTATTGTCAGGATTTGGAGAAAAATGCAGTTTTTGATAAAAGATTGCAAATTGTTCTAGCATTGATTCTGTGTGCGTAGTTACCATACCATTACTTCACCTTAATGCACAAATAGTGCCTTTTGCTTTTTTTTGTTGGCTCTCTTCTTCGATCACGACGACCTAGCTACAGTGATCCATGCAATGGTCACCTCGAGATTAGACTATTGTAAAGCTCTCTACATGGGGCTGCCCTTGTCACAAATCTGAAAGCTGCAGCTGGTGCAGAATGCCACAGCTAGGCTATTGATGTGTCTCCCTAGATGGGAGCACAGCCGGCCGGCGCTGAAGGCACTGCACTGACTGCCAATAGCATACCAAATTTGCTTCAAGGTGCTCTAAAGCTCTAAATGGCCAGGGTCCAATATTCCTGAGGGACTGCATTTCCCCATATATACCCCAGAGGGCACTACGGTCAGGGGTGCAACACCTGGCTTGCCAGGCTCACTGCCACCAGAGCCAGGGCCTTTTTGGTGGCGGCTCCTTACTTGTGGAATGAGCTCCCAGAGGAGGTCAGGGCCCTGCAGGACCTTATGCAGTTCCACAGGGCCTGCAAGACAGAGCACTTCCACCAGGCCTTCAACTAGGAGCTGCCCCCCCCCCCACTACCATGAATGGCCACTGTGAGCAAGCAATACCATGCAGAATGGGAGACTGCTGAGTACATAGATGCCATCTTGTATTGTCGACCACTACGAGCACTTTAATTGGAAATTGTTGACTGTTGACTGTTGATTGATTATTGTTGATGTTTTAATTGATTTTAAATGTTTTATTTGAACCTTGGCAGATTGGCCAAGCTTTGTGAGCCGCTCTGAGCCTGCTTGTGGGGAGAGAAGCCTATAAATATAATAAATAAATAAATAAATAAATTTATTTAAACTGTAAGCAAGCAGTGTGCCAACCTTGTTTTAAAATTCATAATAGCTTTATTCAGTATAAAGCACTGTTTTCTCTATTTAATTTACATCTAATTCGTTCAGCCTATTCCATATATTTACCAGCTCACTATATGCTTCTGGTTTCTGGATTTTCTTATGCTGAGTTTCTAGAGATTTTATCATAATTAGCCTTTTTATACTCCCATCCCATTTTTCTTTAAATTAGCCATTGCATTAATTGCCATTTCCCTCTAAAGTAAGTTTTCCCTGCTTCCCATATAGATATTGGAGAGATACTGGGCCATTGGTTAAAATGAAAGTATTCACAAAGATCACACTGAAGCTTTAGTTTTATATCACAGTAAAGCTTTAGTTTTATATTGGTGTTTTTCAAAAACTATTTTTCTAATCTCTAACTGCTTCTTTCTAACCTGATACATTTTAATTTTAGAGATATAGAGGCATGATCTGTGTAAGTCATCGGTTCTATATTTATTTTACTGACAAATCTGGAAAATAGGATGATACCAAAAATAAGTCAATTATTGAATAGAAGTTTTTGGCTGCAGAAAAATAAGTATAATCTCTTATACTCAAATTATGGATATGCTAAACATCAATCAAACCATAATGCTTAATAGTTTTTGTGAAGCCCTGACAGGGCCCCCTGGGGAATGCTGCCTTCTACCATCTTGCCAGTATCCTGTTGGGAGAATCCTCGGGGCTTCAGAATGGAAGGGGAGGGGGTTTGGTCCACCTGTATCCTTCTCCTCCCTGGCTGACTCCTCGTGCACAGCTAGGAGGTCAGCCACTTGTCTTCCTCCTCACCCCATCATTTGAAGCCTCCTTATATCTCCACCTATGTTCTCTTGTCTCCACCCCACTCCCCAGCCAACTGGCCCCCATCCCTGTCTCTCTGGCAGGGCCAGCTCTGATTGGCCTGGCAGCTCCAAGGCCTTGCTCCAAGCTCCACTTTCTCACCTTCCTCTTCATGACTCCCTGGCTTGCCCAGGTGCTTGATAGGCCTTAGGCCACTCGGGTGGGGGTAGATGAGCCTCTGCCCACCTCTCCAATGGACCATGCTTCCGCACACCCGCTTCCTCTGGTGTCTGCAGGGCCTTTGCCACCACCTCCCTGCTTGGCATGGGGCAGCATGTGTCCACACTCCTGGATGCCTCTGGAGCCTCCCAAGGGCCCTAGCCTGCTGTTGGCATCCTCAGCACCACTGTTGATACCACTGCAGTGGCCTCCCCACTGCTGGCAGAGTCACCATCACTGACCTCTCTACTGCCTCTGAAGCCACAACTGCAGACCTCCCCACTGCCACCATTGCTTTCACCACCACTGGTAAGCCTCCCAACAGAGCCTAGGGCTTGGAGCCATGAGGGGGGCTCCTGGGGCCCTCTTTCACACTCGTGGCCAACTGGCTGCAAGCTGCTCCAGGCAGAGGTGGGGACACTGGGGCTGATGCCTCCAACACTGGACAGTTTTTTTCGTCACTTCCAAGAGTGTCTTAGTTAAATGAGCTTTCCTTGTTGATCCATCCATCAACTTATTAGGTGCCATGTTAAAGTCTCCTTTGATAATTAACTCACTAGAGGCAAAAGAGATCAAGGTTTCTTGAAATCCTTTGAAAAATAAAGCCTAATCAGTATTTGGAGCATTTAGAATTGTCATCAGCCTTTAACTTGTAGCTATCTCTTCCTAATGTATCTGAACAAGCTTCTGCTATTTTGATATTATGGTGGTTTCTATACATCAGATGCTTTAAATGGTGTACCGAACCTTGATTGAGTTAATAGATGTCTGATTCTCTTTAATACATGTTGTTTTCACATCATCATTATTAGTAACTTTTTCTTTTTTAATTTGTAGAACATTTTCCACCTTATTGCAGGGCACATTTAAACAATTAACATTAAGAGATGGTATTTTTCCTGAATCCATATTAGTACTGAATACAAACTATCTATTTAAAGAATGCAGACAGAATTTTTTTTTTTACTGAGTTAAGAACAGTTGATTAAGAACTTCTTTGGATTCCTCTATGGTTTTCACTTCATACTTTATACCATTATGTCTGAAATTTAGCGTGGAAGGGAAGCCCAAAGGTAAGAAATACCACTGTTTCTTAGTCTGTTTGGTTAAAAAATTCAAATTCTTTCTCTTTTGCAGAGTAAGTGGAAAAATATCAGGAAAAAACAGAATTGTCTCCCCACCAATTACTAGAGGTTCTTCATGTAATTAACTTACTATTAGATTTTTTAATCAAAACTGACTTGAAGGTTATAACTATATCCTGACATGAATGAGCTATATGTGAGTTAACCCTAAATGCTCTGTAGACCTTCATTTCTTCCAAAAGGTCAGAGCCTAGGACCCCTCAAAAATATTCTCTACATATTCCTTTAAGTTATTTCCTTCCTCCACTTTATGATTTTTAGTCCTGCTCAATTATTTTTATTATCTAGATCCTCTGTTGTTTCTTCTGGCTCCATAAATTTATCATTATTTTTATTTGTTACAGACTCATTAATTGTACATTTTGATTTGAGTAGTTCTACCTTTGTGTTTAATTGTTCCACAGTAATTTGCTGATCTTTAAACTCTTTTATGTTTCTTAAGATTTCTTAAGTTTTTTCTTAAGTTTTGGAAGGGAGCTGTGTTGATCTGCAGTAGAGCAGTTCGATTCGAGTCTAGTAGCACTGTAGATTTCTGAAAATCTTGTTGGTTTCTACGGTGCTATTCAACTCAAATCTAACTTTTTCTACAGATTCTATTTTTCTTCTTAATTTATCCCAAAACTTTGCTTAAAACTTTGCAAGCTCATTTACCAGCAGGCATCTAATTTTATTTAATGAGAAGGAGGATTCAGCAGCTGGATTGGGTTTAATCATCTCCTCCCCCCCCACCACCCCTTTGGCATTTTAGCCACTGCATACAAGTTAAGATAAAGAGCATCAAAAACTTATCTAAAGTGACTCTAGAATACAGAATAACAATGGTGAAAAGTTGACACCTGCAAATCTATACTTGCTATATAAATCAATGGCAATTTCAGTTCTTCATCATAACTCGTCAGTCTTGCGTTTGGGTGTCTCCACTGGTAGATAGGAATAGCAGAGGTCCAAAAAGGGATCCCGTTTGCCACTTGCCTGGGCTGCTCTTCCAGGCAAGAAAAAAAACTGATTCTCTACAGTTCCCCTGATGGTCTGAGGGAGGGAGGAAGGACGCTTTGTGCAAGCCCTGGGATGGAAGCACACACTCTAGCCTTCCTCTGTGGTGAGACCACTTTCTTGACCACACTCCCTACGCTTCCCTTTACTTCACTGTTGTTAAGTATCTTAACAGTTTAGTGGGTAGTTTATATTGGCTTTTACACCATAAAGCTGCCAAAACAAAAGGCAGGGCATAAGTTATATCAGGAAGTAAGTACTGGGTTGAATTAGTTGCTAGGTGATGCAGTGCCATCTTAAGCAGAGTTATGCCCTTCTAAACTGACTTCACTGACTTCAAAATTCCACTGGTATTGCTCTGTGTAGGATTGCACTGTAAGGCATAAAGATTTTACAAACAGCAAATGAGGTGGAAGAATTTTCCTGAATAATGCCACTTCCAGTTGCAGGTGTGGGATGAAGATCTCTCTCTCTCTCTCTCGGCTTCTAGCACACAGGAAATTAGATGCCATGGAAAAGAGATCTACTAGCCTAGCCTTATCTCTGATATGTCAGTTATATGTAGTCAGGGATTTCTTCCCCATGGGAAAACATTCGACTATACAGCCTAATCTGCTGGTTCAAGTAGTACAGTCCAGGAATAGTTTTACTGTCTTTTCTGTTCTGTGTGAACTAAGCCCAAATCTTTCTTACAATAACCCCAGTTTTCAAATAACCAGCTGTTTGTTGGAAAACACCCCTGGGTAAAAAGTTTACATGGAAGAAAGAAGGCTTCAGACAGTGCAGTTCAAGGATGCTTTCAGACTAGTACCTCTCCTTTAATATGTGCTACATTTGAACACTGACTTCCCCCCACCCCACCCCACTTCTTGCAGTCCCCCGGCATGCAAATTCTACATGCAGGCACACATATTTCTGCACATTTTTTTACAACATCAGGAAGGATTCCTGGACCAAATAGAAAAGAAAAGGTGTGGACAGGCCACATAGGCAATTCCATGAGTGATGGACAGGAAGATTCAAAACTGAAAATGTGACTTGAAGAAATAGGAGAATTTTGGGATTTGTATCCTGGAAGAACTGAAAACAATACAGCCTTTCCAGACCTACAAATCTTGCTTTACCTGTTCTTAGTACTCTAACTGGAATGAAGTCCTGGGAGTCTATTAAACCACAGAATGGCATTCTACTCAAAGCAGTGGGTGCCATGGGAATGCAAGGCTGAACTCCATGGTTGTCTAAAGATGTTACAAGATGTACAGTACTTCTTTATAAAATGAAGAAACAGGTAGTTTGTACTGAGAAGGTATGTAGCAGTTTGTTCACTCTGTGGAATGATTTTGCCTTCCCCCCCCCCTTTTTTCTGCTGCATCCTGATACTCAAGAATCTCCCTCTAGTGGAGAAGAAGATACTTGCGGTTCTGTGTTTGTAGTTGTGTTGCAAAAGTAATCCAGAATCACTCAAGAAATGTAGAAATGAACATTTATTTTAGCAATTCTAGCTAAAAGTTTGATTGTTTACATTATATTTTATTCTACACTGTGTCATTAAACCCTGTAGCTTTGAATCTATACCTGAAATGGGACTGTCAGGCAGGGACATCTCTTTCATAGGTGCTCTCTTCTCTCTTTACAAGAAAAGGCTTGAAGGCTGGTTCTCACACACAATAGCATCATTCAAGGTGAACCCATTACCGGTCATTGTTGAAAAATAATGCAGTTGAAGTGATGGTAAGAAAGCTGCATCAGTGGCATTTGGTATTTCACTTATGGAAGACTTCACATGATATTGCAGTGATCAAGTCATAATCAGAATTGTCAGGCAATATAGCTAGGTGTGTACATGTTTTAAAGCTCTCCCATGTTAACTTGTTTAAAAAATGTGTATATATAAATTAAGATAACTGGGACAAGTAGTCCAGCACACTCTTCTCCAACATGATAATTTTCTATTGGGAAGAGGTTTTCTTGATGTTCTGGTATAATAGAGTGTCAGATCAGGAACTCAGAGACCCAGGTTTGCATCCCCCCAGTGTCATGATAAACTCATTGCCTCACTCTCTCTCTCTGCCAAACTATCTCACAGGGTAGTTGATTTGAGGATGAAAAAGGAGGATGAGAGAATAATGTTGTAAGCTGCTTTGGGTCTCCATCGGGGAGGAAAGTGGGGTCTAAACTAGGATTGCCAGGTGCTTACTGTCTGCCAGCAGGGAGCTCCATGCTGCTCCCTGGGATCTTCTTGTGTGTGCGCTTTGGACGTGCACCACAATGATGTCACCCAGAAGTGAAATCATCACACCAGGCATTTCATGCTGGGGGACACTCTAGCATTTGGCAAAAAACTCTATGGTCACCATAGAGTTTTTAGCCAAATGCTAGAGTGTCTCCCATACAACATGCCTGGTAGGCCTCTTCCGGGGCAGGCTCCCCCCACTGGCCAGCTGGGTGGTGGCAGATTGGGACCTTTGAAATTGGGGGAATCCCCGCCCCCATCACAGGGATGGCAACCCTAGTCTAAACGCATATGTACATATATAGATTATGTGGAAATCTGCATTCTGAAATGAAAATGGATTCCTCTGTACATGTAAATACTAGAGTTTTAAAAACTCACCCAAATGTGGGAAATGCCTTCTATCCATAATCATGTATTTGTGGAAGTTCAGTTGAGATCTGAAAGTACATTGGCCCTTCAGTCATCTCTTTCACCTCTGATATTGCACATGGTACTTCTCAAGAAGCAGGATGTTTAATTGTAAGTCTCTACTTTACAGTCACCGCAGCACTGCAAATGCGAAGGTTGAATGAACATCTTTAAGGAGTCCATTAATCAAAGCCTCAAAAAGCGGGTGCATAATTTAACTGTCACTTTGTGACTGTGAATGCTTTTTTTGTGTTTTTAGGGCCTTTATTGCTGCCATAACTACTTCTTTGGAATAGGGTTACCAGCCTCCAGATGGGGCCTGAAGTGCTCCCAGAATCTACAATCAGTCTCCTTTCCAGACTACACAGATCAGTTCTCATGGAGAGTAGACTGTAGGACATCACCTTTCTACTGAGTTCCCCCCCTCCCCAAACTCAGCCTTCTCTAGGCACCACCTCCAAATCTCCAGGAATTTCCCAAGCTGCAGTTAGCAACCCTATTCTGAAAGCAAAGGTGTGCATGCCTGTTATATATTGTGTAGGAGGTTGGATCCTATCACTATTACAAGGAAACTCTAGGGGGAAATAAAATGTTAAAACACTATCTTGTCAAGTGTCCATTTGCAAAGGACTTTTCATGACACCTGCTGGGGCAGAAAGCTTGGTTGCTTTCCTAACTGGTATCGTAGTGACTTCTAAATGTTCCTTTCTACAACAGAAGTTAGCAAACAGGGCCTACTTTTCATGTAGCCATAACAACAACCCTGTTAGAACAAGTGATAACGTCACTGAGTTCAAACACATACAGTTGCCAAACTCCAGGTGGGGCCTGGAGATATTCCAGAATTATAACTGATCTCCAGATGACAGAGATTGATTCCCCTAGAGAAAATGGTGCTTTTGCGGGTGGGCTCTATAGCATCCCCCCCAGTCCCTCCCCAGGCTCCTTCCTCAAATCACCAGGAATTTCCCAGCACAGAATTGGCAACCTTACAAACAAAGCCACAATTATTGAAACACCTTCAGTATCTCAAAGGAATATGAAAAATGACCAACACAAATGCATTCATGCTGCCTTAAGGCCCAACTATGTAATATATTGGGAGAATTTTTAAAAGACAAAATATCAGTGAGGCAGGGGCCTGATTTAGGTTGGGTAGGGCCTGCTGTGCAGGAGGAAGGAAGTATCTATGCCTGCATGGAATGGCCAGACAAAACTGACCTCTGCCCTGGATTGCTACTTGTTGTGTTTGTGCTTTGGATCTTTGAAGCAGCAATAACTTGAAAAGGCTCTGGTATTCTAAAGCTCCATGTCCTATTGGCTGATTAATAAAGACTCCCATTGGTCCTAAAGCCAATCTAGATACCCAATCGCTGAGCCCTGCTTGGGTCCAATAGTATTGCTTGTATATAGTTACTTTGTTGAAAGTTATGTATTGGAACAGTATAAATTAAGGTGCCGCTCTCATAGAACTGTCTTTGGAGCTGAGCAATATCACTGAATAAAAGCCTGTTGTTTGAATTCATCGCCTCCTGCTCAATACTTAAAACTACTGATCTCGGAAAGGAAATAAAAACAGGCACCCTCTCTTTGCCCTCCCACCACCCAGGGCTAACAACAGACAGAAGGTTGTTTTTGATGGGCAAAATTCTCTATGGAATGGAATAGATAATGCCCTTCTCCACTCTCATGGTGGCTATAATCCAAACTGTTGCTGGACTATGGGCAAACTGTAATTTCTGCAGCCTCCCCACTCAGAGCATGTTGCAGTGATCTAATCTGGAAATTACCAAGGCATGAATGACAGCCTCCAGGTGGGACCTTGTGATCCTCTGGAATTTCAGCTCATCTCCAGACTACAGAGATCAGTTCCCCTGGAGAAAATGGATGCTTTGGAGGGCGGACTCTACGCCATTGCTCCCCACTGAGGACCTTGTCCTCCCCAGGCTCACTTTCAAATCTCCAGGAATTGCCCATCCTGTGGCCGGGGGGAACAGGGCAAACCTAGTTGAGATGGAGAAGGTGCACCAGGTAAAGCTATAAGAAGTAGGGTTGCCAGGTCCCCTTTTGCCACAGGAGAGGTATGGAGGAGTAGGGTTGCCTGGTCCAGGTTGAGAAAGAAGAAGAAGAAGAGAAGAGATTGGATTTATACCCCGCCCTTCACTTGTCGTCTCAGAGCGGCTTACAAACTCCTTTCCCCTCCCCTCCCCACAACAGACACCCTGTGAGGTAGGTGGGGCTGAGATAACTCTTTTCCAAGCTGTCCTTGAGGGAACAGCTGGTACAGAGCTATGGCTTGCCCAAGGTCATCCAGCCAGGTGCAAGTGGAGGAATGGGGAATCAAACCCGGTTCTCCCAGATTAGAGTCCGCACACTTAACCTCTACACCAAACTGGAAAGGCAGTTTGGCAGTCAAGATATTGGCAAATAAAAATACAGTACTATAAATACCCATTTTGGCAAATCCTAATTAAACTAATTAATTTTTAAAAACAGTTAAGAGGCCCTATTATGTCTTGGGGACACGGTGGCTCAATGGTTAAGATGCTGAACTGCAGACCAGAAGATTGGTAGTTCAATAGTTCAAGACCCGAGTGCTGCATGACAGAGTGAGCTCCCGTCTCTGGCCCCAGCTCCTGCCAACCTAGCAGTTCAAGAGCAAGAAATTGCAAGCAGATAAATAGGTACCACTGTGGTGGGAAGGTAACAGCATTCCATGTGCCTCGGTGTCTAGTCATGCCAGCCACATGACCACGGAAACATCTTCGGACAACACTGGCTCTTTGGCTTGGAAACGGAGATGAGCACCGCCCCCTAGAGTTGAATTCGACTGGCTTTCGAGCAAGGAAAACCTTTACCTTTTATTATATCTTACTCATGGCTAGCACATGAGAAAGTTGCATGGATGTGTGCATGTCAAGTGAAGAACAGGACAGAAGGAACGTTAGATGAGATAGGGAAGATAATGGGAAAAAATGGAAAGAGGAGGCTTTGGGGAGCTAAGATAGAGAGTTATGCTGGAGAACTGGACAATGGGGCAGTTTACAGGAGCTAGCATGTGGGTGGGTCTGTGGGGTGATTTGTGAGAGACAATAGGAGGCTCCAAAGCAGGAGCAAAGAACTGTTGGAACAATGTGGAAGGATGAGCACAGGAAATGAGAGCCATAATGAGAGAAAAAGGGAGAAGATCATTTGTAGCTACCAGTCTTGAAGAGAGCATGTTGTCTCCTTCATGATGCAGGCAGGCTAAAAATAGAAAATCTGATCTGAAGTGTAAGGCTAAAGTCCCAGACCTTATATACTTAATTTTCCATGGGGTGGTCCTGGGATAGTGGAGTCAAATTAAGTTATCTTAGTTTGCTAGTTTCAGGAGTCAAGAAACTTATTTCCTTTGCTAACATTTGCCTGGGGCAAAGCTAACCGTTGACAGAGGATCGTGTTGATATTGTGATAACAACAAAAGACTGAATATGTGTTGGGATTCAGGAGATGAAATTTGCTCTTATAATTAACTCAGGAAGGAAATCAGGCTCACTCCTTTTGAGGTGTTAGACTTTGTCTTAAGAATCCTTACGTCTTCTGTGATATTTTTCCTCTGTCGTCACAAACAGTGGCCATTGCTTAAGTAGCCAGAAACATCTTAGCAAGTCAGGATTATTTACTTTCACGATCAACTTCCTTGTGAAAGAGTACCTCTCTTTGTATTTTAACTAATTTCAGCTGGCCATTGATTTCCTTGATTAGAGTCTGATCCTTGCTGTTTTTTCCACTGGCCTCTTTGCATCTATACTCTAGATCTGAAAGCGAGGTAGGGTGTGCCCTTTTGCTGCCCCTTTTCCTATGTTTGAGGGCAGCCTGATGCACTAGACAACTCTAGGGGTGGTGCTATAACAGTAGGGCTGCCTGTATGCACGCACACACACACACCATGCTTTCTCTGTCAGAGCATCCTCACTGTGGAACAGACTTTGGAAAGAGGTAAGGAGGGCCCCTTCCTGGAAAAGATTCCGAAAGAGCTTTCAGAAAGAGGCACATCTAATTGGTTTTCTAGAACTTTGCATTATTACTAGGTTATTGTATGGGGCATGGGGTTTTTGTTATTTTATTATTTTCTCATTTTATTTTGAAGGAATTGTCTACTGTGGGTCTCTGTGCTGTAAGCTTCCTTGAGTCCATCCTGAGGAAAAATGAGTTATAAATATAACAGATACCCATGTTCTATATAAGTCCCCAAACAAAGCTTACCTTTTCATATGGAATGTAATGTGTCGCCCCCCCCCCCCCCAGTTTGCAGAAAAATCTGATTTTTTAAAAATATATATACAAGGTTTAATTTCCCCCAAAGTACCTCTGGCAGATGGAGGAGCCCAGGAGTGACTGCTGGAGAGCCTGGGGGCCCACTGGGCCCAGCTGCTGCTGTAGGAGAGCCCAGGGGCCATGCTGGACTCAGCAAGAGAGTGGGAGGAGATGGGATCCCCCGCGTGAGTCTTGCAGGCTCCCACTTATAATTACCTATTTACTGATCCAGTTAGGACACTGGGAGACTGGGAGGGGGAGGAACTAATCTATCATGTGATGCTGCATATGTGATGTCACTGCACCGCAGGACATTCTAGGAGTCATCTGAAACTTCATAGTGTCAATCCTAGAGCATCCCAAAATACAGTAACATAATGTTGCAGCATCACAAAATGCCATTTCACTTCCCCTATTTCTCTCCCGATGCTCCACTGAGTGAGCAAAGGGCAACCCGAGATCCAGCACATTTTAAATCTCATCCTTCCTCCAAGTAGTTCAGGACAGCATACATTGTTCTCCCATCCCCATTTTATCCTCACAATAATCTTGTGCTGTAGGTGAGGCCAAGAGAAAATGAGTGGTCCAAGATCACCCACCAAGGTTCAGGGCACCAAAGTGGCTCTAATTTTTATTATAACTCTAATCTCAGAAGAAACAGGAATCGTCTCCAGCTGAATGAAACTACAGTTTCCAAAGTAATGTGTCAGAGCAAATGTTAAAAGTAACTACTTCAGATATAAATTTCTCTGTAGTTATATTGATTTAGGATACTCAAAAGCCTCTCTCTATAAAATATGCAACATTTAAGGCTACTTAAAGAATAAAACACAGCTCTAAGGAAATGACAATGCAATTTGCACAGCATGCTGCAGAAAAAAAATAGTATTGGTAAGAACAGGTTCTTGTTACCTAAAATCACAGAATAGACAATAATATACTTTTAAAACATGAAGGGGGGAGGGGCTGAAAGAACACCCTCTGAGTGACTGGAAATACATTGGTTATCATCGTAATGGAAGAGAATGACAAAAATGAAGTGACTTACAGATCTACTGGGGGGGGGCAATTTATCCTGGACTCCCACAAAGCAAGGGCCCCCTCCCCTGCCTCAACTTCTGTGTGTACTGTTGACCCCAGTACCAACTCTGACACATTCTTCACTTTCATAGTCTGGAGCAGGCCTGTAGCCAGGATTTTTTAATTTGGGGACCTTTAAATAAGTCGGGGGACACCCTGCACAGACAGCCACCTAAGGGAGCCCCACAAATAAAATTTAAAAATGGAAGTTGGGTGGCCTGGGCTGGATAGGAAGGCAGGGGCCTTGGCAGTAAGTCAGGGGGTGGGCCCCGAGATGTCCCACTGTAGCTACGGGCCTGGTCTGAGGCAGCAAACCTCTGAATACCAGTGCTAGGAGACAACATCAGGGGAAGGCATTGGCCTTCAAGTTCTGTTTGCTTGCCCTCCAGAGAAACTGACTACTGTGCAAAACAGTATGCTGGACGAAATGGGCCCCTTGTTTGATCCAGTAGGGCTTTTCCTATTTTTCTCACCAGAATTCTTAGTATGTTGTTTAAAATATCCTTTAAATAGAGGCAATGTGATATTAGAGTGTACAATGACATTGAATCTCAACATGTGACCTGATGGGACCCAGGCCTAACCATGATGAAGTAAGCATTATGCATAGGTGGGTGTGAAACAGTACAGACAAGTGGCAGACCCACAAGAATTTGCAGAGGATGTTTAATTTTCTCCTCCCCAACGATTTCCTGTTCCCCTTCCATGAAAAGTCCCCACATCCTCCCATTTTCCTTCTTTCTGTCCTTCCCACTCACCAGTAATAACCAAGAATGGGATCATAGTGTACAAGGTCAACCAACAAAAAAACCCCAATCACTGTGATAACTGGCTACTACTTATCTCAAAACACAATCAAAAGTTCACTCCCAGTAAGATGTTCCTCTTTCTGGTTCAAAGCATTCCAGTGTTGAGAAACAATAATTTTTTTGAGGAGTTAGATAAATTAATCAGGAAGTTTGTTTGGTCTGCAAAAAAACCAAGAATAAAGTGGAAGTTATTACAGGACAGGAAGGAAAGAGGTGGATTCGGCGTACCAAATTGGGAGATTTACTATCAAGCTGCTTCCCTTGTCTGGATCAAAGACTGGATAAGACTAGAAGATGCTAGAGGTTTGGCACTTGAAGGCCATGATATGGGGTGGCATGCTTATATTTGGTATGAGAAAGATAAGGTCCATACTAACTTCCAGCATCATTTGCTAAGAGGTTCCTTATTAAAAACATAATTAAAAATGAAGATAAGGTATTATGGGAAAATCCCTAGATGGGTTTCCCCATTAGAAGCATTTATAAAACCTTCTATACTTACTATACTGAAAGTGGTGAGCTATGATGTCTTACTAGACAAACAAAATAAGTTAAAACCGAATGAAATTTTAGAAACAGCTTATAATATAAAATTAACATGGTGGGAAAAATTCCAATTGCAAGCGAGATTAGATATGGATAAGAAAACAGGTTTCTTTGCTACCAGTAATGACCTTGATAAGATCTGGTTAGATTCTCAAGAGAGGTTGATACAAAAAAATTATAAATTTTTATTGGATGAGAAGATGTTAGATGAAACAGTGAAACCTTGCATGGTTTCATGGATGAGGGACTTTGGCTACCCGATAGAAATAGACAAGTGGTCACAAATTTGGAAAACACTCAATTTTTTGAGTGCCATTCTGTATAAGGAAAATATATACAAAATGTTTTTTAGATGGCATTGGACGCCGGAGAAAATTGCTAGATGTTATGACAATGGCTCTAACCCCTGTTGGAAGTGTGTTAAAAACATAGGGACTTTTTTCCATATGTGGTGGTGTTGTTCGAAAGCCCGGAAGTTTTGGTTTAGGATTCAGAAACTAATAATAGATGTTTTAGATATTAACATCCCTTTTGTTCCAGAAAACTTTTTGTTGAACTTATTGGATAAGAACTATAGTAAAGGTGATTATGTTTTTATAATATATTCTTTTATGGCTGCCAGAATTTGCTGGGCCACATATTGGAAATCGGAGAAAGTCCCCTCCATAGACGAAATTATAAGTAAATTATATGATATAGCAGAAATGGTTAAGTTAAATAATATCATCCATAGGAAAGATGAAACTATGTTTAATAGTATATGGTCAAAGTTTTATAAATGGTTGGAAAATAATTGTAGGGCTCAATAATAAGAAATAGAGTTATCTATGTAGTTTGTAATTTGTATTATGTAAGAAAATCCTCTGAAAAGATTTTGATTTTGTTCCTATTGAAAAAAAATTGAATAAAATTATTTTTAAAAAGTTAACTCCCAAAATACTAATGTGTTTGTTAATTAAACTCTTACTCAGAATATGCAAAACTAAACAAAATATATGTAAGGAGGGGAGGCTAGGGGGACAGACCCCTTTTGCCGATGCACGTCCAGGGCGGGAAACCAGAAAGCACTCCTCCCCTCTCGGATACCTGGCTGGAGGCATTCCCCTACAAGGAGGACTCATCTACGGAGGCAGCTGAGGAGACCCACCCCTACGATCCTGAATTGCTTGGCAGACCCGCAGCAGCCAGACCCGAAGGGGTGGAGTGCGGGGCGGATGGGAAACCAGCCAGGTATGGAAAGGACGCCCTTTCCTGGCTAAGAGGAGGGCTTGAGAGGGTTAATTAGGGAGGAGGAATGGCTGAATGCAATGAGGGAATAAAAGAGAGGGGTACGAGAGACCTGGGAGGATAAGCTGAGAAACCTATGTGTGAGGCTGACGGAGTGATGACGGAAGAAACCCTATGACCCCGGGGGCAGAGAGAAAGAGAGAGAGACAAAGCTGGGGCATAAGGGTGACTCCCTAAACTCCAGAAACCTGAATAGGTGCCTGGGGGGGGAGCAGGGGCTGTGACGCAACAACCCCTTAAAGCTCCAGGTCTGAGGTCTCTTCTTCGTCTCTGCAACCTTCCCTCGGAGCTGGGCGGCCGGCCCTTCCCCCTTCCCAGTTAAAGGGGATGGTCCACAGGACCCACAAGCCGGGGACTTCCCACAATATATTTCTACAATAATAAATATGCAGTTGCTACAACATTCAAAAGAACACAATGATAAGGAAATGCTGCTGAGTTTTATTGACGAAAAGTCTCCCAATGAAAGTTCCATCAAATAAACATCCATAGAAGCTTTGACAATGAGCACCCTGGTATTTGCCCATTTCCTACAGAGTCTTCATCATGGTCGATACTGCTTCTCAGATTCTTTTCATACTGCAATTCAGAACCAATCTCCAATATATATTATTCCAATGGGATTAGTCAATCACCAAAATAGCTTCCAAACATGCATATCTATAAATCTAATAGCGAAGGGGGGCCCCCCTGTGCGGATATCTAAATCCGAGCTAGGGGGCCCTTGGGGGGGGAGAGGTTTTCCTACACACAGGGGGCACTCCCACCATGTGCAGAAAAATCCGAAAAGTTAAAAAAAACCCTTCAGGGACCATAGAATCCCCCAAAATACCTTTTGAAATGGCCTCAGCTCCAGGCGTCAACTGTGAGGAGATTAGAATGTTCGGGGGAGGGGGGAGGCTTCTAACTGTTTCTGTCAGTCAAAGGCAGGGATTTTACTGGCAGCAGTCTAGGGTTGCCAAGTATCCCCCCAGCCACCAGCAGCGGATCCAGATCCAGGCTGGGAAACTCCTGGAGATTTAGGGGTGGAGCCTGGGGAGGACAGGGACCTCAGTGAGGTACAATGCCATAAACTCCCCCCTCCAAAGCATCCATTTTCTCCATGGAAAGTTATCTCTGTAGTCTGGAGATGAGCAGTAACTCCAGGGGATCCCCAGGTCCCATCTGGAGGCTGGCATCCCTAGGCAGCACCCTCTGTGTGACTTGATACCACCTGATTTGCATGACTTAATTAGGCCCAGCTGTTTTGCTACAGTTCATCAGCAGCCACCGTATGAAAGCCATTGTGGTGCAACAGTTCGAGCTTCAGACTGGGATCTGCGAGACCCAGGTTCAGATCCCCATCTTGCAGTGGAAGCTGACTGGGAGATTTTGGACCAGTCACATACTTTCAGCCTTACCAACCTCACAGGGTTGTTGTGCAGATAACAAAGAGGAAATAATAATGTAAGCTGCTTTAGTCCCCATTGTGGAGAAAGACTGTAATTTTCCTAGGTAGAGGCTGCAGGGGAGGGGCGTGGAGATAGAAAGCTGAAGACAGATAAAGGTAGGTTGGCTGTTGGGTGGGAAGGAAATAGGGTTGCCAACTCCAGGTTGGGAAATTCCCAGACATTTGAGAGGTGGAGCCTGGGGAGGGTGGGATTTGAGGAGGGAGGCAGAAAGAGAGAGAAAGAGTGATGAGGTGGGGAGGCAGAAAAACAAAGGGAATGATGACAGGTCAGAAAGAGAGAGGAAGTAACATACATGGAGGAGAGCGAGAGAGTAAGAAGGGGGGGGCAGAAGGGAGAAAGAGTGTGAGAGAGGTAGGGGGAGAAGGGAGGAAGCAAAGGTGTGAGGAATGGGATAACTATCCTGCAAGTTTCTTGCAGGTCTCCACTTGTAACTTTCTAAATTCAACACTGTTGGCATATCCAGTATATGAGGAAACCTTTCAGTGTATATGAAGGAGTGTGCAGCTACACATGCTAAATCATTATATCCAAAATTGAACTGTGTTGAACTTTGTTAGTCTTGAAGGTGCCACTGGACTCAAAACTTTGTTTTCACATCTGTTTGTTAGCTCTTGTATTTGTATGCTAATTTACTGCCATTCACAGATTTTAAAAACCACCTTAATCCAGTCTCAGTTACTTATGCATCTTGATTCTAACTAGCCCTTCCTGGCCACTAAACCCCTCTCTTCTTATATGTAATGGTTGAGGAAATTCTTTTCCACTGTATCTGAAGAAGTGTGCTTGCTTGTGAAAGCTTATACTTTGAATCAAACTTTCTTGGTCTTAAAGGTGCTACTGGACTGAAACTTCTTTCATTTCAGACCAGATATCGGGAAGGAGCTCATATTTTTAAATATTCCCCCTTTTTAAAAGCCTGCACATGGTGAAGTGGTGCAGAACATGTTTTTACTGCCTCTGTTTAGATGCTCACAATGCCTAAAATGTAGCTCAGATTAAGTCTAGTTCATTCTCAAAATATTGAGAATTGGCAAAGAGAAAGGTGACCTCCTTCACATTAGTGTCAAGGCAGTGAGTTTCCAGAGAACTGGAAGAGAAGCAACATTGCATTGTCATTTAGCAGAGATGCGAGTCTGAGCATCTTTCAGGGTCTCTAACCAGTAACTTCAAATGGATTCCTAAATAGGCATGTCTACTGCAGTCACCAGCAGCGAGAGCAAATTTCTTTGATTGACACAACCCCTGGAATACAGCTTCTAAAATTAACCTCGAGCTGCTCCCTGTGCCGCGTTTTACTGAAATCAGATTTTCCAAGTGCTGTTATCTTATCTGTGACTTTGGAAAAAGCCACATCTGTTCTTCCTGGAAGCAAATCATTGATGGTGCGTCAGAATCTGAAATTGCCAGTGCATTTCTATGGCTAAAAGACTCTCGTTGAGTGTGAGGCAAACATCTGCTGAGTGTATTTTTAGTTGTGAGTCTCATTTTATGTCCACGTGCATACCTGGAGTACCATTTAGTTATTTGGTGTTGAAGAACATTGAACCACTGGCCTCATGTCGCTGGAGGTGAACTCAAGATCAGCTAATTTGGTCGGGTGGGTTAATTTCTTTTTCTAATAATAATTTACATTCAGTGCTCCTGAGCCCCTGTTTTCATTATCCATGAAAGAAAGAAGCAGAGAGCTTGGTTGATATTCCCTAGAAAGTCAGTGGCAAAATTCCTATTGCTTGTAATTATCTGACACATCCAATTTAAAACATTTTCTTCTGCAAAAGCTTTAATTACACCACTTCTTTCAGGACTCAATAGGGTTGCCAGCCTCCAGGTAGGGCCTGGGGACCTCCTGCTTTTACAGCTAATCTCCAGCTGACAGAGATCACCTCCCCTGGAGAAAATGGCTGCTTTGAAGGGTAGACTCCATGGCATTGTACTATGCTGAGGCCCCTCCCCTCCCCAAACCCCTCCCTCTCCTGGCTCCACCTCCAAAGTATCCACGTATTTTCCAACCCAGACCTGGCAACCCTAGGACTCAAGCTCAATGAGATTTCTGAAACTCTGACTCCTATTTTTGAAGTACATACTCTTAGAGACTTTTGCCAAAGCAAATGCTTCTGGAGTCAGGTGGCTCCTATAGTGAAATAGGGTTGCCAACTGCCAGGTGGCACCTGGAGATCTCCTACTATTGAAATTGATCTCCAGGGGACCAAGATCAGTTCCCCTGGAGCAAGTGGCTGCTTTGGAGGGTGGCTCTGTGGCATTATACCCTGGAGAAGTCCCTCCACTCCCCAAATCTTGCCCTTCCGTGGCTTCACCCCCAAAATCTCCAGTTATTTCCCAACCCAGAGCTGGCAACTCTAAGTGAAAAGGTGTAAGTCAAATTCATAGTGCAGGTACAAAGCTGAATTTTTGTTGTACAGATTTGTTTGGCATCTCATGTTGTGGACATTTGTAATGTCAGTGGATTCAGTAGAGTAGAATGGAGATAAAAGGTGGTTTGGATTTCATGGCTTCTCTAGATGGACATTGAAACTACTTTATTATTCTCCCAAATAAGCAAATACTCAGGAATCAAATCCAGGATACAATTTAGCTCCCAAACACATTGTTGTAGCAGAAGTAGTATGGATTTAAAATGACAGCACAATGAGGCCCATAGTGCTATATAGGGACAGGAGAACTACACTTGCTGTCTCCATTGTTTGGAAGGTCAAAATAGAGCCAACAACCCCATGAGGAACTGTGGGTCAGAAGACACAATTAGTGCATTCTTGCCCCCAAGATCTTCTCCTCCACAATTCTATAAGCTCTCTGAGGCTCCAGTTGTTTCATTCCCCACTTCCTTCATTTCCATTAACTGATTCTCAACCAGTCTCAACAGTCATGGCCTCCTGGGCATATTTAATCCTTATTCTTTGGTTAATTTACAAAACCATATTTTTCTGCATCTCTGAAGGGCTCCATGAGTATGTAGGGAGCCCTACCTTGCCTGAGGGAGGCCCAGTTGTGCAGTTTTCATAATCTACACAGGGGCCAGGCAGTTTATGATTAGATCAAGTGACTTGCATAGAACTGAAAACAAATAGTGCTTTCTCTATGCAAAATGTTATCTCCACACAATTGGTAAGGCTTAAATGTAGGGCTCCTGATCACACTGTAAGAGCCCTAAGATTTCTGGGAGTGAGGGGCATTGTAATGTCACCATGCACATATCCGACATGATGACGTCACATGGAAGTGACGTCATCATGCCAGGGACATCGCACAGCAGCATTCTGGTATTTTGGGCAAAATGCTATAGTTACCATAAAGTTTTGGCCAAAATACCAGAGTGTCACCACACACCATCCCCGGCATGGTGACATCACTTCTGCAAGATGTCGTCATGTTGGGGACATAGGCGTAGAGTACGGGGGGGCTCGAGGGCTTGAGCCACCCCCGAAATTTCCCAGGGGGGCCTCAGCCACCCCCAGGAAAATGGAGCACCTGCCGCCGCGCCTCCCCGGGTCCTTCCGAGGCCCGGCGGCCGCTGCTAGAGAGGGAGAGGGAAGGGGTGGCGGGGGGGAGAGAGAGGCACCAGCAGCAGCAGCTGGTGGGCCTCGGAAGGGCCCGGGGAGGTGGCACGGTTTCCTGGGGGGGGAAGAACATCGTCCCAGTGAGCGCGCATGCAAAGCGCGCACACTAAGGAGCCCCCCCCCCCAGGATTTCCAAAACTCTATGCCCCTGGTTGGGGACATTGTGCCAGGAGGCAGGGCTGTTGGGAGCAGGGCTTCTACCTATCAGCCAGCTGGCCAGCAGCAGGCAGGAGCCCGTGAAATCAGATCCTTCTTCCACCTGGGGGCTGGCAAACCTAAGTCAGAGGGTTAAACTGCAAACAGTGACTGGAAAAATAAAGGAAACACCTGTTTGCAAGACAACTTATTGTGCAGTTTAGGAGATCAGTTCTTCACTTTGTCACCAGGAGCCTCCACGAGTCAAGAAAACAACCGTATAAAATCTCTCCTGATGTAGTTAAGAATTAAGCCTAGCTGCCAAGCCTAAATTGAGTTTAATCATTATAGTTCTCCTTTTCCTGATCCTCCAACTTCAAGCCGCCTGTAGATTCCAGAAGGGTCTAGGGAGAAGTGAAGAATCATGGGAAGTCACTGATAGATCAGTCTAGTTCAGGGTTGCCACGAAGTTACCTTGGCAACCTGCAGGAAACTCAAGAGAGGACATGTGGGGGTGGCTGTCAGCTGACAGCACGATGACTCTTCCAGTTAACTCTGGAAGTGAAGTCACACCTCTGTAGGAAATGGCTGAAACCCTATGGTAAAACCCAGAAGTGACACCAATCCCTTCTAGGAATCACCAGAAACTCCAGCGTCACCTGCATGCTTTCCATTGGAGGTCTTAACAGAGCCTGTGTGCTTACAACTGGCATACTCTGTTCAGAGCTCCAGAAGAAAGCATGTAAGTGGGGCTGTGGCTCATAGCATGTTTGCAAATAGGTCGTCTGAAGAGGACTTCTATTCTCAGAGTCAGGAGTTTTCTCTTTTGCTTCTCCTTGTAAATGCTTGCCTGAAGGATAAAAGCTGCCTTCATTTTTTTGAGGGGAAAAAACCCTAGGGGGAAAAAGTACACGCTTTGCTTTTGCACATCAGGATGTTGTTTTTCTTATTGCTCATAAATTAACTTGCAGAGACAAGACTCTTCAAAATCCCATTTGGATTTCTCTTTTAATTAACTAGTGGCTTCAAATGATAACGAATCTGTTCCCCTTCCCCAACAAAACAACCTGCCTCCTCAAAAAAACCTACATACACACATAAATGTTTGAGTTCTCCAAACTGTGCAAAGGGTCCCCAGAGTTTCACAAATCAATGAGCATTAATGTTACAGAACCCCAAGAGAGGGCACCTCTTGGCTAAGACAGCATGCAGCTGCTGATGCTTAATTGAAACATATAGGTCTTGGATGAGGCGCTTTGATTTTCTGCTTCAGCGTTTTTCCCGGCTTTAAAACCATGTATCCATCAAAGTCTGGGAGTGAATGGAATGTTTGTCTTAATCAAAGGCATTTCCCAGAGATGTTTCCACAATTTTAGGAGGAGAAAGCACAATTGGAACAGACTGGTATCTGGTAATAAATTCTGTGTTTGCTTTAGAAACTATTTTTTAAAAGTCTACAGTAATTAGCCTCCACATTGTGACCTGCAGTTTAGCAATGCAATCCTATGCAGTGTTACTACAGCCTAAGCTATTGAAATCAGTGGGATTAACTGAAGTAACTGCGTAGGATTTCATTGTAAGTAACAAAATGCCAGGTTCTACATGCAAATAATTAGGAAGTTTGGTATCAAATGAAATGAAAGTCGGCAGAGATCTACTGTGATGCACCAAATAGTTAGTAGATCCTGTGTTATCCCATGTTATGCTCTTGTTCACATGCTCTTTACGTGCTCATGGGGTTGCCAGGTCCCCCTGGCCAACTGCAGGGGTTGGGGGGAATTGGGTTGCCAAATCCAGATTGGGAAATACCTGGAAAATTGGGGAAGGAGCCTGAGGAGGACAGGGGCCTCAGGCTATTCTCAGCCTTGGGGAAGACCTCTATTTTTGCTCTGTTTTTGTCCTCTAGAGCAGGAGTGGCCAAACTTGCTTAATGTAAGAGCCATATAGAATAAACATCAGATGTTCGAGAGCCACAAGACATGAACAAATATTATCTACACATTTTTATTGGAAAATATGCACATTTTCTTTTTATTAACTTTAAATGAGACTGCCAAAAGGGGTAAAAACAGTTCTTGATAATTATATTTATTTGCCTTCTCCAAGCCACCTGAGAGGGGTAGGGGCTTTGAGAATGCACTTAAAGACAGTTTTCTTTCTCTGCTCCCCTCCCCACCTCAAGCCTACTCAGGGAGGGGAGCACTGGCTGAAGAAGGGAAGACTGATCAGGGAGCCACGCAACATGTGTGAAAGCTGCATGCAGCTCCCGAGCCACAGTTTTGCCACCTCTGCTCTTGGACAACTGGTTGGCCACTGTGTGAAAGAGATTGCTGACTATATGGATCCACTGATCTGATCCAGCAAGGCTCTCCTGTTGTTCTTAAGGAACTTGTGCTGGCCCCATGAAATTGTGATTTATTTATTTATTTTACTGAACTCCCTCTCACATATTTCATGCTACTTGACAAACTGTGACTTGTCTTTCCAGTGACAATGATCGGTAGTAGATTCAGGACAGACAAAAGGAAATTCATTCTTGTATACTGCATAATTAGGTTGTGTATTTCTCAGTCATTGGACAGGTTGATGGCCACTAAATTAAATGGCTTTGAAGAGAGACTAGACAAGTTCTTAGAGAATAGGGCTATCAAAGGCTACTAGTTATAATAGCTAAATGGAACCTCCATGTTTAGAAGCAAGATACCTTTGAATATGGCATGCAGGGGAGTGAGGGCGAGTAAGGGAGATTGCCTTCCAGCCCTGCTTGTGGATTTTGCACAAGCATCTGGTTTAGGGTTGCCAGCCTCCAGGTGGGCTCTGGGGATCTCCCGCTTTTACAACTGATCTCCAGCTGACAGAGATCAGCTCCCCTGGAGAAAATGGCTGCTCTGAAGGGTTGACTCTATGGCATTGTACCATGCTGTGGCCCCTCCCCTCCCCAAACCCCACCTTCTCCTGGCTCCACCCCCAAAGTCCCCAGGTATTTTCCAACCTGGACTTGGCAACCCTAATCTGGTTGGCCATATGTAGGAAACCTGAGTGATCCTTGGACAGAGCCAGCAACATTCATTTGCTTTCCAGACCACATAATTGCTGGTTGCAGGAGAGAGGTAGGGTTGCCAACCTCTGGTGGCACCTGGAGTTTTCCTGCTGTTACAACTGATCTCCAGGCAGCCACCATCAGTCTGCCTGGAAAAAATGGCTGCTTTCAATGGTGGACTCTATGGTATTATACTTTGTTAACATCGCTCCCCTCCCCCAAATGCTTCCTTCTCTAGGCTCCACTCTCCAAATCTGCAGGTATTTCCCAATCCAGAGCTGACAACCCTAGAGAGAGGAGTGGATGCAACATCCGGAAGCCTTCCGTTTCAAAGGCAATTTCCCATTTGTAAAGGGGAAAGGGGTGACTAGTAACTGGATTCTTTATAGCCTGGCTGTCAAAGAGTCCAAGCCTGAACCCTGTGGGTTCCAGGGTTATTGTACACAATTTCTTTTCACTTGAAGATGATAAGAGCCATGTAGGCAGGAAGGCCCAATTACTGGCACCTGCAAGTTGGAATAGGCCCATTACTATTCACATTAAATCTTGGGAGGAAAAAGGGGTGCTTTGCCTCACACTGGCCTAATAATGTTTTTACATTCACCCTTGCTACTGGGCAATGGTAAGCAGATGAGGTCTATCTTCTCCCTTATCTTCCCCAAGGAAGGGCTGCAAATAGAAGAATCCTTCCAGGCATTTCCGGGGCAAAGATGAACCAATTTGATCTACCTCATCAAGGCTATCTAGAAGGACATGGTTAAAAATAAATGTTAAGTTGGAAAGGAGTTTTAAAGTTGAACAGTTTCTAGTTAACAACAATAGAGAAATCAGACACATAATGACACATAGCAAGATAAAGGGGAGAAAAACTTACAGCTATAAGCAGAGACCAAGAGACCCAGGGATTTTTTTTATTTTCCTTTCAATATTCTTGTCTTGTCCACAGAGCGGATATTTACTTGATTGAAGATCCAAAGATTATGGAGTTCAAAAGGCATGGAGATAGGATATCTTGCAGAATACTCCTGCAGGAGTTGGCAGGCAGTTTGAAAGTATTACAGATGACAAGGATCAAAGAGCAAGAGAGAAGGAAAATGTTAGCATGGAAATTGGACATGTCGTTGCGAAGAGTTTTTCCCCAGGTCTAAAGACACTTAGATAACTTTATTCCTATACTCCGCCTGTGGAAGCAAGAAAAACTGACAGAACTAGTTACAAAAGGATGGTGTGGCTGGGAGGGAACTAACTTCTTTATGACAACTGATGGCAATGAAGAACATGAACAATTTAGGGGGGGGGTTAGTAGAACTCATCCCTCAGCAGGGTGGAAAATGCTCTTCTGGGATAGGCTGGAATAATTTTAGCTACAAAATTCTGGAGACAATTATACTCACCCTGATTATACGAGTCACCAGGAGAGAAGATGCATGCATGGGAGCAAGCTTTGTCATACATAACAGATGCAAGTACACATCTGAAGGTACTTCCAGATCTGCATCTCCATGCTAGCCTAGCACCACTGCTTTTGTTGAATGCATTTTTGGATGTGGGTGGAGATTTGCTTCTCCGTCTAGGGTTATTAGTTGCAGGAAGTGTCTGACTGTATAATTATGGCATATCTGAGTGAGACCCATGAAGAACAGCATGTTATTTTCCCCCCATTTCACTGGCTATTTTCAGGTCAGACACAGATTCAAATCCACCTTCTACCATGAAACTTGCTGAGTGATTTTAGATTGGTCATTCCCTCTCTCCATCACCCTTTCTCCCTAACCTTCCTTATAGAGTTGTTGTAAGGATATAATGTTTCCATTATAGAAGCTAAGAATGGTATATGCCACCAGTGTTCCCTCTAAGCTGAGTTAGTATGAGCTAGCTCAGTTTTTCAGCCTCTGGCTCACACATTTTTGTCTTAGCTCAGGAAGGATGGCTCCAGAGCAAACTAATTTGTGCAGTAGCCAGTCGCTCACCCACAACTTTAATGCCAGTAGCTCACAAAGTAGAATTTTTACTCATAAGACTGATCTCCTTGAAGGGCAGAATAAAAATGTATTACATAAAGTTATCTGTGCCTGTGGACTACACTGGGTGGTACACTATTCCACATGTCATGGTTCCTTCCCTTTTTCTTTTTTCTTTTTTTAAAAGATTTTTTCTATTATTTTCTTGTACAAACACTAAAAACACTACATGCACTAAACCACTACAAAACAGTAGACACTAGACTAAAATAAGCTAGACAAGGATCATATAGCATATAAAGTTTCAATAGCTTAGATAAAGAACTCCCTTGTGTTAAAGATAAAAGAATGAGAGTTACTTTTTATAGCTTAGTTATATACTGCTAAATTATAATTAGAACTAATAGATACAGCATAAAAGAAAGTTTTTAAAACTTTCAGAGGTTTTCAGTTATTTCATTTTTCTTCCCCTTTTGCCTTTCTTGGTGAAAGTCTCTTGGACCTTCACTTGCTTAGGGGCTGCTGTCCCTTTCTCAGAGTCTGATTCTTCCTCTGGAGTGCTGCACTCTGAGTCTTTCTGACTCATGCATGCTGACTTTTTCTTCTTTTTCCTCTGTTGTTTTCTTTTTTTTTCCGCTGTACTTTGTTGCATTTCCAAAAACAGTTTTGTTTTCATAACAGAGTCAATCTTTTCTTTTTTATCTTTGTAGCTGAATACTAGGCCCTCAGGTATTAGCCATCTGTAAGGGGTGGAGTTTTTCTGCAAAAAAATGATTAAGCTTTTGTAGGGATTCCTCTTCTTTCTGATTTCAAGTGGTATATCCTTTAAGACTTTAATGTCCTTGTCCTTGATATTCAAAATTGTCCTATTTGTGGCCTTGAGCACCGTATCTCTTGTAGATCTTTTTGAGAATCTCACCACTATCTCCCCAGGCAGGTTATCCTTCTTAATATATTCTGGTTATGTTTGATAGATCATATCCATATCACTTTGCAGTAGATCCACCTTTAAGCCTGTCATCAAGGCCAACACCTCACATAAGATTTCCTTGAGATCTTCGCCTTTTTGTTCAGGGACATCCTGAAATCTTAGCACATAAGCTGATTTTTCCATTTGAAGTCTTAAAAGTTGATCCTTATCAGAGTTCCTTTCTTTCTCCATCACTTCCAACCTTTGATCAATATCTTTTGTCTTGGTTTCAAATTTTTTACTGCTTTGGCATTTTTCTGTTTGTAGGTTGGTATCTTTAAGTTGCTTTTGCAATGCTTCAAAGTTGTTGTTCAAGTTAGTCATCTGGTCCAGCAGAGGATGCAGTGCTACAGCCAGCATGTTAGGAAAGTCAGTTTTTGCTTCTGGTCTTGTGACCAGAAGTGTTGATCTTGCAGTTCCAGGAGATTGCTTCACTCTCATCACCATCTTTTGTTCCCCCCAGCTGGAATAACGAGACAGACAACAGTTTGGAAATAAACAGGGGCCACTTTATTAACTATTTAACAGAACATTTAAGCAACAGACAACTAAGCAAGCATGGAACAGGCAAGGAGGTGTCACTCCCTGACCAACCTCCTTGCCCTTGAAGGGCAGGTCACCCAGGTCTGGTCTTGAGCCAAATATCTAGCTCATGACTGGCAGCCCAGCAAGCTGGTTGCCCCCTAGGAGTGCCTACCCCTGAAGCCTTACAACTTGCAGGGACGAGCCTAGCCTAAGAGGTTCCCAGAGGCAATCATCATTCCCCACCCTGGACCTTGAAATCCAATGGCAGTTCCTGATGACCTCCTGTTCCCTAACGGGATATGCCATGAGGTGCTCACCAGTTCCATTTTCTTGCTTGCACAAACCTGCCAAGTGACCAACCCATTTAACCATCACCCACCACGTGCATCCCTTCAATCCACTGCACTCAGTGTAAGGTAGGTGAAAACACCTCCACCCATTCAGCCAATCTGGGTAGAAGTGAAAAGTACCTGGCCCCACTGGTGACCAGCAACAGCCTACACTAAAAACAGGTCAGGCAGGTGGGCAAGTATGCGGAGCAACTGACAAGGATGGGAGCAGAGTTCAGCCCTTTCAAAGGCTGGCTGCACCTCCCGCTGATGCCAGGACACACAGTGTTCACTCCATTGCTGCCCTGTCTTCCTTGAGGTGGCAAAACAGCCCCCAGACACCAGCGGCTATGCTGGGCGCCTGGGAGCTCAGTTCTGTCTGACTCATTGTTCACAATTCAGGGAAAGTTTTTAAAAGTCACAGAACGTCTATTGAGAAGTTTGCTTTGGGTAAGTCTGTATTTTATTTGCTCAGGTAAAAAAAATACTGTTGTCCCCAGCCGAGTAGGTCGTTTTTCATAATCCGCTTAAAGTTGGGGGGGGAGGGGGCGCGTGAGTTCTCTACATTGCAAATTGGGGCTTTGGGCTCTAGATTTATCCATAGCAGTTAAGAGAGATCACTCACTGTTTCTTCCAGTTTGGCAGTCTAGGAGTGCTTTTTTCCCCCTTTGGATCACTTGCTCTCCAGTGTGCGCCTCTTGGTTCCATAATGGAGCTGCGGCAGCAGGACCTTAAGGGGCAAAGGGGAGCCTCCATCCCTTGGCCATGGCTTCAGGAGAGGCACCCCTCGTGCCCCAGGCTGAGAGCCCCCTACAGGGGCTCCGTGGGGTCTGGAAATGTCCAAGATCCCTCCCATCTGCTGCATCACAGGTCACTCTCCTTGGAGCATTGAGGGAGTGCACCCGCCATTCAAGCTGCTGAAACCAGAAGTCCCTGGTTCCTTCCCTTTTTCCTTTGATTATGCATTTGAGAGAATTCTTGACCCTGCCATACACTGAACAGCACAGCACTGATAGACATAAATAGTCTTACAATATATTTTATTTGCTGGATATTTCCCATTCAGAAACAAGAAAGCTCTCAAGTTGATCTGCATCAGCTAGCCTTATAGGAGAACATTTATTGGATTCACACAAAGGATAGGTGAATGGTATCCAAAGACAACAGGAGAAACTTGATATTACTATGGATGGGGGGAAGGGAAGGGCTGGAGTTCACCAAAAGTGATTTGTTACAGCATTTAAGAGGCTGCCAGATTTCCACCTCTGCTTTGGTAGTGCCTCATTGTTACCCTTGCAACTTAGAACTCCCTTTATTAGAAAAATCTCAGTGGGAAAAATGCATTGTTAGCTCATTTTAGCCAGATGGGACTGAAGATGCTTCTGGGTTAAGCGGTTTGGTCAAGGTCATACAGTTTGGCAGCAAAACCCATGACAATAATGCTGACACTGAAGAAGTCAATTAAGGTAGTCAAAGGATTTCGGACATAGTAGTGCTTGCACCTAATTATAGATGTGGAAAGATGGTTCAGTCTGGAAATAAATTTAGAATAATGAGGCTTGGAGGATGAAGGGTTTTTTTAAAAAAAGTTGTAATATCTGCTAATTGGAAAGATGCTACTGTGTGCTGACTAGGGGATAGATTTGTGAGTTAAATTTAGAGAATCCCAGAAGGTTTCTGCTCAAGGCACAGTGCCACAGAGTAAGCGAAAGTAGCATATGATGCTGCATTTTGCAGCTTGAACAGGCTTCCTTCCACGCTAGCTCTTCAAATCCACACCTGTCATAGATTCCAAATGTGTGACCTTTCCAACTTTCTTATTCAAGAAATCAGTAGAACTGCAGTGGGGGGAGGGGTTTTTTGCAAGATGCCTCAGAGATAAGAAACAAAAAAACATAAGAGAAGCCAATGTTGAATTAGGCCAATGGCCTATCCAGTCCAACACTCTGTCACACAGTGGCCAAAAATACCAGGTGCCATCAGGTCCACCAGGAGGGCCAGGACACTAGAAGCCCTCCCACTGTTGCCCCCTCCCCAAGCACCAAGAATACAGAGCATCACTTGCCCCAGACCAAGAGTTCCAATCAATACCTTGTGACTAATAGCCACTGATGGACCTCTGCTCCATATCTTTATCCAATTCCCTCTTGAAGCCGTCCACACTTGTAGCTGCCACCACCTCCTGTGGCAGTGAATTCCATGTGTTAATCACTCATTGGGTGAAGAAGTACTTCTTTTTATCTGTTCTAACTCAATTGCTCAGCAATTTCATTGAGTGCCCACAAATTCTTGTATTATGAGAAAGGGAGAAAAGTACTTCTTTCTCTACCTTCTCTATCCCATTCATAATCATGTAAGATGGCTCCTTGCTCAGGATTGCTCAGATTTCACAACACCTACAGACAGATAAGGTGCACTTATAGGCCATCACAAATGGGATCATGGAAGAAGCTGCTTCTTTTTTCCTCCCATCAAGTCACAGCCAATTTGTCGTGAACCCATCGGGTTTTCAAGGCAAGAGATGTTCGGAGTAGTTTTGCCATTGCCTGCCTCTGCCTAGCAACCTTGAGATTCCTTGGTGGTCTCCCATCCGAATCCTGATCAGGGCAAATTCTGCTTAGCTTCTGAGATTTGGTGAGATCAGGCTAGCCTGGGCTATCTAAATCAGGACACTTAAAGGGGTACATAAAATATCAGTGGGGTGAACTCAAATTCTGGAGCTGATCCAGTATAAGTAGCTAGGCATATTAGACATCTTTTTCAAAAATACAAATTCTGTAATTGAAATCAGTTTTTCAGCTGGCATGTATTTATTCACCTATGTTTCCCATTGCATATCTTATTCCATTATTTTCCTGAGTATTTGATCTCAGAGAAAAAGGTGACAGAAGAAAATAGAAGAGATTTTTTTTAATCCATTGACACGGCTATTTTGGGGCAGGAACGCACAGGAATGGAGTTCCGGCTGGCTTCCAAGTTGGCCATGCCTACAGCCTCCCCTGTCTTGGGTTCCCCAGGCGCCTCGCAAGCCACGGGGCGCCTGGGGAAGTCAAGCCAATCCAGGGAGGGAAGGCAGTTTAAACTGCCTCCCCTCCTCGGGTTCCCCAGGTGCCCCACAGCCATGGGGCACCTGGGGAAGCTGATCCTGGGGAAGCCAAGCCAATCCAGGGAGGGAAGGCAGGGGTGTGGCCTAATATGCTAATGAGTTTCTACTGTTTGGTGTGGCCTATTATGCTAATGAGTTCCTTCTTTAGGCTCCTCCCATTTTCCTTTCTCATAGGAATCATTTATGATTGTGAGTTTTCCCCAGCAGGGTAAATAGCTAGGTTGGGGAAGGATGGTTATAACCAGAAAAGTTTCCCCAGTGGCAGAGTCCTAATTCAGGTTCACGTATGCACACAGCTACTTTGAAACTGAAGTTAAAAAATTAAACTTAAAGAGATCAGAGATCCAATCAACACAGATGTCTGTTGCCTCACCTAGTTTGGGCCTTAGGATTTCCAGGACAACGTTATGGGAGTTCAAGGGAAACAAACAGGATACTTGTGGTGTTTTAAAGACTGGGAATTTTTAAATTCTAGCATAAGCTTTCATGGACCGATATTTAGTTCATCAGATGCCTGTAACTCTTGAAAAACACGTAACTCTAATTCCACCTCTGATTAATTTATCTGCTATGCTGTGTTTTGCTGTCATATAATACAACAATCCAAAATGTGGAAAGTTGTCAGAAGAAATACACAGATAAACATTCAAGGATAATGGTAAGCATTGTTTCATTCACTCTGAAAGCAAATCCTTTAGACCTTAGTCTAAAAATACTCTAGTCCCTAAACCAATAATGTATTCTGGGAAAATTCTGCAAGAATATTTATCGGCTGTAGTAGTGTGCAGGGAGTTATTTTATTATTACTTATTTATACAAGTACCATTAACGTGCTTGTGGTTTACATAATTGAAAAGACAGATTTCCCCACTATAGAGTTTACAATCTAAAATTAGACAATAACGAACAAGGGAGGCAAAAATAGAATGGTTACTGTAAAACTTCATTGTCATTAGCTGTAAAAGCTAAATCTTTAAACTCCTCTTTAAGAACTGAGCCATTGTCTGTTTAAAAGCTATGTGCCTACTTTGTATCAAATGTCTCCCAAAATTGAAGTGAGCAGGCTCATTGTTCACATTTAAATCCTTTATGTAATTAGACAAATTCTTCCAAATGGGCATAGTGACTAGCAAGGCGTGCTCCTATCAGTTTCATCAAGCACCATCAAAGAATTGTCGGCAAATATTTATCCAGTAAGGTTCACTTTCAGCCAATCAAACGTCCAATCTCCTTTTCAGATCAAAGAAAACAAATGTTTTCGAATGTACAAAGCTACCTTATACTTCATTAAACCACTAATCCTTCTAGCTCAATTTTGTCTTCTCTGACTTGCAGTGGCTTTCCAGAGTAACAGGTAAAAAGGGTCTTCCCCATCACCTGCTCCCTGAAATCCCTTACCTGGAGACACCAGAGACTGAACCTGCTGGAACCTTATGTATGCAATGTGTATGGCAGGGTTCTCCAATGTGGCACCTATGGGCACCAAGGTGGTTCTTCTGGTACTTCCTCTTGCTGAACTTTTCAGAAAGCAGGGAAGGCATTGCAAGGCAGAGCTTGTTATTGGCCTCATTCAAATGGCAGGGTGTTTCACAGCTGCAATAGCCACAGGAGGATCAGGAGGACTGGTAAGCACCTAGAATTGTGGTTCTGTTTCCTCTTCAAGCTTTCCTCCTTTATATCCCTCCTTCTCTTTCTCCCCTTCCCTTCTATGATTACTTTTCTGCTATTCCTTTGCAAAGCAAGGAGGGAGGCTTTATGTTTGGCTCCACATCCCGAGGCAGCCATTTTTGTTTGGCTCCACTTCTTGAGGTGCTTACCATCCTTACTCAAAATGCCAAAGGTGCCCACAAACTCAAAAAGGTTGGGAACCCTTAGTGTGTGATCTACCACTAACCAGACATATTGGACATTAAGGCCACTGACAAAAGTCCAGATGGCTATATGTCTTAGGTGGCTGCCCTCCCCACTGAGGCTACCTCAGCCCAAAGCAATGGATGGCCCTCACCTGACAGGGACAGGGAAGGAAGCACTTGTCTGAGTCCAGTGCAGTGTGAGGAATGAGCCCCGCCAAGCCCCATGAAATAAAGGAGGAGTTTGGCCAAACAGCACTTAGCTCAGAGGTGGCTGGGCAAGTTTTCTCCCTCCCTCTTTCAGGGGGTATGGCCCTTTCTTTTCTTTCCTGTCCACCACAGCCACTAGCCACAGCCCATTCCCTTTTTGGGTAGAGGAGAACAGCATGCATCAACATATTTGTTTGTGAAGACAGGAGGAGTGAGAGAAGCCATAGAAGGTATATTGATGCCATCATCAAGCTATGGAAAGCATGACTCATTGCTGTGACTTTGCTTAGAACTGCAGACACCTCTAACACCCAACCCAACTGGCTAAGACTAGGGCATTACAACCTTCTGAGGTTCCTCTCCTCCCCAAAGCCCACCCTCCCCAGGTTCCAACCCCAAATCTCAAGGAATTTTCCAACCAGGAGTTGTCAACTTTAAGCCATGCTGAGAATGAACAGTGACCACTCAGGCAGAAAGGCTGCATTTCAGTTGCTATGGGTTTCCCAAACTCCATTGCAGAGAGCCACTCAAGAGATAGCTGCCACTGCCACACCCTCTCTGCTCAGCAGCAGCAACACTCACTAGGCCAAGTTTCATGGAACAGACTCCAGGAATACCTGACCTTCTGTCAGAGCTGAGGATTTTCTGGTTCAAGCAGAAAAAACTGCCGCAGTGATTTTAATGGAGCCTGAATCTCTAGTCTATGTGGAAACCTATTCTTTTCCTAATCCCTTTCCCATCTTTTCTAATACACCCCCATCCCTCCCTCCCGTGGGGTGGTGCATGGTCTGAAAACTGACATGTCAATCGGCTTATGTTAACACCATCTAAGAATTGTTTTGATTTCAACTGAACTGTTATTGTGTTTTATTGTTTGATGTTTTCAGGGGTCATTTTGTAAAAAAAGAGGTGCAGGAGCTCATTAGCATAACTCATTTGCATATGCCACACCCCCTAACATACCGGATGTGTGTCAGAAGGCAACACCCACCCCTCAGGCTCCACTCCACAGGTGAGTGAAACTGACCTGCTCTTCCTCCATTCCCTTCCCCATCCAATACTTTGTGCAATAAAAATAAGCATAAAGAACACACCCTCATTCTCTTCCTGCTCCCTTGAAACCACCAGGTTTCAAGTAGACTTAGATATCCAGGACACATGCACCACCCATCCCTTTCTCTTACCCTCCCCACAACAAGACACCCTGTGAGGTAGGTGGGGCTGAGAGAGGTCTTTTGAGAACTGCTCATGAGAGAACAGCTCTGAGAGGACTTGTGACTGACCCAAGGTCACACCAGCAGCTGCACGTGGAGGAGTGGGGAATCAAACCCGGTTCTCCCAGATTAGAGCCCAACTCCTGACCACTACACCAAACTGATGGGGTGGAAGCTGCTGAAGGGTTGGTGAAATTTCTCCAGTACTTACGTGCCATGTGTCCAGTTAAAAAATGGTATACTTAGAACAGGGGTGGGCAATTGTTTTGGCTTGGGGGCCACTTTGTGGGAGCAGAGGTTAGCAGAGGGCCGCACCTTTTAAAATGATTGTGTGTTGGGGGAACCAACCTGTAAAGCGAGGATAACAGCCCATGTGGTTGGTTCGTTCTTTCACAGTTCCCACAGGATTGCACCACAGGAAAATGGCTAGTGTTACACTTGTCAGTGTAATGCCTATTAAGGAACTTTCAGTACAGTGCAGCTCCACTGCCTGCGTAGAAAAGCCCTCTTGAATAATTCAGTTTTGCACAGTTTGTGGAAAGCCAGGAGAGAGTGGGAGCGGCCTGGGGAAGGTGAGGGTGGGGGCGGGCAGGGCTTCGCTGGAGCGCTGTGCTTTGGCACAGCCCGGGGAAGGTGAGGGTGGGGGCGGGCAGGGCTTCCCTGGAGTGCTGCAGCCCCGGGAAGAGGAGGATGGGGGAGGGAAGGTAACTTACCTTCCTTTTTCTGCCTCCTCATCGCCCAACAGGGCTGCTGGGAGCAGGGGGTGGGGCTTGGTAATGTGCCCACCCCCTGGACACTTCACTCCAGGAGCGCCGCTTCTCTACACTCCGGGCCCAACGGAGGCCTGACTGAAACCATGTGGCCGACTGTCTTGGCGGGCTGCAAAAAACTCTGTGGCGGGCTGCATGTGGCCCACGGGCCGCAATTTGCCCACCCCTGACTTAAAAAAATTATATGCCACCTTGAGCAAGTCTCTGGAAAAGCAGCACACAGTCATAAAAGGAACAATGATAAAATTATCAATATTAAAACAAAACATTAAAAACAATAAAGACCCTAGCAGGGCTTTCCCCGGGGCACTGCGCCTCTGCACTGTTCGGGAAAGCCGAGGAGGGGGCGGGGCTTGGTCATGTGCCCACCCCCTGGGCTCCTCACTCCCGGAGCTGCGCTCCTGTGTGCTCCTGCTCCATCGGACCCCTGGATGTTTTAGTGTTTTGTTGTTCATTGTCCAAAGCCCTGAGTAATCAGGGATTGGGCAATTCATAAATCTAAATCTAAACTAGCTTCTACCTGGGCATCACTTGCTGCAATAGGAACTGCGGGCCTAAGCAGAAATGATGCACGTCCAAATGCCAGTCTTTATATGTGTGTGGTTTTGCTTTTTGAGGGTATGTATAGTTGGAAGCACCTCATAATATGTGTCATCATCCACATCAAAATTATTATTATTTACTATTATTTTATTTTATTGATTTCTACCCCACCCATTCTGGCCTAGGCTGGCTCAGGATGCTCACAACAAGTTAAAACTTTCATAATACATAAAACTTCCATCAAGTTCAATAAATAATATAATAGTATAAAAGAACATTAAAATCAACAATATCAAGGTGCTAGTAATTCTGATATTTACATTAATTCCCTTGGTCCATTTTGGTTGTGAGGGATAGAAAGGGGGGTGCTAGACTAGGCTGGGCAGTAACCACCAGGACCTATGGCACAGGACTGCCACCATAGCTATCAGTGATTACGCTGTAATGGTGGTGGTGGTGGTAGTGGCGGTGGCTCCAAAGGCCTAGCAGAAGAGCTCTGTTTTGCAGGCCCTGCAGAACTGTTAAAGGTCCCGCAGGGCCCTGATCTCTTCTGGGAGCTCATTCCACCAGAGTGGAGCCACCACCGAAAAGGCCCCAGCCCTAGTTGTTACCAATCTGGCCTCCTTGATGCTAGGGAGGGCCAGTCGGTTCTGGGTCCCTGAATGCAGCGCTCTCTGAGGCATGTATGGGGAAAGGCGGCCCCTCAGGTATGTGGGACCCTGGCCATAAAGGGCCTCAAAGGTGCGAACCAGCACCTTGAAGCGAATCCAGTATGCTATAGGCAGCCAGTGCAACACCTTTAGCACAGACTGGATGTGCTCCCGAATTGAGAGTCCCATCACTAGCCTGGCTGTGGCATTTTGCACTAGCTGCAGCTTCCGGATTTGCAACAAGGGCAGCCCCATTTGGGTACATATGGATACACAGGCAGAAGCTCAGGTTTGATGCTCCTCTGTATGAAAAGATTCCTTTCACTACACTGAAAGCTAGATTTCAGGCAAAAAGATTTGGCCTAGTCTTCTCCCTGCCACCCAGTTTTCTGTTTGTGAGGATGTGGGAAGAGAGAAGGAACATTCAATCCTGTGAGCACCTGCCTGCAATCAGACATGATACAGCCCAGGCACAAGTTTTCCACTTCAGTGACAGTTAGACCAAAATCTCAGCACTCTGTAGACCAGAACACAGTGAAAAGTAAAGTAGAGATGCATCACAAACAAAAACCTGTGACAAAAAGAATCTTTGTTTAAAAAAAAAATACATGTCTGACTATAATTCCCCTAAAATTTGCACATCTTCTATTTTTCCTCCAATGTAACATGGAACAGAGAAGTCTGCAGTGATAACAAAAAATGGGCTTACATCTTTGAATTTCTTTGTCTTTTCTTCTTGTGTTCTACTTTACAATTCCAATCACAGTTTATGTTTCATATATCCAGGGGGTATTCTCATAAAGTTTCTCCTTCCTCCCTCTCTTTTGAACTACTAAAATATTCCCTTCAACGTATTTGCCAGTGTCAATGTAATTTGTGTTAACCTCAGGTATTTTTGAACTCCAAATGAAAATGAAATCAATCATGTTCTGAGTATGCAGGAAGTGTGCAGGAGAGAGTAATCTGTCTCTTCCAAATCTAAAAATTCATTAGACAAGTTAGAACTGTAAAAAGGTCAAGGAATCTAAATTGTAATGTGGCTGTATGTTTGTATATAGATTCCGATTTAATAACAGTCATTATATCAAAGTTATTTAATAACAGTCATTGTATCAAAGTTATTAATGCAGTATACTATAGGGTTAACCCTATAGTAACCTTAACCCTAAATGATCCAATAACAATGGCAGCAATTACAGAAACCTTCAAAAAACAGAAGAAAGGAAAAATGCCAGGACCGTATGGATTTCCGGCAGAATTCTACCAAACTTTTGAAGATCAGTTGATCTTACCTTTTAAAATGGTAGTCCATGCTATACTGACTGAAGGTAAACCTCCAGATACCTGGAATGATGCATTAATAACTTTGATACACAAACAGAACACAGACCAGAAAGAAATTTAGAACTATAGACCTATTTCACTACTTAATGTGGATTATAAAATCTATGCTTCTATTTTGGCTACAAGACTTTAAAAAGTACTAATAAAAGTTATACATCAGGACCAAGCAGGCTTTCTACCCAAAAGACAACTCAGAAATAATGTTAGAGTTATACTAAATGTACCTGAATACGTTGAAGCTCATCCAGACAAACAGATGGCATTAATCTTTTTGGATGCCAAGAAGGCCTTTGATAATCTTAATCGGAATTTTATGCTTGAAAAACTATTTATTTCACAATGTGGCCCTAACTTTTTTGCTATGGTTAAGGCAATTTATTCTTCTCAACAAGCGAGAATTCTTAATGGTGAATTAACAAGAAATATAGCCATACAAAAAGGAACCAGACAAGGATGCCCACTTTCACCTCTACTTTTTATTTTTACACTTGAAACATTGAATGATTTGATTAGAAGCGATATTAACATAAAAGGACAAAATTAAAGGAGAAGAATGCAAACTGCAGACTTTTGCAGATTATTTAGTATTTATATTGGAAAATCCGATGAAATCTATTGTCCATCTCTTAAAATCTCTTAAGGATTATGGCCAAGTTGCCAGTTTGAAAATAAATGTTCATAAAACCAAAATATTAACAAAAACCATGACACCTCAACAGGAATTAGTGCTTCAGCAACTATCAGGTTTGGAAGTTAAGAAAAAATTAAAATATCTTGGAATAAATATAACAAATAGATGTAGTTCTTTGCTTGAAAACGTCCAACTTATCACAGAAATTAAGAAGGATCTTGGAAAATGGCAAAATTTACACATATCTTTTATGGGCAGAATTGCAACAATTAAAATGAATGTTCTTCCTAGATTGATTTTTTTGTTTCAAACAATTCCAGTCCTCTAAAACCAGAAACTTTTTACAGAACTAGACACTCTGATTAAAAGATTTATATGGCAAGGCAAAAAACCAAGAATAAAACTGGGACTAAAACTGGGTCGACTGGATGCCTCAATGGTGCTTCAGCATTTGGCTGCTCAGACAGCTCCACACTGATTCCAAATAATGTACTGAATTATAGCATAAAGCTCACTTACATCCAAAATGCAGCAGAATGCAAATATAAATCAATGCCAAATGCATAACAGAAGTGTTCTTGTATCACACCATTTTTAGCATTAATGACTTTTTTGAAAAATGTAATATAGTTCCAGAGCTTTTTGTTTGGCCTTCTGTTGACTGGCACAAAGAGTAAGAAAATACTTCATCTGTATTTCAAGTTCAGCTGAGGATAGTCAACAGACAGACAGCATGTCGTTTTATGTGGTCCACAGCAGCTCTTCCAAACTTTACACAAGTCATGGTTAAGGACATATTGTTGCCCATTAGAAAAATAAAACAAGTTCCAAAAGTCATGCTTGAAGGATTTTATACATCGATGTTACATTTCTGTTCTTGTTGACTGAAAGGTTTGGGTTTATTTTGCCCACCTGCCCAGTAGCCTAAAGAGTGAGACTAGTCTTATATATACTTATTTATCTGTTATTTACTGTTTCTGCATCATGATCCCTTGGTTGAGTGGCACCTGTTGTAGCACCTTGTGATAATTCTCCATCTTTTCAGATTAGCTGATGTAAAACTGTGATAACCAAACTGCACTGTGATGACAGCAAACAAGCCTGGGGGAAAACCCATTTACAGTAGTCACGATAAACCAGTGCAAGGTAGATGAAATCTTTGACCAGGCAGGCAGTACATATATGCTAGATATGAAGCTGCTGAATAAAATGGCAGCCCCATGTCCAGGTCAATCCCCTGTAATATTTAGCCCAGCAGACCTAGAAACTGCAAAGATACCTGCAGCTCCTCCTTTTCTCTCCCCTACAATGCCTCTTCACCCTTACCCCATTTTACTGGCTACTGCTTGCAGGGTGAAACTGACCTGAAAACACTCCAGAAGATTCAGAATATTGAGAGTTAGTTTAAGGGGGGGGAGTTCATGGGGGGGGGGATCATCCTGCTTAAACCCCATAGAGAATCCTAAAAGGAAGATTCTGTAGTGGTGGTGAAATTTCCAATCTCTCTGCACAGTACTTTGCAGGCCCTCAGCTTGTATTATTTGTTATGTTTCAATAATGTATATTATCCTTTTATCTATATCTGCGGAAATGTTGTTAAGTCATGTACTCTTTTGCTCACATCCAATTGTTTGTCCAATCTACTGTGAGTTTCTTGTCTGTTCTAACTTCGATTTGTCCTCCAAACAGTGGAAATGTTCCTCATCATTTGGAAATGTATTTTTTAATAGTTATATTCTACAATCTCAGCAGAAATGGATGCAAGGTGGCTTCCAATTTCACACAATTAATATAAAGCACATCAGTCACTAAAACAACTAGAGGGCCAGCAATAAAATAAAATGGCAGCACAGCAGCAGCATTAAAACAAGTAACAGCAAAAAATGATGAAAAACCATTCATTTTTTTAAAAATCAATGCATAAGGCAGGTCTGGTAATCAGAAAGGGAGAAAACCTCAGCAGAAAGCTAGGAAAGAAGGAACGTCTTTACCAGACACAGAAAAGCTTCACAGGCTTGGTGCCTAATGAATGACTGTGTGGAAGGCTTTCTAGGAGTTACATAAGCCCCTGTATTTGGTGGACACCCACCTTCCTTTGGGGGTCATGTACAGCAGAGCTTCTTTCACTAGATTAACCATTTGACCAGCTCAGGTGGAAACAGGTGGTCCATGTAAGCTGTTGCAATCACTTAGGAATATGCCCAGGGATGTCTTGAGTAAACCAAGTATAACATTATTCAGAACAGGAGAAGAAAGAATCGAAGGTTTACCATGTTCCTACAGCGCAGCTTGCCCAGAGCTATCAGTAAAATGTGGGCTGAATGACTCCAGACTCTGGTACCCTGAAACTAATACAAAACATGAAAGGGAATTCTGAATATTGAAGTCTGCTGTTTATAGAAAATTATGTGTAGATCCGCCACCACTGTTGTTATACTTTTGTCGTTATGCATATCTTTTTTCTTTTTAAAAATGTTATTTAGTTGCAGGATTTTGAGTTCTTTTTCCTTTGTTCTTTTTTCTGTGGGTTTTTTTGGGGGGGAGGAATTAAAAACGATTTAAAAAGTCTGCTGTCATGGATCTTCCCCCCCACCTGGCCTTTTGACAAATGCTTTTCATTGGAAATGTTTTCTTTTCCTTTGATAACTACTTTCCCTTCAGTGTGGGCAGCTATCACAGCTTTCAGAGAAGATTTTCTGTATTTAGTGCGCTGGTGAGCAATTTAGCTTTTCTTTTTTTACATAAAATCCACATAGGATTGGGTCCAAAGGTGCTCATAGAAGGCACTTCTGCTCACAGAAGGACTGTTTGTCATGTCACAGTGGAGTATTGCGCAAGCGCCAGTGTGCTGCAGTGTCTGACTACAACTTGATTTTTCAGATCTCCATTCAGCCATAAAAGCTCCCTGGGGGATCTTGAGCCAGCTACTCTCTCTGCCTGAAATAAAATGGAGGAAGGAAGCATCATAGATGCCATGCTGAGTTTCTTGAAAGAAAGGCTGGATAAAAATGTTCTAGAAAGATGGGGAAATGAAACTGAGCCCAACACAGCTACCCACCAGAAACCAAAGATATTCTCAAACTGACAGGAGGGTTTGCATTGTGCCAAGCAAAATCAAAAGAACTGCTACAGAACCTACATATTAGTGTACTGTTATGCAAGCTTTTGTGTATTACATATTGTTTTCCTTCTGTTCATAGTTCCTTGAATAAAATCCATATTTTTTTCTGGGAACATGAAGATAATTCTGTCACCCTGTGCCTCTGTTGAGATGCTACCCTTTCCCTCCGGTTTACTAGAGACTTCAGGGAAGACAACTAGACCTTTGTCTATGGAAAACTTCCACCAAATCAGACAAATTTGACACACAAGGCTCACTTGAAAGCCTATGAGAAGGTAGTGGTAGAAGTGAAAAATTCCCCCCCCCCAAGTTACCATTGTAACTATGGAATATCATCTAGCTACTTTTCAAAATGGTGTGTGGTTCACCAACACCAAGATCTGACTCCTCTGATGAATTTAGCTGAGTGTTGCAAACAGCTTAGCCTTTCATGGCAAGATAAATCAGTAGAGCCCCTGACAACGATTGTTAATACTTCTTTGGCAGAAGGAAATTTTTCTGTAGTGAAAGATGCAGCAGTGAAGACTTGTTGAAAAAGGCTCAGTTCCCTGAAGATGAACTATTACAGGCCCGTTTGCAACCTTCCCTTCTTAGGCAGAGTGACTGAACCAATGGCAGCAATGCATCTTCAGCCATATTTGAGTGATATTTTTGCCCTTGACCCATTTCAATAACATTTTAGACCTGGCTTTCTGTGGAGACAGCCTTAGTCACTTTGATGGATCATCTGCATTTAGTACTAGATAAGGGAAATGTATCTTTATCGATCCTTTTGGAAGTTTCTGCATGCTTTGGCACAGTAGATAATTTGACCTCACTGGAGTGCTTGGAAAAGCTGGTTGGGATAAGTGGAACTGCCCCTTATTTCACTGATTTTTGTACAATCAGTTTCAGAGTTGCCAGCAGAGCTTGAACAGTAGAGAGCATCAAGGTTTTGTTTATGCTGTGCTCTTCATTAGTTATTATTAGGCCTCTTAATGGGATCAGCCATAGCAACCATGTCATTAATTTGCTGACACTGGCTGCCTGTGGATGCATATTTTACTTAGTCACTACAGACAATTGCCTTAGAGTTTCTGTGTGTGGGGGGATTCCTCCCTGGCCAGGACACCTGGCCTGGAGGAAAATTCCTTCCTGACCCCTGGAGCGGCAATGTATGTTACCTTGAGGATTTAAGAAACAGCTGTTATGGCCTTCTACTATGCCCAGGGTAATATCAACCACCTCCAGGCCAGATTGACTCAGGGAACCTGGAGGGGGTTTTTTTTGCCTTTGTCTGGGCAGGAGTCACTGGGAAGTGGGGGGAAGCTGTAAATTTCCTGCATTGTACAGGGATTGGACTAGATGACACTTGGGTCCTTTCCAGCTCTAAGTTTTTATGATTTCACCTATGGAGCACTTTTCTCGCCTGCCGCTCCTACAGCAGTCAAAAATCCCACTCCCTCAATCCTGTTTTTGGGGGACATGAGGCACCCTTCCTACAGCAGTAGGGAAAAGCAGTAAAATCATGCCACATGGACACAAGTCCTTGAGCCCCGGGGAAATGCAAGTCTGGCTCCAAGCCACTGTCTGCATTCTGAACTAGGGCTTGGTTGTCTGAGTGGATGAGGGTGAATGTTGACATTGAATCCAACAAGACGGAACCAATCCTGCTGGAAAAAGCAGAAGTTCTAGAAGAGATTGATTTACCAACACTAGATAGAGCAAGACTTGGAGGCTGAAGTGGTGGCCAGGTTGGCTTACCTCCCTCTGCATCAAATTCAGGAATTTTTTCTTATAGGCACTGCTGACTGATGCATCCATAACCCTCAGACTGGATTATCACAGCATATGCCTCATGGGACTGCCCTTTAAAAAAAACCTTGGACACTTCAGCTAGCACAAAATGCAGCCGTTGCTCACTTTTTAACTGTTGAGCCAATATAACGGCAATTCTGAAGCAATTCCACTGGGTACCCTGCTTGTTTCTGGATTCAAGTGCCGGTTTTTACCTTTGAAGTTTCTCATGATTTGGGAACCGCTTGGTTGAAGGATCACCTGGCCTAGCATGACCTATGCATGAGTTGTACTCTTTACAGCAAAAGTGCTGGCTGTGTCTTTGATCAGAACTGCACATACTCCACCGCTCACTCCTGATTTTTTTTTTCATAATGTCCCCAATCCTTAGGACTACCTTTCCAGAGGAAGCACACAGGATTTCATCTAAGTGGGCAGTCAGAGGCCATCAAGACAGTGGTCTTTCACTGAGCCTTCCCTTAGTCTGTCTTATGCTTTTCTTTTTGGCGCATCATTTAGGCAGCAACCATCAAGGTGTTCTGTATTGTATTTCCCCACATGTTCTTCTTTAGAATGTGTGATATTTACATGACTTTGATGTTTGTTAACTACCTCAAGTTTTTGGAAGAAATTTGGAATGGTTTTTTAAAAAAATAAACCCCAAAGTTAGACATTCGTATATGCTCATAAACATTTAAACCAATGCAAGCTACCTTAGTGCATCAACAGGATGAAAAAATACTACCTCTTTCAGTTTAAAACTTCCCCAACAGGTCAACATATGCAGCAATTCTTACCACATATGAATAGCCTGAGTAAAAGACTTTCAGTCACAGCATTTGGTTCCCTTTGTGTGCGCACCAGTTATATTTTTAAAGTTCAGTTATAACAATCCTCCTTGTTTTCCCCAGGAAACATACTTGCCCTTTTCAGGTTCATGACTGCTGGATAGAAGAAGAAAGTAATTGGGTTTATATAGCAGCAGAATTCCTGCAATTCTCAGCACTACCCATCAGTTCTGCACACTGAGCTAATATATTACTCAATGCCCTCATTTTTTAAAACCCTGGACCCAGGGTGCATGTACCCAAAAAGCTGTTTACTGAATCAGATCACTGGTCCATCAAAGTCAGTACTGCCTACTCAGACAGGCAGCGGCTATCCAGGGTCTCAGGCAGAGTTCTTTCACATCATCTGCTACCTGATGCTTTTCACTACAAATGTTAGCGATCGAACCTGGGACCTTCTACATGCCAAGCAGATACTATACCAATGAGCCATAACAGCACTCCCCACCCCCAAGTACTATTTGACACAAACAGAGAAGGCAACATGATATAGCTTGATCTCAGATGCTAAGCAGGAGTGGTACTTGGATGGAAGGCCACCAAGGAAGACAACAGAAGAAGGCAATGCTTCTCACTTGCCCTGAAAAGCCCTTTACTGGGGTTGCAGCAAGCTGGCTGCAGTTTCATACCAAACATGTACACATTTGACACAAATACTTGCTATTTTAGTAGCCTTAATGCTAATTTTATAATTAAATAATAGTCAATATTTGGAGCACTTTCAGTTTTAAGACAACACAAAAAACGGAAACTTTTGTTTTTCCTTTACTGTCACCCATTTGTGCAATTTCACTGTATTTTTTCCAATTTTGTGTAATACTTTCTGATTAATTTTTCTATGCAACATTTTAATTATTGTTTACGACTGCACTGGAAAACAGCAAGCACCTGAGGAAATTAAATAAAATAGGAGTCCACAGGCACAATAAAGGCTGAAAAAAGTTATTCGAGCATAAACTTCATAAATTCAACTAAAAGTTGCAAACAACAGAAAGGGGGTGGGGGTGATACAAAGAATTGTTCAGGAAAGCATTCTTGTGATTGTCTGCAAAAAAATAGACATTTAATCATATGGATTATATAGTTTCTTGTAATTCTGTTAGTTTCAACAATAAATATGAACTATAAATACAATACTGTTTAAACTGTCCTCTTTGTTACATCTTTCCCTCTGCTACCTTTCTGTTGTTCACAGCATTTAGTACAAATGTATTGAACACTTCAGGCTTCCGATGAATGAGCTCTTGGCTCAAAAAAGCTTATACTAAAATACTTTAAGGTGTCACTGAACTAATTTTATTTTTCTGCTACGGAAACACAGATGATAATTCCAGATGGATAGCTAAAAGAAGCTGTAACTGTTAATTGTCATTTCATGGCAAAGGCCACTACTGATACACAAGAGGGTTATTTTGAGTAAGGACAGTATATGTTCAACTGCAAACATGTTACGAGTGATACTTCAGTAACTCCTAAAATCCATATGGGGAACATACGGCTGTACTATGGGAAATAAATAAGGCAACTACGTATGAGCCCCAAATATTCATCCAAAGAGGCTGTTTGCTTTGTCTTTGTATGATGAACAACTCCGGCTTAATTTCATTCTAATGAACCTCTCAGCACACAGGACATTGTTCTGCTATTGTGCATCAGGTGTAATGGGAAGGGCCAAAGCTCAGGGATATAGCACATGCTTCCCTCACATAACGTTCCACGTTCAACCTTTGGCATCTATGGAAAGAGAAAGGCCTCTGCCTCAGAACACAGAACTGCTATTAAACAGAGTAATTGATACTAAGTGAGAAGCAACTGTCTAAAATAAACAAACAGCTTCATGTGTTCAGCCTAGTTAATCACTACCAAGATGGAAGCTCAGCAGAATTACCTACTTTCAAAGAGTGCCCATCATACCTCTGTATGAGCTGCTGTTGCTCACTTGCCCAGATCAGTGATACCTGCAGCATCAACAGGAACTGACTCATCTGAGATCTGATCACACCTACCTACTCTTTAAAAAAAAAAAGTTTGGTGCGTGCAACTGAACTTTGCCTCCAATTTTAATACAGAAAATGTGTTTCAGCTATCAAAAGTCTGGGCGACAGTCACCTGCCATGTTCAAGTAGTCACTTGTCTTGTGTCTCTCTGCTAAAAATGGAAAGTGTAACAACATTTTCAACCCCATTCCATGTTACCCACTGCAGCAAAAAAAACATCTTAAGTGATCCAATATTCATATAAGCTGTATTTATTCCAACACTAAAGAAATAGAACTTTATTTTAGAGAAAGATCAGGGGAAAATCACATGATGAAATTGTGTTACTATAACATAACCCATTTTAAGTGCAAAGCTGCTCCCAAGAGATATGCTCACAAAGGAGAGAGCCCTTCAGAACAGCATGGTTGCAAGCTTGCTGGAGCACTGTGGCCCTTTGCCAAATATTACTCAATGAGAAGCACACATTTAAGTAATTAGGCTTTCAACTGAGTTCAAATAGATCCCAGTTCAAATTGTTAAGAAAAAATTATAAATTTACCAAATCGGGAGTAAATTGGTAGGTAAGTCTATTGTTCTCACACTTCCATATATCAAGTATATTTTTAGCATCTCTTTATGCCCTCCTCCCAGGACAGGTGGTGGTAAAGCATGGGTAAACACGGCTTCCTTTCCACCTTCTGCCACCAAACTTAAATAGGACCTTGCTGCTGGGAGTATATACACAGGCTGATCACTTCAGGTCTGGTTTAGTGAAGGGTGTGAAGAGTAATCTGCAAAACTGAATCATCCCGTATTCACTTTATCTTTATAATACTAAGCACAGGAACATAACCATTCCCTAATCACTTTTCTTAAAGTCAAACTGAATTCCCAAGAATTTGCAACAATCATATTGTAATGGTAGGGAGTTAAAGGTAAGTCTTTTTGCCACAGAGTTCTATCTATCCCTGTTCAACTGGGATCATTCACTTCTGTTTTTGTGGTTGTGCAGCCATGTAGAGTGCTATCAGACAATAAATGGTCCCTCCTATTGTTAGTGCCATTGTGGTCCGGTAAAGGAGTTTGTCAGGAACTCCACGCTTCAGATGTACTGGTAGACCATCAGGTTTCTGTCAGTAACAAAAAAAAGGAAGTATGAGTCAATGTATGCATGTTACCATCCCTCAAAAGGTTAAATGGAAACAAATAAAAGCTAATATACAACAACCCAATAATAGAAATTGAATTTCTTTCATTTACACCTCATCTTTCTCCACAGTATGGACCCAAAGTGGTTTACATCATTTTCTTGAATGATAAGGGAAAGATGCTTTTTCTAAAAGTTGAACTAGAGATAACAATAAGAGATTAGCAAACCAATCTCCCACCAGCTTAAAAAGTGTAACCATAGTACAAGGAGCGATAGGACAAGGAACTGTGTTACCCAATTCTTTCATGCTGCTTTCTCAATGAAAGTCTCCTTTCAGCTGCTATTTGCCCTGTAAGGAAAAGCCACAAAAGCATCATACAGGTACTTGTACGCTTCCCCATGTGGGGCAAGTGGCAGCTCCTTCTGCACCAGGAAAATAAGAGAGGGGCAAAAGAAATGGCTGCTCTCCTTGTGGCAGCCCCAATCCAAATTGTTCCCACCCCCATAGCTGCACTACATATTCATGGACTTCATTGATTTACTTCATCCCGAAGTTTTAAACAGCCATGTGTTCCTTGCAGACATAAATCTGATAGATTCTGTAGCATTCAGGAGGCTCAATTCCCCCCCCCCCCGAAAAGTATAATGTTATGGCTCACAAGATATACACAGTTCATGCCTAGTATTACCTCAACAGCCAAAGAGAAAGCAAAGAATTCTTAGTGGTAAGAAGTTAATTCTTCAGTACTTCTATAACTCCCTGACATTCCTCATGATAACAGGAAGAGATTATGCAAAATAAGCCAATTCACAACAGTATTTATACTGATCCAAAACAGACTTACGCATATCCACCACAATGCTTCCTGAAGTCTCAGCTACTTTCAGCACAAGTTCACACATAAGGACTGCATGAATAGCTTGACAAGCACAAGAAGGTCTCTTAAATGCCACCACAATTAGAATCAAACTACACATGACTGTAAATGTACGAAATGTTATCCACTTGCAGATGCACACGTGCAGTGCATAGTAATGCATAACTATTCTTGCAATGCAGGGGGCTTCTAGCCTAACTTTAGCAAATCCTTCAATTCCTCTCCCAACAATTAAATTGTATGCGACAATTATGGATAAACTTCTCATGCCCATAAAAAATTAGATTTCAAAGGTTATGCCAACAATTAATCTATTCACCTTCAAGGTGGACTTTTTGCTGTTTTATTAGTAGGCTCTGTGTTTCTTGGGGCTGGGTTTTTGGCGAAGTCCAGAAATTGGTATTGAGGGCAGAATTCTAAGGAACGCAACTCTGTAGTCATTAGTGGCACACAGCCTTAGATACAGGACAAGCATACAGGAAGACTAGAGATATGGAAACTAACATACATGATCTAGCAAGGAGAAAGGAGAGGTGGTAAAATCATGCTAAGGGTAATAGTTCTAATCCAAATTTAATTAGATCACATAAATCTGATACAATCCAATGTGCTTCAAATTTTCTTAAGGCAGAACTATAGACTAACATACAGAGGAACTTGATAAGACAAGAATTTAATCTATGTTTCAAACAAACATCAAGGGCAAACACTGCAGCACAAGAGATGGAGTATAGTACACATTCACTGTCCCTATTACTGGCTTGTCAGGGACACAATTCTAAGAAAACTCATTATACTTTCAATAAAAGAAAATGTTTCTTCTCACCTGAAACAACTTTTGCAGTTCTGGAACCCTGTTTTTACCCAAATACTCAACAGCTGATGAGGCATCGGAGACAAGTTTGGTTGGTGTTCCAAAAACCAGAGGAGCTGATTCAACGGGTACCACTGGTTTGAGCCCCTGAATAAAAAAGGGAATTAAACTTTGTTAATTTATGAAAATAGATATCAGGGAGCCAAGTTAGCATTTAGCATCGACCAAATGAGCCATAAGACTGCTGTGTACCACCTCACCAAATACAAACATACAATAGTGTGAGGTGTAGCTGTTAATAAAAATGAAACAATAACTTTTTTGTTACTAGAGTACCTCTGAGCATGTAGGGCTGTCTGTCCCCTCGCCAATGTTTAGCCACTCTTGTGTATCTGAAGTGAGGGGACAGGCTTCCCTCTCTACCTTCTCACCCTCTCCCCAGCATGAGGCACAGTAACTTAGGCAACAGTGAGACTGCCAAGGCTCCCAGAGGAGTGAGCTGGCCATGAAGAAAGGGGAGTAAAACCACCCCCACCTCCCACCCCCACAGTGGCCAGCTTGCTCTTTTTCTGGATGGCTGCCATGGTGGTGGCTTTACTTTCTCTTCTCTGCCATCAGCTTGCTCACCTCCTGACAGCCATATTAGTGCTGGAATGACAGTGCAGAAGCAGCAAAGAGTGTGTATGTGAAGGGGGACTGTTGTTGGAGAGGACGAGCATTTTACTTGCATCCCTGGAATGAGGTCTGAAGTTTGGGGAGGCTTGCAGCTTATTTAGTTATATGATTTCTATACCGCCCTCCCCACAAGCGGCTCAGGGCAGTTTACATCAATCTTAATAGAAAACAAAACAACTTTAAAATAACAATTTAAAACAGAATAGAATAATAAAATGCCACGTAAAACAAACTCGATCAGATGTCTGTCAGAATGATTAGAATACAACAGTTGATGCCCCAATGTCCATTTGGATCCAGGCTACTAGTGTGAGATTGGCCAGGAGGGTAGAAGGATGTCCGCTGCCTCAACCAAAAGCCAGGTGGAAGAGCTCTGTCTTGCAGGCCCTGCAGAACTGTAATAGATCCCGCAGGGCCCTGATCTCATACGGGAGCTCATTCTACCAGGTGGGGGCCTAGGCCAAGAAGGCAACATGTAGCTGAGTCTACAGCTGCTTCAGTGAGTTAGCTGGGTGGGGGTGCAGAGCCATCAGAGCAAGCCAGGAGCGTCAGGAACAACTGCACGGAAAAGAGAGGCACTGTCGTTGCATTCACTAGCCAGGGGGTTTCAGGCCATAGGAGATCGGCAAGGCAAGCCTCACTACAGCAGAACTGGCGTGCCAGCGGTAGGAGCCATGTGGGGATCCTGGCCAGACCAGCGGTGGAGGCTGGGATTGATTAGAGAAGCTGGCAGTTGATAAGTTCTGAGGGAGGGCTTGGCCCTCAGGGGGAGGGAACTTGAAGGGATTGCCCCCTTACACATGAGGAGGAAGGATGGGAAGGTCGCTCCAGGTCCCAATTGGTCCCTTTCACGTAAGACGGGAATAAAGGGAGGTTGCCCTGAGTCCCGGTTTGTCCTCTACCCTGTGATCTCAGGCTTCCATGGTGTGCACCGAGTGGGGCGTGGTATGGTACCCAGTTCCAGCTCACCCTTATCTTCCACACCACTGCCTCCCCCCCACTATGTCCTTGGGCTAGTGTTTTAGGGAGGGAGGGGAGCCTGGGATTCTATTTCTTCACCCATCCCCGCCATGTGATTGTGTGGGGTCTTTGGCATTGTTATATTTTTAGAAAGGGATGGCAAGGGAGATCAGAGGCTCTGATTCTTTGGCTGAGGAGACAGGCATGCCTACCTGACTGGGTTGCTGTAAAGGATTAAAAGGAAGACCAGTGACTCTAATTCATTGGCTGAGGAGACCAGCAAATCTACCTGCCTGGGTTGTTGTAAAAGGATGAAAAGAGAGAACAGGGTCTCTGATTCTTTCTTTCCTCACTCCTCATCTATTTGCCTTCTTTCTACCTCTCCCCTCCCTTCTTCTTTCCCTCCCACTCTTCTCTCCTTATCTATTTGCTTTATTTCCACCTCTCCCTTCCGTCCCTCCCTCCCTCCCTCCTCCCTCTTTCTTTCTTTCCAAAGTAAGAACAAAACAGAAAGGAGGGGACAGAAGATTAAAATTATACAATAAGAGTTTGAGAGTGCAAAACTCAGATTTATAGGCTAAAATTAACAGAGAAAAGACCATATATATGAGGATGAAGAGACAACAATATGATCATATGTTCTGTCAAAACACATTTTCTTTTTTTCTTAGGTACAGAATGTACTCAGAATTGTTATGTCATACATTTTTTTTAAAACGATCTTTTCCTTTTTTTTTTTTTAGTGCTGTGGTCTCATTACTATTTCTACGAAGCAAAGATGTTTGCCAGATTTCTCCTTGAAATGCATTTTTTGTTGGAGGGCTTGGAGCTTGTGTTTCAAGGGTTCTACAGGAAGGTCTGCACTACATATGTTGTTGTGTCCAAATGCAGGGATGCCACATATAGTTTACACAGAATGCGAATAATATTTAAAATTTTCTCCAATTTTTAATGCAAGTTAAATATATATTGTCAGCATACTTAAAGGGGTGGTGTTCCCATTCTGAAGACTCAGAGCAAACTGGATAATGGAATGATGACTTCTAAACGAAATAGTGGTAGGAGCAGGCATGTTTTAACAGGGTGGTGTCAGCTAAAGACGATAGTGATAACTTCCACATATGCTTTGTAATACAAATAGTAGTTTATATTTTATGTTTGTATGTTTTGTATGTGAACTGAAATTTTAAAAAATACATTAAAAAATGTAGGCCTGCTCACAACTTTGTAGATCTTTCAGCTCACAAAGTAGTATTTCTGTCCACAAGACAACACAGCTTAGAGGGAACATTGCTTGTAAGTAGTTAGTCATTGTTTATTAATTCAGTACAAACATTCAGGGAGTTTTTAGCAGAAGAACAGGAAAGAGCACTGGGTGGAGAAAGGGGAAGGAGGGCTTAACTGTGAACTTGTCCCACTATTTCTCCTTGTCTTTCAGTGTGGATGATCTTAACAGAACCGGAACTTAACCTCTCAATATAGATGGAAAGAACCTGGTCCAGGGAATATCACAGACAGCTAGTGAGTAATTCGGCCTTTATTCCCCATGAGGTTGAACACATTAGTGAACATCCCTAGGAAAAATTCTGCAATTAAGAGTTGAATGTGCCACCTTCACAACCCAGCATATCTTCATTTATCCATTCCAGCTTTGCTGATGAAGAGCTGAGATGCTGTTAATTCTGAATGGCTCTACTGTGTACGCCCAAGCAATTCATAACTCCTTTACACAGGAGCAGCTCCAGTAAATTTAGTAAGTCTACAGCAAAGTAAAGAGGCTACAGATTGCCATCACAATTAGCAGCACATTAATTCTCTTCCTTATTATTCCAGACAGCAAGTGTGAACACAATATGCTTGATATTAAATTTGCATTTTAACAAGGCTTATAAGTGCATGCTTGGAATGAATGTCTACTAATTAGTTTTTGTTTGTTCATCTATCAAGTACCTGTCAATCAATGGCAATTTTTAAATACATTTCTCACATGTCAGGGTAGCTTTTGATACTAGTTCATTTTAAAGATCATGCAGTAGAAACCTGTTCATCTCTGTGGTTGGAATACGTATATTCTGTATGTATATACTAGAATGGTGCAGCAGTTAAGAATGCTGGACTAGGATCTGGCAAAAAACCCTCAGATCTGAACTCCCATTCAGTGGGTGACCTTGGACCAGTGACATGCAATGCTCCCTCTAAGCTGAGGAGTCTTGTGAGCAAAAATTCTACTTTGTGAGCTACTGGTATTAAAGTTGTGAGTGACCAACTTGACTATTGCATAAATTAGTTTGCTCTGCAACCATCCTTCCTGTGCTAAGACAAAAATGTGTGAGCCAGAGGCTAAAAAACTGTGAGCTAGCTCACACTAACTCAGCTTAGAGGGAACACTGCCATGCTTATTCTAACCTACCTCACATGGTTGTTTTTGCAAAGGTAAAATGGAAGAAGAGAAAATGATGTTGTAAGCTTCTTTGGGTCTCCACTGGGGACAAATGTATGGTATAAATATTTAAATAAACAAATAGCAGATACCTTTCATACGTGCAAACACAATAGGCCAAATACATACCACCCATGAATTTGCAATATTTGTGAACATGTAACTGAGAAGAGACTGCAATGGAATGCTGATGAGTACAGTGTCAGTTCAGATGGGGGCAGAGCACATGGGTTCTACAAACAGGGCATACTGTGCCCATGTACTGTTTGCAGAAGTAGGGCTGGAAAGAGAGTCGAAAAGGCAGAGAAACCAAGGGCCAAACTGGACTTGGCATCAATATCAGTGTCTTCTGCAGGTTTTCTAAAATGTGAATTTGCAACTACAGGTAACTGCTTTGGAAGATCAGGAAGGGTCACAGTAGAATTATAGAGTCGGAAGGGACTTCCAGGGTCATCTAGTCCAATCCCCTACACAATGCAGGGACTTCACAAATACCTCCCTTCCACACCCCCAGTGACCCCTGTTTCATGCCCAGAAGATGACTAATAAAACCCCTCCAGGATCTCTGGCCAAACCGGACTGGAGAAAAATTGCTTCCTGGCCCCAAAGTGGCAATTAGCATTTCCCTGGGTGTGTAAGAAAGGGCCACAAGAACTAAGCACTGATGCAACCCTTTCTGCCCTCCTTCTCATGATCTGCCTAAGTTCACACAATCCGTCTGAAAACCTCCAAAGAAGGAAAGCCCACCACCTCCTGAGGAAGCCTGTTCCACTGAGGAACTGTTCTGTCAGGAAGTTCTTCCTAATGTTTAGCCAAAAACTCTTCTGATTTAATTTCAACCGGTTGGTTCTGGTCCGACCTTCTGGGGCAGTAGGAGAACAGGTGTTGAATGATTTTCTTCTGTATCTGTGCCTTGATTTAAAATGCCTCTCCAGAGGTGCAATTAACTCTAATAGGAAAATGCATGGGGTTAGGTGCCCGATCACATCTTTCCCCAAGAAAACCAATGGAAGCTTTAGAGAGGTTTTCTGAATTGTGGAAGAGGCATGGAAAGGAAAGGGCTGAACACTCTCTTTCCCATGACCCTTCCCTGACCTTCAAAGTAGCTGGGGGTGGAGGCTGCAAATCAGCCTTTTTAAAAGTGCAGAAAACCCTCAGGAAATAGCTTTCCTCAGACAGGTGGGTCTTGTATTTGCTAAGCCTGGTTTGGCCATGACACAGACAGAGCCCAGAAGCAGGATGCCTTCAGTAAAAGGGGGCATAATTGGCAAATGGGTTGATAAGCAACAACTTGAGAAAAAGGATACACAGGATGCCTGAGCAAAGAAAAATTAGGAAAAGGCAGAGTTAAATGAAAGAGTAATTAAAGAAGAGGTTGCTAGAGCAAAAAAACAAACTATAACCCATGCAGCGCTAAAACAGGCAGCAATACAGGATGCCAGAAAAAAGGTTAAGGGCGACAGAGCTGTGGGCACAGATGGGCTGTAGTCCAGGAGACCTTCACATATCTATTTAATCAAAAACGTTTACGGGGTGCTTCTAAGAAATCGTTAAGAGCAGTGCTTTGCAGTAATTAAATCTGGAAGTCACAAAAGCTTGGATCAACATAGTGAGGTCTTCTTCATCCAGAAAGGATGGGGCATATGCAATGGCTGTAAATTATAAGTATTTCTAACCATAGCTGCATCTTGTTTCTCAACAAAGATCAGAACCACCTGAGGGCTCCCATCCAGATCCAATGGAGATACCACTACTTCATTTACAATAAGTCCCTCCAGGATCTGAGATTATCCCACCAGCATAATCTCAATATTGCCTGGATCCATCTTCAACTTAATCCATTTCAGCACATCCTTCAAACATGTATTTAGGACAGAAACAACAACTTCTGGTTACTGATAAAGAAATATAGAGCTAGGTTATGTTTTGATGACCTCCAATTCCAAGACTTCAGTGGTCACACTCAGTGACTTCATACAGATGTCCAACAGCTTCACCAGCATCAAACCCTTCGAAACCTCACAAATCTCCATGGGATTAAATCAGCATCACCAGTAGATACCCATAGATAAATTCATGAAAAAGCAAATTTCCTGTATAGTGATCCCCAATACCCGGTCCAAATTTTCCAAAGGCCTGAGAAAAACAATCCACAATATGAAGAACTACTTAGAGGTCCAACAGGATCTAAGCAGAGCCTAGCACTTATTAAGAAGAAACCACAGCTATCAAAGTTGTCACATTCTGCCAGCAGCTGAAGACTTTTTTGTTTCATCTGGCATTCCCACAACTATCCCTCCTTCCTGCCTTATGTTTTAATTGTTGGATTTACATTTTTGAATATTTATTTTAGCTTAGTTCCAATGATATGTTTTGTGTGGCAAGTGGTTTTAAAATGTGATTTTATTATATATGCTTCTTGTGTCAGCTGCCTTTGGGGGCAGAAAGGTGGGATATAAATTCATGATTTTTATAACCTAGCAGATACACACACAAACAAACACGCTGACTATCACATACAAAGCCTTCCATAGCTTCTCTATCCCCTGCTGCAACAGTTTCACTCATATGAGCAGGGCCTTCTTGTTGTTGTCATCAAGTCACAGCTGATTTATGGTGCCCCATATGGTTTTCAAGCCAAGAGATGTTCAGAGGTTGTTTTTCTATTGCCTGTCTCTGTGGCACAACCCTGGCATCCCTTGGAGGTCTCCCATCCAAATACTAGCCAGGGTCAACCCTGCTTAGCTTCCGAGATCTGACTAGATCTGTCTAGTCAGGGGTGATATACGTCAGGGCAAAGTGTTACTGGACTCAAATCCTGCTCTTCTACTGCAGACCAACACGGCTACCCACCTGATACTATCTTCTTGGGGAGAAGGGGGATATCCATACCCTGTAGTGAAAAAGACACAACAAGCCCTAAATGGCAGCCAAAGACCACCAGGATGCAAAGGCCATGCTCCATTTTCACAAAGATTCAAGACACACCAGATAATAAAAAGAATAAAAAGCAGATATGTAACTGGCCTCTTGGACCCTGAACCCAGGGTGGTCTTTCCAGAGAGAGAGAGACACCCCAAAACAACCTCTGAATTTCCTCAAGCAATGCCTTCATGAAGCCAGGCTTGGCTTAGACAGTGGCTTTTGCTGGGAGACTAAGAGAACCTCATTTCAAGCTGAACTGTCAGAACATCCTCCATGCAGGCAACCCCCCCCCACACACACACACACACTCTTCTTGTCTGACAGCTCAGTCCATAAGGACTTTGGTCAAGTCTCTGCCCTCACCTCAGGCATCTTCTACTGACTAAATGGCCAATCTTTTGTCTGCCAAATGTACAGGCAGGGAGAGACAAAGAGCCTCTGGTCTGTGCTATTGTCATGAATGAAGTTTGTTGCATGCTTCTATCCTCATCTCCTGTTTCATCTGTATGTCAAGAAATGCCTATGGAATAGTCCTCTCATGCCTGTCTTCATATATTTGTCTAAAATATCTGCAATCTGATACCTCTGCCAGACCTATCAAGGTAAATATTTACTCTTCATGTCCAGTGAAAGGTCCCCCCATTCAGGTTCATCCTGCTACACATTAAGCAACCTCACCTCCATTGTCTGGCAGCAGGGAAACACCAGCCCACCCTATCATTCCACAATGGACAATCTCAGCCCAACCATCCAGCAGGTGGCTAATCTCATCAACGCTATTGTAAATCCAGACTCTGCCCCTCTGGGACTTCATTGGTCACACGTAGGTTTTACTCCTCCTGGTGTTACATCCCCTGGGATCCTTTATTGGTCCAGGGAATCTTTTGTCTTCACCTGAGAAAAGCCCCTCAAGGCCTCCCATTGGTCTGCATTGTTTTCCCATGTCTGTATCCACTAAAGCACATGGCCTCAACCGTGTGTCACTCTGAGGCAGCCTACAGTAGAGATGCACTCCCAAACCCCAGTTTGGGTTCCCTCCCTTTCCAGCAATGGATCCCTGCATATCTGGATAGGTATATTACTACTCCAATCTCCCCACCCCTCTATCTGTTTGCTAACTCCTTTTTTCCCTTTCTTATATGCTTGCAATCCTTGATCTGAGTGTAAATACCTAAATTATTATTTTTCCTGATAAAACCCATTTCTCTTTACCATTTGGACTGGTTGTTGACTCAACCAAGGGTCTAAGGGACTATCTCCATAAACAATGATAGCAGATCCATGCTTATTACCCCACAGAGTGATAAAAATATAACAGGTAACAGAGAGAATGCAGCTTCCACAGGAAACCTACCACAGTGCAAGGTTGGATATATTTTTAAAAGTGTTGCAATAGTTCAATAGACTAGCTGCTGGTGAATATTGGAAAACTTTGGCGACTGGTAATCAAACTTTGGCGACTGGTAATCAAAGGGCAAATGTGATGAAAATACCTAGCAGCTCAGAATATTTTATTCTGCTCTGTTGATGCTAAATTACTTAAAAAGTGAAACAGACACATAGAAGTTTGAAAATTTTGGAAGCCTAACTCCATAGTTAAGTAGCGATAAGGGAGATGAGTGTCAAAATACGTACCTTATTTATGAGCCTTAGGAAAAATGAAGGCTGGGATTCAGCCCCAAACTCTCTCTAAAAAGATTATCTTTTATACATTAACATGCCATGCTTGTAATCACATGAAATATGATCATAACTGTGAATTAGAAACTCATTCTGGTTAAATGATTTAACATGATAAAATAGGTGAGCAAATTCAGGAACCAAACTGCAAAACCCAAGGTGTCCTTAGACTTTCCCTTCTGTACCATAATCACAACTAACCATATGAATGTTGAAACATACATGGACTGCAGTGCAGCAAAATTAATGGCAAACTATGATTTAGAAATATTTTGAAGCGTTAGGACAACCATTTGAGTACAGGGCTGATACTGGTGGTGGAAAAGTGCCATCAAGCTGTAGCCGACTTATGGAGACCTCATAGGGCAGGGGTGTCAAACATGCGGCCCGGGGGCCAGATCAGACCCCCGGAGGGCTTCTATCAGGCCCGCAGTGGAACTGGCCATCTCCTGCTTCCAGTTCTGCTGCTGCGTCATAGCTTGCTTCACCAGACTCTCTCAATCGCTCAGCTATTTCAAGTTTTCCCCTGGGTCCTACACTCAGAACTGTGAGCATGTGATTTCTGTGGTGAATGTTAATAAATCAAAAGTAGGTTTGCAGCTTACAGATACACACTTGAACAGCATATTCAAGATTGCAACAGCATAGACATTTTGATGCAATAATTCAGAGCAAGAGGTGTCAGTTATCAGAGACTGTTAAATAAACAAAACATTGCAAGAGTGCTAGTGTTTTAAGCATGTTTTTATTTTAAGTTAAAAAAAACCTTTGTCTTTGTGTTCTTTATAAAGTTTATATCTCCGCTACCCGGCATTACATTTTATGACACACGTGGCCTGGCCCAACAAGGTCTCATTTATGTCAGATCCGGCCCTCATAACAAATGAGTTCGACACCCCTTTCATAGGGTTTTCAAGGCAAAAGACATTCAGAGTCGGTTTGCCATTGGCTGCCTCTCCATACCAAACATGGACTTCCTTTGTGGTCTCCCACCCAAGCACTAATCAGGACTGACTCTGCTTAGTTTCCAAGATCTGACATGATCAGGCTAGCTTGGGCCACTCAGGTAGGGCAGGTTAACACGGTGTATGTGTTAAGTGCCATCAAGTCACTTCTGACTTATGGTGACCCTATGAATGAATGTCCTCAAAAATGTCCTATCATTAACAGCCTTGCTCAGGTCTTGCAGACTGAGGGCTACGGCTTTACTTTATAGGGTCAATCCATTGTTAACATTAACAACCAATATTATCTACCTTAAGTACAGCTGGGGGGGGGGGCTCTCCTTAAACGGTAGAGCTCCTGCTTTATGTAAACACGGCTTTAAATGTACTCCTTGGTCTCTCCAGAGGAATCAGCGTGAATACAAATCAATAATTAAAAAAAAATTAAAACGGATTTTAAAATTTTAATTGGCATTTTTAAATGTAAATCAGTTTTAAACTTTAAATCAGTTTTTAAATAAAATGCTTTTTGAGGAAAAATCTATCTAAAGATAGTTTTCTATTTAAGATACATTGTAGTACAAAGGTTATTCATCATGAAATAAGGATTAGTCTTTAATTATGTAGCATGAGGCTGTATACTCATATGTTAAGAAAAAATAGAGCTGGGTGTCTTCCACATATGGGTGGCATTTTGTGCCATGGCCCCTACAATTTCTCCCAGCAGTTCCGTGAAGACGTTGAACACCATGGGGAAGATGATGGATTCCTATAAAAGCCCTTCACTTTATCAGAGTCTTCCGGCACCACCTTCTGAAATCAGTCAAATTAGAGTGGAACCACTGAAGCTCAGTATCCCTTGCTCCCAACCCATTCTGCCTCTTCAAAAGGATACTGTGGTTGTCAGTACTGAAAGCCACTGAAAGGTCCAGGAGAATGAAAAGGGACCCCCACTGCTCTCCCAGCAAAGTCAATGCAAACAATGCTGTTTTGATCCCAAACCAAGGCGTGATTCCCAATTAAAATGGGTCTAGATAATCCATCTTCAAGACAGCCTGAAGCCAGGTACAGCCACCTTTATGAAAATGAAACCAGGATAGGAGAATAACATACACTGCTCTGAATTCCTTGCAGGAAAAGCAAAAGAGGAATGTGCAAAATAGTAGATCAAATGTTCAGAACTGCAGGTTGGACCCCAGTACAGAACCTTTTACAATGTACTGTGGATGGTGTGTCTGTGTGCTTTATCACAATATACAATGATGCTTTGCGTGAAAAGGACTTTTCTATGTATGAAAAACCATCCCTAGTTTGATCTATGAAACATTAGAGTATATGGCTTAAAAAAGAGTATTTCCAGGAGCCTTCATCTGAGAGACAGCATATAAATGTATTATATGAGCACAGAACATACAAAGAAATAAGCTAAATTTCCTTTAAATGCACATGTAGCCATTTCTCTCAACAAAGGCACCCAAAACATTCAACCTAACATAATAAAATCAAAAGTTACACACACCAAAAAAACAGCAGAACCCAGTTTAGCGCCAAATGCACTTTTCTTCCCTGTTTGTGAAAAAGGAGGAAAGGAAAGGTGCCAATCAAGGCACTTCATAGCTTATCAGCAAAGCCCACTCATCTTCCGGACCTGGCCTTTCTTCAGGCTACAAGCTTACAACTCTGAAGGTCACCCAGGCCCATACAAATCATCCTGTCTTCTCGTGCTTCTAGCTGCTGTAATTCTTACCGTTTACGTTTTCCCAGCCTTTTTTTCCTAAGGAGCTTAGGGAAGTGTATAAGCCGCATGTTTATTTTTCAGTTAACCACATGATGATACTTGACTGGCCCAAGGTGACCCAGTAAGTTTCGTGGCTGACCTGGGATCTGAACCCAGGTCTCCTCAGTCTCACCTCTACAACATCAGGCAACTTTCCAGGCAGAGCAGATTCCCTCCCCGACAAGGTCCACGTGCTCTCATTGACATCCACTATGCCCCACGCTAAATTATCTTTCCTACGTCCTCCTCGTCATCTGTCCCCTCTGTGAAAAAAGGCCCTCGTGAGGACCGCAACAAATTCCCGAATTTGATATAAGACACTGAAGGTCAACTCCCCCGTAACGGGCAGAGAAGCGTGTAGGGCTACCCGTTACCTGCGGAATATAAGCAGAAGAAGCGCCGGCCCCAACCAGCCTCTGCGTGAAGCTGCTGAATTTGTAATACATGGCGGCTCGCGGGAACGGCTCCCGGGGTCTACACACGCCGCTCCTGCTCCAGCACCGCTAAGCAAGAGAGAGACGCGCCTGCGACGGTTTTATAAAAGGACCTTTTTTCTGACTCCAACGCTTTCTTGGACCCCAGTACGGAAGCAGGTTTGCCTATCTGCCTGAGCATTTCGTCTACAAAAAAAAGAGCGCAGCCGCTTAATTGACACTAAGAGAGCCTATGAAATTAACATGCTTCAACTCCGGTTGACAGTTTCTTTTCCAGCTTCAAAAGGAATAAACTTTTGAATCAGGCAGGACTAGGGAAGCCCGAAAGTTCAATCGGCCTGCGCACGCGCATTCGGTGTCCTTTGCCTCCCTGAGTGTGTACGGAATCGAAGGACGTGAAACGGACCAATCACCGATGAGAAGGAGCGCCTGGCCGCGTTTGTTAGGGCAGAGTTGCCTTGGTGTTGCCTAGATCGCCCGGCTGAACAGTGAGAACGGTGGTAGGACGGCAATGGGAGTGGCAGGAGCACGTTGAATTGGCGACAGAGCAACATAGTTGGGACTGCAGTGGAAATAATGCAAGTAAAGCTAAGCAAGGTAATTATGCGCACAATTGGGAGCCATCGCTATTCTTCCTCTGTGTAAATAGGTGCGAGATTTTTGAGTCGAGGGTGCTGATATGTCCTGAACATTAAACACGCTTTTTCCCTTCTGATGTTCACATGTCAAACAGAGAGACTCCTTTTGACATCTTTGCTGACCCACGTGAAACAGATGTGTGGGGAGCCGGTGCGGCAGCGGGTCGTCACATCTTAAGTGAAGAGAAGACAGTCTTCGAAGAATGTGGACCAGAGGTCATAAAGAGTTTTTCAGCAGTGCTGAATGAGGATGACAATATCTGTGTTCTGTACCCAGCCCTATATGAAGATGAAACGGAGAAGTGGGTTTTTAAAAGGTATTTTGAAGTATGTGACAATAATTGTGGTTGGCATTTTCATCTTTTACATGGTCAAATCAAGCTTTGATTCTGAAGAATGTGATCTGACAAAAATTCAGTATGTGAACTCTGAGCATGCAAAGAGAGCACAAAAGTATGCTGAGCAAGTTTTGCAAGCTGAGTGTCGTCCATCTTTTGTTAAGAAACAGATGAGCAGGTTATTTGCAGAGAAATATAGTGAACAGATATCTCCATTTCTAAGAAAAGATGTAAATGTACAAACGGCTGCCTTCAAATATGAGCCACCTTTTGGATTTCACAAGTTGTCAGAAAAACTTAAAGATGTGTTGGATCTCTTACCTGAGCATGATTTACCAGAAGGCATACAGTTGAAACACTGCAAGCGTTGTGTTGTTGTGGGGAATGGAGGAGTCCTTCAAGGATTGGAATTGGGCTATGCACTGAATCAGTTTGATGTTGTTATAAGATTAAATAATGCACCTGTTCAAGGATATACAGATCATGTTGGTAATAAAACCACCATAAGAATGACTTATCCAGAAGGGGCCCCTCACTCTGAACATGAGTACTATCCAAATGGCTTGTTTGTAGTGGTTTTATTTAAAAGTGTTGATTTGACTTGGATTCAAGCAATGGTGAAAAATGAGTCACTGCCACTATGGATACGATTATTTTTTTGGAAGCACGTAGCTGAGAAAATTCCTGTATATCCTAAACAGTTCCGCATCTTGAACCCAGCAATCATTAAAGAGACTGCTTTGGATATTCTGCAGTATCCTGAACCTCAACCAAAGTTCTGGGGTTGGGATAAGAATGTACCTACAACTGGTGTCATTGCTGTTGTTCTGGCTACGCATTTATGTGATGAAGTGAGTTTAGCTGGATTTGGATATGATCTCAGCCAACCCAACACGCAGTTGCATTATTACGATAATCTTTGCATGGCTGCAATGTATGAACAAACAATGCACAATGTGACTACTGAAACAGAATTTCTTCAAAAACTGATAAAAGAAGGAGTTGTGAAAGACCTCAGTGGAGGGATATTCTGTGACTTCTGCTGAAAAAACAAGCTGATGAATGAAATGGATCCTACTGGTGTGTATTTCTGCAGGCATTTCCTCTCTGAAGAGACCCTATCAGTATTTCCAGCTTGCAAGTGCACCAAAGAAGTTGTCATCCTCCTGTTTACCTGTTTCAGTTTTTAATGTCACACTCAGTTGATTTTTATGTACTTGAAAATGATGCTTCATTTTCCATAAGAAATTTGGGTAACTAAAATTTCCCTTATATGTATTTATTAAATAGTTTATGTGTGAAAAAAGGAAGAAACATGGGTGAAAGGCTTGAGGCCATGGTCCAGATTTGAAATGTTGAAAAGGTATCCATGTATACACCATCTTTCATTGCAGCGCCTTAGTCTTGGAAACAGATATCCCATTAGGAAACTAAATCCCATTAGATATCCCATTAGGAAACTGCTGACTCATTTATGTGGTCCACCTAGTCCTGTTTCACACAGTGGCCAACAAGCAGGACACAAGAGGCCAAGGCCTTCCCCTGCTACTGCCTTATTGAATCTGGGTTTGGAGGTTCCTTTTAGTCAACATAGTTAGTAGTCATTGATGGGCCTATCCTCCATGAATATGTGTAATCTCCTTTTAAAAACCTCCAGTGCTCATGGCCGTCACTGCATTTACTGGCAGAGAATTTCTTAATTCTTGCATAAAGAAGTATTTCCTTTGGTCAGTCCTAAACTTCATTGTATGCTGCTGAGTTCTAGTATTATGGAAGAGAGAGAGAGCGCTCTCTATGTACTTTTTCTAGCCAATGCATAATTTATAAGTCTTATTTCTTCTTTAGTTGCTTTTTTTCCTAAACTGAAAAATGTTGGTATTCTTTTTGATATATGGCAATCAGAACTGTACACGATTTTCCTAAAGAAGATACACCATAGATCTCTAAGGGAGCATTACATTATTTGTGTGAATTAAGAATAGGTCAGTATGAATATGGTCCACTGAAACCAAATTCATGCAGAATACCTAGAGTATTAGAAAGAAATCCTCCTTCTGCCACCTTGCTACTGAGGAACTGCTGGCTTATGTTCTGTACCCTTTACAAAACACCCCAATCTGGACTGCAGACCATACAGTGGCTGAAGGGGACCTTTGATAATGTGATAGCTCAACAAACTTTGGAGAAATATTAAGCATCCAGACAGAGCGAAAACAAATAAAGTTTATTGAGGAGAATAACACAAATATCCAAACTGGGGAATTAGCAAAGTCAATCAGTCAAAAGACTATCAAACCTTCAAAAGACTACCAGACATTCACAGACAACTTAAAAGTGCTCAAAGGAGGAGAGAAGGAGGAACATGTTTCATGTGTCAACAGGTACTACCGTCACTGGTTGATCTGTAGCTGGACAAAGGGGAAATAGGTTCTGGCCCCAATTACAGGACAGGTAACCAGCTCTTCAAATGTTTTTCTTTCCATTCCTGGAAAGAAGGATAGGGGCAAATTGTCCAGGTGTGCAACCTGCCTGGTTAAAGGTAATAGCTCACAGTCCTGGGAATATTTCCATACAGGGTTACAGGCGAGGTATCCAGGCTGGGTGATATGTATTTGGAGTCTCTCTGGAGCTAACTGGTGGAGTATGGTCTTCACAGGAAATTATACAGGAATTATACACTGTTAAGATAGAGAATAAAGAAATTGTTTAAGATTTCCTATTCCTTGTCTCCATCATCATCCGAAAGGAAGACTGCAAACAAGAAATCATAAGATTGAGACTGGGAAGGGCAGCCATGAAGGAGCTTGAATAATGGGTTTAAATTAAGGGTGGGACGGTACTGCCTGGATATTAGGAAAAACTTTTTTACAGTAAGAGTTGTGCAACAATGGAATCAGCTGCCTATGGAGGAGGGGAGCTCCCCCTCATTGGCAGTCTTTAAGCAGTGGCTGTACAAACACTTGTCAGGGATGCTCTAGGCTGATCCTACATTGAGCAGGGGGTTGGACTAGATGGCCTGTATGGCCCCTTCCACTCTGTGATTCTATGTTTATAGGATTCTTAAGTGTAAGGTTGTGTCACTGGCAACCAAGATCTGGTTAATTTATGCCATAGTATTCTCCATTAGTGTGTAGTTGGACAATGAAGAAAGCTGACAGGAAGAAGGGGATTCATTTGAAATATGGTGTTGGAGAAGAGTTTTATGGATAGTGTGGATTGACAAAAAGACAAATAAATGGGTTCTAGATCAAATAAAGCATGAACTGCCCCTAAAAGCTAAAATAACTAAACTGAGGCTATTGTTCTTTGGTCACATGAGAAGATATGAGTCACTGGAAAAGACAGTAATGCTAGGAAATGTTGAAGGCAGCAGGAAAAGAGGAAGATCTGACATGAGATGGATTGACATCATCAAGGAAGCCATGACCCTCGATTTCCAAGGCCTGAGCAAGGCTGTTAATGATAGGAGGGTTTGGTAGACATTAATTCATAGGAGCACCATAGGTTGAAAGCGACTTGACAGCTTTTAACACATAGACATAAATATCATAAATTGAGGTGAGAGATCTTTTCAGAAATAGTAATACAACAGGTACTTTAAGTGGCTAAAGGTACATATATTACTAAGTGGCCTTGATTAATGATCTTATGGCCAGAGACTGGGCATGGGAGGCTTCTATCCAAGACAGCCATTTCAATTCCAGTTAACATGGTTGCATTAGGTGTTATGTTGTATCTTGTCTTAATAGTGGACATAAACTCTTAATAACTGTATATGACATGCAGAGAGAAACTGGTCTCATTATCAAGATGAAAGCTGAGGGGATGGGGAAGAGAGAAAAATATGAATGAAAATGAAAGGCTGTTGGCAGGTGTGGACCATTGCAGAAAGAGGAAAATGTATGAACTTAGTGCAGCACTGTTTTCTGCCAGTTGAACCTGTTTTATCATTGTGTACTAGTTGCTCCTGTATCCTAGCTTTGAACTTTATCATAAGACATATCCATCAAATCTCTCTTGGCTGCTAATATACTGTTTGTGGTGCTGTGCTCTGATGCTGTATCAAGAAACCTGACTCATGTTTAAGGACTTCAGGGATCTAGAAGTAGTGAAGTTCCATTTCTTGGATAAAGGACCTTTGGGATAGTAGACAGCAAAATGGACCATACCAGAGATTAGAGCTCTGAAGTCCACTAGGTAATTCATTTTATAACAGAACAAAGACCAGTTATTATTCTTTTCTCACAGGGGATATTTTGCCTCAAGGAAGTACTTCCATTTTGGAAATAATATGTTTTCCCAGCTCTCAAGCTACACTGTAATATTATAGAGAAAATGTGTTTCTTTTCCCAGGTAGTGGGATTTCTGAGGTTTTACAGCACTGCCTAGAATGTACTTAAATGAATGTCACAGAATGTAGTGTGGTGAGCTTGTGTGGTATAGAGGTTTACAGTGTGGTACTAGGATCTAGGAGACCAGAATTCAAAACCCCACTCAGCCATAAAAGCTTGCTGGGTGACCTTGGGCCAATCGCAGGGTTGTTGCGAGGATAAAATGGGAAAGGCAAAATGACACATTCTGGCTTGAGTTCCTTGGAGGAATGCACTAGATAGAGAGGAACAGTTTGCCTAATGCTAGAGCCTTTTCATAGTCACGTCTAGGAGCAGTGTTCCCTCTAAGCTGAGTTAGTGTGAGCTAGCTCACAGTTTTTTAGCTTTTGGCTCACATAATTTTGTCTTAGCTCAGGAAGGGTGGCTCCAGAGCAAACTAATTTATGCAGCAGCCAAATATCTCGTTCACCATTTTAATGCCACTAGCTCTAAAAGTAGAATTTTTGCTCACAAGACTCCACAGCTTAGAGGGAGCATTGTCTAGGAGTAAAACATCCAAAAATGTTAAGTGATGGGGGATTTCTGGTTTGATTGTTTTTAATAAGAAAAAATAATCCTAGAAAAAATTAAATACATGTAATATTTACTTTCTTATCAAACCTAATTGTGGTATTTTGACATTTTTATGAAATTTAAAAGTAAAATTAAATTTTCAACAAGCAAAATTGCATTCATAATGATAGAGCACTGCAGTACTGCCCCCAGTGCTACCTTGCACTCTTGCGTTTTAGTTTTTGCCATCAGAGTGGCAGGCAAAATTAAAGTTTAAAACATAGAGCACACATTTTGCAGTAAACGAAAGTAAATTGTTTGGTCAGAAACAGGCTCATACTATTGCAGTAGGATTATCAGCTTATTTGGATGTAAAGGTAAACTTTGTAGCAGTGGAACCACCCAGTTTTCAGTTGTGTATTTTATTCCTACATGCTATAACAACTCAAGTGTGGACAAGATTAGTCACTTTTAAATAACAAGGATATCCTTGAAAACACATTGCATATGTCTGTAGTATACAAAGGAACTGTTGTTCTATGTTGGTTGTTGATTTTCTTACATAAAAGCCGTCATGCTACACATTGAGCAGTGAGTAACCTCTTGTCTTAAAGGCAAAAGTATTTCACTTGAGTTTTCTTTTTCCCCCTAGTGCTCCCTCAAATTTCCATTTCCCCCCCTTTTGGAATAATGGGGGGTAGTCCGTGGAGAAAATATGACTATTTTTTTCTGAATTATTCTGTTCCCCCTCCCCAAGCTTTTCTGTCTCTCTGACTGTGGAATGACCTCCCCCTGGGGGCCTGTTGACCACATCATTTGCCTAGCAGAAGGCCAGTAAAAATACTCTTGTCTGGCCTTTGGTTGTGGAGCCTATGCTGATTTATTGTTGCATTCCGCTGGTTGAGATAGTTGATTAGATGTTGTTGGTTCAGTGCTGTTCTTATGTTTCAGTCCTAGATTGTGAACTGCTTTATAAATGCTGGTTTAAAAGTCCTATAAAAAATTTCTGAACAGATAAATTACCTTAACTCTTATCTTTCTCCCTAATCATTTCAAAAAGGGTACAACGTGTGGTAGAAGCCCTCTTTGTATTGATTAATGCATTGGTCCATAGATGACTCAAGGATATCAGCACTGTAAATGGCGGGGGGGGGGGGGGGGAGGGAGGGTAGAAGTACAATATTTATACTTCTTAAAATTCTACAATTTGGCAAAGTTGGTGTTTCAAATGGTAGAGAGGATATTGAAATTAGTAATAGGTTTTTTAAAGCATCCATCAAAAGGAAGGTGTTTGCAAGCTGTAGTCCTGAACTGCAATTAGTGGTGGGAGATTAACTGATGAATAGTGCTTCAGGCCAAAGCGCTATTGTAATGGTGCTGGCAACATATCAGATATTGTGACATTGCACTGGCATAGAGGAAAAAGTGTTCATATTCAAAGTTTGTTTGGGGGGTTTTAAATCAGAAAAAGCCCAGTCTGGATCAGGATTACAGCACTATGGGAAGGAGTTTAGCCCTTTTATACTATTTTGCTAGAAATCACTGAGGCCCTCAAATGTCTGTTCAGGCAGGAGATGAGCACTAGGAGTGCTTGTCTTTTATTATCCTTCCTTGAGCTAACAGTAGATCAGAAGGACCTGATTTTTATTGGGAAAATGGCATGAGAAGGACAATTCACACACATACAGTGCTGTGGCCCTGATACAAATCCGCCCCGCCCCCCTGCCGCCACTTTTTAAAAGAAGCATATTGGAATCGTGGATAATCTCCCAAACAATGTGGAGCATGGTCCTAAGACTTAGTGTGGTATGTGGAGGAGGAAAAAATAAACATGCAATAGTATGGCACCTAATAAAACCTGGGGAATAGAATTCTAGATACGATTAAGCCTTTCTAGCACAGTGCATACCTAGCCAGTGCGTTACAGTCAGCTGTACATCAAACCAGGTGCATGGAGATTTGCTTCTGCTTTATTGATTTCATTCGTGGCTCCTCCGTTAACCTAGAGGCACATTCTAGCTGCTCCGTAATAATAAACAAGCCAGGTGTTTCAGTAATCCTCAAATATATCAAAAGATATTTGAGAACCTGTTTCTGCTTTGCTTTCATTTATTTGTACATTATTTGTGTTCCACTTTTTGACTGCAAAGGGGACTGACCCCATCCCACAAAATACCATTAAGTACAGACCATTAGAAACTGAACAAAAGGCTTATAAAACAGGAGGCAACTGAACCCAGCAGCAGACAGTTCAAAAATCTGGCCAACAAAAAGAGTTTCTGCTTTACAAACTTAAAAATAATAGCTGAATTTCTTGCACATATCCAGCAATTCCAAAACATTCACTCCTGCTGTCTTTGCTAAGATTAATTGCAGGTAAGTTGCTGAAGCATGCTTTAATCTCTTTTTTCTGACTTCCTTGGATGTGTGAGCTTCATTAGCCCAGAGTTACCAGAGCCTTCAGGTAAGTAATGAATGGGCTCTTGGGAGACATGTAATGTTAAAGAGCAAACAGAATGCCGAGACAACAGGTAGATCTTGCTGTCTCCCCCACACCACCCCGTGCTGGGAAGCACAGTCTGGGGCTCAGGATTTACATTCACCAATATTCTTGCCTCATAAATATATGAATAAGTAAACACAGACTTTTCCTGGGGGCAACTTAGATGCAAACGAGCCTTTGTTCTTTTATGCACAGCGAAAGAAAAGTAGGTATGGTAGTCATATGGCTTGCATATATCATGCAAAAATGATTTGTAAACAGCAGTGATAACCCCTCCATGGTGTGTATCTTGTCCTTTTTGTACAGCTGCCATGTTCAGGCTGTCTGGAATAGAAAAGTTCTTTCTAGTTCCTTCTTCAGTTGTTCAGTGAATGAAGACTTGCCATGCAGAATTCTCCATCCAGGACAGATACCTGCTTTCCAAGCGCTGTGTAATGCTGCTCATTCACAGAGAACAACTGAGCAGGTGGATTTAGAATATGATTCTTTTTAAAAAAAGATTTATACCCCTTCACTCAGAGTCTCAGAGGGGTTTACAATCTCCTTCCTTTCTTCTCCCCACAACAGACAGTCTGTGAGGTAGGTGGGACTGAGAGAGCTCTCTCGAGGACTTTCCTTGAGAGAACAGCTCTGAAAGAACTGTGACTGACCCAAGGTCACCCAGCTGGTTGCTTGTGGAGGAGTGGAGAATCAAACCCGGTTCTCCAAATTAGAGTCTGTCGCTCTTAACCACTATTCCAAACTGGTGTACAGATACAGCTTGTGTATGCAGCCATCATTCATATGACTAAAAATGGAAGATGGGGAAGGAAACCCACAAAATGTGTTTGCTATGAATATACAGGGTAGATCAAGGAGGCGATTCCAAAACACTTCTCTCTTGTGGTTTTTTCCCCCTTTTAATCAGTTCAACTTTGTGCCCTGGGCAATACACTGAACTAAAGGTTGCTCCAAAGTTGTACCAGGATTTCCTAACTGTTTGCTGCCAGTTTAGGTGAGGTTTTGGACATACAGAAGGCTGCACCTCTTGCAGCAGAAAGGAAAAACTGCTTTTTTTTCTTTTTCAAATTCATTGCTGCTTCTAAGTAATTAATATATATTTTATCAAATTTTTGTCCCACTCTTCCTCCAAGGGGCACAAATCAGCATGTACAAGATTAAAATTTTATCCTCCCAATGATCTTGTAGATTAAGGGAGCAATCCCCAACAGGTCCGCTCAGAATCCTACTTAAATCTATTCAGTGGGGCTTACTCCTAGGTAAGTGTTTTTAGGATTGCACTGCAAGTGGTGAAATAGTGATGAGCTAGTCCAAGTCCAGTCACAGGCTGTAGTCACACACACTAATTAATCCACTTTCAATCCACTTTCAGTGCTCTTTCCAACTGGATTTTGCCAATTCACACAGCAAAATCCAGTTGGAAACTGCACTGAAAGTGGATTATTTAGTGTGTGTGACTGCAGCCACAGTGTAGTCCTGAAGAGAGTTTGACCCTTCAGAGTCCATTGGACTTAGTATGTAACTCTGTATACATTTTTACTGTCAGTGAACTGAGTGTGGATTTGAGTTAACTCACATGGAAAACCACAATTCTGTGCAATATATTACATTGACCTAGAAAAAGTGTGTTTAATTTTTACTTAGGGTTGCCAGGTCCTCCCTGGCCACCAGTGGGGATGGAGGGGTAGGGCTGCCAGATCTAGGTGGGGAAACGCCTGGAGACTGGGGATAGAGCTTGGGGAGGACGGGGACCTCTGGTGGGTTACAATGCCATAGAGCAGGGGTATTGAAGTCATTTGTTACAAGGGCTGGATCTGACACAAATGGGACTTTGTGGGGCCAGGCCATGGGTGTCACAAAACGTAATGCCAGGTACAGGGGATATAAACTTTATAGAAGATACAAACACAATTAAAGGTTAATAGTCTTTGATAACTCAGACCTCCCCCCAAAAAAGATGCCTGCCTAAAATGGAAAAGTGGGGGAATAGTGGGATTTGGCAATGCAATTTTTAAAATAAAATATCAAGAAAAAGCACAATGATCACAGCAGAAACTAAAAATATAAGGTGTCCTGAGACTAGTAGGCTTGCTAGACCTCCCGGTTTGGTGGGGGTTGCCCAATTTGGAGGGACTCCTTCCCACCCACCAGCCAGCTGTCAGGTGGGGGAGAAGCCCCACCCCCAGTGGTGACCACCCACCCACCCCCACCTCTCCCCAGCAGGGTTTAAAGGGCCCCTTAGATGCTGCTGGGGAGAGGTGGGGGCTGCGTGCCTGCATGCCGAGCCCCAAATTCGGGGCTCGGCATGCAGGTGTGTGCAGCCTCCCCCCCTCTCCCCAGCAGGGTTCAAACGGACCCTTAGATGCTGTTGGGGAGAGGGGGGCCTGTGCGCCTGCACGCCGAGCCCTGAATTTGCACACCTGCCTCCCCTCCCCACCTCTTCCCAGCAGGGTTTTAAAAGACCCTCAGGTCTACTCAGAGTGGCAGTGGCTCTCCAGTGTAATGTCCTCCTTTGCCTGTGGGTTCCCAGGCTAGATTACTCAGGCACCCATTCTCATGTCCATTCAGCAGAGACAAATTTGCTCAAAACATGAACCCTATATTTGCAAGGAGACAATTCCATCAAGCAACAGCTGCAACTATACAAACACTGGAAAGTGAAACTTCTTGAGCTCCACTCCATTGAAATATATTGCAGCATAGATAAAGTTGAAAATGCAAAATGGATTTCCCATTGAGGTCTCTGGGACCAGATAGACTACTCTGGGACTGGCATGACAGCCACCAGAGTGGAATTCCATTCCCAGAATGCTGCTGCTGCTCCCAGGGGCTGTCATTCCACTCTGCCTTGTCATTCCAGTCCCAGTTCTATTGCTTGGGACTTTCATTCCACTCTGGGGGCTGTCATTCCAGTCCCAGAGCAATGTTTCGAGAAACGGTCCCAGAGTAGTCTATCTGGGTGCAGAGACCTTAATGGGAAAATCCACTCCATATTTTCTTTACAACTTTGGAAGCCCAGAAGAGCTTCCTGCTGAAGCAGGCAAAGCCAAGATGGAACTGGGAACTTCCGCAACCTCAAGCTTCAAAGGGTGAGGACAGGAGCAGGAAGAGGTGGGAAGAAAAGAGCTGTAGACCTGATTAAAGCCATGGGTGGGCCGCTTCTGGCCTGCGGGCCTTAAGTTTGACACCCCTACTATAGAGTCCACCCTCCAAAGCATCCATTTTCTCTGAGGGAAGTGATCTCTGTAGTCTGGAAATGAGCTGGAACTCCCAGGTCCCATCTGGAGTCCGCCTTCCCTATTTTTACCACTACCCCTTTCACTTAGAGTTTAACATCAGAGCTCTGTAAACAGAAAATATAAATCTATTTGAAATTTGCATCTGTTTGTAAGGTAGTGCAAGAGCAGTGAAGAGTACTGAACTCCGGAGACCAGGAATGGTGAAATCATGAAGCCTTTATTGAGTGATTCAGCATGTCCAGTAGATGGTCAGATCAAGCATGCTTATAGGGCTCCAGGGCCCTCATTATATGCTGGCCAGAGCCACACCTCCGGTCGCACCCAAAAGACCTGATAGGGGCTTAACATATGTGCATGTTTGCCATAGGTTCCCTGGAGGAGCCTTTGACCGCATTGGCTCCCCAGGGAGAACCTAGGTCCCACATTGGTGGAGGCTTAGAATCCGGACGTCTATCGTTCCTCCAGATTCAAGCTCCCCTCTCTGCCTGACCATGTGCTCTGGCCATGCGGCAGGCGCCATTACCTGGGAGCACATGGCAGGCTGATTGCTACACAGAATGTACTACATTACAAGCAGATAAGAACTTTCTTCAAATACATTAGATGATGATACTAGCCATTCATGCCACACTTTGGCCTTGCCCACCTTTGGTTAATGGGACTGGATTAGGGATGCTTTTCATTTCAACATGCACACACAATCAAAAAGCTAGCTCCTGAAATATAAGTTAAACTTTCACTTGCCCAGTCTGTCCTGAACGGATTATGAGTAATTATGAAATTTTAAATAAAAACTGCCCTTTTGTTTTACTCACCCACAAGTGTCTTTTTTACAGTTTGCTTTTTGTTCTGGATTTTACTTGAAATCAAACTCTACAAGGCTTACCCCACTTTCTTGTCTGTGGTCAGCCATACTCAACTGTCACCCTTCCTTGTGCTTCTATTGGAACTGTCCCAACCTGGATGACCCAGGCTAGCCCAATTTTGAAAGCTATGCAAGGTCAGCTTTGGTTAGTACTTGGATGAGAGACCACCAAGGATGTCTAGGGTTGCTATGGAGGCAGTTGATGGCAAATCAACTCTGGACATATCTTGCCTTGAAATCCCTATGGGATCTCCATAAGTCAGCTGTAACTTAACAATAATATTGGTACTGACATGGCTGGTGCTTGTTGTAGGGCCAGGTACAATCACCAAAGTACAAATGTACTCATGAAAGAATCCCAGTATCAAAATTCTTCTTGGCAGTATACCACTAAAAATTTTATTTACACACACATGAGGACTCATGGGGAGTAAACTCATCCCCTCCTTACTGGCCCCCTCCTTCCTTCCATCTTGCAGTAGTTCTGAACTCCCCCACATAATTTTCCCTCCCACCCTTGCCCACCCACTCAATAATCTGTTTTTGTGCCCCCTCAATGATCTACTCCAGTTCCCTTCCCTCTCCCCCTTTTCTATCCAATGAACGACTTGTCTTGTTTCTCCTCTCCTCCTTCAGCCTCCCAGCCGATTTCTTCCCCCAGCTGATCACCAGGCAATCCAAAGTGTTACCATTTTTGTTCTCTGTCTACACCCATGCAGACTTTCTTTTGGGGGTTATGCCCGCTTTACGTTCATATTTTCCTGCAAACCCAAGAATTACCCCAGGTTTGCAGAAACATCTACTTGGTTACCCCCTTGTGGATGTTTTCATGTGTAAAGTTGGGCTACCCATTGCTGTATTTTTTCTTTTTTCTCATAGCAGACTTGGCGCTTTTAAATATATCATAGTAGTTTTAAATATATCATGGAGGAAATTATTTTATGGCTTTCATTTAATACCTGAAAGATGGCTCTGGATGCAAGACAACCCCTCTTTTAAAAGGTTATATGCAAAAAATTGTTGTTATTCCCCCATTCTGGCTAATTTTTTATCCTGTCAGGCTGGCAACAGTGCACAGCCAACATGTGACCCCTGCATAGCTCCCAAAAGCCACCCCCCTTCACACCAATCAAAGTAACAGAAGCCAGTGTGCAAGTTTTCAGGTTCTCCAAAACTGTTCATCAAAATGAATGTTTTTAAAAAGCGGGGAGTAGTAAAACAAACAAACAAGATTCAGGCCCTGTTTAGGGATGCTCAACCACCTACTGGTTTGGCTTATGTTCTGTTCACTAGTCATGATCAGACAGCCATTTTTTTTTAAGTGGACTGTAAAAAATGGTTGCTCCAGTTGAAAACATTAAAAAAATGGTAGCTGATCAAAACACTGACAGCAGAGAGGAAACTGAAAATTTGGTTCCAGACTGCAAAAGAGCTGTGATTTCCTATGTTCTGCACTTGCCCAGCATTATGCCTTATCTGAAGGCCTGATTCATATATAATATAATAATTCTTGTTCTCTTTTTATCCATTTAGAGCACTTTTCTTCCTTCACGCTATGATTTTTTTCTTCTTTTGCTACTTTAGGTGCTCATGTTCTCCACGTTTGCTCATGCCCGTAGCAATATTGCTCCTTATATATGTAATAGTGATAGATTACCATTCTTATCAAGAACAGCGTGGTGCTAAGAGACAGGGGATGTCAAAGAACCTACGTTTTTGATGGAGGACATATTGCATAAGAGTTTTGCTTTGGGGAAATCCCGAACTTTTCAAAATGAGCTAAAATGAATCTGTGAAGAAAAAAATTAATGAAAGAAGAAATCTTTTCACTTCATTATTATGTGTTCTAACAATCCAATAATGTCTGTTGAATAATAAAGAATGTGCTTTCAGAAATTCCATTTTTCTGTAATTACATTTGCAAGGAATAAATAGTTTATAATTGCACTGTATGAGTTACAACTGATATCAGCTTTGCAATAAAAATTATTACTAAAGCTCCAGTTGTCTTTCTGTATAAAATGAAGGCATTTTAAAAAAATAATGTGCCCACTGGTATTATTAATATTACCTGTTATAAAAGTTAATGCATATGCTGTTTTCAGTAAGAATGGGAGGTAGGGTTGAAGAGCCGCTCAAGTTTTGAAGGATCCGTTGAGTTTTGATAGGGTACATTGCATTCTTCTAATGGGACAAAAAAGTAAGAACATAAAAAGAGCTGTGATGGATCAAACTAATGGTCCATCTAGTCCAGCATCCTTGATTCGTCAGTGGCTAACCAGTAGCATTGCCAGCCTCCAGGTGGTAGCTGATCTCCTGGGATTACCACTGATCTCCAGGCGATAGTGATCAGTTCACCAGGAGAAAATGGCCAGTTTGGAAGTGAACTCTAGCATTATACCCCATTGAAGTCCTTCTCCTCCCCAAACCCTGTCATCTTCAGGCTCAACCCCAAAAATCTCCAGGTTTTTCCCAACTCAGAGCTGGCAACCCTACTAACCAAATGACCCAGAAGGACCACAAGCAGTGGCACAGAGGCCAGAGTTGTTGCCACCCAGCAACTGGCATTCAAAGATATACTGCCTTTGACCATGGAGGCTCTATTGAGTCATTGTGTCTCCATCAATGTATCTAATTCCCTGTGAAAGCCATGCAAGGCAGCAGTGATCACTATTTCCTATGACAGTGAGTTTCACAAGTTAATTATTAGCAAGTTAAAAAATAGAATGAGTCAGTTGTTTCTTCACTGTTGATGTCATTTGCTTCAAGCAGGGTATCAGTAAAGTGTTGGAACATCTGGAGATTCCCACTTCTTTTCCCACTCAGGTGCTTAACAGTCTCCCAGGGCCCCCAAGGTTTTGGAGATCATGTGATCTAAGATTCCAATCTTGAGATCCTTATGGAATGATGAATAAACTCTCTCCATAGTTGACAGGGGACTGGGTCATGTACCATGTGCCTGTGATTCCTTGCACAGCTGCAGCAGCATTGCAGTCAACAAAACTATGGCTGCACAGACGCATATAATAATCAGCAAAGGAAAGAGCACAGACACTTTAGTGCAGAGATGTCAAACATGCAGCCCGAGGGCCAATCAGGCCCTCAAGGACCTGGCTGTTTCCTGCTTCCATTTCCAGTTCTGCTGCTGCAGCCACATCACAGCTTGCTTTACCAGTCTCTCTCAATTGTACAGGAGAGATAGATAGGCAAGTTCCTCCTATGCGATTGAGAGAGTCTGGTAAAGAACAGGCTGAGGCTCCTCCCCCTCCTCCCAGGGGAGGGAGGAAACAGCCAGAGTTTGCTTCATGGCCAGGCTGCAGGAGACAAAGGGAAGCCTTTCCTTCCATTGGCTGAGGCTCCTCCCTGAAGGGAGGGAGGGAATGAGGGACAGCTTGCTTTGCTGGGCTGCCTCAATCGCACAGGAAAAATACCAAGCACCTTGATGACCAACAAAATTTTGTTCAAGGTATGAGCTTTTGTGTGCCTTGCTACAGTGTGTGTGTGAGAGAGAGAGTTGTTGGGCTCCTTATGTCAGGGCTTTCCTGGGTGCAACTGGGTTCTCTCTCACCCTTTTCACTGTATTCATGCCCTCATGATCCAGTCTTTCTTAGTAAGAAAGCAAAGTAGAGGAGGAATAACAACAAGCCAGTGGGGTGGATTAGGATGAGAGTGTGAGTTCAGACCAAGTTCACCCAGCACATTTCCTTGAAGGAAGTTGTAGTTATTTCTCTGGGAAAGACCAGGGCTATTTTTGGCAGGAATGCACAGGAACAGAGTTCTGGCTGGCTCCTGAGTTGGCCACACCCAGCAGGAACTCATTAGCCTAATAGGCCACACCCAACAGTAGAACTGCATTAGGATTGGCTACATTAGGGGTATGTGGCCTAACATGCAAATTAATTCCTGCTAGGGAAAAAACCCTGGGTTTTGACAACAAACAAGGTAAACAGAATAAGAAGCAAAAGGTGGGTGTGGCTGGATGACCACTCTTCTGGTAATATGGGGTGTGACTTAATATGCTAATAAGCTGTGCTGTTGGTGGTGTGACCTAATATGTTAATGAGTTTCTGCTGTTGGGTGTGGCCTATTATGCTAACACATTCCTGCTGGGCTTTTTCTACAAAAAAAGCTGTGGGGAAGACTATAGTTTTGTAGACAAACACATGGCCCTCAGTCTGAGTCAGGATGCCTTCTCATGTTCTTGACCAGCACATGAAGCAACTTATGTACAAAAGGTTGCAATGTCCAGCCATTTCATGTTTTCCCCTGCGTCCTAGGCTGAGAGCACTGAGCATGAGATTTCTGTAATGAATGTAAGTAAATCAAAAGTAGGTTTGCAGCTTACAGATACACACCTGAACATCATACTCAAGATTGCTACAGCACAGACATTTTGATGCAATAATTCAGAGCAAGAGGAGTCAGTTATCAGAGACTGTTAAATAGACAAAATATTGCAAGATTGCTAGTGTTTTAAACATGTTTTATTTAAAGTTTTTAAAATCTTTAATTGTGTTTCTCTGTGTCTTTTATAAAGTTTATAACTCCGCTACCTGGCATTACATTTTATGACACACATGGCCCGGCCCCACAAGATCTCATAACAAATGAGTTCGACACCCCTCATTTAGTGGTTAGAAGTCTGCTGTAAGTAGCCATTTTTTATGAGATACAGGTGTAAACAGTTGCATTTCTTAATTCTCAGGAACCAGAACACATTTTGTGGATAAAGAGTTTTACAGGTTCAGACAGCTGGGCTCCTCAAAAATAAAGATCCCCAAAGGTTGCAAAGCTCTTTTGAATTTAGAAATTCACAAGATCCATGTTCAATGTATATTCCAATAGCATGTACAAAGAGTGTATTTACGTGAGTGCCTCTTAAACTGCAAGGTTAAAATGAATAACTAGGATGTGCAGGAAACTTTTAAAACTCAGATAATTTAAGCAGGAATTGCTGATCTTCGCACAAATATCTAGAAAACACAGAGATGGAAATGTTCTGTCTGAGCGCCTCAGTAGTTCTGAAGAAAAAAGATTAATTCATTGCTGAAATATGTATTTATTCCCCAGAATTTATAAATTACCCACAAGCACTGTGGCTGAGCTTGTATTTCCTTTATCAGTGTTGAATGTGCAAATTACTTTTCTTGAATCCAGATTTCCACATTAACTATATGAACTCCTCAGCTCCATGGCTGCAGTCCTCTTCTGCCAAACTCCAAAAAATATTTTATTGGCCTGGCTTGGAAGCACCTCCTTATATGGTTTAGTCAATCAATCAATCAATTTATTCAGCTTATATGACCGGAGGTCTTGAGCATAATTAGCCAAATTGCAAGTATAAATCCAGCAGGTAAAATACACTGAAATTTTCAAAATTAATACAAAACTATCACTATAAAATAGATGATAAAGGTTAGGTTTAAAACTTTAAAAGAAGTACAAGTAAATAGTAAAACCTTAAATTTAAAACCCGATATCAAAATCTAAAAAGGATTTAATTCCAAAGTTTAGCAACGAAATGAGACCATTACAACAAGATTATTTACATTTCAAGGAAATTATAATTGCCAGATACTTCACTACTGAAATAGTTATTTCAGGAACAGTGTCCACCAATAAAAAAAAAAATCACCCATTACTCTGATGGAAGATGATATTTAGATAGAATCAGCTGAATCCAATAAAACTTAAGAGTTGACCACTAAGAAAAAAAAAATTGAAGATGTGTCATGGTCTCAATCACACCAGGAACACAGGCACATAGCCTTTGTGCAAAATGTCCTGTTAGCTCTGCAGATGAAAAGGCATTTAACCTCAGAAGGGTAAATGCATACCTGCGAGAAGGAGTACTGAGATAGCTTAGATATGCACGAAGAGTTAGCAAAGGAGGGATCCCTAGAACAAGAGGAGAGCAAACACGCCTGGCTTGTGCAGCTCTACTAGCGCTATCTCAATTAAATGCCTTCGATCTAAAGCTCCAAAAAAATGTATTTTATTGGCCTGGTTTGGAAGTACCTCCTCATAACATTTAGTTATACAGAGTTTGATCCATTCATAAATGGGATTGATTCAGGTTGATTGGAGGGAGTGCACATTCATTTGCAAAATAATGAATGAATAAATTTTAAAAAGCCACATTAATTACATTCATTGTGGTAACAAAAACAAATAGGAATAATAACAACTTTGTTAATGCCATTTGTTTAATTCCTTTCAGAGTTTCTGTGGAACCCAGCATCCTGGTTTAGAGAACTACCGTCTTTTTCGCACCATAAGACACACTTTTTCTCCCCAAAAAAGTGGGGGGGAAAGTGCGTGCATCTTATGGTGCGAATCCCCCACCCTCCGCTCAAGCTCCCGGGGCCATGGCAAGCGCCACCGGCCCCGGGAGGAAGCCCCCCTCCCTCCCACCCCCTGCAGAAGCCCTCCTCCCACCCACCCCCTGCAGAAGCTCCCGGGGCCGCGTCAAGTGCTGCCGGCCCCAGGAGGAAGCCCCCCTTCCTCCCACCCCCTGCACAAGCTTCCAGGGCCGCGGCAAGCGCCACCGGCCCCAGGAGGAAGCCCCCTCCCTCCCCCCTGTTCACCCCTCACCTCTCCCGGGGTACGGCAAGCGCCGCCAGCCCCGGGAAGTAGCCCCCTCCCTCCCCTGCTCACCTTTCCCACCCCATTCCTCCCCCCCTCACCATTCTTGGGCTGCGGGGGGGGGAGGTAGGGAGGGAAAAGCTGGGCCTGAGTAGCGTTAAGCCACTGGGGCCCAAGCAAGGGGGGGAGGGAAACACTTTGTCTTTCTGTCTTTCTTTCTTTCTCTTTCAGTGTGTCTTCCTTCCTTCCTTCCTTCTCTCTCTCCTCCCTACCTTCCTGTTTCTTCCTTTCTGTCTGTCTGTCTGTCTTTCTTTCTGTCTTCCTTCTCTCTCCCCCCACCTACCTACCTACCTTCCTTCCTTCCTTCACTCTCTCTCTCTCCCCCCACCTACCTACCTTCCTTCCTTCCTTCTCTCTCTCTCCCCCCCATCTACCTACCTTCCTTCCTCCCTCCCTTCCTTTCTTCCTTCCTTCTGTCTCTCTCTCTCCCCCCACCTACCTATCTTCCTTCCTTCCTTCCTTCTCTTTCTCTCTCTCCTCCCTACCTCCCTACCTTCCTGTTCCTTTCTTTCTGTCTGTCTTTGTCTTTCTTCCTTCTCTCTCTCTCCCTCCCTTCCTCCCTCCCTTCCTGTTTCTTCCTTCCTTCCTTTCTGTCTTCCTTCCTTCCTTCTCTCTCTCTCCCCCCTACCTACCTACCTACCTACCTTCTCTCTCTCTCACCCCTACCTACCCCCCTCCCTCCCCCGCTCACCTTTCCCGGGCTGCAGGGGGGGAGGTAGGGAGGGAAGAGCTGGGCCTGAGTGGCGTTAAGCCACTGGGGCCCTAGCAAGGGGGGGGGAGGGAAACACCCTTTCTTTCTTTCTATCTGTCTTTCTTTCTGTCTTCCTTCCTTCCTTCCTTCCTTTTCTCTCTCTCCTCCCTCCCTCCCTCCCTTCCTGTTCCTTCCTTCCTTCCTTCCTTTCTCGTCCTTCCTTCTTTCCTTCCTTCTTTCTCTCTCCCCCCTACCTACCTACCTACTTTCTTTCTTTCTTCTCTCCCCCCCCCCCAACTACCTACTGTTTGGTTCAGAATATTTCTTTCCCTGTTTTCCTCCTCTAAAACTAGGTGCATCTTATGGTCAGGTGTGTCTTATGGTCCGAAAAATACAGTAATTCTGCCGTGTAAAGAAATGATTTTTTAAAAAATTAAGAGAGAGAAGAGTTTGAGAGCCAGTTTGGTGTAGTGGTTAAGTACGCGGACTCTAATCTGGGAGAACCAGGTTTGATTCCCCACTCCTCCACTTGCACAGTTGTCTCAGAGCTCTCTCAGCCCCACCTACCTCACAGGGTGTCTGTTGTTGGGAGTGGAAGGGAAAGGAGTTTGTAAGCCGCTCTGAGACTCCTGTCCTTGACTGAAGGGCGGGATATAAATCCAATCTCTTCTTCTTAAAAAATTAAATATAATTTGAAATACAAGGACCATGAAAACTAGATGTTGAGTTGAGACTACACAGTGACAACCTTGACATTATCAATAAAAGGAACAGAAATTTAAATATTGAATGCCATGAGAATCACTTAAAACAAGGTACCCTGCTATAAGCACATTTCATTCTCCAGGAAATGATGAAAGGTACACTAGCTTCAAAGGAAAAAACAAAGAAAGAACCAAAGTCTATAATCTTTTTTCCATGCTAGGATGCCTCTGACTTCTAAATAATCAAAGACAGGATTCCAGGTGTCTTCACAGATACTTCACTGTGCACTATGTTGCAAACTACAGAAAAAGGTACAATTTTGTACAATATGTACAATTTTCTCCAAAACACAGACCTCTCACAGTTTCTCAGGCCATCTTTTTAAAGATTGTCCAACTGGATTTGACCAGGAGCTGCGATTGTTAAATGGCCCACTACTAATAATTTGGAAACAAGTTTCCTTGTCTCTTTGGGGATTTGGATATCATTCCAAACATCAAATATAAACAACTTCAGAGAGAAAGGGAGCTTAATCCTTGTAATTTGGAAGATTGCCTTTGAGATAGTCAACCAAAAATGGTGGATATTGGGGCATTTCCACCACAAGTGGAATAGTCTTACTGACTATTTACAAGGGAACTTTAAAAAAGGGGGAAATAGTTAAAAGGAAACTGAAAAGGAAACATAAGAGAGTCAAATTCCAACTCCCTAACCATCTTGGTCATCCTCTTCTGTACTTTTCCCAACTTTGCAACGTTACTTTTGAAATACGATGACCAGAACCATACATAGTATTCCGAATGAGACTGCTCCATAGATCTCTACAAGGGCAGTATAATGTTGGCTGTTTTATTTTCAGTCCCTTTCGTAATAAGTCTCAACACAGGGTTTTCCTTTTTCACTGTTGCAGCACACAGGGTTGATACTTTCATTGAGCTATCTACTACAACGCCAAGATCTTTTTCTCAGCCAGTTCAGACCCCATCAGCATATACTTGAAGATGGGATTTTTTTTGTTCCAATGTGCATCACCTTACACTTACCAACATTGAACTTCATTTGCCACATTGTTGCCCACTCACCCAATTTGTGGAAATCCTCCTGGAGCTCTTCATAGTCATCTTTGTTTTTCACTATCCTGAATAATTTTGTGTCATCTGCAGACTGGCCACTACCCTGCTGACCTCTAGTTCCAGATAGTTTATGAACAAATTCAATAATGTTTAAGAAGCTTCCAAGCATTCTCTAGGAATTTGACTCTCTTGTGTTTCCTTTTCAGTTTCCTTTTAACTATTTCCCTCATTTTTGTAAAGTTCCCTCTTTTGAAATTAAATGTTACAGTTTTGAACTCTAGGGATAATTTCCCATTAATATGAATGCTGAACTTAATAGCATTGTGGTCACCAGGGGTCCTTTCGTAAAAAAAGAGGTGCAGGAGCTCATTAGCATAACTCATTTGCATATACCACACCCCCTGACGTCACCGGAAGTGTCAAAAGGCCACACATCCCTGACGTCATGGGCAGTGTGTCAGAAGGCAAGACGGGAGGGAGGGAGGGAGGGAGGGAGGGAGGGAGGGAGGGAGGGAGGAAGGAACAGGAAGGTAGGTAGGTAGTTGGGGGGGGAGAGAGAAGGAAGGAAGGTAGGAAGGAAGGAAGGGGGGAGAGAGGGAGGAAGGGGGGGAAGGAAGGAACAGGAAGGTAGGTAGGTAGTTGGGGGGAGAGAGAGAAGGAAGGAAGGAAGGGGAGAGGGAGGGAGGGAGGGAGAGGGGAAGGAAGGAACAGGTAGGTAGGTGGGGGGAGAGAGGGAAGGAAGGGAGGGGCGCTTCTCCCCCCCACTGGGGCTGGCATTTCCCCCCCCCTTGCTTGGGCCTGAGTGGCGTTAAGCCACTCAGGCCCAGCTTCTCCCTCCCTTGGGCTCGGGGAACTGGTGAGTGGGGGAGGGAGGGGGGGTTCTGGGGGTGACTGGGGGAGGGAGAGTTTTTTTCCCGGGGCCGGCGGCCAGCCGCGGCCCCTGGGAAGGCGACTGGGGGAGGGAGGGTTTTTTTTCCCAGGGCCAGCGGCCAGCCGCGGCCCCTGGGAAGGCGACTGGGGGAGGGAGGGTTTTTTCCCAGGGCCGGCGGCCAGCCGCGGCCCCTGGGAAGGCGACTGGGGGCGGGACGGGGCTTCCTCGGCGGGGCCGGCGGCCAGCCGCGGCCCCACTGAAGGCGTCCGGGGCGGGAAGGGGCTTCCTCGGCGGGGCCGGCGGCGGCCAGCCGCGGCCCCGCGGAAGGCGTCCGGGGCGGGAAGGGGCTTCCTCGGCGGGGCCGGCGGCGGCCAGCCGCGGCCCCGCGGAAGGCGTCCGGGGCGGGAAGGGGCTTCCTCGGCGGGGCCGGCGGCGGCCAGCCGCGGCCCCGCGGAAGGCTTCCGGGGCGGGACGGGGCTCCTCGGTGGGGCCGCCGGCGGCCAGCCACGGCCCCGCGGAAGGCGACTGGGGGCGGGACGGGGCCCGCCCGGCCCCGCCCCCGGCCCCTTCTCTCCCGGAGCGGCGCTCCGGTTCGCTCCGGCCCCAACGGAGCCCTGGTGGTCACTGTCCCCAACTGCCTACTCTGTTGTACTCCTAGCTTTCTTAGGAATGCCATACACAAGTCACTGCCTGCTCTGTGGTTCTCCCTGCTGTTTTGGGGTGGCCAAGCATCTCTCACTTTTTGCTGCACTCTTGCATACTTTCTGAGCGTGGCAACTAGGAATGGGCACAAACTGGGAAAATGGAGGTTTGTCCTGGTTCATGGTTCGTGGGGTTACACAAAGCACAAACCTTCATGAATCTCCCTGTTTACCAAACCAGTTCATTTCATGAGGTTCATGATGATGAGGCCAGCAGAATGGAAGAGGGGGGAGATCTTGCAAAAGCCATTTAAAGGGAATGTTCCCTTTAAATGGCTTTTGCAAGCCGCACCACTTACAAATGCAGTCCAAGCGGCAAGTTCACTCACTTCTCGGTGAACTTGCAACTTGGACTTCACTCTCGTGAGGCAAAAGCCTCACTCTCGAGTTAGCAAAAGCCATTTATAAAGGGAACCTGGAAGTGAATGAATTCACCGCTTAGACTTCCCACATTTCATAATCAGCTCTCTAGATGCTGCTTGTAATGGCTTTTTTTGTTGTTGGTAGATTAAAGAATTTGTTTTAGTTGCATGTAAAACTGAGATTCTTTCTCCTGCCTCTCCCGAATCTTGCATCAGTAAGCCCTTGGGTATGTGGTAAAGCCTCTGTAAATCCTGTCCAACTCAGACCGGGGGGGGGGGGGGGGGGGAGCCATGAATGTTATTTCTCATTTTAAAAGAACCACCACCAGAAACTGAATCAACATAATAATCAAAGTGGGTGGGTGTGTAATAAATTCAACAAGAACAAATGACACATTTAAAGTAAGAATAAAACCTACACATCCTTTGTTGATTGAGCGAGCTATTACTTGTAGAAGGGGGTAGATTATCTAGCTAGATCCTCTGATATCTTCCTGGAAGTCACACCTATTCAGATTTGAGAGAAGAAACCGTGTCTTACAGAAAGTGCATTTTCAGGATCCACAATACCTGCACTTGTTGCAACTCTCAATATATTCTCAAACTGCACATGTAATTAAATAAGGCTTGGACTCCTGGAATCCTCCATTCAAAACTCCCAACATCTATTTGTTGCATATCCATGAACCTTCTCCATTGTTGGCCATTTTCTTATCACAGAACAAAAGGGTGGTTTATAACCTGTGGAAAATAAGGACATGTCTTTTGAAAGATGCAAAAGGTCAGCTTTTGCCTACCTGTCTACTCCAATCTTCTTTGGAGGCCCTGCGTCAGGTAACTTCACCACCTGAGCCTAGATGGATAGCAGCATGAGAAAGGGTCTTCTTGGATGTGCCAGTGAAACGGATTTCCTCACCAGGGAGGTTCATCTGTCTCCGTCTACTGTTGTCTTCCACCAGCAAGTGAATACTTTTTCGTGTTTCCTCACTTTATTGACCCTCCTCCCTTGTTGTGTTGTTATCTGTGTTTGTGTTTATATTTTTTATTGAATTTGTTTGTTTGTTTTATATATACTTTATTTTAAATGCTGTTTTAATGTCTGAAATGTTTTCATGTTGAAATACTTCAGTGTGTTTATGTTCACTGCCTTGGGCACTCTATTTTAGTGGAAAGGCAGCATGGAAATGTTTTAAATAAACAAATAGTAAATAAATGACCTTGCTTGTCAGAAAACAATACCACACAAAAGCTTAGAAACAGGAGTGTATATTAGTTAAACACGCAAGGACTGGGAAAACAGTTTGTATAGATAAGGAGTGAAGGAAGCAGAAATAAGATGGCAGAAACCATCACCTGGATCTTAGCCAGTTTGGTGCAGTAGTTAAGTGCACAGACTCTAATGTGGGAGAACCAGGTTTGATTCCCCACTCCTCCAGTTGCACCTGCTGGATGAACTTGGGCAAGCCATGGTTCTGTCAGAGCTGTTATTGAAAAACAGCAGTTTCTGTCAGAGCTCTCTCAGCCCCACCTGCCTCACAGGGTGTCTGTTGTGGGGAGGGGAAGGGAAAGGAGATTGTAAGCCACTCTGAGACTCTTTTGGGTATTGGGGGGGGTATAAATCCAATCTCTTCTTCTTCTTAGTGGCATAATGCAGTATTTGTTTGCTGCTGGTGGCAGCAAAGATACAAAAGAAGGCTGGATTTGTCATATCAGTTCAAAACAACCAACTATTATTACCTGAAGATCTCTTGTTAATGCAAAATTTAGTAAAGAGTAATGCCAGCATGTTTTCTATGCTGTATGCATCAAACAGGCTATGAGAAAACTTGAAGTATCTTTGTTTCCAAGGTAAGATATAACATCCCCTCCCCCTTCCTCCTATCCACAAATTAGACCACGTCCTCTCTGGAAGAAAAGCTTGCTGTTCTTACTCCTAATTTACTTCTGCCTGGAGCACTAGCAGCTTCATTCTATAATTTAGCAACTCATAAAAAAGCACAAAGCAAAGAAATACATTAAAAGGCTTGAACCAGCGAACAGTGTAACTCCTATGCCGCCAGGCAAATGCAACAGTGGGAGGTATTGACAAAAGTATTAAGGCCCGGGATAAAATTGCTTTGCTCTATTCAGAGCTCAGCTAGGCTCTTCTGTAGCACAGACATTCATAAAACCAGTGTCAAACTAGAGAAGCCAAGGGAAGAGAGTAATAGTGATAACAAAGGGCTTACATGAGAAATCTAAGAGAAAAAAAGATGTGAGGCTGAGCATTTGAGAGAAATACACAACCGGCTCTATGAGAGTAGAACTAGATGTTACCTGCAACCAGAGGTCATTTTGTAGAAAAAGAGGTGCAGGAGCTCATTAGCATAACTCATTAGCATAACTCATTAGCATAACTCATTTGCATATGCTACACCACCTGACATCACCAGAAGTATGTCAGAAGGCAAGAAAGAAAGAAGAGAGAGAGAGAGAAAGGAAAGGAGGGAGGGAGGGAGGGAGGGAGGGAAGGAAGGAAGGAAGGAAGGAAGGAAGGAAGGAAGGAAGGAAGGAAGGAAGGAAAAGAAAGAAAGAAAGAAAGAAAGAAAGAAAGAAAGAGAGAGAGAGAGAGAGAGAGAGAGAGAGAGCTGGCCTAGAGGGGACAGCTACTAATCCAAGCCTCAGAAATACCGCTATTCTGGGAGGATAGCTTCAGTGGTGGCTGAAGCCTGCAGAAGGCTGGTCGGAGGAACAAGGACCTTTCCAGGGGATGGGGTCTTTTTGCTGCAGCCATGACACAAGCAAGCATCCTCCACTGGGGGGGGGGGGCTGGCACCAACTCCTGGAGCTGCGCTCCCCCGAGCTCCTGCTCGAAATGACCCCTGCCTGCAACACATGACTGCCAACCAAAATGGCAGCCCAGTGTCTAGTTAGGCATAATTAACCATCATGTGATTTCATCACATTATTTCCCATTACTTAATACACATCAAAATCCAACCCATTATTTACCATAGTTATTATAATTAGCCTCAATAATAACATTAACTGTATTTTGAAAGGGTGGCCTGCATTTTGAAAGGGTGCAGCAGCAGTTCCCCCAACTTAATAACTTTTCTGTCTTTGGAGGTAAGGAAGATTTTTACTGACTCCTCCTCCTGCTGTAGACTTCCAACTTGCTCCCCACACAGTTCTTTCAGATCCACTGACCCATGGGAGCCCAGTTTTGGTGTGCAAAGAAGGCTAGTGGGAGAGAAAACATTGCCTCCCTCTAGTGTGACTCTGTTCAAGCTGCTTAGAATTTAAGCCACTGAAGGAAAGCCATTAATCTTCTACCATTTCTGGTGCTTTTCTGACACTGTTTCGGTTCCATGAGGGTGGAAGAGGGGAGGAACAGAATGTGACTCAGGAGATATGTGCCTGACATTGTCCATCCTGAAGTATTTGCAAGTGTTCCTACCAAACAGGATCATTCTCATAGGGATGTCTGTGCACAGACTTTCTACTTTTCACCAATCATTCCACCATCTCAGTGCAATGGCCTTGGAAAAGTCTTTCTGATACTTTTTTGAGTGTGGGACCTGTTTCTATGAGCTATTTCATTATTGGGAACTGTGCTCACTACTGGGTAGAGGACCTGGAGCAAAGTTTTGCTTGTACCAACTGGCAGGCAGGCAGGGCTGCACAAACTGATGAAAGACAGAGGCCCAGATTTTGTCCTCCAAACAACAAACACATGCACACCAAACATAAGAGATCATTGATGAGGAAGGATCGGATCAGAGAACCACTAATTCAGGATCTGACATATCATCCAGATATTTAATTTCATTTAAAAATAGATGTGCCCTTTCTGATACAAATACTTCCCCTCTACCCATGTGGGGGGGGGGGGGAGAGACAGTCAACCTTCTGTTCACATGCTAAGATATTAGGGAGTCTATTTTTAAATAAAACTGCAGTGTGCAGTTGAGGGAAGCTAAACCATGCCTTGTGCCATGTCTGTTCAGATGAGTGAGTCATCTTTCTTCCTGCTGCGTCTGATACCAAAAGCCAGCTGGGTTAGGAGTAAAATGCTGAAATCAACTGAGTAAAGCAAGGTCAAGTGGTAGGGGGTGGAGTGGGGGTGTGATTTAGTTCCTCTTGCCTTTACACTTCATTTTTTTTTAAAAAAACATACTCATACACATTGTGAAAAAGGAGGAAAGACTTAGATTACAATGTTGTCATGCTTGCCTTTTTAAATTATGCAAGTGAGAATTTCCTATAAAACAGGAATACTTTTTCACATGTGCCTGAAATATGGCACGGAGGATCCAGTAGTTGATCAGTAAATACTTGAGAATTGTGTTCCAGTTAAGTGGGAAACAAATAAACACAAAAGTTATGCAGAACAATGTGTCTCCCACTAAGCAAATGGGAGAAAAAAAATCTGGACATGTACAATAATGATAATGAAGAAAATGAATAAAAAGACAAAATAAATGGGATCAGATTTCTACACATATATTGAATGTCATTGTCTGCCACAGCCAGGATGGGGAAATGCCATAGGTAAATGTTCCTAACCAGTTTAGGAAGGGAGGAAAGTAATGGCATTTAAACAAATGAGCTTACTTCCAAGCAAATGGCATTAGGTCCAGGCTGCAATAAGGGAGTCAGCCTAAAAGGGCCTTTTGCTTCCAGTCCTTGTTGCTATTGGCATCTGGCAACTGGCTATAATTTCATATAATGTTCATGGCTTCATTCAGAAAGACTTTTCGTCATTATCTCAATCATAAATCTGTGACTAAGTGAAACACCGGAAAATGGGATTTTCCTGCATTTGATTAACATTTAACTTTTAGGATTTTTCTTTCCTTTTACCAACATCAGCCTCCTTGTTCTGCCAGGCATACTCTGTCAGATCAGGTGGTAGGTATCAAACCCAGCGTGGAAGGGGTGGACGAAGCAAAGAGCTCAGGCACGAGCAGGACAGAGACAGCATGTGAGCTGTCACAGTCCCTGAATAAGATTCAAGCTGAAGATTACACTGCAAGGAGCAAAGCAATCACTTTTATTTGCAAGGAGCCAGGGCACTGGTTCCCCCTTCAGTACAGCAGCTCAACAGTTTAGTGAGAATGAAGCACACAGCTGGCCAGAGGTACCAGGTTGGCCAGAGGTACCAGGTTTCTTAGGGTATGTCAGCCCTGCAGGTCTGCTCCCATTTTATACTTGTTTGATTGCCATAGGTCCCACCCATAAACCCTAGAAACTACATTTTAAGTATTGAGGAGGAGGCAATGAATTCAAACAAACAGGCTTTTATTCAGTGACATTGTTCAGCTCAAAAGACAGCTCTATGAGAGCAGCACTTTCATTTATACTGTTCCAACACATAACTTTCAACAATGTAACTATATACAAGCAATACTGTTGGACCCAAGCAGGGCTCAGTGATAGGGTATCCAGATTGGCTTCAGGACCAATGGGAATCTTTATTAATCAGCCAATAGGAATTAGAGCTTTAGGATACAAGAGCCCTTTTCAAGCTATTACTGCTTCATATTCTAAACAAACACAACACAACACTTCTGTGAAGGGGCTAAGGACTTCTTACAAAGAATTTCTACCACCTGCACACAACTATCATTCTGGGGCTCTCTGGGGGAACTGAAAACAAGTAAGCCGATTTCAAACTCTCCAACCCCCGTTATGCTCTGTCCCTCTGTTTTTTTACCTGTGTCAGAAATTTAAAGTATGCTTATTCCAGAAGCCCTTTGAAAGTTGTTCACTTCTTCACCAACTTCTGTAGTATGTTGTTGACTGCTTTAGTTGTTCTGCAGTTTTTGCTCTCTAATATTGGATCTATGGTGGGTTTAATGATGCTTTGGCTTTATATTGTAAAGTTTCTAATGGATTGCATGTCATCTCCTTAGTTGGAGCTGCCTTGAACTCTCTTGTGAGCAGAAAGGTGGGATATATTCTAAATGAACACATTTTATATTTGTGCCCATATTGGAAAAGGTCTTTGTTATTCAAACAAGTGTGCTGCACTTGTAAGAGATGCTGTAGTGCTACACCTTATAAAATACACTGACACTTTGTTCAGCCTGTTTTTGGGGGGGGGGGAATCTTAAAAGTTTATCAAAATTGTGAAAATATATTGTACAAATCTAGGATATTCTCCTGTTTGTATTAATCATGTGACCATTTCCGCAAAACAGCAAATCCCTGAGTCAGTGTTCTTAAATAATCGGACAATGCAAAAGTATCCCCACAAAATTTTGCCTCCCCAGGAGTAGATCCAAATGTTGTGTCCCCTTACCCTGCGTTTTCCAAAACCACTATTTCAGTGATGGCTTTTTCCTTCGGATCTTAACTCGCAGTTTTCGAGAGAGGAATTCACCTATTCAGTTATTTTCCCACTGCGTCAGCATTTTGTGTCATCAGTGACGTGTGTTTACCCCCACCTACCACCCTCCTGCTCCCCAAGTTTTCCTGGAAACATCCACCTTTTTTTAATATAATACTATTTGTGTTACAACATAATGGCTTCCAGGCCAGAGGCTGTGGGACACCTTTAAGCCAGGCTGTGGGGGGACAGCAGGCGGGGAGAAAAGGTTTTCCTCCGGCAGTTCCTGGAAGGTGAGTGTGTTTTAGTGGTGTGTCCCCCCCCCCCCCCCATTTGGTCAGGGCAAAGGCTATGATACCGGGCAAGCAGACAGCCGGCCCAATGGACAGCATTGGGATGTTGCTGAGAGTCTCTCCCTTGATCCCAGACACCACGAACATAAAGCCAAAAATGAGAAAGATGCTGACTAAAGCCACCACGAGTCTGGTGCGAGGGTTGATACCATCAGGTCTTATGGCTTGCTAACTGTTTGAGTCACTGGATCTTTTTGCCTCACTAAGCAATTGGCGGGGGGGGGGGGGGAGGGAGAATGAGCAATGCTTGCTCCATTTCTGTTTCCAGGAAACATTTCCAGGAAAACTTTGCAGTGGGCATCTTTAGTTCATCCCTTTGCAGTGATTTCGCCCGGCTCAATGGAATGGCCATAACTAGCTCCATAACTAGCTACTTGGCTACAACTAGCTCCATAACTTCTCCAAAGCAGGTTAACCTTCCTGCCCACTGCTGTGCTTGTTTTAGTGCTGCTCAAGCCAGCTTTGCAAAATGGAGCTGCCTTTTTCTTGAGACCTTACATGGGGAAGTCCTGTGGGCCTCTCTGCTGCCCTGCTTTGGATCCCAGGCCAGCTCTCCAGAAGTGGGGAGGTGCATTAAGAGCCATAGCCAGTTGCATTTGGGCAAATGACTGTCCAGCAAGCTCCATTCTGTGACTAAAATTTAGGAAGCAACAAAGCCATTTGGTGTGCCTTTGAGGATGCTGGTGAGGTGTTCATCTGGAAATCAATTGTAATAGCAGGAGAACACCAGATGCCACCTGGAGGTTGACAACCTTCCAAGCTCTCCCCCCCATCATCCATGACACATCTGATAATTTAAAAAAAAAAAAACATACCTGGTAGTGACTGAGTTACGATTCCATTACCTACCCCCTTATAATACAGTAACATTATAATGTCATTACAAAACTCTCCAGCTTATCCCCTCCCCAGCTTGACCTGGAGGGCTGAAGAGGAAATTCAGTGGAGAGTGGCAGGTTCAGGTTCTTTTTTTTTTTTTTTGCTGGGCATGCGTTGTTTGGGAGCTGTGGCTTGCACAGTCACTCGGGGAGTTCATTGTGAATTTCCTTAAACAAATGCTCAAATGAGACACACAACAACTGGATGCTGGAGATGGTGGGTGGTCCCCTGCCTGGAGCAGAGTTGCAAAAAAAGGAAGAGGTTTTTGGGGGGAGGGGGAGTAATCCAGCCACAATTTGGCCTTTGAAAGCCACTCAGCTTTGCACTAGAGGAGACGTTAAGCAAGAGATGGCCCTCTCCAACGGCTAGCCTGATTGTTTTTAGGATGATGAGGCATTGCATTTAGGATTTCAGCAGGAGAGGTAATCACATGCTTAAATTGGGGGGGGGGGGAGAGAGACTGGATCCTGCCCGAGGAAAAGAATACCTAGTCTCAAACCGGCCCGGGTGCCCAGCACAAAGTTCAAGAGCTTTAAATGGATGCTCAGAAGTGCAGGAGTCAAATTTGCAACTTGCTAGAGAGCCTTCCCCATTCCCAAGCGAACCTTTGTTTTTTGACATTATTGTTAGGACTTTTGATCTTGCTTTTCTGGAAAGAAGAGATTGCTTCTTTTAGTTTAAAAGAAGTTTATTACTAAAGGGAAAAGGTAAACAGGATTAGCTACAAATAAACAAAACATGCTTTCTAAGGAGCTGCATTGTGCTCCGTCTTCACACTAAGACATACTGATAGAGAGTGAGAGATTGTAATGGAGGATCTCTCCTCCTTCTTGACCCCTGAAAGGAAACACCTGATATCACTGACCAATTAGCAAGACAGTACACCTTCAGTTTTCCCGGGTTTACAGATAATTGGCCAGCTGCCAGGTATCACTTCCAGGCTAACATAGGTAAACAAACAAGCTGCATAGTTAACCCTATAATGACTGAATTTCTCAGGCCTTGCATTACATGCTCATTTCTCCAACACCCCTTCTCAAGACCTGAAATGCAAGTCATTATACATGCATACACAAACATTATTCAACATTAGCATCAAGCATATTCAACATTTCACGAAGTCTTTCAAACTTGTCTTTGGTCAGTGGCTTAGTCAGAATATCAGCCACCATCTCTTCTGTACGACAATGCTTAATCTCTATCAACCTTTTCTGGTACAAATCTTTAACTAATGCACATTTAATACCAATAGATCTACTTCTAGCAGTCGTGCTCTCTTCCTTACATATAGTTATACAAGCTTGATTATCCTCTAACATAAGTATAGGTACAGGTTCAATTATTCCAAAATCTTTCAACATCTCAAAGATCCATTCAAGTCTGCTGCAGGCACTTGCTGCTGAAATGCACTCAGCTTCTGCTGTGGATTGCGCTACAACAGTCTGCTTTCTACTAGTCCAGTCTATCAGTCCATCTCCATAAAAGAATAGGTATCCACTGGTAGACTTGTAGTTGTTCATCTCTTCTCCCCAACTGGCATCCATGTAGCCAACTAGTCTTGGTTGTTCAGTTGGTGCAATTTTTAGTTTTAAGTCCATTGTTCCTCTTAGGTAACGTGCCATCTTCTTTATTGCGCTCCAATCATGATGATTTGGCGAACTTACTTTTCTGCTTAGAAATCCAACTGCCGCTGTAATATCTGGACGCGTTGATTTGCTCAGGTACAAGAGCTTTCCGACAGCCTCTCTGTATCCTCCTATGTCCTTTAGTGGTGTGCCGTCCTTCTCCTTCAGATATCCAGGTTCAAGTGGGATTGTTGAAGCTTTGCAGTTCTTCATGCCAACAGATTCTATAAAGTCCATAATCTTTCTTTTCTGGCATAAAAGAAAAGTTCCATCCTCGAGTCTCTCAATTTGCATTCCGAGGTATTGTCGAACATCTCCTAGCTGTTTGACTTCCACTTCCTTATTCAGTCCATCAGCTATTGCTTTGATGTCTCCTCTGTTTTGACAAGCCACGATCAAGTCGTCAACGTAAACAAGAACATACTGGTATTGTCCATTTCTGATTCTAGTGTACAGACAAGGTTCAGCTTTCCCTTGCTTGAAGCCTTGCTTCTTTAAAAGTTCAGTAAGTTTGTCATACCAGGCCTTTGCTCCTTGCTTTAGGCCATAGAGTCCTTTATTAAGTTTGTAGACGTAGTTTTCTTGACCTTTGACCTTGAAACCTTCAGGTTGTTCCATGTAGATCTCCTCAGATAGTTCTCCATTGAGAAAAGCAGTCTTTACATCAAGATGCTCTACTATCATGTTCCTAGATGCTGCAACACTTAGAAGTGTTCTGAATGTTGCTTGGTCAGTAACTGGAGCAAAAGTTTCAAAATAGTCAGTCCCATATTGCTGTGAGTAGCCTTTAGCTACTAGGCGTGCTTTGTATAGCTCCACAGTTCCATCTTCCTTGTGCTTTATTTTGAAGACCCATTTACATCCAACAGGGTTTCTGCCTTGAGGTAGTTGAGTGAGAGTCCAGGCCTCTTTTTCGCTAATGGATAGCAGCTCTTGTTCCATTGCTTCAAGCCATCTGCCTCTTTCACTCGCAGGTAAGTTGCAAACTTCCTTCCAGTTCTTGGGTTCCTTTGCAGGTTGCACAAGTTCACAAAATCCATACTTCATTGGAGGTTGTCCCTTAGTGCTCCTTTCTGATCGCCTCACACCGGGTGTGGGTTCTGCTGTGGGTTCTGCCGTGGGTTGAGCCGCTTCCTCTGGTGTGGCCCCTGCTTCCCCTTCTGTTTCAGTAGTTTCCTCAGAAGGTGGACCTGCTGCTTCACTTGCCAGTTCCCCGGCCAGTTCACCAGCAGTCACTACAGGTAGCCAAGCAACGAACTCATCAGGTGCAGTCCCAGGCATCTTTGGATCAGCTGCAGTGGAAACACTAGGCAATACAGTCTCATCAATAAAAACAACATTGCGTTCTTCTACTGTGTGGGTTTGGGGATTGTATATCCTGTACCCTTTCCCACCAACAGGATAGCCTACAATAAGTCCAGTTTCAGATCTGGAATCAAGCTTTCCCCTCTTTTCCTTTGGTATGTGTGCATACCCTTTTGCGCCAAAAGCTTTGATATGTCTTAGACCAGGCTGTCTTCCAAACCAAGCCTGAAAAGGGGAGGTTCCAATAATCTTTGAGGGTAATCTGTTGTGTAAGTACACTGCTGTGTTCAGGGCTTCTGCCCATAAACCATTTGGCAGTCCAGAATGCATTAGCATAGCTCTGCACATCCCCTGCAGTGTTCTATTTAATCTCTCAGAAGCTCCATTTTGCTGGGGTGAATAGGCAATGGATACTTTATGTTGAATTCCTTGCTCTTGTAGAAATTGTTTGAATTCAGCATTACAATATTCACCACCTCCATCTGTGAGTAAGCTTTGAGGTGCTTTGCCAAATTTATTTTTAACAATAGCCACATAATTTTTAAATCTACGCAGTGTTTCATCCTTACTTCTCAGCATATACACATAAGTGTATTTTGTTTTATTCTCTGTGAAAGTCACAAAATATTTGCTCCCACCTAGGGATGCAGGTAAAGGCCCAACAAGATCACTGTATACAGTTTCCAAAAATTCTTGATTTTGCACTGGAGTTTTCCCAGAATAACTTGGGGCATCTCCCTTTGCTCTGAGGCATGTCTCACATCTAGTTTCACTCTTTTCACAATGCACAACAGGTATTCCACATTGCTTTAACAACTGCTCAACAGATTTCAAATTTCTATGTCCCATTTTAATATGCCACGAAAATAAACATTTTTCATGTTTACAAGCATCATCACAAGCATCCTTAGTCTGGCAAATCTGTTCCTTATCATCAACAGTCTCTATTTCCTCATCAGGATCAACATCAAAAGTTTCTGTCTCCTCATCATCACAAGCTACAAAGTAATGAAAGCCATTTTTCTCTTCCACTTTAAATTCAAGCTCTCCATCCTTGGTAGAGACCTTGCTTCCTTGCTCTGGTTTGAGCACTACAATATGGCCAGTATTCATAAGGCTTTTTGTTGAAATTAAGTTCTCAACAGCTTCAGGCACATAAGCTGTATTTTGCAATTCAACATCAATTATTTGATTACCTGTAGTACATAATTGTAATTTTACAGTCCCAACGCCTTGTACATTCAATAATTGCCTGTTAGCTTGGTAAATTCTTGGTTTGTTCTCAACATCTATGTTACTAAACCAGGCTTTTTCTCTACACACATGTGTGCAAGCGCCAGAATCGATTAAAAATATTTTTTTATCATCTGTGTTAAAATCATCAGTGATCCTAAAAGCATTGCCTTTGTTCTGTGCCTCTGCATCCGACTTCTTTCCTCTGTGCTGTGCGTGTGAAACGTGACTGCTGCTCCTCCCATAATGGCTTCCCCTTCCACTGGCTGGTTCTTTGTTACTGGAACCATGTGCTCCTGTGGCTCTTTGTTCTTGGGGCTCATCATTAAACACATACTTAGAAGAGCAGTACTTTGCAAGATGATTTTTCCCACATATAAAACACTCTATTTTCCTTTTAAATCTCTGTCCATGCTTGAGGCTCAAAACAGACATCTCATCAGACAAACTTTCTTTCAAATTTCTAGAATCATATTCCTCAGTTAGTGCAGACAAAAGACCTTCTAAAGTCAGATCATCTTTCAGTCTAATCATACTGGTTACAGACTTATAGGAGCCAGGCAGACCCTTAAGAATTGAAGAAATCATATCTGTATCAGAGGGTGCTTCATTCAGGTCTTTAAGCTGTGTGTAAATGCCCATTAATTTGTCCATCTCTTTGGGAAGGCAGTCTCCCTCCTTCATCCTGAAATCAAAAATCTTTCCCTTGAGGGAATAGATTTTACTCTTGCTGTGTTTATCAAATTTGTCTTTTAGCTTTTGAAGCATCAATCTGGACGTGGCTAGCCCTCTTAATCCTGGTACCTCTGTGTAGGGGATACTCCCTAAAATCAGGGCTTTAGCAAAACCATCCATCATAAGGAATTGTGTCTTATCAGGGTCAGATTCTGGAGGATTTTCAGTTGTTAATACTTGAAGGGCATTGTGAGTCTGCAGGCGACTCTTCAAATACTCCTCCCACCACTGATAGTTAGCCTTTGTAAGTCTGAGGTTTGGCATTTCTTGGGATGGGGCATTAAAAGCCATTTTTTTTTTTTTTACTCACGTCCCTTTGGATTTGAGGTAGAAGCACAGGTTCTGGCTCACTCATCTACTTCTCCAGGAGCTGGCAGGGTTAATCTTTCCTTTCTCTGCAGCAGAAGCAGCAGCGCGAAGTTCAAAAGCTCTTTTGCCTCGCCTTCCTTTGTTCTCCCGGCAGCAGCGTCTCTCCGGTGCTCCAAGTCTCAGCTCCACTTACAGCAGGCAAAAATTAATCCAGTCAAAAAAGATCCTTTGCTCCTGGCAAACTACAATCCAGCATAGGTTTTCCCCTGATCAGCAAGGAAACAGGGTTGGGCCTTTCTGGCTGCAAGATTGCTCTGAGAGCAGGAAGGAAAAAAAGTGGTCGTTTTAAAAATCCAAGCCTCTAGCTCTTATTCCCTATTTCTCTTTCTCAATCAATCCAGAAAGCTTTTTAGAAGAGAAACCATGTTTTAAGAACCATCCTCTGCTACCATTTGTTTGGACTTTTGTCCAATAATCAGAAAAATCAGAGTAATGAATCTTGCTTTTCTGGAAAGAAGAGATTGCTTCTTTTAGTTTAAAAGAAGTTTATTACTAAAGGGAAAAGGTAAACAGGATTAGCTACAAATAAACAAAACATGCTTTCTAAGGAGCTGCATTGTGCTCCGTCTTCACACTAAGACATACTGATAGAGAGTGAGAGATTGTAATGGAGGATCTCTCCTTCTTCTTGACCCCTGAAAGGAAACACCTGATATCACTGACCAATTAGCAAGACAGTACACCTTCAGTTTTCCCGGGTTTACAGATAATTGGCCAGCTGCCAGGTATCACTTCCAGGCTAACATAGGTAAACAAACAAGTTGCATAGTTAACCCTATAATGACTGAATTTCTCAGGCCTTGCATTACATGCTCATTTCTCCAACAATTATGACATTGTCACATTACTGCCTGTATGCAAAAAAATTTAAAAAGAGCTCCATTACTGATGATGTACATGATGGAAGGTGGCATGGCCCCTTTCAAAGTACCTGCAGAACGGGGGGGGGGGGTGTCCAATCCAATACAGTGAAGTAAAAGGAGTGCAAAAGGAGTGCTGCTAAATCAAAGCATCAGATGGGAATTCAACTCGTTGGTAAAAAGAGGTAAGAACATTCTGTGGAAATCGTCTGTGTCTTATGACAGTAAAATGTTAAGAATGATAACTCAAACTGGCTTTTTTCTTGCACCTATTTAAATATATATATATTGAAGGATAGTGAAGTCCTGTGGCCCACCAAGCTAAATTCAACCCAGCACCTGCGTCTGGCAGCCTGCCAGGGCCTCAGCAACTTTGGGGGATTATAAAAATGGGTAGGTTCTCAAATACCAGGTTGGTGAGCTGCATTTAACTGTACTTTTCACAAGACCATGATGCTGCAATCTTCTCAAATAATGTATTTCAAAAGCAAACCCACCTTGTTCCCATAGTCTACTTTCTTTAGCTGAGCAGCCCATATACTTATATTAATGTTTCACTATTTTAAATGAACAATATTTTGCACAGTTTATGGCATGTAGCATCACATGTAGGGCTGCCAGATCTGTTATGCTTGGGAGGCCTCTCGCTGGCATTCTGCCACTCTGAATGCCAGCAGGTGAAAAAACTTTTAAAAACCAGCAATGGTTTTGCTACATCACTTCTCAGGAAAACCCGAACATGATGTTGCGTAGCTCTATGAATCACTAGAAACTCTCTGGTAAAAACATAGATTCCTAGAACTACCCAACATCACTTCCAGATATGTGAAATGACATGGCCAACATCACCCCCACACACACACACACACAGTTTCCCCATCCCAGTCCTCCAGCCAGTTTCCAGACTTGGCTTGGCAACCTGGATCACACAAGCAGGCAGCCACTAGGTGCTGTTGGTTCATATTGGGACCTTATTGATTACTGAGGTTGCTGAAAATTGTAGTTTTGTTTTACATTCCAGTTCAATTCAACTCAGCTGTGATTTCTGTCAACCCTGGCAGGAAGTGTGATTTGCATGAAAATCATTTATTTGCAAAAATACATCAAATGTTTTCAGATGTTCAACAGAGAGATGCTCACAAAAAGAGCAATTTTGGGTCAAGCACATGGTGCTCATCCATCACTAGCCAAGTGTTATACAAGACTGAGCCAGAGATGTGTTTTAGTATTTCCAGTGATTAATTCAAAAATTCTTTAAAATTATTTCATAAATAATTCCTATCATTATCCAGCTGACATTAGACAATCACAATTCATTTTTTTCAGGTCTGAAAGCATACAAATATATTTTGATAGCATTATAAATATATCACGAATTTTTAAAAAGAGATAAAATTTAGATACATCAGTTATTTCTACTTTGGAAATAATGAGTGAAAGATAAAAAGGGAGTATTCGGTCTCTGTACTTTTCTCTTATAGCAGTACTTCTCTTATAGCAATACCTAGATGTGGCTGTAAGACTCAATCTCACTACTTGGAGCCCTCCACTGGTGGCTGTTATCAAAGGGTTGGGAGCTGCCTCAGCTACACTCTCACAAGACTTTAGTGATCTTTTCTGGAGTTTCCCATCCTGGATTTTTAAAGTTAGCATTTGAGCCTACAAGCTCAATGAGGGGCACATGGAATCACACAAAAAACTTCACTCAGTCCAGATCCAAGTCCTGCAAAGTGGGAGGATAGGTTCTGCCTTCCCTCCCTTGCCATTTTTCCCAATAGAAATGGATGCAGGAGAGGGGCCCTCTTTGCCCCTTTCTCAGGCACCACATGTCCAAGGACACATGGAGTCCAATGAAAGGCCAAATAGGGCCTCCTTGCAGCCATTTCCACTAGGGAAAATGGAGCAAGACGGAAAATGGAAGCCCCTCCTGGCACCCCCCGCCCCCCGGTGCACCCACCAATTTTCAAACTAGGAAGAATAAAAAACACAAAATTTGAAATTGCTAATTGCTGGAACAGGATTTTCTTGCTCCAGGGAAGCTCCGGAGCAGTGCAGTGATACTCTGGAGGAAATTGTGAGCAGGGAGCAAATGGTGGGAAACTGACCAGAAGCTCCGGTGCTAGCTTCGGTGTAAACCGCGGGGAAAAGCTAGTGAGAAAAGGCCCCAAGTCTGAGTAAAGAAGATGTGTAATACTTGGAGGCTGGATGGCTTGGCCCTGACTGGCATGGCCCCGCTAGTGCTGGCCCATGGCACCAGAGAGACTGTTGAGCGGGGCTTGTTCCTGGGCCATTTAGACTTTTCAGTCAGCCTGTGTCTCTTATACACAGAGAAGTCACCCACAGGCATACCCAGAAGGGGTTTCTTTTTGTGGGAAACAGCCAGAACTGTCAGGAGGCCCTCTTCTGAAAGTCTTCTGACTTCTTCCCACAGAGAAAAAATGTCTGCATACCCCCCCACCCCAGTTAGGGATGCCAGCCTCCAGATGGGACCTGGGGACCTCTTGGAGTTGTACCTCATCTCGATGACAGAGATCAGCTCACCTACAAGAAAATGGATGCTTTGGGGGGTGAGCTCCCTGTGGCATTGTACCCCCACTGAGGTCCCTGTCCTCCCCAGACTCCATCCCCAAATCTGCAGGAGTTTCCCAACCTGAAGCTGGCAACCCTACTCCCCCATCCCCTTTTGGTGGCCAGGGGGGACCTGGCAACCCTACGCCCAGTATTACACAGGGCAGAATGGTGAGAAGACCAAGTCGGTCTCTGAATGGGTTATTTCCCATTTGTATTGTTTTCCTGGTGCCCTATCACTTTAAATATCAAAATGAACCCAGATCTGCGCTCCTGTTTAAAATAAAGCCAGGCCACCCACCCAGACTTCAGCACAGCTGGGGAACAAAGCGGGTAACCACCACGACCCCGGCTTCTTCTCTGTGCTCAACTTCCAGTGCCAGGAGCCGGCGAGGGCGCCCGGCTGAAGCCAGCCCCACACTAAAGGGATGCAGGAGGGTGGGAAGAGGACAGGAGGCGGTGGAGAGATGGGAGTTTCCCATGGACGAGCAGCGGCAGTGGTGCTTCACCGAGGAAGGACAAGGAGAGCAGTGCCACTCAAGGGGGCTCTCTGTGCCGTGGCATTCTCTTCCTGCCCAGGCAAGAGCAGGAGGGATGGACGCGCAGGCGCCCCCTGCTCTCCCGCCTTGCTCTTCAGGGCTGCGGCAGGGAGGGGAGCGGCAGGGAGGGCTCTGCTGGACTTGGCAGGGCTTTCCAGAGAATGCTTGCCGAGTGGGGGGTGCTTGAGCAGCCGGAACTTCTCTGCGGAGCCCTCGACATGCAGGGTTGTTGTTGGGTTAGGGCGCTGAGCAAGCGGAGGGGAGCAGAGCAGCAAGCAGGGCTTTTGGCGAGGGGCGGGGTGGCTGGCTAGCGGTGCGCCCTTGTAAGATGGGGTGGTAAGGCAGCTGCCTAACCCTGCCTCTATGGTAGCGCTGCTCTGCTCCTTCCCCTCAAAGTGCATGGAGCTGTGCCAAGGAACCAAGCACATTTTTAAGGTGGGTCCCTGGAAGTCCATATGTCTGAGATGGGTCAGGGACCCCTGACACAGCTCACATGTATCATTTTGATGCACCTTAATTAAGATTCTCTTATTCCCAGGCTAAACTTTGGTTTAGTTCTCAGTGAAGAAAAAGAATTGGTTTTTATACCCTGCTTTTCTCTACCTTAAGGAGTCTCAGAGTGGCTTACAATCTCCCTTCCTTCCTCTCCCCTCAACAGGCTGAGAGAGTTCTGAGAGAACTGTGACTGGCCCAAGATCACCCAGCAGGCTTCTTGTGGAGGAGTGAAGAATCAAATCCAGTTAGATTAGAGTTCACCACTCTTGACCACTACACCATTCTGTCTCTTGGAGAGGCAGTAAACCCACACCTAGACTACTCCAAGCCAGACTGCACTTGTAGCCCAGAGGCACTGCCTTACTTGTGGGTAGCTCCAACAGTGGGGTATCCCACTTCTGACCTGAACCAGAAACCCACACAGTCAGGCCAAAGAAGACACTGTTGACATGAGCCACAGAGCTAGCCAAAGCTCTGCAAAAGGTTTCAATTTCAGGTTGCACAAGGCAGTCCTCCTTGCAATCTCCAACCTCCCTCCACCCAGCAAAGGTATGCCTATGAAACAATCGCAAGCTCCACCAGGTAAAGTATCTGCATTTCAAGAGCTATTCAGTAGCCACCTGGCGAATAGCTCCTCTGTCTCCAAACCTTCACATATCCCCCTTTTGTGATACCTATGCCTGTGTAGAAATCCTTTTTCTCCACAACTGTCCTTCCTGCCCGCTCCCAAAGGATACTAAGATACTAATCAAACATTAATTTCCTCAACAAATCTTTCCTGATGCTGTTCAAAGACCCATTTTCCCCTTTTGTCTAAGCCTGGGAACCTATTCAACCTGCCCCAGTTGGACCATCAGTGGTCATCAAACCCATTCAGCCAGCTCCAGTAGGACCATCAACAGGCACTAATCCCATCAAGTTGTGGCCCCAGAGCCTGCCCCCAGAATTCCTATAAAAATAGAGAGCATGCCTCACCTCAGTGTGCATTCTGAGAGCACCTATTTTGAGTACACCCCAAAAGTCTCTTCTTTGGGCTTCATTCTCCATAGCGCAGGACACTGGCTGTTTGCACTTTCCTCTTCATGGACCTCTGAACATCTGGACTGGTAATATAACCCCCATAATTGCTCCTAAACATCGCTATCATCACCTCTTTATTTCCTAGTTCTTGATTGCATGTGTACTTTACTTTTGATTGCTTTAGTGTGACTGTAATCAGGGAATTTCTTTTCTAAAAACTATTTGAGCACTCTTTAAATCTGGAGTCTTCCTACTGGACTGGACCTTGGTATATATAGGTGTGTTGTCCCTAGTACCCCTCTGGCCTCCTCTGTCTCAGCTAATTTTTCCCAACAATAAGGCAGGCCACTGATGGTAACAGAGACATGGGGGCTATCCTGATTGAATGTTCCTCAATTAAAAAAAATATATGTACACATAAAAAAACAGCACATCAAGATGTCTGTCTGTCCTGTCAGGGGGTGCTGTGCTGGGGACCCTGCTGGAGGGAGTATGCTCCAGTGCCTCCTCAAAGGTCTCTTGCAAGCCTCAGAAGGGAAGGGAGAGGAGGTGGTTAAGATCACACAGTTTCTCCTCTTTGATTTCTGTAGTTATTCCTACTCTCAAAGGCTTTCTCTCCTACCGGATGACTCCTCCTGTTATGTATTGACCATGCGGTCGCCATGTGCTCCCTTAATTGCGACCGCATGGCCAGAGCACATGGCCAAGAAACTACCTGAGCTTCAGCCAGGTAGAACAAAGGCCAGGTGGATTCAAACCGGCCACCAATCCTGTACCTAGGTTTCTCCCAGGGAACCTATGAAATGTAAATAGACTTCTAATAGCCTATCAGGCCAGATGGGTGAGGTCAGGGGATTGTCCCTGACCAGCATAAAAGGAGGGCTTCGAGCCTTGGGTTGTATGCTTCATCCGGACCAGCAATAAAGATCATGCTGTTTCACTGTTCCATGGACTCCCGACTCCAATACTTATCACCTCCCCTGGCCAGCAACTGATTCTTTTATGAGAGCACAGCAGCTTTGTCCTGTCATTTTCTTGATCCCTGGCCATCACAAAGCTGTCTTCCAAGAGGCAGAGGACTCTGTAAAGGGATGCCCTGCTCCTTTCCCTTTCCTGTCAATTTGGCTGCAGCTGACTGACCTTTCCCCTGGTTCTTCCTCACACTCCAAATAGTTCTGGCTGGCTCAATGTCCAAAGGGAGTGGGGCCAGAAAACAATGGGTTGCTCTTTCATGGTCACCCCACCTGAGGGATAGGGGCTTGCCTCAGAGAAGGGTGTGGCCTGGACCTTCCTCCACATAGCAAACACTGTCCCAGTCCTGGAGCAGTAAGCAGCCCATCCCCTGCCCAAGCCAGAGCATTAAGTTGTGCCAAGGGGGGCTGGAATGCTTCTTCCCTGTTAGTCTTGGTGTCAGTCCCAGCCAAGTAGGTTTGCCAACCTACAGGTGGTGACTGGAGATCTCTTGGCATTTCAACTGATCTCCAGGCAACAGAGACCAGTTTCCCTGGATAAAATGGCTGCTTTGGAAGATGGACTCTAGCATTATACCCTGCTGAAGTCTAGGATTGCCGGCCCCCAGGTCTGAGCAGGGGATTCCCCACTTTTGGGGGCTTCTCATCACCATGGACCAGCTGGCCAGCTGGAAACCCTGACCCTAAACAGGAACGTTGTTACATGATGTCCCCAATGTGATGACATCCTCCAGAAGTGACATAATTGCATCAGGAATGTCACATGGGGACACTGATTTGGGGGCAAAACTCTATGGTTTGAGGGCAAATTTACCGTAGAGATTTTTCCCCAAACCGGAGTGACATGAGGATGTCACTTCCGGGTGATATCATCATGTTATGCAATGTCATGTGACTCCCCCCCCCCCGGGAATGCTGTCTCCCAAATTACCCCCGCCAGATCGATGAGGGGACCTGGCAACCCTGCTGAAGTCTCTTCCCTTGCAAAATCCCATCATCCTGAGACTCCATGCCCAAAATCTCCAGGAATTTACCTACCTGGAGCTGGCAACCCTGTGGGCAAGACTAGTGGCTGGTGATCTTGTGACACTCTGGAGATAAGTCTGGGATAAGTTGAGGGGCAGGCAGACACTTGTCTGTCAGGGCAGTCATGTTAGGAGAGAAGAGTGATGGAAACCATTTTGGGTATAAATGAAGCAACACAAATACCAATGTAACAAATAAATATATAAATATGTAGCAGGAATTTGTTTTGAAACATTCAGGCCAGGCTGGCAGTTTGAAATGTTACAGCCGAAATTACACAGAGATAGGCCTCAGTCTGGTGTTCCAAGCCTACTTGTCAGACTTGTATTGTGAGGTTCACTGAGGCTAACAAGGACCATCTGAGGACAGAGCCTTTGCACGTTGAATACACTCTGTAAAGCCAAAATAGAATCAAGCTTGTTCTTAGCCTTATTGGTTCAATAGGTCTGACAGAGGCTAAAAAGCACTAAATACTAGGGGGAGGGGTGTGAAAAGGGTGCATGAAAATATCTACAGAGAATACATCTATTATGTAAGATGGGTTATCTGTTTTCTTTCAGAGAAGAGATGGCTTTTAAAACATGGTATGAGGATTTTATTCATTTAGCAGCAGTGTCCTGAAGGCCCTTCCCCTGGATTATTTCAACTGCATATGCAGCAGTTTTATAACTGAGGGCTAAACTAGACATTTAAGCAGCCAATATATGTTTTGTTTCACATGTCTACCCATAAAGCAGGGATGTGTGGGAAGTCATTCTTTGGCTAAGTGGGAAAGAAGCCCTCCTCCTACTGCCAATACTGAAGCTGGGAAGGAGGTAAGGGGCTTGCAGCTGAGGTGAGATAAAGCATAGGGAAAAGTCCACAATCTTCTTGGAGTTCTATTTTATTTTATAAACAATGTTTTTTGCTCACAATATATATGATTTTTTAAAATTTATATTTTCAAATAACTTATGGCTCATACACATTTATGCTATTAATCATATAAATACTCTGCTCTGTTCTCCAAGGAGCTCAAAGTTGCAAAGTTGATGTTTAGAAAAGAACAAGTGGAGACCTGCAAGAAACTTGCAGGATAGTTATCCCATTCCTCACACCTTTGCTTCCTCCCTTCTCCCCCTACCTCTCTCACACTCTTTCTCCCTTCTGCCCCCCTTTCTTACTCTCTCACTCTCCTCCATGTATGTTACTTCCTCTCTCTTTCTGACCTGTCATCATTCCCTTTGTTTTTCTGCCTCCCCACCTCATCACTCTTTCTCTCTCTTTCTGCCTCCCTCCTCAAATCCCACCCTCCCCAGGCTCCACCTCTCAAATGTCTGGGAATTTCCCAACCTGGAGTTGGCAACCCTATTTCCTTCCCACCCAACAGCCAACCTACCTTTATCTGTCTTCAGCTTTCTATCTCCACCCCCCTCCCCTGCAGCCTCTACCTAGGAAAATTACAGTCTTTCTCCACAATGGGGACTAAAGCAACTTACATTATTATTTCCTCTTTGTTATCTGCACAACAACCCTGTGAGGTTGGTTAGGCTGAAAGTATGTGACTGGTCCAAAATCTCCCAGTCAGCTTCCACTGCAAGATGGGGATCTGAACGTGGGTCTCGCAGATCCCAGTCTGAAGCTCGAACTGTTGCACCACAATGGCTTTCATACGGTGGCTGCTGATGAACTGTAGCAAAACAGCTGGGCCTAATTAAGTCATGCAAATCAGGTGGTATCAAGTCACACAGAGGGTGCTGCCTAGGGATGCCAGCCTCCAGATGGGACCTGGGGATCCCCTGGAGTTACTGCTCATCTCCAGACTACAGAGATAACTTTCCATGGAGAAAATGGATGCTTTGGAGGGGGGAGTTTATGGCATTGTACCTCACTGAGGTCCCTGTCCTCCCCAGGCTCCACCCCCAAATCTCCAGGAGTTTCCCAGCCTGGATCTGGATCTGCTGCTGGTGGCCGGGGGGGGGGGGGGGTACTTGGCAACCCTAGACTGCTGCCAGTAAAAACCCTGCTTTTTACTGACAAAAACAGTTAGAGCCTCCCCCCTCCCCTGAACATTCTAATCTCCTCACAGTTGATGTCTGGAGTTGGTGCCATTTCAAAAGGTATTTTGGGGGATTCTACGGTCACTGAAGGGTTTTTTTTTTAACTTTTTGGATTTTTCTGCACACGGGGGGAGTGCCCCCCATGTGTAGGAAAACCTCCCTGCCTCCCAGGTGCCCCCCCCACGCGGATTTAGGTATCCTCACACAGGGGGCGCCTTCGGAATTAGATATATAGATGTAGCGGCTGCTGTTGCTGTACTCCTGAGCAGAAATCGCTGTCTAGAGCACCCCTTCCCACGTAGCAACTTCCAGGATCCTTTGGTCAGAGGAAGTAAATATGAGGGAGGCACAGCTTTTTATCTCAGCATTGCCGCACAACAGCAAACAACAGCAATATAATCTCCAATGAAGTAGCAGTATCATAATAAACAGAAGAATCCTGTATCGTTTAACTGGAATATCTTGTGTATATTCCAACCGTCTCACTTTTAAAAGAAGCCCATTTTCACATTACCATTCTAAACCAGATGGTTTTAATTATTGGCCTTGTAATGGAGTGAAAAGGTACAGGGACAGGTGTTTCACACAGTGATTTTCCTTCTGGTAAGGAGCTGTCTCTGAAGCACTGTGTTATTTCAAACTGCACCGCTCTGGTTTCCCTCCCCTTTTTGCCACACGCATGATCTTCCTGAGAGGGTTTTTTAAAAAAATAAACCTATTCTTTTGGGAGTGCTATGATGCTGAAACAGCACAATAGCACCACCATTGGGATACATAGCCTCCATTGAGAGATCATAGAGTCCTCCTTCCAAAGCATCCACTTTCTGCCAGGGAACTGATATCTGTAGGTAGGAGATGAGCTGTAATTTCAGGGGATCCCCAGGTCCCACCTGGAGGCTAGCATCCCTACTTCAGGGAGACTTGGGCAAAGCTGAGTACCTGGTGCCTGCTTGCAAGGCTGGAAGAAGCTAGCATGATTGAAGAAAGTGGGGTGGTGGTGGAGAATTTTAAAATCCAGCCAGAGTTATGAAGGCCTTTGAAGTGTCCTTGCGCATAAAACTTTGTTGAAAGGTGCTACTTGCAACTTGGGGGCGGGGAAAGAGGGACATGAAGAAGCAGCCTGTTTTTCTGCCCCTAAAAGTAGGGGGGAGTCCAATATCAGGGAGAGGGGAAGGGTGGGGGAAGAGAGTTTAAAATTCCAGGCAGTTGAAACTGTTTGCAGGGCTGGAATCAATCATGGTGATGGAAGGGGGGGCCTTCCAGGAAGTTTTCCTTTCTTCCTTAACTCCTACAAACCATGGAGTGTGTTCATTTCCCCCTTTCTCCACCCCTGTTTTGCAAGTGGCACCTTTAAGAGCAAAGTTTTATTTCTGGGTGGAAGCTTTTATGCACAAGGACACTTCAAAGACCTCCATAACTCTGGCTGGATTTGACAGAAGAAACCTGTTAGTAACCAGTTTCTGAAATGGAGTAGACAGGGTTTCTGAAAAGGGCTGAAGTCTGTACTTACTAGCACCGGTCAATAAATAAACATAGCTCCTATTATGCCTTTGTGGGGGAGGTGCTGAGCATCTCATCATTCTGTGCACTGGAATTCTTTGCTCCCTCCCCTGCTTCCCTATTCATGAGAAGTCAAATATCTGAGTAAGTAGTGGATGCATCTTGATTCTGGGCATGGTCAGGGTGAAATTCCTAGAGATTTGAAGGTGGTTCAGGGGGTGGCAGAGTTTGGAGAGGAGAAAGAGCTCAATAGGGTTGTCATGCAATAAAGTCTACCCTCTGAAGTTGCCGTGTCTTCCAGTAATACTGGGAGACTTCCAGGCCCCTCCTAGTGGTTGGCAACTCTAGGCTACATGCATGTAAATGGATGCACAAAATGCCAGAGTATCGCTTCCCTTCCATTTCCCCATAATTTCCTGTCTAGACAGTAAATGTGCTTAATGTTTGTTACACTTATTCCATAAATAGCTCAACAGGATCTGTTTCAAGATTAAATATTGTGATGTACAGTTGTAATATTTTTTTAAATAGGAAACTGTTATGATCAGATTGCTAACACATCCTCCTTTGGAAAACAGTGCAAGCTATGACAGAGTAAATGCACAGCAGGCTGAAAAGAGCCTTCGGCAATGTGCAGCAGCAGGGGTCAAATAAGGAACCTTAATATAAGATTCGGTGCTGCAAACAAACAAGTGCTCTTGTTTTTCCACTATGGAATGCTGGAGGACAGACTCCACAGATGGACTTCACTTGAAATCTGACCTTCATATAAGGTTGGTGGAAACAGCCTCTTGAGATTTCTCACCCTTTTCTCTACAACAGTCGTTCCCAAACTTTTCTGGGCCACTGCCTCCTTGGTTCCATAAACTCATCCCCAGTGCCCCCTGCCTTTTCCTACCCTATAGAAAGCATTATTCAGAACTGTGGTTTGCATGACCCACTAAGGAAAATAATAACAATAAAAGTCAAAGCAGTAACAATTCATTACAATTTTTTTTTAAAAATCCAATTAAAACTTTTTAGTTTATTCAACAAAAGTGATGAACTTGATCCAATGATACCAGCTGATAGTCATTTAGCAAGGATCTGAGAGATCACATTTAGTAACTAAATCACCGTTCAGTAAATTCTTAATATGATGGATGGGCTTTATAAAGTGATACCAGTTTCCCAGTGTCTGGTTTAAAGTTACTTAGCCGGAGTCTTAAATCACTATAGTTAGTAACCTGGAGTTGGATTCTTTGCCTAGAGGATAGCTGGATGACCACACTAAATCCATATTCCACCAAATATGATGTTGGAAGTGCTTTTTAACCACTGTTCACAGTGCAGGATAGCCATCAGCAATTTCCTTCTGTGACCAAGATGGGTAGCCGTGGGCGCGATCATACACACCCATTAGCCGTGCAAGAGGGACGATTCACCAGCGGATCAAAGCAGCACGATCACACCAGCACATCTGGGAAGCATCCCGCAACCATCGGCAAGCCGTCGCAAGCCGTTTTGATCTGCCAGAGAAGCGGAGTAAAAAACTACTAGGGAAACTCCGGTATCAAATGGTTTGCTGTGGCACACAGCTAGACTTTCCCCTTGTGATCACGCCAGCGCAAACTTGTGGCGTCGGGGATAGTCTGATCACAGGCTATCTCGATGCCATGCTATTGTTTTTTTCCCCCTTCTCAGTGAGCGCATCATCGAAAGCCCTTAAAGTAGAGGAGCAATTTATCAATCAATTCATTAAGTGAATCAGAAACCAACCACAAAAAAAACACACCCATGGTTGCATCTGATCATGCAGCGGCAAGTTGTGCCGGCAGGTCCACAGACCTGTGTGATCGCACAACTGCAGGGCAAATTGCTCCAGGGCAAAATAGCCTTGCTTCCCCTCCAGATTATCTTGCTCGTGTGGCTGCGGCCTGTGTTTGTTTTTAGCAATAGAAAAGAGGAAAAGTGTAGTAGTACCTTAAAGACTAACAAAATTTGTAGCAGGGTATGAGCTTTCATGAGTCACTGCTCACTTCTTCAGAAAAGTGAGCAGTGACTCATGAAAGCTCACACCCTACCACAAATGTTGTTAGTGTCTAAGGTGCTACTGGATGCTTGCTCTCATCTGCTTCTGTAACCAAAACTCTTGGTATGATTTCTTAAACTTTGCTTCAGCTCAATGTCATTTTGTAGCTCAATTAGTTCTTCCTCCACTACCCCAACTTCCTCAGTATCAGAAAATGGATTTATCATCCAATCTCGTATTTCCATTGAAAGAGGACCCTCAAATTGCTCAGATTGCTTCATGCAGCATATCCAAATGGTCACAAAAAACTTGCAGATCATCATCTCTTTTTTTGAATATTTTTATTGATTTTCTATACCTACATCCAACTAAAAATACTACAGTACCTAAAAAACTAAAAACCTACTCTACCCTAAGGTATACAGAAGTCAGAACTATATTCTGGTATGTTATTCTTGCTATAAACTGTTCAAGAAAATGTTAACAATACAGGCTTCACAATGTTAATAATTCTATTTTAAGAGCTTAAGAAATACATGGATGGCTGAAATTCAAAATGGGATACATAAACATATATGACTTTCAACAAAAACAGCTTATTTTTCTTTGTGCTTTCTCTTCTTCTTCTTTCCTCTCTGGGGTTTTGGTGCTGCCGCTCCCAAAGCTGAATCTGACCCTTCTTCTTCTGAGCTTTTACTTCCAGATGCGTCTGAGCTTTCCAGTCCATAAATGCTCTCTGAAAGATCTAAAGAGTCCTCTGTTGAAGCTTTATCTTTTCCTTCTTTGCAATAGACCAAAAATTTCTTTACCTTTGCAGCTGAATCAATTCTTTGCTTCTTGTCTTTGTAGTTAAAAACCACGCCTTCAGGAATGAGCCACCGAAACATAATGCCCTCTGTTTGAAGAAATGTAGTTAAAATTTTGTAGGGTTTCCTCTTCTTCCTGATTTCAAATGGAATGTCCTTTAACACTTTAATATCCTCTTCTTGGATCTTCAGGACATTTCTGTTTGTGACCTTGAGCACCACATCTCTAGTTGATTTTTTGGAAAACCTCAGCATAACTTCTCCAGACAGGTTTTTGTTCTTTACAAATTCAGGATAGGTCCTATAGGCCATATCCAGATCACTTTGTAGTTGATCCACTTGAAAATCTGTCATTGGAGCCAAAGCATCACTCAGAATCTTTTTAAGGTTTTCCCCTTTTTGTTCAGGAATGCCTTGAAATCCCAAAAACAAAGATCTCTCCATCTGAAATTGCAAAAGATTATTTTGGTTAGAAATCCTTTCTTTTCCCATCATGTCCAGTCTTAAATCCGCCTTTTCTACTTTGGTTTTAACTTCTGCCATTGCTTTAGCTGTCTGGTCAGACTTCTTGCTTAAATCTGCAACTTCTTGCTGCAAAGAATCCAGCTTAAAATTCACATCATTCAGTTGATCCATCAGAGGGCGCAAAGCTATTGCCAAAGCTGCAGTTAAGTCTGTACTGGTCTCAGACTTTGTAACCGGAAGTGCAGATATAGCTTTAGAAGAAGGTCTAGGTTTCCCCGCCATATTTTCTCCCTGTCCAGTCATTGCTTTTTGTTTACATTAACAGAAAGTTCCCAAAAGTTAGTCAAAAGTCTTTCTTTTTCAGTTATACAAGCTAGATTAATCCCATTTGTTCTTCAGCCACTCCACAAGCAATGCAGATTCTCTGTAGTGCTGTTTCTTTAAGAGGAGGGGAGAGGGGATTTAACCCCCCTTCACTTGGAGCTCACATCAGAGAATCTTTGCATGGATCATTCACTTACAGTTTCGCCATGCGTTCCAGGTAAGCGAATCTTTTCTTGCTGTCTGCTGATTCCTGCAGCTGTCCAGTGTGCGCTCATGTGTGCCCGGAGGCTCTGCAATGGCCGAACCTACAGAGGCAAAGGGGAGCCTCAATCCTGAAATCGCCATCTCTGGGAGAGGCTGCCCCCCACGCTTCAGGGAGGTTCCCCTACAAGGGACCCTGGGGGTCCGAAACCAGTTCGGCACCCCTTCAAACTGCTGAGTCCGGGTTGTGTCTCCCAGAGCTGTGGGAGATTGCACCCGCCATTGAGCTAGCCAAAACAGGAAAATCCAGATCATCATCTTGTATCCCACCTTTCTCTTTTAGCTCAAAGAGGCTCAGAAACTGGTACACTTTGCAACGGCGCATATTGTATTTGCATTGTTAACTCTGAAATAAACAAAGAGATGACAGATTTGGCCTTAAAAAGATTAACCTCAATTCCTTGCAACTGCAAATTAATTTAATTGAACTTTGAAAATAGTTCTGATAAGTAAGCTAGGTCATGCCTGATCTCTTTGAGTACATCATTGATCAAAGCATTCATATCTTTAAAAAAACCTCCACAATACTGTCAAAAAGACTGTAAAAACATCTCACATAGTTGTCTTTTGATAGCCAACAAACTTCAATATGAAGCAACAAACATTCAAAATCTTTATCATTCTCAACACAGAGTTCCTGGAATAGTCAGTCATTCAGGCTTTAATTTTATTCACTGCAATAATTACAGTGAGTAATGACCTGTGCAGCTGATCACTGAGGTTTTTTGCAACCAGATGTTGGCAATGAGACAGTGAATGGTAAAGATATTTGGCATTGCTTTTTTCAAGTAAGCAACACACCCATGGTAGCACAACTAATCACTGATGGTGCTCCATCAGTTGCACAAGCAAGTATGTTAGTAAGTGGAATTTCCTTGTCTTCGAAGAACAGCTGGACAACATGAAATATTGACTCCCCTTTAGCATCTGTTTGTAGTTGCCTTGCAAATAACAACTCTTGAGCCAAACTTTCATCTTTTAATAAAGAGCACATGAGCAAGGAGCAAAGATTAATTGCCTGGCAAGTTTGACTCATCCAGCTGCAATGCAAATTCTGTTGTCCTTAGTATGCTGCACAATGTATTTTCCACATTTGCAGTCATTTCACCTTTGCACTGAATTGCTGTTGCTGAGAAGAGTTGTCTTAATTATACCATGTGGTGACTTGTGCAAAACAATACTCAGAACCTCACTAAGTGCTGGAAGGATGAGTTCTTCACCAATTGTATGTGGCTTTCCAGACTTAGCAATCAACAATGAAATGTTGTAGGAAGCACACAAACCATCAGTATTTTATCTACTTTGGGAACCACTGCTCTGGAGCATGTGGTTTGGCCTGACTTCACTGCTCTGTAAGAAGTACCCATTCTATGTTTTGTAATTGCATTATGATCTAATTTACATTGGCTGATATGTGTAGGGGGCGTTACTGTTTGGGGGTTGGCGTAGTATTGTATGGTTTCTTTTGTCTCACTAAAGAAGGGGACTGCACTTTTCTGCAAACAGTGAAGAAGAGGCTGGAGTGGTGTGGTGAGTTAGTGTTGAACTGGGAATTGAGAGACGCAGCTTTGAATCCCCACTCTGCCATAGAAGCTCACCAGGTGACCTTGGACCAGTCAACTTCTAAAGCGTAACCTACCTCACAGAGTTATCATTATGAGTGTAAATTTGGAGAACAATTTTGTAAGCTGGTTTGGGTCCCCACTGGGGAGGAAAGTAGGGTAGAAACATCTAAACAAAAGAAGGTTCTAGAGAAAAGATAGTTAAAGTATTTCAAAGTTACTATGCCTGATGGATTTCAAGCACAATGTGTTTTTCTCCAGAGACAACAAAAACCATTAAGAATCCATACAATAGAAAAATGTTTAACACCTTGAAATATTCAGTAACACACAACTATTTAGCAAACACGTCTAAGTAGCTCTACTCAGAAGTAACTTCTATGATATTCAGTGGGACTTACTCCCAAGAATGGGTCCTTAGGATTGCAGCCATAAAATGTTTATAGAGGAGCACAAAATGGGATCTCATCACATACCTACCATGGAACAATCCACTTAAGAAGATCTTGTAGAGCCCTGCTGTTCCATGAATGTGCTAATACAAAATCATATTTGAGTGTGCAAATTCTATTCCAGCTCTTATGTTAAAAAACCAAAAAATATAGCTGCTGCTTCTTGCTGCAGATACATGCATCGTTTTATACACACTTAATGTTCTATAAAAATACTCTATAAATGTTGGGAGCTATTGATTTTGGAAAGAATCCAAAACCTGAGCAAAAAAACAACAACAACCAGACAGACAGACAAAAAAAAGTACAACCTTTCAGTAACCTTTAACATGTAACAAATGGAGAGCATAACTGTATATATGCAAACTTGACAATATGTTCATAATGTAAAAGTAATAAGCATTTTACTTGGCCTTTCTAAAATAATGTAAAAATTGTCATTCTGGAACAAACCAAGGGTTCATATTCAGTTTTGAACGGTAACCAGCCATGTACCCCCTTGAGAAGGTCACAAATCATACAGGGTATGGCATTTCTGTATAGTGCCCTGGCCTGGATAACCCAGGCTAGCCCAATCTCATCAGATCTCAGATGCTAAGCAAGGACAGCCCTGGTTAGTACTGGGATGGGAGACCACCAAGTGTTGAACAGTAACCAGCCATGTACCCCTGTCCCCCCCCCCCAAGCAGGCAGACGGGTGAGGGTCAGTGTCATTAGCCCACAGGTAGGTCACCCGATGCTGGATCCAAATGCTCCTGTGATTGTACTCAAATAAAAGCTGTGGCCAGTTTTCCTCAAGCAAGATGTGTTGTGGTCTTTCCTCCCCACACCCTCTCTCTCTCTCTTTCCCTTCATCCTGGGGCTGCCTCTTGAGATTCAGGACAGCCTTTATAGAGCCGTTCCCCACTTCCTGCATATTCACCAAAGTACATGAAGCAGCCTTTTGCTGTCCCCATCCTTGTCATTCCCATCAGAGAGCTGGGCCAAAAAAAATCCCATGAGCCCATTCAGGGCTGGAAACGGCTTCGCCCCTGTCCTCTGTTCATTTTTGTAAGATGAGTAGCATCTCACTAAGTGAGTGGGGGTGAAGACAAGACAACTTCACAAGCCATGCAACTGCAAACCAGAAAGGGGAAAAATCTCGTACACCTAAAACACCCTAATTAACATTGCCTTTCTGGACTCACCTCCAAAACATTGCACACTTCCCCTTTCTGATTCTGTTCTACTGCTTGTGCTTGTCCATTGATTGAGCTGGTATACAGAGATAAATTACTTTCTGTTGTTGCTTGTGAATCTTAATTCTGGACCACCTTCAACAGTAAAACCATAATTTCTTTTGTGGCCCATTGTGTGCCAGTCCTCAATAACCACTTCCCCCACTGAATCATTTGCCATTGTCAGTCTTTTTGTCACAATCAAGAAATCATAACCATTCTCAAATTAGACCTCATTAGACTATCACATAACCAATCATTAGCAAAACAGGTTTATCCTCACCTAACCCCAATTCATTGTTGATTATGAGCTCTTTGTCCAGAGACTGTGTAGAAGAAGAAGAGAAGAGATTGGATTTATATCCCGGCCTTCACTCACTTGGAGTCTCAGAGCGGCTTACAAACTCCTTTCCCTCCCCCTCCCCACAACAGACACCCTGTGAGGTAGGTGGGGCTGAGAGAGCTCTGAGACAACTGTCCTTGAGAGAACAGCTGGTACAGAGCTATGGCTTGCCCAAGGTCATCCAGCCAGGTGCAAGTGGAGGAGTGGGGAATCAAACCTGGCTTGTCTAAAGATGCTGAAATGAATTGTTTCTCGGTGAAGCAGTCTTTGATTTGCCTAGCCTTGGGGTGCATCTAACAATCCTCCTCAAATTCTCTGTTAATTCTCCAGAGGGTTTCCCTTTCTTCCTCCTACTGCTCTGGTTCTTCATTCACCCCTCCTCATGGCCTGGTTCAAATTTCTGTTCTGAAGCTTGCACCAAATCTTTACTGAGGTTATATTCTGGCAGACCCACTCCCATCCCCTTATCTTTCATTATCCTAGTTCAATTACTTTAATTGCCTAGCTAGATTCGAGTCCAGTAGTACCTTAGAGATCAACTATATATTTTTGGGTATAAGCTTTCAAGAGTCAAGGCTCCCTTAGTCCCATCTGAGGAACGGAATTTTGACTCTTGAAAGCTTATACCCCAAAAATCTTGTTGGACTCAAATCTAGCTATTCTACTGAGGACCAATACGGCAACTGTCTGAAACTAGTCTTATTGGATATGATCTCAAGCTGAGGCAGTAGGCATTCCCACCGGTTCTGCCTCTATAATTTGTAACTTTCTGTATTGCTTTCACAGTAGAATATCTCTGGGGAACAGAAGAAGCAGGAAACTGCTCCCTCCTTCACAGGGTCACATGCTGTGACAAAATCTATAATGAGTTTTGCCTTACCCATAGCTTCAGGCTGCAGCTGATCACTCATTTCCAGTGTGGCTGCACTTTCCTTTGCTCTTCCTCTGGCTTTTAATTATCTCTGTTGATAGGCTTTTAGACAGAGAGATACGTTGATTCTCACCTGCTCACTGCTACACTCCACCTGTCCAGCTTGCCAGCTGTTCATCTATCACCCAGACCAGGGTCTCTTCTACTGGGCTTTCCAATCAGCTTTTACCTGATTGGGGTGCATCTAACAATCTTTGTCTTTGTCTGATGGGTGCAGTCCGACCAGTACCCGAAGATAAAAGGGAACACAGGCTGTGGCAAATAAAATGCAAGTCTGTGATCAGGCAGGCAAAAAGGGAATATGAGGAGCATATAGCAAAAAACATAAAGACCAACCATAAAAATTTCTTCAAATACATTAGAAGTAGGAAACCAGCCAGGGAGGCAGTGGGGCCCTTGGATGACCAAGGGGTAAAAGGTGTACTGAAAAATGATAGGCAGGGCTCCGTTGGGGCCGGGGCGCACCGGAGCGCCGCTCCGGGAGAGAGGAGGCGGGGGGGCGGGCACATGACAAAGCCCGGCCCCCCAGCTCGCCGCGCTCACCTTTCCTGGGACCCGCGGCAAGCGCCGCCGGCCGGGAAAAGCCCCTTCCCCCCCCAGCAGACCCTTCCCGGGCCGGCGGCGCTTGCCGCGCGGCCCGCAAAACACCCTTTCCCTCCCACCCCCCAGCAGACCCTTCCCGGCCGCCGGCCTGGAAGCAGCCCTTACCTCCCCCCCAAGCAGATCCTTTCCAGGCCGGCAGCGCTTGCCGCACGGCCCAGGAAAACCCTTTCCCTCCCCCCCAGCAGATCCTCTCCGGGCCGCGTGGCAAGCGCCGCCGGCCCGGGAGGAGCCCTTTCCCTCCCCCCCAGCAGATCCTTTCCGGGCCGGCGGTGCTTGCCGCGCAGCCCGGAAACAGCCCTTTCCCTCCCCCCCAGCAGAACCTTCCCTGGCCGGCGGCGCTTGCCGCGCGGCCCGGGACAAGCCCTTTCCCTCCCCCCCAGCAGAACCTTCCCAGGCTGGCGGCGCTTGCCACGCGGCCCAGGTCAATCCCTTTCCCTCCCCCCCCAGCAGATCTTTTTCGGGCCGCCAGCCCGGGAGCAGCCCTTTCCCTCCCCCCCCAGCAGAATCTTACCGGGCCGCGTGGCAAGCGCCACCGGCCCGGGAGCAGCCCTTTCCCTCCCCCCCAGCAGAACCTTCCCAGGCCGGCGGCGCTTGCCACGCGGCCCAGGTCAATCCCTTTCCCTCCCCCCCCAGCAGATCTTTTTCGGGCCGCCAGCCCGGGAGCAGCCCTTTCCCTCCCCCCCCAGCAGAATCTTACCGGGCCGCGCGGCAAGTGCCACTGGCCCGGGAGCAGCCCTTTCCCTCCCCCCCCCAGCAGAACCTTCCTGGCCCGGCCCGGGAGCAGCCCTTCCCGCCCAGCAGACTCTTCCTGGGCCGCGTGGCAAGCGACGCCGACCCGGGAGCAGCCCTCCCCCCCCAGCAGACTCTTACCGGGCCGGCGACGCTTGCCACACGGCCCGGAAGCAGCCCTTTCCCTCCCCCCCAGCAGAACCTTCCCGGGCCGTGCGGCAAGCGCCGCCGACCCGGGAGAAGCCACTTCCCTCCCCCTCTCAGCGTTCCCGGGCCAGGCAGGCCGCTGCCGGCCAGGGAGAAGCCCCCTTCCCTCCCCCCTCAGCATTCCTGGCCAGCCCCTTCCCTCCCCTCCCTCACCCATCCCTCCCCCGCTAAGTGTTCCCAGGGCGGTGGCCAAGTTCCCATCCTTCCCTCCGCTCACCATTCCTGGGCCGCCGGGGAGGGCGCAAGGGAGGGAGAAGCAAGAGCGGGGGGGAAGCGCCTCTTCCTTCCTTCCTTCCTTCCTTCTCTTCCCCCACCTACCTACCTTCCTATTCCTTCCTTTCCCCCTTCTGCCCTCCCCCCTCCTTCCTTCCTTCCTTCCTTCCCCCTTCCCTCTCTCTTCCCCCACCTACCTACCTACCTTACTGTTCCTTTCTTTCATCCTTCCTTCCTCCCTTCCTTTCTTCCTTCCTTCCTTTCCCCCTCCCTCCCTCCCTCTTTCTCTTTCTTTCTTTCTTTCTTTCTTTCTTTCTTTCTTTCTTTCTTTCTTTCTTTCTTTCTTTCTTTCTTTCTTTCTTCTCTCTCTTCCCCCACCTACCTACCTACCTTCCTTCCTGTTCCTTTCCTTCCTTCCCCCTCCCTCCCTCCTTCCTTCCTTTCTTTCCCATCAGATAGGCTTGCCAGCTCTAAGTTGGGAAATACCTTGGAGATTTTGGGGGTGGAGCCTGAGCGGTGGGTATTGCCTTCTGACACACTTCCGGTGACGTCAGGGGTGTGTGGCCTGACACTTCCGGTGATGTCAGAGGGTGTGGCATATGCAAATAAGTTATGCTAATGAGCTCCTGCACCTTTTTTTTTTACGAAAGGACCCCTGATGATAGGGAAATGGCTGAGAAGCTGAATGCATGTTTTGCCTCCATCTTCACTGTGACTGATTTCCCACAATGCGCTGCCCTGGCATCGTTCTTCCCTTTGCCCCGATCGCCTGCTTGAATTTTCCACTATTTACTGTGGGGCACATTTTGACCTGCGGCTCCGCCCGATTTTCTCTGATTTCCTCCACAACTTCAGTGATCCTCAAAAACCAGGATCACTGAAGCCGTGGGGGAAATTGCACAAAGCCGCAGGTCAAAATGTGCCCCACAGCAAATAGTGTGAAATTGAAGCAGGCAATTGGGGAAACCGGAAGAACAACGCCGGGGCAGTGCCTTATGGGAAATTGGTCTGTGGAAAATGAGAAGTGCTTGCCCACTCCAGAACCGCTGATTTCGGTGTTGAAAGACCTGAGTCACACTGAGATGATGAGTCCTATGATAAAAACTAATAAATCACTGGGCCTGGATGGCATACATCCAATGGTTCTGAAAGAACTCAAATGTGAACTTGTGGATCTCCTGACAAAAATATGTAATCTTTCATTAAAATCTGCCTCCATTCCTGAGGACTGGAAGGTAGCAAATGTCACTCCCATCATTAAAAAATGATTCCAGAGGCAATCCAGGAAATTACAGGCCAGTTAGTCTGACATCAATACTGTGTAAGTTGGTGGAAACTATTAAGGACAGAATTAGTAAACACATTGATGAACAAAATCTTTTGAGGAGGACTCAGCATGGGTTCTGTAAGGGAAGATCTTGTCTCACTAACCTGTTAGTGTTCTTTGAGGGAGTAAACAAACATATGGACAAGGGGGACTCGATAGATGTTGTTTGCCTTGGCTTCCAGAAAGCTTTTGATAAAGTTCCTCATCAAAGGCTCCTAAGTAAGCTCAATAGTCATAGGATAAAAAGGACAAATCCCTTTGTGGATCGAAAACCGGCTAATTAAAAGGAAACAGAGCGTGAGTATAAATGGGCAGTTTTCTCAGTAGAGGGAGGTAAACAGTGGGGCACTGCAGGAATCAGTACTGGGTCCAATGCATTTTAACTTGTTTGTTAATAATTTGGAGTTGGGAGCAAGCAGTGAAGTGGCTAAATTTGCAGATGACACGAAGTTGTTCAGGGTGGTAAGAACCAGGGAGGATTGTGAGGCACTCCAAAGGGATCTGTCGAGGATGGGCGAGTGGGCATCAATGTGGCAAATGGGGTTCAGTGTGGCCAAGTGCAAAGTGATGCACATTGGAGCCAAAAATCCTAACTATAAATACACGTTGATGGGGTCTGAACTGGACGAGATGCCCACTCACCCATCCTTGACAGATCCCTTTGGATCTTATTGGCCTTTGCAGCAGCTGGCCTTCTCAGAAGGGTCAGGTAGGGATGTCTGGGGCAGGATGTTTCAATATATGGCCTCAGACAATCCGCAGATGGGGATATCTGGCCTGTTAGCAAGCCTGATGGCAAAGATAAGACATCAGTCAGTCCTGCTGACGCACTACCCCTGTGGGGAGTGCTTATTGCCTCCGAGAGATCACCTCTTGCCCACAACTAAAATGAAAATGGGGGGAGTGTATGTGGGTATCTTCTCATTATTATTTAGGGAGTCAGAAGTCAAAAAGGAAGATAATGAAGAAAAAAAGGGAAAGGGAGAAGATTAGGAAGAAGCCCGCTGACTGCACCTGGGACCACCGGCTATCTGGATATACTATCTATCAGGGCTATTTTGGGGGAGGAACACACAGGAATGGAGTTCCGGCTGGCTCCTAAGTTGGCCACGCGTACAACCAAAATCTCTGGCATGTGTGGCTACAGAGCACACTACCCTCCCCATGTTACACACAAGAGGGAAAGGCGACATGTCTTTCCCTCTGGGGAGCCCCTCAGGATTTCCTTTTCAATTTCACTCCCTGCCAGTCAGCTGAGAGTGACATTGACAAGAAAAATCCTCTCTCTGCCTTCCCTTCTCTAGCTGACACATTGCAGCTGGAAAAGGGCAAACAGGGAACCCAGGCACATTGAAAATGGCTTTCTTTCCCTCCCTGATCTGGGGGAGGGAGAGAAAGGCATTTAACCATGCCCCCCTGCACTTCCCTGAGTCTCTCTGCAATAGCAGAGAGGCTCAGGGAAGAAAGGGGCATGCCTGCATGCATGCCTTTCTTTCCCCAGCCTTTCCGCCACAGTGGGCAGCCTGGGGAAAGAGGGCAGGTATGCAGACGTGCCTGGGTTCCCCTCCTGATCTTCTCCAGGTGCAAGAAGATCAGGAGGGGAACCCAGGCATGTTGAAAATGCCTTTTTCCCCCTCCCCGATCTACCCATGCCCCCCCAGCACTTCCCTTAGTCTCTCTGCAAAAGTGAAGAGGCTCATGGAAGGAACGGGGCATGTTTGCCTGGCTGCCCTGGACCTCCCCAACCTGCCCGGTGCAGTGGGCTGGCAGCCAGGCCGAGGGCAGCCAGGCAAACATGCCTGCTTCCCTTCCCAATCTTTCGAAGGGGGGGTAGGAGACTAGAAAGACAATGCTGAAGTTCACTTCAGCACTGCCTTTCCCCGGCCATATGGTGGGGGGGGGGGGGTAGGAGACTAGAAAAGTGATGTTGAAGTGCCTGGGATCTTCAGCAGCGCCTTCCCTTGTTTGTCTGGTTCGGGGAGGAGGGGTTGGAGACTAGAAAGGGGGTGCTGAAGTGCCTGGGATCTGAAAGATCCCAGGAACTTCAGCAGCACCTTTCCCCAGCTGTCTAGTTCAGAGGGGGTGGGAATAGACTAGAAATGCAGTGCTGAAGTGGGGCGGAGAAGCTCTGGGGGGGAACAGGCAAGCTTCCATGCCTGCCCTGTGCTTTCCCAGCCCCCGCCTAATATGCTAATGAGCTGTGCTGTTAGGGTGTGACCTAATATGCTAATGAGTTTCTGCTGTTGGGTGTGGCCTATTATGCTAATGAGTTCCTGCTGGGCTTTTTCTACAAAAAAAGTCCTGCTATCTATGTTGCAGTCATTATTCAGGTGCAGTTGGAGAAAGTGCTGGCTTTGATAAAATATTTAGATATTATTCATCAGGTGTCTGGAGAGTATGTAGGATCTTTGTGGCTCAGTTACGATGAAACTTTCAGAACGTGCACAGCTCTGGACCCTGAGCCAGCATGGGATAATGAAACCAATAGCTCCAGTCTCAGTGTTTAGGACCTGCAAGGCAAGTATTGGGTTGGTATTCTGATAGCAGGCACCTCATAGCAAAAGGCATGCCCAAGAAGTACTCAGCCACATGCGGCAGGCAGTGGTTCAACCCTAGCTGCTCTACTGGGAAATTTAATAGAATAAGAAGTTGTGTAGGTTTAAACATGCCTGCAAGTGGTGTGCGGGTAACCACCCTGGATCAGCTTGCTCGAGGTTCAGATGGGGCTGAAGTGGTGGCAAGCACAGAGGTGGCAGGAGAGGTGGTTCAGGGAGCGGGCCACCAAAAGCCACCCAGCCCACTTTGGCTTTACATGCCTCTTGGTGGTCGGGCCATTACCCTAATAGAGTTGATGAGGTTCATTTAGAGGCAGGATTTAAGGAGGGTTTTAGGATACCTTACTCGGGCCCGAGGTGATTTTATAAAGCAAGAAATTTGAAATCAATTATAGTTTAGAACAGGCTGTTAGGGATTAGTTAGCTAAGGAAAAAGGGAAGTCAGGATTGCTGGCCCTTTTTCTCTTGTTCTATTACAAAATTTTAGGATTTCTCCATTAGGTGTAGTTCCAAAGACACCCCTGGGGGACTACAGGGTTACACCTGTCTTACCCAAGGGGTGAGTCAGTTAATAATGGGATCTGAGATGAGCTTTGCTCTGTATGGTATGCCTTATCATCATCATCATCGTTGTCATGATGATAATATTTCTGAAGAGTACATAGGGCTCCTCAGAAGGCATTTATAATTTAATATAAAACCTGCTCTGGACTGTTCTTCCATCTCATAGGCAGGTTAAGGAGGAGGCTGAAGTGGGCATGGTGGAAGAAAAGAGGAGAGTGCCAGCTATAATGGAAATAGGGTTGCCAAGTGTTACCTGTCTTTTAGCGGGGGGGAGTCCTTGCTGGTTTGAGAGTCTTCTGGTGTGCGTGCAGGGCGTGCACGCCGCGATGACATCACCCGGAAGTGATGTCACCATAGAGTTTTCCCTCGAATTATAGAGTGCCCCTCCCCCCAAAACATGCCTGACGCAATGACATCACCTCAGGGTGACGTCATTGTGCCAGGCATGTCTCCGCAGCCCAGCAATTTGAGGGTGGTGTTCCCCTCAAAGGCCCAATCCGGGCTGGTGGGGAGTGGGTCGATCGAGCGGGGATTTCCCCGCCCTCCGGGGGGACTTGGTAACCCTAGATGGAAACCATTGCTGTACTCTACCAAAAGCCTGGCAAAACATCTCTGCCTTATAGGCCCTGCAGAATTGCATTAAGTCCTGCAGGACCCGGGTGGAAATTGGCGAAGAGTTCCACCAGGACGCAACAAAGTTACTCATTACTTAGGCTTTTTTAATTCACAGATCCATGTGGTTCTGATGAGTGTGCCTGTCTTATGGCTGTTTTTAAGGAATTGGTGCTGGAATTGGGAGTTCCTTTTGGTGGAAGAAGAAAAGACTGAGAGTCCTGAGCAATGCCTTACATTCCTGGGCATAGGGATAGATACAAGGAGGGAACTCTGTTGTTTGCTTGAAGAAAAGCTGGAGAGGTGCAGAACGCTTTTGAGGGACTGGCACTCTCATTTACTTCCCCATCCCTTGCAACCTCTACCCCCAAAGAGGTTAGAAGAGCTGATTTTCCACCATCTGGTATTTGTTTTTTGTTTTCATCCATTGATCTGTTTTTAATGGTTCTAATGTTGTTTAATTGTTATTATTGTATGGTAAGCTGCCCTGAGCCCTACTTGTAGGGAAGGGTGGCCTAGCAAGTCTAATTTAATAAATATTATTTTCAAAACAAAGGACATCCCAGGTTTTAATAATGGCATTGCTGATGCTTTGTTCTGGTTTCAGGAAGAATGTTTTCAGGAACTGGTGCCAAGCAAGGATGACGCCCTAACGCCAATGCCAAACAAGCAATGGGGCCTTTGGAGTTTGAAGCAATGGCAGCTTTAGCTTCAGGTATAAGGGTGACTTATGCTAAGCCCTATCAGCAGTTTTTGGCATTTAGAGAGGAGGCAGGCTTGGCTCAGATCTAGGGTTGCCAGCCTCCAGGTGGGGCCTGGGGATCTCCCGCTTTTGCAACTGATCTCCAGCTGACAGAGATCAGCTCCCCTGGCGAAAATGGCTGCTTTGAAGGGTGGGCTCTATGACATTGCATCATGCTAAGGCCCCTCCCCTCCCCAAACCCACTTTCTCTTGGCTCCACCCCCAAAGTCCCCAGGCATTTTCCAACCTGGACTTGGCAACCCTACTCAGATCTGGCCTTTGCAGGTGAAGCATCTCCAGTAGTTTCTAGTGCTATTGAAAGGTAGAAATTTGATGGTTAGGACCACTAAGGGCAATGCAAGTTTTGGATCTGTGCTTATGACCAGACAAAGCACAATTAGTGATACATAAGTACAAAACAGATCAGTTGGGCAAAGGCCGGGTATCGTGGTTTTAGGAACTGCCAGGGATCCCCCATTTTACCCTGTGAGAGCGCACATGGCATTCATAAGAATGCAGGACTGTGGCCTGGGCTGCCTGTTTCAACATAGAGGCAGGCCACCTTTGACACAATACTAGTTTTGAGTTGTTGTCTGGCAAATATTGGTGGCTGAAGGGCTGCCTGCACAGGAGTTTGGAACTCCATTCATTTACAATAGGAGCTGCATCCACCACTGTTAGGCTGATTCAACAAATTGGCAGGTGTCAAGTCACAGGCTTTTAAGGCTTACATTAGATAAGTTGATGGTTTTTATTTTTTGCAGGTGTGAGCATATCAAGAAGCTTGATTAGGTTGTTGTTGGTGGGCCATTCCATCATCTTCTGGGCATTCAAGACAGTAGCTGCCTGTGAGATGAGATCACAACTGAGGCTCTATCCCACGGCCAGCATCCAGTGGCAGGGCCTTCAGGGTATGTTATGGAGCCAGTGTCTGGCCTCCCTCCATCAGGTTTTGAGGGAGGGCAGGCATCCTAATATTGTCATCCTGTTTCTGAGTGAAAATGACCTGGTGCAGATAAAAGGAATAGTGCTAATGTGGAAAATACTTAGGGACCTAAAACTGGTAAAAAGTTTGTTACCCAAGGCTATTATTGTTTGGTCTGATTTTCTACAGAGGAGGATTTGGAGGGGAGCCCTGAAACCCACTCAGATTGAGTGCACAAGGGCCACAATTAATAGTTCAGTGTGTAGGGTAATTTTGGATGGTGGAAGTATGAGCGTATCACACCTGTATAGGGAGGATGGCATGCATCTTTCTCCGGAAGGGTGTGATGTCTATTTGGCAGATCTGCCTTAGGACCTGCAAGACATTATAGTCAGCATGTGGGGCAAGTGTTTTAAGCTAGACTAACCCCCTTGTGTGGCAGGGATAGGGCAGGCTGATCAGCAAGCACTTTAGGGCATCAGCAGTGATGGAGGGAGTGTCTGGAACAGCTCATCACTGACTGTTCAATGGGGTATAGCTGGGAAGGAGAGTGCCCTTGGTGCCGAGCAACATTTTTCTTAACCTGGTAGTGGCCGTGTGGCACATCAGGGGAAGGGGCTGGGGCTAGACACCTCTTGGCACATTGTGTGCAGACAATGATAAATGAGGCCAGTGGAAGACTTGTTTGAAGTAAGGATGGGTAAATGACCACAACCTGTCTATTTAAGTATATTAGCATATTTAATTATATGACACAGATCTGCATAATTAAGCTGTTGTCTTGTGTCTTCATTGGGGGTGCCTGGGGCAAGAACCCTATTGCCAACGTTCCAGTATAACCATCCTACACCAACACAACTATGCTCATAGAAAATGCTTGATATCCTAGTCAAAATAATAATTTATTATAGTACAAAAATGAAATATACACAAGGAAGCAATTTTACATTCTTCAATGCAACTAAAGTTATAAAACTTTTTGTATATAACATACATATTTCAGAGTTTTTCTATAAACATTTCCTTGGGCAAACAAGTGATCATACTAAGCTGGGTTTGTGAACACAAAGAGCATGTTTCATGGGTAATGCCTACTGCTGAGGACTCACTGCACTGATAGGATATGCTAAATATACCCCTGCATAAGTCCATTCATTTCAGTGGATCTTCAGTTTGCTTCACATTTTTTTAAAAAAGGAAAGAGGTGCTGGGATTTGAAACAAATTGGAAAGAAATGCATTCTATAGGCCCTTTTTGGAAAGCAATAAAATCTTCTAGCAGTAGTTTTAGGTGACCTTTAAAAATTCTATTCCCAGTAGAATTCTATTTTCATTACTGTGTTGTTTGTGGTATATATTCAACAAAGGCAGTAACTAATAGTAAACTTTTGTACAGCTGTTTTTGTATATAATAAAATATAAAAAGAACTGTGAAATTGTTTACTTCTAGTTTTCATTATATAGGGGGAAAAGATATAAAACACTGTATATTCTAGACAATATAAAGTAACAATTCCATGGCTAAACCTCTCTAAAAAGGTGTTGTTAGCTATTTGGTGGACCAGACAATGGAAAACAGGTTAAAACTGATTAATAAATCAATGAGTTGCATTAAGCCTTGCACATAAAAAGAGATGCCTGAGGCTTGGGAGCAGAACCTATTGATCTTTGTAGGGCTTCTTTTCTCAGTAAGCAAAGAAATAAAGATTATATTAAAGAACCGTATTTTCAACCATTCATTTCAATGGGCTCATGCAAGTAGAATTCTTAATAGACTGTAACCAATCTTTAAGGCATTTCTTTGAGAATAAAAAGCAAGTTAATTCCCCACACTCCATTTTCCATATACACAGGTCATATTGTATACCAGGCTGTGTCGAATCTTGTGTTCATACTCTAAAAGGTATATACATGGATAATACTACAAGTATTGTCAGCTCTTGTTCCCCAAGCCCCACACCAAATGTGGTCTATGCATAATTGTGGACAATACAAAGAGCATGAACAGTAGACTCAAAGCACAATATTCACCATGGAAACGGGACTCCAAAAAGTATTATGGAGAACATGAGGTGGAGTAGAGATTTTATATATATAAGAACTAAATACAACATCTATATTTTTGCTTTATTATATTTCTATGCCGTTTTAATTATTTTTTGTACTGTTTTTACTTTATGAGGCACTCTGAGCAGCATATAGATTTTCTATATAAATACATTCAATCATAACTTGTTCTAGGTTTCTGTTTTTGATGTCTCTTCTTTGTCTGCACCTATAGGATTATGTTGGGACAACTCAGTTGCCATTATGGATCCAGGACAGCTATTCATGGGCACAAACTGTTTGCACTGTGGGCATAGCATTTTTATATGATGGGTTCCCATAAGGTTCAATAGAGCACTGTGTCCTCTCACTGGGATCACAGATATGTGCACAGGTACAAGACAGGCCCTATTATAACCCCTTCCAGCCCTTCCCCTTGTCTAACTACATATTATTTATTCTCAAAGCATGAATAGCACAGAGCAGAGCGGGAAGGCTGTAGAGGGTTAGGAAAGGTGGTCCCAGGCCCATAATTTCCCAGGCTTTTAAATCTATCTGTTAGCTTATTTATGGGAATGCCAAAGTATGTGTGTTGGTGGGGGGAGACCAGGGTTTTGTCGAACCAGCATACAGGTGATGCTGCATCTGTAGTGTGAATGTATTCTACCCTTTATCCTGCTGTTTAGTCAAATTAAGTTTTTAAAGCAGCTTGTAATGTAAAATACATTCTAGAAATTGTAATTAAAGTACAATATATTTTTAAAAAATGAAAACCCAGAAGCAAGGACAACTTGCAGGTATTAAAGCATGTAGCTTAATTTTTTTAAACATCCCCCGGTGTTAGATCAGGCCATAATCTTAAGGACTATCTTTAGCCCCTTTCTAAAATGTGGACTAAGCTAGCCAGTTGAACTCATGACCAAGTTCCATAGGGAAGAGCTCAGAAAATGCTGGCTTTGGAAACTATCAAGCATGGGATGGTAGGGAACCTGAAACAAGGCCTCTCTAAATGTTCACAAGGCACAGAGATGCATACAGGAGAAAAGACTTCTTCGGTTGTCTGGGGCACAGAGCAAAGTCAGACACAGAGTTAGAACTGAGCTTAGAGTTAAGGGTCAAAGGTATATTACATTAGGAACCCATGAGGGTGTTCCCCATGTACATTAACCTTAAAAAGAAGGCTTGAGGGTAACAGCAATTTAGAGAAAGGCCACAGAACCAAGGTAGGGAAGGATTTACTTCTTCCCCCATGCACAATTTCCCTAACAGAAAACACCCCCTCTCAAGCTATTATTAGCCGCAGAAGGGAAAAGACAGGTACAATTAATGTGATGTTTCCCCCACCGGGGGTAATGATGCTTTTTTGAGGGATGCTGTGCTTTCTATCAGGGAAATGGTTTTTTTGTGAGAGGATAATTTTCTTGCCCCACTCAAAATGCCTGTTCCTTTGTGAGAATCATGATTCATCCTATAACATGTATTTTGAACCTAATATGTTTAAAGATTTTTTTAATGGATGCACTTAGGATTGCTTAACGTATTGAAATCTACGGGATCTATGTACTAATGCGTATGCTTAAATCCCTTGTATTTTGAAGGGACTGATGCACACTTCAGTTTTTCTAGACTATTTCTCATCATGATTATAGTACACCTAGAAGAAAAATGAAAACCATAACCTCTTTTTTCCAACCAGGCACTGTGAAGGAGTAGACATTAACTAGAGAACTAGAAAGATGTGGAGGAATGTACAAACGCAACATACTGTATTGTACCAAAAAATGAAACTTCTTGGTGTTTAGAAATTACTGGGTTTTTTTTTTAAAAAAAGCATACCTGTGTTCATTTCTAAAAAGATTATTTAATCTAAGAAACTACAAATTAAGTAAACCTCAAGAAAGAATATAAGGGCACAACAGCTGCAACGTCCAGTTTTCAAGATTTCTATCCACATACCCTAGTGTAGTGTAGTAAATTAAGAACATATGTCCCTTTAATAACTAGTACACTTTGCAGTGCAACCAGATAGCTGTACTAATTGGTTATCAGATGTTTAGATGTTGGATTGTTAACACATTTTTTTAGAACTTTCTGTTTCTTCAAACACATGTCCAATAAGAAACTGTACAGGTATGAATCCCCCATTCATAGAGACAATGATAGCAAAGTTACATCTGTTGCATTTCTTACTGACATGTGGCTATCACTCTGCAAAGAACTGGATGAATACATGTTGCAATCATGGCACCGGCTGACCTTAAACAAGCCACAAGCCACATAATGCTTTTTATTAGGACCAATCTAAGTAAGCTTTGTTACTAAATCCTTAAGAACTGAATAGGGCCCTATAAAGTGATTATGAGCAAGACTCTGCATTTAATGGGTTACAAAAATATGTCTGTAAATGTTAAGAATATACTTTTTAATCTTTAACAAAATCAGCTACAACAGGAAACAAAGCTGTAAGCAAATTTGTTCTGAGGAATAAGAACATATGATAATCCTTAGTAAACGTGGCAGTATAAAATCAGCACTGGGTCAGATTTTGCTTCTTCTTGGAAGTGCTTCAAACATACAGCTGATCACAGTCCAGTTATATCTTACCTACTTTTGGGACACCCAGTCCTTCATACTTGAAACTTTTCCATGGTCCTTGGTGACTCATCAAATATATCACCTCATTTCCTACTCTCATACCCAGGAAAGTAACTACCAGCACCATCTACACAGAGAGTTTTTCCTGGAGTTAATGGTATGGGGTAGGATGCTTGATTGTGACATCACTGAAAACTAGTAGAATTGTGCTGGCGGTGAAGGAAAATGGGGCTTGAGTGACAGAGACTTATGTAATTTTCAAAAAAAATCTAGGTGATAGAAGTTTTCTTTCACATTTCTAAAGCTGTTAAAATGGAAATGCATTCAAACAAGAGACACTCCAAAACACATTTACAATAAACATTTCACCAGGATTTTTTTTTTAAAAGTTAAACACATCAAAGTAGAATATATGGAAGGTTCTATCTGAAACAGAAAAAAAAGTGGCATGTTGATGTCTTTCAGCAAAAAATATATTGACTTAACTGTAGTTACATTTAGTGTTTAACAGCACAGGGCTATATGGCAGCTGTTCAAGTCATACTAACAATGCCACCATTAAGTTGAACTACATAAGAACACAAATCCTTTTATTGTGGTTCTATTATTTACAAGATAGTACATACGGCTTTTTTACATAAGACAACTTACATTCAGTAGAGCGCTCCTTTTCCATATCAGTAGAGTGCTAGTTTATTTTTTATTCATTCAGCCATGAAAATATATCTGTTTACAATGGCTTCCTCCAACAAGGATCATTCAAACAGAGAAATAGCAAATCCCATTTTGTTATGCTATATAAACAAAGTCTGCAAGTCTGCTGTTTTCATGAATTGTAGCTGACATTAAGGTTCAACACAATCCAAAGAGTCACAGGTGTTTTTTTTAAAAAAAAGAATGCAAGCCTTTTGTGCCCCTGACTGCAGATTTCCAGATGTGGCCAGTTTCTGACAAACAATCAGAATCAAACGGATTTGGGGAGATTCTTCTAGGCATTTGTCTAGAAGAACTTCTATACTTGCAAATGTCTTTTCTTACTGCCTTGTCTTCCTTCAAGCTTTTAATTAGAAAAATATGTTCCATAGCTCAGGTATGAGACTCAGAGGATTTCCTAGGAAATCTGATTATCACACTTGTATCCTGCTTCTCCTCTAAGAACTCTGGGCAGAGTTATCCCATTTTATCCTCCCAACAATCCCTGAATAACCTATCTTGTCAGAAAGCTTGGCCTGAGATACCCACATTTCAGGCTTTATCCATTACACTACTCTGGCTGCTACAGTAGAATAATTAATAAACTGGGAGAAGGGTAAATCAAGGCTTTTGAATAAATGCCTTCATACTGATGGAACTTAGTTGGCAACATAACTCATTCTCCTCTATTACTCACACAGCAAATCTCCACTAAAAATATCAATCACATTGTCAGCAGCAGCATTTTTCTCTGCTCTTTGTAAAATTTAATAGTACCTTTCTCCCATAACTTATCTTTGTCTCTGATCCTAGTCATGTTTATTTGGAATGAATTTCCATGGAATCACAAGGACAATTCCAAAGTGTTTATGGCTGGAATGCCAGTCTCCAAAAATACCAAAATGGCCGTGCTACAAAAAACATATGGCGCAACAGTTAGCAAGTGCAAATTCTCATCTCTTTTGTAAACTGTGAATCTGGTAACTCTTCTGACCCCACTTTTGTTATAGCAGATTTACTTGGCTTTAACAGATTTCCTCCACAGCTACATGCCCTGGGGGACATGGATGGACCTGGGGAAGGATAAGAAGTATAGCAACAGTTCTGATCCAGCACTATTAAATCCTTGGGGATAAGAGGGCAGGGGCTCAGAACATCCCTCTACTAGTTCTAGTCACTTTTTACATGCAAATAGATGGTGAAGTTTACTTAAACCAGTTTTTCAAACTTTCAGTTTTGAGAAAACACTTTCTAGATTTACACATTTGCCTAGAAATGCTTGTGCTGTTGTAGAGTCTCTTGGGAAGTATTACAGGGTACACATCCTGTTTGGCTTTATATTCCTTCCATAGGAACTGAGAATATACCAAAAATGCCCTGTGGCTGTATATTATGAGCTATATATTATGAGTGATATATTATGCTGTATATTATGAGGGATACTGGCAGTCTTTGCTGGTCTTCTACTACTGATTTTGTCACTAAGGAAACACATTAGCTTCTGAGGATTCTCCAAAACAGTGTTTGAAAACTCTTGCTGTAAGGAGATCTGGTGTTAAGAGGAAGGCATCACTCAGCATTACACTTGGCTAATGGAGAAAACAAAGCATCTTTTATTTATTTATTCAATACCCCACCTTTCCCCCCCTAAGCAGCTTACAGCATTCCCCTCTTCTTCATCTTATCCTAACAACAACCCTTTGAGGTAGCTTAGAGTCCAAGTATGTGACTGGCCCCAAATCACCCAGTAAGCTTCCATGGCAGTGTGTGATTTTGAACGTGGGTCTCCCAGATCATAAACTGACTCTGTAGCTACTATAGAACAATGACTTTTATTGCGAGGCAAACTATGCTAATTTATACTTCCAAAATACTGACATAGGGTTGACCCTGAAGATCTGGAAACTACAAACAGGCCCTTAGCTCACTGCTATGATCATTTTACAGCTGTTTTGAAACATCTGCATTGGCTGCCTCTGTTTCTGGGTTAAGTTCAAGGCAGTGGTTCTTTAAAGCTCTTCATAACCTGGGATTCACATACTTGAAAGGCCATTTCTCTCTTCCTGTATCTGTATGGCAACTCTGTTTAGGCCCTCTGTGAGGATGATTCAATCTGCCACGGCCTGGTCACTTGTTTTGTCAGCTATGGGCCTTGTTATCTAGTACTACTTCACTAAGAATGTCAGGAAGGTTCCTACCCTAATAGTTTTTTGGAACCTTGCTAAATCTGTATTATTTATTTATTTATTTATTTGACTTATAGGCCGGTCTCCCTGCTGCGCAGGCTCAGGGAGGCTTTTGAAGGAGATTTTCACAAGGAGATAAAGATCCTTTAGGTACTTACATTAATTTATTATGTTATGGTCTATACTTACAGTTTTATGCTGTTTTTCTGCTTTCTTATTTTATTATTGACTTCAGTGATATCTGTAATTTTTCTGTAATCAATGGTTGCATTACAGTATTAAAAATATTCTACTAAATAGATACGATTTTAAGGGGAGAGCAAAAAAGGGCATAATACAATAACTTCTTGTGCTTTGTACACTTGTTTCTTCATTGCATTGATTTTTCTTCACCAACAGTGGATTTTCAGGCTTTGCAAACAGAGGCACTAGTGGGAAGGAAAAGGTGACTTACCACTTTGCCTTCAAAACTTTTCACCCATTAAATGTCTGGTTGTGCAAGGACTATAACCCAGGGAGCTTCGTTGAGCCTGCTCAAAGAGCTGTTCATGACTCGTGGGAGGGGGAGTGTCTGATTCTCCCCCGGAACTGTAGCCTTCCCCACTCATGAGCACTGCTTCTGAAATTTTACCAAGTGTCAAGACTGGTCTGCAATGTGAAGCCACATGTTAATGTTGACAAAACAAACAAATCAACAAAACCACGACCACACCTCTAAGAACACAGAATTAATATCTTGGATCTTTGGACTGCGTGTACACTGTGTTCCTGAAATCTTAAGTTAAAATGGACATTTCATTTTTTTAAAAAACAGCTTTGGAAACAGGGACCGATTTGATTTGTTTCAAGTGCAGATGCTTGACCCTAATAGCACAGAGCACCTGCAGTGCCCAAACTGGTAGAAACTCTAATGAAACCTGTGTTTTCATCCTTGAGAATCTCAGTGGGTCTGGACCAAAGATTTTGCATGGCTGCTTAAAACTTCTTCCCAAAGATCAAGCAGCCATTCTCCAGTTAGAGAAGGAATATGTCTTCCTCCAAGGGCACATGTCTCTCCGTTCATCTGTCATCAAGGAAGGAAGGAAGGAACAAGGATTGGCCTTTCAGTAGTTCCTGCCAGGATGTGCAATACCGGAGTGCTATTACACAATGGGATTGTGCTACTTAATTTAAGAATTCAGCAGAGAGGCTCCTGCCATACCTAGCAGACCGGAACTTGAGCTCATGGTAACATTGCACAAAGCTGTGATAGATGAAAGTAATAGGCAGGGCCAGTAAAACAATCCCACTGACCACGCAAATCCCTCCAAGAATCCGTCCAGGTATAGTGATGGGGCATACATCGCCGTAACCCACAGTGGTCATAGAGATAATTACCCACCAGCAAGCAGCTGGGATGCTGGCATAGCCTTCATTTGGTTTCCCCAAGTTCAGCCCGTGTTCAAGGAGCTGGGACAGCGCACTGAAAATTGCCATAGCAACACAGACGAAGACAAGCAGCATCACCATCTCCCTATAGCATCGCTTTAAAGTCAGGCCAAGTGTCTGAAGGCCAATGAAGTGACGAGCAAGTTTAATCACCCAAAAAATCCGCATCATTCTCAGGACCCTCAAGGTGACTCCTGCCCTCTGGAGCTGAGAATTCTCCCCTGTAAAAACTGTCATCAGCACAGAGATGTAGTAGGGAGTTATTGCCAGCAAGTCAATGATGTTCAGAGGTCTCTTCACAAACTCACACTTGTCTTTGGAGATGATGAACCTCACAATGCACTCTGCAGTGAACCAGCCTATGCAGACAGCTTCAATTATCCTGTTGGAGAAAACACAAGCACAACAATTTATTCCCTATATAAACCTTCCTGGGGAGGAGTCGGGAGGTCATTTGTACTTAGACATTATGCTTACATGAACACAAGCAAGCCAAATAGATGATCTGGATACTATTGATCTATGTAACGTTCTAGAAATTGTTGATAGAATCAAATGGATCCTGATTTGTACACCTCCTGGTTGATCATGTTTTATTAAAACCTTATGTTACATGCCATATTTGTGGAAAATACAGTATTTTCTTAGTCAATACTATTATTTGAATGAATTTACCATTCCCCGATATGGGGAATTCTAACATTAAGGGAAAAAGTGGATCTAGAACTTCAGCCCAGTTAAGCTGCTTAGGGTACTTTCCTGGGAGTAAGTTTGATCTTGGGGAGGGGGAGGTATTTTGGGTTTTATTTTATTTGGGTTTAATTTACAGCATTAGTTAAAATGCAACCTTGAGTAAAGAGAAAATGCAAGGTAAAAATATTTTAATAATACAATAATAAAAATTGAATAAAACAGAACTTACTTCTGCATAGACCTGCTTAGGATTGCCCCCTTGCATAAAACATAAACTAACAAAGGATGGAAGAAATCAGTAGATAGTGCTGGTGGGGTGGGGAAGGTGACTGGAATAGAATTTAAAATATTAAAATGTATGAATGTGTGTGAACATGTTCTCTCTGCCAGTTTCAGTACTGAGGCATTTGGGACTGAATTGTGTCTCAGTTTTATTTCCTTCAGGACTCTAATCTGGATTCTTTTTAAAATTCTGCCTCAGGTGAATAATTACCAATCAACTTCAAAATTCTTCCCCAAATGGATAATTACCACCAGGTGCAAGCTCCCAAGCATTTCTCTTAAGTGGTTGGGGTCACTGAACTGAACAGAACACTGTGTTACCACATCCACATTTTAAAATCAGAGTACCAAGTAAAGTTATCATCAGATGACACAGGGGTTTTTAAAATAGCACTGACTGTATAGGATGATTGATTAAATTGAATGCCATGTTGAAATAAGTTGCAGATTTTGAATAAAGCACTGGCTTTTAATCATTATCAACATAAAGCCATTTACATTCATTCATCCTCTAATCCACTAATATGTTTCACTTTACAGTCCTTTTCAAGATGATTTATTTAAAAAGGTTCTACCCCACCTTTCTACTAACAGGACCTAAGGCAGTATTCTAAGTGTGTAGAATGAACAGGAGAGAACAGAAGGATCCCAGCATTACCTCCAAAGAGCGTTCACTGGAATATACAGACCGAATCTATGTATATATAGGCATGAAACACTCTCCTGGAGGGCCCAGTTGGAAATCATAAAACCCACAGTTCTTCAGACACTGGGCACCATCCTAAAATTCTATTACACCAAAGGAGGCTTTTTGATTGATCCTGCCCTGTAACTGTATCAGAGCAAGACCATAGACCAACTTCTATACGGAGTAGAAATTTGGGGCTGGAATGATGTACTCATCAAAAATCTGGAGACTGCTCGAAAACTTTTTTTAAAATGCTCGCTCTCCCTAAGGGCACTCCAGCTGCCTTGGTGCAAACCAAACTTGGCCTTCCTTCAAGTAATGGCTTCGGTACACATTGCTTTAATAAATTTTTGGTGTAAGCAGATAAAAGCTTTAGCTTCCCATCTCTCAAGGCAATATTTCACCCTTATCCAGAATGACAGGACCTGGGTCACTAGACGTAATAGTACATTTGCCAGGTCTGGATTGGAAAATATCTGGAGACTTTGGGGGTGGATCCAGGAGAGGGTGGGGTTTGGGGAGGGGAGGGGAGGGCCCTCAGCATGGCACAATGCCATAGAGTCCAGCCTTCAAAGCAGCGATTTTCTCCAGGGAAGCTGATCTCTGTTGGCTGGAGATCAGTTGTAAAAGCAGATCTCCAGGCCCCACCTGGAGGCTGGCAACCCTATGTAATAGTATTCTTAATTGATTCCCCCCCCCCCAGTTGATTCCCAGGGGGTTCCCCAGGTTAACGCCATACTTTATTAATCGATATACACCTTTGATGTCTTGATGGATAAGCATACAATAATAGGCTTCAAATGCTCTCCCTGGTGCAAATGGCTCAAAGTGGATCACAACAGCACCTATTACTTGTCTAACATCATGTTTTACAACCTAAGATCGACCTTTACAGCCATTCACTCTCAAACCATGCACTCTGCCATGTTAAAAGGACACACTACTCAGGCAAACAGGTTGCTTAGCATATCTGTGTCTGTAGTAAAGTAGAAGTTGAGACTCTTCCTCACTACATGCTGTGCTATCCTCTATATTGGGAACCCAGATATACGTTTCTGGCAGCCATCTTAGCCAATCTGACTGCATGCGCAGCTGAGGAGACAATATTTATTCCTTCTTATAGAAGTAGACCCATACATACAAGGCAGCCCTATACACACTGGCTGCCAAGAAAATCTGTGAAAATGATGTCTGAAACTTAAAATCTGTAGTTCTGTAATCTGTTTTAATTGTGTAGCATCTTATTTTGATAATTCTTTTTCTTCTATGTTTTACCTATGTTTTATTTAGACCAGCTTTGTAATGGCCTCTGGTCACACGCAGCAAACATTTATTGCTATAAAGATGTGTACTTGCACAGCTCTCTCCATATGACTGGAAACCTGTTCCAACATATATGATCCCTCTAACTTGTGTCAGTAGGAGGGGAGCTTGCTACTGGCAAGCCATTTTCCCCACTTTCAATAAATACTCAAAAAGTACTAAAATGGGCTAATTTTTTTTAATCCCCTTATTTAAATCAAGTTAAAGCTCCAGGCTCAAAACCCACTGTGCCAGTGGGTCAGGGAGTGTTCCATATCTGTAAACTGGGAAAGGGAATGTCAATATGAAGCAATTTGAAGAGAAAAATGCCAGTTCCACAGAAGGACAACGGACCTCTGTCTTGTAGCCCAGGTGATTATTCCGCAGTCAAGGATAATTCTCTCCAGCACTAAACTCCATTGAACACTGTGGAGCTTACCAGCTGGGTTCAACATACAGTTTCTTGGAAGTAAGCTAATAAAAGGGTACTACAGCAGAACCCTTTCTTATGTGAATTTTGTCAGTCATGACAGCTCACCTCCAAGTAAGTGAGTTGAGGAACACAGGCACTGTAGCATGTGTTCCAGCCAGGGATGTGCACCCACAATAATGTTCTTCTTCTGAGCCCCACTGAATGTAATGAATGCTCTTTCATGAGAAGAAGAGATTGGATTTATACCCTGCCCTTCACTACCCAAAGGAGTCTCAGAGTGGCTTACAATCTCCTGTCCCTTCCCCTCCCCACAACAGACACCCTGTGTGGTAGGTGGGGCTGACAGAGCTCTGACAGAAACTGCTCTTTTTCAAGAACAGCTGTGCCAGAACTATGGCTTGCCCAAGGTCATCCAGCAGGTGCAAGTGGAGGAGTGGGGAATCAAACCCGGTTCTCCCAGATTAGAGTCTGCGCACTTAACCACTACACCAAACTGGTGTCTCCCCATCCAGAGTCCACTGGTCATGTGTGACAGATTGGGACCTATCTTTTTCTTTTGATTTTATGAAGAGCAAGGAACAGAACAGAGAGAAACTCTAAGAGTGGGAAAAAAGTACACCAAGATTATTTAAAAAAAAAAAATTAACATGGCATCTGACTTGATTTGAGCAGTCACTCCTTTTCAGAAAACAGTTACTGCATAAGGCAATAATAATAATAATGAAAAGTCTTCTCAGCAGACCAGTTCATTTGTGGAAAGAAATGTAAAATCAGAGGAACACCTAAAGAGAAAATATACTAAGAATTCATTAATGCTGTCAATGCAAATATATTGCTTTACTGTATTTCACAAGTATTCTTCATTACCCTGTAGAAGAGACTGTGACAGATTTTTTTTTTAAAGATTGCTGATGTTCTGTTTTGCACCCTTGGTTTGTTTTTCCTTCCCCTGTTCTCACTTTTGGCCAGAATGCAGCCCTTTGGTTTTCCTTTTTGATTTTGTCAATGGGATGGCTTTCTCATCTTCTAACACAAGAATAAATGCCTGAGGTTCCTTCCCTTCTCTGGAAAACAACAAGAACAAGACAATGGAATGTCCTCCAGCAATACGTGGCAAACCGCTCTGTGTTAATAGATTAGCAACAAGATGGGAGCTCACGTGATTACAGAGGAATTAATCTATGCTCTTTGCTATTATGATTTAAAAGCTGATCTTCCTGTTATTGATTTTCTTTCCAGTCTGGTTTTTGAGAACAAATTTTTACCACAACTGCAACTTGCATGCACAGAGAGCAGGATGCAATGGAACTCCTTCAAGGGTCCCTTGTAATTCTCTTCTCCCCTGTTAAGCTGCTGCAATGTAGCCTATGCTACTGCTATGTGCTCTGATGCAGTAGGGCAATTCATGTGAATTAGAGGACCTCCCATGCTTATCTAGAAGCATACGCAGCTTGTTCTACCCCAGCCCCCCTGCACATGGATCTACCCTGTTCTCGTCACTGTAGAATGTGTTCCAGCCAGGGAGCCTAGGAATTAAGGAACTGCTGGATGTTCCAATTGAGATGAAGTGCTTGACTCCATTGAGGTGTTCTTGGTACAACAGGAGTAGACACTGCACAATGGCATACTGACAGGGGAAAAGAGGCTTATGATAGATCTTTGTCAGAGATGCTCCACACCATGCTCTCTATGTGCGCAGGTTTGCAGGCTTTGTCTCTGGCTACACATATTCCAAAAGGCAGCATTATGAAACTCACCATGCTTCTATTTCTGCATAACTATAGACAATAACAGCAACTAGACTGATCAGCAAGCCATTCTAAGATGAGGGGCCAAGCCTCTTCTTTAGGGTTGCCAAGTCTTGAAAACTCACCGGCGGGGGGTGCGCGTGCCCATCGACGTCACCGGAAGTGACGCAGCACGTTGGGGGCGTTGCCAGGGTTTTGGGGCGATTGCCCCAAAGTTTTGGGGCGATTGCCAGAGCGTCACCCTGGCAATGCCCCCAACGTGCTGCATCACTTCCGGTGACGTCATTACGTCGTCCTTGCTGGACGACGTCGGGGGTGGGGTTTCCCCCGCCGGCCAAATGCTGGCCGGCGGATCGGGAACCGCTTTAGCGGGGGATCCCCCGCCCCCCAGGCTGCCTTGGCAGCCCTACTCTTCTTCCCTGCTGCACAGACACTTTCTTCCACCATAAACTGAAGGTTCCAGGTAAGAGCTAGGCCTAAATATACTCCGCATTTAAAAAGGAAACATTATGTAAGAAAATAACCAAAATGCTAAACCATGAATATCCTAAGCCATGGAATTATACAATTCAACAGGGATTTGCAGTGACGCTGTTTCATCACATGGGGTATGCATTTGTAAGAATTCCACAAAAGACTCATGGAAACCGTCATCTCATATTTACACTTCCCATCCAAACAGCTCTTATAAATACACTGGGTTCTTTTGTGTAATCAGAAGGCTTGCACATCATTTTTGCCTACAAAGGTGGTCAAACAAGTTACCACCTATTCTGTGCTTCATGCTAGTTGGCATCCCCCCCTTTCCTTTTGTCCACTTGCTCTGGTCAGTTGTTTCCCCTTTTGACCCCTATGAATTCCTGGTTCTGTTAGAATAATGCCACTGCACTAAATAGTTAAATGATACTTTTATCAACATGTACCAGTGATTCCCCATGTACCAGTTCAGACTAAAGGTTCACTCAGAGGTGCAATGCTACCAGAAAGGCACCGGATCCCATGCAGTTTGTGACTTTGTGACCAAGGACAGAGGTGTAGGAAAATGGAGAGCTTGACTTAGTACACTTTTGCAACTATTGCCTTTAACTTCACTGTGAACAGAGACTTTTGTAATCAATTTATCAAACAGTTGTATTGCTCAAAATTGTGTGAACGGGAAATGTCCAAGTTCTCCTATGAAAGGAACAGGAAAGCAAATGGCTAAAAATACAGCTATATCATAAGATAATCATGCAATGGCTTCCTATGTTTTGCTGCAGGTTCTGATACGGGCAATAGTGGAGATAGGGAAAATAATTTTGTTCTGTTTCAGGACTGATAATGCTCTCCGCCATAATACAGTTTAACTGAAGTATTTGTGTTTAAGTATCCTTCATTGGAGAAGAACTAATCTGATTTCAAAACTTCAGCCTTGCCACGGTTAAGGTCACAGTTCCGGCTTTAATGGTTTTTTAAAAACTGAATGCCAGAATGTCATCAGCGACTAAATAGTCCAACGAACATGACCATTCAATTTTCTTTTGTATTCAATGAACACAAGTTGCATGTTGATTTAGTCCTCATCTAAAACTCTCTAATTAAAGGTATCTATCAGCTTTTGTGGGAAAGTTATTTGAATGTGATTCTTTGTCTGCGGGCTCAAATTCTAGGTCTCCCACAGCTTCTCCTCGGCCCCTCCCTTAATATAATCCAGTCATTTTGTTTAATTTTCTGCTCTGGCTGATAAGTCTAAGCAGAATAGCCTATTTTACATATAGACTGGTTTAGAGGGCTTCAGAGTTCTTTAAAAATACTAATAAAGCTAGTTTGTTGTACGTAAAGTAATTACATTCTGAATTGTCAAAGCATCTTTCAGTTGCAAATTGCACATTTTCCCCCTTCCAAAGTTGTCTAAAATACTTCAACCAATTGGCTAAGCACTAAAAATAGAAAAATCAAAGGATTGGCCTCATCATCCATGAAATGTCTGAATAAAACATAGTATACAAGACAAGAAACATGAAGGGAAAACAGGAGACAAGACAGCATGTGATTAAACTTGTCAACATCAGTTTGTGCAAGAGGAGGCTTTTATTCTTTGCATCAAAGAAGCACTAAACTAGAAAATATCAGTGCACGGCCCCCCCACACCTACATTTACTTCCTGGGCAAAGTCCCAATGAATTCAGTATCTGGCATTTTCTCAGTTACTTAAAAGTTAGTGTGAATTTGGGATGAATAATATTTCAGTCTTCAACATATCAGTCTGTTTTCAAACCACACAACTCAGAGTACCTTATGTTTTCTTCAGGGGAAGTGATTTCAGCCAATTCCCTCTCCCACAACAGCCCAATAAGCCCCCCCACACACACATTGTGTTCTTGGGACTGGTCAGCAGATGTTCAGGAACAGCATCACAGGCTAAGTGACAATGCAGAAATCACCATCCCCTCTTAGGGAAACTTAAAAGCCTAAGTCTTCAGAATGTGTGGCTGGATACAGACCATGTATTTAGAAGGAAGTCCCTTGATCTTACTCCCAAGGAAGTGTGCTTACAGGATAGTGGTGTTCTAAATCTACAGCACTGCACTGCATTGATTTCTCATAGGATGACTACCCATCTCATTTTCTACTCAGATTATCTCTCCTGTCTCCATATGGTTACTCCAGCTGCATCAACCCTACATCAAACAGGGCTGTATAATGTCCTTCTAGAATCAAATATCTAGTCATTCTTTAGATTTAGATGAGAAAGTAAGAGAGCCACATAGCTCTTTCCTATTGCACAGGAGCAATTTTGGATCCCAGAAGCAATTTTGACTTATCACGGGTCAGGGGCGTCAAGTTTTAAATTCCCCGGGGGGGGCTCATGCGCGCACGCTGCCGCTGCCTCCCCCCCACCTGGCCATTCCTGCTTCTGTCCCTCCCTCCATCCGTCCAGGGGCCAGCTGGGCATTTGCTTAGCTCGCCCCTGGACGGACTGAGGGAGGGAGGGACGGACGGAGGAAGCCAGGCCGGCGGGGGGGGGGGGAGAGAGGGACGGCGGCGGCGGTGCAGCGGCCCTAGGAAGGGCCCAGGGACTTGCGGTGGCGGGCGCTCCATTTTCTCAGGGGGGCTCAGTCCCCCGCGGGAAATTTCGGGGGTGGCTCAAGCCCTCGAGCCCCCCCGTAGTTGACACCTATGTCACGGGTAACCACATAATTGCTTAAAGGCAAGCCGGATCTATCATGCAATCATGGAAATTATACTGAAAGAACTGAAAGATTACTCCACCCAATCACTTCCCATAATGCAGAACCACCAGCCCTATCCCTCAAACTAATCAATATATATAATCCAGGCCATAGTGTGCAAAAAGCAGAGGGAATACCACCAATAAGAGGTATATGTGGGAAGGGACGATGACATCTCCTTTACGACAGTCACCCTAACTGCAACATCTCTCTCTATTTTGACCTTTGTGTGACATACAGTTATGATGGAAGGGTAAGATATAAATGCCATTCTGCGTCATGCCTATTTTTACCTCAGCTTGGTTACCAGTGCAGTCAGACAATATCCCTTAGAAGGAGGTTGTCCCAAGGAGATTCATTTGCAGATCCCTAGTGTGACGTCATGATCAAAGCACAACCTTCCACTGGAATCAGGTGAAGCAATGGGATAGAGGAAGACAATGGCAAACTTTCTCTGCTCATCTCTTGCCTTAAAAACCTCATGAGTTAAAACTTCATGGGGTCATCAGGAGTTGGTTGCAACTTGATGACAAACTTTACCTTTTTAACTTTCTCTGGATTGTATACAGAAGAATTAGGGGCAAGTTTCTAATACTCCCAATTTATACGTATAAGCAGTATGTTGTAAAATACGGAAGAGTAGTCATATTTGTATGTTTAAAGTTATACCTACCATTTTTATTACCCACCCACAGACCTCTGTTTAGTGGAATTTCAGACTTAAGCCAAAAAGAGAGCTATAGACTAGAATTTGCCAAAATGACTGTTAGCTGAGAACAGTTTTTAAAATATCATGTTTGGATGTTCTGAAGTTCTACCAGTTCCCTGACATGTTTATTGGTGCTATTAAGAAGGCCAAGCAATCAGCTGAACTTGTATAGAGATCAATTTTACAACAGGAATAAATGTTCTCAAATAACCAATAATGAGGAAATGGTCACAACAGCAGCTGTTTGGGCTTTAATTCAATTTAAAAGCCCAGAGACTCTGTGTTCAGCAAGTGGTTTGCCAGACACAAACTTAAAAATCCACAATTCCAACATATGGAGTTGAGCTGGGGACACAGTCTGTTCTTGATGCTAATGACTTACTAGTGCACATCCCTGAGGAAAGACTTTTAGAAGCATACATGACGGTTTTATTCACATAAAGTTTTTTTTAATGACTCCAGCATCAAATGGCTCAGAATGACCTGTTATGGCAAAGCTTTAAAACACCAACCCCAAGATAGACTTTGCATAGTCTACGCATTTCAGCAAGCCATGTCCTAACCTACACGATACCAACTTCTGCTTGAGCCCACCCCCAACATAACTATGCTATACATTTGTATCAACTCTATACTGGCTTGACTATGTTAAGGTTAGGACTGCCTGCTTTTTAAATCAGCAATTGTAATCGTGTCTTTAACAGAAGTCTTCAGCAACTAGAAGGTGGCAATGGATTATCTCCATGGTATGGAAAACTTTGTCTGATAATTTGTGCATACCAAACTAGTGCTTATAGAAGAGTTGCAAAGCCAGCAATCTTAACCATGGGTTCTTCAAAAGGAGTTCTGGGAAAAGTAGATTACTATTAAACAGTATTAAGCAATATAGATATGCCTCAAAACATCTTGCATAAGAGGACTTATGTAAACCTGCATTCCCTCTTCTGCAAAATCCCTATAGCATTAGATTTGGAAAGTTTAAACCTCACTGGCATGCATATTTGTATTATGGCAAAACAAAAATGGACAATATGTTTAAACATCATTATTTGAGAAGAACACTAATGGATACGTGGACAAGATATAAAAACTTTTTTTCAGAAGAGATACCCATGTGGATTGTACCCGCAGAAGTCTTACATCCAACATCAAGATATAAAGGACAAGATTGGCTGAAGTATAGAGACTTATTAATAAGACATGGCAAGGATTTCAAACTGAAGGAGCAGCATCAGATTGACTTTGATTATGGTTGGTTAAGATATAGACAAATATATGACTTGTATAGAAGTGATAAAAAACACGGTTTCAGGGAAAAAAATAATGAAATAGAACAAGTTTGGGAGGAAGGTGGGAAAAAATGATTTCTAAAATGTATAAAGTCTTGCTAAAATGGTTTAATGCTGATGAAATGGTAAAAGAACAAATGGTAAAATGGGCGATAAACTTTAACAAAGACATTGAAATGGAATCTTGGGAATTTTTATGGAAAAATGCTATGAGTATATCTACGTGTTATAACTTAAAAGAAAATTGTTTTAAAATGATGTATAGATGGTATATGACACCAAAAAAAATTGCAAATATTGGTCAAAATATGTCTAACAAATGTTGGAAGTGTAAAAAGAAAGAAGGGTCTTTTTATCATATGTGGTGGACTTGTGATAAAGCAAAGACTTATTGGTCAAAAATACATGCAGAAATGGAAAAAATCTTGAAATGTACATTTAAGAAGTTGCCTGAAATGTTATTGCTAGGACTTAAACTAGAAGAGATAAATGTAAAGAAAAGGACAATAATATGGTATATGATTACAACAGCAAGAATGGTGTATGCACAAAACTGGAAAAATGAAAAAATACCAGAGGTGTGGGAATGGTTGAAAAAACTGTTATATATGGCTGAAATGGATAAGTGGACTAGAAAATTGAATAATCTTTACTCAGAGACCTTTCTGGAAGACTGGAAAGATTTGAAAGAATATGTTGAAAAGTATTGGGATATGAAAAACTATATCTATACATGGTTATAATAGCATAAAGGAATAGAAATATATTATATGAATGTTTTAGTTAAAATTAGACAATGAAACTGTTTTTATTTAGAAATACATAAGAGTATAGAAAATAAGAATTGGTGTATAAGTATAAGTATTTTAAAGCTATATAACCGTTACCAGAAACGAAACATAGATATAAGTATTACTATTTTGAATAAAATGGAAAATGTGTTATGCTTCAGATGTGGTGGGAAACCACCAAAACAAGATAAAAATAGAATGTACAAATAGAACAAAATGTTATTTAATATGGAAAAAGGGATTTGTATAAGGTTAAATGTATTATTTTCGATGTTTTTTTTTGAAAAATAAAAAAAAATTTCTTTACAAAAAAAAAAAAAAGAAAGTTTAAACCTCACATAAATAGTGTGGAACAGGTTGTGTGACTTTAAACCTCACACAATACAACATTTCATTGCCCTGCTCTTCTGCCTTTAAGGGACACCCCCCAAACTGAAAGAACTTTAGTAGGTAAGGTTTCAGGTGGCACTGAGATCACAAGTGGAAAAAAAAACATTACTGATGAACAGATGTCATTTCGTAGAAAAAGAGGAGCAGGAGCTCATTAGCACAACTAATTAGCATTACTCATCTGCATAACTTATTTGCCTATGCCACACCCCCTGACATCACTGGAAGTGTGTCAGAAGGCAACACCCACAGCTCAGGCTCCACCCCAAAAATTTCCAAATACACTTTGACTAAAGACACTTTAGGTTTCCTTTGCTCTTGCAGGGAAGCTACTCTACAATAAGCATAAAAATACAGATCAAGTTAGTATGCTTTCACTTTTTTCCACAGCCCATCACCATATGTGCCCGCTCCTGGGCTTGTTACTCCCGGAACAGCGTTTCTGTGCGTTCCTGCTCGAAATGACCCCTGCTAATGAATTTCTGTGCTGGGCTTTTCTTCAGGGCACAGAAGTGGGTCAATAGAAAAAGTTCGCAAAGTATGATGGATATTCATAGGTGAATGCTGAGGGTTCTGTGATAGGAGCTCCCGTTGGCTTTTTATATTGAAGTATCAAGTGTATGTGGATCTAATTCTACTTGGGATTGTGGCATGAGAGGATGGAGTTTTCAGCCTCCCACCATGTTGTTTTCCTGATCTAAAATGGCCCTAAATAGGTGGTATTTGTCCCAGTGAGCCAAAACATTTGGTAGATTTTGATGTAAATCTGACCTTTACTGAGACTATTCCTCTTGCAATATTATTAGGATACAGGACTAGAGATGTAAAATTTCTGGATTTTTTTTGAGCAATGGGGGGGATTTTTGAACAGTTTTTGGCTAATGTTGAAATATGCAATATTTACTTTCCTATCAACCTTTTTTTGCTGATTGAGCGAGATAAAGGCATTATTTATAACTTAGTTAAGATTTTGCACCTGTACTATTTGGTTATTTATGGGATTTAGAAGTAAAAATATCTCTATTTGCTCTAAGAAAAATTCTAAGTATACCCCAAATTTTAAGTATACCCCAAATATGAGAAAGAGTTGCAAACTGCTGCACCCTACACTAATGTAGCACATGGATCTTTAATTTTTGACAGCTGAGAGGTAGGAAAAAAATAAAAGCTGAAAGGAGAAGAAAAAATCTTTAGTAAACAAGAGAAAATGTATTATTTGGCCAAAAATTCTCCCATAGAGTCATAATAGGTAGAACTGCCAGCATGTTTGCATATTAAGCTAAACTTTATAACACTGAAACTCTTTAACAATGTATTATCACTAAATGCATTGTACTATATTGTTGCCAAATTATTTATATTTAAACAAATAAAATCTTGAAAATGTTGTCTATTTCTACATCATAGGGTTTTTTTTTAAGTGATCCCAAAAATTCCCATTTTTTCCCATTGGAAAAAGGGACAGTCTTCAGACTTTTTCATGTTGTATATTTGGAATGGATGAAATGCTTTGTAAATCAAAATTTTTCTCACTAAAAAAGGAGGAGGAAGAGAAAGAGGAATTGCACAAACCCGAGAAGCTCTAGGTTCGTAAATGTCACAACACTCTGTGGTTTGCTATTACATCCTAAAAACAATAAAGTCTCTGCAGACCATGAAACTTACTCATTTCAGGTCTACCATATGAATTATTCAATACAAAAAGATTGTCTTGACTACGTCAGGTACTATTGAGATTTTTGACACTTATTCTAAAGCAAGTATACAAGTCTTTCTAGGACATAATATTGAATGATTTTGTCTACAAGCAGGAACTGAGCCTTACTTATGGGACTGAAGCTACGCAAAATACGAGACATTACTGAGAAAAGATTATTTTTGACAGAACAGTGAGCATGATTATACAAACCCTGGGAAATCCTAGATATAGATAGAAATACAGTAAACTAAGGAAGCAATAAGAAGACTGGTGAACTGCCTGAAAAAAATATCCTGCCCCTTTAATAGAGGCTTAATAGGAAGTTATTTTCTATATGATGTTCTTTATCTCCATGTCATGAGAAGTTTCAGCTGCTCATTTCCATACATTAAACATCTGTCAAAGGGAGAGGATATTTTTCTCTGGGCCCGTTGGCAACCCTAGCAGAGAGAGAGGAGTAACATGGCTGCCCTTTGTGCAGCTCTCAAGCTCTCTCTTTTTATTTATCAATCTGCCAAAGAGAAAGCAGAGCCACTGGTCCTAGAATCCTGCTGGTTTCCCAGTTGAGAAGCTATAAAAACTTCCATGTCTAGGGTTGCCAAGTCGATTCTACTCACCGGTGCGCGCGCCCAGTGATGTCACCCGGAAATGATGTCACCACGTTGGGGGCGTTGCCAGGGTGACGCTCTGGCAATCGCCCCAAAACTCTATGGTACCAGAGAGTTTTGGGGCGATTGCCAGAGCATCGCCCTGGCAACGCCCCCAACGTGATGACGTCACTTCCGGGTGACGTCATTACGTTGGGTAAGTCATCCTGACTGGACGACTTCGGGGGTGGGGTTTCCCCCGCTGGCCGAATGCTGGCCGGCGGATCGGGAACCCCTGTAGCAAGGGATCCCCCGCCCCCCGGGCTGACTTGGCAGCCCTATCCATGTCAACATTCACACCTACCTCTGAATTTCTTCTTTGTAATTAGAATTACCATTAAACTCAATGAAGTCAGAGCTGCTTGCTAGGCCTAACAATGGGCACACGACTCCCTGTCTCTTTCTCTATCTGCAGCTGCATATACAGCCAGCAGCAGTGTTTGGCTAGCTACCTAGGCCCATTCTGCATCTAGCATTTGTTCTGTTGTTTTACCAAACCCATAATGGAACAGAAGAAGATGCAGCTTAAAAACTACATTCAGAGTTACCCCTGAACGGCCATAAAATGGCCATAAATCTATGCAGACAGTACCATAAAACTGAGGGATCAAAGGAAGTGAAACTGGCATGAAGTGGGGATGCTACAATAAAACCGACAATCAAAGAAAGTGAAACTGGCATGCAATGTAGAGGGGAATTTCTGTTCCAATGTGAGTTTAGTAAAACAGCAGATCAAATGCTAGATGCAGAATGGGCCCAACACATCTTGAGGAATTTAGCATTCAGATACCCTACTGCAACTATTGCTACTTTTTCCATGCAAGCAGGGAGTGGCAAGTATTCAAGCAATATATTTAACTTTCAAAAATAAGTTATGGAAAGGAGGTTTTCGATTAAAAACAAAAAACAATAATCTCACATCCGCTAACAACGATGAGTTTTCCGCTAATAACGATTTCACCGGAGCAATACCAGCACCCATGCCATGCTTCTTGCTGAAACATGATGCATTATGAGCTGTTTCTGATGTATTCTTTATATTTTTATGGCTGAGGAAGAAGGGCCTCAACTAATGGAACCATAATTTGTATTTCTCGAAATGATAAAGTAGTACTACATACTGATCCTCAATACATTATTTGGAAGTCCTTGTACACACGGACTGGCTGTAGTTCTCCCAGGTCTCAGGAATAGCTCTTTCCCCAGCCCTACTAACTGCCAGATTCTGCACCAGACAAGAAGACAAGGAACTAATTAGGAGGAGGACAGTAAGCAAAGAGCCAAATACACAGACATTTGTACTCATTTGGAAAAAAAAAAAAACAGTACTCAAATATACACATGACCAGCTGAAGCACAACCCAACCACTTCTTAGCCTCTGTGCCCAGTGGTTAAGGGTTAGGAATCAGGTTCCAAGCAAAGATTCTCCCTGGGCTTCAGATTCAGACAGTGCTTGATAAGAAGAGAAAGGAGATTACAGAAATGATCTCTGCTGTAATGCTTAGATCAACTCTTACAGAGGGACTAACTTAAGAATATAATAAAGTCCCTCACTTTTTATATAATTAGCCTCTTCAAAAGTTGGCCTGGGCATCGGTGTCACAGCAGGGAAGATTAGTCCTTGTCAGTGACTGCATTTGATGTGTGTTACAGGATGTTCCAGGAAGAGATGAACACAGATGTTTTGACTTTGCCTGTGTCTGCATAGCAACCCCAGTCATCCTTGGATGTTTCCCATCAAAGTACTTACCTTGGACAACCTGGCTTAACCTCTGGCAATCCCAGGCAAAGCTGAGGTATTTGGACTGCTCACATGTTCAGGGAAGGTGTTAAATGACACCTGTCCATAGCTAGTGACATAATCATGTGATGATTTCACATAATCTCCGTTGCGGTCCTCAGTGGAGAAGAGAATGTTAACAAGGCTTTTGGCTTGTGTGGCATATAACTGTTGAAGTGCATACTAAGGGAGACTGGAAGTTACAGGGGTCTGAGACTACACAAGGGGTTGGATTCGGTCATTAGAGTTCAATAGAGTCATTAGAGTTAGTTCAGGATGAACCTACTGAAATCGCTGATGATGATCTAGTTGCTTATTATCCAAGTGATACCCAGTATTTTGGATCAGTGAATAAGTGAGCTTGGGTCAGAAATATAATGTGTTCTCCTTCAGTTTGGTGTAGTGGTTAGGAGCGTGGACTCTAATCTGGGAGAACCAGGTTTGATTCTCCACTCCTCCACATGCAACTGCTGGCATGACCTTGGGTCAGTCACAAGTTCTCTCAGAGCTGTTCTCTCAAGAGCAGTTTGTGAAAGAGCTCTCTCAGCCCCACCTACCTCACAGAGTGTCCGTTGTGGGGAGGGGGAGGGAAAGGAGATTGTAAACTGCTCTGAGACTCCTTTCAGTAGTGAAGGGTGGGGTATAAATCCAATCTCTTCTTCTTCTTCATACTGGAAGGGGGGGAGTGAACAGCTTTCAAAGAACTAAATAAAACATTTAAACTCCAACAATATTCACAAAAGGGCAGGTCATTGTTACAGACTGACCAATGAGAAGGTTCACCATTTTAAAGAGCTAAATGAGTTGCACTTAAGCAGTAAAAATAATGGTTAAAAATAAGACAGAAGGAATAGAACTTGCTGGTTCACCAGTTTAAGTTCTGGATTAATGGTACCATGACAAAACTTGTTTGAGGTTATAAAATAAAGTAAATGTTGTGGCAAGCATTTATAGCACAAGCTTATGTTGGTTTAATCAAAAGTAAGTCCCCTGTACTCAGTGGGGATTACTCCAAGGGAAATGTGCACAGGATTGCACTGTTAGTCTTTAAAGTAGCCAAATGAAATAAGGACAACCCTAACAAAAAAAATATATTAAAGGCCAGAAACAGTTCAGGCATTGAATCAATGTACAGTGATGTCAAAGGCACTAGCCAATGGGGCCTGAGACATTTGCACAGCAAGGTCAAATGCAGCCCTCACAATAGCAAAAGGTACACAGGCACCAGTGGGGAGAGGGGGAGAGTTACACAGGCACCAGTGGGGAGAGGGGGAGAGTTACATTTTCTCACCAAAAACTGAGCACAATTTTAGCTACGTAAGCACTCAGTTTAATGAGTTGTAGACAGACTCTTAGTGCCTCACAGATGAATTCTCAAAATGTGTATGGAGGAAATTCATGATTTTGAAAGACTGAATGGGTAGTACACAGGTAATTTACTCTGAAAAGAAGGGAAAAGGCTCATTAATATGTGGTCAGAATTTTTCCTTTGCCTTTTATTCATTCTATTTTATTTAAAATATTATGCCCCCCTGCCTTTCCTCTTGGCTCAAGGAGGCTGACAAATGGGTGTGACAGTCTCCAGTCAGTAAAGATATTCTCTTCTACACTACAACGGCAAAGGATAATGAAAGAAATAAGACTTTTTCCCCTCTTTTTTCTTGTGCTTGTAATCCAGTGATCTTGCTTAAATAAAGACGACTTCACATGATGCAGTGAATAAAGGCACATGTTTAAAAAAACACATTTATGTTCTTATCTTGGAGGTATCTAAGTGCCTTTCTTTCACTTTGTGCACACAGCAGACACAGAGTTAAAACCAGCTGTGGCTCTCCGTGGAATATAGCTGACATAAAAAAGAAAGGCTAGTTGCCTCTTACAAGGAATAAGCAGCTATGCCAGGGTTGTTAGTTCCTGGCACATGTCCCAAACAGCAGCACATTAAACCATTTTGCTCAGTCTGCAAAGCTGGTTCTCCATCCATGGGCCTGAAGCTAAACGTCTGAGGCACTGAAAGAGCTGCTCCCACCACATTTGTTAAGTATAACCTTTCTCTCCCCACAAGGCTTTGTTTGCTTATACTCCAACAGACAACTCTGTCAGGCACACTGGGATGAGAGAGAGGGATGGGTTCCCAATCCTAGTCTAGCACACAAACGATTGAACCATACATTCTTCCGCTATGGTTGTTTCGCATGTATGGTTTAAATCACAAATGTGATCTGAAGTGAACCAAGAGTCAGTAGCCTCAGGATCCATTTGGTAGATTCTACCTTTCCACAAGAGCCAAGGCTAAGAGAACATTTAATCTCTCCCAGTCTAAGGATTTGTGCTACTGCACACGGTGACATGTCTTTATGATACTTTACCTGTATTTCTTTCATAAAAGTTACCTGGCAGTGGCTTGAAGAATGTTTCGCCTTAGGCTAAATATGTCCCTGATATATTAAATATATTACAACATCTACTGGGATTATTTTTCCAACTGGAATTTAAGACGGTGGTGCTCTTTCTTATCAAAAATATCTTTCGGAACTGGAAATATACATATACTGGAACTGGAAATATACTGCAACATATGTGTGGATGTCTCATTGAGGGTATTACAGACTATGCAGAATATCAAGCACACAACTTGAGATATGGCAACTGGCCTTATTGCAAAATAAAACAAAAGTTCCATGGTTTAACACAATTAAAGACTGGCATAATTATTTCTAGCATAAACTGTCACAATCAAGTGGCCTCTAACTCATGATGGAAGTAATTTTGTTAGTCTTCAAGGTGCTGCTGAACTCCTGCTTTACTTTGCTGTAACAGACTTAACATGGCCACCACTCTGGAACTGCTAACATCACAGAGTCATTCCAATAATCTTGCTCCTTTGAACAAGGTTACTCACTAAAGAGGGATGTTTCTGGGAGTGAGGATTGCTGGCTCCAGAGGAAGAATGATATGCCGTAAGAGTCTGAGAATGGAATCAGAGTGAGGCAGTTCTCTCAGAAATGAGAGAATTTATTCCCATTTACCTCACCAGGACCCAAATGAAAACATGTGTCCTTTCCCCAGCTGAAACAGGACTCCAAACGCTACTTATGAGCAACGCTCCTTCTAAGCTGTAGAGTCTAGTGAGCAACTGGCATTAAAGTTGCAAGTGAGTGATTTGGCTACTGCATACATTAGTTTGCTCTGGAGCCATCCTCCATGAGCTAGACAAAAATGTGTGAGCCTGAGGCTAAAAAACTGTGAGCTAGCTCACATTAAGTCAGCTTAGAGGGAACACTGCTTATGAGACAGAAATACCCCTAGAAAGTTTTATCTAAAATGTCTAACTTTGTAGCTACCTAATTAGTTAGTATCCCAGGATGTGGGAGGATTATTTAGGCAGTTTTCACACCCTCTCACAAAATAAACTACTATTCTATAAAAGTGCCTTCAGGAGTCTCCAGTTGCTTTGGTGTGGAGGAAAGAGGGGGAACAAGAAAAAACAGCAACTGAGTCTGCTTACAGAAGGCACCTACTATTTCTGAACTATAAGCAAAAGGACTAGTGCAAAGCTGTGAAAATAATACTTGACTGATTACAACTATGGTAGATTCCTGCAAGATGAAAAAATTTAAAAATAAGAGTAGTGGTTTCTCAAACAAATGCTCTGGTTTCTGAGACAACAGGAATCTCTTATATTTTACCATTTTTGTGTGATGATAAGCCATCTTAAACAAGCAGATCTGGCATCCTTTCCCATCTCAGTTGGAATTCAAAATAATTGAGGTGATAACCTTTTCGCTGATAGGAACAAGAAACATTTCACAGAAACCTTTACCAACCAGAATGAAGAATGCTGTCTCCCTCCAAAGACCGCACATTCTTACACTGACAGTATTCAGTACTTTTTACACCACGGGACCAGGTAGCAAATTATCTTAATTTAGAAAGAGAGTCAGTCATTAAATTGTGGGACAGGGACCCTGTAAAACTAGTCCCTTTCCTTAAAATATTTCTGAAAGTGTCAAGAAAGCATCTATTAGGGCAGCTTGAATTATGTGGATAATTCATTTCCAAGTCAACTGGCTAGACTAAAGGGAAGGTTTCAGCAGGAAGCTCTCTCAACTATAAAATCACAGGTTTCTAAGTAGCATTTCCAGATTGAAACCCTGAGATCTGCACACTGTACTTTTAAAGTCTCCCTAAATCAAAAGGACTGAGGATGAATGGTCAAGACACACTGTTGCTGTCTGAATTAATTTGAAGGTACAGTCATATCTCTCGATAACAATTAAAAGAGACTCAGTGCAATCCTAAGCAAAGTTATACCCTTCAAAGTCCACTGAAGGCAATGGGCTTGGAATGATGTAATTCTGCTTGGGAACACACTGTCAGTGAATCTAATGTAACCTGACTATACATAAAGCCTTTTTTAAAAAAAAAATGTCTACCTTCATAGAATCCTCTCATAGCACCATATATGCGAAAGAAAAGGAGGAGATTGGATTTAGACCCCGCCCTTCACTACCCAAAGGAATCTCAGAGCAGCTTACAAACTTCTTTCCCTTCCCCTCCCCACAACAGACACCCCATGAGGTAGAGCTCTGACAGAAACTGCTCTTTTTCAAGAACAGCTGTATCGGAACTATGGCTTGCCCAAGGTCATCCAGCCAGGTGCAAGTGGAGGAGTGGGGAATCAAACCCAGTTCTCCCAGATTAGAGTCCGTGTACTTAACCACTACACCAAACCTTCTACATGTCTGCTACATATCTTCTATGTATTTACATAGGATACTGGCCTACATTATAGGGTACTGTACAGGCATTAGATGTTTGCACAAACTGCAGGTGTTGCCTAGATAATTTTGAACACCTTCCTATAGAAGTGCAGTGCAAGATCAGTACTGGTGGGCAAGATATCTTGCAGGAAAGCTTGTCAACTATTCTCCTAACTGAAGACCAGCTGATAAGCTCTGAAGGAACAACAGTGTTCCTCAGCACAGATGAAAACCACACACATCTAAAGCTTTCCCAACAGATGGTTATCTAAGCACTTCTTGAAAAACTTCCAACAAAAAGGACACTACATTCTTCCATAATGCCAAAGGGGTTGCTTCTTATTTCACAAGAACCCTCTCAGATCCATAAAACTTTGTGGCTTTTTTTTTAAGGTTTTTTTTTTTTTTTTAACTTGGTTTTTAAGCTGGTGGATGTTTAGCAGTGCAGGACTGATACTGAATTTGATACTGAGTTCACTACTCTTAAGAAAGTCCCAGTTACCCTAACGGGACACGCTTCCTAATAAGGATGCCTTAATGGGGCCCACTTCTTGGTAAGGATGCTCAGGATTGTAGCCTTGGCCAGGTCTGGTCCCCTAGGTACTAAAAAAAAAGTTTGGCACTGGAAGTTTGGCACCAATAATTTCGACACTGCCTCCCAAAATACTTATTCCTATTATACCATCGTTATGTTTTCCTCACTCTGGCCTTGCTTTCTCCCAGGAGACCCCACATTTTCTGGGCAGATGCTGGTGCAATCCACTCTTGCCCCCTAGAATGCCTGTGGTGGGCTGGGTCAGGTATGGGATGTGCAGTAACTACGAAGAAACCCCAGTGCAGTGCAACCACAGTGCTGTGCAACGAAAGAACCAAGGAGGACACATGGAGACTGGACACACTGGACGGGACACTGGGTTGGGGGAAAATAAGCGATTCCTCCTACCCGGAAGGCTCCCTCACTGAGTCTGCTGTGTACCTGCTCTGCTCCTCCATGCTTCGGTTCTCGGCCGCCCGCCACTCGGGCGTGGTGCTGGCGCACAGTACCACCATGGAGACAATGACAAAGATGATGGAGATGGTGGCCAGGATCTGGGCGGCTACGGAGGAGGTGGGCTCCTCGAATGTCCTCCTCATCCGCTCCAGCCACTTCTTCTCCTCGCCGCCAGGCGGGGGCGCTGCGTGGCTGCTGCCCGAGTCGGCGGCGCCTTCGCCTCGGCCGGGCGGGGGGTGGCAGCTGCTCTTGCTGCTGCTGTTGCTGCTCCAGCCGCCGGCCGGCTCCGCCTGGAGGTCTTCCGCCGAGTAAAAGGTGTAGGTGTCGGACATGCGGTCGTCGAGGCGGCGCTGGCAGCAGTAGTCGAGGTGGGAGCACTCGAGGCCCCAGTAGATCATCTCGTTGTAGAAGGAGAGCTCGCACATGTGGGGCACGAAGCGCAGGTGCCCATAGCGCACGTAGAGCATGATGAAGCCGAAGGCCTCCGAGTGCCGGTCGAAGAAGTACTCGTTCCGCTCGCGGTCGTAGTCGTCGCAGACCTCCAGCACGTCCTGCTCGGACAGGCAGCCGTGCAGGCGACTCACGCGGCGCAGGGGAAAGTCCTTCAGCACCTCCCGCGCGAAGGAGTACCGCGTCCCCCCCACGTTCAACACCACCACCGACGGGCCCCCCCGGCCAAAGTTCATGGCTTGGGGGGGCGGGCGAGGGACGGAGAAGAAGGGCGCGATCGGGAAGCCCCGGGGTAGGGCCGGAGGGCGGCCGGGCTGCTCCTCAGGCTCCGGCTGGCGCCTCCTGTGGCTCGCTGGCCCCTCCTTGCTCGGCGAGGCGAAGACGGCGGCTCCCTCCAGCCAGCTCGCCCAGAAGGGCGGGGACGGTCCCCGCTGGAGAGCCCAGAGCCTGCCGTGCGCCCCCTCGAACCGCCGGAGTCTTCGGGCGCCCGAGCGGCGGCTTCACCTCCGCAGGGCTCCGGGCGACGCGGGGCGCTTGCAGGGCACGGGACCGGGAGCCTCGGGCTCCGGCTGGGAAGAGGCGCTGCTTCTGCTGCTGCCCGCGCCCGGCGGAAGAAGCGGGGCAGGTGCGCGGCGGGGCATGGTGAGGCACGGCAAAGTCCCGCTAAGTTTTGGAGAGCTGTGGGCGCCCTGCCGTCGCTTTCGCCTAGCCGCGCCGCGCCGCTCTCTGTGCCGGGAGCCTCTGGCACCGCCGCTCGGCGGCTGGGAGAGATACGGCGGTTCCTCGGAGTGAGGGCAGAGGCGGCGGCGACGGGACACGCCTCCTCCCTTTCCTCCCCTCCCCGTCTCTCCGAGCAAGCGGAGCTGCCTGCGCTGAAGGGGAAAGAGAAGCGCCCGAGTGGAGCTCGCTCGCTCAGACGCTCTGCTTAGCAACCGGCTTTGTACGTACCAAGCAGTGCAATTTAGACAGTGCGAAGAACGAAAAGTTTTCCCCCCGATACTTTACCGTTCCGTTGCCACCCCAAGGCCCCTCCCCCTCCCCCGGTCCAAGCCTGTTAACAGAGTGAAAGAGGTGGCCTCGGCCAGTGTCTCACAGTGAGACATCGCGGGAACTCTTCTGCTAGCCCAGCCTGCAGGGTTTTAATGCCAATCCGCTGGCTTAAGTGGTTTGGTGATTACAACCTTGATACCATTCCCCCCCCCCCCCCCCCCCCCGCCTTGTAATGGAACTGGGTGGAGAGTCGAATTCAGCAGCGGGAAGGAGCATCCCCTGGGGCTGCCGGCAGAGAGGGTAGCAGGGAAGAGGCCCTGAGGCTGTGCGCATTCGCTGATGGAGGCGCCTGTTAAAATCTTTGATTTTTCTAACAGCACAAAGATTGAGGAAGTGTTATCAATAAGGAGGAGTTGCTTGTTTAAAGCATCTGGGAGTAAGATGTGTTTGTACACGCTGTGGTTTCCTGTTTATATTTCCCCTGAAGTGCATGCAAACCAATGGAGACTGGGGCTGGTTCTGCATCTGGCATTCGCTCCACATCTTTCTCAACTGGGAGGAAAAAGTGCAGCTCAAAACCACATTCAGATACTCCAGACCAACACCGTACTGGCTGCAAAGTCACTCGAAATGGCAATAAAATGGCCAGAAACCTATGCAGGAGGTACCATAAAACCCTATGATCAAAGAAAGTGAAAATGGCAGGGAGTGCAGAGGGGAATTTCTGTTCCAACGGTGGGTTTGATAAAACAAGAGGTAAAAGCCTATGCAGAATCACCATGGAACTGAGGGAAGGAGTCACACCTCCTCCTCCTCCTTCCCTCCCTCCCTCCCTCCCTCCCTCTCTCTTTCTCACACACACACACACACATACACATTCATTATTTTTGATTTTTATTTTCATTGTAAGATGCCTCTTCCTCCTTTTCAGCATACCCCAGAAATGTATCTTAGAGAACAGACAAAAGTGCACCTGGTGGGGAGAGAAAAGAAGTTCAGAAGTCTTGCTTTCTACCTTGTCTTTTTATTTATAGGCATCCTATCTTTGGGGCTTATTTATAGGCATCCTATCTTTGGGGCTTTTATCCTTGCTTTGTGGGGAAAAAAACCTATGGGCTTTCTTGCCTGTCTCATCTTTACAATCAGTTCCCTTGTAATACCATTCTATACTGTAAATTACAACAGTGCTTGTACTGGTGATTAATCTGTGTGGTGTCTCTGTCGAGGTGGGTAACTTGTTTTGAACAATATAATTTGCCATTTTACATCTAGAAACTGCTTGAGAGCTACTGTGATATAGTGGACAGCATGTTGGATGGAGACTCGGGGCTGGATTATCTACCCACTGGGTGGAAATCATGGGTGTGTGCTCGCTGTATGGAGCTCATGGCTCTTAGGGAGCAGGTTTGTTCCCTTGAGGCTAGGGTTGCTGACTTGGAGAAGCTGAGGCAAGAGGGAGGTTTGGGGAAGAGACTCTCAGGGCCTTTTCTCACTAGCAGGATTTTCTTGCTCCAGGGAAGCTCCGGAGCTGTGCCGTGATACTCTGGAGGAAATTGTGAGCAGGGAGCAAATGGTGGGAAACTGACCAGAAGCTCCGGTGCTAGCTTCGGTGTAAACCGCGGGGGAAAGCTAGTGAGAAAACGCCCTCAGGGACTTACTAGAGCAGTCTCACTCCTATGTTGACAGTTCTTCTGCTGTTGTGGAGAGTGAGAGTTTCTAGGTCAGAGGGCATCACTGAGGAGGAGGGATGTGATCCCGTAGAAGGGACACCTTCCTTGGGCAACAGACTGATATCCTCTTGTGTTGAGGGGCTAAGGGGGAGGTGGGCTTCTGGTAGTGGGTGATTCAGTCCCTAGGATTATAGAGTGGGGTCTGTGGCAGGTGTCTTGACTGCATGGTGACTTGCCTGCCTGGTGCAAAAGTTGTGGACATCATCCACTGTCTAGATAACACTGGGGAGGAGTCAGCAGTCCTGATACTCATCGGCACCAATGACATTGGAAAATGTAGTCATACAGTCCTGGAAGAAAAATTTACATTACTAGGCAGATAGTTAAAAGCCAAGATCTCAAAGTTAGCATTCTCAGAAGTGTTGCCAGTTCCACGCGTAGGGCAGGCCCATAGCTGGGTCGGGGTGAGGGAGGCTACACCCCCACAGATGTACCCAGCACCCTCTGGGAGGATGCCAGACCCCCCTGGTGCAGGTGGGGACCCTCAGTTTTGTGTGGGTAAAGTTTGAAGCTGCAGCCAAGCAGGAGGGGAAGGAGAGGGGCAGCCTCCACCTGACCTTGCCAAGTCTTCCTGCTTCCACAGCCGGCTTCTCAGAGCCCCTCACCCACTCACCCCACCTAGCTACAGGCCTGCTTGCAGAACACACAATCTCTTCCCTTGCCCTGGAATGTATTCCCCAGCAGGCAGCCTACCACTAATGCAGGGTGCCCTTAAGGAAGGCCCAGCCTCCCAGTCCAGCTCCTCTCCCAGGGCTGACTCCTGGTGTCACTTCCTGGCTGAGACACTTTCCAAGGGCACAGCTTCACCATTCCTCAAAGGCTGAGATGCTTTCCAAAGGCGTCACTTTGCTGCCCATCTGCTGTCCCTCAAAGGCTGTTTGTATACAGCTATTGTATACAGCCAGGCTCTATGCTACAGCATCTGTTCCAATCCTACAGACAGAGATTCTCACCTGAAAGATCTGCAACAACCCTTTTTGGAACTGAAATATCCACCTGATGAAGTCAAGAAGCAGATTAACAAAGCCAGAATGGTACCCAGAGAAAATCTGTGGCAAGACAGGCCCAAAAAAGATAATAACAGAATACCACTAGTGGTCACATGCGGCTCTAAACTCAAAACAGTTCAATGCATCATCAGCACTGACAACCTCTACTGGATAATGGCAGTTGTCTTTCACAAGTACTGGGGGATAAACCTTTTCTTGCCCACAGTAAGCCTCCCCAATCTTAAATATCTCTTCACCCACGATAAGACAACATCTAATTTGAACATGGACACTGGCACCAGGGCTTGCAGTAAACCCAGATGCCAACTGTGCTGCCACATACACCCAGACAACATAATCACTGGACCTAACAAAATTAACTACACCACCTCAGGCTCATTCACTTGCTCATCTTCTAACATTATACATGCCATTAAACGGCAACAAACCCTTCAGTTCTCTACATAGGGTAAACAGGTCAAACCCTACACCAAAGGATAAATGGACACAAATCTGACATCAAGAATCACAAAACTGAGAAACCTGTAGGAAAACACTTCAGCCTTCCAGGACACTCAATGGGGGACTTCAAAGTAGCTGTTTTATTGCAAAAAGAATTTCAGAAACAGACTAGAATGAGAGATTGCTGAGTTACAAGTTATTATAACACTCAGGACAATGGAAACCCCGGGGCTTAACAGAGATATTGGTTTCTTATCTCACTACACATGATAATGTCATTCAGTTCTTGCCATCTGTTTGTAAACTCTTTTATATGCTAAGGAAAACAGCAAGAGTCCCATGGCACTTTAAAGACTAACAAAATATGTGGCAGGATGTGAGCTTTCGTGAGTCACTGCTCACTTCTTCAGATATTCACAAAAGCTCATACCCTGCCACATTTTTTGTTAGTCTTTAAGGTCCTACTGGATTCTTTCTGTTTTTTTACTGCTACAGACTAACATGTCTACCCATCTTCTTTTATTATGCTGTATGATAAACTGCTGTTATTCACGGATTTTACCAACTTTAATCCAACTTTAGCTGTATTTATTGCCCAGTTACTTATGCATCTTGACTTTAATTAGCCCTTCCTGGCAACACTCCCCCCCACACCTATATGTAATGGTTGGTGAGTTCTGTTTCAATGTATCTGAAGAAGTGTGCATGCACACAAAAGTTTATACCCAGAATAAAACTTTGTTGGTCTAAAAGGTGCCACTGGACTCAAACTTTGTTCTGCTGCTTCAGACCAACATGGCTATCCACATGAATTTCCTCACTGAGTAGTTGTGAGGATGAAACTGGGGAAACCCTTGAAGGAAGTGTGAATTAAAATGTAATAAATTCTTTCCTGGTATAACCATTTCAGTTATTTTCCCACCAGATGTTGAGCTTGATGTCTTAAGAAAAAAGATGCCTTCTCGGAACGGATGCCAAGCCTTGGATGATTTCCTGATATGTTCAAGACAAACAGCTAAATTTATTGATTTTACTAGGCTGTTCTCCTATATAGCTATCTAGAAATTTATACTGATTGTGCTTTTTTCTGTTCTTATTGTTGTTTTGAAAAGAGATGTGACTGACATATGTAGGACTTCACATCAAAGATGGATGTGGGTTTATAATGTATACAATCCCACTTTCATCTCTGGTCAAAGGTTTTGCAAGTTTTATTGATACTTTATTGACACAAGTATATTGATATTTGTATAACAAAAAGGAAATAAAATATGCTTCATGTTCAGGTGTGAAGTTATCCCAGGCTATTTTCAGCCCTCTGCAAAAATTGTTTGTCTTCTGTCAAAATGAACTAAGGCAGACTCTGTTAATTAGGGTCCCCCCGCCTGGCCACTGGTGGGAAATGGGGGAGGGTAGGATGTCCAGATCTAGGTTGGGAAACTGGAGATTTGAGGATGGAGCCTGAATGAACAGGGGACCTCAGTGGGGTGGTTCACCCTCCAAAGCATCCATTTTCTCCAGAGGAACTGATCTCTAGTCTGGAAATGAGCTGTAATTCCAGGGGATCCCCAGATTCCACCTGCTGCTAACTGAGCCACTTCATAATATACAAAAACCATCCTCTTCCCCATTCTAAGAATGACCCATTCATCCAGACCACAGTGAGCAATATCAAACAGATCGCTGTCTGCCAGATCAAAAGCTGAGATCCTTCTGGAAAGAATTCTGTCAGACTAGTTACTTTCATGCTTCATTGCATTATGTCCACTAGAGGTCACAGTCAGAGCTTTTTTTTAAAGAGCAAAACTCTGCCCTTAGGATTTTTAATTAATTTTACTTCATCAGATCTCAACATTCATCTTCTGGCTTCTGAACAGATCCAAAACCCTGTGCACTTTCAGTTGATGGGAAAAGAAATATTTAGGTTTGGTTTTGTCAATGACAAAGATTCTAATAAGCAACAGCTGATCACATAACTTCTCCCCTTTCAGGGTGCAAGCTTATATATTAAAAAAAAAAATCAGGAAAACCACCACACAGATTGAGGGACATTTTTTAAAAGCTGTAAATCACAGATGACTACTTTCACCATTATGGTCACCCAAATATCTCTGACTTTATATACAGCTATTTGTCTTGATTCATCTGATTTGAGTGAAATATAAATCACATGGACTAGCACAGCAATTTCCAGTAATATGTGCAAGGAGTCCTTGAAGTGGTACTTGACCGGAGCCCTTCAACTAGTTCCTGCCCATGCTTTTTTGCACATACATTGTACACTGCCTGTGGGATCAATTTTATCAGTACATTTCTTTGTGCACAGATCTTCTCACACTGTCAAATGCTGCAAGCATTTTGGCTGTTGGTTGTGCTAGCATTGTGAATGGATTAGAACGTTAGCCAGTCTGGTGTAGTAGTTAAGTGCGTGGACTCTAATCTGGGAGAACTGGGTTTTATTCCCTACTCCTCCACTTGCACCTGCTGGGTGACCTTGGGCTAGCCATAGTTCTGTCACAGCTGTTCTCTCAAGGACAGTTCTGAAAAGAGCTCTCTCAGCCCCACCTACCTCACAGGGTGTCGGTTGTGGGGAGGGGAAGGGAAGGGAAGGGAAAGAAAAGGAGATTGTAAGCCGCTCTGAGACTCCTTTGGGTAGTGAAGGGTGGGGTATAAATCCAATTTCTTCTTCTTTTTCTTCTTCTTTAGTACATGCTCTTCAACCATAGAATTAAAACATAAAACTATTAGTCTAGTAATGAGTGAAAATACCCAGTGGGAACTGTGCCAAATCTCAGTGATAGCAATATGCTTTGATTTTCAGTGAATAAACTACATATCAAAGTGTGATACTCCCCCAGTGTCTGTAGTGGAGAACGTCGAGCAGAAGCATATTACTTTTCAGTTGTTAGTTAAATTAGGGAGCCCTCGCAGTTAAAGAGGGAATCCTGACATGAAATTGTTTTTGCACCCTTTTATAAATTTGTTCCAAATGATACTGTTTTAACCAACATAAAACTAAATCCACTGTTCAGCTAGTGATGGGTACACAGGCTTGCACTTGATTTGAACCTGCTCTTGCTTTTGGAAACATCTCTGTTTGCAAACACTTGAAAATGTTCAACAACGGGCATTTTTCTATGTTTGTTGGGATGCCCACAAATCATGCTGATGCATAACAACAAGGGCAAATGCTTGCCTGGTCCCTGTCAGTTCTCTTCCCACTAATTTTCCCCTCCCCAAGTCACACACCTTACTGTTCCCAAGGGGCAGAGTGTGGAGGTCGGCTCTTTAAGGAGAATGCACCTTTCTTATGTATTACTTTCCCCTATCTTCTTCAAAACAACTTTCAGCCACGTTGTATGAGAACTTTACTTGTCAAACTCTCCTGAGCTGAAATCAAGCTCAGCAATCAATAAGTTGTGAGCATGTATTAACAACAGCTGTACTGTTGTGTAATGATAAATAGTGCCAGTTGCATAGATGTTCTTTGTACTGATGCTTATTTTAAATTGCAAACTAAATATCAATGTCAGTATCTATGGTGGTTCTCAAGAAAAAACACACACAAGTAGGCCAGATTCAGTTTCAAATATGTTATTTGCAAATATCACAGCATCACTGTTCTCAAGGATGGCAGAGTCGATTGAAATTGAATCCAACGAAGACGGAGGTCCTATGCCTGAGTCGGAGTAGACCAAGGATGGGGATCCCTCTCCCGACCTTTGATGGGGCGCCATTCGTGCCAGCGTTGGAGGTTAGGAGTTTGGGAGTGCTTCTGGACCCCTCGTTAACGATGGAGGCCCAGGTAGCAGCCACTGCAAGGTCGGCCTTCTACCATCTGCGGCTGATCAAGCAGTTAGTTCCCTTCCTTGAACGCAACGACCTGGCTACAGTGATCCATGCTCTGGTCACCTCAAGATTGGATTACTGTAACGCTTTCTACATGGGGCTGCCCTTGTCCCAAATCCAGAAGCTGCAGCTGGTGCAGAATGCTGCGGCGAGGCTAGTGATGGGCCTGCCTATGCGGGAGCACATTCAGCCCGCCTTACAAGCACTGCACTGGCTGCCTATAGCTTACCGGATAAGGTTCAAGATGCTGGTAGTTACCTATAAAGCCCTATATGGCCAGGGACCTATCTACCTGAGGGACCGTCTCTCCCCTTATGTACCCCAGCGAGCATTGCAGTCGGGGTCCCAAAATTGCCTGGCTGTCCCAGGGTCGAGGGAGGCCCAGTTGGCGGTTACGAGGGCCAGAGCTTTTTCGGTGGCGGCCCCGCACTGGTGGAATGAGGTCCCAGACAACATCAGGGCCCTGCAGGACCTTTTACAGTTCCACAGGGCCTGCAAGATAGAGCTCTTCGGCCAGGCTTTTAAGTAGGGGCCGCCTTGATCTTACAGCCTGGCCCCCACTATTGGAACCTGCCAACCTAGACCAGTCCGCACTGACTAGAATGGGCTACCATCTATGACACTGTTCAGATTTAGTTGTTGAAGTATGCCACCTTGCTGTGTGATTTGTTGTGTATTGTAAGTCTTTATGCTTTTATGGTTTTATTGTGTAACAATTTGTTGGTAGCTGCCCTGAGCCTGCCGTAAGGTGGGGAGGGCGGGGTATAAATCCCAAAGTAAATAAATAAATACATACATACATTCTGCCTCTGCCCCTCCCCTCCACATACCTTACAGTCTATATCAGGGGTGTCAAACATGTGGCCCACAGGCCAGATCCAGCCCCCACAGGGCTCCTATCTGGCCTTTGAGCAACTGGCTCTCTCCTGCTTCCTTTTCCAGTTCTGCTACTGCTGCATCACAGCTTGCTTTGCCAGACTCTCTCACTCACACAGGAGAGACAGATAGGCAAGGCTCTGTTCTCTGCATTGGTTGAGGCTCCTCCCCCTCCTCCTTCCAAGAGGAGGGAAGGAATGAGTCAGAGCTTGCTTTCTGGCTGGGCTCCCTCAATCACACAGGAGACAAGGGCAAATCTTTCTTCCCTTCCATCGGCTGAAGCTCCTCCCCTTCCTCCCCTTTGCTTGGCTGCCTCAATCACATGGGAAAAATACAAAGCACCTTTAAGATCAACAAAGTTTTATATAAGGTATGAGCTTTTGTGTGCCTTGCTATGGTGTGTGTGTATATTTTGTTGGGCTCATTATTCTGTGGCTCTCCTGGGTACAACTGGGTTTACCTTCCCTTTATCACTATATTTATGCCCTCCTGATCCAGGCTTTCTCAGAGCAAGGTGAACTATATAGATGAGGAATAACAACAAGCCAATGAGGTGGATTAGACTGAGAGTGTGTGTCCAGACCAAGTCCACCCAGCACATTTCCTTTGTAGACTGAGAGTTTTGAATCTAGACTTCCCAGATAGCAGGCTGTTACTGAACACTATACATGGCTGTCTCTCTATTCTTGCACTGCCTCATAGGAGCTGCAGTTATTTTTCTGGGAGGACTATAGTTTTGTAGACAAACAAATAGCCTTCACTGTGTGATGATGCCTTCACATGTTCTTGACCAGCACACTAAGCAATTTATGTACAAAAACTCTCAATGCCCACTGCCCAGCCATTTCATGTTTCCCCCTGAGTTCTAGGCTCAGAGTACTGACCATGTGAGTTCTGAAATGAATGTCAATAAATCAAAAGTAGATTTGCAGCTTACAGATACACACCTGAACATTTTGATGCAATAATTCAAAGCAAGAAGTGTCAGTTATAAAAAATTGCAAGCTAATGTTTTAAGCATGTTTTTATTTTAAGTAAAAAAATCTTTGTGTTTGTGTCCTTTATAAAGTTTATATCTCTGCTACCTGGCATTACATTTATGACACACATGGCCCGGTCTGACAAGGTCTCATTTATGTCAGATCCAGCCTTAATAACAAATGAGTTCAACACCCCTGGTCTATATACCCCATAGATGAACATTAGGAATGTGCATTCAGAATATAATTAATCAAAATCTGACTTGAATGTGACCTGAGCTATTAATCTCAGAAAGGTATCTAATCTGAATGTAATTACCTCTACTATCTAGGAACATTCAAGAAGTTTGGAAATCCTCCAAACAGAGAACATATCAATATTTTAGGGCTGTTAAAATACTCATCTTCCGGGGGAAGGTGTTGTTGGGGGCGGGGTTGTTTGACAATGATAACAGCCAGTCACTGAAAAGTGGATGGAGGTGTGTGAGAAAGTGGGTGGGGCAATGAAAACTGGCAGAAACATTATGCCCAAGGAAAAAGTTGAGTCAAAATCAGCTTCCAGAAAAAGATCACGGTAAAGGTGGATTCAAAAGAACCAGGGGGAAAAGACAGAATAACCAAAAGGGGCCTTTTCATGTCTCTGTCTGCAGTTTGGCAGGGAGGACCTCTTGGATGAAGGCTACAATCCCTGATAATTTGTTGTGTATTTCACTCCCTATGGAATGAGCTGATTTCCTATTGTCTGGATCAAACATGGAAGGTAGGTAAGGGGAATACTGCCTGGGAATTTCACCCTAATAAGAGGGGGAAGGAGACAGAAATGTGCTTCCCATCAGAACAACTACCAAACTGATTAATCTCCAGATTCTAGCACTGCCCAAATAAGAGGGCAGGGACCTGCTATCCAGATGCGTCATTAGATCTCCAGTACCCCAACATGCTTTCATCTTCTTACATAGCACATCCTTGCTACAAAGCTCACTACAGACATCAAAATATTTTTTCTTCTGAACTTACAAATCAAATAATCACAAGGTTTTGTTACAAACCCCCCCCCACCCCCAGCTGATTCTTGGAGAAAAGAAACATCAGCCACCTACTATCTTCTCCTCAAGTCTCAATGTCTTAGTTGCACATTAATGAACTCGCAGAAGGAAAAGAGCATCAGCTAATGGGGCAGAAGCGTTTTTTGTTGAGAGGGTTTCAGTACTCAGCAGAAACTGTTGTGCTCCTGTTATCATTTTAATTGGCTCACTAAATGTGCTAATGGTTCTGTATCCACTCGGAAACACAGGACAAGAGGCTATCCCACAAACACTGCAAGGCGTAGGAGGGAAGCCTATCAAACTATAAAGCCCACTCAACTGTGATACAGTAAAGAGCAAAATAAGCAGAAAACACCTCTGCAAAATCATAAACACCGGGTAGCTGCAGAAGAAGTACAAGATCCTGTTTTCTGAATGATAGCTGATATTTTCAGGAGGGTAAACCAGATTTGAGTCCAGTAACACTTTAGAGACCAACAAGATTTTTGGGGTAAAAGCTTTCAGCTCCCTTTGTCAGATGTGATTCATATGTCACCTAATTTAATCTTGCTGAAAACCTTTGCTATTAGGTTATGTTTGCATGGAAGCTTTGCATTCCTCTGATTGACTATTTTAGCACCAACCAAAAGCAGTATTTGGGTGTGGCAGGTCTGTAACCATGGGAAGGGCGTTTGGGGCAATGCCCCCCACAGATAACCCCCCCATCCTGGGAGGATGCCAGACCCCCCCCCCCCATGCACTGTGTTCCCTACCCCTTGCTGGCTCTTCCTGCTGTTTCCTGTTGCAGCTGAGCAGAAGGGGAGGTAGAGGGGTGGCCTCGCTGGGTCTCCCTCCCCTCCTGCTTGGCTGCAGCTGGAAGCAGGAAGCTGTTTCCTGCTGCAGTTGAGGGTCAGCCTCACCAGGCTTTCCTTCTCTTTCTCCCCAAAGGCTGCAGAACCAGGTCGGGCTTGGAGTCCTTGGCCAGGCATGGCTGCTGGGGCACACATGGCAAGAGCTGAGGAGAATAGCCTGTCCTGATATCTCACTGGCCTGCGCCAGCAGCGAGCTCCTCACCCATTCTCGGCTCTTGCCATGTATCCAGCAGCCATGCCTGGCATTCTGGGGCCGAAAGTGCCAGGTGGTATTTTTGGCCACTGTGTGACAGTGTTGGACTGGATGGGCCATTGGCCTGATCCAACATTGGCTTCTTTTATGTTCTTATGTTCTTAAAGGAGGGAGGCAAGATCTGACAGCCCCAGACAGGAGCTCCACATTCCCTTGTTTCTCTACCTCTTCCCTCTATGCCTCTTCCATTACCTCCCCCTGCATAACTCCCCACATACTTACATCACTTCCCCACGTGCCCCCCTCCCGAGCATTCAGTGCCACCCACAGAGTCTCAAAGTTGCTATTAACAAGTTCTTTAAGCACAGGCTGCCGTGGGTGGGCGAAGGAGGTCACTGTGGTTATCATATTATAGAGGAAGATACAATGAAACTATTATTGGTCGAATTCCTCCTGGGAAGGGCTGATGTTCTACATGAACACACAGCACAGGAATTAGGGCACATTCCTGTTTATTATGTATACATATATCCTACACTTTCAATCTTTACAGGTTCATGAAGTGGTTCAGAATCATAAAACGTAAAATACAATATAATAAGATAAATATTACCTCAGTAAAACCCTTCAGTTTAAAGCTGAGGTGAAAAAGGATCAATTTAGCCTGATACCTAAAACTAGCCATGCCAGGCACCATGTGAACCATCCCTTTGCATTCCTCTTCCTTACGGACTTGAACTCTGATACCCTGAGCATTGCAGGAGATCAAGAGAACTGTGTGTCTGCGAAAGTGAAGGCACTATAAATGTGAACTTGGCCTATCTGCCTTCCTCCTTTCTTCCATTTTTAATGCACTTTGAGCTTGTGAAGACATCTGGGTTGCTGGCGAGATTTCAGTGGAACCAAGTAACATCTTTGCATTACATCTTTAGTGCAATGTGTTCTTGCCCAAATCAATTCACTATATTACATTTTTGGCTTCCTTTGATCTTCCTTTGATCTAACAGTTTTTGATAGTTCAACTCCTTCAAATCTAATCTTCATTCCAGAAGAAAGAAACAAATATGCTTTATGCTGACACCAGGGACAAAGATTATAGATAACTGTTGGTCCAAAGAAAAAAAATTCCAAATCAATAACAATAAAATGCCTTTTTTATTAGGATCAACGAAAATACATAAAAAAAACAGTGAAGAAGTTCTCAGAACTCTTAACTGGGCTAGATTTCAATAAATAAAGGAGAAGGGAAGAGCATGATATTTGAAGGTATGGCGACAGAGGTACTCCTGGAATGCAGATTGTAGAGTCCTGAAATCAAGCGTAGTGTTGCAGATTCAGTTGGAGCATATGGTGTTGGTAGCAAAAACAGGTTTCAAGATTTATCAAAAGCTACTGGGACAACAGGGGTGAAGTATTGAAATTGTTTCTTATAATGTCTTCTTGCAGAAATCCTTTAAGTTCTTTGATCTCCATTCTTTATGTTAAAATCAGTTAAAACTGCTCCAGATGTAATGTCCTAAAAAACTCGCATCTGAACACCATATCTGCAATGATATAAAAAGACTGCCCAGCTTCTGCAACCAGTTTGTGTGAACTGAAATCTCATACATATAATCCTACCACTCTGCCTTTCATTTATATGTTTGTCAGAGTGGAATGGGGGGGGGGGGGGGGAACTAGGACACGTGAAATCACGGTGCCCTGCAGAACTATTTTTAAAAAGCTGTGATTCGCCCAAGTGGTTCTGCACATGCGTGAAAATAAAAAAATTTCAACTGTGTACGAGCGCTTATGTGCATGCGCAAGCGGCAAAAAACCCAACAACCCAGCTTCCGCTCCCGTGTGTCGGTAGTGTAGACGCCAGGGAGCCACTTGGATGCACTTTGACGCGGGATTATGTGGGGTGAGTGTGATCGCGATTGTCTGGAAGGAGCCGTTTTGAGCCGGCTCCAGCACACCCATCTGAACACACCCAGTGAGTGGCCTCTTAAAAATACAGGGGATTTAGCTGCGTAGCCAGTTTCAGACAAAACAAGGTACTTAAACAAACTAGGTCCTCTCTTTCCTCATCTGCTACCAGAAGAGCAGTGCTGTCATTTTTGACAGTGCTGACCACCTGTTGATGGCTGGGAAATAAATGGGGCAGGCTGGTACTCTCTTCCTGCTTAATGGATCTGTGTCACCATGAAAATAGCTGAAGTGTAGGTTCTAGCGGAAGAAAAACCATCCTCTGGTGGAGTACAGGGCAGGTCTGGGATTGCGCAAACAGCCTGATCAGAGTAACAAGTATCAGAAAGACCCTGAGACAAACAGAGATTTTCTAGGTAGGTGATCTAATCACATAAAGCAGCATCTGGGGGAACCAGATACAGAAAGAGCCAGATACCCAGACCCAGTCAGTCTCTCTGGAGAGCATAAGAAGAGCCCTGCTGGATCAGACTATATAAGAGTCCAGCATGTTCTTTCATACAGTGCCCCCCCCCATTTCCTTTAGTTCCTCATTGTCACATTTTCCTGTCTTCTGTTACTTTCCTTGTCTAATTCCTGTTTCTCAGCCTTACTTTGCAACTTTACTTCAGCGATCTTTTCCTTTCTCGATTTTAAGGATTCCCCCATCCCAGGCTTCAGCTTGTTCCTCAGTAACATTTGTCCCAAGAACCCTAGGGTTGCCAGTTCTGGCTTGGAAAATTGGTGGAGAATTGGGGGGGTGGAACCTAAGAAGGGTGGGATTTGGGAAGGGGAGGGGCCTTATTATAGCCACTGAGTCCACCTTCCAAAGCAGCCATTTCACAGCTTTGTTCTCTATGGAGTTAGATTGTTTGTGAACCCTAACTTAGGCAGTTGAAAGTCAATGGCTTTACTGCCACAAGCTAAATACAATAGAGATGCAGTACATAGATCAGTATCAATCTAGTTATGCAATTAGTTATATGTTCGCACTATATGTTCTATTCCTACACAAAGCAAGCCTGTGTCGATCCTGCTTGCATTCACAATAAATTGCCTGTAATTCCTCATTTCCTACGTCAAATAGCCTAATTGTGTTTTTCCATTATCCTGCTAAATGCAGAGAAAGGTTTATTTTGAACAATCCTTGTGGGCCTGTAAGCTTTTTGTGTAATAGATCAGGTCAGCCTGCACAACCCACAGCCTCTGGGCAAATTATAACCCCACCTATATCTGCATTTGCTGTGCCAGGCAGGGCACATCACAAGTTATTTGTGCAGTGAGCATAAGAGGCTCTCTGTGCTCCTCCCTTTGCATGGCAGAATTAATGACTGTTATGTCCGCTGACCGGCATACAGTCCAAGCTTGGCTCCTAGAACAATGGGGGCCAAGGATCCTAGACCACCTCTAGTCCTCCAATAAGAACTCTGGAAATTCAAACCCGCCAATAGGGCTTTTGGGTGTGTCCTAGGAGTTGTATATAGTTGGCCATCTCAGCCGGTAGGTCATGTCTTGTTGTGTACCGAATAAACTGAGCTGTTTATCACTACCTCGTCTTGCTCCTCCATGCATCAGACCCAGTACACAGTAACAACACCTCCATGCGTTAGACCCAGTACACAATAACGACAATCTCTTATTGTTCATCTTACATGTGTATGTGGGTTTTGGTTTGCTGCCTGTAGCAGGAGACTGTATCATGTGACCCTACCCAAAAGGAAAAGCTGTACAATGAAGCAGATAGGGTTACCAACCTCCAGGTGGGGCCTAGAGTTCTAGAATTATAACCCATCTCCAGACTTCAGAGATCAGTTCCCCTGGAGTAAATGGCAGCTTCAGAATATTACCCAGATAGGCAGTCTCCTAAATAGTTGGGGGAATAAGTTTTAAGGAGGCAGAGCGAGAGGGGGTAACTGGGATCCTCCACCAAGAGGACTCTCAAAATAAACCAGGCAGATGTTCCACCAGTAAGGTTTTTGTTAAAAAGGAATAGAAATGAGCAACACACACACACACACAAACATACTTAAAACACACGTAAGGCCAACTAAGATGAAATTAGGGAGGAGAGGGAGAAATCAGTTTAATGGAAGACGTCCTGGTGTGATGTGGTCCCATGGGGTCATAGGCGTCAACTACGGGGGGTTTGCGGGGCTGGGGCCACCCCTGAAATTTCCTGGGGGGGACTGAGCCCCCCCCGGCAAAATGGGGGGGACTGAGCCCCCCCGTCTGCCGCCGTGCCTTCCCCGCTGCTGCGCCTTCCTTGCTGCCGCCGAGAGCCTCTCACCCCCGCCCGACTCCCCTGCACTCCCTCCCTCCCGGGGGCCATCGGGGCAACGTGCCCAGCGTAATGGCGTCACCCGGAAGTGTTTCATAGAGTTTCAGGGCGATTGCCAGAGTGTCACCCTGGCAATGTTCCCAGCATGATGACGTCACTTCTGGGTGACGCCATTATGCTGGGCACATTGCCTCGATGGCCTCAGGAGGGAGTGCAGGGGAGTCATGCAGGGGAGCTGGGCGGGAGGGAAAGAGGCTCGCAGTGGTGGGGGGACATCCTCCCGGCACACATGTGCTTTGCAAGTGCATGTGTAAGAGCCCCTGCCCCTCCGGAAAAATAAAAACTCGATGCCCCTGCATGGGGTTGTGAAGAGTCGGACTTGACTGTGCGACTGAACAACAATACAATTACCAGCCTCGAAGAAGGAGGTTTGTGGACGCAGCAGCAAAACAACCAGTGTTTCATGAGAAGGGAAGGCCCACACGCAAGTGGGAGCACATGTACGGGTCCCAGAACACATGCACACACACTAACAGGTGGCTGGGTGCTCCAGATATAGGGCAAAATGCTGCCTGGGGCAGGCTGATGTACTTGCCCCCAAAACAAAAGCCGCCCTGAGCCTGCCATTTGGCGGGGAAAGTGGGATATAAATCTAATAAATAAATAAATAAACAATAACTGGATGGTTTTTTCAGAGGTAAACAATGATTTGGGAGAAGTTTGATGGGATTTCCTGAGGTGGAGGTGCTAATGGTGCTTGATGACCCTCTAAGTACTGGACAGGAAAAGCTACCAGGTTTAATGAATAGTGTTAAGTGTTGCTTAATTAGGGTAAATAACTGAGGGGACAGTTGTTGGGATTAGTCCAATGTGAGGCAATAGGTTCTTGGTAGTCTTATTGTTCCTAAATTATGCATCTCCCTAGGATGTGGAAAGGATCATTAGCTAGCCAGCCAGTCTTTCTCATGGCTGTCATCCATTTTGTGTCATTTTGAGGCCAGGCAGTGCACTGCACTTATGATGATTGAGCTGATATTTTAGGAAGGGTGTTTATGATTTTCTAGCTATAAACTGCCCCTCAGCATAGTTTATAGTGCAGGGGTGTCAAACATCAGGCCCGGGGGCCTGTCCAGGGCTCTTATTTGTTCTGTGAGCAACTGGTGCAAGGGAGGGAACAGGAGTGTTATGTATTGACCATGCGGTCGCCATGTGCTCCCTTCATTGCGACCGCATGGCCAGAGCACATGGCCAGAGCATGGCCAGAGCACATGGCCAAGAAACTACCTGAGCTTCAGCCAGGTAGAACAAAGGCCAGGTGGATTCAAACCGGCCACCAATCCTGTACCTAGGTTTCTCCCAGGGAACCTATGAAATATAAATAGACTTCTAATAGCCTATCAGGCCAGTTGGGTGAGGTCAGGGATTGTCCCTGACCAGCATAAAAGGAGGGCTTCGAGCCCTGGGTTGTATGCTTCATCCGGACCAGCAATAAAGATCATGCTGTTTCACTGTTCCACGGACTCCCGACTCCAATACTTATCAGTGGCGACGAAGGTGGGATCCCGATGAGCGACTCTTCAGCCGACCACAGCAGCACAGCGAGCTCCGTCCCGCCAGCCGCAGGCATCTCCGAGCTCCAGCGCTCACCGCAAGCCACTCTGAGCCCAATCCTCTGGCACTAGCCAGCGCCGAGCCTCAGCACTCCCTGGCACCGCCACAAGACACGAGGACATTGCTCAAACAGCCGCCGCCGCTCCTGCTCTGGTAAATATGGCAAACGCTCCGGGACCAATTACCCCTTTCGATACGTCTCGCCCCGAGACATTGGAGTCCTGGCTCAAGACGCTGGGTTGGGCCTTTAAGGTCCGCGGAATCACAGATGCAGACCTGAAGAGCGCCTGGCTCTTGAGTTCCGGAGGGGTGGAGGTCATGCGGGTGGCCCAGAACCTCCTAGCCCCGCAAGACCCCACCGAGGTGTCTTACGACGTGCTCACCAAGACCCTCGGCGATTACTTCGCCCCGAAGCCATCAAAACTGGCCAGGCGCTGGGAGTTCATACAGCGCCAGCAGCAGCCAGGGGAGTCGGCCACCACTTTCCTGGCTGAACTCTGTCGACTAGCCATGGGCTGCGAATTCCACCACGTGGAGGACCACGTGGAGACCGCCTTCATGGGAGGGGTCCGGGAAGCCAAGCTCCGCCGGCGCCTCATCGCAATACCGGAACCTACCTTGGAAAAGATACTCCAAACGGCAGCAGCATTCGAGACAACGCAAAAGGACAAGGCAGCCACCAAAGTCCACCAGGCGGCTCCTCCCGAACCCGACTCAAGCAAAGAAGAGGACGTCCACCGGATGCAACCACGCTCGAAGAAGGGTGAGCCTGGCGTCCCCAGGCCCAAGGGCCGGCGCCCAACATCTGTCTCTGTTCTCTCTTCTGCTTTCCTCAACAGGCAGGCCCCAACGTGCACCAGCTGCGGGGACCCCCACGACAGATGGACATGCCGCTTCCGTGATGCCATCTGCCGTGCCTGCAGGAAAGCAGGACATCTCGCCCGGGCCTGCCGCCGGAGGAACAGCCACCGTGCCCCAGCAGCGAACTTCGAAGAAGTGGGTAGTATTGTTCCCACGGCTACGGTAATGAACTTGCCCCAGCCCATTCCGGGCGCGATTTCCGTGTCTCTCCGAATAGAGGGAGTTCCTTGCTCCATGGAACTGGACTCAGGGTCAGCATATTCAATTGTGTCCGCAGCTACGTTCCGCCGCCTCTGCCCGAAGGGGGCACGCTGGCTGTGGCTGCCGGCCGGGTTGGTCCTCCGGGACTTCCAGAAAAACCCCGTGGCTATTAAGGGGCTAACCAGGGTCCGGGTCCAGTACCATGCCTTTAACGGCCTGCTAGACCTTCTCGTGGTGGAGCGCAATCTAACCAGTCTCCTAGGTCGTGCCTGGTTCAAGCCGCTCGGAGTGCAGTGGACAGGAATACACCGTGTGGGCTCCACCAACTTTTCGGCCATCTGCGAGGAATTCCCCACCGTTTTTGACGGCTCATTGGGCTGCTACAAAGGACCCCCGGTTTCCTTCGACCTGGACCCGGCAGTCCGGCCAATCCGCGTGGCTGTCCGACGGCCACCGCTCGCCTTCCAGCCCAAAGTGGAGGCGGAGCTGGAAAAGCTCGTGGCACAAGGGGTGCTCGAGCCAGTCTCCCATGCCAAGTGGGAGACTCCCATTGTGACCCCCCTCAAAGCTAACGGGGAAGTCCGCATCTGCGCGGATTACAAATGTACAATTAATAAGGCATTACAGGGCCACGCGTACCCGGTACCGGTGGTCAGCCATGTTCTGCCCTCCCTCACGGGTGCCAAAATATTTGGAAAATTAGACTTGGCCCAAGCGTATCAGCAGCTTCCTGTAGACGAAGCAACGGCTGAGGCACAAACGATTGTGACTCACAAGGGAGCGTTCAAGGTAAAACTCCTCCAATTTGAGGTCAGCATAGCACCCGGAATCTTTCAAAATTTAATGGATTCTCTCCTAAAAGATATTCCAGGAGTGAAGCCATTCTTCGATGACATCCTCATCGCCGCCCCGGACGCCGACACGTTCGCAGCTCGCCTCCGGATGGTGCTGCAAAGGTTCCAGGATGCGGGTCTCAAGGTTCGAAAACACAAGTGCACCCTGGAAGTCTCCTCAGTGACCTTCTTGGGGTTCCAAGTCACCGCGGACGGCATTCACCCTACAAAGGAGAAGGTAGCGGCGATTACAGGTGCACCCCGCCCATCCTCAAAGGCGGAACTCCTGGCGTTCTTGGGACTTGTGAACTTCTACCACGCCTTCCTTCTGCACAAGGCGGCGGTCGCCGAACCCCTGCATCGTCTCCTGGACAAGGGAGCAGCTTGGGCCTGGGACCCCAAGCACGATGCGGCCTTCCGGGCCGTCAAGGACCTGTTAGTTTCGAATGTGGTCCTGGCGCATTTCAATGAGATGCTCCCTGTCATCCTGGCCTGTGACGCGTCCCCCTACGGTGTTGGGGCGGTCTTGGGGCACCGGCTACCCACCGGAAAGGAGGTTCCGGTTGCCTACTACTCCAGGACCCTGTCGGCGGCGGAACGGAACTACGCCCAGATCGACAAAGAGGCTCTAGCGATCATAGCCGGCATCAGGAAATTCCATGACTATCTCTACGGGTGGTCGTACACCGTGGCCACAGATCACAAGCCACTGCTGGGTCTCCTTGCCCCCCACAGGCAGACCCCTCACATGCTGTCCCCACGGGTCCTGCGGTGGTCAAATTTTTTGTCAGGCTACTCCTATGAATTGGTACATCGCCCGGGGAAGGCGATGGGTCATGCAGACGCCCTCAGCCGTCTTCCCCTCCCATCCTGCGACCCTGATCCGGCTCCCGCTTTCCACATCGCGCTCCTAGAGGACCTACCGGAGCGCCCCGTACAGGTATCGGATGTGGCCCGTCGCACGTGGCGGGACCACATCCTTCCCCGTGTCTCGGTCTGGGTGGGAAGGGGGTGGCCAGAAAAACCGGGACCAGATTTCGCCGTTTTCACGGCACGCAGGCACGAACTATCGGCCCACAAGGGATGCCTGCTATGGGGATCTCGAGTGGTGATTCCTGGGCCCCTGCGGCCCCAAGTGCTAGAGGCCCTACACGAGGCTCACCCAGGAATTGTGCGCATGAAAGCTCTGGCCCGGAGTTACGTATGGTGGCCAGGCCTGGACAAAGACATTGAGGGGCGGGTCCAGAAGTGTGCCAAATGCCAGGAGTCGCGGCCAGATCCGCCACACGCTCCTGTCCGATCCTGGGAATCTACTAACAAGCCCTGGTCCCGCCTGCACCTAGACTTCGCGGGACCGGTCCAGGGCCGGTTGTTTCTTATCGTTGTTGACAGCTACAGCAAGTGGCTTGAGGTAGTGCCGGTAGCTTCGACCTCCACCAAGGCTGCCTTAAGAAGTCTATGGCCGATCTTCGCGACACACGGAATGCCAGAAACTCTCATGACCGACAACGGGACCGCCTTCACCTCCGGTGAGTTTCAACGGTTCGTGGAAGCCTGCGGTCTGCGCCACATCCGCTCCGCTCCGTTCCACCCCGCAACCAACGGCCAGGCTGAGCGCATGGTGAGGACAACGAAAGACGCGTTAAAGAAGATGGAGCACGGCGACTGGGAAGAGCAGCTGTACAAGTTCCTGTTCTGCCAACGGAACACACCCCACTCAGGGACCGGGCGCCGGCCAGCTGAACTTCTGATGGGAAGACGACTGGGAACCGTCTTGGACCGCCTACATCCCGACCGAGCAATCGAGGGGAACCCAACAACGGAAGACCGGCCAGCTGCCCGAGGATTCGCTCCCGAAGACCCCGTATACGCAAAGAACTTCGCGCGGGGTCCGACGTGGCTCCCCGTGAGGATCGTCCGAGTCACAGGGCCCTATTCCTACGAGGTCCTTACGGAAGATGGCGTAGTCTGGAAACGGCACATTGACCAGATTCGACGCCGTACCCAGAACCACGATGATACCCAGGCCCCCGAACTCCCTGCACCAACAGACCGTGACATCGACACAACTCCAGAAGCCACACCAGACCCTGATCTGGAGACTGCGGAGATGCCGCTCCTGCCCGCGGACGAAGCAGTCGCACCATCCACACCTGAACGACCCCCGAGCAGACAGGCCCCGCCAGCAGAACAACTAACCACACCGCAACCTGCCGACACAAGCAACACGCCCCACCTTACAACCCCCCCGGCGCTCTGGACGTGAGCGCAGACGCCCGGACTATCTCAAAGACTATGTGTGCAGAGGGGTTCTGGACTATGGGGGGAGGGGTGTTATGTATTGACCATGCGGTCGCCATGTGCTCCCTTCATTGCGACCGCATGGCCAGAGCACATGGCCAGAGCATGGCCAGAGCACATGGCCAAGAAACTACCTGAGCTTCAGCCAGGTAGAACAAAGGCCAGGTGGATTCAAACCGGCCACCAATCCTGTACCTAGGTTTCTCCCAGGGAACCTATGAAATGTAAATAGACTTCTAATAGCCTATCAGGCCAGTTGGGTGAGGTCAGGGGATTGTCCCTGACCAGCATAAAAGGAGGGCTTCGAGCCCTGGGTTGTATGCTTCATCCGGACCAGCAATAAAAATCATGCTGTTTCACTGTTCCACGGACTCCTGACTCCAATACTTATCAAGGAGGCTGCGGGGGGGGGGGGGGGGGGGGAAGCCATGCTGATTGTGGCTTCAGCATAGCAGAAAAACCTTGTCTGCAGTAGTCAAGCAGAACCCCTTCACTTCAGTGGCAGCCTCAATATTGTAGGCAATGTCAGACTCTTCCACTTTTGCACGTATAATAATCTTGCTACCGTTGTCATATGTAAAAACAAAGTTCCATGACTTATTTCCAGCTAAGTATCCATTAAGCCCAAAAGAAAAGACTCTGGTTTCAATTGTATATAAATCTTTAAAATCTTCTGAATTAATAAATGTCCCTTCATGTTGTTCACATTTCCAACATAGACTCGAAATGCCTTTATACATTTTTGCCAGTTTCTCCAGAGACAAATACCAGCAGTACATCATCTTATAAAAGTTCTCTTTAAGGCTAGAACTTAATGTAAATTCCAACCATTTTAACCACATGTTTTCCCATCATTCCATTTGTATGTAATATTCAAAATTTTTAGCCCATTTTATCATAGATTCTTTAACTTGTTCCTCTGTTTCTAGGGTTGCCAGGTCCCCTCGTCTTGCCAGTGAGAGGATCTGGGAGACATTCCAGAAGTGGGCAGGGACACCCCCAATGTGCTAACATCACCTGGAAGTGACATCATTGTGTCAGCAACACCAAGGACAATGCTCTGATTTTGGGGCAAAACTTTATGGTAAAATCAGGGTCAAACAATAGTTTTGCTCCAAAACCAGAGCATCATTGTGCGACGTCCCTGATGCGATGACATCACTTCCAGATGATGTCTTTGAATCAGGGATGTTGTGCGGGGATGATGCTGTTTGTGGGCAAGGTTTCTTCCACCAGCCAGCTGGCCAGCAGCATGCAGAAGCCCCCAAAACCATGAGATTCCCCACTGGGACCTGGGGAATGGCAACTCTATCTGTCTCAAATTTCAACAAAAGTTTATATGTTTGGGCAATAACATGTTCATCATTTGTACATAGTTCTGTTTCAAATTCAATTTTAGATTGCACAAAATCATAAAGCCTTTTATCTACTTTAAACCTTTCTAAGATTTGTACATGACAAACATTGGCAAGTATATCCTTTGGTTATCAAATCTTCTCTTGATTTTATTTTATATTCACCTTGAGATAATTCAAAGATATCACAATATGTTAACCATTTATGCAAACCTCTAATTTCTCTTCTGTAATGAGCTTCTTGTGATGATAGCCACAAAGGTATTTTTACACAATTCCTAGGTTTATATTTATTCCATATTCTCAAAATGGCACATCTATATATCTAATAGCCAAGGCGCCACCTGTGTGCGGATATCTAAATCCACACATTGGGGGCACCTAGGGGGCAAAGAGATTTTCCTGCACACTTGGGGGACTCCCCAGGTGTGCAGAAAAATCTGAAAAGTAAAAAAAAATATTTGGGGGATACTTAAATCCCCCCAAAAGTAAAAAGCGTCTCCTGGAATAGTCCCTCACCGCCGTTGTGGGGGGGGGGGGCGGGCAGGAGAGAAGGCTTGGTGCCTAATGGCTTGGAGCTGCATGGGCCTCGCTGTCAGTGGGGGGTGTGTGGGATAGAAGGCCTGGCAGCTCCAAGCCGTGCGGGCCTTGCCATCAGTGCCGGGAAAGAAAGGGAGAAGGCTTACCTGCGGTGGCTTCCTCCTCCATGTGGAGCTCCCCCCCCCCGCAAGTATCACGGGTCCCTGCCTCTTGTCTAACATATTGGTTATTAAAATCTACATTAACCTTAGGTTTGTCATACCACAAGTATCCATGCCACCCAAATCTCAAATCATGTCCTTCTAATTCCAATAATCTTCTATTATTTAGTATGAGCCATTCCTTCATCCACACTAAACAACAAGCAGTAAAATATGATTTCAAATCAAGTAAACCCAATCCTCCTCTTTCCTTTGCATCCTGTAACATCTTATATTTAGCTCGCATTTTTTCCCTTGCCATACAAATCTAGATATATTTTTCTGCCATTGTTTACATGGAACTTCCTTCTCAAAACAGGAATTGTCTGAAACACAAATAATATCCTAAAACACAAATAAGACATTTATCTTTTATTTTTCTGCCATTGTTTACATTTATCTTTACACTGTTTACATTTATTTTTTATTTTTCTGCCATTGTTTACATGGAACTTCCTTCTCAAAACAGGAATTGTCTGAAACACAAATAATATCCTGAAACACAAATAAGACATTTATCTTAATCACAGATACTCTCCCCAAAAGTGACAGCTGAACTTTATTCCATCTTAACAAATCTTTTAAAATTTCATTTTAAGTCTTAACATAATTATTTTGAAATAACATACAATTCATATTTGTCAAAGTGACACCCAAATATTTTACCTTTTTCAATTTTAAAACCTGTTTTATCAATTTTGTTTGATTTTGCATTTTCATATTTTTGTTAACATTTTCTGTTTATTGAAGCCCACTACTGCACCAAATTCTTTCAATTTGGCCATTAAAGATTCCTTTTAAAAGATCTTCCAAGGCCAGTGTCAGCTCATCTGCAAAGGCTCTTGTAAAACTCTTTTGAAATATTTACAACTCCAATTGTTTTATCTTGTCTTATATCACTATTCAATATTTCAAGAACAATAATAAACAAAAGAGAGACTGTGGACAACCTTGTCTCTTTCCTCTTTCTATCGCACATGTTTTCGTCAAATCTCCATTGATCATTATTTGTTCTGTCTGAGAGGTATAAATCAATTTCACCCATTTTATAATTTTTTCCAGAATCCATATCCTCCAAGATTTTAAACAGAAAAGTCCAGTTCAAATTGTCAAATGCCTTCTCTGCATATAAGAAGATTAATGCAGCTTGTTTTTCATTGTGTTTTTCCAAATATTCCAAAACGTCTAATATAGTTCTAACATTATTCCTCAACTGTCTTTTAGGGGGGAAATCCACTTTGATCTTCAGGAATAAGTTTCTGAAGAATTATTTTAATTCTTTCAGCTAACATCATTGTGAACAACTTGTAATCATTATTCTATAATGATACTGGACTACAATTTCTTGTCAATGTTGGGTCTTGTCAGTTTTGGGGTATTAATGTCATCCTGACCTCTTTCACGACTCTGGCATCTTTCCTCCCTGTAGGATATAATTTGTCATATTTTGTAAAGGTTGTAAAAGTTTTTCCTCAAAACATTTGTAATATATACCTGAAAGGCCATCTGGTCCAAGGAACTTTCCTGGTTTAATCTTTTTTGTGGCTTCTATACTCATCTATTTTTTCCAATGGAATATCATAACTTATATAAATTTGAATAATACTGATAAAATGTTTTGTATAGTCACCATATCCATTAATACAATATCTCCTTGTATTTTTAATATCATTTTCTTCTCTTTCTTTTTCTAATTAATAGGCCAACCATTGTCCTGGCTTATTTGCTTTACATAATTCTTTGTTTTACATAATTCCTTTCTATTTCCATTTATTTTATTGTTAACAGATTACTTTTGCTGTAAAAATCTTAATTTGTTGAAAGAGATTTATATTTCTTAGGGAATGCCATAGTGTTTAGAAGAAACAGAAGTCTCAGAGTGGCATTTGCATTCCTGCTGAGCTCCCTCCCTTCCCCAAATTTCACCCCCTCACCAGGCACCAAACCCAGATCTTCAGCATTTTCCCCCACTGGAATTGGCAACCCTCGCTGTAGATCACAGACCACAGGAAGGTCACTTCCACATGGGGGTTTTGCTCCAGTTCGGCATCCAAACTGGACTGTAGGCTTTTTGAAGCATCTGTGCTATATTATGCCCTAATCATCCATTTCTACTTTGCTGCAATGTTTGTCACAGGGGGTCTGATACAATCTTTTTGGAAAGATTACGATCAAAGTGTATTTGTATGCCACATGGATAGGAAGAAATGTGTTATTGAAGGTCCCACACACATTTGTGCCATTTTTCTTACATCAGCCTTCACAGCTGCCATCCCCCACCTCATGGTATTGGAGGGCACTTTTTAAAAGTTGGCAGTTGCTATATGTTATGTCCGCTGACCGCCACCAGGCACCAGCATCCTTAAACCAGAGCTTGGTTCCAGAGAACAATAGGGGCCAAGGATCCTGAGCTACCTGCAGCCAGCCAATAAGACCTCTGGTGGGAAATTCAAACCCTCCAATGGGACTGTGGGTGTGTCTTGGGAAGGTGTATATAGTTGGTCTTCGGCTGGTTATCTTTGTCTTTTCTTGTGTACCTAATAAACTGAGCTGTTTATCACTACCTCATCCTACTCCTCCATGCGTCGGACTCAGTACACAATAGTGGCGACAAAGGTGGGATGCCGCTGAGCTAGCCGAGCTGCTGGGGCCCAAAGGAAGACAAAAACCTCTGCTGCTGCTCTAGCTGATGAGCACCAAAGGTGAACAGGTTGCTTCCGCACCACAACAACACAGCACAATGGCAGTCACTCTGGGAGCAGGACTTGTTCCTCATTCAACCCAACTCGCCTTTACCAATGGGAAGCCTGGGTTGAGGGACTCAAGTCCATCCCGATTTTCTATCAGGTGACCAACGAGGAGTGAAAGAGGGGCCTCCTCATTGGCTCCTGCAGCCCAGCCACCGTTGAGCTGCCCCAAAATCTGTTATTGCCTACAAAACTCTCTGAGGCTGCGTTCGACCAGCTCATCAAGGTGCTCCAGGACCATTTCGTTTCCCGACCATCGTAGATTTTGTGCCATGTGGCCTTCTACTACTGGCTGCAGCAACAGCATGAGTGTGCCACAGAGTACCTGGCTGAGCTCTGCCGGCTCGCCTTGGAATGCCACTTCAGAGCCCATCTGGAGATGGGCCTCTGCAACCAGTTAGTCTCTGGCCTAAGGGAGCAGAAGCTCCAGCACAGCATCATGGAGGTGGAGACCTGCCCCTGTCTTTTCCACTGCCATCACATGGGAGAGGTCGCACCCATCCACGACTGGGTCCACTGCCAGTCACTGCACAGTGGCCTCACATCAGGCAACCATCAACCCATCGACTCCAACAGAGAAAAGGTTCACCAGACATAACAGTCACCAGGAGGTGACATCCCAGGGTCATGCCTGCTCTGCACTCGGCCAGGAGTCTGGCCACCAGGAGTGTGCCAGTTGTGGGGATCAGCATGACTGGAAGACATGCCGGTTCAGGGATGCCACTTGCCAGAGCTGCGCCCGCTCTGGCCACATAGCACAAGCCTGCTGTTCCAGGGGGTCCTGTGCCCCAATGACACAGCCGTCTCCATGCTGCCAGACCTACATGCACCACGAGGACAGCAGTGCACCAGAAGACCTCTATGTCCTCATGAGCAAACAGGCACTGTGGCTTCTGAGCCAGAACTCAGAACCCTAAAATCAAGGTCTGGGTTAAAATTGAGGGGTCCCCTTGTTCCATGGAGTTAGACTCTGGGTCTGTGGCCTCCATCATATTGGTGGAGACACTTAAGAGACTGTGTCCCGTCTGCGTCCTTCACCTGTGACCCTGGTGGACTTTCAGCGGAACTGTGTTCCTGTATGGGGTGTGGGGAGTTTCCGAGTCCAGTACCAGGGCTTTAACGACTACCTGAACTTGACAGTGGTTGAGGGTAACCTGGTCAGCCTTTTGGGCTATGCTTGGTTCGCCCCTCTGGGAATCTCCATTGAGGGAGTAAAGGAATGTGCCCCGCAGGATTTCAGTGAAGTCTGTGGCGAGTTTCCATCCATCTTTGATGGAACCCTGGGCCACTACGCGGGCCCCCCAGTGGCCTTGCAACTTGACCCCCAGGTGGCATTGAGCCACATGCAAGCCAGGACAGTTCGCTCTAAAGCCAAAGATCGATGTGGAACTGGACCACCTAGTGGCACAAGGGGTCCTGGAACCAGTCTCCCATTCCACCTGGGAGATTGTTTATATACCATTATTCTCCTTTGTGCAGACCCAAAGTGGCTTATGACTCCATTCTCCCCTCTTATTCCTTATCCTCACAATAAACATCCTTGTAGGTCTGGCTGGAAGACTGTAACCGGTGTTCACTTCCCTCTAAAGTGAGCTAGTGTGAGCTACTCAGTTTTTTAGCCTCCAGCTCACACATTTTTGTCTTAACTCGGGAAGGATGGCTCCAGAGCAAAGTGATTTATGGAGCAGCCAAATTGTTTGCTCACAACTCTAATGCTAGTAGCTCACAAAGTGGAATTTTTGCACACAAGACTCCACAGCTTAGAGGGAGTGTTGATAACAGGCCAAATTCACCTGGTGAGCCTCCATAGCAACCAGGGCTTTGAACCCTGTTGTCCTAACTACTAGTCTGACACTCTAACCACTATACCATGCTGGCTCTCCTGCTAGACTCCAGACTACTTCAGCACAATGACATTAGATCAATCAGTTGTCATGATCTACTCACTTCTCTGAATCCTAATTTCATTTTTTTAAAAAAGTCTGTCTCTCACCCTTTTCATTGCAGAACTATGAGGAGAAAGATGAACCCTCTTCCATCTCTAATACAGATCTGGCTAGAGACTTGCTTTGAAAAAAATGGAATCTGGAAATTCAGAGGAACTAGTCATTATATTTTTAATGAGACATAGGCATGTAGCAATTACCAGTCTTACAAAATGCCCTCTGGTGGTGGTGGGGAGGGCAGTTGTAAGGAACTGAAGCAAAGAAATGTTAGGGGAAACAGCCATGTGCCTTTGCAGTCTGAAAGGAGAAATGTGTGGAGAATCATCACCAAGTGGAAATAGAAAAGGAGACATGGCTAGAGCCCTGCCAGCAGTTAAGCAAAGTCAAGGCATACCTACTTCAATGCATGCCTCCTCTGAACACACATGAACACCATATGCAGGATCATGCTGCATGCACTAGTCAAATCCGTGGGACTCGATTTCATTGCCATTAAGTCAAATTCCATTGCTTTCAATGACTAAATTTCTTTTTATGCTTAGCAAGCTTCTGTTGATAGCAACAGACAGTTTGCCTAATTTATTATTATTTTTGAATCTTGCTTTTCTTCCCACGTGGAACTTTGTGTGGCCCATCAGACCGAGATCTGCTTAACTTCAGTAAAAGTGCTGATTCATGTGCCATTCAAACCATGCCCTGGAATTATTAATGACTATAATGTTCTACTTTTAAAATTGTGGGGATTCATTATTATGCCTCTTTCAGTGTTTCCTCATCCCTTCCAACTTTTGTGGTAAATGAATTCATGAATGCAAATTGACTCTTTTGAGGTAATTTTTGATAGTAATGTAAAATGTCTGCTGGATTCGTTGGCATTGGAGAAGGAACTGCTTCTTTCAGTCAGTGAACTATGGAATGGTTTCAGCAACAGGATCTTTTGATAATTAATTCTGCAGCAAATGTTTCTTCCTGCCCTTTGCTTAAAATATTTTTATCCACTGAATTTAAAGGTTAATGAGAAATCTGTTCATTAGTATGATTTCTTTCATAAAAGAGTAACTGCCACGATAGCTAAATATTTTGTTAATTTTCCTTTTTACATTTTGCTTTGAAATGCCATGTGGAGGAGCATATTAACACATGAAAATAAATATATTATTTGTAGTAAGGAGCAATTTAACAGATGCCATTATGGAGTACACACCCCCAGCAGAAATAGATAATCCTAATGCCTTTCCCCTTCCAAGCTTTCTCTGGTTTCCTTAATTCAGTAAGACTTAACTTCATCAGGGCAGTTTGTAAATGAGTGGGGGTCTTGTTCAACCTATGTAATGTGGGTGGACCATGTTAGAATTTCACCTCACTCCAAAGGAAGTTGGTGAATGTTGGTTAATGAAGGAGATGTTGTGTTTACAGCGTTCAGTGTTATGAGAAGAAAATCCAGAAGATGTGGCAGGTGGGAAAGTGAGCCCAGTAGAGAAAAGTCAAGAGCAAACAACAGCCTGAAAGTTGTTGCAATAGCAATGCTTCCTTAAGATTCGAGCAGAGAGCTGGGATTGAATCACTGAGGAAAGCAATGAATCCATTTGCTTAGACGGAGGGTGTAGCACTTTGTCATACTTGATAACCATTTTACTACATTCTTAAAACTTAGCCTCAGCAGTGATGGGCAGCAGTTAAAACTGCAAATTGTTCCACAACTTTTCATGTCACTGGGTGGTTAGAAGTGTGACTGATGGATAATTTATTAAAAGTGACTCCAACTATGTAATTAAACTACTTTTGTTGCTAGTTAACCACTGTGAACTATGAACAATAATAATTGCTTTCATTGATTTGTAAAAAAACCCTCATTCTTTGAAAAATTCCATAATCTGTTATCATGCTGAATCACTGACACAAATACCAGCAGAAAGAGCAATGTACTCTGTGAAAAGAAAAGAGGTATGCCTTCAGCTAGTAGCAGGGTCCTACAACTAGTTGTTACGATTACACTCACTGTTTTTAAGAGGGCTGACTGCACTCTGAATTCTCTAGCAAGTGGCCCAGGAAGGAGGAGAGCTATTGTGATAGAGGGCCTGCATTAGGACTGCCAACTCTGGCTTGCAAAACTGCTGGAGATTTAAGGGTGGAACCTAAGGAATGTGGGGTTTGGGAACAGAAGGGAAGCTGCCTCAGTCACTATTTTAGAAAGTAACTTTGCAATTGCCTTATTTGCCTGTGACATTTCAGTTAATGATTATGCCACAGAATTATAGAACTTTTGCAAGTTGGGTGAACAGACAAAAATGGAGAGTTTGAACAGAGATTAAGATCAAGCTAGCTAGGCAGGTTTAGAGTTATAATTATAAAGTTATAATATAGGAGTGGGAGGGGGATCTGGGTGTGAGAAAAAACGCCCCTCTCTTCTGGGGCATTTTTTGGGCAAGCCGTACAGAAAGGGTATGCTGGAGGGCACAGCAGCTCTGGACTCTGACCAGACTATGATAGGATCAGACAAAGAATTACTGAAGCTTACAGATGGGTATTAACTACTTTAAAAGTACTTTAACCAGGGGTCATTTCGAGCAGGAGCTCGGGGGAGCTCAGCTCCAGGAATTGGTGCCAGCCCCCCCCCCTCCCCACAGGGGAATGCCTGCTTGTGTCATGGCTGCAGCAAAATGACCCCGTCCCCTGGGAAGATCCTTGTTTCTCCGACCAGCCTTTTGAATGCTTCAGCCACCACTGAAGCTATCCTCCCAGAATAGTGGTATTTCTGAGGCTTGGATTAGTAGCTGTCCCCTCTCTGCCATCCATCCATCCATCCATCCATCCTTCTTTCTTTCTTTCTTTCTTTCTCTCTGTCTGTCTCTCTGTCCTTTCTTTCTTGCCTTCTGACATACTTCAGGTGTTGCCCTGGAGTGTGGCATATGCAAATAAGTTATGCTAATGAGTTATGTTAATGAGCTCCTGCACATCTTTTTCTACAAAATATCCCCTGACTTTAACTACTAGGGTTGCCAGCTCTAGGTTGGAAAATACTTGGAGACTTTGCAGGTGGATCCTGGAGAGGGCGGGGTTTGGGGAGGGGAGAAAACTCAGCATGGTACAATGCCATAAATAGCTAAGTTTTTCTTGTTTTTCTTGTGTGTGATTTTAGAGTGTTGTGTTGCCTGTAAATTAAACAAATGTTTACAAAATTGTTCTGAAATATATTAAATACAACTTTATATATATATGTATATATATATGTGTATATATATATATATATGTATATATATGTGTATATATATGTATGTTCTTGGAGGACAGCCAAGATAAAAATGTGTAGCTAGAGACAGGTCAAAATTGTCTCAGGCTAGCCTGATCACAGCAGATCCCAGAAGCTGAGCAGATCAGCCCTGGTGAGTATTTGGATGGAAGGCCACCAAGGAATACCAGAATCACCACACATAGACAGGCAACAGCAAACCACCTCTGAATGTCTCTTGACTTGAAAACCCTACAGGGTCACCACAAGTTAACTGTAACATGACAGCAAATGATGGTGCATTATATGTTTGTGTACTAAACATTTATTTAACATCTACTGTATATCTAATGTTATAGTCCAGTTTCCACATTTTTTTCTAACAGTAAGAAAACAAGCAAAGGAATGCCATTGATTTTGACAGGATGATACCTGTCTATGACAGTGATGAATGAGGCTTCAAAAACTATCCAACCCTGTCTGGCTAAAAGGTCTCTTATAATGAAGGGATAATTTGTTGTTGTCATAACTCTGAAAGGGCTCTAAAAATTACTAGCAGGGTAATTAGGCAAACTTTTACTTGCAGATTTTGCATATGAATATATAATGTTCTTTAAGATTCTCTCCCTCTTTAATTACAGCAGAAAATACTATGACTGTGGGTGGTAGTATAACTTGGCCTTTCAAGTCTCCCAAGCACATTACATGTGCACTTGATCATACACATCAGTGTTCCTTTCCTGCACTCATAAAAATTAAACTAAACATGTGCAGGTTCCTGGAGTAAAATTTACTTTGCTTGCATTAATGTACAAGATATATTTAAATGTTTATCTTCAGTCTCTCTCTCTCTCTCTCTCTCTTTTGCAAGAGAGGAACAGGAGAAATACATGTTTTTAGAAATCCTTAAGATTAATAAAATTGTACTATTTAATTGTTGTACACCGCTCTAAGCCCATCCAGAGAGGGTGGTATATACGCCAAATATATATATAAATAAATAAATCCCCCCCCCAAACTTCTTAACATTATATGCTTAACATTATGTGATCAGCTTCAATGAAGGACAAGGCTACTAAACCTTTGCTGTGTGGAAGATGGAGTTTCAAAGTGTGCCCTTTGTTATGTCATAGCCCTGCAGGTTGAGAAAAGCTGTACTGTCCAGAATTTCCTCCTCTGCCCAATTTTTCAGGGAACTGGAGTCCTGCTTTGTATTGAATCTGATTATCTAATTCTTGCTTTGCAGCACAGAAGCCAAGCCAGATCCATCAAGACAAGATGCCGAGAGGATGCTACAGCAGGAGGCTTACATTGCGTGGTTGGCAGCGCCCACGTATCTGAAATGGCAACTCAATCTGATATGTCCACTTCCCCTGAAACAATGTAAGCATTTGCCTTCTCAAATAAAGCAAAGCACAGCTCAGACTGACAGTTATTTCAGTGCATGCAGAAGAAACTAAACATTCTCATTGTTTCAGCAAGTTGCTGGAGTCAGTTCCAGATACTGGGAGGCTCATCGCAAAATGCCTTCTGGTAAGCATCCTGCTAACTGATTCCCCTGTTGCTTCTCCTATCTGCAAAGCAGCTGTTGGTTTCCTTCACTCCAGGTGAGCCAGCCTGCAAGCGAGTAGAATGCTGGCAGCTGCTCCAGAAAAGGACAAGTGAGTGAGACAAGATGCTTATGCCTGCTGTGAGCCAATGGGCAAATGAGTGGCAGGAGAAGAGGGGTGAGCGAACAACTGAAGCTCCCCAGTTAAGAGGCCAGGCATTTGTGAAGTCAGCCACCATGCCCCCGCTCTCACACACACTTGCCTTCTGTATTTGGGAGTGGTAGTGACTGAAATGGTTGATCAGTTGTCAGCTATCATGGATGGCTAGAGCTGCCTCCCACTATTCCCCTTGATCTCCAGACGACTAAGATCAGTTCCCCTGGAAAAAATGGCTGCTTTGGAAGGTGGACTCTATAGCATTATACCCAGCTGAGGTCCCTCTCCTCCCCAAACCCCATCCTCCCAGGCTCCACCCCCAAAATCTCTAGGTATTTCCCAACCCAGAGCTGGTAACCCTAGGATGGCAGACGGGGAAAGAGGAGCTGTTCTCTCCTCCCACCACTGAAAGTGGTTAAGGACAGAAGAGCCCACCCCAGGAAGGGTTGCCAAATGTTGCTGCTGCTGCCAAGGATGGCCACTGATGGCTCCTTCCAAGGGTGGTGCAAAATATAGGTGGCTTGTCAATGGGCTGTTCTAGGGATGGTTGCCCAGAGGTGCCCACTCCAACACGTTGCCAATTAAAATGCCTTTTGCTTGAGCAAATCCTGGAATTAAACTTGGATAGAAACTTTTGGTCTCTGTTCTTTGGGCCATAAACAAAGTCCATTAATAGCCAAACACTTCTTATCTGCTGCATCTTATCCCTTGGGATGTGGTGAATTTTGTTTTGAGTGTGTTTGAGAGTCTAACTTATCATGTTTGACTATGACAGGCAGCTGTGAGCCAGTGGTTGGATCTGTTCAGCTCAGCATCAAATGACTTGAACACCTGCCAGGTTTATATCAGCTGTTTTCAAAACTGGGCATGTGTGAAAATGCTGCTGATCCAATAAATTATCATCAGCTATTATTGTCATTAAGGACTATTTAGACGAACATTGAATAGTGAGATTTTCTTAAACACAGTGTTTGTGTATGCCTGATTTATAAGATCTGTGATTGATTTAACTGTCTGTGTAAACATTTGCCTGTTAAGTGAATTGGCTTTTTGTGTATGCATGCTCACATACAAGTTGATTAAGTTGTGTGTGAGCATGCATGTGCAAAAAGCCAATTGTGCTATGCTGCATTGTTAGGAATAGGAAGAAATACGGTAAAGCAATGTGCTAAACAGCACCAGATGGGTCAACAGATGAACAGTCTGTCAAAAAACTGGCTTTCAGTTCATGACTGGCAAACAGGATATAAACCAGACCTGCAGGTGTTCAAGCATACCTGCTTACCCTACTTTTCACGTTGCCATGTGATTCCTAAGAAGAAGCTTTTTGTACAGTAGTGTTCTTAGCTGCTACTTACTTATCCTGGGATCCAGGTCAGGCTGGTTCCTTGTTCTGGCACTGCAAGCAGGACTACTGACTTCTGAGGTCAGTCAACATCTGCTGTTTCTTTCTCTCGGGGGCAGCTCTACCAGTATGAACTGCAGAGTTGAATATGCTCTGAATTAAAGGGGAGTGAAATATGCAATTAAAGACATCTGTACCACCTTATTTAACTTGGCTCTATAAACACATCTTCAGCTGGAACTCAAACCAGCAGCCAGGTGAGGATGAAAGCTTGCAAATGAGTTATATGATCAGTCAAGCTCTCTCCTTGGAATATAGTGTAACAGTTATATAATGTGCGGCACTTTGCACATCTAACTGAAATACAGAATGGCAAGCAAAGAGAAGAGAAGAGGGGGAAACTGCATACTTATTTATGTGCTCTGAGAAAACTATTTGATAGAACTTTTCATGCTTCTCCCAGCCCAAGTAGGGTTGCCAGGTACAGCCTAGCAACTAGCAAGAGATGGGAGGAGGCAGGTACTTACTGCGTGGGGTGGTAATCTTTGTTGCTGTGCAATGCCATCCCTTCTGGTGCAACCCGGAAGCACTGGCATTGCACTGGGGTGATGCTCTAGCACTCGCCCTAAACTCAATAGTTTCCCTAGAGTTTCTGGGCAGGTGCTAGAGTGTCACTCTGATGCAGTGCTGGCACTTCTGGGTCATGTTACATTGGTTATGGAAGTTACATTATTGTAAGCCAATGAAAACCAGTTTTGTCAACCTGCTTTCACCTGCTGACCAGATGAGTGCTGGCAGGTATCGGAAAGAATTACTGGGAGTTTGCCTGCTATTAGCAGGCACCTGGTAAGCCTAAACCCAAGTGACAATTTAAATGAAGCTAATGCTGCCCAACCAAATATGAGGCTGTCAATGCAGAGAGGAGCTTACATCCAGTGGCAGGCCACAAAGGCATCTTGTCTGAAAAGCCAGTTTATAAGTGGATTAACAGAGGAGCTAAAGAAGATGTTAAAGGTGCCATTTCAGACAAATGAGTTATGCATAGAGGGCAGTGTGGAAACAAAAATGAGGGTTTTCGTAATGGTATTTGTTGTTAATTCCTTGACTCTTCCATGACATCAGCAGCTTTCCAGGAACAACTTACCGCAGTGGTGGCTGCTGAGCAGTTAGAAAATGCCCACTTGCAAGGAGTTTGCAGGCAGTCTTGGATGACAAAATCAGCAGCAGTTCCCTAGAGGACTCCTAGGCTAAACAACATCTGCCAGCAATGTGAAGGAAAAAGTCACCACATAATTAGTTTTATGCTTAGGGTACTGGTAGGCTGCCAGCTCTGGCCTGGAAAACTTTGGGGTAGTAAGTTGGAGACGGGGGAACGGAATGGTGGGACTTCATTGGGGTAAAATGCTCAAGAGTCCACCCTCCAAAGCTGCCATTTCCCCCAGGGAAACTAATCCCTGTAGTCTGGAGATCAATTGTAATTCCCAGAGATCTTCATGCCCCGCTTGGACATTGGAAACCCCTGGTCCTGGTGAGTGAAGACCAGAAGAATTGGAATTTAAAGGTCCCATATGTTGTCTTAGGGAACTAGTAGAACTAGTAGAAAAGGATGAACAACACATCAAGTGAGATTCAGATGGGTAGTCATGTCAGTCTGAAGCAACAGAACAAAGTTTGAGTCCAAGGGCACCTTTGAGACCAACAAATTTTATTTTGGGGTATAAGTTTTCATGTGCATCTGAAGAAGTGTGCGTGCACACAAAAGCTTATACCCAGAATTAAACTTTGTTGGTCTTAAAGGTGCCACTCAACACTCAAGAGAGTATAGCAGAGAAAGATATGGTCAGTATGTCAAAATATCTGTAAACTAAAAACTGTCCCTGTACCTTCTGAAGGGCATCATATCTTTGAGGGGGAATTTTGAGGCGGAAATTTTGAGGACTCTAATGACACTACAGGAAAAAAGTCAATATGCCAATAGCATAGACTTTGGACCTAGTAAGATGCCTAGAAACCCAAGCGTTCGTTATCAATGACACAGGAAGACACACCCAGAAACCTTTTTAGTTTACAGATCATGTGCCTTCTTAAATATTGTGTTATAGATTTAATGAAAGGGGTGAAAGGGTGGTGCTGTTGCACATTGGAGTGTTTTTGTTGGTTACGTATTGGTTCTAGTTGTTCTGTGGAAGTTCACTATTTAACTGTAGTACCTTGGGCTAGAGGCTGTGTCAGAGGCCGGTTGAAAACCTCTTCTTAGAATTTATTCCTTAACAAGTGTGTTATAATTGCCAGACCAATGCTTCTTACATATTAAGTACATTTTCCACTGGACCAAGCTTTGCCACTAAAATCCTTTCAGTCTATTGGCTGCTTGGTAGCTCCTCCCCTTTCTCTTCCCTCTGCCAAACCAAATAGCTATCTTGTGGGATTAACTGAAAAGACTCCCTGAAAAACCAATTTAGTTCATTAAAGCTGTAATCAAGGGAGATATTTGCTGCAGTCCAAACAAACAGAGGCACCCTGAACCATCACATGGTTCTCTAGGGCTGCCAAGTCCCCTGGTAGGGCGGGGGAAACACCGATTTTAAATACTCACCCCCGCTTTTTCAACGTTGGCCACCGGGGGGACAAAATGGCTGCCTTAAAAGGGAAATGTCTGTAGAGAGCCTGCCCTGCAGTAAAAAGCCTCACCAGACATTTCCCCTTTAAGAAGTCAGCAAGAGAGCTTCCACAGCAAGAGAGGTCCGCCCAGAGATTAAGGAGGAACTGAAGGAGCTGCTTTTGCATGTGGCTGGCAACGTTGCTGTAGTAAGTTTCTCTTCCAGCTCTTTTCCTTCTCTCTCCCTTTCTTTTTTTCTGTCTGTCTCTGTCTCTCTCTCTCTGTCCCCATCCAGCAGAGGTCTATCAGTGGCTATTATAGCCACAAGGTCTAAATGGAACCCTTTGTCTGGGGCAGTGAGGCTCTGAATTCTTGGTGCTTGGGGGGCAACAGTGGGAGGGCTTCTGGAGTTCTGGCCCCGCTGCTGGACCTCCTGAGGGCACCTGGTATTTTTGGCCACTGTTGTGACACAGAGTGTTGTACTGGATGGGCCGATCCACTGTGGCTTCTCTCCTGTTATGATATGAAAATCATATTTAGCACTTGTGTAGCACAAAGTGCTTCATATTCTGCCGAGATGAGGAAGGATTCAGTAGGGCTGTTGCTCAGTGATAGAGCATCTGCTTCACATGCAGGAGGTATCAGCTTCTTCAGCTAAAAAAGGATCAGGTAATAGGTGACATTAAAGATCTCAGCCTGAGACCCTGGAGAGCCACTACCAGTCTGAGTAGTCAATACTGACCTTGATGGACCAATGGCCTGATTCAGTATTAGGAAACTTCATGAGTTCATGTGTCAGCATGTGGAAGCAACATCACAGGATGTGACATCACAAAATGATATCACTTCCTTTCTCCTGGCTCCACCCCCAAAGTCTCCTGGCTCCACCCCCAAAGTCCCCAGATATTTCCCAAGTTGGACTTGGCAGCCCTATGGTTCTCTCAGTTTCTATTCCCCCTTTCCTGAATTTGGGCTGCATATTAGGCCTCCTCTCTGCCTAGCTATGTTTTTGGATCCTGCTCTCACAGCTGGTGTTGCATACCTAAGCAACTTCATAGCCCCATCTAGAGGAGAAGTATGGGCATTGTTTTCTTAACTGTGAGATCCACAGTTCATTCCATATATGTCCTTGCATGATTAACCTCATTGCTGTTTAGCAGGTAAATGGGTGTCTTAGGGTAGAATTGCAGTTACAACTGATCTACAGGCCAAAGAGAGCAGTTACCTTGGAGGAAATGGCAGCTTCAGAGGATGGCATATATGGTATCACTTTATTTCCTTACTGAGCTCCTTCTGAAGCGTTATTTGATTTAGCAGGGTGCTCAAGGCACATAACGCAGCAGAGCCTATCTGGTTTGTATATGCTGACAAGAAACAAAGTTACACACAGAGCCTCTATCTTTGCAAAAGATAATATGAGTCCTTTATTGTAAGGATCTCCATTCTAGACAGGATAGGGTTAGAATTCTAATCTAGTCTAACTAGCTAGGATGGATAGAGATGCAGGAAGGATGTCCTGCCCTCATGGTGCCAAGATGGAGAAGGCTAATATAGTGTAGAGTGTTAGCCAAATTGTTCTATTTGCTTTAATAAAAGGTTGGGGAGTTATGATATCAATGTGCAGTTGGCATAACTACAGGATCATGGCCTTTACATACCAGAGTCCCACCTTATCCAGGTCACAGAAATAGATGCAGAGACTAGATAACTAAAGCAGTGATCTTTTTACTGAAGGATTCTTAAATCCTTATAAACAATAATCAAACATTCATACACTCAATACAGAACTAAGGAAGCAGAGGGTGATTGATAGGGAATAGAGGGGGTGAGTTATGGGGTGATACTACCTGTCCAGATGTGCAGAGAATCCATGAAGAAAGGATTATGGCCTAAACTCACAATACAAGAACTCGTGGGCACTCCATGAAATTGCTGAGCAGTCGGGTTAGAACAGATAAAAGGAAGTACTTCTTCACCCAAAGAGTGATTAACACATGGAATTCACTGCCGCAGGAGGTGGTGGCGGCTACAAGCATGGACGGCTTCAAGAGAGAATTAGATAAACTTATGGAGCAGAAGTCCATCAGTGGCTATTAGCCACAAAGTATAGATAGGAATGCTCAGTCTGGGGCAAGTGATGCTCTGTAATCTTGGAGTGGGGGGGGCAACAGTGGGAGGGATTCCTGCCCCCACTGCTGGACCTACTGAGGGCACCTGGTGTTTTTGGCCACTGTGTGACAGAGTGTTAGACTGGATGGGCCATTGGCCTGATCCAACATTGGCTTTTCTTATGTTCTTAAACCAGAGGGTAAAGGGGTGGCCTGCCAGTTGGCATCAGGGCAGAAGCACAGGGTCTGAGGCCATGGGCCTAGACAGTTAAAGGCATTGAAAAACAATGCAGACCAATGGAAGGTCTTGGGGGCTGGTCTCAGGTGAGAACAAAAGATTACCTGGGCCAATCAGGTGTCCCAGGAGGTGTGTGACATCAGGATGGGCAAGGCCTAGATGTGGCCAATGAGCTTCCAGAGGGGGAGAGTCTGGATTGATAACTGGAGCCAGGTGTGCTGGGGCTAGCTGAATGGATTTTATGACCACAGATGGTTCTGCCAAGGCAGCTGAATAGGTTCCCAGATACAGAAAAAAGAGGGAGATGGGTCCCTGATTAGCATCAGGAAGGGTTGTTAATTATTTGAATGTTTGATTGTTATCTTGGTATCCTGAAGGATGGGGCAAGGAGATGACACAAAAAGGGCTGGGTGAGGTTCTGAAGACAGAAGGACTATTTGCCAGATGACCTCTGAATAGCCTTTAGAAATGTAGATACTTTACCTGGTGGAACCCATTGTTATCCCATAAGCATAATCTCTTCTGGGTGGAGGGGGAAGACTGGAGGTTTGCTTTGAGGGTGCCTTTTGAAACCTGAATATGAAATCCCTTTTTCCAGAGCTATGGCTTGATCTGTGTTCCAGAACCAGGAGTGTCTGCCTTGGCCTGAGTTTTGGGGGTCTCTGGTTCAAGTTAGAAATGGGGTGCCCCTTGCTATTGGGGCTACCCAAGAGTAAAGACAGCACCTCTGGCAACGAGAGAAAAGGTGTCAAGACCAGAAGGAAGATTCCCTGAGAGCAATCTACACATCAAATGGAGAGTATCAGAGCAGTGGAAGGGAAGGATGATCAGGGTCCTAGCCTATCTATCTCTCTGACTCTCTATAGCCCCCCCCCCCAAAGTCTGAGGCTCAGAGACAGCGCAAAGTCCTTCATTTCCAACAATTCCCCTCCACACACCCACAGGCACACCCTCCACAGGCACTTTCCCTAAATCTGAATGTGAAGCAGGGATTGCCCATGTACTGACAACAAATCTGGCTGTAATTTTTGATGGCTGGTGCAGAGGTGAGGTGACCATGGATCTCCACGAGTCTATTAAAAGTGAATTGTGTGTTTGCGACCACCTTTCAGATCAGGGCCACAGAGAAATGGGTGGAGGGTAACCTTTCAGTTCTTAGATTAAATTTTCTTCCTTCCATGGAGCCCTGTTCAAAATCGAAGCCTAGTGTACTGTTTACCTTTAGCAGACTGATGTTTTTGACTGTCTTAGGCTTGACTTTGCAGCCCACTGTGTTTTTTTGTGGGTCTCATGAGGGACTGTTTGTTAGTGGATCTATAAAATGAAAAGTGTACATTCTCTCTAATCCCAGACATTTTGAGGCTGATTGGGATTACTCAGTGCTGAGTGGTCCTGTACACAGGGTCAGAGGTTATTGCTTCACATTTCTAGAGCTGAGCCATGATACTGAAAAGACCTTCTAGTGCTAAGCTCTGGTGGTGGTTGGCTCAGACTAAATGCCCAGCTTTGTCTATGTGATTGAAATAATTATTTTAATTTTAGGGAAATAAGTAGTATAGGTTTTCAAAAACTGAATGGGATGGGGAGGGCTGCATAAAGCTTGAAGTAAGTTTTCCCTGATGCTTTAAAACTGTCAATGTATTTCTTATGTTGGTTTTTGGTATGTACATATTCCCCTAAAAATTTATCATTTCAATAACAATTTCTAGATGAGAGCTGCTGGGGCATCATGGCATTGTCTGCAAGTTATGTTGACATGCAGGCTACTGAGGTGATAGAGAATATATGATCTATCTCAGTGTTGAGACCATGGCACTTTGCACATGTTTCAATACCTCTTTCCTGTATAAAAGCTGAAAAAACCAACAGTGGGGATTGGAAAGAGGTTTCAAACTGACAACTATCTTGTACTTTCTTATTTCTTTCAGGCTTTTCTAGAATGAGCTGGGAGTGGTTTAGAAGAACTACAGCTGTGGAGCCTGACACCGGTGACTCATAAACCCAGCTTTCAATCAGAAAAAGTTGTAGAGAACACATTAATCCTGTAGTCATGGCTGCCTGTTAATTTTCAGACACAGTTCAATGTGCAGGTTTTAAACTTTAAAGACCTACTGGCTCCAGTATATCTTAGTTACAAGAAACATATAATTAAATTATGGTGCTTCTCAGGTAACAATCAGTGCTATGGCTTAGGTTCTGCAGTAACTTGCCCGTCACTACTACAGCTTGGGATCTGCACCTTCTTGCTACACCTTTACTCATCTTTATTTAGGGCTGCCAAGTCCAACTTGGGAAATATCTGAGGACTTTGGGGGTGGAGCTAGGAGACTTTGGGGGTGGAGCCAGGAGAAAGGAAGTGACATCATTTTGTGATGTCACATCCTGTGATGTTGCTTCCACATGCTGACACATGAACTCATGAAGTTTCCTAATACTGAATCAGGCCATTGGTCCATCAAGGTCAGTATTGACTACTCAGACTGGTAGTGGCTCTCCAGGGTCTCAGGCTGAGATCTTTAATGTCACCTATTACCTGATCCTTTTTTAGCTGAAGAGGCTGATACCTCCTGCATGTCAAGCAGATGCTCTATCACTGAGCAACGGCCCTACTGAACCCTTCCTCATCTCGGCAGAATATGAAGCACTAAGTGCTACACAAGTGCTAAATATGATTTTCATCTCATAAGAACAGGAGAGAAGCCACAGTGGATCGGGCCAACAGCCCATCCAGTACAACACTCTTGTGTCACACAGTGGCCAAAAATATCAGGTGCCCTCAGGAGGTCCAGCAGGGGGGCCAGAACTCCAGAAGCCCTCCCACTGTTGCCCCCCAAGCACCAAGAATGCAGAGCATCACTGCCCCAGACAAAGTGTTCCATTTAGACCTTGTGGCTAATAATAGCCACTGATAGACCTCTGCTGGATGGGGACAGAGAGAGAGAGAGAGACAGACAGACAGAAAAAAGAAAGAAAGGGGGAGGGGGAGAGAGAGAGAGAAGGAAAAGAGCTAGCAGAGGCACTTACCCCAGCAATTCTTGCAAGCCACATGCAAAAGCACGCCCTTCAGTACAAAGAGCCTAGTCCCTCCTTAATCTCTGGGCGGGACTTTCTCTTGCTGCCTCTGCTCTTAAAGGGGAAATGTCTGGTGAGGCTTTTTACTGCAGAGCAGGCTCTCTGCAGACATTTCCCTTTTAAGAGTTCAGGCCTGGCAGGGAGAGGGCAGGGCAGGCTCCGACGTTTCCCTGCGTTCCTGCTGGCAGCCATTGCCTCCCCCGGTGGCCAATTTTGAAAAAGCAGGGGTAAGCATTAAAAATCGGTGTTTCCCCCGCCCTCCCGGGGGGCTTGGCAGCCCTATCTTTATTATTTATTTAAAACATTTTGATCCTGCTGTTCCATTCTGAATGTAGGACCACAGGGCAGCTCTGACAACACAGTTCAAAATATTTATTAATATATAAAACAAAACCAGAAACTATGATGAACAGCCCACAAATGAAATAAATGAATACAGCAGTACTGAAGCTCCTTGATGGAGTTCCTGATATGTTTTCAGCCCTCAAAAGCTACTATTGGGACCCCTACATACTGGAGAACCCTACCCTACTGTTTGTACAGCCATAAATGTGCATCCACCCACAAGGATGCTTTTAGGCCCAACAGGGACAGATATCCATATTGTGTCTTTCCCCCTGAATGGGGCTAAAAGAACCTCTATATGTGAGAGGAAGTTTCTGATCAAGGGAAATGCTGTAGTTAACCCCCAGAGCACTACCGCCTCAGCCCATATTGCCCCGCCTCCAGCTATTAAGATTTTTAAAAAATGCATCTAGTCATGAAATTCAGCGTCACATCCTAAACAACAAAAATAAAACCCTCCAAAAAATAGCTATAAGCAGGGCTTTTTTCCTGGAAGAACATGCTGCAATGAAGTCCTGGAATCTCTTCAACAAAATTCTTTTTTGTAATGTTTAAAAGTTCATGAGTTTTCAGTTTACAGGCTGAAAACTTCATTTCCCTCTTGAGAGTTCCGGCACTTCTTTTTCAAAAAGAGAGAGAGAGGGAGGGAGAGAGAAAGAAGCAAGCAAGCCCTGGTTGTAAGCTTGTGCCCAAAACAGATATGTGAAGACCAAAGCGACAGAAGGGGCTGGCATCATTATAAAAAATGTGGTTGCCCAGCTTACCCCTGCTGGCAGGAGACCGAGAAGAGACTTTGAAGATGATGCCCATGACCTGATAAGCTCAGATGCGATAAGGAGACCTTTGAAGTAACCTGGTCTTAGACCATTTAGGGATTTATATTTGCAAACAGGGGAGCTGCAAGTACATCTCATTTTCCCCTCCCCCACTATTACCTCTTTCCCTTCCTGAAAGCCCTCTTTTCCTGCTTCCTTCTGACCTTGCACACCTGTCTTTATTTGCCCTCATCTTTGGTTTCCCCTCCTTCCTTCCCATGGAAACCTCTGCCCACGGAAACTATGGCCCAGTTACAGGGTAGAAATTTCACAAGGATTTTCAAGGGCACCTCATTTTCCTGTTGAGGTTGCCTAGCAATGGCCTCTAACAGCATTTGTTTGTTAAAGCTGCAGGCACTGGTTCTATAATTTGGGTTTTTTTAAACCTCCAATGTATATTTTTTTTAAATTTCAACTGTGGGGGGCAAACCTAGGGCTTTTTTCAGGTTTGTAGAAAGATCTGTTATTTTCTGTTTGAATTTAAGTATCCACAGATGGGGCCATGTTGAGAATTAGATGTATTTATATATGAAAATAACCCAGTGAGACTGCTATTTTGCTCTTCTTTAATGAAGTCAGAATGATGGCCAGATGGTTCCCCATTTGGGGTGCCACTGCAAGTTGTAAAACTCTCCAAGGCTGCCTGTATCTTGTAAAGTCCAGTACCTTGCAATTTTTAGGAAGGCTGTTAATGTGTTTGGGCTGAACTGAATATATTTTTTCAGAGGCTGTCTTTATTAGTCATTTATTTTAAAAAATCCTAACATTGCTTATTAAAAATCTGGAATATTTCTGGTTTTTTTAAAACATTTTATTGCCATTTATTTGAGGATCCTTGGCAGGCAGAAGGGAGAGAAGAGTATGATTTTAAAAATAAGTAGATTGAAAATTAATAAATACAGTTGCATCAGCAAAACAGACTCAGTAATCTTGTCTTTTCAGAGGCTCAGAGATGGACTTTGGCAAAGCCAGCCTCAAGGTACAAGCCTAAAATATGGTCCCATGGGAACTGAGTAGGAATGTAGATCACATGGGCAACAAGCAGGAACTTGCAATATGTGGAACAAGCTAGGCCAGAAAGGTTGGATACATCTCAGATTTTAGACTACACAGAAGCTGAGGCAAAGGAGTCTGGCAATAACAGGCCAAAGAACCAGTTGCTCCAGCAAAGAGGTGTGGCAAGAAGCGTGTGATTAGAAGGTGCCTGTGCATCATCTGTCTTGTGACTTGTTATACCGACCAACATGTTGTCTACCAACACACTTGGAAAACCCCTATAACACTGCTTAAGGATCCCCTCCCCCTATTATACAGTGCTGAAGGCAAAATGACAACCACAAAACAACTGTCTTAGTTGTGTTTGATTACTGTACAATAGGTTGTCTGCAGTGTTTTACACGAAGACAGCCTTTGTTCTTTGGGTTAAATATATACTAGGACAATGTAATTGTCCTACAAATGGCTACCAATAGCATGCCCTGAACTCACCAGTGTGAGAAAGGGCAGGATGTACCCTGACTGGGCGTATTTGGCTAAGAAGTGTGTTCATGAGAAAAAAGATGCATCCACCTCTAATTCAGGAGTCTCGTTGGTAGAGATCAGTGGAGGGGACAGACCCACCCCCCAAATGACAACCATATAACAACTCCCACTTACAATGTTTTACCAGGGTATTTCCTAAAGAACAAAATAAGGGCAATTATGAACTGGGGACAGGACCCAGAAAAAGAGGGATTCTCCTTGATAAGTGTGTGATGTGGTGATTAGAATGTTGGACTAAGATCTGGGAGACTCAGGTTTAAATCCCCAGTCTGCCATGGAAGCCTGCTGGGTGAACTTGGGTCAGTTCCACACTCTCAGCCTAGCCTACCTCACAGGGTTGCTGTGAGTATAAAATGGAGGACAGGAGAATGGTGTAAGCCATTTTTGGTTCCCCAAAGTATAAAATAAATAAATAAAATTAGTAGGGATAGTCAAAGCATATGATTCAGAAGGGTGAATCAGGCAACCAAATTTTGCTGGTTCAACAGGGGAAGCATTTGTGGGTAGAACTTCTGGAACAATTTTCTAGTAAGGCACGAGGAAAATCGACTCATTTGAGCTGTGGTGCTGGAGAAGGCTCCTGCGCATTCCTTGGACAGCAAAGGTGACAAACAAGCAAGTAGTGGAGTACATAAAACCAGACATGTCATTGGAAGGAAAAATCATAAAACTGCAACTGACTTATTTCAGCCATGTCATCTAGAACCAGGGCTTTTTTTTGTAGAAAAAGCCCAGCAGGAACTTATTAGCATAATAGGCCATACCCCACAGCAGAAACTCATTAGCATATTAGGCCACACCCCCGACAGCGCAGCACTCTCCCAGGATCGGCTTTCCCAGGTGAACCCAAGGGAAGGAAGGCAGTTTAAACTGTCTTCCCTCCCTGGATTAGCTTGGCTTCCCAGGTGCCCCGCAGCTTGGGGGGGGGGGGCAGGCTGTAGGTTTGGCCAACTCAGAAGCCAGCCAGAACTCCATTCCTGTGCGTTCCTGCCCCAAAATAGCCCTGTCTAAAACTGACTAGAAAAAGCAATTATGCTTGGATTGGTTAGCGGCAAAAGGAAACTGGGCCACCAAAGAACACGGTGGCTAGACACCATAAAAGTTGACACCAGCCTGAGCATGGAACAACTCAAAGAACAGTACAAGATTGGAAAATGTGGAGAGAGCTGGTCCATAGAATCACCAAGAGTCAGACATGACTGAATGGCTAACAACAAGATCATTATGGTCAGGCTGTATGTCACAATTCTTTGGGACTGCAGGAAGGACAATAATTAGGTACAGGATTCAGCATGCAGAAGCTTGGCTTTTAATATTCTTTTGAGAAAACACATTTCTATCAATTGTGGCTGCAAAAGTTATTTTTGGAAGTATGTGAGAAAGTATCTGATAAAGTCAAACGATGTCTGTAAGATTTCCAGACTTGCTGAAAGTAAGTCAAGGAGCAATTAAGTGTATTGAAGACCCTCTTCCATTATTAACAAAACCAGAATCAAGCATGCAGCACAGTAAAAGTACTGAATAATTATATCAAAATGGTGCATATTTGTTTAATTTGCACATTTTGTTTGACTGCATTTACTTCCCTGTGTGCTCTTGACCTTTGGCTCTTAGCATGGGGTTCCTCGTGCCACAGATTTGCAGCTGAACTGACCATTCTGCAGGGGAAAGGGAGTGAGCTATTTACCATCTAGCCCCTTCTCTCATATTCACTATGAAGTGAGCCTCTGGGGTTGTCTGCCATGTGTTTATATTGTGTTTTATATGTTTCCAGCTTGTTGCTTTATTAGCTGCCTTGAGTCTAAGGAGATGAGGTAACGTATAAAAGGTTCTCAAATAAATATTTTTTCCCCATGGAATTGAAGGCAGCACACACAGGAACCCAGACCTTCTTACCTTCAAAAAGACTCCTATATCTTGTTCCCTCTTATTATTATTTTTAATGAAAATGTAGCTTTTCTTGCCACAGAATTTAGATTGCCTGGTGTAAAAGGTTATTTATTGGCAGAGAAGTGAAAAGTGGATTTGTACTGTGTTTCATTTTTTAAAGTTGCCTGATGTTTTAAACCATGAAAATATGGTTATATGTTCCCCACTCGTCAGAGAAATGAGAATGCTACAGGGCTACACCATTTAGTTGCCTTTGGGTAGTAGAGCCTTAGAAATTTATGCACAATTTGCTACATTTACAAAATAAAAGAGGAGAGTATAAGTAGAGGTAAACAGGCATTCTTTCTGGAAAGGACATCTGCCATCCAACATTGGATCTCAAAAGAGAAGCCCTGCAACCAAGAATGTTTTATCTCCAGCTAATCTATAATTCTCCATCCCCTCCCCTCTCATTCTAACAACTAAAACAGTTCTTTCTTGCATATCTCTCAGTGTTGCTGCAAGTAAATTGCCCATTCAGGAAACAGCCATAGCCATTAAAGAACATTAAAAACAAAAGAAATACTCTTGTATTTAGATCAGCCATAATGTGTGTGTGTAAAGTGCCCTTACATTGCAGCTGACTTATGTTGACCCCAGCAAGGGGCTTTCAAGAAACAGAGGCGGTTTGCCATTGCCTTCCAGTCATGATACCACAACACAATCTTAATAAATAATATTACCTGGATTACCTGGATTTTTAAATTTTTTTGCTGTGGACCCATAAAAATATCTATATCTTTAAGGGCTACTGAGAGGTTTTTTTGAGGGGTTAAAGGTAAAAGTTTCCCTTGCTCGTAAGCCAGTCGAATCTGACTCTAGGGGGCAGTGTTCATCTCCATTTCCAAGCGGAATAGCCAGCACTGTCCAAAGATTTTTCTCCTGGTCATGTGGCTGCCATGACAAAACGCTGAGGTGCACAGAACACTGTTACCTTCCCACCTTCCCATCTACTTGCAATTTCTTGCTTTCGAACTGCTAGGTTGGCAGGAGCTAGGGCCAGAGACAGGAACTTACTCTGTCACGCAGCACTAGGGTCTCGAACTGTTGAGCTACCAACCTTCCGGTCTGCAGCTCAGTGTCTTAACCTCTGTAGGAGATGCCAAATCCTTGACTTCCACCCACACTTCAGGCAAAACCATAGTGGTAGATTCATTCGCAGTAATCAGACAGCAAATTCCCTACGATATCAACAGTTGGGAAATGGAAGGAAAATCTGTGCTACAGGCAAAGTTATCACAGGTTGAAGGAAAGTGGTTCTCTTTTGTATCCAAGATGCATTTGTCAAAAATAGGAGTTCATTCTCTGTCCCTGTCTCATACTGTTGTACTACTTGCTAACTTGTAATACCAGCTACCATTATGTTTAATGCTGCAGTGCACATGCACATATACTTTTTTTTACCAGTTAGTCACCACCTGTAAACCAATACAGCTCTATCCATGGTCTCATAGTGGCTGGTTTTTTTAAAGGCGTATATTTACCATGATACTTAAAAAAGAAGGAATTGGGATGACAGCGGCATCAAGAAATTGAATGAGTAGTACATGAAGTGGATGCTTTTTATTTGCATCTGTGTATCATATTCACAAATGCATATTCAAATAGTGGAAACCTGAATGAAAATATTAATCATTATAAACAACCAAAGTTTTCATTTGCTGAGGCAAGCACTAGCCATTGTTTAAGCCTAGTTCAGGTATATATATATACTGTGGATATAGCTAATGTTCTAGAGTACCTACTTAAAATTAATCTTTCAACTCTTTTTGCACCAGTTTTATTATTGCAATTTGGTTCTTACAAATTAAACAAACTGAATATTTGTGAAATTCATTAAGTGTTTTAGTTATATATGACATAACTGTGAATGATTATTTGCAAACAATAATTTTTCAAATGTTGATTTATGGGAGCCCCCCCCCCCCATTGTTATACTTCCTTGCTACCAACAGCCTCTATTTGCAAGCTTATTTCTGGGCTGAAAGCACAGCGGTGATTCATTTTGAGTAGCTTGGCCTTTTTTAAATTTTAAATTCGTTCTTCTGTTTCCAATCAATATCACTTCTGCTTCCATTTAGAGCCTATGATTCTCAAAGAACAGAACTGAATAAACAAGGAAACTTCACGTGCCCCTACACTTTGCTTATAATTTAATTAGCATAGCTGGTAGAACATATTTTTCTTCGGTGTTTTGAAAGATCAGTACCAATTACACTGTTCTGTCCATGACAGGGAGTTAAAACACCACCCCAGAGGTTCTACATCAGCTCCACTGAAGTGAGTGGGAGCTTTAAAGAACACTACCACACCTCTGTGCAGCTCCCATTCAGTTCAATGAGGCTTGTGTCAAGAGTTTTCTAGAAAGCTTGTGCTTTCTATTTTCTCCTACAACTGTTGGTTATCTGCAATCCTTTTGGGGTATGATTAATTGCTACAGCAGTGTTTCTTAATATGGTGATTGCAAGTACGCATCGTCCTTCTGAAAGAAACTTTGCTTTTTTCACACTGAGTCTCCATATGGTCAGGTTTCCTGAAGGAGTGGCATAAAAACGTTCTAAACAAATAAATAATTTAGATTAATTAGTCTGTTAGTTAACAGACACACAATTTATACCAGGTTTTCAAATAATTATTATATCTTGGGAGGAATGTTTGCAGGGCTGGTATTGCGAACCATATAGTTTAATTCCATATAGCTCAGTGCAGCAATATGATCCAAACACAATGATGTTTCAGTGGAGTGAGCTTTTTCATATACATGTAAAGCTAATGGAGCACTTAGTGTAGGCATAAAGTATTTTTTATTTATTTAATTATTTATTTAATGAATTTACTTCATTTATTGCCTGCCTTTCTCACTGAGACTAAAGGTAGGTTACAAAATATTTTTAAAAATCCAATTCAATCAGACAGCACAAAACATTAAATAAACAATGCAGCAGTTCTAGGACTACAGAATCAGAAAACAATGCAAACAGAAAACAGACAAAGGCAAGTCATACCATAAACAAGGAAGTGGATTACCAAGACAGAAGACAGTGCACTATAAGCAAGATATATGCAATAAACAACTGCAACAGACTGAAATCCTATTCCCTTAAAAAAGCACGCTCCTGGACTGTTCCATTATATTGCAATTCTAATACCTTTTAAAATACCCTCTGGTTTTGCATGTTCTGCAACGTGAGAGACTTCCCAGTCCTCTTGGACAAGTTGTTCCACAAATTTATTTGGACAACTGAAAAGGCAAATTTATTGATTAGAAGTAAATAGATGGACTTTTAGGTTTAGTGTATTCAGCGGGATTCACTTCTCAGTGGACTTGTTTAGGGTAGCTCCCTAGGGAACCTATCTATTTAAAATCATAGAGTTGGAAGGAACCTCCAGGGTCATCTATTCCAACCCCTTGCACAATGCAGGAAATTCACAAATATCTCCCCTCTACCTCCAGTGACCCCCCTAGAGAGTAAAACCCCCAAACAAGCCCTCCAGGATCCCTGGCTAAACTGGCCTGGAGAACAATAGCTTCCTGACCCCCAAAGTGGTGAACAGTATTTCCCTGCACATGTAGAAAGGACTGCAAGAACTAAGCACTGGTTTACTTTTCATCTATAAGCTTTCTCATTTTATTCAATGGGACTTGTTCCCAGGATAGTGTTTTGAACATATGCAGCTGTAGTGTTTTGAACATATGAAGCTGCCTTCTACTAGTGAGATCCTCAGTCCATCTAGCTTATTATTATGTACTTTAATGCGCAGCGACTCTTGAGGACAAAAAATTATCATTTCTAATACCTCCTACCAGGGATCCTTTGAAATCTTCTGTATGGCTTATTACTATGTGGAAAGAATTAGGCTGCATGGAGGAGTACCCAATAGTGTGTACCCGTACCTCCAGTCTGAAGTAGTACCGTTTCAATACTGCTTTACCATCGCAATAACCAGAGGGTGTGGATCTTATCTTGTTTCTCCATATAACAGCCTGTGAGGCAAATTTTTATTGTATCCATTTGATAGATAGGGAACTGTTGCTGAGCAAAAGTGACAAGTATGTGATTCATTGGGGAACAAAGACTACAGAACATAGAAGAACATCTATTTGCTTATCAGCAAGCTCTTCTTTCAGTTGACAGGACAGATAAAGATTTCAGGCATCTCTTTCAAACTGTGGAGCCCCTTCAAATATGGGAGAAATCACAGTGTTTGCTAAACATAGGAAGGGGGCAATATGTGGCATTTGTGCTTTCACACTTCCATTCATTTTAGTGCTGTGAAAGCTCATTTCCCATTAAGGCAGGAAATGAAAAGTGCAGTGCAGAATGGCTTATAAGAAATATTAACTTAATAGCCACAGTCTCATTTTAAAGAAAGAGAGGTAGGCATATGATTAACTCAAATGCACATTACAGAGAAATAACTCCTAGCTTCTTTTTAATTCTGCACTACCTGTCTCTTTAGCTACAGGAGATGAAGTCAGAAATCAGTTTGATAAAGTTGGGTATGCAAAGAAATGGGCAGATCATTAAAAAATAAATGGATTTGTTTTATTTATTTACACTATTTATTGCCTGTCATCAAGGTTTGTTCTAACCCAGAATACAATCACAAAAATATGATTGATTTTAATTAATCATACTCAAATATGCAATGGAACCAAGGTTTTAATGCACTAACAGACATTTTAGGAGCAATCTTTTCATCATTACTTATTTGCAAGTAATTCAGTTTTGACATTTATTGAGGCTGAAAAACCAGTTTCACCTTTACATTTTCAACTAGACTTCTTTCTGTTGAGTTTTAAAAACAATAACCAGAGTTAGGGGCTTCGGACTTGTAGCCTAAATCAGTTTTGTTCCTTATCAAATATGGTGAGTAGTAGTATTCTACGTAGTGTTAGGACTTTGTCCAATAATCAAGAAAATTCAGGGTAATGGATCTTGCTTTTCTGGAAAGAAGAGATTGCTTCTTTTAGTTTAAAAGAAACTTTATTACTAAAGGAAAAAGGGAAACGGGATTAGCTACAAAATAAACAAAACATGCTTCCTAAGCAGCATTGTGCTGCGTCTGCACACTAAGACATCCTACTAGAGAGTGAGAGAGATTACAATGGAGGATCTCTCCTTCTTCTTGACCCCTGAAAGGAAACACCTGATATCAGTAACCAATTAGCAGAACAGTAAAGCTCTAGGTTTCCTGGGCTTAGAGTTAATTGGCCAGCCACCAGGTATCACTTCCAGGCTAACAAAGGTAAACAAACAAGTTGCATAGGTTAACCCTATAATGACTGAAATTCTCAGGCCTTGTGTTACATACTCATTTTTCCAACACGTAGGACATCTTTCTTAACTGTTTTGTACAGGACACCCTTCGAAACTTATTGTACCTATCAAGCCATTTCACTGGCAAGCAAACTGCCCAGATTTTAGATTCAGATGAGTAACCGTGTTGATCTAAAGCAGCAGAACAAAGTTTATTCAAGCTTATACCCTGAATAAAACTTTGTTGGGTCTTAAAGGTCCCACTGGACTCAAACTTAATTCTGCCCAGACTTTAATCACACAGATATATGTTTTCACTGTTGTGCTGGGTTAAAAAAATGTGTGGATAGGAATACTACTTCAGCTTTGACATTAGGGAGGACCAGGGGTCATTTCATAGAAAAAGAGGTGCAGGAGCTCATTAGCCTAACTTATTTGCATATGCCACACACCCTGACATCACCGGAAGTATGTCGGAAGGAAGGAAGGAAGGAGATTTACTAATCCAAGCCTCAAAAATACCATTATTCTGGGAAGATAGCTTCAGTGGTGGCTGAAGTCTTCAGAAGTCGGAGGAACAAGGACCTTTCCAGGGGACGGGGTCATTTTGCTGCAGCCATGACACAAGCAGGCATTCCCCCATGGGAGGCGGGCTGGCACCAACTCCTGGAGCTGAGTTCCCCCGAGCTCCTGCTCAAAATGACCCATGGGGAGAACTAGGATAGGAAGTTTCAGGTTCTTTCTTAAAACCAGTTGGCCAAGTAAGGATGTGAGAGGGAGAAGCTGGTGTGGTCAGAATCACCCATGCCTATTCTCGCCTTTCTGCACTTTTGGCAGCTGCAACACACAACTCTGCTGAAAGTGCCTCCCTTCCTAGGATATCTTGCAACCTGACCCACTGTTTGAAGTAATCAATATAGGGTTAAAAACTCTGTGGTGTGTGAAATAGCCAATTTACACATTTGCACCTATCTCCTATCCCATTTCTTGCATGTGATCATAAAGAGGAACCTCAGTATGAAGGTTTTACACAGACAACCCACAACTGTTCCTTTGGTTACAACACCTGCCAAAAGTTCTGCAGGACATTTCATTTTTTTATTTTAAGAAAACAACTGTGGAATAAATGTGGAAACAATTGCCTTTGCATTCTTTACCAAAAAGAGAAGGTACGGCATGGAAAAAATATGCATCTGGTTGGTACCACATACTGGTGCCAGATAAATACAGTGGCCATGTTGGCGCCAGATAATCCCAGTAGCACTTTCTCAATCTCATGTGAGTTTCTTTGAGCTGCTTCATTCTGTGTATGGCAGCTGTGTTTGGTTAAGTGAAGCACTATGGTCAATTATGGCTTCCCAGAACATGTTCGCTGTGTGCTGGAACACCTGAGGGGATGCCAACTACAGCAAATACTGGCATAGCTCTGTCAAACAGTAAGAAGCAACCCAATTACATATAGCTGGAAAATGTCATGTGGCATAATTTTTGCATAGTGCAGTGCTTTGCGCTGGGGACAGGGTAAATCTAGGCTCAAATTCCCACTTGCTGTGAAACTTACTGAGTGATCTTGGACCAGTCAATCTCTCAGCCTAACCAACCTGTATCTGAAGAAGTGTGTGTGCCCATGAATAGAACTTTGTTGGTCTTAAAGATGCCACTGGACTCACACCTTGTTCTGCTGCTTCAGACCAACATGACTACCCACCTGAATCTACCTCACAAAGTTACTGTGAGGGTAAAAAATGACCAAGAGATAATGCCCTATGCTCCATAGATAAAGGGCAAGACAAAAATTGACTAATATATAAATTGTGGGTTATGATGAATGAAATAATCCCAGAACAACACAGCTGCAGTAAAAATAATATACAAGAAGTTGTTGTCAAAACCTTTCCCCCTTCTTTACCTTTTATATATACTGCCCAGTTAGGGCTCGTTCCATGCAGCTGCCTAAAGAGGCTGAGGTCCATACTGCTCAAAGAAAAACGTTTTAGGTTTTCATATGGTGCTTGTTTTTCATGGCTGAAATGGAACTGGAATAGTGAGCATGGCATTTGCCAGCACTCCAGGCCCACTGCACCAGCTTCCAAACTTCCCCACTTTCGTTGTGTTAATCGCCATGCTGCAGGAATGGGCATGCTCACTGGAAACAATGGGAGACACTTGAAGGCCCATTGGAAATAATGGGAGCAGGAAAGCCAATTGAGTTGCATGGGCTCCATTGAAATACATTACAGTACACGTAGAGATGCAAAGAAAATGTGAAATGGATTTTTCAATAGGGTCTCTGGGCCTGGAATGACAGCCCCTAGGAGTAACAGAAGTGTTCTGGGACTGGACTGAGAGGCCCCAGAGTGGAATGACAGCCCCAGGGGGTAGCAGAAGTGTTCAGAGACTGGAATGGGAGACCACAGAGTTGAATGACAGCCCCTGGGTGTAGCAAGAGTGTTCTGTGACTAGAATGAGAGACCATGGAGTGGAATGACGGTGCTTGGGGGTAGCAGGAGTATTATGGGAATGGAATGACAGGTCCCAGAGTGGAATGACAGCCCCAGGGGGGTAGTAGAATTGGTCTGGGATTAGAATGAGAGCCCATGGATTGGAATGACAGTCCCTGGGGGTAGCAGGAGTATTCTGGAAATGGAATGACAGCACCTGAGTGTAGCAGGAGTGTTCTGTGACTAGAATGAGAGACCACGGAGTGGAATGACAGCCCCTAGGGGTAGCAGAAGTATTCTGGAAATGGAATGATAGGCCCCAGTGTGGAATGATAGCCCCTGGGGGTAGGAGGACTGTTCAGGGACTGGAATGAGAGGCCCCAGAGTGGAAATGACAGCCCCTGGATATAGCAGGAGTGGTCTTTGACTGGAATGACAGGCCTCAGAGTGGAATGACAGCCCCAGGGGGCAGTAGGAGTGTTCTGGAACTGGAATGAGAGATCACAATGTGGAATGACAGTCCTTGGGGGTAGCAGGAGTGTTCTGGGACTTGAATGACAGTCCCCAGAGTGGAATGACAGCCCCTGGAAGTAGAAGGAGTATTCTGAGACTGGATTGACAGTCCCCAGAGTGTCATTCAAGTCCCAGACCACTCCTGCTATATCCAGGGGCTCTCATTCCACTCTGGGGCCTGTCATTCCAGTCCCAGAACAATGCTGCTACCCCCAAGGACAGTCATTAAACTTTGTGTTCTCTCATTCCAGTTCTAGTCCCAAACAATCCTACTATGTTCTGGGGCTGTCATTCCAGTCCCAGAATACTGCTGCTACCCCAAGGACTCTCATTCCAAGTTGTGGTCTATCAATCCAGTTTCAGAACACTCCTACTATGACCTAGGGCTGTCATTCCACTTTTGGGCCTGTCATTCCAGTCCCAGAATACTCCCGCTACTTCCAGCAGCTGTCATTCCACTATGTAGTCTCTCATTCCAATTCTAGAACACTCCTACTTCCCCCTGGGGCCTGTCATTCCAGTCCCAGAACACTGCTGCTACCCCCAAGGACTGTCATTCCATGTTGTGGTCTCTCATTCCTGTCCCAGAACACTCCTACTACCCCAAGGGGCTGTCATTCTGCTCTGGGGCCTGTCATTCCAGTCCAGAAAAATCTTGCTACCCCCAGGGAATGTCATTTCACTCCGTGGTCTCTCATCCCAGGCCCAGAACACATCTGCTACCCCCGGGGCTGTCATTCCACTCCGTGGTCTCTCATCCTAGTCATGGAACTCTGCTGCTACCACCAGGAGCTGTCACTCCACTCCATGGTCTCTCAATCTAGTCCCAGAACACTCCTGCTACACCCAGGGGCTGTCATTCCACTCTGGGGCCTGCCATTCATATCCCAGAATACCCTTGCTACCCCTAGGCACTGTCATTCCACTCTGTGGCCTCTCATTCTAGTCCCAGGACACTCCTAACCCCTGGGGCTGTCATTCCTCTCTGGGGCCGGTCATTCCAGTCCCTGAACACTCCTCCTACCCCCAGTGGCTCTCATTGCACTCTGGGGCCTGTCATTCCAGTCCCTGAACACTTCTGCTACACCCAGGGGCTGTCCTTCCACTCTGGGGCCTCTCAGTACAGTCCCTGAACACTTCTGTTACTCCTAGGGGCTGTCATTCCAGTCCCAGTGTCATTCCAGTATCTTTGGGCTCAGAAACCCTAATGCAAAATCCATTCCGCATTTTCTTTGCAACTCTACTTGTACTGTAATATATCTCAACGGAGCCCATACAAGTAAATTGGCTTCCCTGGCTCCCATTATTTCCAATGGGCCTTCAAGTGTCTCCCTTTGTTTCCAATGGGCATTCCTGTCCTTCCTTTAGTACATGCCAAGGAGAGCCGTGTAGCCTGGCCCGACCTCCGGGGGGGGGGGGGCTCCATTCGCCTGAGAGTGCCACTAGCTGCACAGGTAGCCTGGTTCCTTACTCCTCCCGGCCCGCGTGCGCACAGCCGCCCTGAAGCCAGAGCAGCACCTCCCCTTCCCTTGGCACCTCCAGCCGGCAACGCGCATCTCCCGCCCCCTCAGCCTGGGGGGGGGGGGGGGGGGGAAGAGATACCACATGGGGGGAGACGTTTAACCCCACCTCGCCCGCGGCTGAACGCACGTCGGAGCCAGCCGTGCGACGTCGCCGCGCTCTGTCAGTAAACAGCTCTACCTCTCGGTGCCCAGCCCCGCGAGGCGGGCTCGGGCGTTTTGCTTTAACCCTTCGCCTCCTGCCGCTGGCTGCCGTGGTTTCCCTCCCTGCCCCCGCCCGCCCAGCGGCTTGGCCGTAGCGACGGCGAAGCTGCCTGGCGCCCTGTTGTGCCCGGGGTGGGTGGTGTAAAGGGCAGCAGCAGCAACGAGGCGACGGAGCGCTCCTCCCCTTCCCAGCCCGGCGGCAGAAGAAGGAGGGCGCACAGCGCAGACATGGCGGCCAACATGTACCGAGTAGGAGGTATGTGAGGGTCCTTTGGGGGACGCGCCACGCGTCTCCGCGGCAGCGCCCTCGACTCTGGTTACAGCCGAGCAGGAGGGCCGGGAGCGGGGGTGGGGGTGGGGGGTCGCCAGCTGGCTGGCTGGCTGGCTCATGGCCGGGAAAGAGCCAAGGGGCGTGCTGAGGCGAGCGGAGCTTGGCACAGCACCCGCCCCCCGCAGGGAACCCAGCCCCCTTATTCCTTCCAGCGAGGCAGGCCACAACCCACCTCGCCAGGATAGAGGAGCCAGGAGAGGCAGCCACTCACCCCCCCCCCCTTCCAGAACCGAAGGGGAACCCAGTTGCCCGGAACTGCAGTGTGGCTGCATCTCCAGGGGGAAGGACGCTTTTCCGCCCTAGTGCTTGATTTGTTTTAAAGGGGGAGGGGGGAGAGATTCCAAGGCTCAAGTCAGCCTGGGAAGAACATCTGAGAAGGACGCCCTTTTCCATTGGGGGGGGGGGGGCTTTCTGTCCTTAAGCAGAGGTGAGGGAAATGCTCTCCTCCTCCTCTCTTTCCACTTTCATCCGTTCATACTTGCCATATTCCAAGGTGAAGCCCTAGCGTTGAAAACTGATATGTAGTCCAAACCCATGCATGTTTACTCAGAAGAGATGAGCACAGTAGTGCTGACGCCCAGGTGAGCATGCATGGGCACTATAGGTTAAAAAAAAAAGAAACCTGAAGGGGGATATGGTAAAAATTATGAATGGGATGGAGTGTGAATAAAATCCCTCCCCCCCATATTAGTATTTTGTTACATAACACCTAGTTAAATTACAGAATTCCCTGGAGGACATTGGTGGCCCTAGATTTGATAGCTTTAAAAGTGGATTAGATATTGTAGATAGACCTAGTGATGTAGGCTACATGGAATCTCCCCACAGCCAGGGAGAAGATATCTATGAATGTTAGGTGGTGGTGCGGAAACAGCAAGGGAGGGCCTCTTCTAGCCCCTTGTAAGCTTCCTTGAAATATCTGGCCATTGTTGTCAACAAGATGTTGAACTAGATAGATCATTATCCTTAGTCTGATCCACAGAACTCTTCTTAGGTTCTTATAGTAAGACTTAACCCAAATCAAGGCCTGCCTTTCAGAGAACTGTGATCCTACATTCACCTAATAATGAAAAATTGGATTTATGTTGTTATCTACAAATGCAGCCTCTTGTATCCCATCAGATAATCTGTGGATTTTATAGTGGAATCCTGAACAGAGTTCCACTATTCTAATTCTATTGGCTTCAGTGGACATGAAAGGGTGTAACTTATACTGTCACATCTGTAGGTATAGCTCAGGAGGAAAATAGTTCTTTAGGGTCCTACCCCTTGGCTTCTTCCCACAATCAAGAATCAAGAAAAGGTACCTTAGTTGTAAAGACAATTTTATCCACAAGTAGGGCTTTGAATGCAACCTCCTGCATCCTGGAAAGCAAAGAGTCATTTCCAAGAGGTTTTAATGGAGCTTTCTAGTACCCTGCAAGGACAAAGAGAATCAAGCTTTCCTTACCATCTAACAGGCACCCTGCCTTGTACCCACCAAGGTACAAATGGGGGCAGCTCTGCAGCCTAAAGGCCAGTTGACAAAAATTAGTCCATTTTTTACTCATGATTGTGTATTTGGCTACACGGTCTTGTGTTTTGATTGTACTGCATCATACAGCAGGTGAAAGTGCACATGATGGAATACTTCCCCCCCAAAAGAGAGATTACTACCCATAGACCGTATTTCAGGGAGAAGGCTAAGCTAAATCTGAATAGTTTCTATGAGCCTGATTTTTTTGTTTAATTTGCCATTAGTTGAGTTCCCTTTGTGATATGATGTAATGTAGTACAGACACTGGTTTATCATTTCATTCATGAATACTAGGCCTCACTGTCTCCAAATAAAACAGTAATGTAGAACCTGGAATTTCAAAAATAGATACACATAGTTCACCCAGATTTTGTCCCAGGATATAGATAGCAGTATAGGTTGTATTCAGATGACTCAAGCCTGGTGTAAACCTGAGAATAAGCCTGATTTATGTTCTAGTTCATGCTCTTTCTTTTGCCTCCCCTTTCACATGGAGCTGATATTGAAGAATTCCTAGTATGAAACAACTGCAGTTTGTTGGGGAGTCAAATTGGTGAACAAATTGGTTGTTTACAAAAATAGTCTCAGTTTAGAATCTTAGTTTGCATGCAAAACACAATTTTTTATTTGCTATATTGTCTCATTAGATATTACAACAAGCTGCAGTTACGCTTAAACCAAGAAGTCTTCAGTTGTGGTTATATGCATGAGGGAAGAGAGGAGGGATAAACCAGGAAATCTTGTCTTAACCAAGCCAGAGTTTGTGACATGGAAAATCTGAATCTTCTTCCATGTAAATTTCCCTAGCAACAAAAGTCATATTTAAGACTCTTTTTCATGTGCCTTCTGAAGGTATGCAGATAGGTCCTGGAGAATGAACTTTTTCTGTAGTGGAACTCAAACTACGGAACCTGCTTCTGAGAAGACTTGCTTTGCTCATTATTATCATTTGACATTGAGCGAAGGTGGTTCTGTTCTCCCAGGCTTTTGGGGTGGTTTTTTTTCCCTTTTCCTTGTTGAACTGGTTATTGCAGCATTGTATGGTTGATTTTATCTGCTGTTTCCATTTTTTAATTCTCTGTGTAGGCTACTAGTTTATTTGGTTTGTTTTATTTTATAATTCCATAGTCTTGACTGTTTTATTTATACATTTTCTTTAGATGTACTGGTGCAGAGTTTGGCACATGACCAAGCAGTTGCATGGTTACTTCTGTGTATGACTCATCTCAGTTGAACCCACACCCCTTGTGCTACTGCTCTTGTCCCTTTTGCCAGTTTGCAGTGCAGCAGCAATGCAGCATTTCACTAAATGCTATGCTCTGCCTACATTACTTTAACCCTCCACTCAAACTCCCAGCTGTAGTCTCTGTTCCTTTATCTTCCATATATGTGTATTTTGTGGTCCAGGCAGAGCCAGACATGTGTCATCTCTAGCCCCTTCCTAGACTGTAGCACTTCAGACTGCAGGTGGGGAAACCGCATGTTTGGGTGCATGCTAAAGAAAATACCGCCCTTTATATGGAAAACTGAAGGAGAGATAGTAAGGGATGTTTAAATATTTGATTTCTCTCTCCTGCAATCTAAAATGGTACAGTCTAAAAAAGGACTTTACCACATGCTTTTTCTGCAAACCTGAGATTCTATCTCCAAACAGTATAGAAAATGTGTTTAACTTGCACGGTTAGAAGGTGTATGATAAAGCATCCAGGTGTATGATATGGATGGCAGATCTGAAAACCCTGTTAATGCTGCAGAAGAAAGCTAATGTTGCAGTGGAGTTGTGAATGGTTTCCCCGAGCTCTTTAAGGTCAGGAGAGACAGCACGTGTAGCTGCAGTTGTGCTGGCACAATGCTTGAATATCTCCCTCAAGTTGGAAAGAACTCGGGAATGCTATTACAGGCAGCTCCCTTCCCTTCCTCATCTTTCCAAGGGTTGAGAGATCTGCAACAGTGCCACAGCATTCTTTAATATGCATGAAAGTGTATTGAAATCTAAGAGGGAGGGAGGTGACTTTGTCCCACTGATGAGAGTGGCAGAGGCACCTTGCTCTGGGCAAGATAGTGGTTGATTGACTGCACTTATGCATTAAGGAACTGCCAGCAGGAAGGAGGAAGCACAATAATTACTTTGACCTAAATTGTGAGCATCTCACTAGTGGACAGTGTGGCTCTGCAACTGCATTTGCAAACTAACTTATTTTCTAGTTTTGTTCCTTTCCAAAGTGCTTGATGATGTGAACTTAGTATTACAACTATTCTTTAGCTTTCTCTGTGACCAAATGTTAAAATAAGTTTAAGTCTAGGCAAAGAATTTCTGTGTAATTAGATGGACATTTCATTCACCTTCACTGTAAACACTATCATGCTCAGTATTTTGTGAGTGGGTGCAGAGATGGCGGAGTGCAGCAGTTACTGCAAATAAAATGATGTGAACACATTTTAGTATAGGCACTGCACGCAGTTGTGGCTAATGCTCTGCACTAGTCTATAGATGGATTTATTTATCAATTTTATTGTAAAGGTGGCATAATATAGTATTTAAGAACATAAACTGGGAAACTCCTGGGTCAGTTCTCCACTCATTAGCTGTACTTGGGCAAACCAGTTTTGCATTTCAGCTTTCCCCCTGCAATCTGTACTGTGGGGATGACAGTTCATAAACGTGTGTATTAAGTTGCAGGTGACATATGGCAACCCGGTAGGGTTTTCAGGGTAAAAGATGAGCAGAGGTGGTTTGCCATTGCCTGCCTCTGTGTAGCAACCCTGGACTTCCTTGGTAGCCTCCCATCCAAGTACTAACCAAGGCCAGCCCAGCTTAGCTTCCAAGGTCTGATGAGATCAGGCTTCCAAGATCTGATAAGATCAGGCCATTTGTGTCAGGGCAGTTTATAAATAATGTCCCCCAATTGCTCCCACTGCTTATTCATGAAATGCTGGACTAAGTAGAAAGACAAAAGGGAAGGAAGAAGCAGGATGCAACCATGTCTGTATCAAGCCACAACCTTAGGGCCATACTACATCTGATCACTATCATGTAATATAGCCAAGATGCCCCCTGATTTAGATTGGGGCTGTAGCGTAGGTGATGGTTGTCACCATCCCACCATGTCTCCACTTTTAGAATAATCGAATCATAGAATCACAGAGTTGGAAGGGGCCATATAGGCCATCTAGTCCAACCCCCTGCTCAATGCAGGATCATCCTAGAGCAGAGGTGGGCAATTGTTTTGGCTCGGGGGCCACTTTGTGGGAGCAGAGGTTAGCGGAGGGCCACACCTTTTAAAATGATTGCATTCATTAGTTAACTTTGCATTTCAGAAAAAATATAAATTGTATCATAAAAATCAATAAATATAAATTAAATAAAATAGTGGTAGTTTTATTCAATTTATTTATTGTGCTAATTTCATATAATCTATAGCTGCAAGCACATTTAATTTTAGAATCAGTTTAATGAGAGAAATGTACCCTATCACACTTTTCTACAATTTTTTTGAAATCAGGAGATTGCTTGTTGAGAAACCACGTGGCCGACTGTCTTTGCGGGCCGCAAAAAACTCTATGGCGGGCCGCATGTGGCCCCCGGGCCGCAATTTGCCCACCCCTGTCCTAGAGCATACCTGACAAGTGTTTGTCCAGCTGCTGCTTAAAGACTGCCAGTGAGAGGGAGCTCACCACCTCCCTAGACAGCTGATTCCACTGTTGAACAACTCTTACTGTAAAAAAGTTTTCCATAATATCCAGCTGGTACCTTCCTACCCTTAATTTAAACCCATGATTGCGAGTCCTATTCTTTGCTGCCAACAGAAACAGTTCCTTGCTCTCCTCTAAGTGACAGCCCTTCAAATACTTAAAGAGACCAATCATGTCCAATACACCCTCTAAGCTTGTGAGCAAAAATTCTACTTTGTGAGTTACTGGCATTAAAGTTGTGAGTGAATGATTTGGCTACTGCATAAATTAGTTTGCTCTGGAGCCATCCTCCCTGCGCTAAGACAAAAATGTGTGAGCCAGAGGCTAAAAAACTGTGCTAGCTCACACTAACTCAGCTTAGAGGGAACACTTTGTCCCCCCTCTACCTCCTCTTCTCCAGACTAAACATTCCCAAGTCCCTCAGCCTTTCCTCACAGAACTTGGTCTCCAGTGGTCCCCCCCCCCCAATCATCCTCGTCACTCTCCTCTGCACCCACTCCATTCTGTCTACATCCTTTTTGTGGATGCCAATCTAGTCTGATTAAACCCCCGGTGGGGGCAAGGACAGGTACTATGTACTGTGTTTTTTTCTGGGGAGGGTAAAGCTAGTCAAGGAGGCTATTTTCATTATGGGGAACAGCAAGTCAGGAAGAGAAGTATTAAATTTTACTTCACTAGTGCTGTGGCCCATGTGGCTCCCTCAACACCCACATTTTAGGGCCCTTTTTCTTTATTGGAATCTAATCAGGAATCCCCAATGTCATATGCAATTCACCTTTTGAAAGTGAATGGAAGGTAATGTGAGCATCCAAAGCTGTACTCCTCTGCACACTTAGCTTGAGAATGGGAGTTACTTCTGAGTAAGCGTGCATAGGGTTGGGCTCCAAAGTCTTCTCTCTTTCCCACCCCTGCACTTTGAGTATTTGTTATGGAAACAGCCCCTTTCAGGGCTAGGTAAAGGCTGGCATGATCTTGTTATTCTTAATTAGGTCATGAGTGCTTCAGTTGGGGTCACAGCCCTCACATGGGGTCATGAGCATTTCTTAAAGGCTTCCTCAGTGTAATGGTTTGGAAAATGTGGAAAACTGCTTGCTTTGACAATGTGGAGCTTACTGCCTTGTACACATTTTGAATGAGTCACGCTGAATAATTTTGGTTCTCAGCTCTGCCTTGCTGTTCAGTACACTCCTTTGTTGACACTGATAGTAAAACATTTACTTACCACCATTTTGTCTATTTAACTTAAGTACTTTCCCTGAGGTTTTTATAATTTATAATTTTTACTCTAATCTATCAACACGTAGAAGTATCTTTCAGGGATGCTGATTTCTCCTAGGTTATTGACTTAATGATCAGCTGAGGAAGATAGCAGTAGGATGTGACTCGTAGTAGATAATTGTTCTTTTATGGATTGTTGTTTCCAAACACCAGCAAAACATTTTACATTACGTTTAATCATTTTGTATGATAATGCATACATGTAAATTGTATTTCCCGTATCCTGTGCATGTTTCTCTCAAGAGTAAGATGCTGGTGGGATCTGTTGACAAGCAGTGTGCTTAAGACTGCAGCTGTGGCTTTAAATCCCTTGAAATGATCTAAAATAATGCTGTTGGAAATTAAAACAAATGTAATAGCTGCTAGAGTTTGTGCTTACAATAAGTATTTTTTAAAAAAAATGTGTCTAAACCCTGTGCTGGATGGCCCAGGCTAGCCCGATCTCTCCAGATCTGGGAAGCTAAGCTGGGTTGGCCCTGGTTAGTATTTGGATGGAAAACCTCCAAAGAAGTCCAGGGTCACTGCACAGAGGTGGGCAATAGTAAACCACCTCTGAAAGTCTCTTGCCTTGAAAACCTGCCTACAGGGTTGCCATGAGCTGGCTGTGACTTGACAGCACTTTCCCCCACTACCATAAAACCTGTGATTCCCAACATATTATATTTATTGAAGTCATCATCTAGTCAGAAAGATAAACACCTTTCACAGTGAAGATGCTTTTAGCCCAGTCCCACAACCTTATAAAAGCCTGTTGGCTTGATTAGACTTAGAGGGGTGTAACTCTGTTTAGGATTACACTGTTAATTTCATAGAAGACATCGCTTGTAAAAAAATCATAGGCTGTGGTCACACACACTAAGAAATCCACTTTCAATCCACTTTCAGTGCACTTTCCAACTGGATTTTACTGTGTGAACTGGCAAAATCCAGTTGGTAAGTGCACTGAAAGTGGATTGAAAGTGGATTACTTAGTGTGTGTGACCGCAGCCATAGTATTCACATGGCTTAAGCTAAAAATATTTAGAGGAAATGAGAAACAAAAATAGAATCACAAATTTTAGCTACTCCTGAACTGTTTCCCCAAACAAAATATTTTCATTAAAAATAGCAAGGTATATGAACATCTTTGTTTTCATAAAAGATTAGCAAATAAGGGTGCAGTTATCAGAAACACATGCAAAACCCAAATGGTGGTCCCAAATTAGAGACAAAACAAGAAAATTTGAAGCTATGAAGGCATTTTCTCTCCCTTTTGGGGAAAACCCCCCAAATTTTATGAATAACTGAAATACATACAGGTCTTTCTTATCAAATCATCTTATTTTACTACTTTAACAATATAAAATGTGCAGTTTATAACTTAATACATATGATTGCACTATTTGGCATATTTTTGAAATGTAACAGTATAAACACTTCAGTTTTCTGCAAGAAAAATGCAAATATACCCACTAGTAAAGAGAGTTGCAACTGCTATGCTACCATAGTACATTAGAAAATAACATAACAGTAGCAATGGTGGATCAGACTTAAGGTCCATCTATTCAATCATTTGGTTTCCAACAGTGACTGGTCATGTGTCACAGGGAAGTCCACAAGCAGGACCCTCAGACAACAGCCCTTGCTGCTAATTGCTCCACAACATTTGACATCTGAAACTAGTGGTCCTGTTTGTCCACCATGGGTAGAAGCCAGTGATAGACCTATTTTCCATAAATCTGTCCAACTTTTAAATCTGTCTTAAGCCAGTGGCAGTGAGTTCCACAAATCTTTTCACACCCATTTTATGAAGTAGTACTTCCTTTTGCCTGTCTTTAATTTACGGCCAATCAGTTTCACAGGATGACCCTGAGTTCTGGTATTATGGAAGAAGGAAGAAGAAGAGATTGGATTTATACCCTGTGTTTCACTCGTAGTCTCAGAGAGGCTTACAATCTCCTTTCCCTCCCTTCCTTTTCTTTCTGACACTTTAGTTCGTGGCATTAACTGGTGCATCATTCAAAGTTGCAGAGTCCAGGCTAGAAGCTTAAGTGTCTGTGCCATGGAATGAGAAGTTAGCATAGCATCACCTTTATCTAAGGCCCAGTTATAGTTTCTTGCTGCCTGGCATCAGATGGTCTCCAGAATCCAGTGAGAGCGCTCGTTCACTGGAGCCCTCCAAGAGATGATGTAACTTGCTCCTGGTTCCCCCTCCCACCTGGTTAATGAACTGAGCACAGGTTTTTAACTTAGCCAGTTACCACATTCTGATATCAGGCCTTGAAAGAGATACACATAATATCTATGAGAAAGGCTCATTAGAAACACCTGCAAGCTGAAGCAGACCCACTATTATTCATGTTAACCCTTGGTAAAACTGGGCTGCTTTGCCTCACAGATGTCAAGTTCAGTTTTAAAATGGTGAAAACACTGAACTCCTCCATAGTGTATTACCTACATAGCATAGTAATTGTGAACAAAATTAGTCACATGTAAATAAAAAACGTCTTTGAAAGGATGTTGTATCTGTGTATCGCAGTGGTTCTCAACCTGTGGGCCAAGGACCTTAAGGGGAAGCTGGAGTTATTGCACGAGGTCCGCACATCCATCCAGCTTGGGCAGGTTTCCACCTTTTCCTCTTCTTGCCATGCCTTCCAACTCTATTTCAGTTTGGGTGCCAGCTGGGCTTCATCTGTCATCTGGCTTGTCACAGCATTGCCATGCCTTCCCAACTGGATCTTCTGCTCCAAGCACCATCCAGGCATGTAGGATCAGGCCATTGTCAGCCAGAGGCCTCCACGGGTGCACTAGCCTAGTCAGGGCTGATTGCTATCTTGCGAAGAGACCTTTTCTTTCTCATAGGATGAGGGAAGTGAGCTGTAACCTAGGAAAGGCATAAACATCTGGTTTCTCTAAATGGAATTAAGTCTTCAAGGCCAGATGAATTGCATCTGAGGGTACTAAAGGAGCTTGCTGGTGTAATTTTGGAGCCTCTGTCCATTATTTTTGAGAATTCTTGGAGAACAGGTCAGGAGCCAGAAGAGTGGAGGCACAAACAACACCCACCAAGGGAAGACCATCCATAATTCACAACTATATGTGCTCAAAACTGTATATTGTATTCATTGAAATACAAAGAAGGGTTAGTGGTCATAACCCAATAGAATGTATAGAAACTTGTTTGTGGCTATACTTGTACGCTAAGAGTTCTCTATTGTCTCTGGCAGAAGACTGGAGGCAGGCAAATGCTGTCCCTGTTTTCAAGAAGTGAAATAAGGAGGATCCAGGTAACTACTGACCCATCAGCTTGATGTCAATACCTGGGAAAGTTTTAGAACAAATAATCAAACTGCATTTGAGCTTTTAGAAAGGACAAGTGTAGTTCCAAGATACTCATGGAGGTTTTTTTCCCCCCTCACCCCCCTTTTTCACCAGGCCTGTACCCAGCGCAACTCCCAGGCTTTTGCCTCTGTGGCCTGGCGTGACTCCTGGGCTGCTTCACCAGTGGCAGCATGCCCAGCTCAGCTCCTGGGATATGGCAATGGCAAGCCTGGCACATCTCCTGGGCTGTGTTGCTGCTGCTGGGCCCAGCGCAGAGCCCTTGTCTTTATAGCATTGCCACCACCAGGCCAAGGGTGGAGCCCCAGGCTATGCAGCTGCTTCCCCTGCTGGATGCAGCACAGCTGTGCCACTGCCACCGAAGGCTTTACTTTTCGGGAGATTTAACCCCTCCCTGGTGTATTTTTTTAATTTTCAGATTTTTTTGCAAACCTGGGGAATGCCCTAAGTTTGCTGAAAAATCTCCATGTGGCCCCGATCCACAGATTTAGCTACCTGCATATGGGGGCCACTTGTGACTAATAGTATATAGACAAATGTGAACTCTCAGTACTTGCAGGGGGAAATATTTTTCCCCAGCTGCTGCAATTCCCTTTAGGGGGAGATTCTCCATTTTTTTTTGAGGGGGGGGGGAGACTTGCAGGGAGAGAGAATTCCATATCCACCCCCAGAGCCAAGCCTGGCAAAGCTCCTGAGCCCAGTGTCCTCCTCAGCTCCTGTCAGGCTTGGTGCTGTTGCTGGGTATTCTTTGCTACCATGAGCTGGTGTGGAATCCTGTATCTTCTCCCTCAGTGCCAAACCTGGTGTAGCTCCTGAGCATGGTGTCCTTCACCACTGCCAGGCCCAGCGTGGCTCCCAGGCTGCTGCACTGCTGTCAGGCCCAGTGTGGCTCCTGGCCTGCTGCACCCTTGCTGCTGGGCTCTGTGCGGCTCCCTGCCTGCCATGATGTCAATGCCAGGCCCAGCATGGCTCCTGGCCTACTGCGCTGCTGACACCAGGCCTGAGGTAGGTGGGAAAATTTATGGGAAATTTAAATCCCCCACTGTTTGGTGTTTTTTTTTAAGTCAGATTTTTTTGCAAACCTAGGGGATCCCCTGAAAATGCAGAAACATCAGTGTAGCCTCAGTGTAGCTATCCATAGACGGGGGCCATGGGCGGCTAACAAGTATATGAAGGTTAAGACGCTGAGTTGCAGACCGGAAGGTTGGTAGGTTGGCAGTTTGAGACCCATGTGACAGAGTGAGCTCCCGTTTCTGGCCCCAGCTCCTGCCAACCTAGCAGTTCGAAAGCAAGAAATTGCAAGTAGATAAATAGGTACTGCTTCGGTGGGAAGGTAACAGCGTTCCATTCACCTCGGTGTTTAATCATGCCTCATCTCCTTTTTTGAGATGTAGCTCTGGGCATAGTTTGTCTTGAATTCTGTAATGCTTTTGATAAGGTTCTGCATAATATTCTTTTTGACAAGTTGGTAAAATGTGGTTTGGATCTTATTACTGCTATGTGGATTTGTAACTTGTTGACGAATCGCACCCCAAAAGTGCTTGTTAATGGTTCCTCATCCTCTTGGAGAGGAGTGACAAGTGGAATGCCTCAGGGATCTGTCCTGGGCACTGTGTTGTTCAACATCTTTATAAATGACTTGGATGAGGGAATAGAGGGGATGCTCATTAAATTTGCAGATGGTACTAAGTTGGGAGGGATAGCAAATACAATAGAAGGCAGAATCTTGACAGGCTGGAAAACTGGGCTCAAACTAACAAAATGAAGTCTTAGTAGAACATGCACTAGACTGGAGTCAGCAGTGTGATACAGTAGCTAAAAATGCAAGTGCAATTTTGGGCTTTATAGTGTCCAGAGCATGTGAAGTGATGATATCACTTTACTCTGCTCTGGTTAGACCTCACTTGGAGTATTGTGTTCATTTTTGGGCATCACAGTTTAAGAAGGATGTTGACAAGCTGGAAACATGTCCAGAGGAGGGCAACAAAGATGGTAAATGGTCTAGAGACCAAGTCCTATGAGAAAAGGTTAAAGGAGCTGGGTGTACTTAGCCTGGAAAGGAGACGATGAGAGGTGATAAGATAGCCATCTTCAAATATTTGAAGAGCTGTCCTATAGAGGATGGAGCTGTTTTTTGTTGCCCCAGAAGGTTGGACCAGAACCAATGTATTGAAATTAAATCAAAATAGTTTTTCAGCTAAAGATTAGGATGAACTTCCTGACAGTTAGAGCAGTTCGTCAGTGGAATAGGCTTCCTTGGGAGGTGGTGGGTTCTCCTTCTATGGAGGTTTTTAAGCAGAGGCTAGATGGCTATCTGACAGCAATTCTGATTCTGTGAATTTAGGCAGATCATGAGAGGGAGGGAGGGATGAGCCAGGGCTCAGCTCTTGTGGCCCTTTCTTACATGTCCAGTGGAATGTGGATCGCCACTTTGGGGTCAGGAAAGAATTTTCTTCCAGGCCAAATTGGCCAGAAATTCTGGAGTTTTTTGGCTTTCCTCTGAGCATAGAGCAGGGTTCACTCTGTGAGTGGAGGGAAAGGTTGTGAATTTCCTGTGTTGGGCAGGGGGTTGGACTAGATGACACTTGAAGTCCCTTCTAGCTCTTTGTTTCTGTGTTTCTCATGAGAGGTTTGGGTGTGTCATATTATCTCCCATTGCCCATCCTCTTTCATCTGCACCTTGAATGGAGGTGTGGGCTGCCTCCCTTAAAGGAGTTTGGTCAGCAACTTCCTTGTGACCCCATTGATTGATGCCCACAGCCCCTCCCACTTTTCTGTCAGCTCTGGAAGGTCCAGAGCTGCATCAGGTAGCCATTAGGGGCCAGAAGCTTCACTGGGACATGGTGTTTCCCTTTTGACTATCCCAAGGTAGCCCAATAAGTGTGGGGAGGAGGGGTCATACCCAGAGAGTTCATGAAGTGAGCTCTGATTCAAGAAAGCTTATGCTGGATAAATTTGGGTGCTTGTTAAGGTGCCACTGGACTTCTTTATTTTGCCACCTGGATTAGTAACCACTACATTATCAACTGTGGAAAGAGCCTGTATCTTAACACTTGTGCCTAGACATCTGACAATATATTCTGGAGATGAAGTGCTCCTTCCTCCTACCCAAGTGCTATTGCTAGGCCATTGGGGGAGCAGCTTGGCATCCTTTGATCTTGCCTGGATCCAGCACAATTGAGAATTCTCTCCTCAAGGAATTTTATTTCACTTTAATTATTAGTTGTGTTAATTTCTGATACCTGTGAACTCCTTTGGGAACTAACATGCCACTGAAAGTTAAAATCAAAATAAATAAGCATTCACCAGTTGTTCTGATAAAGACTGAAAGCTCATTGGGCAACCAAGCGAATTCCCATGAGTATAGACTTACTGCTGTGTTAGCAGAGGGGTCATTCTAAGCAGCTACACAAATAATTCCAAACTATAAAAACATATGAAGCTTTCTTATACTTTGTGAAGTCATTGGTATGTACTGTCTGCCCTTCAACCAGACTTCCATTTTATGAAACCTGCCAAACAATAACAGCTATCTCATTAAACAACTCAGTACAATAAATAATCAAACATACCTTCTGTAAAAAAACAAAAACATGTCTCACACATGTATCAATAAATCTAATCCTGAACATGGCCAAATATGTGGATACTTAAATCTAGAGACTGGAGCCCATGAACATAGAAGACAGATCTTTCTACAAACCTGAAAAAATAATAATCCAGGCCTGCAGACCCAAATAATAGAAGCAGCACCTGTGGTTTTAAGAAACAAATTACCTCTGCAGCCATTGCTATGCTATCACAACAGTATTGCTAGCTGAAGCCTTGATTTCTGTCAGTAAAACGTGGAAGAAGTAGCAGGGCTCTTTCCATGGTTGTTTTGGTCTTTGAGTGATAACCCATATGGGCAAGGCCCAGCAGCAGCCACTGGGTGACTTGCTACCACCTGACTTGCATGACTCACCCAGGCCCAGCTGCTTTCAGCTGTTTGACATCAGCAACCCCACGAAAGCCAGTGTGGTGTAGTGGCTGGCGTTTCAGAATAGGATCTGTTAGACCCAGGTTCAAATCACCACTGTGAGCATAAGAACATAAGAGAAGCCATGTTGGATCAGGCCAGTGGCCCATCCAGTCCAACACCCTGTGTCACACAGTGGCCAAAAACCAGGGGCCATCAGATCTCTCTGGGAGATCCCAGTTCAAATCACCACTCAGCCATGGAAACTCACTGGGCAAGTTACACATTTGCAGCCTAACTTATTTCACTGGAATGTTGTCAAGATAAAATGGAAGACAGGAGAATGATGTAAACTGCTCTGCACCCCCATTTTGGAGAAAGTTGGGCTACAAATGAAGTAAATAAATAAGAAATATTGCTGAAAATTGTGGGCAGATAAAAGGTAGTTAGATTGATGGGTTGGGAAGGAGAGAAGGAGGCAGGGAAAGTTGAGAACATAGGGGTTGCCAGGAGGAGGGAAAGAGGAAATAGCATGAGGAAAGGGATACAGAAGAATATGAGGTACTCCCCTCAAATCCTTGCAGGTTTCCCACTGTGAAATGGGACCTCGCCCAGCAGTTGGAACTACACAACTGGGCCATAGTTTTCAAGGTTACTAGAGGTTCGCAGCTGAGGGAAGGAGGGAAAGCTGAAGACAGGGGACAAATAAAGGTGGGTTAATTGATAGAAGGGAAGGAGAGAAGAAAGCAGGAAAGAGAGGCTGCGGGGCTTTTAGGGAAGAAAAAGAGATAGTGGGAAAGGGAAAAATCAAGTGCCTCCTACAAATCATTGTGGGCCCCTCTCTTGTGTATTACTATTTATCAAACACATGTAGATGCTGGTTGTGATTAATAAAATACCAACTCATTTAGAAACATGACTGAATCCATAGTAGCATTTTTCAGTATATGTTTTCTCAAGCACAGCTACTGTCATGGGGGAAGGGGGTGTCCGTGAATTTTCTTTTACATTGAAAAGGGGTCCTTATACTCAAAATGGTTGGAAACCTCTGATCTATGACATGCAGAGTAATTGTCATTTTGAATACTGTGGACTGTCTTACTAGAAACCTCCTCACTATTTACACTTTAAATAAGGCCTTGTCTGAAAAACAGCTTAATTACTTCATGAGAAAAAAAAGTTTATAGCCGTTTTTTCAATATTTCTCCAAATCCTCAGTTTTTCCAATGAAAAATTGGGGAGTGGAGTCCTTAGAAGAAATCTGAATAACCAATTTCACCCATTTTTCTGGTGTTTTTTACTTAAGCCTCAAAAGCTCTCAAATAATGAACACTACTAAAGATGAGGTACATGTTAATGAAAACAATTTAATGCTATACTTCCATTCATCCCCTGGGGAGCTACCATATGTGAAGTATGAATTCAGAATGTTTCAGAGACAAACACCTAATTTAACTCAATCAAATAGTATTTTATGATTCAGTGTACTGGATCTGACTTTTTTTTTGTCATGTATATCAAATGATACATAAAATAGCATTAATCACAACATCAGATTCCTTGGCTAATGGACTACCAGATATTTCCTACTATCTACCGGTATACAAAAAGATTTAATGGATGCTCTTGTTGTGTTATGGGACACATCATATGAGTTGGTAGAAAAACTCATTAGTGTTATTATGGAGAATTACGTTCGCATTGTAACTTGTTTGGAAAAAGTAACTTGTTAAGAAAGTTTAGCAGAGTAGATCTGATTATGGGTGCTAAAAAAGCCTCAATTAACATTTCAATTAATGCAAGTTGTACTAGCTGAAACACAACTTTCACAGTTGGTGAACTGTAGTAGTAGTTTATGGAGAAAGAGAGAACAAAAGATTGTAAGAACAGACCAGTGGTCCATCTAGTTGAGCATCCTGTTTCACACAATGGCCAACCAGTTGTCATGGAGGGCCAACACACTGGTTGTACTATGTTTTTATTAATATTTTAGAAAATAACAAGGTGGGGACCCGCAATACTCGTGGGGGGGGAGAGAAGGAGCTCGCCCCTTTTCCTCACCCCCCCAAAGAGTCCCGGCAGGCCTTGCCGGGCCCGCCGCTCGCCCCCTTCCCCCCCCCACCCCCAAAGAGTCCTGGTGGGCCTTGCCGGGCCCGCCGCTCGCCCCCTTCCCCCCTCCCGGCCGTGGCCGTTCGTGGAGCATTCCCTGCGCATGCGCAGGGGACGCTCTTTTACTTTTCGGGGGATTTAAATATCCCTCGAAAAGTTTTTTTAAGTTTTGGGATTTTTCTGCAAGCGGGGGGGGGGTCACCCCCCACCTGCAGAACCCCCCCTCTGCCCTCCAAGTGCCCCCCCCGCGCGGATTTAGGTATCCGCACGGGGGTGGGCCACTTGGCTATTAGATATATAGATATTAATGGAATAAGCTGTCATATAAGGCTAGTATCTCCGAAATGTTAATAGTACAATCTAACCTATTATTTCAGGCTGCTAACTTTCTGTAGTTTGTGGATTTATAAGGAAGGCGAGTTCAGGATCCCAGCCCTGTGTAAAGATTTATGCATCTGATTCATAAATGGCTTTGCTTGCACCAAGCTTTTGTGCTGATTTACTAGCTTTGCTAGCATTCAAATTCCGCTAAACCAATTCTTTGAGATTTGGTTTCATATGTGAGTATCCCACTGAGCAAAATGTAGGCTTCTGTCTAAATCTCCATGGGACTGAATCACTAGTGACATTCCAGTCAGTTAATTTTGGGGATGCAGAAAAGAATTTATTCATAAACTGTAAACATCTTTATTGTAATAACACCACATATTTTGTTAGCCTTGGGCATAGAAATAATTCATATGTGAGCTTGAATTTAAACACAAATTTCTTGCCTTTTCAGGTTATTCTTACACCCCTTTTTTTGGAAGAGCTTCAAATGTAATTTGACCTTTTTGTTACAGATTATGTCTTTTTTGAAAACTCTTCAAGCAATCCATATTTGATCAGGCGAATTGAAGAACTTAATAAGGTACATGAATATGTAGTATTTTGTATTTTTTGACAAGCGTCGGTGTGCTTCCTAGTGGAATGAAAAGATGCAATTCTTTGCAAAAATATGGAAACCAATTATTTTTCGCTCTTGAGGGGGGGTTGCCTATAGACTTCTTTGTTATGATGTGTTATGCAACTGGAAAATGAAACATAACATATTCTGTACCATAACTGAAAAGAAAATCAGACCATCAATAGATCATTTCACTTTTCATAGATGAATTGGGCTTTTACACTCGTATGATCCTGTCATTCACTGAAAACTCTTTTGGGGACAGATAAGCACCAGCAAAACAGGCATTGTGCAGTGGGAATTAGTAGTGAATATTTTAGGGTTATCAGTGAAGGACAGCTGGATGACAGAAGAAAGTAGACTAAAGGTTAGATGGACACAGCCTACAGGACCACGGATAGCTCCAAAGCAGACAACTGCTCCAACAGCTACCAGAGTTAAACAGAGGGCATGGCTAGATATTATGGTGTCCATGTTTTAGACCCATGGACACTGCTGCCATATTACAGCTGAACTTGGGCCATTTAAAAATGGTGCAGGGGTCCAATCCTGTTCGGGTGTGGAGTATTCAGAATATGCTCCCGTTTTGACAGTGCTTCTTCCGAATCTGGACCCATCAGAAGTGTAGGTCCCAGTGCTAATACATAGAAGTGAACCTGTCACTGTTTCTTAAGTACACAAATTTCTCCTGTTGACAATCAGTAAGACTGAAAACATCTTCACTGAAGGCTGAAACCTTGGTAAGAGTATTCTTTAAAGTCAAGTCAAGTTTATTGTCTTGGCCATTGGCCATAACAAAACAAAACAAAATAAAACAGATAAAACAAAATACAACAGACATTATACACCAAAATGGGATAAGCCCTTCAGTAACTTGTTGTAAATCCTAGACTTAGTCTTATCTTTTTTGCTGCCAGTGCAAACAGAGCCATTCTGCTGGTAATATATGTGTCATTATCAGAGAGCAAAAAAAGATAAGAGTGTTCTTAGTAGCCTGCTACTAAGCCTTAGTAGCCTTAGTAGGCTACTAAGAATACTCTTACTAAGGTTTCAGCCTTCAATGAAGATGTTTTCAGTCTTACTGATTGTCAGTAGGAGAAATTTGTGTACTTAAGAAGCAGTGACAGGTTCACTTCTATGTACTGACAAAACAAAATTACCCTGTGGAAATAACAAACAGCTCAAGGTCTAGTAACACAAAGTTTTACTTAAAGGCGTATGTCTCAATATAACTTAGTAAAGCACTAATGCTTAAAACAAATATACATATCCAAAAACCTTCCCAAGCAAGACCTAAATAGGCAGTACACAGTCCTTGTATACACTGTAGTCTTCTTGGCTGTTTCTAAGTTGTCAACTTCCTACTTTGCTGGTCGGAGCATAACGAGCCCATGTGGGAGCAAGATAAGGCATACAAAATATGTAAACTGTGTGGTTCCATAGAATATTGGCTTTGAAGAAGTGAATCGAAATTCTCTCGGCCGACAGGAGACGTCAGCCTGGTGTTTAGCCTCCTTGCAGACCTGAAAGTTGCCCTTCACAGGTGGAGATCTCATGTTAAAACCCTGGTGGATTCAAGCCTTTGTTATTTTTTTGTGAAGCAATGAATCTTTAGAAATAGAAAATGTTTTATGGAAAAATAATACACTGAGAAATTTTTCAGAACAGTTTCCATCTTTGATATAGAGTTAAATTTCATGCTGCCTGATTTCTGTTAATGGTGTTTTCCTATGTTGATTTTGTGCCTGTGTTGCTTATTTTCTTGGTGCTGCTGAATTATGATGCTGTTTTATTATTTAGCATTATTGTTTTATTAATTTTTGATTTGATTATGATTGTAAGCCTCCTTGAGAACCTTCTAGTTGAGAAAGTGAGAATGGTTAAACTCATCTATGTAGAAGAGTTTCTATATTCAGTAGAGCTCATTTCTTGGTTGCTCTGTTCAACAAGAGAGAGCCACTCTAATCTGGAGAACTGGGTTTGATTCTGATCCCACTCCTTCACATGAAGCTTGCTGGGTGACCTTGGGTCAGTCATAGTTTTCTCAGAAGTCTCTCAGCCCCACCTACCTCATAAGGTGCCTGATGTGGGGAGAGGAAGGGAAGGAGATTGTAAGCCACTTTAAGACTCCTTAAGGTAGAGAAAAACAGGGTATAAAGACCAGTCCTCCTCATCCTTGTTCTGTTCAGCAAACAGCCATGACTTGTAAGTCTGTAAGTGTCAAAAGCTGAGGTTCTCTGGTCAATTCAGTACGAGTGGAGGGTAACCATGCATTTCCCTCATTAGGCTACAGCAGGGATTTGGTGCACATGTAGAATCCTTTCCTGACAACTTCCAGGTCACTGGTTCAAGATTCATTGTGGGCTAGAGTGCTAACACCAGTGGCATAGAGCATTGTTACAGTGATTTAATCAATCAGTAATTCAATGTAATAATTAGAGAGAATCATGGCTTCTGGTACTACGTTACTGAGGGAATAGGGAAGTGGAGGAAATGGTAAAATAGAGAAAACATGACCTTGAAGGAAGCTTGATTCATGACAGGATCACTTTTCGTTGTAAGGCTTTGCTCATACCAGTGAAGGGGAACTGCTTTCAAGTGTATTTATTGATGTACGTCTTATTTTCTAGACAGCCAATGGCAATGTGGAAGCAAAAGTAGTTTGTTTTTACAGACGCCGAGACATCTCCAACAGCCTCATTATGCTTGCAGACAAGCATGCAAGTAAGTTGATTTACTTAAAAATACATTTAGCAAGATTGCACAAATTTTACAGATTCCAGCTGTGGGTTTTTTGTATGAGAATGTAAATATGGGACAAAGTTAAAATTTCTATACCTCTGTTTTTCATAACTTTAGAAAAAGACATTATAAGCTTTTTGTGATTTATCTATGCAAGTTTTATTTAGAAAAAGCAGCTCTTTTTTTTTAAAGAATTATCATTTGCATTTATTTTAAAGAGTAACAATTCAGAACAAAGTTACAAAACCAAAATAATTTACAATGAAAGATAAAAGATGTCAGATCACTATCCCTTTAACTTTAGTTTGGCCACAAATTAATAAAAGGACTTTTAAAAAATGGTTTTATTTTTGTTTTCTTTCTTGAACATTTCTGAGTTTTGCCATTATTGCAGTACTCCTGATACATCTGTTTTATGCCATTAACACATTAATGGTATTTTTCTTTGTGTCCAGTGTTTTGAAGGTTCACTTCTAATTAGTATCTTGCCTTTTGCTAATAGTTTTAAAGTACATCAGCAAAACCGTGGTTGAGAAAGTATTATATAGCCTAAAGTTTCATTCATAATACTTATGATTTTACTATATCATTTTCTTGCTTAGGAGCAGCTCCACTATCCCATTTTTTGTAAAAAAAATTCTTATTTTTAAATGCAATGCAAAATAAAAAACAAAACAAATATTGAAAATTTCAACGTAACCATACATGAATACAGCACATCTTCTCGCATGCTATCGCACAATTCTGCATGTTAAACTTTTTAACATTAACATGATAACAGTTCAAAAATATAACCAGTCTCAGTACTGTGTATTCTTAGGAATTATTTCTTTTATCTGTTAGGTAGTTTACCACAGGAAACCATAGAGCTTGAAACACTATCCCTTTTTCAACGCTTGATCTTCAACATGGTCTCTGTGCTTCACACCCATGGGTTTAGTGCGCCTGCGCTGAAACCATCGATATCGTAAAAAGCTCAATGGATTTTCATGCCCAGCACCTCCGGGCATGTGCGGGAGCCCCAGCACACATGCCCAGAGAGGCGGAGTGCGGACATCCCACCAGTTCTCTTCTGACCGCCATGCTGTTAACAGCTCTCTGTCAGTTGGCTTTATCTTTCCGTGGAAAGCTCTTCACTTAAAGTTCTTATTTCTTCTACCTTTTTGCTTGTTTTATTTCTTAGTTTTTCTTCATCTTTCTATAAAAAAAGTATTTTAGTTTGAGGGGAGAATTACCTCAACTCCCGCCCTTCGAGGCCCCCCCCTTCTCACTCGCCGTCTGGTTTTTCCTTGTTGCATGGCAAAAAGGTGGGGATTTTTCAAGAAGTGCACTTCTTGTGGCAGCAAGCTCACCCCACTGGACGGACATTCACTGTGCATTTTTTGTCTTGGTGAAACCCATCATCCGGAGTCCTGCATGCACTGTAATAAATTTTCCAACCAGACATGCAAGAACAGGGCGGCACGTCTTCGGGTGTCCCTCCTGGAATTGGCTTTGCTCCCTGCTAATGCCCCAGCCTCTGGTTTGGACTCTGATAGTCCGCCTAAGTTCTCGACATCAACCGCTGTAGTTGCATCGATGGTAGACCCTACAGGAACACCGATGTCAAAGGTGGGTTCTGATATCGTCCTCATGACATTGAAGCGTCCAATGCCATCACAGTCCGGGTCCTCCACACCTCTTAAAAAGAAGGACAAGACTGAGAAATGGCACAAGAGTTCAACGTTGGGCGCTGGTAAGCCCCTGAAAAAGGGCTCGGTGTCCGGAACTGCAGCCTCTGTGCTGCCTCCTACCTCCGCCACGCTGCCCGCCCTTGAGGCCCCAGCTGCGGATGTGCCCAGAATGGCTGTGGCACCACCTACTATACATTTGCCGGACTCATCAATAAGGCAACTGGATCCCCCAATGCCGGACCAAATCTTGGAAATCCAGGATTTCTCCAAGCTTGAGCGCATAGAGTTTTTCACCCATTCTCCTTGCCGCGATTGCTCCCTCTCCAAATCACCTTTCCCCAATCACTCCTACTCGCCTATTGGTACTGAGCTCCGCAGGACTCAACACCGACCTATCGATATTGATGAGCTTCCAACTTATCATGCTCCACTGGACAGGGGCAGGCACCCCGATCGTCACAATCGATCGCCCCGGCATGACAGATCACCGGTTCCTTCTCAGTGGGTTCCTTTCAATGGCCTGGGCCTTTTCCAGTCCACTACAGACAACATCCTGCAAGACATGGACAAAAGTGTCAAAGCCTCTCATACCCTAGGAGTTTCCTCCTCTATGAGGCCCTTTAAACATCACCCTTGGTCCAGACCCTGGTATCGACGGTCCTCTAGTAGGAGTTCTCCTGACCGGTCCTGGCACCCCCGTATATTGCCGGGCTCCCAAAGACCTCCTTATGCCCCCAAGCAGAAATATTCTGCTCAACAGTCGGCTCACTCCAAGGCTTCAAGACCCCCCCCAAACAAGGCCTTTGACTTACCTTCTTCAGTTGGGGTTTCTACTCATTTGGGCCCTTTCCTCCAAGCTTGGCAATTGATTACCATGGACTCATGGGTCCTTTCCATCGTCTCGCGAGGGTATTTTATAGAGTTCACTTAGCCTTCTTCCCCTCTAGTGTTCGTCATCACCCCTCCACCAGACACCCTCCTTCAAGAAGTTACCATACTGCTTCACAAGGATGCTATAGAACAAGTCCCTGTTCAACAACAATGAATGGGCTTCTACTCCCGCTACTTTGCAGTACCCAAGAAGGACAGCGGTACCAGACTTATCCTAGACCTACGGGGGCTGAACCACTTTATAGAATACTGTTGCTTTCGCATAGTCACACCATTCTATACTTCCTCTCCTCCACAAGAATGTCTGGATGGCCACTCTCGACTTCCAGGATGCTTACTTTCATCTGAGCATTTCTTCCCATCACAATTTCCTGTGCTTCTTGATAGGCCACAACCACTACCAGTACAAGGTCATCCCGTTCGGCCTCTCTACGGCCCCGAGGGTATTTATGAAGACAATGGTAGTCGTCGCAGCCTTTCTCCACCTTTAAGGCCTTATTGTCTTCCCGTACATAGATGATTGGTTGTTAGTGGCAGATTCACGAGAAACCTTCCTCAGAAACATAGGGTTCACATGGTCCCTGCTGAATGACCTGGGTCTCCAGATCAACGAGGACAAGTCTCACCTTCGCCTATCACAACAAGTCCAATACATCGGTGCTGACCTGGACTCCATGGCTCTATGTGCCTATCTTCCAAGGAACAGGGCACTACCCATCATCACCCTCTCCCAACAGATTTGCTCACTGCTTGCTTCCACAGCATTCAACATACAATGCCTCCTGGGCCTCATGGCGGCAACAGCTGCAGTTCTGGTCTTTGCAAAACTGAGAATTCGACCACTGCAGCTGTGGTTTCTTCACTCCTTCTGTCCGGACTCGCAACCCTAATCGACCGTCCTTTTGCCCCCTCAGGCTGTCAGAGATTCTTTGGAGTGGTGGACTCTGTGGTCAAACCTACTTCAAGGGGCTCTGTTGCATCAACCCATCCCAAAGTTGACACTGACAACGGATGCCTCCAGATGGGGCTGGGGGCACATCTCAGGGGCTTTAGCACAGGTGGCAAGTGGGATGCTCACCTTCTCTCTCGACATATCAACTACCTGGAACTTCTGGCTATACAATTCGCCCTCCATGCCTTTCTGCTGCTTGTCAGAGGTCAGTGTATCGCAGACCTCACCGACAATACTACTGCATTGAGCTACATCAGCCACCAAGGGGGCGCAGTCTCACGTCATCTCTGTGATTTGGCTATTCATCTTTGGGACTGGTGCATCAAAAATGGGATCTTCCTTTGAAGATCCTGGGCTCCTTGAATGTCCAGGTGGACCTCCTCAGCAGGGAACACATTCGCCTGCACAATTGGGAACTCACTTGGCTTCATCGAGACCCTGTCTTTTGCCGATGGGAATTTCCCGAGGTGGACGTTTTCGTGACCAGAAACAACAGAAAGTGTCCTCTGTTCTGCAGTCAAGGGGGAGTCGATCCTCTTTCCCTGGGAGATGGCCTCCTTTATCCCTGGACTCACAACTTCCTGTACATCTTCCCTCCACTACCACTACTCACCCCTGTAGTTCGCAAAATAGTTCAGGACGAAGCAAATTGCATCGTGGTGTCTCCATGGTGGCCCAGGCAGCCCTGGTTCCCAGTGGTACTTTCCCTAGCTAGGGGGCACTATTACCACTTTCCTGTGAATCTGGACCTTCTCTGTCTACTGGGGAGTCCTCTTCTCTACCATGACATTCCACGGCTGAAACTCACAGCTTGGAGACTCCTTCCTTCTCCTTCACTGACTGAGTAGCAGAGGTTCTCTTGAACTCTCGTAAGGCTTCCACCTGCAAGTCTTATAATTACAAATGGTCAAGGTTCTGCTCTTTTCTTAGACAGACTCAAGCCTCACCCTCTACTGTGGGACTGCCTCTAGTTTTCGATTTCCTGCTCTCCTTAGCTGATGCTGGACTCTCATACTCCTCCATACAAGTGTATCTATTGGCTATCTCCGCATTTCATAACAGGATAGACAACTTCTCTGTTCTTGGCCACCCTCTTTCAAAGCGCTTTTTGCGTGGCCTCCTACACTTAGGCCGTGGTCACACTGCCCTTTAAATCTGGGAGCCCTCCCGGATTTAAAGGGGCCAGGGTTTTTAATTTTGGGTTGGGATGTTTACATATCCCAACCCCGGCGGCAGCGGCGACAGAGGAGGCGGCGGCAGTGGGCAGCGGTGGAGGAGGCGTGTGGTGGTGGTTGCAGAGGCGGCAGGCAGCAGTGACAGAGAAGGTGTGGCGGCGGGAGAGGCATGCAGCGGAAGAGGTGTGCGGCAGTGGCCAGTGGAGGAGGAGGTGGCTGGCAGCGGCGACGGCCGGGGGAGGCACCCTTACCTGAGCCCCACCAGCCGCCTGGTAAGCTTGGGGTTCCCCCCCCCCCCTTTGCACTTGGGCGCTTGAGTGCCCAAGTGTCCAAATGCAAAAGGGGGAAAAATGGAGGGACAATCTGGACAACCCTCTCTCACAATGATTGCGAGAGAGGGCTGTCCAGATAGGCTGAATTGCGGGTTCCTCCCGTGACCACTGGAAAAATAGTTGATTTTCCCAGGGTCGGAAAATGCAGGAGGAACCCGCAATTGAGCCCACTTTGGTGCAGGACTAGCCGCAGCTGGTGTGATCGGTCCCTTTAAATGCGGGAGGAAACAGTACTTCCTCCCACATTAAAGGGCCGTGTGGCCACAGCCTTATATCTTCGAATTAAGGAACCTACTCAGATGTGGGACCTTCCTCTCATTCTCCATCAACTCACCAGGAAATCTTTCAAGCCCCTTGCAACATGCGACCTGAAGCACCTTTCTTGGAAAACGGCCTTCTTGGTTGCCATCACCTCGGAGAGGAGGGTTGGTGAAATCCTTGCCTTTCGGCATGATCCTCCATACCTTTGCTTTCAGCCAAAAGGGGTGTGTTTGGTTCCTGACATATCCTTCCTCCCCAAAACTCTTTCTGAATTCCATCTTCACTCTGAGGTATTCCTCCCAGACTTTTTTCCAACTCCTACATCGGAGGAGGAGTGTCTTCCGCACATGTCAGACCTTGGATGTCAGACACTCACTACTATTTTACCTTTCACAGACTAAGCAGACTAGGCGAAGCGCTCATCTTTTTGTCTCTTATGCGGCCAATAAATTGGAGGTCGAAATCACAACCCAAAGGCTTTTGAGATGGATTGTCGAGCTTATTCTTCTCTCCTACCTTCTGGCTCAGACCTTGCTCCCGGGCCCGCTTCGAACCCATTCCACTAGGGCTATAGCGACGTCCATGGCCTTCCTCAGGGTGTCTCCCTCGCTGACATCTGTAAAGCGGCTACATGGGTGACGCCTAATACGTTCATCAAGCACTATGCTCTCAACATTCGTGCTTCCATATGTACCACAATGGGTCGCCTTATCCTCTCTGCCGCCCCTCAGTGACAGCCTGCCAGCACCCTCCTCCAGGTAGGCTACTGCTTGCTAATCTCCCATGAGTGTGAAGCACAGAGACCACGTCGAAGATAAACAGGTTGCTTACCTGTAACTGATGATCTTTGAGTGGTCATCTGTGCATTCACACCACCCACCCATTCTTCCTCTCTGCTGCCAGGCTTGGTCTTCTTCTCTTCTAGTCTGGTTTGTAGTGGTCAGAAGGAACTGAAGGGATGTCTGTGCCCCGTCCCTCTGGGCATGGATGCTGGAGCTCCTGCGCATGCCTGGGGGTGCTGGGTGCGAAAATCCATTGAGCTTTCTACGATACCAATGGTTTCAGTGCAGGCGCACTAAACCCATGGGTGTAAATGCACAGATGACCACGCGAAGATCATCAGTTACAGATAAGCAACCTGTTTTTCCCCGCTATCTATTCCTTTCATCCAGTCTCAAAGGATTTATATACTGTTGTGCCATTATTTTTGACAGTTTTTCATTATCCACAAATTTAATAGAAACCTTTTCCAGTTTCCTATAAGTACTCCCATTTTCCAAATGTTATTATCCTTTGTAAGTCCTGCATCTGACTAATGGATTATGGATTTACCTGCTTCATGTACACATACACAAAGTGCATGCCATCCTCCAGAGAAGCAATATGCATGTCTGTATATATATCGCAACTTCAGGAAAAAAAGCAGCCAACCAAGATCGTAGAAGATCACTTTTTGCATTATAAAGCTGCCTGCCCACCCCAGGCATTTAGGGAAAAAAGGTGGAGGGAGAGATACCTGCAGTGATGGGAGAGTAGGAAGGTGGTAGAGTTGAAAAAGAAAGGAGTGAGCAACAAGACGCAGGGAGGAAGGAGAAAGCAGTGATGGGGAGGTTGAGGGGGAAGGTGAAAGCAGTGGTGGGGGTGAGCAAGAGAAAAGGGACCAGGGACTAGAAGGCAGCAGGGATGGGATTGGCAGATCTTTCTCTTGTAATTAGAGATGGGCACAAACCGGGAAAATGCAGTTTGGTTCATGGTGTGCCTGGGTTGTGAACCATGGACTGTCATGAACTATTAAGGGCTAAATGAACTGGTTCAGTTTGTGAGGTTCGTGAATGCCTCCCCAGTGTGCTAGAGACACTGTGTTATGGCCCCTCAAAGGTGCCCTCAGGAAAGTGCTTTCTGGGGAAATGACAGGCACAGGTTCAGGAGGTTCAGGAGTGTATAGAATGGGCCCAGTGCAAGCTAGAGGCATCAAAATTGTAGGGGACCTCCCCCTAACTCTCCTCTACATGGATTTAGGGGATCTGAGTTATGGCCCCCCATAGAAGATGTCCACAGGAAAAATGTCAGGTGCAGGTTCAGAAGTGTATAGAATGGACCCTGTGCAAGCTACACAAACCAAATGTGCAAGGAACCTCACCATACTGCTTATTGCTCTACAATCTCTCAAAAGTTGGGGGCGGATTAAATTTCTGGGGTCCCAGTTATGGATCCCCCTCCCCAAAAAAGTTTCCCCAGTGCCCTCTGGAAAGGACAGGTGCAGTTACATGAGTCTATGGAATGGCTCAAGAACCAGCCAGTGACACCAGTCTCACAGGGGAACTTTGCTTGGTCAAGGCAAGCATCCCCTGTGCGCACAGCCCCTCCCAAGTCTCCAAAGGCAGGTTCTGAAGGACAGAAAGGCAGACATCCCCCAGAGTTCCTACAGAGGCTCCCCAAAGTAAGCCCATGACAGCTCGGCAGGCACCCTAGCCACACCACACAAGCGAGGGAAACCGAGGAGTGGCTTTTGAAGCAAGCAGAGGAGAGGCTTTTGAAGCAAGCTCTCAGGACTGCTCCCAGTACTACAGTTGCTCTCAGTACTACAGAATTGCTCCCAGTATTACAGTTTAGGCATTACAAAGCATTAAAAGCCAGTCCTCCACTTGCTTCAAATTCTGAAACACTTCTGTGTGCCATGAGGGTGAAAGTGGGTGCAAAGGGTACTTGTAATGGGAGAAGAAGTCCTCCACCCCCTGCATACCACAGGCACCAATCCCCAGGCACCAAACCAATCCTGCCAGGCCACTGGAGCCGGGCCCTAACAGGGCATCACCAGGGGTCTCAGAGCTTCCTTCCCCTGATCTGTTCCTGGGGCTCTCCGCAGAGGCAAAAGAGTTGTTAGCACTGCCCAGAGACATCAGCAGATGCTAACACTCTTTAGAGAGGAGGACTTTGGCAGTAGTGATTCAGAGGGTGGGGAGAAGCATCCTCCCCTTCCATGGAGGCAAAAGAGTTGTTAGCACTGCTCAGAAACACCAGCAGTTGCTAACACTCTTTGGGGAGGAAGACTTTGACAGCAGTGATTCAGATGGGGGAAAGCATCCTCCCCTTCCACATCCCAACTTCCTGTTGCTGCCGCTGCCTTGAGTATACCCGTCTATGGCCGCTTCCAGCCCAGCATCAGAAAGTAGCTGTGCCTCCTGGAGGGGCACAAACCTGCCGTAACACTTCTCCTCTGTTCTCTGCAGGCACCTGCAAAGGGTGTACCCCTTTGTATACTTCAGCTGTGTCTTCATGCATCCTACCCTGCTTGATAGTTGATAGATTTTAATGGGAATAGTTTTTATATTTTAAAGATTGTTTATTGTATCTTTGTATGGTTTTTATTAGTGATGGACACAGACTGGGAAAGCCTGGTTTGGGACTTGTGAGCCGGATGGCCCCGAACCGAGCCTCAAACTGAACCCTTCATGTAAAACATACCCCAAACAGAACCAGTTCAGGTGGTGTTGGGGCCCCACCACCAGCATGCCCAACGCCACCCGGAAGTGATGTAAGCACATTGCCCCCTGATGCGCTGGCTTCCGGGTGATGTTGGGCCCTGCCACCAGCACACCAATGTCACTTGGAAGTGATGCAAGCACATCGGACAGTGTGCTTGGGTCACTTCTGGGTGATGCGGAGGGGGGGGGGGCAACACCACCCGCAAGTGACGCAAGTGTATTGGAGAGTTGAACCCCAAATTGAGCAGAAGCTTGTGAGTTTTGGGGGGAAGGTGCCATTTGCGAACTGAGGTTTGCAAGCCTGTACCGGCCTGGACTTTGGCTTGGGTTCGGGTCTGTGCCCATTCCTAGTTTTTATTTCTGTATTTTAAATGCTGTTAGCTGCCTTGAGTGAGGGGGTGGGATATAAATTTGATATATAAATAAATAAGCCTATTTTGTGGAAGTTGTATGGCAGTAATTTCAAATTCAGCACACATTCAACCCATTCAGCACACATTTCAACCATTTTCAAGGCTGAAAATGTGTATTCAAACCATTTAGAGCAGAGGTGTCGAACTCATTTGTTATGAGGGCCAGATCTGACATAAATGTCACTTTGTCAGCCTGGACCACGTGTGCCACAAAATGAAATTCCAGTTACAGAGATATAAACTTTGTAAAGGACTCAGGCAAACCCAGTTAACAATGTTATTTTTTTACTCAAAATACAAACATGCTTAAAACCTTAACACTCTTACAGTATTTCCTTACAGTATCTCCCTGATGCCCACCCTCCCACTTCCACCGCCCATTATTCATTAGCACTGGGACAATGTACAGGGACACAGTGCGCAGCCTCTGCCATCCGGCAATAAAGGCAATGACCAGTTGCTTGTGGGCCAGATAAGAGCCCTGGACAGGCTGGTTTTGGCTCATGGGCCATATGTTTGACACCCCTGAATTAGAGAGAAGAGAGACAAGGGTTTAGTGTGGTGGAAATCAAAACCATTTTTATCATAGTTTAGAATTTATGCCAGTTTTTTTAACCTTCATGTGTTTAGAAGGCTTATTTGTGATTTTGCACTATAACGTGTGTTAAGCTGCTTACATTACAGTTTGTTTTATGGTTTGCTTAACAGGTTAAATATGCCATTGGGCAAGCTCAGTTTACTACCTGGCATCAAGGCTTCTGCTGTCACCTCCCAGCGGGTTGACTAGCTGTTTTTATGTAAAGTTTTCTACAGGTACAGCATGCCCAGTTTACCAAGATAGACTGAAGCAGAATCTATACAGATTGACTAAGTGTCTGGGGCTGCTTGCTTGCTTATTTATTTATTTATTTTTAGTTTCCCCCACTTGTGTGCCAGTTAAAAAAAATAACATTTTAGCTGCAAATAGAGGCTTAGAATCAGTTTGTTAAGCAGAAACAGAAATCATGCACACAGCAATTTTTATCCTTTATCTTTGCTGGCTGACTCTTCACCTGGAATTTTCATCTCTTTATAGATGTTGTGTGGACTATTGTGTTGGTATTGGAGAGTGAGTCAGATGATACTGTGTCATGCATAAGTATCCAATTCAAATGAGTTGCAGGGACAAACTCTCCCCACCCAGTAGTTGCCTTGGGCCCATGCCCCATGTGTTTATATTTTGAATTTAACACCAAACATTAGTTCTACCCCTATTTCTGTATCAATCTACAGCGAAGAACATATATTTCACTTGCTAATTGATTTCAGTGTTGCTAAAAGTAATTGTGATGGGGTTTCTCCTTTTCAGAGTTTGCTGCAGCTTCTTTTCCTGTCATGTTCTGCCTGCATCTCAGTGTAAGATAAAGCCACTTCCCCACTCTCATCAGCTGTTCCTTAAATTAGTTCTATTATTTTAAGTGAGAAACCCCAGCTACTTTGCTGCCTCAGTTAACTGTCAGCTCACAGTTCAAAGTAGGGTCGCCAGCCTCCAGGTGGGGCCTGGGGATCTCCCGCTATTACTGATCTCCAGCTGACAGAAAATGGCTGCTTTGGAGGGTGGACTCCATGGCATTGTACCATGCTGAGGCCCCTCCCCTCCCCAAACCCCGCCCTCTCCTGGCTCCACCCCCAAAGTCCCCAGGTATTTTCCAATCTGGACTTGGCAACCCTAGTTCAAAGACTTGCCTCTGTTTTTCTATGCAAAGTTTAGTATTTAAATATGAAAGTTTAATGTTGGAATATTGAAACAACTTTGCTTAATGACTTTGCTTACATAATCAATGGTTATGCGATGGCTGGTGTGGGAGTGTAGGGCAGAAGGTGTGTCACAGTTTCAAATTTCTGCTCAGGCATGAAGCTCAGCCTTATGTATTTTACAGAGAGGATAAACTGGGGAGGGGAGAACCACAGTGAGTGCCCTGGGGGATAAGCAGGATAAAATTGTAACAGATAAATAAAATGGGAAGATGGATTTTGCCATGCAAATATTTGTTTTTAATTTTGCTCTTCCTGTACTTTGGAGAAAGCAAATTGAGGACATTAAATTAATGTTTTTTTTTTAAAAAAATAGGGTTATTTGTAAAGTGTGTATTCAATGTTTGCTGTTGACTTCCTGCTCTTCTAGTTCTTTTTTCCCCTCCTTTCTGTTTATAGGTTGAAAGTGTATCTCATTTAAATGAGAAACCAAGGGTATATGATTTCAGATCACTCTATATCACTGATTAAAACAAGCAAACAAAAACCCTTGATTAAAATCAGCAAGCCAAGCAGAAAACCTTGATTAAAATTGTTGACAAAAATCATGTTTGCTAAGGCATTAGATCTCCTCTTTCATTATTCTTTCCCAGGAACAGGTATATTCTGTTTGTAAACTAGAGTTATATTAGAATTAGTGCTTAGGTTAAACGTGCTTCAACTACAGAGTTTTATTTGAATGCATATACAGCTTTGCATTTATATACCGAGCTGTGTTTCTTGTCTTCAGATTTTATTCCAAAGAAAGTGTTTTACTGATTGCTAACTTCACTTTTTTGTTATTTGCATAGTTTGGTGTAGTGGTTAAGTGCGCGGACTCTAATCTGGGAGAACCGGGTTTGATTCCCCACTCCTCCACTTGCACCTGGCTGGATGACCTTGGGCAAGCCATAGCTCTGTACCAGCTGTTCCCTCAAGGACAGCTTGGGAAAGAGCTCTCTCAGCCCCACCTACCTCACAGGGTGTCTGTTGTGGGGAGGGGAAGGGAAAAGGAGTTTATAAGCCGCTCTGAGACTCCCTTGGGGAGTGGAGGGCGGGGTATAAATCCAATCTCTTCTTCTTCTTCTTCTTAGCTGGAAGTTGGCATTATTCATGATAGCCCTGTTAACAGCAATGATGGTTACATGTACCTCTGAAAATCTGGTGGTGGGTCTAAACAACAGGAAAGGGTGGGGTTGCTTTGATGTTTTGCTTGTGGGCTTCCCATGGCCAGCCATTCTTGGTCTGATTTAGCAAGGCTCATAGGCTCTTAAGGAATATATATTATAAAGTGTAAAGACATTGTAACATTTTAGCTCCTGCAGTTAGTTGTTTTGATATCTGTTGCAGTTTATTTTATTTGTGTATTTATTGATTTATTTGGATTTTTATCCCGCCTTCCCTGCAAGCGAGCTCAGGGCGGGTAACAACAGTAAAATACAACACAGCTAAAACCAGATTAAAACAACAGTGTAAAGTACCATACTCCTAAGTACCATGTAAGCTCTGATAGAACCATATCAACAGTAGTGAAAGCAAGGCATCTTCGTGGGTAAATTGGCAGTAAGATGTTAAAGATTTTAAGATTTTAGGATCCAGGCTACGGGTGGGGTCGGCCACAGAGAGAGGGCACTAATTGTTGGTAGGACTAATGATATTTCCAGTGTTTCAGAATTCCTACAGGAAAGCAGGGCTGCCAGAGGCTGGAACTACGGCAACAAAATTCTGTGGGCCCATGTAGATGGACAAGGCATATGAGTATTTTTTATTTAATATTCATATTGGGCTTTGGTATCAGGAGCAGAGCCCAGAAGGGCCTTTTCTCTGCGGATACTTGTTTCCATTTGGCAGCCCTTGCAAGAAAGCACTATTGAATTAATGCAAAAGCTCAGTGTCATAATATGTGTTAAGTGTGCACAGGTTTTTTTGTTTGCTCAGTGTTTATATAGTGTAAGAGTGCTGAGCAATTTCTGCTAATTAAAGATTCTTAATGCACATACTTAGACCCAAAAACTTGCTTAAGCAATTGTAACACATCCAGACTTTCGTGCAGGTTCACATTAATTTGCACATGAAGGATTTTATCTGCAGGGACTTATAATACATGAAGATATCGTCAGGCCTTTGAAAGCTGAAATGGAGGTGACTATAATATGGACAGGGTTCCAATGGCACCATCAAGTCTAACAAAATTTAATGCCACATAACTGGTCATGAGTCATCATTGGTGTTGTCATGTACATATAGCATACATCCGTTTGGCCAGTACATTTATATTCACAACAGAATTGTAGTAGGCTAGAATAGATGTTTCTGAGAGGAGCCAGTTTAAAATAAGATCTAATTAAAAGAGTACTTGCTTCACCTAGAGTGGATGTGAGCCACTCCCAACTGTGCTTAGGTGAGTAAAATAGGATTAACATAGAATTTACTGCAGGGTGAACAAGATAAGCAGATACAGTAGGAAGGTACAGAGGTATAGCATCTATAAGAGGAAGGATATGTGCTATCCCACACTCATTCTAAGAGCTAATATATTTCTTGGATGTTAATTAGTTCAGCTATATATTTTGCGACTTCCTTGCTAATCCTGCACTAAACTCTGTGTTAATGTATATTTTGCCTATTTAACAACAGTTGCCAATGAAAGGTATGGGGACCTTTGGAAATGTACATGCATATTGCAGGGGGTTTATGAGCCCTTTGTGAGGACATAGGGTGAGTCCTATGTGCTATATATTCAATTACATTTATCCCAGTCTTCTAGGAATGTACATTTGGATTTATTTGAGCCGAGAATATAACCGAGAAATACCTAATTGGTATTTTTTGGGTATATTTTGACTTGCCAAATGCATTTGCATTCTCTCAGGAAAACCAGAAAAAATATCCTGAGAAAATCTCAGATCTATTCAGGAATTTTGGGTAGATCTAAAAACAGTGGAGAGGAGGGAGCAGATTGCTCTCACCTCTCAGCTGTTTGTTGGGCAAGGGACTTTAAAGGGACTGCAGAAGTCAGCCCAAGGATCAGCTGGTGTGGCTGTAACTGGCTTCTCTTGCAGCCTGGTTTAAAATAGGCTGCAAGAGAAGCCAGCCCGAGATCATCTGTGTCTGTGGGGAATTGAGAGCTCCCTCCTGGTTCAGCTCTGTGCTGCCTTCTCCTGCCGCCCAGTTTAAACCGAACCATGTGCCCACAGGGAGCCAGTTAATCTCCACAGGTGCAGCTCTGCACTGCCTTCTCCTGCTGCCTAGTTTAAACCGGGCAGCAGGAGAAGCCAAGTCAGCCCCAGGATCTGGCTGGTATTTTTTTACTGGTATTTTTCTTCTCAGGTCTATTAGAAAAAATAGATTTCCGAAAAAATCCCGGATCTGAATACCATAACAGAATACCACAAAAACATGTGCATTATTCACTCTCTTAAATGGGAGAAGTTGTGCATCTAGACATTGTAGGTGGCTTTAATCTAGGTACCTTATTTGATATAAAGGGTGAGAACATGCTTTTCATTTTTCCTTAGAGTTTAATAGATGAGCTAATTAAATGAGCAAGAAGACTAATTAATACAAAATCTAGGTGTCATTAATTCTGAGGCATAAAATAAGTGAGGTTCTTGTGATATCAGAAGAAAGTGCATCTGGATGTACTTGAAAAGCTGGTTAATGAGCCAGGGAAAAAGTTTTGAATAATTATAATAATTTGTAAGGTTGTATATATGAATTGAAGGCATGCTAAAAATCAGGGTAAGCTAACATAAAAATCACTGCAAGAAACTGAAACTTTGGGGAGATTTTAAAAAATAATGTTGTTATGTATTCATTTTTAAATTTTCATTTTTGAATAAATGCTGAGCATACAGTACTTGTCTGAATGAAGTTTCTGAATCTCTGTGTCTTGCCTAATGACTAGTTATCGGGAAGCTTTTCTTTTCTTATACTTCTGTATTAGGCAGCATTCTGTTAGATAGCCCAGTATTGTTTCCTGTGGCTCACTATGACTCTCCAGGAGTTTCTTCCCAGGATCCTCAAACTAGAGATTCTGACTATTGAACCTGTCATCTTTTGCATGGAAAGCATGCACTCTGCCACTGATCTGTTGGTTCATTCCAAAGTTAAGACATAATGTTTGGGTTTGAATATTTAAAATGTAGCGGTTTATTGTATGACAGGCAAGCCATCTAGTTGGAGAAATATAGCCATATTTCCCAAATGTCGTTTTCATATAACAAGAGCGCTTCTACATGCCTGCCATAATATATGCTGCCTCTCTCAAGCGTCTCACAAATTTATTTTAGCAGTTGCATAGCTGTTTCTCCCAGCCTGTGTTCTTTGCTTAGACCCTCTACCATCTGTTTATTTCATGACTTCTATTAAGAGAAGATCATTTTTTCCCATTAGGGCCTTGGAGAATATACACATTCTTCCTTCCTGGATGTCAAAAGACTTCCTTGCACAGCCGTTGAATTTAAACTTGCCACGTGCACATTTAAAACATGAGTCCCATGGCACCTTAAAGACTAACACAGTTTATTCCAGGAAAAGATTTTGTGAGTGAGAGTATCTAATGAAGTGTGCTCTGGCTGGCAAAAGCTTATGGTGGAATCAGTTTTTGAGGTCCTTATGGCACCAACTGGACGCTTGTTTCATTTTGTTGCTGCAGACTAACATGGCTAAACATGTGGAGCTGTTCACAGAATTAGTGCTCGCTTAGGTGAAAAGCCGGTGCCTGTGAATCCCTCTCTTTAGCCAAAAAATGAAAATCCTTGTCAACTGAAAATTAGCTCTTAATGAGAAGGTTAGGCTAGGACTGTTATTCTGGCCCATGAAATGAAGTGGAATGGTAGAGAAGGGGGATCTACCCTTTGTGGTGGGGAAGCTTTATAATACCATCCTCCTCCTGACACATCTGTTGTATCCCCAGGGTTACTGGATATCCTTGTGTGGGTGTAATGTTTGAATAGAACATGAGCATGCAAGCCTAAACTGCATGATTGCTGTGTTGGATAAAATCTAGTAATCAGCTGTGTGATCTCAGCAAGCAGGCATTGGCTTTTACACGTATACATTCTATTGAAATGTTGTTCCCATGTATGCATCTCTAGTAGTCTTGGAGGTAGTATGTGCACATTATATAGGCAGATAGGAAAGATGTTCTTTTGTACCTATACTAAGTACAGGAGAAAGATTGAGAGAGTCCTTTGATCTGATCTGAGTTCTTCACAGGCAATTGTTGGAGGTATATTCAGTCTTGAGATGCCTCAGCTGAAATCTCAAGTTTGTGTATAGCCCAAACAGAAGTTTGCCAACTCAGGGAGTTTGTAAGGGTAGATCCACCTTCTCTACCTCTTCACTTCATTTCATAGGCTCTCCTTATCCAGTCACTAACTTCCTAGTCTCATCCAAATTATTTACTGAGAGCTAAGTATCATGAATCCTGATGTGGATGGCCCAGCCTAGCTCAATCTCATCAGATTTGGAAGCTAAGTAGGGTTGCTCTAGATTAGAGAAGACATGTTGGGTCTGGCCAATAGTCCATCCAGTCCACACAGAGGCCAAAATCCAGGTGCCACAAGGAGGTCCACCAGAGGGGCCAGAACTCCAGAAGCTCTGCCACTGTTTCCCCTCTGAACACCAAGAATACAGAGCATCACTGCCCCAGATACAGTGCTCCATCTGAACTTCATGGCTAATAGCCGCTGATGGACCTCAGCTCCATATATTTATCTAATCCCTTCTTGAAGCTGTTTATGCTTGTAGCCACCACCACTTCCTGTGGCAGTGAATTCCACATGTCAATTATTCTTTGTGTGAAGAAGGACTTCCTTTTATCTGTTTTAAACCTACTGCTCATTAATTTCATTGTGGTTCCACGAGTTCTTGTATTGTGAGAAATGGAGAAAAGTACTTCTTTCTCTTCTTTTTCTATCCCATGCATAATTTTGTAAACCTCTGAGCCCTAACCTCTTTAACCTTTCTTCATAGAGAAAGTGTTCCATCCCTTTAATCATTTTAGTTGCCCTTTTCCTGAACTTTCCCCCATGCTATAATATCTTTTTTGAGGTGCAGTGACCAGACCTGTGTACAGTATTCCAAATGAGGCAGCACCTTCTATTTATACGGGGGCATTATGATACTGGCTGATTTGTTTTCAGTTCCCTTCCTGATAATCCCCAGCATACCATTTGCTTTTTTTATTGCCACTGCACACTGAGTTGACATTTTCAGTGAGTTATCTACCATGACTCCAAGATCTCTCTTCTGGTCAGTCTCCACCAGTTTATTTATCAAAGTGTATTTATAGTTAGGATTTTTTGCTCCAATGTTCATTGTTTTGCACTTGCCCATGTTGGACCTCATTTGCCATGTTGATGCCCACTTGCCCAGCCTCAACAGATTCCTCTGGAGTGCCTCACAATCCTCTCTGGTTTTCACCACCCTTAACAAATTTAGTGTCATCCACAAACTTAGCCACTTCACTTACTCCCAACATTATCTTTAATGAACAAGTTAAAAACTGCTGGACCTAGTACCAAGCCCTGCAGTATCCCACTGCTTACCACCCTTCACTGTGAAAACTGCCCATTTATACTCACTCTCCTGTTAATTAACAAGTTCTTAATCCACAAGAGGACTTGTCTTCTTATTTCATGACTGCTAAATTTACTTAGGAGCCTTTAATGAGGAACTTTATCAAAAGCTTTCTGGAAGTCTAGGTAAACAACATCTATTAGATCCCCCTTGTCCACCCTGCTTATTCACTCCCTCAAAGAACTCTATCAGGTTAGTGAAACAAGATTTTCCCTTACAGAATCCATGCTGATTCTTCAATAGCTTTTGTTCATCAATGTGCCTACTAATTTTATCTTTGATAACAGATTTCACCAGCTTACCTGGTATTGACGTTAAGACTGACCAGCCTGTAATTTCCTGGATCTCCTCTGGAAACAATTTTAAAGATAGAGGTTACATTAGCTACCTTCCAGTCCTCTGCAATGGAGTCAGATTTTAATGAGAGATTGCATATTTTTGTCAGGAGATCCACAAGTTCACATTTGAGTTCTTTCACAGCTCTTGGATGTATGACATCCAGGCCTGGTGATCTGTCAGTTTTTAATTTGTCCATCAGTCATAGCCTAGGTCCCTAGGACCTCCCTTATCATCACCTAGATCTGACTCAAGTCTTTCTACACCCCTCCCTAAATTGGTGGTTCTGGAGTAGACAAGCACCTCCCATCTTTGACAGTGAAGTCAGAGCAAAAAATGCATTCAAACTTCTTTTTGGGCACACTATTTCTACCCATATAATTTCTGTAAGGGAATCTGTTTCTCTTACATTCTCAATCTTACTGAACTGTATACCCTCTCTGAGCCACTCCATACAGAGCCACTCCACATCCAACCTTTCCCTCCGTATCCTTCTGATATAATTTATACCCAGGAATCACTCTATACCACTGGGTTTTTTTCCATCCCAAGTTTCTGAAATCCCCACAGTGTCTATGTTCTCCTCTGACATTAAGCATTCCAGAATCCTCATTCTACCTCGGGCATTTCTAGCATTTGTATATAAACATCTGTAATTTCCCAAACAGGCCTTGGGTAAGTACTTGGATGGGAAACCACTATGGTTTGCCTCTTGTCTTGAAAACCCTTTGGGGTTACCATACTTAAGGAAATGTGTAATAACATGCATTTTAATTTGCTTTCTGTAAATTTATGGCCTGTCACTTTAAATACTTTGATAGAGAAGAGACTAGTAAGCTTATATATAAACAAATCATATTCCTCCAATAAAAGACTTATATTTCCGGGATAGGTGTGAATGAAGTTCTTCTCTCCCCCCCCCCCCCCCCCCAATGTAGGGCAAGCAGCATAATCTTGTGAATTGATCTCCCACCCGACCCCGAACATGCCATTTTCTTTAGAGAGCAAGTTAGGTTGCTAGAAGGAACAAAGTGTCCACTTGTTTTTAAGAATGAAAGAAGCAATTCCATTAAAGCAAGATGTGAGGGTCATAGGGGGAAAATTCTGCCTGCAGTTGTGTGTCTGAAGATAATGTCAAGTCTTCTCCTTTCTTCCTTCTTGTAGAAGAAGTTGAAGAAGAATGTGAAGCCCCTAAAGAGGTAGATTTGACTGATAAACAGAAACATCAGTTGAAACACAGGGAGCTGTTTCTGTCTCGCCAGTATGAGTCTCTTCCTGCAACACACATCAGGTAAGAAGCTACTGAGAACACAAGTGGAATCGTGTTATGGATATAACCCCCTGATTAAACTGCCTGTTGTTAGCGCCATGGAAACGCTTTGTCTCCTAACTATCCAATGGATTTTCAGCAGTCTCTTTCCTCATTTACTGGCCGAAGACAGACTGGCAATCTGAAGCGGAGGCAAAGCGGAGGGAACTGGAGCGGGGGAAAAAACTCACGGAGCTGGCCGTTCACACTGGCCAGAGCAATGCGGATCAGCGGCGATACGGAGCATTCAGACTGCCACGGAGAGTTCAGACTGCCGCATAGCCAGCGCGCGGGGCTCGCGCGTGCCGCTGCACTTTTTTTTTGTTTTCCTTTGATGTTTTTCGCATATGCGCATATGCGCATATGCGCAAAACTTTTTGCCGTGCATTCACACTTCCTCCAGATGCCTCCCGCTTCTTCCAGTTCACACTGTTTGGAAGCGGGAGGCATGCAGAGGAAGGCCCCTGAACACCGGTTTTACCCGGTGTCCGGGTAAAGCGGAAGGAAAGCGGCTGGGAGACGGGTAAGTACGCAACGGAGCCGATGGGCAGATGCGCATGTCTGAACGGGCTCCTTTCCTCCGTTTGCGAAGCGTGCCTGCCCCGCTTCAGATTGCCAGTCTGTCCTCGGCCACTGCCTTTCTGTTCATGTTTCCTTGATGAAATATAGCGCTTAAATGAAATTCAGGCTTTTGTAATTTTGGGGAAATGCTATTGCTTCTCTTACTGTGTTTTATATAGTTACTAAATTGCATATTTGGTTGCCTGTAGTCTCTTCTCCCCCCCCCCCCCAGTGTTGAGTTCAGTGGTGCTCAGCAGAACTCTTCTGGAGTATAGGTTACTATGTGGAGGAACCAAGATTTGTAGACTTCTTTAAAAAAAAAAAAAACATCATGATTTTGCTGGGTTAAATTTTTGAAACATGTATTTTACTTGCCTTTTGCACGGTGTGGATATAGAGAAATTCACATGTGTGTTCCTGCATAGCCTAATGGGAGTGATTGTTTTTCTACACACCCCTTTCATTCTTAACCCTCACATACACAATTTCAGTGTTCCCTATTATACAAAAATAATAAAGGGGTTTAGTTTTTGGTTTGTGTGTTTTTTTTTGTCATACCAGGTTAAAATAAATATATGATTATTATGTAGAACAGGGAGGGGGGTGCAAAGAATTGCAGAGAAGAGGAAATCCCACCGCTACCCTCTCCTCACTACTGCTGCAGCACCTGACATGTCCTTTCAACTCTGTCTCCTGCTTCTCTCTTGCCATTGCCATACAATTTTTATTTTTTAAATTAAATTTACATCCCTTTCCTTGTTCCCTCAACAGACCTTGAGGTGGCTAGCAACGTATAAAACACACCAGGTAAAATAATACAACAAATACAATAAATAAACTTAACGAATACAATATGATTAAAAATCAGTCGCTGTTAAAATATGTTGGCTATCAAGCAGGGTAGGGTGCGTGGATGGTGAAGACACAGCTGGAGCATAATTTTACCAACTTCCTGGTAGACCACAGTTGCCCAAAAGCTGTCAGAAAAAGAGTAGCCTTGCATGTCCTGCGAAACCTAGGGAGACCCCACAAGGCACACACCTCTTCAGGCAGCTGCTGATGGAAAATGTTGGCAAGCTGGAGCCAGTGCTGTGAGGAGTGGAGTAAGTGGTCAGGTGTGGAGGCAATCTTACCTGTTTTTGTCTTCTGGTTTTCACATCTGCACTGTAGCATTTTAAATGTAATATCTGTACATGTACAAAGACCATTTACAATGTTTTCAGTGTATTTTAACCCCAAGTCAGTTGTTTTCATAAAATACGCTCTTTTATCTGCAACCTGGGATCACCTTGGTTTGCAGATATGTACCTTAGCCATGTATGCCCCCCAAGTAGATTTTTTGATCTATGCAGCTGCTCCCCCTTGTGCCTGTTAGATGAATGGTTATGTCACAAGCAAGTTTCCTTGTTCTGTGATTATTGCAATGCTAGGAAAGTTACAGTAGTATTTTTGTTTGTAACTTTAAAAGCAGTTTTTGTAATGTGGGCAGACATTGCTGAATAATGTGTATAACTGTCAGTTGTGGCCCTGATCCAGTGAGCTACTTTATGCAGCCTTGTGGTTTTTCCTGCCTGTGACTTGTTGTATTATTTTTGAACAAGAGCTCTCCTCTGCTGCTTCTGAGATTTCCTGAATTTTGAAAGCAGCTTTCTGTAGAATGCAGAGGAGTCTGCTGTTCAGAAAAGAAAGTCTTGCCATGTGGGATCCATCAGATCTCCCCCTTTTTGCATTGGAACATTTGTATGGTTAATTATGCAGCATTGATGCTTGAAGATCTTTGACTGTGGTGGAGGGAGAAGTTTGTTTATTTGAGCACATTTAAGAAATATGAAAAGATAACTGTCTCTCACTGTGTCCTCCCTGCACAATGTGCTTCCTTGCCACTTATTAACCTCAGAAAAATTTGGTACGATAAGTCTGAGTGAGGGTGACTGACCTAAGTCACCACCAGTGATAGTGGTCACCAGTGAGTTTTATAAATGGTCAGGGATTTGAACATGGGCCTTACTGCCTAAAGTTTCACAGTCTAGGCCAGAGTTCCCCAGCCTTTTTGAGCATGTGGGTACCTCTGGAATTATGAAATAGGGTGGTGGGCGCAACCACAAAATGGCTGCCATGAAAGATGGAGCCACACACAAGTGCAGAGGGCAGCCCAAGTATAAGGGACAAGAGAAGTAATTTAAAAAAATACACTGGGAAAAAGTGTGTGTGAGAGAATAAAACTAGCACTGTGGTGGCAGCTTTCATCGAAGCAACATTATTTTTATCTGCACAGCCAATCAAAGCCCTGCTGGGCTCAAGCCTGATTTGATTTCAAAAACACTTGGTGGGTGCTGAGAATGGTGTTTTAGGGCACCATGTGCCCATGCAAACCACTTTGGGGAACCTCGACCTAGCCATGCATAACAATGTCCTCTAGTTCTAGATTTCTTCTTGTATCCTTCTTAACTTCCACTCTGTCCAGATGAAAGTGTTGTGAATGTTTCTGCTCTACTCTGGTGTCTGATCATAGTTTGCAATGGGATGCAGGGATAATTCAACCCCCCCCCCCCCCACTTCTGCTGAACTTGGTTCATAAAACTCTTGGGAACCGGGGAGGTTGGGCTTTTTTATATCCCACCTTTCCATGGGCACATGGTGGTTTACAAAAATAAACACATTTCAGTTAAAACCAAAATAAAGTAATGAACGCCATAACAGATGCCTGCTGTTCAGACCCCATCATCTACCAGTGAGCACTGAAAAGGGACCTGCAGGGAGGGAAAGCTGTGCAATACAGGCAGCTGCAGGGAGTAGGCTGAAATGGACAAAATTGCCCTCCCACCTCTTGTGTCATCAGAGTCATTTCAAGTTGGTGCAAGGAGCTTTGCGTGAGTGGAGTGGATGTATTGGGATCCAACCCATTATCTTTTTAAAAATTACCTTTTACTATGTGAATTGGCAATAAGAACAGAAGAATATATAACTTAATGTATCAGATGAGAAATCCATTAAGTACTCAGCATTTTTTACAACAGTGTGGAGGCCACACTCAGTTCCTTATCCCTGACTTTTGGCCCTCAGGTGGTACATCATCTCATTTTCCAATTCTAATCAGAGTTTACTTAGTTGATAATGGAAATGAACGTGTTGATATTCTGTAAGTGTCATGAAACACTGTTAAGCATAATGAAACACTGAACTGTGATCACCATTCATTTGCTTTTGGCAGAGTTTAAATACTAATTGTACAGTAGAAAACACTGATATTATGACGTCTCTGTGGACTGATTTGTCATTGTACTGAGAAATGCTTACTTTTGTGATTATTAAGACTATCACAGTGAATGGGATTTTGTGAAAATAAATTGGTTAATCTTATGACTACATCGTAACATTCTACTTACTTATGAGCTCTTCCAGGTTTTAAGAGCCTTGCTAGAGTAATTATGAAACCTATGTTAATATGGTAGTCATCATGGTACATACATTTGTGATTCACCATTGGGCAACTAACATCATTCATTTATTTTCTGTAGTTTTTCTTTTTACACTGTAGCTTAGCACTCCTCTTAAAAGGCGTACTGTAATCCATTTCCTCCAGATACTGTAATGTGGCCATGTGACTATGATATGCCCTCATTTGGAATACTATGCACAGTTCTGGTTGCTGTATTTTAAAAGGATGTTGCAGAGCTGGAAAAAGTACAGAAGAGGGTAACCAAGATGATTAAGGAGTTCACACACCTTTCCCGTGAGGAAAGAGTCTAGAACCTTCACTTTAGGAAAAAAGATGGCTAAGGGAGGACTCTATTATAGAGTTTTATAAAATTATACATGAGCTGGAAAAAACAGAGAACTTTTTCTCTCTCTTACATAATATTGGATCTTGAGTTGTCCAAGTTGATGGGCAGTTGGTTCAGGAAGGACAAAATAAAATGCTTAAATACTCAATGTGTAATTAAATTGTGGAATTCACTCTCAGTGGACATATTGATGGCCATGAACATAGATGGCTTTAAAATGGGGTTAGACAGATATATGGAAGACAGGTCTATCAGTGGCTACTAACCATGGTGACTGAAGGGAGCATCTATATACAAAGGCAGTGTTACGAGGCACCATCTGGGAAAGGTCTTGGTCCCTACCCTGTTTATTGGTTCTCATGGGTAATTGATTGTCTCCTGTGTGAAATAGAATGCTGGACTAGATGGACCACTGATTTGGTCCAGTTCTTATGGACCTGTGTTCTTATGGACCACTGAGTGTGTTTTAATGGCTGCTTCAAGAGTCTTTCCTTCTGGATGCAACCTATTCCTAGCAAGCCCCAAATCTGAGAAACTTTTGGGACCTATGTCCATGTGTTTAACTATGTTTAGAAATAAAAACTAAGGAAGCCCTAGATTTCACACATAAGCATTATGTTCATTTCCAGACCTAAAGTGTCAGTTGCAATACCTGGTCTCTGTTTAAGTTACGATGGAGGAATTTAGCTAAAAGACTGTTTGCTTAATAGGTGCGCAAGCGAGGGATCGTACTCCAACTACAACAGTCAGAACCCTCTCGAAGTAGCACAGACGACAGACAAGAAATATCTTTTTATGAAATTTATTAAGAAAATAACCCTAATACATTCAGCTAATCAGTGGAATCTTCTATCTCTCTCTCTCTCTCTCTCACACACACACCCCAGAGACCTAGGAAATAAAGAGGTGAAGCAATCTTAAAGAGATCAGTGACAAAAGGGGGTGAAGCATTGAGGGCGGGAGGTATAGCTACCTGTCCAGATGTGCAGAAGTCCATGGAGAAGGGATTATGGCCCAAACAGAGTTTGGGGATGCACTGCCAGTTGGCATCAGGGCAGAGACTTCCTCTGAGGCCATGTGCTTTGGAGGATACAGACACTGGAAAACAATGTGGACCAATGGGAGGCCTTGAGGGGCTTGTCTCAGGTGAAGACAAAAAATTACCTGGACCAATAAGGGGCTCCAGGGGGTGTGACACCAGGAGGAGCAAAACCTAGGTTTGACCAATGAAATCCCAGAGGGGCAGAGTCTGTCTTCATAGTAGTGTTGATGAAATTAGCCAAGTGCGGTGTGGCTGTACTGGAGCTGGCTGAATGGGTTTGATGACCACTAATAGTCCTGATAAGGCAGGTTGAATAGGTTCCCAAGTTTAGACAAAAGGTGGGAAATGGGTCCCTGATAGACGTCAGGAAGGATCGTTAATAATTTGAATGTTTGATTGGTTATCTCAGTATCCTGCAGGAGGGAGCAGGAAGGACAGATGTAGAAACAAAGAATGTCCACATACATAGGTATAACACAAAAGGGCTATGTGAAGTTCTGGAGACAGAAGTGCTATCTGCCAGGGGGCTAGTGAATAGCTTTAGAAATGTAGATACTGTACCTGGTGGAACCCATGGTTATTCCATATGCATTTCTCTGCTGAAGGGGGAGATTGTCTTGGAGAGCTGCCTTGTGCAGCCTGAAATGGAAACCCTTTTGGAGAGCTGTGGCTAGCTCTTTGTTTCAGGCCAAGAGTGCCTTCCTTGGCCTGAGTTTGTGGGTCCCTGGTTCAGGTCAGAAGTAGGATGCTCAACTATTTTAGGCTACCCGCGAGTAAGTCAGCACCTCTGGTTAACAAGGAGGAGGTACTGCATTGTTTATTTGTATTTGTATGGATTTGCCTAGATATGACAAGCAATTGGTCACATAACACATAGGCATGGTTAAAAATCCGAGATCTCTTGCTACATGTATCATTCAGACAGACCACTTATGAGGGGTACAGTTTCTGTGACTGAATAACCCCCCCCCCCGACCATTGTCCAGACAATACTGTTGAATATACAAACTGGCTGTCCATACCTGCAAGAACTTCTGGATTGATCACAACGCCATCCTAAGCATTGCTATTCCCCACCTGAGTCCATAGACTTCAGTGTATTTAGAAGGCTGTTGATTCTGCTTAGAATGCCACTGTTAAAGTCTGTATTCCATGATAATGAGGAGTTAATAGTGAAGTAGGAAACCCTTTAAATTTTAGGCTGCCTCAGAGGTTTATAAATGTAGCGGGGTACATTTGTAATTGCTTTTGAACATCAAAATATTGAGCATGAGATACAATCCATTCACCATGGCTCCAGTTGTCATGGAGAAATTAAACACATAGGTCTACCCATTGAAATAAATGAGCCAGTCCTTAACAGTGCCCACCATCCACTGTATTTTAAATGTATGCTGTTTTGTTTTACCAGCATTTCCATTTCCCATTCATAATGGCAAGTAATTTATTGCTGTAATAAATGTTTGCATTTTCTGTTTCAAGACATACTAGTTAAGTACAGTTTTGGGACAAAATGTAGAAAGCCATGAGAAGAAGAAGAAGAGAAGAGATTAGATTTATACTCCGCCCTTCACTCACTTGGAGTCTCAGAGCAGCTTACAAACTCCTTTCCCTTCCCCTCCCCACAACAGACACCCCGTGAGGTAGGTGGGGCTGAGAGAGGTGTCCTGAGAGAGCTGTCCCAAGCTGTCCTTGAGACAACAGCTGGTACAGAGCTATGGCTTGCCCAAGGTCATCCAGCCAGGTGCAAGTGGAGGAGTGGGGAATCAAACCCGGTTCTCCCAGATTAGAGTCCACGCACTTAACCACTACACCAAACTGGCTCTCTGAGAACTGACTCTGGCTAAGAACTGACTGAAATAAATAGCCTATATGTTGTGTGACAATAGGAAGTTATTTAATATGCAAGCTTGCTTTTCTGATAGTAGGATTTCAAGTTTTTAGGTTTGTTGAGATAAGTAACTAATGTTAAATAATTTTATTGTATATGCAGGATAGAATAAGTAATACAATATCAGACTTAAAGCTAGTGTTCAGCTTATTGATCAATAACTGTGTTAATTCTAGGGTTTGATTGCAGCTTTGATGTTTAAACTTCTACCAACCAAGTCTATATATATCAAATGTTATGTTTTTCCGTGACTCAATATAATTGATTTTTAAGCACACAAGAGACTCTTATGATCATTTAGTCTGAACTGCTGTGTGCTTTGGGGCATACAACATCTGTGCCTAAGCCAACATTAATTAACTAAAACACAGATTGCAGATAGTTCTCCCCCCCCCCCCCCAGCCTCTGGTAATCTGTTTTGGATGTTGCTTGCCCTTGTTCCAGTATTGTGTCTTTATACATGTCATAAGCAAGGAAACACAATTATAGTCCTATTTGAAAGATTTTCTTAGTATTTCTGTTCTGCAGCTGGCATCATGCTTTCTTAACTCCACTTAGATCTGACTCTGTACATATCTAGCCTGCTTTTCCCCTTGCAAAAACATTTCCTTCTGAAAAATGCCCCTCTTCATACGTATGATAATGTACATGACTACCCAGCTATGCTGAGCAGGTGGATGGAGGGAGAAAATTTTGAAGCACCATATATCACCTACAGGATGTTAGACTAGTTGCTGCCACACTAGGACATTTTTATACTCTTCACAGTGCAGTCCTAAGCAAAATTATACCCTTCCAAGTCCATTGAGTTCCATGCCCATTCTGATGGGCAATTTGGAAGTCAGTCCTATTCACCAAAGTTCTGCCTCTCTCTGTAATTTTCCTTTTGTTCAGTTGTTTACCAGCTAATTAGTTATTTTGTATGGCCTTAATACTCCTCACTAGTTGGTTAATTATCAGTTCTTGTTCAGAAAGTGGGAGAGGCTTAAGGTACTGCTTTTCACTTTGCAGTTAAATTGTTTGCTCTTTATTTTATTTTCTGTTTAGTATCATAATTATGATATAATTAGTGCTGTAATGATGATAAAATGGAAGTTGCTTTGGCTGCAGGCTTAGGTCATACCTAAACCCCTGCTTCCTCAGAAATGACTTATAATTAATTCAAGAATACCACTGATGGTCATTGGAAAACAGTGTACTATAGAATAGGAAATAATTAAGCTGGAAGCAGAAAGTAAAGAAGAAAAAAGTAAACGGTAGTAATCTTCAGAAAACTTAGTATTTGTTACCCACATGGGACAACTTTGATCAGCAAATGAATCTTACCTTTAACAAAGTTACAAATAAGTCATGAAAAAAGGAGAGAGGATAGTGGGAACACATTACCGTGTACATTTCTTATTCTCAGTGTGGCCAAATCTATGGATAGTTAAATCTGCAGACTGGCGCCATGAACAGACAAGGCACGTCTTTTTACAAACCTGAAAAAAATCCTAGGTTTGCAGAAAATTAGGAAATCTGGTGGGGGGGTTAACCACTCCAAAACAATAGAAGCAGAAGAAACAAATGTCTTCTGTTGCTGTTAATAGGCAACCACAAGGTGGGGAAGAGTTTTTTCCTAAGGCTGGTTTAAGGTTTGATGGGAGGACTCATCAGGGCTATTCTGAAGATAAAATAGAGGATAAAAGAATGTTGTAAGCTGCTTTGGGGTTCCTGCTGTGGAAAAAGGTAGGGTATAATGAATTAAATAATTATAGCTGATGATTGGGAGCAGATAAGAGGTAGGTTGGTTGGTCAGTGGGAAGAGCAGAAGGAAGCAGTGAAAGGTGAGGATATGGAGGGGTTGCCAGGAGGAGGGAAATAAGAAATAGTGTGGTGAAAGGACACAGGGGCAAATAAAGTGCCCTCTCAGGTCTTTTCAGGCTCTCTTTTACACAGCTGGATCGGAACCAATATCTGGCACCATGCAACTGAGCATTGTTTTCCCAGCTGGAGGATACCAGGTGGAGGGAAGGAGGGAAAGGTGAACATGGGGCAGATAAATGTAGGTTTGCTGATGGATGGGAAGGAGAGAAAGAAGCATGGAAAAGGGAAGCCTATGGGATTTTCAGGGAAGGGTTTGAGGAGATAGTGGGAAGGGGGAAATGAGATGCCCCCCGCAAGTTCCTGTGGGTTGCCTACTTGTCAATATATTTAATTCTCAGTGTGGTCATATCTGTAGATACCTAAATTCAGAAACTGGAGCTGTGAACACATAAGACAGATCTTTCTATAAACCTAAAACAAGCCCCGGGCTTGCAGAAAAATCTGATTTTTTATTAAACTTAAAACTCCCAAAAATAATAAAAGCAGAGCCGATATCTTTAAGAAATAAATCCCTCTGTGGTCATTGCTAGGTAACAACAACAGTATTGCTAGTTGAAGCCTTCTGTCTGAAAGGCAGAGGGGAGGGGGCAGGGCCCTTTCTAGGCTATTTTGGCTATTTAAATAAGAAAAAAATGTAAAATCTAGTAGTAATAATTTATTTTCACAGCTTTAGGCTTCTAAAGTACAATTAGATTTGTCTTTCTATCAATGCAGTCATAAAATATATTTTTAAATATTTTTATGGAGGAAGGGGGTGTGGCCCATGAAGGCAAAAGTGCCTTGGGCCCATGAAAGTCATAATGCAGTCCTGCTACAATTCTGTTATTCATATCTGGTGGAGACCTTGCTTTCCAGTGGTTTGATGTAACTATTTTATCAATTTAAAAAACCTGATCTAATATTCTCCATTCAGTCCCCAGAGTGCTGGAAAGACTCCTGTGACTACAAGAAAAATTGCGAACAATCATTACTAAAACACAAGTTAAAGTATTTGGATACTTCCTGCTAGAATGACACTATTTCTAGCAAATAATTCCAAAGTAATACTCATGTAAAATAAATAGTCGTGGCATCTTTATTATTACTGTTGAATCTCGTATCATATGCTTTGGTGCTTTCATCTTTACATCACCAGCACTAATTTGAACTACAGATATTCCTGTGTTTCATGTTTCAGAGTCCACCGTTCACTAAACAGAATCTAAACTTTATATCCAAAAATGAAAACTGAGTAGATCCCAACATGTGTTTCTGTTGCAGTAATAGATTTAGTTGTTGATAAATCAAACTCTCTTAAATCAAGAGAACCAGGGGGAGGGTTGGCGGTGTTATAGAAATGTATATGTGAAAATGACATTTCCACTGAATTGTGAAATAGGTTTAATTAATACTCTGTTAATTATTCTGTTAATAATTAACCAGTTTGGTGTAGTGGTTAAGTGCGCAGACTCTAATCTGGGAGAACCAGGTTTGATTCCCCACTCCTCCACTTGCACCTGGCTGGATGACCTTGGGCAAGCCATAGCTCTGTACCAGCTGTTCTCTCAAGGACAGTTTGGGAATAAAGCTCTCTCAGCCTCACCTACCTCACAGGGTGTCTGTTGTGGGGAGGGGAAGGGAAAGGAGTTTGTAAGCCGCTCTGAGACTCCAAGTGAAGGGCGGGGTATAAATCCAATCTCTTCTCTTCTTCTTAATGTTGTAGCATTTCAGATATTGCACATACCTCTGTGCCAAACTTGTCAGTCAACAAAAGAATGTTGTTTTACAAGGGTACAACTCTGCTTAGCATTGCACTGCAAATGACTTAATAGTATACAGTACCACTGGGTTTAAAATACAACATTTATTTAATCAAAAACATGTAATCATAAATTTATTTACTTCACTTATACCCTACTATTCTCTCCAGTGGGGACCCAAAGTGGCTTATGTTGTTCTCATCTCCTCTATCATATCTTCACAATAACCATGTGTGACGGGATGAAAATCTGGGTCACATGACTGAGGAGGGGGCCATTTAGCTCGGAACCCTCAATGACTGGCAGTTAACGGGCACACCTGACAGTTTAGAATGTTCAGGGAGAGAGAAAAAAAAAGTCTGTGTGGAGAACAGTTCTGAGGATAGCTGTGTGAGAGCTTGGAAGCGAGTCTCTGTGGCTCTGTGGGAGCAATCCAAAAAGACCAGTTTAAGCTGAGAACTGGTGCGGGATAGACTGATTCATGGGACCGTGAACAGTCTTGTGCAAGTAGAACACATAAGTGGTCAACACAAAGACATATCAGCACTGAAGAACCTGGTATAGGTGCTTAAGTGAGGACTGAGGCAAGGCCAGTCAGAGTCTGGATAATTGGTTGGTGGCCAGCTAGGACTCAAAGAAAAGGGCCAGGAAAGCCAAAGTCAAGAGACTTAACCCTAAGCTGTACAGGAGAGAGTGCTTGAGAAAGTGTGTGGTAAACTTATGAAAGGTTACAAAAAACAACAACAACAACCCTGAAAACAAAATAACCTACTGCCAAAGAGTAATTTCTGACAAACGTGTCAGCCACTACCGAAACAACGTGTCCGATGTAAATACATCCCCCATCCCCTCTGTTTGGTTCTGTAAATAAAGCTCTATTTTATGTTAAAGAAAAAGCCTGAGTGACTACCTATTAAAATTAAACCCCGAAGAGACTATTACAAGGATAGAGGGTGCTGGTTGAGTGAAGTAGAGCCAATCCTGATCAGTCACCTCACAGAACGCCGCAAAGCGGCAGTTTATTTAGGCCACGCGTCATACCATGTGTGGTGGGTTAGGTTGAGATTGTGACTGGCCCAAAGTCAATCAGGACGCTTCCATGGCAGGGTAGGAAATATGGTTGCCAGCTTCCAGGTGGGGCCTGGAGAGCTCCTGCTTTTACAACTGATCTCTAGCTGACAGAGATCAGCTTCCATGGAGAAAATGGCTGCTTTGCGGGATGGACTCTATGGCATTGTAGCATGCTGAGGTCTGTCCCCCCCCCCAATCTCACTCTCTCCTGGATCCCCCCCCCCTCAAGTCTCCAGGTATTTTCCAACCCAGACCTGGCAGCCCTAGGAGGAAATTAAACCTGGCTCTCTCAGATCCTAGTCTGGCATTCTAACCACTATACCACACTCAGAAGGTCACTTAATACATTAATTCTCTTTCTAGCCCAAGCTGTCCAGATAAATGATTTCCTGTTAATATATTTGGGAAATATGTAAATAGATCAAAGTTTAACCATTCAACTTGTCTGGTGACCAGAAGTTCAGTAGATGATTCTTGAGACCTATTATTAGAAGATATTGCCACTATAGGTTATATTAATCCCTATTAAATGTAACCATCTTAAAACTTCAGTAATCAGGAAGGGCATAAACTTCCTTGTTGTGTAGACAAATGCAATTCTGAAGATGTAGTTGCTTCTTGCCCTTATATCCCCAGACAAAACATCTAAATATCTGATTACTTGATCTGTACCAAGCCATTCAAGAAATACAACATTCTAGGAAGAACAACCATTTCCATTGTACCCTAACAGCAACAACTGAAGTGGGTAGATGGTTGCAAAAGGGCAGGTGAACAGGGTCATCTGTGGGGAAACTAGCTTGATAACGTGTATGTGCTAAACACTGGTAATATGATTTAGAACCTTTTTGAGTATTTGATAAAACCTTTTTCTAAGTGTTGCTTACAATATGCAATCCAACTGTGGTTTGAAGAGAGGAATTTTCTTTCATCCATCACTGGCCACATGAAGCCCCAATATAAGGGACAATTCTATCAGAACTTCAAGAAACCTCAGGCTTAGATAATGTAGCACATTATCTGTATATAGCTGCAATTTACAGTATCATAGTAAGCAAAACTACACATAGTGGATTTAGAAGAATGTAATGGTGATTTAGATGCTCCCCCCCCCCCCCCCCCAATGTATCTAATCTTTAAAAACCCTGACCTGGATGGCTCAAGCTAGCCCAATCTCATCAGATCTTGGAAGCTAAGCAAGGTTTGGCTCTGGTTAGTATTTGGATGGGAGACCACCAGGGAAGTCCAGGGTTGCTATGCAAAGGCAGCCAATGGCAAACTGTCTCTGAACTTCTCTTGCATTGACAACCCTATGGGGTCAACATAAATTGGTTACAACTTGCTGGCCCTTTCCACCACCAGTCTTTTAAAATTTACAACATCGACTGCTCCCACTTTTGTTCTTATGTGTATTCAGCATAATGTTTGAAGGAGCCTACATGTATACAAAGTATACACAGAGCTGGATCCAGTAGCACTCTCCAAGCTCTGATTTCAGGAAGAGTGTAATCTCATATAGAGCTGTCATTTCCTGAGATAACTGGTCCGCCAACTCATCGACTCTTATCAACTTTGGCTTGTCTAAATTGAGTCCTCAGTTTCTTTATCCTCACATCTCCTCCAAACATCAGTTTAGAGCTTCAACAGTCTCACTGTCCCAGATGAAAAAAGTAGAAATAGATGATGACTATTCCTCGGTGCTTTTCTGCCCTCTGCCCTTTTTCTTCCAAATCTATTAACTTTTCAGCCACCAGTACTGTTTATAGCACTGAGAGCTATGCAGCCAGTATCCCAAGTGTGGTTACATGAGCATTGGATAACTTGCTATTGAAATGAAACTTTAAATAAGCTTCTTTGAAGTCTGTTTTCAAAACATGGTGAAGGGAGGTTTTCACAGACTAAAGATAAAGCTATAAAATACTCCTTAAGCTCCCCATCTGTTTTTTCACCAAAATATGAACTTTTTGTATATATGTAATCCTTCCATTCTTTCAGCTTTTGCTGAAAGCTTACTTATATCACCTTGACGTTTGTTGCATCCACTGTCACTTTTTTGTATACAAATAATTGATTTAATTGATATTCCAAATACCTGCATTACTTGCAAGAAGAAATTGCTAGTTACGAACATTTTATTGTTGTTTTTATGATTGCGTAGGGGAAAATGCAGTGTTGCACTTCTGAATGAAACGGAATCTGTATTGTCGTATCTTGCTAAAGAGGTAAGGTTATATTTTATATCAGTTCATTGCAGTATCAGTAATTTTAAGATTCTGGTGGGTAGCCATGTTGGTCTGAAGCAATAGAACAAAGTTTGAGTCCAGTGGCACCTTTAAGACCAACAAAGTTTAATTTTGGGTATAAGCTTTTGTGTGCAGGCAAGTACATGAAAGTTTATACCCAGAATTAAACTTTGTTGATCTTAAAGTTTCAACTGGACTCAAACTTTGCTCTGGTAATTTTAATAATTAGAGATTAACAATAGATTGTTAGTAAATTAAACAGTGCTTTTCCTAAGTAGTATGTGTTACTAGTAGAAAAAGTAGGAAATGCTTTGAATACTTATGATGATTGTGTGGTATGATAGTTCACTATTAATTATTGATGTTTCTTTGTTTCATGAAACCATTCATTTGCTTTTCAGCCAATATCTTGCACATGAGAATAGAAAGTTTCTTTGTGGCTGCCAGATTCAGACTGATGTTTCTGCCTCATTCTTCTGCCACTGGGTAGGAATGATACAGAGATACATTTTGAAGTCATGGATATCTTGATTAGAGCAGTATCTGATTCCTACTGGGAGGAATTAAATCACCAAGAATAATTGCAGGAATTCTGCCCTCTTGCCTTTTTAGCCTCTACTGGATAAAACACTGTGAGAATAAAATGCTTGCCTAGTCTCTGCCATTGCATGCAATCACTAAAGTTGGCATGCTCCCATAGACCAGTAAATAGTTTGCTAACCCTGCTGCAAACTTTGCAGTTGGTAGCAAAAATCAGTTGGACTGTAAGTGTTTTGTGAATGCAAGATGCTAGCTGATGTAAGTAATATTAACCTTTCGTTTCCTAACCACAAAATCTTTTGTGCAAATTTGTTTTATTCCCTGAAAATAGAATGCAAGGTATCTGAATAAAGACAACAATGAACCATATGCAGTTTTCCGACCCTCCTTGAACACAGCTAAATGTAGGCAAGGAAGGTGGTATAAGCAGTGGTTCTCAAGTCTTCTAAAGTGGGACTCACTTCTAAACTAACTGTAATTTTCAGGAACTGCTTGCAAAGTAACTACGTACATGTTAATTTCACCACTTCCCCACTCAAAGAGAGGAATGCCACATCAGTTAAAACAGCATGAGTTTATGATTTATTTTCCATGTTCATTTATAGATATGTAGCATTATTGAGCAGCAGGCTATATATGGGCTGTTTCACATATTATTGGAATACATATCCAAATTTGCCATTGAGACTCCCAAAGCATCCTTGCATAGCTAACCATCCCTCTTTCCTGGCCCTGCAAACTCACCTGCAAGAGAGCTGTGGGCCACTTTGGAGTCCCAGCCCACAGTTAAAGAATCTGGCTTAAAGTTCAGGAGCATTCTTTTTCTGGACATATACTGTGGAGAAGTAACCATTCATTTTAATGGGTGGCCTATACATCCTTCTTGTGTATCCAGCCAGCTTTTCTTGCTCTTGTCAGGGTCCTGGACTGCAAATTATATATGCAAAAGGAAGGGAGCAAAGAGGACTCCTTTAAACCCTGTGCTGGTTTGTTCCCATGCGTACAGCAGTGTCTAAGCCTTCTATTTGATCAAACCCTGTATATGATCATACCCTATATTTTGTTTAGTACGCTTTCATTTATTTTACATAGTTACAATTGTAAAAGTACTACTGAAACATTTTATATGAATTTTGTCAAATCTTGCTGCGTTTAAACAGTTTTTCAGTTTAGCACAACTATATTTTTATATTTTGTGTCAATATACTAATGCTGTGTTTTAGAGAGCATTTTCCTTTTGTCCTATTTGCACTTCAGAGGATTATAGATTTTTTGCTTGCTCTATGCAAACACTTTATCATTTGTTTGCATAGAGCATTTGTATGCTGCTTCTCCAGAAAACTGAAGTGGTCCACATGGATAAATGAAGGAACAAAATTAAAACTTAAATGACAATCCAGTAAAACTACACAAACCCACAATAAATTAATGTCCCAATCCAGTAGCCCATAAAAATCGGTAGTGTGCCCATAGGGTCCGATCGCACACAGCATTAGCTGCGCGATAGACACGAATGCCGGCCAGATTTTAAGGGTGCGATCACACAAAAACATCTGGCAAGCATTCCACACCCATCGACAACCCATATCACCCTGCCGAAGAAGCGGAGTTAAAAGATACCAGCGAAAGTGCAGTATTTTCTGGAAAACACGGGGCGTAGGCAGGTGTTGGATTCCGGAAGTGCTGGTATCCCGTTGCATCTGGTGTTCGTCTGCATCCTGTCTCACACCAAATGGGTTTTTTTAAACCTCCGTGGTATGCGTACAAATGCGGACCTGCGCATGCACACAAACATGGACCTGCGCATGCGCACAAACACAGTACTGCTGAAATTTGCAACATTTCATTATCACTTTGTGACCGGTGGCTGACGGCCTGAGCACGGAGCCTCAAGAGACGCAATACCAAGCTTCATTTTGCTCTGGCGCAAAAAGCCTCACTTCCACCCTGGATTATCTCGCTCGTGTGACTGGGCTCCATAGTAAAGCAACATAGAAGTGAACTAGATCAATATAAAACAAGACAAAGTGCAGGCCATGAAATCCCTAAATAGCACATATATACCAATCAAGTAGGTAATAGGGAGAGGGTGTTCCAGTGATAGGGTACCACCAGCAAGAAAGCCCTGTCTCTGGTTGCCACTCACCTTGTGTCTATGAAGACAGGTGTAGAGAGGAAGGTTTGAAATTATTTGAATGGGTAAAAAGGACAGTGTGAGACAAGACCAGGCAGGTAGTACAGGGTCTTGCAATTTTGAGACAGGCCAGTAAAACTAGCCAAACCAGCAGTAAAAAACTATCCCAATCCAGATGAGATAAACACTAGTACTTTAATTGTGCCTCAAAACAGGTAGCTTGTACAGATCTTCCAGTACAGGGCTGATATAATCACTGTCCAGAGTTTGGGAGTGCTCCTGGATGCTTCCTTAACTATGGAGGCCCAGGTAGCAGCCACTGCCAAGGCAGCCTTTTACCATCTACGGCTGATTAGGCAGCTGGTTCCCTTTCTCGAACTGGCTACTGGAAAGCACCTGGTTGAAATTGCTCCAGCCCGGGATATCTGCTGGTGGAAGCCCTCTGGCCTGGGATATATGGGCTGCTGCTCCTGCGTTGGAGGTTTCTGTATTGCCACTATCTTCTCTCGTTTTACCTTTCTTGTGTGTTTTGAATCTGATTTTAACTGATATACTCTTGTTCTTTTAACTTCTGTTAGCTGCCTACAGCTGGCATTGTTGGTCAGGTGGAATATAACTCCAAATAAATAAATAAATAATAAGTATTCAGCCTCTACAGCGACCTAATTGCTATCTTTTATACTCTGCTGAACAGAAAGATAGGATACATGCCACCATGTGCCATGGAGGATACTTGAGCCTCATTTATAGCCTGGTATCCAGCAGCATCCCCAAACTACTAATCTAGTGTTTTGGCAAATCGAAACTCTCTCTAGAACAGACAGTAATTGGTTATTTTTCTGTATGTGTGTTAGAAGGTAGAAAAGTCTAATCTATTTTACCTGCAGTTTGGAAGAACATATGCTTTTTGCTTATTTTAGGATAGTTTCTTCTATTCACTGGTATATGATCCTTCACTGAAAACGCTTCTAGCTGACAAAGGAGAAATCCGAGTAGGACCCAAGTATCAAGCAGATGTACCAGAAATGCTTACCGAAGGTAAATGTTTTATGATTATGAGCTGAGTTGCTGTCTTGAGTGGTCTATTTCAGTATTCTCTGCTGAAAACAATTTAACACCTGTGTATGAACTATATTTATCATGTGAATGCTATAACAAATGTAATGTCAAACTGATGTATCACAAAGCTTATTTGCTTGATTTTTGGTATTTGTCAGTGGAGATCAGCTTCATCTGATCATTACATAAATCTGCAACAAGGACTGTAGATAGAACTAAGTGTGTAGCCGTGTTGGTCTGAAGCAACAGAACAACATTCATGTCCAGTGGTACTTCAAGACCAACAAAGTTTTATTCAAGGTATAAGCTTTTGTGTGCACACATACTTCTTCAGATACATCGAAATGGAAGTTACCACTCCATACATATAGGTAGAGGGGGAGCAACTGGGACTCTGTTATGCACAACCACCTTAAAGAAAAGGTGACGGATGGAGCTTAACAACAGGGTCTCAGTTAATTACTCTCAGCATTCCACAATTAAAAAGGGTACATTTACACATCAGTCTCCAAATTTTATATATTTATTTTCTTCACTGTGCGCCTCCCTCCCGGGGGAAATTAAATCCAAACAAATGGTCACCATATCAATTAAGCTTGTTATTCCTTTTTGGTCCTTGCATCTGTTAAACATCTTCATTATGTTGTATGCTAATTTGCTGCTCACCCTCTACCTATATGTATGGAGTGGTAACTTCCATTTCAGTGTATCTGAAGAAGTGTGTGTGCACACAAAAGCTTGTATCTTGAATAAAACTTCGTTGGTCTTAAAGGTACCACTGGGCTTGAATTTTGTTCTATAGATAGAACTGACAGAGTGGAACATGCAGTGAGATAAACTGATTATTTTGTGAGATCGAACTGTGTAATGGGCACTCAGACATTCATTTCACCAGTGATGAGTCCAGGTTTTTACCCCTGCAGTATGGGTATGCTGAGTTTAGAGACATGAGGATCTGTTTATGCTAGCTTAATATCTGTGAAGCTCTTATGCATTTAGGGAGGGAGGTTCTAGTCTTCCCTCCTATAGTTTTCTAAGTTTGTTGTATTCAAGAAACTGAAGGCGAGTAAATTACCAGGGTGGAGTGAACAAGATGTGGAACCAGGCAAGGTTCAGCTACCATTCTTGGGTCCATCTGCTGTCCAGTTCAGACTAAGAGCTCACAATGAAATTCCTAAGAATCCTCTTGTAAGCTGTGTCCACCATTGCACCATCTGAGAATGTACTCTATGATTAGGTGTCATTTCAAACTTAGATCATTGCTTTCATCAAGACACCAGTGAATTCTGGTAAAGAGGTAGGCTTGGAAACCATGTGCCCTTTGTTTATGGAAATGACAATACTGGCTTGGATGAAAGGATGAGAAGCTTGGATTTCATTAAGGGGTGGTGGGGTGGTGGTACTGAGATGGTATTCCATATTTCAGATTACTTGTAATATTATTTGGAAGCTGCTATATATTTGGTTGTTTGGGTTATTAAAAAGTAAATACAGCAAATGTTCTTTAAAAAACAAAACAAAACCCCACCAACAGTATCCTGCCTATTTGATGGAAGGATTGCTATAAAACAGTTGCCAGTCCTGGAACATTATGAAAATAACTGTTTGCTTATCTCTCTGATTTATCAGGGTTTTATTTTATTTTATTTCATGATAACATCTCATAATGATTGATAGTGTGAGACTCATTGTTCCCTGTTATGCATGTTTTTGAAAAAGTGAATACAGGGTCAGAATACTTAAAGAGAACATGAAGGCTTTCATTGCTAAAATATTTTAATAAGATGGTTGAGCAGCTGTTTCACATGAGGTATTTTTAAAGTGTATGGCAGGGATGTATTTCATGTCCATTTCTTTCATTCCTTTGTCTTGACACCCCAAAAGGAAGCAAAAGGGGATAGACCATTGATTAAATACAAACCACTGCTCTATATAGGCTGTCAACCACCATCTGCTGGTCAGTTGTGATGACTAAGAATTGTATCAAGGTAACAAGTAAAAAAGCTTTACAAGAGTATTTTTCAATGCTTCTTATAGTACATCTGTGGAGATGTAACTATTAAAATGTTAATGAGATATGAAGTTTTATAAACATTATTGGAAGGTTTGTTCAGTGTAGTCTTGGATCCTTAGCAGTATCATCCTGAGGAGAGTTGTGTCCTTCTAAGCCTTCAGTTGATTTAGAAGGGTGTAACTCTGCTTACTGTGGCACTGTAGAAGATGCAAGCTTATTGTCCTCTTAGGATTGTTTGACACAAGACTTCAGGTGGGGGTTGCATCTTTGTATTTATTTTATTTATTTAGCTTATTTATCGCCCATCTTTCTCACTGAGACTCCAAGCGGATTACAGAATATAGAAAGAGGGGGGAAATAATAATACAGTAACCTTACAGTATAGACAAAATATGTAATCTACCACCAGTGTTATCTATGTTTGCCAAGTAATCCATATGGTTGGATTGGTTTACCCAGCTCTGTCGTCCCCCCCCCCCAACAGAATTTAACATTATTATTTGAGCATGCTCTCCATGTAAAAACATATTTGAACATGGATATTATCATGTATGAGCAAATGGTAGTATAAGCCTGACCTCTTGCAAAAACCAGAGAGAAAATGCATTGTGGAAAGATGCTGGCTGCGGTCACACACACTAAATAGTCCACTTTCAATCCACTTTCCAACTGGATTTTGCCAGTTCATGCAGTAAAAATCCAGTTGGAAAGTACACTGAAAGTGGATTGAAAGTAGATTACTGAGTGTGTGTGATCGCAGCCGCTGACTGAGCAAAATGATTTCAAAAGACCCGTGCAACCTGCCACAAGTATACAAGTTATTTGCTTCCAATCCAATTCCTCCTGAAATCAGTATCACTGATTTTTCTTTCGAAAAAGCTTGCATAAAACACAGGTAGCAGAATTAGTTCTGTCCTGGTTTGAAGAGTAAGCATGAACTAGAAGGTGATTAGGGTCCCCCCCCCCCACCAGATGTTTGAGCTCGTGGACACCTGAGGCTGAACAATTAATGATTTAGCAAAAAAAAAAAGCCATCCTGAGCTCACTGAAACGATAGCAATGTGTTGCATATAATGAACAAGACTGTATACTCAAGGCTGAGAGAGAAAGGGTGTACCCGCCTTATATTATCCACATTATATATTTTTCTGCACTTGTGGTTTTGTACATCAACCTGTTACTAGAATACATTGCTTTATTTTCCTGTTCTGCTTTCACATATAGTTATAATGGACTGAATACAAAGTGCTGTCTGGTCTAGTATTGTGAACCTTGAAAGCTTTTGCCTCTTAATAAGGATGGACGACTTCCCAAGTTATGTGTGGGTAGTCATTGAAGAACAAAACATGATTTACACACGGACACTTGAGAACACTGTTATACCACTTGACTCTACAATTGCCTCAGTCTTAGCCATTTAGTCAAATAGGCTACCTATTTGCATTTAAATGTCCTTTAAAGGGGATTTTGTAGGAGTAGTGGAAGGAAAATCAGAGTAGTAAGTAATAAAATCTAGGAGGAAAGGAAAGGAAGCCTAAGGATCATTTATAATCTATGTGAATTTTTGTGTAGGTTTAACACTGTTTTGCATTTCATTAGTTAAGAAGAAGAAGAGATTGGATTTATATCCCGCCCTTCACTCACTTGGAGTCTCAGAGCGGCTTACAAACTCCTTTCCCTTCCCCTCCCCACAACAGGCACCCTGTGAGGTAGGTGGGGCTGAGAGAGCTCTTTCCCAAGCTGTCCTTGAGGGAACAGCTGGTACAGCGCTATGGCTTGCCCAAGGTCATCCAGCAGGTTTATTATTTATTTGCTTTTTAGGCTGCTCTTCCCTGCAAGCAGGGCTCAGTGCAGCTTACTGTAAAATTCAATACAACACACACTACAGAATGCAAGACTACCAAAATTAAAAATTAAAAACCTACAATAAATAACAATACATAAGATAATCAGCTCAGAATGGCAGAAAATAGTTTACAGATTAATTTTTCACAGCCCCCTTGAGGGGAATATGTGGTTGGGGGTATGAGAGTGCCAGACCTCAGACTGTACCATCGCTGTCCTCAACTGCATGCCTGGCAGAACATCTCTGCCTTGCAAGCCCTGCAGAAAGGTAATAGATCCCTCAGATGTACATTTGTGAATTGCATACAAATTGTATAGACGTACATTTGTAAATTGCATACAAAATCTTTAAAGAGATTTAAAGTGTATATTCTGTTTCTCAAAACTTCAGAATGTTTTTCTTTCTTTTTAATAAGTGAAATGGTTGGTAATGTTTACCATATCGTATTAAAATTTGGAAAGGAACATTGGAGGCCAGATGATATATGCCCTGAAGCCCTATTTAAGGGGGAAAGTGGGGTGAAAATGTTAATATAACTAAATAAATAATATTCAGATCTGGCCCAAAGGCTTATTGTTGCCTATCTGTGATTTATTTTACTCATTGGAACTGTTTTATACTTGGACATGCCATCAAAAGAAGTGAGCTATGTCAAAAATGTTAATGAAGTAATTAATTTTTTAAGAGATAATTTTAAGGAGAAGTTGGAACTTTTATTATTAGGTGAATTATTCATCTCAAACTGGAGACCTTGTGTATCATCTCCCATTTTGAACCATACAGTTGAGAGACACCAGCGATTAAGGTTGCTTTTTGGATGTTTTTCTGCAACAGAAATTAGTAGAGATAAAGATGGGAGACAAGCAGTCTAGCCACAATCTAGCCACAGAGATGAAGATATAGATTCATGAACTGCACATCAGGGGCTAATTGCTTTTTGTTCCAAGTCTGATAATGGTACAGTCAAAGAAAGGTTTTAAAGGTTCCTGTTGAAAGTAATTTATAAGTTGAATGATTAAGAAGTAAGCATCTGTAAGCAATCGTATTGAATTCTGTCTTCTAGGTATATTTTAAGGATTGTTATGACTGGTGTGGAAGCACAAACAACCTGAATACAGTTTCATGGTCATAGGTTGTATGCACAGATAGTTGTTCAGAGAACTGAAGGGAATATAATAGAGGTCATTGCCTGCAATACATTGCCTATTTGTGGTATTGCTATGAAATGTTCTTGTAGCGCTTTCAAAACTCACAAAATCTGTTTGATCAGAAAACATAGCAGAACAGAAAGAATTGCCATTGGCACTGGCAAAAATGTCTAGGTTGTGTTGATGATTTACTGACACTAGCCTATTAGGTCCTACCGCCCCACCCCCATACATAGGGGAACTACTGTGTGGGTGGGAATTAGATAAATCTTGCTGGATAGTTTCCTGTCCAAACCAGTAGTGAAGCAGTCTTTATGGAGAGACTTTTTGAGGAAGGGTGCATGGTAGTTACGAATGGAGTAGACAGACTCAGTCTGAGTGAAGATAGATGCCACTAGGGATGGGCATGAACCATTTATGATGATTTTTGCTTTGTTCATAGTTCCCAAACAGAAGTTCATGATGGGTCTGCTTTCAGAGCAGGTTCGTGCTGTTTGTGGTTCACGCATGGGACAGAAAGCCGGGGTTGAAAGAGACTGAGTCCCTTTAAACCCCTGCTTTCTGTTCCCCCCAAAAACCTGAAAAACAGCTGAGCGGCAAGGAGGTGCTCCCCGTCAATCAGTTGTTTTGTGCTTTCTTCTGCAGTTTAAAGGGGCTGCAGAAGATAACCAAAACAACTGATGGATTAGGCGGCACTCTGTGTCGATTAGCTGTTTGGTGCAGCCTTTTTAAGTTTAAAGGGGCCGCAGAAGACAGCCTGAAACAGCTGTTTTTTGGCCTTTTTGCAAATCTCGTTTAAAGGAACTGTGGTACCTTTCAATGGGGTTTGCATGGCCATGAACTCGAACGTGGATCACCATGAACCTTGAACAGCATTCTCACAGTTCATGCCCATCCCTAGATGCCACCTTTAAGCCTCTTTTAAAAAACATTGTCTTTATATGGGCATAGCTATCCAATAGCTATAATTTTTAGGCACAACTCCTAAAAATAAATAGTGCACACTTTCAAAAATGTTAGTGTCCTATGCATTTACTGGGGATCAGTTTCTTAAATTAGATAAGTTTTGGAAAATATTGCTTTTGAGATCCTGCTTTTGAGACCCTAGAACTCCAGATCTGTACAATCTGGATATACGGGCAAGCTCTAGCTGTCAATGAAAGCAAGAATCTCTAATTAGCTGACTGCGTGCAAGAGGAAGAGGATCCTACGGGCTTCTTCATAAAGTAGCAAGACCTGGTTTATCATTGTGTCTGAACGAAAGCCTATAGCAGGGGTGTCAAACATATGGCCCCTTGGGCAGATCTGGCCCCCGCAAGGCTGCAGTCCGGGCCAAGAGTAACTGGCTCTGTGGTGCTTCCTGCTTCTAACATCACAGCTCCTTCCCCCCAGTCTCTCCTATTTCCTGCTTCAAAGCAGAGAAAGAAAGCCTTCCCTCGATTGGCTGAGGGCTCCTCCCCCCTCTTCCTCTTCTGGGGAGGGAAAGGGAGGGAAAGAGAGGGGGGGGGGAATGGTGTCTCATGGCACTTTTAACAAGACCAGCAACATTTTGTTCCAGGTATAAGCTTTTGTGTACAAGCACACTTTTCCTTCTTCAGAGACACAAAGAGAGTCCCGTGTTTAAGACCAAAAGTGTTTTATTCCAGGTATGAGAGAGAGAGAGAGAGGAAGGGAGGAGACTCGTGTGTTTATGACCAAAAACATTTTATTCCAGAAATATGAGAGAGAGTGAGAGAGAGTCTCCTGTGTTAAAGGCCAAAAACGTTTTATTCCAGGGATGAGAGACAGAGAGTCCTGTGTTTAGGACCAAAAATGTTTTATTCCAAATGACTGATTGATTAAATTTTTACCCTGCCCTCCTTGCCAAGGCTGGCTCAGAGCGGCTTACATAAGAACAGAATAAAATTCCAACGATACAGTATAAAATTATCAAACATCAATTAATACAAATAACAGTGCTAAAACCATAACTATAATAAAGTGCTAGCAACTTAGTTTCCTCATCTTGCAGTCAGCTCCTTGATCTTCTTCAGTTGTCTTAGGTCATTAGCTCAGGCAGTTGTCCTAGGCAATTACCTCAGGCAGTAATTAGAAGACCCAGGGGGTCAGTGTTCTCCCACCATAGGCTGTCAGTTGTTAATAGTGGTGGTGGTGGCGGTGGCTCCAAAGGCCTGGTGGAAGAGCTCCGTTTTACAGGCCCTGTGAAACTGTAAAAGGTCCTGCAGGGCCCTGGTCTTTTGTGGGTGCTCATTCCGCCAGAGTGGAGCCGCCACCGAAAAAGCCCTGGCCCTAGTTGTTACTAGCCTGGCCTCCTTGATTCTCGGGAAGGCCAGCCAATTCTGGGTCCCTGATTGCAGCACTCTCTGGGGTACATATGGGGAAAGACTGTCCCTCAGGTATGTAGGTCCCTGGCCACAAAGGGCTTTAAAGGTAATAACCAGCACCTTGAAACAAATCCGGTATGCTATAGGCAGCCAGTGCAATGTCTTTAGCACAGATTGGATGTGCTCCCGAATAGGGAGTCCCATCAAAAGCCTGGCTGCAGCATTTTGCACCAGCTTCAGCTTCCGGATTTGATACAAGGGCAGCCCCGTGTAGAGGGCATTACAGTAATCCAGTCTTGAGATGACCATCACATGGATCACTGTTGCCAAGTCGTTGCGTTCTAGGAAAGGAACCAACTGCCTGATCAGCCGAAGATGGTAAAAGGCCGACTTGGCGGTGGCTGCTACCTGGGCCTCCATTATTAAGAAGGCATCTAGGAGAACTTCCAAACTCCTAACCTCCAGCGCTGGCACCAGTGGTGCCCCATCGAAGGTCAGGAGCGGGGTCCCTACCCTCGGACCACTCTGGCTCAGGGACAGGACCTCCGTCTTCATCGGATTCAATTTCAGCTGGCTCAGCCTAAGCCAACCAGCCACAGCTTGTAGCGCCCAGTCTAGGTCTTTCGGTTTGGAATCGGACTGGCCACCCAACAACAGATAGAGCTGGGTGTCATCCGCATTCTGGTGACAGCCCAGTCCATGCCTCCAGGCAATCTGGGTAAGAGGGCATATATAGATCTTAAAAAGCATCGGGGACAACACTGCCCCTTGAGGCACTCCACATTCCAGTGGGTTCCTTCAGGACAGCTGATCCCCCAGTTCTACTCTTTGTCCCCAACCTTGGAGAAAGGAAGCAAACCACTGCAAGGCTAGTCCCTGGACTCCAGTGTCGGCGAGGTGGTGGGTCAGTAGTGGATGGTTGATCATGTCGAACGCAGTTGACAGGACTAACATCAACAGCACTGCCAATCCGACCCAATCCAGATGCCTCTGGAGATTGTCTGTGAGGGCAACCAGTACCATCTCTGTCCTGTAACCAGACTGGAAGGGATCTAAAATGGAAGCGTCATCCAAGAAGCCCTTTAACTGAGTTGCCAGTGCCCTCTCTATCATCTTGCCCAGGAGGGCAAGTTGGATACCGGCTGGTAGTTAGCTAATTCAGCTGGATCCAGGGATGGCTTTTTCAGAGATAGTGTGTCTCCTGTGTTTGAGACAAAAACATTTTATTCCAGGTATATGAGAGAGTGTCTGTGTGTGTCCATCCGGCTGTCCTGTGTTTAGGACCAAAAACGTTTTATTCTAAGTTTTATTCCTGTGTTTTATTATAAGCTTCTGTGGGCAAACACACTTCTTCGGGGGGGGGGGGGGGGAGCCAGAGAAAGCATGCTGGGGGGAAGGGAGTCCCATAGCACTTGGAGAGATCCCACTTTCAATTTCTAACAGAAGGGGGGGACCTAACAGCACAGCTTGCATTCTTTATTAGTAAAAAGGAGCAAGAGTTCAGCAGCACCTTAATGACTAACAACATTTGTGGCAGGGCATGAGCTTTCATGAATCACTGCTCACTTCTTCAGATACAGCTGGAATGTGGGTCCATCTGTCCTTATATCTTGGAGAGCGAAGTGATTTCAGATGCCAAAAGGCAATAGCAGTATTGGTAATGAGAGAAGAAACCTAGGTCTCAGTTCAGTCCAGTATTTTGCATTGTCTTGAGCTTCATGATCAGTTGCAAGTCAGCAGTCTCTCTAATCTACCTTTGAAATTCCTTTGTAAGAGAACTGCTACTCTTAGGTCAGCCACTGAATGCCCTAGATTCCAGGAACATTAAAATGTTTTCCCACTGGTTTCTGAATGTTGTGGTTTCTAATAGTAATAGAAAGAGTCCAATAGCACCTTTAAAGACTACCAAAATTGTGGTAGGGTGTATGTTTTTGTGAGTCATTGATCATTTCTTCAGACTTATTTCCATTTATTCTTTGCATCCTCCTGGACTGAATCCTCCTGTACCAAACTGAGACCTAGGTTTCCTGTCTCATTACCAATGCTGATATTTCCACACCTCTGCATATCACACCTAATCCAATCACACCTGCTATTGCCATTCGGCATCTGAAATCATTTTTATGAAGTTTATATCTCCAGTACCTCGTGTTACATTTTATGGCACACATGGCCCGGGCCAACGAAGTGACATTTATGTCAGATCTGACCTTCATAACAAATGTGTTTGACACATCTACCCTATAGTGTTGCATCTGCAAATTTTAGACTGTAAAAAAAAATGCAGCTGGTTTAGGACTGTGTGTCTGATTCTCCTGCTGCAAGATAGACAAACAAACACTTCTGTTCTTTGGGCAAGTTTCTCAGTCTAATATATACTGTAGGGTTGAAATGAGGTAAGGATCTCTTAAAAACCAACAGGAGCTGCTGAAATGCAGAGGAAATAAAATTGCTAACACAAAAAAATGTAAAACTGCTGGCCACATTCTGGTGCAAACTAAAATTCTTCATTCTCTCTTACACCCAAAACTGATTACAATATAGAGTAGGAGTATGTACTTCAAAAATCTTTGTATTAATTTCAGATCCAGATTTTCGGTAGAGCTCTGTTTTTGTTTTCACAGTTTTTTTAAGAGTGTTGTTATCAGTTCAGGCCCCCCCCCCCCCCCCCCCCCAGTATTTTTTAGGCCCTGAAAATTAAGGACTTTTATTTTTTGTCGCTCCCCAAACACACACTTCCTTATCAGAGGCAGCAGGAATGAAGAGAGAGGGAGGGGAAAAAAGGAAGCTAGCCCCAGATTTAGCATTTCAGGCTCACCCCCTCTGGAGGTCTCTCTCTGCCACTGGCAACAGAAGTGGCACAGCCTACCCCACAGCTGGAGAATGGTGGGCAGGTTTTTGTACTCCTGTGAAGCTTGGTTGTTGCAGCAGCCATTTCTTCCTCCCACCGTTGGGGGACTTTTCAAAAAATCAGCATTTGAATAGCATTACATTGATATAACATTATAGCAATATGTGTGTCAAGATCTCTGAATTCCCATCTTTCAGTTGTTAAGCATCTGCCCCCTTTTGTTGTGGAGAGATGCCTTTTCCTTCTCTAGGAAATGGCTGCCAGGACACTTAAGCCTCACAGGAATCCAGGAACCCACCAGTCCATCCACCATTTTAAGGCTCTAGGGCAGGGGTGGCCAACCTTGCTTAACGTAAGAGCCACACAGAATAAACATAAGAGCCACATAGAGATGTCTGAGAGCCGCAAGACAGGAACAAATATCACACACACGTTTTTATTTTTAAAAATATGCAAATTTGCTTTTTATTAACGTTAAATGGGACTGCCAAAAATAAAAACAAACGAGGAAAACCAGTTATAAGAAAGAGAGAGAGAGAAACTAGGAAAGCAAATCGATGGGAGGGAGGAGGGAAGGAAGGAAGGGAGAAAGAGAGAAAAAGCATGCCTCCCCTTTGCTTCCCCAGCCGCCCTGCCAGGAGCCGCACAATATGTGTGAAAGAGCCGCATGTGGCTCCCGAGCCACAGGTTGGCCACCCCTGCTCTAGGGCCAGGCTCTACCACCTCTGATAGCTGCCTCAGTGAGAAGCCTCCAGAGGGAACAATGCAGTCATGCTAACTCCAGGTCCAGTTTCCCTTTTAAACTTTAAAGAGTCATGAGAGGAGGTCAGCAGTTAATTGTTTTCTGGGCCAGCTTCCTCTCTTTTCCTTCTTGCTCCTGTGCCTCCCCCAAACTCTGAAGCACTCTTGAAATTCTGGGAAATAATTTTTCATTAGAGTGTTTGGGATTATTTTGGGTATTCCCAAGCTTGCCTGAAACCATAATTTTGGGTATATCTTGCTTGGGTATACCCGAATGCACAACCCTAGTATAGAGTAGTCTGTGTTATATGTTCGTGTCAGAAGGGTAAAAATGGAATTGCAATTTATGTGTAAGTTCACGAATACCTATAAATAGATATCAACTTTGAGGGGGGTGTTTTTACTTTTCAATTAGCTAAGGAATTTACAGTGCCGTCTTAAGTAGAGGAACACTGTTCTGAGCCTGTTGAATTCAGTGGACTTACAAGGGTGTAACTCAGTTTAGGATTGCACTGTTTAAAAGATAGATCAGTAATCCAGAAGTGTAGCTGAGTCCAGACAGAAATTTTACTTACCATAAACCAATTCTGGAGTAGAACTTAGCGGCCTCAGTCATCTCTAAATTTCGGCAGTTCAAGAGTAGGGAACTAATTTTTTTTTTTTTTTAAGAAAAACCAATATGAAACTGGTTGTAGAGGGAAAGCTATTTAACATTCCATGATTTGTTTCAGTATATACATAGATTACTTTCTTATCATGTAGCAAAGTTTAATGGGGTAATTGAATTGACCCTTGTATATTTAATACATGTTCAATTTAAACATGATATAGGATGTGGAAAGAGCACTATTGCAATTAATAGTGTTTTATCTAATCTACTTTTCTGACAGGACAAACAGATGACCGGGAACAGGCAAAGCTTGAAGTAAAAGTATGGGATCCTGATACCCATCTCACTGATCATCAGATTGACCAGTTTTTAGTAGTAGCACGGTAAGGGTAACATTGTTATTATTAATAGTGTCACGATTATACAGAATCCAGATAGTTTTAACTCCTGTTCCATTTCAATGAGTTAAACATGTGTTAATACTTCCACTGAAATCAGCAGGCCTTAAATATGCTTAACTTTGGCTAGACAATCCTCAAACATTTTGCATTCCAAAATCTTTCTTCAACAAGTATAAAGGCACTTCCATAAATCCAGTTGGCAGGTATTTCTGCTGACTGCTCCTTTCCATTGAAGACCCTCATGCCCCACACTTTCCCCTAGGATTCTGTGAACCCCAGGAACCATTTTTGGGTAGAGTTAGGAACTGCAATGGGAAGGAGAGGCTTGGATCAGTTCTGTTAGCTCTGCTGCACTTGTGGTCCAAATCTACAACCTTAAGCACACTTCCTAGAGAACAAGTCTCACTGAATGTAATGAGATTTACTTCTGAATACATATGCTTAGGATTGTACTGGCAACCTTCTTCATTATTTAAATATGTCTTAAGTGATTTTCTCTTATTTTCATAAATCATCTTATTCCTATCAGTTCAGTAAGAAACAACTAGAGTATGACATTTAAAATAAATTCTGTCTCAGCAGGATAACAGGCTGGCTTTCTTCCATCTGGCAAACTTTGTGGGAGAGTACCAACTTGTCCCTGTTTTTGGTTTTGATGCAAAGGGACCATAGTTCAGTGGCAGAGCTTACGCAGGGCTAGGCAGCCATGGAGGCATCAGAGAGCCACTACTGTGTACAGTAGACAGTACAGGCTACATGGACCAATGATTTGACTCAGTAAAAGGCAGTGTTTTTAAGGTAAATGCCTGCTTCTAATTAAATGTTGGAATAGGCTTTAAATAGTAATAATTCATTTTCAGAGACAGAATACCTCTGAAAACTAGCTGCTAGGGAAAGGGCAACACTAAGATTTTGCCCTCCATAAGAACATAAGAAGAGCCCTACTGGTTCAGACGAATGGTGCATCTAGTCTAGCATCCTGTCTCACAAAGTTGCCAACCAGTTCCTCTGGAGGCCCAAGGACAGGGCAGAGAGGCCGAGGCCTTCCCCTCCATGCCAGAATTGCAGGCTTTCCAGAGACATCTAGTCAGCCACTTTGTGAAACAGGATGCCAGTCCAGATTGACCACTGGACTGATCTAGCTGGACTGCTCTTTGGTTCATTCTGCAGTAACGCTACAAAATCACCACATAATCATGGAAGTGGTATGCAGTATCCAGTTCGATTATACTGAGGTTTGTTTTCCCACAAAATTAACTCTTATTATTAAAAACTTTTCCCGGTCTCATTACAAGTGCTTTATATTTAAACATTCTTTCACCTGCTCTTATTCCATTTTTCAATGCAGAAATGCACTTTCTTACTATCAAGGTTGCATAGAGTATGTTTATATAACAGTGAAATACTCCCAGGAGGTATGAGGTAAGTTCTGAAGAATATGCTCTCTAATATTAAGAAAAAGTCTCTCCAGTGTGCCACATGGAATGGTTTCATTAAATCTACAATCTTTCCCCCAGGGAACAAATCAATAAGCAGCTTTCTGAAAATTAAAAATAAAAATTGCCGAATTAGTAGAACCCATGTGGGCACAGTGACTTGCAGTTCCTTTTAAAGGAAGCTACACTGAAGGCAGACGTCTTCAAATATTGTCTCTGACCCTTCAGATTCACAAAATTAGGCAGTAATAGCCAGCTTCAGCCCTGATCTGGATAGCTAAGGCTAGCCTTTATTTAGAACAATTTGGTTTATTTAGAACAAGGCACAATTATTTAGAACAATTCAGTCCATTACAGCATTGCCACAGGGCAAACCAAATAGTAGGGAATTAGAGATTGGCTGTGAGACTTTTCCAAGCTACTTTGCGGATAAAGTCTTGGCGCGCCGCCGCGACCTCCCCGCCACAATTGATACAATGAGCAAACTTGAGGCCCCTTGCACGTTTGTAATGCCGGGGTTGGATTCTTTCGGCCTTCTCAGCCTTGACAAAGTTGACAGGTTACTCATGACCGTGCGCCCAACCACGTGCCTCCTTGATCCGTGCCCTTCCTGGCTTATTAAAGCAGGCCACGAGGGTTTTCGAGGTGCACTGAGGGAGATTATCAACCAGTCCCTCTCAGAGGGGCAGTTCCCGAGGGCACTCAAGGAGGCGATGGTCCGTCCTCTCCTGAAAAAAACAACTCTGGATCTGGCCGAATTGGCGAACTATCGACTGGTCTCCAATTTGCCTTATTTAGGCAAATTAATAGAGAGGGCGGTGGTGATACGGTTGCAGGGTTTCCTGGATGACACTTCGGTGTTAGACCCTTTCCAGTCAGGCTTTTGCCTGGGGTTCGGGACCGAGACAGCTCTGGTTGCCCTTACTGACGACCTCTGGAGACATCTGGATCGAGATGGTGTGACGGTGTTGCTGTTGCTCGACCTGTTGGCTGCATTCGACACGGTTGATCATCAGCTGCTGACCCACCGCCTCACCGACGTAGGGATTCAGGGACTTGCTTTACAGTGGCTTGTTTCCTTTCTCCAAGGTCAGGGACAAAGGGTGGTGCTAGGGGATGAGCAGTCCCGGAGACACCCACTTGAATGCAGTGTGCCTCAGGGGGCTGTCCTGTCCCCGATGCTTTTTAACTTCTATATGCGCCCCCTTGCCCAGATTGTCCGGAGGGCGGGGCTGGGTTGTCACCAGTACGCTGATGACACCCAGCTCTACCTGATGTTGGGCGGCCGATCTGGCTCGGGACCAGACGATTTGGACCGGGCATTGCACGCTGTGGCTGGATGGCTTAGGCTGAGCAGGCTGAAGCTGAACTTGGCGAAGATGGAGGTCCTGTGCCTGGGTCGGGGTGGGCCATGGTCGTGGCTCCCACTCCCGACCTTCGACGGGGGACCGTTGGTGCCTTCGCCGGTGGTTAGGAGTTTGGGAGTGCTCCTGGATCCCTCGTCAATGGAGGCCCAGGTAGCAGCCACTGCTAAATCGGCCTTTCACCATCTGAGGTTGGTGCGGCACCTGGTTCCCTTCCTGGACCACGCGGACCTGGCCACAGTGATCCATGCAACAGTCACCTCGAGGCTAGACTATTGTAACGCTCTCTACATGGGGCTGCCCTTGCTGCAAATCTGGAGGCTTCAGCTGGTGCAGAATGCCGCAGCGAGGTTGCTGATGTGTCTTCCTAGACGGGAACACATACGACCGGCGCTGGAGGCACTGCACTGGCTACCAGTGGCGTACCGAATTCGCTTCAAGGTGCTGGTGCTTGCCTTTAAAGCCCTAAATGGCCTGGGTCCGACTTACCTAAGAGACCGCCTTTCCCCGTACATACCCCAGAGAGCACTTCGGTCTGGGGCCCAACATCGCCTGGCCGTACCTGGCCCGAGAGAAGCCAGGCTTACTGCCACAAGGAGGAGGGCTTTTTCGGTGGCGGCCCTCGCTGGTGGAATGAGCTCCCAAAGAGATCAGGGCCCTGCGGGACCTGATGCAATTCCACAGGGCCTGCAAGATGGAGCTCTTCCGCCAGGCTTATGAATAGGGGCCGCCGCCTTCGTATCCTCCCCTCGCCATCAGTAACTACCAACGTTCTGCCCCATGTACTACCATCTAGTTGCTGACGAACTTGCGTGCGTCCAACATTAGACTGTATGCCATCGATAATATTGAGCACTTTAATAACTGTATTGTTTTTAATGATGAAGGTTATAATGTTTTAAATTGTTTTTCTGTGAACTTGGTTCACTAAATTTTGTAAGCCGCTCTGGGCCTGCTGTGCGGGGAGAGCAGCCTAGAAAATGAATCAAATAAATAAATAAATAATAGCCTGATCTCATCAAATCTTGGAAGCTAAGCAGGCTCAGCCCTAGTCAGTATTTGGATGGGAGACCATCAAGGAATACCATGGCTGTGATGCAGAGACAAGCAATGGCAAACCACTTCTGAATGTCTCTTGCTTTGAAAACCCTACAGGGTCACCATAAGTCAGCTGTGACTTGATGGCAAAAAAAAAAAGCCAGTTTCAGTATTTTTGGTGATCACAGTAGTCTCCAAATGGCCATCTGTGGACCAGAAGTATGATTTGCTCCAAAAACTGATCCTGCTATGGGCTATCAGACTCCTTAATAAAGGCAGTTCCATTTAGCAGTAAGAGCTTCCCAGTTATGAAGCATATGTTATGAAGTTATGAAGCTCAAATATAGCCAGAGCATTATATTGTTGTTGTTGTTGTTGTTCAGTCTTACCGTCGAGTCCGACTCTTTGCGGCCCCATGGACCACATCACGCCAGGGCCTCCTAACTTCTGTCGTGTTCCGGAGTTTGCTTAAGTTCATCTTCGTTGCATCGATGACACTGTCTAACCATCTCATCCTTTGCCGTCCCCTTCTTCTTTAACCTTCAGTCTTTCCCAGCATCAGAGTCTTCTCCACTGAGTGCTCCCTTCTCATTTGGCGGCCAAAGTATTTGAGCTTCAGCTTCAGTATCTGGCCTTCCAGGGAACAGTCAGGGTTGATTTCTTTTAGAACTGACTGATTTGATCTCCTTGTAGTCCAAGGGACTCTCAAGAGTCTTCTCCAGCACCATAATTCAAAAGCATGTATTCTTTGGCGCTCGGCCTTCCTTATAGTCCAACTCCCGCAGCCATACATCACTTTTGTTGGCAGGGTGATGTCTCTTCTTTTTGTTATACTGTCTAGGTTTGCCATCGCTTTTCTTCCAAGGAGCAGGCGTCTTTTAATTTCATGGCTGCAGTCACCATCTGCAGTGATCTTGGATCCCAGGAAGGTGAAGTCTGTCACTGCTTCCACGACTTCCCCTTCTATTTGCCAAGGAGTGATGGGGCCGGATGCCATGATCTTAGGGTTTTTTTGATATTGAGTTTCAAGCCAACTTTTGCGCTCTCCTCTTTAACCCTAGCAAGAGGCTCTTGGGGTCCTCTTCACTTTCTGCCATTAGAGAGGTATTGTTCTGCATATGTAAGGTTGTTGATATTTTTCCCAGCAATCTTAATTCTGGTTTGTGATTCATCCAGGCTGGTATTTCACATGATGTACTCTGCATATAAATTAAATAAGCAAGGTGACAATATACATCCTTGTTGTATTCCTTTTCCTATGCTAAATCAATCAGTTGTTCCATATCCAGCTCTAATTGTCGCTTCCTGACCCTTATACAGGTTTCTCAAGAGTCATGAGGTGGTCTGGTACCATCTCTTTAAGGACTTGCCATAGTTTGTTGTGAGCCACACAGTCAAAGGCTTTAGCATAGTCAATGAAGCAGAAATAGATGTTTTTCTGATACTCTCTTGCTTTCTTCATAATCCAGCAAATGTTGGCAGTTTGATCTCTAGTTCCTCTACCTCTTTGAAACTCAGCTTGTCCTTCTGGCAGTTCTCTATCCGTGTACTGCTGAAGCCTAGCTTGTAGGATCTTGAGCATGATCTTGCTAGCGTGTGAAATGAGTGCAATTGTGCAGTAGTTTGAACATTTCTTGGCATTGCCCTTTTTGGGATTGGAATGTAAACTGACCTTTTCCAATCCTGTGGCCAGTGTTGTGTTTTCCAAATTTGCTGGCAAATTGAGTGCAGCACTTTAACAGCTTCATCTTTTAAGACTTAGCTCAGCTGGGATACCATCATCTCCGCTAGCTTTGTTGTTTATAATGCTTTCTAAGGTCCATTTGACTTTGCATTCCAGGATGTCTGGCTTGAGGTCAGTGATTACACTGTTGTGGTTGTCAAGGACATTGAGGTCCTTCTTGTATAGTTCTTCTGTGTAAGCCTCCTTATCTTATCTCCTTGCTGTCCTCTGGAAATCTGCATTCAGTTGGGTAAATCTTTCCTTTTCACCTTTGCCTTTCACTTTCCTTTTTTCCTCTGCTATTTGTAAAGCCTCCTCAGATAGCCACTTTGCTTTCTTGCATTTCTTTTTCTTTGAGATAGTTCTGATTGCTGCCTCCTGTACAATGTCACAAACTTCTGTCCACAGTTCTTCAGGCACTCTATCAAATCTAGTCCCTTAAACCTATTCTTCACTTCCAAGCTATATTCATCAGGGATGTGATCTAGGTAAAACATGAATGGCCTAGTGGTTTTCCCAACTTTCTTCAGTTTAAGTCTGAATTTTGCAATGAGGAGCTCATGATCTCATCTCCAGGTCTTGTTTTTACTGACTGTATAGAGCTTCTCCATCTTTGACTGCAAATGATATAATCAGTCTTATTTTGGTGTTGCCCATCTGGTGTGGTCCATGTGTAGAGTTACCTCTTAGGTTGTTGGAAGAGGGTGTTTGCTATGACCAGCGTGTTCTCTTGAAAAAACACTGTTAGCCTTTGCCCTGCTTAATTTTGTTCTCCAAGGCCAAACTTGTTTGTTATCCCGGTTACCTTTTGACTTCCTACTTTAGCATTCCAGTCCCCTATGATGATGACATCTTTTTTTGGTGTTAGTTCTATGTGGTGTTATAGGTCTTCATGGAACTGGTTCACTTCAGCCCCTTCTGCATCAGTGGCTGGGGCATAGACTTGGATCACTGTGATGTTGAATGGTTTGCCTTGTGTTCGGACCGAGATCATTCTGTTGTTTTTGAGACTGTATCTCATTACTGCCTTTTGCACTCTCTTGTTGACTATAAAGGCCACACCATTTTTTCTATAAGATTCTTGGCCGCAGAAGTAGATATAATGGTCTTTCGAGTTAAATTTACCCATTCCCGTCCACTTTAGTTCACTGATTCCCAAGATGTTGAGGTTCAGTCTTGCTATCTCATTTTTGACCACGTCAAGCTTACCTTGATTCATAGATCTTACATTCCAGGTTCCTATGCAGTATTGTTCTTTGCAGCATTGGACTTTCCTTTCACCATCAGACACATCCACAACTGAGTGTCCTTTCGGCTTTGGCCCAGCTGCTCCACTAATTCTGGGGTTACTTGTACTTGCCCTCTGCTCTTCCCCAGTAGCATATTGGACACCTTCCGACCTGGGGGTCTCATCTTCCGGCGTCATATCTTTTAGCTTTTTCTTGCTGTCCATGGGGCTTTCTTGGCAAAGATACTGGAGTAGGTTGCCATTTCCTTCTCCAGTGGATCACACTTTGTCTGAGTTCTCTGTTGTGGCTTGTCCATCCTGGGTGGCCCTCCACGGCATAGCCCACAGCCTCATCGAACCATGTAAGCCCTCTTACCACGTTAAGGCAGTGATCCATGAGGAGTTTTTTCCAGTTTTGGCTAGCTCAGTGGTGGGCGTGATCTCCCACAGCTTTGGGAGACACGACCTGGACTCGGTGGTTTGAAGGGGTGCTGAACTGGTTTCGGACCCCCAGGGACCCTTGTAAGGGGACCCTGCCTGAGGCGTGAGGGGCAGCCTTTCTTGGAGATGGTGATCTCAGGATCAAGGCTCCCCTTTGCCTCTGTCAGTTTGGCTGTCACAGAGCCTCCGGGCACACATGAGCACACACTGGACAGCTGCAGGAGTCAGCAGGCAGCAAGAAAAGATTCGCTTACCTGGAATGCACGGCGAAACTGTAAGTGAATGATCCATGCGAAGATTCTCTGATGTGAGCTCCAAGCGAAGGGGGGTTAAATCCCCCCTCCCCTCCCCTTAAAGAAGCAGTGCCATAGAGAATCTGCATTGCTTGTGGAGTGGCTGAAGAACAAATGGGATTAATCTATCTTGTATAACTGAAAAAGAGAGACTTTTGACTAACTTTTAGGAACTTTCCATTGATGTAAACAAAAAGCAATGACTGGATGGGGAGAAAAGATGGCGGGGAAACCTAGACCTTCTCCTGAAGCTATATCTGCGCTTCCAGTTACAAAGTCTGAGACCAGTACAGACTTAACTGCAGCTTTGGCAGTAGCTTTGCACCCTCTGATGGATCAACTGAATTATGTGAATTTTAAGCTGGATTTTTCGCAGCAACAAGTTGCAGATTTAAGACTGGACACGATGGAAAAAGAAAGAATTTCTGACAAAAAAATCTTTTGAAATTTCAGATGGAAAGATCTTTCTTTCTTTTTGAGATTTCAAGGCATTTCTGAACAAAAAGGGGAAAACCTTAAAAAGATTCTGAGTGATGCTTTGGCTCCAATGACAGATTTCCAAGCAGATCAACAAAAAAAGCGATCTGGATATGATCTATAGGACCTATCCTGAATTTGTAAAGAAGAAAAGTCTGCCTGGAGAAGTTATGGTGAGGTTTTCCAAAAACTCAACTAGAGACGTGGTGCTCAAGGCCACAAACAGAAATGTCCTGAAGATCCAAAAAGAGGATATTAAAGTGTTAAAGGACATCCCATTTGAAATCGGGAAGAAGAGGAAACCCTACAAGATTTTAACTACATTTGTTCAAACAGAGGGCATTATGTTTCGGTGGCTCATTCATGAAGGCGTGGTTTTCAACTTCAAAGACAAGAAGCAAAGAATTGATTCAGCTGCAAAGGTAAAGAAATTTTTGGTCTATTGCAAAGATGGAAAAGATAAAGCTTCAATGGAGGACTCTTTAAATCTTCAAGAGAGCATTTATGGACTGGAAAGCTTGGACGCATCTGGAAGTAAAAGCTCAGAAGAAGGGTCAGATTCAGCTTTGGGAGCGGCAGCACCAAAACCCCAGAGAGGAAAGAAGAAGAAGAGAAAGCACAAAGAAAAATAATCTGTTTTTGTTGAAAGTCATATATATTTATGTATCCCATTCTGAATTTTAGCCATCCATGTATCTCTTAAGCTTTCAAGGTAGACCTATTAACAGAATTATAAGCCAGTATTTATTAACATTTTCTTGAACAGTTTATAGCAAGAATACATACCAGAATATAGTTCTGACTTCTGTATACCTTAGGGTAGAGTAGGTTTTTAGTTTTTTATGTATTATAGTGTTTTTAGTTGGATGTAGTTATAGAAAATCAATAAAAATGCCCCCCCCCAAAAAAGAGGTAGTGATCCATGAGGGAGAGAGCTGCCCATGCTGCATTACATACAGAATTCCAAATAAAGATGTAACTCTAAAGTGTGGACTGTCTCAACTATCTCTTGAGCAACATTTTTCTTACCTCAAATCTCTACCATAGCCTTAATAAAAGATTTGTTTCATGGGAGAATGAGCATGTGTTAGTGAAACTATTTTGTGTCACATCCTGGACAGAGATCCACTAGGGACCAGATAAAATAGTTTTGGCGACTTTGGAGGCACTAGTTGGCTATCCCTGATATTGATTGAAGAAAGGCTGTCCATAGGATGGCTTTGGATTTTACGGATAGCTTTGACTGCAGCATGGACAGCAACATAGAGGGGCAATGGTGCCAGTTTCCACTTAGCTGTCAGAGAAAGCTCTGTTGATGGCTGAATGCAGTTTTCAAAATTATTGCCGGTGTTGACTAGTAGCTAAAATTGTATTCTTGGGCAGATTATATTCCATGGTTTATGAGTGGGTGAGTCACCCCTTTGCTTTAGTCCTAGCCAGTGAATGAATGAATTATGTTTATTTACGGTCAAAGACCACTGATAGTTCTAGCAGTCAGGAAAGTAATTAAGAATATACTGTGTTGTGGCTGATCAAAGAGAACAAACCACTTGATATAGTCTGTGTAGGGAGGATGTATGGGAGGGAAGGAAGCATGGGTTTGAAGAAACAAGGGTGAGAGATAGTTTATTAGATCCCAAAGTAAGATACCAGGAATTAGTTCTCCTGTTACAGCTGCAGTTTAAGATTCCTTCTCTTTCTAGCTTCAGTTTACTGCCTTAATGTCATTCCTTCAAGGCTTCAATATTATGGTTCATAAGAAAAAAAATTAGAGTCTCCAACAATTTGAATGCAAGGCTGAGTAGTAAATATTTATCATTGCTAGGTGATATTTGTTAACAGTAAGTGTTCTTCAGTATTAGTACTTAGATGGGGTAGTTAATCATTCTAGTATGAATACAGAGTAAAAGGGTAATCTCAACTACTCTTTCAGTTTCTGAACACTTCTCAATGGCAGCCCCACATAGAGAGCTTTTCATTAATGCGTCTCCATATTGGGAAATACTTTGACTATTTAATTTATGTTGATAGCAAAGTTTTCCACCTGCCCAAGGCCTACTTCCATGTGACAAATCAACAATTCTGATTATTCTTTTCTATTCAGGGAAAAAAGCCTTTATCTTTAGGTACATCTGGAAATTACAATTATATATAAATAGAAACTTTGATATGAATCACATTTGAATTAGTGTTTGATTTTTCTTAGTTTAGGATCAGTGCATTGTTTAATATAAAGATGTCTTCTTAATGGGTGAGACAGAGCTTATCTTCATTACTGTTGTGTGGCCAGCTAAATACATATACTCTAGACATATGCCAGTGCGAATGTGGTCTAGTTTCCTGTTCAGCCCAAATTTTCAGTACAGTAGCCTAAAGAAGCTGTCCTTCCTCTTCCTCTCACTCTTACATTAAAGGAGCTGCTGTCTTTGGTCTTACACCTATCTTAAAGGCATTACTTTTCACTCTTGATCCAGAAAAAAAAGAGAACATAAGCTGTTCTGGAAAATTAGCAAACTCAAGCAGTCATCATATTACCAAGTATATAGTGATAATAAGAATTCCAGCATTAGAGCCAAATATTCCAACCGGCCACCCACACTCCAATATGTTCCACTCAAGTGTAGTGAGACAAGTAACCAGAGAGAGAGAGAGAGAGAGAGAAAAGAAAGTAAGAGGGTAAAGTGAAAATACCAGCCCATGTAGGTTCTGAGCTAACAAATTATGCTGCCAGTTGGTCGAAGAGGTAGTAGAAGAGGGAGAAATTAAAATCCTAGGAATGTTTCTAAGAAAGAAAGGGAAAAAAGGCAATATATATTGATGAGTAAGTGTGCCTGGTTATGGTCTTATTTACCCCTCACACAGTTAGATACTTTGACAGCTTACCAGTAAGTTTTTCTCTGATGAAGAAAGTCTTCTTTCAACAGAGGGAGCCCTTTTCTGTCTGAGGAAGCCTGTCTCCATCAAAGGAAAACTTAGCAAAAGGCACTCATAGGATCCAATTTAGCTGAAGGCGCTCATTGGATCCAACCCATAATTGGCTTCCTGTGTAATACATAAAGAGGAAACTTGCACACTTTACTCCTGAGAGGTAATGTTTCTAGAATTCACATATCATGCAGCAAATGAAATATCTTAGTTCCTTATTTGTGTACCATACAAAAAGCATGACTTATGGATCATATATTGGGAGATTTATGTGTAACTTCCAAAGGCTCTGTAAGTCTATAGTCACTCTTCTCTAGAATGACAGGATTATTTTAAAAAATGTTCTCAGCCTGTCTCTGAGTCTTGAAATGAATTCAGGTAAACTACTTCATTCAGGTATTCTACTTTGTTCTACTGATTATAGTGCAATCTAGGCAAGTTTCTAGACCTACATTGTCATTGGTTTTGCAATGTTTGTTTATTTAATTCCTTACACATAAAACTGCCTCATACTGAATCAGACCCTTGGTCCATCAAAGTCAGTACTGTCTACTCAGACCAGCAGTAGCTCTTCAGGGTTTTAGGTAAAGGTATTTCACACCACTTATTACCAGTCCTTTTACCTGGAGATTACAAGGATTGAATTTTGGACTTTCTTCAGGCCAAGCAGATGCTCTACCACTGACCCATGCTTCCAATAAAAATGAAAACTAGGTAGTGAACTTGAGCACATCAACAAAAGCAAGACACTGAACATCAAAGAAATAGGAAGAATCCTTATCTTTTAATTCCCTTCAGAGAAGGAAGGAAGTTCTCCTTGAAAGAGATGGATCCTAAATTAACTTACATTAATGCCTGGGGAACTTCCACTCATACAAGTTTTTTATTAACTCTCTCCAAGTGCTGCAGACCCCCATGTTGCACCTCACCGTGTTTCCAAGGATCCACAGACCCTCCTGAAGCTACTTTTCTCAAAGCACAATCAATGGGAAAGGAATGGTAGGGAAGGTGTGTGCAGCTCACGTGGATCTGCTCACGGTGGTTAAGATCCAATCTTTTGTTCTTTTTTAGAGTTGTTTACATACACATAGAGGACAATGGGTATAGAAATCCAGTTTCTATTTCAACTATTAGTAATTCCAGTACAATTTTGGCACAGCTAATGGAATTAGTAGCTTCTGTATGGTTTATTATTGCTTTTCCTGGTGCTCCTACAATGTGACTCCCCACAGTGTGTGTGTGAGAGAGAGGCCGCTAGCCATTTAGTTTGCTAATAGAACTGATCATTTAATTGTGAAATCTGTTTATCCAGTTGTGTGAAATCTGCTCAGCCAATTGTGTGCTTGTTATTTCCTTTCAGACTACTAACACATGCCTTTCCCATCTTTTGTTGGCTATTAAGCACTGTTCGCCTTAATAGCTGTTGCTTCTGTATTTGCTGTAATTGAAAAATGCCATGCTTAGTGTTTCTTCCATTGCAAATAAAGCCAGCCTTCCTTCCTTCCTTGTTCACTGTTTAAATGTTGATTTACAGCAACCACACTAAATGGAGGGTCTGTTTACGAAGTTGGTCATGGTAGTCTGTCTGATCTAATCTGCAGCATTGCCTACAAGGGGTTTTTTTGTAGTTTGTTTTTTAAAAATGAGACTTCCCCTTGCCCATACTTCCCCCCCCCCCTTTTCTGAGAAGGAATTGAAATAAATATATGGTTGCTTTTGGTAGCATAGGAACTCATACCTTATAAATTAATGAATAAAGCAGCAAATACGTGCTTTACTTTTCTCTGGCTGGAATTGTACTGTTTTCTTACACGTGCATTGCAGAATAAGAAAATCAATATTGTTTATTCTCTTTTGCACAATGAATCATATGAAGCAGAGGAGAGATTTTACTTTGTGTATTAATAGTTCTGTGGGGAGTTTTGCCTTTTACTCAGTGTAATGATCTGACAAGCCCTGTACAGGCATAATATTTCCCAGTCTCTTAAACAGAGCTGCTGAGGATGGGAGGGGGGTTGAGAGAAAACTCCTGACTCCCTGGTCATTCTAGTGGTCCCAAGAGCTTGTCTAGTGGTCCCAAGAGTGTGCATCAAAAAAGTAAGTGGCTCTCTTACTGAAGACTTGTGAAGGGCTGGGGCAGCAGCAGTAATGCCATTTGTCCACTTTCTGTTGAGTAAGTCAGGGAAGAGATGGTGTTCAAATTTGCAGTAACAAGACTTAGTGCATGATGATGTTAAGCCACTTTTTCACCCAAACCTCACTTGTGAGGATGAAAGGGGGGAGGACGCTCCCTCTAAGCTGTGGGGTCTTGTGAGCAAAAATTCTACTTTGTAAGCTACTGGCATTAAAGTTGTGAGCGAGCAATGTGGCTACTGCATAAATTAGTTTGCTCTGGAGCCATCCTTCCTGAGCTAAGACAAAAATGTGTGAGCCAGAGGCTAAAAAACTGTGAGCTAGCTCACACTAACTCAGCTTAGAGGGAACACTGGGGAGGGGGTGTATATACTACGCCAAGCTCCTTGGAGAAATTCCAGGATATGGCTGTAAGCAGAGGAGTGGGAAATAATTCAGGGAACACTCATGCCTAACATGCTGACAAGAAGTGCTAATTTTTCAGATGATGTTTGAGCTGGATCTGGGGGATACAAGGGAGTATAGGTGGATCAATTTCTAAATGCCCATGATTTGATCAAAGAAAGATAAAAGACTGCTCCTTGGATTTGCATGTTCCTTCCTTCTTTACTTCTTTCCTACTATCACCTCCCATTTGTTATTATTCCACTTAATTGTGTCCCATGCTAAATATGGTTAGTTTAAAACACAGCTTCATAACTTGGTTTCAAGCTTATTGTGATTAGTGTTAAGTTTAGAATCATAAAATCATAAGAGTTGGAAGGGACCTCCAGGGCCATCTAGTCCAACCTCCTGCACAATGCAGGAAATTCACAAATACCTCCCCCTCCACACTTGCAGTAACCACTGATCCATGCCCAGAAGGTGGGGGAAAAAACTCTCCAGGATTCCCAGCCAAACTAGCCTGGAGAAAAATTGCGTCCTGGCCCCAAAGTGGTGATCAGCATTTCCCTGGGCATGTAAGAAAGGGCCACAAGAACTAAGCATTAATACAACCCTTCCTGCCCTCCCTCTTCACGATCTGCCTAAGTTCACAGCATCAATATTGTCAGATGGCCATCTAGCCTCTGTTTGAAAACCACCAAAGAAGGTGAGTCCACCATCTCCCAAGAGAGCCTGTTCCACTGAGGAACTGCTCTATCAGGAAGTTTTTTCTAATGTTTAGCCGAAAACTCTTCTGATCTCATTTCAAACCGTTGGTTCTGGTCTGATCTTCTGGGGCAACAGAAAACAACTCCACACCATCTCTGCTTGGTGCAGAGATAATGTTAGCTGTGCTAGGGAGGGGGAAGAAGAAGAAGAAGAAGAAGAAGACTGACTGACTGACTCCAGGAATGGAGGGCAGCAGGGGAAGAGCTGACTTGGCACTCCTAAACTATGGTAAAGTAGTTTACATTTCCAGTGCTTGGCAATTCTGTAGCCCTGAGTTTCTGTAGACTATAAATAATTAAGAAACAAGGACTAAGTGTACCTGTGTTGCCAGAGTTTCCTTTGACGCTTGTTCTGTAACAGCCTGTTAAAATGGAATAGCCTTTAGAGGAGTGAGAGCTGCTTCAGAAAACTTCAGCAAAATTCTAGATAGAATATATGGTGCCCTTAATTCTCAGGATCGCACCTTTGCATTGCAGCTAACATCCAGTAATGCAGTAAACAGAATTAGGTTAGAAAATGGCCATTTTTCTCCATCAACCAGTATTGTACTTTTAAATTAAATAATAAAACGTTCGAATAACAGATTTTTAATCTTTGAAAGGCATTATTATTAACTACAGTTAGTTGTCTGTGTTGTTCCTCTTGAGGTTGCCATATTGGACAGGGAAAATATTGGTTGTCACTTCCCATAAGCAGTTGAATGGCTGTTTATCTGGCGATTGGTGTAGAGATTCTGTCACATGGTAAGCTCTGTCAGTCATATAGTTCATTACTGTTGTAGCCTACCCTTCTCTCCAGGGAGCTCAGGGAAGCATACACAGTGTGTCTTGATTTTATTGTCATAATAACTTTTAGAGTTAGTTGGCTGGCTGAAGTCATTCGCTCCCACTCGGTTTTATCATTGAGCTGGAATTTATACCCCATTGAACAAAACCAACCCTCTACCCACTTCACCACACTGACATTATTTCTTATAATTACTGTGCAATGCCTGACTGTTCTGCTATTTTACCTGTTTGGAATTTTAACACATCCCCTCTGGGAAAGTGCATAGTAGGTTTAAAGGTAAAGAGTCAGACAGAGGAGCTCCATGTTTCCACTGGAGACTTTGTGCCTGAAAGAGATCACTGGATCAAAACATCTTTATTTTGGGTGGAAAAGGAAGTAATATATTGAAAACCAAACTGTTTGGAAACAGGAATAAATGAAAGTAAATCCATAATCAGACAAGGCATGTTTTGGTCTCCTGTATCAAAATCGCTCTATATTATTTGGGTGTATTCCTGATTATGGTGGTTTTTGTTAACTAAAATAATTGTGGATGGGAAGAACAGCAGTGATGACTGTCTGGCATCATATGGAGCCTGTATACATTGAATGGCAGAGAGCGGGGAATGGGTTGGATACAGACTAAATTTTCCACCAGTGGTAGGGCAGTTGTAACTTCCACCAATTCCCACTTCCTGCTGCAGACCTCGGATTTATCTCTCATGCCATTCCTGATGGTCTCTTGTTCCCCAAGAACAGCATTTTGGGGAGATTAGTGGACTGGAGTTTGAGCAGGTGAGGAAGGGAAATTTTTGTTATGCTGACTGAAGTTTGTTCTGGATCCAACCCAATATTTGTCTGGGTAGAATATGAGGTTGAGTTTGCACTTAACCTTGCAAACTCCAGTGCATCGTTTTTCAAAGTTCATACTGCCACTTCAGTGGGGTTTGAACTATTGATGATTTAATTTGTGTTATGTCCAAGTTGAGAAGAATAGCTTGTACTTTCCCATTATTTATTTTATTTTTTAAAACATTCATTAGCCTCCTTTCTATCTTGTAGGAACTCAAGGTGGCTTACAGTGTAAATAATAATAAAATACCATAACATACATTAAAACTACTGGTTAAAATTAATAATTTTAAATTGCCTGTAGTCAGAAGATGTAATCAAATTCCATCATGAATAAAACTGCCTTCTAAAGATCAGGAGCAGGCTAGGCGCACCTCCTTGGAGAGGTTGTTCCAAAATTATGGGGCTGCCACTGAAAAGGCCCTCTTTGGTGTACCCACCAGATGAACTTTTGTTAATGGGATAGTCAAGAGGGCCTCTCCATGTGATCTTAGTTCCTGTGCAGGAATGTATGGGAGAAGAGTCCTTCAATAAGTAAGGATGGAAGATTCCACTTTCCAATGGAATACTTGGTTAATTTCTGTCCGAGAGGACAAATCTAACTACATTCTACTCCCAAATAGTGTTGGCCACACTTGAAGTAAATAAAAAAATCCTGGTACCTGGCCAGGATTTGGGATTAGAGCTAATGATGGTTCAGAAATGGAGCCTAGGAATAATGATGTATCAGTGCTGTTTAGTAGTTAGAGTGTTGAACTAGGACTGGGGAGATCTGGGTTGAAAATTCCACTCTGCCATAAAGCTCCCTGTGTGAGTCGTGCTGTCTGTCAGCCTAACCTATCTCATAGTTTTGTTGTGCAGATACAATAGGAATCAGGGAGCCATATATTTAGCCCTGAAGTCTTTGGAGGAAGGGTAGCATAAATAAGTAATAAATATTGAGGACTGCAATACTTGGCAACTTTAAAAAGAGCAGACTGCAAAAGCATATTCACATAAAATTTAATGTATAGCTTTACAAAGCAACAGGGGAGGGGGACTCAGCATTGCCTTTTCTTGGCAACTATCCTGAAAATTCAAAACAAAACAAAAAAACCCTATGCAGGTTCCTCCCCAGTCCCCACTTATCAGTTGACAAATCCGCCAATCCATTTATATATATATTTTTAAGTACCTAGCATCAAACTACTGATAAATCTCTCAGAAATAATTTAGCACTATACCACTACAGCTCAAATTTATTTTATTTATATTTATTATTTTTATTTATATTTATATTTATTATTTATATTTATTATTTTTATTCATAGACAAACTGGTTCAAGTTAAAATATCATAAAACAATAAAAACAAGTTAAAAGAAAGTCAATTACAAATAAAACAGACAAATGATGGTGGCCTTCAGAATCAAAACTAGCAATAAGGCAGCATCCGACAGAGTCTCAGGCCAGGAGATGTTACAAGGGCTTGTTTGTCGATGGCGTGTTCATCAGTGGCGGCTCCTAATCAAAGGCTTGGTGGAAGAGCTCTGTTTTACAGGCCCTGTGGAACTGTAGAAGGTCCTGCAGGGCCCTGATGTCCTCTGGGAGCTCATTCCACCAGCGTGGAGCTGCCACTGAAAAAGCCCTGGCTCTGGTGGTCGCCAATCTGGCCTCTCTCAGACCAGTAAGGGTCAGGCAATGTTGTGTCCCTGACCTCAGTGCTCTCTGGGGCACATATGGGAAAAGGCGGTCCCTCTAGTAGGCAGGCCCCTGACCATATAGGGCTTTAAAGGTCAAAACCAGCACCTTGAACCAAATCAGGTATGCTATGGGCAGCCAGTGCTGTATCCTCAGCACTGGCTGGATGTGGTCCCGTATGGAGAGAAGAAAAAATGTTTTCAGCAATAGCATTGATATCCCCAACATGTCACACATTCCCTGCCTCTTAGCTGTGAGTCCCTAGGGTCAATTTCCAGTTTTAATTAAGTGAAAGTTGTTGACATGGAATAGCTGCAGTCCCCCCCCCCCCTTTCTGTTTTTAGGTCAAATTTTAATTGGCCCATAGAATGGTTTTGCATTAAAGAGATGTACTTCTAATATTCCATTACTAATTCTTGAGGGGGGAGGGATTTCTTTAATAAAGCAGTCAAAAGGAAAGCAGTAGCTTTGTACTGTCCATCCTACTACATGGCCAGAAACTGTATCACTTTAGCTACACACTGCTGCTAAAGCATGAGTGCCCAATCAGTGGCACAGATGGACCCATGCAATGGAGGCAATTGTGGCACTTCTTGGTAGGAGGAAGAATCACAATGAGCTTTGGTGATGGCACAAGGCCAAGTCTGAGCCCCTGGCCTGCCTTGCTTGTGCTGCACTGCTGTCTTTTCTTGTATCCTTAAAAGCATCCAAAGCATTGAGGGCAGTCTGCATGTGTTCTGTAGAGAGGCACCTAATTCTGTTTCCAAAAAGCTTCGCCAGCAGAAGGCTAAATCTTGTGATACTAGAGGGGTGAAGCACAGGAAAAGATCCATTCAAGCTGGAGTATAGACTGTGGGCAGGGGGAGAGTTTGAATAAGTTCAGGAAGCGCATCTAATCCCGGAGGAAGATCTGTTCAGGTCTTTCTCATTATGAATCTTTCAAATAATATTTCACCCATTGCTGGTGTTCTGTTTTGCAATTGCGCCTTCCTTTGTTGAAACTGCTATAGCTTGCAGCAAAATTTTAACATACCTTTAAACAGCCCCTCATCTCCCTTAATTTGAGGGGGGGTCCTGATTTCTGATGACTAGCTAGTACTGAGTATATAACTAAAATGCAAATATTAAAGGGGGGGGGACCCTTCAGTAACACAGCAGTCCTCTCTCAGTTTGGCTTAGGTAGTCATCCAATTTAATGCCAAAAAACCTGTTAAAATAATTAAGGTTGAAGAAAATACTGATTGCCCCATTTGTGCAGTCACAAATTGCTGGAAGCGTAGTGTAGTAATAGCCCACTTTTTTGCAGTTTACCTTATATATTGCAAGCCACCAGCTGAAAAGTACTGTGTTAGCTCTATTGTTCACAGACCTTTCTCATTTAATTTTAAAGGAAATGGTATAATTTGAAATTTCAAGTTTTCCTGCATCATGCCTATCTGTTACAAGGAAAATTGACATATTGGAATAGTTATGACACTGGATTGAATCATATTGTATATTTAACACACCCTCCCTGAAGCACTTTTTACATTCCTCCAGCCATGTGGGAGGCAAGGACAGGCTCCTTGTTGCTGGGAGAACGTTTCAATGAGTGAACCCTGTGGGCAGGGCTGATGGGTTGGGTCATTTCAGTGAATACCTGAACCACATGGGAGCTGGCCATGGTCAAGCTGCGCCCACACACCTGAAAATGCTGTTTTTCAGCACGTTGGGGCATGGGGGGGGGGGGAGATACCTGGCTGCACGTTGATAACACAGGTTTTTATTATGTCAGTGTTAGTAATACTACTGGAAAGCAAGAGTTTTCAATTTTGTTTTACTAAATTACAGGTTGTCAATACAGATGCAGCGGGAGTTCATGTCGATAAATGGTTGGTAGTTCAGGATGATGTGGGCACTCACACACACAACTGTACATATACATGCACCTTGTGACTGTGAGGAGCATTGCTGCACAAATTGAGTTTATTGGGGCAGAAGTCAGGTTTAAGCCTGTGTCTTTAGTACTAGAGTGACAGGAACATCAAAGGGCTGAAATGAACTAAAGGCCACCTAGTCCATTCATCCACAACCATCCTCCGTCCCAAACGTCAGCCTGCGCAGATCATTCCACAGAATGGCACAAACAGAAAATGGGTACTTTAAAATCTGTGTGCAGAGTATATAGTGTTCAGTGACTCAAACAAGATTGCCAGGGAAGGCAAAAACTGCCAGGATTTTGAGCCAAAAGTCCATCCTGCCCTGAGATAGCCTTTGAGAATGAGCACAAAATGCAACTAATGAACCTTTCCAAAGGAATCCCAAAAGTAACCTGGCATAGTGTCCCCAATTGCTGCAGCGGTTAATGGTTTCAAAAGAAGAGGGGAAAAAGTCCTAAGAACATATGGGGGAAGGGGGGGGGGGGAAGTTCCTGGTTCCTGTGGACGAAAACTGCCATACCAGCCAGCTGGATTGTGTTTGAAATTGTCTAGGGCAATGTAGTATACTATTTCCAGGTGTTCATAGTCTTTATCCAGGTCTTGTAAATAAATTTGCAAAAGTTTGTACCCCGTCAAATCTTTTGTTAAACATTAGGCTACACTTGCTGTATTAAATCCAAAAATAAAAATATAAGAAATGTTTGTAATGCTTCCATGCCTGATCACATGCAGGCAATTCTCACTGACAGGTGACCAGGCTGGGGGTTATTTACAAAGTTTGCCTCATCTCACAGTATCTTACCCCATGTATTGCTCCTTCCTGTTCTTTTACTTCAAGTATGAAACCAACATATGTTTGCAATGTAAATTTATCTTTTCTGCTAGTGTGTTATGTCCTGTATTTTGCAAAGTCTGCCAAGCATTTTTAAAAAGTAGTCTTGGATTTGTTAGAAAATATTAGTAGCATGGATAAACTCTAATATGCATGCGAGTAAATTGTGTGGTATGTATGAGAGAGTGAGAGCACACATGACTTAATGTATCTTGATTTCATTTGTTTTCATGGGTGTTTTTGCAATTCTTTTTTTCCCCCTCAGTGCGGTTGGTACATTTGCTCGAGCTCTGGACTGCAGTAGTTCGGTCAGGCAACCTAGTTTACATATGAGTGCGGCCGCTGCTTCCCGTGACATCACACTGGTGAGATGCACCCTTCAATTGCTGCTCTTGTGTGTTAATGCAACTAACTGGCATTTAAGTGCAATCCTAAACAGAATGACACCCTTTTAAGCCCATTGAAGTAAATGGATTTGGGAGGGTATAACTCTGCTTAGAATGACACCGCAATATACTTCTGGCCTATTTTCTGTCTATTAGCCCTTGAAAGACAAAATGCTGAAAATGGATGTTTTGAATACATCTCCAGCTCCCCCCCCCCCCCTTTAGATGGCTATCCTCAGGGCTTTTTTTTGTAGAAAAAGCCCAGCATGAACTCGTTAGCATAATAGGCCAACAGCAGAAATTCATTAGCATATTAGGCCACACCACTGATAGCACAGCTTATTAGCATATTAGGCCACACTGCCATGTTACCAGAAGAGTGGTCATCCAGCCACATCCACCTTTTGCTTCTTATTCTCTTTACCTTGTTTGTTGTCAAAACACAGGGCTTTTTTTGCAGCAGGAATTAATTTGCATGTTAGGCCACATATCCCAAATGTAGCTAATCCTAATGAGTTTCTGCTGTTGGGCATTGCCTGTTATGCTAATGAGTTCTTGCTGGGTGTGGCCAACTCAGGAGCCAGCTGGAACTCCGTTCCTCTGCGTTCCTGCCCAAAAATAGCCCTGGTTGTCTTTCTGCCACAGGTTCTGCTAAAATTACTATGAATTAAAATTCTTCAAAATGTAAAGGAAATATTTTCTTTAACAAAAATAGGGAAGAAGCCAAATTCAAAATATGCTGTGTTAAAATGTAATGTAAAATTCCCATTTTTTTTACATTCTTCAAGGTACATTTTGATACAGACATACATATACATACATACATTATTTCTGCGTTTTATGACTCCTTACAAAATTTCCTGCTTCACCAGAAAGGAGAAGTTATATGTGTCTGCTTTAAAAATTCCCTTGTGGTAGAATTTCAGAATCTTTCTAAGTACAAAAGGGAATTTTGTGATAACTGTTGAGACCTAGTGTGAAGTAGTGGTTAGAGTGATGTACTAGAATCTGGAAGACCCAAGTTCAAATCCTTTCTCTACCAAAGAAGCTTGCTGGGTGACTTTGGGCCAGGCACTCCCTCTCAGCCTAACCATCTTCACAGGACTGTTCTGAGGATAAAAGGGAAGGAGGGGAGAATTATATTGTAAGCCACTTTGTGAGATATAAATATCAAATAAATAAAAATTTAGCCTCGCTTTGGTAGTTGGTACACTTCCCTTTTCTTTGCCTGGTGTCTAGGGTGGGCATCCTCAGCCATCTCAGGAGACCTACCACAACCCATTGATTACACCTGCCCTATGGGAGGAAGAGGAGACTGAGTGAACCATGATGCAGCAGCTCCTAGCAGCAATGACACTGAGGAGCCACCACCATGATACCTGCTGTTTTTCCCCAGAGAACGACCATTGGTACTCACCATGAGGAAAGGAGGACATCTCTGTGGGTTATTCCCACTGTGCCTTTAGGGAGGCAGGAAATAGTTTTTTCCACTTTCTGTAGGTGCTCTTGGAATAGCCCATTCCTCAGTTCTGGGACTCCAAAAGCAGTGTAGGTCTACTAACCCTACTACAAACTTGTCCTATATAAGGAACATAACTCAAAATAAAAATTAATGGCAACATATTAACATGGATAACTTTGTAAGAATCATAGGAATCAAAGGCATAGAAACGGAGAAGAAATCAGCACAGTTAGTGTCAGGAGAGAAGTAATGTAGAGAAAGATGACCCATGGAGGGCCGAGATGTCTTCCTTTCCTCATAGGAGAAGGACCCCTCACGGTAAGTACCAATGGTCGTTCTCCCTATGAGGTGGAGGACATCTCCATGGGACCTCCCAGAGCAGTGTCCCCTAATTGGGTGGGTTGTCATCTTCCTCCACCGATACGACGTGCTGCAGGATTCTTCCAAATGCCGCATCCATGGATGCCATTGTGTTGATTCTGTAATGCCTTATGAATGTGGATACCGAAGACCAGGTGGCAGCCCTGCATACTTCCTCCACCCAAGCTCTGTTGTTGAAAGCTGCATTGGTAGCTGCGCTTCTAAGGGGGTGCGCCATGATGCCCCCTGGAATATCCTGTCCTGAGGCCCTGTAGGCCTCTGAGATGCAGGTCTTAAGGACCGAACTGATCATGGCCTTGGACATCTTTTCCCCCTTGCGAGGCAGGACAATGCAGATGAACAAAGCCTCTGTTTTCCTCCAAGCCTCCGTCCTCTTTATGTAGATCCTGAGAGCTCCCTTCACATCCAGAGAGTGCCACCCCATCTCCCTAGGATGTGTAGGCTTCGGACAGAAGGTGGGCAGACAGATCTCCTGTGAGCAATGAAAAGAGGAGGAGACCTTTGGCTGAAAGGTAGGATCAGGTCGCAGGATCACCTCGTCTCTATGGAAGATACAGAGTGATGATTTTACGGACAATGCTCTGAGTTCCGAAACCCTCCTGCCGGAGGTTATGGCCACCAGGAACAGAGTCTTCATTCTGAGCCACTTCAGCTCCACCTCTCTGAGAGGTTCGAAGGGTGCCCTGGTGAGGGCCTTGAGTACGGTGTTGAGCCTCCAGATCAGAAAATGATGGACCTGTGGTGGAGATTTTACCGTGGCTCCCTGCAAGAAGAGCTGAATATGCGGGTATCTGTTAAGTTTGCTACCCCTCACTGGGGGGAGCACGGTGGTTAGGACTGCGACCTGTCTGCGAAGAGTGGTGGCCCGCAGTCCGGAGGACAAACCCTCCTGGAGGAAGGAAAGGACCGACGTTATGGAGGGTGACAGAGGGTTGGCCTTCTTACGCCGGCACCATCTCACAAAAGCTTTCCATGTGGTGTTGTAGATGCGTATTGTGGACAGTCGTCTGGAAGCAAGTATGGTGTCCATGACTTCTGCCAAGTATCCTAGCGTGGCGAGATTGCACCGCTTAATCTCCAAGCGGTCAAACATAGCCATTTTGGGTCGGGATGCCACACTGGACCCTGAGACAACATGTCCGGTGACACCGGGAGTGTCAGCAGTGGAAGCAGGGTCATTGCTTGTATTGTTGAGAACTATGGGCATCGGGCCCAATTTGGTGCCACTAGAATGACCTCGGCCCACAGCCATTGCCTTTGGAAAGGTTGGCTGGGCCTAGTCACCAGTGTAGACTCCTCTTGACCTTGAGAGGTAGCTGCAACTCGATGCTCCGCCTCTCTGCTATATAGGCCTGGTAAGGACAGAGGAACACCTCTAGCTGCCTTGCATGGAGGCGAGCCACTGCACCATGTCTACGCAGGCTATCATCAGTCCTAAAAGCCTGGCTAGGGACATGAGAGGTGAAGTTCTGCTGTGGTATACCTTTGCAGCTAGTTCACTGAGCTTCTGAGCCTTGGGAGCAGGAAGAATCAGGGCATTGAGAGTGGTGTCAATCACAGCCCCCAGATGTTCGATCCTCCTTGTCAGTGTCAGTGTGCTCTTCTCAAGGTTGATCAGGAATCATTGATCCTGTAGACAGCCAATAGTGTCCCTGGTGTTCTTGACGGCTTCCGTCCAGCTGCTGGCCCGAACGAGCAAGTTGTCCAGATATGGATGAACATGTATCTCGAGACTTCGGAGTTGCACCAATGGGTTGATGACTAATTTGGAGAACAGTCTTGATGCTGTAGACAGACCAAAAGGGAGTGCCCTGAACTGGAAATTTTGGTTGTACACACAAAAATGCAGAAACCGCTTGTGTGACAGATGAATTGGTACGTGCAAGTATGCCTCCATGAGATCTGTGGAGGTCAGGAACTCGTTTGGAGACAGGGCGTCGGCGATGGCCCTCAGGGTTTCCATACGAAAACAGCGTAGCCGGATGAACTTGTTCAGGAACTTCAGGTCCAGTATTGCCCTCCAGTCCCTGTTCTTTTGGGGGATCATGAATAAGATGGAATATATGCCCCGACCCCTTTTTGCAATGGGTACTGGCTCTATTGCCCTGATGTCTAACAGGTGTTGTACCGTGGATGTGATTATGGTTATCTTGTCTCTGGATTTGCTGGCGGGTGACTTTAGGAACCTTTCCAGTGGGTATCGATGGAATTCTATGGTGTAGCCTCGAAATATGGTCTCCACCGCCCAAGCATCTGCCCGTGCTTGGGTCCACGCCTCCACAAAGTGCAGAAGGCGTGCCCCCACCGGAAGCCATGCGTGTCATGCCTGTTTGGTCTTGGGGTCCCTGTCCCCTCTGTTGCTCTGGTTGAATCCGGTTCTATGGAATCTAGGGTTGAAGGAACCTCGCTTGGAGGGGGCCTTCGATGGGTCCCATTGAGGCTTCCTGGTGTTGTGACGAAACTGCAGCAACGCGTGCTGGGTATGAAAGGACTGATTGTTGCGACCCTCCAGGCGTCAAAGTGACCTGGGCATGGCCTTCTTTTTGTCACGTGTTTCCACCAATATCTCATCCAATGCGTCTCCGAAAAGCCGGTCCCCCTGGAATGAATAGGCCGTCACGATGGCTTTAGACAGGGGGTCTGCTTGTCAGGCCCGTAACCACAGGAGCCGTCGTGCCACTTCCATGGATGCCATGGCTTTGGAAGCAAAGAATAGGATGTCCAGAGTGGCATCAGCGGTGAAGGAACTTGACTTGAGAATGCGTGAGGCGCCCTCTAATAAGCTGCGGTTGTCCTCTGGGACGAGCTGAATCAGCTTGCGCACCCACATGATGGCCGCCCTGGAAGAGATGGATGCCATGGAGGCTGCTCTTACCATCATGGTGATGGCCTCATGGATCCTTCTGAGATTCGCCTTGGCTTTCTTATCCGTGGGATCCCTGATGGCGCTGTGCCCGTCCTTGGACAGTAGACCAGTGGACTGGAGAGCGGCAGTGGGATCATCCACTGGTGACACCTGCAACAGCTCGTTAGCATAGTGAGGCAGAGCATATAATTTCTTGGCAAAAGCGGGAAATTGCTTATTAACCACTGGCCTATCCCACTCTGCCCTGAGATCAAAAAATTCAGGGAAAGGGAACACCTTTTTCTGTATAAGTTTCTGGGGGGGGGGGGGGATTCAGCATTACCCCCAGATTTGGATTTGAATTTTGCCTTTGCCGCCTTCTGGTACTCAGAGGGTGGTGGATCACGCAGCTCCAATGCCTTAATGGCCTTGTTTAAAACTGCTGCTAATCCTCCAGAAACGGCTGGATTGCTCAGGAAGAATAATCTCTTCCTCCTCCTCCTCTGACAGGAATTCCCCCTCCTCCCTATCTTCTATGGAGGAAGCGTTGGATTCCACTTCCTCCCTCCACTCCTGTTTGCTGAAGCTTCCCTGGGTGGATGGGTGGGTGGGTGCTCTGTGCTCCGCCTTGGTTGGCCATGCTGCAGGGGGCAGCAGAGAGGGACCCTGAGGGGAAAACACCGTGGGATTGGGAGCCAGGAGTCCGGGTCGGATTTGGGAAAGCTGCTGCTGAACGGCCCAATTAATAATGGCCATGAGCTCTGCTGAGTGAATCAGGGCCCCCCCGTCTGGGATCTTACCCCTCTCCGGTGATCCGTCATCTCCAGGCTCCAGGGGGAAAGTTGCCTCAGCTCCCAAGGGTGCAGAAGAGGCCCCCGGGAGGGAATTGGAGGTGAACCTCATTCCCTCAAAATGGCCACCGGAGCTTCTATGCTGCGCCACCACTGCTGTGGGCCCCTGGTCTTCAGGCAGCGGGCGGCGCTTACCAGCGCGATATGCCACCGCCGAGCTAGCCTGGTTCATTGGGGGCTCTCAATCATGCCGCGAAGGCTGGTCAACCCCATGGTTGCTGCACGCGGCCGCTGGCTCCACGGCTCGCACCTGTTCCTTGTCGTCCGAGGAAAAAACCTCAGCAATCCTCCCAGTCGCCATGCCGCGACCTCCGCGCTATTCCTCTTCAGGTCAGCCCGACCCCTCTCTCTTCTTGTACTTGCGGCTCCGAAAGTGGAGCCTGCAAGCGCCGGTTTTGCTCCGCTCTCTTGGCTCCACGTGGGGAGCCTCCAGAGAGGGAACCAGACAGCAAGCAAGAAAATTAGAGAGAGAGAGCGGTCAGGAGAGAGAGAGAGATAAAGAGGAAAAAAGGGGGGGAGTTTAAAAAAAAACAGAAGGAATTTCAGGAAGAAAAAAGGGAACCTAATCTCAAAAATCTAGCTAAAACGTTAAGCCTATGAGGCAGGAACTGAGGGATGGGCTATTCCAAGAGCACCTACAGGAAGTGGGAAAAACTATTTCTTGCCTCCCTAAAGGCACAGTGGGAATAACCCATGGAGATGTCCTCCATCTCATAGTGAGAAGGCCGCCAGAGAAGGGGGCCTTCTGGTGCTATTGGAACTTGGCTCCAGCAGCAGCTTCTTTTAGCCACTCACTTTCTTGCTTGCTTCCTCCTCCCTGCTCCCCAGGCAAGGGGAGTAGGAATTCTGCATCACTGGCAGAAGGGAGAAAGACTGCAAGCAAGCAAGTCACAGCAAGGAATTGCCACAGGAGCCTGTTGGCAGTAAAGAGGAGGAGTGGGAGTGAATGGATCAGAGGGTGAATGGATGCTGGCACAGAGGGGGCTGCTTGGCATCTTTGACACTCGGAGCATGCACACTACTGTTCTCTTCCTAGTAGGGAAGAATCTTTATCCAGCCAAGATAAGGGCTTTTTAGAGGAGTATCCTTCCAGATATAGAAGTAAAATTGCACCTTGGTGCTGAAGGCAATATTAATAGAAAAAGAGTCTCTTCATTCTGATTTCTTTGACTTCTTTGGATGTATTAATATGGATCATTTTTAATCACTAAAAATGTATTCCACTACATATGTGTTTGGACTTTGAGCTCACCCCAGCAGTCTTGGTAGTGGTGTATGTGGGAAGTATCTTAAAAACGTGAAAATATAGAGGTGAAACTACTTTATAAGATCGTGGTATGTTTGAGGAGCATCAGCAGTTCAGAAAGATGTAATTTCATCAGAACATGATACCTTGAAATAATTGGGTGCCACCATCAGGATATAAATGCAAGAAATGTATGGAAATGTTCCATCCATCTTTCATCATCTCCAGATCTAACTCTTAATAAGTTAATCACAAAATATGGTTAAATTCAAAGGAAGCCTTATTAAGAAGGGTCTGTTTCTATGGTGCTAAATAGAGCAGTAATATTGCAAAATGGAAGGAAAATTGGCCATGCTCAAGGTCATGGTTTCTAAAAGAAATGAAAGGAAGATATAAATATTCAGAGTAACTGAATTACACCTAGAATAGTATCACAGATGGCTTCAGGTGGGTAGTTAGTCTGAAGCAGCAGAACAGATTTTGAGTCCAGTGATGCCACTGTACTCAAACGTTGTTCCATCACAAATGTATTTTATTGTTAGATATTACAACAGCGTTTTTAACACTCACTCCAAATTGCTGCAAAATAACTGCTTACGAGTAATGGGGAAGATTTTACTCAGGTGGTAGTGCTGTCCTCTAAATGAAAAATATTGATGATTTCTTCTTCAGTGCGGGAAGTCATCCAAGCTGGTTAGGTCATTCCTCCTCTTGCTCCAGCCAGAGCTATGCAAATTTTGCATGACTCTCCTGGGTCAGAGCAAGGCTGCCCTTCCAGTTTTGATAGCCCTGCCACTCCAGCAGGATGCTTGAGCCTAGCGATGATTCTTCTGTGTTAAAAAAAAAAAAGTCTTACCCTTTTTGGATCTTCCTGGCATGGAGGACAGAGTTCCAAAGAAGATTCTTGGATCAGGATCTAAAAAGAAAAAAGACCCCTTTAAGGATAAGCCTCTCCTTTCTGAAGCTTTGGACAAAGGAGACTGGCAGACTCAAGATCCAACCATTATGGCTGTGGCTGCGGGCAAGGCAGGAAGACCCGAAGCTTCAGGTCTTTCACTAGCCTTTCTGTCACCAGCAATACCTCAGCAGAGGACCATACCGACCCCAGCAGAGCCATCTGCATCCGAAGTCTCCCATTTCAACTCAGAAGCTTCCAAGTCTTTGGGGAACACTTAAAACAGCATCAGAGGTGAACTTCCCTGTCCCCACAAGCCGCACAGATACAATTCTGGTGGTTTGGAGGCCAGGTTTGGCATTAATTTAGCAGGACAATACCCATTTCCTCAAGGCCCTCCCCCCCCCAACCTTTCCAAGTTGCTCTGCAAGTGCGGGAAGCCCCAGTATGGTGGGTGTACCATTTTTGCCCACCATTTTCAGTCCGCCCACAGCAGACTGGTTTATGCAGGCCTGGAGATTGGCCTGGATGTCTCCATTCCAATCAGTGTTACCACCCACAAGTATGCCAGGGACCCTTGGTCCCCAGACTCCTCCTGAATGCCTCCAGCCCCAGTCCCTGCCCGGCCTACCACAGGTGATAACTGGGTCCGTAACTAGGAGGTTACGGACCCAGTTATCACCTGTGGTAGGCCGGGCAGGGACTGGGGCTGGAGGCATTCAGGAGGAGTCTGGGGACCAAGGGCACAAATGACAAAGGGATACCAGAAGAAGTTCTCCCTCTCCCTCACCCAGATCTTCTTCCTCGGAAGTTGATTCACAGTCATCTAAACACAAACGCCAAAAAAATACAGTGAATGAAAAGTGCTCACATCACACGGAAGCTGTCGAGAAAAGGATAGATCCTCATCTTTCACTGGGGAAATCTGTGAGATGGGGATTTTGAGCTGACTGTAAAAGGCATTGACAAACCCAAAATGCAGCAGGCTCAGGTTCAGACTAGGGGTGTGCAAAAAAAAAAAAAATTCGGGTTTTTCCCGGATTTGGGTATATTAAACCTGTATTTTTTGGTATTCCCAAAAAAACCCGAATATCTATACCAGTATAGGGTATATATCTGATGAAACTTTTCGGGATTCCCAAAAAATTCGGGTCCATTATACCCTATGGGGCCATTGTAATCAATGGCAAAAAAGTCTGAAAAGTTTCCAGGGGGCTGGGGGGGAGAGGGTTTGAGGTAGAGGCTCCAAATTTGGACTGTAGCTGCTCAAGCCTCTCCCCAAAGGACCCCCAAAATTTTGAAAAGATTGGACCAGGGGTCCAATTCTAGGGGCATCCAAAGAGGTTGCCCCATTCTCCATTGTTTCCTATGGGAAAAAAGGCAGGCAGGCAGCAGACAGTGTCTCCTGAAAAATCTCTCCAAGAAAGTAAGTGAGGTGGTGAGAGGGGCATGTTTGCCAGGCTAGCAGCAGCAGAACCTGTGCAATCTGCCCCCCAGAAACAGGGCCACCATGCCAGTCAGTGCCCAAAGTTTGACCCAACAGGACTCACTCAGGTCAAACCAAAACTAAAGCCCTATACTGAGATTTATTTCAAGATATTATTGGAAAATAAACCTACAACCTTTTTTTAAAGCCTATTTAACAGTGGTGAGAGAGCAGGGGCAGCAGTCAGCCACACTCTCCAAGCCAAACTCTCTCAACTCTGACCAGTCCAGCAGCAGCACCAACCGTTCAGGAACAGCAGGGAGTCAGGGGTGCAGGTCTGCTTTTATGCTCTCTGGGCATACACAGAGGTTTTCAAACTAAAACAACCTTCTGTGATTGGCCAGAGAGCGGATACCAAAATCCTATTGGCTGCCAGTGCAAGCTGCCTAGTGCCTAGGAGTTCCACAGTACTTGGAAACTTTGCAAGGCAAGCTGCCCTGATGCAATGCATTTGCAAATGCATTGCAGTGATTGGCCATCCATGGTCCCTCCCCCCCCCCGGCCCCCTCCTGGGACCATGAGCAAAAGGCGGGAAAGAGGGTACACAATGCCGGAAAATGAAAGAGTAAGTGATGGGCTTCCCTTTGCAGTTAACTCCCCCCCCTCCCCCGCGGCTGCCATTTTCAGTTTGCCAAAAAGCCAGAAAAAGCCAGATTTTTCGGGTTTTTTATTTTCGGGATACCGGGGAGTCTCATCAGAGCATTTCCAGTATCCTGAAAACCTGAAAAAACCCGAAATGGTTTTTTTCGGGTTTTTTTGGCTTTTTGGAAAGCCGAATGCACACCCCTAGTTCAGACTCTGATGTAGAGGAGATCCATTCAGCCAAGGCTTCTGTGGCAACAAGCTTTGACAAGGAGGAAGGAGAATGGTTAGGGAAGGACTCTGGTTCAAAGGACAGTTCTTCCAGGCTGTTTCAACTGGAGCATTACCAAAGCCATTGAAAAAGGTAATACCTGCCTTGAATTATCAACTGGATGTTCCGGAAAAGCCCAGTTTATCAGCCTCTGCCAAGCTAGATGGAAGCGGATTTAAGAGATCATCTTTGGCAGGGGTGTCAAACATAAGGCCCAGGGGCCAAAACCGCCTGTCCAGGGCTCTTTTCCAGTCCCCAAGCAACTGGTATGTATGGAAATATAAGGTAGTCCCCCTTTTATGGTATCATGTGTAAAAAAAACCCTAGTCTTGCATATGATTAAATATTGGGACTTTTGTTGGCTAGGAATCAATTGCCTTTGTCTGTATTTTGAGTAAAAAATAATACAGTTAATTGGGTTTGGCCATTATCCATTATAAAGTTTGTATCTTTGGTACATGGAATTACATTCTATGGCACACATGGCCTGGCCCAATAAAGTGACATTTATGTCAGATCCAGCCCTCGTAACAAATGAGTTCAACACCTCTGTTTTAAAGCATATTTTATCCCATCCTTCTTCCAAGAAGCTCAAAGTGATGTACAAGATTTTCCTTTCTCCATTTTATCTCATAATGATCTTATGCAGTAGGGTAAGCCGAATGAGAATGACTGGCTCAAGGTCATTGACTAAGTGTCATGGTGTGGAGGGATTTGTTCTTGGGTCTTTCCAGGCCTTACTCAACACTCTAACTGCTACACTGCTGTAAACTACCTCTTAAGAGACAATTTAATGAACTGCTAAAATGATGGAGCTGGGTGGTCATGTAAGGATCAGAGAAGGCTACCAATTTATATATGCAGAAAATTAATGATAATAAAGCCCCAGTCAGTTTAATCTCTTGCACCACTTTCAGTCTGCATAAAAGAACTGCCAGTGGTACTAAAAGATGGCCAAAAGTCATAGAAACCAGTTTCTATGGTTATGGGGCAAGCACCAACAACTACCCCCTTTATAACATCATTATATCAATTTAATATGGACTTTATGTACATTACGTTCTTTTTTGATTTATGTAAGAGAAAAAATATTCAAACATCAAGATGGTATAGGGACAGTGTGTTACTTTTAAGTGGAAAACATGCTGTTCCATTATTTGGGTCATTTGAATGTATTATTCTTTGTTTAATAACCCTCTATTCATTGCACTACCGATTGGAGGGCTTTAATTTGTTCTCCGAAAAATACTTTAAAATTCATTCTATGTTTTTGCAGAAATAATGCAGCATAAATACTTCTAGCCACCAGAATTTTTTATGACTGTTTATCAAATGATAAATCAACTAATTTTTATGATATAGTGATGTACATTAGTTCCTAAATGACTGTTCTAATGGAAGGCATATGGTATTGCATTAAAGCATACTATTTGTATTGAATTAAATAAAGCAGTGTTATAGTCATATATTTTAAAAATTCAAGGTTTGTTTCTTGGCTGTTGGATTAATAGCCCACACTTGTGTTGACAAAAAGTATTTTGATGGAGTTCAGTATGTCTTAGGATTGCCAGTTCACCTCTGGCCACCAGTGGGGGATGGGGGTAGAAAGAGCAAGCAGTGGAGAGCACAGCCTTAGTGAAATCTATGAAATATGGCAAATTAGATTAAAGTGTTGTTTGAAGGTTCTACTCCATTCAGGGATGAAAGTATGAATTGTAGAGTTTGTGTGCACAGATAAACTGCCTTCTTCACCTGGGTTGGTCTGCTGATAATTAACTATAAAAATTTTTAGAAAATTAATTTTTAGAAATAAAAAAGATGGCAATTTAGTCAGGATATCTGACGGTAGAAAAAATTGCTAACAATGGTATTGTAAATTCCAATGTATTCCAATGGCATCCCCATGATTATGGAACAACCTTGCAAGGGAGGTACACCTGTTCCCCCTCACTTTCAACCTTTAGAAGGAAGCTGAAGATGGTTTTAATCATGACGGCATTTAATTAGTTTCAGTTCTTTCACCTACTGGCAGTTTTAAATTATTGATTTTAAATTGGTGGTTGTATTGGAGGTGTTGTATTTTATTATATGTTGCTGTTTATTTATTATTTGGACTTTTAGGCCACCCTTCCCTGTGAGCAGGGCTCAGGGCGGTTTACAACAGAATGAGACTATAAATAATCTGGGTTAAGTAAAAACCAGTAATAAAATGCAATACAGAGTCAATAAATACGACAGGCTATTCCAAGGTGGCAAGGAATTTCAACAGAAAATTGCAACATCCTTTAGCTTTTTAAGGGGGGAGCAAGTGAGGGGGAGGGGGAGACCTGAGAGTGCCAGACTACTTGCTGTCCTGTCGCTGTTCTCAGTCAGATGCCTGGTGGAACATCTCTGCCTTACAAGCCCTGTGGAAAGTAATCGATCCCACAGGGCACAGATGTTTTCCAGCAGAGAGTTCCACCAGGTGGAGACCATAGCCAAAAAAGCCCTGGCCCTAGTTGAGGACAGCTGGATCTCTCTCAGGCCAGGGACCACCAGGAGATTTTTGCTCTGCTGGGGACATACCAAGAGAGTCCTGAAGGTATGTAGGTCCCTGACTGCTAAGGGCTATAAAGGTCAGAACCAACACCTTGAACTTGATCTGGTGCTCCACCGGAAGCCAGTGCAGCTTGTGCAGCATAGGTTGGATGTGTGCCATCTGAGGGGACTCAGTAAGGACCCACATGGCTGCATTCTGGACCAGTTGGAGCTTCCAGGTCAGCCACCTTAAGTTCCTGTAATGTAGAACAGCAGCTAATAATGTTTTAAAATAAATATTGTAAATGCTACAGCAAAATGCTAGCAGAGAATTCAGTATTTGTATGTTTATTTCTTAGTGGAGCTAAGTATCCGTTTGTAAAAATGTAAATAGCTTTTAAATATTTTCCAATCAACAAGCAATTTTATTTTAAAAAGATTTATATTCTGTGTTTATGTGACCCTCTGAAAAAATTCTAAGGAAAAGATAATACGAGAAGGTGAAGCCTGATCTATTATAAGAAAACCTTAAATATGTAACAGCTGAATATTTGGTTGAGATTATATTGAAAAGTTTATATATGAGAATATGAAATAGAAATCTGACAGGATAGAAACAGAGGACTTGTGAGATATGAACAAATGGTAAGAATCTCTGAAAGAGGGTAGCTTCTTCTGGCTTTAATGGTTCCCTCAGCAAGTATAGAGAGCTCTTTTCAAGCAACAACTGCTTTGCTGCTCTAAGTTCAAGAAGAAACTAGGTGTGGGTGGAGGTTGCTGGGAATGACTGGGAAGATTCCACTGCTAGTCATCCAGAGGTGTGGAGCCTGATTCAAGGCCTCCTGAGGGAAATGGGGTTTTGCGTTCCTCAACAGTAAAATAGTTGATTCCTGAAAGCGCACATTGGTTATCCCAACAGAAACATTTAGTACTTGAACAATGGCAGTTTATCCATGCTAATGATCTATTAACTTTAATTATAGTTAATGGACAGTGCTCCTGATAATGAGACACCAGAAGAGCCAAAAGAGGTTTAATTATCTTTTTGTGTGCTTAATCATTCTCTTCCATCTTCTTGGGTGCTTTCTGGGCATTGTTAAAACTCTTATTTTCCCATTTTTCCCCTTGTTTACCTGACTTAAAGGAGGACATAGTTTCTTCTTCATAACTACACTTCACTGTTAATTGGCAAACATGGCTGGAGCTGATGTGTTAGGTCTGACACTTTTTAAATTAATGAGTTTGTAGCATGCTGCATCTCCCATATTCCTAAGCATCTTCTTAAACTGATTTTTTTTTAAAAAAAGTTAATAAGAATAAAGATTATTAACAACTTTGCACAGTTTCCTCTTGATGCAAGAGTATTATGTTTAAGGGGACCGACTTGGTGGTTTCTCAGCCCCAGTTTTGCTCATTTAGCCTACATTCATCTCTTACTGGTATATGGGGCAAGCATGGACACTAACACTGTGGGACAACAGGGACAACAGGGAAGCTGCAAACAGCCAAAAAATGAAGGTCAAGTAAGGGGATAAAAGGCTGGCCACCCTTATTTGCAGCAAATAGAATATACAGTACATTTATTGTTTTTTACTTTTCCCTAGCCATGCCTCTTTAACTTTTCTCTTTTTAATTTTTTCCCCCAGTTTCATGCAATGGATACATTGCACAAGCACAACTATGATCTGAGCAGTGCCATTAGTGTACTGGTTCCACTGGGAGGGCCTGTTCTGTGTAGAGATGAAATGGAAGAATGGTCTGCTTCAGAGGCTAGCTTATTTGAAGAAGCCCTGGAGAAATATGGCAAAGACTTCAATGACATACGGCAAGACTTTGTAAGTAAAACATAATGTTATTTTATTCCCCTTATACTCATTACAGCAAGTCATTTTTCATAGTCTCACATTCTTTCTTTTTTTAGTTTTAAAAATATTTTCAGAGAGGTAAATTACTTGGAGAAGGGACCAGTGCTCAGTGGCAGAGCCTACGCTTTGCATACAGATGTTCTTAGGTTGAATCTCAGGTATGTTTAGCAGGTCACCTTGTAAAGCTTACACCAGTCAGAGTGTACAACACTGGGCTACATGAACTAAGGATCCATGTGAAGATGGCTTCGTACATTGAGCTACATATATACAAAAAAAATAGGCAGCTTATTAATGGAAAAGGGATAAAAATTGGAAAATCAGGGCCCTTTCCTATCTTGGCAGCACATGGTCAGTCAAATTGTTCATTAATGACAGTTGTTCTTTCCCCCTGTTTTGTCCAGTTATTCTTTTTTCCTCATTTATTCCAAGTACTTGTCTTCAGTTTTTCTAGTGCAAAAAAAAAAGGAAATTTAGGGACACACTGAAAAACTCCTATAACATATTTTCTCTTTTGGAGTGAGTTAATACCTTTTAAAGGCAATGTATTAATGCACTCAGAATATATGAAGATTTTTCTGGAAAAAAAGTTTTATCATTGAGACTTCTATTTTCCAACCTCCTGTGTTCTAAGTGCTAAGATAGCATAGGATGCAATGGTTTTAGCTATTCCTCTCTCTATCATTGGTTGTATTTTAAATAACATCTTTTGCTTGTAGAAGACATCAAGTGCAATCCTGTGCAGATCTACTCCATGCAAAGTTGATTGGTTTTAACTCTGTATTGGACAGCAACGTAAGGCATTTATGCTTTTAAATACTGTAACTATGCCAAAATTAAAAAGTTATTAAAAAGTAATTACTGGCAGAGATTTACAGTGCCATCTGAAGGGCTGCAGTGGCCAGGTGCAGGCATTCTCGTGTAGCCACATTCTCCAGCAGAGACAAGGAGGAAAGAAAAAAGACTGAGAAGCAGGGCCACACAAGCTGCAACCACACCAGTGTCCCTAACAACCACGCGAATCCCATCATGTACAGGTCATGTAGTACGATGGTAGGGTTGCAATGGGCAGGGCAGATAGAACCAGTCACGGTGTGGCAGGGCTGGGGACCCAGACCTGCACACAGTTGAGGGGCAGGAAGGGGTGGGGCCATGGACTGCGGGGCCTTGTCCATAGCACACACAAATCCTACCATAAAGGAACAGAGCCCCGCCTGACAATAACAGGACAGTTGACAGAGTTGGCAAGGGCTGCAGTAGTCTGTCATTGCCAGCAACCCCAAACAGGAGGGAAAGGGAAAAGGATTGTAAATTGCTCTGAGACTCCTTCAGGTAGTGAAGGGTGGGATATAAGTCCAATCTCCTCCTCCTCCTCCTCCTCCTTCTAAAAACCTATAATCTTAAAATATAAGTTTGCCCCTGAAAAAAAACTATCCTTTTTCAACACTAGCTAATATTACAGTTTAAATAATTAAACCACTATCTGATTAAAAGGTGTTCTAGAATCTGTATTGCTTAACTTCAAGGTGATGATAAAAGTGCACTGTGTATCAGAGGATGACCCTGCAGATCAGTTCTAAGAACTTTAATTGTACAAAGATATGCTGCTAATGTGGCATAAGTGAATTTTAGCTGTCTGCTGAGACATGGTATAGCAGTGACTGGAAGCCAGAATAATTATTGTAATTATAGATCAGGTCATGATATTTTGAAGATACTCTGTTTTTGAGACCATGCTGGTTTGCACAATATGCCCTCTGGTGTCTTCATTCATTTGAATTAATTGTACTGCTGCATTTAAGTAATAACCGAGAACAGAATGCCTGCTTCTCAGGAAATAGGGTTAATCTGCAGTGTGTTGCTGCTGGCATATTTTAGCATGTGATTCTTAATATCTTTGTCTTATCTTATGCAAGGAAACCTCAGTTAAATAGGGTTAATCATTGCGGCAATTATTTTTACACCTATATAATGTAATAGAGCACTCAGAGGATACCTTCCTCCAGTTTTATACTAATCAGAAGACAGTGGGCTAACTGAAGTTTCTAAACTTTGTAGGGGCAGGCCCAAGTGGTTGAATTGTCTCTTAGCTGGCCAGTTATGTGTCTTATGAAGCTATTCAAAGGAGGGCCGGTACACACAATTGGGTGATGTTACACATTCACAGTTGTCAACCAAATTCAGTGTTAAAAAAGGCAAGGTCTAGTGCTGACGGTACACTGGGGAAGTGAAAATTTATTATACAGATACTAAAAAAGCCCTTACGTGTTTCACATGCAACTTCATTGGGATCTCTGATTATGTTTAGATCACATAGGGGCTTTTATGGTGGCAGGAACTGCTGCAAGTCACAGCATACTTACGGTGACTCTGTAGGGTTTTCAAGGCAAGAGATGAACAGAGGTGGTTTTGCCAGTGCCTGCCTTGGCGTAGCAACCCTGGACATCCTTGGAGGTCTCCCATCCCAGTACTAACCTGGCCTGACCCTGCTTAGCATCTGAGATCTGATCAGGCTAGCCTGGACCATCTAGTTCAGGCCAGAGGCTTTTAAAATACTTATATAAAATGTTCACTTTCTCACTGCATCAGCAGCAGTTGGCCTTGCCTTCTTTTGTCTTGGTGACTGATGTAACCCTCTTGTTTTCCTGGCAAAATACTATCCCCCCCCACCCCCGGTGGGATTGGATCTACTTCCCTGTGGTGTGATCCTTTAACACTGAAGAGTGCATGTGAAGAAAGGAGCATGAAACCAGTGTAAATTAGATGCGTCTTTTCTATCTGATCAGCACCTACTGGGTGGGAAACTAGCAAAATCTCCTGTGATATACATTGATTTCTTTAATTTCACTTTTCTCTTAGCAAATGCCACAAAGGATAGTTCTTACATCACCAACATCCACTTTTCCAGTTCATCAGTCTGGATTCCAGCTGAGATATTAGAGTTAAAAATGGATGATCATTGTACTCAGTTATTTTGCTATTCATAGCTTTTCTTTCAAGGTTGTGTGGAAATAACCTAACTACCAGATACTACAGAATTTTACAGCTGTTTTGTGTCAAAAAATCTGTTTCAATTATTTCTCCTTATTTTGGTGCCATTTTGTATTTCCTCTTGAATGTTTCCCATTAAATTAATGGAATTTTAATATCATTTTGGCATATAAATGGTATATGGTGTATAAATGGCATGACATCAAAATACCAGAACATAAACTAAGAAATTGGGAACACCAGCAATGAAAATGGACAATGCAAAAAAGTTCAGCAACAAACATATGGGTGGGAGAGGCATATTGATATATCTCTAGTTTTTAGGCACAAATAAAGTCCCTACAAGGATGGCTTTCATTATGTGAAGCTAAACATCAGTTTTATTATTGCCATTATTTGCCACTTATTGCCATTATTTGTATCATATATTATAATTTGTTGGTAAATGTTGCCGCAAAATAGAATAAGTAAATGAATTATTGATGGCCCTGTCCATGCTAATATTTCAATGCTATACAAATAGCAAAGGGAGAAAAGTGTTTTTTGTAGATGTAAGTGTTGTAATTCAGTCAAAAGCATTGTCCTTTTAGTGGTCCTGTTAACAGAAGATGAAGTAACTAAGCTGTGAGTGAAAATCAGTGACATTCCACTATGCATAAGACTGTTTTGTGCCACCATTAACAGAAGGAATCGATGTGAACCAATGCAGTCAAGTTACGTGTGAAATGGTGTCACATGGGTCATCTCTCTTCTCAGGTGCTAATACTGTCTTCTTTTTCAGAGTCATCTATGGCTAGCATTATGTCTTTGGGCTTTTACTATCTATGTTTAGTTCCATCCTCAGTTAGCAATTCATTGTCTAACCTGTTTTTAAATTATGGTGTGGAACTAACTATGCCATTTGTGAAAACTATACCATTTGTGAAAATGGTAGTGCAGACTCAAGACTTTACCGTGTTAGAAGCTAAAATGTGGTGCAATTTCAAAATGACCCCCCACTCTCTGGGGGACAGATGGTTAAATATGTGAGGGCCCTGGATGCTGGAAACGGCCATCTATAACCTATAGAATAGCAACCACTGTGTGGACAATCAAGATGAACACTGCGAGCTAATCGCAAGCCGAGAACTTTGAACAATGGCTGCTACCATTATATGGACAATGATGAATAATAACGATTACTAGCACTTTATGGTTTTAGAATTGTTTTAATGTAACTTATGTTTTGATGTATCTTATCTGTTTTATGTAAGCCGCCCTGAGCCGGCCTCGGCTGGGAGGGTGGGGTAGAAATTTGGAAAATAAATAAATAAAAACTGATATGCAGGAATTGAAGAATGGGGGGGATGAAGGAATACAGATGCTGAGGTATGCAATGTCCTGGGCATATGGTTAATTTATGTTTGATTTTATTTAAAATGTTTCTGATCCCTTATTTTTAAGTTAATACAATGTGAGTATTATTTTTAAAACAGTGTTAAAACCTCTGTTTTTCAGCTTCCTTGGAAGTCTCTGACTAGCATCATTGAGTATTATTATATGTGGAAAACTACAGACAGATACATACAGCAGGTAAGTATTGGTTACTTCCTCAAAAAGAACGTATGAAAGATACCCATTAGAAATCCAGATTATAAAATTGAATGTAAAATAGATAACAAATGTTACAACATTCCTTCACAGAGGCACACATGAGTTAGAATCAGTGTGTACTGAGTTGAGATGATCGTGTGTGGAAATCACACACATGGAAGTCACAATTGGAGCAGTAGCACATGTAAAGCGTTTGTGACTGAAGTCATAACAGTGAAGTCCTAAGCAGAGTTACACTCTTCAGTAGATTATTTTAGCAATATCCCTACTATTTGACTGATGTGTTTCCAAAGTGCAACAGACTGACCCTTTTCAAACCACCTTTATATTCCATTTTAGTAACTGGTTGCTAATGGATTTTTTTCTGTCATTTCAGATAGACCTGTTTTAGTAACTGGCTGCTAGTGGAATTTATTTACCAGTTCATACAAACCTGTTTGCGTCATACAAACCTGTTAGCAAAGCATGGTTGAGCCACTTTTGAGGGAAACTGCTTTTTTTCCATTTTCAGCCTCTTCATTGCGCTTCTGAATTGCTGTGTCATTCTGTTTAAAATGTCCATAGCACTTCCTACAATGCCACTTTTCCCCCAGCCCTTTTTTGCCACACAATCTTCCTCAAACTTTTTTTTAATGTTCTAAGGTGGGTGCAACAGCACTGAAGTGCTATAATAGTTTGGTGCTTTTGCACTCACTTTAGAACATTTTTCTAAAAGTCTGAGGAAGATCGCACAGCAAAAAATGGCAGGAAAAAAGTGGCACTGTTTGAAATGACCATAGCACTTCAGAGACAGTTCATTAATGGAAGGAACTTTGCTGTATGAACCCCTCTTCCCCTTGGTCCTTGTATAGCTTTACTCGAAATTGGGCCCAACAACGAATAACATCCAGTTTAGAGTGGTAATGTGACAAGGGCCTCTGTCTGTGCCATGCTTTCCCAGGTTCATTTAAAAGGTTCATGCAGATGCAATATTTTGCTGCTAATCTATGCTTCTCTCTTGAAAATTCTTGGTCTGTTCACATAGTTCTTGGCCACCGGGTATATAATTGTGGTGAGACTGGAAATTATCTTTTGGTTCTTACATTCCATCCACTTCTTTCCCTTACTATAGGGTAGAGGATAACAAACAACCATGAAGATGTCATGTTCATTTGAACACATGATCTGTTTAATACAATGAGACAGTCTATACTTTTTAGCAGACTGTCATGGGAAATCCTGTACTAAGATAAATGTGAGAGCTCCTAGTTTCTAAGGGAGGATGGGACTAAATCCTCTAGTGCATTGGTTCTCAGCTTGTTGTTGGGTCACAAAAGTAGTCTAGGTGGAATGTGAGATTCTCATAGTAATTATTAAGAATTTTCTCTCTTTCGATTCCTGTGTCCACCTTCAGTGGGATGTGCCATTTCCTGCTGACCCTACCTGCCACCAATTATCCATTTGTGACCTTTTGAAATGCTAATAAAAATAACAGAGTGCTTGTAAATGTGTAAATGTTCTTTTTGTAAAAACTGGGCTTTTTCATGGTGGGACCCAGGTTCTTTGATAAGAGTGATTGGTGGGCCATAAGATATGAAAGGCTGAGAACCACTGTACTAATGAAACAGAGTTAATGCTGACATTGCAAAAGAGTTGAAAAGAAGGAAAATACAATTAGATCGTGCTTTCTCTTCCTGTGTTTCTCAACCTTGTTTATGGAGAAAGGAGGAGAGATGTTCATTTTCTGCACAGGATGATGCAGATTCTTTTAGTGAAGGGACAGAACAAAAGTAGATTAGATAGGATGTGGGGTTTTCTCTCTCATAGCATAAGACCCAGAAGAAGAAAGAGGAAGTGCTGCATGTTTGGAAATGTCCAAAGACTCCTTCCTGAATTACTGGGTGTGAATTGGTTAAGATTTAGACAACCTTGGTATCATTGATGCTGTGATTTTGGGATCAGATGAACATGACAGTATGTAGAACAAGCATGCTCAGATAAATTCAAGGTGATGGCCCCCATAATAAATTAAAATTTATTATTAATTGGATTCTTTGAGTTGCCTGGCTGCAGCTGTAATATAATTGTGTAGACATTAAATTTGCTCTTCTTCCCTATTAGAAACGTCTAAAAGCTGCTGAAGCAGAAAGCAAATTGAAGCAAGTTTACATACCAACTTAGTAAGTATATCAAGCATTAATATTTTTAATAACAATGCAAAATATGTAGAGAACAAATCCTATATTTTATTGAACACAGAAGCATTAATAAAACCTAGATTATGTTTCATATATTGTTAAAAGTCAAAGAATAACTATGCTGATGCTTGCAAAACTAAATTTTGCAAAAAAAAAATTGTATCTGTGCTAATATTAAACACAGTGTAGTTCTCTTGCATTGCCATCCTAAGCACCAGTGTGGCAGCTTCCAAGTCTCAGGGAAAATCTAATTATTGAAAATATTTTCATGTTTACTTCCATGTTAATTGGCTAAAAATACGTTGGCATTTTACAGAGTTTTTACTGTGATGTCTCTTGTAAGTGGGTAACATGGAATTTAATTTTTTGGTGGCGGCTCCCGTCTGGTGGAACGAGCTCCCGGAGGAGATCAGGGCCCTGTGGGACCTCATGCAGTTCTGCAGGGCCTGTAAGATGGAGCTCTTCCGCCAGGCCTTCGAATAGGAGCCGCCACCGGAAACACCGGTTAGGCCGGTGATTCCACCCATCATATTAACTAGCTGTGATGGAACCTGACTCAGCACAGCCCAAGCAAGATGGCTCGGGGCTCAGACCTGCCATTAGGTCGCCAGAGGTTATATTATTGGAAGCTTTAATATGTATTAATTATGTATTTCTTGGAATGTTTTTAATTGATTTTATGTGTTTTAATGTAATATTTAGGCCCTAGGCCCATGGAAGCCGCCCTGAGCCCGTTCGCGGGGAGGGCGGGATATAAATCCAATAAATGAATGAATGAATGAATGAATGAATGAATAAATAGGTGATTCTTGTCATTTATTGTTAATGTATACATAATTAATTGCCCTTTTTATTTCAAGCAACAAGCCAAATCCTAGCCAAATATCCAGCAGTAATGGCAAGCCAAGTGCCATGAATGGAGCAGTTGGAGCACCTCATCAGGCTCAGAACTCATTAGTGGGCCGTGCTTGTGAAAGCTGCTATGGTAAGTCAGACTGTCTCTGTTTCTCACATTTCATGTTCATTCAAATATTCCATGTAGCCCTGATCTAGCAGTTTGTTGGGAAACTCTAATGTGCACAGACAGCTCCTTCATCTGCATGGAGCCTCCTCATTTTCACTGTAAGAAGAACCTTCGTGTATACATCAGTTTGTACCCATAGTGCTGTGTGGTGGCTTAAAATGTTGGATTAGGGCTGGTGAGTCCCAGATTCAGATCACCAATCACTGTGAAACTCACTAAGTAATATTGGACTAGTCATTTTCTCTCAGCCTAACCTGTCTCACAGGGCTGTTGATAAAGTGCAGGGAGGAAAGGTGGGATGCAGCATTCTGTTCGTTTGAAATAAATTGGAAAACCTACTGAACACAAATGTATAGGTCAGAGTACAGGAAGGGAATTGCATCATACATAGCTTGTATGTAATCATTTAGTGGTATTGCTTTATAGCAACCTACACAATTTTTATCACACTAACCTGAATGCAGTCTGGTTGTGGGGACAGTCTTAGCTAACGGGTAACAAGGGCAACTGTCACAGGCCCTGCACTTGAAGGGTGTCCAACTGCCTTCCACCCTCCCCAGAAAAGGCAGCTTGAGACTACTACTTCTTGTGCTTGGGCACCTGGCTTCCAGTGACAGTGGTGGCTCCCACCTGCCTGGCACAGGGTGAAGGCCACCCCTGCTTGGCCCTGATGAGGAGTGATTCTGGAGCCCCATCTTGGACTTTTGCCCAGGGCCCCACAACTACTAAGACAGCTTCTGTCCAGGTGCCATATATTATGGCACAGCCCTTTGTTTTTGCCACCTGAAGCAGGGAACAAAACTGATGTAGACCTGGTAGGCTGTGGAATCCATTGGTTCATTGGGCTTGGTGGGTCCCAAGCTCCATTATGGAATCAGTTTAGAATCTGAATTCCATAGGTTTTCAGACAGTTTGAAGAATAGATTTGCATTAGCAGTAACAAAGCATTTAAATAAACTTTTATTTAAGTCAAGTAGAGATACTTCTATTTTTATTTGCTCTTAGAGATTAGTGGTGTTCATTTGGAGGGGCTGTGACTCAGTGATGCAGCATCCCTAGTTTTGAAAGATCTGGCAGCAGGTGATATGAAAGACCTCTGCTTGAGACCTTGGAGGGCCACTGCCAATCTGATTGGGCAGTACTGACTTTGATGGCCCAAGGGTCTGATTCAGTGTAAGGCGATTTCATGTGTTCATGTGCTCAAGCAGTTCACAGATAAAGAACACATAGATGAGAATACTTGTTTTGCTTTTAATGCAGTGCAGTGTAGGTCAACTGAATTTTCCTTTCCTCCACTTTTAGCAACACAGTCACATCAGTGGTATTCTTGGGGTCCCCCCAACATGCAATGTAGGCTGTGTGCAACTTGTTGGATTTATTGGAAAAAATATGGGGGCTTAAAAATGCCAACACTGACAAATGAAGACAAATTTTCTTCTGCCCAGACAACAGAGGTAGGACATTATTTATACTTAAGTGTTTATAATAGTATATAAAAATCTGTTGTGATGTACTCTTTTGCTGCTATGCTTCATTTCATGATTACCATGCACAGTTAATTGCTTCCATACTCACAGAATCATAGAATCATAGAGTTGGAAGAGACTTCCGCGGCCATCTCATCCAACACCCTGCACAATGCAGGAAATTCACAGATACCTCCCACCATACCTACAGTGACCGCTGTTCCACGCCCAGAAGATGCCAAAAAACCTCCAGGTTTGCTTCCTGACCCCAGTGTGGTGATCAGCATTTCCCTGGGCATGTAAGAAAGGATCACAAGAACTAAGCACTGATACAACCCTTCCTGCCCTCCTCTCATCATCTCCCAAAGTTCACAGAATCAGCATTGTTGTCAGATGGCCATCTAGCCTCTGTTTGAAAACCTCCAAAAAAGGAGAGCGCATTACCTCCCAAGGAAGCCTGTTCCATAGAGGAACTGCTCTAACTGTTAGGAAGTTCTTCCTAATGTTTAGCTGAAAATACTTCTGATTTAATTTCAACCCGTTGGTTCTGGTCCAACCTTCTGGAGCAACAGAAAACAACTCCATACCATCCTCTGTATGACAGTCCTTCAAGTGCTTGAAGATGGGTATCATATCACCTCTCAGTCGTCTCCTCTCCAGGCTAAACATACCCAGCTCCTTCAACCTTTCCTCATAGGACTTGGTCTCTAGACCCCTCACTGATAGTTTCTTTTATCACACAGAATTCCTCTTCTGTATGATTTCTTTTCTCTTGTAAAAGTTATGTTGGTCTTGTTTTAGTTAGGATCACCATAGTATTGGGGAGGGGGATCTCACTTTTAAATTTTATATATATATATATATATATATATATATATATATATATATATATATATATATATATATATAAACGTATTGTATATGTCTACAGTATAGAGAATTATTCTCTAATGCCTTAAATTGGCTTGCATTAAAAACATGTATTCTGAGGTTTTTTTTTAAAGTTTTTATTTGTTTAAAATATTTGTTCATGCATTCCAAAAGAGAGGTATTTCATCGGTGTTCTCCCCCCCAACCCCGGTAATTCTCAAATTTCTGTTTGTCTCCACTGAAAAAAATTGGGGGAGGGGAAATCCATGGAATAAAACATGTTTTTACCTTAAGTATCCCCCCTGGGGTTTCACATCTCTTGTCTCTGCTTATATCCAGTAAATTGTATTCAAAGATATACCTTCTGAACATGGAACGATTTAGTTATTAGGTTCATTGTCATTGATAGGCCATGATTTGTTAATGACAAACTGAAATAAATGAAGTTGTTTATTGAGCAAATGGAGTATAGAATGGGTGATAGTTGCTAGCTTTGCTTTTGATTTTCTCAGGAGACAGGTTACCCACAGACCAATGTTCTGTAATGTGCGAAAGGAGATGTCATATAGAATTCATCCTGATTGTATGTTTGATTTTTTTTTTACAGGATCCATGCATTAGAACACACATGTCACGACAGGCAACACAGGGAATACCAGTCCGGAACACGGGCAGCCCCAAATCTGCTGTGAAGACACGTCAGTCTTTCTTCCTTCATACCACATACTTGACTAAACTTGCCCGCCAGGTCTGCAGAAATACCCTTCAATTGAAACGGGCGGCAAGAAGACCTTTTGTCCTTATTAACTGTGCTGCCATTAGGGCAGAATGTAAGATGTTTTTAAATTCTTAGTTCAGTGTGCCATTACTTCAACCACTTTCTGTTGTCCTCCCCCCCTTTTGCAATAAACACATTTTTTTTTCTGTCTGTATCCCATTTGTGTTAATTTCTTTTCTAAATTTTAATTTTCATTTGTCTGGCTTGTCACCAAAGAGAGTTTACTGAAAATACTGTAAGTGCTAGAAAAAAGATTTAATACTTATTGAATAATAAAATAGGTTTAAAAAGCAGATATTTATGAACATTAGTTTTGTCTGCCTACCTCATCCTATTGTCATATGTTTCTTTTCACATCAGTATTTAATTTGTCTGGTGGAAAACTGTTCCATATCCCATTAAACACAAACCATAGTTTGGGTAATATATAAGGGTGCTTTCAAATTGGCTGTGGAACCAATCCTGTGATGTATTACTTTAGTAAAAAAGGGTTAGACTGGAAGGCTAGATTGGAAGCAAAGATTGGTTTAACAGCACAGCATCACAGTTCATGGCATCATACCATTGCACTGACAGTGTCCCTCTGCCTTGAGAAAGAGCAGTGTACAAGTTAAAAAGCCTTTTACATGTGACTGTAAGCACAGAGGAATTGTGCAGAAGCAGGGCTGACACAATTATAAATTTCTCTAAAGACTTTTGGGCTTAGAGTTCATAAAACTATAGGTCGCTGCAGTATGCTAGCAGGTAGGCACGACGGGAAAAGCTACACACTGGCATTTGATTTATGGCTGATTTTGAGAATGCTCTCCCCATATTAAGCCTTCCCCCTTTCAGTAATGTGTAAGGCTACTTTTCTGTTATTTTCTTCCTGTGTACTTCCCTACCCTAGCATTGGTTGACACTTGCTTGAATCTTCTACCTTTGCTCCCCACGCACTTCTCTCTTATGTCCTGTGTGGGCAGTCAACCACAGCAGAGCTCCCTTCCTCTCACAGTAGACACTTTGGGGCTAATTGTGCAAATGGCTAGTGCCAGGGGATGCTGTCTTCTCAGCCGAGGACTGCCTCTGCAGTGCCCAGAGACACGAGCAAACAGAGCGAAGGCATAGGATCCAAGCCTATGTATGGAGAAGCTGATGTCAGGACACAGGTAAGGAAGTCTAGATTAAGAGAAGGAATTCACTATGGGGATGCTGTCTTCTGCAGCAGGCCAGTGTCAGGTTTAATTTCTAGTCTGCTGTGAGCAGCAGCGTTGCAGGCCTGAACGGCTGCCTCTGTCTGCCTAGCTATTTTCATGTCACAGAATGCTTGTTTTCACAATGCATACTTTTTCCAACTTGCATTGTGTTTGTTTGCACTTCACTTATGTGAAAATAGGGCTTTTATTGAATGAATCCCCCCCCCCCCCCGGGCTGGATTTTACTAGTGCTCAGAAATGAAAAAGAAGGATATTAGAAGCGAAACTCTTTGCCCACATTGTATATAAGCATTGCAGCACCTTAGCAGAGCTCTTGTTCCCCATTGATTTCAGTGGAAGATGCATGTGTTCATGAATGCTGTGTATGCATGGCACTATCTCCCCCCATGATATGACGGAGAAGCACTTTCTGCCCATAGGAGCTCTGCATTTCCAGTCAGTGGGCCATTGGCTCTGGCTGATTCAGTCAGAAACAGTCTGCTCCCATCAGGAGAAGATGGCTCCAATGCAGAGCAAGAGTGGTGGGGGTTCCATGCATAGTCTAATCTCATTCATTTATTTGTAAGGTGATGCAAGACTGCAGCTAGGGGATTCAGCCCACCAAGTACTGCTAATAGGCATCCTACATTCATTTCAGAAATGCCATCTTATTCACCTTGTGTAAGCTGCATTGAAAGAGACAGAGATGAAAAACCTCAGTAGCATAAGTACATTAGTGGTTTTGACATGTTCCTGTCTAATGCTTGATTTTGTTAACTAACTTGAAAGTTCCAGCTGGTTTGGGGGAATATTCCCTTATCTTATGACATCTAATGAATGTTCTCATACAAATTGGCTAACAAAAATAATGGTTGATATCTTTAAAAAGTAACACTTATATAACAGATTTTTAGTGACTCACACACTGTATAACCAGTTTTGCTGGCTTATTCCCATTAACCATCGCAAGTGACAAAGGTGTGTTTTAGTAGTATTATAGTTCTTCCCACCTTTACAGACTTGAAATACAGACAGAGCTTGGATAATATTATTTTGATATGTACAGGACATGTCTTTTTATCTGCCAGATACACTAATGCATGTGCATCCACACAAGCACCTTGAATTCAGCCTTACACTGAAAGATTCTGTACCCTATGCAATTGGTTATGTTTTATAGTTTGATATTTTACAGTCTGTTGCAACTGATTTTAGACTAAAATCCCTGAAGATTTTCCTTTATTTTTTAAAAAAATTGCCCAGTGATATGCAGGAAACAGACATTGTTACATATTTATTCTTGACACATCACCTTGTTCCCCACTCTCATTTTATATGCCTTGTGAATGCATTATATGGATACAGTCCTGCAAAACTTATATTTGCTGAATGATTCATTCATTCATATCCATACTTTTAAAAAAATGCTTCAAGAAAACCAGATTTATGCACCAAGAACCTCAAAATATCATAAATACAAACGCTTTATGAAATGCCAGTTTCCATGGGGTATAGTTGGTGATGCAAAAGTAGTACAGATTTTTTAATGCCCTATCCTAACTACAAATCCTATTCATACCTTCTGTTTGTTTGGGTTTTTAAAAAAAGTCTATGTTGAAAAGGGCTGCTGAATTATCTAAGAGTAGCAGTCATTTGTGGCTGAGCACTGTTGCAAGGCTGAGCTGTTCATCTAGCCAAATAAGTACCAAACCAGAGGCTGATACTTCTCTGTAGTGCTGCTGTCACAGAGCCGTGCTGATGGCTGCTTTCATGTCACTTATGAGCATGGGGAGGGAGGATTGCGGAGCCCAATGGGAGGATGTGCTAGGATTCAGTTGCTGTTGTGGCTGAACAAAGTGTTTAAATAGATTTGAAAGCAACCTCAACTAATCATCCCTTGGAGTGTGGCTTGTGAAAGAATCATTTGCAGATTATGGGTCATGCATGGTACAAAAATGCTCCCTACGTGATAGCAGATTAGTGTGATCTTGCAGAACTGAGGGCAAAAAAATATTTTTCAAGCCAACAGGTACTCATGCAGCTGTTGAGGCTGCCATTCCTTGCTACCATCATCTCCAGTTACATCTTTTTTTTTCTTTTAATTCACTCCACAGATGCTTCTGGGGGGTTCTCCAAGGCAGTAAAAAGACACACCGCATTAAGAAATGAAGCTGTGAGTGATGTTCTCTGGAGAATAGCAGGGGGAGAGTATAGTTAAAGAGTGAAACAAGCTCCTCCTGGATATAATGCAGCATTCAAATAATGTAATTGTACCAAGAAATTTCAAGCATAAAGTATAGCTTGTAGTATGCTTAGTGTCAGCTTAGTGTAAGTGGAACAATAAAAGAGTGGAGGGAGCCCTCCCCCACCAGAGTAAATCACAACTCTCCTCTCTTCTCATGTGCTTATAGGACGATTCCTGAAAGAGAGGTTCATGGTTGGCTATGAACCTTGGTGGCTGAAGAGAACCATGACATCCAGCAGCAGTAAGGCTCTGAATACCAGTGCTAGTGGTCCTTGGCCTCTACACCTTGTTTGTTGGCCCTCCAGGGACCACTGATCTGATTCAGCAGGGCTCTTCCTGTTATCTCCATAGAAAATAAGAACATAAAAACAGCCCTACTGGATCAGACCAGAGGTACACCTAAATCAGGGTCCTCTTTTACACAGTGATCAACCAGTTGCCTTGGAGGGCCAACAAAAGCCAAGAACTGTGCTGAAGCTAAACAACTCCATCTGGTCAGTGACCACCTGGAACCCTTGTTTAAGTTACGTGGTGTTTTATGATGGGAAAAAGATGATATATACTATAAATAAACTTTGTATGCACCCTTGCTGTGATGGCAGGTAGAAACAATGAATACAGGGTGGAGAAGAAATGTAATTCAATTTAACAAAAAATTGCTAAGCTGCAGTAGGAGCCCAGTATTCTGTCACTTCCCAGGTGAAAGACAGTAAACTGAATGTGCTGGCTCAACGGTCAGAATCAGCTGCCTCCCAACACTTCCATGTTGTCTGCTTTGGATTGTTACAAGTGCTACATGACTGTCCACCTGGTTGTATTCAAAATGTGCAAAACTGCTCTGGGAATGGAGGGGTGGGTTTGGGTAACAAGCACAACAAGCCAGCTAGTCAGTTTTGCACAGCCAGATTATATGTCTGGATTGCAGATCATTTGTTCCACCCAGGTCTCAGTCTCGGAGAGGAAAGTTATATTTATTCTGAATGCAGTGAAAAAACTTCCAGGCAGGCTTCGTTCTGATTAAAAATATCACATGTCTTTACTGTACATTGAATTTGGTGGAGATTTCTTCCCTAACAAATATGTCTAGGACCAGAAGTTTTATAATTTATGCTGAACATGCTTTGGGGGTTTCTAGCTGCCAGTTTTGTTTTCCATTGCAGCTGTCTAAAATGTAACCATTGGTGTCCATGTTATTAATTCTTTATGCAAAAATGAACAATCTAACTTCAAACAAAAAATAGCATGCAGCGCCATTAAAATGTACCTAACTCAGGTTAGCCATTGTGTGGCTTGGAGACAGTTCATTTGGTATTCAGTGATTAGAGGTTAGAACTTTTTGAATTAGTTATATGTTTCCTGGAACACGGTATTCATGCTGGGCCACTTCGTTTTTGGCTCAATAGTAATTCCAGTGATTCTCCACACCTCCATTTGCACGTTTAAATTGCTTAATGGATAAGTTTCCTCTTCACAAAATACCCCAATGGTATTTAACCTTATGTAGTAGGAACCTGCAAACAGAATGGAAAAATAAAAGGATGAACATCTGAAAAGCAAGAGACATGCGACTGAGTCAGCCATTATAATATATCAAGTAGAGGTCATCACCAGTTTGTAATGTTGATGGATTTATCATATTTCAGGAATTCCCATCTACAATAAGTAGATAATTTATTATGGACAGAATATTGGTGGGGGGGGCAGATTTGGTGCCCCAATTCATGGCAGTCAGATCTGCTTTCTTTAAAAAAAAAAAACCTGCATGTTGGGAACAGAAAGGTGGGCTCAGGAGGCAGCAAAAAGATATACCTTGGCCGTGGCCACATGAGCAAAATAATCCAGAAGGGAAGCGAGGCTATTTTGCCGTGGAGCAATTTGCCCCACAGTTGTGTGATCACACAGGTCTGTGGACCTGCTGACGCAACTCGCCGCTGCGTGATCAGATGCAACTGTGGGCAAGTTATTTTTTTGTGTGGTTGGTTTCCGATTCGCTTAAATGGGGGGTTGATGAATAGCTCCTCCACCCTAAGGGCTTTCGATGATGCACACACTGAGAAGGGGGAAAAAACAACAGCATGACATCAGGAGCCTGCATTCAGACTATCCCCAACGCCACACTTCCGCGCTGGAGCGATCACATGGGGAAAGTCCGGCTGTGGGCCACGGCAACCCATTTGATACTGGAGTTTACCTAGTAGTTTTTTACTCTGCTTCTCCAGCAGATCAAAACGGTTTGCGACGGCTTGCTGACGGTTGCGCAATGCTTCCCAGATGTGCTGGTCTGATCGCACCACTTTGATCCACCGGTGAATCATCCCTCTCGCGCAGCTAATGGGTGCGTATGATCGCACCCCAGGTATGCTTTCAAAAACAACACTAAAAAGAATTAGCAAGGATAAGTTAGTTTTGTGGAAATATAATTTGGTCAACTTTACCAACAGTGGTGTGAATCTAACCAGATTCTCTGCATGTCCACCCAGAGATGTGCTGGGGATCATGCAGGTCCGCATGTAGAAAGGCCATATTGGATATGGTTGTAGGAAGAAGAACTGGAGGAAACTGAGTGAAGAGGCTACCCTGGATCCAGCCTACAATGTTGCTTTCATTTATCATAGCTTGTTTAAGTGAAAGAGTTTCGTAGGACAGGAAGGGGACACAGTAACTATTCAAATACTAACAGCCAGTTTTCCAGCTTCACACTTAATAAGGAAAATAATTTAAACTGTGATAACATCATTGCCTATACTGTGGTCGCATTCGTCTGGTGGTCTGTTCACTGTGCTTGGTCAAAGTAGTGAGGAGGCAGGTAGTCCAATGTTTGTCGGGTTAAAGGGTGGCAATGTATTAATATTAGCTATATTCTAAAAAGCAATATACTTGGACAGCAAAGAGGATGAATAAAAGGGCTGAGTATCAGTTATTCTTGTGCTTACTAGCCCTTAGTTACCTTTTTGAACTCAGGGAAGCTACCTCATCCACGTAAGAATGCTCTACAATTTTGTCACCTTTTTAGTCTCAACAATTCATTCTGGGGTGGGGGTTTTTTGGAAGGTGCATGTCTGCAGGAGTGCATCTGCCCATCCCCCCTACCCCAGATGTACTAATGGTACCATTCTGGATGGGGTTGCACCCCCCTTGAAAAAACAAGTCTATAATCGGGGTGCTCTTGGACCCAGGCCTGCTGCTGGATAAGCAGGTGGCAGCTGTGGCCAAGAGTGACTTTTACCATCTTTTTAACAGGTTAGCCAGCTGCCTGCAGCCTTTCCTAGGCAAAAATGATCTGGCCAATGTGGTCCATGCCCAGGTTACATCTAGATTAGATTACTGCAATGTACTCTGTGAGGGACTACCATTGAAAATTGTTTGGAAACTTCAATTGGTACAGAATGCTGCAACTCAGATGTTGACCATATCAGTCCATATTTGTTCCATCTACACTGGCTCGCAAATTGTTTCCATGTACAATTCAAGGTGCTGGTTCTGACATTTAAAGCCCTATATGATTTGGGACCTGAAGAACCACCTATCCCCTTATGAACCTACCCAACTACTGTGGTCATGGGGGGAGGGGCGCTCCTTCAGGAACCCTCACATTCTGAGATTAGGGAGGTTGCAACTTGGGAGAAGGCTGCCACAGTAGTGGCACCAGAACTCTGGAATTCTCTCCCCAGGGAGATTTGCCTGTCCCCTTCCATTGCCATCTTCCAGCAGCAAGTCAAGACTTTTTTATTTTGCTTGGCATTCCTACAGTGATCCCTCCTTGCTCCCAATGTGTCAACTGTTGTTTTTATCCTTTATATTGATTTTAAACTCTGGTTTTAACTTTTTATATATATATATATATATAATTTTTTATTGCATTTTAATCCCTACACCTACACTAAAATCTACACACTAACCTACCCTAAGGTATACAGAAAATGCGTTCGTAATGCTTATAATGCTAATGTCTTTAGTTACTGAAAAGCTAAATTATTTCTTGGCATACATTACTAATTCATTCTTGCTGTTTACAAATAAAAATTAAACGTTGGATCCCTGGACTACATACATCAGAGTAAACAATTTGTACTAAATTTTAAAGTTACAAGGCTTGATGTGTTATTACAACGAGAAAAAAAAATTAAGAAAACTGTTTCTCCTTTGATTCTCTTCCTTTCTTCTTGTCTTTCTTCTTCTTAGGGGCGGCCGCCCCCTTCTTAGAATCCGAATCTTCTCCATCTTCAGTCTCTGAGCTTTCAAATCCATACATCCTCTCCTGCTCTGCCAATGAGTCATCTGGTTCAGTCTCTGCTTTCTTCTTTTTGTGCTTTTCCAAAAATGTTCTTGCTTGTTCAATGGAGTCAATTTTGAATTTCTTATCTTTATAGCTGAACAAGATTCCCTCTGGAATGTCCCATTTATAGGGAATAGTCTCTGACTGCAACCATATAGCCAAACTCCTATACGCTTTCCTTTTCTTTCTTATTTCAAATGGAATGTCTTTTAGAACTCTTATTTCTTCTTCCTGTATCTTCAGAACTGTTCCATTCGTGGTTTTTAACACCAGATCTCTGGTAGATTTTTTGGAGAATCTCACCACAATCTCACCTGGCAGTCTCTTCTTTTTAACATATTCTGGATATATCCTGTAGGCCATATCCATATCGCTTTGAATTTCTGCTGCTTGCCATCCTGTCAGAGGTGCCAGTGCCTCACTTAATATTTTCTTCAGATTCTCACCTTTTGACTCAGGGACGTTCTGAAATCTCAGGAAATAGTTTGATCGATCCATTTGAAGCTTTAATACGTTGTCACTTTGAAAAGACTTCTCTTTCTCCATTCTTTGCAGTCTTGAGTCGTTTTTTTCAGCCATTGTTTTGACATCCAAGAGTTCCTGCTGCAGCATTTCCTGCTTTTTATTCGACTCTCTCATTTCGGTCTGCATTATTTCCAGCTTAGTGTTGATTGAAGCCAGTTGATCCACTAGGGGTTGCAATGCCGCCGTCAATATTGCATTCAGCTCAGATCCACTTTTTAAAGTCGAGCTTCCAGGCTTTGGAGATGCCCTCCCGCCATTACTGCGGCCGGTCGTAGCTTGTTTACAATCAGATAAGAGATCTCAAAGGAGACAGTCTCGATTCATCACACTGATGCCTTTCGCAAGCTCACCCTCTGATGTTTGCATTCCAGCTTTCCAATTCATTTATAACACCTCCAGAACAGCAACAAGCCTGTGAGAAATCTCCGAGGTAACAAGGGAGGGGGTGGGAGGGATCCAATCCTCCTAGCCCACCCTTTAATGCTTCATATCAAAAGATCAGGAGACTCACGATTCTGCCATTGTGTAGCTGGTAAATCACCACTTATCTCAGCTGTACATTTTCTGCAGCTTCACGGTAGCGCTTTCAGCAGCCCGAAGGCCTCCTCCGGCAGGCAAACGTCTAGGGGTAAAAAGGAGCCTCAATCCCGCGATCGCCACCACAGGGAGAGGCTGCCTTCAAGCACCCCAGGCAGGGACCCTTGTCCTACGTTCCCTGGGGGTCCGGCGTCAGTCCAGGACCCCTTCAACCTGCCAAGAGCGGGTCGCCTCTCCTGCAGCTGCAGAGAGAAGCGCCCGCCATTAAAGCGCTTGAAACCGAAAAACTGGTTTTAACTTGTATTGATAATGTATTTGTGCATGTTTTTAATGGCTTTCAAGATGAGGTTTTAATTTGCATGTTCTAATTTGTTAGCTGCCTTGATGGCCTTATGGAACAAAAAGGCAAGGTAAAAATCTTAATAATAGTAAATAATAATAATACAACTAGATCCAACAACAAAGCCATTAACCTCGCTTCTTCCATTCCCAGGGCCAATCAGAGAAGGGGGCAAAAGGGCATTTGGCCAGGGCCTCAAGATCAAACAGGGCTTAAAATTTAAACTGTTTGTTTTATTTTTTGATCTTTGATAAATTTCACAAATTGTTTTTATGTGTATCAGGTGTCCTCATGTTTATAATTACGGTTCAGGGCCTCAGAAGCTGGGAGAGGGCTGGGCCTTCTAGACTTCTGAGTGGACCGCTCCCTCCCCCTGATCAAATGTAATATGTGTGGATCAGATAACCACTGATGAACTTTGTGAGACTGTCCTACAGTGTGTTTGTAGATGCAGTGTGACACCAACATAACATCCATACAAAATCAGGTTAAATAGTCTGGTACTGTGTTTACAGTATGTGTCCTGCTTCTTTAAATTTGCATATTTATTTAGTCCACATCATGTGAAATTGCACATTTGTGAAGTTGTACATTCAGATGATTTCTCCCCTCTATTTTTTGTCTGTACTATATATGGTGTACAATTGCTTTCCATGCTGGATAAATGAAATAGGGAATATATATTTTGCCCCTCTGCTTTTAAATTTCTGCTGAGGCAGGGCAGGCTAAATTTTTTCCTTTGTTATACAAGGATTAAATTTATATTTTAAATGGGTTAGCAGATTTATCTGGGAAATGGGTGAAGACAGTAGTACATAAAATAAAATATATGAGTGAAGATGAAAATGTCCAGTCAATTCCAAATCCCCATGTTCTAGGTGCTTTGAAAACATCATAAAGGTTTTCAGCTTTCCTGAAAATTAAACCGATCAATCCTCCAATATACATATTCCTCATAACAAGTCCCCTCACTGTTTCACAGCATGAGTATTTGAACTTCAGGAGAGTTTTGTGTTGTTGCTCCTTTGCTGGTGTGTGTGTGTGTTCTCGTATTTTAAAATTATCTGAGAATGGGGGCAGGGTTTAAATATTAACACTGACACATTTGGGTTTGGGCAAAAATGTGAAAGAATTGAATTATAAAGCCCCTCAAGAATGCTATCTGAGCCTATGGTGTCCCTCCCAATAGCTACAAAGGATTTTTTTTTAAAAATGCAGCAGTTTTTGACACTTTAGAAGACAAGGTGATAGCCGAACTCCATATTTCAACCTGAAATTTTAAACTGGTAAAATTGGAAAGAAATCCTATTTGGATTGTCTTTGTTTCTTCTGTAGATTCTAAGCCAGGGCTATCTTCACCTAAACAAACTTCATGGCTGTCATGTAATTGGGGGTGTGTTGAGTATTATATGGTATTGCTGGCACATGATGTGCAATCACAGTTGATTCATACTTCCTATTCACATTTCATTTGTAATAACCCAAAAGGGGTTCACAGATATGGCAATATGCAAACTATTGTGACATTTCTTGTAATGTCAAAAATCATTCTCAGAATTTCTCTCTCTCTTATTTTATACTGTGCTTCTTTAAAAATTCTAAACAGAGAGGCTTTTTCCTTGCCACATAACCAAGAAGCAGTATCCATAAATGAAAATGTGGGGGGAAATCTAAAATACTGGCTCCCTGGCCAGGGCTGACTCACAGAGTTGGATCTGGTAGGCTTTTTTTCTCAATTGTGGCCAGTTCCCCTTCTTATCACTGCTCCCGTTCCATGTGGCTTTTGTCCGTGCAGGTCCCATGATCCCAGGGACCCTTCCTCCCTTTTTTGTCAGTGGGAAAAAGCTGGTTGCATCCAATCCTTTTATGTGACAAATTGCACTGGCAGACTTGAGAGACGTCATGCTAGTATGGCTTCAAGTGAACACAAGCAGAATAAAGATGTGATGTCTTGGGGGTATGGAGTTCCAGTATCTGCTTCATCATGTTCTGTGAATTAGCTTTGTTACAGAGGAGACATCGTAACTAGCTGTAAAATGCACTCCTCCTTATCCAGACAGCTATTTATTAAGATGTTCTTCCCATTTTCCCAAACAACAGGAAACTGCAAACTTGGATAGGATATTTGGCTGTGTTCTGAGAGTCCCTTTCATTTCAACTCTCTCAGTGCTTTTTCCTTTTTTTGGTATAGTTGCGGTACATCTGTTGCTACAAACATATCCCCCCACCCATGGTGACTATGCAATAGTACCAAATTAATAGAATTTCTAATGAGCTGTTTGTTGAATGAATGATATCAAATGGGCCCATTCTTTCCTTTAACAGAGTACCTGTCTTCATAATAGAGAGAAATACTAATGCTCTAGAAAGCAGAACTGTGGAGAACTATATAAAGGATTTATTAAAGGCATACAAATGAATGTGTCTTCCTGAATAATCAGTATAGAAGAGCACATGCTGTTCAAACAAATGCAACTTTTACCTCAGCTCTTCAGCCTTGGTAAACTTCATTATATATTTAGGGAAGCACAGTATGGGGTCCTTCTTCAACATGAATCACATAATAATTTGGTAAAGGAAGGCAGAAGTCAAATGCACACTTGCTTAAAGTACCCCACCTGAATGTTGTTTAAAGTTCCACTGAACTCAACAGGACTTTTCTTAAGTAAATGTGCATAGACTTGGGCTGTAAAGAGAACATCATTATGAACTGCTATTCCTGTTTTTCATCCCATGAATGATTTTTATTCATGACAGTTTGATTAGATCCAAATGCCCTTTTTTTTCAACCCAGGTGACAGCTAATTATGGAACACTTGAGATAATTGCCCTTACTCAATTTTTTCCAACTGAAACTTTTCTCAGTGGGCTATAAGCCGTCTGAGTACTTTTATGAGGTAATGTTCTTGCTGTATGTGATCTGACTGATGCATCAAGTCTTCTATCTGTAATGTAATGATTCAAATATTCTCTATATTCTGGCTTTCATAAAGGGTGACAACCAAAATCTGCAGAACTAAAAATTATGTGTTTAATAAAATCTGTAAACCTTATTGAACGCTAAGGATCTGAGGAGTCTATATACAAAAAGTATTTAAGTGGTTCACTTTCTTTCATTGAAATCAATGTAGGATTGGCCAGGTTCCAGCGGGGGATTACCTGGTTTCAGGGGTTTCTCCCTGCCATGGACCAGCTGGCCAGTGGGGAAAACCGCACAATGTCCCCAATGTGATGACATCACCTGGAAGTGATGTCATCGTGTTGGGGACATTGTGTGGGGGATGCGCTGGTTTTGGGGCAAGCTCTATAGTTTAAGCCCAATTTTAGCATAGAGTTTGCCCAAGAACCACCCCCCGTGTGACATCCCCAACATGATGATGTTACTTCAGGTTGACGTAATTGTGCCCACCCCTGGAATGCCCCCAAAATCTCCCCGCTAGAGCAACAAGAGGACCTGGCAACCCTAAATCAATGGCACATAAAAGTGCCTAAATTTGACTAGATTGTGTGGAGTAATTGAAATGGCATAACATGTTTTGGAATATGATTATTAACAATTCTTTTCCCATAAAAAGTTAATGTGCTATAATAACTTGAAATGTGAGGAAAGGGTTTTGTTTTTCAGTCTTTAAATTATTTTTATATAGAATGAAAGCTACTATAATAGAAAAAAGTAATGTCTGGTATGGTAATTACAGCACTATCCTATAACCTGGCAAGGGTCAAGAAAATTGTGTAATTTTCCATGGCATACACTATATTTATCATCTTTGTATCATGACCTTCCTCTAAAGAACTCCATGTAGTGACATTCTGTTTTCTCATCACAGTAACCATTGGTGGTAAGTGAGGCTGAAAAGAAACAACTTAAGGCTGCCTGGTTAGACCCCAACTAGATATTAACAGGATATGTAAGGCTGCTTCTGCCAACCTGCTTCCAGTCTTCACATTTTTCTGGCAACACCTAGTGAAAGAAGACTCATGTGCTTAGCATGTCTACCACAACTCCAGTTTAGTGACTGCTGCTAGTAGGATGACATCATTTCAGACATGTTCTTTCATGAGAAACTACCAGAGATGTGAAGGTCAGCCTAGTCTGTGCTTCAATGTCATGGCTGAGCAGAGATTTGAACCTGGGTTTCTTTGGGCATTTCATAGCAGCTCTTCTGAGAGAAATATAAACAGAAATATAAATAATTCCCTTATTACCAAAAGCTAGTAGGGCACACTTTTGTCTTCTCTGAACATGCAGGCTGATAATAGCCTGTAGCAGGAGTTCCCAACTTGTGAGCCTTTGGAATTCTGACACAGGGTGGTGGATACAATCACAAAATGGCTGCCACAGGAGGTGAAACCAACAACAAAAATGGCTGTTGAGGAGGCATTAGCAACCACAAAATGGCTGCCCTGAGAGGCTGTGCCATATACAAAGTGGCTACTGCAGGAGCAGTGCTAACCACAAAATGACTGCTATGGGAGGTGGTACCAGCCACAAAATGTCAGGGAGTCAGGTTATGCACAATTCTGATAGTAATTCTTCAGCCTTTCAGGCAGAAGCTCTGCTTGACAAGATGCCTTTTAAAATGAACTTGCTATTTAAAATCCTTATCCATTTTCACAACACTTTCACTTACACAAATAGGTAATTTTTTCTCAAAATTTCTTTTGTTTCAAAGTGATGTGGTGCCACAGGTTTCATTTTTAAAAATGCAAACTTTTGATGAAATGAAAAATACAACCTATGTTTTTAGGGGAAATTCCCATCCATTTGTTCATGGCTTATTTTTGTCTTCTCACCTTTGGAACACAGCATGCTGCACGTGAAGCCATACTTAATCATAATGAGATGTTATTATTTGACAATATGTAGTGTGCCTCTATGGGTATGCATGATATATATGTATTCTGTTTCAGTGGTTTTCAAGTTTTCTACCCCAGGGAAAATTTTCCAAATCAATATGCTTCTGAGACACCCATGAACCTTTGCCATAGAACATGTATGTATTGATGAGGATTCTGGAAAAGATTCTGTAACACATACCAGTTCATGCAGGCTTTGGAAATCTTTCCATCATCTCAAGTACCTATGCCTGTGTCCTATAACACACCCAATGTTTCCCTGAAACCTAGGGTTGCCAACTCTGAGTGGGGAAATTACTGGATATTTGGGATGAAGCTTGGGAAGGGAAGGGGATTTGATGAGAAACCTCAGCAGATTATCATGCAATAAAATCCACCCTCCAAAGCAGCCATTTTTTCCAGGAAAACTGATCTCTGTAGTCTGGAGACAAATTGCAATTCCAGAATCCTAGGTCCCATTGGAGGTTGGCAACCATAATGAAGTTACATATTGCAGGGGAAGGGTAGTCTTTCAAGGCATTTTGTATGCTGTTACCAGTCTTTTCACTGGGGAAAATTCTTGATATTCTCTGGAACTGGAATTTGAAAATCACTGCTCTACTTGATTCATTATTCTAGCCGCCCCCAAAATAATATTCTTTCTTAATCCCTCAGATGCTGACAGACATTGTGAATTTGTTGAAAATCCTTTGAAGATTAAAAGCACTAGGAAATCATTATCATGTATAATTGGGTACTTGGGTGAGTCCTCGTTGAACAAAATGAGTTATGCAAGATAGGGATAATAAATGGACATTCAAATACATTTTAAAAAATAATTAAAAATTAACTGCTTAGTGGTGCTATGAAGATTCATTGAATAGTGGTGGCTTGTAGAAAGCTAAATCATCAAGGAGAGAGCTATGCAGGGCTATTTTTGGGCAGGAACGCACAAGAACAGAGTTCCAGCTGGCTCCTGAGTTGGCCACGCCTACAACCAGAACCTCTGGCATGTGTGGCTGGGGGTGGGGAGGAGACTGACAGCACTGACAGCTGGGGGTGGGGAGGCACTTCAGCACTGCATTTTCTCAGTTGTCTGGTTTGGGAGTGGGGGTAGGAGACTAGAAAGGCGATGCTGAAGTGGGGCGGAGAAGCTTGGGGAGGAGGCAAGCTTCTATGCCTGCCCTGTGCTTTCCCAGCCCCCCACCTAATATGCTAATGATCTGTGCTGTCAGGGGTGTGGCCTAATGTGCTAATGCATTTTTGCTATTGGGTGTGGACTATTATGCTAATGAGTTCCTGCTGGGCTTTTTTTACAAAAAAAAGCCCTGGAGCTATGGTAGAACCATAAACTGCAATGTGTATGTTTTCTGCAAGCAGGGTGTCTCATACAGGGGAACAGACAAACACTGAGTTCCCGACCTGCAATCTGAAGTGGGTCTGTAAGGCATGTGTGTGAGTTTTATATATATATTAAGTTTACCCTACTTGGAAACATACCAAATAATTCTATACATTCTGCACAATAGCATGGTAGACTAAGGTCTAGACATTAATTTCAAGCTGCATGTTTTTTTCCAAGGTATTATTTATTTACATTTGTTTATATCCCAACCTTTCTCCCACTGAGGATCCAAAGTGGCTTACATTGTTCTTTTATCCTCTGTTTTAAAGTCTTTGCATTCTTGAAAGCAACATGTTTTACAAGTGTTTTAAATGAGCCCATGTGGGAAGCCCACAGCAGCTTCTGCGTGTCAAAGAAGTGCAATTTTGATCATATTATGCTTTCCCCCAGGAATTGGCTTAGGTGGCCTTTCTCAGTGCTCACAGCCACATTAAGTTCAAACAAACTGCACGGGACTTTTGCATTTCACCCACCACAGGGAATGCATTGCCAAAGATGCAGAGGCTTTTCATTTATAAGGTGTCAGAAGCATGCAGTTCTTCAAGGTATCATTGTCATCCCTGCAGCGACGTTTAGTCAGGGGGTGGATTCTACCCCTGTCCTACTGAGCAAAGGTTGAAGCCTTCTTCCAACCTAAGAAAGCTTCCTCCAACTTCAGTGGCTCCTCCTTCAGAGAAAGAGCCACAAGTAACAGGACAATCCTAGACAGCAGAAGCATTGACTTTTAGAATCCCCGGGGGGGGGGGGTTGTGTGCACGCGTGCAAGGTGCGTGCACACACCAGGACCATGTCCCTGCCACCTCTGCCATGGTGCCATAGAGTTTCGGGGCGATTGCTAGAGCATCACCCCAACAACGTGCCCAGCTGGCCCCACGGAGGCAGGTGTGGCCAGGCCAGGCCTGGGGGGGAGAGGCGGCAGCCGCCGGCCGGCCGGTGGGCCGGCGGGCAAGTGAGCAGGCAGGAAAGCGAGCAGGTGGGCCTGGTGGACGCTCCGTTTTGCCGGGGGAGGCTGAGCCCCCCCCCCGGGAAATTTCAAAGGGGGGCTCGAGCCCTCAAGCCCCCCCGTAGTTGACACCTATGCTAGACAGTGTTACTCTATGTCTGTGGACTTCAGTGGGCATAGGAGGATGTAGCTCTGTTAATCCTATTAAAATAAATGGTATGTTAAAAAGATGCCTCTGATAAATTGGGTATTTTTTAAATTTGTTGATTATTTTAAAAACTTCAAAATCTAAGAAGAGGCGTAGCTCTTTCTCTCACGCCCAGGAAGGAATGCCTCTTCTGGGATGGTGCCTGCTACCACTTACCCATGCATTGTAAAAAGAAATAAATAATAATCAATTGAAACATGTATGACTGATATTCCTTACCCAAATGTCAGTCCTCATTATTATTAGCAGATTAAGTATAAATTGAACTGATGATGGGAAGTATTTTCTTTTCTTTTTTTTAAATGAAACAATTGCAACAATCTCTTTTTGAAATTACAGAGATTCATCCTGCCATGAAGCCTAATATAATCAAGTCAACGCCAAGCCTTCAAAGTTCAGTATCAAAGCGAATGCTGGCAGCCCCAAGCCATTCAGCACTAAGTATTTTGGGCAAAAGAAACTACAGCCACCATCACAATGGCCTAGATGGTACGTGTAAACTGGAAAAGTGAAATGTTGTTGTTGCTGCTGCAATGGGTTGGATCCAGCCAGCTTTTCCACAGTCTTGGCCCATTCTACTCCTTGTCACAGCCCCCGTCCCACATAATTTGTGTCCATTCAAATCCTATTATCCCAAACATAGCTTTCTTGGTGACGACGGGGAACCCAATCCTCCCTTCTTCACCACTGAAAAGCCTGGGTGGATCCAAATGAATGTGTGTATAATCTAAGGCAATGCCTCAAATGTATGCTTCTATGAATCTAGTGCCACTTATGTAAGCATGCCAGGGTTAACAGCCTTCTTTTTGGAATGAAAGCACTCTGTTAGAATCATTTTTATCCCACTTGTCTGTCAAAATGGGTAGTATAAACTGAAATGTCAATAAGAAGTCAATAGAGCTAAAAATTACAATTAAAAATCACTGGAAACAACCAGAACCAAATAAAAAACTGAAAATAAACAAACACAACCCTGAAAGCTGGGCAATTCAACCTAAAACTTTATAGAAGAAAAAAGAGCTTACAGCCTGGCACTAAGACATCAGTCATAAAGGCGCCAAGTATATCTCACAGGAAAGGCTTATTCTGCAGATGTGGCACCTCAGTTAAGAAGTCCTTCTTCTCACTTTACATGGGGTGGGAATCCAATTAAAGCCTCTGAGACAGATCTCAACGAATGGGCCAGTTTGTGTGGGAGCAGGATGTACCATGGGCTTACAGCACTTTGAATAGCACCCAGAAGCCAACTGTAAACCCTTGAGGGAGATGGAAATTAGATCATGCAAACGGGGTACCCACAAGCACTTGTGGGGACATCCCATTTCTCCTTTCCCACTATTTCCTTTTTCCCTTTCCTGAAAGCCCTATAGACTTTCCCCCTTTCCTGCTTCCTTCTCTCCTTCCCACACACACGCCAACCTGCTGGTTATCTTCCCCACATCTTCAGCTTCCCATCCTTCAGTCCCCCTGGTAGCCTCTCCCCAGGAAAACTCTGGACAAGTTGTGCAGTGCCAGATGAGGCTACCCTAGTTGTGCAGTTGGAAAGCTGCATTGACTTGCATGGAGCACTTCATTTCCCCTGTATTCCCTCCCCACAATATTTCCTCTTTCCCTCTTCCTGGAAAACCATATCACCGCCTTTCCCTGCTTCCTTCTCTCCTTCCCATCCACCCACCTAACTACCTTTTATTTATCCCCATCTTCAGTTATATTTATTATTAAATTACTTCATTTGTATCCCACTTTTATCCACAATGGGAGCTCATGAGTGTTAGGACTTTTGTCCAATAATCAAGAAAATTCAGAGTAATGAATCTTGCTTTTCGGAAAAGAAGAGATTGCTTCTTTTAGTTTAAAAGAAGTTTATTACTAAAGGAAAAAGGTAAACGGGATTAGCTACAAATAAACAAAACATGCTTACTAAGCAGCATTCTGCTGCATCTGCACACTAAGACATCCTGATAGAGAGTGAGAGATTGTAATGGAGGATCTCTCCTTCTTCTTGACCCCTGAAAGGAAACACCTGATATCACTGACCAATTAGCAAAACAGTACACCTTTAGTTTCCCCGGGCTTAGAGTTAATTGGCCAGCTGCCAGGTATTACTTCCAGGCTAACAAAGGTAAACAAACAAGTTGCATAGGTTAACCCTATAATGACTGAATTTCTCAGGCCTTGTGTTACATACTCATTTCTCCAACAATGAGGAGGTTATATCATTTGCCTCTCCTCCATTTATCTTCACAACAGCCCTGTGAGGCAGATTAGGCTGGGTGTGTGTGACTGGTCCAAAGTCATCTAGGGTCTCATAGATACTATTCTGAAACTCTAACCACTATACCACAGTGGCTTTCATGGGGTGGCTACTATTGAACAGTAGTAAGCAGGTGGGCCTGGGTAAGTCATGCGTCAGGTGGTGGCAAGTTACTAGGTTGTTGCTTCTAAGCCTGGCTCCCATTAGTCTTGGATATTTCTCACAGAAACTAAGCCTAGAATGCTGAGGAAACTTGTGGTTTCCTAGTAACAACCACTGAGAGCATCCATTTCTTAAAGCTAGAGCTACTGCTTCTATCATTTGGGGGGTAACCCCCAATTATTTTTTTCTTTTTTCTTTTTTTAAGGTTTCAGATTTTTCTGCAAGCCTGGAGAGATTTTCAGGTTTGTTGAAAGATCTGTCTTGTCCACTCATGACTCCAGTCTCCAGATTTAAATAACCTCAGACTTTCCAGGCTGAGAATTAGATACATTGATTGGGAAGAGTACTTGTATTGGGAAGACAAGTTGTTCTAAAACAGAGCCTTTTTGGCCTCTTATACATTTTAGAGTTGACAGGCTACAATTTACCATTTGATCCTGAGATTGCTTTGTCATGTTACATTAAAGATTGTGTTCATGCCTCAGACAGAGCATTTATCATGAATTTGAAATCAGTGCAAACTTATATATGAATACTGGCACTTTTTTATGCAAGAAAATGCATAATGTCTGGTTAGAAATTCTTGGTAGCTCCTGATATTAATGATGGGATTATGAGAATTTGGAAAATTGCTCTTGTGTTTAAAACAACATATTAAAGTAGAAGTTCAAATCAAGAAAAGTTAAGGGCTGAATCTATACATAAGCAAACCTGACCACGGTTTAACCCCCTTTAGAAACCGGAGGAAAAAATAAACTTCAGCTCGATCAGGCGCCCCACACTGAGACATCACAACAAATACGGCTTTTGACTGAAGGCTTCCAAACACAGGAATGTTTCAATTGTATTTCGTGCACAAGGAGTAAGGGAGATGAGTACATGAGCTCAGCCACAAGCTGTGTTTGTGGCTATCACGAGTAAATACAACCATTGAAATAGATGTAATTATTTTGTAAGAAGTATTGAGAGACGTTGAATGGCACCTTGCAACGATGCTTGAATTAGAAATTTGGTATATCAAGCATTCCAAGGGAAAGGGCCATTAATAGATGTCCATTGTTGTGAAATAGTTAGATTTCAGCTTCCCTAGCCTGGGAAATTCCTGAAGACTGTGGAGGGTGAAGTCTGGAAAGAAAGAGATGCTCAGTGGGATGGGATGCCATAGAGTTGGCCCCCTGAAACTGCATTTCCTCCAGGGAAACAGACCTCTGTAGTCTGGAACTCAGTTGTAATTCCAGTAAAATTCCAGGCCTCATTGGTAACCATGTCTTAAATCAAGTTGGGGAGAACTAACCCAAGCAGTGGATTACCAATTTTCAAATAATACAACATACTTAGAACACAGTTAAAGGAATAGTCATTGAACTTTATAAATATTGATCCTTGCACAGTAAATACATTCCCCCTAGAAATCAATTAAAACCCTACTGGGAAAATTGGAATGTTTCCATTCACAGCTTTGTTATGACTAGAGATGTCAGTGATTAGTTTGTTTTGGAAGATGAGCAAGATATATTTGTTTTGTCGTTTTTAAATGTCATTTCTGCTGAGATGTAATACACAGGATTGGCTACATTATGAAAAATCACCTCTAGAGACTATTCAGGCTTTGCAGCCCTTGAGCCAACACTTTTCCCTCTATTTCCCACTAATCCCTCCTCTTGCAAGAATGATTACAACAGAAAAGAACAAAGAGCAGAATTTTTCATATGGGTGGATTAGGTCCCTAGCTCACATTTGCACAGACTCACTTGGTAACTTTTTGTATCTCCGCCTCTCCTCCCTGCAATATGAAAAAACCTGGCCTACCATACACGATTTTTGAACAAGTTACTGGTACTGAAGGTAACACACTTTAAACACCTGAAGTATGCTAATGCTAATGATGCTAATGAATGCTAATAATGTTAATGATGCTGATTACTAGCATAGGATTAGCCCTGCCCTTTACTACTCGAACGAGTCTCAGAGTGGCTTACAATCCCTTTCCCTTCCCCTCCCCACAACAGACACCCTGTGAGGTAGGTGACCCAAGGTCACACCATGACCTGCATGTGAAAGAGTGTGGAATCAAACCCAGTTCTCCCAGATTAGTGTCCTCGCTCCTAACCACTACACCACTCAAAGGGGACCTTGGCAGCAAAACCCAAGGACTCAGTTAATAAGGCATTAACTTTTTATACAGTATGACAAACAAGTTTTAGACATGCGCAGATGTCTTAAGGTTACAGAGTGTATGTTTCCTTTATGCCTATATAAATACATTTCTCAAGATACATTTCTCTTGCCCTAATTTGGAGTGTTTATGCATCTCTTTCACCCTTGCAAAACTACTCCCCCATTTCCAAATGGCACTTCTGCTTAATCAGCTATGTTCTGGAACATCTTGCCCACTTTACCACATCTTGATTTGCTAGTTAACTGAATTTAGCTTGCCTAAGAGTTTAGCTATTTGTGGGGTTTCCATAAGGACCCGCATTGCCACATTCTGGACCAGCTGGATTTTCCAGGTCAGTCTCAAGGGTAGCCCTACATAAAGCCAGTTACAGTAGTCTAATCTGGAGGTGAGCATTGCATGGATAACTGTGGCTAAATTGGGGTGAGACAGGTAGGGGGCCAGTTGCCTAACCTGGCATAGCTGGAAAAACACCAGTCTGGCAACATTTTGTGATCTGGGCATCCATGGATAAGGAGGCATCCAGAACTACACCCAAGCTCTTGACAGTTGGTGGTGGTATTAGGGGTACACTGTCAAGAGCCAGGACTTGGCACCCCAGACATGAATCCCCCCCAGCCACAGAACCTCTGTCTTTATAGGATTTAATCTCAGTTGGCTCTGTTTTAACTATCCCACTATTGCCTCCAGCCCCTCAGCCAAGTTCAAGGGGGCGGTATCTGGCTGGCTGCCCATCCACAGATAAAGCTGGGTGTCATCAGCATATTGATGACATTCCAGCCTGAAACTCTGCACCAGTTGGGCAAGGGGGACATATAGCTGCTAAACAACACTGGAGAGAGGATTGCCCCCTGAGGGACCCCACATACCAAGGGGTGCCTAGTTGACACCCTCTCTTCTAGTGCCACCCTCTGTCCCCAACCTTGGAGAAAAGAGGTAAGCCACTTCAAAACTACCCCACGAACTCCTGCATCGGTGAGGTGGTGGGTCAAAAGTCTGTGATCGACCATGTTAAAAGCTGTTGTAAGAACAAGCAATAACAGCAGCGCTGACCTGCTTCAATCCAGCTGCTTGTGGAGATCATCTTTGAGGGCAACCAGTGCTGTCTCCATCCTATAGCTGGGGCAGAAGCCAGATTTGAATGGGTCCAGTGCTGATGTGTCCTCCAGGAAGCTCTGGAACTGTTCTGCCACCGCTCTTTCAATTACCTTGCCCAGAAATGAAAGATTCGAGGCTGGGCAGTAATTGGAAGGATCCATAGGATCCAAAGATGGCTATTTAAAGCTGGTACTACCACCATCTTTTTAAATCCCTCTGGGTAGACCCCCAAATCCCGGGACAAATTGGTAATGTCTACCAGGGGACCCCGTATTCCCTCACTGCCAGCAAAATCTGTCCTGCAAAATAAAATAAAATATAATCAGATTGAAATGACTCCACCTACTTTAATCATAATCCCCAAAAGCAAGTTGAAAGAGACTGGTTTTCCAGTACCTCTGAAAGGTGCTGAAGCTTCAATTTCAGTGCCTCTGTAGTAGAACTGTAATCCCAGAAGAATAGCTGTGTTATTCTGTTCCAGCAAAAATAAATAGGTATCTTGTAATACTTAAAAACAAACAAGCATGTTTTTACTCTAGCATAAGCTTTCATGGACACAGCCCACTTCTTTTGACTTATGGTTACTCATAATTTATTTTTTCTCTACCAAGGATAAAAGCAGCTTGGAGGTGGCAGTTTTGTGGGAAAAAGACAGCACAGAGGGAAGGGTTAAAAGTTTCTCTTCCATGCTGGTCTTCCTCTGAAAATCACAGCCCTTGTGGCTGCTGATATCTGTCTGCCCATCCATCCATCCATCCATTAAAGCCCTTTTGGTCCACCCTGAGCCAAAATGCTTAGATCAATCCAGGAGTGAATTCATCTTCTTCCACAGCCCTCTGCTCTTATCTAGCCCTGTCCCAAATTCTTATTTAGAAAAACTGGCTCATACTTTTAATATAGTGATTGAAGGATGAAAAAGCCTACCTGATATTTCTGTGCACTGTGCATTTCTAGGCACTATATCCAGTGCCTAGCTCACCTTCTTGAAAAACAAAATTTCAAGATGCAACCCTGAGTCACCATTATGTTTTCTCTCTAATGTGAATGTTTGTTCTCTCTAATGTGAATGTCCATGTGATGTCACGTGAAACCACTGAAAGAAGCACATTTCTATTTGTATATCTTTTCTTTCTCTCATATTATATTTGCTTGCAACATACATTTTACATGGCTTAACTATGTGGTCTTAATATAGCATAGTTTTTGGTCCCCAGTGAGCTACCATTTCTCAATATTTTCTAAGGGTTTTGTTTTGAAAATGTGGGAAATATATATAACCCCCCCCCCCCAAATGAATATGTGCCAAAAATCAGTACAAGGAAAATTGTGATTTCATGCCTAGGTCCCTGCTAATGAAGATTAATATAAAAGTTACCATTTCTAAACAAGATGACTGAATTATAGTGTTTTAACTTCTCCACCAGAAGCATTTGCTTGAGATTAGAGTCTTGCAAAATGTGTCTCCAACGCAACATAATTTTGTTTATCATTTGCATGTGGGGACTTTATCCTTATCTGAACTGAGAGCCTTATTTCCACTACTGGTCAGTTTGCTTTTTGAGAAATTTATTAGTCACTTAGCTGAGTTCATGGGATAGCTTGATGAAGAACTGCCAAAGTGGCTGTGTAGGAAAGAAAAGATAAGACCTAGGAAGTTATACACGAGTTATTCTGACCTAGGGAAAGTATTAGAAAAAATCATAAAAACACATCCCATTAAAACATCCAAGGGATGGAGTGGGGATTGATTATTAGAAGCATATACGGTTGTAGGTATGGGAAAATGGGTAGAGAGCCAGTTTGGTGTAGTGGTTAAGTGCGCAGACTCTAATCTGGGAGAACCGGGTTTGATTCCCCACTCCTCCACTTGCACCTGCTGGATGACCTTGGCAAGCCATAGCTCTGTATCAGCTGTTCTCTCAAGGACAGTTCTGAAAAGAGCTCTCTCAGCCCCACCTACCTCACAGGGTATTGGTTGCAGGGAGGGGAAGGGATAGGGGTTTGTAAGCCGCTCTGAGACTCCAAGTGAAGAGCAGGATATAAATCCTCCTCCTCTTCTTCTATTCCCGTCCAGTTTGGGAATGAGAAAGTTATGCAGTCATCCCAGGTTCCCTGCCCAGTGAGGCATCTCTTCTGCCAGCTGCTAACATTCTCTCTATCTGAATATTTTTGCCACTACTAGCTAACCAATCTTCTTATAGGGGTCCTGCCTGAAAGTTAGTGCTTAGTTCCATATTTGCATCTCCTTCCCCCTTTGCACTTGCTGCCATGGGCTGCATTGTTTAGGGAAGTAGGGTTAATTGCTGCCCCTCCCCCTTCTGCTCTAGGCACAAGCAGACTGAATAGGGGCTTTAATGTGGATCACAGAGATCAGATTAATCATCCTGAAAATGAAAAAAAAGTTTAATAAAATAAAAAGAACACACAGCATATGAAAGTACAACAGACAGAGACAGGATTTAAAAAGTGAATAAAAATGCAGTCCTCTAAACCCTGACTTTTATGTATCCCTATAAGTCAACATGGCCCATCTGTGAATACTTAAATCTGCAGATTGAGCCATCTTGACAGAAAACAGATATAAATCCTCCCAAAAGACAAAAATGCTGTCTGTGCATGTGCAGAGGAAGGGAGGAGGAGCCCACCAAGCATGCATGCTAAGATACCCAGTTAGGGTTGCCAGCCTCCAGGTGGGGCCTGGGGATCTCCCACTTTTACAACTGATCTCACGCTGGCAGAGATCAGCTCCCCTGGAGAAAATGGGTGCTTTGAAGGGTGGACTCTATGGCACTGGACCATGCTGAGGCCCCTCCCCTCCCCAAACCCTGCCCTCCCCTGGCTCCACCCCCAAAGTCTCCAGGTATTTTCCAACCCAGACCTGGCAACCCTACACCTAGTACCTATGGCAGCCCTGCCTCTGCTGCATCTCAGGCTGGTGGGAAAGAAAACAAGCAGCTTCTGGAGTCACTGTTTCAGCCAGGTGGCAGCAGTGCTATTGGTGGACATGTGGTGAAAGATGGCCAGAAGCCTCTGCTGAATGACTGGAGGAGGGGAGAACAATGGGCAGCAACAGCACTGGCAATGGGTGGAAGGAAGAGTGAAGGAGACTGGGTCGAGCAGCCTGGCAGAGCAGCAGCAAGAAGGGAAGGGAGGCAGAGTGACAGGGAGGAGGCTTGGTGAGCAAAGGACAAATGAGTGGGCAGTGTGGGAAGAGTGCTGGGGGGAAGGGGTGGACATAGCAGTGGGGAAGGGGATGGAGGGGAGGAAATGGTGAGCAGTTAGGTAGGGCAGCAGGCAAACAGAGTGGGGAGGGGGCAGGCAAGCAAGCAAGAATCCCTGCCTGATGAATTTGCCTGTGAGGGGTGTGTGGGAGGCTAAGCTGAGGGTGGTTGTTGGTTCTCAGGGAGCTGAGGGTGAGCCAGCAAAGCAGAGGGAGAAAGGAATCTCCCCCCCCCCCAAAAAAAATCTTGTTACCTATAGTGTCCTGAGTGATGCAGGACCATGGTATTAAAAAGATTTCCTCTCCCATTTGAACACACCTGTCAACTAAAATGTGCTGCAGAAGCCTTTGTCCCTTGTACTGCCATTTTGACATAAGATGGGTAAGCACCAAGTCAGGCCTTTTACTGCTGTGAGGTCTCAAGTAGAAATGACTTGTCTGACACCTAGCCCACTGAGCTTTTTAAAAAGGTAAAGCTTTCCCTTGCTCGAAAGCCAGTCAGATCCGCCTCTAGGGGGCAGTGCTCAACTCCATTTCCAAGCCAAAGAGCCAGCACTGTCCAAAGACTTCTCCGTGGTCATGTGGCCAGCATGTCTAAACGACGCATTGAGCTTTAATACCACACAAAAATATTTATTGGTTAGTCTGTATTTTTAGATCTATCTATCTTGTATTGGATATGTGGCTGTTCTCCCTGTCCCTAGTTTGACTACTGAGCTAGTGCTTCCTCTTTATATTGCTTTATTTATATTGTTGCTACTTTTTTTTCCTGTTCTTGCTGATTTTTTTTGCCTGGTTGCTATTTTTTTTAAAAAAATTATTGCACAAATGGTTGCAAATAGAATTATCTACAAGAATTATCTACAATTGTAGAATTATCTACAATTATCTGATTTTTAAAGAATAAAAGAACTTCAGAACTGCAAAGTTGCATTATTTTAGAGTGGATCATTATTATTTTTCTTTCTTATGTATTTTAATATCAGTCTGGAAGTCATTTTGGGAATATTATGGTGGGAGAAAGGGGTATAAATGTTTAAAATATACCAATAAATACTAGTTTGTGTTATTTTTCAGGATTGTCCAGTCATACACATGGAGCAAAAATGGTAAGTTTTCCACAGTTTTTTCCTTATATTTGATTTGGAAACATCGTGTTAGTAGTACTATTCTGAGTTGTTCAGCTGAGGAGGGCAACATCTATGGCACGAATTCATTATATGCTACATGGGAGGAGCCAATATGAAGCAGTGATGAATTTGTTGAATTTGTACACTGGAGATTCATTATGAATATAAGCACTACTATTGACCATGATTTACTGAACTAGCCACGATTAGTCTAGCAGGTGCTGGAAATTAACCAGAGTCTGCTTGGAACTCCTAGGGCAATTCTGCATCTAGCAGGGAGGAAAACTGGGGGGGGAATGGGCGGCCATAAAACAGCCATAAATCTATGCAGAAGGTACAATAAAATCCAATGATCAAAGAAAATAAAAGCAGCATGGAGTGCTGAGACTACAATTAAATCCGATGATCAAAGGAAGTGAAAACAGCATGCAATGCAGAGGGGAATTTCTATTCCAAAGTGGGTTCGGTAAAACAACAGAGGGAAAAGCCAATGCAGAATCAGTACCAGTGGGAGCCAGCCAACTGTAGCAGGAGAAACAAGAGGGTTTTTTCCCTCCATTATGCTGCCAGGATTCTATCCTTGGACTGTGACGATACCGTTCAAGCAAGGATTAACAGAGGATATTGTGTTCAGATACAATTACTAGAGTTACTAGAAACCAGGTAAAAAATCCTGGCCTGTGACCATGTTCTGTAACCACAGTTAATGGGCTGATGAGCATTTGGATGTTACAATCTTTCTTCATCTGTTCACAGAGCTCAATATAGATTGTGTCTGATGGTGTATGTGCATGAATCCATATGCACAGCTGCATACTTGTATATGTGTGTTGTTCTAAGCCCTAGTAAATTCACAGTACAATCCTAAGTAGAGTTGCACTCTACTAAGTCCATTAAAGTTAAAGAGTTTAGAAGGGAGTAACTCTGTTTAGGATCATACTGTTGGCCTCAGATTGTCTTTCACTGTGACGTTAGAATCATGCCTTCCTCCCCTCTTGAGCTTTAGGTCCCCAGCTGCACATTCAAAATCTGAGTCATTTAATGGCTCTCATTCTAAACACATCTTCTGTTGAGAGTTTGGTCTTTACCTTACCCTGACTTTCTGCAGCACAACAGAATCATAGAGAGTTGCATGCAGTCTTAGAGAGTCCAGATGTCTGTGGTTCTTGTTAAATTAAAGTAACCAATCATTTGCATATTTCCTGATGATTACAGTGTCCCCACCTGGCTCTTTGAAGAATATTCACTGGGTATTCTAAATCTGTCATATATAGCTGGTGACAGCAGTAAATTAAAATGCAATTCAGTTTGAGAAGTGTTTTGTATCTACATGTTGGTTTTTGTTATTAATATCATTTGATAGCTTCCACATTTAAAGTAAGTTCTTTTTCTTTGATAATCCTACACCCTTGGAAAGGTTATGGTTTTGATATATTAGAAATTCAACATCTTATTCTATATACAAAGATATTCCTGGTTTTGTTTCTAAAGCTTAAAAAGAGTTAATAATGTTTTTTTAAAAATCTATGGAGCTCATTCTTACAAAAGATACGTGCCTTCCTGTGAGTCAGCATTCATACTAATTGAAAAAGTATTGTATCTCTGTGACACTAGACAGCAATGTCATATTCTTCAGGATTGTAAGCACTGTTGACGAATAATGATAGGACGTTTTGGAGATCATTAATTCATAGGGTTGCCATAAATCAGAAGTGACTTCATAGCACTTAACATATACACATTAGCAATGTGTACAGTAGTGATGTCCGAATGGGGGAGACCAGCAACTTAATGTTGGTCCCCAGGCTACTAAGCCTGGCTATTGGGGAATCTACAGAATGTGGAGTGAATGAAATTTTACTTCCAGAATAGATGTTGCACATGCAATCCTATACACACTTACTTGGGAGTAAGCACACTAAAATCTGTGGAACTGATCCCTGTGTAAATGTTTATAGGATTGTACTTTGTTGAACTTAATGGACTTAAGAGCAGTATTTAAAATGTTCTCCCAATGCATACCTGACAGTCAATAGACTTGAGTACACTGGGGATTACTTTCTCCCTACCAGCAGTTACACACTTAACAATAATACCATGGTAAGATATATTTTAAGGCAGAGTTCAAATGTCTCATCCCTGCTGTTTTTATCTCAAAATCCTAATTTCAATGTCACTACTCTTTTTTGTGAGTTGAACCTGTGATTTAATTTTTTTTGTCGTTTCCAATATTTCTCATGAAACGTGAATTTTAACATCAATACATAAGCATATATATTGTACACAAATAGTACATATACATGGCACACACTGTATGATAAATACTGAGTAAAGCATGGATATAGATGCTACTAACAAATCTACAAAGCCAGTAGGGAAAAAAACTGGAGACCCCAAACTGTCTCCAAACCAATACAAAAGAAACAAAATATGGAACATTCACTCAACCCAGTTATGGGTGTGCATGTGTGCGCATATGCGCACACGTCTGTGCGGGCAGACTTGTAAGGCAACTCCTAGGTAACATGGGAGAAGCTGTATGGCATGAAAACTAGAAGCAAACTAGCAGTTTCCCCTGGATTGTGACCCAGGTTTCTAAAAATCTTTCCTGATTTTTTTTTTGGTAATTATTTCAGCAAGCTGCACATGATTTCTATACAGCCAATGGTAAAACCTTGCAAGTTGGGACAAGTGACCTTATGCCAAGTGTTACACCGTTGCTCAAGAGGCAGAGGCAAAACTGGCTCAATGCTCCTGATGATGGTTTCTTTATTGCTACAGAAGAGACCAGGTAAGAGGAAGGGGAAACTCAGGAGCCTCTCCAAATCAAGACAGTAGATTGCTGAGTAACATTTGGGGGGAAAAGTTGAACTCCCTTCCTATACACGTTATAAATAAACATGTGATAAATAAAATCCTAGAGTGTCTGATACCTGTAGGAATAGTCTTTGTTGAGCACTACCATAGTAGTTACAGGAACATTTAAACCAGTAGGAAGGCTAGGGTGATTCAACAGACGTCTTTTACCTAGTACTTCAGACAGACCTCACATATTTAATGCAGTTATCATGTGCTTGAAATAAAGACTGTTTCCCATATAAAAGCCAGTTCCCAACTTTCAGTCATATCTTATTATGACCAAGACCAATCAGGGCTGTAGCCAAAGTGGGGTGGATCCTACCCCTGTCCTACCACTCCACTGAGCAAAGTTTGAAGCCTTCCTCCAGCCTAAGGAGCCCTCCCCCGACTAAGTGGTCCTTCCACTGGAGGCTGGGGGAAGACTCCTTAGAGGAAGGCTGGTTCTACTTCACTAAATGCACCACCCCACAGGAGCACTAATTTGTCCCATCCAAGAAGTTTTTAAAGAATAGCTTTTAAAAAAAATAGATATATGATGTTAAGTTTTTAAATTCATTATATGAGAGTTTCGATTTAAAGCACAAGAGGTTTTTTTTGGGGGGGGGGATTAAGATGGGAACATGCCTGGTTAAAAATGAATCCATAGTGGAGGGTGGTAGTATTCTAGACTCCACCTACCTGACTCACCCAGCTCTTCAAAACAGCCCCTCCTCAAAGATGTCCCCCTTTACTTTTCACATGTAAGCAAATGGTAGCCACTGACATTTACTGCAAAAAGTAAACATTGGACTTGAGGACAAGGTTGTGGTGAAGCTCCCCTCCACCCCGGTTGGCTGGATACTTCAGTGAATGGAATAGACCAATGTATGTATGGCCTTCAGCATATGTCCCACTCAGTATAATAATGGATATTTTAAAGATAAACACGTAGATTACTGTTTATTTACTCCTTGTTTATCAATTAAGTTTTTGCTTCTGCTGAAAGGAAGAGTCTCTCAGCTTAATTTAAAAGCAGCTAACTTTTAAAAGGCAAATGCAGTTCTGTTTTAGCTTATTCTATGGGATTTTTATTTTACCCTGACATTTTGTTGCTCACCATTTGACTTCTCTTTGTATGGCGAACCCAAAGTAGCATGTTTCTGCATGCTACCTTTGCTCTGCCTTTTAATTAAAACATCTTTCCATTCTTATTTACTGGCTAGAAAATGTATGAGGGGAGATGTTTCTAGTGCCTCAATTGCCATGGAAATCCCTCCGTACTTTGTGCCGTACATTTAACAGCACAGCTTGGAAGGTACCGAAGAGGGAGAATAACATCCAGGTGCTTGCATAAGCAGGCTGGGATAAAATGGGTGGCTCCACTCAGGGAACCATAAGCGTTATGCAGAATGTCTTCTATAGCAAACACACAAAGGAGATAACACACGTGTAACTCCTTGCATCTTTAGACAGCAGTGTTCACATATTTGTGAACCAGATGCATATACATGAATGTTTAAAGAGGTACGTACATATGTAGGTGTTTACTGGGGGGAAATACTTGTGTAAAATTGTGAGGAGCTTCCTTAAAATTTTATTTACTTAGATTATTTATTCCTTTACAAATTTATATGATGCTTGAGGCAACTTGCAAAATAACAACCCGTGCAATAAAATCCATGGAAAATCAGCACAAGATATGCATTGATAAGGCCAGGAAAACACATGTAGGACAATGGGTCTAACGAAATTTTGGACGGTAGCAGCTTGACTTCAGCCTGCTTTTGATCATATTTGTGTATAACCATTTTTGATACCATTATTTTCACTACATGCAAAGAGTTTCTTTCTGGGAAATACCATTTGTGCTCAAATTAGCAACATGCAGGATAGCTTAGGGAGCTGACAATGCCATCTATTGTTATTTGTCTCTGTATAGCTGAGGTTACTGCTGCCAGAAAATCATTGATATATAATGATAGTAATGACCTACGTAAAAAGACCTGCACACTTCTATATCATAACAGTACATACTCAGCTCATTCCAGAATTTGGGTTTATATACACATTGATGTATCACCAGGACATAAGTAAGATTATTATTTTCTGTAACAGAGTAAATTAATGAAACATTATTGCACTCATAGTTGATGAAGTTGGAAGAAGGAGAGTGAAGTGCCATCCTAAGAAGAGTTACAGCTTTCTAAACCCATTGACTTCAATGTACTTAGAAGGGTGCAACAGCTTAGGATGGCACTGATTGGTTTATGCCACTGTTGGTAATTACTAGATATTTACTTATTTAAAGGGCACACTCCCCGTTTTATATGCTCTAAGCAACTAAAAATAAACAAATGACCTGAAGCCCAGTGGAATTTTTGACTTTTTTTCTTCAAACAGCTGGACTCCCGTGTCATTTCACAATCTGCTTTTTCAAAAAAAGCTTACCATGTTCCCTAGAACCTCATGGAATCACTAACATACCTCTATGGATCATATCCTATGTTTATTACAATATACAGTAAACATAGGATTGTATATTCATGTTGTAATTTAATATGTTTGTAATGAGGCCTAGGGCTGAATCATATACTTTATGATTAAGATCTACTGCAGTTTTCTTAAAGCTAAAAGAGACCCAGTGTGATGTAGTGGTTAGAGTGGCAGACCAGTATGTGGGAGACTCAGGCTGAAATCCCCACTTTTCCAGGGAAGCTTGCTGGGGGACTTTGGGCCAATCACACATTCTTGGCTTAGCCTACCTTACAGGGTTGTTATGAGGATAAAATAGAGGAGAACTGGAGACATAAGTGGGGTATAAATAAATGAATGAATGAATGAATGCCTAGATAGCAGGCTGATTCAGCCTATGACCACTATGCTGGGAAAAGAGACTTAACTCTTTCTCTCTTGCCCTGTTCCCAATTTATATTGACTTCTCCAGCCTCCATTTGGTCCATAGGAAAAATATGTGCATACCTGTATTTTTTGGCCCTCGTATTTCTCTGATGATCTCAGTTCTCCAAACCTGAGCAAATTGTGTAATAACATTATGATAATAATCATATATAGAATTTATATACCCTGTACCTGGTGTTCAGAGCACTTAACAAATATTATATTTGTTAACCTTACAGCAGTTATTTAAGGCATGCTATGATTATTTTCTCCAGATTGCAGATGGAGGATTGAGGCTGAGAGACACTGGCTTGTCTAAAAGTAATGGCTGAGATGAACACCGAATCATGGATTTCCCAATTCATAACTTCCCAATTCCCAGTTTAACTACTATGCTACATCAGTTTAGGCCAGTGGTCTTCAAACCAAAGGTCAGGAGGACCTTTAGATGTTTTGTGGAGCTCCTACTGCTGGGTCACAAATTCCTACAGAGCTGACTTTTTCATTTTTGTTTGTTTGCTGCCTTTTAGAAGGACCTGCTGCATAAAAAACAAGGGCATCATTCCTCCTACCTCTCTTTGCATAGATTCTGAAAAGAGCAGCAGGACAGTGAGATGGGGTCATTCAGTAATGGACAGGATTCTTCTATGGTTCTGAATTTTAGTTTGTTCCTTATTTTTGTAACCTTCTCATGCTTGGCTTGTATTTCCTGTCTCCAGCTATTTCATCTTCTGCTCATGGTCCTGGCCTTAGGACGATGGAGATCATAATTCTAATTTTCCCTCTTCCTGTCAAACATGACTCTGATGTCACATGGTTTCCCATTACATACTTGTAGCTCAATGGGACCCACAATTGGAAAGGCTGAAGACTGCTGGTTTAGTATACTTCTAGGGAAAGCTACAAAGTGCTTTTGTTGTAGAGCTTCAGGCTATATCTTAAGTTGCAGAACCTTTGAAAGTGCTGTTGTGACAAACAGGTGATGGCAACGTAGAGGTCCCACTCTATTCCTATCATTATATATTAACCTTGGTCTGCACATGCCACATGAATTCTTATGAAAACAAAGTTGTCTGACTTGATTTTCCCAAGCATAGTTAAGATTTGTGTGTAGGGTAGCCTGAACCGCAGAGAGACAGTGTGGCAAACATTCCTTCAATGACTCATTCCAAACCCACATTCTTAAAAGTAAACTTCATTTGTTCCAAAAGGCTTGCTGTTTTGGTGTAGTGGTTAAGTGTGTGGACTCTAATCTGGGAGAACCAGGTTTGATTCCCCACTCCTCCACTTGCAGCTGCAGGATGACCTTGGGCAAGCCATAGTTCTGTCAGAGCTGTTCTCTCAAGGACAGTTCTGGAAAGAGCTCTCTCAGCCCCACCTACCTCACAGGGTGTCCATTGTGGGGAGGGGAAGGGAAAGGCATTTGTAAGCTGCTTTGAGACTCCTTCAGGTAGTGAAGGGTGGGGTATAAATCCAATCTCTTCTTTTTCTCTTCTTCCAAGTAAATGTATTACAGCTTCTGATTTTCACCAGAAGCCAACTATGAACTGCTAAAGGCATACTGAGTTTCAGGGACAAAAATGTTGGGCAGTAGAGCATGAGAGTTGAATTGTAGGATTGGCCAAGGCCAGGAGGAAGGGTGTGGATGTGATTTGTTTGGCCTTCAGTATCTGGTCTGCTAGATCAGATTCAATGGTCCAACTAGTCTAGCATTCATTTGCCAACACTGGCCAGCCAGATGCCCCTAAGAACTTCACAAATAAAGAATGAAGACAACAATTCCCTATTTCCCTCCAGCATCTGGTAATCCAGCGGTGAACAGAATCTGGAGGTTCCACTTAGCTTTCATTGTTGATAGCCACTGACAGAGCTATATTCCTTAAATTTGTCTAATCCTTAAACCATCTAAGCCAGGGCCATCATTATATCACATTGAATGCCAGAAATTAACAATGCATTGTGTGAAAAGGTACTTTCTTTTGTTCATTTTGAACTTACCTTCAGTCAAACTCATTGACCTGTAATGTTATGATAGCATTATTACTAGTGCTCATCATGAACACCCTCATCTTTCAAGTGCTTTATGGACAAATTCAGAATGAATTATAATATTTTTCATGTTAAAAATGTTATCTTAAATAGTAAAAGGCAGCATTCATTTGCTGATGCTAAAATCTCTTGAATTCTTCCTGCAGAAGGCATTCTTAATTACTCTAAAGCCTGTTCTCCTTAGCCTAATTTTGCACCAGGATACCTAAATGGGATTTTTTCTTCTTCAAGGAGAAATGTGGCAGGATTGCAGAAAGGTAGATAATTTCACGGAAGTGTCAAGTGCCAGCTTCCCCAAGTTACTGGCAGCTCTTTCTAATGTTAAAGGTCTGATTGTCCTGGCTCAGGGCCTGGTTCTCCCTAACTCAAGAGTTTGTGCCCCTGTACATAGGAGTTTACATTGGCACTTAGTCTGTGTTTGGCTGTTGCTTGTATGCAAGACCTTTGATGAGTCTAAGTGTGCTTGTGCAACACTTATACAAACATTAAGGCTGGTTCAGATCTTCATTAAATGTGGCTATCACATATCACAGATACAGTCACACAGATTTAGACCTCTTTTATGAACTTATGAACATTTGGCCCCATTCAAATGTTTCACCAGTGTATGGATGGCTGGAGCACTGGGTGTAAGGCAAGTGTGCTGAATGGCAGAGCAGGGTGTGCTTGCTGACTACCCCTCTCCTCAACTAGAAGTCAAGTGAGGTGCATGTATGTCGAAGCCAGTCCTTGGAATCTTGGCTCTTGCATTGGAACGGGGCAGGTGGGAACAAAGGTACAGCCACTTTGTGCGGGTTAAATTGCGTTTTTCAAAAGCTGCCCACAAAGCGAAACTTCACTGCGACTTGTTAATGTCTACTTTAAAGCTGTATATTTGGGGAGAATTTCATGGTGTTATGAATCTATATAATATGTCTTAAATTAGCAGTGTTTTGCTAACTCAGGTTTAGTATAAAGACTCATTTTAGGCTTTCTGCCCTCACATGAAATAGCTGTAATATAGGTTCTATTGTAAATGTCTTTTTTTAGATTAATGCAGGGAATGACTATGTTTTAGAAATTGGTTTCATTGTGCTAAATTGCCACTCTTGGTTTTATATAAGTTCAAAATATAGGACATTTATGTAGCATTAGCAAGAACTTTGGGAACATTGTAAGTCCGTATGGCAGCTTAACTTTGTTTAAACTCCATAAAACATTCATGGTAAACAGCAAATAAAAGTGAATAAGACACTGGATGTTTGTTTCATATAATTTTGCAAATATTTTACTGTAATGTGTACAATCCCACAATCCATGGAGATGAGAACTGAGGAACCTTCCTGCATCCCCCTCCCCCAGCAGTCCCATCTGACCCCAGGAGAGTTGATTTCTGTGGCCTAATAGTCGTGCAAGTGAGCAGCAAAACTGAGGGTATGTGTGTGTTTAAGCGCCATCAAGTCACTTCAGATTTATGGCAACCCTATGGGTTCAAAAGCAAGAAACTGAAAGTAGATAAATACATACCGCTTTGGTGGGAAGGTAACAGCATTCCATGCACCTCAGCCTTTAGTCATGCCAGCCACATGACCACCCAAATGTCTTCGGATAGTGCTGGCTCTTCGGACTGGAAATGGAGATGACCCCTTCGAGTTGTTCGATTGGCTTTTGAGCAAGGGAAACCTTTACCTTTACTATGGATTAACGATCTCCAAAGTATCCTGTTTATTGCTCAGGTTATGCAAGCTCAGGATCATGGCTTCCTTGACTGAATCAATCCATCTCATGTTGGGTCTTCCTTTTTTTTGTTGCCTTCAACTTTTCCTAGCATTTTCCAGTGACTCCTGTCTTCTCATAATCTGACCAAAGTACAATAGCCTTAGTTTGGCCATTTTAGCTTCTAGGGAAAGTCCAAGCTTAATTTGATCTAGAACCCACTTATTTGTCTTGTTGACGATCCATGGTATTTATAAAACTGTTCTCTAACACCACATTTCAGATGAATCAAATTTCTTTCTGTCAGCTTTCTTCACTGTCCATCTTTTACATCTACACATAGTAATGGGGGATACTGTAGTATGAATTACCTTGATTTTGGATGCCAGTGACACGTTCTTATGCTTAAGGATCTTTTCTAGCTCCTTCCCAGTCTCAATCTCCTTCCAGTTTTTTTGGTTGCAGCCTCCCTTTTGGTTGATGATTGAGCCAAGGAACAGAAAATCTTGAACAATTACAATTCCTTCATTCTCATCCTTGCAGCTGTATAATTCCTCAGTAGTTGTTTCAAATCTTCACTATTTTCTGCTAGTAATGTGGTGTAATCACATATCTCGAATTGTTAATGTTCCTTCCATCAAATTTCACTTCACTTTCATCTGGATCTAATCTAGCCTTCCTTATGATGTGTTCTTCATATAGATTGAACAGATAGGGAGATAAATAACATCCTTGTCTGACACCTTTGCCAATTGGAAGTCATTCTGTTTCTTCATATTCTGTCCTACAATAGCCTCTTGTCCAAAGTATAGATTGTACATCAAAACAATCAGATGTTTAACACCAACCATAGTTTTCATGAACAAAACAGTCAAAAGCTTAGCTGAAATCTATCAAACACAAGCTGATTTTCTTCTGAAATTCTCTTGTATGCTCTAGTAACCAGCATAAATTTGCAGCATGATCTCTAGTGCCTCTTCCTTTTCTGAATCCAGTTTGAACATCTGGCATTTCTCATTCCATATATGATAACAGTCTTTGCTGTATGATTTTGAGCATAATTTTACTTGTGTGAGAAATTAATATGATGGTCCAATAGTTGCTGCAGTCTTTGAAGTCTCCTTTTTTGGAATTGGAATGTAGATAGAGCATTGTTTTGTTTTCCAAATTTATTGGCATATTCTTCTTAATGGACTTTATTTTTGTGGCTTCAACTCTATTGATATCTTATTTATTCCTGGTGATTTGTTTATTCCAGTTTCTATCAGTGCAGCTCTCACTTCACTGTCTAAAACTGTAGGTTCTCCTTCAAAAGATGCTTTTTGGAAGGAATCTGCCATCCTTTTGGCTCTTTTGTACAGTTCTTTAGTGTATTGTTCCCATCTTTTTTTTATTTGGTCCTGTTCAGTTAATGTATTTCCATGTTGAACTTTCAGCATGCCTAACCATGCTTTAAATTCCTCTTTGATTTCTTGGATCTTGTGGAACAGATCTCCTAGTCTTCCTTTTTTGTTGTTCCTGTCTATTTCTTTACACTGGTCATTATAATAGATCTCTTTGTCTTTGTGTGTCAATTGTTGGAATGCTGCATTTAGACTTTTGGTTTTATTTCTGTTACCTTTTACTTTTGCTTCTCATCTTTTAAAATAAATTTTAAGAGTTCCATCAGTCATTCATCAAGACTTTTCATTTCTTTTAGCTACAGGAATAGTCTTTGTGCATTCTTCCTTGATAATATCTCTGATTTCAGTCATAGTTCTCCCAGTTCATGTTCTCTTGAACTTGGCAATGCAAATCTGTTCTTCACATAGTCTTTAAACTCTTCAGGAATGTTTCTTAGATTGTATTCTGGCACTATGGAAGTTCTTGGGTTTTTCTTCAGCTTTATTCTAATTTTCAATCTTATTGTTTCATGGTCTGGACCACAAGCAGGTCCTAGTCCAAAGAAAATAGAGTTTCTCCATCTTTTGCAAATAGATTATGTGATCTATCTGATTTCTGTATTGGTTATCCAATGATGTCCATGTATGCAATCATCTATTTGATTGCCTGAAACATGTCTAAAATTAAAAACTTGTTTTCTTCACATAATTTTATGAGTTGTCTTCCTGCTTCATTTCATGCAAATCTTACAACAATGTTTGATTTTTCTCTGTTTCCCACTTTTGCATTCCAGCCATCTATGATTACCAGCAGATCTTGTTTAGGTGTGTGATCAATTTCTTCCTGGACACTTGCATAAAAGCTTTCTATTTCCTCCTCTTCAGTATCTGTAGTTGGCAAATAAACTTGAATGATGGTTATGCTGACAGGCCTTCCATGAAGTCTGGTAAATATTATTCAATCAGACTTTCCATTATAGCCCGATTGCTTATGTTACATCTTGTCTCAGTATTAGAGCAACTCTGTTTCTTCTGTGTTTGTTATTTCCAGACAAACTTTGTAACTTTGTAATTTTTGGACTGAAAATCTCCTAAACCAGTCCACTTTAGTTCACTCACCCCAGGATTGCAATATTTAAACTTTCCATTTCTCTTTTTATGATTTCAAACATACCCTGATTCACAATTCTCATGTTCCATGTTACTTTTATATGTGTCCAACAGCTTGGACTTTCCTTTTGCATCGATTTACATCAGCAGCTGAAAATCCTTTTAGCTTTAATCTAGTTGTCCTCTGCTCTTTCCCAGTAGCTGATTGAGTGCTATCCAACCTGGGGGCCTGTCTTTCAACACAATATCTTTTTTTTGTTTTGGATTTTCTCTTCATAGGGTTTTCACGATATTAGATTATCATAAATCATGTACCACTGTTGTCTTCTGCACAGTATTATCCAGGGTTAGTTGTAGTGTCCACTGCCATTGTCTATGATAGATCCTCCACCCATGTCACCTTCCACTACTGCTGTTGCCCAATAGCTACCCTTTAAGGATTCCTCTGCCATTGGAACTGTCCATTCTCTTCTGCTGATGTGGCCATTGAAGGTGGTGCATGCATCTTAGTCTGGTGTCCCAGCTGTGACCATTCCACCTTGAGTGATTCTGCTAGGAATTCAGCTTCTTGGCAGAGCCTAAACTCCTTATGGTATTGCTCTCAGCTTCACTGACATACACAAACCTCCTCACCACATTAAGGTATATGTCCAAGAGAGAGAAACTGAGGATAAGGGAGGGGCAAAGTCATTCATCCCATCAGTCAATGCATGTCCTGTGACTCCAGGAATCAACTTTCTAGGGTGTGGAAGGGACAGCTGAGAGGGAGGAGAATGCAGGAAGGCTCCCAAGTTGTCCATGTCTTCTGCTGATAGGTTGTGGGATATAACCCTGTATGTTTGTAATTTGTATAAACAGAATAAATATTATACATACAAAATGAACAATGAAAATGAGAACAGGAAGGGTTACCAGCCCAGCTTACCAAGGAAATACATATTTATGATATATATATAATACTAAATGTGGCAATCAGCTAGGCATGGAATATTTGTTCATACATCAAAAGCTCTCTGTATGGAGTGGAGTTCCTCACCTTAGTTGAATTAGGCACCATATAATAGCCCTGGTTTCCACTATCATTCAGTCACTTTCGTTTAGGTGAAAGAGTTATTAATACTTGGTCAGGGAGATACCTGTGTGTGCCCAATTTCCATGGCATATCCCACAACTAGACAATAGTGTGGATTTCCACACCAATGTCTGTAGAAAATTTCCACATTGTCTGTGGCTGCACCCACACATCCACATTTTGTATGGTAATTTGTCTCTCACAAATGGATTTTTCTGTATGGTCAAGACAATCCAGGAGGAGAATGATTGGTACAGAAAAGTATTGAGCCATGTGTGGATGCAGTCCAAGTATGTATCTGATCTTAGTGTGAGCAAAAATTATTTAACAAATCTTCCTCTTTTAGTGGGCTGCAGGTATACCCAACATCCTGTGTTGTTATTGTTGTGTTGTTATTGTTGTTGTTGTTGTTTTGTCATTCCTGGATATAACACAAAGAAAAAGGGTATCCTAAAGTGAAATATGAAAAATTTCTTTCCCTAACCAGTGGGTCAGCATTTGGTGGTTAAGAGGCCCGGTCATGACTTAACTGTGAAACTTATTTAGAATTATGAGAATTTTATGTAGTAGGTTACTATCCCTTTTGGAGGTAGAGAGAAGCTGGAAAATAGAATAGCAGTATTTTCTCAATGCTTAGAAATAAGGAGGAAAATAATAATAAAAATATAGGTAAGTTCTAAGTTAGCTATTGTACATGTTTAAAAGTAGTTCCATGCAACACATTGTATTCATGCTTGTTATGGGTCACATCTCCATGTGCGCATCATCGAAAGCCCTTAGGGTGGGGAGGCGATTCATCAATCCCCCGTTTAAGCGCCTTGGAAACCAACCACAAAAAATCTCCTAGCAAGTTGCCCCAGCAGGTCCACAGACCTGTGTGATCACGCAACTGTGGGGCAAATTGCTCCAGAGCAAAAAAGCCTCGCTTCCCCTCTGGATTATCTTGCTCGTGTGGAAGGGACCTAAGAATTTATATTCCTAAAAAACCAACATAATCAGCAGGGTTGCCAGGACAACCCAAATAATAGTTTAACTCTCACAAAAGGAAAGAATTTTGCCAGAGCTTGGAAAGCCCTGTCAGGTATGTTCAGCTTGCTAGTTTTTAAAGAGGCCTGGGGGAAAGAAGAGGCAGACCAACAAAACAAACTCACATCAGGCCTAGCAAAGCCTTAGCCCTTGTGAGTTTATTGAACTAGAGGCTTTGACTACTTTGGCCCAAGGGGCTGGGAGGAAAGAAGAGGCAAGGATTAGTAATTGCCCCGGTTCCTGTCTAGTTGTGGAGGTGAGGTGGGGCATTATTGGTGAGAGTGAGCTGAAGGCAGCAGCAAACTGAAGGGGAAGCTTGCAATGGGCAGGATAGCAGGATGCCGCCACCACCACCACCCTTTACTGTCTGAGGTGACTCCTGCAGTTGGCCTCATGACAGAGGGAGCCCTCATGACAATGATGGGGATATTACACCACCCAGCATTCCAGTAATTATTTTCTGAAAACAAAGGAGTAGCAAAAGGCAGAGCTCAAATACAGGGCTTGTTCTAATGTAACAAAAGTACGTTGCTAGGAGAATGTCTATAAATAAGAAACATTCTTCCTTAGCAGAATAATTTTGGACAGATGGAATTATACTTTAGGGGGGGTCTACAATTATTCACGTTGACTGTAGAGTGTAAACTGAGAAAGTATTCATCTTCATTTTCTAATTTTTATAAATCGAAGTGCACAAAAACTTAGTTCCCACCACACAGTTTTTGCCCATTGCATAAAATGTGCCCAGCCTGCATGTTAGAATCTGCTCTGATTACAGAGATTACATGCATCGTTCCAGTATTTTACAGTTTGAGGTCACTGTGTGAACTTGGTTGGGCTAAGCAGTTTATATTAGCCAGTTGCTTCCACAGACTTTCTTTCAATGGGCCAATAAGAATGTGTGCATCTAGAACGACTCTTGAATGACTCAATGCTTGTTTCATTTCAGTGCGGAAGCAGTTAGAAACCTTCTCACGGTAAGTGCCAACTCCATTGGGAGCCTATTCACTAAAACAGCAACATGACCTTCTATTTAATAACTCTGCATACCTCACCTTTCAATAACAGAGTGATTCACTTAAGAATGGACCACAGTGATATCACAAAGTTGCAAGAACCTTTTGTGATTCCCAATGCAACTCTCTTCCCAGAATAATTGGCTTCCTAGGTATATAATAGAGTTTCAGTCTAATTACTTTTCTTCTTTTATTTAAGACACCTGCCTTATATGTAACTTGGGCCCAAGAATGAAGAACAGGATTTAGTTTTCTGTACCACTTAAACCACACAATGTGGGGGAGGGAGGACACTGCAAGTACTTTTAGCAGTGCCCCAAGAAATAAGGAGGAATAATTTTATAAATGTATGGGTCTAAAAGTTTAGAGCAGTAGTTTTGAAAATGAATTCTATAACATCCTGGTTGCAAATTCCCAAAGCTTCACTTAAAGGAGAGAGTCCCACACTACTTTAGAAATATTTCATAGACGTTAACCAGAAATTCTGTCTGATTAGCCCTTTGGGCAGCTCCAAATGTAGACACAGTCTCTGTAACCCCCTTCTGGATTACATCTCTTGCTGGGCTTGCGTACCTGGATCCTCCCTCCCAACCACAATCCCTACACACTGAAAGCTAGCATTTCAGGGAAGAAGTTACGGAAAAGAACCCCCCCTTTATTTACATGGAGGAACATTCAGTTACGTGATCTGCTGACTGTAGTCTAAACTAGTGCATTCCAGTAATTATTTAACCATATCTAGATTGGGGATCTGTTTATGTCTCATTCTTGTTCACCAGTTAGGACAGTGAAGGAGAAAGGCAATAGTTTGTTCTTGAAGTCTTACTGTGCAGACTGTATATTTTAATCCCTGATACACAGGCTACATATAGCTCAGACGTACAAAATGCATGTTGCATCAGTGCGGTATAATAGTGTTGGACTAGAATTTGAGAGACATGAAGCTTGCTGGGACACCTTGGTCCACTCATACAGTCTCAGCCTAACCAACTTCACAGGGTTGTTGTGAAGATAAAATGGAATAGAGGAGAAAGATGTAAGCTGCTTTGGGTTTCCATTAGGGAGAAATGTGGGATATAACTGATTTAAATAAATAAACAAAGTCCCAGCTTCAGTCTTAGACATCTCCAGTTAAAAAGAGTTCAAGCAGCAGGACAGAGAAAGCCCTTTGTCTTAACCATTATGGAGCTCCTGCCAGTCTCAACCAATTATTCCAGTATTATATCACTTCTTATAACCTCCAGTGCTCTTTCACTGGTGATTTTTTAAAGCCCCAGATGACACTTTGAAGGAAGCTTTTGGACTACCATGCCGTAAAGCAGACATGGAGGTGAATTATCAGTAGGATACAGTATGGCCTCAGCCCGACTTAGGATCAGGGGCCATAGGTACAACACACTGAAAAATTGAATATTCTGCACTCAGACAATCCAAATTCTATGCCAGAAAAAGCTGGATTCAGTGGCCTGTATACATTTTTCAAATTTATCAAATTAGCCAAAGATTTGATTTGCATAATTTATTTATTGCTATTCTGGTTTTGCTAGTCATAGGAAGGTCAGTGATACATAAATCAGACCTCTGAATTCCAGTATCCCAGCAGGATTTGCCAGAAACTTTCAAGATTATTCATTTATTTATATGATCCACAATGTAGCTTATAGCAATTAACACAGTACATTTAAACAAACTTTTTGCAGCTGTAAGGGCTAGGAACTGTTTGTAATGAATGCTGAGATGCTCATGGAACAGAAATCTGTGCTCCCTATCACATACAATATGTTTACTATGTTCTAATGAAACATGGCAGGCACACAACTCTTCAAAGGTTTATAGTAGCACTTTGAATTGGGCCCAGAAGCAAATTCGGAAGACTGGAGTGATATGGTACTTATGATCCACTCTGGTCAACAGTCTGGCTGCAGCATTCTGTACCAACAGTAGTTTCCAGGCAGTTTTCAAGGGCAGCCCCTTGTAGAGTGCATTGCAGTAATCTAATCTAGATGTTAGCAGTGTATGCACCACAGTGACAATATCTTTCCTGCCTAGGCAGAACTGTGACTGGTTTACCAGCTGAAACTGGTGAAGCATGCCTTATCCACTGCTGCTACCTGTTTATGCAACAGAAGTCCTGGGTCCAGCAGCACACCCAAGCTATGAATTTGCTCCTTTAGAGGAAGTACAACCCTATCCAGAACAGGAGTTTCTTGCTCAAACCCTCCCCCCACCAGGATAACCTCCATTTTGTTGGGATTAAGTTTCAGTTTGTTAGCCCTCACCCGTCCCCAAAATGCCTCCAGGCACCTGTTCCCAGTTTCTACAGGCTGTTTTGGTTATACTGGAAGCACAAGTTAGACCTGAGTGTCATCTGCATATTGGTGGCAACTCAGCCGAAATCACCCAGTGGCTTTACATAGATGTTGAAAACCATGGGGGGACAAGACAGGGCCTTGCAGAACTCCAGAGGCTGACAGGTGGACCAGTAGTCCCTCAGCATGGCACTTTGAAATTTACCCCCAAGGTAGTTTCAAAACCACAGAATAGTGCCTCCCAGTTCCAACCCTGAAAGGCAGTCCATGATTAATGGTATCAGAAGTCACTGAGAGATAATTAACAGGGTTGTTGTACTCCCTCTGTCCTCCTCCAGGGTGACCAAAGCCATTGTAGTCTCATAACCAGGCCTGAAACCATATTGGAATGAATCGAAACAACCTGTTTCATTCAGGAATCCCTAAGGTTGCCCAGCCCCCACTCCTCCACTTGCCCCAGAATAACTGAAAAGTGTTCCAAAATCCCAAATTTTGATAGTAAAGTTTAACTTCTCAACCTTATGTGTCTTCACCTCTGGTCAAGCACATTAAATTCGATTTTGTAACTGGAGTGAAATATTGCTTTAGACCAAGTTTCCAGCTAGTTATAGTGCATTACCCATGCCATTAACTCTAGTTTGAGCCCATTGATTCCAATGAGATTAGACAGCATTTACTGCATAGGATTGCACTGCAAGGCAAGTAGTGAAAAAATCATCTCTTTCAGTATGCAGCACTTAAAATCCTACAAAATGCTAATTTTAATAGGAAACAAACTTTGTTGTGTCCAAGCTCAACAAGTTGGATGCATCAAGGGAGGATGGTTGAGTTGTTTTCTTCTGCAGCCAAGAAAACTTCACACAAGAAAGCAGATAAAATTTCAGGAATATACACAAAATTACATTCTTATATTCTAATAGTGAAGTCAGGAAATCTTTGGATACTTACATCTGGTGATTGGAGCTGTGAACAGGCAAGACAGATCTTTCTACAAATCTGAAAAAAGACCGGGGTTTGTAGAAAAATGTGAAATCTAAACAAACAAACATTGGGGAGTTTAAAAGAGCTAAAAACAATTAAAGGTGTGTCTATAGCTTTAAGCAACAGATTTCCACAGTGGGTTTTGCTAGGCAACCTCAGTATTCCAAGCTGGGTTTCTCTGAGTAAAAGGCAGAGGGAGGAGGCAAAGCCCTTTCCAGGCCTACTTTGGTATTTGAGGGAGGTCTCATTACGGCTAGTCCTGACTAGGGTTGCCAGCTTCAGATTTGGAAGTCCCTGGAGATTTAGGGGAGGAGTCTGCAGAGGGCAAGGTTTGGGGAGGGGAGATGCCTCAGCCAGATATAATGCCATAGAGTTCACCTTCCAAACCAGCCACTGGTTGTCTGGAGTTCAGCTGCAATTATGAGAGATTTCCAAGTCCCACCTGGAGACTGGCAATCCTAGGACTGGCAGCAACCTCTGGGTGACTTGATACCACCTGTCTTGCATGACTCAACTATGCCTGGCTACCTGCTACTGTTCAGCAGCAGCCACCCTATGAAAGCCAGTGTGGCATAGTGGTTAGAGCTTCAGTGTAGGGTCTGGGAGACCGAGGTTCTAATACCCATCTTGCTGTGGAAGTTCAAGTTTTAGACCAATCACATACTTTTAGACTAACCTACCCCACTGGGTTGTTGTGTGGATAAAAAGCAGGAGAGAATAATGTAGGCTGCTTTGGTCCCTACTATGGAGAAAGGTGGGTATAAATGAAGCAAATAAATAAAAAATATATAGCTGAAGATGGGAGGCAAATAAAAGGTAGGTTGGTGAATGGCTACAAAGGAGAGTCTGAGGCAGGTAAAGGGGAGAGAATATGGGGCTTGCAATGGGAAGGGAAAGAGAAAATAATGTGGGGAGGAGGACACAGGGGAAAGTGAGGCACCCGCACAAGTGCTTGAGGGTTATCTACCATCCAAGTGGGCCTGGCTCAGCAGCTAGCACAACACAACTGGGACACAAATTTCCTAGGCAGAGGCCGCTGGGGCAGAGGGCACTTAAGACAGAGGGGAAATAAAGGTAGGCTGGCTGTTGGGTGGGAAGGAGATAGGGTTGCCAACTCCAGGTAAGGAAATTCCCAGAGAGTAGGGGGTTGGAGCCTGGGGAGGGTGGGGTTTCAGGAGGGGAGGAACCTCAAAGGGGTATAATGCCCTGGAGAAAATGGCTGCTTTGGGGGGTGGATTCTATGGGGTTATACTGAGGTTGCTTCCCTCCCCAAACCTTGTCCTCTTAAGGCTCTACCTCCAAAACTCCAGGAGTTTCCCAACTTGGAGCTGGCAACAATAAGGGGAACTGATCTCTGAAGTTGGGAGATCCATTGTGATTCCAACAGATCTCAAGGTTGGCAATCCTAGAAGAAAAGGAAGCAGGAAAGGGGGATAGGCTATGGAGGGGGGCTTTCAGGAAAGGGAAAGAGGAAGTAGAGGGGGAAGTGGGATGTCTCCTTCAAGTCCTTGCAGGTTCCCACTTGTAAAGTACTTAAGAGCTAGGTCTGCCAAGTCCCCCGGTAGAGTGGGGGAAACACCGATTTTTAAAGCTTTCCCCCGCTTTTCCAAAATTGGCCACCGGGGGGACAAAATGGCTGCCAGCAGGGGAACCTCGGAGCCTGCCCTGGCCAGCCTCTTGAACTTCTTAAAAGGGAAATTTCCCCTTTAAGAGCTGAGCCAGCTAGAGAGCCCCGCCCAGAGATTAAGGAGGGACTAAGCTCTTTCTACTGCGTGCAAGGTTGCTGCTAAGTAAACTGCTCCGGTAAGCTGGCGTCTGCGAGCTCTTTTCCTTCTCTGTCTCTCCCCCTCCCCCTCTTTCTTTTTTCTGTCTGTCTGTCCACTGTGGTTTTGTCAAAGGAATAAACTGTCACTTCCAAAGAGGTAAACATCACAAGGAGAGGTTGCCTGTAGAAGGTCTGGGAGTGGGATTGTTTAAAATGTCTTGTCGTGGCTGTTTGGGTCCCCCCAATCCTCAATTCCCTTCTGCAAATAAAAGTTGGGATTCCTCATTTTTATGCCAATTTTCTGTTTCTTTCAACCATCCCCCCCCCCCCCCCCCCGGCAGTAAAAATCTGCATTTTTAAAAGCATTTGTACATCAAGTAACCGGTATTTTAAATTAGGGATGGATCCAACTAGCTTTTCTGCTGGCGAAAAGGGGAGGACAAAGGTCCTCTTTAGCCACCAAAAAGCCTATGCTGGGGGGGGGAGAAGTTATGGGACTTACATGGACAACAGCTGGGTGAAACAAGGGCCAGAAATAAAACCTGGGAATTGGGCAAGAGTAAGTGAAAAAGCTGGCTGGCTGTCTCTCTCTCTCTCTCTGTCCCCATCCAGCAGAGGTCTATCAGTGGCTATTATGAGCCACAAGGTCTAAATGGAACCCTTTGTCTGGGGCAGTGATGCTCTGAATTCTTGGTGCTTGGGGGGCAACAGTGGGAGGGCTTCTGGAGTTCTGGCCCCGCTGCTGGACCTCCTGAGGGCACCTGGTATTTTTGGCCACTGTTGTGACACAGAGTGTTGTACTGGATGGGCAATACTGGATGGGCCGATCAACTGTGGCTTCTCTCCTGTTCTTATGATATGAAAATCATATTTAGCACTTGTGTAGCACTTAGGGCTTCATATTCTGCCGAGATGAGGAAGGATTCAGTAGGGCCGTTGCTCAGTGATAGAGCATCTGCTTGACATACAGGAGGTATCAGCCTCTTCAGCTAAAAAAGGATCAGGTAATAGGTGACATTAAAGATCTCAGCCTGAGACCCTGGAGAGCCACTACCAGTCTGAGTAGTCAATACTGACCTTGATGGACCAATGGCCTGATTCAGTATTAGGAAACTTCATGAGTTCATGTGGAAGCATGTGGAAGCAACATCACAGGATGTGACTTCACAAAATGATGTCACTTCCTTTCTCCTGGCTCCACCCCCAAAGTCTCCTGGCTCCACCCCCAAAGTCCCCAGATATTTCCCAAGTTGGACTTGGCAGCCCTATTAAGAGCCTTGATGATCAACTGTTACAGAAATTGTTCAAGGTGGGCAGCTGTGTTGGTCTGAAGCAACAGAACAAAGTTAGAGTCCAATGGCATCTTTAAAACTGTGTTATTCTTAAAGGTGCCATTGGACTCTAACTTTGTTCTGAGGCAAAAATTATTGTAACTGTGGACTTTGCAATATTTAAGTCTCAAAGTAAAATAAAAAATAAAACCAAACACATAAGCAATGCATTAACTTTGAAAGCTCCTATTCCCTTATTGGAATTTTTCCTTTACAGATTGCTGCTGATAATCTTAATGACAAGCTACTTCTTGGTAGATAATTAGCTTTTATTTCTTACAGTTTTATTTTTTCTCTCTGTGCAAAAAATACCTCATTGAGTTCCATAAGTGAGGAATCTCAAAGGCCCATGTATATGCTTTTGTGAATGTCCTAGAATTTAGAGTGGGTAGATTAATGCTCCCAAACATAATGCTCCCAAATAGAGTTGCCAGATCCATCTTCATCCCCAGCGGGGGACTTTGGGGGGCTTTCCCAGAGGGGGCAGGGCATCCCCAATGTGATGATGTCACATTGGGGCTGTCCTGACCCAAGCCTCACCCCGTGGGGACTCCCACAGCTGGAGGCCCCTGCCCACTCGGAGATCGGGTGCATGGGGCCCTGTCCTGCCGGCTGCATGCACTTAAAAGGGTCTCAAGAGAGAAGGGAGAGGGGTGGCTGCAGGTGTTGGGGCTTGGGACGGAGATTCCCCCTGCCAGCCAGCTGGCCAGGTGGCAGGTAGAACCCCCCCCCCCAAAAAAAACAGGTATCCCCCGCCAGGGGTCATTTCGTAGAAAAAGAGGTGCAGGAGCTCATTAGCATAACTCATTTGCATAACTCATTTGCATATGCCACACCCCCTAACATACCGAAAGTGTGTCAGAAAGCAACACCCACCCCTAAGGCTCCACTCCACAGGTGAGTGAAAATGACCTGCTCTTTCTCCATTCCCTTCCCCATCCAATACTTTGTGCAATAAAAATAAGCGTAAAGAGCACACCCTCATTCTCTTCCTGCTCCCTTGAAACCACCAGGTTTCAAGTAGACTTGAGATACCCAGGACATGTGCACCACCCATCCCTTCCCCTTCCCCTCCCCACAATAAGACACCCTGTGAGGTAGGTGGGGCTGAGAGAGGTCTTTTGAGAACTGCTCATGAGAGAACAGCTCTGAGAGAACTTGTGACTGGCCCAAGGTCACACCAGCAGCTGCATGTGGAGGAGTGGGGAATCAAACCCGGTTCTCCCAGATTAGAGTCCAACTCCTGACCACTACACCAAACTGATGGGGTGGAAGCTGCTGAAGGGTTGGTGAAATTTCTCCAGTACTTATGTGCCATGTGCCCAGATAAAAAATGGTATACTTAGAAAATGTATATGCCACCTTGAGCAAGTCTCTGGAAAAGCAGCACACAGTCATAAAAAGAAACAATGATAAAATTTTCAATATTAAAACAAAACATTAAAAACAATAAAGACCCTAGCAGGGCTTTCCCCGGGGCGCTGCGCCTCTGCACTGCTCGGGGAAGCTGAGGAGGGGGCGGGGCTTGGTCATGTGCCCACCCCCTGGGCTCCTCACTCCCGGAGCTGAGCTCCCGTGTGTTCCCGCTCCAACGGACCCCTGTCCCCCGCCAAACCAGTGGGCGGGTTGGCAACCGTACTCCCAAATATTTTATCTGGCTCCTGGTAGCCCTATTAGTATTGATCAAAATATGGCTAAAAAACTTCCTCACAGTTTCTCATGGGTAGAAAACAAGTTGTGCAAAAGAAATACAGGCTTGGATCCTAAAACTGCAAAGAAGATAGTAGAAGAAAGCAGTAGTAGAAGATAGTGAAAAAAGCCTCCCCACCCTCCCCTCTTACTGCAGCCTTCTGGGACTTGTACAATTATGTTCCTTTGGATGTATGTGTGTGTATATATATATATATAGACACATATATACACACATATACACATATATACATACACATACACACATATATACACATACATATATACACATATATACATATACTTGTGAGGCAGATGAGAGGTATGTTTCTTCTTTAGCCACTCACATGTCTAATTAGGCAAGATATTTTGTTTATATTTAGTTTAACTCTGGCTCTAGTATATTTCTAGTCATATGTTGTGGGGCTTCATAAGATGGTCATGTTTATTATACTGTGATGAAAGAGAGCTCAGTTATTTCAGTCTTCTTACACCCTCTTTGTGGCAGCAGGTATAATTCATATTCAGTGTTGTGGCACTAGGCATTGATGCAGGTTCCATCTTCATAAGGATGCCAGTCCCCAGGTAGGGCTGGGGGATCCCCAATTTTGCTGGCTCTTGCCCACCACTGGCCGGTGGCACTCAAGAGTGGTACCTTCAGCACTTTCCCGATCATCCCCTTTTCTGCTAGCCCAGTTCTGCTGTATACCACCTGGGTCATGGTCAGTCTTTCAAAAGCATACCCATAAATATTTTTAAAGCATCCCCATGAGCCTGTGGGAAACATGCAAATTAATTTGCATGTTTCCCAAAGGCTCATGGGGATGCTTTTGACTCACCATGACCTAGGTGGTATGCAGCAGGGCTGGGCTAGCAGATAGGGGGATTGTTGGAGATGTACTGAAGGTACTACTCTTGAGTGCCCTTCTAAGTGGGGAGGAGTGTGCCTGAACTCCACGTGGAGTCCTGATTCTCAATGTGATGACATCACCTCTCTGTGATGTCATTGCATTGGGGATGTCCCCTCCCCCTCCAGGAATGCCCCCCAAAGTCTCCCCCCCCCCATGACAAAGAAGGATCTGACAACACTTCATCCTCATTAGGAAAGAGTTATAGGTGGTTCTTTCCATCAGATAAAAATGACAAGCATAAGAGGTTCAAGCCACTAGAGCCATCAGCTTTCCCCCAATGATTTAATTCTTCTCTCCTGAATGACAACATTCTTCTGTTTATTTTAGGAACTATGTAGTCATAACTGAGAAGGCAGGACAAAAATCTGAATTAGGATATCATACTTTTTAATTTTTGCAAGAAATTTTGGAAAATTAGATAGCAGGCCAAAAAAAGAAGAAGAAGAAAGCATCGTGCTAGTGGTATTGCAGTGGAGCATGCTCTTAGTTTTTCATGCACTGTTGTTTCTGGTCAAACAAATTTTGCAGGTATTTGAAGCACTACAGAAACTTGTAAGGTCTATGAATGGACTCATAAAGTCTAATCAATGTCTATGTGGGATAAGTATACGTAACAAAAGCAGTGGAGCAGATATTGAGAAGGAGGGCAGAAAGGGTTGCATCAGTGCTTAGTTCCTTTGGCCCTTTCTTACACACTCAGGGAAATACGGGTCACCACTCTGGGGTTAGGAAGCAATTTTTCTCCTGGCCAGTTTGGGGGATCCTGGAGATTTTTTGTCATCTTCTGGGCATGGAACAGGGGTCACTGGGGGTGTGGGGGAGAGGTATTTGTGAATTTCCTGCATTGTGCAGGGGGTTGGACTAGATGACCTTGGAGATCCCTTCCAACTTTATGATTCTAAGTCTGCACTGTAGAACTGTCAATTCTCTGAAAGACTACTGTTTGCCTGCAGCCTTAGTTCTCAGTTCCAGCCTTGGGGTACAGCATTTTTGGTAGGGTTGTAGATTTTCTCGTGTTTGCTGGTTCAATTTAGGCTTTGATGGTTTGTGTGGGATCTGTTAAACTAAACTAAGGGATGAAATTGCAGCTGCTGAACACTATACATCACTATACAAACTACACATCAATATTGATACCTGCTGTTCTGGTTCTGGGATTAAGTGCATTTCCCCCTTTTTATATAGCTGCTGGCAGATTATTCTTTTAATATGTTGTTGACTCAGAATGGTGTACTGATGTTTCTCAATGGGTGTTAATTGTTAGGAGAAATAGTCCCCATATCATTGAGAGATGGTTTTACAGTTATTTTGGGAAATTGCTCAAGGCTTCAGAGAGGGAAGGAATTCAGCAGTTTAGAAAAGATTGGTTTAAAGGAAAGCACTTCACAATGGGCACGTTTTGTTATATGGTTGACTTGCCAGGAGCCATTACAAACAGTTGGAAAAACAATAAATACTTAAAATGACAGGCTTAAAAATGTTGTTTTGGTTGACTAAAATGTAATGAAACAGTCAAAAAGTGCAAACTATTTGGACTTCTTGACCATAGGAAAATTTTAAATGAATTGCAGAGATTTGCCAGTGGCATACCTTATGTTTGGTCCCTTTAAGCACAGCTCCAAGAGAAGTCTTATGATACCTTCCAGGACACTCTTTGGCTTTCCTTAAATGACTGCTGCCTGATAACAGGAAGGAGGGCACACAGTGTTAGTTTGTTTGTTTATTTACTTAGTCGCTTGCTTCATTTGTAATCTGCCTTTCTTGTCGAGACTCAAGATGGATTAAAGAATCAGGAAACAATGCAATAAATACAACAGTTCAACAAAACTGATTCCAAAATAAGAGGGCACAAATAAATACAATATAATAATCTGATATATGACAGTTAATAGTTAAGTGCCATCAAGTCACAACTGACCTAGGACATTTTCAAGGCAAGAAATGAGCAGAGGTGGTTTGCTATGGCCTTCTTCTGCATAGCAGCTCTGTCTTCCTTGGTGGTCTCCCATCCAAATGCATCAGTGATCAACCCTGCTTAGCTTCCAAACTCTGACAAACTTGGGCTAGTCTGAACTATTCAGGCTACTAGTGAACAATGCAAAGGGGGAAAACTGTCTAAATTTTTCAGACAGTGGGCTGGATCCAGATTAAATTTTCCATCAATGGAAGGGGTGGGATAATTTCCACTAGTTCCATCTTCCTGCTGCAGATTCCCAGTTTTCCTCTCATGTTGTTCCAGGGGGTCCCTTCTTCTCCAGGAATAGCATTTTTGGGAGATCAGTAGACCACAGAGGGGGGAGGAACATTTTGTTCCTCTGATAAAAGTGCCTTGCATGATTGGAAAAGTTAGTCTGGATCCAACCTGTTGAAACTACAATTCACGTCCTTTTATTAAAAGACCGCTTTTGAACAATTCTATTTTACTGAAAACACACACTCTTCCCATTTTACCAGCACACTATTCCCTTCATAACAGGGATGTCCATATCACAATACAACAGTGTCCCATTTTTTTAAAAGTGAAGTTGGGATAAAGTTACAGAGTAACAAACACCAGTATTTTCTGTTGTTAGCAGAGAATAGTTTCCTGTGTAAATATTCATGCAGAATCTACAGAAGAGTATCAGGGGGGAAAGAAATACCTTATGTAATTTCCAGCAATGCTCAGACCTTACAGCAGACCTTTGGGCATTTGCTCTTGAATATCATAAATAGTAAAAGACTCAAATGGGTATCCATAATACTCTCACAATGGGACCAATAATGGCCCATTGTGTGATTTTGCATTCATATTCCTACACACTTCCTCCCCTCCCCACATCTATCAATATAGCACTCCATAATGCAACTCAGTAAAGTATGGAAAAAATAGAGTAAAGAAGTTGTTGGAAAGAAGTTGACGTAATCAGTGTCTACCAAAACCTGTCAGACTACTGAAATTTAGCAGTACTATAGTAATACTGTGAACTCCCACTGCCTTATTTCAACATAACATCAAGCAAAATACATGTTTAATTTTTTAAAATACTGCACAAATTATAGAAATCAGGTTGACATTTTCTGTTAACACTGAGTAAAGATCTTGAACAATGATAATGGACAACCAAAGGAGTTGCTGAAAACTGCAGATAATTTCTTGGGCAGACTGAGAGTCAATGCCGACAGAACACACCTTGCTGCAGAGCATGGGAAGTCAGGCAAACCTTAAGGCATGCATTAATGATCCAGGATAAAGGCATTGAATGGAAGGCATTGGCCAAATCTATGTCACTGTAGTATTTGGCTCCTGCAGCAATGGCTGACAGGATCTCATTATATTTAACCATGACAGGGGCAATGGGAGGAGTCATTGCATTTAGGGGTCTATAAATCTACAGTCATTCTCCAAGTGACTCTGTCTGCTTAAATAACTGGCCATAAGGGTGCATTGCAAATGGACTGCATGGGAGTAGCTGCATTCCATTTTAAGAGTCCTCCAGTGGTTCTGCCTATTCATGCTTCTGCTGGATATTTATACTGCTTTTGAGGAGGGGGATCTTTTCCCTCAATACGGACGTAGGTGTCCTTTACTGTACCACATTCTGCCTTGTCTTTTACCCAAACCACAGGAAATTCTTCAACCTATGGGTCACTAGCAAGTGGAGCTAAGGGCATGGGAGCTTTAAGAGCTGCACACCAATGGATGATGGTTACTGTTTCAGGGCCACCGTTGATATTCCCTAGGAGACTGTTTGCAAGGGATAATGCAAAGGGAGGTGGGGCTTATAGTTGCTATACCCAACTTGATGGCTGGGGCGTCCAGGCCAGATGTGCACAGCCTCCACTCATGGTGGGGTGGGAATGAGAGATTGCTGTGAGCCATGCAATTTCAGTATCCCCGTTAAAGGAACCCAATTGGTCTGCAATGGCATTTGCCTCAGTGGCAGTCCAGGGGATCTTTTCCTGGATCTCTTGGTGTTCTGTGTGTCCATTAATGGCATGCTTTTCTACCATTTTGGTCTTTACAGGGTGCAGGGGAACAGAGTTTACCCAGTCAGTCAGAATAGTAAGGGGTTTGGGGGACTGCATCCTCCAGCAGGGGCTCATAGAGAGCTGGCCCTGGTAGGTCTGGGAGAGTCTCTGGATGGACTGAAGCTATCAGGGCACTCTGAAGACCTAACTGCTATTTAAGGGACTCCATTTATTTATGGCACACCTCATGGCTGACCTCGGTGTGCTGAGTTTTTGCTTGGGCAGCTAGATACTGAGCTGTATGTTGGGCTTGGTTGAACTGCTGTTCTAACAGAGCAAGCCTGAGCATGGGCCAAAGCCTCTTATAATTTCTGCCTGGCATCCTGGGTAGCAGATGAAAAAGTACCTTTGTCCACAAGCAGATCAAATTTCAAATTGAAGTGTATAATATTTAACCTGATATATACATATTAGGAAGGGCATTTATGGGTTTTCTGTCTATAAACTACCCCGCAGTGAGAGGAGGGGTCTGACTGCTAACAAATTGCAGCAAAAATTTTTCTCCCACATCCTCAAGGTTGTGGTAATGCAGTTAGGTTATCATACTAGAAAATAACATTAATTCATAGTATATGTCAAAATATACATGCAGCTTCGTTTTGTACATGAAATGGTTTGCAACTTAAAGCCAGTTGTTCTACTTCTCACACTTTAGATATCCTTTCAAAGCAGTATATATATATATATATATATATATATATATATATATATATATATATATATATAGACACACACACAATGACGAAGGCACAGGAAATTAAAATGTAAAAGTGGCTACCTCCCCAATCTATTGTAGTTTAGGGAAAAAAATCTAGATAAATATGGGCTAGAGGTTTTATCTGTGAAGTTTCTCCCTCTTGTGTTACAAGGCAACCACCCTTTGCGGTTCAGTTTTAATTTTCAAAGAAAGGGGAAGAATGTACTTAGTACAAGGCAGGTATCTCCAGGACTCTTCCAGTTTTCTGGTAAAGAACTGGCTAGGAGAGCAAGCCAGAAGATGTGTAATTATACCCATGTAACAGACCCTGGGCTGCTCAGTGTTCTTTAGGACTGGAGATTTCTTTGTCTTTGCCCAGTCTCTGTATGTGATAGGACACAAGTTTATCCAACTGGTTGCATTGCAGGTTGTACAGTCTTTTGCTATGTGTCTGTAGTGGGGTTTGAACATCAATAATAGGAACTATAACCTAGAACTATGTGCTCAGCAGTAGCATCTCAAAGTGCTGAATTAAAGGTATACATTTTTTTTCAAACGACAGTGATAGATGCATTGAGCAGGTCTCTCTGACGCCAGTAATGAAGTTGCTTCCTTTCTAAATCATGCCCTGATATACTATGGAATGTAGGGAGATGAAGTGGGAACTTAGACAACTAGAGTGAGTTTGGTGGTGCACTCATGATGAAGCTGCAAAAACATCTTATAGGACATTTATGAAATCCTATGAGGTGGCGGTGAATACTGTAAAAAGGAATTTTATTCAAACTCCATCACATCTGCTAGCTCTCGCCCAGCCCAATTGTTTAGGGTACTTATGTCCTTCTCTTATGGAGAAAACCCAAAATGTTAGAAATTTGACCGTTAGCTGCTGTGAGGCCTTTGCGAGGTTTTTTGTGGATAGTCTTGTCGCTCTGCTATGACCTCCCAGCCACTGATAGTGTATGTGAACTGGAGGCCTCTTGGTTATCTTTGGATTCAATATTTGACAACTTCAGCTGGCTCACCTGGATTGATGTTGACAGGATCTTGGGTGCTGTTAGGCCAACCACATGCCTCTTAGACCCGTGTCCCTCATGGAAGGTGAAAGCCAGTGGTGAGAGAATATGAGGTCCCCTAGTAGACATTATCAATCTGTCCCTGGATTTGGAGGTCTACCCAAAGGGATTAAAAGAGGCAGTGGTGGTACCGCTCTTGAAAAATCCTTCTTTGGATCCTACAGATCCTTCCAATTACTGCCCAATCTCCAGTTTCTGGGTAAGGTAACTGAGAGAGCAGTAGCTGGGCAGCTCCATAGTTTCCTGGATGACACATCGGCACTAGACCCATTTCAGTCCAGTTTCTGCCCTGGCCATAGGATGGAGACAGCATCTGTCACCCTCATGGACAATCTCCGCAAACAGCTGGACTAAGGTGGGTTGGTGCTGCTATTATTGCTTGATCTTACAGCAGCGTTTGACACAGTCATTCACAATCTTCTGACCCACCACCTTGCTGACATAGGAGTCTGTGGGGTAGTCCTGAAGTGGCTTACCTCATTTCTCCAAGGTCGGAGACAGAGGGTAGTGCTAGGAGAGAGGGTGTCAACTAGGTACCCCTTAAAATGTGGGGTCCCTCATGGGCAATACTTTATCCAATGTTGTTCAACATCTATATGTGCCCCCTCGCCCAACTGGTGCTGAGTTTTGGGCTGTGGTGTCACCACTATGCTGATGACACCCAGCTGTACCTGTTGATAGGCGGCCGCCCGAACACTGCCCCACAAAATCTGGCTGAGGGGCAGGAGGCCATGGTGGGATGGCTGAAAAGAGTTGGCTGAGACTGAATCCAACCAAGAATAAGGGTTTGTGGCTGGGTGGGTAGATTCAGGTTTTGGGCGCCAACTCCCTACCCTTGATGGTACACCCTTAACACTGTCACAAAATATCAGGAGTTTGGGTATGGTTCTGGATGCCTCTTTATCAATGGAGGACCAAATCACAAATGTTGCCAAGCTGGCATTTTTCCAGCTATGCCAGGTGAGGCAACTGGCCCCCTTCCTGTTGCGCCCTGACCTAGCCACGGTAATCCATGCAATGGTAATCTCTAGACTGGACTGCTGAAACTCACTCTATGCTGGTTTACCTTTGACACTGATCCGGAAACTCCAACTTGTCCAGAATATGTGGTGGCGTGGTCCTCACTGGAACATCACAGACAGCACACATTCAACCTGTGCTATGTCAGCTGGACTGGTTTCCAGTGGACTACCAAGTCAGGTTCAAGGTTTTGGTATTGACCTTTAAGGCCTTGAGCAGTCAGGGACCAGAGGAACCATCTCCTCTGGTATGTTTCCTGAAGAGTATTATGCTCTGCAGAGAACAATCTACTGGTGATTCCCAGCCCAAAAGAAGAAGAAGAGGAGGAGGAGGGGATTGGATTTATACCCCGCCCTTCACTACCCAATGGAGTCTCAGATCAGCTTACAAACTCCTTTCCCTTCCCCTCCCCACAACAAACACCTGATGAGGTAGGTGGGGCTGAGAAAGCTCTGACAGAAACTGATCTTTTTCAAGAACAGCTGTGCCAGAACTATGGCTTGCCCAAGGTCATGCAGCAGGTTCAAGTGGAGGAGTGAGGAATCAAACCAAGTTCTCCCAGATTAGAGTCTGCGCACTTAACCACTACACCAAACTGGCTCTGGCTGTCCAGAGCCAGGGCCTTTTCTACTCTGGCTCCTACCTGGTGGAACTCTCTGCCAAATAACATCCATGCCCTGCGGGTTTTTGGTTGAGGACAGCGACAGATACAATCCTACTGGCACTCCCCCCCCTTATTTTTTCTTCCTACCCCTTTCCACCTCTTGTGGAGCAGTGATAAAAGCTGGAATATGAAATTTTAATGCCATCTGAGAATATTTTTATCTATGGATTATTTAAATTGTTTTATTATTTATGAATGTTTTTATCATTATGTTGTTCATCATCCTGAGCCATGTATATTCAGGAGTAGGGCAGCCTATAAATTGAAACTATATATATATAAATAAACCTAACTAAAAATGCATAATTGCTGTCTAACCAGTATGGTAACTCCAGCCCCAATCCTACTTCAATAGCTGGATATCAGAACAACTGTAGGTGAGCAATAAAGAACAATAAAATAGATAAGCAAGCAATAAAGAACAATAAAGTAGATGAGCAAGCAGCATGTAGAGGGATGGTAGAGGGGAAATGGAGATGGAGACATTAGTTCTGAAATGAGAAGAGGGAGGAAGAGTACTGCAAAAATTATTTTAAAATTATCTTTGAGTAGAAGGACACTACTGGAGTGGGGGTAGAAAACAGCTGTTCTGGGATGGCACTCATGACTACTTCTCACTATATTCAAAGTGCCCACATGCTCAAGAAAGCTACGGGATTCCTGTAATAAGGTTTTATTGAAGGTTCTATAAAGAACAGCCTATCATTTTGCACAGACACGTGTATTTTGAAACATCCAATTAGGACTGCAAGTCCCCCCTGGCCACTGGTGGGGGACAATGGGGAACTTACCAAGTGGTAGGGGCCTTCTCTGGTAACACACTGAGTCACTTCCTGTGTGCATAGGAAATGATGGTGTATTGCCAGCAAAGTTGGCGACATTGGCATTTGGGCAAAACTTTATGATTAAAACCACAGTGTTTTGCCAAAATTCCAGAGCATCCCCAGCAATATGATGACATACTTCCAGGAGCATGGGGAGTGACATCATAGGACACTGATGACACCCTCTCACCCCATTTTGACACCATTTCCCCCTGCTGGCTGTCTGAGCAGCAGTGGGAAGTACCCACTGGAGGTTGGGGAATCCTCCACCCCCAGTGGGGGTCTGGCAAACCTACCCATAGAAACCTTATTGTAGGACAGATTCAAGTGGCTGTGTTGGTCTGAAGCAGCAGGACAAAGTTTTAGTCCAGTGGCAATTTTAAGACCAAGAAAGGTTTATTCTGGGTATAACTTTTGTGTGAAAGCTTATACCCAGAATGTATACTTTGTTGGTCTTAAAGGTGCTGCCGGATTCCAACTTTGTTCTTATTGTAGGACATTTATGCTTCTCCAGTAAATTTTAAAGTAAAAGACAATTTTTAGATGATGTGGGGTAGACTGTGGAAGGGTAAATTAATACATAGAGTACAGCTTCCATCAATCTGTAACATTGGTGGTGGAGGGGCTACACAGTGATCCTTTGCATGACAATAGGGATGTTACAGTTTCATCTGTGACATGCTGGAGGGTATGTTTCTTGCTTCTCAGTTGGTAAATTCAGTGGTTCTAAGCAAAACCAGAATTATTTGGGGCTCTGTTATGGCAATCCAGTAACATTTGTCTGTTGAATAACCCTCAGCTAGTTGGGGAAAATAGCAGTTCACTAAATATCTAAACCAATTTTTTTAATGATGTGCCATTTCTTTTGTTCTTTCTTTCAAAGGTGGTTACTGTTTTCCAGTGCTTATGAGATTCCCTTTTTCCAGCAAATATGATGTCCTTAAACTATTTTTATTACATTTCATACTGCATAACATTTATTACATTTCATACTGCATAACATTGCAAACAATATGTGAGGAAAATATAAGGAACTGTAAAGACATGGAGATTAAGATGATCTTTCACAAAGAAAAGATTTTTTTTTTACTATATCGGCCATTTTTTCTTGGTAGTTCCTGTTTTTGTAGAACAGAACAGTCATGAGAAAAATGCCTTTATAATCCAGAACAAGATGTGACTTTAACTTGTCTGTTTTCTTGTGTTCGAAGTGACTTCAGGTTCTGTTTTTTGTTTTTAATTTGGTTTTTGCCTTGACAAATGTTTGTTTCATTATCTTTTCTCTGACCAAACATCTCTTAGGTTGTGAATGCATGAGGCAGTAAATAAACCAGGATACCCATTTCATATTTCCTGAAACCATAGTTTAAGCCAACTGTGATTGATAAACTGACTTCAAATCTTGGATCCTAACTAACCATAGATAGTGGAGTGGCTTATATTCAGACAATCACAGTAACTATAGTAAGTTTAAATAAACCATGGCCTTATGCCTGATCTGAGCCAATAAACATGCTTTTATTTATATAAAATTAAGAGAGAAAAACAGCACATTAAACTGACACTTAAAACTTCATGCAGACTTGGAAATCCAGTTCCATTTCATAAAAACTTATCTTCCCCAGCTGAGTCCTCCTTGTGCTTTAAAAAGGAATCTGAGTGCACTTTTGAACATTCATTCAAAGGTATATCTAACCAGGGGTCCTTTCATAAAAAAAGAGGTGCAGGAGCTCATTAGCATAACTTATTTGCATATGCCACACCCCCTGATGTCACCGGAAGTGTCAGAAGGTCACACACCCCTGACATCACTGGAAGTGTGTCAGAAGGCAATACCCACGCTCAGGCTCCACCCCAAAAATCTCCAAGGTATTTCCCAACGCAGAGCTGGCAAGCCTATCTAATGGCAAAGGAAGGAAGAAGGAGGGAGGAAGGGGGAAGGAAAGGAACAGGAAAGAAGGAAGGAAGGTAGATGGGGGGAGAGAGAGAGAAGGAAAGAAGGAAAGAAGGAAGGAAAGAAGGAAGGAAAGAAGGAAAAGAAAGAAGGAAAGAAAGAAAGAAGGAAAGAAAGAAAGAAAGAAAGAAAGAAAGAAAGAAAGAAAGAAAGAAAGAAAGAAAGAAAGAAAGAGGAAGGAAGGTAGGTAGGTAGGTAGGTAGGTAGGGGGAGAGAAGGGAGGAAGAAAGGAAGGCAGGCAGGCAGACAGACAGACAAAGGTAGGTAGGTAGGTAGGTAGGTGGGGGGGAGAGAGAGAAGGAAGGAAGACAGACAGACAGAGGAAGGTAGGTAGGTAGGTAGGTAGGTAGGTGGGGGAGAGAGAGAGAAGGAAGGAAGGAAGCAACAGGAAGGTAGGTAGGTAGGGGGGAGAGAGAGAGAAGGAAGGAAGGAAGACAGACAGACAGGCAGGCAGACAAGGTGTTTCCCTCCCCCCCTTGCTTGGGCCCCAGTGGCTTAACGCCACTCAGGCCCAGCTCTTCCCTCACTACCTCCCCCCCACGACCCAGGAATGGTGAGGAGGGGGAGGGCTGGGGGCTTGTCCCTGGCCCAGCGGCTTGCTGCAGGCCAGGGAGGGAGATGGGGGGGGTGGGCTGGGTGCTTCTCCCTGGCCCGGCGGTGTGCTCGCTGGCCAGGGAGGGAGATCGGGGAGGAGGGCTGGGGGCTTCTCCCTGGCCCGGCGGCATGCCCACTGGCCAGGGAGGGAGATCGGGGGTGAGGGCTGGGAGGGCTTGGTGCTTCTCCCTGGCCCGGCAGCATACCGCAGGCTAGGGAGGGAGATCGGGGTGGGAGGGCTCGGTGCTTCTCCCTGGCCCGGCACCCTGCCGCGGGCCAGGGAGGGAGATTGAGGGGAGAAAGCTGGGAAGGGTGAACGGAGGAGGGAGGGGGATTTCTCCCCGGGCCGGCGGCCACGCCGTGGCCCGGGAAGGGTGAGGGAAGGGAAGAAGCTTTTCTCCAGCTCCGCACCAAAGCACGGGCCGGGGAAAGCGAGCTGGGGAGCGGGGCTTGATTATGTGCCTGCCCCCCGCTTCCTCTCTCCTGGAGCGGTGCTCCGGCGTGCCCCGGCCCCAACAGAGCCCTGTATCTAACTGAAAGTAAATCTACAGATAGATGGCGTCCACTTTCAGATGCATATTTGACTTGCAGCCTCTTCACAACCCTGCCTGCAGAGATGAGGCAGGTCTCAACCAGAGAACAGAGCCTTTCAGTGGTGACACCTCTCCTCTGGAGAGCCCTTAAAGCTTGTCTGTACAGTATCCGGGCACCCCTGGCCTGGCACTCTTTTCCCCACTGTCACTGTACAGGCCAGCCGGAGGGAAATGGAAGGGATGATTCAGCAGTGTGCTGACACTTCACATCACTTTTAGTGCAAAACCAGAAGTGATGTCATCACCAGTGTTCCCTCTAAGATGAGTTAATGTGAGCTAGCTCACAGTTTTTTAGCTTCCGGCTCACAGATTTTTGTCTTGGCTCAGGAAGGCTGGCTCCAGAGCAAACTAATTTATGCAGTAGCCGAATCGTTCACTCACAGCTTTAGTGCCACTAGCTCACAAAGTAGAATTGTTGCTCACAAAACTCCACAGCTTAGCGGGAGCATTGGTCATCACACTGACATGGCATTCTAGGATTCACTCAAACTCTATGGTTTAATCATAGAGTTTTGAATGAATCCTCGAGTGTTGCTCAAGTTCAGTTACATTAGTTCTGGTTTCTTGCTGGAAGTGACATCATACACTGGTGCAATGCTAAAGCAGAGTTTTATGGGGATCATTTCAGGCTGCTAAATGATTTGCACTGCTTTTATGGTCTCACTGGGTTATTAATGGTATGCTACAATTAATGATTTTATGCCATTTTAATATTTTTATAATGTTTTACTTTGTGAGCTGCCTCAGGTAGGTTTCTGGAGAGGCAGCATATGCATTTCCCAATGAATACTTAAATTTATGTCTATGGATCAACATATGTCTATGAATCACAGTTGACCACTGTGTTCACTGCGTCAGCTGGAGTACTACTCTGCCCCTCCAGAAAAAAAAAATCAATGCACCAAGTTCTTAATTTGTGGCATTTCTGTTTTAAAACTAGAGCTTTCTTTTAGAATAGGACAATTTCTGGGTAAAGGTATTAGGGGCAGCTGTCGTTCCCCCCCCCCCCCCCCATAATCCTCCAAAGAACTTACACAGAGGGACATTTGGAGATGTTCTTAGTTTGATATGGATTTTTAAAATTATAACTATCTCAGTCTTACATATTTTATATACTGCATGGGGAAACGGGTCTCACACACCTGTGTTTCAGTCCACATGGGAGTGAAACTTATGTAGCTGTCCTGGCTCTCCTGTCAGGGAGGCTTCTCTTTTCCCCACACCTATTTAACTTTTTCTCTTTGGGTACTTTTCTACTTCCATCAAGTAGCCTTGGTTATTAGGGCATGCTGCTCCTCAGGAGCCCTCTGCTGCTTTGCTGGTTAAAGGCTTAACTCTGCCTTTACTGCCTCCCTCCACTTTCTCACTTGCTTTATAGGGGACCCAGACCTCTTTTAGGAAGCAGGGATCAACTGATGCCCTCTTCTCTTCTCTCTCATGGTAGGTGTAAACAAAAAGGGCTAATCATGGGTCTCAGAGATCAGGCAGACCATATTCAAAATAGAAAGATATCTAACAAGAAAATAAAAAGCACACACATCATTTAAAATCATAACAGGCTGAGAAACAGTATAAGAAATAGGAATAAACCACAAATCCTATTTCCCTCCCACTTACCTACTTCTGTAATTAAAATTAGAGGTAGGCTCCTTAATTCCTGTGGGGGGGGGGGGAATGGAAGCAATCCATTACCTGGTGTCTCAGGGTCATCTCTGGCAAACAAGATGGAAGTTGGCTGATTTGCAAGAGTGCAATGAAAGAAGAAGAGTCTTCCTCATATTCAACTGTGTATGAAAATAATCACTAATCAATACATTCAAAATATTCACAAATCACACCAAGTGAATATGTTTTTTACAAATCTGCCCAAAAAAATCCCAATATTAAAATGCTTATGACTACAAAGTACAAAACCAAATGTGGAACTGGTTAAAGACGCTGTATATATACATACTGAGTGTGTGGCGTTCCCTCAGGATATGCCTACGGGTCACAAATTGTTAAACAGTCCTTAGCATTCACAGAGGACACACTACAAGACGACAGAATCCAATCTGAAAGTTGGTTCCAATGTTATTTTCACGCGACGGCTAGCTGCAAACAAATTGTATTCCGCCCCGTAGCTTCTTCAAAAGCAGAACCAAAATTATCTTAACATTACATAAATAAACTTAAACACATATACATACACCCTCCTGGACATATATGCACAAAATACATATAAACCATATAAATTTGAATTCAAAATGCTTACCAAATGTTTCAAATCGCAACTTCCAACAATTTCAAACCAGCACAATGCTCACTAATTTCAAAATGGTTCCATAGCTTAACAGATCATGAAGAAAACCTGTTCAGCAGATGTGTTAAGAATATCAATCATATGATAGAACCTTAAAGGAACACATTACAAAAAACAGCTATAGTCAGTGTTCTGATTCAAACCAAAGGGTGACAATGTGTTGAATCTATAAATCAATTTGGTCTCAGTAGGGGAACCTCAAAATTGTGGTTCTGAATTACAGAGCAGTGTTCCAAAATTCTTGACTTAATGGGTCTCATAGTACTCCCAATGTACAACAATTTGCAGTCACAGATGATACAGTACACACAGCTTTTTGAGTTGCAATTTGTAAAAGTGGACAAATATTTCATATTGGTAGTAGGATGAACAAATTGTTTAATTTTCAACACCATAGAACATGCTGCACACGAATGGCTCATTCCCCCTTGATAGTCAGCAGAAACACTTTACAACCTCTGAGGCCATACAGAAAGCAGGATCAATTACAGTAAACTTTGAAGTAAATTCTGGGGTGCAAGGCATTTCACCACATACTGTACTTCTCAACAGGGTGTGTGAATGATCAGTGCTGTGATTTCATTGTCATACCATGAATATGAATTTGAGATTTGTGATTATTAGCTATGTGGGGAAAAACAGACATCTAAAATGTATTGCGTTTACATAAGGCCTCCATTATTTTACTTTCAATGTTTTCTCCTAAAGAAAGACTGTGTAGACCAAGCTATGATAGTTTTAGATAAGGCTGCATCTCACATAGCTCTGGTAATGGAAGAACTTTTGAAATCACAGAAGAAGTTTAGATGTCTTATACAATGCTGTGTTAAAGCTTTCAACCTGATTTGCCCTTCACAATGTGACTGTTATTTCATATACTCCCATAGCAGCAGGGGCTGAAGCAGGGAACCTACACCAATACAGCAACATACAAATTGGGCCAAGAAGGGATTAAGAAATGAAATGTTTAGGTTGGCTTGCTGTAGGGTGAACTTCCTCCAAGTGTTTCTTATCTATCAACCATCCAGATGTTTCTGACTGGCAGAATAACTATTGACTGGCAGAATTACTATTTTGTATTTCTGATAAATTTCTATTGCAAAACAACTTACCTCTCCATGTCGATCTATTTCTTTTTCTTCCATGTAGAAAACGTCGTAAGCAGTTTACCCGATCACAGCTGAAAAGAGCTTGTAGGACTCCATGCACTTTAATTCTGAGGAAGACAAAATCCCATATGACTCACAAAGAGACTTATGAAATTGTGAAAAATCATTCTCAGTTGAAGATACAGCAGTAGCAGCAATGGTGAAATCTATTCATTTGTTATTTGCAAAGCATTACACCATACAGAATTTTTTTTCACTCAAACAGAAGATAATCCCTTCTGTGAAGACGGTAAGGATAATTTTGGGCTGGATCTTGCTTTGTTCAAACTCTAGTCTTTCTCCTGAATGCAAGGAAAATCTGGGACAGGTTTCTCAGGATATGAGGTGATTTATATCAACATTTTCAATACATTAATAATCACAGTGGGTGGCTCACTGATGAGAAGATGGGGAATGCAGCCTTTTCATGGTAGATTCAGACAGCCAACTCACCATCTGCAAACTTCTGCTGTTAATAAGAAAATGAAAGGGTATCTCAAAGTGAATCATATAAATTACACAAAAATAATATGGGCCATCTGAACCCACCTAACATCTATTCATAACAGACCACTGGATTGGCCTTTCAAAGTTCTGTGTAAACTGTACTAGCCTGAACATGAAGCCAGGTTGGTGAAGCACAAATATCAAATTGCATTGCCTTACCTTGATTTTGAGATGCCGAACTAGAGACATGTTGATTTTCAGAAGTGCCAAATACACTATAATTGAAAGACAAAGAAAGAAGATGTTCTGAAGCAGATCTGGCTCAATCAGGTATCTAAGCATCATGCATAACAAAGTCTGAAGGTGATTTTCTATCACATCCTAAAAAGAAGTAACACTTTATTGGGGAGGCTCTTTTATGAATCGCACCTGGGGGGAGAGGTGGATTTCTTTCATGAAACTAAAAGCTTATTTCTCTCAGTATTTATTGATAATTCCACAGTGTCTTGAAATGGAAGGAATGCTTCTTAGACAATCTTTCTCAAATGCCATTCAGTGTGACAGACATTCTAATTATTATTGTACTTGTTACTACTATAATACTCTGCATCAATACCATTCCTTTTGAATGTTCAAAAACACTTAATGGGCAGTATCTCAGTAATCCTTTTTTGTAAGTGGCAATGTCTGCATTTTTTTCCAGACAGTAGTTGATGCTGAAGACTAGGGGCTTCCTTAGTGTGGCATCATAGCTAAGAGACTAAGGCCACAACTAGACATTATGGTATTCCCAGGAAGTACTCAGGGTCTCTGCTGCCATTTTACAATCAAATGTGAGCCACTGAAAAATGTCATGAGGGACCGATCCTGATTAGATGCACAACACTCTTGTCTCCCACCCTGTGCCTTTTCATGTGAAACTGGGCTTGCTGTGCTGAGGGTCTGATCCCCATTACAGTATTTTTAAATGATCCGCATTCACTTCTAGAATGGTGGAAACATTCCCAGGTTATCTACCCCAGTGGTATTCATTCTGCAGCTTGTGGACAACCATATTTGCAATTACCAACAATCAAAAGAGCCACATTACTGTAGGCCCAGTGTGCCACCTCAAGCACATACAGGCAGTAATATGTTAATATTAAATATGTAACTATAACCTTTTAAATTGCCAGATTGCACCTGAGCGTGTAGGATTTCCTTCCTTCCTTCCTTCCTTCCTTCCTTCCTTCCTCCCTCCCTCCCTCCCTCCCTCCCTTCCTTCCTTCCTCCCTCCCTCCCTTCCTACCTACCTACATTTTTATGCTGTCTTTCCACCTGTCAGAGTCCATAAGGCAGCAAACTTAAAAATACAGTTAAGATGATAAAATAATTCTATTAAAACTATATAAACAACACTAGAAGAAAGGCCAGTAACTGTTATTAGGGGGTATGCCAGATGAAAGAAAACAGTTGTCATCTGCTAGCAAAAGACACCAACAGAGGGAGACAGATGACTAACCCTGGGGAGGGAGTTCCAAAGTTTTAGTGCCACAGTAGAGAAGACCTTTTTTCAGGTTGCTACTAGGGGTGTGGAAAAAAACAAAACATAAATCCCTGGTATTTTTTGGGTTCAGATAACATCTCTTCTTATATATAATTGAGTAGTGGGGTGGCACTTTCTGAACATTCCACACACTCCTAAATCAGTTGGCTCCATGATGTGTCACTCAGAAGCTGTCCCTATCCACTGGCTGCATTGCCTGAGTCTTGCCTCCAACATTATAAACAGTTTGCTGTTCCTCTCCCCCATAGCCAGTCAGAACAGAGAGGTCATTTGCATATGTGGCCTGATTGGCCTTTCCCTCTAACATTCTAAACAGTTTGCTGTTACTGCTGGGAGTCATTAAATGTGTCCTGAGGTAAAATACATATCCTAATCTTCCCTTAAATGGTCTCTGGAGTTTCCAATCTCCCAGAAATCACTGTGTTCCCCAGGAACAGCACGTCATTTCCACTACAGAAAATTTCCCAGCTATTTCAACTGATCTCCAGATGATCAAGATCATAAGAACATAAGAGAAGCCAATGCTGGATCAGGCCAATGGCCCATCTAGTCCAACACTCTGTCACACAGTGGCCAAAAATACCAGGTTCTCCCGGAGAAAATGGCTGCTTTGGTCAGTGGACTCTATGGCATTATACCCTGCTGAAGTCCCTCCGCACCCCAAACCCTGCCCTCCCCAGGCTCTACCCCTCAAATCTACAGGTATTTCCTAACCCAGAGTTGGCAATCCTGTAACTGGCTATGGAACCACTTTCTAGGCCCTTGGAACCCAGAAGACATGGCATAGGAGGAGGTGCTTTCCTACCTTAGCTGCCACTGCAAAACCCCAAATCAACATGTCAGGAGTGGAGGGAACCATACCTGTTACCATGAGGCTGTCCTCACATACTACCCACTTGGGGCAGCAAAATGACTTGAGACAGCCCTGCCTTATAGCTAAGCAGAAGGAAATAAACATGGCTTGCCTTCCTCTATCCACTGTCCTTCTCCCTCTGCCCTCCCACCAGCCATAGCCAGGACACTCACCTGGAGCTTCCTTCCAGAGTCCATTGTATTTCTTCTCACAACGGGCCTTACTCCTAGTGAGAACATAAGAACATGAGAAGTCAATGTTGGATCAGACCAATAACCCATCCAGTCCAACAGTCTGTCACACAGTGGCCAAAAATACTAGGTGCCATCAGGAGGTCCATCAGTGGGGCCAAGACACTAGAATATATATATTCAACCTGAAAAATATTGGTATTTCCTAATATTCCTGAATCCTGGATTTGGGAAATATGCGGGAAACCTGAAAAAGTTTTGCTCCATTATACCTTATGGGGACCACGGTCCTCATAGGGTTTAATGGAGAATCTATCCAGAAATATCTGGGGCTCTGGGAGGGCTGATTTTTTTTTGAGATAGAGGCACCAAGTTTAAACTGAGCTGCAAGAGGAGCCAGCCCCTGCTGAGCCACAGCAAGTTCACCCAGAAGGCGTTTAAAGGGACTGCAAGCCCATTAAACGCCTTCAGAGTTCTCCAAGCTGCAAAGTTGCATGGCTTGGAGAAGACCATAATCCCTTTAAATGCCTTTAAGGTTGTCTATCCAGTGGTCCCAAAAATCTTGAACTTGGAGTGACCTGAGTGACAGTGCCTAGGTGTAACTGACAGAAGTTGACCAAGGCACTGTCTCTCCTCACCACTGTTGAACCTCAGCAAGCCTTTGTTAAGAGAAGGCCTCCCTTCTCTACCTTCTTGCTCTCCTCAGCATGAGGCACAGCAGCTGAGGTGAAGGATTGCCAAAATGGCCAGAGGAGAACAAACTTGCTGTGGAGAAAGGGGAGTAAAATCACCACCACCACCACCACTGTGGCTAACTTTCTCTTTTCCTGGGTAGCTGCAGTCATGGTAGTTTTACTCTTTCTTCTGTGCAATCAGCATGTGCTGCTATTGATAGCCACCCAGGTGTTGAGATGAGAATGTGGAAGCTGTGGAGAAGAGTGGTGATGATGGAGAGGATGGGCCCTTACTTCCATTCCTGCCATGTGGCCCACAGCTCAGAGAGGCTCACAACTTAACCATCATCCACTCTGCATCAATTCCTCCAGTACTTCTAGTATCCACATAGTCAAATATTTCTAGGAAGTCTTTCATTTCTTAAATCTTACTTCCTATCCTCCATGATATTTGTCTCTTCACACTGACGAGGCCACATTTTGTGCCCATAGCTAGAAGTCCACATATTAATATTATAGCTTTGTGACAGCAGCTCCCCTCCAAAAATAAAGTCACATGATACCAATTCTTGGGTTAAAAATAGGGATTATTAACCCATTCAGAATGGCTGATCTGCATCATCACCTATGTTCAACTTGAAACAAAGGCAACCCACTGTCTTCCCATTTCAGACAATGCCCCCTTGGCTCCAAAATTGGCCAGTGCTTATAGCAGCCTTATTTAACTTGTAAATCAATTGTGTTGAGAAATGCCAAGCCTTACCACCCTCACATAACACCAAACCAGCAAGCTGGGTATGGCTGATGCAGCTCACCAAGAAGGGCATCCCTTCCACAATTTACCTTGCCACTCCAGACAATGGTGAACCTGTTTTAGGAATGAACTTTTAGCATTCAAAAATACCTAGGAGGCCTTCAAGACAACCAGTTAATCCCATTCTATATAAAAGGGTAGGTGGGAGTGTCAGCTACACACAGCTAAACCTTCAGAGGGAAAGGTGGGAGTCCTGTATTTGTCCCACTCTCCATTGACCAGGCTGAAACACAGAATGACTGCTTAATTTATTTGAATTATAGGGACTGACAGAGGCTGTTAACAAATCAGATGGAATATCTCAAGATGGTCTGGTCAAGATTTCTGCCTGTAGGGTAGCCAAACAAAACGTTCTCTGTTAACAAGGAGCTATATGTCTATTATGGGTACGAAGAGTTGTGAATCCATATCACCAAAGGAGGAGTTGTAGAACAATGCAGGTGGGAGGATACCTTGTTACTCCTATATCATTACAACCAAGAACAGGATGAAACCTCTAGAAGCTATTTTTGGTGATATGGATTCCAAGGATTGGGATTTAGCTGAGGAACTGTATTCATGCAGCATGTCTGGAGGGAGGCAAAACCCTACTATAGGATACTATAGCACGTTTATTAAAAGAGGCTACTATTTCTGTAATTTGTGGAAGTCATTCTTCTACTAAGTCTATAAAATGGCATTTCTCCACCAATTGTTATGGAACTGATGCATGCTCTTCAGTTGATGCAGCTTTCCCCTGCAGAGTTCAGTGGTGTTGAGCTCATTTGTTATGAGTGCTGGATCTGACATTAAAGGGACTTTGGCGGGGCGGGCCATGCATGTCATAAAAAGTAATGCCAGGTAACACTTTATAAAGGACACAGAGAAATACAATTAAAATATTTTACCAATTTCTGGGTAAGCATCAAGTTGGTGTGTTGTTACCACAAGGCCCTAGGTGAAGAGGAAAACCCACATAGGCAGACTAGAGAGCTAGCAGTGCAGCACTGGGCTGGTGTCCCTGTGCTGCCTGGAGTGGGGAGCAAACTAACCTGCTCTCATGGTCAATGCTCTGAGGCTATGGTCCAGAAGAAAACATGAAATGGCTGGGCATTGTGATTTTCTTTCCCCACAGATTTACTTAGAACGGCAGTGACTCTCCAGAATCTCAGGGTGAAGTCTTTCTCATAAGCCACAGCCTGGTCCTTTTACCTGGAGGTGCTAGGGATAGAAACTGGGAGTCTCTGAATGCCAAGCAGAGGTTCTTCAGCTGAGCCACAACCCTTCTTCCCCAATCTAAAGTCAACACAAACAAGCCTAGCAGAAAAAATAAGTAATAGAAACACACCTACCCACTGTAGTAAGGTGAAGAATGTAGGAGATGAGGGGAGGCAGAGCCAGTTGCACCCAGCAGATCCAAAGCAGAAGGAGCCCAGCAAAAAAAGAAGAAAAAAACACACCTACCCACTGTAGTAAGGGAAAGCAGGGAGGAAGTGAGGGGGAGCCAGTTGCATCTGGGGAGAGCCAAAGGAGGAGGAGCCCAGCAAAAAATAAATAGAAACACACATACCCACCAGTGTTCCCTCTAAGCTGAGTTGGTGTGAGCCACAGATTTTGGTCCTAGCTCAGGGAGGATAGCTCTAGAGCAAACTAATTTATGCCATAGCCAAATCGCTTGCTCACAATTTTAAGGCCAGTAGCTCACAAAGTACAATTTTTGCTCACAAGACTCCACAGTTTAGAGGGATCCTTGACCCACTGTAGCAAGGTGAAGCAAGGAGGAAGCAAGGGGGAGGCAGAGCCAGTTGCACCAGAAAGAGCCAAGGCAGAAAGAGCCCAGCAAAAAAATAATAATAGAAAGACACATCCACTGTAGCAAGAAAAAGCACTGAGGAGGCAAGGGGGAGGCAGAGCAAGTTGCTCCCAGCAGAGCCAAAACAGAAGGAGCCTGGCAATAAATAAATAAATATTAACATACATACCCACTGTAGCAAGGTGAAGCAGGGAGGAAATGAGGGGGAAGCAGAGCCAGTTGTACCCGGGGGAGCCAAGGCAGAAGGAGCCAGGAAAAAACCAGAAAGACACACTCACTGGAGTGTGGGAGGCAGTGAGGGGGGGGGCGGAGCCAGTAGCACCCAGGAGAGCAAAAGCAGAAGAAGCCCAGCAAAAAAATAGGAAGACACACCCACTGTAGCAAGAGAAAACATGGAGGAGGTGAGGGGGAGGCAGAGCCAGTTGCACCTGGCAGAGCCAAGGCATGAGCAGCCCTCTCACTTGCAGGCTGGATTAAAGCCTTAGGCAGGCTGGTTCTGGCCCACAGGCCATATGTTTGACACCCCTGGTTTACATGGTAGCTCAGTTTAAAGTCCTTTCCCTGGGGCTGTACTTTTTTCTGCAGTCCAAGACTGAAGCCAGCGTTCTCCTAGCACCATAGGATAAAAGGGAAATTTGGGCTTATCTCTGCGTTCCCATTCTCCACGTTTTTGGGGTGGGACAATCAAATCATTCCTCACTTAGGGGGAAAAGTGGGGGGGGGGGAGTGGGAAGAAAACGTTACAGGAGAACCCTTTTGATGTAAGTGCCATTAAATCTCCTGAAAAGTTTAGCAAAGTATATAATGAAGGGAATAACCAACAGCATTGCAAGTTAATTATTGCATGACCATACTTTATTCAGTAATGCTTAAGGAGTGGTTTAGGAGCAGATGCTTTTCTGCTCTGAACTGACAAGTCTACAGGTGTTCTGAAGGATTTAGAACCTTTCAACTCTTTTTAATATGTGTTGTATTAGAGAATATGGAATCAGGAAGAATTTGATTAATGTACAGTTTCATAAAAAAAAATGCCGTTCTCAGGAAACTGGCAGTGTCCACACCCTGTTAGGCCATTTCCTGTTGACTTATAAATTTCCTCCTCACAAAATGGAACCAATGTTGCATGCTGAGGGAGAGGTATTAGAAACAGACAAACTTATTTGGCCACAATGTACTGTTTATTCAAGGATACACTGTCTCTTGTGATGAAACAATTTACCTAAAATATGTCACTGTAATACTGACTTTTGTGACACATCATTAATTTTAACCTTTGAAAACTAGAAATGTTGGACAGGGTGTTATAACATTATTGTGTCAGATGGCCAAATGTGAGCTGCCCTGGAGCCTTTCTGGAGAAGACAGTCAGACAGATAGTTGACATCTAGCTAAGGACAGAGAATGCAACACAGACTGGCAGGTATGTTACTGTTATCAAGAGCTGTGCTCCCACTGCCAAAGTATGCATCCGACTCCATAAAAAATGATGTAATGTACTTATATGATGGAATAAACTGTAGACAGCTAACCCTATGACATTGTGCCACAACTTGAGCCATTGTGACTTGGAAGGCTGAAAGTGTGAACGTTTCTCAAGTGTGGTTGTGGGTCTTCCGTCCATGTTAATGACACTGTTATTGTGTAACATACTGGCTGAGAAACTGAGCTACAGCTCAGGAAGCACCTGCTTTGAATCTCACTACTGCCATGAGCACACTTAAGTAGCTGCAAAAAAGCTATTCTCCATGAAGCAGTAAAATATGTTTTTATTCTGCCCTTCCTCTAAGGAGCTCTCCCTTAGCATCAGCCCTGCTATCTGCATTATGGGGTTAATATCTGCCTACTTAACAGGGTTACTGTAAGGATTACAATATGATAATACATGCAAAGTGCTTGTAACACTTGAAAATACTATACACATATTAAGTGGTAGTAATAATTATTACCATAGAAAGGAAATACATTTCTCAAGTTACAAATGCCTCTCTACAGAGATTTGTGTGTGAGAGAGAAAGACAGAGAGAGAGGGCAAGAGAGCTTGTATATTTTGAATGGAATCAAAATATGGTATGGAATGGTATATTATTTAGCAAATACCACTTGGGAAATAGAGAAGGTTCAAATTAATGATTTTCTAGCTTGTTCTTTCTCTAAGAAACATCTTTATGTTCTTGAATTCAGAGGGAATTTCAAAACCTTGAATCAACTGAAATATACAGTTTCAACACCATTTGATCTTGTTAATTTATACCTATTGACTTTGGGGCCTGCCCTGTGTGGGCCATGGCATAGCAGGAGATTTAAATTGTGGGTCCTGTTTTCTGGTTTAATTTAATCCTCTGTACAAAAAGCGCTGCAAAGTTGAATGCATGTGCTCATTTGTGCAGTAGAGGAAGTTTGGTATGGTTTGGTAAGGTGTATGTACTTTCTGCACAGAATACATATTGGTGGACAGTCATGTAAATAGCTCTGTGTATAATAAAGCTTCATTGTTACACAAATTTCTGATTCTGTATTTGCTTGCAAGTTTCAGAAATGCAAAGTAAGCCCAAACTGTTGGGAGTCATTCACAGATACCTGAAAGAAAGATACACTGGAATGACATACTAGAACTACCTAAGGAAATAGAAAGCCATCGGCTTTTCCGCATTGCCATTTTTCTAGCTTGTCATTTCATGTTTCGGGGGGGGGGGGGGGGTACTCTGTCCCACACATGTTTTGTTCCCTGTAGTGGTTGATTTGATATTACATACGTTTATGACAGGCAGATTTAAACTGCAGGCTTTTATGCTGGACATAAACTGTGGTAATAACGAACTGACCACTAGAAGGAAGCAAAATACATGTGGAACAGAACTCCTCCCCCAAAGAAATAAGAACTTACAAGCAAGGAAAATGAGGATGCAGAAAAGCCCAAACATCAGTGCCATCCTAAACAGAGTTACACCCTTCTGAGTCCATCTACTGAAGCCGCAGACACTACACCAGTCTTTGTGTGAATTATACTAGCATTTTCTCTCCACACCTCTCCATTTAAAAAATCTCTACTATATCCTCCTTTTGTTACTATTTTAATAATTAAAAGTCACAAATGCTTTTGCCTTTTTTTGTAGTGGACATGCCGGCCCTTGAAACACTTTAGTTTTGGTAACTCTTCCGTTTCTAGGATATCCTCTGAAAGCAAAAGCCCACTTCTATAGATATTGTGAAGAAAAATAACTATTTTAATGGGCACAGCACACTCCATTCACAGTCACTGCACCATCTTTGGTAAGAACAGTACAGAAAAGGGTTTGGCTCTTTGCATACTCTTTTGATTTAAATGCCAATCATCCTCACTGTTAACCCATTATTTTGTCTAAATGCTTCCAGAACTGATGACCTAACATTGGTGTATTACCTTTTTATCACAGCATTCCTCCAAATTGCTCAGGAGCACATATCAGGAGCCTTAGTATCAGGGAACATTCTGTGTTCACGTCTTTATAAACTTGGTCTTTAATTTGCTATCTAAAGTAACCATGGGTTTCAGTGCCGTCAAACTGAATGCTTTTGTTTCCTTATTTGTTTTTTATCCATAATTTACAGGTATTGCATGAGGTCCTGAAGAGATCCCCTGTGTTGTTCATAAAAGCAAAATGGTTATTTTTCTCTCTCCTGATCAAACTTTTATGTAAATTAGATATCCAAACAAAAAAAAACCTTTCCTAAATGTGAGTAATATAGAAGGTTACATGATTTAGTTAGGCACCAGGACTAAATTTCCTGATACAGACACAACACTAAATGGGTTAAAGCCAACTATGGTTAATTGCCTTAAATCTAGCAAATGTCACTGATATACACTGAAACCAGGGGTCATTTCATAGAAAAAGAGGTGCAGGTGCTCATTAGATAACTCATTAGCATATGCCACGCCCCTAACATCACCAGCCAAATGTCAATTTCAGCCCCATTATACCCTATGGGCCATTGAAGTCAATGGCAAAAACTCATAGGGTATATGAGGGGCTGGAGGGGAGGGGGTTTGAGGGAGAGGCTCCAAACTTGCAGGCTAGCTGCTGGGGCCTCTCCCCAAAATACCCACCACGTTCCAAGAAGATTGGACCTCGAGGTCCAATTCTACAGGCCCCCAAACAGATTCCCCCATCCCCTCCATTGTTCTCTACGGTGGGAAAAAAACGTTACTTTTCAGGGAGAGGCTCCAACAGCTACCCTGCAAATGTGGAGCCTCTCCCTTAAACCTCTCCCCTCCAGCTGCTTTTTAAGCTGCTGCCAAATTTCGGCAGCAATTCGGCAGTGGGCCAAATCAGATCAGAGAATCTGATTTGGCCTGTGGCTGCCCTAGTGCCCACTCCTGGGCTGGCGGAGCTCTGCTCCGCCTAACTCTGGCCCCAAATGACCCCTGACTGAAACTATATAATGTTGCACTGAACACTAGAGGATGCACTTGGGAAACATTAGCATCTTGCAAAGCCTTCTTGTTGCTTTGCAAACTGAAAGTCTACAGAAGTGGCAAATATGTTTTAGTCATGATTTCCTCAATGCAGATGAAATGCTTAAAAAATGATTCATGAAAGCTACAGTTTGCAAATGATCTTCAAACCTTTGTTAGGCTAGGGGAGACCTGAATCAAAGAAAAGAAACAAAGAAAAGCCATTTTCTCTAGTAGTAGGCCTGAAAGAGGCTGTGGTGGAACGTCCTGCTCTGGCCTACAGGTCCTGATCCACCTTGGCCTCCAAGGTTTTCCCAACATCTGGAGAGGGTTTTCTCTCTCTCCAGTAAAGTGCCTCCACCACCTGACCTTTGCAGGAACTGCCTGCTGGGGGGGTCGGGACTCCCAGCTTCTCTTCCAAGTTCTGAGGCCTTGCCTCTGTGTCTCCTGCTGCCCAGTGCCTGGTCATCACACTCGGCAAGTTTATGGGCCTTGTATGCCCTTTCAGGAATAGCTGCTTGGCAACTGACTGCCTTGCCCCTGGAAGTCCTTTTAAAATAGTGTGTCCAAGACTATGGAGGTCTATGTGGTACAGAGAACCATTACCAGGATCAAAAGTTATAAAGTATTTATTAAAAAGAAAAAAGATATCAATCCCAATAATAAAATAAATAAAATGTTTATTTATTTATTTGTTTCAATTTATACCCCGCCTAGCCAGCGGACCGGCTCTAGGCGGCTGACAACATAAAATCACTCTCTTACAAGTTAAAACACAGAATAAAATAGATTCATTTAAAATTATAAACACATTCAACACAAAAAGGCGACATCATACCAGCACTAGATACCCACGTTAACTTACACCAACCAGGAGGTTTCCACCAGAGATGTCTTAAGATGGCTATCTGCTAAGGGCCATTCCCCCCGGCGGCGGCCCCAAAGGCCTGGCGGAAGAGCTCCGATTTGCAGGCCCTGCGGAACTGCAAAAGGTCCCGCAGGGCCCTGATGTTCTCTGGGAGCTCATTCCACCAGTGAGGGGCCGCCACTGAGAAGGCCCTGTTTCTGGTGGCTGTTAGCCTCACCTCCTTCAGGCCTGGAAGGATCAGGTGATGTTGACTGCCTGACCGAAGTGCTCTTGGGGGTATATATGGGGAAAGGCGGTCCCTTAGGTAGGCAGGCCCTAGGCCATATAGGGCTTTAAAGGTTAAAACTAGCACCTTGAACCGGACCCGGTACGCTATACAAGTGTTTACAAGTGTACTCTTAGCACAGGGCCAAATTGAGCAAGGGATTCGAAAGAAAACATTAAAATGCAATTCCTCTCTCCCTCCCTCTATACATGCCCTATCTGTTGTTAACTATAATTTATTTTATTTATTTATTTCATGAGATTTATATCCCGCCCTCCCCGCTGCACGACAGCTCAGGCAGGCTCTTTAGCTTAGAAAGTGATAGATCTCATCAGAGTTTCCCTTACCTTGAAGGCTCCCTCAGGTGTAGGCAATGGCCACTTCCTCCAGACCTCTGTCTGCTTTGTTGGAATCAGCACCCCAAAAGAAACCTTCCTTCTTGCTTCCAGGACTTTTATCCTCTCTCCTTTCCCCATCCCCTGACCAGGTCAGGCTGGGTCAAAGAAGCTTTTCCTTCTTTTTCCAGAAGTTTCTTCCTGAAGTCCTTCTAGTAGTTAATACCTCCAAATCTCTGTTCCCTGCTTGGGGGGTGGCACTGGACCATCCCATTGTCTCTAGCTGGATCTATTAGCCTTTGTATGAAGGTGGGTTGAGGCAAATGTGGAAAGCAATTGAACTGACTTCTCCTTTTCCTGCCAGTTCTCTGCCCAGAGGAGGGGAAAAAATCTGTCAGGAGATAGTCAACATCAGCAGTGTTGGGCCACAATAAGTTTAGGAATGGTTCCAGCATAAGATGACCTGACACAGCAATGTTGGGGTGTTCATGGCTAGGGGAAACCCAGATCATACACGTTTTTAGGACCATATTGTATTTTTTGCCAAAGTAGTCTGTCACTGAGTTGGTGAAGATCCAAGAGTAGTTGTAAGAACCTGATTGGGTTAGAAGAGAGGGCAGAGGAGCCAAGAGAGATATAAACATTGAGGGATATCCAATAGGAAGAGAGAGACAGCCTCTTTCTCTTGCATGCTGTCTTTCAGGTACCCAACTAAAGGAAAACCCCTTGGACATAGGACCTTTTCCTACCAAGTCATCTTTGGCCACCTTTAAATATGTTTCACTACCCTGTCCTGGCCTTTTTATTGTTTGCTGACATTCATGCAAAGCTATTGCTTCATTCTACGTAGGGTTAATTTAGGTTAAGCTAAGCTACATACTCTCAGTATTTTTCTGTGTCAGGGTATGTTCTGAAAACTCTTAATGTGACCAAAAGAGAGAAAATCCTTCTTAGAACTTATGTACTAGTAAAATCCCATGGAACTGTATAACCTGGTGTCTGAGTTCTTTTGTTTCCTGGAAGTGTTATTCCCAACATAAGATTTAAATGATCCCTCTCACAACTCAGGTTTAGCCTGAAAATAACACAGATTAGCCCCATGATTTCACAATCTCATGCACAGCTCAACCCTAGCTGCGGTTTAGGTACTCAGACATAAAGCTTAACCATGGCTAAGTATTTGGTCTGAAATAATACTTAAGTGCCATCAAGTCACAACCAACTTAATGGTGACCCCTCATGGGATTTCAAGGCAAGAGCAGAGGTGGTTTGCCATTGCCTTTCTGTGCATAGTAGCCCTAGTCTCCCTTGGTTTTCTGTCATCCAGATACTAATCATGGCCAATCCTGGTTAGCTTCCAAACTCTGGCAATCTCAGGTTAGTCAGGGCTATTCAAGCTGTGATAAGCATTTGGTCTGAAGGTATGTGTACAAAACCCCCAATATTCATTCCAAAGCAGTTCCAAAATGAACTTATTTTTGGTACCTTTATTATTTATGCAGATTCATTCTCCTGCTTGTCATAGAGAGGGGCAGGGTACACAACACACTGTGCCACACACCTGATGACTGCAGTTTCTACCAAGAACATCTCTAGCTTTAGATAATTCATCAAAAAGTTCCAACAATCTTCAAAGCCTACCAAGACATTCATGGGGGTAGAAACTTGCAAATCTGTCATACTTTTCAGGATGCTTTGGCTTTTGGATTTCTACTTAGATTGATTGACGGAAGATAAGTCTATCAGTGTCTTAGCCATGGTGAATGAGGGGAACTTCCACATTCTGAGGCACTAAACATCTGAATGCCCCATTCTAAGGCTGAGGACAGACTGGCAATCTGCCCCGGGAGAGGTCCGCATGGGAAACGGGGAAAGGGAGCCGGTCCAGACATGCGCAGCTATCCCTCGGCTTCCTTCCGTACTTACGCGTCTTGAAGACGTTTTCCTTTCGCTTTACCGGGACACCGGGAGAAACCGGTGTTCAGGGGCCGTCTTCCGCATGCCTCCCGCTTCCAGGCAGTGTGAACTGGAAGAAGGCGGGAGGCAAGCGGAGGCAGCAGTGCAAACGCGGTGTTTTGCCAGTTTGCGCATGAGCGCTCATGCGCACATGCGCAAATTGCCGAAACAGCCCTATTACGAGCTGCGGAGGCCGGCCCACATGGGGCCACTCCGCAGCAGTCTGAACGCTCCGTAACAGCATCCTTGTGCAATACACTGGCCAGTGTGAACGGCCAGCCCCGGGGAGTTTTTCCCCCACAGCAGTTGCCTCCGCATTCATCCCGCTCCAGATTGCCAGTCTGTCCTCAGCCTAAGAGGCAACATCAGGGGAAGGACTCAGCTTCTATGCACTGTTGTTGGCCATCCAGAGGAACTGGTTGGACACTGTGTGAGACAGGATGCTGGACTAGGTGGACCGCTGGTCTGATTCAGCAGGGCTCTTCTTATTTTGTTATGGACTACTGGTCTAATCCAGCAGGGCTCTTCTTACTTGTAAACTGTATACCAGTATAGCTCAAAGAAGAAAAAGGGGGTTTCACCATGTAAGTACAATTTGTCAAGATTTTTGTCCACAGAAACTCACAGTATGTTTTAACAAAGACATAAAGTTGGACATAGTACAACACAGAGTGTGGAACTAGTGAAAGACAATGAAACTTCACATGCACAACATGAACCCCAAACACATCATCTCTTTTTACCCTCTGAATGCATGCCTGGAGCAGCTTTTCTGCTCTTTCAGTGTGGCCCTCCAACCTGCTTTTTTTACTGCTATCACCCTCAAGGCATTTTCCCTCAGACCCACACTGTTCTTCCTGCCTCAAGAGGCACCACTTACTACTGTTTTTCTTGTCCCTTTCTTGCAAAAATACACAATAGCAACATTGTTTCTTCTGGTCTCTATGGTTCCTTCTGTCAGGCCCCCCTTTTGGTCTTATCCTCCATATTAGCATTTTGTCCATTTTGGGTGTTTTGCTAGCAAGCAAAGCTCAGGTACCCATACCACAGCTTTTTCTCTCTTCCTCTCCATGCATTATCATGCTGCAGGCTATATATGTTTATAGGGAAGATAAAGCAGCTGCGTGAAGGGGTACATGTGCCAGAAGTTTGGGGATCCCTGATCTAGACACTTCAATGTTTCTCTGAGGATTAGTCTGTTAAAACAGGTAAGATGTTTGACCAATAATTAAATTGCCAATTACATTTTCAAAGCAGTACATGTCACAACCAGCCCTAACATTGTGAAAGCTGGCATTTAGAAACATATTTTTCAAACTGAGAAAGGGATGCAAATGAAGCAAGAGTTTTGCTTGCCCTGAATCATTATGTTACCCTGAGCATCAACCAGTAAAGATGTTGCAACATTGGTCTAAGCCATGTTGAAATGGAAACTCTTTTTGATACATTTGAGTACCACCTAGGAATTTAGGAATTATATCTTTTTAGGAATTATGTTTTAGGAATTATATCTTTTTATATAGAAAAGATGCCTTGTGGAATCTTAAAAGACTAAAACACATCTATCAGTTTTATATTAACATAGAATAGACTGAAACCCCTTGCTTGGTATTGCCTGCTCAGACTAGAAGAAGGACCCTGATCAAAGGCAGAGGTCATTTCACTGGAGATGGTATGAACTGAACCAGGAACCTGGCATCAAATATCCTGCCACTGAACCACAGTTCTCTTTGTAGTTTTATGCATCTCCCTTATGTCTCTGAATTCTGCACTAAAATCCTGTTTGGTTCAGGGAAAACTACATTCAAAATAGTCCTCAAGTCCTCTGACAAAACTCCCCTGGCAATTTTGGGGAATGAACAAACTCAGAAACAGAAATAATTTATTAGATAAGATTTCTTACATAAGTGTATTCATTTTCAAAATAGCTACATTATCTTTGCCATGGACTGATAATTTGTATTTTTAACTCAGTTATGACAGTGGCTTGAGACTCACAGAGACTGGAGGGAGATGTGTACAAGCTAGACTGTTTTGCAGTGATTGTGTGATGGTATAAGAATTTAAGAAGATCCCTGCTGTATCCGACAAGAGGTCCATCTAGTCCAGGATTCTGTCTCACACAGTTGCCCTGGAGGGGCAACAAAAAGGGCATAGAAGCCAAAACCTTCTTCTGATGCCGCCTCTGCATGTGGAGTCTCATATAAGTCACCATAGCTAGTAGCTGTTGATGGACCTCTTCTCCATGAATCTAAGCTTGTGATCACACGCACAATTAGCCCCAACATAGGTGTGAATGCCGGGCAGATTAAAGGAGTGCGATCAGACAACAACATCTGGGAAGCACCTCGCTGGCAACCCATTTTGCTCTGCCGCACAAACGGAGTTAAAAGACACCTCAGAAAGTCTGGTAGCAAACAGTTTGCTATGGGCCACAGACGGACTTTCTCATGTCTGATCACTCCAGCACACTCTCATGTCATCAGGATGGTCTGATCAGGCCATCCCAACTCTGTGTGGTTGGTTTTTTCCCTTCTCAGTATGTGCATCATCGCACACTCCATAGGGAGCTTTCAGGGCTGAGGTGCGAATCATCGATCCCTCATTTAAGCACATCGGAAACAAACAGCAACCCTCCCAACTCACCTGTAGTTGCATCTGATTATGCAGTGGTGGACTGTGCCTGCAGCTTCAAAAGACTGTGTGATCACGCAACTGCGGGTCAACTTCCGCCAGAGGAAATAGCCTCTCTTTCCCCCCTTATCTCGCAACCTAATTTCCTTTGTATGTTCTGTGTTGGGCACCAGTTTGACAGACACTCAACCTATTAAGTTTGAAGATGTCTTGGGCAACTCCATAAGATAATTTCAAAGCAGAAGCATTTGTGTACATCCTGCTGCAAGCCCTGCATCTCTTGCCACAGTGGGGCAGATGATAAGGGAGTGCTGGGCTTGGAGCAGAAAGCGTGTTCCACACATTTCCACTCTTGGCTCAGTCTGACACACTTTCTCCTCTAAGTCCAGCCCCCTATCACCTGATAAGTAGATATCACAGGGACCAGCATGAGGGGGGAGCAGAGAGTGGTGTTGGAAGAGTTGAGTGGAGGGAGCAAGAAGGCAGTGGCAATGGGTAAGTGGTGGGCAGAGAGGAGAAATGATGAAGCAGCAGCAGGACAAACCATATGAGAGGAAGCAAGGACCGGTTCCTCACAAGTCCTGGTTGTATCACAGAGTTCCCATAACCCTCATTAAACTACAGATTGCTTTAGAGAAATCCTGGGAATTGAAAACTAGTAGAAAACTGACATAAGTGTAGATATACACACTGAGTCATGCTTTACAGTAGTGACTGGGCATCACACCCGCTGCTGTAAGGTGTCTATATCCTGTCAGTCACTTTCTGACATAAATTATGTCTTTCAACATCACTTGTAAAGCTTATGAACAAAAAAGAGAGAACAGCACACAAAATTAATGCTGATCATCCCCATTTATGGTAATCGTATGACAGCAGCCCTGCAGTGATCAATCCTATTCAACACATTCTCACATTGTACAATAGATGACCAAGTCTGTATGAAACAGTGTCAGTCTTTTCAACCTTCTCAGTAGTATAGTACGAGAGTACCACATGGTAAATCTAATATTTGGGCTTATTTAAGCCATAGTACAAAGCCACAGTTACAAATGCACCTGTTTAATGCATTTAAAATTTCAACCACAATACTGCAAGGAGACCAAATCAGTCAATCCTAAAAGAAATCAACCTTGACTGTTCCCTGGAAGGCCAGATACTGAAGTTGAAATACTTTAGCCACCAAATGAGAAGGGAGCACTCACTGGCGGAGACCCTGATGCTGGGAAAGACTGAAGGTAAAAGAAGAAGGGGACGGCAAAGGATGAGATGGTTAGACAGTGTTATCGATGCAACGAACATGAAATTGAGCAAACTCCAGAGCATGACAGAAGACAGGAGGGCCTGGTGTGATGTGGTCCATGGGGTCATAAAAAGTCGGGCTCGACTGTGCGACTGAACAACAACAACTCATGTAATTACCAGAGTCATGAAGACATCAGAAAAAATGCATGGGTTATGCTAGGGTTTTTAATTACAATCTAAATGCTCATATAATTAAGCTCATTCTGCACATTGTGTGGGTTCACTACATTGGTTTTGCCAGTGTTGAGGCAACTCCTGGCTTTTCACAGGCAACTCCTGGCTTTTCATTGACTGCATCAAATGTGCAAAAACAGATGTTGCCCATCAATCCCATCCTCCCATACCATACAGTACAAATGTTCAAGTGCTGATGCAAAGTACAGAGGAATTAACTGTCGCCAGCCTTCTGGTACTATGCAGTCATCAGTAAAAGGTTTAAGTGCTTCCCCTGTCTTTAGATGTCTCAGGGTGCTTGCCAGCCTCATTTCCCAGCCTATGTTGATCAACCATTGTTCATGTACTGATTGTAGAATGAGGCCAACAGTGCTCCCTGTGGCAGTTTTGCTTAAGAAAATGGTATGGGACAGAAAGCTGAAGCTCCTCTTCCCACCACACCATACTTGCAAGCCAAATCTGGTCCTCTGGAACCTTAGTTCCCTGACACCTGACTTGTGTCACATGTATCATCTAGTGTTCCTCTTAGAAATCTACTCGTTTTCCAGTTGTTCTGCAGAACAATCCCATGCATATTTAATCAGACTCTTTGTTTAGTTGATTTCTATCCTGCCCTCCTAGCTCAAAGGGAACCCAGGGCAACACCCAGAATAAAATCCAGTCTCAGTAAGACAATCAATAAACTTAAATAATAATAGTAAAATCAGCAAAAATATCAGAAGCTGTGAAACTGGAATTTTTTAAAAAATCCAGAAGTTGCTACCACTTTGGTCTACGGTGCTTACCCCCCAGTGAAGTCAGCACAGGATTGCAGCCTGGAATATGGAACAATTCCAACCCAGGTTTTACTTGAGGTTCAGAATCTCACCCTCCACTCGCCAGACCTTGTCAGACAGCCATGAAATACTCTGGTAGGCATTACCCAACATAATTGTTTGCATTACAGCTTATTCTAATAAAATCACACTTTGCCTTGCACTTTCCTCTGCATTTGTCTGGGCCTATAAAAATCTTACATATGTGTAAATTTATAAATAGTTTATTACTAAGGCTGTTTGCATCGCCACTATCCTCTCCTCCCCAGGAAACTGACTGTAAAAGGCTTCCCTGAATATCCTGCTGCTTGGGAACTGAAGAGTACAAAATAAACAATAATTATTTGTATTAGTACATATCAGTACATGTCAGAACTGATCAGTACTGATACATATGAGCATTAGAACAATAACTGAGTACATATTGGGCCTGCAATAGCGGGGAGAGCGGCCTAGAAATCAAAAATAAAAATAAAATCTCTTTGTGTTGTGAACCCCTAGCCTCATACACACCAATCTTTAAGCACATTTAGAACACATTCATAGCTGGGAACTAAAGACATCCATACATTTAGGACATCTGATCCAAGAGTGTTGATATGGGTATCCATGCCAGTACACCCTTGGAAAGACCCTTAGTCTTGGAGCAGTTGTTGATAAACCAAAAAAGGGCAACATTTTAATAACCAAGCTGTATTTGTAAATTGCTACTGGAAACATTTCTCTTTCAGCAGATCTGAGGTGGACCACAGAGAGCTGAAGCAATTAAATAAGTCATTTGCCAGCATGGGAGGGCCAGCATCACTGTGCGCTACTCCATTCTGTTTGCAAGTTGCCAGTGGGTTTGGCATTAATTAGCACTTCCTTCCTAGAAGCCTTGATACTTGCTTTCTCACAAACAACTATTCATAAATTATCTGCACTGTAAATTCAACAAATCATCAGTCTAAGGAAACTTGTTGAGTAACCTTCTGGGGGCACAGGTCTGTCATCCACAATGCACAGATTGCAAATCTTTATTTTTTCCCCTTAATAGAATGAAACAAGCATGATATTTGCTGACCTAGTTAAACAGAGGGGGTGGGGGTAAAGTAAGGATGTGTGAACCAGCCTTGGACTTGGTGAATTGTGTCTGTTGCTTCCAGCACTTAAAGGCAGGAAGTCATTAACCAGGAAAGCTATTCCCATCTGAATCTTGCTGTCCTTCTCATCTTCATGTAGAAGCTGGATGCTTTTATTCCTTGTGCAATCCAATCTGTTTTCATCAGCAGGCTCAGGTGATGCAGCTGTTGGTGACTGTACATCACATTGCAAATCGACTTTTGACATGGATTTTTTTTAAATGGTGTGTACTTATAGAACAACAAAAAGGTTAGTTTTGTAAGTTCTCAATGCCCATTCCTCAAGAAACAGCATTTCTCCCATCCAGCCTTAGCACTGCAATCAATCAGGTGAGTTGCCTTGGCCAATCACATAGTCTTTCTTGGAGGGGAGGGAAATTTTAAATTGCAGCTGTCTATTATGTTGGCCATTTGGTGCCATGTGTGTGGTGCACTTTCTGCATCTTCATCTTGAAAGAGATGTTTAATGCCTTGCTGGCTGGATCCTGCCTGGATGGGGCTTCTTGACAGATTTACCATTGCTAAGAGCTAGTCTTTTCTCCATCTTTTTCCCCTCAGGGAAGGTTAATAGGGGGACACCATTTGTTCTCAAGGGGAGGATTCAGAAGAAAGTTTTGTTGTTGTTTTGCATTCTGTGCAGTGTAATTTTTGTTTTGTTTTGATCTTCTGCTTTTATTTTTTTATATACTGAGGAGGTTGTTCCTTGTTTTTCATTGCTGGTCTTGGCTTTTCTGGGTGCCTTCAGTTAGTAGGTTACCTATTTTCTACTTTTTTGCAGATTAATTAGAGATTTGGGGTAATATATTTCATTGGTTAGGTTTGGATAGGTAAATTCCCTTTCCTTGGTAGAACAGGTGGACACTTTCCTATTCAGACACTCAAAAAGAACCACTTTTACTCACAGTTACTACATTTGGCTAAAAAAACAAAGTTGTTCTAGAAAACCAATCGCTAGGGGCTTCCGGTCGGGGGAAAATGGAGATTTGACACACCCTGTAAATGCTCAGGGAGGACGGCGGTTCTTTCTGACAATTCGGGGGCTTTTAGCACCCGATGCAACTCTCCCCAGGCAGGGGAGTGTCCAGCAAGCAACAAGACCCAAGAGAGAGTTGAGATCGGTGAGCAACAAATCTTGGAGGAGATTTGTTGACACTTTGATCTCCTCTCCCAGTGCAGGCTCTGCAAGCAACTCTAGAGAGCTGAACCAGGCTGATTTACTCAGCATAAAACCTCCACTCCCCCAATTTCTTGACTAAAAGAAGACAAACTCTAATTTATGAAGCTTCACCTTTACCCGAAAAACATCTAAAGGTAATGAAAAAACTTTTTGCTTATCGGCACCGTGTCTTTGAGAGCAAAGAAAACAGAGTGATAAGCAGAGGATCAGTTGAAGAATATACTGAGACTTTTTCCTGTTTTAAAAGAGTTGGATTTTAGCTAAAAACTGCCAGAAAAGTGTTTTGTTTACCATTTTTGTGGTCGTGGAGGAGAGGGCTGGAGGGATTGGAGGCATCGCGAGATCTGCATGGGCATGAGAAAAAATGAAGACAACAGGAAGTGATGTCTGGCTGAGTGCAGAAAAGAAGAACTGAAGAGGAAGGGACTTGGGAGGACTGCAATTAGCAAGAGCACTTCTGGGTGAAAGAGAACCAGGAAGTAAGACCTGTGACCAGTACCATAGAGAAAAGATGTCCGCCATTTTGGGGAGGACTAAAACTTTAAAATCAAATATCTCGAAAAGTAAACATCTTAGAACGGCAAAAATAACAGCATTTGTCAAAGCTCTTCAAGACTTATTGATAGAACCCAAAAACACTGAAATTGGAAGATACCAAAAATCGGCTTTTTTTAAAGGATAAAAACGGAGTCTGAACAGAGAAAGCGGGCGGCAATCTGGTCAGCATCCAAGATGGCTCCTAAAATAGATACTGAACTAATGGCTATGATAGAGGCAATGGACAAAAGGATGACAGAAGCTTTTAGTGATCTTAGCCAGCAAAATCAACAATTGGCTAAGAAATTGGATAAGAAAATAAATGACTTAGCTGAACAAGTGGATAAGAATTTTGGAGACCTAAAGACTGAAATTCAAAATGTGGCAAAAAAATCGAAAGAGATGGAAAACAAAATGTTTGTGTTGGAAGAAAACATCGAAATAGTGACAAAAGAGAATTATAGAGTGGAAACAATGATGGTATACAAGGAAAAGACTGAAATTTAAAAGTTGGCAAAAAAAATCGAAAGAGATGGAAAACAAAATGCTTGTGTTGGAAGAAAACATTCAAAAAGTGATAAAAGAGAATTATAGAGTGGAAACAATGATGGTATACAAGGAGATGCAAAAGCACTTAAGATTTAGAGGGATAGGTGAAAAGATGGGCGAGAACATACTCACAAAGATTTTTGAAGCCTTGAGTGGCTATTTGAAAGATGAAGAAGAGGACATAAAATCTAATACTGACTTGGTCCTTAGAGTTAATTCAGAGGGTGCTAGCAGGAAAAATCTGCCAAGAGATGTGGTAGTGCAATTTACCACTAAAAGAGTAAGAGAGTTGATTTACAGAAAATGCTTCAAGGTCCGAAAAAAATAGTAAATATTGATTAACGGTTGTCTAATAAGTACTGGAAATGTAAACAAAAAGAAGGTTCTTTCTACCATATGTGGTGGACTTGTGATAAAACTAAAGTCTTTTGGTTTGTGATTCATGTTGAAATGGAAAATTTTTTGAAATGTACCTTTAAAAAACTGCCTGAAATGTTATTGCTTGGTCTTAAGTTAGAGGATGTAAATGTAACTAAAAGGACATGGTATATGGTGACTACAGTGAGAATGATCTACACTCAGAACTGGAAAAGCGAGAAAACTCCAGACATATGGAAATGGTTGAAAAATTGCTACTTATGGCAGAAATGGACAAATGGACAAGAAAATTGAATAATCAAGACTCAGAAAGGTTTCTAGAAGAATGGAAAGACTTGAAAGAATATCTAGAACAATAGTGGGATATGAAAAATAATATTTTTACATTGTATAATTATTGATCTTAGATGTTTAAAAGAAGAAACAATTCTTTTTAAGGGAAATATATTGAATGTTTGAAATGACAAGAATGGAAACTAGATTACTTTTAGCAGATATTTAGATAATACTTTTAAATGTTTTAAAAAAAAATTTATAACCAAATATGTTACCTGTAAGAGTTAATACTTTTAAATCCTTATAATTGCTGTTATATATATAATGGTATAGGTGAGGCGGGAAGTCCTAAAGGTTTTGAATTGTAACTGGAATACATAGTTATATAGAAAATAGGATAGTGATGGTAATATTTTGAAAGTAACTATGTAAAATTTTCAACAAGTAGAAAAATAATAAAATTTGTTTTTTAAAAAATAGAAAACCGATGGCTGCTTTTGTGCCTTGTTTTACTATGTAGAGAGGATGGGTTGGGACACCTTCTTTAAAAGCCTGTAAAATCAGACCATTTTGCTAAATTTACTTGAAACTTAGGGAATCTTTAGAAGAGATGGTGTACTGATATCATTTGGGGAAAAAAATTCAGTTTAGGAAAATCTGCCATGGAAAACAGTAGGGTGACTTCCAATCTGATCTTAATGAAAACAGAAATGCAGCCTGATGAATCTTCATGATACAGCAACATTTGCAATAATTTCTTCTGCAGCTTCCCTTTCTTAAATTATGGAGTTGAAATGGTAAGTTTTCCAGTGCATACCCCTACTATGAAGTGGTACAGTCCATGAACAGGTACATTATATGATTCTGATCTTTTCTTTCCTAATTCTTGATGTGAAAATTGCTTCTTACTGAGTTGATATGTTCAATGAGTTTAGAACTTTTGGTAACAGGATGCATAACTTGTCACTTAGATTGAATCTTCTCTTCCATTTTGATGTTATTCACCCAGTGAAGGCCATTCTTTCCAAGTTCATCACAGTGTGCTTGGAATTACACTATCATGAATTATATGGTCTCATCCATAGATCTGGCCACCTTACTAGTCACTACATTTATGATTTCAGTGCTCATCGTCTAGCATAAAGGCTGAACAATAATCCTGTGATCCCCTTGAAATGAGATTGATGTGGAATGTCATGCTAACACCCATAAACAAGCAAAATATGAAGTCTGTTCAGCCATCTCAGCTTTTTTATCCCATACAGCATAACAGCTGACCTCCCTGCCAATGCTGATACAGTAAGCAAACTAGAGGCTCCTTGGCAGTTGTCAGGCTCAGTCTTAGATAAATTCAGATGGCTTGTTTAGATTGATGTTGACAGGGTCCTGTCAGCTGTTAAATCCACCACTTTCCTCCTTGATCGTGGGGAGGGTATAAACTCCCCTGGAATACATTATCAATCTGTTCCTGAGTTCAGGGGTCTTCCTGGGAATGCTGAAGGAGGCAATGGTGAGGTTGCTGTTGAACAAACCATTGCTAAATCCCTCTGATTTGGCCAACTAACACCCAGTTTTGCTGTTCCTAGGTAAGGTGCCTGAGTGGGCGATGGCAGAACAACTACAGCCTTTCCTGGAGGACACATTGGCTTTGGACCCATTCCAGTCCAGCTTTCGATCTAGCCATAGGACCGAGATGGTGCTGGTCTCCCTTACAGATGACCTTTATAGGCAACTGGATCACGGCAGGTCTGTGCTGCTGTTGTTAGATCTCTCAGCAGCTTTTGACATGGTTGACCATGATTTGTTGACCCATTGCCTCACTGCCCACTGGATTACATGGGACAGTCCTTCAGTGGCTGTGCTCATTTCCCCAAGGACAGGGACAGAGGGTGGCACTAGGGGAGAGGGTCTCATTGCAGTGCCCATTGGTGTGCAGAGTCCCTCAGGGGCAATGCTCTCCCCAATGCTGTTTAATATCTATATGTGCCCTCTTGTCCAGCTAGTCAGAAGTTTCAGGCTAAGGTGTCATCAATATGCAGATGACACCCAGACTGTATCTGTTAATGGATGGCCAGCCAGATACCGTCCCAGAAGATATAGCCAGTTGTTTGGAGACTGTGGTGGGATGGTTAAAGCAGAGCTGTCTGAAGCTGAACCCATCAAAGACAGAGGTCCTGTCGCTAGGTCAAGGGGTGGGGAGGTGGGGTGGGGAATTCAGCTTTCCACTCTTGATGGAGTACAGCTAGTACCAGCTCCTTCTGTCAGGAGTTTGGGTGTGATCCTAGATGCCTCCCTTTCATTGAGGCTCAGATCACAAATACGGCCAGGAAGGCATTCTTCTGCCTTTCGCCAACCCCAGCAACTGACCCGTGCTGACCTGGCCAAAGTGATCCATGCAATGGTCACCTCTAGATTAGACTATTGTAAATTGTTCTGCAGGACTGCTCTTGAACTTGCTCCAGAAACTTCAACTGGTCCAGAATGCAGTGGCATAGGTCCTTACTGGGACCACTTTGAGACCACATATACAATCTGTGTTCTTTCAACTGCACTGGCTCCAGATTGAGTACCAAATCAGGTTCAAGGTTCTGGTACTTACTTTCAAAGCCCTAAACAGTCTGGAACCATTGTATCTATGGGCCCGCCTCTCCCTATATACCCCTCAGCAGGGGTTATTTCGTAAAAAAAGGTGCAGAAGCTCATTAGCATAACTCATTAGCATAGCTTATTTGCATATGCCACACCCCCTGACATCACTGGAAGTGTGTCTGAAGGTAACACCCACCGCTCAGGCTGCACCCCAAAAAATATCCAGGTACTTCCCAACTCAGAGCTGGTGAGCCAGCTTTACTCTTTGACTAAAGACACTTTAGGTTTCCTTTGCTCTTGCAGGGAAGCTACCCTACAACAAGCATGAAAATACAGATCAAGTTAGTATGCTTTTGCTTTTTCCACAGTGCATCACCATATGTGCCCGCTCCTGGGCTTGTTACTCCCGGAACGGCATTCCTGTGCGTTCCTGCTCGAAATGACCCCTGCCCCTCAGAGAGCATTATGCTCATCCAGTAACAACCTATTGGTAATCCCTGGCCCCAGAACCTTTTTGGCTCTGGCCCAACCTGGTGGAACTCTCTATTGAGTGAGACTCATGTCCTACAGGACTTGAATCAGTTCTGCAGGGCCTGTAAGACCGAGATGTTCCACTGGGCATATGGTTGAGGACAGAGATGGTTAGAGTGATCAGCTGGCCTCCCTCCTCCTCCCCCCCTTTCTCTGTGCTGGCTGCCTCCCTAGGTACCCGTCTGTGATGGATTGTTATGGCACCGACATAGTAGATTGACTGTTAGGTTTCTGACTTGTAATAATGTGAATCTTAAATTGTAATATGTTGATTTTATTGTATATTTAACTGTTGGAAGCCACCCTGAGCCCTGCTTGGTGGGGAAAGGAGCAGGATGTAAGCTGAATGAATAAAGGAATGAACTGTGCAGCTCACAGTCATTGGAACTGTGATAACTCAGAAAAAGCAGGCAAGCCACCAGAACTGATTGCACTCGCATTAGAATTGCAGTCATGCACAGAGGGGGAATCCCTCCTAGCTGTAATTTACTGCAAGCTACACTTGGAATTGCTGTCAGAAGTTGTTAGGTTTCTCAAGAAACAAAAATGCAAAACACAAGTTCACGTTCCTTTGGGAGATATCTGTGTTCTACAGCTCTGCCACTGAGGCTGCTGTTTGCAGAGACCAAAAGCTGGAAATGTTCAGTTCCTGACAAGCTCCACAGCTGAGGTATCAGTGACTCAGGAAAGTAAGTAGAACTAGCTTCCAGTTAAAATTCAGCACTTCTCTATTGTTCATAGGCTATTTCAGGTAGACCTGGGACAGAGAGCACACAAAACCACACAACGTGGTAGCCCTGTCCACAGAACTAACATCTGGAAGCAAGAAGGAATTACTCTTTCACTTACTCAGTCTCCGCATGTTCACCTACCCTCTTATTTAAAACAGTGCTTTCCTATGCTCATTTACATGGGAGTAAGTCCCACTGAGCTCAGTGTGGTCGATATCTGAGGAAACATGATGAGGAGTGCCTGCTTGCGTCTCCCAGATGCTCACTGCTCCCCCTACAGTCAACTGCTGAGTTTCTTGCTCATCCCAGAGGATGTAAATATCTAGCTATTTTATTTTCAACCCCTTTCCTGAGACTCCCTAGCACAGAATATGGCTGTTTGAGTATTCAGTTCCTATGAGAACTGGGCTTTGCTGTCACAGCTGTTTCTATCAGAGCCAGGAAGGATGGGGCTACATGAACACAAAGGTGAATCTGATATCTATCACCCAACACTTTTCAGTTCCAGAAGCTTACCAGTTCTGCTTTCTTTCATGGCTTTTCAAACATATTACAAAAAAAGTGTGCCAAGGACAAAAGCTGATTATATGCAATGCCTAAAACAAAACTGCCACACACATTTTCCATCCGTGGTTTTGCTGTAATGTAACGGAGCAACAAATGCTGTGGTTATCATTCGCAGATGAAAGAACAGAAGTTATTTTTTGGGGTGTCAGGATGATCAATGAGTTGTTTTTACACCGTGTCAGCTACGCTCTTATTCAAAATGCTGCAGCCTTGAATCAACGTGTTACTGTTCTTGAGAAAGACCAGTGGTGAGGGGGAAAGTTGTTGGCACAAAGGCAGCAGTTAATATGTTTCCTGTTGGATGCCCTTTAATTATTACAGTCAAATCCTAGGGTGTTGATGATGATAAAAACACACTCCGGGCTGTAAGCTGCCTTCCTTTTCCACACTCATAAAATAATATGGAACACAGCACTCAACCTGATATTTTACACTGTCACCCTCTCACAACCTCTCCCTGCACTGTATTGCTGGTTGAATCCAGAAATTTTAGACCACAAGAGAAAGAGCCAATGAAGATAGAAAAACAATATTGTCCTTAGGCGATCTCAGCCATATCTACTAATATTTCACAGAAGAAAATAGAACTGACCAACAATCTGTTATTAGTCATTCAAAACGAACACCATCAGCATATGAAATGGCCAGCTGATTCCTGTGTCGAAACTGTAAAAGCAGTCCTGATGAATCAGACCAGAGGTCCATCTAGTCCAGCAGCTTTCTGCTTCACAGTGTCCCACCAGATGCTCCTAATAGAACTACAAGGCACTGAAATTAAGGTCTCCCACTGGTGTTGCCCCCTGTGTAAGTATTCTGGCATTTCCTGCCTCTGAATATGGAAGTTCTATTTTAGTCACCATGAGGGACCAGTTCTCTATTAGTTTAATCCTCTACAGCAGAAGTCAGCAGCTGTTTATAATAAAAGACCCAAACTCTGCCAAATACAGAGCAAGAGATCAACAAAGACCAATATAAAGGCCATAAAAATAATCAATGATACCAAAGTGCCATTATTCATACTTTCAATAAGGACACAACCCAAATGTAATGGAAGTATCAAAGTACATTGAATGGATTGTACTTCTTGGTTTTCTGCTTGTACTCCCACATGTTAATTGGGCTGCATGGGTGAACAAACTTGCCAAATGAAACATTTGGAACAATCTTTACAAATATCTCAAAAGAATTAAATATTTAGAACTTTACATTAAGAAATATTGTACTCCTACCCTCCCGTAGTTTAATTTCTGGATGGGCTTGCAAAAGAATCCACAATCCATCATCTCCCTTTTGAAACATCCATCCTTTCATGTTTGCCCTTCATCTGCTACTTTCATGCCTTGTCAGTTTGAGAATACAAGGTCACTTATCACTGCCTCAGGTCTCTGAAGAAAAATTCAGGTGGTTAGTGTGTTGGCCTGAAGCAGCAGAACAAAGTTTGTGTGTAGTGGCACCTTTAAGACCAACAAAGCTTTATTCAAAGTGTAAGCTTTCATGTACAAAGAACACTTCTTCAGACACGAAAGCTTACACATTGAATAAAACTTTGTTGGTCTTAAAAGTGCCACTGGACTCGAACTCGGTTCAGCTCTTTGAAGTTTGTTTTCTTGTTAATACCAACATCTATGTTAGAAGACAACTCATGAGCTTCAACTAGTGTAAATGAGACTATCTATTTACTTAATGGAGTAGGGTTGCCAGCCTCCAGGTGGGGCCTGGAGATCTTCCACTTTTACAACTTATCTCCAGCTGACAGATCAGTTTACCTGGAGAAAATGGCTGCTTTGAAGTGTAGACTCTATGGCATTGTACCAGGCTGAGGCCCCTCCTCAAGCCCCACCCTCTCCTGGATCTACCCACAAAGTCTCCAGGCATTGTCCAACCCAGACCTGGCAACCCTATAATGGTGTGAGGTTGTAAAGCAGCTCCACTAGTGCTTTTGCTTCCAGGTTCAACCTGAGGGGCTGGTAATGACCTTAAAGCACTTTAGGACCTGGAGCTAGGCAGGCCAGGTCTCCCCTTGCTACTTGCCCCTGTTCTCGATTGCACTTCCAAGGCCAGTGTAGGAGGAGAATGAGGGGCTTGCTGGGCATCATACTGGCATGTGACATCACTTCTGGCAAACCCAAAAGTGTTTTCCAGCAAATCTTGCTATTATTTCTGTGCTGAAATGTTTAGAGCACTTTAGATCATAACATGTTGTGTAGATCTCCAGACTGTTGTTTTTAATGACCAGGCCATGCCTCCTTGTTGCTCCTAGTGGATTTATCCACCACCTTTGATACAGCGTTGTTGAAGATAGAAATAGGCATCTTGTTGAAGGCAGAAATAGGCATCAGGGGTTCTACACTTGACTGGTTTAAAACATTCTTCATGAACTTGACTCACAGAATTGTCACTGGAGACCACTTATCAATGTAGGACTTATCCTTGGGGGTTCCACAGGGCACATCCATGCTCTTCAATCTCTATGTAGTTGAAATCATTCAAAGTTTGGATGTTGGCTGTCATGAATATGCAGACAACACACACAAACACACACACACTTTCACACCCTTGTCCAAATCTCCTGGTAATGCAGTAGAGGTCCTAAATCACTGCCTGGCTGTTGTGTTTAAATGGCTATGCGTTAATAAACTGAAACTAAACACTGGAAAGACAGAGGTAATGCTTAGGAAGGCAGAGGTCTTGAACAACAATATGTTTCCTACTTTTGATGCAGTTCAGCTGACACTCAGTTAAGAGCCTTGGGGTTATACTTAATCCAGCATTATTGCTAGAGAAACAAATCAATGTAGCCACAAAAAACTTCTTCCCATTCAGTCTATAATGTCCCCCTTTGGCTGTGGGTTCCCAGGTTAGAGTACTCACTCAGGCACCTGTTCTCAGGTCGATTCAGCAGAGTCAAGCTAGCTCAAAACATCAGCCATTTACTTGCAAGGAGACAACAGCAACAACGAACAACTTCAGCTAACATACAAAACTGGAAACTGAAACAAGAGCTCCACCCAATAGGACCAAACTAAATCACACAGATATTAGGGGAGGAGCAGACCGTTCCATTACATAATACATGTATACAATAAATATACCACACAGCCTAGCCAAGAAGATAACCTCCTACATTGATACGAATGGTCTGGCCACCTACATCCACAGCACAGTAAAACTGAGACTAGACTATGTAACACACTCTACATAAGTCTCCCCTCAAAGTTAATCCAGAGAATCCAGTTGGTACAGAATGCTGCAGCTTGGTTATTTTCAGGAGTCAGACAGAGCATGCATATTTCTCCCATTCTGCAGTCACTCCATTGGCTTCCCATCAGTTACCAGCCTCAGTTTAAGGTACTGGCTATCACATACTAAGCCCTCCATGGCCTTGGTCCCTCATTTCTGTGAGACTGCCTCTCCCTCTATGTTCCTCTACAACAACTCCACTCACCTGAACAGGGCTTTCCACAGGTGGCTCCCTACAAATGGGCAAAATCAGCAATTGCCTGTACATATCCATTCTCTGTTGTGGCCCCCATCTCATGGAATGGTCTGCCTGATGAGGTCAGGAAGGCTCCCATCCTTTTGGCTTTCCACAAGCTATGGAAAGCAGGATTATTCAAAAGGGTTTTTTGCTCAGGAAATAGGAGTGCACTGAAACTCTATGGTTCAGAAAAAAACTAGTGGTGAAGAGTTAAAGACTGTAGATTATACAGCTATGCAACAATGGGAATGACTATGGGGAAAATATGTCAAATTTATATAATGTTTTAAACTGTTTCTCATTTTAAATTCATCTTCTGCTTGCATAGTACACATAATACACACTCCATCTCTCCTCAGATTTTGTAATTGACCTGTTTCTCAAATAGGTTGTTAATTCTGCCATTACTACATATTCATCAGGTTTGTTTCCCCAGTCTTCTAAGTATGGACAGACATCTAGTTTCCTCTTTGCTACATAGATAATTCTGGCCACTGTCACCACATATTTGAATATCTCTTCTAAAAATTTTGGTAATTTGTTAGGTAGTACACCTAGTAGCATGTTCTTGGCTTACAATGGAAATTTAAACTTTAATATCTATATGTTAAAGAAGTAGAATAAGAATCTGTTTTAAATGTAATATCCTGAATCTAAATGTGTGCAAGGAAGTGGATTCTGGGGAGAGTATTTTTTTCTGAATTTCCTTATTATGAAATATATATCTGCAAAAATGAATAGCGAGTATGCAGTTCATTGTAATAATGAAGAAATCAATGATGTAGGTTTTTTAAAAAAAGAATGAACCAAATCTTCATATTTACAAGTGTTAATCAACTTATATTTCAGCATTACTGACAGCATTCTGTCTTCAGATAAAGGAAACAAATTCTTACTGCTACTTGTGAGCCATAAAGAGGATGCTAAAGGCCAGAAGGAGGAAGAGGAGGAGGAAGAGACTGGATTTATACTCTGCCCTTCACTACCTGAAGGAGCGGCTTATGATCCCTTTGCTTTCCCCTCCCCACAACAGACACCCTGTGATGTAGATGGGGTTGAGAAAGCTAAAGTGCCTCTGGAAATGCATTTATTAGAATTTATATACCACTTTTCCAGCTCATGTTCAAAATGTCCCATAGCAGCAATAAAAACAAATCTGAAAAGTCCTGTGGAAAAGTAAGGCTTTACACCCCTGGTTTCAGACAGGAATGGCTCCTCTGTTTCAAAAGAAGGACGCTGCAGAGACTTGGGGCCACATGAATAGAAGCCCTGATTCTTGTAGTAGATGCAGAGATCACATACAAAGATGGTACCTGAAAAACAGCCTGATTTGATGAATGGAATTGGCAACAGGAGCTGATGAAGAAAGAGATGGTCTTTAAGGCATGCAGAGTCCCCAGACCATAGGAAACTTTAAAAGTCTGAATAGCACATACACTTAGGTTCAGAAGCGAACTACTTGCCAGTGCACTTTAAAAAGCCAAGGCCACAAATGCTCCTACCTCTTGACATTTAATACAGAGTAAGTAGGAATGAGTGAATTCCCCTTTCTCCATTCCATCATAATTTCTTCAGTTATCTGAGTGTAGATGTTCCATTTGCCTGACTTTTCCTCATTTCCCAACAGAATGTGTTTTTAATCTTTTTGCTGGAAAATACATATTTAATTGTGCAGCTTATTGTGCAGTATTTGTTGTGACATTTTATACATGCTTTGTTGAGTGAACACACTATCAATACACCCTCCCCCAAAACTGTATGCACACACACTTAAAATGATTGTGAGTTGAATCTCCTTGTACATTTACAGTTTAAGACTGTGCTACCACAGCATGTTTATCTGCTAGCAGCAGCTGGACATTGGTTGACTGTAGGGAAAACAGAAAGCCACAGGGCTCAATCTAAACCAAAAAAACAGGCATGGGATTGAGTGGGTGAGGTGTGTGGCAGAAGCTATGTGGTCAGGCTGGGGGCTGGGCTGGGTTGGGTTGGCAGCAATGGCTGCCAGAACCCTACATGGGTCCAGGGCAGGTGAGGCTGGGAGGAGGCAGGCAATCCTGGTGGGCTTTAGCTGTGTAAAGGTAAAGGAAAAGGGTTCCCTTGCTCAAAAGCCAGTCAGATTCGACTCTAGGGGGCAGTGCTCATCTGTGTTTCCAAGCCAAAGAGCCAGCGCTGTCCAAAGACATTTCCGTGGTCATTTGGCCGGCATGACAAGATGCCGAGGTGCACAGAATGCTGTTACCTTCCCACCAAAGCAGTACCTATTTATCTGCTTGCAATTTCTTGCTTTCGAACTGCTAGGTTGGCAGGAGCTGGGGCCAGAGATGGGAGCTCACTTCATCACGTGGCACTCAGGTCTCGAACTGCCAAACTACTGATCTTCTGGTCTGCAGTTCAGCATCTTAACCACTGAGCCACTGCGGCCCCTTTTACCTGTGCACCTGTTCCCTATATAGCCAGGAGCCTCTCTTCACCAGGCCTCTGATCACTGCAGCTTTCCCACCCACGCTCCCTGTGATTCAGATGTCACGGGATATGTTACTGTTTATGTTTTTTTGTTGGTGTGTTTTCCTTCATTACTGTCACAGCTTTGGGCAGTTTGGGCATGGGACGGATCCTTTTTGGTTAGGGAGGTGGTGCCTGTGTGCCTGCATCCCATGGTTCTGGGACTCTCTTAAGGGGTCTGGGGATAGAGCCAACTTCAGTGGCATGCCCAGGTCAGGGATTGTCAGGGTTCTCATCACCAGGGGGCAAGGGGACCATGCAGCAGCTGGCACCCATGTGGCTTGGGGGGGGGGGTTGCCACTTCTTGGGGCACTGGGTTATTGGGTGGCAGGCGGGCCACCTGATTCAGGATCTGTCCCTATGCTGCGCCAATGCTCCTACGGTGTAATCAATAAAGCTGTGGCCATTTTTATTCTCCAGAATAAAGGTGTTGTTGTCAGTTCCTTGCCTATGCCCCCCCAATGCCCCTGGGGTCCACAATGAAAAACTTTAATTGGTGTGTTATCTATCAGTTGCTCTGCATCTCCCATTAGCTACCACCAAAAAGTTGGGGAAGGATTGCAGCAAATATTCCCTTTCCTATGCCTGGATTTGCTCAGGCTCTCTTCTGAGACAACAGCAAAGCTTGTATGGATGAAAGAACAATGGAGCAAGTCCTGTGCTGCTCCTTTCTAACTTACATGCAAATTAGAAGTTCCCATATAGGCAATTCTTGTCTTCCAAGTCATGAACCCTTGGAAGTTAAATATTTAAAAACTCATATGAAGCTTAACTTGTAGCATTGATTTTTTTTTAAAGTAGATAAAGATAGTCTTCATAGTCAGCTGAACTTGTAAGATTTGAGCTGATGTTCCGTGTACACCTCCCTTCTATGGATTTCACTGGGGCTTCACTGGTTTCTCTAAAACCTATGGTCAGCAAAGTGTGCTTGGGATTTCAGCTGTCTAATTTAATCCTAATTTACTCAGAAATAAACCCCATCCATTTAAACTTCCAAACTATTGGGCATAGTATTGCAGAATCACAAATGTTCCCCAACCATACCACAATGGGTTAGATCCAGCCAGTTATTTCTCTCAGTCTCAACCAATTTTCCTTCTTGTCACAGCTTTCAGTCCCAGTTGCTTTTGTCCATGCAGGTCTCATAAACTCTAACATGGTCTTTTTGTTCCTCTTTTTTTTAACGGGAAAAACTGGTTGGATCTAACCCTTTAATACTTAGTGATAATATGAGTCTAACCAATTATCCTCACAACCATTTAAGCAATTGACCAGAAGATTAATGTATTAGTCAACAGCCTCAGTCTGCTAGCTGAACCCCAAGAAATGCTGTTATAGATTCCATGCTAACTGCTCCTCCACCTAAAGATTCACTCAAAGCTTCCAGAACCAGAATATGCTTTTTATTCACATGCCAATCAAAACAGATTATTGAAGATCATTGCATAGAAGGAATTATACTTTAAAAAATTATTTAATATTTTATTCATTTCCTTCATTCATATCTCACCTTTCTCCCCAGTGCAGAACCAAAGTGGCTTACATTGTTCTCTCCCACATTTTATTATCACAGGCAACTAGAAGGAACAGAGACCGATTGTGCAGAAATGGAAGGTCTGGAAGTCAACATTTTTGTGAGCATTCAAAGTGTTACCAATTGGGTCCAGCGGGCTGTGTAAAAAGAAAATAATTTACAAACTAGCAAATTTTATTTAGATTTTTAGATGTCAAATTCTCTCCAATTTCCACAGCTTTCAATGAAAAAGCTCCTGAAAGACCAAATTAATTACATGTGCTCCACCCACTATCCATTTGACTTGCTAGTGAACCATGAAAAAATATTTCCAGTTTTGAAAATATAAAGATCACTTTGACAATTTGGCAATTTGCCCCCTCACATGCTAACAAGATCATGCTCAAGATCATACAAGCTAGGCTTCAGCAATACACGGATAAAGAACTGCCAGAAGTACAAGTTGGGTTTTGAAGAGGTAGAGGAACTAGAGATCAAATTGCCACTATTTGCTGGATTATGGAGAAAGCAAGGGAATACCAGAAAAACATCTACTTCTGTTTCATTGACTACACTGAAGCCTTTGATTGTGTGGATCACAACAAACTGTGGCAAGTCCTTAAAGAGATGGGAGTACCAGAGGGAGTACCTCACATGTCTCCTGAGAAACCTCTATAAGGGTCAAGAAGCAACAGTTAGAACTAGACATGGAACAAGTGATTGGTTTAGCATAGGAAAAGGAGTATGACAAGGATGTATATTGTCACCCTGCTTATTTAATTTATATATAGAGAACATCATGCGAAATGCTGGCCTGGATGAATCACAAGCTGGAATCAAGATTGCCGGGAAAAGCATCAACAACCACAGATATGCAGACGATACCACTCTAATGGCAGAAAGTGAAGAGGACCTCAAGAGCCTGTTGTTGAGGGTGAAAGAGGAGAGCATGAAAGTTGGCTTGAAACTTAACATAAAAAAAACTAAGATCATGGCATCTGGCCCCCTCACTCCTTGGCAAATAGAAGGGGAAGTCATGGAAGCAGTGACAGACTTCACCTTCCTGGGATCCAAGATCACTGCAGATGATGACTGCAGCCATGAAATTAAAAGATACCTGCTCCTTGGGAGGAAAGCTATGACAAACGTAGACAGCATAATAAAAAGTAGAGACGTCACACTGCCAACAAAAGTCTGTATAGTCAAAGCATTGCTATTCCCAGTAATAAATGTATGGCTGTGAGAGTTGGACCATTAGGAAGGTTGAGAATTGAAGAATAGATGCTTTCGAATTATGGTGCTGGAGAAGACTCTTGAGAGTCCCTTGGACTGCAAGGAGATCAAATCAATAAATCCTAAAGGAAATCAACCCTGACTGTTTACTGGAAGGCCAGATACTGAAGCTGAAATACTTTGGCTGCCAAATGAGAAGGGAGCACTCACTGAAGAAGACCCTGACACTGGGAAAGATTGAAGGTAAAAAAAGGGTATGGCAAAGGATAAGATGGTTAGACAGTGTTATTGAGGCAATGGGCATAGAGTTTGGCAAGCTCTGGGGGATAGCGAAAGACAGGAAGGCCTGGCATGATGTGGTCCATGGGGTTGTGAAGAGTCGGACTCTACTGTGCAACTGAACAACAACAACAAACTGGCAATCTGCTACTTGCAGCCTTATGACTAAGAGCTGAGGAAGGGATTGATAAACACTGAAAAGATATTTTCAGTTGTTTTTTCCTTAGTTGGGGGAAATAATTTGGAAATCCACAAAGAGGTATAAGAAACTTTTATTTAAAATTACTTATTTATAGAAGCCAGTTAAAGTCTAAGAAATGGAAAACACAGACAGACCTGCAAACCCTCAACTAGCTTAGAAGCAGCAACTCCTGGCAATAGGAAGCAAAGCATTCCCTTGGACTTTCCATACCTGTCATTCACAACCATGATTTTCCTCATCAGCTCGAAGAAAGGGAAAAGCAGGACAGTCCTGTTTCCCCGGACTAAATTAGGCAGGAAACTCTGTATATTTTGTCTACTAGCAAACCTAAAGAACTGCTTTTTTAGATAATGAACCTGGGAATCTGGGCCAGTTAACTGGCCATATGGATGCCGAGTAGTATGCCCAGATTCTGGGTAAAACCGGGCCAACTGAGCATATTGCAAACCCTAATAAAAGATGTTCTGGAGACCAAAGCAATCTGCTTACCAAAAAGCAAGGCAGGATTAGAATTACACAAAAGTTATAGATATGCAACTGTGTAGTAACATCCATCCCATTGATTACTGGTTTTTTTAAAATGTTGCCATTTTAAATGATTTCCCACCAGCATCACTACCCGTGTGGTATGATGGAAGCTGACCAGAGCTTCCAGTGATGTCAGAACATGTAGCAGTATATGTTAGGGATGGCATAGGCTGAGGACAGACTGGCAATCTGCTGCGGGAGGAAAGCGGGGCTGAAAGTTGTGGGGGAAAACTGCTCTGGGGCTGGCCATTCACACTGGCCAGATTCCTGCCTTAGCATACCGGACCAGAACATTCAGACTGTGCAGAGTGGCCCCAGGTGGGCCAGCCTCCGCAGCTCGTGGCAGGGCCGTTTTGGCAATGGATGTGTGGGTGCATGAGCGCTCATGCGCACATTGCTGAAACGGCACATTCACACTGCCACCTCTGCTTGAATCCTGCCTTCTTCCGGTTCAAACTGCCAGAAAGCGGGAAACAAGCGGCAGACGGCCCCTGGATACCACTTTCTCCCGGTGACCTTCTGAAGCGGCAGGGAAGTGGCACAAAAGCGGGTAAGTACGGAAGGGAGCCGGGGAACAGCTGTGGCTGTTTGAATGGACTCCCTTCCCCCGCTTCACAAGTGGAGCTCTCCCACTCCAGATTGCCAGTCTGTTCTCAGCCATAATTTGAATATAGTATACAATTAAGCTCCATGGTGGGGAAACTCTTGGCTGTACCACCAAGGCCACCCAGAGCTGTATGAGCGGCATGGAACTGTCAGCTAACTCACATGTGCATACTGATAAACTTGGGTACTGACAAAAGAATACAAAATGCAGTGAAAATGCAAAGAAATGAAATATATGTATGTGTAAAGTGCTGTCAAGTCGCAACCAACTTATGGTGATCCCAGCAAGGGCTTTCAAGGCAAGTGAGATGTAGCGGTGGTTTGCCATTGCCTTCCTCTACAAAGCCTTCCTTGGTGGTCTCCCTTCCAAGTACTGGCTCTATTAAGCTTCCAAGACCTAATGAGATAGGGCTATACTATGCTGCCTTCCCTCCCAATAAAATATATGAAAATCGCATTGCTATGTAGGGTTGGTTTGTCCCTCTCCTTGACTGACTGATATTTCGTTGTTCTTGATTTAAAGTATGTGTGCTTTATTTCTAGCAGGCTGGCAGTCATATTAGTATATATAAGACAATAACAGTTCCATACTAAGCAAAGTTGCATTCTTTTAATTAATTTGAAGTCAAATGTGCTAATATATTGGTGGTGGAAAGTGCTGTCAAGCCGCAGCCAACTTCTGGCGACCCCGTAGAGTTCTCAAGGCAGACCCGTAGGGTTTTCAAGGCAGTTTGCCATTGCCTGCCTCTGCATAGCAACCCTGGACTTCCTTGGTGATTTCACATCCAAGTACTAACCAGAGCCAACCCTGCTTAACTTCTGAGAGATGACAAGATTGGACTAGCCTGAGCCATCCAGGTCAGGGTGCTAGTATATAACATGTAAGGATTTTAATATGACCCAGCACACATTAGCTGTCTGGAATGGTACAACCCATGATTTTACCACCTCTGTCTACTGCATAATACATAAGGTGATGTATTTTGTATGAGTGTGGATCAATGTTAAGAATAATGCATCTAGAAATAGTGAGTGTATTTTTCTACAGAAATCAGACCTGGTACCAACGTAAGCCTCCACATATACCAATGTTTTACATTCTCATCTCTTCCAGTGTATTATCCTTCTATACCCTCCAGTGAAAAGACTGTCACTGCCACGATGGAAAAGTACCTGAATGTCAGGCCAAAGTTCCATCTGTACACACAGCTGCTTATGCATAATCGAGCACAGGTGTCAAAAATTACAAGGCCTTGGTGATAGATTATGGAGCCATAAGGAAGAAACAAAGCGACTTGACTGACAGGAATTTCAAAATCTATAATATAAATGTCAAGCAAACAGTTGTGTTCCAAATTCAAAGCCTGCAACTTGGCAGGAGGAAAGCCTTCGAAATCTCCTCTGGAAACTTGTGTTTGGAAACAAGCACCCTTGGGAGGAAGGAGAGTTTGTACTGGAGGGTCTCATCGAACTCCTTCTTAAAGGGCATAGATATGAGCAGAATAAGGATCCCACAATAATTATCTGTTCTGAACAAATTCCATCTTACAAAAATGCGATCTAACATACAAAAAAAGTTGTTTGTGCTTGAATCCACTGAAAGCAATAGGATTTCAATTCTTTAAGACTAATTTGTCCTTCTGATGTAAGTGTGACAAATGGTTCCCAGATTAGAGCCATAATCTTTCACATACACTGAAGGCATTTACTTATTCAGTTTTTAGCTCAGTCTTTCTGCAGAGATCTGAGATACATTGTCTTTGTGACTGCTTGTGTTTTATGTTAGTTAGGTTAGGCTGAGAGATGCTAACTGGTCCATGGTTCAGTTCACCCAGTAAATCTCAGGACTCAGTGAGAGTTTGAACTCATCTCTATGACTGAATGCTACATACGACACTGAAGAGTACTGGACTCAGGAGACCAGGAACAGTGAAATCATGAAGCCTTTATTGAGTGATTCAGCATGCCCAGTAGATGGTCAGAACAAGCATGCTTCCAGGGCTCCAGGGCCCTCATTATACACTGGCCGGAGCCACACCTCCAGCCGCACCCAAAAGACCTGATAGGGGCTTAACATATGTGCATGTTTGTCATAGGTTCCCTGGAGGAGCCTTTGATTGCATTGGCTCCTCAGGGAGAACCTAGGTCCCACATTGGTGGAGGCTTTCAATCCGGATGTCTATTGTTCCTCCAGATTCAAGCTCCCCTCTCTGCCTGACCATGTGCTCTGGCCATGCGGCGGGCGCCATTACCTGGGAGCACATGGCAGGCTGGTTGCTACACAGAGCATGCTACATTACAGACACCATCCTGAATCTGGGTTTATTGAGCCATGTGAAAAGTTCAGTGAACTGAAACTGTGAGCTTTTAAATTAGTTATATTTTTAATCTGTTCTTTCATTCAAGACAAACTTCCAATGCAGCTCACAGGAATGAACAATAACAAGTAGTGATGTCATTAAAATTCAGTATAAATGTTTCTTGGTGAGGAGAAGCACAGCTCAGCAGACTCCAGACTCAGTGTGGAGGATTGACTAGCCAGTTTTGCTGATACTGTCTCATGGCCTGAGTAATTACTTTTTGGGCAATTAATTCTATGAGAATGTTCCTTCACATGGAGCGCTTCAGAACAATATTCATACCAGTTACAAATAAACTGTGCTTTTTTCGTCAAAGGCAAAATTTTACTCATCAGTACATTCATATCTGCAGAAAACTGTCAATGTTGACCAGCTCTCAGAATTCTGCACTGGAGACTTCCTTGTTTATGGACAGGTAGAATTGAAACAACAGCCATGAACTGAATTCATATGTATGAAATCATATCTTTCATCCATCTCCTCAGTAGTTACAATAAGAGTTGAAGCAGAAGAATTGAAGCAGCTTTTCTTAAATGTTTTTAGCTGAGCTGAGAACTGCCTTCATTTCAGGTGATTCTGTCAATATTTCAGCAGGACAAAGTGTTCATCTGTTCAGAGCAAGGTCAGTGCATTGATAGTGAAAAAGTATTTTTTTAACCTCATGAAAATGTTTGTTATTTACTTCAGCTGGGAATACAGTGTCATGCTGACAAGCAGTGCTGTCATCTGTTCACTGCTGAACATTAGGGGAGAAGTCGGAGGCATGTCCAACATGGAAGGTTTAGAGGACAAAGATACCTGGTGGTGGAAGTAAGAATCATGTTTTCTATGGGCACGAAGCAGAAAGTGAACATCGAAGTAAGCTGTGATCTGGTAGGAATTCCAAGTGCCAGCTTTTACTGCTTGCTGTAAAAGATGTATGGAGAGACATTTTTAGATTGAACTTCTCTGATTTTTTTTTTTTTGCCATCAAGTCACATTAAGGCTCCCGAATTGCAGTTTGGTCACCGCTGCGATGGATATAAGTTACTATTCCAGCTAGAAGTTATTATTCCAGCTAGGAACAGAACAACAAGTGAAAAAATGTATAATTAAATGGATGCAGAACTTTAAAGTGATCCAGGGGTCATTTCGAGCAGGAGCTCGGGGGAGCGCAGCTCCTGGAGTTGGTGCCAGCCCCCCCCCCCCCGTGGGGGAAATGCCTGCTTGTGTCATGGCTGCAGCAAAATGACCCCATCCCCTGGAAAGGTCCTTGTTCCTTTAACCAGCCTTCTGAAGGCTTCAGCCACCACTGAAGCTATCCTCCCAGAACAGTGGTATTTCTGAGGCTTGGACTGGTAGCTGTCCCCTCTCTGCCAGCTTTCTTTCTTTCTTTCTTTCTTTCTTTCTTTCTTTCTTTCTTTCTTTCTTTCTTTCTTTCTTTCTTCCTTCCTTCCTTCCTTCCTTCCTTCCTTCCTTCCTTCCTTCCTTCCTTCCTTCCTTCCTTCCTTCCCCTCCCTCCCTCCCTTTTTTATTGTAATTTTGTAAAAAAAATATTTTAAAGTACATTTAGTGATAAAAGTCAAAAACATTATAAACAGTATATCAAAAATATTCAACATCTTGAAATATAACATTAAGAAACGCCAGAACAAATTTTAAAGACATATAATAATGTAGATCAGTGTTCAGTGTGTAATTCTAGTATAAATGTAGTGAGTGTACCAATTGTGATTGTATGGTTGGAAATTTTAAAAGTGAAGCCATTTAAGATAAAGTGGGTTGGAGGGAATAATACTGTTTTCTGCCATGTATTGAATGAAGGGGAACCAAGTTTGAACAAATTTCAAATGTGATTTTGACGCTCTGCCTAGTCGTTCTTCAGAAGTAGCAGCAATCCTGTCCATCACATAATGGTCCCAGCATTTATTTCTCCATGTTGCTATAGCTGGAGGGCTCGATGACTTCCTTCCTTCCTTCCTTCCTTCCTTCCTTCCTTCCTTCCTTCCTTCTGACATACTTCCAGTGATGTCAGGTGGTGTAGCATATGCAAATAAGTTATACTAATGAGTTATGCTAATGAGCTCCTGCACCTCTTTTTTTTTTACAAAATGACCCCTGAAGTGATCTATGCGACGGTCACCTTGAGGCTAGAGTATTGTAACGCTCTCTACATGGGGCTGCCCTTGTCACAAATCTGGAGGCTGCAGCTGATGCAGAATGCCACGGCGGGCTGCTGATGTGTCTCCCTAGACAGGAGCTCATCCAGCCTGCACTGGTGGCACTGCACTGGCTGCCTATAGTGTACCGAATTCGCTTCAAGGTGCTGGTGCTTGCATTTAAAGCCCTAAATGGCCTTGGTCCGACCTACCTGAGGGACCCAGGTATGTACCCCAGAGAGAACTATGGTCTGGGGCCCAACACCGCCTGGTTATTCCCGGCCTCAGAGAAGCCAGGCTCGCTGCCACTAGGGGGAGGGCCTTCTTGGTGGTGGCCCCTTACTGGAGGAATGAGCTCCCGGAAGAGATCAGGGTCCTGCAGGACTTGATGCAGTTCTGCAGGGCCTGCAAGATGGAGCTCTTCCACCAGGTGTATGAATAGGGGCTGCCGCCTTCCTTCCTCTCCCCCCATGCTAAGCTTACCAACAACGAGCCTCAGACAATACTATCTAGCTCCAGTGATGTTAGACACTGGGGCTTGAAACCGTTGGGACAATTGATAACGCCATCTAAGCTTATTGTATGGTATGTAAATTGTACTTGACTGCGAATTTTATTATGTTTTAACTGTTTTAACTTTTACTGTATTTATGAATCTTGGGTTGCCCAAGTTGTGTTAGCCACTATGGGCCTGCAATAGCAGGGAGAGCAGCTTAGAAATCGGAAATCTTTCCTATTATATAAAGCCATTTTAAAATTCCAAGGGGCAAGATTCCATGGGGCACCAAAATCAATAGGCTGGATGGACTGCCACTCAAAAGGGGGACCATGGCCACTGGCTGCATCCTCTCCCTGCTTTGCCTCAGTCCCACCCACGGAGCCACCGGCCAGTGTCCCAGCCTCAGTCTGGAGGGAGCCAGCAAAGGGAAAGGATCCACTCTTCTCCTCCTCCCACTGCCAGGTGAGTCTAACTGTCCCCTCAGTGGCCTGCTTCTGTCAGTGAAAAGACAATGGACTTTCACCATAACCCCCTCCCCCACACACTGCCAGCATGCCCAGAATAAACTGACAGAATAAACTGTCAGAAACGGGGCATTTCACACAGCACCCCATAGCGCTTCAGGACCGGTACAAAGAACAGAAGAATGCTTGCGAGAAGGTTTCAAGGTAAACCGGCTCAGGAATGCTTCCCCAACAGGACAGGCACGTTTCTGTGTGAAAGGGCCAATATGTTCCGTTAGGGAACCGGCACTAATATGGTCCCCTCAGTGCCCGTTGCTAAGCAACAGAGCTTGCTTCTCTGAAAGCCCCTTTCCACACCTACGTTGGGCTCTGGGAGAAAACTCATAGGGGACAGCTGAACAGAATGCCATAGAGGCCACTCTTCTGGGGGGAAGATCTGTTGTCTGGAGTTCAATTGCGATACCTGGTGATCTTCAGGCTCCACCTGGAGGTTGGGTACCCTAGGTGTAGCAGTAAGCGCTTCAGGGCAGGATCTGCTAGACCCAGGTTCCTGCTGAGTGGGTAATTTGGGGCCAGTCACAGACTTTAAGCCTAACCTACCTCACAGGGTTGTTGTGCAAGTCAAAAGGGAGAGGAGAATGATGTCAGCTGCTTCAGTCCCCGTTGCAGAGAAAGACTACTTTTCCACCAGGGGAAGTATGGTTGTCAATCTCCAGGCGAGAGCTGGAGATCACTCAGAATTACGAGTGCTCTCCAGATGGCAGAGATCAGTTCCCCTGGAGAAAATAGTGGACTCTATGTTCTTATACCCTGCTGAGATGGACCCCTTATGACAGCCAATGTGACATAGCAGTCAGGGCTTCAGAGCACAGTGGAGGCTGTGGGGGGAGGGGGAGATGGAAAGTTGAAGAGTGAGGTTTGTTGGTTGGGAAGGAGATAGGGTTGCCAACTCCAGGTGGAAAATTCCTGGAGATTTGAGGGATGGAGCTTGGTGATGGTGAGGTTTGAGGAGGGGTAGGACCTCAGACAGGTACAATGCCATAGACTCCACCCTCCAAGCCAGCAAGTCCCTCATGGGGAACCATTGTTGCCAATCTCCAGGTGGAGACTGGAGATCACTCAGAATTACAACTGTTCTCTAGGGGGAAGGGGGGGAGGAGATAGAAAGCTGAAGCCAGAGGACAGATAACAATACATTGACAGTTGGCTGGGAGGTAGGGTTGCCATCTCCAGGTTGGAAAATTCCTGGAGATTTGAGGGGTAGACACTGGAAAGGGTGAGGTTTCAGCAGGGGTGGGACCTCAGACAGGTTCAGTGCCATAGACTCCACCCTTCACACCACCTGTTCCCTCATGGGGAATCATTGTTGCCAATCTCCAGAGGAGGGATAGGGATCATGCTGAATTACAACTGCTTTTCAGATGGCAGAGATCTTCCCCTGGAAAAAATGGTGGACTCTGTGTCATTATACCCTGCTGAGGTCGCCACAGCAAATTGACACTGAGTGCCCAAGGCCGGGGCACTCTCCCAGAGCCTCTTTCTAGAGCCCGTTGTATTTATTTCCACAACGGGCCTTATTCCAAGAAAGAAAGAAAGAAAGAAAGAAAGAAAGAAAGAAAGAAAGAAAGAAAGAAAGAAAGAAAGAAAGAACAGAGACACATATCACGTTTACAGCCAGTCAGGCATTAAGAGAAAATTCGTATAAAATGTTTTTTTAGATAGTATATAACTCCAAAGGATATTGAGAAAGCAAATAAAAACTATAAAGGAAAATGCTGGAAATGTCAACACATAGATGCAACCAGGGCTCTTTTTCTATCAGGAACTGCTTTCCATATTAGGCCACACACCCCTAATGTAGCCAATCCTCCAAGAGCTTACAGTAGCCCCTGTAAGAAGAGCTCTGTAAGCTCTTGGAGGATTGGCTACATTAGGAGGAGTGTCACCTAATATGCAAAGGAGTTCCTGCTAGAAAAAGAGCCCTGGATGGAACCATCTTCCATATGTAGTGGACATGTAAAAAAGCAAAAAGATATTGGAAATAAATGCATGGATAAATGCAGAATATATTATAGTTCTAATTTCCCATGGAAGGTAAGAATATGCTACTAGATATACTGCCAAAGAAACTGGCAAAATTTTTGCAAGAGATATTGAAATAAATGGTGACAGTGGCTAGAATGATCTGTGCAGCAAAATGGAAACTAGACATCTGCCTGCACTTAGAAGAATGAGAAAATAAACTTGTTGAATATGCAGTAATGGTGAAACTAACCACTTATTTAAGAAATAGATCAATTATGAAATCTGAGGAGACAGAGTGTGTATTATGCAAGCAGGACACACATTTAGAATTAGTCTAAAATGTTCTATACAAATGTATTGTGATGAAGAGGCTGGATGGGAATCAGTTTAAAAGGCATTTTAAATATCTTCTATTTTTTATTATGAGATATGTAATAGACTTTCCTTCTGTATCTTTGTTATATTATTTAGTTGTTAAAAAACAATAGTGAGCAAGCAGAAGTGACAAAAATATGTAATACTGAGTATGTAGTTATGACAAAATTAATAATGTAGCTGGAAAACAGATCAGTTATGAAATTTGAAATGTAAAATATTGAATATAAATGTATCCCAACAGAAGTATCACTGTATTTTATAGACAGTGTCCCCCAAACTTTTCAATGTAACAAAGGGGGAGAACCATTTTCAGTCTTTTATACCTTGTTATATATAATCATCTTTGATATATAAACATATGCAAACACCCCCCCCCCTTTACCTTTCTGTATTTCTTTTGTACTATCTCTTTGTTTTCTGGGGGGGGGAATAAAAAGAGGTTCCTTGGACCCTTGCTCTGGAGACACTTTGTTTACTATGTGGTATCTTCAGATTTTATCATGTAGGCAAGATTTCACAAGACTACTTTAGCACATGAATATTTTTAAATCAGTTCACCAGTTACTAAGTTCCTAGGAGAATTCTTGGAAGAGATTGCTGCTATAAATAATAATGCCACAATACTTGCAAATTCATGCAAAATAAAGCCCAGACACCACCACAAAGAAGCAAAGCACCTAATTTATGAGTGTTTTTCCCTCGGGCTATCCTGCATGGTTCAGATAGGCAGAAGGATAGTGGGGGAAGCCTCATTGTTAGCCATCAGACCCCTCCTCCCACCCACAGAAGGGCAGTTGAGCATCAGGAAGAAAGGTGAACACCCTTAATACAAATATCACCTCCAAAAATCATAACTATAAAACACTGCCTGGCCTGAAATGCCACCCATACAAAATGGATGACAGCCAGAAACAACCCTGGGAAAATATTTCTTTCTTTTGGAAGGTGAATCAGGTTGCTAAATGTCTAACTATTCTCCCCACACCCCGATGTGATGCATAATAAAGGACAAAGGGTTTTCCCAACACATACATTTGTTCTCACCTTGGACTAATCTTGTCTTCACTTCCTCCTTGTTGTTTACCCCAATTTAGCCCCAATTAACTTATCCTGTCCCACAATTGTGGGGTCATCAAGCACCTATAAATGACTTTGATGATAAAGTCACCAAAGACATTGACAGAGCCATTTGCACCCCAGGAAATCTCACTTATGTTCTCCCAGTTCATTGTTTACCTCTGGACAAGCCCATCAAGGCTTTGATCTTGGGGCAAATATGTCAGTATGCACCCCCGGTTGCATTTTACTGTATATAAGACAAGTGCTCTGCACCATGGCCGTGTGTGTGTGATCCCGATATCAGACCCACACTTGCATGTGAGCTTACTTCTCTTGCATGAAACGCTGGCCGTTTCATTGCTTTCTCCATGGACAATGTGTCTTTGAGATTGGTAAATATTGCCTTCCCTATCTCCCTCATTCCTCCCTATTTTTCTCAGTCTTGCAAGTGTGTTTAAGAGTGTTTTGTGTGTATGCTTTCATTCTCTTTCAATAAAACCCTTTCTGGGTGAACACCTGCCTGGTTTATTTTGAGAGTTCTCTAAGGGGAAATCCTGGTATACATTGGTAGACATCCCCAGTTACCGCCTCTTACTCTGTCTCCTTAAAGCTAATTTCCCAAATTAAATGGGAGACAGCCTATTTTGGGTAACATCATGGCTTTGTTCTGAGCTGGTGCCTTTCCTTGTACAATCTGCAATGCTGTAATGCACAAAACAGCTGTGATTCAATTTAAATCTCTCGGAAAACGGTAAACACTTTTCAGGTATTCAAGGATGTGAATCACAATTTGCAATCAAATTGTTATTCAGTCTGTGGATTGATTGCCCATTTCTAGGTTAGACATACAAGATTGGCCATACAGATTAAGGAGTGAATCCATGACCTGCTTATTCCAGAGGCTTTATATTTGTGGGAATAGACTCTTCTTGAATAAGCACAGGATAGACTGTAGCTAGTTGTACAAAATGTTCTTTTAAATGTTCTTTTAAATGGTCATTATGCTAGGCTTCAGTTCTCTGTCCACACTGATTTCATGGAAGAGTTTAAGAAAAACAACAACAAAATATAGTCTTCCAAAGTCCATGTATATTCAGTAAAGGTATGAAATTATATATGTGGATGTCAAGCATTCATAAGATGTCTGCTTCCTATAGGCTCATCATGGGATCGTTAGTAGACTCTTGGGAAAGAAAGGTACAGTTTTAAACCAATTTCTATTAATATTAATTAATTTCTATTAACTTTAATCCCTGTAGACAAGGGACCAAATCAGTCCCATTCTACTGGACAAGAAGGATATAATTTGCCAGTTATATAGAGTAAATCCCTGAACAAGTTTCCAAAAGTTGCCATAGAATATCTACCATTATATGTCTTCAAATATCTAAAGAAAGAGCATCTCATTGGAGACAGTTAGGTGCATTTGATGACTGATGCTGGTGGCCCCAGAAGGACGCACCAGAACTAATGAGTTGAAATTAAATCAAAAGAGTTTTCGTCTAAACATTAGGAAGAACTTCCGGACAGTTGGAGCGGTTCCTTAGTGGAAAAGGCTTCTTTGGGAGGTGGTGGGCTCTCCTTCTTTGGAGGTTTTCAAACAGAGGCTAGATGGCCATCAGACAGCAATGCAGATTCTGTGAACTTAGGCAGATCATGAGAGGGAGGGCAGGAAAAGTTGCATCAATGCCTAGTTCTTGTGGCCCTTTCTTATACACCCAGGGAAATATGGATCACCACATTGGGGTCAGGAAGCAATTTTTCTCCAGGCCATTTTGGCTGGAGATTCTGGAGGCTTTTTGTCATCTTCTGGGTATGGAACAGGGGTCACTGAAAATGTGTGGAGGGGTATTTGTGAATTTCCTGTGCATTGTGCAGGAGGTTGGACTAGATGACCCTGGAGGTTCCTTCCAACTCTATGATGCTATGACTGGATAAAGGAATATATCATTTTAATATTAGTTTTTATGCATTTGTGGTTGGGATTTAACAAGAAAAAGAGTAGGGATGATTTTGAATTTCTTTCTTTTGCTTGTTTTGACTTGAAAATTCCTGTATCACTTGCTTTTCTTTCTTGTGTAATTTGGCCCACTAGTATTTATTTATTTGGTTTTGTGTTTCCTCATACTGAATTTTTACCATAAAACTGATAAATGTTAACATTATTTTTTCATCAGTAGTATGTAGTTGGCATAAAATGGCACTAAATTGTATAAAAATGGTGTACGTGAAACCAACTCAGAAGATCAATGGTAACTAAAGTGGGAGAAATGGAAGAGCTCACAATGGGTTGGATTCAGCCTCAACTGGCAGTTTCCACTGATTCCTCCTTTCTGCTTCAGGCTCCCTCATGTCATAAGAAGAGCCCTGCTGGATGATACCAGTGGCCCATCTAGTCCAACATCCTCTCTCACAGAGTGGCCAGCCAATTCCTCTGGAAATCCAACAATGGGGTATACAGGCCAAGGCCTTCCCCTGATGTTGTCCCGACACCAATATTCAGAGGTTTACTACCTCTGAATGTGAAGATTCCCTTTAGTCACTATGGCTAGAAGCCATCTGTCTAAACCTGTTTTTTTTTTTTAATGCTGCAGCCATCCCTACATTGTCTGACAGTAAATTCCACATTTTAATTACTCATTACATAAAGAAGTATTTATCTCCCTCTCTCAAAAGGTGTCATTCCTCAGAGTACCTTCTACCCCCCTCCCCATTGCCTCTGAGGCTGCCTGGTAACAGACGCATCTCTCCACATCCTCTTAAAATCTCAGCAACAAGCCATACATCCCTAGGAGGGCAAGCAATGTCAGTAAAACCTAGGCTTTCTTAATAGCCTGTGCTCCAGCAATAAAGTAGGTTTCATATGCACCCTATTTACTCTTATTTTGCAGAGGCAATGGACTTGGGTGGCTTATGAATAAGACCCAGGAGACAAGAGACACATAGTATCAGCTACATGGATCTTCTGTAGTATGCAGCAGTGACAGGGAGATTGAAAAGGGTGTGTTTGTATGAATTTGTGCATGGGGGTGGTATAGAAATTGGCAGCAAAAGCTCGTTTTCCTCAGTTCTTTGGTAAGTAAAGGTTAATGCGAAAGCCTTCAGCTTCCTTCTCTAGGCTCCAAGAGGGGGGTTGCAGTCTGAAAGCAGCTGAATATTTACAAATGCAGCTTTTCTGCCCTTGCATTACCACTGGCACTTATTGTTGTGGCAAACCTTTGCCTTTAGTTGACCACCATGCAGTAGAGAGGGATATGTGGAAGGGAGTTGGGGGAAAGGGCAAAGGTGCTGAAATCACCATTTGTCCAAACAAGCCAGGATTCAATAAATCACCTGTGAGATGAGTTCTGCTTTCAAAATTATCCAGTTAAGATAAACCATGGTTTCCCATGGAATCTGAACATTTCTTTCTCATTTCTCTTTCCTTCCATCCTGTTCTCAGTGGTTTCCCAGTTTTTCTTTTCTTCTTTTCAGTTAGAAAATTTTTGGGGCTTTAACTTGGGGCTAGGTAGAGGCAGCTCTTATGTTTGGTCTCTTCCAGTTGTAAAACTCCAGGCAACTGAATCCCCAGCTTTATATAAAACTAGAAATAAGGCCCATTGTGGAAATAAATACAACGGGCTCTAGAAAGACACTCTGGGAGAGTGCCAATTCAATTTGCTGTGGCAACCTGCTCAAACCCCACCTTCTCCAGGCTGTACCCCTGAAATCCCCAGGAATTTCCCAACCTGGAGTTGGCCATCCCATATCCTTCCCAGCTAACCATCAGCCTACCATTATCTGCCTCTCTGACTGCAGCTGACTTCTGCCCTCCCAGCACTTTTCCCCATCATAGAGAACAATGGAGGGGATGGGACAACCTGTTTGGGGGCCCATAGAATTGGACCCCGTGGTCCAATCTTCTTGAAACTTGGTGGGTATTTCGAGGAGAGGCCCCTTCAGCTACCCTGCAAGTTTGGAGCCTCTCCCTCAAACCCCTTTTCCTCCAGCCCCTCATATACCCTATGAGTTTTTGCCATTGATTTCAATGGCCCATAGGGTATAATGGGGCTGAAACTGACATTCCCTTTCTGACACACTTCTGGTGATGTCAGGGGACACGGCATATGCTAATGAGTTATGCTAATGAGTTATGCTAATGAGCTCCTGTACGTCTTTTTCTACGAAAGGACCCCTGCATATGGTTACTTGCACCTTGGGAGTAACAAAAAAACAAAGGTTTCAGCTTTGTAGAATATGCTTCATAGCCAATGTCAGGCTCTAGCCGCCAGTTGTGCATACACATTACCATGGGGTAGATTGCACCCAAGGAGCTGCAGGCACACAACTTGACTGGCAGAGACTATAATAGATGGAAATCAATATGAGTTAAGCTTTTCCCACGTTTTCCGGTCTACTAGAATGCTTGTAAGAATTGACTCTCTCATTTCTCCCAAATCAACTTCTTTTCCAGAAATTTCAGACTTTTAAACTTTTGTTAAAGGAGTCAGTTAGTAAATTTGTGTCTTTGGAGTTGGTTTCATTTCTTTTATTTTTGCTCTTAACTCCAAAAGGTAGTATTTTATGCTACCCTTTGTGAAATGATCTTACCTCCAGGTGTGAAACACTAGAAGATACTGATTGCAAATAGCAGGATCTCACCCACGTGGGCATCTGGAATCTGGAAGATCGTGCTGAGAGACCAAATCATAGTGGAAAAATGCTGACTTCCAGCAAGGTTGACAAACTGCTTCTTTTTATTCCCTTGGTGGCACACACAGTATTGTAGAGAACATCCAGTCCTGATGTGGTAAATGTAGAGAGAGGCTGGAGGGGTGTGAAATCATAAATTGGACATTTGTGTACTAACTAGTCATTAAAATTAGTTCTGATACAATGAACACTTTACAGTGAAGAACCTGTGTTTGCCCTATTTGAAGACATACCACTTTTATAGCCAAATGGATAACAGCATGGGATGTGGAACAAAAGCTAATATCTCTAAGGGTGCGTTCAGATGGGCAGCTAATCCCACCATTGGCCCGGCTCTAATTTTATCCTGATCTTTTTAATCCAGTGTTGCATGACCAGACAGCTCCCTGGTGAATCCCTTACAGCGCATGGACTCTGTGGTGGATTGTCTAGATGGCGTCCACTGAAAGGAGCCAAGTGGTCATTTTTTTAAAAAATTCTGGAATGACCAGATGGGGGAAAGTCTGCCATTGGCCCATCGGCAAGCTTTAGACCAGACTTTCAGCAGTATCTTTTAAGTACAGCTCCATGGGCTGATCATGGAAGTGGAATGTTTCCCAGATGCCGTTGTCTGGGTGTTCCCTTTAAATCCACCAGGCATTTGTGCCTGGGTTGCATGTAAAGAGCCATCTGATCACAGCCTAAGAAGACTGTTAAATTTAGAACAATAAACTGACAGAGGGAGCTATGCTTAGCAGGTCTACTCAGAAGAAATTCCCATTTTATTCCATGGGGCTTACTCACAGGAAAGTGTTTTTAGAATTGCAGCCGAAGTGTTTTGTCTTGCAAATGATTGTGATCTATGGAATACTGTGATGATTTATGTGCTGTTAATAGTGCCACAATTATATGAGTGATTAATATTTATTTATTTTTAGTGCATCTTGCTCATTGAGACTCAGGGTGGGCTGTGTGTCTGTAAAGTGCCATCAAGTCACAGCTGACTTATGGCAACACACCTCTGCTTCTCACTTGCTTTGAAAGCTCCTTGCTGGGGTCACCAGAAGCTGGCTTTGTTTGACTTGACAGCACTTTACTCTCACACCCAGCTGACTGGCTAGGCAAGGGACCTTTTTCACCTGCTTCACATTTGTTGTTGTGGGGCTGGGTTTTATAAATAGGCCTGATCCTGAGGGCTTGGTGAGGCCCTCATTTGCTGGCTTGCCAACCTCCAGCCTGGCATTCTCCCAGAATTACAAATTCTCTCCAGACTGCAGAAATCAGTTTCCCTGGAAGAAAGGGCAATTTCTAAGTTTATGGCACCCCACCCACACTGAGCTTCAACTCCTTCCTGAGCTCCATCCTCTCCAGCCACTACCTCCAAATGTTCAGGAATTTCTCAAGTTGAAATTGGCAACCCTATTAAGTGAGGTTGGCAGGATTTGTGTAGGTGAGGTGCTTGTTGCTTAATTAGTTTGGCAAGCACCCTGAGGCATCCAAGGATGAGAGGAGACACCCAAACCAGCCACTGATTACTGCATAGTCCCAGGAGGCCGGTCAGGGTTAATTCCTTGGTGCTGTAACTCAGTGTTTGAACTTTTATGCTGCATGGTGTGGGGGGAGGAAATTGACAGGCAACCTCTCTGCACATGTTTGATGCAGGAGAGGAAAAGCAGGCAAGGTCTGTGGCCATGTCAAGCTTGGAGCCAGGGTGGGTTGCCCAAATGCTAGTAACCCAAATCCAACGGGCAGCCTTTTAGGGAGCCTACACAATGAAGGGCATGTAATTAGGAAACCCTAGTTTAATGCATGCATTTTGTCTGGTGACTTTATTTTGTTGTATGTATATAAACCAGTCTTCTCCTACTAGCACTACCAGTTCAGGCACTCTTCACAGATTTACAGTGAATCCTAGAGTGGCATTCTTCTAGTTCCAAAGTTATAACTCTGTTCAGGATTGCAGAGTCTAAAAGAGAAAACAGCTGCTCAGCTTCATAGGATTTGAGGCTTACTAGTGCCATTGTCAAAACTTAGTTATGTGTATACATTACCATACGCTTAATTCCATCTTGGGAGTTTCCTGCACACAACTTGCTTGGCACAGATTGTGGCAGATGGACATGAATATGGGCTAAACTTTTCCCATGCTTTTCTGCAGGCTGAAATGTTTGTGAAAAATGAAGCTCTCATTTCCTCCTGGATCAATTGTTTTCTTGTGGATGATCTTCCTTATGTTCCATTCCCAGCCATTTCAAATTTCTGTCAAAGCAGCTTTTTTGATAGTTGCATTGTACATGCTGGCCTTGATGAAAGTTTATCTCTCAGCTCTTGGAAAAGAAACTCAACTTCAGGTACAAGGCTGAGAAAAGAACAGATTGCCAAGTGCAGGATCAAACCCATGGATTATATCTTGGAATTAGGGTGGATTCTCTGTGCCACAGCAGAGTGTGTACAAACATCCTAGAAAACATTTTGACCCCTCTAGGTTAAGAGGAACAGAGAGAGAGAGAGTCAGACTCAGTAGCATGAGGGGCCTGCACAACCTCCATTTGAACACAGGCAGGTAGACTGAAAATACTCCAAAGGCACCAGTTTCACCTGTATTTAATAGATAACAGCTATCTGTTATACAAAGAGAATCAGAAATGTGCATTATGTTTAAAAAGATACAAAAATTAAATCCCACAAATGGTAACATTATTTATATTCTGCCTTTCATATAGGGACTGAAGGTGGATTACACAGAGTGAAGCAGTACAATCGAAACAATGGAACATTCAATGAACAATGCACTAGGATTGTAGACATTTGGAACCAACCAGAAATCGAAAAGATAGAACTGAGGCATAGCATAAGTATTAACGTGACATTAAGTGGTGCAAAAATTCCAAAACATGATCTTACAGTAAGATATACACAGCAGTATAGACCGCAGTCCCTAATCATTCATCCATTGTGTGAACCATTTTGTACAGAACAACCCTATTACCTGTGCAAAAAAAAAAAGCCCCTTGAATAATTCAGTTTTGCATAGTTTGAGAAAATCCAGAAGAGTAGGAGCCTTTTGGACCTCCTTGGTCAGGCCATTCCATAAGGAGGGAGCCACAACAGAGAAAGCATGTGTACGGGCATTGGTTTATTTTGCTCACTTGCAGGTTGGCACTTGCAAAAGCCCCTGCTCAGATGAACAAAGCTGTCATGGTGGAGCATGGGAGAGCACTTTGTATGTGAAGCGCTTTGTATGTGATGTCCAGTGTCTTAAACAGAATCTGGTAACAAATGGGCAGCAAAGGGAGCTTCTGCAGAAAGGGTATAATATGCATGCTCCGTCTAGCTCCTGATAATAGCCATGTCACTGCATTCTGCAACAGTTGGAGTTTCTTAGTTGATTTTGTGGGGAGACCGATGTAGGGGTGCATTACAGTAGTCTAGTCTTGATGTTACTGTGGCATGGATCCAGGTGACCAGATCTGCCATAACAAGGCAAGGAGCCATTTTACAGGCTAGGCTGAGTTGGTAGAAAGCATTTTTTTTTGCAGCTGTATTCACTTGCTTCTCCAATAATAAGGTTGGATCCAGTGTAATCCCAAGGCTTTTGACTGAGTTAGCAAGGGTCTGTCAAACTCCATCAAGAATGGGACATTTGTATGTTGCATTTCTACACAGTGTGGTGTTAAATAGAAATCCAAATAGGGTTTAAACTTTCTTACAGGTATGGTACTTTTCTCGGGTCATTTATAAGAGATTTCAAGTCATGTGTACTTCCAAAAAGAGAACACTCAAATAGGTACATAGTGCTTCTGTAAATTCATTCAGTGAACATCTGAAACCAATGACAGTAGCCTTTATGTGCACACTGTACATAGGCAACATTGGAGCATGTGATAGTAATCTTTTCCTGGTTGATGATAGTCAGCCCGAGTGACCTGGATTTCCCTGATCTCAACCTCCCAACCCAGGAATATGTTACTTTTGGCCTTGTTTATCCTAACCTGCACAGCAAAGATGTGCCAAGGAGTGGCAAGTTTCATCTCACCCCTGCCCCCTCCAGCTGTAAAGCCATTAAAGGTTTGGGTGCTGCTCATCCCCATACCCAACCAACCAACCGCACAAGCAAATGAGCCACTCTTGAGTCTAACAACCAGGTTGTTCCCAACTAAATCCTCTCAAAACAAGAAATATAATGTTTCAATTACTGTCTCAATGTGGTTCATTTCAGCAGAGGCTTTACTAGCCTCTGTTACTAACAAAACTAGTGGCACCATTAAGACAAGATGTTCCTTATCCAGTTGTGTATGTCCTGGAGAAACCCGAATCCATACATATTGGATTAGGGTGTTTGGGTTATCCATGTTTTTCATCTTCAACCATGAACATTAAAAACTTAATGAAAATGGAATTGTAGAGTTGAGGATTCTGAGCCAAACTCCATGCTTGTGGATAAATTTCTGCAGACACAGTCATCACTTTAAAGAGCAAACAGGAAAAGTCAAAAGAAAGAGAACAACCTAAACTGGCATATTCATTGGTGTGTGGAGGATCTTCCATTTGCTTTCAGCCCTGTCTAAGGTCAAATCTACATCTGACTTTCCCACAGGAATCATTCTAGTTTCAAAAAATCCCATCTATACCTGTTTCTAGTTTCAAACCATACTTGTTCTAGTTTAAAAATTACTGTTTACATTCGTTAATTGCCCTCCTGTGGTCAAGCTAGCATTTTACTGCTTTAAACAGATCCTGTTGCTTTGTACTCTTCAGACACAGGGAGTGAAATTTGAAACCAGCGTGAAATGAGCGTAGGAAAAGACAGCCGTCAGACTACTTCAGAGGGGAGGTGTAAATTGGACCTAAATAATTTCATTGCAGAAGTCACCATTCTCACAACAGGCATATTCAAGGCGGATGCCTTCATCTGGGAAATTGTCTGTGGTATCACACTTTGCATTTTCCTTCACTTTACAGTCAAGTATTACCTGTTGAAGTTCACCATCTAAGAAAGAGGGAGGAGAGACAAAGGAAAGAGGAAAAAACCATGCAAGCATTTATGCTTTTGCCTCAGTATTAATTTGTATGCCTGTCAGATGTTGAAAGTGCTTCCTGATCTGCCTTCTTTGATCACACTAGATACCACCACAGCTGGCTACTCTTATTCCCATTAGACAGATGGGATAAGGAATCCACTGCTGAGGAAATAATGTAACCCAGGATTCTGTGGAGTAAGATTCAAATGCTACTCACTACACACAGAACCTTGAAGATGTGAAATAGACCCTGCTTGCCAGTGTGCTGCAATTTATGGTGCTTCTTCCATCACAATGATCCATCCTTTTGGTTTCCACCAGTTCTTCATTACGCTTTCACACAACCCTTTCCCAGACCCTGCGGCAAAATGGCCACATTCTGGGCCACCTTTCTGGTTCCTTCTGATGTATGAGGTAGTTCTGCTGAGGCAGGAATTCTAAGCAATTGTTTACTGGCTGTTTCTTTCAGGGAGGATCTCTCTCACCCTTGGCCATCTGACCCCACGGGCCTCCTATCCCAGTACATAGCCCGTTGAGTACCCTGACATGGGCAGGCAAATGACAAGCCCAATATAGATTCAGCAAACACCCATTTGTAGTCATGTTTGCCTCATTTATTCCCTGTGAAGATTTATAGATTCCCTGGCACAGTGCAAGGGAGGAGTGGTACTCAACGGGCTATGTACTGGTGGAGATTGCACCAGTACATAGCCTGTTGGGAGGACTTTCTCAAGGGTGGGAGGACTTTCTCAAGGGTGGGAGATTGGGCTGAGAGTGGTTGATAGTCAACTTGAGAAATTTATGAGCAGAAAAAAATGGCCAATAATAGCCTTAATAGTGATGCTATAGGAATTTTGACATGTCTCCATGGTATTTACCATAGAAATTAGAGTAAATCCCTAGAGCGTCACATGAAGTGATATCATATCCTTCCCAAACTCCACCCTCTGCAGGCACTAGCCTTAGTATCTCCCAGCATTTGCTGCAGCACTGCTGGAAACCCTAATCTAGATTATTTTGACAAGTGCTGTGGCTTGCAGTGTAAAACATGAAGGGAAGCATCTACTTCCTGAGGTGGTACAAAGGCAGAGAGCAGTGGACAAAGGAAAGGTTAAAAGTTATTGCTAAGGAAACTGACAACACTTTGAACAACATTGCTCTGCAGTGCTCCATAGCCCAAAATAAATAAATATAAATAAATAAACAAACTATCAAATTACATTCATCAAGCATACATGGAATTTGGCAGGGTCAGTAGTATATTCATGTTTTCCCTTTTTTCTCAGAGAAACAAATAATCTCCCAAGTTATCTATTTATGTGAGCTGTGTGTCTTTACATCTACAGCATTTTTACACCTCTCTTTCATTTCGTTTACAGAGCATAAGGTTTAGCTAAAAGATATGGTCTTTTACTTTATGAATAGGAAACTAAGAGAGCAATCCTGAGTATGTCAACTCAGAATTGTACCAAGGTCTACTCAAGGGGGCTTACTCACAGGAAAGTATTCTTAGGATTGCACTGTCAATAGGATATGAGGTCAGTTTAGAATTCTTATCTTTATAGGTTATGGAAGCAAAGCAGGTATCTGTTTCAGTGCTGGCTGTGCATACTTCAGCTGGTTCACACGGTTCTCCTTTCCCTTTGGATGAACATTTTCGACATTCCAGAGCATCTGCTTCAAAAAAACAAAGCCAGTGGAGCAGTGGTTCTCATGTTAGATTAGAATGCTAAAACTAAAGTTCAAATCTGTGTTTCCCATTAATCTTACTGGGTGGCCTCGGGCCAGTGATGCTTTCTGATCTACTTCACAAGATTGTTATAAAGACAAAATGGAGGAAGGGGCTTCACGAATAGTTCCTTAAAGTGCTTTGAGGAAGTGTAAGATAAAATAAATAATTAAACCAAATTGGAGCCTGAAGTAAGAATTAATTATATTTATCCATATATACTTAATAGAATATTTATAGTATTCATGGCTTGAGGTGGCTTATAAATTACAAGTAAAAACATACACTATAATCTCCCCCCCAAATCCCTAAAAAAAGTCTCCTAAAAAATCCCTTGCCTATAACCCATTAAAAATGTGGCAAATAAAATGGCCTTGCAGCTTCTTCTTCAGAAGGAGAAGAGAAGAGATTGGATTTATATCCTGCCCTTCACTTGGAGTCTCAGAGCAGCTTAGAAACTCCTTTCCCTCCCCCTCCCCACAACAGACACCCTGTGAGATAGGTGGGGGGGGGGGAGAGAGCTCTGAGACATCTGTCCTTGAGAGAACCCCCTTACCCAGGGGTGTTCCCCAGGGAAAAAATGCATTATACTTTCATATCCAGGGTTCATGTGGGAGGACTTTCCCCATAAATGTTTATGTTCATGTAGAATACTGCCTTATATAAATATTGAAGAATACGTGTGAGAGACAGAACCCCAAGGTACATCCATTCATCAGACAGAACCCCAAGGTACATTCATAAAGCATACATGGAACTGAGTATCCCAAAGCCAGACTGAAAGGGGTCAAGGGCAGATATATCATCCAAGAACCCATAGATCTGCTACACCACCTATCACCCGCCCCAGAAAAGGTAAATTGGAGATTGGTCTATAATCGTTTACCCTGACCTGAATGGATCAGGCTAACCTGACCAGATCTCAAAAGGTAAGCTGGGTCACTCCTGGTTAGTAAAGGAATAATGCAGGATCTTGTAAGTCTGTATATACCAAGGGTGGATCTTGGTAGGGGTACTCCAAAATAAAATTATGATGGAAGAGAGCAAGAGTGATTTTAAACACAAACCAATAACTTTATTGCATACAAAATAAAGTACATAAGAACTTAAGAGAAGCCAAAGTTGGATCAGGCCAGTGGCCCATCCAGTCCAACACTCTGTCACACAGTGGCCAAAAACACCAGGTGCCCTCAGGAGGTCCAGCAGCAGGGCCAGGACACCAGAAGCCCTCCCACCACTGCCCCCCCCTCAAGCACCAAGAATACAGAGCATCACTTGCCCCAGACTGAGAGTTCCCATCTATACTTTGTGGCTAATGGACCTCTGCTCCATATGATGGACCTCTGCTCCATATGTTTATCTAATTCCCTCTTGAAGCCGTCCATGCTTGCAGCCACCACCACCTCCTGTGGCAGTGAATTCCATGTGTTAATCACATTTTGGGTGAAGAAGTACATCCTTTTCTGTTCTAACCTGATTGCCCACAAGTTCTTGTATTGTGAGAAAGGGAGAAAATAAAGTAAAAGAAGTAAAAATGTAAAGAATCTACGTTGGGCACATGAGAACTAATTCCCTAAGCACACACACCATCAAGAGGGTACACTTATAACAGGTAGGAGGGAGGAAGTGGGAAGTTTTAGGGAAGGGCCATACAACCTTAGACCCTGGGCTTGAGGTCTGGAGGGGAGCCTGCAACACAGTTACAGGGGTGTTCAGGTAGTAGTGGGAAACCTGGCACACTTTTCACTGACCTGAGATGGTCTTTTTATGGGGAAGAGTCCCACAGCTGGACATGGGAACCCAGTTTCCCAGGAATATGATTGGTCCAAGGTAAAAAGTTTAAATCTCACTGGCTGGTTTAAAGTTAATTGCTGTCAAACTTTTGCTGGAAAAAAAGGGGGGATACCTTGATTAGGCTATTGTGAGCTAAATCTGCACAGGCACAAAGAGCCTTTGTGAGAAAACATGATTAACATACTTTAAGTTGAAGTAAGCCAGATCTGCATTGACACAAAAGTTTAGGTGAGTCCAAAAGTTAAGAGAGCTCCTGAAACAGGATGGAGTATAAATTAATGACCTCAGTGCCCTTCTTGATTGAGTAAAAAAAGGGAAAAAGAGGAGCCATGTGTTGGTTAATGCAATAGCAACTTGACAGGGCAGACAGGATATTCCAGTTTTGAAAAGGCTTTTGTTATTGAGAATAAAGTGTTAATGTTATTGAGAATCCTGATCTAGGGGAGACTACACTTAATCAGTTAGTCCTGCCAGCACACCCTACCTCTTTCCTGGGCCTTTATGGCTGTACCCAGGTGCCTTTATGAGACTACCTAAATTCCAGATCCCCTGGCACTTAGGCTCTAAAATGGGGTGTCTATTAAAACAGCTAAATCCAAAATAAGAGGGGCCCCTGACCAAAGGAGTCTCTGCTGAAGGAAGGAGTGGGGTCCTTACACACCATAACTTCTGGGAAGAGGCAGTCAGTACAATCTGCCTTCAGAAGCAATGATCTGACCACTGCAAGGGCTTCAGCAACAAACAATGTTGCTATCTGGCACTCTAGCAGAAGAGGAAACCTTAGGTCACATTCAATGTGACTTCAATGGACACATAACATTACTTTTTGTCAGGGCTTTTTTTGTAGAAAAAGCCCAGCAGGAACCCAGCCGCCGCCCTGAGCCCGCCATATGGCGAGGAGGGCAGGATACAAATCTCAACAAATAAATTAATTAATAAATAAGCATAACAGGCCACACCCAACAGCAAAACCTCATTAGCATATTAGGCCACACCCCTGACAGTGCAGCTCCCTCCCAGGATTGGCTTCCCCAGGTACCCTGTGGCTTGCAGGGCGACTGGGGAACCCAAGGAAAGGAGGCAATTTAAACTGCCTTCCCTCCCTGGATCGGCTTGGCTTCCCCAGGTGCCCCGCGGCTTGCGGGGCGCCTGGGGAACCCGAGGGGGGAGAGGATATAGGCATGGCCAACTCAGAAGCCAGCTGGAACTCCATTCCTGTGTGTTCTTGCACAAAAATAGCCCTGCTTTTTGTAATTCCCTAGGCTTTCCTCACTGCGTCAGAGCACGTTTCTACTGTAGAATATATGTAGAAAAGTGGAATTCATCTAGTCTACAGGGAGTTCCTACCATATGGTTATTTGCACATATAGGTGTAATAGAGAAACCAGGGGCTCAGCTTTGTATGATATTTTGCTTCCCAGTGTCAAGCTCCAGAAACCACTTATGCATATGCATTGCCATGGAGTAAATTACACTAAGGGAGCTGCAGGCACACAATTTGATTGACAGGGACAGTAATGTATGGAAATCAATATGATTAAGCTTTTTCCATTCTTTTCTACATACAGGAATGCTCAGAAGACATAGCCATCTCATTTCTCTTGTATTAACTGTTCTTCATGGTCTGGTTGGATAATAATCATGTCTAGATTTCTTCTGAGAAACTGCAGACTTTCAAACTTTTGTTAAAGGAGTTGGTTAACAACACCATTACTTGAAAAAATTCTCTCTTCCCTTTGTAAAAGGAACTTACCTTCAGGTGTGAAACAGAGGATAACACTGATTGCAAGGAGCAGGATCTGTCCCATGGGAGCCATGTGGAGTCAGCAGGATTATGTGCGGCACAGAAGACTCCAGGTCACAGATGGCAAGTTGTTAACTTACAGCAAGGGGGACGAACTGCTTCTTTCTATTATCTCGATGGCACACACATCATCACAGAGAACAACCAGTCCTAGTGTGGTAAATGTAGAGAGAAACTGGATGACCGTGACATGACCCAGTAGTTAATATTGTCCTGAATGAATGCGATGTTAGAATCTTGAACACATTGCAATGATGAACCTGCATGTGCCTCATTTTGGTGTAGTGGTTAAGAGTGGCAGACTCCAATCTGGAGAACTGGATTTGATTCCCCACTTCTCCACTTGCAGCCAGCTGGGTGACCTTGGGCCAGTCACAGTTCTCTCAGAGATTTTCTCTCAGAGCTCTCTCAGCCCCACCTACCTCACAGGGTGTCTGTTGTGGGGAGAGGAAGAGAAGGAGACTGTAAGCTGCTCTGATACTCCGAGTGAAGGGCAGGGTATAAATCCAATTCTTCTTCACCTGAAGACTTGCCACTTTTACAATCATATGCAGAGGACTATGGAATGCAGAACAAAAGCTAATATCATGAAGATCACAACTGCATTTAGAACAATAAATTGCCTTATATTGAAATGAGAACAATACTGTAATGGTGTGCATTTGTAAATGGTGCAAAAATTATATGTTGTTAATAATGACAGTCCATAGTATGTGGATTATGATCATCATCAGATCAATCCCGGCCAAGGAAAGGGTCCTTAAAAAGTTACATCAGCTCATCAGAGTGTACCTGCAGTAATATTAATATTGTTTTGAAGAAAAACAAGGCATTTATGTCATTATATAAGAATCCAGTGATAGTAATAAGAAGAAAAGAACTAATCACTGGATATTTAAAGTTATTTGGGGCTATTGTTCATAATGATTTTAGAAGAGTACAAATTCCTCTGTGGACAAAGTTCAGTCAATCCCTGCTTCACTTAAAAAACAGAAGAGAAAGGCTGCATAATGACATAATTTTATAATTAATTGCTTTATTTAAAACATTTTCATATCACCTTTCCTCCAAAGTAGAGTTTCCCAGGTGGAGGACTGAGGTGGGGAACTGTCCACTATTCTATTTATACATAAGAGAGTTTGTCCATTTAGTGTTGTCCATGCAGAGGTGATTGAGATGGGTTGCCGCTAGCCTTTTGAGAGAGCCTTAAAAGATTATACAGCTTTCATTCTTTTTTTCCTACCAAAATTTCTACTCATATATAAATTGAATTTTTATAACATTGTGATCACCAAGTAGTTTGATTATTCTTGCTAAAAAGACAAAAGTGTTCACCTTTGTGTAAGGGTAGCAACATCTGACCATGAGGTGAAGGGACCAAGAGAAGGGGCCACAGGATTACTGTGAGCTACTTGAATTATCTGGTTGTGAGCTCAGGAACCAGTTCTCTCCCAAGCTTTGGTACCAGTTCAGATCTTTGCTCATGCAGGGGAAATTTATTTATTTATTTATTTATTTATTTATTTATTTATTTATTTATGCGATTTATATCCTGCCCTCCCCGCGAACGGGCTCAGGGCGGCTTACATGGGCCCAAGGCCAAGTCAAACATTAAAACCATTAAAACCAATAAAACATTCAATAAATACAATTCATACATATAAAACTTCCATAAATCCCTTCAGATGGCCACTTAATGGCAGGTTCAACCCCCTCCCCCCCCCCGTGCCGGGACCAGACAGGACCAGGGTTACATCACTGATGTCAGGTGGTAGATGGTATCGGCGGCGGCGGCTCCTATTCAAAAGCCTAGCGGAAAGGAGCTAGAAACATTGTCCTTGTTCTGATTTGTTTTTTCTTCTTCTGTGACATCATCAATACTACAAATCTGATTGACTATATGATTTTGTGGTGTCATCCTATTTACTAATGATCTGTAATTGTGAAACAGAAAAAGGAACCTACTGGGTGGAGGGATGGGGAGGAATTACCCTCTGAGTCTGCTAATATCCCTGCCCTCCTGGGTGGGTGTTCCCCCCCCTTGCAGTATGTTTTATTGGATACCAGATTATGTTGTCTGGCAGACTGCCCAGAACATATTGAAATGATGAGCAGAACTACATTTTTAATGGAAAAGAGCAGGAAGTGGTGTGCTGATGTGAAACCTTGTGCACTCGAGTTGACTATCAACCAGGAAAGGTTGTTTATCAAATGCTTAAACTGTATTGTCTAAGTATGTACAATGTGTACTTGGCTATTCTGTTTATTACGTTCTAATATTTGCAGCATGTACACCTAACTGACTATATGGAAATACCGTGTATCTATTTCAGTGGCTGAACAAATAGTCTTTTGGGGAAACTGATCGAATCAATTTTGACATGCAGTGAACCAGACTTTCTGGACAACGTAGCGATAGAAATTTACAATAGTACTTCCACAAACTTTTTCAGGAATACTGAAAAATATCTCTTCAGATGTTTGGAGTGGCAGGGGGAGGAGTATTTGCCCATACAAATTGAGAACAAAGCTGCCTGACCTGACTTCACAATCATTCGGTGCTACTGGCTCAAAATGAAGTCTGATTGGCTACATTATGTAGAGCTGTACAAATATGCCTCTTTTTATTGTTTCTTTTTGTTTGGGTATTTTGTTGTATCAAATCTTTTCATTTTTGCCTATTTTCATTGCTGCGCAAATTGGTAACATCTGTAATGTACTGTTATGAGTGATGTCCTCACATTTACTCCATAACATTGGACAGATATTAGTGCTTGCACATAAAGCACTTGGAACCAAAAGTAAAAGACAAAAATCCCTAGGGATTGTTGAAAAATTAAAGATGAACTGGATAGACGGCTGTTCCACAGGCTTATTTAAAAACACAATATAGACTTGATTTTTCCAACCCTTTGTTATAGGACTTCTACTTTATAAACCTTGGATGGAATTTTTTGGGATTAAAACCCTTGCCCAAGGGATCCCACTTTCCAATTGTTAGGCTGATAGGAAAAAAAAAACACCTTCACTAGCTCCTCATTACTAAAAACAAGATGCTAGACTATATGGATGCTTATTCTGAACCAGATGGTGGAGTGTCCTGTTGGCTCATTTAAGAACATATTGTAGTCCTGACATAGAGGTGTGATTGGGAATGTTGTTACAATGTATATATTTAATGCAGGGTTGATCCTAGTGACATCAGATCCTGTTTTAAATCCCCTTCTCCCCTTCATTGGACAGTGAGCTTGCAAGTGGGGAATTGCACAGGTCACTTACTGTCTTCACTTAAAAGCTCTCTGCAGATGTTGAATTGTGTTCTGTCCACACACAGCAGAAGCCTGCCAATCAAGGGTTTGGGGAGCATGATTCACTTAACTGCCATGTCATGTTAACTGGGCAACATGTGGATTTTCAAGGTGAATACAGCTTCCATTCATTCAGGATTCAGCATAAAAGATTTTTGTACACCCTGGGTATTAAAATCCTGCTGGAAGAAGATGCTAAAACCCAACTCAGAGGTTATTACCTTTTAAGTCTTTCATACCCTAGGGCCCTTATATTTATCGATCTTCACACTTGTGCATATGTCTCTCTCTATATACTCCCTTGCACCAGTTACATCCTGCAGACAACTTCCTCATTAGGGTGTAATGACCATATGGCTACAGTGAGTTCACAAGCCTTTTCTGTGGTGGGCCTACGGAGTAGGCAAAGAGGACATCTCCACTCACCACATTTAGGAAAGCATGTAAGGCAGTCTTATTCCAGAGGGCATTCGGTGGAAAGAAATTGTTTCAGTCAATTTGGCTGTGCTCATTTTATCCCTTTCTGTTTGTTAAAAATTTTACATCTTGAGTGCTTTTATATTTGTCATTTGTGTACTAAATATGTTTTTTAATTTTATTAGTTGTACCATTGTCATTTGTGTCCTCACAACCTGGTTGCTGCATTGTTTGCTGTCTTGAGCCTAAGAAGATAATGTAGGATAGGAACATTATAAATAAGGAAATAATAAATACGGTAAATCCATGCTTTGCCTGGTTTATATGATACAGCAATCCAGAGGGTGATGCTTCCAAAACATGATGCTGGCAAGCTTGTCCTCCTCATGGATGGATCACAACATAAAATCTGCAGAGAGATAAATGCATTTAAGAATCTGTTCCTGTTCCCTTTAATCTTTTTACTACAATTATACTTTAGGTGTGTGTGGTCAGTTTATGCTTTCATAGTGTACCAGTCTCTGTCTCTGTCCATCTCATGGGGACAGAATGTCCTCTTGTTGCTTGTGCACTTGAGTGTGATCGAGGGGATAAAAAGGAGCTGCTCATTCATCCCTCTGAAAGTGACTGGAGACCTTCTGATTTTTGAGCTCTGCTGTGGTATACAGAACAGGCCTCTTTCCAAGAGGCTACCAATGGGTCACATTCTGCTCCTTGCAATCTGTGCTCTCCTGTCCCTGACACCCATAGGTAAGTTCTTTTTACCAGGGCCAAGAGAAGGATTTTCAATTACAGGTGACATGTACAGTGCAACTCCCGAACTTCTCCTTTGACAGAAGTTTGAAATTGTTGGGGATGGAACCCAAGAAAGATTATCCACAAAGACAGTTGTTCAGGGAGAAACAGAGGGTTCACTTCTCACAGCCATTTCAGCCTGCAGAAAAGCATGGGAGAACCCCAGTCCATATTTTCTTCCAGCACTACAGTGCTGATCCAGGGGAGTGCATGCATCTTTCTCAAGGGAATTCAGCCTATGGGCATACATATATAAATGCTAAGATCTTGGAAGTATAGGGTTATTCTGTAGTTCCTGCACTTTGAAATGGCCATTACAGAGACAGGAATCCTTGTGTTAAATATTTTGGAGAGAGAATGCTATGAGATCATTGGCCTGGATATTGTCTGTGAGACTAGAAAAAAAGGGAAAGACTCCAGTAGAAGAAGGGGAAAAAATTCTGCTGCAAGAATTTTACATGTTTTCTTTTATGGATTTTCACAACACATGTTACTTCTGACAAACAATTCCCCTTCCCAACTCAAAATGCATAGGAATGTACTAACTAGCTATTTGGGTACCTTTTTAAGGGTTCCTTTGTCTGTGTGAGTTATTATTAAAGAAAAGAAACTCAATATAACTTTAGAGATTTTTCTTCTGAGTATCCTGATTCCAGTTACAAGGCCTGTGAAAATACAAGGCCATCTAAAACAGTTTTTGAACTTTACACTGGTGATATTCATGTTACTAATTTGCAAACTGTGCAACTGGTTTCTCTGCTGTTCTAACTAACAGTGACCATATGTGCTTTTGAGTACAGGCTACCTGTAGACTGGATTCCTTTTCCCTAGAGCTGATGCATTCCATCTGCTCAGATCTACATTAGATTTGTGAAAGGCAGTCTACGTGAGGCTGCCCGTGAAAAGTGTCTGGAAACTGTAATTGGCACAGAATGCTGCCACTAGGATGCTGACTGGAATGGGTCATAAGATAAAAGAGGTGATGGGCCCATTGTTGGGTGAAAATGGAGAAACTGTGGAAGAGGACAGAAAGAAAGCAGTGCCTATTTTGCCTCATTTTTTTCCTTTATGAAGAGGAAAGTTTTTCTAGTGATGCTAGTAGGCAAGCCACAGCATCTGGGCTGCTGGTTGACATGGACAGAGAGGTAGATGAGAAGCACCTGGCTGCATTGAGTGAGTATAGATCCCCAGGACCAGATGGTATGCACTCAAGAGTGCTCAAAGAACTTTCTAGAGAACTTGCAGAGCCTTTGTCCATCATCTTCCAGATCTCTTGGAGGACAGGAGATGTACCACAAGACTGGAGGAGGGCAGATGTTATCCCAATTTTCAAAAAAGGGAGGGGGGATGACCCAGGAAACTACAGGCCAGTCAGTCTAACCTCTACCCCAGGGAAGATACTGGAGCAGATTTTAAATGGATCGATCTGCGAGCATCTAAAGGACAACTTGGTGATTGATCCAGGGAAGTCAGCACGGATTTGTCCCCAACAGGTCCTGCCAGACCAACCTCATTTCCTTCTTTGATTGAGTGATGAGCTTACTGGATAGAGGGAATGCTGCTGATGTGGTTTACCTGGATTTCAGTAAAGCTTTTGACAGGGTTCTTCATGATATTCTAATGGGTAAACTAAAGGACTGTGGACTGGACTGTAGGATACTTAGGTGGATAAGGAGTTGGTTGGAGAACCACACCTCAACGTGGATACCAACGTTTACCTTGCTAATGCAAATGTCTCTGCTCTATCTAAATTTCATAGTATCTGTGTAACTGTGTGTGTGATTGCTGTATTTGTTTGCTTGAGTAAGAATACTTCAGTAAAGAAACCATTTTATTACTGAAGCCAACCTCCTTGTCTATTTCTGGTTCTTCTGGAAGAAGCAGGACACCTGTATATATTGGTCAACATGCAGCTGCATGGAATTAATTAGAATAGTTTCTTTTATAGCCTGGTGTCCAGATTGCTGTAGAGAGCATTTGGCCAGCCATATTGAAGGCTTCTTAGCCTGGTAAAAATAATGAGGACTGGTTTGCTACTACATAAAATTTGTGTTTCATGGAGAGCATTTCAGCCAGCATGATATAGGAGGCTTTTAGCACCTGAGAGAAAAGACTGGCTTGCTCCTAATATAAACACTGCAATGGAACCACAAGTAAGTTTTTACAAACTCTTCAAAATAAAAATTAATTAAGAATTTATCAAAATCCTTTTAAAAATAAGAACATTCCATTCAGCTTCGTGTCGCCTTTTATTTTGAATACCATGGATTTCTTCCAGGTCAAAATGCAGAAAGTAAAGAAGTTTAAGCATTGGTTTGCTTTTAACAAACATTGAACTGCATCAAGAGGCTGATACCTTTCCACACAATAGGACTACTCCTGAGGAAGATGTGGATGAAATGAGCTTATATCCGGGTGCTCATTGAGTATGGACTTTCCTTGTAGTAAACTCTTATTGAGTATATTCTTGTAATCTTGTAAGTTTGATAAAAAATAATATTGATAAAAATAATATAAAATAAATATTGATAAAATTATATAAATATTTATGTCACAGTAGTTTGTTTGTTGTAAACCACCTAGATAAACATATGGAGCAGAGGTCCATCAATGGCTATTACCCACAAGGTATAGATAGGAACTCTCAGTCTGGGGCTAGTGATGCTCTGTATTCTTGGTGCGTGGGAGGGCTTCTAGTGTCCTGGCCCCACTGCTGGACCTCCTGATGGCACCTGGTATTTTTGGCCACTGTGTGACACAAAGTGTTGGCCTGATCCAACATTGGCTTCTCTTATGTTCTTATGTACCTCTGCTTCTCACTTGCCTTTAAAGCCCCTTGCTGGGTTTGCCATAAGTCAGCTGTGACTTAATGGCACTTCACACACTCATTTTATTATGAATATATTTTAATGTGTTAGCTGCCTTGGTATCCCAGATAATGGCAGAAAGGCAGGGTATAAATTTTGTAAGTAAAATAAATGTATTGTAAATAAAATATATCTAGCAATTATAGCTTGGCATTTGCTTTGAATCCTGGTGATGAAAGTTAGTTCCAGGAATGACTATAAGACACCATGATTTCAGATCAGGCTTGGATTAGATTTGAGACTGGAAAATTCCAAGTAAGAGCCACTTTACATCTGATAAATTTGCAGGATTTCTGGTGGGGCATGTGCATGCCAAAGAGCAAAGAAAGTGATGTGTGCATTGGGCAATGCATGCATCTATCATGCAGTCACTATCTCTATGATGCTCTTTTGTAAAACATTCATGTTCACATGAATCAAGGTTATCACACACACCATGCACACACATTTAAACACATGATTTACATGTCCTTTTTGACATGTAGTGATGGGTATGAGCACTACCGCACATACAGAACTGGCAGATTTATCAACATGTGAACTGATCCCAATTCTCCACAGGTGTCCAGTTCACCATTTACCTGTCTTGTGATGTTATTGCCTTTTTTTTGTGTTTCCTCATTTCATTTATCTTGGTTACTTCTCTACTTAAAGCCATATGATTCACAAATGTTCCTTTCCCTTCCTCTCTTTTGGCCATAAGTTCTCTTGTCTCTAGGCCCTGCATGACCTTTTCTTTCTTGCTGGGTGCTTGTTTCCTCAGTTCATTGTCACATCTGCCCTTCTTTTTTTTCAGGACCCATTCTCATAAGCTCATTCTCCCATTGGGTCCTCTTTCACAGTTTGTCAATTCTTTTCATTTATCTGTTTATGAATATTTATCTCCTGCCTTTCTGCTACTAAAAGTAGTACACAAGGCAGCCTACTGTGTTAAAATATACATCCCAATAAAATCAACCAATAACAAACTCAGAAAAGATCACCTAAGAACAATATAAACCACAACTTAGCTGAGACTTAAAACTATAACAGTACAGTAATTAAAGTGTTAAAATAACAGCATCAAACATATTTGGCCTCAAATTATGGGAAAATCACACCATCATTTTATTTATTAACTAAAGTATGCTCTCTCCACCTTTCCCTTGTGGTTGAAGGTTGTCAAAAGCCTTCCAGATTTGAAATGTCTTGGAAGTTGTTGGAAGGTAAGCCTCCTGGTGGAGAGCATTCTATAATATGGGCATAATATGGGCATGATAACAGAGAACACCATGTCTTCTGTGCCAATCCTTCTCACCTCCATCAGTGAAGGTACATAGAGCAGGATCACAGCAGAAAATCCAATAAGATGGGTAGTTATATATAGATGGAGGTTGTCCTTCAGACATGGTGGGCCTCACGTATCTAGGGTTCAAAGGTCAACATAAAAACTTGAACTGTGTCCAGGAACATTCTGGCAATGAGTATGGATTAACAAAACATTGCTGTTATGGATTTTCCATGAAGGGTCTCCATGAGGATTCTCTCTCCTGAATTGTTTGCCAGCTGAAATTTCCAGACCCTTTTCCAAGGCATAGAGAATGCTCTGCTGAGAGCATTTCAGCACCCTAATGCCAATTTCATTTAGGGTGTTTAATGGCTACAGGGTGTGATGTCTTCAGGAGATGCTGTAGGTGGGGAATCTGCCAGATATGACAAAAAGTACACAAAACTACCTGAGCAATTGGTGCCTCCAGCAGCACTCTGAAACTGTGCATCCTTTGAGGGGAAGGGAGGGAATGAGCACATATTTCCCAAAACGTATTCCTAGACCAGTATTATCATTGGGCAACAGTGTTTCTGCCTTGTCCAGTTTAATACCATCATAATCATGAAAATTTATGTTTGAAAACAGATGCTCTGCGATGTCAAGTCTGCATGACCATGCAACCAGGACTACCCTGTAGACCAAGTGGTGCTTACTGCTCAGCGAACCCAAGAACACATACCTGCCATGTCAGCAGGATGTATTATTGTAAGAAACCTGAACTGAGCTCATACTTTATCTTCCAGCAACCCTGTGGCCAGAAATTTTGGGTTGGTGGGGCATGGGGAAATTTTGTGGGGCAGCTGAGGAGGGGGGAGGAGGGAGGGAGAGGGCCTTGCGCACACCTTCTCTGAACTTCAAGTGGTGATTGCACCACTTGGAGTTCAGGTGTGGGCAGGCCCTTCTTGAAAAACACAATTTAAAGAGAAGGTGTTGGAGTTCAGGGAAGGCATGTGGCTGCCCATCTCCCTCCCTTTCTGCAAGATTTAAAGGGCCCTCCAGCTGATCAGCAGGCCACATACTCCCACCAGTCAGCTGGAGGGCTCTTTTAATGTCAAAGGAGGGAGGAGGGGAGGGGCAGCAGCAGTTGTGGGGCATGCGCCACATTTGAGGGGGCAGAGCCCCGAAATGCCCCAGTGTAGCTATGGGCCTGCTTCCTAGTCCATAGGTCAAAGACCACATATTTCCCCAAGCTGCACTTTCATTTGGTTGAATGGTAGAAATACACTGCAGAAATGCCCCAATCATGTGACTAGAAATTTGTGAGATTAGATACTTCCTGTGACTAAAACAAATGAATGTGGATGCAGTCCTGGCCATGTTGCATTCTATGATGTGTTATACTTGAGGAATGACATTTAGAGTACCCTTTTCTCTGAGCATTTTGGGCTATGGAGTGGTGCAAGGCACTGATTGCTTAAAGTGTTGACAGATTCTTGTAAAATACTCTTTAGCCTTTCCTTCATTCATCTTTCTATACATGTACTGCACTCACCCAGCAGATTATTCCTCAGCTCTGCTCTTTGAAATCAATAGCACTTGTCAGAATAACTGAAATTCAACAAACACACAAATAAATGTATCCTTTTTTGGTTCATTTGTGAGAATCTGTATATTCCCTGGCACAATTCAGGGGAGCATGAGCATTCAACATGCTGAATCCTGGAATATAATACACAGGGGTGGGATGGCCCATGTTCAGAAAAAAATCTGAGGGACCCACTCTGAAGGGAACAGCTGTTAGACAACTTATGGGCATTTCTGCCACAGCCCAGATCCAACATACATCAGAATGTAAGGAAGAGGGGACCCACAGAGGGCCCATGGTACAACTGAGTTATAGTAAGGGAGTAAAAATGAAATGTTAAAACGTTGCAGAAGTGGGAAATGCAGAATGGGAGAGCAAATATCGGTAGGAAACAAATGGAGCATAATGTTGTTATCTGCTATTAGGGTTACGAGCTCTGGGTTGGGAAATTCCTGGAGATTTGGGAATGGTCTGGGGAAGGCAGGATTTGGGGAAGGGAGGGGCCTCAGTGGGATATAATGCATAAAGTCCACCTTCCAAAGCAGCTGTTTTCTCCAGGGAACATGATCTCTATAGTCCAGTGAGCAACCATAATTATGAGAAATCTCCAGGCCCCACCTGAAGATTGGCAACCCTATCTGCTATAGCATATTGGCATGTATGACTTAACATCACATAAGACTCCAAATATTTCTCAAACATACAATAGTATTCAATACTCTTTCTTGGGGAGTTTCCGTTTGCAGTCCTGATGAAGGAATTGAAAACTCATTGAATAATCTGGAGGATGACTTGACTGCAGCCTATTTCTTATTGTCTGTTTCAAGTCCTAAGGACTGGATCTACTTGCTGATTGCAACATACTTCATATTGTTTATCTTAAGAAGTGGATGTATTTGCTGTGTTTTATGGACATTTGAAAATCATGTTTTTCAGTCCATTGAAATTGTAACAATTGCATTTGGGAGTGTTAAAGAGTAAATGTTAAATATTGCTTTAAATTTCCAGCCTATCTATTGTATTTCTGGTAATTCTTGTATTGAATACTACTGAATGTTTGAGAAATATTTGGAATCTTATGTGATGTTAAGTCATACATGATTGATATTTACTCATCTATTTCCTTAATAGCTTACTGGCAAGCAATTCTACTGACTGTCCTAGGTGAGGTGAAAAGCACGTAAATTTTTGGTCACAGAATCATGAGTTAAAATACTTCTCCAGCAACAAACTCCAGTTTCCTTATTCCAGCTGTAAAGAGTAGTATAATAGTATGCACAGAGGATGAACAAAATGGACTGTAAAGCACATGGAACATTGGATGGACAATCTAATCAGGTTTTCTAAAGGATGAGGAGAAAACAAATGCTTATACATTTTTCTCTCTCTACCTCTCTCCTCCCTCCATCTTAGATGGTGAGCTTCAACAAGTCATATATGGTTGCAAGTCAAAAGCACGTGCAAAGTGTTCTTTCCCAGAAGAAAGGCCTAGACCAGGCCTCCTTGTTGAACATGCCTGTTGTGATGACAATGACTTATGTAATAAATATATTTAGATGGGAATCAAGAAACTTGAAGATCCTCCACATGCCAACAGATGTGTATTCTTTTCCCTTTGACTTGTTTCTGTCTCCTTTCTCTCTAGGGTTGCCAAGTACTCACCTTCTACCGGCCGTGGGGGGAGTCCTCTTCATTCTGGGAGTTCCCAGGCGTGTGCGCGAAGCATGTGCACCATGATATCATCACTGGAAGTGATGACATCACATTGGGCACATTGCCAGGGTGATGCTCTGGCAATCGCCCCAAAACTCTATGGTACCATAGAGTTTTTGGGGCGATTGCTAGAGCATCGCCTGGCAACGTGCCCAGTGTGATGACGTCACTTCCAGTGACATCATCACGCTGGGGCAGTCATCCTGACTGGATGACTTGGGGGGTGGGGTTCCCCTCGCCGGCCGAATCCGGGCCGGCGGATTGGGGACCCCTGTAGCGGGGGATCTCCCACCCCCCTGGGCAGACTTGGAAGCCCTATTTCTCTCCCTGTGTTTTTTGTGTAAGTCATGGCTGTGTGTACAGTTCCACACACCCACAACCAAGGAAGTGATAATAAAGAGCAGAACCCTGGAATTCTGAGTTTCCATTTTTTTCTTCTTCCTGTACAAGTTCACACACTCACAACCAAGGAAGTGATAATAAAGAGCAGAATCCTGAAACTCTGAGTTTCCTCTCTCTCTCCTTTCCCTCCCTCCCTCCCTTCCGGATTGTAAGACCTTAGAAAACACCTTAGAAAACACATTCCTCCCTATCCATGTAGTGGACTGGTACTACTTCTGCATATCCATAACTGAATATGGAAATGTTTGTGCTATTGGGGTCTGCACATGCTATTCCTCCAAAGTACAATGATGGCTAAAAAACTAAAATCCTGGGAGGTATTAGAATCAGTTCTCAGAGCTGTCGTTTCTGCAGAATAGCTGAAGAATGGGCTTTCAGAAAAGAATCAACACATGCACAGCCCCAGCTGCCCCACATTCTGTAGCCCTGTAAAGTAGTTTAATTAGGGTGGCCATCCCCCCAATGGGGGTGGGGATTCCCCTGATTTCGGACCCCAAACAGCTGCCGGCCAGCTGGAGGGACACTCTAGCATTTGGCCAAAAACTCTATGGTGACCATAGAGTTTTTGGCCAAATGCTAGAGTGCCCCCTGCATGACATGCCTGGCACGATGATGTCACAATGATGGAGCCCTCTGCCAGAAGAATGTGAGCACCTGGCAACCTAAGGTAAATGCACAAACACTCTGTGTTCATAGAGGAGAGCTGGACTGCACCAGCTGGCTCCACTCCCAGATATCCACAAATGTGAGTACAAGTATAAGTGTCCAGGTTGTGGACACTCAGGAACTCTGCAAAAAGTAGGCTGTATGTGAGAACATCTGATGGAGAGGAGAGCCGGCTTACTTCTCCTCTATATATGTACATAGATTGCATATGGTATGAATGGCTTAACAGGGCTCAGGACTGTCAAGAGCCATGATGGGCCTTCAGAGAAAGATTCCATCTCCCCCCCCCCATATGACACTGATCCAAACCAAACATCACAATGAAACAAATCACTTGGGGAGGGTGAGGTTTGAGGAGGGGAGGAACTTCAGAGCAGTATAATGCCATAGACTCCACCTTCCAAACCAGCCATTTCCTCCATGAGAACTACCATTGCCAGCCTCCAGGGGAGAGATGGAGATCACCCAGAATTACAACTGTTGTCCAGGTGACAGAGATCAGTTACCTTGGATAAAATGGCTGCTTAGGAGTCTATGGCATTATACCCTGCTGAGGCTGCTTGCCTCGCCAAGCCTCACTATTCCAAGGTTCCACCCCCAAATCTCTAGGAATTTCCCAACCTGGAGTTGGCAACCCTAAGGTGATCTCTATAGCTGGGAAATCCTAAATACTAAAACATTTCCTGCAATACGAGCATTGATAGCTGGGAATTGATCTCTATAGCTGGGGAATCCATTGTGATTCCCAGAGTGCTGCTACTGCTGCTGTGGGGGGAGAGAAAGCAGATGGGTGGGTGGGAGTACCACCACCACTGCTGCTGCTTCTGCTGTGGGGGGTGGGGAGGAGGCTGGCAGAAGGCTGGGAGAGTGATGGGGGCAGAAAGAGAATGACAGGGTGGGGCAGAAAGAGAAAGAGTGTAGAGGTGGGAAGGCTGAAAAACAAAGAGAATGATGAGGGGGCAGAAAGAGGGAGAAAGTAACATGCATGGAGGAGAGACGAAGTAAGAAAAGGGAGAAGGGAGAAAGAGTGTGAAAGTGGTAGGAGGAGAAGGGAGGAATCACAGGTGTGAGGAATGGGATAACCGCAAGTTTCTTGTGGGTCCCCACTTGTTACTACTAAGTACTTAGTGGTGTTTTATCCCATTAATAGCCAAGCAGACGATCCTTGGAGAGAAAATGTCAAAAATGTGCAGCACATAGGAATGATTCTCAGAGATATATTTTCTTTTATATTCAAACAGTAATTAGATTCACAATCTAGTTTCAAGAGAGCCAGGAAACATGAGAAATTCATTGAAACATACAGTTAGAAACAAGTCCAGTAGCACCTTAGAGACCAACAAGATTTTCAGGGAATAAACTTTCAAGAATCAAAGCTCTCTACCACAGATTACTTTAAAATGTGGCATCTGTCTTGAATCCTGAGGGTTCATAATAAAATTTTGTAATGACATGTATGACATAATTCTCCATTTGAAACTTATCAGCTCTTCTCCTGAACCTGTTTTTTAGGAGGCCAGGAAAGAAACAAAACATATCAAAAGATCTACTTTTAATATTGAACAAACACAATATAGCATGTACGTTTGCAATGTACGCATAACATCTTTCAGTCCCCCTCCTTCATCCCTACACACTTCCCCGCACACTTTGTTCAGGTGGGGGTCAAGTGTAACCAAAAGTAACCCTTGAGGACTGACATTATATAGTGAAAATTGTTTTGCACCTGTAGGAACCCCACACCCATTTTTAAGGCAGGGGAGTCAAGTTTCTATGACTGCAATTCTATGCTCACTTTCCTAGGAGTAAGCCCTTTTGCATAAACTGGAATTTACTTCTGAGTAAACATGCATAAGATTGTGCAGTATCTCTTCAACAGTCATGGCCTAGAGTCACATAGCCCTGTCAGGGCCCTTGAGGGGAGGGACTGGGAGGGGAACAGGGACCCAAGTCAGCTGTATGGCCCCTGAAGCAAGCATCATGTAGCAGTCACTGAATGCATTTACTTTAAAACAACAACAACAATGCAGTTCTGCACTGCAGCCACTAGGGGTACAGGGAAGGCAGAGCACATGAAACAGGAGTTGTTCTGACTATGCTGGCCAGGCCTTTCTGCAACATTTACTTGGAGGCTGAGGGAAACTCTTGCTTCTCAAATCCTGCTCAACCCATCACCCAAGCCAGCACTGGAGCAAGGCAAGACCAACCAGGACAAGCTATAGTCCTTGCCAAGATCCAGTCTCCTGATAAGGTCTATGGATTCCATCTTCTTTTGGTTTCACCTGTTTCATAGTTTTGTCTGCACAGCCAGATCTTTCACAGAGGCAGCCTTATTAGTGTGTGGTAGCAAAACAAAAACAAAACCCCTTTTGTCACCTTTTCCTTAATTTCTTTAATTATTTCCCATACTTTTCTCCTCTTTCATTTTGCTTTCTTCCTTTCATATTCTGCCATTCCTCTATCCCCGCTCCTAACCCCCCACCCCATATTTCAGTGTTAGTCTCAACCAGGGGTCCTTTCATAAAAAAGAGGTGCAGGAGCTCATTAGCATAACTTATTTGCATATGCCACACCCCCTGATGTCACCGGAAGTGTCAGAAGGCCACACACCCCTGACATCACTGGAAGTGTGTTAGAAGAAAGAAAGGAAGGGAGGGAGGGAGGGGGGAAGGAAAGAAAGGAACAGGAAGGAAGGTAGGTAGGTGGGGGAGAGAGAAAAGAAAGAAAGAAAGAAGGAAGGAAGGAAGGAAGGAAGGAAGGAAGGAAGGAAGGAAGGAACAGGAAGGTAGGTAGGTAGGTGGGGGGAGAAAGAAAGAAAGAAAGAAAGAAAGAAAGAAAGAAAGAAAGAAAGAAAGATAGATAGATAGATAAATAGATAGATAGGAAGGGAGGAAGGGAGGGAGGAAAGGAACAAGAAGGTAGGTAGGTAGGTAGGTAGGTGGGGGAGAGAGAGAAGAAAGAAAGAAAGAAAGAAAGAAAGAAAGAAAGAAAGAAAGAAAGAAAGAAAGAAAGAAAGAAAGAAAGAAAGAGACAAACAGACAAGGCACTTCTATTCCCCCCTCTTGCTTGGGCACTGGGGCCCAGCTTTTCCCTCCCTCCCTCCCTCACCCTCCCCAGGAATGGTGAGGTGGGATGGAGGCTCCTTCCCGGGCCGGCGGCCTGCCACCGGCTCGGGACGTACAGCGGGGTGTGGGGGAGGGTTTTTTCCCAATGTCGGGGACATTGAGCGGGGGTGGGTGGCAGGGTTTTTTTCCCCGGCCTGCCACCGGCTCGGGGACATTGAGTGGGGGGGCGGGGTGGGAGGGGTTTTTTTTCCCCGGCCGGCGGCCTGCTGCGAGCTCAGGGACATTGAGCGGGGGCGGGAGGGGGTTTCTTTCCCCGGCCGGCAGCCTGCCGCCGGCTCGGGGACATTGAGCGGGGTGGGTGAGAGGGGGTTTCTGTCCCCGGCCGCCAGCCTGCCGCCAGCTCAGGGACATTGAGCAGGGTGGGTGGGTGGGAGGGGGTTTCTTTGAGCGGGATGGGTGGGAGAGGGTTTTTTCCCCGGCTGGTGGCCTGCCGCCGGCTTGGGGACATTGAGTGGAGGTGGGTGGAAGGGGGTTTCTGTCCCCAGCCGGCGGCCTGCCGGCGGCTTGGGAATATTGAGCGGGGATGGGTGGGAGGGGGTCCGACCCAGCGGCGGCCCTGCTGGGGGTGGGGCTTCGTAATGTGCCTGCCCCCCAGCGTCTTCACTGGCGGAGCGGCGCTCCACTTCGCTCCGGCCCCAATGGAGCCCTGGTCTCAACTCCTTTTCATCCATCATGGCTGGTAATTTATTAGAATGTATTTAAGGCTGCAGTCACACACTCTAAATAATCCACTTTCAATCCACTTTCAGTGCACTTTCCAGCTGGATCCAGTTGGAAAGTGCATTGAAAGTGGATTGAAAGTGGATTGTTCAATGTGTGTGACCACAGTCTAAAAGTAGCATTAACAGCAAACTTTTGTTAATATTATGAACAGAAGGGGAAAGTTAATATTTCCCCATAATCTATCAATGTAGATGCTTCTGCTGCAATATGCAAGGTCTATAGTACAGCATTCTGAAGATCTAAAGAAGATCCTACAGAGGGCACAGTTGAAGGACATGTAGTTAGCATAGATAGATTAGGGACTTCCCACTGTTTCAAATCAAATCAAAGTTTAATTAACAGCTTTCGCCAGCTTAAAATCCAAAAAAATGAGATAAATAGAATATGAGTTAAAATAATAAACTATAAAATAAAATTGTCCAAAGTTAAAACATGAATTATGGGTTAAGATTCATCTTCTCTCTACGTATTACAAAACAGGCTGCCCAAGACCTGTTTCAAATTGGATCCTTGCTGTCTCCTGATTGACTCTTCTGGATACTTCCTGCTCCTGCAGAGCTTCCTGTTGCCCTTTGTTCCTCCCACAGCAGTTAGACTGGTTAGTTTAGGCTTTCTCTCTGTATGTTCTATAACAGTTTGTTCTTCTACAATTTATTTTTTCACATTTCTTCACATTTATTTCTTCAACCTACTTATTTCCCCCCCAACAGTCAGTGCTCCACTTCCTTTGCATATTTAAACTCTGCCAACAGCTCCCCCCCTCCACCCTTTACATGCATGACAGTAGAATCTTAATCTGCTTTGGTGGTAATCAATGAGAAACAGAAGTTAGAATTTGTTTCGCTTCCATTATAAATAGCATGGGAGGGGAGCAGGGTCTGGAGATAACCTGGGCCTGGATATTCCAGTTCCTTTCATTTTTGGTTTTATTTTCTGATGAGTTATGCCTGCCACAAATGAGGATCCTTGTATTATTATAGATGAGCAGCAAAGCCCATTGTAAAAGGAATACAACAGGCTCTAGAAAGATGTATCTGTCTGGCTGCACACAGCCCTCCCATTCCCCCGCTTTCTCCCCCTCCCCAGACCCCATGGTTGAGGGGTGATGGAAGGTCCCACCACTGCCTCCCCACCCAGCTGCCTCCGCAGCCCACCACCCCAGCAGCCTCCCAGCCTCCACAGTCCACCACCCTGGTGGCTGATGCAGCCTCATTAAGTTGGACCACGGAGGTGCCGGAGTTCAGCGAACGACCACTTGGACCCATGCACCTACTGGATGTCAGCCTCGCCCTCCTCTGTGGCTGCCTTGTCTTCCATGGCGTCAGCCCCTGTCCCTCAGTCTTATGACCCTCTGGCCGCCGGAGCATCCTGCCCATTTGTTGGCTCCCAGCACACTGAAGCCGAGACATTGGTCACCACTTCTGTGGGCAGGACTACGGCAACACAGCCAGTGGACAGAGAACCCTGGTAAGTGACACATCAGGGAGCCAACTGATTTGGGAGTGTGTGGAATGTTCAAGAGAGTCCACGACCAAAACACAATTATATATAAGGAGAGATGCACAGAAACAGTTAACATTTTTCCCCTCCATAGAGAACAATGGAGGGGATGGGACAATCTGTTTGGGGGCCCATAGAATTGGACCCCATGGTTCAATCTTCTTGAAACTTGGTGGGCATTTCGAGGAGAGGCCCCAGCAGCTACCCTGCAAGTTTGGAGCCTCTCCCTCAAACCCCCTTTCCTCCAGCCCCTCATATACCCTGTGAGTTTTTGCCATTGATTTCAATGGCCCATAGGATATAATGGGGCTGAAACTGACATTCCTTTTCTGACACATTTCTGGTGATGTTAGGGGGCGTGGCATATGCTAATGAGTTATGCTAATGAGTTATGCTAATGAGCTCCTGCACCTCTTTTTCTACGAAAGGACCCCTGGTCTTACAGACCCTACTTTGAAGCTCTAACTGCTGCACCACACTGGCTTTCATATGGTGGCTGCTATTTGTTGCAAGCAGTCAGGCCTAGTTGAGTCATGCAAGTCAGGTGTTATTAAGTCACCCAGAGGGTGGTGCCTATGGATGCCAGCCTCCAGGTGGGACCTGGGGATCCCCTGAAATCACTATTCATCTCCAGACTATAGAGATAACTTCCAATGGAGAAAATGGATGCTTTGGAAAGTGGACTCTATGGCATTGTACCTCATTGAGGTCCCTGTCCCTCTCAAGATCCACCCCCTAATCTCTAGGAGTTTCCCAACCTGGATCTGGCAACCTTACTCCCCCATCCCCTGCCAGTGGCCATGGGGGACCTGGCAACCCTGCCAGGCCTTGGGTTGCCAACCTCCAAGGGGGACCCAGAATTACAACTGAACTCTAGACAGCAGAGTTCTGTCTCCCTGGAGAAATTGGCTGCTTTGGAGGGTGGACTCTATGGCATTATATCCAGCTGAGGCCTCTCCCTTCCCCAAACCCATGCCTTCTTAGATTCCACCACAAAATCTGGCACTGGCAATTCTTGTCAGGCCTGGCCCTAAGGATCCCTCCCTGAAAGGCCAAAACAGGCCTGGAAAGTCCTGAGTCTGTAGAAAAACCTGTTGGGAAAGAGTGAGCCCCCTATCTACAGAAATCAGTATCTGCACACAGAGGGGACTGTTGATAATTAGTATATAGATTACTTACTAGTTATAATTAATCTGAATTCAAACTAAAAATGTGACAATGTGAAAATGCCAAATTACAATTCAACAAGAAATTAAACACTCTGACCTCTCTCATAATCCTCTGTGTCTAACCACCTAATCCATTCTGATTTCTTGCACACAGAATTAAACCTGAAAATTATAACAGGGCCTATATTAAGCCTCTCCCTGCCCCAACCCCTTCTCCCTGTGTAATTTTCCCTATAAATGTGTAAAAAACAATTTGTTTCCAATATGTATCTGAAGAAGTGGACTCCGACTAACAAAAGATCACGCTGAAATAAATATTATTAGTCTTTAAGATGCTACCAGGCTTCTGTTTTATTCTGCTACAATGGACTAACACAGCTACCTCTCTGGGACTTAAATAATGGGCAAGTTCACATGAAGGGTGTTGAAACAAAGTTTGAGTTCACTGGCACCTCTAAGACCAAGTTTTATTCAGTGTATGAGTTCTCGTGTGCATGGACATTTCCTCAGATACAATGAAATGGAATTTACCAGTTCCTACGTATAGGCAGAGGGTGGGCAGTAAATTAGTATGCAACATAAGGATGATAGTTATCAGATTCAGGAATAACAAGCTTAGTTTATATGGTAACCATTTAACATAATGAAGATGTTTTAACATGCAAACACCAAACAAGAGTAACTAGCTAAGTCTACATGGAAAAATTTGTTTGGATTCAATTGGGGGGAGGGAGTGACACAGAGAAACAAATAAATATGTCAATTGGAGACTGATGTATCCTTCTTAATTGTAAAGTGCTAAGAGTGATTAATTGAGACCCTGTTGTTATGCTCCATTCATCTCCTCTCAAGCATGGAGGTAACTAGCAGTATCCTTTGTGAGTGGTTGGGTAGTTGTTACGTATCCTCTGTCACCAGACCAGAGAAATGCATTTCAATCTACCATTCTAAATGACATATATTCTAATATTCATTGCATTACATTAGAATCACTATTCCAATCTATTATTCTAAATAAGAAATACACTAAAATAAAGAGGATGTATATCCCTTCTTCGTGAGAATACTAATGTGAGGAGTCGGACTGAATGAGTTTAGCATATGTAGTGAGATAAGAAACTAATATCCCTGTTGAGTCCTGGGGGGGGGGGGGGGGGGTTGTTCCAAGTGTTGTAACAACTTGTAATTCAGCAATTTCCCTTTCCAGTCTGTTCCTGAAGTTTCTTTGCAATAAAACAGCTACTTTGAGGTCACCCACTGAATGCCCTGGAAAGCTGAAGTGTTCTCCTACAGGTTTCTTAGTCTTGTGAAGGCAGATGGTCCTTTGAAATTCCTGGTCCTAGACTGTTTAAGCTTTTGTGTAAAGCAATTTACATTATGTCCAGGACTGAATCAAAAGCCAGTTTCAATCTTTGAAGGTGGCATTATATATTCTCTTTAACTCACACCAAAATAAGAATTTTGCTATTGTATTTCCTATAAGCTGAAGCTTCCAGACAATCTTCAAAGGTAGCCCCACACCATAATATAACTGGTTACTATGGTCAGATCATGCCTTTTGCATTTCCTGGTAAGGAGCAGCCAAATAAGTGCTGTCTGAGGCCAGGAGAGCTCTGTGTAGATCGCCTAGAATGTGTTCAAGAGTGGCCTATTTGCTGCCCTAGGGATGGAGAGAGAGCAAGGGTGAAGGGAAAAACAAAGCATGACTACAGTGAAAACTGGCCACAGCTTTATTGAATACAACCACAGCAACATTGCCACAGCATGGGTTGCTGATCCAGCATCAGGTGACCTGCCAGCAACTGATGGGACCCCCACAGCTCACCTGCTGGGGGAGCAATGTGGAGGGGTGTGTCCCAGGATCTCACATAGGCACAACCCACCACTGTATTCCCTTGCCACCTGAGGGTGACAGCTAGCCAAGAGCCCCCGAGCTGGGCATATTGCTGAATGGTCCCACCCCAAAAAATCTTACAGGGAGTCCCCAGAAGGGGGAGGTAGACATGCAGGCTCAGCAAGTGTAGGATTACACAGTTCACTGAAGTCCTTCATATGTACCCATTCAATACTCTGTTTCTCCCCCATTCCAATTTCTTAATATGACCATGTCATACCCAAGAGGCTAGTTTATTATTTTATGGCTCGTTGGCCTCTTCATTTACCTAATGAGTACAGGATGCTCTCTACACTGCCTGTGCAGGTGTATCACCAAGGGAATAAAAAGCAGCAGCTGTATACCATGCTGGAAGTAACCAAGAATTACAGTTTTCCCTTCTGTCCCTTGGGCTGTATTGTGGCACACAAAATTCTCCTGACTCCAAGATGACACCCATGAATCAGATGTTGCTCCTTGTAATCTGTGGCTCTCTTTGCTTTACAATGGCAGGTAAGTTCCATTTCACAAAATCGGGGTGGGTGGGGGGATTTTCAATTATGGATGAAACATGCAATAAAACTCTTAAGGAAAACATTTGACAGAAATATGCAATATATGGGAACGGAACATAGAGGAGAACATTGTAAATACACTGAGCTGCAAAAACACCATGAGAGAATAAGAGGGTCAGGGCTTGCAGCCATTTCAAAAAAGGATGGGAGAAGATTAGCCTGTATTGGCTTACAGCACCTCTTGTCCCTGCTGATCCTGCTGTATGTGAGCAATAAGCCTAGTGTCAAAAGCTGTAAGTATATCTTTCCCTTTAAGGCTTCAAAGTGATAGAATGGTAGAACTGCATATGCTCCAGAAATTTCATCTTCTAAGTAGAAAGTGAAGCTGGAGAAGCTTCCAAAGCTAACTGATAAATCTCTTAGGATGTTTTATAGGATTTGTATAACTTGATAGAAGTCAGTGAAATGTAAAGAACTGTTGTCTTTTTGAGGCAACTTTGCCCAGCACAGGTGACCCAGTGGCTGCATGTTGTTTTTTCAGAGTCATGGGACCTCTTTACTCAAGACCAGATCTCTTCCTGTCAATACTTTTTGTCTGGTGGAAGTTATGATAAGAAATGTGTAGAGCAATGTTCTAGGGCAGTGGTGTTGAACTCATTTGTTCCGAGGGCCAGATCTGACATAAATGTCACTTTGTTGGGCTGGGCCATGTGTGCCATTACACCAGGTACCGAAGATGTAAACTGTATAAAGGACAAAAGCTGGTAAGCTTCGAGTTGGTGTATCCTCACTGCAAGGTCCCATAGGCTGGGAGAGGGGTCCAGAGGAAAATCCATATGGGTGGACTGGAGAGCCAGCAGTGCAGCACTGGGTAAATGCTCTCATGCTGCTTGACAGCTGCAGATGAGGTTGTTCCGCTATGCTGAAGCCACAGTCTGAGTGGCTCTGCCCACTCCCCTCCCCTAACAGTCTCCTGTTCCTTCTTGAAGAGTACTGGACTCGGGAGGCTAGTGAAGTGATTTTCAGCATAGCTTTTTTATTAGGTGGTCAGGAACAAGCATAGGGGAGAGTGGTTGGGGAGCCTGCTTATATTTACAGGTAAACCGCACCCCTGACTTCACCCCCCACGGGGGATTGGGTACATAGGGATTAGATTCCCACCAGAGGCTATCATAGGTCCATTTGAATATCCTCAGCCTCTGATAGGGGGACAATCAGGATCCAAGGGTCTATTGTTCTCTGGGGCTGAAGCTCAGGCTGGTATCGCTTAGCATTACAGGTGAACATGCCCAGACATGTCACAGGGTACATAGCAGGAAGTAAGTTAGCATTAAAAAGTCTTTAAGTCCAAACTACAGAATCATGTACAGAAAATAACACTTCCCTTGTACTAGTTGCTCACTGGCCACATACAAACCCTGGATGGGTCAGTTCCAGACCCCGGGCCTTCTGTTTGACACCCCTGTTCTAGGGTCTTCTCCTAGACCTTCCTGATGACCCAGCAGCCACCTCTATTTTGTTGTTGCTGAGTACATGATAAAAGTTTAAGTGCTCCTTTTCTTTCTTTAATCCCCTTTCCCACTCAGATTCCTAGACACCATTTGCCACATCTTGCTTGCCTCATAGTTCTCATCTGTAGTCTGTATGCCAAGTATGTCCTAGCCAAGGTAACATTCCTCATCCTTTACAGAAGCTGAAGTGTTCATGAATATTCCTTGTCATCACAACAGTTAAGCCATGGCTGAAGAGCAAAGGAATTACAAGCAGCACAACTTTTGTGTCACTAATGTGACTGAAATGGTTGCTTATCAATAGGCATAAGGCGACTGGCAAGTCAAATGTCTACACAGCATGCCTCAAGCATTCTCCTTTGTGATTCTGATTTGGTAGAATTGTAATCATGAAGATTTATCTTTTAAAACAGATGCTCTGCAATGTCGAGTCTGCATGTCCATGCAGCCAGGACAACCTTGTAGGCCACCCATTCCATGTATGGCTAACTCTGCAACGCATACCTGCCATGCCCTCAAAACATATCTGGGTAAGAAACATAAAGTGCTTCTCTAAGCAGGGTTATACCCTTCTAAGCTGAACAACTTCAACAGACTTGGAAGGAGGCAACTGTGCTTAGGACGGCCCTGTTAATCTATGTTCAGAACTGTAAGCATAGCTGCTCTAAGGACTATAACAGCAATAAACTAAACTAAACTCTGTTCAGAGTTCCTTTAGCTTTCTACATCTACACTAGGACTTTCTCTCACACTCCATCTTCTTTTGGATTAATGATACCAAGTAGGGGAAAGTACTACACATATGTCCAGATATTTGTGAGATTAGACATTTCCTATGACTAAAAGAGAAAACAAATAGATGCAGCACTGGCTGTGCTAGGTTCCATGATGTGCTATAACTGAGGAATGCCATGTTTACCTATCTAATTCCCAACTGTGCCCCCTTTGTTTGGATGCTTATTTCTGCAGATAGGGGGCACATGGAGGATAAAGAGCTTTTTTTGCACACTTGGGGCACTCCCCAGGTGTGCAGAAAAATGCAAAAAGTTTTTAAAAACACACCAGGGGTTAAATTCTTCCAAATTAAAAAAAAAATGAGTTGTCTGTGCATGCAGAAAGGGGGTAAGAAAGAATTGCTAGAGAAGGGGGTAGGGAGGAAAGCTGGCATAGAAGGGGTGAGAGGAGAAGAGGAGATGAGGGAAGATTGACAAATAAGGGGTGGGTGCAGAAAGACAGAGGGCACTTTGACAGAGAAGGGGGGGAGAGGGAAGCATAGGTGGGGAAATGCAAGTTCCCCCCTCCCCACAAGTTTCTTATGGGTCTCCCCTTATAGTACCCTGTTCTCTGGAGTGGTGCAGAGTAATTATTCCTGGAAGTGTTGGCAGACTCCTGTGCAATACACTTTACCTTCCCCTTTGATAATCTCTTTGTCCATTTTCCTGCACTCACTGAGCAGGCTCCTTTTTGAATGCAGCAATAGCAATCTCTAGTCTAATCCAGATTCAACAGCCACCCAAATAAATGTATCCACATTTACCTCATTGATTCCACATTTTAAAATTTCATAACACAGTTCAAGAGCATATGGTTACTCAGTATGCTGTTTGCTGGGATATTAGAGACTGGAGTTAGATGGACAGAAGCCACCCTGAAGAGAAAAGCCAATAAACAATGACTGAGTATTTCTGCCCCAACATAACTACCTCATATACCATAAGGACCCAACTAGATGACTCCAAGTGGAGCCATGTTACATCTGTGTTGGACAGGGGTTAATGGTGAAGGAAGTGAACCAGAACCGGTAGAACTGCATAGAAAAAGAGAAAGGAGACCAGAAAGATTAGAAAACAAAAAGGATAGGAAAGAGAAATCAAAGGGGAATCACCATCAAGAGGTGGCAAGTGAGGTCAGTTATGTGTCTTGAATATTCTGGTTGTGGTGAATAGCATGGGAGTCTCTGGCCATGGAATCCCAGATTTAAATGTCAGCAATAGATTTCATGTTCCCATCTGTAAAATGGGAAGAGTAGCCAACAGCAGCGGTATTCAGTGAAGACAAACAGGGCTGTGAGCCATTTTGAACAGCTGTCTAATTAATTTGGAGGTAAAAGCACAAATACTTACGTTTTCCCTCTTTACTTTCTCACTCCTCCCCTCATACTAGATGGCGTGCTTCAACAAAAAATCCTGGGTTGCAAGCCCAAGGCAAGTGCAAAGTGTGGAACAGTAGAAGGTACTGCAGGCGTAGCTGTCCACTCTGAGCATGTCTGCTGTGAAGATAGTGACTTCTGCAATGAAAATATATAAATGCATCAGCATGTCTGTCTGTCTGTCTGTCTATCTATCTTCAATCAATCATCTACTGATTGAAGCTTTTGCCTTAAGCAGAAATTAGAATAAAAATTAAAATAAAAAGACCTTACTTAATATTATTTCTCTGGTATTTAATTATTGCACCTATAAATTTTGCCACTGAAAGGGTGACGTGATGGTTTGTATCCAGTAATAGCCATGTCACCTGGGCTCTCATATTAAACAGTTTTTAAGTAAAAGGGTGATTAAATTAGCCCTCAGTGCAATCCGGATCAATAAGATCTTAGAGACCCAATGGTGCCAGCTTGAAAATAATGTATTTAGTGAAATAGTGGGACCTGTTTTGTGGCTTTTTTCTTTTTTAAAGTCTATGCTATTTAAAATCGTTTTTAATTATTTTGTAAATTTCTATTTGTTTTAGAATCCTACTGTGATCTGCCCTAAGCCCACTTGTGGGGAGGGTGGAATATAAATTGAATAAAATAAATAAAATATAGGACACTCTACAATAATTTGTTTAATAGTTTCAACTTTGTCATATGAACATCTGCATGTTCTGCTACTGTACGGTACTTCATTATATCTACCCTTCAAAACTGCCTAGGGAAGGGCATTCTCTCTTGCCAGAGTAAAAGTTCTGAGCTTTGGTACTGTCAAATGATAAACGTACTTTGGCAGTTGCATTAAGAGGGCAATTCCCAAGTAAAGCACTGAACATACCCTATGTCAGTGTTTTTCAACCTTTTTCGAGCTAAGGCACATTTCTTTCATTGAAAAAATCCCGCGGCACACCTGACAATATCTCACGGCACAGTGGTTGAAAAACACTGAAATACAAGATAAATGGGTCATTAGTTGCCTCAGCTCAAGTATTAACTATGACAGTATTACAAATACACATAATAGCCACTTAACTTGAAATCGTAAGTTACAGATCCAAAGTGTAATGGCTCCTTCCCATAACATTGACCTGAGTTTCAGAAGAAATATAATGTGGATGTATTTTAATACTGCGATTCTGCTAAAGTTTTTCAAATAGAGAGTTTAAACTCTTACTCTTATGTGAACAGCATTCCTCTGACCATAAGTGATTTGAAGAGAAACACAGTACACCCATTCTTCACTGAGGGACAGTTACTGATTTGAACCCCACCCTGACAGAAACAGCTAGCTGTTACCATCAAACATATTCATGTTTACTGGAATGTCTTGGTGCAAATCACCCCCCCCACACACACACACAACCCAGGAGCCAGGCACTGGAAGAAACCAGCTTACTCTGCTGGAGGAGTGAATGCCCTTGGTACCGAATGTTCCTGTCCTCTGTATTAACATCCACAGGTCTAGCATGACTCTGATTCAGCACACGAGTCCTCCTCATTCATTTAAAACCATCTGCCGTGTGTGAGCCTGCCTCCGGCCCCCACGAACTGGATGCCGCTCGAGTCCGCCGCCTCGCCCTGCTCATTCTCCAACACGCAGGTGGGCATCACCCGACTGCCGCCGCCGACACACGGCTTGGAGGCGGCCAACATCAGAGCCAGGGCCAGAGATGGAAAAAGAGCAGCCGTGAAGCGGGACCCGTGGAGGCCCACCTCCACCTTCCGGGCTGAGAGGCCACGCAGAAGAAAACAGCCCTCACCTGGAAAGGCTCAGCTGCCCCCTCTGAGGCTCATGGGGGGGGCGGCGCAGACGAGCCAGGGTGTTGGCTCCATCGCGGCCAAGCGGAGGCTGCAACGGCGGGGCCCGTGGGGGGCGCCATGCGTCTCCTGAGGAGGACCCCCCTTCTCCTCCTCCTCCTCCTCCTCCCCCCCCAGCCACTCACCGCTTTCATGGCTGCAGCCATGTCGTCGTATCTCTCCGCCTGCTTGGCCAGGCGGGCTCGCTGCAGCAGCTGCTCCCGGTTGCTCATGGCTGCTGCCTCCGTCGTGGCGCTGGCAGGTCAGGTGGGCAAACAGACAGAGCCCCTCTGCACTCTCCCTCCCTCCCTCGAGTCCTCGCAAGGCCAAGGGGAGCTGTGCCTCAACGGCGGCTCCCTCCTACCTCAGGCCGGCCACAGAGCATGCGAGCGGAATCAGCGAGAGCGTGCCACTGTTCTTTCTCGCATGCGCAAACGCGTCCCGGAATGTCAGCCCGGAAGGCACATTTCTTTCATTGAAAAAATCCCGCGGCACACCTGACAATATCTCGCGGCACACCAGTGTGCCACAGCACAGTGGTTGAAAAACACTGCCCTATGTGCCCTAATAGATGTACTAATAATGTCCAACTTCCTAACACACTTTTTATTTTGACTAATTATATATTTAGTTTCTTTATTCTTAACCACGTTGTTTGTTACTCCTAGACATTTCATTTTCTTTCCCAGTCGTTGATCCCATTGGCTGTAGTATTTATCTGTCTGGATAAATCCAAGTAAAGTGCCCCCCCCTCAGATTTTAAGACCTTTACTTTTAAAATAAATGCTTTTATCCAAGCCTTAGCTTTCATCAATAATTTGCCCAGCTCTGCTCTCTGTGCTATTCCTGAGACACATCTGGGAGTAGTCAATAATTGTCAGAAGAAATTGTACTGCATGTAGTCCATTTTTTTTCCAGAAGTGGGCTGAATCCAAATTTCCTCAACCTTAGCATTATATACCTTTAAGGCTGAGGGGACAAATTCACCTCCTGCTATGTAGAAGTATTTTACAATTGTCCTCCTACTCTCAAGGCAGTTTTCCTCACCAGATCCAGATGTATTTTCCATGTGACTGATGCTTCAAAATGGTTTCCCAGACAGAAATTAAGGTCACTGATATAAATTGAACAACAGGTGCACAAGTATACATTCCTGCCTAACTCCTGTCTCTAGGGTAAATGCCCCCGATAGGAGGAGGAGGAGGAGGAGGAGGAGATTGGATTTATACCCTGCCCTTCACTTGTAGTCTCAGAGTGGCTTACAAACTCCTTTCCCTTCCCCTCCCCACATCAGACACCCTGTGAGGTAGGTGGTGCTGAGAGAGCTCTGAGACAACTGTTCTTGAGAGAACAGCTGGTACAGAGCCATGGCTTGCCCAAGGTCATCCAGCAGGTGCAAGTGGAGGAGTGGGGAATCAAACCCGGTTCTCCCAGATTAGAGTCCACGCACTTAACCGCTATACCAAACTGGCTCTCTTGCTGTCTTGACTCCCTGCATCTAACCTGGGCAGTAGAGTAGTTGTACAGCTGTTGAATTAGGTAAAAGGGACATGGTTCAATGCCATATTTCTTCAGCTTTCCCCCTAACTGGTTTCTAGAGATTGTATCAAACATGTGCAGAACTTGTATATTTTATCTACCAAGTACTGGAGAGAATGGCAGTGGTTGATAGTACTTGCTCCTTTCCTAAAACCACCCTGTTCATTTTCCAGAATGTTCTTTCCTTCAATCCAAGATCTCAACTTTTCAAAAAGCATGGCAACATAGAATTTTCGTATGGTGGACTGCAAGCTTACTGGGCGGTAATTCATAAGGTCCACCGGATCCTCCTTTTAATAGATTGGAACAATTATCGCACTATGCCAGACTTCCAGCATACTTTTCGTCTTGTTTATATCAGTAAAAACTACAGCCAAGATCTGTGCCCACCAGTTGTTGTTTTTGGTTGCTGTTCGATCAAAGTCTTAACCTCACTGGCCATTACCAGGGATTACACCGGCATGTCAATGCTTTTGTACTTTTGCATAGCCCTTCTTCTATGTCTACTGCTTTGGCTGTATGTTCCACACAGCCACAAGCAAGGAAGCTCCCATATGGTACAGAACCCTGGAATTATTTTTCTTTTAACAGGGTATGTTTCTAACCCTCATGATTGCAGAGGAAAAAATCAAGGAAAACACATGTATACTAGGGTCTATACATGTATGAAGCAGGCTGCTCCTGTATATATGCAACTGGATGAAGTATCTAGAGTCTACATATGCTGTTCCCCTCCCCAGTAAAACAACCTGGACTACACATAAGAAGTTCTGTTTCAAAAACCAAATAGCCTACTGACTGGCTGAATGAGAGATCTGGAAGCTGCTAGATACAATTTTTTGTAAGACAGCTGAAGAATGGATTTTGAGAGATGGCACCATTTATACATAGTTCCAGTTGCTCTGCAGTCAGGTCAAAAGGGTATAGATTCTCCATCCACAGATGGGAATGGGATTGCTCCCGGTGACTCTGACACCTAGATATTCACACTCGGGCTGCAGTCACACGGCCCCTTTAAATCTGGGAGCCCTCCCGGGGTTAAAGGGGCCGCATTTTTTCCCCTCAGGTTGGGATGTTTACACATCCCAACCCCTGCTGCGGCAGGCGGTGGCGGGAGGAGAATGAGGCAGTGGCAGGCGACAGCAGCGGACGGCGGAGGCGGCAGAGGGAGGTGGCGGTGGCAGATGGCGGTGGTGGCTGGAGACAGCAGCGGAAGTGGCAGCGGCGGAAGAATCGGTGGCTGGCCAGCCTCGAAGCATGCAGCGGCAGCGTTTTCTGCGGCGGTGGGGCTTTTGAAGCGGCGGCGGTGGTCAGGGGAGGCACTCTTCCTCGAGGCCCCCTCGGCCGCCTGGTAAGTTTGGGGTTCCCCCCCCTTTAACACTTGAGCGCTTGAGTGGCCAAGTGCCCAAGTGTAAAAGGGGGGGGAAATGGCAGGGGGAGGCCATCTGGACAGCCCTGCTCTCGCAATGATTGTGAGAGATGGCTGGCCAGATGGCTAAAATGCGGGTTCCTCCTGCAACACCCGGGAAAACTGTTGATTTTCCCGGGGTTGGAAAATGCGGGAGCAACCTGCATTTAAGCCCGCTTCAGCACGGGACTTTCTGTGGACGTTGTGGATGGCCCCTTAAAATGCGGGAGGAAATAGCCCGCGGCTTTAGAGATGAATGTCTACAGGGATCTGGTTTTGTTTTAAAATAGTCACCACTCTCTCGACCCTTATGCCTACTTCTGCCTCCAAACATCTCAATAATGTGTCACAATCCACTGTATTGAAAGCTGCAGTTAAATCTAGGAACAACAACAAAGAAGTTTGGCCTTTGTCCACATTCAGACAGAGATCATCAAGAGAGATCATCAAGTGGGCTACCTGTGCCTTCTCAGACCCATAGCCCAGCCTGAAACCAGCCTGAAAAGGGTCCATAGCAAATGAGCTATCCAAAAAGACCAGGAGTTGGTCCATTACTGCTATCTCAATCACCTTGTTCAGAAAGGGCAAATTAGAGACAGGAAGATAATTGGCCACATCATTTTTCTGTTTTTCAAGTAGTGGGTAGATAACCTGAGGGGTGATACTGTCAGTCAGTGACTGATTTATGATGGACAGCAAGGGTTCATTAATGGTGGCCTTCATAGATCTCAAAATCCTGTTGCCATTTGTCATGGTAACTGGGTCAAAATGGTCTATAAATGGATCAGTCAGTGCATCAGACATATCTTCTGTATGAGCTATGTTGCAACAAACATCCAATTCAGAAAGTATGCAAGAGATTTTATCAGCAGAAAACTTTGCAAAAGCATCACAACTGATTTCCTGTTCCTTTGCAAAGTATTACATATGATTTCCTGTTAGTGAGACAAAAGAGGGCCAGGAGGTTCAGGAGTCAGCAGTTGTTGATATATCTTAAACAGCTGAGATGGTTGTGAACTAGCTGATGTGATGGTGAGAGAAAAGTGGCATTTCTTTGCTGCCATCACCACTGCTTCATATGTCTTCCTTATGTTGTGTTATTTTTTTAAAATCCTATAGTTTGGCATTTGTTTAAATAGACCTTAGTGATGTTAGTAGCTTTCAGGTTGTTCTGTGTGAACTGAACTTGAAGAAAGCATTAGCTTAAAGGAATGCAACTGGCCCGGATGGCCCAGGTTAGCCCAATCTCACTGGAACCTGGAAGCTAAGCAAGGTCAGCCCTGGTTAGTATTTGCATGGGAGACCACCAATGAAACCCAGAGCTGCTACACAGAGGCCGGCAATGGCAAATTATCTCTGAACGTCTCTTGCGCTGAAAACCCTATGGGGTCACCTGCCAGCTGTGACTTGACAGCACTTTCCACCACCACCAATGCAATTGAACATTAGAATTCTTCTAGCTGGACGGAAAACCAGACTTCTGGAAGGTAAATATCACCCTGTCAGACACCAACTATATTCCTGCTCATGCAACTGTCTCTTTAAGTCTGCCTTCATTTCTTAGCTCTGTATGATTGAATGTATGATTTTTGCAACATCTGAATGATTCACTTTTATTATTATTAAGTAAACTAAAAACTCTTTACTATTAACACTGATTCAAGTCTCCGTGTCTCTTTTTGAGAGGTCTGAGAGAGGCCCAGCCTCTGTATATAAAGGTGCTGATCCGTGAATGCCAACTGCTGATTATTAAGAGCTAATATTTCCCCAATATTGATAACATTATAAAGCAGTCAGGCTAACAATTGTCAGGAAGTTCTTCCTAATGTTTAGCTGAAAACTCCTCTGATTTAATTTCAACTCATTGGTTCTGGTCCGACCTTCTGGGGCAACAGAAAACAACTCTGCACTATCCTCTATATGACAGCCCTTCAAGTCCTTGAAGATGGTTATCATATCACCTCTCAGTCTTCTCCTCCCCAGGCTAAACATATCCAGCTCCTTCAGCCTTTCCTCATAAGTCTTGGTCTCCAGACCCCTAAACATCTTCAGTGCCGTCCCCTGGACATGTTCCAGTTTGTTTATATCTTTCTTAAATGGTGGTGCCCAAAACTGAACACAATATTCTAGGTGAGGTCTAATCAGAGCAGAGTAAAGTGATATCATTGCTTCACGTGATCTGGTCACTATGCTTCTGCTGATATAGCCCAAAATGGCATTTGGCTTTTTAGCTACCACATCACACTGTTGACTCATGTTCAGTGTATGGTCTACTAAGACCCCTAGATCCTTTTTTCACATTGTACTGCCAAGATTAGTCTCCCATCCTATAGTTATGCATTTGATTTTTCCTACCTAAATACAGAACTTAAAATTCATTTCATTTGTTTTGAAATTCATTTTATTTGTTTTAGCCCGGTTTTCCAGCCTGTCAAGATTATCCTGTATCCTGATTCTGTCTTCTACCCTATTTGCTACCCCTCCCAATTTAGTATCATCTGCAAATTTAATAACCATTCCCTCTCTGCCTTCATCCAAATAATTTATAAAGATGTTGAACAAAACAGGTCCAGGACAGATCCTTGATGCACTCCACTAGTCACTCCTCTCCAAGAGGATGAGGAACCTTTAACAAGCACTCTTTGAGAGTGATCTTCAACCAGTTACAGATCCACCTAACAGTAATAAGATACAAACTACATTTTACCCATTTGTCAACAAGAATATTATGTTGAACCTTATCAAAAGCCTTATTGAAATCAAAATAAACCATGTCTACAGCATTCCCCTGATTCAGCAAGGTAGTAACTTCCTCAAAAATAGATAAGGTTAGTCTGGCATGACTTGATCTTGAGAAACCCATGCTGGCTCTTAGTAATTACAGTCATCATTTCTAAATGCTCAAGGACTGACTGATGATTTGTTCTAAAACATTCCCAGGTATAGACATCAAGCTGATGGGTCAGTAGTTACCCGGATCCTCCTTTTTTTCCCCTTCTGGAAGATGGGTAGAACATTTGCTGGCCTCCAGTCTTCTGGCACCTTACCTGTTCCCTAAGAATTCTCAAAAATAATGTACAGAGGCTCAGAAATTACATCCACAAGTTCTTTCAGTACCCTTGGATGCAGGTCATCTGGCCCCAAGGAGTTAGTTTCATTTAAAGAAACTAGGTGTTTATGTACTACCCCTGTGCCAGTCCTAGGCTGCAACTCCCTTTCCTCATCATGTGCTCTGTTTTTGCCGTGTTGAAGATGCTCTCTGCATACCTGCCCTGATATGTGGACCAATTTGGGTAAGACTACACACATACATGCACACAATAACCAAAGGGAACATTCATATCCAGATGCAGTAAACACTGAATATTTCTAAGACTGTTGCAAGGTCATCTTAAGGTTGCATTTAAAAACTCATTTGACATAATCTGAATTTTTTGCTTCTGTAATGCAAAGCAAGAGTTCAACTTTTTCTTACATGCTGTTATAAAATGGAAGAAGACCTTGGGCTCAACAATGGAAAAGATCAATGTAGTTTACATGCCAATCACCAAGGAATTCGTTAGGTCAAAAAAGAACTTCTTTGCACAAACATTTTCAGCAACATCAAATTTTGATGACTGTATCAAAAAGGTGTCTGCGTATGCATGTGTATGTATGTATAAATGTTTGGGGGATTTATGTGTTTGTCTATTCAAAATGTGGGCAAAATTTCTTGGATTAGATTTGTTTACCTTCAGTATTGTCAGCACATAGCTGAAATATAGTAGTTACATAGGAGCATGATATAATTTCATTTCACTATGCAGTCTCCAAATGGCTGGGAACATCCATGGGACTGAGTTAGGAAACTACTGTTGTCATTCTTACTTGTCTTCATTTGCCATAGTAACATTATCACATAGCCAGACCTAACTGGTTGCACAGCATCATGATGATACCCTATTCAGTATGTGATCCCTGAATCTGTGTTCATCTGTAAGACTCCTGGGAAAGAAAGAAGAGACAGTGAATAGATGACCATATAAGCAATAGCATCAGCAGGGTGAGGGCAGGTAGCTATGCTGGGAGCATGGTGCAGCCTAGGTGACTACCTAGCTCACTTATACTGTTGAGCCAGCCCAATAGTCCATACAGTTGTCACAGCACTTACTTAACTAGATAGTCCAGAAGCTTTGAGTCAAGCATTTCTGAAGATCCAGGAGAACCAACAGGGATGCCTACCCCTATCCATTCCCTTGCATATGCCATCTCTCTCTCTCTCTTTCTCTCTCTCTCCCCATCCATCCATCCATCCATTTATCCATCCATCAATCCATCCATCTGTCATCTCCAGCTTTTCTCTTCAGTTGGGACATAAAGCAAATTTAGAACATTGTTCTCCCCTTCTCCATTCTCTTATACCAGCAACCCTGTGAAGTAGGCCAGCCTGACAGTATGTGATGGGCCCAACATCATCCAGCAAGCTTCCATGATAAAAGCAGGAATGCAAATCTCAGTCACACAGGACGCTAGTCCTGCACTCTGTCCACCACACCACACCACACCACGCTGGCTCTCAAAGTGACCACCAAGGTGACTGTTATCCATTTCAGTACCCAATTTGACTCTAAGACAGACTGAAAAGGGTTGACATAACCATCTTGTTCAGAGATTCCTGGATGAGAGGTCACTGTAAGCAACTTCACTTTATCCAAGTACAGCATGCTGTAATGCAGCCAACGTTACAGCAACACTGCATTACTGCATTATAATGATAATCCTTTTTCTCCAATACATTTTGTTTTGCACATAAGGTACTGTTCATTTATAAACCAAGTGAAAATCTTTTGTGATATCAGGACTTTTTCGAGATACTATACTCTTCTTTTTTTCTGCACATGGCAGGTCTGCTAGTGGGAATTAAGAACCTAAGAATATAAGAAGAGCCCTGCTGGATGAGACCAGTGGTTCATGTAGTCCAGCATCCTGTCTCACACAGTGGCCAACCAGTTCCTCTGGAGGTCCAACAACAGAAAACAGAAGCCAGGGTCTTCCCCTGATGCTGCCTCCTGGCTCTGGGATTCAGAGGCTGATTGCCTTTGGACATGGAGGTTCCCTTTAGTCACCATAGCTAGTAGACACTGATAGACCTATTTTCCATGAATATGCCTAATCCCCTCTTAAAGCTGTCTATGTTTGTGGCCACGTTTTAATCGCTTGCTGTATAAAGAAGTATTTCCTTTTGCCCGTCCTGAATCTACTGCTCACCAGCTTCATTGGATGCCGTGAAATTCTAGGATTTTGGGAGAGGGAGAAAAAGTTATCTTTGTCCACTCCCTCCACCCCACACATAATTTTATAAACCTCTATCATGTCCCCTCTTAGTCATCTTTTTTTCTAAACTGAAAAGTTCCAGACTCTTCAGTCTTTCCTCATAGGAAAGGTTCTCCAGCCCCCTAATCATTTTGATTGCCCTCCTCTGTACCTTTTACAGTTCTTCTGAGATGTCTTTTTTTTTTTGATTGCACAGTCCATTCACTGGAAGACTCCTTCTGTCTGCTGTTGCACTGTTTTACAATCAATTTTAATGTTCTGTGCATTGGTGGACAATTTATGGTACGATGGCCCATCAGTCACTCTCCTAAATCATCTTATGAGGACAGTGTGTTCTCTAGGGTGCTTGGGCATGCACTTCATAAAGTGGGTAAAAAGAAGCAATATGTACTTTCTGATTTAAGTGGAGGTCAACAACTCTTCTGCTGTGATTTGAGCTCTGCTGTAAAAGTTCCAAAATGTTTCCCATGGGTCAGATCCTTACAATCTGCACCTTCCTCTTCCTTACGTCTGGAGGTAAGTTCCTTTTACAAAGGTTAAGGAAAATTTTTGATAACCAACATCTCTGACGAAAGTATGGAGAGGCTGTGAAAGAAGCCTAGAAAATAACAACTAAAAGACAGATCAGCCATCTATCATTCCAAGATTGAAAGAAGGCTCAGTTCACATGACCATTACAGCTTGAGCTTTACAGCATCGGACTCAGATCTCAGTTTAGGGCCAAATGTCCATTCTGCTGTCAGGCTTGCTGGGTGACATTGGATCAGTCACTCTCTCAACCTAACCCACCTGAAAGGGTGGTTGTAAGGATAAAATGAAGAAGTGTCAGCCATGAATGCCATAGTGAGCTTATTGAGCAAAATTAATAAAATAATTAGACAAACAGGTACCAGTGATCTAACTTGTTTGGCTAAAATAGGAGATTAGGGGCATCCTTTGGGGTTCTTTAAGGTTCGAAGGCCTTCTTCCTTCCCTAAATTCTTTTTCCAGGAATCTAAATTCAGATTATTTTTGTATACTTGTATCATGTTACTTTTATGCTTGATTTCTAACATCTTTATTTTTAGTTTCTGGGTTTAAGATGTCTTTTAAAAATTGTTTCTGAATGTGGAAAAAAAAACACCCTCCTACTTCCTAGGGTTGTGAATAAATGGGTGCTATGCTCAGTTATTTTGGTTTTCTTCTGTATGGCAAACTAGAAGAATTTTTTAAAAATAAAAGTTGATCTATTCTCGATGGGGTCACACTCCCCTGAAGCAGTGCTCTCACAGTTTGTGGGTGCTTTTTGATAAGAATCATCAGATGGAAGCCTAGACCTCCTCTGTAATATTTAACACCTTTAATCAGCTCTGGCTCGAGTGTCAGCTGCAATCTTTCCTAGAGTGGAGGAATCTGACCACAAATATCCATGTCCTGATCATATCCAGATTAGATTACTGGCAATGTTACAGCTAGATTACTCACTGGAAGTAACTATGTAGAATACAACTTGTGTGTATGTGTTAAGTGCCATCAAGTCACTTCTGACATATGGCAACCCTGTGAATTAATGACCTCCAGAACATTCTATCTGTAACAGCCTTGCTCAGGTCTTGCACACTGAGGGCCATGCCTTCATTTATTGAGTCAATCCATCTTCCTCTTTTCCTGCTGCCTTCAACATTTCCTAGCATTATTGTATTTTCCAGTGACTCTAATCTTTTCATAAAGTATGATAGCCTCAAAACACAACTTACCAGCCTTTAAGGAACTATCCTGGTTGTCTATTTCATTCCAGGTTCAATTTAAACTGTGGGTCCTTTGAGCCCCCTAAAGCCTGGGAGTAGGGAACTTAAATGCCCATTTCCTCCCATATGTGCATGTCCATCAGCCATGATCTCATTGGAGGCCCTGCTCTGCCTCCATCCTTCTTCTGAGGTGAGGCAGACTATTACAAATAGCATTGCTTTTTCAATTGTGTCACCCCAACTGTGGAACTCCATTCATTGTGCATCAAATTTGAGCTTTTGGTGCCAGGTGAAAACATATTTATTTCCCAGACACATGGTTCATTATATCCCCCCCCCCCCCCCCGGTAAGATACTGTTGGCTTGTCTGCTTTGACTTACATTATCCACTGAGTCTTCTGGTTTAAGTTGCTCTTTCTAAAGTCATATTTCCCCTGTTTGCTTGGTCTTATTCTTTTTCAAACTTTGCTCTCGACACCAGCTGATGGTTCCCAGCATTTCCAAGCTGCATGAAGATATGTTTTTGTTTACTGTTGGTTTTGATGTATTTAGATTGATAGTTAGGTATCTATATTGTCATTTATTGTTAAGGACCTCAAGGTTCAATTTGGGTTGTCAAATGGAACAGTAATATTTAAATATTAAATAAATCATCACAAGGCTTTGTCTTTTGTAGCAGATTCTCTGCAATGCTTGAAGTGTTTTGCCATGCAGCCAGGGGGACCATGCAGTTTGAAGACCTGTGAAATCAATCCAGAAACAGAAACCTGTGTTGCTGCTGTAAGCTATTTCAGTAAGAAAGTAAAGCTGAGCTTTTACTCTCTTTAGTTTCCAACATTCATACTCATCTTCTTCCTTCACCTTCCCTGTCCTCTGGGCTTCATGATTCCAGGTGGGAAAGTAGATTGCAGAGATTCCTTGATCATGTCCTCATGTATTTCTGAAGGTATTTCAGACTCTATCATCTTTTTACCACTAATAGGGCAAACATGTAGGCTTGGATCAAGTAATGCATGAGTAGAAAGCTGCACTTGTACAAGCACTAGCATAAGGGCTGCAACAAAACGTAGAGCTCAGCTATAATTATTAACTAACATCAGTCCAAGTTCATTGCCCAGCGCATCCATTGTATAATTGGCAGACTGCTACACAGTACCTTTTTATCTTATGCTTGGTCCAATGCCCTTTTCATTTACTGCATATTGCAGCAAAGGATGTAGGAGGAAACAAAGTAAGAGGAGACAACACGAGTCACTGAAATAATCAAGGACCAACTTTATTTATTTTTACAGTGAGGTAAAGATCTACAGAATCCAAAAGTAATCCATAAACCATACTTCATTACAATGTGGGCATCTGATAGGATGCAGAAGTCTGGTCTGTGCATTCATGTATTTCAGGCAAGGTCACCCTGGCCCCAAGACCTGAGCAGTCAACTTGTCAAACATTGACTTGCCAAGCATTTACTGACCGTCAAGGAAGGGTTGCCATGTATCCTATTTCTGGCTGCAAGGTCTTTGGGCTAAGGATAATAGCATCTCTCATGGTGTATTTGCCCCAGCTTTATGAGTCCAAGGAATTGCCATTTCATCCTATCACTGATACCTCATAGTGCTTCCTTAAAATTTATACAAGCTTTATCAACATTATTATTGCTATGGGAGGGGGCAACTTGCTGCTTGGTCCCCCCACTCCACTTGCCCTTGTTGGCCTCCCAAAGCCCCTGTAATAGATCCTCCAGGAAAACATCATAACCCTTATCTGAACAGGGGACTCTGTCACCCATTCACAGATGTGACAGACATTGAATCTTAACCACTATCAAATGCATAAGGATTGATTGACAACTTTACTCAATTGGAACAAATTGAATTTAATATGGATAGAGCACTATAACCTTGTCAAATAATTTATTCTTCCTAAATTTATCTTCCTCTTTTGCACAATCCCAATAAAAATCCCTAACACTACCCTTAAACACTGGCACAAGACCTTTGTTAATTTTATGTGGGCAGGGAAAAGACCCCAAATAAGCTTCAGCATCATGTGCAAACATAGCACTCAAGGGGGATAATACCTCTCCACGTATTATCACACAATCCTTTTGTCAAACATGGTCAAGATGCTAAAACAATATTCTCCCCCTGATTGGGTTATGCTTTGCAAAACAATGATATATCCCTATCTATTAGATGAAATTGTATAGTCTTTACCCCAAACTGTTTCACAAAAAGAATTTGTATATCCCTCCAAAAAACTTCGGAAAATGAAACATAAACAACTTCTTCCCAAATTCTCCTGCTACTCTACCTTTCTGAACCAAAAGTGGTTCCTCCCAAGCCAAAATGCCACCCTATTTAAAACTTGAAGGCAACATAACATAACACGCTTTATTGACATATCAACTAACCAAGATATTTTGGAGAAATCAGCATTAGAAACCAAATTAGATCATCACATACCCTGGTTCCTTTACTTACAATTAGATAATATGTTTGGTCGTCTTAAAATAACACAAATTGAGGCTTCACCACTGACAGAATTTGAAAAAATTCTATGTACTTATGGAATCCAAAACTGGAGTTTAAGCTCCTGCATATATAGAACTCTTCTAAATACAACCCAAACAACACAATTCCCTTACCAACATACATGACAGAGGGATTGTGAAACATGACTCACAGATGAGGTGTGTTCTAAGCTTTGGAATTCCAAAATGTTTCTGTCCCCAACTATCTCTACAAGATTACAAAACTTCAAAATTATAACATGCTGGTACCTCATACCCCTCAAGGTCTCCCATAAGTCTTCTTCACAGACACCTGACTGCTGGAAATTATATAATCAAAAGGGAACATTTGCACACTGTTGGTGACAATGTGACAAAATCCCAAACTTCTGGATGACAGTTCTCTTCCATATAATATTAATAACAATGTTCCATTCCTTCTAGAGGTCTTGTTTCTAAACTATTGGCCAGCCAACCTTCCGTTTCCAGGACACAAAGATTTAATAGACACATTGACAGTTTCAGCAATTGCTTCCCTTTGGAGAAACTAATTGCTGCCTACTTTCAGAGTTTGGTTTCAAAAACACTGGGACTAATAAATCATGGAAAATATTACCGACCAAATCAGCAGAATGTTACTTTTCCCCAGAAGATCCAACTTTGATGAAAAATGGTACCCACTATTGGAATTTTTATCCTGTCAACAATTCATCCCACCTGAATGGTCTCAATTACAGCAATTGTTATGATACTCATGGAATTGCAACATGGGACACTGCCCAATGGATCCCCTTCCTTTTAACGTCTAACTTTTTATGTCAGTGTTTGTCTCCTCTGACTTTTCCTGCTTGTTGCATTGCTCATTGTACCGGGGTTCTGGCTATTACAATCAATTGTTGTTGTCCTCTGTTCCATGGTTGTTTGTATTGCTATTCTAGTTTATATGGTAATAAATAAAAGCATTAAAAAACCCAGATGTGACAGACAATGCTTGATGGTTGGATGTGCAATCATGCAAGCTGTACATGTGTATAGGAGAAAGCATAGCAATGCAAATACATGTACCAAAGTTGGAGATTGATGTGTAAATGTACTATTCTAGAAAGAAAGAAAGAAAGAAAGAAAGAAAGAAAGAAAGAAAGAAAGAAAGAAAGAAAGAAAGAAAGAAAGAAAGAAAGAAAGAAAGAAAGAAAGAAAGAAAATTTTTCAAATGCCTGCCCGGCCCTCCAACCCATGCAAGAGGCAGCGGGAGAAGAGAAAGAGAGAGGGAGACTGCCCAAATAATCTGTGGTTCATTGCCCTTTTAAATGCCTTTTAAAATTTGAAGAGACATTGTTTGAAATTGAAAATGATGCCCCTTAAGGCTTTAAAGGGTGCACCATGGACCAGCTGGGTACACTCCCTCCCTTCTCATTGCCTGTGCTGCTTCTCCAGAACAATAAACACTTCCCAAATTCCAGGAAATACATTTTCCTTACTCCCAGAATTTCAGAGTTTTGGAACATTCAGATATCCAGAGTCAAACCAAAACTGGGAATTTTGGGTTTAATTTTGGCTCAGAAATACACAAATGCACACCCCCTATCTGTAAACTGGGCATAACTATAGCCTATTATGTGTGGGCGGGGAGTTTACAAAGAAACTATTAAAAAGTTAGTATATTAATTATTAATTAATTATTTGGGGACATAAGTATACTTACCCTTTTCTCCTTTCTTTCCTCCCCTCCACTCTTCATCTCAGATGGGAAGATTATTGAGAAAATATTAGGCTGCAAAGAGAAGGAATATTTGGTTTGTGGTTCCACATGTGACATGCCAAGGGAAGGTTTGACATATGAACTCTCCTGCTGTGCGGATAAGGACTTCTGCAATGGAGACTATTAGGACAGGCCTAGAAGCAACCAGAAGATCCTCCATTCTGACACCTGTATATCCCTTCTTTCCCTTTGAGTTACCTTTTTGGGGGTTGTTGGTTTTCTTCTCCAGGTTTCTTAATTAAAATCATGGCTGCCTGCTTCATTTGTTTAATCCATAAATGTATAAAAAATAATTCCTTAGACTCTGACTTTTCATTTTTTAAAAACAGAGGACATTACTGTACTGGAATTAGAGGCAGGAAGAGGCAGAGGTAGTGTATTATAAAGATCAGAAACATAAAATGGAAACAGTACTCAGAAGAGCTATTTATTTATGTTTTTACTGATTTGCATTCCACTTTTCTCCCCAATAGGGACTCAAAGCAGCTTCTAACATCATTCTCTCTTCCTCTATTATATCCTCACAAGAAAACTTGGTGATGTAGATGTTGGATGTTACAGTCACCCAGGAATAAGTGGAAGGCGATCTTGGCGATCTTGAGTAAACCAAGTACAACTTTATTTTAGAACAAAGAAAAGAACCTAAAGCCTACCAGAGTGCTTCACAGTGGCTTACCTAGCCAGCTTAATTAGAGGCATAATTAAAACCTGGGCTAAAACTGCTCTAGTTTCTGGTACCCTGGAATTAATGCAGAACATGAAAATGACTTCTGCATATTACAGTAGGCTAGGCTGAGAGAGAGTGCCTGGCAAGTCACAGGCTGCCATGGCAGAATGGAGATTCAAATCTTAGGGCTGTGGACACACTGGCAGTCTGCCGCGCCTCCGCGGCACGGCAGACTAAGGTGGGGGGAATTTTCCCCGCGGTGCGGCGTTCGCATGCCACCAGAAGGAAGCCGCTAGCAGCGTTCAGACTGTGGGCGGCTTCCTACGGTGGCGGGTGGATGCTGCATGGCTCCCCCTCTCGGCGCGCGTTCACACCCACTCCAGTGGGTGGAACACGTGCCGCAGCAGCCAAGCACCACTTTGAAGTGGTGCTCGGCTGCTGCGGGAGGAGCGCGGCGCTGGACGCGATGCATCCGGGCTGCCTCCTCCGGGCAGATATGGCCGTTTGAACGGCCGCTCTGCCTCCGCTTTTGAAGCGGACGCAGAGCGGCCGAGACTGCCAGTCTGTCCTCAGCCTTGGTCTCCCAGATCCTAGTCTGCCACTTGCTACTAGTAGTTAAGAGTGGCAGACTCTAATCTGGATAATGGTTTGATTCTCAATTCCTCCATGTGCAGCCAACCAGGTGACCTTGGGTCCTCCTCCTCCTCCAAGGTGTTCAAAATTCATGTTGGTGGAAATGTTTAGCTGATTCAGCTCATTTACCTCATTCCTTAACAAACACATTCAAAATCACATAAGGCAGGGGACTCATTTTTGCTCAACTTGGAATTTATTTTATCAGGGGTCCTTTCGTAAAAAAAGAGGTGCAGGAGCTCATTAGCTTAACTTATTTGCATATGCCACACCCCCTGATGTCACCGGAAGTGTCATAAAGCCACACATCCCTGACGTCAGGTGTGTCAGAAGGCAACAAGGGAGGGAGGGAAGGGGAGGAAGGAAAGGAACAGGAAGGAAGGTAGGTAGGTGGGGGAGAGAGAGAGAAGAAAGAAAAAGAAAGGAAGGAAGAAAGAAAGAAAGGAACAGTAAGGTAGGTAGGTAGGTGGGGGGGAGAGAGAGAAGAAAGGAAGGAAGGAAGGAAGGAAGGAAGGAAGGAAGGAAGGAAGGGGGGAGAGAGGGAGGAAGGAAGGGAGAGGAAAAGGATGGGGAAAGGAAGGAACAGGAAGGTAGGTAGGTGGGGGAGAGAGAGAGAAGAAAGGAAGGAAGGAAGGGAGAGGGGAAGGAACAGGAAGGTAGGTGGGTAGGTGGGGAGAGAGAGAGAGAAGGAAGGACGGAAGGAAGGAAAGAAGGAAGGAAGGGAGAGGGGAAGGAAGGGGGAAAGGAAGGAACAGGAAGGTAGGTAGATAGGTGGGGGGAGAGAGAGAAGGAAGGAAGGAAGGAAGGAACGAAGGAAGGAAGGAAGGGAGAGGGGAAGGACGGGGAAAGGAAGGAGCAGGGGGAGGGGGAGGGAGCAGGGGGAGGGGGGAGGGATGGGCTTCTCGGGGGGGAGGAAAGGGGCTTTCTGGGGCCGCGGCGCTCTGCCACGGCGCTCTGCCGCGGCCCCAGGAGCAGTGGGAGGGGGGAGGGATGGGCTTCTCCCCGGGGCCGGCGGAGCGCCACCGGCCCTGGGACTATTGATGGGGGGGAGGAAAAGGGCTTCCTGGGGCCGCGGCGCTCTGCCGCGGCCCCAGGAGCAGTGGGAGGGGGGAGGGACGGGCTTCTCGGGGGGGAGGAAAGGGGCTTCCTGGGGCCGCGGCGCTCTGCCACGGCCCCAGGAGCAGTGGGAGGGGGGAGGGACGGGCTTCTCTCCGGGGCCGGCGGAGAGCCGCCGGCCCCGGGACTATTGATGGGGGGGGAGGAAAGGGGCTTCCTGGGGCCGCGGCGCTCTGCCGCCGCCCCAGGAGCAGTGGGAGGGGGGAGGGAAGGGCTTCTTCTTCCCGGGGCTGGCGGAGCGCCGCCAGCCCCAGGAAGCATTGATGGGGGGGAGGCCGGGGGGCGGGGCTTTGTTAAGCGCCCGCCCCCTGCCTCCTCTCTCCCGGAGCAGCGCTCTGGTGCGCCCCGGCCCCAACGGAGCCCTGTATTTTATTCACTTACTGCATTTATATCCCCCCTTTTTACCCAATGGGGACACAATTCTCTTTTTATCTTCACAACAAGCCTGTGAGGAATGTTAGGCTGAGAGTGTGTGACTTGCCCAAGGTCACCCAGTGAGTTTCCATGGCAGAGTGGGGATTTGAACCTGGCTCTCCCAGATCCTAGTCTGATTTGGTTGCTACTACACAATGGTGGCAGTTCTCAGAAACATTCTCAGTGATTGTTCAGAAAATAATTTCTAAGGTCAGTATACATGCTGTCATAATTTGGCACACATCCACATGGTTTGCACACATCCATATGGTTTCACTATCCCCTTGAATGTCTCATTTCACCTTCTGAGCACTTATCCAGGACTATCAATCATGGCACAGAGCTGCTTCAACACTGAATGTTCCTCCCTGTCCCTCAATCATGGCAAGAACAAGAGAGGGTGTTATATCTTGACACAGGAACATCTTTTGTAGCCCCAGGACTGACTGACTAGATAGAGCAAACATGTATAAAATGGAAGGTGGCTCAGTCACGTAGTACAGAGCAATCATTGTAAGCCGTTCAACATAAAGAACTTTTGCATCTGTGCTTCAGAGAAGAAGGCCTTGTTCAAGTTGGATCAAAGTTACCCATAAGAGTTTCACTGAGAAGAAAGGGGTTGGTGTGAGAAAATATCTCTGTGTGTACGTACAAAGGATTTCGGCCTCTAGTCTGCTGGGCTCTGATAATACATGTGCAAAACCTTGTTTAACATTCCAAAGTATTGAAGAACATTCCAGGCAAATAGTAATCAGTTTATAATACTGCAAGCATATTTATATTCTGAATCAGGTACTTATACATTATAATGATGTAAAAGCTCAAAATTCTTTGAAAACTTCAGTGCCATAACTGAAGTTGAAGGCATCTATACCACAGTTTGGATCCCACAAACTATTTCCTTGGAAGAAACAGGGTTTTTTTCCTCATTCCTCCCCCCCTTCACATTCCACATTTTTGTCTTAATCAAAGATTTAGCGTATGGATAGATGTCAAAAACTTCTAAACATCTAAGTAACTAAGTGTAAAAGTTGTAGAATTTGGAGTAGAGTAGAATGTATCATGCATTATTATGATGTTTAAAGTAACTCCAATCTGATTTTAAAAGCTGAATCAAAGCTATTTTTGACTCTATATACAAAAATATAATAATTTTGTTAAAATATTATTTTAAAAACACCTTTGTTTAGAGTAAGCCATAATCTTTGCTGTATCACATTATCTGGTGGTATTTGCACCAGTTCTCTAGAGAATGCCAGGATACAGTTTGTAGTTCAATTCTATTATTTTAACTAATTTTGAAGCATTTCCTTATTTCCTCATCAACTTTATAAACTGCTGTAGAACAGAGTATACCCCATAAAAGGCTTTATTAGTATTGCATGCAACTATTGTATTTGTTCTGCTTATATTGTTAAGCTCCAATTTTTTTTCCAATTTCCTGTTAACCTTCTCAGTTACATCATGACATAACGTAGAAAGTTATTGAGACTCTATACTGCCCAGCTTGTCTCTTTTTATGTACCAATTTCTATACAATTACACATGGACATACTACATTAAAGTAAGACTTATGAATAAATTGATGGACCCATACAGATTCTTGATGGCCATTATGGACTTCCTGCTGTCCTGACTGGCACTTCATTTTGATGCTCTGACTGACCTTAGTCACCCTGATGGATGATCATTGTTCAAAGAGAAACAGAGGGATGAAGCTGTGCTTATTCACCTCAGCTTTTCAGCAGTTTTCAGTAGACCATGCTATCCTTTCAGACCAATTTAAAAAGATAGGCATTGGGGCATCATGGTCTGGTGATTCTGTAACTATCTTCATGGCCATTTTCCATTCACCATATGAGAACATGATGTTCTCTTGGGTGCGTCTGCATACATGTTGCCAAGAAGTTAAATAGCAACAGCTTTTCTTTCTGGTGGAAGTTGCTGTTTCTCCTATGACTTGGGCTCTGCTGCACTACACAAAATACTCCCGTTTCCAGAATGCCCCCCATGAATCACATCCTGTTCCTCTCAGTTTGTGCCTTCCTCTGCATCACCCGTGGAGGTCCTTTTAGAAGGACTGTGGGAAATATGTTCAATTGAGAGCGCTTTGTACATTGCAACTACTAAGCAAGCCCTTAGACTGACATTTGAGATGACTGGGAAGGAAGGGCAGAAATAAATGTCAAAATGGCAGAGAACAAATGTCATTTAGAATGGGGAAAAAAGCCAGTTCACATATATAGAAGGACAAAGCCAAAGCTTAGTTCATGTTGACTTGCAGTCAGTACAGCCCATGCTGATCTCATTTGACTCCCAGGGTGAAATTCAGCCTAAGTTTATGCTTGAAGGTAACTAGTTTAGCATGTATAAATCATGTCTAAACTAATTGACTCAGTGCTTCCTTAGTAAACAAAATACTGAAGCACCATTTTTTCAGACATTTAACTCACGCTTTGTATGCATGAACTACTGATACAAAAAGGGAATTCTATGCATGATGAGAGGCAATCTCTCCAGAGAGGGAGGATCTTGTTCCAAGGACCAAGGCCAGGCTCTGATGCAGGTTACATAACTGGCAATTGGTAAGTCTTATATCCAATTAAGGTGAGACGTTTTTCCCTTGTTATTCAAAATTTGACAATAATTTAAAGTGCCTCTGAGTGCAGACTCCCTTCCCAGAGCTAATACTTTTCTGTATCTGTGAGTTAAGCCCTAATTCCAGAGAAGAGTCCTCCTAACAAATTAAACCTCATATTGAAAGTGAAAGCCTGAAAGCAAATTCAACATAGGTACTGTTCCAAATCTGGTGAATCAGTTTGTTGTCTATGCACCATATTGCCAGTCATCTTGCAGTTCAGTGCATGCAGTTCAGTGAGTATCTTACAAGCAATTCCCCCATTCTTTTGCGTCCTTTTGGTAAAGAAGAATGATTGTGAGACTTGTGGTTCACATATGGAATTACATGACTCACTTGGTAATTCCTTTGCACACTCCCATGACCAGTTTCATACTAAGAATTTCCAGACTGATCAACTTATGAAATGACCTTATGTACCCTTCAGCACCACTTGTTGGCCAGAGCTCCTCATATTGTCCACCTACTTCTTACTTTTAGTCTTTCCCCCTATCTTACGTCTCTCATCTCAGACCTCAGCCACTAAACTTCAGGTATGTGCAGCTGGAATATATTAATGAAAATCCAATCTGAACCATGTCTTATTCATAAGTCATGTAGGGTTTACCTAATCTGATCAAAATTATTTCCAACATTTGGGGCCCACCAGAATCCTTTCAAGTTGACAGCTCATGAGGTGTCACAGGAACATCTACGACCCTTTGATATACTGCTGGAGATTGATTCTCACTTTTTGATTGTACACTGAATGCTGCCATCATTTGTTAATTTTATCTTGTATTGTAGTGCTCTTATATACAATTTTTTACTGTATTTATTGTTTTATTGCTTCAATGCCTGTATGCCACCTTGGGCCAGCTTGTCTGCCATGGCGGAAGATGATGATGATGATTATGATTATTTCCTCCCCCCAAAAAAACAGCAGGAAGAAAGAAGGCCAGGGATGGCAAAGGGAGACAGTGGCTCATTACCATAATACCTGTGCATTTCCTCATTTTGATTTCCTGGGAGTATGAGGTGGGGGAGGCGGGAAGAGGGACTGGGGCAGCAAGGGGTAAGGATCATCCAGCATTGGCAGATACGAGCGTGTCAGGAATGTTATCCAAGCAGAAGAGTTCTTGTTGAGCAGGATGGTTCCAACAGATATTTCTTTATGTTCTGTTCCATTTTCTAATAATCATTCACTGTTTTTTAAATACCTTTGTGCTTTGTGGCTTGTATTTTGCTGTCTGAGGCTGTGCACATCCTGCTAGTATCCCCTATATGACAGATGGTAGTACAGAGACAAAGACTGGCTGTAGTGCTACACATGGTGGTTCCTTCACTGATGGACTTATGGAGAACTATAAGACACATGGCAATAGAGATGACTTCTCATTTTCACTTGAGACTCCAGTTTTAATATTGCTGTAATCATGAGGATTTGTCTTTTGTAGCAGATGCTGTGATTTGCTCATACTGCGCAGCTGTCCAGCCTGGGGAACCGTGTGTAATGAAGACTTGTGAAATTGATCCTGCAAGAGAAACCTGTCTTAAAGTCCAGATCTATTTAAGTATGCAACTGAAGCTGAGCTCACACTATATTTGTACACTTTCTGGTTTCTACACACCAACCTCTTCTTTTCCCTAAGATCCCTCCCTTCTGCATTTAAAGATACACCTTGGGGAAATAGATGGCAGAAATGCTCTCTTATGCCATTCCTCATTTGTAACCATCTGTCACAGAGTCCTAGTCCAAGCCTGGGAAAAAAACTCTTTGAGATAAGGGCTACAAAACACAAATTTACAAAACCCTGTAGTGTGACTGTTCACCCACCAGTCTGATAATCTGCCACCAGCCCCTTGTGACTATCCCTCAGTTAGAAGCCAAAGTACAAGCCTCTAACCTTCCTGGGAGCAAACCAGAAAGTCAACCTTGCAGGAAAATCCTGCAGACTGAAACCTGACAAAAGCAAGTTACTCCGGTAGATGGTCAAAAAGTCTAAGGCTCTGAATTTTGATTGAGGTAAATTGGAGGCAAAAATCCACAAAAGAAGTAAATATATTTTATTAAGGTGCAAGAATATTTTTTAAAGTGACAAGAAAAAAAGTGAGGATAAAAAATAATAAAGCTAGAAGTTCAGTTACTAACACAGTAAGACATTGGTTCCAAAATGGCTCTCCTTAGAGTCAGTATAGCCAAGAGCCGTCTGCCCCTCACAAGCAACATTCAAGATAGCCGCAAGTGAGTGAGAGGGCTTCTACATGTCCAGATCTCAAGTAGTCACCCTTACGCTAAAGGCATAGCTAGAAATCTCTATTCTTATGGGCAAGAGACCCTCGTAGCCTCAGGCCTGTAGACCAATAGGGACCCTAGCTGGTAATATATAGCCAATGAGTTAAGCCAATGGCAAGGCAGATTACCTAAGCTGTGATCTGACCAGTGGGAGGTAGAGTCATCACTGTTAGAGTCGTCACTGTCTGCAGCCTTTTCCCATAGGTGTAAATCATGGGACTTGATTGAATGGAATGTAGTTATTTGGAAGCTTGTACCAAACAACTCCACAGCTGTGTTATCTGCACTCTCCAAGGTCAGTTTGTCCCAGCTTCAGCAAGGCCATTTCTAAACTGTCTTAATTCACAAGCAGGCCACATTTGAAGCTTGAATCAAACTCTGGAATAAAGCGACCCATTTCAAAGAACCAAATTTCTTTACACCTTCCCATAAATAACATGGGGAAAAACACTGCCCTTTGAAATGTCAGTTACACGTTATGATAGGGGAATGCCTTGTAGACAGTCTTTTCTTTTTCCTGTTGTGTGATAAAGCTGAAAGACCCCAGCACAGCCCAAGCTCCTGCTCGCCTGAACAGCATTCCTTACCTAAACTATTGGCTGATTGCTGCCCAATGTTTCTTCCCCAAAGGTGCTTGCCTTCTTCTTCCCATTTTGCAATCCCAAGGTTTTACCAATATAACCCACGTGCACCTGTATTTCTGTAATTGAATACAAGTAGAAGTTAGTGTTAGGTGAATCTCCCTAAGCTTGAAATTGGGTTTCTTATAAATGAGATTTCTTTGCCATGAAATGTACAAAAAGCTGTTTGGAGTGTTTGTTCCCTTGTGACAATCCCAAATTTCCCCAACACCAATCTCCTACCAAACAAACTTAGCTGTTGATGTTGCATGAGTCTTAGTCATGATACAATGGAGAATCTCCTTCTTTTTCTTCCTCCTTTTCCCTTTTCCACTCACCCCAAACTCTTGTCATTGTCCAAGTTTTGCCTGACTTACTAATGCCAGGTAACTACAGACGACATGTCTGCAGACTACCCAGCATCAAAGCCACTTCTGAAATAGCATTCAGAATGCTGGGGAGAGGAGGATTAGAGAACGGGAAAGGAAGAATGTATGGAAACTGTAGTGGTTAAGAGCAGCAGGCTCTAATCTGGAGAACCAGGTTCGATTCCCCTCTTCTCCACACGCAGGCAGCTGGATGACCTTGGGTCAATCACAATTCTCTTCTTAGAGCTGTTCTCTCAAGAGCTCTCTCAGCCCCACCTACCTCACAGGGGGTCTGTTGTGGGGAGAGGAAGGGAAGAAGATTGTAAGTCACTATGAAACTCTGAGTGAAGGGTGGGGTATAAATCGTCCTCCTCCTCCTCTTCCTTCCCTCTCACTGCTGGTGGGCTGGCCGGCCAACCAGCCACTGCCTGCCTCCAGAGCAGAAACAGCAGTAACTACAACAAACCAGTTGAGTTTGCACAGTGGATTGAAAGTAAGGAGGGGTTCTTCATCTTGGATGTATTTATTTATCCAAATCCCTCTGCCTCACTTCTTTAGTTCATTTCTAGTGGCTTATAGCAGAAACAACAAAAAATCCTACAAGCCAGTAAAAAGTCAAAATAAAAACAGCTTGGATATTTAAGGTGAAGTCTGATTAATTATTGGGAGTGATATAAATGCATCGTTCTTTTTCCTTCTTCTCTCCGCTGCTCATGGTATCAGATGGGGACCTGTTTGAAACCATACGAGGGTGCAAGCGGAACGAATTGGCGCATTGTGGTGCTAAACGTGATATGATGGTTCCAGGCAAAGACCTCCATTATAAAGTCACGTGTTGCAGATATACTGACAACTGCAATGGTGAATAGAAACAAAGGGATGAAAGCGACCATCAGTTTCTCAACCCAAACATATATTCATGTCTTTCTCCTCTGTGGTTATCTCCCCCACCCCTTTAACATTGTGGCTTTGTGTACTGTTTGATTTATCCTTAAGCAAGAAAGTTAGTTTTTGTGCAATGTCTTTTGAGATTCCAGCTGTTGGAAAAATGCAAGTTTCTAGGTCTCTATGTTTTGGATTTAAACCTGGAAAATCCACAGGTAGTGTACAATGATGGTTTAGAAATCATACAGGCATTGAGTTATGGGTAAAATAGTAAGAAAAGACCTGTCACCCAAGCCTTGTTCACAGAAACCCCCCTATTTTAAAACAACTTCTGATTTACAGCCATGCACCACTTAACTGAGACACCAACTCGAACCAAACCCTGCAACAGACCTAAATACCAACTATGCCTTCATATACACCCAAGCAACTAAATTGCTGGACCCAACAACATCACCTACCATTTTGTACTCATTAACTTCCTCATTCTCCCATATAACTTATGCTACCATTGGACAAATTATCTAGCCTCTATGCAAAAGTATAAATGGACATAAATCTAATATTAAAAATACCAGTATTCAGAAAACAGAGGGGGAGCATTTTAATCTTCCAGGGCATTCTGTTGTTGATCTAAAAGCTACTGTTTGCCTACAGAAGAACACTAAAGAAAGAATCCAGCATTAAACTGCTGAACTAGAATTCATTAACAAATGCAAGAAAATGTAACTCTCAGGCTTTAGCAGGAAATTTGGATTCCCATCTCACTATAGGTGCTAATAACTTGCACGCCTCACTCCTTCCAGATGCTAATTACTTCCTCTATACTACTGTAACTTCCTAATGTATCTGTTTATTTCATTTCATCCTGCACTGGGTTTTATATTTTACCTAACAACACCTGAGTGTGTCTCATATACATGCTGAGTGAACTGATTACTCCTTGGATTGGATCTTGCTTTGAACTGCCATCCCTTTGTAACAAAGCTTCCTACTTTCTGTGGGGTATATAAATCAACCCGATGGATTTACATTCTAAAATATCTGACAAAGTGAACTCTGACTTACAAAAGCTTATAACGGAATCAGTGTTAATCTTAAAGGACTCCTGTTTTATTCTGCTGCTACATGCCTGTCCATCTGGAATTATCATTATCGCCCAGAACTCATATATGTATGCTGAGAAAATCATGAATCATAATTTAATATCCATATAAAATGATTTTCTGTGATTTAGTACCAAGTGTGTGGGGGGGGGGGGGGGGGAAGGCAGCATGGTATATCCTGATCTCATCAGAACTTGGAAGCTAAGCAGGTTCAGTACTTGGGTGGGAGAGCACCAAGGAAGGCTCTGTAGAGAAAGGCAATAGCAACCCACCACTGCTTCTCACTTGCCTTGAAAGCCCATTGCTGGAGTTGCCATCAACTGGTTGCAAGTTCTTGTCTGCATTTATGTATGTATATAGTAACCCTCTATTTATGTATGTATGTATATATGCATTTATGTATGTATATAGTAACGCTCTACAGCTGCCCCCGTCGGGGAGGGGGAACAACGAATCCCAAGCGGCACCTGCGTCGCCCCCCTTACTTATGTTAACCAGTGGACCGATTAAATGAGGCAGAGACGGTCACTCCCCTCCGACGCTAGCCCAGAGCCGCCGCCGACTGGCCGCTGGGAACACCGTCCCCGCCTGGCCGTCGGGACGCTGCTCCCCGACGCGAAGAGGCCAGCCGCAACCGGCAAGCTCCCCGCGGCCGCCGCTAAACGAAGCGCACGCCTCCGAACGGCGTCACTCGCTCCTGACCACGCCGCCGTCCTCAGGGCTACCAAAGGTAGGCCCGTGGAACTCCCCTGCTCCTACTGCGTGCTCCGAACCCGACGAGCACGCGGAGCAAAGGCTAAGGCGGGAGCAGGGCGCAGGCTCTTATAGAGCAAGCCCCGCCCCCGCCTGCTCCGGGACGCGCGACAGCGCATCCGTTGCTGCCTCGCAATCCGGCGAGGCGGCAAAGCAGCCCCCGGGAGCCAGGGCTTTGCCAGGCGCCCGGGAGCTCAGTTACGTTACGTATGTATATAGTAACCCTCATTGCAGTGCTCTATATGCTTATCAATGTGTATTTGGGGGAAACCCAGAGTTCCTTGAAGGCTTCTCAGTGGAAACAGTGATGGCAGACATGCTTCCACATACCTTGTCTGAGAGGCACAGCCTCAGGGGAATGCATATTCCAAACTGTGTTCCCAGTTTATGGTATAAAATGCCAAGACCCACTTCTCATGATGCATGAACTAAAATTGCAGTCTATAACACATTTCTATGGAGGTTCTATAGCAGACAGCATAGTGTGGAAAGAAGACCATGACAACAGGCAACTTGAAAATGAAGATGCTAGATAAGAAATCAAGTTCTCTGTCAGTGGCAGTTACCAAATGAACAGCAATACTTGATTAAGAAACATTGTGGCATAAGGACCAATCCAAAAACTGGCTTCATTGTATAGGTCTGTGCTGATGCCTCCTGGGGCTTGCTCTGCGAGGAGACCTTTGGAGTGCTCCCAAAATATGTACACATGACATTGCTTTGATGCTGGTAGACCTATAGAAGAAGGATTGTTGGAATATAGACAAATAATAGGACCACACAAGGACAAAATGGGCATGACTGGTATGTAATTACAAAATCAAAAGAGAAAAATGAAATAAACTCTGACTCATGTATACTTATGCTGGAATAAAATGTGTTAGTCTCTAAAGTGCCATTGGAGTCCTGTTTTATTTTGCTGCTATAGATTAACATGGCTACCCATCTAGAATAGTAAAATGAAGTTTCCTTAAAAAAACTGCAGAAAGTAAATCTCTCTCTCTCTCTTGCTTACTACTTGATCTTTTACATTTAAGATAACATTACTACCTTGGATATATTTTTGAAATGTTAGTTGTCAAGATAGCAGGAATACTGGTTTTATTGTTCTATTATTTTTCCTATTGTATTTTTATTGATTTTAAGGTTGTTTTTATTAGCTGGTTGTGCAGATCTATTCAACTATTTTTTATATTACATATTACTGTTCAGTTACTTCTAGATACTACTTTGTGGGCAAATTGCAAAGAAATAGGCTATAAATATGATCAATTAATTAAAAGGTGGCAACAGCTTATTCCACAATTTCTTTGGAATGGAATACATTTCCAGTAAAATTACAACACCCAAAAAAGAAATAAGAGGGATTACAACATAAGTGGACAAATATGAAATGATATTTACAAGATTAAAACAAGAAAAAGCAATTGGTGTTCCCAATTTTAAATTATACTGTCATGCTAATTACTTATACTGAATATCAGGCTAGATTTTTAAAATGGAAAAAGTCGGAATTAAAATAGGACAAGCCTCCTATTCATTTAATTTACAAGTTATGAATGGGTTGAAATTAATATATGAAAAATCTGAGTGAATTTTATCATGTTAAATATAAATATTATAAACAAATAACAAAGGTTCTTATACATATACACAAATTAGGTATCAAAAGTGTCCATTCCAAATGTAGAAAATGCAAGAAATCCTATAATAGAAAAAACCTTTTTCATAAGGTGTAAAATACTCTCCAAATAGTATCCTGCTGTAGTAAGAAAGTTCACTCCTCCCCGTCTGTGTTAGAATGATGAAACCTATGAATAATAAGGATCCAAACCCAGTGAACTATTGGTAAAAGGTTGTTTCGAAGATCCTCTTTATCAAGAGTTGATGATCCTTCTGTAAACATAAGCAGTTTACATTGGCAGCAAGGTGCATTAATAACGGAACATGGCCTCCAAAAATCCATCAGCATCTGCATACTTTCACATCAGGCTTGTTGCCTGTAGAATATGTAAGAAGCATATGTGGAAAAGTACATGGGGGCAAGAGTTAGGTTCAAGGCAAGTGGCCACTGTGGCCCCAAGTGAAAAGTAACCCTTGTTCCACATGAGGTGATGGAGAACTACCATGCAGAGTGGACATGAGCCTTAACTTGGACATCATAACTTGTAGTTTGGCCTTAAATGAACCAATTAAACAAGAGAGACAGAATAATGTTTGTTCTAAATTTACCATTATTTGTTATCTTTGGTAAAACAAGACACATTAATATATTATTATTCATGTGAATATAAAGGAAGATATTTCATTTTGTATTTTAAAAATTAGTCATAATTTTTAAAGTAGTAAATTAAATGTAATACCGTTTCCACCATGGGGGTGCAGTGCAAGCAGTCCAAGCCCATATATGTTGCTGCTACTACTACTACTACTACTACTACTACTACTATTCACAGTCAGATATTTGACTGGTAGATGGTGTTCTGCAGTTCGAAGGGTATTAGGTGGGTGGTATTAAGGCAATGATAGAGCAGCAGTGATAGTGAATCTCCTTGGAAAATTCCTCATTTGATATTAACTGTTCTTATTTCTTCTCCTTTCACTATTAACCTGGTGATTATTATTAGATGCTGTTCTGCAGTTTGATATCAAGCCAAGTTCTTGCGAATTGCAGAGGTATCTTCGCAGGATTCTTGTTTGTTTCAAGCAACACTGTCTTCTGGAGCTGAGCTGGCGTTATTTGCTCAATGCCCAGAATGTCCAGGTGTTTCTTGAGACTTCTAGGCACTGCTCCGAGAGCTCAATCGACAACTGGCATAATGGTTTCTTTTCCCAGAGGTGCTCTAACTCTATTCATAGGACCTGGTATTTTGTGATCCTCTTCTGTTTTTTTCTTTTCTATTCTGCTGTCTCCTGCGATTGCAATGTCAATGATCCAGACCTTATTTCCCATTTTTTTCTACAATTGTGATATCAGGAGTGTTATGCCCTAGAAGTTTATCTGTTTGTAAACAGAAGTTCCAAAGAATCTTTGTTTCAGGAGTTCCGGTTCCGGCTGCGGCGACTGCAGCAGCTAGCGGAGGAGCTCCGTGCGGCTGTTGCGGAATTCTTCATTTACTTCAAGCATTCTTGCTTTGCAGTTGCTTGCTAAACCTTCGGAGGAGGCTTAAGGCAAGGTCCTTCGGGGCGGTGGGGTCCCGGACGGCGGTTCGGCGACTTCTCAACCCTACGACCGAGGCAAGGAACGGAGACAAGGAGTCTCAAGAGATTGAGGCATCAGCTGCAGCCGGTAGACCCTACGGGGCGTTGTCAGCGACTCAGACCACAAGGGGCGAGGCTATGAGCGGAGCGGAGGTTAAAAGTGCGAAGTGAAGCCACAGTCTCCAATTTATGCACTTTTTCATTTATATAATTTGGCGTTATTAACGCAAATAATTAAGTCAGCCCGTTCACAACTGTTTACAACAGTGTTATATCCTGGAACGGAGGTGGAACAAAACCAGCGTCCGTGATGCAAGGGAGGATCGATTTTTCGCCATCGATTTGTTAAGTCTGGCTTTCGCCCGCTTTACATGTACTGTGTATTTGAGGTCCCTTTATTTGCCTGTGTTTCCTATATTTTTGTAGCTCCGCTTGTTCCATAGAATATAAGTTGGCTCAGAGAGGGCCCAACTTAAATAAAAAGGTGTGTGGGCAAGCGGCAACTGATAAGGAACGCTGCGGCAGAGGGATCACGTTTAGCAATACTTCACCACCTAGACGGCTTGGACTGGATCCCTTAAGCACTGGTTGACAAGTATTGAAGGGAGATTGGGAAAAACTGGGGTTGCAATTACTATGTTATAATTCTTTGGACTTTTGCTTTCTTTTGCAACACTAATAATTTTGCTGGAGGCCAGAATATTTATTGGAAAGTGGCAGAGCAGTGACTATTTAAGGGGGGCGAAGGGGACTAATCAGATGAAATGAAATACTGGATTGATTGATTGAAAGTTGAGACAGGTTAATTTACAAAGTGTAATCGTGAAGGATACAAGTGTAATTAATTTGGGGTGATTAGTGCATTAATTAATGAAGTAATTAATTAATCGGGTGAATTGATAGGTGATAAAATTGGGTCTATATAATATACTGGGTATTTAAGCCCTCTAAATTGATTTATTAATATAATAGTGATTGCTGTCTATATTGTAATTCATATCTATATTTCTTTTACCGTGTGAGGCATAATGAATTTTTTCTGAAGTATTTACTAATCAATTAATTAGCTAATCGACTAACAGTTTGTATTGTGACTACTAACAAAGACTAATCTAATAACTGACTAACTGTAGGGGTATAACTTAATTGATTAATTTTGAATAAGAGATAGAGAGCAAGACTATCAGAAGATAGCTACTACTCTATTTTAACTATTATAGATAGTCCTTATTGTATTCTGGGGAGATCCAGAAAGTTAAAGGTTTTCTGAGAGGTACAGGAGGCAGAGTGTGGAGTTTTAAAGTATCTTAAAGTAATTAAAACCAAGGAAAGAACACAATGGCTAGTGGAGCTAGGAAGCCCTCAATCCCAGGCCAGGGTCAGTCGAATCCTTCACCTAGCCAGACTTCGCAAACTAAAACATCACTCACCACACTCGCTCAAATGAGTGTTAAAGAACTAAATCAACAAATACAAGAAAGTATTGCTCAGTCAATGAGCCTAACGGTTAAAGAAATACTACCGAGCTTGATTAATAATGCAATGGAACCCATCCAGACAAAATTTGACAGTTTCACACAACAAACTGCGACTCAGCTGGAAGCGTTTAAAACGCAAATCCTTGAAAATAGACAAGAAATAGATAAATTAAATAAACGGATAGACAAAAAAGATAATGAAATGGAGGAAATTGCCTTGCAACTTTCTGAAACAAAAGCCAAACTAGACACAGTAGAAACATCGCTTTTAACATTGGAAATAGAGAAAGCATCAAATATCTTAAGATTTCAAAACATCCCAGAAGTGCAGGGAGAAAACGTTGAAAGAGTCATGACAGAGGCCCTTTCCAATTTTTTGGACAACGAGAGTATAGAAAAGATGGGAATGGAAATTGAGTCTGTCTACAGGCGTAACACAACAATGGCCAAGAAGCTGAAAACCCCAAGAGAAGTCCATGTCAAATTTGTTAAACGTACTGCTAGAGACAAAATTTTGGATAAAACTAAAGACTCTTCATTAAATATACAAGCGGTCGAGATACCAATTTTAAGAGAAATACCCTGGAGAATCAGTGAAAAGAGAAGAAATTACCAACAATTGGCTAGTATACTTAGAATAAATAGAATTGCATATAGATGGCAATTTCCAGAAGGCTTATCTTTCACCTACAAAGGAAATAGATATAATTTAACCTCTGTATTTAAGGTGGACGACTTTCTGACTAGGTTTGGTGGAGAATTAGGGGAAGAACAGAGCGAAACCGAATCAGAGGGATCAGAACCTCAACAAGGAACATTACACCCGAGTGATTCCAAAGAAAAAAAGAAGAGAAAGGCATATACACCCTCAGTAATTACGACCAGGCAACAATCGAAGAAAGAAGAGGCCCAAAAGAAAGGAAGAAATGGAAACGGTGAAGCTTAAATTAATTTCGGTGACCGTAAATGGTCTCAATGGACCGCAGAAGCGAAGGAGAACATTATTACAGCTACAGAAGCTCAAACCCAACATTGTTTGTCTCCAGGAGACACACATAAAGAGAAAAGACATTAAATTACTCGAATGCAAAAAGTTGGGACAGACGTTTATAGCGGCAGATAAAGAGAAAAAGAAAAAAGGTGTGGTGATCTACGTGAAGGATTTTTTAAGACCAGAGCCAATTTTTCACTCAGATGATGGCAGAATTGTAATTATTAAAATCTTCAGACACTCCAAACCAATGCTACTGGCCAATATATATGCACCTAACCAACATCAAGAGGGTTTTTACTCACACCTACATGAGGTATTGAATAACTATTTGACGGATGAGATATGTATAGTTGGAGATGTTAATGCGGTAGTGGATGCTAGAGTAGACAAGAAGTGTATTAGAAAAAAGAACAGGAACAACAAAAATCAGCTACCAACTGCATTTCAACAGCTGGCAGAAGAACATAATCTGATTGATATATGGAGAATACGGAATTTATACAAACAAGATTATACCCATTACTCACATAGTCATCAGTCATGGTCGCGCATAGACATGATTTGGACATCAATGTCACTTTTAAAAGATCTGAAAGATGTGGAAATTTTACCATCAACCTTTGCGGACCATAACCCAATAGAATTATCTCTGTATGGTACTAAGAGGAGCACTAGGTGGTCTTTTAAAACACCACCACTGTCGACCTGTTGTATAGACCAATATACTTTCGGGAAATTCTCACAAGAACAAAAGGAGCTTCTGAATGAAACTATAAAACCAACAGAGATAAGCAAGGCAATCCAAAAGATGAAAAAAGGGAAATCGCCAGGTCCAGACGGGATCCCGCCAGAATTTTATAAAGTTTTTAAAGATGAACTGATAATACCTCTACAAAAGACTATAAATGACATCTATGAGAATTTGATTGTACCGGACTCTTGGAAGAATGCGTTAATTTCGTTAATCCCTAAGAAAGATTGTGATTTAGCCAATATCAAAAATTTCAGGCCAATATCCCTCCTGAACGTTGACTACAAAATTTACGCGACAATTTTAGCAGGCAGGCTGAAAAAGGTTCTGATGGAGGTAATCCATAAAGATCAATCTGGTTTTTTACCAAGTAGACAGATGCGTCACAATATACGTAATATCCTAAATGTTTTAGAATATTACGAATTACATTCTGAGAAGCAATTGGCTTTACTTTTCCTAGATGCAGAGAAAGCGTTCGATAACATCAAATGGGATTTCATGCTGGCTCTTTTTCGCAAATGGGAATGTGGAGAAAGATTTTATAATATGATACAAAAAATCTATGAACAACAAGAGGCTAAAATCATTATTAATGGGGAATTAACGAATACTATACCGATTCATAAAGGAACACGGCAAGGTTGTCCGTTGTCACCGCTTTTATTTATATTCACGTTAGAGGCCTTGGCGGAAGCAGTTAGAAGGGATAAAGAAATATTAGGTCTCGAGCTGAAAAAAGAAAGTTATAAACTGTTGTCCTTTGCAGATGATATGGTATTTATCCTTGAAGACCCACTTTCATCAGTTAAGCATTTAAGTTCTATCTTGAGCCAATTTGGACAAATAGCAGGTTTTAGAATAAATACGAATAAAACCAAAATACTAACAAAAAATTGTACCCAAAAGGTAACAGAACAACTTCAAGAGATGACAGGTTTTGAGATTGTTAAAAGATTTAAATACTTAGGGGTATGGTTAACTAATAGATGCAGCTCACTATACAGAGACAACTATACAAACTTATTATCAGAAATTAGTGAGGATTTTAAAAGATGGTCTAAGATCCAGCTGTCCCTCTACGGAAGGGTGGCCACGGTTAAAATGTCCATACTACCTAAGGTAATCTTTTTATTTCAAAATCTCCCTATAATCCAAAACCAGCAATTTTTTAAGGATATTGACAAAGCAGTGGTAAAATTTGTTTGGCAGAACCAAAGGCCACGCATAAGATTAAAAGACTTCCAAGATAGCAAAGAACAAGGAGGATTGGGTCTACCAGATTGGCGATTGTATTTTAGAGCGTCTGTTATGGTATGGATGAAGGATTGGCTGATGTTAGAGGATGTGAGAACGTTAACATTAGAAGGACATGACTTAATAACAGGGTGGCACAAGTATCTTTGGTATGGATGTGATAGAGTCCATTTTAAACATCACTTTATAAGGGGGGTCTTATTTAAAACATGGGTGGATATTAAGGGGAAATATTACGTTAAGACACCCTTATGGGTCGCACCCTTGGAAGCAAATATACGACCAACCCTTCTGCTGAAGGAAAAAAAAGTAAAATACAGTGATTTACTAGACTCCATAGGTACCTTGAAGAATATAGAGGCCCTATCACAAATGAATATGAAGTTATCTTGGTGGGAACAGTTGCAACTAAAATCCACCCATAAGGCTGACCAACAGAAAGGGTTTTATTTGACCCCGAATGAATTGGATAAGATTTGGTTGGGAACAGGGAAGGGCCTTATTAAACATTTGTATAAATATCTCTTAAAGGATAAAATGTTGGAGGAGATGGTTAAGCCAAATATGATTGTTTGGGCGAAAGATCTAGGTCAAAACATTAATTTGGAGTCATGGCTCAAAATATGGTCTATTAATATTAAGCTCACCAGGGCAGTATCATTTAAAGAAAACCTGCTCAAAATGTTTTACCGCTGGCATTTAACAACAGCCAGATTATCCAAATTTTCCACATCTATCTCAGCCTTATGTTGGAAATGTAAAAAGAATGTGGGTACCTATATTCATATGTGGTGGCGGTGTGAGTATGCCGCCCTTTTTTGGTCAAGGATTAAGAAAATTTTGGAAGAAATTATGCAATTTAGGATAGAGTTAGACCCAAAATTATTCCTGCTCTGTATTATTCCTGATGGATATTCTAAGGCTGATAGAAAATTCCTGATACATGCAGTGACAGCTGCACGTATAATATACGCAAGTTACTGGAAGTTGGAAAAAATACCAAACAAACAACAATTTATTGACAAACTGTTTAACATAGCAGAAATGGATTTGTTAACAACTAAGTTAAAAGGGAAAGAGGATAAGAATTACCATGAAACTTGGCATAAATGGTATCTTTGGTTAGACTCATTGGTTTGAAATGCTGTTATGTTTTTATTTTTTGAATTATGTGGTTGAAAGGAGGAAACCTGCCCTTGAAGTAAAGGGGAAGACAACGGTCTGTAGTTAAGTTAATATATAAGTTGAATTTGTATTATATCTGTTAAAACCAATAAAGAGCTATTTGTAAAAAAAAAAAGAATCTTTGTTTCATCATTCCCCATGATTTTGTCTGGTTTGTGCTCCCATGAATTTCTGGCTGATGGTAAGCCATACTTTTTGCAAAGATTCCTGTGCAACATAGCTGCAACACTGTTGTGGTGTTCTTTATAGTCAATTTGAGCAATTTCACTGCAAACAATGATTGTTTCATCCTTCATCTTGCAAAGTCGACATTGCTATCATCACTGGTCTTCTGAATCTTGGATTTCTTATTATTAGTTTTGAGTGCCTGCTCTTGTGCAGCTAGAATGAGTCCTTCCATTTCTTTCTTCAAGTGCCCTTTTTGGAGCCACTTCCAGGTATCAGCACTATCTTCTATGTCTTTCAAATATTGCCCATGCAATAAGTGCTTTTCCTTTCAGTTGTCAATGTTTTGATTTCAGTCTTTGTGTAATCTTCTTTGGTTTATATAACCTTATACAGGGCTCTTTTTGTAGAAAAAGCCCAGTAGGAACTCATTAGCATAATAGGCCACACCCAACAGCAGAAACTCATGAGCATATTAGGCCACACCCCTGATAGCACAGGTCATTAGCATATTAGGTCACACCCCAATGTTACCATCCAACCACACCCATATTTTGCTTCTTATTGTTTACCTTGTATGTTGTCAAAAAGGTTTTGACAAAACCAATAAAAACATTATTTTTAAAAAAGTTTCCAATTCCACACTTTTTATGTCACACTAGACAGACCCTCTCCAATAAGCGAATAGCACACATAATACTACCCCCCCCCCCCGGTAGCATACAACTTTATGACATTTATTGAGAAACACAGAAGGAAAACACAGAAGGGACTGTCTTTCCACTCTGGGGGCTGTTATTCCAGTTCCAGAGTAGCCTTTCTGGGCCCAAAGACTTTAATAGAAAAACCATTCCACATTTTCTTTACAACTTTTTTTGTGCTTCAATGTATTTCAGTGGAGCCCATGCAAGTCAATTAGCATTCCTGGCTCCCATTATCTCCAATGGGCCTTCAAGCCTCTCCCATTGTTTCCAATGGGCAATCCTGTCATTCCTTTTACACATTCCAGTTAATTGTCCCTTTGAAACTATACCACACCATTTTAAGTAACAGCAAAATGAAGAGCATGAACATATACAGAGTGCACATTTCTTGCCAATGTGCTCTCTGGGCTGCTCACAGCAAAAGGAAATTTAAAAAGGATTCTGATCTGAATGTCTCCCACCCAATCTTGTTCATGCAGTTCAGCTTACCATTTAAAAACAGACACCCTGTGAAGTAGGTGGGGCTGAGAAAGCTCTTTCGAAGACTGCTCTTGAGAGAACAGCTCTGAAAGAACTTGTGAATGACCCAAGGTCACACCAGCAGCTGCAAATAGAGGAGTGGGAAATCAAACCCGGTTCTCCCAGATTAGAGTCCATGCTCTTAACCACTACACCAAACTGTAACTCAAAACCTTTAGAAGCAAGTATAAGAAACATAGGGCAGCCTCTCCACCACTTCAAAGCCTTTAAGCAGATCATTTCCAAAACAGTCCTTCAAAGCCTAATTACATGAACTAAGCAGCAAAAAAGATACACTGTTTTGAAAAGTATTTCCTGTGGTCTCCCAGCAGTGACATTCACAAGCAACGGATAACCCAGAAGACTAAAGATGCATCAGAATCCTCAACATGATGCTTAAGAAATGGGGAGGGGGGAGAGAAGGTATTCCAGCACCTAAACTCCATATAAGATTTTGTACGCAAGTCTGACGTTTAAAACTAACATGTAGAGATTGGGGGGGGGGGGTCAATGGTCTTATTAAAAGAAAAAAATCCAAAGAAACCTATCTGTAATCACCCAACTATTTAGCATTTCTTTTCTTTTCTTTTTTTTAAAAAGGACAGCTAATTACCCAGCACAAGAAAAGCCCCAGTCCATACCTTACACCTGAGGAGCCCTGCTGTGTAATTAAGGACAGGCAGAACAGCAAAGTCAACCTGCAAGGGATTGGCCTCCTGCCTGTTTTTGTAAAGGATATGTTTACAAGATGAGTCTCCAAAGATCACAAGGGACCAAAGACATTCCAGCATAGATTGTCCAGTCACCCAAGCGAGCCCTACCAGAAACAGGGATGGAATGACAGAGGAGGAGGGGGGTGCAGAGAGCTGGGAAGGTGGCCAGGTAGAGGGAACCTGGGAGCAGAGATACTCTCTGAAAAGCCGCCACCACCGCTGTTTAAACCACCCCCCACCCCATGTGCAGCTGGCACAGGAAGGCCGAGAGAGAGCTCACCCAGCCAAGAGAGAGCTGCCCAGCAGCGAGCCCTCTTATTTATTTATTTAAATTTATATTCCACCTAACCAGCACAGCCGGCTCAAGGTGGCTAACAACAGTTTAAACAACCATACAAAAGTTAAAATTGAATCTATCTACATAAAATTAGCAGAATAAAACCACAGAAGATTGCAGCAATACAGAACATCCAACATAGAAAGCAGCAACCTAAGTATCCCAGGCCAGGAAGCTTCCACCAGTCAATTTCCTGGGCCAGAAAAAATTCAACCAGCCACTTTTCCAGTGGCCATTTCCCCCAGTGGCGGCTCCTAATTAAAGGCCTGGTGGAAGAGCTCCGCTTTGCAGGCCCTGCAGAATTGCAAGAGGTCCTGCAGGGCCCTGACGTCCTCTGAGAGCTCGTTCCACCAGTGAGGAGCCGTCACTGAGAAGGCCCTGGTTCTGGTGGTCACTTTCTCTTCCTCTTTGGCGGGGACACGGCAGTGGCAAAGGGGGGATATCCTGTGGCTGGGCAGGAGATGCCATCGTGGCGAGGAAGGTGAACTGCTCCTGAGCCAGGGGTGCCGAGGGACATGCTGTTGCTGGGCCTTTTGCTATGGCCAACCTAAGTTTGGAGTGGCTGGTGGAGAAGGGCAGCAAGAGCAGAAGCCAGGTGCCAGGGAGGACGAGGGAGCCACCTAATGGGAGAGTGGCAGCCCTGCAGCGGGGCGCTGCCCAGGAGTAGCCTGAGCATGCCGACAACCTCCCTGCCATGCGGGTGAGCTGTGCATGGCTTGCGTAGTCCTGGCCAGCAGGGCGGTGGCCTCACCTGATCCAATGAGCAGGCCCAGTGAGGAGAAGGAAGGCACCAGGGCCTTTCCATCCCCACCCACCCTGCATGCACACACACACACTGCCCGCCTCCTCTGACAGCATCGGCCGCGGCAGGCCCCCCCCCCAACCCACATGCACCCCCACCGCCCACCTCCCCCAACAGCGCCGGCCTTGGCAGGCCGTCAAAGACTGCCACACCCACCCTGCATGCACACACACACCCTGCTCATCTTTCCCAACAGCGCTGGCCATGGCAAGCCCTCAAGGGCTGCCCGGCTGCACCATGGAGTGGAAGGAGGGCACCAGGGCCTCCCTGGCTGCCTCTTCCGACAGCACTGGCTCAGTTACCTTGCCTGAGGAACTGGCCCAGAGTCCTTTTGGCGGGGAGTGATGGCGGCGGGCGGCAATGGGACAAGCACATGCTCTGGTGCTTTTTGCCGCTTTTTCTTCCTCTGAGGGTGGGGGCGGAGCAGGCCCTTTGGAGAGGAAAGGGCAGGGCAAGGGGCAGGGCAGGCTTGGAAGCCAGCCGGAATGCTGTTCCAGGGCATTCTAGCCAAAAAATAGCCCTGATTATATAAGTTTGCCTTGTAAACTTATACTAGATGCTTCTCTTGGCTTTCCTTGGTACAGTTATTCAGAGCTCATGTTTCTTCTTCAACTGCTTGCTTAGCTTTCAGGAGACCTCTTCCAGTTAATTTTCTTGGTATCATTATTATTATTACCATCATTATCATTATTAAGTGATTGTACATTCTCCCAGTACAACTTATTGTGTATGCAAGAGATCTGGCCAACTTACACTGCAAGTTAATGGACTTCAAAGGGTGCAGCTCTAATTAAGACTGTACTTTTAAACATGTAAATGGAAAACTGACCATTGTTATATTAGGTTTTGTGTTGTATTCAATTTTTTGTTGCTGAAAGAGCAGATCTGCAAGGCAGAGGTTGGTTGCACAGGTCACCATAGCTCTGTACATGAATTTGCTCAGTACTTTGTTCCTTGGTCATAAGTAGCTAATTTGCTACGTCATGGTCCAGCAGCCTTTACCTCCATTTACCTCCTAAAGACAGAATGTTCTCTACAGTACTTCTGTGTCTGGGTCATCAAAAGGGATAAAAAGAAGCAGTTTCTCTACCTTATTGTACATGACAAAGGCCAGTGTTTTCCCCTCTGTCACTTGGGCTTTGCTGTGGTACACAGTCCTTCTAATTTCAAAATGTTTCCCGCGCATCAGATTCTGCTTCTTGTCTTCTTCTGCATAACACCAGGAGGTAAGTTCCTGGGTGAACTTTAGTCTGTGGCAATGCTATTACTGGCTTAAGATGCTTGGTGATCAATACAGAATGTTTTTCTCTGTACTAAATAAAGATTTATATAAACACAATGAAGAACTGTGGCCAAAAAATTTAAAAGGATTCTGAAGGAATGGGACTTTTTAGAACAAACAATTTAAATTTTTCTTTTTACGAAACAGTCATAAAAACAAACATTTAACTTTTTTTGTGCAACAAAGAAATTTTTGCAAGTCAAAGGCAATTTACCATTATATATAACTGATGATTAAAACAAAGTTAATAGGTTGTCCTGATCAACATAAGACCTTTGATGACTGCCTGGACAACAAAGATCGTATATAAAGTCATCTTAAACTGAGTTATACTCATCTAAGTCCATGGAAGTCAATTGGCTTAGAATGGTGTAACTCTGCATAGGATGGCACTGATAAAGAATTATCAACAGCAGCTGCAAACTGAACTATGTTAATTTCTAAAAAGAAATGAGTCTGATATCTAAAAAAAAAGAAAATGAGAAAGAATGGCATGGAACCACTGGTCACTGGGATAGGAGAATGAGTTTGCACCTATTGGCTGTGAAACTGCATAAGACAAAGAGATCGTTTGCCCTAGAAAACTATGAAGGATAATAGAACCTCACTCACACCTCTGGGAAGGGGAAGAAAGATATTTTCAGGTAACTTTTTAATTAATTTTAAAAAATAGAGAGCAAAAACAAGAATAAACCAAATTTTATACTAGCATAGTACAATCACCCGTATTCAGATTTCCAGGGGAAATGAACTCGTAGAACAATGAAGAATCATCTTCAAGCATACCTGTCCCCCACCAGATCTGAAATAAACCTGTAGATTCGAGTCACAGCTATAACAGATGATGCCTTGTTTCTGATGATCCCCCATCTGGCTGTAACAGCACAAAGAACAGGATCTGAGACAAAATTCTGAACCAGTAGAAAGGATGAAATGGAAGGAGATCTATGAGGTATGCTGGTCCCAGATGCTCTAGGGCTTTACAAAAAGTAGCCAGCACTATGAATTATTGAAGGACTTGCACACGAGACAAGTGAGTTGGAAGGAGAACAACCCAAGTCTGCCCAACCTGAGCAGTGGTGGTTTATTTCAAGCCTGCTGACATTCTTGCAACACAGTTACAGACAGCTACGTCAGCATTCAATACACAGTACAGTAAGAGAATCATTATAAGGATTTTAACATGAGGAGATAGTCTGTTATTTGCCAAAGGGATTTGCCAGTAGCCAAAGGGATTTGCCATTGTTCATTGTGTAGCAAAGGGGGGGGGGGGGGAGAAGCATGGACTTTGACCCGGCTAGCATCCCAGTCTCAGATCTTCCCTACAAATTATGTCTACAAGTAAATCAGTAGTAAGTAGAGGTCTTTTTAAAACTAGTGAGATACACACCATCTAACTCAGTTTATAAGCAATCATTCTACAGCATTTCAAACCTATTGAAGTCTCTAAACAGGCTTCAAAGGCAATTCCGTACAAAATGCATTGCCATAATCTGATATAGGTATAATCAGTGCATAGATTACTGTGGCCAGATGGTGCTTTTGGCATTGTAATGAGACTTTATCTTTTGTAGCTGATGCTGTGAGCTGTATTCACTGCATACCCAAGGACCGAGAGGGATCGTGTGATCTACGAATTTGTGAAATCAATCCTGCAACAGAAACTTGCCACGTCCTAAAAATTTATTCATGTAAGTAACCTAAATTGACCTTATAAACTCTTTAGTTTGCTAGTCTCACTTACACAGACTCAGTTTTATTCTTTGTACTTGATAATAAAATGATAGACAATATGTGGCAGAAGTGTCTTCTTGTGTCATTCATCATTTGGGAGTTTACAGCCTTCTTACAATGAATATGATAAACATGAAAACAATGTTGCCAGTGTACGTATCATGCTAAGAAAATGCCATATCAATATGTCCCTCTTTTCCCTGAATTTTGTGTTATGTTAAGATATTGTCTCAATTTCACCAGTGAATTCAAATCCTTGCCCTCTGGAGATGATCTCAAATGTTGGCACAATGAAGGAAATATCTCCACTAAGGACTTTGTTTATTCACATTATTTATAGTTCACCTTTCTCACTGAGATTCAAGGCAGATTACACAGCATAAATCAATGTGTCAATAGGGTGGGACATCTAATCAGCAGTGTAATAGGATTAGGAAGCAGAAGGATTAGGAGGCTGTGGCGGCTACAAGCATGGATGACTTCAAGAGCGAATTAGATAAACATATGGAGCAGAAGTCCATCAGTGGCTATTAGCCACAAAGTATAGATAGGAACTTTCAGTCTGGGGCAAGTGACGCTCTGTATTTTTGGTGCTTGACGGGGGGAGGAGGTAACAGTGGGAGGGCTTCTAGTGTCCTGGCCCCACTGCTGGACCTTCTGAGGGCACCTGGTGTTTTTGGCCACTGTGTGACAGAGTGTTGGACTGGATGGGCCACTGGCCTGATCCAACATTGGCTTCTCTTATGTTCTTATGTTCTTAAATCAAAAGCCAAGTTAAAATCTGGAACAACACTGAAACAAAAGCATAAGTACTGGTTTTGCATATTAAATGATGCAGAAATTACAGATATATTACATAAAGTACATAGTATATATAGTACCATAGTCCACAGTCCCTCTCTGGTTGACTTTTGAGAGTGAATGGTGACGGTTGAGCCTGAGCAGGTATGTCCATACAACGGGTAACTTGCACTGAATGTTTGGGTGTGCAGATCAGTTAAGGCCAAACTGAACCCATGAATTTTGAAACTTCATTCCTGGGACAATCATTGGCTGATTATTGGTGGCTTGTGTCAATCCCACTTATTGCATGTCCTAGATCCCTTCAATATCAGGGCAGACACAGAGTTGCAGGTAAAATCCTCCTTCAGATGTAGACCACACTTTCCTTGTCCCATCTCTAGCACAAGAATCATAGTAACCTATTGCAAAGGCAAGTTTTCAAAAGGATACAAATAAACAAATACATTGTAAAGCAGATTGGAATTTACTGAGGAGTCTTATAAATTATTGGAAATGTTTACTTTCTCTCCTCCTCTTCCTTCCTCCCCCTCCCCATATCATTTCAGATGGGACATCTAATGAGCTCATGCTTCAAGACACAATTCTAGACTGCAAGAGGAAGGCAGATGCGAAGTGTGGTGTAAAGGGCGATCTGCCAGGCAAACGTATCTACGTTGAACATGTCTGCTGTGCAGAGACTAACCTCTGCAATGGAAATATATAGATAAGGCTGAACGCAACCTGGATATCTTAAACTCATACAAACATACATATGCACTGCCCTGTTGGCTTGTCTATCATACTGTCATGGACTCTCACCTGGATGGTATAGCTTCTTGAACAGAGTAGGTCTGAGAACTTGCTTTTAGTTTTCAAATTTGCAAACACATACATATTTCTTACTGATTCAGCATCTATCAGAAACTGATAGATTATAAATAATCTGCATGTAAATTATAAATTTATAAATATATAAATCTGCATATAGATTATAAATAGTGGCTGAAACCCCAGACACAATTTTACAATGAGCAGAACAAATTTTGAAACATACATTCTTGGGGAAATGGCATTCAGTTCTCAGAGGGCTCTTAATCACATCTTCAGAGAAAAATAATTACTTGGTTTAGTAGAGTCATGTGAAGTTCACATAACTGGTCCTATATAAGGTAGCCACACCTTAAAACACCCAAATCTGAGAAAAACTGTTCAGGAAACTGTTTGGCGAGAATCTTAGAAACTGCATTTTATCTTTTAAATTTAAGATGGATGGGATAGGAGAAGACGTGCTTTTTATTCTGACAGATGTGTCAATGTGGCACTGTAATTCTTTTAAATTTAATCATTTCAAGAGTGATCAGACTGTGTTTAAATAAAATCTTGAAAGGTAACATTGAATGGTCTTTGCCTGAGATACAAGATTTTCACTTGATACCTGCAATAAATAAGCATCTGACCTCTCTACAGTCAGGGGCAGATTACCTGTTTTGTGTATGTGTTAACTGCCATCCAGTCATAGCTGACTTATGGCAACCACATAAGGTTTTCAAGGCAAGTGAGAAGCAGAGGTGGTTTGCCATTGCCTTCCTCTGCAGCCTTCCTTGATGGTCTCCCATCCAAGTACTGACTCTGCTTAGCTTCCAGGATCTGATGAGATCAAGCTATACTATACCTTCACATCCTGATTGTCTGTTACAGATGGATTATTGGAGAAAATAATCATCTCAGTACAGCCTTGTGGTTTAGTGGATCATGCATTGCTTTGGAACAGACAAGAGATCCTTGGTTTCCATGTGCCTATAAATGCTTTCCCCCCCTTGGTGGGATAATACTCTGTGCCAGTACCATCTGGAGAGTATAAGAGCATGAATTCCTAGCCCATGTGATTTAGTGGAGAAAAAACTTTAAAGTGCATGCACTGTCTACACTGAAGGCTTACAGACCTGAGCATGAATGAATTGCACAGGAGATTCAGCTTTTAAAATGCTTTATATAAATTTACCCCCTTGCTAGGGCTACTCTTTTGGACTCAGTATCTACACCCATTTCCCTGTTTTTTGTGGAGTGATGGGTGGAAAACAAATACTTATTTCTCTCTCTCTCTCTCTCTTTACTATCTCTGTTGGGAACCTTCATTGGCAAATGATACACTGCAAGAAGGAAGAAGTGAGTTATGGGCTGCGATCACACGGACGTTTATTGCGGGCCTCGAGGCTGTTCCCCATCGCAATTAAAGGGGCTGACTAGACGGGCCGCATCTGTCTCCCGTCTCGAAGCCGCCCCCCCCCCCCGCACTCGAGCCCGCTTTTCCAACCACCAGGAAAAACAAGTACCTATCGTGCTTGAAAGAGCAGCGCGGGAGAACCCGGGTTTAAATGCCCGTGTGATGTCACCCCCCGAGTGTCTTCTGATATGCCCCCAAAGCCTAGATATTGAAATCTTCTCCTGCCAGTATAGTGACTTTTGCAATGAAATACTTATGTCAAGTTGAAAACAACTTGAGGATCTTCGATACACCAATATACATGTTTGTAATTGCATTTCAGGATAGTTTTACCATGTTATTTCCCTGTCCTCACCAGTGTGATTCTATGATGTTCCCTTTTGCTTGCAAATCAGGAATAGGGTACTCTCTTAGGTTCCTCCCTTTTGGTTCACACAGCAGAGACAGGTACATTCCAAACAACATCCATTTCTTAGGAAGACGATACAGGGATAGAAACAACTGTTTTCAGAACAAGGCCTATGCCTACAATTCAAACTAACAAACAAAACTAACGAGCAGGGACTCTACCTAGGAATGCCAGTGAGTTTGGGATGAGGGGGAGGGGTGCTGGTGTCATGGGTGCTGTGATGTCACTTCTGAGAAAACCTGGAACTGATGTCACATTCCTAGAGGGATGTGATGTCATTTCCAGGTTTTCCCCAGAAGTGATCTCATGACACTCACAATGTGGACATTTTAAATCAGAACAGCAGCTGGCAGCAAGGGTCACCAGTGGGAGGCCTCCAACCACATCGGGAGACCTGGCAACCCTAACTGTGCCTCAAGAGACTAAACCAGCACACCAAATGTCAGAAGTGGAAGAAACTTCCATTTTAGTGCATACAATAAATATACCACATATTACTTTTATCAGTGAGTAATAAGGTAGGTAAGTAGTGTAGAGTTTTGGAAGTCTGAATTTCTTCCTCTCTCTCTCATTCTCGTTCTCTCTCTGTCAATTAGAAATTTCTATTGTCATTTTTGCTGAAGAAAAGTCTGAGGTGTTATATAGTGAAAACTCAGAGCAGAGCAGGTATAACCATTCTGATTTCTCAGCAAATAGTTACATGTTTAAATCTTTAATAACTCAGTTCCTGTCCTGTGACTATTTTGTTTTACGTATCTATCTGTCTGTCTACCTACCTACCTACCTACCTACCTACTTACCTACCAAGTGTGCCCCCTATCTGCAGATACCTAAATCCATGGATTGGGGCCACATTTACCCAAAACAATCTGAAAAGAAAAAAAAAATACATGGTGGGGGGGGGTGTTAAATTTTCCCTCAAAATATAAACTGCCTTTCCTTTGAAAACCCCATGGTGGTGGCTGCTCATGGGCCTAGACTGCCTGGAGCCAGTAGGGGGGGAGCAAGGGGAAAAGTAGCAGGGAGAAGTCTCAGTGGGCCCTCCTGGAGCAACTTCTGGTGAGCTGCTGAGAGCAGTGGGGTAAGGAAGGCTCAGTGGATCCTTCTGGACCAGCCTCCTCCACTGAGCTATGTATGGGGGGAATTGGCTATGATGGGGGGAGAGATTCCCTCAGTAATATCCCACCCCCCACTGAGACATGTGTATGGGGAATTGGCTGTGATGAGAGGAGGGATTCCCATCCATGAATCTCCCCCCTACTGAGCCATGTGTGGGGGGAATTGGCTGTGATGGGGGAGGGATTCCCCCACAACTATCATGGTCCCTCATTTGACTATACACTAATAGCCAAGTTGGCCAAATCTTTGGATACTTAAATCTGGCACCTTGAGCTGTGAACAGGCAAGACAGATCTTTCCACAAACCTCAAAAGAGCCCCAGGTTTGCAGTAAAATGTGAAATCTAAAAAAAAAAACCCACCGCATTGGGGAGTTTAAAAAACCCAAATATAATAATAAAAGGAGCGCCTGTAGCTTTAAGCATTGGATTCCCTCAGTGGTTGTTGCTAGGTAACCTCAGCATTTCAGGCTTCAGTTTCTGTCAGTAAAATGCAGGGAGAGAGGGGCAGGGCCCTTTCCAGAACTATTTTGGCCTTTGTGTAAGGATTCATTTGGGCCAGGCAGGCTAGGGCTGCCATCTCCAGGTTGGAAGTTTCTTGGAGATTTTGGCTTGGAGTCTGAGGAGGGTAGGGTTTTGGGAGGGGAAAGGCCTCACCTGTCATCTGGAGTTTTGTTGTAATTCTGGGAGATTTCCAGGTCCTACCTGGCGTTTGGAAATCCTAGCCCTGGAAGCAGCCGCTTGGTGACTTGGCAGCACCTGACCTGCAGAACTCAGTTAGATCTGGCTGCTTGCTACTGTTCAACACTACATACAAAAATGTTACTACTATCAATTGTAAATGAACAGTCAATAAAATATTTTAAATTTACTGAAAATAGTGTATGTATTATTTGTTAAAATAAACATACATAAATCACTATCAAATGTATAAATTATAGAAAAATTACACAAAAATGATTACACCAAAGATTGCCATAAAATTCTAAATCAATACAGTCATCTATAACAACACATTTAAAAAACAACAACTTCATAGTAGAAGATAGGGTCATAGGGTGTTGTAGCTACTCACTGAACAAGCAGCTTTAATGTTTCAGTGGGAGGGGGGCAGCTGAAAGCACTACTGCTGCTGTTGTGGCGGGGGGAGCAGTCAGAAGGCCTGGAGAATGATAGGAGGCAGAGAGACTGATGGGGTGAGGGGAGAAAGAGTGATGATGAGGTCAGGGCAGAAAGAGAAAGAGTGATGAGGTGGGAAGGCAGAAAAAGAGAGTGATGGGGTGGGGGCAGAAAGAGAGAGGGAGTGACAGGAATGGAGTAGGGGGAAAGTAGAAGAAACAAAGGTAGGGGGAATGGGATAGCTGCTCTTCAAGTCTCTTGAGGTCCCTATTTGTATATTCAAATAGTGAAGTCGGCCAAATATTATCCTTAAATCTGGTGACTGGAGCTTTGCCCTGCTTCAGCAGGGTCCAGGGAGGGCAGGATACAAATTAAACAAACAAACAGCAAGGTAGGTCTATCTACAAATCAGAAAAGGGCCCCAGGTTTGCAGGAAAATGTGAAATAAAAAATGGGGGGTGGGGTTAAAAACCCAAAAATGATAAAAGGAGTCCCTTTAGCTTTAAACAGTGGATTTCCTCAGAGGTCATTGCTAAGAAACCACAGTATTCTAGGCTGAGTTTTTGAGAGGAAAAGGGCAGGGGGTGAGGACAGAGTCCTTTCCAGGCCTATTTTGGCCTTTGAGGGAGGAGTCATTGGGGCCAGGCCATGAGGTTGCCAGCTGCAGGCTGGGAAATTTCTGGAGATTTTGTGGTGAATTGAACTGAGGAATTCAGGTTTTGGGGAGGGGACAGACCTCATCTGAATTTAATGCTATAGAGTCCATTCATTAGCTCCAGGGGGACACAGCCCTGTCATCTGGAGATCAGTTGTAATTCTGGAAGATCTCCAGGTCCTACCTGAAGGTTGGCAACCCTAGGCCGGGAAGCAGCCTCTTGGTGACTTGATATCACCTGAGTTACATGACTCAACCAGGCCTGGCTGCTTGCTACTCTCCAACAGCAGCCAACCAATGACAGGCATTGTGGTGCAGCAAAGCTTCAGAGAAGGTGCTGGAAGACCCAGGTTTGAATCCATATCTTGCTGTGGAATTGAACTGGGTAATTTTGGACCAGTCACATAGTTTCAGCCTAACCTAACTCACAGGGCTATTATAGGGATAAAAAAGGAGGAGAGTAGAATAATGTCAGCTACTTTGGTCCCTACTATGGAGAAAGGTGGGGGTATAAATGAAATAAATAAATAATAAATATAGCTGAAGATGGGAGATAGATAAAAGGTAGTTGGTGAATTTCTGAGGAGACAGTGAGGCAGGGAAAGGGGAGAGGATGTGACGATTGCCAAGAGGAGGGAAAGAGGAAATAATGTGGAGAGGGCAATATAGGGGAAAGTGAGATGCCATCCCATAAGTCCTTGAAGGTTCTCTACCATGCAAGTGGACCTGCCCAGTGGCCACACATCTGGGCCATAATTTTTCTAGGTAGAAGCTGCTGTGGGGAGGAGCTTAAGATAGAAGGCAAAAAGTTTGACTGTTGGTTGGGAAAGAGATAGGGTTGCCAACTGCAGGTCAGGAAATTAGAAATTTAATGGGTGGAGTCTGGGAAGGGTGGAGTTTGAGTCTGAGGAGGGGAGGAACCTCAGAGGGGTATAATGCCATAGATTCCACCCTCCAGGGTGGTCATTTCCTTGAGGGGACCTAGGATTGCTGGCTTCCATGTGGACGCTGGAGACCACTGAGATCAGTTCCCCTGGAGAAAATCACTGCTTTAGAGGGTGACCTCTACATCACTATACCCTGCTGAGGCTGCCTTCCTCCCCAAACCTCACCCTCCTAAGGCTCCACCCCCAAATTTCCAGAAATTTCTCAACCTGGAGCTGGAAACCCTAAGGGGGAACTGATCTTGGTAGTTGGGAGATCCATTACGATTCCAGGAGATCTCTAGGCCCCACCTGGAGACTGGCAACCCTAAAAGGATCTCATATGAGATCAGGGCCCTGCAGAATCTTTCACAGTTCCACTGAGCCTGCAAGGCTCTTCCCCCAGGCTTTAAGTTAGGGTGGTAGACATCCCTCCTTCTCTGCTGGGCCTCCCCTCAGTGGGTCAGAATTCTATTACCATCCAAGGACCAAAATTTGAAAGAGATGGCATCTGTGCGACTTTAACTATAACTTGTACTGGATTAATGTATTTTATTGGTGTTTTAGCTGTTTTAGTGTTTGTATATTGTTTATTATATCTGATGGAACCCACAGGAAAAGGGGAGAGGCTATGGGGGCTTTCAGGAAAAGGAAAGAGGTTTGGGCTCATAATAAGACTAGTTTGGCTGGAGATCCTGGAGGTTTTTTGTCACCTTCTGGGAATGGAAGAGCAGTCACTGGGGGTGTGGAGGGGGAGGCATTTGTGAATTTCCTGCATTGTGCAGTGGGTTGGACTAGATAACCTTGGAGGTCCCTTCCAACTCTATGATTTTATGATTCTATGTTGGCATCTATGCTGTTGATGCAGTGTGGATTGTAATACTATCCCTGGGAATAGCAGATTGAATTCACTTGCTTTGCACCCATCCTATGGCAGAAGCAATGATAGAAAGCCATTTAAAATTTCAACTCATTTCCCACCCAACACACACAATGGAACAGGCCTTAGTTTGTGATTTCAATGAGCTTAAACAACTATATAAATCATTGCAAGAAACAATATAGATGAGTAATTAATCAACTCCAAAAGAACAGATACTTTCAAAACCAATGGTGAGTGGTCTATTCATGGAGTTCACATGAGGTCTGTACTTGCACTCTTTGTTCATATATTAATCCTTCCTTATATATAATTCTGTTTTCAAGTGGCAACATTCCAAGCACTCCTAAATCAGTTGGCTGCCAATCAGAAGGTGTCTCTAGGCACTGGCTGTGTTGCTTGAGTCCCGCCCAGCCACCACTCAAGAGTACTCGCATGCCATTGGCCTGGTGCTGGGTCTGCTCCTCTTTCCCACACACACCTTCAGCCACTGTGCCCTGTCAGAATTTCTGGCAAATGGCTTTCTTTCTTGACGAAGATGCGTCTCCTGCTTGCCTCCTGTATGGGACTAACTGTTTCCTCAGTGGCTGTTGGTAGGTGTAATGAAATGGCAGATACCTGTGTTTGTAAGATGCCTGCTGTCTGTTGTTTGTTTAAAATGTTCCCCCATAAGGTTCAATTGAGCTGAAGTTACAGGGAGGGGCCTGCAGGGGTATCACTCACTGGATTGAATGGGGCTTCCTCGTCTGCTGGCCTACAGTTTCCAGCTGCTTCAAGGCCAAAAAGTGTGGGAAAAGAAGGACCATCCCAAGGGGCGGGGCACCATCAGTACAGCCCATCCAGGGAGGATTGTGTTTAACCCCTGTTGATTTATGCCCTGTTGGTTCATAGTGTGTGCTTACTCCTACAGTTGTGCCTTATTCATTTAGTGTGTGTGTGCTCCATAATTGTGTACATAGTTAATAAATTCTTTTATTTGGGCTAATGATCTGTGTTGTGCTCCAACCACATAGTCTCCCCTGCTCTGCACAATACCAAAGGGTGAGGTAGCCCAGGGAAGCAAGAAAAGGCCAGACCCTTGGGTTGCCAACTTTCCAGGGATCCCCCAAAGATTGGGGATTTCATCTCCAAATAGGGAGATTTGGCCACAGAGATCTCACTGTCCCTCTAAAAAGGCAGTGACAATTCGGTGAGTGGTAGCAGTGAATTTAAGGAGTGAGATACACCCATGGGATTAGGGTGGGAGGCGAATTGCTGAGTTGTAAACTGGAGCCCATTTTGCCACAGTACGCAACCAAGTTAGGTTGCAGGCCTTTGTGAGGAACTCATTGGGGCCAGTCCTGACTAGGGTGGCAAGCTCCAGGTAGGGAGATTCCTGGAGTTTTTCTGGTAGAGTCTATGGAAGCCAGGGTTTGGGGGAGGGGAGAGGCCTCATCTGAACAGAATACTATAAAGCCCACCTTCCAAAGCAGTTATTTTCTCCAGGGGGGGAGAGATCTGTTGTCTGGAGTTCAGTTGTGATATCTAGTGATCTTCAGGCTCCATCTGGAGGTGCTGCAGAGCAGGGTCTGCTAGATCCAGGCTCTTGCTGTAGAAGCTGAGTGAGTGATTTTGGACCAGACACAGACTTTCAGCCTAACCTACCTCAGAGGGTTGTTGTACAAGTCAAAAGGGGGAGAGGAGAATAATGTAATCTGCTTTGGTCTCCATTGCAGAGAAAGACTACTTTTTCTCCTGGGAAACCATTGTTGCCAAACTCCAGGTGAGGGCTGGAAATCACTCAGAAATTACAACTGCTGTCCAGATGGCAGAGATTAGTTCCCCTGGAGAAAAAGGTTGGCTCTGTGTCCTTATCCCCTGCTGAGATGCTCACCCCCCCCATGAAGCCCTGACTGCCAATGTAATGTGGCAGTCAGGGCTTCAGAGCATGGTAGAGGCTGCAGGTGTGGGGGGAGATAGAAAGCTGAACAGTGAGGGAGAAATAAAGATAGGTTGATGATTTGCTGGGAAGGAGATAGGTTTGCAAACTCCAGGTGGAAAATCCCTGGAGATTTGAGGGATGGAACCTGGAAAGGGTGAAGTTTGAGGAGGGGAGGGACCTCAGACAGGTACAATGCCATAGACTCCACCCCCCCCCCAACCAGCCATTCCCTCCTGGGGAACCAATGTTGCCAATCTCCAGGTGAGGGCTGGAGATCACTCAAAGTTACAACTGATCTCGAGGAGGGAGAGCAGAAGTCAGCTGCAGTCAGAGGGGCAGATAATAGCAGGTTGATTCTTGGCTGGGAAGGAGATGGGGTTGCCAACTCCAGGTTGGGAAATTTCTGGGGATTTGAGGGGTAGAGCCTGGAGAGGGTGGGGTTTGAGGAGGGGTTGGACCTCAGACAGGTACAATGCCATAGACTCCACCCTCCAAACCAGCCATTTTCTCCTGGGTAACAATTGTTGCCAATCTCCTGGTGAGGGCTGGAGATCACTCAAAATTACAACTGCTCTTCAGGTAGCAGAGATCAGTTCCTCTGGAGAAAATGGTGGACTCTGGGTCATTATACCCTGCTGAGGTCACCACAGCAAATTGATGCTGAGTGCCCAAGGCGTTGGTACTCTCCCAGAGCCTCTTTCTAGAGCCCGTTGTATTTATTTCTATAATGGGCCTTATTCCTAGTGCTTATATAAAAGTAAGCAGAAAATGAAAATAACTACAACAAAGATGAATGTGTAAGGGTTGAAACAGAGATGATGAAGGTTATAGTCTATAGATCTGTTTTGGATTATAGTTTAGATTTAGATATAGACCTATGTAGATTATAGTCTATCACATCTGTTTTGAATTCAGTTAAGAGTTTCTATGAGTGCTTCTAGATGTCATCATAATTCTAGTAACTTTAATCTATCTGTGAGAGTTTAATGACATACTTGAATCTTGTGGAGAATGTTGCATATAATCTATCCCCCCATTTTTGAGTATGTTACATTTTTGACAAAAATATAAATAAAATACTTAACAACAATATCACACTATAGCATCACAATCACATGATCTTCAACTGATATATGAAACCATCTTATATTGCCAGAGGAGATGTTTCTTTTAATTTGTGGTCCCCAAATATACTGAGAAACTGGAGGATGCTGGCAAATCACTTGTATGGTACCTAGAAAATAAATATATAGGAATGTTTAAAAAACTAGAACCAGTTTTTTAAAGAAATAAATGCTTACATATTGAATCCTTCTAAAAGCAGAAAATACTTCATTACTTTCTAGTCAGGTGTTTAGCAAGAATTTTATACCCCAATCCACTGGACACATCCCTCATAAACTTCTAGAGGTATTGTTGAGAAACATTGTTAATATCAGTATCAGTATTTTTGTTGTTCTTCCCAGGTCATTCCATTTTGCCTTGGTCATAAATTCTCTAGCCTCTTTCTCTGAGATGATTGCAATAGTTTCTCCTTTCACTTTAGCACTATAACAGAAAAAAAACCAATTATGGGCAAAACTGTCCCTTCCATAGAGCTTTTAAGAGTACAGACATTGCCTGTATGCCTGGACCTAGTAATATGTTTGAGGAGAACAGGAGAACTCAGAAATTGCGTTTGGGTTTTGATACAGCTCACTTTATTCTTTATTTTAATTTTAGTTTTTGATTGGGTTCTTAGCAGTACAATCCTAAGAACACTTTTCTGGGAGATGAATAGACCAGTGTAGGATTCTGAATAGGCCTGTTTAAAAGTGGTCTCTAAGGGTGTTTTCACGCACTTTCAGTCCATTTTCTATGAACTTTAGTGATTGATTGCAGGTGGGTTTTGCCATTTCAAACAATATAATCTAGTGGGGAAGTGCATTGAACGTGAATTGAAAGTTCATTATTCAGCAAGTGTGAAAGTGCCCTAAATGTGATGGTGGCACTAAACTCAGGTTAGGTAATGAATTCAGTAGTCATACCCATCAGCTCCAATATGAAACCTGAGACTAGCTACTGAGCTGAAATCTGCCCACCAGCCATGTATGGCAGTTCATCAGAGGTTCAATAAAACTTGTTGTTTCCCATCCTATTTCAGACTGCAAAAAGAGATGATATCTAGCAAGCCACAGAATGACACTAGGGACACCAATACCATAAACTCTGAGGGGCAAACGTACCATGTTCAACAGCTGCAATCACCTATTCCCTGAAGGTGTGATCTGTTCATCTGTTCACCATCCATCTTGAGTGGCTGTTTGAACTGTTTTACAGCAGAACTGGTGGTAGAGTTTCCCTTCTTTGTGGCAGTTGAGTTTCATTTCTGTACATTAGGTAAAATGATTCTTCCCAGGGTCATGGATGGTAAGGTCAAGTAATTAAACCACACCTGCCGTTAGGCTGCATGGAAATGCATATGTATAAAATAACATTGATAACATGGGCTTAAAATGACACCAAACAGCAATACGAGAGAGAGAGAGAGAGAGAGAGAGAGAGAGAGAGAGAGAGAATTATTTATTTATCATATGGCAGAATTACACATTGGAAGTATGTAATAATATAAAATATGTAACCAAGTTGATACAATGGGTATGCAGACTCATTGGGAAATCTCCCTAAATACTAATATCTAGATTTTCAATCTACTCAGCCACAGCTTGGGAGAGTTCAAAGAGCTCTGTCACATCTCCCTGGAAAGCACAACACTCACATTCCTGTGACAGATGGAAAATAGTTTGTCAGGCTGTACCACAATCGCATTTGGGTCATGGTATTTTGCCCCATTTAAACAACAGGTCTGCAAACTACCAAAGCCTGTTCATATTCTTGTAAGAGAGACAGATTGTTTATAATTGCTGACTGGTTGATTGATTTGCTCACTGTTTTTTTATGTTTAAATATCCCTAATAAACACTGGCTTCTATTGGACTTGGTGAGTACAACTTGGGCAAACCTGGTGTATGCATATGTCTGGGTGCTCTACCTGTCTCTTCCTTTCATAAAGTGATCCCAGGTAGCTGAAATGATGGACCCCTGCTCCTTCTGTTCCGTGAGGCAGATTTTCCCACCAAAACACTGTTCATCACTCTGACTGAGAAACCTTTTAGTAGTGTGTTTGAATTATAAACATATAACTTTCTTTGTGTCCCACCCAGTGTTAAAGAAGTTATTTGGCTTTTGCCCAGGCCAGAGTTTTATTTTAACTCAGCAAGAGCCCTCTTATATAACCTTTTGGAAATGGCACTTGACACAAAGTAAAGTTGAAACAAAAAGGTTGATTTTATTGAACAGGTACAGTTAGATCAGAAATAGGACCGGGGATGATGAGTTGAGGTAACTGTCGTTTTTAAAAGAAAACTGGAATATCTTGAATAGGCAATAGAGCAGGGGTGGCCAACCTTGCTTAACGTTAAGAGCCACATAGAATAAACATCAGATGTCTGAGAGCCGCAAGACAGGAACAAATATCACACACACGTTTTTATTTTTAAAAATATGCAAATTTGCTTTTTATTAACGTTAAATGGGACTGCCAAAAATAAAAACAAATGAGGAAAACCAGTTATTGATAATGATATTACTTGTTTGCTAATGATATTGAGAGAGATGGAAAGAAAGAATTAAAGAAGTGGAAAGAAAGAGAGAGAGAGAAACTAGGAAAGCAAATAGATGGGAGGGAGGAGGGAAGGAAGGAAGGGAGAAAGAGAGAAAAAGCATGCCTCCCCTTTGCTTCCCCAGCCGCCCGGCCAGGAGCCGCACAATATATGTGAAAGAGCCGCATGTGGCTCCCGAGCCACAGGTTGGCCACCCCTGCAATAGAGTATAACTGAAGCTTAAATTCTAAGAGAGTCAGTTCTCTATTGTGAGAGATTGGTTTATCTTGTAGATTTCTTTCAGCAACAATGTGTCTTAATAAAGTTTCATAAAAATATCTTAGTTTCCTGAAAGTTAGAACTTTCTTCCTGTATATCAATACTTCTCTTTAGGGATTATAACTTTCCCTTCTGTACTCTTGAGGAGTCTAAGACCATTTCCCTTTTCACTTCTCAAACCAGAGGTCCCTTCTGAGTTGAATCCTCTGAATAACTGGGTAAGGAATATCCTCCTTTTCCTAAAAGTGATAATCCTTTTCTGTTTGGCTAGGCTGGCAGTTTTCCACCAACTGCCCAGCTCCTTCTGGCAATAAATGGAATTCAGCTAATGCTGGCATTTAGACGTTAAGTTCTGATTTCTGAACATTTCCCCAAATGTGTTGGTGTACAGTAAAGGCTAGGAGTTGTGTCCTGTCACTTCTCAAGGGACTTGTCTGTTCCCCTCAGACTGACACATACACATTTCTCCTGATTGGCAACTGCCTAGTCAAACTTCAAACCATGGCTGACTGACTCTGACAAGACTCACAAGATTTTGTAAAATTTTCCTCAGCTGGTGTCAGACAAAGTGCTTTACAGTGAGGCATTAAACCCTGATCTCCCAGCTCTGCACAATATGTCCTGTTTGATGTCCTAAGCATTCTGCTTTTGGAGGTCAGTTCGTCACAGCTGACAGCAAGGAATTAAAACAATAGCTTGAATTGTCCCTCTCATAAGTGAAGGCTCCTCACACCATAACCACCTGCTTCTCACCCCCAACAGCACTCTCTCTTCTTAGATATGGCTGTGAGGAAAACCTGGCAGCAGCTGACAATTAGAGGGGTAGGGATGGGCACAAACTGGAAAAATGCAGTTCTGGCATGTCCTGTTCATGAACCATGGACCATTATGAACTTTTAGTTGCCTCACAAACTGGTTTAGCTCATGAGGTCGTAGAACTCTGCTTGGGTGCTAGAGAAACCAAACTCACCAGGTATTTCCATCTGACTTTCCTCTACCTGTCTTCCAAGTTTGGTGAGGATTGGATTTATGGGGTCCGAGTTACATCCTTTCAAAGAAGGTGACCCCAGGAAAGTGTTTTCTGGGGAAATTACTGCCTTTCATTTCTTCAGAAAACACTTTCCTGGGGACACTACGAGTTTGGTATCTCTAGCTTGCACAGGATCTGTTCTATAAACTCCTAAACCTGATCAGTCCTTTTGACAGGTGTAGGTTCCTGTGCAAGCTAGAGATACCAAACTCACAGTGGACCTCCCTCTCCAAGTCGTTGCTTTGATGTTTAGGAAACAGATTTAGTGGAGACAGTCTGTCTAGAAATGTCTCCCACTCACAAACTGACACGAATCTCCATTAATAGCTTGAAAAGTCATGGAAAGTTTGTGCTGTTGACCTGCCAAGAACTTGAACCACGAGACACCCAAAATTCATCATGGACTTTAGTTTGTGAGCCAGTTTGTGCCCATCCCTATAGAGGGACAGGCCTCTTCCTTTGCTATGTCACAGATCTACGTTTGACTTCTGTCTTCCATCAGTTCTTCTCTGTGTTGGCCATAGGCAACAGAAGTGGCTGATGGGGATAGGGATGGGGGAGGGACGAGATGATGGAAACAGGCTTCACCCTAGTCCATGTACTCGAGCTGATCATATAGATCCCTGGGACTGGATCCTACCAGTTTGCTCCATCAGCCCCCATGGATTTCTTGCAAATCAGAAGGCTCATTACACCAAATGAACATGCACAACATGAAACAACACTGTAGATTCAATTCAGTGATCCCACAATAAGTTTTTATGGTTTTCCTATCTTCCTTCAAATATCAACATCTGGATGTGGCCTATTTTCTCATACATATAGTAATTTGTACATCAAGTTTTATGTATGGGTCATGCTTCTTGAGATGGCATACTTTTTCATTTAGCATGATATCCTTCTTTTTCAGGAAAGTGTTTAGCTGAAGAAGCCATTTCTGTTGCAATAACATTTTATAAAGAATTTTGTGGCATAGACAAATTTATTGTGCCATAAGCTTTCAACTTTGCCTGATGTGTCTGATGATGTGAGCCCAAGAAAGCCTATACCACAATAAATTCAGTAGTCGTTCAGGTGCTACAAGACTGCAAAAGACCAACAACCTCTTCCATATAGCATTTCCTATTATAATGCTTGTTTTTTAAAAAAAATGGTGTTTTTTTTTTCAGTGATGAAATGCTTGGAGATAAATGAAAGAAGGAAAGATTAAGGATCAAAACAACATAAAATTAAAGGACAAGCCAGGGCAGAACAAAAAAAGAGCATCCATTCATAGAGGCCAGCATACCTCTGAATTCTAAATGCTAGGGCAATATCACAGGGAAGGATTGTTGCCCTTATGTCCTCCTGCTTGTAAGCTCCTTGGAGAATCCAGCAGGTTGCTGCAGGGTGTGGTACTGGATGGTGCTTCATCTCAGGCCACTGGCTCTACTTGTACTCTAGAAGTGGTGACGTGAATTAAACCAATGATATATGTAAAAAGGTACACATACATCCAGAGAGAGATCGAGATCATAGTTGTATGTTTTACTGGTTTGGGAATGTCTCTCTCTGTTTACTTTAAATATACTAAAATATAACTACATAGGGTTTTTTAAACTCTGGCAATTCGATCTCACACTCCTGTAACAGGCCTAGTGAGAAGTTTCTGTTTCTGCTGTTTAATGAGTTTTATTGACTGCCACATTCATTCTGTATGGTACACTTCTGTGCACTTACTGAAATGATGCACATGAGTTCATTTTCATGGGCACAAAGAAGAAAGCTGAAATATTTCTATCTCACCTTTTCAAAAGTGCCTCAGGGCAGCTCAGGTAATGGATATCCTTTTGCAGTGACCTCTGGGTTATTTAGGATAGAATGAACCATCCTGTGCTCTGACTGTTCCTTCTAAATATGTAGAATGTGCCACTGTGCAGTCTGTTAATTGGTTTCTTGTGTACACTGAATGAGTTCCTAATGGAGTACTCAGGAGCAATGTGTACATATTTAAATCATGTAATGGTCAAGTCTTCGGGGGGGGGGGCAGCGGAACTGGGTCTCAATATCTTTGTATTCTTCATGAAATTTTGAGTATCATTTATTCAGGGATATTGGGACCAATATGAGGGTATATATTTACAGCATATATTGTTTGTTCATTTTTTATTGTCTAAGAACAACTAACCAACATTCTTGGATGCGTAAGTCACAATTGACATCTAAAACAACCCTGTAACACAGGTTAATTATTTTGTCATAAAATATTTTTTTATTTAAAATGTATAAACTTGCCTTTTTCCCAGAAAACTGGAACTAAGCTGGGTAATAACGGGGGGAAAGCATCATCAAATAACTAGACAAAACAAAACACCCATTAATATAGCAAGCAATAACATGGTGGTTTTTTAAGTCCAAGCAGTTGCCCTTCAAAAGCAGCTCTTTAAAAACACTCACCATGCCAGTCAAAAACCTTTCTCAAAAGTTCAGTCTTACATCCTATCTAAAACTGCAGAAGGGATGTGGATCTTTCTACTGTCCGATGCAAGACTGTTCCATAGCATTAGACCAGTTACAGAGAAAAGCCTGCTAAACAGCAGACATGGTTTATACTCTCACTGCGGATGAAACCACTTAGAAGTATTACTGTTTGATTGGAGCTGCCATAGAGGTTCATATTGGGAGAGACAGTCTTCATGTATGTGGGCCAAAGGTCATAAAGGGCTTAAAGCATGGGTGTCAACTACGGGGGGGCTCGAGGGCTCGAGCCCCCCCCAAAATTTCCCGGGGGGGGGCTCAGCCACCCCCGGGAAAATGGAGCGCCCGGTGGCCAGTCAGCCGGCCGTCGCCGCCTCTCCTTCCCCCCCCCACCCCCGGCCTGCCCTCCTGCCTCCCTAGGGTGGGGGGGGAGGCATCTGCGCCACCCCTGCACGCCCCGAGCGTGAGGCGGAGCGGGAGCCGGGGGCCCGCAAGGACGACCGAGGTGAGCGGGGAGATGGAGGAAGGGGGGCGGGGAGCGCGGCAGGTGGGCGGGCGGGCCCGGCCCGGGGGAGGGAAGCAGTGGTGGCGGCTCCCTGGGGGGGGAGCGGCGGGGACATGGTCCCAAGCACGCGCGCGCTTTGCGCGCACACACAAGGGAGCCTTTGCCCCCCCGGGGATTAAAAAAGTCTACGCCCCTGGCTTAAAGGTAAACACACCAATACCTTGAATGGGAACCAATAGGCGGAGAATGTAATAATTGTAAATAGGCATAATGTTGTCCCTGTGGACTGTTCCTGACACGAAATAAGATTGCTGCATTTTGCACTAATTACAGTTTCTGAATCATCAACGATGCTGTAAGCACTGCAGTAAGCATTCCAAGAGGACTAGGGAGGGCAATCACTTTATACAAGCTGTGTTTTTTCCCTTTCCCTTTGTTTTTATTTTTTATGCAGTCATGTAATAAAGACACATAACAAATAATAAAGACAAATAAAACATACAAATACAAATCAAATAAAAAACACTGCTTATGCAAAGAGATATAAATATAATGTAAGGACATATAAGTTGAATTGATATAATTTAGCTTAAACATTGCATGATGTTATATACAATTTATGTACCTTTTTTGGTTGTGAGTAATATAGTTCTTCAATTAAAAAAGAAAAAAATTAAAATCAGGGGGAAAGGAAATAAAATGTTTACATTTATCATTTGTTTTGCAGTTTTACTAAGATCCTTTTTTGCAGCTTTATCAACTGTGTATATACTATTTATTATATCATGCTCCCCATTCTTCCTCCCTCTATGATAAGCAAGCCACCTATTTGAACCTGGGCCAGTGACTCTGTCTTAGTCTGCCTCACAGAGTTGTTGCCACAAGAAAACAGAGGAGAGCTGGGAGGCTTAATAATGTGATTGATAGATATCTTCCATATTCTTCATCTTCCTGTAGCTGTACGGGAAAAGGACCAAAAACCTAGGGATGTAATCATTTGAAAATACAATCACAGATCAGAAATGGGAATACAATCTGACCCTCAGCCCCTGAAAAGTGGCAAATAAGTGGCCATAACTACAAAAATAAACTCAACGAGAAGCCACTACCCAGGTTTGTGAGTCATTTAAAGTTTAAACCCTTGCTTTCAGCTTCCTGCAAGAAGCAGTGAAGACCAGAAACAGGGGTTTAAATGGTTCCGAGCCATTTCACCCCCAGCTTCCTGCTTGCTGCAGCTTTTGGTGGCGAACAAAAAGCAGACGGTGAAATGGGTAGGAGGCATTTCATCCCCTGCATTCTATTTCCCACCACTTTTCACACGGAGCAGAAAGTAGTGGTTTAAATGGCTCAGAGCCATTGCTGCTCAGTTGTTTTTAATGAAAAGCTGAAAGCAGGAGTCTTCTGCTTTTCATTAACTGCCACAATCTGCCACAAACTGTAGCAAAATTTGTGGAAGCTTGTGGCAGCTCTTCAGTTCACAAACATTGCTTTGTGAACCACAAATAGGACAAAATTTGTGATGAACTTTAGTGTGTGAGCCAGTTTGTGCCCATCCCTAGGCAGAAGCACACAGCACCCATCTCTGCCTCCACATGATCACCTAGTTGTCTGCAGGATGTGGCCACATGGAGAACATGGCTGTGGATATGCCCCCTCCTTGTGATCAGTGATGCTGCTTTCCCAAATAGCCCTGATCATGGGGAGGGAGAGTTTGCACAACCATTTCTCTGCATGGTTGCCCCTGCAGACAACCAGGTGATTGTGCTGAGGCAGGAGATGGAGCCAGGCCTCTCATGCCCTCTCTCCCTCCTTGCAAATTCAATGAACACGCAGGGCTGTTGCCTGTACTGGGCTCATGTTTGATGATCAAAGATCTCTTCCACATTTTAAAAGAACCCAATCACAACATAATTTCAATTAGACTTACAAAAATGAGGGCTGTTTTTAAATCCCTATGAGGGACTTACTTCATTTTTGAAAATGAGTTGATTAATTTGATTATATTAGTCTTCATAGCATATGCCATTTCTATTGGTTTTGAAGAAAGTGATTAAGTAGTCAGGGGACTGAACAGGTCACTGAAGTCCATCCACTGATTATGTATAAACTCTGGCCATTTCATCCTTAACCACAACGTTCTCCATTATCCAATGCATGAATGGTCAGTTTATTATGTAACAGCCCACCAGGCTGTCTCTATTTATTTTGCAAAATGTTCTCGATGGTGCCTGTACAATGGGATAAAAGTTGCAGTTTATCCACGCAACTAAGCATAAGGGAGTCCATGAGGGTCAGTACTTATTCCTCTAGGCATTGAGTTCTGCTTTGGTACACAAAATCCTCTTGACTCCAAGATGGATCCAGTGGATCAGATATTGTTCCTTGCAATCTATGCTTTCCTCTGGCTGACACCTAGAGGTAAGTTCCATTTGTGAGTGCTCAGAGGTCAGTTTTCAGTTGAGGGTGACAAACAGCATAACTCTTAAGCACTGTTTTGATAGGAGCTTGGTATTCCTGGGAATGGAATTTAGAAGAGACCATCAAAATGACAGGGAACAACAGTCATTCTTAAAAAAAAAGGGAAGATAAACTCACTCAACTATTTTAGCAGGCTAAAAAGCGCAGGCTATGCTTAGGTCAGATGGACTTCCATCTTCTAAAGTCTGTGCTTTTGCAAGCAAATGACCGGCTGAGTTTGTTCTGAAGAGCCTAGAGGCCAAGGCAACAATATGCATTTTCTGCTGTTGTGGCTCATTAAAGTGACCATTTGTACAAGGCCTGAGATGAGGAATGTAAAAATCTTTTTCACGTATACTGGTTCAACTTGATCTTTTAATTGTTTCAAGCTGAGAAACAAAAACAAAAAAGCATATGTGGAATGAGTTTGACTTAACTATGGAGTGGGAAAGCCTCACAAG